>CM060903.1:732404437-735044437 GCA_030737815.1 Allium fistulosum
AGGTACCTCTTGGAGGGAGGAGTGTAAGCCTTTATCCGTGCCACGCTATGGCCAGGTTAAAGCATCGGCAAGCCCCTGTCCACACCACGCTATAGCTAGGGCAAGGCACCTCCTGGAGGGAGGAGTGTAAGCCTTTATCCGCGCCATGCTATGGCCAGGTTAAAGCATCGACAAGCCCTTGGCCGCGCCTCTGGTCAGGTCAAGATGCCTCCTGGAGGGAGGTTGGGTAAGTCCTTGGTTCCAGCCTCTAAGAATGAGCTGACCAAGAGCACCAGACAATAACGGACTAAGGCATCCAAGCCCGAGAAGCGGAACATCTACAAAGGACTAAGATATCCAAGCCTAAGAAGAGGCTCACCAAACAAAGGACTAAGATGTCCAATCCCGAGAAGTGGCGTATCAAATGATGGACTAAGACGTCCAAACTTGAGAAGCAGCCAATCAAACCACAACTTCATACAAGGCATAAGAGGTTTATACATGTTGAAGAAGACAAAATCTAAGGAGTAGAACAGAACTCCGCTTATTACCCGAATCTGGGTTTCAGGTCTCTCGTTTCTGAACTTCATCTATTAATACCCAAATCTAGGTTTTAGATCTCTCAATCCCTCATACTTGAATCTGGGTTTCGAGACTATTATTTGACTTCACTTATTAATGCCCTACTCTGGGCTTGAGATTTCTACTATGGATTTTTGATTATCCACTATTAATACCCGAATCTGGGTCAAATACTTCTATCAACTTTTATCAAGAAGATCATTATTACGAATTTTTGATCATTATCCGCAAATACTTGAATCTGAATTTCAAGTTTCTTAACTTCTAAACATCATCCACTAATACTCGAATCTGGGCTTCGGGCTTCTAAACTTTCAGATTTCATTAATGCCCGAATATGGGTCATTGGATGACTACTAAAAACTTTCAAATAATGATTGCTGAACTTCTATTATTTAATCATTATTAACCCTCTATTGGTAAACTTCAGAGGATGGTTTTCTAATGCATTTATATCCCTGGATGAAGATGAAATCTTCCGCCAACAGACTTCAGATATTCCAGCAATATGGTTGTTGGGTACGTTTCTATCACTACCAAGTCCAGATGAGAAAGGAGCCACCGAACCGTTCGGTGCCAAGCCAACAGAAGAAAGTAAGGGACGAACCAGCCTCTACCGGACCAATACCTATTCAAGCATCACCGAACCAACCCCATAGCCGGACCAACTCTCACCGAACCAACTCCATAGCCGGACCAACTCTGTGCCGGACCAACTCTCACCGAACCAACTCCATAGCCGGACCAACTCTATGCCGGACCAACTCTGTGCCGGACCAACTCCATGATGAACCAACTCTCACTGAACCAACTCTATAGCCGGACCAACTCTGTGCCGGACCAACTCTGTGCCGGACCAACTCAATGCCAGACCAAATGCTACCGGACCAAGACATGCCAGGCCAGATCACATCAACCCAGGCCCACCAGCAGCTATATACATCCAAGACCCCTGCTCCCTACCTCACTCTATAAATAGAGGGGCAGGGGTACAACAATGGGGACAAGTTTGAGAGCTCAAGCACGGAGAGAACTTTCAAACAACTTACTTTTACTTATATCAAAGCATTGTACTTGTAATCAAAACAAGAGAAGAGAAATAACATATAAAGTGGACGTAGGCACATTCTGGCTGAACCACTATAAATTTGCGTGTCTTTTATAGTTTAGCCCCTGATTTTCATATATTTGCATAAAACACCCAAATCACTAAGAACAACATAAAATCTACTAAATCATACAACTTTGAGGTGTTTGTCCATTTTTTGTGCAAACATTTTTGGTGCTTTTACTGAGAAAGGGGTCGCTGGAAGCTCGAAGCTTCAGCTTCATCCACTTAACAGTTTTCCTAACAGCATCGTTCGCCACTTGGAAAACATGCCTCCCAAACAGAGAAAAGATGTTAACAAAGGAAAAAACATCGCGTCCAGTAGTCTTCCAGATCCAGCTGTCACGAATCAAGTAAATCGTCCTCCTCCAGCAGCAGTAACAAATGAAGGACAGGCTAATCCGACCACTCCTGCCACAGAACAGCCCGCAGCAATTACTAGGGCAGATTTAGACAGGGTTGTGGTTGAAGTAACTAACCGCTTCACGTCCCAGCAGGAAGCCTTGGTGGACCATCTCATGTCACGCTTAAGGGATGCTGAAGAGTCCAATCGCAACATCGAATCATGGGGCGAGTCCCAGTCTGGAGGATCTCAGAGACAACAAAGATCTTCCTTCTTTGAAGGAGCTAACGGCAGAAGTAACCATGGTAGGAGCCGAGATCGAGCACAGCCCGAAGTTAGGCCTGAGGAAACACTTGGAACCGAACCCAACGGGGGAGGTATCGGGCGAAGGTCAACTGTAGCTGAGCCTGTCATACTGCCTAACCATGGAAACGCCAGTGAACGGGGCCGAGCTAGAGTCCAGCCCGAAGTTGGACCCGAGGAAGTGCTTAGATCAGAACCCAGCAGGGGAAGATCAAGGCAAGGGCCAACTGTAGCTGACCCTAGCATGCTCCCAGAAGATCAAAGGCAGCCACTAGAAAATATGAGGAATGATAGACGATACCATCCCTACAGATCATCTGGACGGAATCAATCCCACAGAACAGAACCAAACTCGTTTCTATCCGCTCCAAATTCTGATGAAAGGATGACACGCTAATTCAGAGAGTGCGTCCAACGGGAGCAAAGAGATCGAGGGATAGGCGCTAGGGTAACCAGCCCTTTCGCCCGCAACATCGAAATTGCTATCACCCCCCGAGAATGGAAGATGCCAACAATGGAACCTTACAAAGGAACCTCCGACCCCGTTGTACACTTACAGAGATACACACAACATATGCTCATGAGTGGAGCAACAGAGGGAGTACTGTGCAAATGCTTTACGCTCTTCTTAGCAGATCTCGCTACCTCCTGGTTCTGCCATCTACCCAGGGATCCATCAGCTCGTGGGAAATGTTGAAGGAAAAGTTTATCAGTCAGTTCCGCATTCATGTGGAGCAACCTAAGGATGCTTATTCCTTATCCAGCGTCAAACAGAAACCTGGAGAGAAGTTGCAGCAATACCTAACCCGATTCAATGCCGCAGCAGCCGCGGTCCAAGATGCTGATAAGAAGCTGATCCTAATGGCCCTCTGTAGTGGTGTGCATCCGGACACTAAATTTGCTAGAAGATTGACCAAAGAAAAACCAGCTACTTTGTCCGATTTCTTCCATGAAGCCGGGAAATATATGAGGCTTGAGGATGCTGCCGTCGAGGGGCAGTCAGGACAGCAAAATAAGGCAACTCACAACAACACCCCTGCTACGGCAAGGGACGTTCGAAGAAATGATTCCAGAGACAACGCTGGGGGCAAGAAGGGAGAAAAGCGCCTATATCGGCCTGGACCGAGATTTGACACTTACACTCCTTTGAATGAGACCGTCGAAAATATCTTCCTTGCCACCCAAGGCGAAGTTAGATACAAACACCCACCATACAAGAAGGAATCAGATAACGCGCAGAAGTCTGGAAAGTTCTGCCGCTTCCACGAATCTCACGGGCATGATACCAATGAATGCCATCATCTTCGGGATTTGATTGAGGAACACATCAGAAGGAAGAAGCTGGAACGCTATGTAAAAGGTCAGGACAGGACTCCAGCTCCTGCCAATGAAAACCCAAGGCTACCCTCACCGGACACCGGCAGAGGAAACCGCAACACTAGCGGCTCTAGTCAAGAGAAGATAGTGGTCCATACCATCTCAGGAGGACCGCACATCGCAGTCAAAAGCTGGAAAGAGATGGAAAGATACGGAAAGTCGCTTAGAGACAGTAAAGACCGTGTCAATACGGTTATAGAAGAACCCCATCCGAAACGGAAAGAAAGTGATGACATCACATTCGGTAAGCGTGACCTAGAAGGAAGGCAATACCCTCACATGGATCCCATGGTTATCTCTGCCCGGCTCGGTCCCGCCGAAGTTTACCGAATCCTAGTAGACACTGGAAGCTCAGTAAACATCCTGTTCAAGCATGCATTCGACAAAATGAAGCTATCAATGAAGGATGTATCTCCCTGCGATAAACCACTACACGGTTTCACTGGGGATGCAAAGATGCCCCTCGGGCAACTGGACCTCTTTGTTGAGATTGGAAGCCATCCCCGCTCCATTGTACGGAGGCAGACGTTTGTGCTAATAGAAAACCATTCGGCCTACAACGCCTTCTTAGGAAGACCAGCCTTGTCTGACTTCCAAATTGTCCTAGCCCCATGGTGCCTAAAGATGAAGTTTCCAATGGACAATGGAATAGGGGAAGTAGAAGGAGACCAGGACGTTGCTCGAGACTGCTATGTGACTGAACTTCGCAACAACCACAGGAAGGATAAAGGGAAGGGTGTAGAGATTGCCCTCTGCACAAAAAGTCTAGAAGCATAACAACTAAAGAAAGCCCCTCCTCTTCGATATACCAGCGACCCTTTCAATGAATTAGACCCTAGGGACAAAGAGGAGGAGGCCACCGCCGAGCCTGCAGAAGCTATGGAGTTTATATCTGCAGACAAGCACGACTCAAGTAGACTATTGAAAATTGGGTCCCAACTAAAAGCAGAATTGAAGGAACAACTCATCGATTTTCTCAGCCACAACTTGGATGTATTCGCATGGTCACACGCTGACATGACCGGAATCTCCCTCGACGTAGCATGCCATGTACTAAACATTGATCCTACCAAGGCGCCCGTAAAACAAAGAAAGAGAAGTATGAGGGCAGAGCGATCGGCAGCCCTCGATGAAGAAGTAAAGAATCTACTCGCCAATGACTTCATACGAGAAGCCATCTACCCGGAATGGATCGCTAACCCGGTGCTGGTAAAGAAGGCTAATGGGAAGTGGCGAACATGCATTGACTTCTCCAACCTAAACGACGCCTGCCCAAAGGATTGCTTCCCACTTCCCCGAATCGACCAACTTGTAGACAGCACAGCCGGGCACGAGCTCTTATCTTTTATGGACGCATACTCAGGGTATAATCAAATTCCTATGCATGCTCCCAACCAAGACCACACTAGTTTCATCACCGACCGGGGTTTATACTGCTATAAGGTAATGCCTTTCGGACTTAAAAATGCAGGAGCCACCTACCAGCGCCTTGTCAACAAGATGTTTGCGGGGCTAATAGGGCAAACTATGGAAGTGTACGTGGATGACATGCTGGTAAAGTCAAGGAAAGCCGACGATCACGTAAGCCACCTAGGCGAGATGTTCCAAGTACTTCGACAGTATGGAATGAAGTTGAATCCTCTAAAATGCTCCTTCGGAGTGTCATCAGGAAAGTTCTTAGGATTCATTGTCCATGCCAGAGGGATTGAAGCAAACCCTGAACAAGTCCGAGCGCTAAGGGATATCAAGATACCTTCCACTCGGAAGGAAATGCAAAGCCTGAATGGAAAAGTGGCCGCCCTAAGCCGATTCATCTCCAAAGCAACGGACAAGTGTGTCCCCTTTTTCGAAGCTCTAAAGAAAGACAAAGGAAAGTTCGAATGGACCGACGAATGCCTGACCGCTTTCCTTAACTTAATCGAACACCTCCAGAAACCACCGGTACTCTCAACTCCAAGCGAAGGCGAAGAATTATACCTGTACCTTGCTGTGTCATCTCACGCCCTAAGCGCTGCCTTGGTAAGGGAAGACAACCGCACGCAGCGGCCAGTTTACTTCGTCAGTAAGAGGTTTACGGGGGCAGAAGTCAGATATCCTAAACTTGAGAAGCTAGCATATTGTTTACTAATCACATCGCGGAAACTACGTCACTACTTCCAGTCCCATTCCATCAAAGTTCTGATCGATCAACCACTGAGGCAGGTACTCCATCGTCCGACACTTCTAGGCGACTACTTAAATGGTGCATTGAACTAAGTCAGTATGATATCACCTGTCACCCTCGCACCGCCATCAAGGGACAAGCCATGGCTGATTTCATTGCCGAATTCACTACCAACGAAGATAAGGAGCAATTGGAAATAACAGAAGACATCAAGTGGAATCTCTTTGTGGATGGTGCATCAAACGAACAAGGCTCGGGGGTAGGTGTGGTAATAATCACTCCCAGGGGAAATAAGCTGCACTATGCTATAAGGTTGGAATTCGCTGCCACCAACAACGATGCAGAATATGAAGCAGTGATAGCTGGATTAGAACTTGCCATAGAAATCGGAGCCAATTCTTTGTGCCTTCATAGCGATTCTCAACTTATTGTTAATCAAATACTAGGAGAATTCCAAGCTCGAGAAGAACGACTCATAGAATATTTAAAGAAGACCAAGTTACTTCTCAGCCGATTGGACCACTACTTAGTCAAACACATCCCTCGGGAAGAGAACCAAGAGGCCGACGAATTGGCAAAGCAAGCAAGTATGAGAGACATCGCCATCTTCGGAGCAGTAACCATCTCAAAGCAACTGACCCCAAGTTTTGAGCAAGTAAATCTGATAGCTGCAACCGAAGAAGCAACTTGGATGACTCCCATCCGAGACTACCTACAAAGTGGCACACTACCCAACGGGCGTAACGAAGTCAAGAAAATCTTGAGGAAAGCTTCCCGCTACACAATACATGAAGACATCCTCTATCGGTGCGGATTCTCTAACCCGTTATTAAGGTGTGTCGCTAGGAGGGAAGCCAAGGAAATCTTATTCAACATTCATCAGGGAAGCTGCGGAGATCACACCGGAGGGCAAACATTAACAAAAAAAGATACTCCGGTATGGATATTTCTGGCCCACCTTAAGCAAGGACGCCTTAGATTTTGTCAAAAAGTGTGACAGATGCCAGAAGTTCGCTAAGATTCCGCGGCTACCAACAACTGAGATTACTCAAATGACCAGCCCTTGGCCCTTCGCAATATAGGGAATTGACTTAATCGGTGAGCTACCAATGGGCCGAGGCGGGGCCAAATATGCTATAGTGGCAGTCGACTATTTCACCAAATGGGTGGAAGCGGAACCTCTGAATAAAGTATCTTCAGCAAAAGTTATTAACTTCTTGATCAAAAATGTTCTGTGCAGGTACGGAGTCCCACTCAAAATCATATCAGACAATGGACTTCAGTTTGACAGCGAGGAATTCGCCAACTGGTGCCAAGAGCACGGAATTCACAAAAGCTTCTCATCCATAGCGTATCCCCAGAAAAACGGACAAGTCGAAGCCGTCAACAAAATTCTGAAAACTCTAATAAAAAAGAAGCTCGAAAAGTCAAAGGGCGCTTGGGTGGATGAACTTCCTACAGCATTATGGGCCTATCGCACATCTTTCAGAACATCAACGGGGCACACTCCTTTCTCTTTGGCATAAGGATCGGAGGCTATGCTCCCAGTTGAAACCATTGTGCCTTCCCACCGTAGGTTCCACTATAACCCAGAAGAGAACGAAGAACTCCTTCACATGTCTTTGGATCTAGTTGAGGAGAGAAGAAATGATGCAGTCCTTAAAGCAGCAGCCCACAAACAAAAAGTGGCGGCACAATACAACTCCAAAGTCAAGCATCGTACCTTACAAGAAGGGGATCTTGTCCTCAAGCGAATCTTCCCTCGCCCCGGAGCGCTAGACCCAATCTGGGATGGACCATATGTAATTCATAAAGATCTCCACAATGGAGCCTATATTTTGTCAACAGTGGACGGAGAGGTGTTCCAGAGGGCATGGAACATCCAACACCTCCGTCGATACTTTTCTTAACTTGTATTGCCCATATGAAGTGAATTAACAAAGAGAATCAGTGGACGTAGGCATTTTCGTGCCGAACCAGTTTAAAAAACCTTGTCTCTTTTTTAACTTGTTCCTTCATATCTTGGCTTCTTGTTAACTTTATCCTTTTCTGTTGAACAAAATCCTGTGCATACATCGTTTCAATTCAAAGCACTCCACAACGCAACTTCACCTGGACAAGACCTAACAGGTACTACGCGAATCTATGCCCTCGCCAATGAGACACTTTTGCTCCGGCATCCCTCTGCTGCGGGTTAACTCATTGCTCACGACGGCCCTTAAAGCTAACTATAATGAGCTGATTATAAGCCACCGAGAAGGCCGACTATAGCCGAGGCAGCTCATTACGGCGTTCGGCTCGCCGGCTACTGTGAACCGACTATAAGCCCCAACATAAGGTGTGGCCAGCCAGGGGCAGTTCACGGTTGATGATCGGCACCCACGCTAGCCGGCCACAATAAATCGAATAATACCCATGATTACGGGCCATAATGGCCCGGGTAGTTACTGTGCGCGATCTCGGCTCCAATGTGTCTTAAGTGCGGCTGTGGTAAAAAAGAATTAACTCCCCGAGAAGGCGTAAGATGGGTGACAAATGTCTCCAAGACCCACAGCTAGGGAAAGTGACTACAAAGCCCGTTTGCCACGAACTTAAGCACATCGAAGGCCTTCCGTGATTGGAAGTTTTACTTTTTCACATATTTCAATTTTACTTAAGCGACTTTTCTCCTATCCTCTATAACGATCCCTAAAGCACAAGTCACAGAATAGGAGGCATTCACAAATGAGACCGGATGGCCGGGCACTCGACCACATTTTCACACTCAGTCACGCTAAAGCCGCCGTCTACAACTAAAGCAGGAGGGACGGTATTTTATTTTTGTGTGCCTAAAAACATAGCTATAGTTTATTCGCACCTCACGCTAACATTGCAAGTCATAAAATTATGTTTTAAAACAAGAACCTGACATCAAACACAATTTGATTACAAGAATATGCATAGCTATATTTCTCATACAACATGTTAAAATAGCAACAAACATTCAAAAGACGACAAGATCAGCTTAAGTTATAAAATTACCACCTAAGAGTTACTTTACTAATTTAAGACTAACATATACAACCATGTCAAGCCCACAAAAAGAATTTTCCAGGCCTAATCAAGGAGCCGGCTGCGTCGGAGTCTTGCCCTTGTCCTATTGCCCACCTATCCAGTCAAAAAAAGAAATCATTAGTGATAAGCAACAGAGTTGACAAAAGAAGAAACTAAAGAAGAAGAGGTTACCAGCAGCTTCCCCTTGATCATCTTGGTCGTCGTCCCCTACTTCCACGCCTACCTCCTCAGCTGCAAACAACCGCATCCCCTCCTTCACCGCTATCTTCTCCTCCTTGGTAAACTGAGTGGTAACCACATCCATACTAAAGGCCGCTCCACCCTCCTTATCCGCCTCAGCCTTGGCCTCCTCTAAAGCCCTGAGGTAAATCCTAGCCATAACCCGGGGCTAGTCGTCCATCCAAGATAAGTTGCCCTGTTTCCAAATGCGAAAGTACATATCCTGCAGCATGTCATCCATCATCCCCTCATTTTCCTCAAACTCCCTCATACGGGCCTCAGAAACCGATAGCCTTGCAATGGCAGCATCCCTTTCCAGTCGGTATCGCGAGCAGTCAGCCTGAAGGGACCTCCTCATCACCTCCATCTCCTCCTTTAGCCTGACCTGAGCAAGCTCTGTGGCTTCAAGCTTCCCCGACAGCTCCTCTACCTGCTCAAGATCCGCCCTCCGAACCTCGTCCACTGTCGAGATGGCCATATTTATCTGCTCCTTGCAGGCAGCCTCCATCTTCCGCAATTCCGCCTTACTAGCCTCCTCCACAGTCTTCCTCAACCGCCCAGAGGCGGTCTCATGCTGAGAAATCTGAATGGCCTGATCAGCAAGCTGTTTGGCCTGATCTGAAACCATCAATCGTAGTCGGATGTTGGCACTCCCAATCTCCTCTCCAGCCTTAACCAGCCGGGCATGATGCCTTATCAGCTTCCTAGTCTCCTCCGCCACCCGATCAATATTAGCCTTAGCCTCGTCTCCCATGGTAACTATCCGAGTAGTAAGTAAATCGAGATCTAAGGACTTGGCCTCATCAAGCACCTGTACCATGGGATTGCGGGGAAGAAGGTGCTCACCGGTAACCTATGTCAAAGGTAATATCATGAGAACTTGGATCCAGATCAGGATGACCCGCAAATGGATTAGGAGCCAAGCCAGGATGATCAATCTGAGTAACGGTAGGATTTTCAGACGGGTGCGGAGAGAGTGCGAACTCAGTATCCTCCTCCGTGATATCATGAAGAGGCTGAACTGGCGGCTGAGGACCAAGTGGAGGTTCGGATAAGGGATGACTCCTCTTTCTCTTTTGAATACCCTCTTCAATAACCCCGAGAAGAGGACGGTAGCCGACTACATCCCCGGAGCGGTGGGTCGAAGGCTTCGGCTTGGCGGAAGCTTTGGAGAGCTTGTATTGTTCAAGCCTGTGCCGAAGATCCGAAGCCTTGGCCGTTTTACCTGCTCCTGATATGAAGAACAAGTGTCACGAGCTTACATTGATCCATAATTCGAGAAACGCGATAAATTAAAAGTTAAAAGAAGAAAGGAAACACATCTGTTATACAAACCCTGGGGAGGAGTAGGATACTGCAATGAGTCCTGGATTTCATTCCAGGACGGGAGCGGATCATAAAATATTCCTAAGTCCCTATCATAAATGGAGCCGGCAGGAGTCAAAAGTTCACCTTGAGTCGTCGGAGCCACCTTGGCTGGAATAGTCTGAGAAGACTCGCTTGCACCAGTCCCGGCCTTGTCAGCTTTCCCAGATTTCTGTACCAAAGCCGGTTCTCCGTCCAGCCCCTCGAAAGCTTGGTGGAATGCATCATCCGTCCACTCCTGAATCTCGCCTACTTGCCCAGGAAGCAAGGCCCCGATGCCATCGCCACCGTCACCACCTTCCCGGTCATCTCCACCCTCACCTCTCTCCTCCTCCACATCTTCCTTCCCCGGAGTAAGTGGACAAGTGCTGGGGGAAGGACCATCCGACTTCTTAAGCTTCTTACCTCCGACCACTGGAGATTTTGAGAAAGGTTTCCTCTTGCCACTCTCTACTGTGACACCTCCCTTAGCTTGAGCAGCCGCCCTCTCCTCCGCCGTTTCCCTCTACTTGACTACTGACTGCTGTGGAAGGATCAAATTATACTCCATTAGGGTCGCATTTCTGATCAGGTAAGCAGCCGATCTATCTCTCCCGGGGATAGCTTCTATCTCGGCCGCCGTCTGAACCAGGCGGTCATTCTCCACAACCGCAAAACCACCTGTCGCTAGCAAGAAATAAAAGCACGTAAGATAAAGCACTGCAGTTGTAACGGAAATTATAAATAAAGCTTCACACTTACAGCCGGAGGTGAAGCGACGAATGGAAACAGAGTCACCCCTGATGAAGAACCATTCTTTCTTGAACATACTGAACTTCGAGTATAAGCCCAGGACGGGCTTAAAGGATACGACATATTCCAAGCTGATATAGGGAGACCCCTTCTTGTAGCCTCTCAAGTTGTACAAATACCGGATCTCCCGGTTGGAAGGAGGACGCCCATATCTCCTTTGGAAGATGACGAAGAGACTCACCAGAATGGCATAAGAGTTGGGTTGAAGCTGGAATGGGGCCACCTTTAGATATGTAAGAAAGCTGAGTACCCAAGCATTAAGAGGCGGGATGGCACCACACATGCAGTGGTATCTGCTGTAGGCAAAGTACCCTTTAGGAGGGTCATATGGCATAACTTCTCTCCCTGGCAACAGCATGCGCGCTCTATCGATTCCGAAAGAACGGGAGATGACATCAAGCTGCTCCTCCTTGAGGGAGCTGGGAAAGCAATCGGGCGGGGAGTTCAGAAGCTCCTAAGGGCCGTACCCATCCACCAGTGATCTCGGGGCAGTTCCGTTACGTTCCGGTCCTGGCTGAGCAGGGGGCATTGCGGAAGATTCTCCTTCGCCCTGGGACTTCTTTTTATCCGATCGAGTTTCTGCTTTGCGAGACATTATCTGCAACATCGGAAAAACATGTTGTTAAAACAGAGGATATAAACAAGCAAGTACACGTAGTCCGAAATTTCGCTCGTGATATGAAAAGTGGAAAAATCAAGTGTATAAAGTTCATTCGACACCCATACTACGAGCCCATTCGGCATTCTCATCTCGAAAAATTCATCCGGCTTTTCTCAGTAAAGGCTCATTCGGCATTCACAACTAAAGTTCATTCGGTACGTAGGACACACAAGTTTCATTCGGCGAAGGGAAGTTAAGTACCTGATTCGGCAGGCTAAAGCGGTTCGACAGTAGGATAAAATCTGCTTCGGCTATGTGACTGATTTGGCTCGGCTGTCTCGTTCGGTAGAAGATAACAAAGGCCCTAGTTCCGTACTTATAGGCGAAGGTAGACCTCCGGACCAACCCGTTCGGTACTAAAAATCGAATGGGAATGTCAAAATTGGATAACCTGAAACAAAGCACGACATATATTAGCATATGCCCTACTTTGGGGGGCAAATGTTGGGTACGTTTCTATCACTACCAAGTCCAGATGAGAAAGGAGCCACCGAACTGTTCGGTGCCAAGCCAACAGAAGAAAGTAAGGGACGAACCAGCCTCTACCGGACCAATACCTATTCAAGCATCACCGAACCAACCCCATAGCCGGACCAACTCTCACCGAACCAACTCCATAGCCGGACCAACTCTGTGCCGGACCAACTCTCACCGAACCAACTCCATAGCCGGACCAACTCTATGCCGGACCAACTCTGTGCCGGACCAACTCTCACCGAACCAACTCCATAGCCGGACCAACTCTGTGCCGGACCAACTCAATGCCAGACCAAATGCTACCGGACCAAGACATGCCAGGCCAGATCACATCAGCCCAGGCCCACCAGCAGCTATATACATCCAAGACCCCTGCTCCCTACCTCACTCTATAAATAGAGGGGCAGGGGTACAACAATGGGGACAAGTTTGAGAGCTCAAGCACGGAGAGAACTTTCAAACAACTTTCTTTTACTTATATCAAAGCATTGTACTTGTAATCAAAACAAGAGAAGAGAAATAACATATAAAGTGGACGTAGGCACATTCTGGCTGAACCACTATAAATTTGCGTGTCTTTTTACAGTTTAGCCCTTGATTTTCATATATTTGCATAAAACACCCAAATCACTAAGAACAACATAAACTAAATCATACAACTTTGAGGTGTTTGTCCATTTTTGTGCAAACAATGGTTAAAGTTAGATTCTTAATTATTTCCCATCATGATCAAAGACTGGTTTCAAGATATTTAATCAGATACAATTACTATTTGTATATTACCATACAATTGACATAATGATTTGTTAATCTACGCAAATGATATAGATAGACTTTTATATCAATTTCAAGCTAACAATAGGAAATATTGTTTGCTTCGTACTTTTCAGGGAAATCAGAACAGTAAAGAAGAATGAAAGATCCAGCAAACACAGAAATTATAGAATAAGCCATCAAACAAATGTTTTAGAGATAACATTACGGGAAAGGATCACAAACCAGGTGATATTTACAAAATTTACATGATTTGCATAACTTATGAAATTATTTACAAGTGTTTAGGACAAATATATACATTTTATAGATATGAATCTTTCATAAATCTTAGGCAGCCTTGTCCAAGTTCTCAGCGATTAAAGGATCTATGATGTGACAGATAGCGATACAAAGAACTTCTTTGAGTTTCTTCTCTTTCTTCCTTATCCTATCTGCATCATCAATCGCATCAATATTAGTTTTTAGAGCATGATTGAAAGCTCTATTTGCCCCTCTAAGGGTCTTATTTTCCCTTTCCAATTCAACGATGTGCTTCAAAAGGAGATAGTTACCGCGTTTGAATTTTTGAATTTTAGCAGCCAATTCATTTATGCGCTATGAGTATTTAACCTTCTGCTGTTCGTCAAAATATTTCATCATTTCGAATTTAACATTCCTGCACCACTCGCCCACTACCTTCTCGTCTAAGCCAGAGGGAGGATTAGTCGTAGTGGGAAATTTCTAAGTGGCAAGGGAAGTAGATCTTGGAGATTTAGTAGCAGAGGGAGTAGCATAAGTGTTAGCACCAAAATTGGTCACTAACATCGTTGAGAAAGATTATGTAGAGAGATAAATGATGAAAGTAAATTTAAACAAAGAACAATATTATAAATTGAATGCAAAGACGAGAACACCAAATTTATAGTGGTACGGCATAACTGCCTACGTCCACTTTGAGGTTAAACTTTATTGATTTACTTGATAATTGATTACAGATACAATCCGTACATCAACTACTTGAATACAATCGCTAAGTAAGAAGAACGAGTCTTGAAAGCGGCAGAGTATCTCCAGTGTTCTCGATAAAAGGTCCATTTCACTGTGCCCCTGCCTCTCTATTTATAGACGAAGGTGGGTTGGACTTCTCTGGTGGGCCTGGTAGCTGAATAACTCGGTCCAAATAGTGTAAGTTCTGTGCACCGAACCAGAGAGGCCGAATGACAGAATGCCGAGCCACCCCCTTTATGCCGAACGAGGTAAGACCGGACACTCTGAATGCCGAACATCCGTTTGTACTGAATGACCTTGGATGACGAGCTGCAGGTGATTTCCGAACGAGATATGTACCGGACGAGATGTGTTGTTGAGTGAGGGATGCAGGACGAATGAGGCTGGAATGCCGAACAGTCCGGGAATGCCGAGCGTACCTTGTAGGCCGAACGTTCATGGATGCCGAACGTCCCTCATATGCCGAACGTCCCTTGGCCGAACGATGTCTTTGGCCAAACGTACTCGGGAGGCCGAACAATCTTTGGTTGTCGAACAATCTTATGCCGAGCGCTCTTCTTTGGCCGAACGGTATTCAATACCGAACATTTCTCGATGCCGGATGCTCCTAGATGCCGAACGATATCCCATGCCGAACGCCCTTTAGATGCCGAATGATCCAGTTGGGCCGAACGGTGGGTATGCCGAGTACTAAGTTACCTGGCCAAATCTCCAGGAAACACTTGCCCCCCAAAGTGTATTACGTGACAGAATGCGATACGCTTTGAATTACGTATCCTCCATGCTTCGCTTCGAACCTTGGTTCATCACTCTTGAGGGTTGCTTTCTTGTAAATGCCGGTTCTGGAGGTGTGTGCCGAACGTAGTGTTAATGCCAAACGATGCAGTCGAAGCCGAACACTCCTCATGTGCCGAACGACTTTGCATGCTGAAGTCGAATGTTGCGGCTTTGACCAGTTCCACCAGCCATAGCCTCTTCGACTTCTTCTTCTTCCCTATAAAGACCGGTGCCTTCCTCCTTCTTCTCTTTTCACATTTTCATTACCGCTGCCTTGTACTTGCTGACATTTCCAGTTAACAACCTCCAACGATTCATCAATCCTTTCCAAGTCTTCGACCTACTAACTAGGTATCGATTCTTCCGTCTAAACCCTTCCCATAACTTAAAACGGTCTTTACGCTCGAGTTCCGTAATCGATAGGGTGAATTGAGCCTTGATTAAGGTATTTTAAGAGTTTTTAGAGTTAAACGATGAGGGTGGAAGGAGGAGTGAATAGAGACGAGCTTTCTAGGAAGCTGTTGGGAGACGTGTTGTGGTTCGGCATAATTCTCCTGTGTCGAATGAGATTGGAGGAAGAAAGAAAATAGGAGGAGCAGGAGATGGTTTGGACGCCGAACAGTAAGGTCTGGCATGCCTTGACGAACGCTCGGTTCTCGTTGTTCGGTCGTGGATGGTGGAAAAGAGGAGAAATTGAAGGCAGTGCCGAGCGTTGAGGCTCGGCGTAATTCAGGTTCGGCGTGACACACCATATGCAGAACGATGGGATGGAAGGTTAGGGAGGAAGCATGAGTTAGTGGGGATGCTGATTGTTGTTTCGGCTGAACAGAATCTTGGCCGAATGATGCTTTGCCGAGCGCTAATTAGTACGAACGATAGTTAGGCCGAACGAGAATTTGGCCGAACAAGTTTTAGGCCGAATGGTAGCTTGGCCGAACAATCACAAATGCCGAGCCATATCAAGGCCGAACAATGATAAATGCCGAAACATACTTAGGCCGAACGGCGTAAATGCCGAACCATACTTTGGCCGAACAACGTAAATGCCGAACCATACTTAGGCCGACCAAACATAAATATCAAACCATACTTAGGCCGAACAACACAAATGCCGAACAATCATGAGTGCCGAACCATCACAAGTGCCGAACCAACAATTGCCTTGCCTAATCATATAACAAAACAAGGACAAGGACTGTAGCATACTACCATATCAGACTGATCCGGACTATTAACTCCTTAGCTTTGGTAGACATAAACTTGAACTTAGATTGACATAATCGGATAACTTCTTTTAACGTTTTCTGAATCTGAAACTGTAATCACCATAAGGCAGGCTTTTGGAGACGGTCAGCGATGACGGTCTTCGAAGGCGATGATTTGAAGCTCAGTTTTATATCAGTAACCTTGCAACTTTCAAATTTTCAACGCTTATACACGATTGATTGCACTAGTTCACACACCACGTGGGGGGAATATTCGTGATCCTAATTCTAACGTTAAACATTTTTCAAGTATAGTTCTCACAGGTGCTTTGCCAGATTCACTATTTATTGGAGATGTCTAAAAAATCTAGCTCCGCCACTATCTCAGATAGGCCCGGGCCGTCTTCAAAACAAGAAGTCGCGGACACTTCAAATCCATCGACTTCCTCTGCTCATAATTTAGCTCTTGATGCCTTGGAGGCATCGATTCTCTTGGATAATCCGATCGATTCACAGGCTTCGAAGATTAACGAAGTCGCGCTTCGGCGAATATGCTTTATCCACGGAATCCCTTTCGCTGACGTGTTGGTTCCGTCGAGGCATGATCGTCCTCATCTTCCCCCAGTTGGATATACTACCTGTAATAAGTTTATGTGCTGGATGGGCAGCGTGCCTCCATTCAATTTATTTCGTCGGGACGTGTTGCAATACATAGACATCGCCCCGTCGCAGCTGCACCCAAACGGCCACACGTTCATATACGGGACCTACCTCCTTTTCATGGCCGTCTTCTCTAGGTCTCCAACTCCTGGCGACATCAGATATATTTATATGATTAAGAAGTGGAAAGATAGCCCCTCCTTTGTGTTCCTCGAGCCACACCACAAATGCCAAATTTTGACCGGAGCATGTAGCAAATTTGCCCTGTACAAACATGAATGGTTCTATATGTGTTGCCCTCCTGGTTTTGTGAGGAGATGGGTTGAAGGCAGTAAGTCTTTTCCCTGAGTCGACATTCGCGCTCTATCGGAGCTATGCTTTTTCTAACTTATTGTTTCATCTTTTCAGGTATCCACGTCCTGAGGGCCGAGGATATTCTGAGGCAGTCGAAGCCATTAGAGCTCTTCCTGCCGAGGAACGGGACATCCGAACTCTCATTTCAAATGAGTCATTATCGAGATTCGGACTGTTAGCAGGAGGTCTCCGGATTAGCCTTCCTGTGGTCGTCTCCATTCCCAAGCCTGCATCCGGTAAAGGGAAAAAACTAGCTGAATCATCATCACGCCATACCCCTGATGTAGAGGAAGGGGAGAAAATAAAAGAGAATGAAGCTCCTGAAACACAAGGCGAGAATGTGGGTCCTACTCAGAATCCGCTGGTCGAAGTGCATGATATTGAAACGTCATCTTCCCCTTCAAAGGGGAAAAAGAAATTGACGTATAAGATGAGGAAGGAAAAAGTTGGTCGAACTTCCAAAATTACCCTTGTCCCAGTGGAGAAAGAAACTTCCTCACAACATCTAGAAAGTTCTTTGAAGGGTCTGTCGAACCTTACCATCCCTGACGATCTACTCAACTACGTTTTTGACGATCTAGAGGCCCTTAAGTTTCATTCGCCCGCTAGAGGCGACATGGGAGTTCAGGCCCGAGTCCAGGGAGATAATACTCCAATCAGTAGAGATAAAGGAACTGGTCCGTCGGGGTGAACACTAGGACACACACGCACTTCACCATACACTTCAATTTTTGCCATTATCCCGATTCTTTCTAACTTGCTGTTATTTTTATTCTATGCAGGTGACATGGGGCGCTCCCACGGATTTGATCGCCTCCACGGCTCTTCTATATTTCACCATTCTAGGCGGGATTCAGGCTTCGGTAGACACAGGGACAGAGACGATTATGAAGATCGAGACAACCATCCCCGTGAGTCGTCTTATCGAAAGAAAAGATATTCCCATTCTTCATACCCTCGCGATCTCCCTCCTCAAACTGAGCCAGACAGAGAAAAACTCTCGCAGAAGGGGTCTCAACCCGATGTTTCCCGAGATCAACATTCCGGTTCATCAAGCACACGACAATCTCGTGAACATTGGAAGAGGACAGAACTTTCAAAGCCTCCTCCCCTTGTTCCTGCGACCGACCCAACGGTAGCAGAGAAGATGGTCGATCTTAAAGCTAAATTTCGCAAAATCTGCTTTGACGGTCTGAAGTTCCTCCCAGCTATTCACCACATGCCAGGACACATCAAGCAGAGTGCTATCGCCTGTAACAACGACGTCTATGTTCAACATGACGCGTTTGTCCATCTAGTCGAAAAGGTCTCGGAAGTATCCATTGAGCGTCATCAAGAAATCGACCACTTGAAGCTCGAAGCTATCTTTGATAAAGACATTATCAAGAGCCAGGACGAAGAGCTCGCTTCGTACAAGTCCAAACTTGAAGCCGCAGAACAGAGTGCTAAGGAGACTGCGGAGACCGTCGCTCGTCTTGAGACGACCCATAAGAAAGAACTTGACGTCGCAGTCCAACGCGGTGGGGCCCTAGCTCTAGAAAAAGATTCTATTCAAAAAGAAAGGGACACACTCGCCCTGTAGGTCAAAGAGTTGAAGGAGCTACTCTCTAAGGAGAGGGAAGAGAAGATAGCGGCTCAAGAAGAGTCTCAATGGTATTGTAACGAGATCGTCGATACACGTCTTTTAAAAGCAAAGCTCGATGATGAGCTATCTAAGGTTGAGACGATGAAGAGCGAAGCCCGTGAGGAGGGCAAGAGACTAGCTTCCGAGGAGATCGACTCCCGTCTTGAAGCAGCTGTAGAGGCCGGCAAAGAAGAAATTAAGTGTATGTTCGACCCACTAATAGCCGAATACAGTGCTCGCGTCCTCATGCACCGGGACTTGACCTTTTTGGGCGAGGTTTACCTTGAATCTTTGGCCGAGGCTTGGAAGACTTTGACAAAGATCAGGCAGGTGGAGTTGGGCGTCGAAGAGGTTGACGAGGAGGCTTTAGTGAAAGAGTTTCTCAAGGGGAATGAGCCATCGGATTTGTCCACAGCTATGGCTCTCTTTGGTAAAGGCTCTTCCCCGTCAAAAAAGAAAGATGACGAGGCTGGTCCATCTGGAACCGAGGCTGCAGCCCCTGCTTCTGCTCAACTGGCCAATCGGCCAGCACTTGACCCGTTTGAGCAGCATGCCGGTTATGATCCAGAAGACCTCGGTCTTGGCATTCATGTGCTGTCTTTTATTCTGAAGGGTGAAACTCCACGCACGCAAGAAACTAGTACAAAACTCTTCCTCTAGAAGTTCAAGGATTTGTCGCTTTCTGCGATCGGTCATTGGTCCTGATGTTTGTTCTTTATGTTTTTGTGCAGGCCGCTCTGACCCTGAACCGACTCCGAGGAGCGATGATGCCAAGAAGGAGATGGGGAAAACAAGCGACGCTACTCACGCGGGAGTAACTCCCAGTCCTGATGCTCAAGTGATCGGGGAGCTAGATGATGATAAGTCTGACACTTCATCTCCCGTTGAAGGGAGTTATGAAATCGAAATCACTGGCGCCTCAGAACATACTTCGAAGGTGAGTATGAAGGAGCGTCTCACAGAAGAGAAGAAAATGAAGGTCGAGATCAAGGTCGACCCTCAAATACTAGAACTTTCCGACCCGCTGAATAGGCCTCTGAAAGTCATTCTTCCCGGCAGCTCCAAACCACTAGATGTTCCTTCTCCCACTCCTGACTCCGCTTCTTTGGCCAGCAAAAAGTCCAAGAGGAAGCGTGAGGGAGAGGAGTCATTTGAGAAAACAAAGGAAGACAAGAAAAAGAAGCCGAAGAAATAGCCACTATACTCGTTCAACGAGATTTTGCTTAGGTCCTGTAACTACTTTTGCTTTTTCGTTTTCGTAGTTTGTGTAGATAGATTTTTGACCCCAAGTTTTGGAGGAGTGGTTGTATAACCCCATTTTGGATTATTGAATAAAGTTTAGTTTCTTTGTCGTTTGAACGATTCTTTTGCTTTTTTTAGCTTTCTGTATAACTGTGCTCGAAACTCAAGTTCTTATGAGTTGTATAATTTCCCAATCCATTCTTACATTGTTCGAACATTCTTCGGAATTGTACATTTCTCGTTTCACATCTTTGGTACTCAGAATATTTTCTAATCCGCGCTCCGGGGTCTTAGATTAATTCGGCCCGCACTCAGGGGACTCGGAGATTCAAGTCGCTTTATACTCTAGTCCGCGCTCTGGGGACTTTGAGTACTCCGGTCCGCACTCAGGGGACTCGGAGATTGAAGTCGCTTTATACTCTAGTCCGCACTCCGGGGACTTAGAGTACTCCGGTCCGCACTCAGGGGACTCGGAGATTGAAGTCGTTTATACTCTAGTCCGTGCTCTGGGGACTTAGAGTACTCCGGTCCGCACTCAGGGGACTCGGAGATTGAAGTCGTCTATACTCTAGTCCGCGCTCCGGGGACTTAGAGTATTCCGATCCGCGCTCAGGGGACTCGGAGATTAAAGTCGTTTATACTCTAGTCCGCGCTCTGGGGACTTAGAGTATTCCGGTTCGTGCTCAGGGGACTCGGAGATTGAAGTCGTTTATACTCTAGTCCGCGCTCCGGGGACTTAGAGTACTCCGGTCCACACTCAGGGGTCTCGGAGATTGAAGTTGTTTATGTGAGTTCGTACATCATATGGAATAGCGTAAATCCAACAGTTCATCACCAGATCATAAGGTACATAAAAATTAATAATTCATGGAACAGACGGCTTCAAGCCTTTATTAATGAAACAAACTAAACTGTCTGATTACACGCTAAAAAGGAAACTAAGAATCAACGGAATAAAAACATACAGTAAACAATTGCACCTAAAACAGGAAAGAAACAGGCTAAATGTAATAACGTCGCAAATGTTCATTGTTCCACGCTCGGGGGAGTGTCGCGCCATCAACGGTCGCTAGCTTGAAAGTTCCCTCTTCAAGCTTCCGTTCAACGACATATGGACCTTCCCAGTTGGTATTCATACGTGATGGTACTGAGAAAACTCATTTCAAAACGAGATCACCCACATCAAAGATTCTCGGGTGGACTTTGTCATCGTAATATCGCTTGACTCGGTGCCTATATGCTGCCGTCCTTAATTCAGCCTCTTCACATTTTTCATCGATGCAGTCCAGTGATTCCAACAAGAGATCCTGATTCGTCTTAGGATCATAATATGTCACTTGATGCGATGGAACTTCAAGCTCCACAGGTATAACAGCTTCCGAGCCGTATGCCAATGCGAACGGAGTGTGGCCAGTCGCGGACTTGTGGGTAGTCCTATAAGCCCATAGCGCTGTTGGGAGTTCATCTACCCACTTCCTCCAGCTTTTTCCAAACGCTTCTTCAATACGGACTTGATTATTTTGTTTACGGCCTCGACCTGTCCGTTAGCTTTCGGATGTGCAACGGTGGCGAACTTTTTCTCAATGCCATACTTTAAACAGAAATCTTTGAATTCCCTGCTTTCGAACTGTGTTCCGTTGTCCGTAATGATGGTTCGCGGAAGGCCAAAGCGGCATATAATGTTTCGTACAACAAAATTAATGACCTTCTTGGAGGTGATTGTGGCTAAAGGCTCCGCCTCGACGCACTTCGTGAAGTAGTCGACTACAACTATCGCGTATTTTGCACCACCTTTGGATATAGGCAAAGAACCGATTATGTCGATTCCCCAGATTGCAAACGACCAGGGACTAACCATTTGTGTGAGTTCCGTTGGAGGAGCTCTCAGGATTTTCACATATCTTTGACACTTGTCACATTTTCTTGCATAGTCTGCAGCATCCCGATTCACAGTTGGCCAATAGTATCCGTAACGGAGGATCTTTTTTGCTAGCGTTTGCCCCCCAGTATGGTCGCCACATTCTCCTTCATGAACCTCCTTCAAGACCCGCTTTGTCTCATTATGGGCAATGCATCGTAATAAGGGGATCGAGAACCCCTTCCGATACATTACCCTATCCTGGATCGCATATCGTGTGGCTTTTCGAATGTCCTGTCGTCTTTCGCTCCTTTTTTCTGGTAAAGTCCCGGTCATCGGGTATAGTTTGAATGGGGTCATCCATGACTCCCTCTCAGTTCCTGTTTCCAACACAAAATCAACCTCCATCGCATCTATGCTGGGAGCATGCAAGGTTTCAACGGGAACCAATCCCATTTGCTGTGCATCGCCAGTGCTTGCGAATTTAGCCAACGAGTCGGCTTCCTTGTTCTGTTCACGTGGGACATGCGAAATGTCATAATGTTCGAGGTTCTCCAATAGTTCCTGAACCAGAACAAGGTACGGAGCAAGCTTCTGTCCCCTTGCTTGGTAACCTCCCCGCACTTGGTAGACCACCAACTGTGAGTCACAAAATATTTCGACTGACCTCACCCCGAGGTCTTCAATAAGCTGTAAACCAGCAATCAATGCTTTATATTCTGCTTCATTATTCGTAGCCGGTAAATTGAGCTTCAAAGCGTAACAAATCGATCGATTTTCTGGAGTCACGAGAACTACTCTAGCTCCGGAGCAGCGGTCGTTTGATGCCCCATCGGTGTACAATTTCCATTCAATGGGGGGAATGACACGGTGAACATCTGGTTTGTCAGATACAGTAAACTCAGCGATGAAATCTGCTAATGCTTGCCCTTGTATGGCTCTTCATGGCAGGTAGGTAATATCGAACTGACTCAACTCGATATTCCATTTTAACATCCTTCCAGAAGTTTCTGGTCGTTGGAGTACCTGCCGTAAGGGTTGATCGGTATAAACACTGATTGAGTGTGCCTGAAAGTATGGACGCAGCTTTCGTGATGCAATCACCAAGAAATAGGCCAATTTCTCAACTTTAAGGTAATTTCTTTCTGCCTAATCAACTTCTCTATAGCGTCGTGTAAGTGTCTGCACTCTTCAGTATTGTTCCCATAAGTTTCATGGAAGCGGCAGTATTTCCCAGTCCGCTTTTGTTCCTCAGTTGACTCCTTTGGACGTGGTTTTCGGTACTGAAAGGTATTGCAGGTTGATAGGTAAATATTCTCAAGAGATACATTCAGCGGGGTGTACTCGTTGTAGGTTGGAATTCTCGGTTTCCATTTCCCTGCTTCTCTCTTCTTCCCTTGGTTTCTTCCTCCGGATTCCTTAGGTTGCCCGGGCTTGTTTTGGACATTGACTTGAACTTTCCCCGAGTTATCTCCAGACTGCTTCACAGCAATGTCGCTTTTTATAGACTCCTGAGCAGGCCCCGGTGCTTTATCTCGCCTTATCCACCTGGCTTCCTCCCTCCTTATGAACTGATGTGCCTTTGAGTAAAAACGTTCTAGTGTAGTTGGAGGTTTTCCTGCTAACTAATCTCCAAACTCTGAATCCGGATCCACTCCTCGCATCACAACCATAAGAATTGCATGATCATTGGGATTACTGACTTCAGTAGCCGCAACATGGAATCTTTGTATATACTCCTTCAATGACTCCCCAGGAGCTTGGATTACACTTGATAGAGACATCACATCCTTGGGACGAGTGGTGTGTATCCTGAACTGTTCTATATAATTTCTTCGCCAACTCCTCGAAACTGGATACGGACCGTGGAGGAAGTTGGGTGAACTACATGGTAGCGATCCCAGATAGAGTTATTGGAAAGCACCTACACTTGGTTGCATCATTTGCTCTAGCTGAATCCATCATCCATTCGTACCTCATAACATGCTGTCTGGGATCAGTCTTTCCTTCGTATGCCGGGATAGTTGGCATACTAAACTTTCTGGGGTACGCTGCCTGTAGAACAATGTCTGTGAACGGAGTATGACTTCTTGACACTCCCCAATCATCGTTTGATAAGCCTTGATTCTCTTTCATCAATTGTCTAATCATGGCTGTCAGGTCTGGTGTTTGTATGGAAGGTGGAAGGTTGGAGTCTGTTCTACGTGATTGATCAAGCTGATGCCTCCTCTGCCGGCGATCTGCCAAATGTGCATCTTGAGGTTTGACATCATTGGCATCTTGATGATCGGGGCCTCTAGCCTCCACCTACACTCCAGCTCCTAAGTTTCTAGCTCCTGCTTGATCACGGTCTCCAACTGTTCGGACAGCAGCACCTGCCTGCGTAGTTTTAGTCTTACGGCGTCTACGCCGAGGAGGTTCATCGGACGAAGTTGAGCTGTCAGATGAAGAATAAGGAGCGGGATTGCCCCCAGCATTCTGATGCTGTTGTTGAATGAGTTGTGCCATGAGGTTGGCGTTGGCTTGCATCTGCTCTCCGAGTTGTCTCCTGCTTTCCCTGAGTTCTCTCATCAAGTCGTTGAACTCTATTCTGGTGACAACCGGCATTTGGTCCTGGGCGGTAGTCCCTGCACCTAGAACTGCTTGCTGATTGCTAGGTCATGCTTGCTGTACGCTAGCAGTCTCATGGGCGTCTGCATTATGAGAGGCTGATCTGGTACGTGGTCTTGCCATTGTAGAGTTATTGGTATGAACTCTGAGTAGAATCAACGGACGTCCTACGAATGAATCAGATCTTCTTTGGGGGATTTATTCAATCCAGTAGCTTCCAAGCAGATCCTTGAAGTCTGAGAATTCGATTCTCAGTGAAAGTACCAAAGTGTTAGCACCAAAATTGGTCACTAACCTCGTTGAGAAAGATTATGTAGAGAGATAAATAATGAAAGTAAATTTAAACAAAGAACAATATTCTAAATTGAATGCAAAGACGAGAACACCAGATTTATAGTGGTTCGGCGTAACTGCCTACGTCCACTTTAAGGTTAAACTTTATTGCTTTACTTGATAATTGATTACAGATACAATCCGTACATCAACTACTTGAATACAATTGCTAAGTAAGAAGAACGAGTCTTGAAAGCGGCAGAGTCTCCCCAGTGTTCTCGAAAAAAGGTCCATTTCACTGTGCCCCTGCCTCTCTATTTATAGACAAAGGTGGGTTGGACTTCTCTGGTGGGCCTGGTAGCTGAATAACTCGGTCCAAATAGTGTAAGTTTTGTGCGCCGAACCAGAGAGGCCGAACGACAGAATGTCGAGCCTCCCCCTTTATGCCGAACGAGGTGAGGCCGGACACTCTTAATGTCGAACATCCGTTGGTACTGAATGACCTTGGATGACGAGCTGTAGGTGATTGCCGAACGAGATATGTACCGGACAAGATGTGGTGTTGAGTGAGGGATGCAGGACGAATGAGGCTAGAATGCAAAACAGTCCGGGAATGCCGAGCGTACCTTGTAGGCCGAACATTCATGGATGCCGAACGTCCCTCATATGCCGAACGTCCCTTGGCCGAACGTACTCGGGAGGCCAAACAATCTTTGGTTGCCGAACGATCTTATGCCGAGCGTTCTTCTTTGGCCGAACGGTATTCAATACCGAACATTTATCGATGCTGGATGCTCCTAGATGCCGAACGCTATCCCATGCCGAACGCCCTTTAGATTCCGAATGATCCAGTTGGGCCGAACGGTGGGTATGTCGAGTACTAAGTTGCCTGGCCAAATCTCCAGGAAACAATAAGAGACTGGTAAATCAATACTCGAGATATTATCCCCCATAATAAATTCCAATGACTCGCACCGAGCTTGACTATCCATTAATTTCATCTCCAAATCGCTTATCTGTTGCAAAAGTTCTGACATTATGTGATCAAAGTCAATTGATGGATTCGATTTAACTTGACGCTTCAGAGCGGAAATCATTTCATTATTACTATTAACATATGCTTCTAAACTACCAATTTGATCCTTAAGATTTCTGACAATAGTTTTCTTAAGTAAGAATCTTTTGTGCCATCTTAAAGCTTCGGCATTGCCGTGAAAACGAGCAAGTAAAGTATCTTCGAGAAGTTTACTCTTTTCAAGTTCCGCTAACAGCTCATCCTTAACATTAATAAAGTGTACAATGAATCAAATGAAAGGGGTGCCACAGATAACTGCTACTCCTATTTAAATAAAAAGAAAAAGAATGAAGTCAAAACCAAAATGATCAATCTCTTTATTATTACGATAAAAGATTACAACTCAAATGACAATGAAACTAAAGATACAATAAACATTTGTTTTATATTTAAAGATGAGAAACAACATCTCTACCAAAAGGGGTCAGAATCCAAGAGAAAACAGGACGATTTGATGGGGTCAGAATGGCTTAGAACTCAACCAAAAAGGGGGAAAGCAACGACTGAGTTTGACTAAACCAAGAGACCAGCGTCCGTCCGGTCCAACCAGTAGCTAAATACAACTAGCTAGTAAATCATCTTCAAAACAAAGCAACCTGCAATGAGACTACACGAACAACGTCGATACAAGGCAATGAAGGCATTCAAGACATCAAGGTCCAGAAATAAACTGAGTGCATGGATCGCTAGCGATCCATACTCCGTGGATCGCCAGTGATCCATTCAAGATCATTGGGTCGCTATGGCACGCAGGAGCAAAGTAGGCTTAGAGAACAAAGTGCAAAATATGCCAAGTGTATGGATCGCTAGCGATCCATACACCATGGATCGCCAATGATCCATACTTAATCATGAGATCTTGGCAATCTGACTAGGTGAAGAGGGGGGAAAAGGAGCTAAGTAATTGGCTCGAACGCGAGCTAAATATATGGATCGCTAGCGATCCATGGTTCTGTCTCAAATCGCGAGCTATGCTTCGTTGCATCATCTTGTGTCCATCTGCAAGCAAATGATGAACGGGCCTGGCCCAGAAACTCTCCAATCTCTATAAGTACTATCCTACCTACAACACAAACGGGATCTTCTCCGGGCTGGTTGCTGAAGCTCTGTTGGAAACTTTCTTCACTCTTCACCTCCCTCACAACAATCTCCAAAGGAATTCATTGTGATTCTCCAGTGGATTCTAACCTTGGAGATTCAATCTAGCTAAGGAAAGTCAAAAGCCTTGTAATCAAACACTTCCTGTAACAGCAATCAGTCTATAATAGATATTATAAAGTGGACGTAGGTTTCATTAATAGCCGAACCACTATAAAAATCTTCTTGTCTTCTTTTTTTATTGCTCTTTTTTATACCTATTATCTATATTATTGCTCTGTGAGAACAGGGCTGGTGCTTTCACACTCAAACCAGGGTGTTGATCCATTTTTTGGGTTAACCTTTTGGTGCTTTCGTTGAGAACCCAACTCAAGATTCAGATCTAGCTATCTACTTTGGATCCTATAGGTCCAGAAGTTAGATCCCCAATCTTTGCTTGAAAGATCTACCGCTTGGAATCAATGGCTCCTGAAAGAAGAAGAACTGGCTCTGGAAGGTCCATAAGGGCAGTGATAGCTGGAGAAGATGTTAATCCTCAACATACTGAAGTAAATGGCGCCAACTTAGGAAATCAGGCGCCAACATCCTCCAGTCAGCATGAAGTCGTAATTAGGGATGAGTTGAATAAGATGGTTGATGAAATCAATCAGAAGATGGAAAGTAGCTAGAAGGCTCTGATAGATAAGCTTAACGCACTTCTAACCCTACAGTCAAATCCTACTCTAAGAACCATGCCTGAATCCACGGCTGCTATAGAACAAGAAAACTCTTTCGTTTCTGGTCTAAACAGAAGAAACGGAAAACAGCCGCAAAAAAGGGTAACAACAGGAACCATGGGACACAACATGGAAGGAAATACGAATACCCCGCTGGCCGCAAGGCAACCATTCTGAACTTGAATCAAGGGGCGAAGACCCCGCAAGAAGATATAGCTATGGACCTCTCCGACTCGGAAGATGGAGAACAAGACAACTAGTTGGAAGAGAATGTCAATGCATTTGATGATGCTAGGAACTTCCAAACTGCCCCCATCAGGCCAACTACAAGCCAACGGGATCCCACAGGAGTGGCTCTCATGAAGATAGGAGAGCCTAGGCTTCCACCCACGTGCCAAGACCGTTTTCAAAGCCAAACACTTAGTGTAGTGATTGACTGCCACCCCAGGATTACCGGACATCGGAGGCATACATAGCAGATATGGTCATACGATTAATGGACAAATGTAAAAATAGGAGAAACGGTGAATGGGGATTTGCTTCAAGTCGGACTCCCTTTACCGATGAAATTTAAAATGAGAAATATCCACATAAATTCACAATGCCAACTATCATATTGTTATCCCACCTTTTGGTCAAGGCTGGAATATCAACAAATTGGCAAGGAACGATGGATGTCAGGATCGGGAATCAATTAGAAACAAGGATGTAATGGACGTCGTCAAAATTCGTCCGAGTTCCGATCGGGACGGAATCGATTGGAAATGACGATCAATGCTAGAAGAGGCTACGTTTCAATTTTCAGAACAATCAGAGTTCGTATGCACAAGATATGAATGGTTTGAAATGCATAAGGATAAGTTCGAATCGATACATTTCATATCCATGGATATTGGTTCGAATCGATGATGTTCGCATCGATCGTGTTCTGGTTCGACTCGATGACTTCGTATCGATTGGATAGGAAGGCTAGGTGAATTTCGACTCGATGGCAACACACCCAGGTAGTTAAAACAAGCATACGGAGATTTGTTCGAATCGATACCGTTCGTATCGATCGACATGGACTTGGATTAATGGTTTCGTATCGATCGATATTGGGTCGAATCGATGTTGTTCGCATCGGTCTGGATGGAGTCGTGCAATGGCTCTTCGTATCGATACACTTCGTATCGATGGGAAGGATACGAACGAAGCAGATTGTATGGACACGAGGCAATGGATTCGAAGCACACTATGGCTATAGATGGATGTGGATTAGGCACGAGGTATGGATGCGAGCGCGTATCCAGGAAAGAAGCGTTCAACACGGCGAGGAAGGTGGATCAACCCAAGAATTTCGCAACACGTCATCGCACAGGCATGCGCTCTGATCGATTCGAAGAGATCGATTCGAACCAATCGATTCGAACCAGAGTGCCTGCCGAAATACTACAACTCGTATCGATCATATCTTGAGATCTATACGTCCAAATTCAATGAAATTTTCACAGATGCTTACATGCACATTGAAGAATGTTCTCACCAAATTTCAGCTCGATTGGACGATTTCTTGATCGATTCGAACATAGCTTCGAATCGATCCCAAAGTGGGCCCGGATTTCTAGAAAGCGGGCATGTGGGCCCCCTGATGTACTGGAACTGGTCTCCCTTCAGTTTAGGCGAAATATCAGCCTCCTACACCTATAAATAGACCCCCAGGTCATTCAGAAAAGGGACCGGACAATTTTGAGAGCTAAAGAGCGCCCAGACTCTGCCAGATTTACTCCAGATCACCATTGCTGCCTTAGATTCAGACTTAGTTCAGAAAATCAGTTGTAATACAACACATGAAATTTTAATCTTCAAGCATCGATCAATAAAAGATAAAAACTTTGGAGTGGACGTAGGCCGGAGATAGCCGAACCACTATAAATCTCGTGTTTTTGTTCATTATTTCTGGATTGCTGTTTGTTGCTTGTTTAGATATGAGATTTGTGTTTGAATATTGCTGATTTGTATTCATACACTGGTGCTTTCACAACATTCGGGGTTTGTGACCATTTTTGGCGCAAACACTTTGGTGCTTTCACTGAGAAGAACTAGCACCCGCTACACCAATTCAAAGTTTAGCCTTGAAAGTTTGAAGGATTCGGATTGACGCTACAATAACTCGACAAACAAGACAAAGAGCTGAGAGAAGCCAACAAGGAGGAAGTCAAGAGGCATCCTCCGGAGCTGGAGAAGGACGAGCTTCGATTTACATTACCAGAGACGAAATGGAAGCTATGGCAAATTCATTACATGAAAGGTTGCTGAAGAGTCAACAGGATATGATGCAGAATTTCTTCGAGCAGATGAGAGCTGCAGAAACACAGAACCTTGGACCAACTACAGCGGCTGCAAATGTGGAACAAGGAACTAGGGTTGCGGAACCCAATGGAGGACAGAATACAGAACCGTAAGGCAATCAATAAGGGCTTGGGGGCAGGCCCACAGGATCCAACGCAGAAGGACCTTTGGAAGGAGTTCAGCAGGCTAGAGCTAACGCTGCGGCTAATGAGCCACATGAAGAATATGTGCCGGAGTTCCCTTGGGAGCATGGGGGGCAACCCCTAACAGGTAACGCTGGATTAGTGGAAATCATCAGGAAGACTATGCGTGGAGGTTTGACCAACCGAGATTTGGAAGGAGTGAACAGGAGTCCGTTCGCTCGGGAAATCAGGATGGCTCAGAATCCACCTAAGTTCAAGTTACCTAGCGTGGAAGCATATAATGACAAGGCTGACCCGACTGATCACTTGATGAGATACACTAGACACATGGAAGTGCTGGGGGCACCGGAGGAAGTGATGGCCAGATGTTTCCCTTTATACTTGACAGACCTAGCGGCAATGTGGTTTAGGCAGCTGGAGGAAGGATCTATCAGGAATTGGAGGGAATTGGTGGACAGATTTTTGGGACAGTTTCGGGTTCATATCAAAAGACCTAAGAACGTGATGACGTTAACATCGGTAAAGCAAAGAATGGATGAATCGCTTAGAGCATTTTTAACTCGATTTAATACGGCGGTTTCTTCGGTGGATCGGCCGGATCCATCGATGGTTTTGATGGCGGCAGTGTCGGGAGTCAGAGAGGATTCAGATTTTAAGGTATCTTTAGTACGAGACCCACCACTGGATCTCGGGGAATTCTTTCACGAAGCTGAAAGATTTCTTCGGCAAGAAGACACATGTATGGATTTAAAGCTAAAGGAGGTGAATGTGACTGGGGGTGGAGGACCATCCGACGGAAGCTCGGAAAAAGATAAAGGAAAAAGGAAGCTGGACGAAAATTCTGAAAAAGCTAGGAAGCGATGGAAGGATCCAAAGTTTTCCACATACACAGAGTTGAATGAGACGCTGGAGCGGATTTACTTGGAAACTCGAAAACCATCCGAGCGGGAGAGGGCATCAGGAAAGCATTGCCTCTTCCACGATTTGGACGGGCATGATACTAATAGCTGCAGGCACCTAAAGGACATAATTGAGGAGCATGTGAGGAATGGACAGTTGAGGCAGTATGTTGGGGCTCGGAATGCAGCGGTGGAGCAGGAGCAACCACCGTCTACCTCAAACCATGAGGATATGAGGCACATGAATAATGATCGATTGGTCATCAATTGATCAGGATAATACGAAATAAGTAACAAACCATTGGCGAGCAACCGAGTCATTTACACATGTATGGGGACGGAGATAGCCCCTAGGCATGCTCTGAGTGATGATAAACCGCAAAGCCATGGTTTGCGAAATCTGTCTTTTGTTTTTGGATTGGACACTTAGTTTTCTGGTTTTGGTTTTTGGAGTTTGGATTGAACTCCTGATTTTGCTTGTTTTTCTGGTTTTGGCATTCATTCGGATGATTGTTCTCCGTTTTGGATGATGGTTTTGATTTTTGATATGGATTTCTGGTTTTCCGATTTGATTTGGATTTTGGATTGGATCTTGATTGGATTCTTTTTGGTTTTTGATAAACGGTCGTCAGGTATGGATTATGCCTGGGAAGGGGTGAGTCGTTCTGCCCGAACGCGGTGAAGTGACTCATTCAGGTCGTCGAGTATGGACTATGCTCGGCAAGGGTCTGGAGTGACCAGGATTCGGCCTAAGACTTAGGCCCCCTACTATCGATTATTGTTTCAGGTTGTTGAGTATGGACTATGCTCAACAAGGGTCCGGAGCGACCAGGATTCGGCTTAGGACTTAAGCCATGGCATTACTTACGTCCAGGGACACTGTACCACGGTCGTCAGGTGTGGATTGCGCTTGGCAAGAACCCGGAGAGGTTAGCTCAACGTCCAGGGACACTGGACCACGGTCGTCAGGTGTGGATTGCGCTTGGCAAGAACCCAGAAAGGTTACGGATTTGGATATCGACCCGGAGAGGTCTTGGATTCGGTTGTTGGACAAGGATGGACTGAAAACTCGATCATCGAGTTCGAATGGACATGGAATTGGCTATGGACTTCAGATATTGGATTCGGAACTATTCAAAACACGGCTCATTACCACAAGGCATGTTTTGGGGGGCAAATGTTATCCCACCTTTTGGTCAAGGCTGGAATATCAACAAATTGGCAAGGAACGATGGATGTCAGGATCGGGAATCAATTAGAAACAAGGATGTAATGGACGTCGTCAAAATTCGTCCGGGTTCCGATCGGGACGGAATCGATTGGAAATGACGATCAATGCTAGAAGAGGCTACGTTTCAATTTTCAGAACAATCAGAGTTCGTATGCACAGGATATGAATGGTTTGAAATGCATAAGGATAAGTTCGAATCGATACATTTCGTATCCATGGATATTGGTTCGAATCGATGATGTTCGCATCGATCGTGTTCTGGTTCGACTCGATGACTTCGTATCGATTGGATAGGAAGGCTAGGTGAATTTCGACTCGATGGCAACACACCCAGGTAGTTAAAACAAGCATACGGAGATTTGTTCGAATCGATATCGTTCGTATCGATCGACATGGACTTGGATTAATGGTTTCGTATCGATCGATATTGGGTCGAATCGATGTTGTTCGCATCGGTCTGGATGGAGTCGTGCAATGGCTCTTCGTATCGATACACTTCGTATCGATGGGAAGGATACGAACGAAGCAGATTGTATGGACACGAGGCAATGGATTCGAAGCACACTATGGCTATAGATGGATGTGGATTGGGCACGAGGTATGGATGCGAGCGCGTATCCAGGAAAGAAGCGTTCAACACGGCGAGGAAGGTGGATCAACCCAAGAATTTCGCAACACGTCATCGCACATGCATGCGCTCTGATCGATTCGAAGAGATCGATTCGAACCAATCGATTCGAACCTGAGTGCCTGCCGAAATACTACAACTCGTATCGATCATATTTTGAGATCTATACGTCCAAATTCAACGAAATTTTCACAGATGCTTACATGCACATTGAAGAATGTTCTCACCAAATTTCAGCTCGATTGGACGATTTCTTGATCGATTCGAACATAGCTTCGAATCGATCCCAAAGTGGGCCCGGATTTCCAAAAAGCGTGCATGTGGGCCCCCTGACGTACTGGAACTGGTCTCCCTTCAGTTTAGGCGAAATATTAGCCTCCTACACCTATAAATAGACCCCCAGGTCATTCAGAAAAGGGGCCGGACAATTTTGAGAGCTAAAGAGCGCCCAGACTCTGCCAGATTTACTCCAGATCACCATTGCTGCCTTAGATTCAGACTTAGTTCAGAAAATCAGTTGTAATACAACACATGAAATTTTAATCTTCAAGCATCGATCAATAAAAGATAAAAACTTTGGAGTGGACGTAGGCCGGAGATAGCCGAACCACTATAAATCTCGTGTTTTTGTTCATTATTTCTGGATTGCTGTTTGTTGCTTGTTTAGATATGAGATTTGTGTTTGAATATTGCTGATTTGTATTCATACACTGGTGCTTTCACAACATTCGGGGTTTGTGACCATTTTTGGCGCAAACACTTTGGTGCTTTCACTGAGAAGAACTAGCACCCGCTACACCAATTCAAAGTTTAGCCTTGAAAGTTTGAAGGATTCGGATTGACGCTACAATAACTCGACAAACAAGACAAAGAGCTGAGAGAAGCCAACAAGGAGGAAGTCAAGAGGCATCCTCCGGAGCTGGAGAAGGACGAGCTTCGATTTACATTACCAGAGACGAAATGGAAGCTATGGCAAATTCATTACATGAAAGGTTGCTGAAGAGTCAACAGGATATGATGCAGAATTTCTTCAAGCAGATGAGAGCTGCAGAAACACAGAACCTTGGACCAACTATAGCGGCTGCAAATGTGGAACAAGGAACTAGGGTTGCGGAACCCAATGGAGGACAGAATACAGAACCGGAAGGAAATCAACAAGGGCTTGGGGGAAGGCCCACAGGATCCAACACAGAAGGACCTTTGGAAGGAGTTCAGCAGGCTAGAGCTAATGCTGCGGCTAATGAGCCACATGAGGAATATGTGCCGGAGTTCCCTCGGGAGCATGGGGGCAACCCCTAACAGGTAACGCTGGATTAGTGGAAATCATCAGGAAGACTATGCGTGGAGGTTTGACCAACCGAGATTTGGAAGGAGTGAACAGGAGTCCGTTCGCTCGGGAAATCAGGATACCTCAAAATCCACCTAAGTTCAAGTTACCTAGCGTGGAAGCATATAATGGCAAGGCTGATCCAACTGATCATTTGATGAGATACACTAGACACATGGAAGTGCTGGGGGCATCGGAGGAAGTGATGGCCAAATGTTTCCCTTTATACTTGACAGACCTAGCGGCAATGTGGTTTAGGCAGCTGGAGGAAGGATCTATCAGGAATTGGAGGGAATTGGTGGACAGATTTTTGGGACAGTTTCGGGTTCATATCAAAAGACCTAAGAACGTGATGACGTTAACATCGGTAAAGCAAAGAATGGATGAATCGCTTAGAGCATTTTTAACTCGATTTAATACGGCGGTTTCTTCGGTGGATCGGCCGGATCCATCGATGGTTTTGATGGCGGGAGTGTCGGGAGTCAGAGAGGATTCAGATTTTAAGGTATCTTTAGTACGAGACCCACCACTGGATCTCGGGGAATTCTTTCACGAAGCTGAAAGATTTCTTCGGCAAGAAGACACATGTATGGATTTAAAGCTAAAGGAGGTGAATGTGACCGGGGGTGGAGGACCATCCGACGGAAGCTCGGAAAAAGATAAAGGAAAAAGGAAGCTGGACGAAAATTCTGAAAAAGCTAGGAAGCGATGGAAGGATCCAAAGTTTTCCACATACACAGAGTTGAATGAGACGCTGGAGCGGATTTACTTGGAAACTCGGAATCGCCTTCCTTACCGAAGGCCGACTAGGAGAGAACCATCCGAGCGGGAGAGGGCATCAGGAAAGCATTGCCTCTTCCACGATTTGGACGGGCATGATACTAATAGCTGCAGGCACCTAAAGGACATAATTGAGGAGCATGTGAGGAATGGACAGTTGAGGCGGTATGTTGGGGCTCGAAATGCAGCGGTGGAGCAGGAGCAACCACCGTCTACCTCAAACCATGAGGATATGAGGCACATGAATAATGATCGATTGGTCATCAATTGATCAGGATAATACGAAATAAGTAACAAACCATTGGCGAGCAACCGAGTCATTTACACATGTATGGGGACGGAGATAGCCCCTAGGCATGCTCTGAGTGATGATAAACCGCAAAGCCATGGTTTGCGAAATCTGTCTTTTGTTTTTGGATTGGACACTTAGTTTTCTGGTTTTGGTTTTTGGAGTTTGGATTGAACTCCTGATTTTGCTTGTTTTTCTGGTTTTGGCATTCATTCGGATGATTGTTCTCCGTTTTGGATGATGGTTTTGATTTTTGATATGGATTTCTGGTTTTCCGATTTGATTTGGATTTTGGATTGGATCTTGATTGGATTCTTTTTGGTTTTTGATAAACGGTCGTCAGGTATGGATTATGCCTGGCAAGGGGTGAGTCGTTCTGCCCAAACGCGGTGAAGTGACTCATTCAGGTCGTCGAGTATGGACTATGCTCGGAAAGGGTCTGGAGTGACCAGGATTCGGCCTAAGACTTAGGCCCCATACTATCGATTATTGTTTCAGGTCGTTGAGTATGGACTATGCTCAACAAGGGTCCGGAGCGACCAGGATTCGGCTTAGGACTTAAGCCATGGCATTACTTACGTCCAGGGACACTGGACCACGGTCGTCAGGTGTGGATTGCGCTTGGCAAGAACCCGGAGAGGTTAGCTCAACGTCCAGGGACACTGGACCACGGTCGTCAGGTGTGGATTGCGCTTGGCAAGAGCCCAGAAAGGTTACGGATTTGGATATCGACCCGGAGAGGTCTTGGATTCGGTTGTTGGACAAGGATGGACTGAAAACTCGGTCATCGAGTTCGAATGGACATGGAATTGGCTATGGACTTCAGATATTGGATTCGGAACTATTCAAAACACGCCTCATTACCACAAGGCATGTTTTTGGGGGCAAATGTTATCCCACCTTTTGGTCAAGGCTGGAATATCAACAAATTGGCAAGGAACGATGGATGTCAGGATCGGGAATCAATTAGAAACAAGGATGTAATGGACGTCGTCAAAATTCGTCCGGGTTCCGATCGGGAAGGAATCGATTGGAAATGACGATCAATGCTAGAAGAGGCTACGTTTCAATTTTCAGAACAATCAGAGTTCGTATGCACAAGATATGAATGGTTTGAAATGCATAAGGATAAGTTCGAATCGATACATTTCGTATCCATGGATATTGGTTCGAATCGATGATGTTCGCATCGATCGTGTTCTGGTTCAACTCGATGACTTCGTATCGATTGGATAGGAAGGCTAGGTGAATTTCGACTCGATGGCAACACACCCAGGTAGTTAAAACAAGCATACGGAGATTTGTTCGAATCGATATCGTTCGTATCGATCGACATGGACTTGGATTAATGGTTTCGTATCGATCGATATTGGGTCGAATCGATGTTGTTCGCATCGGTCTGGATGGAGTCGTGCAATGGCTCTTCGTATCGATACACTTCGTACCGATGGGAAGGATACGAACGAAGCAGATTGTATGGACACGAGGCAATGGATTCGAAGCACACTATGGCTATAGATGGATGTGGATTGGGCACGAGGTATGGATGCGAGCGCGTATCCAGGAAAGAAGCGTTCAACACGGCGAGGAAGGTGGATCAACCCAAGAATTTCGCAACACGTCATCGCACATGCATGCGCTCTGATCGATTCGAAGAGATCGATTCGAACCAATCGATTCGAACCAGAGTGCCTGCCGAAATACTACAACTCATATCGATCATATCTTGAGATCTATACGTCCAAATTCAATGAAATTTTCACAGATGCTTACATACACATTGAAGAATGTTCTCACCAAATTTCAGCTCGATTGGACGATTTCCTGATCGATTCGAACATAGCTTCGAATCGATCCCAAATTGGGCCCGGATTTCCAGAAAGCGGGCATGTGGGCCCCCTGACGTACTGGAACTGGTCTCCCTTCAGTTTAGGCGAAATATCAGCCTCCTACACCTATAAATAGACCCCCAGGTCATTTAGAAAAGGGGCCGGACAATTTTGAGAGCTAAAGAGCGCCCAAACTCTGCCAGATTTACTCCAGATCACCATTGCTGCCTTAGATTCAGACTTAGCTCAGAAAATCAGTTGTAATACAACACATGAAATTGTAATCTTCAAGCATCGATCAATAAAAGATAAAAACTTTGGAGTGGACGTAGGCCGGAGATAGCCGAACCACTATAAATCTCGTGTTTTTGTTCATTATTTCTGGATTGCTGTTTGTTGCTTGTTTAGATCTGAGATTTGTGTTTGAATATTGCTGATTTGTATTCATACACTGGTGCTTTCACAACATTCGGGGTTTGTGACCATTTTTGGTGCAAACACATATCCTACGATGGGACGAAGGACCCAAAACCTTATTTATACAAGTATAGTTGGTATATGGACGAAGACAACGCTTCAGAGCCTGTTCACTGTAGATGTTTCCCCATCTTTCTGGAAGGAGTTGCGTTTATGTGGTTCACCAGGATTCCTCCAAGATCCATCTCTACCTTTGACCGATTAGCAACAAGATTCCTTGACCAATTCAAGTTCCATACCGCACAACTGAACAATGTCGTGTCGCTATCCGGATTGTTCCAGGGACACAACGAATCGTTGAAATCTTTCATGAACCAGTTCAACACCATAGTAACGAAAGTAAGCAACCCCAACGAGGATATGGGTTTTATGGCGTTAGTCCGTGCCATTCACCCCGAGACTGAATTCGGAAAATGGATTAAGATGAAGTAGCCTACCACAAGGAAAGACTTCAATCGTAACGCAAGTCAGCACTTAAGGTTGGAGGATGCGCAGGAGCTGGAAAGAAAGTCTATTGGTGTGCAACCGATGAACATCAGACATAGCGATGTTGCAATGAATCAAAACACGCACGCCTCTGGAATTGTTGAAGGAGCCACAGGAAAAGATGGAAATCAAAAGAGGAAAAATCAGAACTCCAATAAAAGGAATGGTAATGGCAGCAATAAAAGGCTTAAAGGGTTCAGGCCTGAAGATATACCCCTCTAAAACGACACTCCGGAAAACATTTATCTCGCAATACGGGGGACTGAGGAATACAAGAAGCCTCATAGGAAGGAAGCAACTCAGTAGCAAAAATGCTCAAGAAAGTTGTGCCGCTTCCACAAAATTCATGGTTATAACATAAACGAATGCCGCCATCTGAAGAATCTCATTGAAGAGTTAATTCAAGAAAACAAACTCCAGTAGTACGTGAGAAAGTCACATAACCCCGATCAACCCACAGCTCCTCAGCCTCCTAGAGAACGAAGGAATCAAGTCGGAACTAGTGAAGAAGGGTCCAAACGAACTGACCAAAGACTTATTATCGAAACAATATCTGGGGGACCACACCCCGCGCAAAGAAGTTGGGGAGAGATGGAGCGATATGCAAGTTCGTTGAAGCATGCCCCAAAGGAATCATGTCTCACACTAGAAGATGATACCACAGCCAAGCTATAGAAAAACTTGAGTGACGACATAGTGTTCCAAAATTGGGACACCAAAGGGATCGAAGCCCCGACTCTCGATCTAATGGTGGTAACAGTGGGAATCGGTCCCGCTGTTGTTCGACGAGTGTTGGTTGATAGTGGTAGCTCTGTTAATATACTTTTCAAACGTACTTTTGATCAAATGAAAATTGGCATGAAAAGTGTGTCTGCATGCCAAACAAAGATCCAAGGGTTCACTGGCGCAACCAAGCAACCTGTGGGAACAATCAACCTGCCAGGGGAGCTTGGAGAGGGTGATCGAAGAGTAACCTCATTCAAACTTTTGTAATTGTGGACGAAATGTCCGCATATAACGCCTTCTTGGGACGACCCGCTCTAGCAGATTTCAAAATAGCTCTGGCCCAATGGTGTCTAACCATGAAGTTCCCTACTGCAAATGGAATCAGAGTGGTGAAAGGAGATCAATGCGCCGTTAGAGAATGTTACATTGCGGAGTTACGTGAATCCAGAAGAAGAGAAAAGGGAAGGATGTGGGTAGAACTCTCCATGCCCGTGAACCTTCAGAATAGCAACTACAGAGCCACCCCTGGCTTGAGGACCATAGCCAATTCGACAAGGCTTTAGCCCCTACAAAGAAGATTTCAAGGGAGGAATGGGAGGCATCGGTAGAATTGATGGTGTTTGTCCCAACCGATATGGACGACCCAACTAATGTCTTGAAAATTAGATTGCACCTTGGAAACAAAATGCGTTTGGAGCTTACTAAATTTCTTCTCGCCAACTTGGATCGCATGGATGCATTCCGATATGTGTGGTGTCTCTAGAAATTACATGTCACGCGCTCAACATTGACCCCAAGTTCACACCAGTAAAGCAAAAGAGGCGCAGCCTCGGTCCTGAACGGTCCAAGGCGCTAAGAGAAGAGGTGGGCAAGTTAATGGCCAACGGTTTCATCCATGACGCAACTTATCCAGAGTGGGTATCTAACCCGGTCTTAGTCAAAAAACCCAATGAGAAGTGGCGAACCTGTATTGATTACTCAGACTTAAACAAAGCTTGCCCGAAAGACACACTACACCATTATAAGCTATTAATAACGGGTAAAAACCATTGTTAAGTCCAAAACCAACGGGTAAAAACCGTCTTCATTACAGGAGTGGTTGAATTTAGCGACGGGTGAAAACCGTTGCTTTATGTCCAAAAGGCAACGGGTATAAACCGTTGCAAATTGGGCCAAAGGCAACGGGTATTAACCGTTGCAAATTGGGCCAAATGCAACGGGTATAAACCGTTGCTTTATGGACAATAGGCAACGGGTATAAACCGTTGCTTTATGTCCAGTAAAAAATGGTTTAAAACCGTTGCTTTATGCCCAAAGTCACACATAAAGCAACGGTTAACAATCGTTGCACATAGTGTTTGTTCCTGCTCCTACAAAATCACATCTGCAACTCACTACTGCGTTACACGCATATCTCAGTATATATACCAGAATATCAATATATATCAAAATATGCCAGAATATCAAAATATTGGTACACAAGCACTATAAACATATCGCACATATACCATACATATAAAATTATCAAACTTATAATTACACTCATTGTTTTGCAAACAGAATGCTACCGTGCCGGAATATCATACTTATTACACTGCATTGTTTATTACACTACAGTACAAAGATTTCATTAATTACACTACATTGTTTTGCAAGCATTGAAGTCTACATGGTTCATTACAGGGCAAAGCATTCCAGTTTTCAGACTTCAATGTTCAACCTGGTTCATGTGCAACTCGAAGATTAAATTCAGAGGCGGTTCAACTTCATAAATCTGGAAAGAATATTCCAGTTCAAAAACAAAAAGCATCTACCAGATTCAAAAAGTCTGAAACAATTTAAAACAAAGTAGAACCCAAGCAAAGAGCAAATCAAATAATGCAAAGCAAACAACGGTTAGGATAAAGCAAATTTGATCAAGCCTCAATTTCCAGATTTTGAAATCTTTTTCAGGTTCTCTTTCCTCTCTGTCAAACTATCCAGGTGAGTAAACCACCCTTATAAATTCTTAAAACTTGATATATCTATTTTGCATGTGATAAGTCTTGAATGTAAATTGTGAAAGGTGCTTGCATGCTTGTATTTATGTATGCATGACTGTGTGTATGATTGTGTACAGGCAACATGCCTCTGTTTATACATGACAGGTTTGATAAACCTGTCTAAAAATTCATACCACCCCAAAGAATGAATGTTAGGCTTTGATCATTAAAAGGAAATTGCTTGAAATAATGTAATTTCATATATGAAAATAATTTCAGATAAAAACAGGTGCATTGTTATTCTTATATCACAGTTATGTACACAGGCTGCTAATGTTGTTACTTATCTTCTTGTTTAATCAAGAAAAGCATTAGATCTTGGGGTGCATGTTATCATCTGAACATCATTGATGTGGCTGAATTCAATTAGATTATCAACCCTCTTGTTTTCGGTCAGTCTTGAATAGACATTGGATGTAATCTGACTCAGTCAGTGTGACATAAGTATTAATTACCACTAATAGAAGTTGCATTGAATCTTGAATGCAATTCATTATCCAACTTTCTAGCTCAGACTTTGAAATGCAAAGTCAATATAATGTTTTATGCTTTGTACGAGTTGGCAACACTTCTTTCAAGTTGAAAATATATAATGTTATAATAATTAATAAACACGGTTGTTTTTTAGTTTGAGAGGCATTGAAGGAGAATATAATGGGCTTCAACCTTTTTTTTGGAAGGTAAAAGCTTTACTTCCTAGTATTTTATAAATTGTCGATTATCTTGTAAACAAGACAGACCAGGACAAAATACACATGCATTTGCATATGCAAATTTCATATATAGCAAACAAAATAAAATCAGCAATATATGCAAAGAACAAGTCAGAAATATCAATACCTCCGACTAAAGATATCGTATCAAACCCTTTTGATGGATCACATAACCTCCGGCTCCAACATCCCCAAAGGTCTCGGTAAATTGTCGACATATTTTGGCGGTTAGCTCATCCGGCAATAAAATTTTGTCCAACAACACTTTTTCATATGTGGGTGGTACTGGTTTTCCATGAATTACTAATGCTGTGGAATCTCGGCATATAGTACCTGTTATATAAGCATTTCTGGAGTGAATATACGGAATCACATTTACAGAACTAACAAGCTCCCAAACATTTAAGAGGTGGTATATATGGGCACAAAAGCATAAGTGTGCGCATGAAATAATTTCAATGCAAGGATACGCATATATTAGAGGTGGTATATTTGCATGCTTCAGGGACACTACACACGCAAGAATAAAAGTTTTAAATCTTGGAACCATTTGCCTTTAGAAAATTATACATGCAATATATATCACGCATGCAATAATTTCCACACAAAAATCAAAGTAAAACACACGTATAAAGCATGTAATTTGCAAAAATAACACACGCAGGTAACAAAGAAATAAACTTGCATGGTTCAGGGGCAGTGCATACGCAGGTACAAAAGGATTTACTCGCATGCATCAGGGACAGTGCACCAGATTTTTTTAGGATGAAAACTTATATAAACAAAAAACAAAACTCATGCTACCCAAAACCATTTCACAAACATCAAGCGATGGCCCAAGTTTCATAGCATATGAACTAGACCCAAATTTGCCTAATAATGACTTAGGTTTAATGCCAGAAGTGAATTACAGAGAATTTTTTTGGCAACCAGGCAACATATATATTAAATGCGTGAGTTTCAAACTCACCTGTCTTTACTCTACAACAGCTAGCAACTCAATTTAAAAGGGTGCAGAAGTTTAAACAATATCAGCCATTAATGCTTCGCTTGAGATGCTGAAAGAAGTGGAATAAAGGATGATGAAGTGATATCTTTATTTTTTTTACTTAAGTCAAAGAAATGAGTGCTGAGAAGTGTTTTGGGTACATATTCATTTAATGCCATGTACACAAGTACTGCTCGGCTAGCCCTTAGCTGTGGCAGAGTAATGTAAAGTTCAAGTTGCTTTTGAATTAATGTTTTCACCCATTGCCTTGCTTCTCTGTTAATTGTTTACTAATATGTCTCAGCAATTGTAAACGTGATAACAAACTTGTTTTATTTCATGACTAACAGCCTCACTATTGTTCAGCTATGTTAAATGAAAAATGTAAAAATGTGTTGAGATATAACTCAGCAAAATTGTGACGGTTCACTTTGTATTAAACATGTGGCAGCAAGTTATAAATTTGCTTATACGTGCAAGAAAATGCAGCGCACTCTCCCGTTCACGAAGTTAAGCATTCACTGACTTTGCAACATATTATTTTCTTCAATTTTAATAAAATAGTACCTGTTGCAATTACTTCGTCCTCGAAGTTCAGGATTTCACATCTTTGGTCGATTAACTGATTGTTCGGAGTGGCAAACTGAGAAGATGCGATTTCACTGCCTACTTGACGATTATCTTGGGCTATGCTGAGAAGACGCTCCAGTTTATCATCCATATTGTCCAGCTTCATCAATTTTTTCTCCACATTTTGCAGTCGCTGCTCATATACTCCTTGGGCCTGTTTGAGCCGTTTGCATGGAATGGCAGCACTCTTAACTTGGCTAGGAGCTATATTGGTCCCAATACTTCGGCTCCTGCCCTTTACATCTTTACCAAACACTGATATAAAGACGGCTTCATCACCACCACTCGTCGTTTCCTTTTCTTTTTCAATTTTGTCCTAAAAAGTAAATACATATATATATGAATAATGAAAATTTAATTTTGAGGTGTTATTATTTGTTTAACTTACAAAGTAGGAAGATGTCGCATCTGACGTGCTGCCATCTTTTTTCTTATGCGTTTTCTCCCATACTTGAAGACGTGATACTTCTGTTCCCGGACTACTTGAATCGACCTGCATACAATGACCTAAAATTATATTTGGAACTAATGGTATATGCAATGTGATGCACCAATTCAATGACACATACCATTTCTTGAGTATACATAGCGTGACTCTTACGTCCCGAATGATGACCATATTCGAGCATTGATGTATTTTGTTTGCCTCGCTTCCTTTTTTCTTTCGCCTCAGGTTTTGATTCGTTTCTTATGAACTCATCCCAATCATCTTGAGCAATTTTCGGTGGACAATTTCTCATTCTTTCTTCGTCAGTGATGAAATGGTCATAATGATTCTTGCGCAAATCATTCTTGTGCCTCCTAAAAGCCTCGGACATTTTTTTCATAATAAGGTCCTTTGATAGAGGATCGAGCTCATAATATTTCTGCATAACAAAAAATGCATGTAAACCATTTTTTATTTATGTATTGAAAGCATTATAAATGAACAGAGCTCATTATTACCTCCAATTGATTCCACACGTCTTCCTTGTAATTTGGCGGAACTTTTTTCCAACTTGGATATGAGATTGGCACATGATTTCTTACTAGTTTACCAATCTTCGTAGTGACCTTTGAACCATTTTTTCCGACTGGAGAACCGTAGTTGTCTATATCAATTTTCTTCCGTTTTAAAGTGGATGATTGGGAAGTTGTATCATTTGACGGTGGTGTGGCATCTTGTGACATTATGTCCTGCAAAGTCTCAAATCCTAAAATAATCCCAACAACATTATGACGTACAGTTCTTCCCCTTCCAGCCCATCCCTGTGATGCCCGATTGCTGTCGGCCAAATTATTGCATGGAGACCCCTCCATAACAAGATCAAATGCCTTATATGTCTTAATAAAATTTGCTCCAAGCGATCATAGTTAAGCTGCTGTACATCTGATATATGAACCAACATCCCCTTATTGATTTGTCTGATCCCACCAACTTCTCACCACATTACGATTTTTGTCAGTCCGATTGACAATAATCATAATGTAATGAGAAACTGGTAGGATCAGACAAATCAGAAGGGGACGTTGTTTCCTATATCAGATGTACAACAGCTTACCAGTAATCGCTTGGAGCAAATTTATTAAGTCATATAATGCATTTGATCTTGTTATGGAGGGGATTCCATGCAATAATTTGGCTAACAGCAATCGGGGATCACATGGATGGGCGGGAAGGGGAACATTCACTTTAATGTGGTAGTGATAAAGTCTTCCTGCATCACTAGAATTTTAAACTTAAGCGGATTCAAAACAATATCTAAAATACTGACTGAAATAAAGGATGCAAATACAAAAATATATTACCTTAGCACTGCTGAACTAAAGGGTGCAAATACAATATCTTGAACTGCCTGTCTACCTACAAACACAAAGAAAGAAAGAATAGTCAAGCTGATCATATGTATGTATGTGTACATGTGTGTATGTATGTGATCATATGTAAGTACCTACAACTACAAACACAAAATGAACTCTTGCAATATATCCATCCTTATGGATCCATCAGGATATTATAATGACACTAATAAAAAATATAATGCATCTATTACTATCATTCACGCTATATTTTACATTTTACACCATTTTAAATAAATATTTTGTTAAGGTACAATAACTGCTCTGAAATACAAAGTTAACATATGCATTTGATAAGATCTTCTAATTTTTCATTGTCTTCAAAAGCTGATTGATAAACGGTGGGAAACTCAGTGTCATCCACATTTATGGTCAACCGTTTTGGTGTATGCAAAACCACAAACCATCCGTTATTTTTTAAATCTTTTGAGTAGAACACTTGACTCGCTTCCGATGCAAGAATAAATGGCTCATCATTCACGCTATCTTTATTCTTCAATTTTCCCAAGTTAACTGTGATCAAGCTTGAAACAGAATCTATTTTACAACCATTGATCTTATCTTCGACCTTTACCCAATCACAATAAAAAACTGTTTGTTTGAAGTCAATGTAATCCAACTCAATTATCTGTTGAATGACTCCGTAATAAGTTGTTTCTGCTTCCTTAAAATTTTTATCCTTCCCACTCGCTCTAAATTGTGTAATTGCTCTCATGCATACACCACTATCCTGTGTTAGCTTTCGCTCTTCATAACTCTTCGGAGAAAATAAAAACCCATTCACTTGGTACTTCATATAACTACGGGCATCAAACTTCGGCCCGTTAACTAACCGCCAAAGAGTTGAGTCAACATCGACGGTCTTCAACAACTACAACAAACACAATAAGTAAAAAAACATTGTCAAGGAGGTGTATGGTCAACTTGAAAATACGTTAAATATTTAATACATATACCTCCTCACGTAACCAAAAAGTGAAATTTTTAATAGCTTCCCCAGATGTACCCCCGCCTCGAGTTTGAGATTTGGTGCTTTGAACATAGGAGTTATACCTCCTACGAAAAACACACAATAAATACTATATATATGAATTGATTTACAATAATAAGAATTCAGAACAAATTCATGAATTTACTTCTTCCATTCATCCAATCCGTCGTATTTATCAAGGACCCATTTACGCACTTGTTGAAATTGTACTTGAGTTAACGTTATATCTTTACCATTATCTGGTGCTATTTCATCAGCAAACTCATCATGGTCGTCTAAAAATGCTTCACGGGTATGTTTATGAGTGCCAGCACCTCCTTTTGGCATATACTCCATGCAGTAAAGACTAGCTTCTTGTACAATATATCCTTCTGCAATACACCCTTCAATATATCTTTTGTTGCGCACATATCCTTTATTTGTTTTCATCAACCTATGAAGATGAATAATTGTAAAATGTAGACATCAATAGCTATTTAAATCAAATAATTATGTACATAACTAAAATTAGTAATTTACCGTTCAAATGGGTACATCCACCTATATCTAACAGGACCAGAAATCAATGCTTCATCGGCTAAATGAACCATAAGGTGAATACTAATATCAAAAAATGCAGGCGGAAAATGTTTTTCAATAACACACATTGCTTCTACCAAACTAGCCTTTGCTTTTAGAAGATGTTCCCTGTTGATCACCTTTGAGCACAAAATGTTATAAAAGAGACTAATGCGGTGAATAGCATTCTGTAGTTCCTTATGTTGCGGAAAACAATGCTGAAGCAATACCGGAAGTAAATGTTGCATTATGACGTGGTAATCATGTGACTTCATATTTTTTAGTTCAGGAGGGTTGATGCTCACATTGTTATGGAAGTTTGAAGAGAATTTGCTCGGCACTTTCAAAATTTTCAAAATGGTGCAAAACCGTATCTTTTCTTCTTTGCTCAAAGTGAAAGTCGCATTTGGTATGGTTACTTTACTTGTATCAGGATCTTCTATCACCCACAACTTTTGTTTTATACCCATGATTTTCAAATCCTTCCGTGCATTGATCCCATCTTTTGACATGTCTTTATGGTTCATAATTGTGTTGATCAAATGTTTCGTGACATTCATCTCCGTATGCATAACATCAATATTATGTCGGGTCAAATTTGTTTTCCAATATGGCAAACAAAGAACTTCGACCTCCTATACCATGCAGGAACTTCTTCATCGATTGTCTTTTTCCGTTTTCGACCAATTTCCGGTATGTTTTTACCAACTTTCATTTTTATATTCGCTACATTTTTTTCAACTTGATAACCAGTCAGTGGTTTTGGAGGACGCTTAAGTTCTTGCTCGTTGTTGAAATTTGTCTTATCGTATCGAAACTTGTGTCCGGACGGAAGAAATCTATGATGTCCCATGTAACAAATCTTCTTACTTTCAGGGAGATAAACAGATGTAGTTTCTTCTCCACAAAGAGGACATGCAAAGTAGCCGTGAGTTGTACATCCCGATAAAGTCCCAAGAGCGGGATGATCATGGATTGCCCACAACACTCTAGCTCTCATTATGAACTCAGATTTCATAAATGAATCAAATGTAACGACTCCTTCCCATAACTGCTTTAACTCGTCTATCAAAGGTTCTAAATAAACATCAATATCCTTCCCCGGTTGTTTTGGCCCAGAAATCAACAGTGTTAACATTGAGAACTCTCTTTTCATGCACAAAAACGGAGGAAGGTTATATGGTACTACAATTACTGGCCAACAGCTGTAAGGGTTAGTTAAAGAAGCATTCGGACAGAAACCATCTGTTGCTATTCCAAGCGTGATATTTCGTGGTTCAGCAGCAAACGAAGAATCAAAAGAATCTGTAGTTTTCCATTGAGAAGTATCACGCGGATGACGCATTACGGTTGTACCGGACTTGGCATGACCATGCCAGGTCATCGCTTCTGCTATCCATGGTACAGTATACAGTCTTCTCAATCTAGAAATTAAAGGAAAATGTCTTAAGGTCTTTTGAGGTACTGTGGTAGCTTTTCTCTCTTCGTCGAATGATGTCTTGTATCTTGGTGCGTTGCAATTTGTACATGAAACTTTGTTCGCATTATCTTTCCAGTACAAGATGCAGTCATTAATGCATGCATCATAAGTTATGTAATTCATCCCAACTTGCTTAATGATCTTCTTCACGTCGGGGTACTTTGAAGGTAGCGTGTTACCTTCGGGGAGTAACTCCTTTATGAATTCGAGTACTGCAGTCACACCATTGTCTGAAAAGCCATATTGGGTCTTCAAGCTATTAAGTTTCACAATGGCATACAACTTTGTAATCTCTTTTGGACAAGAAGGATACAATGGCTCTGTTGCAGTTGCACTATCAAAAAATGATTTATCCGTAAACTGCTCACCAATATTGGCATTATCATGCAACTGACTTGTAGGTTGAAAATGATGGAATCTATCTGCATCATTGATCAAATCCTCCATCCTAATATGTTCGGACTCATCAGTATTTGTGGCATGACTAACCGGTTGTTGTTTTGGCTTCTCCGGTATTCTTTCCCCGTGAAAACACCACACGGTATATGATTGAACAATACCATATCTAAGCAAATGAAAATGAATGTCATTTAATTTGAATGTATCTTCATTTTTGCACCGCGTGCAAGGGCATGAATACTTTTCCTTATTGCCACCGTTTTCAGCAACAAATTTAACGAAATTTCTCACACCTTCCACATATTCTGTATTTCTTCGATTAGATTGATTCATCCATTGTTTGTCTATACTAAAAGACATACTGAAAGAAAATAACAAGAGCTAATAAGAAATCATGGGTAACAATGTCTTATGGCTTTCCACCAAGTTCAACTCTGATATTAACTAAACAGATGAATATTCTTTTGATTTCACTTGAAATTTAACATTAGCATCAAACTGTTTCCAAAAAATTTGCCATTACAACGGCATCATTTTGTAGCACCAGAGTAATGTCTATGCATTACCCCTCTCCTGATACTTAGCTTGCGCCATTAACAACAATTTTATCCACTTACTAAATATGGTCGACTGTGGTTCGAGCGAAGATTCGAAGTTGAAGGGGTTGGCTACAGCGATAGAAGGGGAGGGCAACTTCGCCAGATGGAGAAATAAATGAATCGGGAGGAGAACGTTAATATCTAAAAGGTTGAAAGATAACGAAGGAAGTGGAAAGCTGGGAATGAATAGAAAGAAATAAAAACGCGACTGTTCAGTTGCCAAATTTCAAAGGGGCCTGTGCGAGCTTGGAATTTAACTCACTAATAATAATATAGTATAGATATGGTGCGAACGTGTTGAATGTTGGGCGACACATATTATCTCAGCCCAAATAGCAGTTTGTTATTATAAGTAGAAGCTGTAACATGTACAAGAGATATCGGTTTTGCATTTTCATTAAAATAAAGAATTTTTTCCATTCACTTCAAATTACAGCAATTCGTTTTTTCTCAATTCAATCACATTCTTCTATTCTTAACAAATGTTACTGCAAAATAGTATTATGAGTTAATGTATAGAACTGCTTCCTTTGAAAATGCCATTACAATTCATTAAAATGCAACTAAAAATAGCATTATAGATTATATCATCACAACCTCAACCATCTCCTCCTTCATCACCACCAAATACACCTCATCAATCATCGTACACCCACCACCAAGATTTGTGGCGACTATTTAATCCACCACATCATCGTATGAAACCCTTGTTTTTACGTGAAAGAAAGGAAACTTGAAATAAATAATCTTGCTTTTTGGTTAATTCGAACGAATAGTTTGTTCTAAGCCGACTTTGAAACTCAGTGTGTTTTTGTAGTCAAATTTTTCTCAACGTTTGATCAGAATAGTAAGTTTCTTACTACCAGAATATACGTACGCAGAAGATTATAACAAAAACATAAATGTTGATTTGTAGAAAAGAGGAGAAAGCTCATCCGTTTTTGCAGAAAAGACCGACAAAAACTGAGAATAAACATAACAAGAAATAAATTGTTGGACTAACTATAAAACCAAAAAAATTACAGATCAACATATTTTGCCAAGTATCTGGATTAATTTAGCTGCCATGATCCTAACTTTTTAGTCAATTTTACCAATCAGTAAAACTGGCGATCACACACCTATCGTTTTTAATCTGGCCATCTCGACATTTTACAGGATAGGTACCCCTTTTAGATATAACAACTTATGGCGTCCCAAGGCAGATTATCATGATCTAGTACGCATAAAATTCTAGATCTGTACAATCAAAAAGTGGATCAATAATCTGAGACTCGGCATAAGCAGGCCATAGAAAACTTGCAACACTAAAAAATAAAATGACTAACTCAAGGAGACAAAACATCCAAAAATTTTCGTGCTGTTGGAGGAGATTAAGGGCTTGAAAATGATAGATCTGGTTAGGTAAGTGGTAATGGGTACGAAGCTCAAGGAAGTTGAAATTAACGAAATAAATAAAAACTTGCAGCAGTAGGGAAACTTGTAGAAGATGAGAAGCGATATGAAGATGTTGAAACAAATGAAAGATGCCCTAGCTTTGAATCCGTTGGAGCGCCGGCTGCTGCTGTTGGAGGCTGGAGATGTTAATTTGCGGCTGCAAGTTAAATTTTGTGCTGTATGCTTTACTACTGGAGGAGCCGATCGACGAGGACGAAATCGCGGCTGAGAGAATCAGAGATCTGCGTTTTTTTTACTGTATGCTCGGTAAATTTTGTGCCCCAGAGTAAACGACACAAGTACTGTGATATTTGGCACAAAATTAGCTGCCACAACATTTACCACGGTTACAAACCATTGCTAATTAGCCACGGTTGAAATCCGTTGCTAGTTGGAACGAAGCGCGCCAAAATTATGGCGCGAAAGGATGAAATTCACCGCCATCATTTGTCTCCAAAGAAGCTACGGTTAGTAACCGTTCCCAATTAGCAGTGATAAAAAACTGTTGCTAACGGAACCAAGACGGTTATTAACCGTTTCAAAATGGCAACGGTTAATAACCGTTGCCAAATGCGCGGATGGTTAGTTGCAAATCTCAGTATTTGGTGTAGTGACAGCTTCCCTCTCCCCAGAATAGACCAGCTTGTGGACGGAATGATAGGACACGAGCTACTATCATTCATGGATGCATACTCCGGGTACAACCAAATCCTGATGCATGAGCCTGACCAAGAAAATACTAGCTTCATTGCCGATATAGGCTTATACTGCTACAGGGTAATTCCATTTGGTTTGAAGAACGTAGGGACAACATATCAAAGGTTGGTAAATACCATGTCAAAGCGTCAGATCGGGAAAACGATGAAGGTTTACGTGGACGACATGTTGGTCAAATCACGAGCAGCTATTAACCACTTGGATAATCTCGCTAAAATGTTTGAAATACTCTGAAAGTACGAAATGAAACTCAATCCACTCAAATGTCACTTCGGGGTAGCCTCCGAAAAATTCTTAGGATTCATAGTAAGTGATAGGGGCATCGAAGCAAATCCAGAACAAATAATAGCACTACGAGAAGTCCAAGCTTCGAAGAATAAGAAGGAACTGCAAAGCCTGAATGGAAAAGTCGCAGCACTAAGTCGATTTATCTCGAAAGCTACCGACAAGTGTATACCATTCTTCGATGCGCTGAAGAAAGGAAAGAAGAACTTCGAATGAAGTGAGGCTTTTCAAACAGCATTCGAAGAATTACTGCGGCACATGGAGGCTCCACCAATCCTATCGAAGCTTGTGGATGGAGAAGACCTGTTCATTTACTTAGCGATCTCACCCTATGCATTGAGTGTCGCTCTTGTGCGTGAAGAAGAAATAATCCAGCGACCCTGTATTACATTAGCAAGCGGTTCGCTGGAGCCGAGAAAAACCACACGAAACTGGAAAAACTAGCGTATTGCCTCTTGATTACATCTAGGAAGTTACGACCATACTTTTAGGCTCATCCAATTAAAGTGTTGACTGACCAGCCCCTGAAGCAAGTGTTATATCGACCTGAAACTTTCGGACGACTTCTCAAGTGGAATATAGAACCGAGTCAATATGATTTCAAATACCACCCAAGGAAGGCCAACAATAGGCAAGCGTTAGCAGAGTTTATCGCCGAATTTACTATATGAGATGACGAGGAAGAAACACAGCTGGAAGTAGACACGCAATGGAGACTCTTTGTCGATGGCGCATCTAACAACCTATGTTCGGGAGCAGGAGTAGTGCTTGAAACCCCCGAAGGACGAGCCATTAACTACGTTCTACGCTTGGAATTCCCTGCTACAAATAACGAAGCGGAATGCAAAGCACTGATTGCTGGACTAAAAGTTGTGAAAGAGCTCAAGATAAAATATGTTCACATATACAGCGACTCCCAGCTGGTCGTTTGTCAAATAAAAGGAGAATACCAGGCTCGAGGGGAGAATCTTGCCCCATACCTGTCTAAAGTGTAAGATCTGCTAAGCAACCTCGAACACCACCATAACTCATATTCCACGGGAGCAAAACACCAAGGCAGATCATTTGGCTAAACTGGCAAGCTCCAGAGAAGCTCAGTCATTAGGGCTTGTCCCAGTTGAATCTCTAACCAACCCAAGCATAGACGAAATGGACATTGACTATATCCTCGAGATCACTGTCGAGCCAGATACGTGGATGACACCGATAAAGGAATATTTACTTGCAGGGACTCTTACGACAGACCGGAATCAATAGAAAAAGCTTCTTCGAAAGGCACCCCGATTCATAATACAAGACGCAGTACTCTATCGAAAGGGATTCTCAACCCCCCTTCTTAGATGTGTGTCCGATGACGAAGCCCGACAATCCTAAAGGAAGTGTACAAAGGCAAATTCAGAGACTACACTGGGAGGCAAACCCTAGCGAAGAAAGTCCTCCGGTATGGGTTTTCTGGCCAACAATAAACCGCTACGCTGTAGACTATGCCAGAAATGGTGATCGCTGCCAAAGAGTTAGAAAAATTAAAAGAACTCCTTCAACAGAGCTAACGCCGATGGTCAGTCCATGGTCATTTGCAATATAAGGAATCGACCTCATTGGCGTCCTGCCGATAGCAAAAGGAGGAGCCAAATATGCTATAGTTGCCATTGATTATTTCATGAAATGGGCCGAAGGGGAACCGCTGGCCACCTTAACCACAAATAAAGTCATTAACTTTGTTAATGAAAACATTATTTGCAGGTTTGGTGTGCCGCAAAAAATCATCACTAACAATGGAACTCAATTCGATAGCACTGAGTTCAAAGACTTCTGCAAACGCTTCCGAATTGAGAAGAGCTTCTCCGCAGTAGCTCATCTGCAAGCAAAGGGGCATCTGGAAGCGATAAACAAGATCATCAAGTCTATCATCAAAAAGCGACTAACTAAAGCAAAAGGGAACTGGGTTGATGAACTTCCACGCGCACTATGGGCTTACAGAACTACCCACAAAGCGGCAACCGGCCACATTCCATTCGCTCTAGCATATGGCTCAGAAGCAATGATTCCTGTTGAATTAGAAGTCCCCTCGCACCGAAGGAAATTTTTTAATCAAAAGCAAAACGAGCAGCTCCTACTCGAGTCGCTGGATATGATTGATGAAAGAAGGGAAGAAGCCGAGTTGAGAGTCGCTGCCCACTAAAAAAGGGTCGCACGATACTTCAACTCCAAAGTTCACAACCAAACCTTCGAAGTGGGAGATCTTGTGCTCAAGCGAGTCTACCTCGTTTCGGGGGCCTTCGGACCGAACTGGGAAGGGCCATATGCCATCAATCAAAAGCTAAGGGACAGAACTTTCAAGCTAACTACCGTTGATGGAATCCAAATTCCCGGGGCATGGAATAGCGAATCACTCCGTCGTTACTTCATTTGAAAACTACCTTATGTGCTTTCTATTTTTCAGCAAAAAAGCCATCTCGGGATGCCAAGGGCATTGTAAATAGGCAAAGGTGTGCCCTGCTTACCTCAATAAAATTTGATTCCCTTTTTGAACCAACAAAACTGTGTTCGTAATAACTGGGTCGAAAGGTGCCAACTCACATATATAAAAAAGACCTAAGGAGTCTGGTTTTGGGGATCCGAACTTAGTCAATCTACTTTTATATTTTCTTAATCCTACAAAATTGTAAACCCTAATTTGTAAATTAAATTAGGGAATTGAGTCACGAAAGGGAAGTCTACAATATTCTTGATACTTTGTTGTTTCGAAAGTTTTTATTAGATCTAATCATGTTTTACAGGTGTCGACCACATCGAAAGGCCTCTTTCGACTTGTTCGAAACCTCTGTATTTTCAAGTAATTTCAGTTACTGACTCCAGACCACCTTTTGTTGTCTTCTACTTTTGAATGGATTGAAACCTTAGCCCAAACCAGTTTTACCTTTAATTCCCTATCCGAACCTAAGAAACTTAAGACTCCAGCTTTCGACAAGGTCGAAACCATTCGAAACTGATCATAACCTTGAATCTTAGAGCCATCCATTAGGCTTCCACAACTCCTTTGAAAGGACTGTTTCGAAGGGGTAATCAAGCTACTCCATTTAATTTGAAAGATCGAAAAGAAAGGAATTTGAGCGTTTCGACTGAATCGAAAGGTTAATAGGGGAAAGCTATTATAACAAGAACCTATTCAAAAGGGTGAACGGAGAGGACTATCCATATCTTACCTTATTTGAAACACCCCACACCCCTTAATATACCCAAAAGGACACATTAAAAGGAGTGGTGCGTTGTAGGTATAAATAAAACTAATAGAAACTAAGATCCACAAGACAAAAATAGGTAAAAACAGCGGAAACTAAATAAGTATTAATTAAAACAAGCCTCAGAATTAATTCATAAATAAGTCAAAAGCCAAATACAACATTCGAAACCCATAGTGTCTTATGAAATAGAACTCAAAGTCTCAAAATCATAGTATGTAATATCCCTCGTAAATATACCAGTGCATACAAGAACAACAACTGAAAATAAAAGAAGTACATTTAAGAAATCTCCTTCAAGAAGAACTCCAAGCTGCAGCAATCTACTAGCTTCTTCCTTGATTGCCTAAGGGAGAAAAGGGGGAAATAGAGGAGTGAGTCAGACTAAAAGTCTGGTGAATGATAGTAATTACTAGAGTCTTTAAGCAAGATAAAAGTAATAGACTCTACAACAGTTCTAGCATAAATAAGGATAACAAAGGAAATAGGAAAGAGATAAACTGGAAATAAATACGATTAAATATTGCTCAAGAAAGGTTAACTTTGATTGCTTGTACTTGTTCTGATTTAATTAGGCTAAATTCCTAATCCTGTAGTTAGGATGTGACCCTAATTCTACACTTTTTGATCGGCCTGCTTCTCCATAGACCTTTCTGTGGACCAGCCGCTATGTAACTCCCTGCACAACAGCCAATGGTATCTACGAAAGATGCACAGAGCAACTACTGCGGATCCGGACAACATATATAGCTCTATACACAGAAGGCAATGGTTTCTACTAAGACAACATATTAAGCGCTTGGAACTCATAGCTATTACTGAGCACCCGAATGGAAGTCGCATGCGTAACTGCCACCATGCCCATGCTACCTTTTGATCCACCTATTGGGTCTTCTTATTACCTCCAACGTACAGCATAGCATGCTCCTCCTCATCTCACTTCAGGCTAATGCGAGATCACCGTGCGTCCATAGAAAAATAGGGGAAATGTTGTTGGTACTGGCCCTTCATCCAAACAATATATAGTTGCTCCCCTTATCCAAATCCCCGTGATTTGGACTTCTATTTGACAAATTACTACCGTTCTTTGCATAAGCGTGCCGTAAGGAATGCTATTTGGTATAGATCCTACTTTCATCTTTTCTTATTAACTTAGATAAATTATTTAAATAAGCCCTTATTACCATTTTTACTTTCTACGCTTATTAATTTATCCCAAGCCTTAAAATAAGCCCATTCTGTTCTTTTTCTTATTATAACCTATGTTATAATCATGCTTATTACTTAACCCAAGGTCTAAGTGTGAAAATAAGCTGCTTTCATCCTTTTAAATAAAACATACAAAACCGTGTTTAACATCAAGTTTTCCTATCTAGAATGATGAGCCATTCTCCCCATTTCAATGTTGGCACATGGCCGTCAATGCCTCCTAAAGCGGGGTCTACTGGTTCTCAAACTTCAACATCCATGCCTTCAGGAACCGGACGTTCTATTACTGCATAGCTGCAGGGGATGATAGTTCCAAAAGGTGATCCTCCCAAAAAAAGGCCAATGGTCCTAACCGCTAAGTCACTATGGACTATATGTTGACAACATGGAATTTCAAAAGGTGATGTCCTGCTCCCTACATAGAACCAACGGGCACATAATCCTCCAATGGGCTATACAGCTTGAAAAAAGTACATGTGCCTAGCGGTGCTATACCTCCCTTCAATCCATTTCTCCAAATGTTTCTCCAGGAGCTCGGGCTCTCTCCTACTCCAGTCCACCCCAACTGTTATGCCTTGCTAAGCTCCTTGTACGACTTATTCATGAACCAATTCCAATGACCTCCAACCTTTGGGAAACTCAAACGCGTCTTGAGCTTTAAGCAATGGAGCAGGTCTCATTCTCTTATGATCATCGAAGCCCGGTGTTAGTGTAAAGTCATCGAAGCACTCCACAACAAATGTTCATAATTCAAGAACGAATAGTTCTTCGTTCATTGTCCGTACAGCTTCAATAGGTTCTGAATATTTGGAAGTAAGACTTTATCCTTTCCATTCTTCCCCATGCTTGGATTTTCACCATCCAAGTGTTTAACTTGTTATCTCCTTTCTACACAGATATCTCTGCTAGTGACACAAGAGAAGAGAACTCTAAGACTTTACAAACCCTCAAGGAGGTTAACATCCAATATAGCTTCACCACTTCCCGACGAATAAGAATCTTCGCCGACACAACCTTCTACATCCTAAACGCTTTTCCATTCCCACTAAAGTTCCACCAAGTAGTTCCAGGATGTCAACCAGGTCTTCAGCATCTATTCGTAGCTCTAGCAAAGATATCAAATGGGGCGTTGGAGGCCCATTCAGAACGGCGAACATCGGTGGACCATCGATAGAGCAATGGATGTACACGTTGTTAAGTGAAAGTGGAAGGGGAAGAAGGGTTGAAATGATAACAATTCATTGAGGAGGGGAGGGAATAGAAGAGAAAGGAGAAGTGAAAGAAGAGGATGGATTTGCCGAAGAAGGCAACGATGACGATGACTCCGATCAAGAAGGAGATGAGTCGTATGGGATACACCCCCAGAAGGCACCGAAATTCCTGTCATGCTATGTTTGAAGAAAATTATTATCAAAACCTCTTAATATTCTTCTGAACCAAACACAATGCTTGTGGTCGAGGCAAATCCTTCGGCCGGTGACTTAGAAGGCATTTTTGACTTGTTGAGTAATTTGGACATTCCAATTGGCGATCTCCTTAAAGAATGCCCTTTAGGATTTAGCTTTCCATCCGAGGGTATCCTAAACAAAGAAGGTGATACTCCATCTTTACTACCTTTTAAAAATGGTCTGTAGAGTATTTATGGGGACACCATCACTTTACACACTTCTAGGATCACGAACACACATTTCTTGCATTTGCTCACATTCTAATGCTCCAAAACTGATACGATCTTCTCTCTTTTATTTCAGGTAAAATAGATAGAGACCGATTTGGGTATCTTCACCATGCATTTTCGACCAGAGCAAGCTAACCCCTGAACCATATCCCTCTCACTTCAGCTTTTATAAGGAATGAGAGATAGATGAAGAGAGAGCTCGAAGAAAGGATAGGTAGAGATCGGAGTCATGTTTGACCATGACCTCAAAGAGATCCTAGCAACGTAGAAAATCACAGGGTCAAAGGGATCCAAGAGCTTATAGACTAGGGGTATGAATTAATGAAACTTTGCTTTTCCCTTTCTGACATCAACTGAATTCATCAAACATATATCCAATCATTGAGTCAGAAAAGAATAGCTATGATAGAATCATAGAGGAGAATACAAAGGATTTGGACAAGGCCGAAGAAGAAAGAGATATGGCTTGGACATCGGAGAAGAAGGCCAAAGATTTGGCCGAAGAGATGAAGAAAGCTCACAATCAGGCTAAGATTGTGATAGGGAACCTTGTAAAACTATTCATGAAGAGAATGTCACTCTCAAAATGCAGCTAGAATCCAAGGACCAGGGACCTTACCATGCTAGAGAAAGACAAGGCTCTCAAGGATAGGAAGTCGAGATCCAAGAACTTTGTACCAAAAAGGAGAAGCTTGAATCCCCTTGCTCATGGTAAAAACAAAGAAACTGGAGGCTCAAGTCGACCATGCTGCAACCATAAATGAGCTAATCGAGCTAAAGGTGGAAAAGGCCAAGGAAAAAAAAGATTTGAACTCCACCCTTCAACATTTTTTTATCAACGTTATTTAATACAAGAACTTGAAGTAGCTAGGAAGCACTTATGTCGTCACTGTTGTCGATGTCTGGAAAGAGGTACTATGACATGCAGCAGTAGCCGGTGAAGGTCTTACCGAAGATGAATTGAAAGCCAAGTACCTCAATGCCGATGATGTTGAAATTTTAAAAAGGAAAAATGTTATCCTAGCTCCAGAAGATACCGTTCCTACTAAAACTGCCACTAGCACTCTAGTTGGTCTAAGTACATTGGGCCACATAGAATCATCGTCTCCTAAGATCCAAGACCTCGCAATGAAGATTCCAACATCCGAGGGGGCAAGATCTAAGGCTACCTAGATTATTCTACCTTCTACAGCAACTGCCACCGATGAACCATATGTTCTAGTTTCCATATCTCAACCCATCCTATCGGCCACATAAGAGGATGAGATTACTGTATCTTTCACTAAAGAGACTCCTTCTAGTGAAGGTATATCCCTTGTCTATCTAGTGTTTAAGATCCTTTAGTTCTTGCCTGATATTGTTACTAATCTTTACTTCCCCATTTGTGAATTCACATGTCACTCATTGCTTCCTCCTCCTCTACCGCCAATCACACAAGGCCTGGAGCCAGTTGCTATTGCTACTAAGTCGACCTCCATTACCATAGGACTATCATTTCAAGCCTTCCTCCAGCTCCATTCCCGGCCTTGATTCGTAGAAACTCACATGTCACTCATTCTTTGACCCGGCCTACCTTCGATCATCAATCGACAATTAACAACATGGGGCAATTTATTTGATTGCCCATAGTTCGATTACACTCTCCCGATCCTGATCCTAGACCGGAGGAATCCTACAATACCTATTTCTAGGCACTCATTTCTGATCTCGCCTATCTCCTAGCGTTGATCGAATGCTCTCAACGACCATCCCATCCTATCCTTGGCCAAGCATGTCCTACTAGGCCATAAGCACAGTTGTTGAAATCCTGGGTATGCTCTAGTTCCCATCTCCATGAACTAGTGCTCTGGGCGCAAATCTATGGGCATCCACCCTTGGTCTCATCTACCTCCAGGTCTCAACCGAGAGTATCAACCGATCGTCCTCGCTTATCCTCGGCCTAATGCATCCTACCAGGCCACAAGCATGGTCATTAAAATTTTAACTATGCACCAGTTTCTATCTCCAAAAACTGGAACTCTAGTTGCTTGATTCCAAATGTTCCTGATTGATCCTGCTATTTCCAAGCAATAGTCAATACTGAAGGGATAGGGTCGAATTATCTAATCGATCCTTATGATTATACTTCCATGTCCTGCTCCTAGACCAAAGGAGTCGGTACCTATCTCTGGGTACTTGATTGTACTACTAATCTCGCAACATGGGATTATACTTACATGAACACAATTTCGTTGGTTCAAGAAGCTAACTTTATTCATAAACAAAAAACGTGGCAAGTCCTGCCTTATTACATTATCGTCGATGTTCTAGGATGACTTATTCGTAGAAAATAAACTAAATTAAATTAAGTAAAATGGCATCATAAAAGGTTGCTATTCCATGCCCATAGAATTAGGATTCCATCAATAGTAGCTAGCTTGAAAGTTCTATCTCTAAGCTTTTGTTCGATCGCATAAGGACCTTCTTAATTCGAACCAAGTGCCTCTGTACTTGGGAGAACTCGTTTCAAAATGAGATACCCTACCTCCAAGGTACGGTTTTGGACCTTGGTACAGAAATGTCATGCTACTCTTTTCTGGTGAGCAGCTACCCTTAATTCAGCCTTTTCTCGCTTTTCATCAATCAAGTCGCGAGAATCACATAAGAGCTCCTTGTTAAACTTAGTATGATCCATAGGCCAAAACGAATGGTGTATGTCCGGTTGTGGATTTATGAGTCGTCCTATTGGTCCATAACGCAAATGTAAGCTCATTGAACCAGTTGCTCTTAGCTTTAGTTAACTATTTCTTCAAGACGGACTTAATGATTTTATTCACCACCTCCACATATCCATTCGCCTGAGGGTGTGCCACCGCCGAAAAGTTTTATCAATCTTATACTGGTTGCAGAAATCTCTGTCATTGTCCACACCATTTGGTGTATTTAGCCACATCATGGTTATTGTTGGCCTAAAGTATTCGTAGGGAAGTATCTTCATCACTAATGTTTTCCCCAGGTGTGATCACCACAGCCACCTTCACGGACCTCTATGAGGATTTTCCTAGCTTCATCCTTGGTTACACACCGAAGCAGGGGGTCGAGACACCTCTTATGTACAACACTACTCCTTGCACTATGAACTGCGACACTTTACAAAGGAGTTTCCACCATTTTTTACCTCTTCAGAGAATTGCCTTAAGCAGATAGTCCTTAATCGAAGTCATTTATAACTCCTACTCCTCTTGGGCCTCCAAAATTCAATTGGCATCCAGCCGGTTGATATTTGGAGTCGATAAAACCTCTATTGGAACTAATCCCAACAGTTGCGCATCTCCAGAACTAGCTAAATTGGCCAGTAAATCGGCCAGTCAATCGGCCTTCGCGTTCTCCTCTTTAGGGATGCGTGTAATTGTGTAGTGCTCTATATCATTCAGTATTCCGGTGCCTTTGTCAGGTAATGGGCAAGTCTCGTGCCCTTAGCTTGGAATTCCTTCTTCACCTTCAAACCACAAACTGGGAGTCACTGAATATATACAGCATCCTTACCAACCAATTCCTTTATTATTCCGAGTCCCATTATCAACGCATCACACTTAGCCTCATTGTTTTAATGCATAGAAAACCAATCGTCCTTCAGGAGTCACGAGTACCACTCCTGCCTAAGAACTTCATTCATTAAAAGCCCTATCTACGATAGTTTCCATTAAGAAAGTGTAACCATATTGTCTTCCTCTTCACATCTCGTGCGGTATATTCAGCGATGAAATCTGCCAACTCCTATCCATTTATCGCCCTCCTCGGATGGTAAGTAATGTCGTACTAGCTTAGTTCAACGTTCCACTTCGGTAACCTTCCAGACATCTCGGGTTGGTACAGTACCAATTTCAACGGTTGATCCATTATCACCTTAATCAGGTGAGCATAAAAATACGATCGCAACTTCCTCGACGCAGTCAGTAAGCAATAAGTGGGTTTCTCCAACTTCGGATAGTTCTTTTTAGCTCTGGTAAACCTCTTGCTAATGTAGCAAACCGACCTTTGAATCTTTGCCTCATCACATACTAATGATGTGCTTGGTGCATGAGCGGACACTACCAGATAGATGAAAAAATCTTCCCTGTAGAAAGGTTTGGATAAAACCGGTGGTGTTTCCGTATGCCTCAGTAGTTCCTCAAAGGCATCCTAACATTCTTTCATCCATTTAAAATTTCTTTTTCCTTTTTTGAAAGCATCGAAGAATAGTACACACTTATCAGTTGCCATTGAGATGAACCAAACTCAACATGGTGAACTTCCCATTTAAGCTTTGCAATTCCTTCTTCATGGTTGGGGCAATTACGTTCCTTAAGGCGTTAATCCACTCCAGATTAGCCTCAATGCCCCCTCGAATTCATGATAAATCCTAAAAACTCCCCCGATGCAACTCCAAAAGAACATTTCAATGGATTTAACTTCAATTTTTTTTATCTTTGTGACGCATCTAAGAACTCTGAAAGGTCATCTATATGATTCCTTGAAAGTGACCTCACGAGAATATCATCCACATAAACTTCCATCATTCATCTGACCTGACTCTCGAACATGTAATTCACCAATCTCTAGTAAGTTGCTTCGACGTTATTTAGATTGAATTGCATTCTTAGTAACAATATAATCCTAAATCCTTTATTAAGCCTGTGTGCTCCTAATTCAGAACATGCATTGATATCTAATTATAATTAGAATACGCATCTATAAAAGAGCGTAACTCATACCTATCGATCCCATCCACCAGCTAGTCAATCCTAGGCAAAGGGAAGCTATCCTTTGGGTACGTTTTGTTTAAGTCCAAATAATCAATACACGCTCGTTGTTTTCTCTTTTCTTTCTTAACCAACACACAGATCAATACCCATTCAGAGTATAAAGCATCGCGGATGAATCCATTACCTTTAGCTTATCCACTTCCTCTTTCAATGCAGCGGATTGCTCTAAAACCAGACTGCATCTCTTTTGTTTTATCGGTGGATATTTCAGGTCCACATACAGTGCATGGCATGCTACCTTTGGTGATATCCCATACATATCTGAATGTGTCCAAGCAAATACATCCAAGTTTGCTCAAAGGAAACAAACTAACTCCTTTCTCAAGCCTGCGCTAAGTTGAGATCCGACCTTGGGGACCTAAGTAGGATCATCCACATCGATTGAAACATTGACTGTCAGCTCAGCTGGTGCTTCCCGCACTTCCTCTGACTTCTTCATGGGATCCATAGACTTATAGAACTTATTACTATTCCCGAGCCAAAGATTGGGCATTAGTTGCTATGAATCAGCATTCTTAGTGCATAAATCGTTCTTTGCATTCTTCCCTTTCTCCAATCACTTTGCTTCTCTTAGCTCAATGATATAACATTCTAGACTAGCAATCTGGTCTCCTCTAATCGATCCAACTCCATTCTCCATGGGCAACTTCATGATCAAGCACTAAGGATCAAGTGCTACTCTTAAATTAGCAGGGGTCGATCAGTCAGAAAAAGGAATTGTATGTTGAATACTCATCTACAATTACAAACTTCCGAACCCGCACAACCTTACGGTCTCCATCTCATAATTCCACGGACAAATCAATTATCCTAATAGGTTTTTGCCTCGCCAGTAAATCCTTGATTTACAAGGCTTAACATCCTTCATACTTATCCTCATCTGATCAAACATCCTTTTAAATAGAATATTCATCGAAATTTCTCTATCTACCAATACTTGGTGCATCGTAGCAGGGCCTACAATAGCCGTTATCACCATGGGATCGAAAGTGGGCATTTCAATCCCTTTAGAATCCATATTCCGAAACACGATGCCATCAGTTATCAACCTTTGCCGCTTAGTGGGAGCACCATCCTTAATGGAAAAGAAGCTCTCATATAGTACGTGCCTCAACGAACTCGCGTATCATTCCATTTCATTCTAGCTTTTCTCCACTGGATGAGTGTTGATGCCAAAAATGGCATAACACCCAAAAACCTGTTAAAATATAGAGGTCTAACAAAAAATAGCAAGAAAATAAAGAGCACATAAGAATTTTTATAGTGGTTTGGAAATCTCTCCTACGTCCACTTTATATTTTTGTTGATTATGGATTGAGAGAGATTTGGATCACAATACAAGGAATTGATAGGTTCATAAGCCTAGAACTACCAACAATGTCTGCCTTGGTGACTATTATGAAGAGAGATAGGGGATGAAGAAGAAGAAGTGCCGAAAACTCCATAAAGATTCTATTTGTTACCATAGGGTTGATATTTATAGGGAAAAATGCTTTGCAGATCTAGGAGCCTGCATAGTTCGAGTCCAAATGCAAGCCCAGAGGTGTGGAAGGAAGCATGTCGCCCCAAATACCAAAAATGACCTCTCGGTAGCAAGAGGTTCCTCTCAGTACCGAGAGGTTAAGATGGGTGAAAACCCATCTTTTTCCTTTGTTGTGTCTCCTACCTCCGATTTGATGAGTTCCAAACTCCTTTCCATAAAGGTTGAGTCATTCTTGATGATTTCATTGATTCTGCTTTCTCATCCTATTTCCTTTTCTTTCTCTTATAGTCCTTGAAGTTGTTCATTTATTCTACGAGAGAAACACTTCACCATGATTGTTAGAGGTCGAGTGTCAAATATCAAAATTTTAGGGGGTGCAAAGTGGAGGAAAATACCTCTCGGTATCGAGAGAAACGTCTCGGTACCTGTAACGACCCGAAATTTTATCGCATTGATTTGTGAATATTTACTTTATTTTAAATATTCATTTTATGGTTTTTAATAATTAACTAACCTTCTTTTAAGTAATAACTAATGGTAAAATAATTTACTTTTGAATTTTGTTCACAAAAATATATAGTTCGATGGAAAACTGAAAAGGTGACCAAAACCCGCTTTTCGAATTTTCAGCTTTTTATCGAACGACAAGTTGTAGAAAGTTGTTATACCTTGGCATATACTTTAAAAACACATTTAAATGTTAAGAGAAAATTTTTTATTTTGAAATTTAGAGATAAATAAATAAAATAATAATAATAATAATAATAAATTTAAATTTGAATTTGAAGTAATGGGTTTGATGACTTAAGTATAAAATTAGAGAATGGTACATGGACCATTCAAAAATCCATCATATTTCCATATGGTTAGTACTTTGGTGCCTTGGGAAAAGATGGGAGAGCTGAAAAAATGGAGTAAGGGCATTTTGGGTCTTTAGCCTTCTCTACCTTTATTTTATACTTCACTTATATATGCACTTCCCATTTTATATTTCATTTTCACCCTTTATATTTCACCTTCTCTACCTTTCTTAGTTTGTGAAAAAATCTTCTTCTTTTAGTTTAAAATTTGAAATTAAGTTTGTGGTTTGTGTTGAGGTTGATTTCTAGAAAAAAGCTTGGATTTTACATTTTCAATAACCGTGAAGGTAAGAACACTAAACTCTTGTAACATACTTTTGAAAATAATAAATGTTGTGAAATCGCTAATCTTTATCAAACATTTCATGTAATGGATGTTTTGTAAATTGTTAGTAGCTTGGCTGTGATTTTGAAATGATACTTATGTTTTGTGTAATTGATTTTTGCTTTAAAAAAGAGTGCATGCTTACTGTAAATGAAAACATACACATAGACACAAACACAAGCATCTGACATTTACAATTTCTTCTTCTCCTACTCTATGTTTAAAGAAATAAACACACCCATCTCATATTCAAAAATCATTATCTTCAAAACCATGGGGAATAGGCCAAAGCAACCAACTGCAAAATTGTTCAATATAGTCTCTAGTTTTTAAAAAAATAGTCATAGTCATTTTTATCCAGTAGGGTGGCATATTTTGTTTGATTACAGTGACTGTTGAAACAATGACATTTTTTCGATGAACATGAATCGATGAACGAAGTGTACAATCATTTTCATCTCTGCAAATCATGATTTTTGAAGCTAGTCGCATGATTTTAGGGGTTAAAGTTGTCCTATGGTGGTTAGATGATCAGTTTCCAACATCTATTAAATTCTGGCAATCTAGGAGTCGAGGTAAGGTACAGAGGAGTTGGGAGGAGGCAAGGTCATGGTAGAGGTGATGGTGTTCGTTGTAGAGTCGTTGGTGGATAGTGGTTCTAAGATGAGCTCACTTTAGGGTTTTCGTTTTCATGGGTCTAAAATGGAATCGCTAGCGGCAGGAGGAAGCGACGAGTTCGATGTTATTCAGTTTGGAGGTAAGGCGATGAAGTGGGGTTCGATTGATGGTGGCGTTGGCTGAAAGTGGATGGATCGGCAGTGATTGGTGTTGAACGCGGTGGTTCCTAAAGCTTGTTTTTTTGAATTTCGAGGTTTTGGGTTCGAAATTGAATGGAGACCACCAGGGGTGATGGTGGGTGTGGGGGCGAGTTAAACTTGTCCAGCGAAGTTTTTTGGTGGGTCTGGTTTCGGTGATGGGTGGTCGGAGCAGCATGTCATCTGTGCGAATGTGCACGTTTTCGTGCACAGGGTGTTTGGGTTGGGTAAAAATCGAATTTGGAGCAAGTGATTTGGGGAAATGATTTTGGGAAGGGAACTATTGATTTGGGTTTTGGGTTTTGGGCCTTGGGCTTGCGGGTGTGGGGTGTAGGTAGTTTAAATACTTATAGCGTACTAATTTAGTTAATTAATTTATGTTAACTTTAGAAAGGTTTAACTTCCTCATACAAGGTCCGTTTAACATGTGGATTTTGACATTAGGTTCGTATAAATTAGCAGAACACAAAAATTAAATTGGAGATTTATAAAGGCCTTCTAATATGGAATGGGTCTATAAAAAAGGAATTTTATAAAAGGAATTTTATAAAAGAAATGAAATTTTACTTTGATATAATTATGGTGGTACAGAAGCATTCTTTCCAATCGTAACACCAAAGGAAAAGTGGTTTGGGTTTAAAGTAAACAATGTTTTAAATGATATTTATTTTTGGCCCGTTTAAATATGAGTTTGGGAAAGAGGAAATCTTCCTTAAGATTTGTTAATATACTTATACCGTTGGGATAAGTATATGGATATATTTTCTAAGTATTAGAAGTGTAGTGCTTTGTGAATATACTTATACCGTTGAGTAAGTATTTAGATTGTGATGCCCCACCCTAAGACTACACTAACAAAGAATATTACAAAATAATATTTTCGGCTAGTGCAGAGAATAGGGCTGGTTAGGAGCGATCGTCCATGAATTTTACTTTAAGGGAGCATCGATACGTTGATTAATATGCTATACATTTCTTTAATCAAGTGGAATCGACGTATACAATCCAGGCCTAAAACAAAACTACAGTGGGTATAATAAAATTTTAGAACAACATATAATAATATACAGATCACAGAATCACAGATCAGACGTAGCAGAATATAAATAGATACAAGTTTGAACCAACACAAAATAGATACATGATGTAGACTACAAGGTACGCAAGTACTATTCTCAAAATATGAATATTCACACAAAAGTAGTCTAGCTCGATATAAGGTACAACATAACATCAGTATACATGGTGATGATACACAAGTTGGTCAAACCGGTGCACCAGTTGTAGCCTGAACCTGACATCCAGGCTACATCCACGTATTTCCCGATCGATCTGTTTGTCACTTTGATGTGCACGTAAATGTGCATATATTTACATCCATATTTTATCTCTTTTTATTTAAATAAACATCATATTTGGGCATTTGTACATGTTAAAACTAAAATTCAATTATTTTTCAAACCATCATATTTTCATCTTCATTCAGGGGCAAAATGGTCATTTTTGTGCATGTGTAAATTTGAGAATTTTTACTTGGACATTTTTGATGATTTTTATAGGAATTTGGATGCATATGGAAGAGGCTTATATGAAGATACATGCATGCACAAATGAATACAAAGGAAAGAAGAGGGAAATAATTCAAAGTGAAGATCATGGAGGACCCCACCTACCCACCTACCTTAATGTACAAATTAGAGGCTAATGAACATGCTTATGGAATTAATGGCTTCATGTACACTTAAATGATGATTAGTAGAAGATAATGATTACTTGGCCTCCACACTTCCTAAGGGGTATTTTGGGAAGCCCCCTAAAAATAGAATTAGGGTTTTATGCATGTATAAATAACCCTCTTATGTACATGAAACTATCTTCTACTCTTTCATTTTACTTAGGAAATTAAGAGATCAAATTGTAAGCTCAGTGTTATATGAAATAAAAATGGCTTCCAAGCCTCTTTTTCCTCTCTTTTCTACATGCTTCTCTTTGTTTTCATGTTAATGCTTTTATTTATGTTCTTTTCTTTTCTTTATTAGTAGAATAGTTTTACATTCATGCAAGTAGTGTAGCTTAATTCCTTTTGTTGTAAGTAGTTTAATTACATTCTCTTCTTTGCTATTTTTCTATTTTCTTCTCTTTTTAATGTTGAAATTTACTTGTGTTGCTTCAATGCCACAAATGAGTAGCTAAACCTCTTCAATTTAGGGGTAATGAAGCTCTCAAATGTTATGTAATTTCAACATTTGTTATGATTTTTGATCTCTTTATTTGTGCTTTATGAAAGTGAATTTTGATGCAAGTTTATACAAGTGGGTTTGATAGCTCATATTGCTTATGCAAATTAACTATTCTTATTCAACATAAACACAATTTGCATCATCATTTGCTAATCCATTTTTAATTGTGAAATAAAAGTTAAAATGAAATTTGATGATCTATATTACTAGTTACAATAGTCAATAGATCATACTTAAAATAGCTTTTGCTTTGGCTTCATTTTCATGAGAATTATAAGTGGTTTATTTATTGTATTATAGTTTGATGGTTTGAGTTATGTTAATTAATAACATAAACAAATCATACTTATGATAAATACAACAATATTTCACTTAATATCAAAAGCTAGAGGTCACAAATTGTTTGTTTGTTGATTTACAAAAATTATGAGAGTGGATTTGTCTCTAAATTGTTCTCTAGTTTAATAGTTTTTTAAATCAAATTTCAATTCTAGTTTTTGCTTCATTTTACTTCTAGTTAACAATTTCTCCTCCATTTGGTCTAGTTTGATTGAATAGATTTTTAAAAATTATCAATTCCCTGCGGATCGACCCGTATTCGCCACGTACTACAAGTGTACGCCGTGTGCTTGCGGTTCGAATTATTTCAAAAAAATTCGGCAATTTTCTAATCGATAGAACATTTGCCGATTAACACACTTATTTGCCTTGTTGAATTCCAGAAGTTGATTGCTAAATTTTAATACTGCATTTAATACCAATTTCATTGATATTTTACGGATTCATGATTTATGAATTGTTGAATTCATTTTGATGTTTTATACCATAGAGATTGTTCTATGGATCTTGGGAGAGTTAGACACTTTTGATGCACGTTTTCATCCCGGATTTACAAATGACTGATTTCTAAATCCAATCGTTTTATACAAGACTACAAATTCAGTGTGTGTGTGTGCGTATCTATATTCATATAAAGAATTTTAGTAATATACATATATACTATATATTCTGATATGCAAGGGTTTTAGAAATGTTTTGGAACAATAATTTGAAAATCCTACTTATATATATATTTCCGTTATAAACAAATATTTTAAAAGTAGTTTTAAAAGAGAAATATTTTCATAACATTGCACGTTATCGATCGAATGATAAATTGATTTAAACAGTTAAATAGAACGAGTGGCATGGAGTGCTCGCGTTTGCTTTACCGATTAACTCCTGGACTTGTTCGACCGAACTATTGTTACACATGAGTGGAGCTTACTATTGTATATTAAATGTTTGGTTAAACCCGTGTGGTATGGGACACATGGTTATTATCTATTCGATTGCTATATGAAAGTATTTAACAACTTTCGATGAGTTTATGACTCGCATATGATGTTTATAGGACTAGTTCCTATTTGATGTTTATAGGTTTTGTACCTATCTTGATGTTCATGGGACTTGTTCCTATTCGATGTTTATAGGTCTCCTACCTATCTTGATGTTTATAGACTTATACGTTTATCTTGCAGTTACATGCATGTAGGTGAATACATTTCACCAATCTTGGAGTTTGGCGCCCCCCTTTTTATAAGATTTCTGCATTTCTATTTGTGATATTTCTAGATTTAACGTTGTTGGATTATCACTAAATCATTTAAGAGGTTTTTGCTTTTAAGAAGCTATTATGAGTTCTCTTTTGTCATCTTATGTATATATTGACTTTATATAGTATCTTGTGCTGAGATTTGACTCTTTTTATGTACATATTCATTTTGAGATGTAGCACTTTGTATATAATATGTTAGCATTTCAGCAAAAATGAGAATTTGGCAACATGATTCAAAGGTTATCTAAACTAATTAAGAGCAAATCAACCTATATTCATCCAATTATCACAACAACAACTTGCAATCTTTCATAGTCTAGAAGTGTGAGATAAACTAACCAATAGAAAACCTAGACTATAGTCTCTTAAGGGTCAATCATTGAATTGCTATTGTCCTTTCCTTAAGAAAGCGCGGGACACAATTTTTATAAGGGGGAGTCTATAACAACCCCAGTCGAGATTGACTAGTTGATTAGAAAACATTTCTTTTAAAAATTCTAGTTGAAATAGTGCAATAAACTTATGTGCAATGTAATGCGTAACTTCATATATCCATAGTAGCATCTCTATGGAATTAAATCATCGAAATTAATTCATCAATTCATTAATTTAGAACATCATAATATGCATCCTAATCATCACAACCAAGGTATTAACACACAACACAAGATGTCAAGAATACATCGGGCAAATCGGGAGTCGAATGAGCTATCGGGGAAGTCACGTAGCATGGCCTGGAACACATTTCAGGCAATGACCGGTGCACTGGTCCAAGTGGACCAGTCCATAATTTGCGCTGCCTAGAACGTTTTCCAAGCAGTGCTACGGCCTCCCTGGTGGCCCATTTCCATTGGTTTTCAAACTACAACCTCTATAGACTTCCTAGGTGACAAATTTGGCAATATGCAATACTCAAACATCATGGAATTAATACTATAAGAGGTTAAATGTCTAAGGTTTTCAGCGAATAGAAAATCTAGCTACTAGTTATGTGCTAGTGCCGATCTTCATGTTATGCATTATTTTGGGTTGGAATGATTTTGGGAATGGATTGGCTTAACCGTTATGAAGCCCATATCCTATGCCCCAAAAGAACTATTTACCTTAGACATCTGGAATCAGTTAAGAGGATTTCTATTGTTCTTTATGATGTTGATTCTGATTCAAAAGCATCCTTATTTTCTCTTAATGCTCGGGAAGATGATGTCATTTCCTAAATTCCTATTATTTTTTATTATCCTGATATTTTTGAACCTGTTTCGGGGTTCCCTCTGAAGCGGGTGATTGAATTCCGAATTGAACTTATTCCTAGTGCTCATCCAGTTAGTCGTCCTCCCTATCGAATGTCTGCTAAAGAGAATGAGGAGTTGAGGAAGCAGTTGTCGAAGTTGGAAGCGAAGCAATTTATCCAGTCTAGTTCTTCTCTTTGAGGATTTTCTGTCATGTTTGTGAAGAAGGCTGATGGTACTCTTAGGCTTTGCATTGATTACCTTAGCTTAATAAGCTTACCATTAGAACAAGTATCCTTTGCCTAGGATGGACGACCTTTTTGATCAGCTTTGCGGCGCTGAAGTCTTTTTCTAATTATACTCAGCAATCGGATTTCATCTGCTTCGTGTGGCTAAGGATATCATTCCTCTTATCTCATTCCATACCCGTTATGGTTCTTATGAGCGGCCTGTTATGCCCTTCAGATTAACGAACACTCCAGCTTATTTTGTTGATCTCATGAATCATGTTTTTCGATAATTTCTCGATCGATTCGTTCTTATATTCATTGATGATATTCTTATTTATTCTAAATCTGAGGAAGAGCATATGAAACATCTTAGGATTGTTTTGGAGACACTTAGAAAGAATCAGTTAAAACCCAAATTTTCTAAGTGCCACTTTCGGCCAAGGCGAGTGAAGTACTTGGGGCATGTAGTTTCCGAAGAAGGTATTTCTGTGGATCCGTCGAAGATTAAAGCTCTTCAGAATTGGAAGAGGCCTAAGAATGTATCAGAGATTCGTAGTTCTCCTGGATTGGCGGGTTATTACCATCGATTCATAAAGGACTTTTCCAAAATCGTCTTACCTCTTACTTCTTTGACTAGAAAAGGAGTTAAGTATATTAAGTCGGATAAGTGTGAAGCTACTTTTCAGAAGTTGAAGGAACTCCTGTCCAATGCTAATCCATATACATGGAACGGTAAAGATAATTAATTTAAAACCTCAGAATTTTTTTGGCCATAACTTTTGAATCATAAGTCCAAATTTGATCATCTTTTTCTTATTGGAAAGCCTAGACTCTTTTCTATAAGTTTTATGTTTTGAGTTTTGTAAAATTATGAGATTAGAATTGTCTAAATTGCAATTCTTTGTCATTGTCCTGAGAATAAACAACAGAGATAATTAATTTAAAACCTAATAATTGTTTGGCCATAAATTTTAAACTATAAGTCCAAATTTGATGATCATTTTCTTGTTGGAAAACTTAGACTTTTATCTATAGCTTCCATGTTTTGAGTTTTGCAAAATTTTAGGATGCAAAGGTTTGAAACTGCACATTTGTTAGTTTTAAGTTGTTTTTGTGTTTCTATGTGATCTTAGGAATCTTATGTTTTTGACTTGTTTATATATTTATATATAGTTGAATAACAAATGAGTTATGGGTATTAAAATTAGAAGCTTGAAAGTAAGTATATAAATAAACTGTTTATATGTCATTTTCTATATGATTAAAAGTTTATTATTTACTTTCAAGACCTTAAACTCTTAATGAGTTCTATGTGTTTAGCCTTTGGCCATTTTATGGCCATTTGGACATTTTTATGTGACTTTTGGGTTTGTTGCTTTCTTGCTATTTCTGCTTTCATTTGAATGAGGAATTTAATTAAACGATTTAGCAATACAAATGGTATGGAACATTTGCATTACTTTATCAGTTAATTATTGGACTTGTTCAATTAAATATTTTAGTCGAGTGAGATTTACAATCTTTAAGTAAATATTTGAATATCAGAAAGTGGTTATGGGACATTGGGGATAATCGTTTAGTTACTAATTGAGAGTAAGTGAACTTTCCGTGGAGGTGTCAGCAACCTGGTATGAACTGCTATGAGTATGATAATTAGCGACCAAAACTGAATTGATTTGGGACGGTACCTTTGTGTTTTGAATTTCAAGTGATAAATTGTGGGATTTCACCATCTTTTCTTTTTTGGGCCATGATAGGCAGATATTTGGGTATTTGATTTGGGAATTATATTTCTTTGAGATTTGGTGACTTCCATTCGTGTCTTTGAAAAATTGCACTAATCATGAGTTTATTGATTTAAACATTGAGATTTGGGATTTAGTTTGGGTTTTCACCATAATTCAACTTTGCCTATGAAGGGCTATATTAGTGTTATACGATTTGGTGAAATATGGGAAGTATTATCATTACTTGCTTGTGGCTATTTCTAGTTATTGAGATCATGCATCATGAGTTGTTATTAGGCTATTAGAACTTGTTTAGTGATTTACTATATGGTTTTCTACCTTCATTGTTATGCATGCTTATTACATGTTCTCATCCTTTTGGATATTTGGAGACTTAAATGAGGATTTTAATTGCATGCTTATTACATGCTAAAAGAAGAGTTAAAGTGCTAAATTGCATGTAACTAATTTTAATAGGATATATTGAGACTCTATTGTTAAACTATTTTATTAGTTATAATAGGAGTTTAAAAATGATTATTTAAGTTAAAAGGTTGTACATAAGTTTATGAATCTATATCATAAATGATAATAAATTAGAAGTATTATTTAGCATCAATTAGTAGGAAGTACAATTTGAACTTTTATAGAAACCTCGATTTAAAATGAACTTTTAAAAGAAATAAAGATCAAGATATATTTCTAAAAGCACATAAGTCAGATGAGCCTTTCTTTTGTGTTAATTTGTTGTTTTAGTGCATGGTTGTTACTAAATTCATGTTGTTGTGGAATTAAGTAGTAAATTGTTATGGAATTCCCATTAGATTCAAATTGCGAGGACACAACTTTTATTAGGTGAGGAGTTCTACAACAACCTGATTGAGTTCACTTTAAGTACTGTTTATTTCATTAGATGAACCAGATTTAATTGTGTAAGATTGATTAAAAATCTAATAAATGAGGAATTGTATGATTGGATTTAGAATTAGAATAAATCAGAAAATTATTCTAATTATCTCTTTTTGTAGTTAATTCTTATATTTAATAATATAAGAACAAAATCAGAAGAAAATGAATAAATAAATTATATGGAAATAATTTCATTGTTTGAAATATGGTTTCTCAATTAATGGTTCATTTTGTTAAAAGCATGAAGAATAACTTTTCATTTTAAGAGTTGTATTTAATTTTGATAAAATATTTCAAAATTAATAAAATTAAGATTTTGACATGTTATTCATTTTGGGAAAAATTGTAGAAATCAATGTTGGTTAAATTATAACATATTTTATATCAAATTAGTGGTTATGAAGTGTTAGAGTGAAACAATACAAATTAGCAACACTTTAATTTTAGGAAAATTAGCAACACTTTTCTATTGGATTCATACCTTAACCTATTTAGCCCAAACTAGAGAAACAAGAGAAATAGAAACATACATACCTTTTTTTTTCTCATTCGCATTTCATCACCGAACCAGAAAATCAAAAAAATAATCCAAGTCCTAAAACCCTAGCCTCTTCCAAAAATCAAACCAATTCAAATAAATTTCTGAAAATTCTCAAATTTGGATATGTCGTTGTGCCATGTTCCAGTACCACATTTCAAATTTCATGGAATTTCTTTGAGTTTTGATGGGTTAAATATGGTAATCTTTGCAAGTTATTTTTGGTGAAATCTGGGCAAAAAACGCAGGTTTGTAGAAAAATCATAATTAATTGTAGAAAAATCAAAAAAAATCTGAAATTTGGATATCTTGTTCTCAAATCATTTATGCACCTTCATCTAAAATTTCATGAAAAATATTTAGGTTTGCTATATCAAATTCGCACAAGACTCGGGACGAATTTCAAGATTATTTAGTTGATTTGGCTTAGAGTTGATGCTTGTGACTTTGAAGCTTTTTGGATATTAAGGTGAGTTTATCTCACAATTTCTAGGCTAATATGAATGTTAGTTGCAGCTATATGAATTTGGTTGAATCACTAGTGTATATGATCTTAATATGTTGATGAATCCTTTGTCTATTTGAATTGGATTCGCTATTTGCTGAAAACTCTCTTATGAAATCATGATTTTCATTCAATTATACATGTATATTTGCTTGCATGTTTGCTAATTCAGTACCCCGGATCATTAGAGAAGTAACAGAGGAGAACTAAGTGTAAACGAATCGTTGGAGAGCCACATGAATCACCTTGGAGGTCAGCCCAGGCGAGGCAATCGGTGCATCGGTAGCAACCTTGACTAGACTCCCAGGCTATGTTCTAATGTTCTCCGATCGATCCATTCACCACTTGTTTGCTCAGTTAATTCTCTATTATTGATTGCTTGATTTTGTTATTGCATTTCATATCAATTTCATTGATATTTCTAGATTTTTATTTGTGAATTGATGAATTCATTTTGGTGTTTCTATATCATAGAATTGATTTATGGGTCCTGAGAATTTGATTTATGAATTGATGAATTCATTTTGATGTTTTATGCCATAGAGACTGTTCTTTGGATTTTGGGAGCAATACACACTTTTGAGGCACGTTTTCAACACGGATTTACAAATTGTTGATTTCTAAATCAAACCTTTTTTATACAAATCTTTTTAAATACCAATCTAATATTTATATATGTTATTTTCTCATTTCAACGGTTTTAAAAATGATTTGGAGCAATGGTTTGAAAAGTGTACTTATATATACATATACATATACATATATATATTTTCGCTATGAATCAATATTTTTAGAAATGGTTTCAAAGAGCAATATTTTCATAAAATTGCATGACATCGATCGAATTAGAAATTGATTTAAACGGCTAAATAAGACGAGTGGTATGTGACTCGTTCCTATTTCAATGTTTATAGGTCTCGTACCTATTTCGATGTTTTCAGGACTTGTTCCTATCTTGGAGTTTATAGGTCATGCACCTATTTCGATGTTTATATGACTTGTTCCTATCTTTGAGTTTATAGGTCTCCTACCTATCTTGATGTTTATAGACTTAAACATCTATCTTGGAATTACATGCATGTAGGTGAATTTGTTTACTAATCTTGGAATTTGGCGCCTTTCCCTTTTTTGTGAGATTTCTGGATTTTTATTTGTGAGATTCTAGATTTGATGTTGTTTGAATTATCACTAAATTGTTTTAGGGAATTTTGCATTTAAGAAGATACCTTGAGTTTTCAGTATTTGGTGTTTGAATTATTGATGTATGTTTGATATTTGTCGATATATGACTATATTTGAGATCTAGTTCACTTTATCTATCATTCATTTTGCTAACTCTTTTATTTTTGTCTAGACTGGCCCATTTATTATTTTATAATACTTAGGTCAGACCAAGATGTTTTAGGTCCTTCGGCTTGAGGCTTTTAGGGTGGACTTCCTATCAGTTAGCTAGTTGTTTATCATCACCATGTATATTGATGTTATGTTGTATATTATATCAAGCTAGACTCCTTTTGTCTAAATACTCATATTTTGAGATATAGTACTTGTGTACCTTGTAGTCTACATCATGCATCTATTTTTTATCGGTTTAAACTTGTAACTATTTCTATTGTGATATGTATATTATTATATATTGTTTTGAATTTTGATTACAGCCACTGTAGTTTTGTTTTAAGCCTGAATTGTATATGTCGATTCCACTTGATTAAAGAAATGTATAACATATTAATCGATGTATTAATGCTCGCTTAAAGTAAAATTCGTAGATGGTCGCTCCTAACCAGCCTTATTCTCTACATTAGCCGATAATATTACTTTGTAATATTCTTTGTTAGTGTGGGTCTCAGGGTGGGGCGTCACATAGATATTTTTCTAGGTATTGAAAGAGTATAAATGTCTAGTGATTGAGTAGCATACATATGTATATTTTTATAAAAGTATTTACTACAGGTATTCACAAAGTGATTTTAATTAATGAAAGGGTTAATTAAAGAGGCTTACTAGTTTCCACTAAAATCTCTTGATTGTTTGTTTATTTGATAGTTAAATAACCGACTATCAATCTTGGCCAAAATATAACTCTAGAAATATCTAGGAGAAACACGAGGGTTATATGGCACAGATATCTTCGATGAGGCTATACTATGCGTATAAATCTTGTTTGTTCTCTTTAGAAAATGATAAGGAAATCGGACCGCTTAAACGGTTAGGAGGTGATCTCCGCTCTTATGTATTGTCTATTTTTTTCTAGAAGAACCAGAGTTAAGTTTACCGTAACTATCGATTAGTTTTGGAGCAATCGGTAAGCAGAGGAGTGTACTTATATAAAATGACTCGAAATCGGACCACTCCAAAACCATATGCGTGTTCGACGCTTTGGAAGAGGTTCGAGACTAGTCCATAATGATGTAATCGAAGACGAAATTCTTTGAAGTGCAAGGGCTACTTGTTACTAATCCTGGGTGTGATTCTAAAAATGGATGTAGTAGAAGTGCCTTCGGTTTGTTCATATCCCGAGCAACTTGGATGGATCAATACTGGCATTGCATTATTGCCTGAAGGGTAGGTTAGCATTCCAAGTGGGAATTGCTAAAAAGAAAAGGTAAAAACATGGCCTCACAACCCTGAATGACTAAAATCAGGGGATGCTCGTAGAGCTATATGGTACGCTACCATTAAGAGCATTATTCCTCGATCTAGAATTGGAATTTATGGATTTAGTATGCACATGGGACGATCTGGGGCAATGTTCATAGCCTTAGTTCTCGAGGGATGATGTATTGCAGTATGTCTTGTTCAAGGGGCAGCCGGCTCTATGTTTGTGAGGGTGGGGGTCCATATGTGGCCCTCGGTACATTTTTATAGAGGTGTGTTGTGGTAGGTGGTAACCCGTTGCCTTGTCATTGTTGGAATCCAATCTTCAATACGTGCCTTATGGTTTTTGTCATAGAACCTAGTACGGTTGAATGTAATTATGGATAACCATTCCAGATTTGTTATATATTTATTTTCCACCCCTAGACATTATTATAATACCACTAGTTTTAATAAAAATGGTTTGGTTATCGTAAGGTAAAACCCGTCTGTATTTATATGCGGTCTGGTCTTACGAGATACCTTTATTTTCAAAGGGTTTTATAAATATAGAAATCCATATGATTTGATTGAGTTTTCTCATGCTAGTTTAGCAGACTGATCCGGGCGTTATTTTCTTATAATGCTCGGGTCAGCCCGAACATATTTTCTAGATTTAGCTAGGCACTTTGGAGCTTCAAGAGATGAGCTGGATCCTCCAAGGCATATTCATGTATTTTATCTTCTGCTATTTTGTTCTTATTGTATTTATCGGCATTTGTAAGGAAAAGTTGTTATAACTGTCCAGGCGGATGATAGGTTAGCACTTTGATTGATGTATGTATATAAAGTTATCATTTTTGTAAAGATTATTGGTATATTATAGATGACTCATCACATTGTGAGATTTTGTTCTGTCTTTTCTTTCCTTTCACCCTAATGCTCTATCTTTTCGGCACTTGGATGTTTGGCACGTGAATACCTTGGATATATTAGTGTCGACTTCGGATGATTGAAAAGGTGGGTTGTGACAGTTGGTATCAGAGCTAAAGGTTAAGCGAGAACCTTGGCCCTAGTGAGGGAAACTCATTAGACAGGGTAAGAAACACCCTAGAATGAGTTTGAGCGTGTATATATGAGAGCGCATATTTGTTAGTGCTATGAAAATGTTTTATATTGTGTTGATTGTTCTGTGGAGTGGTTTATAAATTCTAGTCAATACGAGTAGCTAACTGATTGATAGGGATCTCTAAACCCTTTAACAAGGCCAATCGACGCGGTATTGTTTTTGAAATTGGTAAATGAAATTATTCTACATGGGATTATATTTTACATATAAAAGAATAATTATCAAAAATTAATAAATTTATTTTTATTGTGTTTATTTGTTAGGAAGTGATAATATTCAATTATTATCTTTTAGGATTTTATTAGTCATGCTCGTCCAGTTTTAGGGCATTTACTATTGTTTATCGATTCATCAATAATTTATCTTTTTACAACATGAGTTAGGTAGATAGAGACTGTGGGAACATTAAAATGAACACCTTGGGAATTAAGTTTCACAGTTAGACTATAAGGTGTTCGGTGATAATGTTAATTGAAAATTGGGGTTTAATAGAAGTTGTTTATTAAGAAAGTTAGGATATTTTGAAATAAATTTGAGGAATGATTTTATAGAGATTGACTTTATGAAATTTTGATTTATAAAAAGTTTTATAAATAAAAGTATTTTTGAGGATTTAAACCAGGGTATTTGAAAAAGGATTTCAAATGATTTTTGAGAAAAGTAGTAATAGTTTTACTTGGAATATTTTTAAATATGAATATTTTGGAAAGAGAATTTTAAGTAAGATGCATTTTCTTTGGATTGGTTTGAGGAATGAATATCAATTTGTTTTGTGATGATCTGAATAGTCTTCTAAGTGACGGTCAGATGTTTTCCGTTGTTGTGCACTTAGTAAATTATTCTCTTTATCATTATACGATTGAAACGAGTTTGAATCCGATGTAAACGAAGCAAGCTGTAGTTGATATTTTATTAAAACTATTTGTGTGGAAATATATACAGTTTTGTTTCTAAAAGAGAATGTTGAAATAGAAGAAGTATTTTTTTGTTTACTAGTTTGAGTGGCACGAAAATAACTAAAAATGGGAAAGAGATGTGTTCGGATGGTGATCACTTCTCTTATGTATTACCCTTCTTGGTAAGGGAATGTATGATACTATTTGGCAGTACCCAGTTCCTTAGTATCCTTTTGGGGTTACTCGGGCTATATGTATAATTTCTATGGTTAAAATATAAAGTATCATTTAAAAAAAGGGATTTGAAATAATATCGGGTATTTGGCTCTTGAGTTTACTTAATGGAAATAAATTCAAAATAAAAAGGTTTGTACCAAATAGTGGTATATACCCATAGGATGTAGTGGGGTATTATACGAGTTTGTGAACTTAAGATGGGTTTTATGAAAATTGTTTCACAAATAGTTATGGAAAGTAAAATGGTTAACATTTTGTGTTGGCTGGTTTACTTCTTTGCTTAATTGAGATGAAATTTTGAGGTCGAAATTCTTTTAAGCGGGGAAGAATGTTACGACCTGGAATTTTATTGCTTTGATTTATGAATATTTAATTTATTTTAAATATTCAATTAATGGTTTTTAATAATTAAATAACCTTCTTTTAAGTAATAGCTAATGGTAAAAAATTCATTTTTGAATTTTGTTTAAAAAAATAGGTAGTTCAATGGAAAATGATAAGGTGACCGAAACCTGCTTTTCGGATTTTTGGTTTTTTATTGAACGAAAAGAGGTAAAAAGTTATTATACCTTGGCATATACTTTAAAACAACATTTAAATGTTTAGAGAAAACTTTTTATTTTGAAACATAGAGATAAATAAATAAGTGGAAATTAGCCACAAGGGCCTCTTTAGCTAGTGCAATTAGTTTCTAGGACGCACAACCGAAATAATTACTTTTAAGGACAAAATGCAAAATAATTAGTTTCTAAGGCCTAAAAACCTATGAAATTATGTCCTTGAAAGTAATTTGACTGCTGACTTTGTCCTTAAAAGTAATTATTCTGCTGACTTTGGCCTTGAAATTAATTTCTATGGATGTGTGTCCTAGAAACTAATTAGACTGCAAAGTTTGTCCTTCTAGTGAAATGCCCCAATAAATAAAGTAATAACAATAAGAATTAATAAATATAAAATATATTTAAATTTGTATTTGAAGTGATTGGTTTGATGGCTTAAGTATAAAATTAGAGAATGGTACATGGACCATTCAAAGATCCATCATATTTGCATATGATTAGTAATTTCGTGGCTTGGGAAAGATGGGAGAGTTGAAAAAATGGAGTAAGGGCATTTTGGGTCTATAGCCTTCTCTACCTTAATTTTATACTTCATCTTTTATATGCACTTCCCATTTTATATTTCATTTTCACCTTCCTATTTTTTAACTTTTTTTTCACCTTCTCTACCTTTCTTAGTTTGTAAAAAAATCTTCTCTTTTTAGTTTAAAATTTGAAACTAAGTTGTGTAGTTTGTGTTGAGGTTGATTTCTAGGAAAAAGCTTGGACTTTACATTTTCAATATTCCGTGAAGTTGAGAACACTAAACTTTTTTTATATACTTTTAGAAATAATAAATGTTTTAAAACCTATAATCTTTATCAAATATTATATGTAAAGTAATGTACATAGTTAGTAGCTTGGTTGTGATTTTGAGATGATACTCACGTTTTGTGTAATTGGATTAAATCATACTATGTTGATTTTTGCTTTAAAAAAGAGTGTATGCTTGTTGTAAATGAAAACTTACACATAGACACGAATACAGGCACCTGACATTTGCAATTTCTTCTTCTCCAACTCTCTAATTAAAGAAATAAACACACCCATCTCATATTCAAAAATCATTATCTTCAAAACCATAGGGAATTAGCCAAAGCACCCAACTACAAAATTGTTCGCTATAGTCACGAGTTTTTTTTAAAATAGTCATTTTCATTGAGTAGGTTGGTAGGTTTTATTCGATTACAGCGATGGTTGAAAAAATGATAGTTTTTTTACGAACATGAATCAATGAACGGAGTGTACGGTCGTGTTCGTCTCTATAAATCATGATTTTTGAAGCTTGTCGCATGATTTTAGGGGTTGGGGTTGTGTTTTGGCATTTAGATGATAGGTATCCAACATCTATTTAATTCTAGCAATCTAGGAGTTGAGGGAAGGTATAGTGGAGCTAGGAGGAGGCTGGGGTCATGGTAGAAGCGATGGTGGTTGTCGCTGGTGGACGGTGGTGCTCAAACGAGCTCGCTTTAGGGTTTTCATTTTTATGGGTCAAAAATGGAATCGCTGGCGGTAGGAGGAAGTGATGAGTTCGACGTCATTTGGTTTGGAGGTAGGCTCATAAAGTGAGGTTTGATAGGTGATGGAAACGGTGACTGGAAGTGGATGGAGCGGTGGTGATTGGTGTTGAACGTGGTGGTTTTTGAAGCTTGTTTTTTTTTTAAATTTTGGGGTTTTGAGTTTGGAATTGAACGAAGACCACCGGAGGTGATGGTGAGTGTGGGGATGAGTCTTGATTGTCCAACGAAGTTTGTCTGTAGATCTAGTTTTGATGATGGGTGGTCGGAGCAACGTGTCGTCAGTGTGCATGTGCACATTTTCGTGCATATGGTGTTCGGTTGGGCAAGAATCAAATTTGGAGCAAGTGATTTGGGAAAATGATTTTAGGACGGGAACTGTTGATTTAGGGTTTTGGGTATTGGACCTTGGGCTTACGGGTGTGGGTATTATAAATACTTAGTGTATTAATTTAGTTAATTAATTTGTGTTAACTTTAAAAAGGTTTAACTTCCCGATACGGGGTTCGTTTATCATGCGAATTTCGACATTATATTTGTATAAACTAGTAGAGTACCTTTTAAAAGTGTAAAATATTGATAAAATATTAATGTTGAATTTAATTACAATAACGTAGTTAGATAAATATATTTCAGTACTGACATTTCTTTAGCAAAATAAATAACTGTTCTGCTATATTTAAATTGAACATATTATTTTGGATATCTATTGTAACAACCCAAAATTTGAGCTATAATAATTAATTAGCGAATTAACTAAACAATAAAATAAGTTTGTGAAATTGTCAAAATCGAGCCATGGAGGTTACACCATTGGGTCCGTGGTAATTTTCTGATCAATTTCCATATACAACTTGTCGAAATCCGAGCCAGTATGAAGAAGTTATGAAAGAAATAAGAAATCGGAATTTTATAAAAAAACGAAAAAAAATACACGTTCATAGGTCGACCCGCATCAGGGTCAGGTCGACCTATGGGTCGACCCACAAAGGGGTCGGGTCGACCTGCATTTTTGCCTGGACGTGAAAACGTCCAAGTACGAGCCGATAACCATATTTTCCTTTTTTTTTCAAATCTTGTGCGTTCTTCGCTGCATCCGACGGTTCCTAGTGAGCCTATGACGTGGTTGCACCATATTTAATCTTCAAATCCAATGGCCTGAGATCCCTAAGTCACACTATTAATAAGACCCTAGACCTAGCTATTTTTCTCATTCAGATTTTCTCCCAATTGGGTTCATTTCCTGAGGCTGAAACCTAAATAGAAATTTTTTCTAGGGAGAAGATCTTTTTAATAAAAATATTCTACGCCCTAGAAGTGGATTCGGAAAGACCAAGGATTAGAGATAAGGACCATAGGTGAGTGTTTTGTAATTATTTTAGATTTTTAAGCAATTTAAAATAATAGGGTTCTCAATAGTTGTAGTTTTTCTACAACTTTGAGACAGCTTTTATGTAAGTTTAAATACAGTCATTGGATGTACCCGAATGGAAATGGGATAGTGTTTCGATGGACTTTATAGATGGTTTACGCCGATCTAGGAAGGGGAATACTAGTATTTGGGTGATTGTAGATCGTTTGACTAAGAGCGCCCACTTCATTCTAGTCAAGAATAAGAGGACAGCACCTTATTTGGCATCCATATACGTTCGTGAGATAGTCCGACTTCAGGAGTTCCCTCTAGCATAGTGAGCGACAGAGACCCTATCTTTACTAGCGAGTTTTGGAGGAGCTTGCAATAGGCTTTAGGGACACAGCTTAGATTGAGCACGGCCTATCACCCTCAAACAGATGGCAAAACAGAGAGAGTTAATAGAGTTCTTGAGAATTTGTTGAGGATGTGCATTCTTGATTTTGGAGGGACTTGGGAGGAGCACCTTCCTTTAGTGGAATTCGCTTATAACAATAGTTTTCAGGCTAGCATAGGGATGGCTCCTTTTGAAGCTCTTTATGGAAGACTATGCAAGTCGTCTTCGTGTTGGTTGGAGTCTACAGAAAAGTTTCTACTTGGTCCCGACATGGTTAGAGATACCTTGGAAAAGATTGATTTGATTAGAAGAAGAATGAAGACGGCCCAAGATAGACAAAAACCCTATGCAGATAAGTGGAGAAGGGATATTGAGTTCGAGATAGGTGATTTGGTTTTTATTAAGGTGTCTCTGTTAAGAAAGGTAGTGAGGTTTGGATCAAGTGGGAAACTTGTTCCCAGATTCGTAGGACCGTTCAACATTGTGGAAAGGGTAAGGAAGATGGCGTGTCGAATAAAGCTACAGGAGAGGTTCGCGGGAGTTCATGATGTTTTTCATGTTTCGCATTTGAGAAAGTGCTTACATGATTCAGCAGAGGTAGTGGAACCTAGCCTACTTGAGGAAGTTGAAGTGGAGAGAGAAGCATCGGTTCTTCACATTCCCACCAAGATCGTTGGATATGATATCAAGAAGCTTAGAAATAAGGAAGTCCCTTTGGTTAAGGTGTAGTGGGGAGATAGTATTGAGGACGTTACGTGGGAGGCTGAGGAGAAAATACGTACCTCTTATCCACATCTTTCCGATGGTACGTTTTGAATTTCCTATTTCCATCTTTAGTTTTGAATAGGTTCTTTCCTTTAGTATCCTCTGGGAGGGTAGATCTTAGGATTTAACCTATGGATGGTATGACTGAATAAACATGTTACCATAACATGTTACGTATGTTGGACGCTAGTGGTTGCAAGTGTTTGCTAGTGGATGTTAATGGACGCATATACACACACTAGGCATTATTATCACTTAGGGATCAGCTTAACTAGGTCACTAAAGCATATGCTTATGGATGTGTGTGCACCCACATTTTTATTTCCATGGTTGCTATAATGAGTGATTATCATATGATGGTTGCATTTGGATGATGAGTGCAGCACACATATAGAACTATCAGTTGTCATTTGCGAATTTGCATTCATTTGGATACATGGCACGGACATGATTGCATTAAAGGAGGTCGACTAAATTAGTAGACCATCAAATCTATTGCATTAGTTAGGGACATTGACACTACACTATTGCATATAAGATAAGTTGCATTAGAAAGCTTAAGGACAATGGATGTAATGGACGATGGTTGAATATATGGTTGTAGAATTTGATGAAAATATTTATTTCATTCTTTTGTCCTTGGAGATTTCGAGGACGAAATCCTTTAAGGAGGGGAGAATGTAACAACCCAAAATTTGAGCTATAATAATTAATCAACAAATTAACTAAACAATAAAATTAGTTTGTGAAATTGTTAGAATCGAGCCACAGAAGTTGTACCATTGGGTCCGTGGTAATTTTCTGATCAATTTCCATATATAACTTGTCGAAATCCGAGTCAGTATGAAGAAGTTACGAAAGAAAGAATAAATCAAAATTTTATAAAAAGAAAACGAAAAAAATACACGTTCATAGATTGACCCGCATTAGGGTCAGGTTGACCTATGGGTTGACCCCTAAAGGGGTCGGGTCGACCCGCGTTTTTGCCTGGACGTGAAAACGTCCTGGTACGAGCCGATAACCATATTTTGCTTTTTTTTGTCAAATCTCGTGCGTTCTTCGCTGCCCGACGATTTCTAGTGAGCCTATGACATGGTTGCACCAGATTTAATCTTCAAATCCGACGGCCTGTGATCCCTAAGTCACACTATAAATAAGACCATAGACCTAGCTATTTTTCTCATTCATATTTTCTCCCAATTAGGTTCATTGCCTGAGGTTGAACCCTAAATAGAAAAAAATTTCTAGGGAGAAAATCTTTTTAATAAAAATATTCACGCCCTAGAAGTGGATCCGGGAAGGCCAAGGATTAGAGTTAAGGACCACAGGTGAGCGTTTTGTAATTATTTTAGATTTTTAAGCAATTTAAAATAATATGGTTCTCAATAGTTGTAGTTTTTCTACAATTTTGAGACAGTTTTTATGTAAGTTTATTTACAGTCAGTTTTTAAGTAAATTTCAAAATTTCTTTTCAGTCTATTTTTATTCAGCTCTTTTATTCAGTTATTTGCATCTGTTTTAAGTTAGAATTTAGCCTATAAATGTTAGTTTATTTTTATAGAGATTTAATCCCTTTTTACGCGAATAAATTAAAAAGAGAAGAATTCGCTAATATGGATTAAAATAGAAAAACACTAAATTTATAGAAATCGGATGTAAAATAAAAAAAACTGAAATATAGAGATGGTCTGAAATAGGCAAATTTAAGGTATTTGCAAGCATGATTATATCAAGTGGTAAGAGAAAATAGAGATAACAGAAGAGGTTTATTTTAAAACTTAGATTAAGTTAATAAGCAAACATAGAAGTAGGGCCCGTACCAGCAGAATTCCTTTTCAGGTCTAGGACTGATGGTCTCACAATAATAGGTGAGGCTGGGACACGCTTATGCTGATTAGGGTAAATAAGTGGCCAATAGATATAGGCTCAAATCTAGGGATTTGGGCAAGGGGCGCAAGACTAGAAGATTGTTTGTTAGGACCAGTACCGGCAGCATTCCCTTTCAGGTCTAGGACTGATGGTCTCACAACAGTTAGGTGAGGCTGGGCAGCATTCCCTTTCAGGACTAGGATGATGGTCTTAAACAGTTAGGTGTGGTTGGGCACGCTTATGCTAACTAGGGTAAATAAAGGGTCAAATAGGGGGCGACAGTTAGTGTGTACTGGCGATGACCGAGTGTGCGACATCGATTAGGGTAAATAATTCGCTACTGCGTCCTAAGCACTAAAGTGTTGTCTTTTACTGTGAAGAACAGGATTGGCTCACAGTGGCACAACAGAGACAGAATAGGCTGATCAAAAGGGTAGAATTAGGATTTCAGCCTAACCAAGTTAGCAGTTGAGATAGGATTAGGGTTTCAACCCAATCACGACAATTTAAGACAAGTGCAAACAATCACAATCAAACAATCGAAGCAAATAGTCAAACAGAATCAAAAACAGTATTTTACCCCAGTTTTATCCTTTCTGTATTTTCCTTTCAAGCTAGAACTATTGCTTAGTCTATTATCTTTATCTTGCTTAGAAATGCTAGTAATTACTTTCACTCACTAGACTTATTGTCTAACCCACTCCTCTATTTTCCCCTTTTCCCCTAATAGGCCATCGAGTTGAGTTGATTCAGGTTGCTTAGAGATTCATTCACAGAGTTTTCTCATTTCAGATGTATTCTTCTACTCTTCATCGTTTTCATTTGGCTTATGATGGACTTGCACTTGTGAGAGGAATTACTATTATTATAGTTACTTTTATACTCTGATTTTATGAGACTGAGATGTATTTTCATGAGACATGAGATATTTTGAGTTTTTGAGACACGTGATGTTTTTATGACTTATTTTGAGATGAAGCTTAATTTTGAATGATAAGTTATTATTTAAAAGTTTCCACTGTTTTTATTTATTTGACTTGTGAATCTTAGTCTCTGTGAAGCTTTAACTATACCTATAACGCACCACATCCTTTGGTGTGCCCTTTTTGGGTATATTAAGGGGTGTGGGGTGTTTCATCTATTTAATGGAATAAATCCCTATTCTGCTACTATATAAATTCGGACATTTATTTGTATGCTAGTTAATTAATATTGGATAAGTGATGTATTTGCTATGATAGTTAATTATGGATTTTATTTACATATATGTTGCTTATGTAAATACTTGTGATATGACTTGAAATGTTGAACTAAATAAATGGTAGCTTTTTTAAGTACCACAATGGTCACTAAGCCTCCTTTCAAATTTGAAAGGTTAAGGATTTAAATTAACTTCAATTCTATGACAATTTGAAGTAAAGTATTTGATTATTTTATTAATGTTGTTTAAGATTTTTTAATTATTTTATTAATGATGTTTTAAAGTAAATCAATAATTTATTTACGATGTTAAAGGTAATTAATTAATTTAATAAAGGTGTTTATAAATAATAAATTGTTTTATAAAAGGAATTTTAGTTGATAAATAGGATTGATTAAAGGAGCTTACAAATTTAAAAAGAGATCTTGGAAATTTTAAAAGAGTATTTTAAGGATTTTTAAAGTGGAATTTTAAAGAGACTATAATATTCTAAGTATAGCAAAGGATTTGGAGAAGTGGTAAAAGAAGTTTGATATGTAACGCTTTGTTTAAAATGAATATATGAAAATTTAGTAATCCAATACTTGGTACTCAAAGCCGATGAGTAGACTGATCCTCTATCTGTGAGATCTAGAACCAGAGTTTCTAGCCGAGGGATATGGTAAGTCGAAATATCGAAAACATGTCAAGTAAAGGAGTTTTATAAATAGATTTTTAGTGGAGATTTATAATAGAAGTTTTATAAATAATTTTAGGGATTTATAAAAGAAGTTTTATAAATTAAATTGAAGATTTATAAAAGGCTTTGCAAATGTGGAATGGGTCTATGAAAAGAAAATTTTATAAAAGGAATGGAATTTTACTTTGATAATTAATCCTTCTTAATTATGGTGGTATGGAATCACTCTTTCCATACTTAACACCAAAGGAAAAGTGGTTTTGGTTTAGAGCAAGCGATGTTTTAAATGATATTTATTTTTGGCCCATTTAAATATGAGTTTGGAAAAGAGGAAACCTTCCTAAGATTTGTTAATATACTTATACCGTTAGGATAAGTATATCAATATATTTTCTAAGTATTAGAAGTGTAGTGCTTTGTGAATATACTTATACCGTTGAGATAAGTGTGTGTGTGTGTGTGTGTATTTCCGAGTATTGACAGAGTATAAATGACTAGTGACTTAGTATAATACATATGTGTATTTTTGTAAAAGTATTTAATTCAGGTATTTACAAGTGGAAATTAGCCACAAGGGTCTCTTTAGCTAGTGCAATTAGTTTCTAGGACGCACAACTGAAATAATTACTTTTAAGGACAAAATGCAAAATAATTAGTTTCTAAGGCCTAAAAACCTATGAAATTATGTCTTGAAAGTAACCGGACTGCTGACTTTGTCCTTCAAAGTAATTATTCTGCTGACTTTGGCCTTGAAATTAATTTCTATAGATATGTGTCCTAGAAACTAATTGGACTGCAAAGTTTGTCCTTCTAGCAAAATGCCCCTATTTACAAAGGGATTTTAATTAATGGAAGGGTTAGTTAAAGAGGCTTAGTGGTTTCCACTTAAAATTAAATCTCTTGATTATTTGTTTATTTGATAATCAAATAACCGACTATCAAATTTTGGCCAAAATATAACTCTGGAAATATCTAGGAGAAACACAGGGGTTATATGGCATAGCTATCTTCGACGAGGCTATACTATGCATATAAATCTCGTTTTGTTCTCCTAGGATAAATGATAAGTATATCTGTTTGCTTCAAGTGGTTAGAGGTGATCTCCACTCTTATGTATTATTTGTTTATTACCAAAAGAGCCAGAGTTGATTTGACTAGAACTATCGATTGGTTTTGGAGCGACCGGTAAGCAAGGAGTGTAATTATATAAGATGACTCGAAACCGTAAGCACTCCAAAATAATATACGTATTTGATGCTTTGGAAGAGGTTTGAGACTGGTTCAAGATAACGTAATTCAAGACGGAATTTTTTTAAGTCAAGGGCTACTTGCTACTAATCCTGAGAGTGATTCCAAAATGAATGTAGTAGAAGTAGTGCCTTCGGTTTGTTCATATCCTGAACAACTTGTATAGATAAATACTGACATTGCATTATTTCCTAGAGGGCGGTGTTAGTATTCCAAGTGGGAATTGCTAGAAGGAAAAGGTTAAAGTCTGGCCTCACAAGCCAACAACCCAAGACGATTAAAATCAGGGGATACACACATAGCTATGTGTTTTGCTACTATTAGGAGCATCATTGCTCCATCTAGAATCAGAATTTATGGATTTGGCATGTGCATGGGGTGACGGGGGACAATGTTTGCGGCCTCAGTGCATAGAGGATGATATAATCCAGTATGTCTTGTTCGAGGGGGCAGCCGACTCTGTGTTCGTGGAGGGGGGGTCCATATGTGGCCCTTAGTACCCTTTTTTAGAGGTGCACTGTGGTAGGTGGTACCCCAATACACTTTTCTAGAGGTGTGCTGTGGTAGGTGGTACCCAGTGCCTTATCACTGTTGGAATCCAATCTCTAATACGTGCCTTATGGTTTTAGTCGTAGAACCTTGTACCGTTGAATGTAATTACGGGTAACCATTCCAAATATATTATAAATTTATTTTCCATCACTAGAAATTATTATAATATTATTGGATTTTCTAATAAAAATGGTTTGGTTATTGTAGGGTAAAACCCTGTCCGTTTTTATGTGCGGCGTGCTCTTACGAGATACCTTTATTTTTAATGGGTTTTATAGATATAGAAAACCATATGATTTTATTTGATTTTTCTTATACTGCTGACCATACTGATCTGGGCATTATTTTATTATAATTCTCAGGTCAGCCTAAGCATATTTTCTAGATTTAGCTAGACACTTTGGAGCTTCAGGCGACGAGCTAGATCCTCCAAGGCGTATTCACGTATTTTATCTTCCGTTGTTTTGTTTTTGTTGTATTTATCAACATTTATAAGGACATGTTACTATTACTGTCTACGCTGATGATAGTTAGTACTCTAATTGATTTGCGTATATAAAAGTTTTCTTTTTGTAAAAATCATTGGTATATTATACATCACTCACAACATTATGAGATTCTATTCTTTTTTTTCTTTCCTTTCACCGTAAAAATCTGTCTTTTCGGCATGTGAATACCGTGGATGTATTAGTGTCGACTTTTGAAGATCGAAAAGGCGGGTTATGATAGTACTGAGTTTGTTTACAAGTTCATGAGTCACTTTGCCTTTATCTTGATGTTTTGATTCCAGTTGAAATGCTCTGTCAAAAATCTAATTAACGCTTGGCCTCCAAAGTATGCCTTATGAATATAAGGTGTACTTTGCTTAAGACAAATTTCATCAGTACTCGATATTCGATAGTTGAGCCCTCCAGCCATCCATCGATTTAAGTTGCGGTGAATCATCTGGTTCCTTCGGATTCTCCTGTAAATCCATGGTCATTCCATTCCGTCATAGCCAAGGACTTTAGTCCTTGCTTAAGTGAGTCATAAATCATAATATGTGCATTTTCATTTGAAGTTATCATATCATAAATCAAAATCATCTCATCTTCGTCCGGGATTTGTCTATAGGGTTCGATCACTCCAGATCGTTTAACATCTGATCTAAGGCTTCATACGATCTAGGGTCTCATCCAATCTAGGGTTCGATCCCTCCGAATCATTTAACACCCAATCTAGGGTTCGATCTCTTCAGATCGTTTATCATCCAATCTTTGGTTCGATATCTCCGAACCATTTAATCACTCAATCTAGGGTTCGATCTCTCCAAATTGTTTAACATCCAATCTAGGACTCAATCTCTCTAGATTCTTGCCAAGCCCAGTCAGCTCGCACTCCGACGAGGGGAAATAATGACAAGCAAGTCCATTAACTCACTCTCTAATGAGGGGACTTACTTTTGATCTCTTCGGATGCTTACTGAGGCCAATCCACTCACTCTCCAACGAGGGCGCTCAACAACCAAGCAAGCCCATCCACTTACTCTTTGGTAAGAGGACTTACTTCTTACAGCCACCGCCCCGTTTCTTCGGATAGGACTACCACGATCAATATTAGTCATCACGTTCAAATGGATTATAAGACCCTAATCAATTTCAGAGGGTCATCAATCTTCATTGGTCTTTCCTAATCGGTGTAGGCCATCACTCTAAAGCCTAAGTCAAGGTATCTAGCAAACATCGAACCATCTAATCCTATCAAGGATCACCTTCAGACTTTGAACTCAGAGCATGCCTAAGGACCGATCAAGACTCCATACACGTGTAGCTGTCTGATAGTAATATTGCATCATTTATTTAGAACAAAAAGCAACGTAAGGGAATTGAATCGGACTCCAATCCATCATGATTATGGGGTTATCATCCAATGTAAGTCTCTGATCCATAAGTTCATTCTGCCCTCGTTCCTACAGTGAGCTTCTGGTTCCAATTCCTATTGTCGTGCATTCACATTTCAATATGCCTCTCTGGCTCTAGTATCGCCTATTCTAAGCATTAGAGCTCATATTAGATCCAAATCGATCGTGCCCCCGAGTAAATTCCCTTTGATACCGACTCAATTCAGGTTGGCACCGACTGGTTTTGCTCATGGGGGAATTACTCCAATTTGCTCCACTCCAATTCCAGATACTCCTGCATTGGCTCCTAGTCCTTGGTTCTGAATTCCAGTAGCTCCAGCTGTTCCTTGCTTTCCTAACCATTGGAAAAATCCCTCAGCATATCCTGTTGTTGTTCTCTCCATCTCCTCTCTGGTCATGTAGATGGAATAATTAGAATTTGAGGAACCTCCTAGTTGTCTACATGCTCAGTTTGACTCCCTCTAATCCTAAATCTGGTGTTAGGCCTTTTCATCTTCTCCAAACTTCAGATCCAAACTTCAAGTTGTGAAATCTAACTCTTTCTTAGTGAAAGCACTAAAATGATGATGCCAAAAATGGCACAACACCCAAAAACCTGTTGAAATATAGAGATCTAGCAAAAAATAGCAAGAAAATAAAAAACATACAAGAATTTTTATAGTGGTTCGGCAATATCTGGCCTACGTCCACTTTATATTTTTATTAATTATGGGTTCGAGAGAGATTTGGAACACAAGTACAAGGAATTGATAGGTTGTTAAGCCTTGAACTGCCAATAATATCTATTTTAATGACTATTATGAAGAAAGATTTTAAGAGAGATAGGGGACGAAGATGAAGAAGTGCCAAAAAGTCCAAAAAGATCCCCCTCTAGTTGCCATAGGGTTGATATTTATAGAAGAAAATGCTCTGCAAATCCAAGAGCCTGCATAGTACGAGTCCAGATGCAAACCCAGAGGTATGAAAGGAAGCACGCTGGCCTAAATACCAAAAAGACTTCTCGGTACCGAGAGGTTAAGATGGGTGAAAACCCTTTTTTTCTTTGTTATGTCTTTTACCTTTGATTTGACGCATTCCAAACTCTTTTCCATAAAGGTTGAGTTATTCCTGACAATTTCCTTAATTCCGCTTATCTCAACTTGTTTCCTTTGCATTCTTCTTATAAATCCTTGAAGTTGTTCATCTATTCTCTGAGAGAAACACTTCATCATAATTGCTAGAGGTTGAGTATCAATTATCAGAAGTTTAGGGGTTGCCAAGTCGAGGAAAATACCTCTCGGTACTAAGAGCTTTACTTAGCTCCAATTTGAGTGGAGTTTCTCAAGCTCCATCTTCTAGCCCTTTAGAGTGTATTTTCAAGCTCGTGAGTCGCTTTGCCTTCATCTTGATGTTCTAATTCCAATTGAAAATCCGCTTGGTCAAAAAGCCAGCTAATAATTAGGTCCTCCAATTATGGTATTTATAATAATCCTTCTATCTGACTGCTTGGGCCATTCTCCATTGGATCCAGGTTGGTTCCCTTGGGCATTCGGCCCATAGGGTCTAGCATTGTGTCTACCATCCTACGGATCTCTAACATACTATTGCAATTTCTCCTATCATTTCAACTCCTCAATAAAATCTCTAAGAAGCCTGCACTTGTTTTTATTGTGCCCATAAGTTTCATGAAAACGATAACACATGCCAGAGCGCCTTTCTTCCTTAGTTGTCTCCCTCCTAGGCAGCTGCTTATACATTTCTGTGCCTTATGTGGCTAGGTATATATTTTCAGGTGTATCGTTCAGAGGTTTGTACTCATCTGGCCTCATATTCCTTATGCACTTTTTGGGATCATTCCACCAGCCCTAGTGCCCTAATTTCTCTTCCTTTGATTACTAGAATTACCAACATTCATGACCATGTTACTAGAGCTCTCACTAGTCTCTTTAATTGCTACATGGCTTTGAATTACTTCCTTCGACTATCCACCACCATTCTTCCTAGCAACCCGACTTGCTTCTTCCAAGCGTAAGAATTGGTTTACCTTCTAGTGGAATTCCTCCATAGTCATTGGCTGCTTCATCCTCGGCCATTTCCCAAAATCCATGTCCAGATGTATTCCCTGTACCAATGCCATCAACACCATACTCTTATTCGGATTGTTAACTTCAGTAACTATAATATTAAACCTATTCAGAAAACCCCCTTTAATGACTCCTGACATCCATGAGAAAGGCTCAACAAAGATATCACGTCCTTAGGACCAGTAGTGTGGAGCCTAAACTACTCCAAAAACTTTTTTTGCTAACTCATCAAAAGTAGTAATGGATTTCAATGCAATCTAAGTAACCCACATTGACGCAACCCCATCTAATAAGATAGGGAAACATTTGCATCAAATTGCATCTGTCGATCTGGCACCATCCATGTGCCACTCATACTTGAACAAATGTTGCTTGGGATCAGTAGTCCCGTTATACGATAACATTATTGGCATCGTAAACTTCCTGGAATACTCTTCCCTTAAGATGTTCTCCATGAATGAAGTTCCACTAGGTGCAGAACCATAGTCTTCATTCTTTATCCATTTATTTTCCTGTAACAACCGCCTGATCATATCTACTATATGCTCCTTGCTAGCTTGGTATTTCGAAGGACGACTATCAAAAGCAATACCGAGTGTTTGATTCCACAAACGGTCTCGGTTTGCTCGACAATGTTTAGATTCTCTAGTCTTTGGGAGAACCACTCCTTTAGTTATTTTTCTGACATCTGATTGGCTCTGTAATGATTGTTTAAACACAAACATCCTGAGCTTCAACATCCATTCCATCATCATCACCAACATGTCGCAAATCGTCCCTGGAATCAGATAAGTTAATGTCCTCAGCTCCCTGCCCCTCTATGGGCCTCAAACTCAGTTTGGTACTGAATAATTTTGGTCGGTACCAATTTGAATTCCCTTAGCAGGAGCTCTTCCAGTCGCTCCAGCACTTCTCCCTGCTGCTCTAGTAGTTTGTTCCTCATGCTTTTTTTTCCTTTCCACCCCTTTTGTTTTGACCAGAAGCAAATGAGTTCTCCTCTTCAAATCGAGTTAAAATGCAATTTCCTCAGGTGATTTCTTTTTGTGAGAGGGGGTTCACCTATCACTCAATGCTATGGTTTGGTTAGATTGTATTTACATAGTTTCTCTTCCGTGAGAAGATTTAACTTACTACAGGAATATTTGTTTAGATTTCCAAAATGATTGATTTTTCTAAACATCGAGGGTCGATGTTCTTAGCTTTAGAACCCTAAAATGATGTGTTAGCATATCGGTATTCGAAATGGATAGGGAGTAACAGAATGTTAAAGAAAAAAAAATACTTATAGCTCTAAATTCCCATGTGACCTACAAAGAAGAGCTTCAAACGAAAAAGAATTGACTAGCCTAGTCTTTTGTTTTGTGAGCCATCAGTAATGAGATTTATGTGAGCCAGTGGCATTCAAAAATTAGTGTTAGCTAGCCCATCCTTGGTTCTTATAATATCCATAAGAAAGAAGACTGTCTCGACGTCCAAATTTTCAAGCTGAAATTCCTTGAATAAGATATGTATAGTGAGAATTGTTATAAGAATTATGCAAAACCTGGATAGTTGTAATGTTAAGGAATTCGAGGATCTCGGTCAAAAAATGATTGTGGGACATAGCAGGAATGACACATATGAGTAAAGATCACAAAATAGCCCTCGAATGGAGTGTTGGTCCTATAAAAGGAAGAAAGCACCCCGGTTTAACTCCTTAAATCGAAAAGTTTGAAGAATTTGAACAATTCTCTCTTGATTGGTGATTAAAGAAGCAATGTCGATGTGAAAATTTTCTTTTGGGTATTTATAATTTTTAGGCTGTTTGAGAAGAAGCTAGTTTCTTTATGGCACCTTTCTTGGACTTTATTTTTCCTTCTAGAGAAAAGAAGTAAAGGAAGGTATGAAACATGTATAAACGACCAATAAACACACACACACATACACATGCATTAAAGTATTAATTCTTGACTTATAAATTTACTTTAAAGAGTTTAACAAAGAGAAAAGAGAAAATCAATGATAATAAGTAATTTCTTTTAGCACTTTATAAACTATATAGAGTATACGAATAAGACTATGGTTGAATCATTATAATAGAGCCATAATGAATAAGAAAGTCGAATCGTTTAAAATATAAGTCATTAAAATTTCGAAAATACGTGTTTTGAAATTTCATAAGTATGAATTTTTATAAGCTATCAAAAATATGAGTTTCTAAGCTATCAAAAGTATGAGCGTTTAAGCTTTTGAGAATATGGGTTTTTAAGCTATCAAAAGTATGAGTTTTTAAGATACCGCAAGTATGATTTTTCAAGCTATCGAGAGTATGAGTTTTCAAGCTATTAGAAATATTAATTTTTAAGCTATTGAAAATACGAGTTTTCAAGCTATCACAAGTATGGAGCTATCAAAAGTATGAGCGTTTAAGGTATCAAAAATATGAATATTTATGCTACTAAAAGTATGATTTTTTAAGCTACTGAAAGTTTGAGTTTTTAAGCTATCGAAAATATAATGTATTAAGCTATCGATGGTATGAATTTTTAAGGTCATCGAAGATATGATATTTAAGGCTATCAAAAATGCAATTTTTTTAGTGATTAGAAAGTTGAAGTTAGATGCAAACCCAATAAGAAGCTACTGACACTTGCTATGCGAGGAGGATGTTGAATTTTAGTTTAAATCGATTTACCTGAACATCAACCCATAAATGTGAACTTGTGTAAGAGTTTGATTTCATACGTAATTGGTATTTCCACAATAATCATCATTCAATCAAGAAACACTCAAGTTAAATCATTATATAATCGATAATATTACTAAGTAAATTTCAGCAAATTAAAATCTGAATCAACCAAGGTAGCAAAGAAAATATATTTGAGGAATATGATCAAGAGCAATTGAGGTAGAGATTTGAAGTAGAAGAGTTTCTCGATTATTTTGCAAATTTTTGGAGTAAATAAGATAAAAGAGAGGAGAAGAAGACGGGTACATAGTAAATTTAGTGCTAAGGCCACACTGTAGGTTCATGGTTAAAGCAATCCAACGTATAAAATGAGAAGATGAAGAATACCAAGGGCTACATAATTCTCTTTACAGAGGAAGGAAATTAATTGAAGCATTGAGTCAGATGTGCTATTGAGGACAAAGAGTTCCCTTTAAGCTAAACTTTAAGCAAAATTCTTGGGCACAAACGCTATACATAAATTTTTTAGCCTAGGGCGATTGAAAATATGGGATAAGAGCTATAAGAAATAGGAAGGGAAGGCTACCGAAAATATAGATGATAACAATCGAAAGTGTGTGGTGCAGGCTATCAAAATATGAAATGAGTGTTCTCGAAAGCATAAAACATAAGCTATCAAAAGTATGAAATGCAAGCTATCAAAAGCATGAAATGAAAGCCATTGAAATTATCAAGTGGAAGCTATTAAAAATATATAATGTGAGTTATCAAAAGTATTAAGTGAACGTTATTAAAAATATGACATGCAAGTTATCAAAACTGTGACGTGAAAGTTATTGGAAGTATGAAATGAAGGCTGTAGAAAGTGTAAGGTGAAAGTCATCGGAAGTATGAAATGCAAGTTATCGTAAGTATGAAAGAAAAGCTACTAAAGTATGAAACGAAAGCTATCAGAAGTATGAAATGCAAGCTATCAGAAGTATGAAATGTAAGTAATAGAAAGTATCAAGTGAAGCTATTGAAATTATGAAATTTAAGCTATCAAAAGTATAAAATGTAAGTTGTCAGAAGTATGAAACGAAAGCTATAAGAAGTATAAAATGTGAACTAAAGTATAAAATGTGATTTGTCATAATATGAAATGAAAGCTATAGGAAGTATAAAATGTGAACTATCTAGAGTATCAAATAAAAGCCATCGGAAGTATGAACTATAAGATATTAAATATGCAAAGTAATATGCAGACAGTAATATGACCTAGGCTACCAGAAATATAGGTTCCGCCACATGTCATAAGTTTATTCATCTATCTCAATCACACCAATAGGGCCCACAAATCTCTCTACAGTTTATGGACAAGATCTATAACAACCCACCCTTTAGGAATACTATAAAAAACGAATCATCGAGGTAAAATTAGAACAAAAGACCAAACCAAAACATCGATAAGATCTCACAATGGGATGACCACATATAATATACTAAATATACATGAACAAAATAGAAAAATAATATAGAAGAGACCACACTAGCGGAAGCAACTGATAAATAGATATCATTACAGAAAGTCTAAATACATTAACTCTTAAAAACATGGAGTTCTGAATAAGTATCTGATACAACAGTCTCATATACAAATAATAGGTCTTTCATGTACTACTAAACTATCAAGTATATATATCTTAAAATATCGATGCCACGCCTCCAAGAATGCTCAAGCTACATTCTACCGGCATATTCCCAAAGAACCTGACTTCCGAAACTACTCAATCGAGTATCGGAGAGTTGTCATGACATAAATAGACAAAAACAAAACGCGGGTCAGACATAAAGTGTGGTGTGTGGGGAACTATCTCAAAATACTATATATCAAAACTATATACAAATAAACATGAACTACAAAACAACAACCGACCCTCTCCATAAACGTGGCTTAAGGGTAATCTGAATTGTTTATAAACAAATACAATAAACCCATCTCAAAGGTAGGGGATCATACCGTAACCTGCTCTTCTCATGTAATCAACGAGTCAGCACAACTAATATAATGTGATTGAAACGTACATATCATACTATGGTAAAACTAACCCAACATCCAAAAGTAGGGTGGTCATAATATAAGTCGAGTGTGAAGTATAAAATAATAGTAAATGCAGTAATAACAACAATAGCTAACTAATAACACACACAACATACAGTGGAAGATAATTAAGGAATACAAATCAGTACCCATCATTACTGATGGGTGGAGTCAATTACGAACATTTTCCACAGTCCAATAATAAATAGAGTCGGTACACTACCATATCCGAACATCTATCATGATCCAATCATACTTAGAGTCGGTAAACTAATGTACCCGGACATCTATCTTGATTCAATAATAATTGGAGTCAGTACACTAATGTACTCATACATCACCTATCGTGAACTATTAACAAATAGAGTTAATACACATCTCATATATAGACACCTATCACTATCCAATCATACTTATAGACTCAGTACACTAACGTATCCAGACTTTATCTATCGTAATCTATTAACGAATAGAGTCCGTACACTAACGTACCCAAACATAATCTATCGCGATCTTTCAACATACAGAGTCAGTGGCTAACATACCCAGACATCTATCTCGATCTTATAATAAGTAGAGCCAGCACACTAACGTACCCAGACCTCTACCATGATCCCATAATAAATAGGGTCAGCAAACTAACGTACCCAGACGTCTATCAGGTTCTAATATTAGGCACGACCATATATAAGGCCAATACAATTTATCAAACTATACGTACCCTAGGGTCAACCCAAAGATACAAATTCACTTCTTCGATCGTACATGCTTGTCGGACGTGATCGTGCGACTAATCGGCATACCGATCCCATGCACGATCATTATTGATTCCAATGGAATCACTTAACACTCGCATTCAAGTCCCAAGCTTTTCATTGCATCCCACTTCCCCGAGTATCCTAGAGCCTCCCCGAGTAGCTAGAGCCTCCCCGAAGTTGTGCCTAAACCGTACGAAGAACCACAATCGATGGGGGAAGAAATCTTCAAAAGACATTCTCAGCCCAAAGGTTCAGTCGACTGGGGTATTCATTCAGTCGACTGAGCCCAGTCGACTGAACCCAATTAGCCCCAGTCCACTGATTGAAGCTTCCACCCTCGGTTCAATTCCACCCATGTTCAGTCGACTAAATATAATATTTAGTCGATTGAATATTGCCAGGTTCTGACAATGAACCTAGACAAGGGCAAACTCCGCCAAATGGTTGCTAATTTACATGTCGTTACCTCCAACGCATCACTTGATGAGTCACCTTATTTCTAGAGCTTGCCTGATGCAGCGCAATCTGAGCATTCCAGGATTTTAGGTCGCTCACGATCTAGTGAGATTTTAGGTCGCTCACGACCTAGTGGAACTTCACGACCTAGTGACACTTTGGATCGCTCCGACTCTTTTGAGCTACGACATAACCTGAGGCAAGAGGAGGAGGCTGCAACACGCTGTGATAAGTCGCTTGCTTTAGGTCGCGAACGACCTAGCGACTTACGAGCTAACGAGTCAAAGAATAAGGCGCTCGAACGACCTAACAAGTTACTCGACCGCTCCAGGTTATGCAAACGACCTAACGAGTTACGACCTAAGTTAGGTCGCGGGAAGATATGGGAAGATATGTCGCTCACTTTAGGTCGTTCCTATCTTTCGAATACCAGCTTTGACGAGACACGACCTACGTTAGGTCGCAGGATGAGACACGGCCTATGTTAAGTCGCGGAAGCATATGCCGCCTGGATTTCTTGAGTCGCTGCTGCCTTGAATGATGTTGTATAAAAGTTGTTGTACTTTGTATGAGTATTTGTTATGTCGTTGTATTGAAATATGTTGTGTGTTGTATATATTAAGTCATTTGATATATGTTGTAAACTGTTTTCTTATGTCGCATTATACTTAGGTCGTAGGTCGCGTCTGTTAGGTCGCGTGTGATGTTTAGGTCGTAAGTCGCTGGTTTTTTAGGTTGTAAATGACCTAAGTGTTGTACAATTTTGTGTTGTGAATTATAAGCCTATAAATAGGCAGGTGGTCCCATTTGTAATAGTTTAGTTGATTTTGAAAAAACACTTTTGTTTGTTAGCTTTGTGCTTTCATTAAATTGGTAGTTGAGTGTAATCTCCTATCTCCTCTTTCGGCATTTGAGTGCGCTCAGATCAATGATCGTAGAAGCCAATTCACGGTATCAAGTGCGCTTGATCAACGTCTGAAGAATTGCAGATCTTCTTTCACAGTATCGTGCGCGATCAACGTGACGAAGATAGCTAGAATTCGGTATCTTCGGATCAAAGAATTTGGGCCATTCAGTATTTTTCATTCCATCGATTACTACTTTCACAGAATCATCATTTCAGTTATCTGCTGCTGCATCATTTGGTATCAGAGCTAGACTTAGCCAATCATAGCTAAGCCGAGTCTTGGAGCCAATTCTTATTCAAGAGTTCAAGCTGTGCATCACTTTGTTGTTCAAAGCCGAGAGTTTGAAGTTAGAGCCGAGCCCAGTTAAAGTGTTGAAGTTCAAATTTGAAGTTGGAGGCCGTGCCTCATTTGGTATCATTTTGATTTGTACAAGCCGAGAGTTGAAGTTTGTTTCATTTGACAATGCCGCCAAGAAGAGCTAATCGACATCAAAATATTGAAGCTTTGTATAGAAAAGAAGAAGCTGATGAGATGGAGCAAAGGATCAACGAAAACTTTAGTGAGAAGCTTAATGAAGGGATTGGTCGAGTAGAGAAGATGATGTTGGAGATGAATCAAAATCGGAGAAGGGTTTCACCTGAATCTAACCATGGAGGAAGTAGAGTTTCACCACATTCCAATCGAGAGAGAAGTGTCAATAATGATCATAGAAGTGTAAGTCGAGATTGTTATAGAAATGATGATGATCGAAGTCGAGATAGGAATGTGAATGATCGTGATCGGAGGAATGTAGATCGAAGGGATGTTGGTGGAAGAAATGATGGTAGTAGAGATGTTGGTGGTCGGGATAGACATCGATATACATCAGATTTTGAAGAGGAGTTTGATGGGGGTAGTGTTCATGGGCGAGGACGTGGTCAAGGAAGGAATCAGTCGGAGTATGATCACAAGTGGGAGACTGGGATGAAAAATGAAATACCGGAATTCAAGGGAGGTATGAAGGCCGAGGAATTTCTTGATTGGTTAGCTTATGTTGAGGAAATATTTGACTTCAAGGAGGTTCCGGAGGATCGTAAAGTGAAGTTGGTTGCTACTAGGTTGAGGGGAAGAGCTATGGCATGGTGGTAGCAAACCAAACTAACTAGAAAACGGATGGGGAAGTCAAGGATTGTTGCTTGGGAAAAGATGAAGAAATTGATGAAGGCTACTTTCTTACCCTACAATTACCAATCATTAATGTATCAGAGATTACAAAACCTGAGGCAAGGGACGAAAGCGGTTACTGATTATGCAGATGAGTTCTACCAGTTGATTGCTCGAAATGACATTATGGAAACAGAAGAACAATTGACCGCTAGGTTTGTGGGTGGACTTAGAACACAGATCCAGGATATGGTGAACATGTTCGACCCTAGATCTGTGGCAGAAGCACATCAAAAGGCGTTGGCTTGGGAGAAACAAGGAAGACGTGGGGGAGGTGTGTTTCCAAGTTTTACAGGGCAGAACAAAAGAGCGGGTGGCAGTTCTAATGTTCCTAAAGCATCGAGTAAGCCGGTTGTTCATGAAGTGGCTAAACCAAAAGTCAACCCCAATTTCAAATGCTATAATTGTCAGGAAGTGGGTCACAAGAGCAGCGAATGTCCAAAACCGAAGAAGAGAACTATGATTGTTGAGGCAAAAGAAGATGAGGTAGAAGCTGACTGTTCTAATTCACTACATGATGAGGAGGGAGAGAATGTGTCGGGAGATGAAGGGTATTCATTGATGATGAGGAGAAATTGCTTAACGCCAAAGCAGGAAGAAGAAACTAGCTGGTTGAGGAGTAACATCTTTCAATCAACATGTACTATCTTGGGAAGGGTTTGCAAGTTTGTTATTGATGCAGGAAGTTGTGACAACATTATCTCTACAGAGGCTGTGAAGAAATTATCATTGAAGATAGAGAAGCATCCGAAACCTTACAAGGTAGCTTGGTTGAGGAAAGGTGGGGAGGTGAAATTTGGACGAAGGGCTTGTGTGAATTTTTCAATTGGGAAGAAATACAAAGATGAAATTTGGTGTGATGTTATGGACATGGACGTATGCCATCTGTTGTTGGGGAGACCATGGCAGTATGATAGGGCTGTGCAACATGATGGACGTGCTAATAGTTATAGTTTCATGTTTGAGGGTACAAAAATCACTTTAATTCCTAAGAAGCGACAACAAGAAGAAAGCAAGTTGGAGGAGATTGAAGAGCTTAAAACTTTGCTATCTTTGAAGGAGTTTGTGAAGGAGGTAGAAGAGGAGCCTGAGGTATTCTTGTTGATTGGATGTGAGAGTCATGAAGTGGTTGAGATTCCTGAAGAAGTAAAGCCAGTGCTGGGAGAATTTGACGATGTATTTCCTGAGGATCTACCAACGGAGTTACCGCCGTTGAGAGACATTCAACATCAAATTGATCTTGTTCCAGGAGCTGTGTTACCTTATAAACCACACTACAAAATGAGTCCAAAAGAACATGAGGAGTTGAGAAGGCAAGTGGAAGAATTGCTTGAACAGGGGCGTTTACAGGAAAGTTTAAGTCCTTGTGCGGTGCCAGCGTTGTTAGTACCGAAGAAGGATGGAACGTGGAGGATGTGCACTGATAGTCGGGCACTGAACAAGATTACTGTGAGATACAGATTTCCTATGCCTAGATTGGATGACTTGTTGGATCAGCTTAGTGGAGCAACTATCTTTTCGAAGATTGATTTGAAAAGCGGTTATCATCAAATTCGAATCAGACCAGGGGATGAATGGAAAATAGCGTTCAAGACACGTGAGGGGTTGTACGAATGGCTGGTTATGCCGTTTGGTCTTTCGAATGCACCGAGTACCTTTATGCGGGTAATGAACCAGATCTTTAGACCATTTATCGGGAAGTTTGTAGTGGTGTATTTTGATGATATACTGATATATAGTGGGAATCCAGAAGAACACTTGCAACATCTGAGAGAAGTGTTGATGGTATTGCGACAGGAACAATTTTATGCTGCAACAAAGAAATGTGTGCTCATGACGCATAGTGTTTTATTTTTGGGGTATGTTATATCAGGAGGAGGTATGCAGGTGGATCAGAATAAAGTTGAAGCAATCAGAAATTGGCCACAACCCAGGACGATAACAGAAGTTAGAAGCTTTCATGGTTTGGCATCATTCTACCGAAGATTTATTCCGCACTTCAGTAGTGTGATGGCTCCAGTTACTGATTGTATGAAAGGGAAGCAATTTTCATGGTCGAAAGAAGCAGGATTTACTTTTGAGAGAATCAAAGGACTTTTGACGACAGCACCAATTCTAGTGTTCCGGATTTTCAGTTGTTGTTTGAATTGCATACTGATGCATCGAAGGTTGGAATTGGAGGGGTGTTAAGTCAGAAGGGACGTCCTATTGCATATTTCAGTGAGAAGTTATTGGGAGCAAAGATGAGATATAATACTTACGATGTGGAATTTTATGCTATTGTGCAAGCTGTGAAACATTGGAGACATTATTTGTTTCATAAAGAATTTGTTTTATATACTGATCATGAGGCATTGAAGCATATGCAGGGACATGACAAGATTGCAGCTAGGCATGCTTCGTGGATTGCATACTTACAACAATTTACATTTGTGGTGAAGCATAAGTCGGGAATTACGAATCGAGTGGCAGATGCGTTAAGCCGAAGGAATCATATGTTGACTACAATGAAGGTAGAGGTGACAGGGTTTGACGTGTTGCCAGATTTGTTTGTTGATGATCCTTACTTTGCTAAGATCATGGATGAAGTCAATGAAGGAAAGACGGATGAGTATGTGTTAGTGGATGGTTTTCTATTCAAGGGTAACAGATTATGTATACCAGAAGGCAGTCTACGAATGAAGATTGTGAAAGAGTTACATGAGGAAGGTCATGTGGGGAGAGACCAGACCTTATAGTTGATTTCGCAATCATATTTTTGGCCTACTATAAGAAAGGAAGTTGAACGATTTGTGGAGAGATGTCATATTTGTCAAGTTTCCAAAGGGACAACGACGAATGCGGGATTATATATGCCATTACCTGTGCCTATTAAACCGTGGGTTGATATTAGCATGGATTTTGTTTTGGGTTTGCCTAGAACTCAGCGAGGAAATGATTCTATATTTGTTGTGGTAGACAGATTTTCCAAGATGGCACATTTTACCGCTTGTAAGAAGACAGCTGATGCCGTCCGTGTTGCTCAGTTATTCTTTAAAGAGGTGTATCGATTACATGGACTACCTGAATCTATTGTTTTAGATCGGGATACTATATTTCTAAACCATATTTGGTTAAGTTTGTGGAAGATGGTCGGAACGAAGTTGAATTTTAGTAGCGCCTATCATCCGCAAACAGATGGGCAAACGGAAGTGGTAAATCGATCATTGGGAAATTTGTTGCGATGTCTTGTACAGTATAATTTGAAGAGTTGGGATGTGAAGTTGTGTCAAGCGGAATTTGCTCATAATCATGCTATAAACTGTAGTATGGGTTTCAGTCCGTTTCAAGTTGTATACTCAGCAAGTCCGAAGGGTCCATTGGATTTGACGACAGTGCCATATCAGAAGGGAGTTGTTAAGCGGGCTTGTGATTTTGTCACCGAGTTGTAGGAGTGCCACAGAACTGTTCATGAACGATTGCTTGCATCAAACGAAAAGTATAAACAACTAGCGGATAAGAAGCGAAGGAATGTGAATTTCAGAGAAGGTGATTTAGTTTACGCCGTGTTGACAAAAGATCGTTTTCCAGTGGGAACGTACAATAAGTTGAAAGCTCGAAAAATTGGTCCAATGGAAATTTTGAAGAAGATCAATGAGAATGCATATCAGTTGAGATTGTCGGATGATGTTCAAACTTCTGATGTTTTCAATGTCAAATATTTGATTCCGTATCATGGAGATGAGCTTGTGGTGGAAGAGGAAGTGCAAATTCGAGGTCGAATTTTTGTCAACCGGGGGAAGATGATGCAGCGCAATCTGAGCATTCCAGGATTTTAGGTCGCTCACAACCTAGTGACACTTTGGATCGCTTCGACTCTTTCGAGCTACGACCTATACAGATGCAAGAGGTGGAGGTTGCAACACGCTGTGATAAGTCGCTTGCTTTAGGTCGCTAACGACTTAGCGACTTACGAGCTAACGAGTCAAAGAATAAGGCGCTCGAACGACCTAACAAGTTACTCGACCGCTCCGGGTTATGCAAAAGACCTAACGAGTTACGACCTAAGTTAGGTCGCGGGAAGATATGGGAAGATAGGTCGCTCACTTTAGGTCGTTCCGATCATTCGAATACCAGCTTTGACGAGATACGACCTACGTTAGGTCGCGGGACGAGACACGACCTATGTTAAGTCGCGAAAGCATATGCCGCCTTGATTTCTTGAGTCGCTGTTGCCTTGAATCATGTTGTATAAAAGTTTTTGTACTTTGTATGAGTATTTGTTATGTCGTTGTATTGAAATATGTTATGTGTTGTATATATTAAGTCATTTGATATATGTTGTAAAGTGTTTTCTTATGTCGCATTATACTTAGGTCGTAGGTCGCGTCTGTTAGGTCGCGTGTGATGTTTAGGTCGTAAGTCGCTGGTTTGTTAGGTCGTAAATGACCTAAGTGATGTACAGTTTTGTGTTGTGAATTGTAAGCCTATAAATAGGCAGGTGGTCCTATTTGTAATAGTTTAGTTGATTTTGAAAAAACACTTTTGTTTGTTAGCATTGTGCTTTCATTAAATTGGTAGTTGAGTGTAATCTCCTATCTCCTCTTTCGGCATTCGAGTGCGCTCGGATCAACGATCGTAGAAGCCAATTCACGGTATCAAGTGCGCTTGATCAACGTCTGAAGAATTGCAGATCTACTTTCACGGTATCGTGCGCGATCAACGTGACGAAGATAGCTAGAATTCGGTATCTTCAGATCAACGAATTTGGGCCATTCAGTATTTTTCATTCCATCGATTGCTACTTTCACAGAATCATCATTTCAGTTATCCGCTGCTGCATCACTGCCGCCATCCCATCGGACATCTACCGGGGTTCATTTTTTGACATTTTGGAAGTAAATTCTATAAGTATTTGAAAACAGATTTCGACACAAACATCCACTCTTTGCACGAGTAGAGTTCTATTGGCGATTATAGCGACCCGACTTCCCCTAACACGCCAAAATGACCTACCCGGCCTCCTTGTCTAGTGCGTAGCTTATACGCGTGTTGATACAGCCATTTGTGCATGCTTATGCACAAAAGTTCACACAAACACACCATAACTACACAAGTCACGTTTTGAACTTCACCGAGACGATTATCCGGCCTGGTATATTCTCACACAACAGCGCACACGATAGTCTCTATGGCTATGTGAAATGTCCGCAATGGACTTGTAATCAATTATATTTTTATATAATAAAAAAACTGCAAACATAAAAGCAACCAAACATACAACAATTCTAACTACAATTCAACCAATGTTTTGATTGTTATATATTTGAAATACACGTACACGAATACTTGCCCATACTCATATACATAAATGTATATTTAAATAAGTAATTCATTTATTACTTAATTAATTATTACTATTATTTAGTAATCTTCTCAACAAAAGCCAAATATGGTATCATACTATTTTATAAAATCTTACTTCTATTTTATAAAATATATCATTAGCTTATACATCAATTTTAAGCCTTTAAATACTTAATTATCTAATTTGAAATTAAATATACTTCATATTACTATTTTATAAAATCGCATTCCCATTTTATTAATCTATACTTCATTTATAAAATCATCTAACACATTGAGCTTCATTTGCTATTTTACAAAATCCAATATCATTTTATAAAATATCTTCTTATAAAAATCATTATTTTATTTAGACGATGTTTATAAATACTAATTTAACCTCAATAATCCTCTAGTCACTTTAATAAATAAGTGTAAAGTTCAAAACTTGGTAAATTAATTTATTAACAAATTTCAAATACCATTTCAAATAGTTAAATTATCAATGGCTAATGACATGCACATTATTATATTATATAATTATTCATATATCAATCCATAACATCACAAACAATTATATAATTAACCCCAAGTCAATTCTAGGGCTCACTAACTATTCAAAATATGCTCTTTAAGGTTTCAATTGATAATGTGATGTAAGCATGTTTAAGGCCTAAACATAAGCCTAATTACATTGCTAACACTCTCCAAATCATTCCATCTCACTTCATAATCTTTAATAAACAAATATATGAAGTATAACATGTATATTGAATAAGAGAATCATTCCACTCGCCTCTTCTTTCTCAAATCGAGCTCCAAATCACCAAAACCCAATTCCATGCTTACTTTAAAGTTGATGTCTCCCTCCAAAATCCGATTCAAGCTAATTCCTTTGTAGGTTTTGTAGGCAATTAGAAGAGAGGAATTATGGTGATTTTTATTTAATTTAGGAATTTATTTAATAGGTTTAGGGCTTGGGGATTAAACAGGGATTAAAGGGTGCTTAAAAAAGATTAGGATAAGGAGAGTGAATGTGAAATGAAAGTAAGAATGAAAATATGAAGGGGTTAGCTTCATATAAGCTAGGTAAATGACTTAGCTCAAATTCATCTCTTTTCCCAAAATCACTATTCATCTTCGAAAATCATCGACTCCAAACATAGCAAAGTTTATACTCATTTTAATTGCGTTTAAAAGGCAAACTTAACTATGGATGTGTCGAGTCCTAATTTGCTCGTTTGTAAAAATCGAGTATAAGAGGTGTTCTGTAACTTACTGATTAAATATTTAAATGAATCATTTAAATATTCGATCATTAAAATTATGGGGTGTTATATTCTTCCCTCCTTAAAAGAATTTAATCCTCGAAATTCCCATGAGCATGAGAAAGTAATAGGACTGACCAAACTTCCCGAATCTCAGATTCAGAAAACTTCAACAATACCTTCCCTTATGCCATTAGCACTATAAAACTCCCAAATTGGAGTACATCATATACGAGGAAATATGCGATGATTTATATCATCCCACATTCCCAGAAATTCATACCTCTTTCAAGAAAGCTTCTCGCTATCTAAAGGCCAATCAAAGCTAATAGGTATTTAAATAGTAATACATCAGCTCTTAAGTACCTAATTGTACAATGCAAAGAGGATTGTGCACTAACACTGAATTCAAACACGTATAACCCAAACATAGTAACCGATACTACTATAGTCATACATGACAATCAATTGAATAGTAAGCTCAAGTGAGTCAGTATTACGATTGACTCTAAGTCACATCAAAAGGTATGGGCTCATATAGATCCTATCTCGACCCTATAGTAGGCAGGGATAATATGCGATCAATTCTTGATAAAAACTGCTATCTTTCTCCGAACCTTATTAATTTTCGAAATCATAACTATTGTACAAACAATCAAATACATAAGGCAAGCGAAAATCAAACAATAGCAAACAATGACAGACAAAAGTAAAATAATAAGCAATAACAAGCAACCAACGAATCATAGCAAGCAAGAATAAGCGACGATAACTAGCATACAATTATTAAACATGCAAGCAAGCAATCAACAAAAATCAACAACAAGCAATAAATAATAACAAGCAACAAATAATAAACAATAAAAAACAGAAAACAACAACAACAACAACAACAGTAAGCAACAAGCAATAGCAAGCGGCAAACAATAACAAACAATAAACAATAGCGAGCAACAAGCAAGCATACAAATAATAAAATATTCAAAAGGAGTCTATACTGACGTGCACAGTAACCAATCAAGATTCAAATGGGCATGTCAAACCATAAACTCCAATGAGTTCATTCAACATTCAAAAGGAATAACACCTAAGTGGTGTAACCTCTTTCGTGCATATAATACACGAAAGGCATTACACCACCAGTGCGAAAAGGAAAACATATATGATATGGAGGATCATCGAGTCTCCTAACTCTTGAATAGATCCAACAATCAATTCCTTAACTTTCCTTTTCTTCTGAACCAAACTCGTTCTCCTGAAGAGAAAATTGTATTATTAAATCATCACTAATTAAGGTTTATAATTACCTGGGTTTGCTCGGGTCCAATCTCACCTCGACCGCACAATGTTAATAAGGATAATATACGAAGTGCACAATGATGTTCTCTTAGGCAAGTATCATCTTATCACTTAGAAGATTATCCTAGTCGTTAAAAAACTAGTCGAGGAATCCTTCCCCAAACAATCCCACATGATAATAATTATAAAACACTAAAATTTTCAATAACTAAAATCATCCCAAATTACACGAAGCCCGTTCCAACCCTTCGTTTGCTTGCATGATTTCTTTGTTAAATTAGGATCAGCCACGTGGCTCTATCCGTTCGAACTCCGATCAACTTCCTGGATCCGGCTGATGAAATCTCCTAGCACGACTAAGGCCGCGTGGCAAAAATTTCTCAATCATCATAAGAATCCGACTCTGGTGCCCGTCTATCATAATTAAGTGAAAAACCCTTTCTCAACTAATGCAAATCACTAAAAAGTCTACGCTCGAGCCATAGGTTTAAACTAACCATGAATGGAACAATATTTATAAAATGTCCCTTTTAGCACATGGGATTACTCCCATCATCCGAGATTACTAACATAGAGGAAAACAATTATAACACAAATGACTCTAGGCAAACGACTATAAGTCATCTGCATGGTCTCTGCTCATTACTGGGCAGCCACCGAACACTACTTGGATACAAATCCAAGTCACATTTCATCGGTCGAACCCAGTCAACTTGAATGCTTGTGCATCAAGTTCGAACGTTAGCATTTTTGATCACTTCGCCTCAGCGTGGCAATTAAGGTGACTCATACAAGGTTTATGTCTCCCGAAGAATTTACCTACTATGTAAGGTGTCAAGTTTAGCCTATTTACCGAGTAACTAGCCATAGATAAATATACCGCTCAAGTATCGAAAGGAACAAAGTGAGTTCCTAAAAATAGAGCATACCCCACTACATAGGCTACTTCCGATTTTCCTGAGTCATAAGCCCACTAGGACATGGTAATGCCTGAAAAGCACAGGTCATCATCACTTACACACCCTCCTGAAAAGTAAGATGGTCCTTCTTCAAGTGATCAAGCCGACCGTAATTGGTGCACTTATGCTTCTCTTTAGTTGGTTGACATTTTATAGCGAAATGCCTCACATACACCATAGGAATGACATACCGGCCAGCTTTTCTTTTTTGAACAAGCTTGATCTTCCTAGTATCATGGTCTTTACGCCTCAGTTGGAGTTTTGGTTGTTTTTCATTTTCATTACCTCAATGGTATCTTATGGGCGTTCTCACGGAGGAGAACCATCCCAGCGAGATATTCAAAGGTGGACCCTAACAGGGATAAGGCTAAGCAATGAATCCCTAATAGATGCTTAAGACCTAAGGCAAAACCCTTTTCCCACAAAAATGGAGTACCGAACTCCTCAAACCCCAAAAACAAAAGGTTGAATTTGTCAATACTCCTCCACTAAAAAGCTGCTCTGCTAAAGACGAATGGAATACACAAGCTACATGCCCTTCTCGATCTCAGAAATGAAATAAGAACTTAAAACAACGACTGAATTGATTTTAAACCCAGACCTACTCGTCAGCTACACAAACACTCCACCCTACCCAGCCAAAGCCTCCTTTTCAAATACCAAGAAAAAATCTTCCTTACGAGAACATTCCCTAGACCTATAACGATGGAAGCCTTCACATGCATGTGTTATAGATCGTTCCTCCACAATAGTCTCAGGACCAAATATGGCTTCTTTCCAAGGCCAAGGAGATTCTGGCACTGCCTCGAAGAGTCTAAAGCCGGTGAAGCTAGAAATAATGTGGCCTAAAGGGCCACACCACTTCTGACGCTAACCGCAATCTACTGGAAATGTTCATGAGTGGTTGAACATCTTTAGTGGTAGCTAAATAGTCTCTGAACTAATCAGGGATCTTAGACTGCCTATCCATAGTTGCTCATGCACTCCGTCTACTCATATGGATAGCCCGACAAAAATACCTTAGCAACTAGCGGTAGAAATAAATCAAGTCCAGAAGATAAGTGGTGTATATAGTATAATATAGTAGAAAAATACAAGTATGCTCTCTCTACATATCTCTTTTAACCATGTTGATTAACTCAAATAGGTTTACTTGGTTCGAGTGTTGAGCCTAAGCTCTGATACCAACTGTAACAACCCGCTCTTAGGGAATACCCAATAAAAGGATCATCGGGATAAAATTAAAACAAAACACTAAATCAAGAGGTCGATGTGATCTCATAACGGAATGACCACATATAATATACTAAATATAAATGAACATGATAGAAAAATAATATATAAGAGACCACACTAGCTAAAGCAACTGATAAATGGATATCAATAGAAAAAGTCTAAATACATCAACTCATATAAACATGGAGTTCTGAATAAATATCTGATACAATAGTATCATACACAAATAATAGGTCTTTCATGTACTACTAAACTATCAAGTATATATATTTCAAAATATCGATGCCACACCTCCAAGAATGATCTAGCTGCATCTTGCCAGCATATTTCCAGAGCACCTGACTCATGAAACTACTTAAGCGAGTACGTGGGAGTTGTCATGACATAAATAGAAAAAGAATAAATGCGGATTAGACATAATGCCTGGTGTGAGGGGAACTATATACAAATATCACGAACTACTAAACAACAGCCAAACCTCTCCACAAACATGGCTCAAGGGTAATCCAGACCCTCCATAAACAAGTACAGTAAACCCATTTCAAAGGTAGGGGATCATACCATAACCTGCTCTTCTCCTGTAGTCAACGAGTCAGCACAACTAATATAATGTGACTGAAACATACATATAATACTATGATAAAAGTAACCCAACATCCAAAAGTAGAGTGATCATAATATAAGTCTATCATGAAGTATAAAATTATATTAAATGCAGCAATAACAACAACAACCAACTAATAACACGCACAACATACAGTGGAAGATAACTAAGGAATACAAATCAATACCCATCGTTACTAACGAGTAGGGTCAGTTATGGACATTTTCCGTGGTCTAATAATGAATAGAGTCGGTACACAATTGTATCCATACATCTATCACGATCCAATCATACGTAGAGTCGGTACACAAACATACCCGGACATCTATCTCGATCCAATATAATTGGGTCAGTACACTAATGTACTCATACATCACCTATTGTGACCTATCAACGAATAGAGTCAATACATTATCATATCCAGACACCTATTATGATCCTATTATACTTATGTAGTCAGTACACTAATGTACCCAGACTTCATCTATCCCGATCTAAGAACAGTGTTAGTAGACTAACATACCCAAACATCACCTATCGCGATCTATTAACATATATAGTTAGTGCACTAACTACCCAGACATCTGTCTCGATCCTATAAAAAGTAGAGCCACCACCCTGACGTACCCAGACCTCTACCACGGTCCCATTATAAACAGGGATAGCACACCAACGTTATCAGATGTCTATCATGATCTAATAATAGGCATGGCCACAAATATAAGGCCAACAGAATTTATCAAACTATACATACCTCGGGGTCAACCCCCAAAGATACGAATTCACTTCTTCGATCGTAGGTACTTGCCAGACATGATCGTGTGACCAATCACCATACCAATCCCATGCACGATCATTATTGATTCCAAAGGAATCACTTAACATTCACATTCAAGTCTCAAGCTTCGCCTTGCATCCTACATCCTTGAGTAGCTCAGAGCCTTCCTGAAGTAATGCCAAGACCCTACGAAGAACTACAATCTATCGAGGAAGAAATCTCCGTAAGTCATTCTTAACCCAGGGGCTCATTCAGTCGACTGGGGTATTCATTCAGTCGACAGAGCCCAGTCGACTGAAACCAATAACCCCTAGTCTACCGATTGAAGCTTCCCCCCTCGGGTTCAATTTCACCCCTGTTTAGTTGATCGAATATTGCCAGGTTCTACCAATGAACCTAGGCGAGGCAAACCCCGCCAAATGGTTGCCAATTCAAGCGTCGTTTCCTCCGATGCATCGCCAGATTAGTCACCTTGTTTCTAGATACTGCCTCGATCCCATCGGACATCTCCTAGGGTTCATTTGTTGACATTTTGGAAGTGAATTCCATAAGTATTAAAACACCTATTTCGATCCAAAAATCCACTCATTTCACGAATAGAGTTCTACAGGCAAATATAGCGATCTAACTTTCTCTAACACGCCGAAATGACCTACCTAGCCTCCTCGCCTAGTGCGTAGCTTATATGTGTGTCGGTACACCCATTTGTGCATGCTTATGCACAAACGTTCGCCCAAACACCCCATCACTACACAAATCATGTATTGGACTTCACCAGGACTATTACTCACCTAGTATATTCTCACTTAACTTAGTGCATGCGCCAGTCGTTATGACTACGTGAAATGCCCGCAACGAACTTTTAATCAATTATATTTCTATATACTCAAACAAACTGCAAATGTATATAAACAACCAAACATTTAACAATTATAACTATAATTCAACCAATGTTTTGATTGTTATATATTTTCAAATACATGTACACATATACTTGCCCATACTCATATATACACACATATATTTAAATAAGTAATTCATTTATTACTTAATCAATTATTACTTTTATTTAATAATCTTCTCAACAAAAGCCAAATATGGTATCATACTATTTTATAAAATCTTACTTCTATTTTATAAAATATATCGTTAGCTTATACATCAATTTTAAGCCTTTAAATACTAATTATCTAACTTGAAGTTAAGTATACTTCATATTACTATTTTATAAAATCTCGTTCCCATTTTATTAATTTATACTTCATTTATAAATCATCTAACCATTTAATAAATACTTATTGAGATCCATTTACTATTTTACGAAACCCAATATCATTTTATAAAATATCTTCTTACTTATAAAAATCATTCTTTTATTTAAACGGCGTTTATAAATACTAATTTAGCCTCTATAACCCTCTTATCGCTTTAATAAGTAAGTGTAGAGTTCAAAACTTGTCAAATTAGTTTACTAACGAATTTCAAAAACCATTTCAATTAGTTTAATTATTATTATTAACTAATGACATGCACACCAATATATTACATAATTAGTCACATATTAATCCATAATATCACAAACAATTATCCAATTAAACCAAAATCAATTATAGGGCATACTAACTTTTCAAAATATGGCTTTAAGGTTTCAAATTCATAATGTGATAATACAAATATGTTTAAGTCCTAAACATAAGCCTAATTATATTACTAACATTCTCCAAATCATTCGATACCACTTCTTAATCACTAATAAACAAATATGTGAAGTATGACATGTAAATTGAATAAGAGAACTGTCCCACTCACCTCTTTTTTCCCAAACCAATCTCCAAATAACCAAAACCCAATTTCATGCTTCCTTAGAAGTTGAGATCTCCCTTCAAAATCCGATTCAAGAAAATTCCTTCGTGGGTTTGTAGAGAATTGGAAGAGTGGAATTATGGTGATTTTTATTTGATTTAGGAATTTTATTTAATAGGTTTAGGGATTGGGGAATAAGGAGGGATTAAGGGGGTGATTTAGAAAAGATTAGGAGAAGGAGAGTGAACGTGAAATGAAAGTGAGAATGAAAATATGAAGGGGTTGGCTTTATAGGTAAATGGACTTAGCAAAAATTCATCGATTTTCCCAAAATCACTATTCGTCTCCAAAAACTATCGACTCCAAACATAGCCCAGTTTATACTCGCATCGAAAAAGCAAAATCATTTACAAGTGTGTCAACTCCTAATACACTCGTTTGTAAAAATCCAATATAAGAGGCATTCCGTTATTTACTGATTAAATATTTAAATGAATCGTTTAAATATTTGATCATTGAAATTGTGGGATGTTACATTATTTTTAAAGTGATGTGTGTCATCGTAAGAGCATGTCACATCATCATGAAGGCATAGTCTATACGGTTCATTTGCCATATATCAAGCATCCTAGGGTTAAAGAACAACAATGAAAAGGGAACAACAAGCATCCTAGGGTTTTAATTCTCTTATCCCTCAATATCATTTAAATTCTTGTAAACATGATAAGCTTGAAAATTTTCAATAATGGCATATTTCAAAAAGAACCCTTGAAGGGTTTTCATATTTCAAAAGTCTACAAATATGTTGGATCCAATGCACTAGCAACTAGGTTAAAAGGGTGAATTAAAAAATCATTTTATTACATCACATAAGATCTTATTTTGTGTTTATGCTAATAAAATCTTATTTATACTAGATCAAATTTTGTATTTATTTAATAAAATTTGTTGAATAATAATTTAATTTGTTTGATTTATTTAAAATACATATTTATTTGTTCATGTTTAAATTAATTTTTTATTTAAAACATTTTAGATATATTAAAATATCATTTAGGGCACCTCTCTCAACTTCTTCCTCTTAACTCACGCTCCCCTCTCCTCATAACTTATGCCGCTCCTCCATCTTCTCGCCCTAATTTCTTCCATGACCAAGAAGCATCGCAAGTCTATCTATTCTCCGATTCAATTCAATAAAGCTACCATAGGGAAGACTAGATCTATTCATTCCTTCATTGTCCAATCAAACAAATCCAAATCGCTATCTCCCACTAGGTCTTCTGGTATTTATTTTCCTGTTTTGGCAGCTTCTGCTAGTTGTGCTAGCACTTATAATCCCTTCGCTGCTTTAGCCTTGGACATCCAATCATTGGTTACTGCGACTCCTCCATTATCGTGTGTGCTTTCTAACTTTTCGGTTCCCTCAACTACATTGTCTCCTTTGCTTGGTAGCAAGGATGATTGTTGAACCGCAGTTGAGGTTGATCGAAATATGACTTTGGGTCTGAAAAAAGCTAACGACCGTGCTACACTGGATCCAAGTGAGTGTGTGTGGAATTTAGTGTTTGTCATAACAGAGCTGTTTTTAATGTTGTTGCTAGAATCCAATACAAGTTATCCCTTACACCTCATCCATCTCTCTAAGCCCTTATAATGTTCGGGATTATGTAGCATTCACGTCTGGGCTTTCCTTAGCACTTCCTATCTCTAATTGCCATGTCTTTCCTGATATGAACAAAGGTGCATCTCCTGTTGGTTATGATGAGATAGTGGGTAATGTTAAAAAAACAATTTCACCTGTTCATCATGTTATGCATGGTTATGTTAGCGTCGAGGCTGTGGGTACTTAGGGGATAGTTCAGGGTGTTAATAATGCTTTAAGTAGGCAAGAATCTAGTCAGAATGTCCCATCTAAGTGGACTTCCTTATTTAAGTCCTTACAGAGGAATGCGGGTGACTTCATACCCCGTTCTTTTGACATGTTGGATGTGACGACCGCCTATGATCCCTGCACTGAACCTAGAGAAAGTGCGCTGTAAAGTGTGCCAGGCAGCCATGGACGATTGTCAGGGTAGATTAAGACAGCAGAATCTATCGTATTCCTCACAGCGCATGGACAAAATACAATAGAACAAATATATAGTGAAGCTTCACAGAATAGAATCTCATCAATAAAACTTCATAATAGTTGAATACAAACATCTGAATAGTCAATACAACAAGCCTCACTACATATCACTCAGAGAATACAAAGCAGCGGAACATCCAGTACATATAGTAAGAAGTAATATGCAATACTCCAGCTCGTCTTCGTCATCAGCATCGTGGAAAGAAAGAACAGCACCTGTCACCTGCTACCTAGTATGCCCGTCCCAAAATGGACGAATAGCCCAAGGCAATAAGAGTTAAAAGATTAAGCCTTGAGTCAGACACAGTCTTAGTGAGCGGTAAATTAACTAACAACATACCAAAAGAGCATAAAGGAAAAGTAATAGGAATACAACCCTCCCACTCCAACCTCTTTCTACAGTGATAGCCCCCAGACACACACTAAGTAGAAGCAAACATAGAAGAGCATACAATGTAAAGTAAAGCAATTATCATTCGAGTCAAGGGCGATGTTGTCCAAGTATAAACCCCCAAGGCCTAAACCAAGATCAGATAAGCACCCAGAAAACACTGCTCTTGAGACCGAATGACGATACAAGCAAACATCCATGACTCTGGCTATCACTGTTATCATTTGCTTCGATATCAGCGTTAATTGAATGACCGGCACATTCTTTCAACCGTCCGTCAAGGGCTAATGGAAACCCCGGTTCTAGACATTACTCCCGCACGTCGTCGTAACCCGTGCCTAGGACTATTGAATCTGCCCAGAGTACTTGACTACCAATCATTAGCCTTCAGGGACTATCGAATCTGCCCAACGTACTCTTGCTTTGAGCATGCTAGAACCTTCAACAACGATGAGATCTCAGCCTTCTAGTCATCCTCCTCGACGACTATTTCCATACTAGCTCAAGCGCCTCTCGAGCAAACCATTATCCTCTAACTCGAACCATTTCACCGAGTTATCAACATGCTTGGAATGATCCCGTCTGGATTAGACCAAGACTACCTCATCTCATGCTTCGCCTCATCATCATCATAGCAAAGCTTCATCTCAACATCATCATCAAATCTATCCATATGAGTTTCATCATCCGCTACATATGTCACGAGCAGCTTTTCCAATTCAAGAGCCTTTCCCTTAGCTTTTGAATCATCTTCGACCAACTTGTCTAAATCAAATCATCAATCATCTAATTCATAGCAATCAATCAAGTCAAACATTAATCCAAGTAAACAAGCATTCAAATATGATCTAAATAGACAATTATAACAATAATGGCAATTTCGTAATTAAAGAGTCAAAAGTCTAACAAGCATGAAGACATGAGCAATATCTCTATAATCTTGATGAATGAACTTGCATAGGTTAACATGTAGTAAAATGGTTGTCAAATCATCATAAACAATGGATCTATATGGATCTATACTTAAGTTTACAAAAATGCATGGAAATCACTACTTTACACCAAAATCAAGCCAACGATTCGATATACTCCTTTGGATCCGTGTGAGAGATAATCACCACTCACCAAATCACCTAAACACCTCAAAAGAAACCCACTTCAGATCTGGACAGCAAAGGATCTAACTTGATCTATCACCAATTCCTTTCAAACGATGAAATCTCACTTCAATGGATGTAGATCTTCAATCTAAGCTCTTGAATCTTCAATTTGATCTTCAACTTGGATGGATGGAATCACTAGATTAGAGTGGAGAAAAGAAGTGAAGAAGTGTAGAAGTCGAGCTCTCAAAATGGCAGCACTTCGTCGCTTCAAAATCCGGATCCCAAAAAGTGAGAAAAACCCTCCTATTTATAGCTGAAATCCCCTTAGGTCGCACACTCTTAGGTCGTCCACAACCTAACAAACTCTCCGACCTAACCCTTTGCGACCTAACACAAAGCAGGCGCTCGACCTATCACCACGCGACTTACGACCTATCGAAACTCACCTGTATACGACTTACGACTTAGCAGCTCAACTCCTAAGTCGCTCGCGACTTAACAACTCCTAGGTCGCTCACGACCTAACACTCAGGCAAAACCCAGCGACCTAACGCAGATACTTCCTCGCGACCTAACCACTCAACAGAGTTACGACCTACGACTTAACTAAGACGCGACCTAACTAATCTTAGGTCGTCTACGACCTAACAAACCTGCGCCCTTACTAACTTAGCCAGGATACGACTTAACTCCTTAAGTCGTCTAACGACCTAACTTCCTTAGGTCACCCACTGCTACCACCAGCTCCTTAGGTCGTTGCCGACCTAACTTCCTTAGGTCGCTAACCTGCCTATCTTCTAGGTCGCTAACTCCTAGGTCGGAAATCCTTAGGTCAGTCAATTACTATAGGTCGTCCCAAACTCATCAACGACCTAAACCAATACGACCTAACTACAAAGTCGTTAACTCTGTTAGGTCGCTGCCTTTCCTATAGGTCGCTCCAATACTTAGGTCCTTCACTCGACCTATCCTACCTCACGACCTAAGCTTATCACACAACCTATCTCCTGTACGACCTATCCCAAACTCCTTAGGTCGCCAACCTCAACTTCCTTAGGTCACCTATCCTTCTTAAGTCGGTCAATTCTCTTAAGTTGCTCTCGATCTAATTCTACTCAACCTAAGCTTCGAACGACTTAAACCCTAGACGACTTAACAACATAACGACCTAATGTCAACAGTTTTACGATGTTTCGATCCGTAAAAATACGGGTCGTTACATTCTCTCCCCCTTAGGAATTTCGTCCTCGAAATTCTAAACAAACAAGAGCAATCAAAGACTATTCTGCACGCCTACCATCCATAGCAATCAACAAACCATGCATCCAATTCTAGCTTAGCATGCAGAATTCTAAAACTAGAACAAGTTACAATATCGTGAGATGACACGACACCTTAGGTCCATACCTTGAAGAGTTCAGGATGAGCTGCTTTCATCCTCTCTTCCACCTCCCACGTACAGTCGTTATCATCATCACTCCATTGTATCTTGAGCAACTTAACTACCTTCCTCCTAAGCTGTTTCGTGTCGGTTTCCACAACACGAAGCGGCTTACGAGGTCTCTTATCGACTGGATCAACTTCAAAATCTTCACAGCTATCAGCAGAAACCACTGTATTCGAGTCGTGCACATACTTCCGTAGATACGATACGTGAAAAACATTGTGCACACCCGACATCTTCTCAGGCAACTCCAATCTGTAGGCGAGCTTTCCAATTCGCTCGATGATCGGGAATGGTCCAACAAATCTCGGAGTCAATTTTCCTTTCTTCCCGAATCGAATAACATTCTTCAGTGGGGAAATCTTCACAAAAACCATAACACCTACGTCGAATTCCAAATCCTTACGACGCTTATCGGCATAACTTTTCTGACGGTCTTGGGCTGCCTTCATTCGTTGCCGAATGATCTCTATAAAATCCGAAGTCTGTCGAATCATCTCTGGCCCAAGCATCAACTTTTCTCCGGTCTCTAACCAACATGTCGAAGAGTTACACGGTCTTCCATACAATGCCTCATACGGTGCCATACCAATGCTTGACTGGTAACTGTTGTTATACCAAAATTCCACGAAATGAAGATGATCTTCCTATGATCCTCCGAAATCCAAAACACAAGCTCTAAGAAGATCTTCCAAAACTCGGTTGACTCTCTCGGTCTGACCATCCGTTTGAGGATGATAAGCTGTACCCAAACACAACTCGGTTCCCAAAACTTCCTGAAAGCTCTTCCAAAATCCACTAGTGAACAATGGGTCCCGATCGCTCACTATACTCTTCGGAATACCATGGAATCGAACAATCCACTTAACATACAACTCGGCCAACTTTGATGCAGTCCTAGTCGATCAAACAGGAATGAATCTTGCACTTTTAGTCAAACGATCTACGATGACCCAAATCCCTTCATTTCCCGTTCTGGTTCTAGGTAGTCCATCAATAAAATCCATCGACACTTGTTCCCACTTCCATGTAGGAACCTCTAATGGCTGAAGCAATCCACTGGGCTTCTTCTGTTCAGCTTTCACCAACTGGCAGTTCATGCACTTGGAAATAAAATTTCCAACATCCTTCTTCATACCTTCCCAGTAATAGGTTCTCTTCATATCCCGATACATTTTGTTTCCTCTTGGATGAATTGTCAGCTTCGAGTGATGACTTTCCTTCAGAACTTCACTCCTCAATTCATCTATATCGGGAACAACTAGTCGTCCTTGCTTCCGAAGCCGACCCTCTCGATCGACCTCGAATCCTTTATCCTTTTCTGGTTCCAATCCAGATTCCAAATCATGGATAATCTTGACAAGCTTATCGTCTCGCTTTTGGGTCTCGCCAATCCTTTCCACAAGAGTCGGTCTTATCGATAAGTTTGCCAACATCTCAGGTTCCAATTCAAATCTAGGCCTGAAGTCAAATCCAGCTAAATACTCGAGATTCTTCCATTCTGAAAACATGGCTCCCAATCCTGCATGTCTTCGACTTAACGCATCTGCTACTGCGTTTCCTTTTCCCGGAGTATAAGCTATACCAAAATCATACGATGCCAAAAACTCTAACCAACGTTGCTGCCGAAGATTCAAATCCTTTTGGGAGAAAAGATACTTCAACGACTTATGATACGTAAACAACTCGAATCGAACCTCCAATAGATAATGTCTCCACATCTTCAGAGCAAAAACAATTGCAGCTAACTCCAAATCATGAGTCGGATAATTCCTTTCATGCGGCTTCAGTTGTCGACTTGCATACGCAACAACTTTATTCCTTTGCATCAGCACTGCTCCAAGTCCAGTACCACATGCGTCGGTGTAAACCACCATCTCATCATTCCCACTTGGAATAGTCAAAACAGGAGCACTCGTCAGTCGCTCTTTCAGGATTCTGAAAGCTTGCTCACACTTATCTTCCCATCTGAACACTTGGTTCTTTTTCGTCAATCCTGTTAACGGTGCAGCCACCTTAGAGAAGTCTTTGATAAACCGTCGATAATATCCTGCTAATCCAAGAAAACTTCTCACATCATATGCATTCTTAGGTCTAACCCAATCCTGGATCGCTGCCACCTTAGCGGGATCAACCGCTATTCCATTTCCAGAGATAACATGGCCTAAGAACCTCACTTCACTCTTCCAGAAGTGACACTTCGAAAACTTAGCCTTCAGCTGATGTTTCCGTAAGATTTCCAAAACAATTCGCAAGTGTGTCTTGTGCTCTTCTTCAGTTCTGGAATAAATCAGAATATCATCCACGAACACAAGTACAAACTTGTTCAACTGATCTCTGAACACTCTATTCATAAGATCCACAAAATATGCTGGCACGTTAGTCAACCCAAACGGAATTACCAGCCACTCAAAGAAACCAGATGGTGTTCGAAAAGCAGTCTTCGGCACACTATCCTTAGCCACTCTCAACTGGTGAAATCCCGTTGCCAAATCCATCTGAGAAAACACCTTAGCTTCGTGAAGCTGATCAAACAAGTCATCTATTCTCGGCAATGGATACTTGTTCTTCTTAGTCACTTTATTCAGCTCACGATAATCCACACACAATCTCAACGACCCATCTGCCTTGGTTGCAAACACAACTGGTGCACCCCACTCGGACACACTACGCCGAATGAATCCTTTCTGTAAAAGGTCATCAACCTGCACCCTCAACTCCTGCTGTTCCCTAGGCGCCATCCGCCTAAGAGGCATCACAACAGGTCTGGCTCCTTCAACTAGATCTATACGAAACTCGATCTCTCTATGCGGTGGTAACCCTTTGACCTCGTCAAAGACATCCTCAAATCCATTAGCGATTGGCACAGATGACAGTCCATCCTGTGGAGCAACCAGCGAATACATGAAGCTCATGAAGATGCCTTCTTCATGCTTACATCGTATCACAATCTTTTGCCCCTCCACATTCTCGAATGTCACTTCCAACCTTTTACAATCAACCTTTGCCGCATACTTCCTAAGCCAGTTCATACCCAAAATAATTCCGAACCCTGCAAAGTTTAGAACAAAGCAATCACAAACAAAAGAGCAATCATGACTCGATACAATCAGACCACGGCATAACATACACAAACAAGACGAACCCCCAACTGGATTAGTCACAACCAATGGCCTATCAACAATATTCGGTTCCAAACCCAACCGGCCTACAAGTTCATTACAAACAAACGAATGCGACGCCCCAGTATCAAACAACACTCTAACTGGAACACCACATAGGAAAAGAGTACCTTGAACCACCACACTCTTTCCTTTCTCTTCAGCGGTAGAAGCTTTCGAAGACGATGGAACAGCTCCTAAAGCATAAGCTTGCACAATCTGCTTGTCCTTCCGTGGTTCTGGACAATTCTTCCTGATATGCCCCGGCTTGTCACAGTTGTGACACTTCATCGGCACCTTCGGATTCTTGCAATCCCTGGAGAAATGGCCCTTCTGCTGGCAATTGTAGCAGGTCACTTCGCCCTTCGGCTTCTTCTGGCCATCCTTACCCTTCTGCTGTTGCTGCTTCCTTTTCTTGTTTCCACCCTGCTGTGGTTTAGACTCTTCCCTGGTCACAGCAACAACAGATCCTTCCTTAAGAAACAGATTCTCATGCCTGAGAGCCTTCTCCACAAGCTTCTCAAATGGATCATCCAAATGATCCACCAACTGCCTCCCATGATAACTGTCCAAGCCTGTCACAAACTTCTCATTCTTCTGATACGAAGATTCAATATACGACCGGGCATACTTGGACAAAGCTTCAAACTCATAAACATACTCAAGAACTGGTCTTCCACCTTGCTTGAGCTCCACAAACTTCTTGAACAGAACAGACTTCTGAGCTGTAGAAATGAACTTAGCTTCAAATCTGGCTTGGAATTGCACCCAAGTAATCTCTTCCTCCGGAGTATCAATAGTAATAGAGTTCCACCAATCAGAAGCTCTTCCTTGAAGCTGTCTTGATGCTAACTTCCTCTTAGTTGCATCCTCAATTCCCAAGTCACCAAAGATCCTTCTACAAGCATCTATCCACCTCTGAACTTCAATGGTTGATTCTGTTCCCAAGAAAACCTTTCCTCCAAGAGCAGTGTAGTCCTTACACAGCTTAGCAAAATCCACCGGTTTTGGAGTTTGAACTTGAACTCCAACATCCACCGATGAGCCCGGAGCTGGCATCCTTCTCATGATCGAAGTCATCATTGCTTCGAACATAGCAGCGTAATCAGCAGCCCCCTCAGTAGCACGGCCCTCCCTAGCAACTGGTCTCCCTCTTCGACTCATTCTCAATATCTAGAAAAAGGAATGATTAGCACATCTAGAGAAACAACTGCATAAAGGACTCAAACTCTACTAAGCTACTATATTATATATAGTAATCATCCATCAAAATACAATTACGTCTCTCATACGTATTTACGTCAGCGAGCGTTGGGTAAAATCGATTAACCAATGCTCTGATACCAAATGTGACGACCGCCCATGACCCCTTCACTGAACCTAGAGAAAGTGCGCTGTAAAGTGTGCCAGGCAGTCATGGACGATTGTCAGGGTAGATTAAGATAGCAGAATCTATCGTATTCCTCACAGCGCATGGACAAAATACAATAGAACAAATATATAGTGAAGCTTCACAGAATAGAATCTCATCAATAAAACTTCATAATAGTTGAATACAAACATCTGAATAGTCAATACAACAAGCCTCACTACATATCACTCAGAGAATACAAAGCAGCGGAACATCCAGTACATATAGTAAGAAGTAATATGCAATACTCCAGCTCGTTTTCGTCATCAGCATCGTGGAAAGCAAGAACATCACCTGTCACCTGCTACCTAGTCTGCCCGTCCCAAAATGGACGAACAGCCCAAGCAATAAGAGTTAAAAGATAAAGCCTTGAGTCAGACACAGTCTTAGTGAGCGGTAAATTAACTAACAACATACCAAAAGAGCATAAAGGAAAAGGAATAGGAATACAACCCTCCCACTCCAACCTCATTCTACAGTGATAGCCCCCAAACACACACTAAGTAGAAGCAAACATATGAGAGCATACAATGTAAAGTAAAGCAATTATCATTCGAGTCAAGGGCGATGTTTTCCAAGTACAAACCCCCAAGGCCTAAACCAAGATCAGATAAGCACCCAGAAAACACTGCTCTTGAGACCGAATGACGATACAAGCAAACATCCATGACTCTGGCTATCACTGTTATCATTTGCTTCGATATCATCGTTAATTGAATGACCGGCACATTCTTTCAGCCGTCCGTCAAGGGCTAATGGAAACCCCGGTTCTAGACATTACTCCCGCACGTCGTCGTGACCCGTGCCTAGGACTATCGAATCTGCCCAGAGTACTTGACTACCAATCATTAGCCTTCAGGGACTATCGAATCTGCCCAACGTACTCTTGCTTTGAGCATGCTAGAACCTTCAACAACGATGAGATCTCAGCCTTCTAGTCATCCTCCTCGACGACTATTTCCATACTAGCTCAAGCGCCTCTCGAGCAAACCATTATCCTCTAACTCGAACCATTTCACCGAGTTATCAACATGCTTGGAATGATCCCGTCTAGATTAGACCAAGACTACCTCATCTCATGCTTCGCCTCATCATCATCATAGCAAAGCTTCATCTCAACATCATCATCAAATCTATCCATATGAACTTCATCATCCGCTACATATGTCACGAGCAGCTTTTCCAATTCAAGAGCCTTTCCCTTAGCTTTTGAATCATCTTCGACCAACTTGTCTAAATCAAATCATCAATCATCTAATTCATAGCAATCAATCAAGTCAAACATTAATCCAAGTAAACAAGCATTCAAATATGATCTAAATAGACAATTATAACAATAATGGCAATTTCGTAATTAAAGAGTCAAAAGTCTAACAAGCATGAAGACATGAGCAATATCTCTATAATCTTGATGAATGAACTTGCATAGGTTAACATGTAGTAAAATGGTTGTCAAATCATCATAAACAATGGATCTATATGGATCTATACTTAAGTTTACAAAAATGCATGGAAATCACTACTTTACACCAAAATCAAGCCAACGATCCGATATACTCCTTTGGATCCGTGTGAGAGATAATCACCACTCACCAAATCACCTAAACACCTCAAAAGAAACCCACTTCAGATCTGGACAGCGAAGGATCTAACTTGATCTATCACCAATTCGCTTCAAACGATGAAATCTCACTTCAATGGATGTAGATCTTAAATCTAAGCTCTTGAATCTTCAATTTGATCTTCAACTTGGATGGATGGAATAACTAGATTAGAGTGGAGAAAAGAAGTGAAGAAGTGTAGAAGTCGAGCTCTCAAAATGGCAACACTTCGTCGTTTTAAAATCCGGATCCCAAAAAGTGAGAAAAACCTTCCTATTTATAGCTGAAATCCCCTTAGGTCGCACACTCTTAGGTCGTCCACAACCTAACAAACTCTCCGACCTAACCCTTTGCGACCTAACACAAAGCAGGCGTGCGACCTATCACCACGCGACTTACGACCTATCGAAACTCACCTGTATACGACTTACAACTTAGCAGCTCAACTCCTAAGTCGCTCGCGACTTAACAACTCCTAGGTCGCTCACGACCTAACACTCAGGCAAAACCCAGCGACCTAACGCAGATACTTCCTCGCGACCTAACCACTCAACAGAGTTACGACCTACGACTTAACTAAGACGCGACCTAACTAATCTTAGGTCGTCTACGACCTAACAAACCTGCGCCCTTACTAACTTAGCCAGGATACGACTTAACTCCTTAAGTCGTCTAACGACCTAACTTCCTTAGGTCACCCACTGCTACCACCAGCTCCTTAGGTCGTTGCCGACCTAACTTCCTTAGGTCGCTAACCTGCCTATCTTCTAGGTCGCTAACTCCTAGGTCGGAAATCCTTAGGTCAGTCAATTACTATAGGTCGTCCCAAACTCATCAACGACCTGAACCAATACGACCTAACTACTAAATCGTTAACTCTCTTAGGTCGCTGCCTTTCCTATAGGTCGCTCCAATACTTAGGTCGTTCACTCAACCTATCCTACCTCACGACCTAAGCTTATCACACAACCTATCTCCTATACGACCTATCCCAAACTCCTTAGGTCGCCAACCTCAACTTCCTTAGGTCGCCTATCCTTCTTAAGTCGGTCAATTCTCTTAAGTTGCTCTCGATCTAATTCTACTCGACCTAAGCTTCGAACGACTTAAACCCTAGACGACTTAACAACATAATGACCTAATGTCAACAGTTTTACGATGTTTCGATCCGTAAAAATACGGGTCGTTACATTGGAAGTAGATGGTGTCATGGTTCCCCCTGAGGAGATGATTCAAGCGGGAGTGGACTTCTGGTCTAGTGTTCCCATTGGTTTTTTCTTGGACTCGAAATTGCCATATTCCTTTGTAAATGAGCATTGTTGCAGTGCTTAGCAGTTAAGAGGTGGGCTTCAAATCCATATGGACAACTCTGTGTTCTTCTTTAAGTTCTCCAAACCCGAGGAGCGTCTTTGAGTCCTGAGTGCTGATTCTGTTTTTATTTATGGTAAACCATTTACCGTTACCACTTGGAGTCCGTCTATTGACTGTGCTAGAGATCGGTGTTATCTATTTCAGTCTGGGATTACTTTTCACGCACTTCTTCTATTCTGCAATCCTTGATTGGTCTGAATTGGCTAGCTGGTATCGTTGGGACTTTGAAATGTTTTGATGTAAATACTGTTGCTAGGGAAAAGCTAGTTTATGCTAAAGCTCTGATTGAGATAACTCCAGAGAAACGCTTCCAAATAAGATTATGGTGCGTGTTTTCGATTGCCATGCTGCTAAGGTGGTTATTCAATATGGTTGGACACTGGGTATTTGCACTTTGTGTCATTCTTTTGGACATCTTCTTGAGGCTTGTCCTCATCCACTTGATATTGTTCCATTGCTGCTGTCTGCCAGGACCCTTCTTCATCGACCTTCATCAATGAAGTGGGTCCCGAAGGTGCGTCTGGCACCTGTCAATACTCCCCCAGAGATTGTGCCTCCTATGGAGGCTAATGTTATCGTGCCTCCTGATATTAATGTAGTTTCTAATCCTGTTGTTCCGGTGATTTTTTCTTTTGCCAGAGCCATTGCTGACTCCCTTGCCAGGCCAATTATTTGGGATTCACAGGATAGGGCCTGGATTCATGATATGGCTGACATGAGAAATAGCCCATTGGATGGTTCCTTTTTCAAATTTGTGTCAAATCATCAGTTGGATCTCAAATGTCTGTTTTGCTATATTTCAAGTGATACATTGGTTCTTGCTATGGAAGGTAAAATTGGGAAAAGGAATAATGTTATGTTAGCAGATGTCACTTGGGATAGATTTCTTTTTCTTTCCCCATTAGGTGTATTTTGATCCTACATTAGCTTTGCAGTTTCAGCCTTATGCTAGTATTGTTGGGGATAATCCTAACGTGAGAACATCGGAGTCTTCGGATGATGGTTGCTCCTCTTCCTCTGAGGAAACTTAGCTTTTCAGGTCATTTATAGCAGTTGTGGTAGTTCAACCACACTCCTGTGTTGTATTGTCTCTTTTTTATAGTAGTTGAGGCACTTCTACCTTACTCCTATACTTAAACTGCATTTTATTACTTTGGTAATAGAAAGTGGACGGTCACTGTAAAACTGGCTAGATTTGCCAAAGATAATAATTATATATTAATAATTTAAAACTAATCTATTAATTAATTATATTTTAAATTTAAATTTTAATGTATTGTGATATTCATATTTATAATATAAAGATTACGATTATATTAATTAATAAACTATCATAAGGGGTAATTTGGGAAAAATAACTATTGTGTCCTACGATCAATAAAATGTCAATGGGATGAAATGATGTCAACATAACGTAAAAAAAGGAATGGCTTATATCATAATTTTATTATACTTACATTAATATAAACTAATTTTCTGTTTTAGCCAATATAAATTTCTATGAAATAATACATACATACATACATATATGTATGAATGTATGTAATATATATATATATATATATATATATATCTGTGTGTGTATGATGTAAAATATACATATATATTGTTATAAAATATTACTTAAAAAATATTTGTAGCTAATAATATATGTTTGTATGTAGTAAAAGTTGATTTTGGTTTTTATCACATTTATCGATTTAAAATTTTAATTTTAAAGGTGTTAACTTTTTCAATATATATTTGATGTGGCCACCATCAAAAATTAAACTTTTTTATAAATAAAAAGTCGAATATAAAGATTTTGAAAAGTTCAAACTTATTTAAATTTAAAAACAACCGACTTTTAAACTAATTTAAGAAATGTTTTTATTTTGTTTATGGCTGGAAGCATGGTGATAATCAAACTTTTTTTAAATAATTTCCATATGAAAATCAGTATACATACACCAAAATATGTGCTCTAAAGCTCAAGATTGTGGTTCTAGATGTGTTGGGTTCGATCCCTGAAACACCAAAATAAGCGTTTGGTTATATTAAGCATCACTCTTATTACAAAAAATAGTGTTCAAATCATTTTTTAGTATTAAAACCTAAACACAATTTTAAGAACAAGTTTATGTTTTAATGTATATATATAGTTTCGAATTTGGAAGAAGAAGTAATTTTTTTTCTCGAAAATAATTTTGTAATATATATGAGATTTATATATATAATTATTAAAATAAAATAGTTATCTATAATTAAAATTTATATTCAAACTCTTTTTTAAGTAATTATGGTCGAATACATATAGAAGCAAGAAAGGAGTATATAATTAGAAAAGATAATACTTCTCACTATCGATGTCTTACCGAAAGCCTAACACGTCATTCGTTAATATTTTCTCCTTGAACCTTACACTCTCCTCTTTAGTTTCAATCTGCAAGCCTGAGACCCTTGGTTCACGAATAAGAACATGGGGGTAGTGAGCCATCAAAAAAATGTTTTTAGAAAAAGGAGTGGAGGCTATCTTATTTATAACCAAGGAGTTTCACCTATTTCTCATCCTATTCTCTAGCCTTAGAAGAATAAACCTAGTTTGTCAGCCTTGGCATTGACTTGGCATAGCGAAAGGCCTTGGTACTCCTATTTGAATCATTGTTTGAATTATCCATATTTAACTCCTTAATCAATCGAACTGACTTACAACTTTTATACATCATTCTGACTAATTTGAGCTTCAATTAAATAATTTAAATTTCCATAAATATTAATAGAACAATTATATTAATTTACTATTAATTTATAACATTTATAAATTAAGTTTCCCAATGGTTAAATTCGAAAAGAACTAACGATGCGGTTGTGTTAACTCTTCAGTGTGAACTCGGTCTTCGATCAGTATTTAAACGATTTAAATACCGAAGCATCTACGGACTTTGCTAAAATATAATATTTGGCACAAGATCAATGCTATAGATTAGGCAAAATACAATTTCTCATCTGTAATAAGCTTACCTAGTAGTGACATTTTATACACGTATTCTTTTCATCATCATTGCATCATGTAGATATCTATAGTTTGGTCTAAGGTCAAAAACTTTATTGACATATATATTTAATTGCATAGATCACTTTAAGTCCTTTGTTCAACCCGATAACATTCACTTTACTCTGGCTAGAGATTTTGATTTTAAGTTGATCGCTAATTATGATGATATCGACCTCCTATAACAAAGGGGAAGAATTCTCAATTGGGTAGTGTTTCTCGTCAAGTAGCTTAACATATACCCAATTATGGTCGTAACAAGGTCATCATGCCAAGTATTTAACCATAATCAAAGTATAGCCTAACTACTTAAGATCAATAGTACCCTCAAGTCTGAAGACTATATACGTTATTACCTTAAGATCTTCTATTTTGACTTAGTTATATTAACCTATATAAGATCCTTATTGAGTTACTCGGTGATTGTTCGAAATAACCACAAGTCCATAACCCTTTAGTTCCTTCAACTGTCATAAGTAAATAACCATCCATCATATAGAGAGCATTATGTACACTAGTCTCAATAGTATCGATATCCTTTTCTCGTCACATCTTAACTAGGAGGAATATTTAAGGAGTGATTTTTATTGATATGTGTGTGTGTGTGTGTGTGTGTTTATGGGTGTCTGTATGAGCGCGACTGCGCGCGTGCGTGTGCCGATTCTATACTCAAGGTTACAAATACATTCATAACTATAATCGGAAAATACTTCACCTAATAATTTTCTATTTATACACGTTTAATGTATTTATTCATTACTTATATCTCTATATAACAACATATATAAAAGAAAAATAAACTAGATGCATACATTATTTCGAACAAGCTTCTAATATTAGAGTTATGTTACGTAATAAATTACATAATTACCTTTAAAGCGCACCCATAATTATATCAATCCCACACTTGCACTTGGGGCTAATAATGGTACCTTATGCTCGTACCTTAAGTTAGTGTACCAAAACTAGATTGAGAAGGGGCCTTAGTGAATGGATACATAACATTATTATTTTGTATCTACTTTTCAATTATGCTTCCCTGTTACTGATAACCCTTTTATATCGTATTCATTTCGGAAAATATATCTCGGTTTCTTATCGAGCAGTAGTTCCTATTGCAATATATATTGTATTATTGATATCACGATACCTTATTGGATTTTCAATGGTCGAAACCACTCCTAGCTCTCTTAAAAATTATGAATATATATATATATTGCTCTTATTGAAGCGTTATTCAAGACAATGTAGTTAGCCTTTATAATTGAATTTACGACAACCTGTTATTTGGAATATTTCCAACCTAAAGCCTCTAATTACGGTTGAACATGAATTTAAAATTGACTTGCTATATTCGGTATCACTTATGAAGTTAGAGTCCAAATACTCCTTCGTAAAGAGTTTATTTTTTCCATAAAAAATTCTCCAGTATTTCATAATACTCGAGAACACTCTTAACTACCATTTAGTGATTTTATTCTGGATTTTCTATTTCTTAATACACCAAGTGTATAATCAAGATCTAATATACCACATAACATAACATATATGATGATCCCTATTGCCAAAGCATAAGGGATGTACACCATATGTTCTATATTAAACATTTTAATACGGTGTTTGTGTATATAGATTAGGACAATCCCAGCATCGTTTTATACCAAATATAAAAGATGTATCTACCAAATCCTTTATCGAGAATTAAATAACCATACTTTAACTTATTTTAACAAAACTATACATTAACAATCAATAGTATTTTGTTTATTTATAATATTAGATACCATCGATTTTATTTCTTACTAACACATGCTTCCTCTGCATTTTGACTAAAAATCAAACTATTTGATATCTATTTCAAAATACTTGCTCAACTTTGATGCTTGTTGGATGCCATTATAGTATCAGCTCCCAGATCATATCCAAAAACCTATAAACCATATTATCGCACCCACTGAATTTAAGACATTTTGGCTATTATATGCAAAAAGTCTCTTCTAAATCATTATTTAGATGTTTTGTTTCCACATCGATGTGCTAAAACTCAAAATTATTTCGTTGATAATTGTCTAAAATCTGAATGAACTTAGGCATACTGACTAGTGAAATTACTTCACTAATTCCTACATTTAAAATTAATAACTTATTTCCTTTCAATGGTGCTTTATAGAATTCCAACTACATTGGTCTTCTTCTCGAAGACTCAATTGTGGCCAATGGATCATATCCTTTTGGGTATAACTACCAAAATCATACTTTGTTAATGTATATGGAGTCCATTTTGGATTTAGATTATCATGTCATGTGGTAGAGTCTATACTCTTTATAGCCTGTCGACAACTAAGGGAAATGTTATTTCTAACAATTCATTTTCTTGAGTTGATAAGAAACTTGTAGTTCCTTCTCAATGTGCTATAATTATTATTAGACGTTCTGATGTAACTATATCCATTTTTGGCTTCGTTAAATTTGTTTCATTTATATAATTTGGAATGAAGCATCTCAAAAAAGCCGAGCTAGAGTCAAGGAAAAATCGTGGCTTCTTGTGCTATACTCTTATTGTGAGGAGAAGTTCCATCCCACCATACATGGAAGAAAAATTCTTTCTAAAGCTTGGTCGGGTGAAGAGGAAGAGGTGCATAGCAGAAGATGGGGCTTGAAGGGCCAAAAGGACCTAAACCGCCAGAGATCCCTTTTACAAACTATTGCTAGTCTTGCACACCACAAAACATGCAAGTTTAGGAACTTAAGTCCTTCATCATTTTGATTTATAGTGGCAGTGCCCATATGTAGACCATTCTACAATCAGGTTGGGATTCAAGCAAGTATTTGTATTCATGTTGGTCTGGTTCCAATGGTCATATTAATATTAAAGTGAAGTTTGCTCCTTCTTTCTTCTGAATACTACATATAATTGATCTCCTCAAATGAGTGTGCCCAACCAATGCTTCCTTGTAAGTCATTAATGAGAAGAGTTTTAAATGCGAACATTTTCCCCTACTTACTAATTACTAGATGAGTTCAATTCGTTGATCAGGCTTTCTCGAAGCCAATCTTTGCTAGCCTTATGTTCTTTCTCTTGCTTTCCTATCCCTAATTAATATACTAGCAGTCGTCAATGTTTATACTAACTAATTAATATACCGGCTTGTGAGGCTTCCTTCTTTTGTTATTTCTGATCTATATTGCCTTGAGGAAATAAAAAAGAGATATTGTACTACTAACCCTAATAAAAAATGTCCTATCAAATTTCCTTTGATTTGATCCTGCGATAAGATACCCTAAGAAGTCCTCAATCATCCTCAGTGAAAGAAAGCTATGATAGAAAAAATGGAGGTGCATGGAAAAGAATGACACTAAAAGGAAAACACGCGATTTTCTATAGGTTGGCATATACCCTAAAATACAAAGCTGATGGCTCTTTTGATAGGGCTCGTGCCATACTGAAATGTTTCACTCAAACCTATGGAATCTATATCTTAAAACGTTTGCTCCTATAGCCAAACTAATGAGTCATTCTATCAGTTGTGGCTAGTAGATCTTGGTCATAACATTAGCTCGATGTCAAAAAGACCTTTCTTCATAGAGACCTTAATGGATAAGTTTCTATGAGTCCTCCACCAGGTTTTCGAGCTCGGGTGGAGTTTTCAGATAAAGCAATATATGGTATCAAGCGGTCTCCTCGAGCTTGGTTCGAGATATGAAGTTTGGTTGTGGCAAGAAAGATGGGTTTCCATAAAAGGAATATTGATCGCTCCGTGTTCATAAAAAGGTGTGTAATAAGGAAACTATTATTCTACTAGTGTACTCAGTTTATTTCCCTAAATTCACAAGTGAAATTCTTATATTGGTTAGAAAGGTGACTAGCAAGCTAGTCAAGCAAGACAGCTATTATTTAAATCGAGTGAGATTTCACTGATACTAATCAAATACAAAATGCTAAGGTCAAAATTCACTCAGAGAGGATAGGCACTTATCTATCGTGGAGCTCGTTAGTCTTCCTTTAAACCACTACCGATTCTTAAATAGAAAGAGGTATGCTTGCGAATGCCTTTTCTATTTTATCCATGTTAATGAAATCCATCCCATGAAATAAAGGATAGTTCATTATTTAGGTGAACAAACAGAGACTATTGCAAAGAGATAGACAATAACTTCGGGATCGCATACTAATTTCTTTAGAAACAAATTCCTTCGATAAGAATATGGTATGTCTTGGAACAACAATTGGTTTCTTTGTGTGAAGGAATAGACACTTAAATGTTTTACGATTTTCTTATTGCCCTACGTGAAACAGATCTAGTTAAGAGTTAACGAAACTTATGTTCATAACATAAATTGGATAACCGTATATCTTAAACTATTTAAGATTGAGGTTTCTTCTTAATTCATATCTTATATGAAATTGCAAGCTATGCTTTTAGATGAAATAAAATTTATCATATGTATTTAGATTAGATATCCTTATAGAAAGAAGTAACCCAACTTCACTCATTTTCAATTGTATTTTGTCCAACAAATTATGATTTGTAACGAACGGGAATTTTCGAGCCTCGAAAATCGACACTAATACATCCACTGTATTACATGTCGAGAAATCGAATGCCGAAATACCCGATTGTTAGGGGAAAGAAAGAAGAAAGAAGATAGAGAGAAAACTAAACAACATAGAGTCTCACAGCGGAACGAATAATCTATAATTTACCATAAATCTTTACACAAAACAAAATTGTAATATATCTATATATATAGAGACATCAATCAGAGTATACTAACCTATTTTGGCCTGGACAGTTATAACAGTCTGTCCTCACAATTACTGATAACACACCAATGAATACAGCGGAAAATATAACCATCTACGTAAATACGTCTCTGGGCCTCCAACTCGCCTCTTAAAGCTCCAAGCATCGAAACCAATCTGTAATAGACTCGGTCTGACCCGAGCATTATAATAAAATAACACCTGAGTCAGTGTGGAAAACCAGAGTGAGAAAAACACACTCAACTGGATTTAAAGTTATAAGAAAATCTTTGAAAATCAAAGGTATCTCGTTAGACCACGCCACACATAAACACGTCATGTTTTTACCTTACGATAACCAAAACACTTTTATATAAAAATCCCATGATATCATAATAGTGTCTAAGTACAAATACTTATTAACATAGCTGAAATGCTTGCATCTCACATTTCAACATAGTTGGGCACAATCAAAACCGTACGGCGCTTATTGGAGAATGGATTCCATACAATGACTAGGCACTGGGGTACCACCTATCATGGTACACGTCTACAAAATTTACCGAGATCCAACCTATCGATCCCTGCCAACACAAGACCGGCCAACCCCTTAGTGGATAGTACCTAATATGTTATCAACCTGGTTGCTTTGCAACCCTTTTGAGATCTCATGCACAACGAATCCATGAATATGTAGATGTAGGATATCTAGAAAGGTGACAACATACCCTAATGGGTGCGACCCACTTAGCCTTGCTGCATCTCCTCTGATTTTCAGTCATTCCCGTTTGATGAGGCTTGAGGCTACGTTTTACCTTAAAAATAACATTCATACTTGGAATGCTAACACTGCCTTCCAAGCAAGCAATGCAATGATAGCATTCATCCATACAAGTTGTTCTGGGTCTGAACAAACCGAATCTCCAAAGTCATCATCTTCACTATCTTCACGATATCACAATTCGTAATGCTCAAATCGGATCGAAGTAGTTTTCAGATAATTAAATCTGATCCCGGTCTCTTCAAAACGATCAACAAAATTGGCCAGATTTGATAGTCGGTTATTTAACTATCAAATACATACATAAGCAGTCACTAGGTCATATTATAAATCTTTCAAACGTTTATCTCAAATATCTTTACAAAGATATATATTCAAATCTCTTCCGGTATTTCAATATTTGAAAACACTTTCGAATACTTATATCCATAACAAGATATTTCCAAACCATACTAACACTTAGAAATATTTCCAAATCCAACTTATAATTCATTTCTTAGAAAAATATTTCTATATAAATCATTTCGTCGCTAAAGCATCTCCAAAACCTTTAATTCCAATACTTAGGAAAATATTATAAGTCTATTTCCCAAAATCATTTCTAATATCCATACTTAGAAAATATTTTGTACTTATCTCATACATCTCCGGAATTTTTATTAATTCCCTTAACAGTTTCCAAAAATTATCGATTGTACTTATTTATAATCCAACTAACCATTTCTAACTTCTTTTATGAATTCTAACTCATTTTCGAAGTTTCTGTATTTAAACACTTTGGAAATTTCCTTAAGTTTCCCAGAATTCCATTATAAGATTTTCTCTTATAAAATCACATCCATTAAATAAAACCTGGTTCACAAATCTCAAGAGCGTTTATAAATAAATTGCAATCACTTACTTTTAAACTATATATATAATAATAAATTTCAAAAAAACATGGTTAAATAATTATTTAAAATATCAAAGAAATGTTTAAATAAACGTCAATAACTAATTCCAATTCATCTATAAAATTTCTAATCGACTTACAAAAAGTGTTTATAAAACTTATAATTCATTTCAACAAATTTAAATATTTAGATAACTAACTTCTAAAATATTTTAATCTAATTAATAGTTTTTAAAACTACATAGTTTAATAAATAAAATCCTTTTCTAAAAACAAACCTTAACTTCTTGTGAAAAACCATTTTTAAAATTCAACATACCCATTTTAATACTTATAAATCCCTCTTAATTTATCACACATCGATTTACATTTCCAATTTCATAACTCTTCCCAAATTCCAAAATTGAATTTACTATTTCCTTCTAAGCCGATTTCCATATCTCATTTTAAATTCACACTGTGAATTTATATTTCCAATTTATCAAATGATAATCATTCCACTTATTTATAAACATTGTTTATAAGTTTAAAAACTCAAGTCTCATTTCTTTGTTAATAACAGATTCATATTAAACAACTCCATTTGTAAATCAGTTCCTATTTAAAATCTCATTTATAAATCTATTTCTTAATAAATCCATCTATATTCCAAAACCATTCAAATCTCGATTTCAACTCCCATTTCGTATTCCCAGAAATCCCAATTAAAAATCCATTGTTTAAAAATACTCAAATTAAATTCTCTGTTTGAAACCATTTTAAGAAATAGCTAAATAAATATCTAAAATCAAATTTATTTATTTTATCCAAATCAATTCCTTTTTAAATAATCCAAAACTCAATATAAATATTTTCATTTCCAAAATCGCCTTTGAATTTCCTTTTTAAATTCAAAAATTATAATACCAAAATTAAGGCGAGTGCTACTATAGCATCCAATAAATCAAATCATAACATAATCTACAACAGATTATTAAAACACATCATATATTACCATATATGAAATTAAAAACAAACATTTTGAGGAATCTAGTTGGATCCCTCCAACCTATCTCTTTGCAAACACAGATGTTATATAACATAAATTAATAATCCCGCTTCGAGGTGGGATATCGCAATAAAAAGGGTCATCCGCTATTATGCAGAGCACATAGTGTCTCATCTGCTCCAATCGGTGGGAATATATCCAACTACTAAGTATATATTATTATATATAATATAACATCCAACTGATTATAATTTATCAATCCATCCAATCAACCAATAAATAATTTTAACTATTTTAAAATAAAACCAATTATCCAAAATGAGTGAGATTTACTCATAGAAATTCTGTGTGTCGCCAAAGCATTCTGGTTTTGTCTAAAATCAAATATCGTTCGATTTTAGTGTAAAATTCCAACAGCTTTAAATTCAACCAAATAGATTCCGAAATGTAGATATCGTTGATACGAATCCACTGCGACTGACCGTGTCTCAATCGAACCTAATACGAATAATTTATTAAATTTACAAGTTAATGATTAAATTTTAAACAATAAATTATATAAATTAACAAATCCTCTCTACCCAAATAACAACAAGCCCGACCTAAAACTAAGAAACCCAACCTACTTCCCCTTCCCTTCTTCTCTCACGTTCGAACCCTTTATGTCGCCGATGACTCCACTCCATGCCACCTCAGGCCAACAGCCCTCGCCACGACCCCACCTGACATCCCCCTAACCTCGCCTAACTTGAAGCCACCATCGCGGCCACACAGTTCGATGCTGTTGTCCCCTAAAACCCCACAAACCAAACTCCGTTCAAACCCTACTCGCCACCGCCACAGTTAACTTTGCCCCCACCAGATTTTGGCCGAAGCTAGCTCTTCCCCTCCCCTACCTTTTCTCTTCAGACCCCTTCGCCCCTCGAATGACGCCGCCGCCAGAAATTCGAAAAAACGAAACCCATCCCATCACGTTCATATGCTACCAATCGCCACCTCCATTGATGATACCCCATCTCCACTCGTTATTTGCCTCGTCTCTCTAGCTCTACACTTCTCTAGTTGACGACGAGCCTTGATATGGCCTGTGGTGGTCCAAGATCGTGACAGCCGTAGGATGAAGCTACGTTTTTAAATGAAGATGAACGTATTTGATTATTTTTTCTTTCTTGCGTTTGAAAAAAATGAAAGTAGGGAGACGCGATTTAAAAGAAAAGGGGTAGGTACGAACATAGGTAGGGTGGCTGATGAGATGGAATAGCAGCTGATGTGAATGAAGAAAATATATATATTTAAAATTCCAAAATATCTAGATATTTTATTCCAAACCCCGACCGAGGCATGCCGCCTGGTGTTACTAATGTTATACTCCTATTTTGAATGCAATGGAACACATTTCGAGGCCTAATTCGATCGTATGCAGAAGATAGCTTTTTGAACCCAATAAACATATTAAATTTTCGATATTAATTTCAACGCGTTACTATCCTATACGACCAAACAGTGGATCTAATTTCTACAAAATTTGACGGCGTATTATAATTCATTATTGAAGACCCAATGACACTGATTTCATCAAAATTCGAGACTTTGCCCCGAAAGGCTATTTTTATATGTTAATTTAAACGAGTTATTTTCAAAATCGAGTAAATCACCCTTGAATCAATTTTAAAAGTTTTATTATCTTCATTCTTATTAATAGAAACTAAATAAGCCTTTAAATCATCTTTATCCAAATAAAATCCAAGATTTATATTATTTAAACGATTTTCAATTATTAAATTCAATAATTAAATTACCCAATAAATCGTTATACTTGAAATTCAAGTTATTAAATCTATAAAAATAACTTTTTAAATATTTAAAATCAATTAAATATTCCAATTTCAAATAATCAAAATTATGGGTCGTTACATGATTACTCCTTAGCGATGCATCCTTATGTAGCATAGGGAGGAGTGACTTCGAGAGTGAATCTTATTCGTCTTTTGGGTACTATTGAAACTCTTATTCAATATTTTCCTATTCGATTAAATATAATCGTTTTATTCCCTTGGCACTTTTTTAAACTCTTGTTTTATACTCTATGAACTTATCATAGATACCTAACTTGTATATCAAATGCACATGTTTGTATCCTATAAAATACATCGGTGAATTTAATGAAGCAAGTGGATCTACTTTTGGTATTATAAGACTTTAGACTTAAACATCTATATGTATCTGTCCGATGAATTTGCTAACTCTTTTATCACTTCCATCGAATGGGTGCATTGCTCTTAGTGATTTGAGATACTATTGACAAATACCATATGATTCATAATCATATGGTTAAAGAATTATTTCTCAAATGTATGACTTAGTCTATAATTCCAAAATTAACTTTTAAATGTTTTAGATGCTTTTATATTTTCTATAGCTAACACATTACAAATATTATGAAAATGTACACTGTAACAACTTGCCTTTTCGACCTCCAAATGTCGACTTTAATACATCAATGGTATTCATCTGCTGAACACTCAAATGTCGGAAAGACGAATTTTTAGGGTGAAATAAGCGAAAAAGAAATAGAAAAAGGAAGAAGGAACATAATATCAGAATCCCACAATGGAACGATCTTATATAATATCAAAAGATAGTATAAACTATCATTTTAAGATACAAGGTTTTTCAGAGTTACAGTAATCAGCCTGGATAGTTATAATAATCGTTCCTCATAAATGCTGATGATATAATAGTAGTGCAGTGGAAATAAATATTACGGTAGGTAGAACTCCAACTCTTCTTTGGAAGCTCCAAAGCATCCACAACTATATATGGAAACATACACGAGTCTGACTAGAGCATTATAAGAAAATAACATCCGGACCAGTCAGGTAAACCAGCGTAACAAACTTAAGAAATATGAGTGACATGTAACAGTAACCATTGAGACCATACGGATTCCCGTAATGGTCTTCCCCTTAAAGAAATCGCCCACTCATTAAGTTTAACACATAGAGATATGATACATAATGTTTATAGTGTAGCACATAAATCATATCAAACAGTTGTTGTGTGAACGCCACAACAATAATAAGTATACAATCAATACCGCTAGTTGGACATTCGCATATGGATTGTGCTCCACGGAGACGCCCCAGTAAACTAAAGAAGATCTCCATGACAAGGATTAGAAATTTCCTTTCGAGAATCGTATATCACTAGGTAGGATATACTCTAAGGTAAACACAACTGGCCTAATGATGAACTACGTGGTACCAAGTATCAACAACTCCCATGCAACATATTGATAAGCATACTCTAGATACGGAGTTGATATAACCTAATGAGTAAGCTAAACCCGAGATTATGCATCCTTCTTTGGTTTTAGTCATTTTTGATGTCGAGGCTACATTCACCATCTTTCACACGAGTCTTCATCACTCGAACAGCACACAAATCCCCAATTAGATTCCATCATCTTGAATAGATCAGGAATCATTACATAGATTCGAGCATCTCGAATAGATCTTGAACCTCCATAAAGGTTCCCCGCATAATTATTCTGGTGAATGATATTGTTGTCATCTCTTTTGGAATACTCCTCAAGATAGATAGTCCCATACGATAGCATCGTTCGAAATGTTAATGCTGACCTTTCCCTTGGACTTAATTTTAGGATAGACGGTTCAACTCAATAAAATTCCACTTTACCACCGCTTTCAAAACATAGATCGTGTATATGGTTTTGAAGTTGTTACAGGTTCGAGTCTGCTCATATAAGTACACTATTCCCACTTACCAGACGTTCCAAATCCAATCGATGAATTTCCAGTAAACTCAACTCCGGTGCTTTCGAAAATAAAAAGACAATACATAAGAGCGAAGATCACCTCCTAACCGTCTAAGCAGACAGATTTCCTTATCATTTGTCCTAGAAGATCAAGATGAGTTAATACGTACAATATAGCATCTCCAAAGATAACTGTAACATATAACACTTATGTTTCTTCTAGATATTCCCGAAGTTGTATTTGGTCAATTTCCATAGCCAACTAATCGACTATCTGGTACAAGATAGATGTTTGTAAATGGAAACCAAGTCTAGGTTACTTTCCATAAAAAAATGAACATACAAAACACTATTAAGTCATACAAAGCACGATCAAGCCACACAAAGTTTGGTTAAGCTACTTAAGTAACTCTTGATCCCTTTTATTTAACTAATCCTTTTATTGATTAAAACCTCCTTTATTAATAAACTTCTATCTTTTTCCAAAAGATTCCATACTTATAATTTCCTTCAAAATATTCATTTTAAGGATCTAAGTACTATCAACACATTGTCACAACAAACCTAAAACCATTCTTATACATGTTTCAATGTTTAATTTTTTTTAAGATCTAACTTCATATTTGGACAAGTTCAGCATTTGACTAGTTAACTATCAAGTTCTAAAATGATTGCTTATATAAATCATGACCTATATGCTTAACTTGTTTTCGACATTCCAACTCCACTTTTCCTTGTTCAAGAGTGAAGCTAGGTAAGTTAGAGCACTGGTTGCATCAAAGCTTTGCCTAGACACTTCATTCTTGAATCTCGCAAATATATAAGTCTACCTCGTCGGCTTTTAGCGTTAAGTATAGTATTAATGATTTCAATAAACAATAGGAACTCAACACGATTAACACTTTTTCGACATTCTCCGACTTACTATTCCTCGGTCAAGAGGAAAGCCCGGCAGGTTAGAGCTCTATTGCTCTGTCCCTACTTGACATCAATCTTAACTCTCACAAATAGATAAGCCTTACTTTGTTGGATTTTAGTGCTAAGCATAGTTAATTACTTTTCAAATAAGTAATTACATAATTAACTATTTGAGCATTAAGCAGTTACTAAGCCCTTTCTAAACCTTTTGTTCGTACTTTCAAAACCCTTTTAAAAATAATATATATATATATATGTATGTATGTATGTATGTATGTATGCATAGTAACTTGTTTACCAAAACTTGATATTAAATAAACCATTTCAAAAGATATTTTATTCCATAAGATAGTCAACATATTTTCTAAAAACTATATATACTTAAAAATGCTTTTAAAATCCTTTATAATACTTATAATATGTTTTAAAACATTTACTCAAAATATTACTTGAAAATAACAAGTTTATAAAATCCTTCCACTTTCAAAATACTCTAATAAGAGTTATTAAACCCTTATAAAAAGAATGAAAAAAATACTTAATCAAAATATTTTTTCAAACCTTTAAAGTCCAAAAATCAAGTTTAAACGAGGTAGTTTTGCACTGGTGATGTTTTTGTCACTTTTCGAGATGTTATTTAACTTTTTACTGTTCAAGATTTTTATTGCGATAAGCATATAAATAAAGAAATATAAATATGGTGAGAAATCCTAAGGATAACTATACAAAGTTCCATAGAAATAGCCAAATATAAGGAAATTCTAAACTGCTTCCATAGCGACTATTGCCATAAGTGCAATTCTAAATCGGAGTTCTATTCAAACCTATGTCCAACTACAACCTATGTGCTTAGTTCCAAGTCTAGTCACATGTCATACAAGTCCATTCAAATCCATTCCATATCCATTCAAATCCATATACGTGGATCACGTATGTCACTTACTTTTATAGTAAGAATCCAAACCAACGTTTTAACATAAGTTAACAACAATTCAAACAACATACATACAATCAACGCAACGTATGTATGTATTATATTTTCATTCAAAGTAAGATGTTAACTCATCTTTAACCACACAAACAACCAAGACCCAAGAACCCAAGCCAAAACCCAACCTTGCAACGACCTCTTTTCTCCTCCTTCTTGTCTTGCACACTCATTTGCCTTAACTTCCCATATATTGCTCATGGCCTAAGTTGCCTTTAGGAGTTTTGCTTTACTTCTTTGACTTCTAACATGGTAGAAGGTTTTCCAATATTTTACTAAGTCTCATGGAGAAGTTTGAAGTGATTTGGAGTTGATTTGCAACTATTTCATTTAGAACATTTAGTGAAGAAGGAGATGAAGAAGCCATTAGAAAAGCTTGGATTTGTTTTCTGAGTTTGTGATTATACTCTAAGGGCATGCCTCTCCTTTTATAGGCTAATAATGGTGCTCTTTAAGCTTGCACCGCCCATCATGCCATGGAAGCTTCACCTCCCATCACTTCTCCATTATGTCTTTTCTCCTTTATGCATATTACTCTTATACCATTCTCATAGTATCTCTTATCCATATGGATGCTTCTAGAACATTCCAAGATCAATGAAGAGGGTGTGTGTTAAATATTTGCTAATGTATTCATTTGATCATTAATCAAGTGCACAAGAGTTCGAACAACTTATATCGATCGAAAAGCTGTTTACCGATAAACTAATTTTTGGTCACATTATCGATTCCTCTTCGAAGAATATATATTTATAAAGATCTTTCCAAAACAAGTTTACCATCATTAGTTATGATTTAAAAAGGGGTTAACAATCTTAATTAATCAATTTAATAACATTTAATTCAAGATTCAAATATTTAAATAATTCGAATATTTAAATACGAAGTGTCCGAAATTTTGAGTCGCTACCTTCTCCCCCACTTAGAATATTTCATCCTCGAAATTCCAACATGAGCAACCAAAGATATAGTCACATAGTAATACTTAACAATATTACCATTACTAGCAAACAAAGCTCATGGTTTGCTCAAGTCCAAACCCTCTCATCACACGTGGATGATAATCAATTTAATAAGCGTACCTTCTTCTCAACCACCTCAGTTATTATTTAGATGATTTTTCATGTCACCCGAGAAAAAAACGAAGAGCTATTCCTTAAACTCTCCCTAAGCCAACAAACATAGTATACAAATATACTAAAGTACGTATGATGTACATAGACCATCCATAGGCAAATATATGACTTATCATTTGCTCGATCAAATAAATTTCCACTTTCGAACTGTTATAGTTCACCCGATCTCTCTAGTGCGGACTCCGATCAGGTTCCTTTATTAGAAACCTCTATTCTTCTTACATAGCCATATACTACAATAGAAAACTTTGGGATCATATCAAGATTCCATATCAAGTGTTCGCCGTCAAGACTCAAGTGAAAAATCCTTGTTTGGATCAATGTAAATTACCTCAAAAACATGTACTCGAATACTGGATTAAGAACAGTCATGTGAATAAAACGATCTACATACAACTTATGTATTTATCCTATTGGTTTCTTAACTACACCTTTTTCACATTTATTTATCCAATTAGTATGTCTTTCAATACTAAAATCATTTATGAATCATTTCATAAAAACCTAACTTCAAGTTTCTAAACATTTTACAACTTAAGTTCCATACTTGTCTAATACTCCATTACATCCTAAGAGTATATACAAAAATGTTAAATTTGTAACAAATATGATTAACAAATGTTGAACTTGTTTTAACTTGCTATCTTCTCAATTCAAGTTTTATATAAACTCAACTTTATGTCTTCAAAAACATTTAACATAAGTTTTATAACAATTCGGAAGTTCCCGACTATCCAAAATCACCAAAAATCCCGTTTCATTTTAACAAATAAAAACTGCCAACCAACATATCCTATCATGATGCACATACCGTACATTCCTAATGCATAGGCTACATGTGTCTATGAAATAACTTATCAAGAGAACTTAGAACTAAACATCAGTTTTCATTTCAAGTCATTTTGAAAAAATATATACACTTAACCTTTTATATCAAATCATACTTTGGGATTAAATCAAAATTTGTTTTACCAAAACAAATTTGTAGCATCTAACATTTAGAAATCGAAAATGAATGCCGATGATGTTGAAGTCATCACCAAAATTATTTTTAAGCGACAAGAGTGAGTTCAGTACATCCAAACCATACTTTCGGTATTCAACCAAATGCATTTCGAAGTGGTATCAAATACTTTGTAAATGATACTAAGTACCATGATCTCAATTTCATGAACCGATTTCTTAAGTACTTATTTTCAAATAATACTACTATTATTTCTCCAAAATCTTGAAAAACATTTTCAAAGATGCCAGGATTTAAGTCCTCAAATTCTCTATTTAAATCCTTTTTGTTTATAAACCATGTTTATATAAAGTTGCTTTCTTATCTAAATCATTTCACAAATATATATCTTCGTTTAGGTTATCATAAACAACTCTTCTTAAAATTAAATTTTAACCCAACATTATCATCGAACTCCTTATAGTCAAACCGTAAAACCTAATTCACACAGTGTTCGTATTTAATGTTCACGTAAATTACTATCTACCCAACCCATGTTGTAAAAGGAAAATTTCGTATAAATCAACAACTATAGTAAATGCTCATAAGCTGGTCGAGCACAACTAACAAAACAATAAATGATAATAATTAAATATTATCATTTCTTAACAAACAAACACACCATAAATAACTATATCAATTTTCCTTTGAAAATTTTCCTTTTATATATAAAATATTATACTAGGTAAAATTATTTCATTTACCAATTTTCAAAACAATATAAATTGATTTGCCTTGTTCAAGTGTTTAGAAACTCCTATCAATAACATTGATCAGGCGCATCGATCAGAATTCATAAACCACTCAACAGACCAATTCACACAACATAAACAATTTTATAGCACTAACAAATATGCTCTCATATGTATAATACACTCAACTGATGTCAGGGCATTTCACGATCCTATCTCTTATTGAGTCATACCCAACCAAAGCCAAGGTTCTCGCTTAACCTTCAACTCTCATACCCATGCTGTGACAAGTATACATCAAATAACAATCAAAAATCATACAATATATCAATCATCTAAAAATACCAAAAAGAATATCATATTCTTTATTTTATTCACCAAACTACAAATATTGACAAACATATAAATGTCAAACGCAAAAGTTGGTGAAACATAAATTCCAGAAATCACAACGAGAAATCCAGAAATCACATAAAGGGGGAGGCCTATCAAAAACGGTACGTCCAATGAACCGAACACCATCAAAGAACACCGGACGCTAGTCCATAAAAGAAATAAGACGAAGCTCAACAAAACCAAGTACATCGAAACGTCAGTTGTAACGACTCGCCATTTAAACCTCCAAATGTCGACACTAATACTTCCATGATAATCATGTGTCGAACACTCAGGTGCCAAAAAGACGAATTGTTAGGGTGAAATAAAAGAAACAAAATAAAATAAGAAAGAAGGAACACAATATCAGAATCTCACAATGGAATGATCTTATATAATATCAAATGATAAATAAACTCTCATTCTAAGATACAAAGTTTTTCAGAGTTACAGTAATCTGCCTGGACAGTTATAACAATTTGTCCTCACAAATGCTGATGATATAATAGTAATGCAGTGGAAATAAATACTACGATAGATAAAACTCCAACTCTTCTCCAAAAGCTCCAAAGCATCTACGACTAAATATAGAAACATACACGGGTCTGACCCAAGCATTGTAAGAAAATAACAGCTTGATCAGTCTGGTAAGCCAGTGTGAGAAACTCAACAAATATAAGTGACATGTAATAGTAACCATTGAGACCGTATGGATTCCTGTAACGGTTTTCACCTCAAAGAAACCACTCATACATTAAGTTTAACATACAGTGATATGATAGATAATGTCTATAGTGTAGCACATAAATCATATCAAGTAGTTGCTGTGTGAATGCTACAACAATAATAGATATACAATCAATACCGCTAAGGCACATTCACATATGCATTGTTTTCCGTGGAGATGCCCCTGGTAAACTGAAGTGGATCTCCATGACAAGGATGTGAAACTTCCTTTCGAGCATCGCATATCTCAAGATAGGATATACACTAAGGTAAACATAATTGGCCCAATTGTGAACTGCATGGTGCCAAGTATCAACAACTCTCGCACGCAATAAATTGATAAGCATACTCTAGGTATGGAGTTGATATAACCTCATGGGTAACCTAAACCTAAGATTATGCATCCTTCTATGGTATTAGTCACTTTCGATGTCGAGGCTACGTTCGGCATCTTTCACACGAGTCTTCGTCACTCAAACAACACACGAATTACCAATTGGATTCCATTATCTCGAACAGATCATGAATTATTACATGGATTCAAGTATCTCGAACAGATCTCAAACCTCCACATAGGTTCCCAACATAAGTCTTCTGACGAATGTTAATGCTTCCCTCTCTCTTAGAATACTCCTCAAGATAAACAGTCTCATATGATAGCATCATTCGAAATGTTAACGCTGACCATTCCTTTGGATTTAACTTAAGGATAGACAGGTCAACTCTATAACATTCCACTTCGCAGCCGCTTCCAAAATTAGACCGAGTATATGGTTTTGAAGTGGTTACGAGTTCGCGTCCTCTCGTATAAGTACACTCTTCAAACTTACCAAACGCTCTAAACCCAATCGATGAATTTCCTACAAACTTAACTCCGGTTCTTTCAGAAATAAACAGACTATACATAAGAGCGGAGATAACCTCCAAACCGTTTGAGTAGACGGATTTTCTTATCATTGTCCTAGAAGAGCACGACGAGATTATACGTACAAAATATCATCTCCAAAGATAATTGTACCATATAGCACTCATGTTTCTTAGATATTCCCAAAGTTATATTTGGTCAATTTCGATATTTGACTAATCGACTATCTAGTACAAGATAGTTGTTTGTAAATGGAACTCAAGTCTAGGATACTTTCCATAAAAAATGAACATACAAAACACTATCAAGTCATACAAAGCACGATCAAGCCACATAAAGTTTAGTTAAGCTACTTAAGCAACTCCTGATCCCTTTTATTAAATTAATCCTTTTATTAATTAAAAATTTCTTTGTTAGTAAACTTATTTTTTCTAATAAACTTCTATCTTTTTTCCAAAATATTCCATACTTATAATTTCCTTCAAAATATCCATTTTAGGATATAAGAACTTTTGCAAATCCATTCAAATGATGTAAGACTAATGTTACTTAAACATTATCACTACAAACCCAAGACTATTTTGCTTATGCTTATCTTTAAATCATTCATTTAAAGATTTATTTACATCCTTAAGTATAATAAAAAAGGGTTATAGATGAATGATAGTAACATAATGTCATAAACCCAAAGCCATTCTTGTACCTATTTCTATCTTTGAAAACATTTATTTTAAAGATCTAAGTTCATATTTGGACAAGTCTAGCATTTGACTAGTTAACTATCAAGTTCTAAAAATGATTGCTTATAGAAATCATGATTCATACGCTTAACCCATTTATGACATTCCAACTTAACTATCCCTTGTTCAAGAGTGAAGCCAAGTATGTTAAAGCACCGGTTGCATCAAAACCTTGCCTAGACACTTCATTATTGAATCTCACAAAAGATAAGTCTACCTCCTCGGCTTTTAGTGTTAAGTATAGTATTAAAATTTCAAATAACAATAAGAAACCAACACGATTAACATGTTTCCGACATTTTTCGACTTACTATTCCTCGGTCAAGTGTGAAGGATGGTTGGTTAGAGCTCTATTTCTCTGTCCTTACTCGATATCAATCTTAACTCTCATAAATAGATAAGCCTTGCTTCGATGGCTTTTAGTCTTAAGTATAGTTAATTACTTTTCAAATAAGTAATTAAATAATTAAACATTTGGCCATTAAGAAATTACTAACCCCTTTCTAAACCTTCTATTTATTCTTTCAAAATCCATTTGAATGATATATATATATAATGTATAGTAACTTGTTTACCAAAACTTGATATTAAATAAACCATTTCAAAAGATATTTTATTCCAAAAGATGGTCAACATATTTTATAAAAAGTATATATACTTAAAAATGCTTAAAATCCTTTATAATACTTAAAATAGGTTTTAAAACATTTATTCAAAATATTACTTGAAAATAACAAGTTTATAAAATCCTTAAAAACTTGAAAATGACATGTTTTCTATATATTTTAACAAAATACTTCTTTTTAAAAATTCATAAAGATCTCAAACCACTTTTAAAATACTCTAATAAGAGTTATTAAACCCTTATAAAAAGAATGGAACAAAATACTTAAACCTAAATATCTTTTCAAACCTTTAAAGTCCAAAAATCAAGTCTAAACGGAGAAGTTTTGCACTAGTGATGTTTGGCCACTTTTCGAGATGTTACTTAACTTTTTACTATTCAAGAATTTTATAGAAATAAAAATACATATAAAACAATATAAATATGGGAATAAATCCCTAAGTATCTCGCAACAAAGTTTCACAGAAATAGCCAAAAACAAGGCGATTCCAAACTGCTTCTATAGCGACTATTGCTATTAGTGCACTTCTAAATCCGAGTAATATTCCAACTTATGTTCAACGACAAACTATGTGCTTTGTTCCAAGGTTTAGTCACATGTCATACAAGTCCATTCATGTCCATTCCAAGTCCATATACATGGATCACATATGTCATTTACTTTTAAACTAAGTATCCAAACCAATGTTTTAACATAATTTAACAAAAATTCAAACAACATATATACAATCAACAAAACATACGTATATGTTGTTATCCCTACTTTTGGTAAGGCCGTGATGCCAAGGACTCGACTAGAGAGTGAAGTCGGTCTGCCCCGGAGATCGGTTATCTACAAGTCCGCGATGGATACAGGCAAACTTGGTCCGAGTCCAGATTGAGCTACAATTAGCATGGTATGACAAGCAAAGCTATGAAAGGCAACATTCCAAATTTCAGGTTAATCAGAGTTTGTATGCTCAAGTTATGGATCGATCAAGATCCATGTGAAGCATGTCCATTTCGTATCCATCAATCCATATCCATCATTTCGTATACATCTAAATCGATACGAAGTGAGCACAACTCCATCCATTGGCATCCATCATTCGTATCCATCAGATTTCAATAGCTTTCGGCACTTCCCAAATCGATCATAGTCAACTCGTTCAACAACTATACATTTCGTATCGATCCCTTATCCGATCGATACGAAGAATAGGGTCAGGGATCGATACGAAACAGTGTCAGAGCATCGATATGAAAGACATGGCATCTGATGGATACGAAAGGCACAGTCAAACCAAAGGAAACAGTTTCAATGCACAAAAGGTGGATCTCTAGCGCCACGTTATCGATTCGAAGAATATCGATACGAACGTATCGATACAAAGCCTTCAACCCTACTAGAAAACTCAATTTTGGATTGAACATATCTCTCAAATTACAAGTCCATATGCCATGAAATTTTCACAGAAGCTTGCATATCAACTCAAGAGCCTCCATGATCGATCGCAGCTCAAATGGAGCCATTCTCAATCGATACAAAATCTGCATGGATCGATCCCAAATGACTCTAGATCGATCTTGTGGGCCCACCTACGCATGAGAAAGGGTATTTTGAGATTTGAGGCAGATATTTCCAGCCCTACACCTATAAATAGCACCTCCACGCCAACTAAAAAAGGACTGGTGGGACTTTTATGCTGCTGCTCTGCTGAAACTCCATTATAACTTGAGTGTTAGCCATTGTACTATTGTAATTCAGTTTATAATCAGCAATAAACAATAAATCCTTCAAAGTGGACGCAGGCTACAACGCCGAAAAACTATAAATTCTTGTCTTCTTTAACTACTGTTCATTTTTCTTGGTGTGATTGTTAGATTAGCCTCATTTTATTTCTTCATTCTAATCTCTTCAATTACATCCGAAGAGTGTTGTGCCCATTTTTGGTGCAAACACTTTGGTGCTTTCACTAAGAGAAAAATCTGCTTTTTCTCGTGCTCTGTGGATCCCCTACCGTTATTAGATTGCTAAAATCTAAGGAGGAGATCCAGATCTGTTTTCCAGTGGTTCTTTTTATCCTATTCAGATTGTTCTAGATCTAAGAAGAACTACATCCAGCATAGTGCGCAATACCAGAACTGCTTCAAATGTAGCATGGGCAAAATCCCACACAGTTGACCACCGCAGGCCAAGCATCAGTTGGAGTTCCAGATCCACTTGGTCTAGTAACTATAGATTAATTCCAGACCCTTTTAAAGGAGCTCACTTAAAGCCGTCAAGAGCTCACTCAGCAGATCCGTGCCAACACAGAACTCACGAACTAGCTGAATGAAGAAAGGCGAAGGAGATCTAGAAGGCGCATGCCTCTTATTCTTTGATTGAAAGCTCAGCGTCATTTGACTTCAATCATAGATCTACAAACCACCGATTAGACGGGAATTACGTGGAAGTCTCCAGGCACCCGTATGCTGCGAATTCCGGACAGGTCGGAATATGTCCTTCCACAGGGCATCAAGCTACACCCTCCTCCCAAGGAGGGATACTTCCTAACAACACTACCCATGACCATGCAGTAGTTGCTGCTATAGCTCTGGATTCCGAGATCCAGAACTAACTAGATCCAGCCCCTCGTCACCACATTCATGCTCAGGATCCTCACTTCCTTGAAGCCCAGAGCCAAGGAGGCGTGGAACGGGCCGTAGACAGCGACCAGACTGTCCTCGTGACATGGAACCCGACCATTCCTTGGCCCCGAATATCTAGATGCCCGATATTCCAACTATGATAGGCAAAATGATAAGAGAAAGTCAAGGCCTCACAAATGATGATTGGGGGATTTTTAAATGTCACACCCCGTTCACCAACGATATCTTACATGCGAAACCGCCCCGTGGATTTCGGATGCCGACCTTGCCTGTATAAGAAGGAAATTCGGATCCCAACCAACATATTCTGAAATATGAATGGCTTATGAATGCCGCTCGAGTTGACAACGCGGTTAAGTGTAGAAGCTTCCCTATCTCCTTGGGAGGCATTGTGACTATGTGGTTACCCGTTTACCACCTAGATCCATTTCATGTTTTGATCAGTTAGCTACTAAGTTTGTTGAGCAGTTCGTATGCATGCTACAAGACCGAAGGATGTCAATACCTTATCCTGTGTTACTGAAGCCCCAAGAGAGACTCTAAGGTATTATTTGGAAAGGTTCCATGCTGCTTGTGCCGAATTCAGTAATCCCAACGACAACTCTATTCTGATGGAATTGACTAAAGGGATCAATCCCGATTCCGGGTTTGGTGATTGGTTGGTGGGAAAACCCCCTGCTTCGTTGGACCATTTCTACGCAAAGGCAGCCCAATATTTGAGGAGGGAAGACGCCAGACGGTGTAGGAAGCAAGACGTCACAGGGCTCAATAGTGAAGGTATCCAGAGTAATGTTGTAGTGAAGCAGACCGAGGAGAGCTTCGGTAAAGTACAGTTGAACATTCAGAATAAGCAAAGCAGCAGAAGGGTGAGGGAGGTCAAGGAAAGAAGAGAGACCCTCATCGTGGGAGACCCAAAGCTCCTATGTTCGATCGATATACCCCTTTGAACAAGTCGCTAGAGAATGTTTATCTTCAAACCTATAATACAGGGCAGTACAAGAAACTAGCTTCAAAACCGTCGTCAGAGAAGCAGATTCAGACTGGGAAGTTTTGTAGGTTCCATGACTGTTACAGCCATAACACTAATGAATGCCATCATCTGCAAGACATTATTGCAAAGTTGATTAGAGAAAGGAAGTTGGAGCAGTTTGTCTGGGCTCCGCAGGATGGTATAGCAGGCCCATCTAATCCCAATCAAGGCCAAGGCTAGGCTAGGCTTGAAGAACCCGCACGTACTAGTGGGAGGTTAGTTATTAATACTGTGAGTGGTGGTTCTCATCCGGCTGATCGAAGCTGGAAGGAAATGGAGTCATATACTAGTTCGATTGGACATGTGGACTTCGAATGTTGTAGTGGTACTGATGAAGGGGCCTCGACAAAGCAATAGAGAACGATGATGGAGGACACCGCTTTCAGAAACCGTGATGCCAACAGAGTCGAGGCCCCTACTATTGATCCGTTGGTTATTTCTGCCCAGATAGGTCCTGCTTGGATGAGGAGGATCTTAGTCGATAGTGGAAGTTCTTTGAACATACTTTTTAAATGTGCTTACGACCAAATGCTGATGGAAGCGAAGGATCTGAAACAGTGTCAGTCACGTACACATGGTTTCAATGGTAGTGCAACCATACCAACTGGAATGGTGGAGTTACCCATTGAGTTGGGCATTGGTGATCGTCGGAGAGTCCGGATATTGTGGTTTATTGTTATAGATATTCATTCTCCTTATAATGCTTTCCTAGGCCGACCGGCCCTTGCGGAGTTCAGGGCAGTGATTGCCCCTTGGTGTTTGACCCTAAAATTCCCCATTGATAATGGAGTCGGGGTAGTACATGGTGATCAGGCGGCTGGACGCGCCTGTTATGTTGCAGAGCTGCAGGATGCACAACGAAAGGAGAAAGGTAAGGGCGTAGAGGAATCTCTCTGCGTCCGCTCTATGGAGAATTGACAACTAATGCCTGAGCCGAGGCTCGGACGCCACAACCAGTTTCTTAAAGATCTAGCTCCCAGAGACAATGATGATGAAGGGGAAGCCAAAGAATACTAGGCCTCCCAGGTAGAGTTAACAATTGATGTCCCGGTCGACGACGATGATGATGCTAGAGTGGTAAAGATCGGATCGCAACTCAGCCCTCAGATGGGACAGGAACTGTTCGATTTTCTCTGGGAAAACCTCGATGTGTTTGCCTAGACTCATTCAGACATGTATGGGATCTCGCTGAATATCATGAGCCATGCATTAAATATCGACCCGCGGCACGTCCCGGTGAAATAAAAAAGGCGTAGTATGGATCCTGAGATATCTGCCGCCCTGAAGGAATAAGTGGATAAACTCAAGGCTAATGGGTTTATTCGTGATGCTTTGTACTCGGAGTGGGTATATAATCTAGTGCTTGTCAGAAAGTCAAACGAGAAGTGGCAGACATGTGTAGACTACTCAAATCTGAACAAAGCCTACCCCAAAGACAGTTTCTCGCTTCCCAGAATCGATCAACTGGTGGATTCAACAGCCGGACATGAGCTCTTATCCTTTATGGACGCATACCGGCTATAATAAAATCCCGATGCACCTTCCTGACCAGGAGCACACCAGCTTTATCACTGATCTGGGACTTTATTGCTACAAGGTAATGCCGTTTGGACTCAAAAATGCTAGAGCAACCTATCAAAGGCTCATAAACCGGATGTTTGCAAACCAGATTGGGAAGACTATGGAGGTGTACGTAGATGATATGCTCATGAAATGGTTGTTATCTAGCAACCACATCAGTGATTTGGAGGCGATGTTTGACATACTCCGACAGTACAGAATGACGCTAAATCCGTTGAAGTGTCATTTTGGAGTCGCGTCTGAAAAGTTCCTTGGGTTTATTGTCAACGCCAGAGGAATTGAAGCCAATCCTGAAAAGATCTGGGCGATTCGGAATCTCGAAACTCCCAGAACCATAAAGCAAGTGCAAAGTCTTAATGGGAAGGTGGCAGCTTTGAGCAGGTTCATTTCCTGATCCACGAACAAGTGCATTCCCTTTTTCAATCTGATCAAAAAAGGAAACGAAAATCTGAATGGACAGAGGAGTGTGAGGGCGCATTCAGGGCACTAGTCCAACATCTGGCAAAACCTCCCATCTTGTCGAAGCCGGTTGATCACGAGAAGTTGTATATCTATTTGGCAGTTTCGGCAAACGCAATCAGTGCCGCGCTAGTTCGAGAAGAGGGTCGGATCCAATGATCGGTCTATTATGTTAGCAAAAGATTGACGGGAGCAAAAAGGAATTACCCATAGAGAAGCTAGCTTATTGTCTTGTTGTAGCCTCAAGAAAGCTCCGCCCGTATTTCCAAGCTCATCCAATCATTGTTTACACCGACCAGCCGTTACAACAGATCCTGACGCGACCTAAGGCGTCTAGTAAGCTGCTTAAGTGGAACATCGAGCTGAGTCAATTTGATATCACTTATTCACCAAGGTGAGCTATTCAAGGACAAGTTCTGGCGGATTTCATAGCTGAGTTCACCATACCGGAGGACTTGCCCGAAACCAGTGAACCTCCCAACCATATAGGAAGCTATACATCGATGGCGCATTAAACGACTGGTGCTCAGGCGCTGGAGTGGTGCTCGAAAACCCAAAAGGGCGATTTGTATGCTATGCTTTGAAATTCGACTTCCATGCAACTAACAACGAAGCCGAGTATGAAGCCTTGCTTGCTAGACTAAGGCTTTCCAAGGATTTGGGAGTCGTCACTGTGGAAATTTACTGCGATTCACAACTGGTGGTGTGCCAGGTTCAAGGAGAGTATCAAGCCAAAGATCAAAGTTTGGCCTCCTACCTTATGCGGGTCCAAGAACTGTTGAACCAGTTTGACTATTACACTATCCGATGTATACCCCGAGAGCAAAATTAGAAGGCCGATTCTTTAGCAAAACTGGCCAGCACTGACGAAACACAACTGATGGGACTCGTCACTATGGAGACAGTTACTGCTCCAAGTATTGATCAGGTGGAGACAAATTGGGTTCATGAGGCAACACCTAAGAGGGAGTCATGGATGACTCCAATCAGCAATTATCTTAACATAGAACGTTACTCGAACGTAGAAGCGAGAAAAGACAAGTTCTCTGAAAGGCTTCACGGTTTGTTATCCAAGAATGAGTCTTATACAGAAGGGGGTTTCTGTTCCTTTACTTCGGTGTATCGCCCACAATGAAGTCAAGATGGTGTTGCAGGAGGTACATGAAGGAGAGTGTGGCGATCACACTGGGGGGCAAGCCCTTGCGAATAAGATACTCATGTACGGGTATTTCTAACCAACCATAAACCGAGATGCTTTGGACTATGCTAAGAGGTGTGATAGGTTCCAGAAGCATGCTAGAATTCCGAGAGCCCCACCAACCCAGATTACCCAAATGGTCAGTCCATGGCCATTTGCCACATGGGGTATCGATATAGTAGGGTCCTTGCCTCTAACTAAGGGTGGTGCGAAGTACGCCATCGTTGCGGTTGACTACTTGGCTAAATGGGCGGAAGCTGAGCCCCTTACCACTATCAAAACAAAAAAAGTAATCAACTTTGTTGTGTGCAACATCATCTGTCGCTTCAGCCTCACACAGACAATTGTAACAAACAATGGGGCCCAATTTGATAGTGTCGAGTTCAAGAATTTCTGTCAACGCTACCGCATCTAGAAGAAGTTCTCAGTATTAGCTCACCACCAAGCGAGTGGACAATCGAAGCCGTCAATAAAGTTATCGAGTCCATTTTGAATAAATGACTGGAGAAGGCTGGAGGTAAGTGGGTCGATGAGCTCCTCATGGCCCAGTGGGAATATCGAACTACCCATAAGTCCGCAACTGGCCATACTCCGTTTGCGCTCTCCTATGGCTCTGAAGCCGTTGTTCCAGTTGAACTAGAGGTACCTTCTCACCGTGTGACTTATTATGATCCAAAGACGAACACCATCCTACTTGCAGAATCTCTGGACTTGTTAGACAAGAAGCGTGAGTAGGCTGATTTGAGCGCAGCCGCACATCGCAACCGAGTCGCCCGATTATACAATGCTAAGGTCCGACCTAGAACCTTTGAAGTGGGCGATCTCATACTCAAGCGGGTTTATCTGATCCCTTCGTACATGAAACCGACATGAGAAGGACCATATGTCATCGAACGGAGGCTTGGAGACGACACATTCATGTTAGCAACTGTTGATGGTCTCTCACTACCGAGAGCATGGATGACCAAAAGTCACCGTCGCTATTACATATGATCGGCTTTCATTCATTTAGTCTGCTTTCCTTTTCAAGTTTGTTTATGCAATTCGAGAAATTGTATTTGTAATAAGGCAACTGATTTTGCCATGATTTCTTATTTCAGTAATAAAGTGCAGACTCACAAAGACATGTTAATGATTCCTAGATGCATCATGCTACCGCCATGATGTACGAAGCGTTGAGTCCCATCTTATGGTGGGACTCGTTCAAATAGAGAGTGATCGTGACCTGACCGGTCACTCGCTAGATGAAACCCTGAGCTCGGGAGGCAAACAGCGATCAATCAAAAGAGAATCGAGACATGACAATTCCCCAATCAACTCCAGCTCCTAGAGTGCGAGTTGAAGTGCAAACTCCAAAATTGACATGAATCGACCGTCCAGCTCGAAGAGGGTGGATCCTTCCATCCATGTCCTCGCTTATTTCCAAAAGCTCGAGGAGGGTGGATCTGTTCATCCACGACCTCGCTTATTTCCAAAAGCTCGAGGAGGGTGGATCCGTCCATCCACGACATCGCTTATTTTCAAAGCTCGAGGAGGACAAATCCGCACATCCACGACCTCGCTTCTTTTCAAGCTCGAAGAAGATGTATCCTTCTATCTATGACTTCGCTTACTGGATCAAGGAGGATGTGATTCGACCATCCACGACCTTGATTAACTCCTTATTCCCAGAGTGTGAATAAGATCGTAATACTTAAGCAGATGTGATCGACCGTTTGTCAACTGACTCTAGATTCCCGGAGTGTGAACTAGAGTACAAATATTAAATGGTCGTGACCGACCGCCCATAAAATAACTTATGTCCCCGTAGTATGGATATAATTCTAAACAATAAGCAAGCATGACCGACCGCCTGCATACAAGTCTAAATCCCCAAACTGTGGATGCAAATACTGGCAAGCGAGCGAGTGTGATCCGACTGCTCAAACTCGTGTCACTTTAACTTTGTTCCAACTAAGTTAAATCAAATTCAGTAAAGGTGGAGGATGACTGCCAACTGACTACTTCAATTCTCCCCAGAACTGGGGGCATAACTCAAGTTCCAGTCGCTGACCGAGATAGCACAATGTTGGGACTTGACTCAACGTTTGATTATGATCCGAGGCCATGACTTCAGGACTTAAAGATCAGACTCAAGTTCAAATCAGAGACTAAAGCTTCATTGGTACATTAAATGGAAATGTGAGTGCTAAAGTACTTAGACGAATAAACATAGAGTTATGATAGAAACAAAGGAAAATTTTTATTTACACTATTCTTTGAGAAAGTAAGTACAAAATCTGTTCAAAGAATTCCTATAAGCAGGGGCCAAACCCGCATATATACATGGCCTGCAAAAAGAAAAAGAGAAGCTTATTATACCCATCTACAAAAGAGGAAGCGAAAATGCAAATCTACGCCTTCCGTTTCTTCTTGACTTTCTTTGGCGTAGATCCACCCGAGCTACCACCCGGACCTCTCTTTGAACCCTTGCCTCCCTGGCTCGCTCCAGCTTGCCTCCGTCCGGTGGAATCGACGCAGTCTCTTCTTGAGAACCCACAGGGATTGAAGTGTCCTCTGTGTGTGGAACCGGTGGAATGGTGGCACTCTCGATGCTAGAAGAATGAGGCATTTTGGTCTCAATAATGGTGCCACCCGGAGAAACCACAATAATAGGGACCGGACCGGGACCCTCCATGCCTTCGCCGGCTCTACGAGCCTGCTCAATCTCGGCTTTAATTTCTACCATTATCTGTTCCTCCTGGCCCACATGCTCACTCATCTAAATGTTGTCGATCGGACCCAAAGAGCCCGTGATAATTACATCTTCGTCTACATTGAAAGGCACTTCAATACTCGGATCGCTTTGATGGCTGAGGAGCACTTCCATTAGTTGATCATCAAGCATGTAGCTGCCATCATGTGTCTCCCCAACCAAAGAAGTAATTGTCATAGTTGTGGCCTCCGTAGTTGATGCCTCCTGCTCGTGGTGGATTTCTTGAGTTGTAGGAGGGTCGGCCGGTGTAGAATCTATGACTGAATGAAGATAAGAGAATATATTAGTAATATCTTATGATAGTGCTCCTGCATTTTGAGGAATAGGAGAAGTGTCCAGAATACCTTCCTTAAGTTGGCTCCTAGGTTGGGTTGACGGGCCTTCCGAGTTGTGCTCGGTGATCGGAGAGAGATGCGGCCTATCAGGATCATACCAGACGACTGGAGGATCAACAGAGGAAGTAGGCTTAGTTTGAGACGTTGGAGACACTTCGGAACCAACTTTGCAGTGTTCACTTCCGGATCCTTCTCCAGCTTCCAGATACTTAGCGGCCAGATCCTCTCTCTGAAGCGCGATCGCCGTGTCATGAAGGACTTTAGGCTCATCTTCGATCAGCATTTGAGTTTCTAATTCAAACTCATTGATGGTTGCAACATTGCGGATCACCTTTTCGTCCTCAGGCAAGCGGTTCCAGGCCTTATATAATTGGAAGGATAGTCTTCGCCGAGTCAGTTAATGTTGCAGTTTCCAAGACATTAGCGTTGTAAGTGACTAGAAGATCTTCAAATTCGCTTTCCATCCTGGCCTCTACAGCTTTTATTTCCTTTTCCACCTTGGCGTCGGCTTCTTTGGCCTTTTTGTTCGCAGAATCCCTCTCTTCCCTAAGTCTAACTACCTCCTTACACGCCTCCTGGGTCACTTTTTTACCTTCATCTTTCTCTTTAAGGGCCTTGGTAAGCTTCGCCTTTAATTCGGCGACTTCTTTTGATGCGGCATCCCTTTCTCGCATAATAACAGTATTGCGATGCCCCATTTCCTGCACCAAATCCATGTGCGTTTTCCTCATCTCCTCCATAGACTTCATGGCTTCCTTGGCTCTTTAGCTGGTCTCAATCTTGGTTTTCCTCGAAGACTCAATTTCATTGGTAAGCACTTCTATTATTTTGTCCTTATGAGAGAGATCGCCTTCTAGTTTCTTGATAGTCTTGGCCCGCTCAAAAGACACCGCCGAAACCCGTTCTGCGTCTTAACCCATTCACGATACTGGTTGTATGCGTCATGCACATAGTCCTGCACTAATTTCTCTATGTCACTTGGGATTCTTTTCAAGTTGGGAGGGAAGTGGAAGCCATCGAAACATATGGTCGGAAAATCTTTCTTCAGCTGTGCGATGCAGATGGCTCCCTCCCCCGTAGGCTCTATGAAAGTTCGTTCTACGACGACAGGAGTTTCTGATTCAGCTCTGCGGCACTGATCGTCGGTTCTTAGAGCGTGATACGGTGCTACTTGATGTGAAGATTCTGAAGAGGGCCTACCGGAGCCGGATGGTTTTGAAGGTCCATTTGGTGGCGGAGATCGCGACCTAGAACGGCGCCTGCTTTGATTTGATCTTTCCTTTTCTCTATCATGGCGCTTGCGCTCTTGGCTAGAATGATAACCACGACCATAGTCTCTTTTGCTTTCGCGGCGATGTGATTCACAGTGCGATCCGGATGAATGTCGCAAAGAGAGAAGTTTGATGAGAAGGAGCCTTGTTTCACCATCGTATCTGTAAAACGAAAAGAGGAGTAGAATTAGTTATCGCCAGAAATTAAGAAGCATGTGATGAGATGTCGTGTGGTGCCATAAAGTGTGTGTATGCGTGTGCAAACCCCACAACCGACCGGTTGTAGTAGCCCTGCTTATTGGAGTTGTCTCCCCTATATCTATTGAAGGTAGGTCTGCACCAGTTCTTGATGGGGAGTGAAGCCCCTCTAGCCCAGGGTCAGGGAATGACAATATATCATTCGGGATAGGAATGTCTGATAAACCTTTCAATGATCTTTCCGTCTGCGAAGAAGGGGTCTCCTGACCTATGGAAGTTGCAACGAGCTGAGCTGGTTCAATAGTTTTCTACCTCTTAGCTTTATGGATGATAGTTTTTCTTTTTCTCTTTGATTTTAATGGCCGAAGGCCCTGTGGAGACACGACCGCGGGCTCTTGACCAGCCTCTGTCCCCTCGTCATCGTGAGGTTTGATGATTATTACGCCGGGCGCGGCCTGAGCTCCTTCGACCGGGGGCATGACAGGAGCCCGTCTTCCACTTTGACTTACTGGGACCAGTCTGGGAACCCCTGTCAGCCCTATGCTCTGACCTCTTTCCATAAGCCCAACGACAATCAATTTGTCGTCAGTAAGGACTTCGTCTATTTCCCTTAGTTCGGCAGGCACCGATTGAAGTGTCCTCACTATTTCTTTAAAACGTGCTCCTTCGGGTCGTGGAATATCAGCTATGAATGAAATACAGTAATGGATTCAGCATCGATTTATATTACCCAGTTAACTGATGACCAAGTGAAAGTACTTACGTCTGACCAACCATCGTCTGGCGATCCTCGGTGGGCATCTCACGTAGAAGCACTCCGTCTTAAAGTAGCTCAACTTACTCCACGCACCTGCCACCACTTGGCAATTTCTGACCACTTCCAAGAAAGTGAACGACGGATTATCTCCCCGACTCTTGACATTGAATAAGTATCTGATTTCATCGACGGTCGGGGATCGAAGGAGATGCTCCATAAGTATGATATATAGGTTGTTGAGGAGCGCGTATCCATTGGGATGGAGATGAGAAGGCGTGATCCTCAGAAAGAATAGCACGTCCCGAATGAACTGATTGAACGGGGGCAATGTTCCAGCCATGCACATGAATCTATTACATGCAGTGAACCCTTCCGGGGGATTATGCGCTCTATCTTCTGGCCCCGGTAATTGAACTTCTTCCAAAGATAGTCCATGCCTAAGATAAATTCTGCCCAACATTTCTTCTGAGATCTTGGACTGGACGGAGTCCTCCGGATTCATAACCAATACTGCATCCGCTAGTCCATTCGGAGCAGGATATATTGTATCTGCCGCAATGTCTGGCACTTTGATTCTAGGAAATGGAGGACTTTGAACTTCTTGTCGCTCTAAGCTCCCAGGATCCATAACTATTGAACTCAATAAAAACCATTATTATATGGCAAGAAACCCATGTCCCTCCCCCGGTGTAAAGTGAGTGATTGTGTTGTGTAGTGAAATGCTACATAATACTCTAAATTTCTACAAGTTTGAAAGATGGTAAAACGACAAGACTTCGAGATTCGACCAGAGTGACCATCACCGCTGACCGTTTCAACTGTGCCATCCTGACTTCGAAGAACGATCCATGTTGAGGTTGGTTATGTTTATCAAGCTACAGTTCCATCGACGAGCTTTGATGGATAGTCATACATGCAGTTTTACAATGAAGTCCAAATATGCAAGGCTAAAGCTCGTCGGAGTTAAGTGTTCGAGTATGCAAAAGCAATTGATTTCGTATCCATCATGGTTTACTTTGGATCGTTCCCCTGAAGCTTATATTCGTATCAATCCAAGACAGACCGATAGCCTTCTCGTATCGATACAGACTTCGTATCAGTCTCTGGTTCGTATTGATCACACACTCGTATCGATCACTCCAAGTATCGATGCTCTTCGTATCGATCCCAAGACCTTGATTTTGGATCGATCACACCACTTCTCCCAAACTACATCTACATCGATACGAAACATGCTCCACACTTCTCGGATCGATCAGGAGGACTGCCTGCAACCATCTCCAAAACATTTTGATTGATCCCATCTCCCATCGACACGAATTTGGGTAAGACTTGAAGTCAGTGATTCCATCGACTCCTTACAGTGTTCTCCTTCTTCCCCAAACCTCCAAGTCACTGTTAACTACATTCTCGAACTCTCCCCAGTCAAGCTCCGGCGCCAACACACCGGAGTTGGCCATCACCATGAATGGAATGGCATGGAACTCGAGTCTTATCACTTTAAAGATGGATCTACTGGTTATTTACCTAGATTGAAGGAATCGAGTTAAGGGTTAATGGATTAGTTGTTTGAAGATGAGAATTCTGCAGTTATTTCTATTTCTCCTATCGATACGAAGTAATAATAGAAGCAAGTAGAAAATATTCTAAGTCCAAAATGTATTTATATGCCTTCGTATCCAAAGAAAAACTTTTTTATCCCAGTCACATAACCAATTGAAGCGGTCAACATCCATCGATACGAAGGGCGTTGCATAATTATGTCTGGATTGTGCGCATCCATCGATACGAAGAATGACTTTCGTATCCATCAACATGAGTTGATCCGGAACCTAGCATTTCATATCCAAAATTGTGAAACCAGCATTTCAAATCCATTGATCCAAGACCCGATATGTCATATCGATCGATACGAAGCACGCCGTGTGCCAGTCTATCTCGTATCGATAGCCATCGATACGAAGCCTACCTTCATACATCTCAGATTGATCCAGGAGAGAATCGATACAAAGAAAGGTATCAAAACAACTATCGATCATTGTTGCAACTCGGATTTCACATCGATCCAGGAGAGGATCGATACGAAACTCGATTAAAAAAGAAAAATAAAATAAAAAAGAAAGAACTTGGTAATGACCCGTGAACGTGCAAGCATAAACGGGAGTCAGGTTAACATACGTGCATGTATGCCATATTAACATTCGATTTTCAAAGTTAACAGAAATTGGATGCTTACCTGGTGACAGCCGGAATACTAAACAACAAATTGCTAACACTCAACCTTCAGTTAGAACAAAAACTATGTGACCATTGGTAGTCTACAACTCAACATTTATACTACTAGAAATCAATCGGAGGACATATCTCTTGATAAATAACAACAACTGTTCAGCATATCGGATAGAACCTTTTTTCAAAATAAAGATTGCAGCTTTTCAAAGCATGTCATGTTCACACAGGACGTACTTTGGGGGGAAAATGTTATCCCGCCTTTTGGTAAGGTCGTGACGCCAAGGACTCAACTAGAGATTGAAGTCGATCCGCCTAGGAGATCGGTTATCTACAGTCCACGATGGATACAAGTAAACTTGGTCCGAGTTCGGATCGAGCTACAATTAGCATGGTATGACAAGCAAAGCTATCAAAGGCAACATTCCAAATTTCAGGTCAATCGGAGTTCATATGCTCAAGTTAAGGATCGATCAAGTTCCATGTGAAACATGTCCATTTCGTATCCATCAATCCATATCCATCATTTCGTATACATCTAAATCGATACGAAGTGAGCACAACTCCATCCATTGGCATCCATCATTCATACCCATCAGATTTCAATAGCTTTTGGCACTTCCCGGATCGATCGTAGTCAACTTGTTCAACAACTATACATTTCGTATTGATCCCTTATTCGATAGATACGAAGAATAAGGCCAGGGATCGACATGAAACAGAGGCAGAGCATCGATACGAAAGACATGGCATCAGATGGATACGAAAGGCACAGTCAAACCAAAGGAAACGGTCTCAATGCACTAAAGGTGGATCTCTAGCGCCACATCATCGATACGAAGAATATCGATATGAACGCATCGATATGAAGCCTTTAGCCCTACTAGAAAACTCAATCTTGGATCGATCATATCTCTCAAACTACAAGCCCAAATTCCATGAAATTTTCACAGAAGCCTGCATATCAAATCAAGAGCCTCCACGATCGATCGCAGCTCAAATGGAGCCATTCTCGATCGATACAAAATCCATATGGATCGATCGAGATCGATCCCAAACGACTCCAGATCGATCTTGTGGACCCACCTACACGTGAGAAAGGGTATTATGAGATTTGAGGCAGATATTTCCAGGCCTACGCCTATAAATAGCACCTCCACGCCAACTAAAAGAGGACTGGTGTAACTTTTATGCTGCTGCTCTACTGAAACTCCATTGTAACTTGAGTGTTAGCCATTGTATTGTTGTAATTCATTTTATAATCAGCAATAAACAGCAAATCCTTCAAAGTGGACATAGACTACAACGTCGAGCCACTATAAATTCTTGTCTTCTTTTACTACTGTTCATTTTTCTTGGTGTGATTGTTAGATTAGCCTTGTTTTCCATTTTATTTCTTCATTCTAGTCTCTTTAATTACATCTGAAGAGTGTTGTGCCCATTTTTGGTGCAAACATATGTTATATTTTTATTCAAAATAAGGTGTTAACTCACCTTTAACCACACAAATAGCCAAGATCCATGAACCCAAGCCAAACCCCAACCTTGCAATCACCTCATTTCTCCTCCTCCTTGCCTTGCACTTGCTCATTTGCCTCCACTTCCCATATAATGCTCATGGCCTTAGCTTCCTTTGGGAGTTTGGCTCACTTCTTCAACTTGTAACATGGGAAAAGGTTTTCTCAAATTATACTAAGCCTTATGGCAAAGTTTAAGGTGATTTGGTGTTTATTTGCAACTATTTCATTTAGTGAAGAAAGAGATGAAGAATCCATTAGAAAAGCTTGAATTTGTTTTGTGAATTTGTGATTATATTCTATGGGTGTGCCCCTCCTTTTATAGGCTAAGAATGATGCTCTTTAAGCTTGCACTCACCCTCCACCATGCCGTGGAAGCTTAACCTTCCATCACTTCTCCTTTATGCATACTGCTTGTATACCCTTCTCAAAATATCTCTTATCCATATGGAAGCTTCTAGAACCTTCCAAGCTCAATGAATAGAGGAGGGTGTCTGTTAAATAGTTTCTAATGTGTTCATTTGAAAATTAGTCAAATGCACAAGAGTTCAAATAACTTATATCGGTCGAAAAGCTGTTTGCCGATAAACCGATTCTCGGTCACATTATCGATTTCTCTTTGAAGAATATATTTTTGTAAACATCTTTCCAAAACAAGTTTACCATCATTAGTTATGATTTAAAAGAGGGTTAAAAAGCTTATTAAATCAATTTAGTAACATTTAATCCAATATTCAAATATTCAAATAATTCATATATACGACGTGTAAAAATTTTCGAGTCGTTGCATATACCATTATCAAAACCCCAAAAATAGATTTATTTTATACTCAATATTTATAGTGTTCATATTAAAAAAATTGCATCTATATTTATTTATAACCGAATATAGTTGTTATTTCATAAATAATACTTCGGATACATGAAAATAATTTCCAAAACTATATATGTCCACTAGAAAATGTCAAATGATATGCTCCTGATATTTCCATCATTATTACAATATATGAAATACGAAGCTCCATTCTACCACTTAATATTGACTACTCGTTTATTTTACTATGCTTAACTTATAGTCAGGATTTTCAGATCAAATATCTCGAATTTAAGAAATGGATCTTATAGAGAACAAATTTTCGATAAGAAAAATACATTTGGAATGAACATCATATTTCTTGTTCTATGTTAAACATCTACAAATATTTCCACCTACCATGTTTTCAATGTCTCTTCATCAAGCAGAAGTGACCATTCATGAACCATGTCCAAACTGTGCCAATATTATTACCATTCTCAAAATTTCACTTTCTCTTTCAAAAGGTCGAACCATTCCCTTTACTTCAAGACTACATGGGATTTCTTTACATAAATGCATTTGGTCATCCTTAACATTTAAGGATATCGAATAAGTTGCAATTAATAAACTGATTAAATTGGCATTTCAATGATTTAATTCTAAGGTATGTCTATAGTTCTTGGACAAATGTTGTTTTTTTACAAAATAAGATCCTTATTATATTTAATCATATTGAGCACATGATCTCACACTACGTTTAACTTGCTAACTTCGAGTGAAATATTTTTCATCGAGATTTCATATAATAAGAAATATGATCATTCACCATGCAACTTATGTATATGATCGAATATGGATCATATCTATATTCTTGTATTACTTTAGAGTTCATATCTCAAAGAAGACAATACACAGTCTCGGGAAAATTAATACTTAAGTGATCAAGGCACGAATATTTTTAATAGTTATGTAATTTTGACTCTTGCATGGGTCTTGAAGCAAAAACATGCCAAAAGATTTAGTGGTAGTTATATTTTACATTTTTTGTCAACCTTTAGTTCGGTTCATTTAGTAACTTTTCATTGATAAACAATTTTACCAATTATATTAATATGAAAATTTACTTTAGTAGATTATTTTAATACCACGTATGTTTTAATACTTATTAGATTGGTTTATTATATTTATCTAACAAGGCTCCCACTGGACTCTTCGTCTCTTAAAAATCCTAAAAGAAATATGGGAATTTCATAAATTATTCTAGTAGGTGTTAGGATCTATTTATCATGTTACTACAACCTTGAGGGTGCTCAATAAATTGTGCTCCCATAAACGATAACCAACATTTTAATAATTATATCTTGTATATAAATCCTAACCTAAGTTTTGTCCTGCTCCTAATAATCTTTATGACCTTGAGAGTGACGACCGCCCAACATCATCAGCACCCAAATGTATAACCTGTATAGTAGTGAGCACTGCAACGTTGCCCAATCTATGTAGGACGACCGTCAAAGGTTGTATTAAAGTAAATAAAACATATAACATGTCATCTATCTCACAGCGAATCAAATAAAATATAACAGTAAACATCTCAGATACAAAATAAGCGATACAATAATAACTGAAAGAATCATGGAAATCAAACTACTCAGATCCATACAACCATTCAACATAAGTGATAAAGTTTATACAACCGATAGTGAATTCAAAATAGATAACTACCTCTAAATATATAATAGCACTAGTAAGCTCCATAGTGATGCATGATGGAATGACAAGCAATAACAACTAAATATAGTAATACGAGAGTATAGCGTCTAGCTCATCTCCTATCCAGCTCCACGTGCTCTCCAGACCTGATATCCCTAATCTACACATTTAAGAGTAAATAGAATAATAGGAAGAAAATCATAAAATCTCAAGTCAGACAACAATGTGGTGTGAGCGGTAGAAAATATCAAATACTATAAAGTCAATATACTATGAAAAATGGTATGGAAAATCATGCCTGACCTATCCCACCATCCATAGAGTTAGCATATAACATAAAATGTATGCTACTCTACATCGTAATCATCATGGTGTACTATACATCAAAGTACTAATGAGTGTCTAGGTATCTACATCGATGATATCTATGTCATGTGACATCCCTCGAGTGATAAACAATCATGCAAACCTAGCATTCATCATCTATCCTCACGTACACACACTTAGTGTGTTGGATACATGACACTTGTATAACCTCATCGCTTAGTCAAGGACTACTTAATGTCCCGATTTCTCGGTACTCGAATTCATGTCACTCTATAGGCTAGAAACTAGACTACCATCACACTCATTCCAGGGTAAAGCGCAATGAAACATCGTTTGATCCTGGGCACACCCCACTACCAAGTAAGTGTCCTCACATACCTTTGCTTTGCAAGTACACTTCAAAAACGTACGAATATCAATGATTCCTTTGCACACGTCATCCATAGCAGAGCAGATCCAAGAACTATCCTTACTACTACTATTTGAAGTTGTCATAGTTGGGGACTATTCATGACAACCATCGTTAGTCGTAGAATATCATTGTTTGTCCCGTAAACCTCTTCCAACGGTTCCTTCAATCTGACTCATAGCAACCGACTCTACATCTCAAAGTACAGTTATCCATCATCGAAGCCATCACTTCCCATCATATAATCACCATCATCAATCGTGTGTCATCGTAATTGAAAATCACCACCGAGCCTCATGATTTGGTACTGACCTGAGCCTTAGCTCGAAAAATGAAGATGAGGCTCGAAGCAAGCTCATACTTAAAGACCCGAATCAACCATGTGAACGGCCTAAAGCAATTGCCCCTATGACTCAAAGCAAGCACACGAGTGACATGAAGCTATCTTATAACTCCCCACCATCAAACTATACTGCCTCGATCCATCAACCCGATCCAAATACCGTTGATCTGATCCCCACCGATTAAAGCCCCATCGAACCGAGCTCCACCGACCCAAACTCTACCACCGATCCATGCAGTCATGAACCATACTTGAACTACCTTGGATCAATATCGATCCATGGTACCGAGACCACGCTTACAATTTTTCCACCTTCCTCACTCGACCCATGCATGCAAGCGAGTGACCCAAAGCACTCCACCATATAACTCAAAGCAAACCTTCCCATGACACGAGCACGACTCGAAGCAACTTCCCACCGATCCAAAGGCTTCGAATCTCCACCGATCCATCTTCAATTGACTATAACTCGAGCAAATAAACTCCAAATGACTTTGAAACCTGAAACATAACTTTAGGGTGTCCTTCTTGACCTACCTTATGGATTGCAAATCAATTAGACAACTTGACCTTCATGGGTCATCATCGATCCAAGACTTGTTCCTAAAATTAAATCGCCATTCAATCGACATTTTCAACCATTCAAACATCATACATTTAAGCAATCATTATATATAATATATCCTAACAAGAATACATCCATACACATCAAAGTAAAGCCTAAATCTAAGGGTAGAAACTAGATAAACTATAAGAACAAGGGAGATCCATAAGAACAAAATTTCACAAACCTTTTCTAAATCATTTGAAATTTTTATATGTGATTAGTCAAGGTTAAAAACACGTTCTAGGAACCAAAAATCATTTTAAAATATCGTTTTAAGATGTATAATGACTAATTAGTAGGTGAGAGGTCCTAACCACTCACCTAAATCCAATAAATCCAAAGATACATAAATCTCAAGATGAATAGCAGCTCCAAGTGATCTCTAACAACAAATCTCCAAATTCAATTGCTAATTATGCTAATTTCTCCTTAATGATAAAATTTGGCTAATTAAAGTAAGGTTCATGGTATCATTTTGACTTAGAAGTGATAATGTAGGTTTTTTCTCTATTTTGGGAAGTGTGTAACGATGGAGAGAATCATATCGGCCCCATCAAGATGCTGATCTCAAAATGGGCTAGGGGGCTAGCCATTAACTTGCTAATTACCCATTAAGATGTTCAAAATCAAGTAAAACATCAAACAACCATAACTCCCAGACCGTGAGTCTATTTTCCTACCATGACCACTCTACAGAAAGAGAAACCATCGTACCAATCTAATGGAAGTAGTTTTTGATCCTAATCCGCCTCCTACCAAAAGTTATTGGCCATACAATATTTTCAGGGTTAAAATCGTCCGATAAGAATTCTAAGGATGGAAAATGTCTCAGGTAGTTATTTCTTAGTATTATAGAATCATACAACCCTAAATAAAAATAATATTAATATTTTATGATCCTCCAGTATGTAAAATACCGGTCGTTACATTTTCTTCCTTAAAAATTTCACTCTCGAAATCCCAAACTAAATCAATAAGTTATCCCGCACGCCTATCTACCATATACAAGCATAGACAACCATCACACATTGAACATGCATACATAACAACAAATGAAAAAGGTAACATCTAAGCCTATCCTAGTACGCAGGATACTACATAAAGGTATACTTCATGATTTCATAAGTAAAAGTAAAAGAGATAAATAGAAAATCTCACAAGTAAAGAGATTTGGATAAGTTGTCCACACGCTCTTCTTGATCTCCCAGATGCAATTGCTTTCACTTTTGCTCCACTAAACCCTTACCAGCTCTACCGTCTTCCTCCTAAGCTATTGGTATCACGTCCAATGATGTAAATGGGCCTACGAAATCTTGAAGCTTCCAATTCAATCTTGATATCATCTAGTTGATCCAGTGTGATAGCTACGCATGATTCATGCGCAAATTTCCGCAAGTGAGAAACGCGGAACACATTGTGCACTAATGCCATTCTTTGAGTTAAGTCAACTCTATAAGTGTAACACCCCGGAATTTTCCTGAAATAAATAACAGAATGTAATTAGAAGTTAAGAATTAGTCTAAAACGATAATTTTTGCAAACGTTTGAATTTGACTACGGGACTGCAACATTGTATCCGTAGTAATTTTCTTGACAATTTTCATATATAACTTGTTGAAATCTGTGCTAAAATGGAAAAGTTATAAACTTTTGAATAATTGTGAAAATGGAATAAAAATTCAAAAGAAAAGAAAATGAAAAAGGGAAAAAATACGTGGAGGCAATCGACCCGACCCTTGCTAGGTCGACCAAGGGAGGTCGACCTAGGGCAAAGACGGTCTACCCGACTTCTTTTTAAACGTGGGGTGCGATTTTCATGTCACTATTTGTTCGGCCTTGATCATTTAATGCGCGGCAAGGCATTAGAGCACGGTTTGGATAAGTTAGGGTTCTTAATCTGACGGCGTTGAGTGAGGGCGTTACCCTATAAATTCATAGCTAGGAGTTAGCCTAAACCTAATCTACTTCCTCCAAGCAAAGCATTGTCAAAATAAAACCCTAAACCCTAAATTTGTAAATAAATTTCTAAACTCCAAATCTCTTCCAAATCTCAAAATAAAAATAAAAAAAGAGATATCTTGCATATAGAGGGGAAGAGATTGAAGGATAAGTCTTGCGACGTTTGGGGCAGAAATTAGAGCTTAGGATGGAGGTGAGTGGAAACAGGCTTTTTAACATGTTAATTAAATTAATTGATTTTAATTCTACCCCTTTTGATTAGATTGTATTGCTGAATTTCATCCGTTAAAATTTCAAATGATAATTTACTTATTTTACGTCGGATAATATACATGTTTTACGTCTGATTATTTACATGTTTTACGACTGATTATTTATAGGTTTTACGACTGATAATTTACATGTTTTACGTCGGATTTTCAAAATAGACATTTAGTTCCAAATTTAATCTTTTATAATTGTAAATCCAGAATTTGAACAATGAATCTTTTCTCTAATTACAATTGACATATGCAAGTTTTAAGACCCTAAATCCTATGCTAAAACATGGTTTTATACTGTTAAATTGATAATTTAAATAATGTGAAAGTTGCGTAATGATTCGATCTAATATTGTAGATACGTAATGATTAGACTGCATAATGTTTATATTTCATTTTTTTTGAAGCGCAATGATTAGTGCGTAATGATTAGCTGTAATATCTTTTGGCAACTAAAAGAACTTAAATAAAATATGAATTATGAAATTAATTTACTTAAAATAAGTAAATGGAGAAACGCTTGGATTGTAGGCAATCGATCCAGTATTGATGTAGGTCAACTTTCATATGTTGTTTTGGACTAAATAAACAATTTGGTGGCCGTGTGTCTTTAGCTTGTAGCCAATTGACCTAGGTTGATGTAGGTCGACTGTCGTATGTCACTTTTGGATGTTATTAGACTAATTGGCGGCCTTGTGCCTTTAGATTGTGGACTTTGTTGTCCTTTAAACTGTTTGACTAGTAGGCATTTATGTCTTTTATTTTAAGGTGCAAATTTATTTCCCTTATAAAGTATTGTGAAGTTTGGTATGGCGTGTCATTTAGGCGACTTCTACCGTATTGTGAAGCCGGGTACGGTGCCATATTGTGAAGTTGGGTACGGTGTGTCGTTTAGATGAATTTCTCCGTATTGTGAAGTTGGTGCACTTGTGTGTTATGATCGGATTTTCTATCTTTCATTGTCATGCTCATATGAGCTTTTGATGCTTAAAGCTAGGTTATATCTAGTATCGGCAAGAGTTAGGCGTAATAACTCCCTTGGATACGTAAGAGGTATTTTGCTACTAGGATTAAGGGGTTGGGCATAGATGCATTCGATGAGTCACTATGCGAGTTTACATGTGTGTACTTCCTCTTAGTCCTAGCATGAGTTAAAGTGGGACAGTGATTGTTCTCTAATTATTAGACGATTGTTTGTGATATATTGTTATCCCTCATGTTTTTAGAACTAACTTATGTCCTTAGGTATATGACCTTAGGTACACAGACACTGTTTACTCTCTATATCACTTAGAGAAGACTTAGGGTCAGTTATATTTATGACTGATAATTTACATGTTTTAGGTCAGATTTTCAAAATAGGCATTTAGTTCCAAATTTAATCTTTTATAATTGTAAATCCAGAATTTGAACAATGAATCTTTTTCTCTAATTACAATTGATATATGCAAGTTTGAGAACCCTAAATCCTATGCTAAAACATGGGTTTATACTGTTAAATTGAGAACTTAAATAATGTGAAAGCTGCGTAACTATTATATTATAGAAATGTAATGATTAGACTGCATAATGATTAGATTTAATATTTAGAAATCTAATGATTAGACTGCATAATGTTAGATTTCATTTTTGTTGAAGCCTAATGGTTAGTTGCATAATGATTAGCCATAATATCTTTTGGCAACTAAAAGTAATTAAATGAAATTTGAATTATGAAATTAAATTGATTAAGTCTGATAATCAATTAAAATGAATTAATTTACTTAAAATAAGTAAATGGAGAAACACTTGGATTGTAGGCAATCGACCAGTATTGTTGTAGGTCAACTATCATATGTCGTTTTGGACTAAATAAACTATTTGTGTCCTTGTGCTTTAGCTTATAGGCAATCGGCTTAGGATTGATGTAGGTCGACTGTCATGTGTCTTTTTTGGACATTATTAAACTGATTGGTGGCCTTGTGCCTTTAGATTGTGGACCTTGTTGTCCTTTTGACTGTTTGACTGGTAGGCATTTATGTCATTTATTTTGAGGTGCGAATTTATTTCGCTTTTAACATATTGTAAAGTTTGGTACGAAGTGCGACTTTTATCGTACTATGAAGTTGGGTACGATGCCATATTATGTAGTAGGGTACGGTATGTCATTTAGAAGACTTTCTCCGTATTATGAAGTTGGGAACGGGGTGCACTCATGTGTTGTGATCAGATTTTCGATCTTTTGTTGTCGTGCTCATATGGGCTTTTGACGCTTAAAGCTAGGTTATATCCAGTACCGACAAGAGTTAGGCGCAACAAATCCCTTGGATACGTAAGAGGTATTTTGCTTATAGGATTAAGGGGTTGGGCATAGATGCATTTGATGAGTCACTATGCGAGTTTACATGTGTGCAACGACCCAGAATTTTAGTGATTTGGAATTGGAATATTTAATTGATTTTAAGTGTTTAAAAGTTAATTTTATGGATTTAACAACTTGAATTTCAAATATAACGATTTATTGGGTAATTTAATTTTTAAATTTAATAATTGGAATTTTCTTAAATAATTGAATCTTGGGTTTAAGCTTGATAAAAATAATTTAAAGGCTTATTAAATTTATGTTAATAAGAATGAAGATAATAGAACTTTTAAATTGAATTTATAAGCGATTTACTCGATTTTAAAAAATAACTCGTTTAAATTAACGAGTCAAAATAGCCTTCCAGGGCACCGTCTCAGATTTCGATGAAACCAGTTCCATTGGATCCGTAATAGTGTATTATTATAGGATTTCAAATTTCATAGCGTTTGGATTTATCCTTTGGTCGTGAGATATAGAAACGTAATGACATATGCAAGTTTTAGGACCCTAAATCCTATGCTAAAACATGGTTTTATACTGTTAAATTGATAATTTACATAATGTGAAAGTTGCGTAATGATTCGATCTAATATTGTAGAAACGTAATGATTAGACTGCATAATGTTTATATTTCATTTTTTTTGAAGCGCAATGATTATTGCGTAATGATTAGCTGTAATATCTTTTGGCAACTAAAAGAAATTAAATAAAATATGAATTATGAAATTAATTTACTTAAAATAAGTAAATGGAGAAACACTTGGATTGTAGGCAATCGATCCAGTATTGATGTAGGTCAACTGTCATATGTTGTTTTGGACTAAATAAACTATTTGGTGGCCGTGTGCCTTTAGCTTGTAGCCTATTAACCTAGGTTGATGTAGGTTGACTGTCATATATCACTTTTGGATGTTATTAGACTAATTGGTGGCCTTGTGCCTTTAGATTGTGAACTTTGTTGTCCTTTAAACTGTTTGACTAGTAGGCATTTATGTCTTTTATTTAAAGGTGCAAATTTATTTCGCTTTTAAAGTATTGTGAAGTTTGGTACGGCGTGTCATTTAGGCGACTTCTATCGTACTGTGAAACCGGGTACGGTGCCATATTGTGAAGTTGGGTACGGTGTGTCGTTTAGATGACTTTCTCCGTATTGTGAAGTTGGGTAAAGAGTTCACTTGTGTGTTGTGATCAGATTTTCGATCTTTCGTTGTCATGCTCATATGAGCTTTTGATGCTTAAATCTAGGTTATACCTAGTATCGGCAAGAGTTAGGCGTAATAACTCCCTTGAATACGTAAGAGGTATTTTGCTACTAGGATTAAGGGGTTAGGCATAGATGCATTTGATGAGTCACTATGCAAGTTTACATGTGTGTAATTCCTCTTAGTCCTAGCATGAGTTAAAGTGGGACACTGATTGGTCTCTAATTATTGGACAATCGTTTATGATCTATTGTTATCCCTCATGTTGTCAGATTTCTGACTTATGTCCTTAGGTATATGACCTTAGGTACACGGACACTGTTTACTCTCTATAATACTTAGATAAGACTTAGGTTCGATTATATTTAATTTCCTTATTAGTCTTATTCTCATTCACCGGGCTTTATGTCTGACCCATTCTATTTTTCCCCCACCACAAGTGAACAGAGTAGCCATTGATAGGTCCATTGCTGCCATCATATTATCGTGCTTGGAGTCTAGATCTATTTACCTTCTATCATGTATTTCCTATTAGTACATTTACTCTTTCTATACTTTGCTCATGAGGGATTAATTTTATGATACTTTGATGTTTGATATGCACTGATGATTTTCTGAGACTATGGTATTATAACATTTTGAAACTGAATATTTTCATGCTTTTAAGGTTTTTATTAGTGTTATTTATTTATGAGATTATTCTTATATATGGTATTATGTTTCCGCTGTGACGATGTTTGGATTAGATACATTATTTTTTTATCAATACTTTAGTCTCTATAATGCTACTTTTTACTTTAAACTGACGATCCCTATCTTTTGATGTGCGCTTTTGGTATGTTAAAGGTTGCGGGTTATTACATGTGGTATCAGAGAACTAGGTTCAGTATTCCTAGGGACATGAGCATATTTGACTTGTGTGGATATATATATATATATATATATATATATAATTCTAAATAGAAAAGGTGATTTTTTAAATTGTTTTCAAAATGGATTTTCAAAGTATAATTATGTATATACATATAGGTATTTTTGAAAAAGAAATCTTGAAGAATCCCTCAAATTCATGCATGTGCTGTTCTCTATCTTAAATCTTGTTTGAGCTATCTGTGGAAGTAATTAATTAAATCTTTACTATTCACAGATAAAGGTGGTTGATCCCATAGGATATGGCTCTACCGATATCCCCGATATTTTTGGCATGAACATTCCTAAATGGTTTCCCCTCATTAATTATAGGCTAGAGGACAGGTTGAGCCTTCGACTAGAGAGCCCGCGGAGATGGCGTTTGGTGGGGCCCTGCCCACCCACTTGTTGCACATGACTTTTCTATGCTATGCAAGTATTTTTCCAACTTGGGTGGGATGTCGTTCTTAGGCACTGAGACTTTTGTTGATGCTAGAGCTTGGATTTGTAGTTGTGAGCATATATTTGGACTTATAGGTTTGACAGATGAGGTTAGGAGGCGGCTTGCTACCTAACAGCTGCAGGGAGAGGCTCTTAGTTGGTGGGAGGTTGTTGAGGCTGAGACTGGTGGAGGTACCATGACTTGGGAAGAGTTTAGGCAGAGATTTGAGAGCTGTTCTTATCGCAGCCTGAGGAAGGAGTTACGTTAGAGAAGTTTATAGTTCTGAAGCAGGGTGATTAGTCACTTAAAGAATATGTTAATCAGTTTAATGAGCTTGTGAGGTTTTGAATGGAGTTGACTAGTACGCTACGTAAGAAGGTGCTCAAGTTTGCTAAGGGTTTGATTCAGCCACTACAGGGTTTAGCGGGGAGTCATATTTCTATGGGAGCTCCATATGAGGGTCTGGTTGAGATGGCATTACTTATTTCTATTGCTAAGAAGGTGGATGAGGCTCCAAAGGCTGAAGTGAAAATTTTTAAGAAAGTAAAGATGAAGGGTGGACTTCCACCTAATGGGAAGATCCAAAAAAGGGAGTTTAAGTGTTTTAAGTGTAGGGCCAAGCATCATGTTAAGGAGTGTTCGCTGTAGAAGCTGAAGTGCTTCAATTGTGATCAGGTTGGGCATATTACGAGGAGTTATCATGTACCATCCAGACCTACTTATCTGGCTTCTACTCAGGTGGTCCCGGCACATGCTGTAGAGGCTGTTCCCATTTCTAGTGTTCAACTAGCACTGGATAAGGGGAAGAAAGTGGTGGTTGAAGGTGTGTTATCTCTTTTTGGTGTTTCTGTTCACACTTTATCAATACTGGTGCTCTCATTCTTTTGTCTTTAGTAGACTGGTTGATTACTTGCAATTGGATACTAGTATTGTGACCGATCCTATTGTTGTGTCAAATCCCGTGGGGGGATCGACTTATTCGTCTATGATATGTCGGGATTTGAGATTGATGATTTTAGGGGTTGAGTTTGAGTGTGATGGCTATGTATTGTGGTTCTCTACATTTGGGATGATATTGGGTATGGATTGGATGTCCCTGTAAGGGGCTATACTAGGCTGATAGGCGGACTGTTAGATTGAGCTCTTATATGGGGCGTAGCTTAGAGGTTATCTGTGATCTGCGATGATCAGTTATGTTGAGCTACCTTTATTCCTTAGACCTACCACAGGATGAGCTTGTTTCTGTCCTAGTAGTTAGGGATTTTCCCGATGTATTTTTTGAGGTTACTGGTCTCCCGTTGCAAAGAGAGATCGAGTTTTGGATATATCTTTGAGGCATATGGTTCTAAGGGAAAGATGCAAGTTCAATAAGCAGGTGAATGAGTTATTGAAGAAGGGCTTCATTTGGAGGAGTATTTCCAAGTGGGGAGCACTAGTCGTCTTTGCTACCAAGGCGGATGGTTCCTTTAGACTCTACGTCGATTACCACGAGCTGAACAAGCCAACGAAGGAGAATCCATCCTTTGGCACACATATATGATCTCTTCGATCAGTTAGTTGGAGCGAGAGTGTTTTCCCCACTTGACTTAGCCACAGGTTGCCATCAGTTTAGAGTAGCTGAGGATAGTATTCAGAAAACTGCATTTAGGACTCCCGATGTGTTATATGAGTGGTTAGTCATGCCTTTTGGACTAACCAATGCTCCCTCTTATTTTGTGGACTTGATGAGTGAGTGTTTAGGGAGTTGATGAATAAGTTTGTAGTGGTGTTTGTGAATGGTACCTTGGTATACTCGAGGAGTAAGGAGGAGCATACTTTACATTTGGAGGAGGTGCTTTGGACACTCGAAGCACATAAGCTTAAGGCTAAGTTTTCTAAATGCCACTTTTGGAGAGATGAGATATGCTTTTTAGCACATGTTGTTTTTTATAGTGGTTTGGCTGTAGATCCTAGTAAAGTTGCGGTGGTTCAAGATTGGCATGTTTTGAAAAATGCCACGGATGTAAGAATTTTTCTCGGTCTTGCGGGCTATTATAGGAAGTTCATTAAGGATTTTGCTAAGATATTTGCCCCATTGACCCACCTTACCAAGAAGAATCTAGCTTTCGTATGGGATGCTAAGTATGAGGATGCCTTTATTAGATTGAATGAGGCTCTGGCTAGTGCACCTGTATTAGTGTTACCTGATGGGGGTATGCCTTTTACTATCTATACCAATGCTTATGGTATGGGACTATGAGTAGTGCTGATGTAAGAGGGCAGAGTTGTATGCTATGCTAGTTGGCAGTTTAAGACTCATAAGAGGAATTACTCGACGCATGACCTTGAGTTGGAAGCTATAGTCTTTGCTCTTAAGTCTTGAAGACACTATCTTTTAGGTGAAAGATTTGAGCTTTTTATATACCAAAAGTCGTTGAGGTACTTGTTCTCCTAAAAGGACTTGAACTTGAGGCAGCAGAGATGGATAGAGTTTTTAGCCTCTTATGACTTTGAGATCTCTTGTACCCCGGGCAATGGGAATGTGGTAGCAGATGCATTGACTAGACAGAGAGCTACATTGAGTCCTTTATTTTGGAGTGGAGACATTTGGAGTATATTTCCACCTTTGATTTTAGGATATCATTTGATATCACCCCTGGATTATTAGCAGCCTTAGATGTTCCATTGACCTTAATGGAGCAAATTGGATCTAGGCAGAGAGAGGATGATGAGCTGGTAGACATATTGGATAAATTGGGCAGATGAGAGTCGTCGAATCATCTGAGGTGTTATGCCATATACTCGAGAGGATGGTTGAGAAGAGATGGTACCTTTGTGTTCCCTGTAGTGTAAACTTGATAGATGTAGTATTGGCAGAGTCACACCACTCTAGGATGACTATTCATCGTGGTGTAGATATGATATACCAGGACATGATGAGAGTTTTCTTTTGGTCTGGGATGAAAAGGCAAGTGGAGGAGTATGTGGCTAAGTGTATGACTTGTCAAAGGGTGAAGGCAGAGCAAAAGAAGCCTGGAGGATTGTTACAGCCACTGGACATTCCACAGTGGAAGTGGGAGAGAATTTCTATGGACTTCATAGATGGACTACCCATATTTAGAAGAGAGAATGAGAGCATTTGGGTCATAGTGGACAGATTGAACAAGTGCGCTCATTTCATACCTATGAGAAGCACTAGGACAGCAGCTTCATTAGCAGCCTTATATATTAGGGAGGTAGTTAGGCTTCATGAAGTACCTATCAGTATAGTTAGTGATAGAGACCCACTCTTCACTAGCGAGTTTTGGAGGAGTCTGCATGAGGCTTTAGGGACTCAATCCACAAATTGACGGTTAGACAAAGAGGTTAAATCGAGTTTTCGAGGATTTTCTTAGGATGTGTATCATTGATTTTGGAGGCTCTTAGGAGGATCATTTGCCATTAGTGGAGTTTGCTTATAATAATATATAGTTATCAGGCTAGCATAAGGATGGCACCATTCGAGGCTTTGTATGGCAGACCATGCAGATCGCCATCATGTTGGTGGAGCACTATGGATAGGATTATCTTTGGGCCTCATATGGTTGGGGAGACTTAAGAGAAGGTGGACTTGATTCGAAAGAGGATGAAGAAAGCTTAGGACCGACAAAAATCTTATGCAGATAGGAGGTGCTCTGAGTTGGAGTTTGCGGTTGGTAATATAGTGTTTGTAAAGGTTTCACCCCTGAGATATGTGATGAGATTTGGAAGTTTAGGGAAGCTAGCTCCAAGATTTGTTGGACCATTTTTGATTGAGGCTAGGATAGGGAGATTGGCATATAAAGTTAGACTTCCGGAGCAGTTGGCTAGTGTGCATGATGTTTTTCATGTTTCGCATTTGCGGAAGTGTTTGCATGGTTCGGCTATTGTAGAGGAGCCTAGTAGTTTAGAGGAGGTTAAGGTGGAGCGTGAGTACTTGGTTGCCTCCTACCTACCCACATTCTAGAATATGGTACTAAGCGGCTCCACAATAAGGAGATCAAATTAGTTAAGATTAAATGAGGAGATGATCCAATTCAGAGTACACGGGAGCTCGAGGAGAGGATTTGAGCTTCCCATCCACAACTCTTTTCTGGTACATCTCATATTTTAATCTTCCTTAGTTACAAGCCTTAGGACCTTGGGGGGGAGGGTAGATTATTTTAAGTAGAAACTTTTGAATGATAGGTATATTTGTAAACATGTCAATAAGACATGTTATGGTTGAGGGATGCCATTGGATGTACATGGGTGTTTATGGATGCAAGTGGTTGCATTGCATGCACTAGGATATTAAGTCCCTTGGGCACACACATTCATACCTTAAGCATATTGTTTGCTGATTTTGGTTGTTATCCATATATGATCTTTTGCATTTGGACGTTGCATTTGGATGTATAGCTTAGCATACATGTAGAATTATCTGTTCATTTTAAGTTTTGCATATGTTTGGATACATGACAAGAACATATTCATATAAAAAGTGGTCAACTGAATCAGTAGACCGACTACTCTTTTGCATTACTTCAAGTTCATATGCATTCCACATTGCATAATTACATGATTGCATTAAATATTATTAAGGACTATGGTTGCTATGGATGATGGTTGAGTAGATAGACGTAGATTTGGTTGTTGGTTGCTTTTGCATTATTCTATCCTTAGACAGTCTGAGAATGAAATCCTTGAAGGTAGGGAGAATGTAACAACCTAGAATCTTCTAGAAATAAAAGAATATAATAGAAGTTAAGAATTAGACTAAAAAGAGAATTTTCACAAACGTTTGAATTTTATTACCAGACTTGCACCATTGTGTCCGTAGTAATTTTCTGGATAATTTTCATATATAACAAATATGAGCTAAAATAAAAAAGTTATAAATGTTTGAATAATTGTGAAAATAGAATAAAAATTAAAAATAAAAGAAAACGAAAAAGAAAAAAAATACATAGAGGCGGTCGACCCGACCCTTGGTAGGTTGACCAAGGGCGGTCGACCTAGGGCTGAGCGGTCGACCCGGCCTCGTTTTTAAAGAAGGGGTGCGATTTTTACGTCGCATTGTTTGTTTGACCGTGATATTTTGTGCATGGCAAGGCATTAGAGCACGGTCTGAATCAGTTAAGGATTCGATCTGACAACATTGAGTGAGGGCGTTACCCTATAAATTCATAGCTAGGGGTTAGCCTAAACCTAATCTTCTTCCTTCTAGCAAAGCTCTGTCAAAATAAAACCCTAAACCCTAAATTTGTAAATCAATTTCTAAACTCCAATTCTCTTCCAAATCTCAAACTAAAAATAAAAATAAGAGATATCTTGCATATAGAGGGGAGATCTAAGCAGAGATTGAAGGAGAAGTCTTGCAACGTTTAGGGCAGAAATTAGAGCTTAGGATGGAGGTGAGTGGAAACAGGCTTTTTAACAAGTTAATTAAATTAATTGATTTTAATTCTACCCTTTTGATTAGATTGTAATGCTGAATTTCATCCGTTAAAATTTCAAATGATAATTTACTTATTTTACGTCGGATAATATACATGTTTTACGTCTGATTATTTACATGTTTTACGACTGATTATTTATAGGTTTTACGACTGATAATTTACATGTTTTACGTCGGATTTTCAAAATAGACATTTAGTTCCAAATTTAATCTTTTATAATTGTAAATCCAGAATTTGAACAATGAATCTTTTTCTCTAATTACAATTGACATATGCAAGTTTTAAGACCCTAAATCCTATGCTAAAACATGGTTTTATACTGTTAAATTGATAATTTAAATAATGTGAAAGTTGCGTAATGATTCGATCTAATATTGTAGAAACGTAATGATTAGACTGCATAATGTTTATATTTCATTTTTTTTGAAGCGCAATGATTATTGCGTAATGATTAGCTGTAATATCTTTTGGCAACTAAAAGAACTTAAATAAAATATGAATTATGAAATTAATTTACTTAAAATAAGTAAATGGAGAAACGCTTGGATTGTAGGCAATCGATCCAGTATTGATGTAGGTCAACTGTCATATGTTGTTTTGGACTAAATAAACAATTTGGTGGTCGTGTGTCTTTAGCTTGTAGCCAATTGACCTAGGTTGATGTAGGTCGACTGTCGTATGTCACTTTTGGATGTTATTAGACTAATTGGCGGCCTTGTGCCTTTAGATTGTGGACTTTGTTGTCCTTTAAACTGTTTGACTAGTAGGCATTTATGTCTTTTATTTTAAGGTGCAAATTTATTTCGCTTATAAAGTATTGTGAAGTTTGGTATGGCATGTCATTTAGGCGACTTCTACCGTATTGTGAAGCCGGGTACGGTGCCATATTGTGAAGTTGGGTACGGTGTGTCGTTTAGATGAATTTCTCCGTATTGTGAAGTTGGTGCACTTGTGTGTTATGATCGGATTTTCAATCTTTCATTGTCATGCTCATATGAGCTTTTGATGCTTAAAGCTAGGTTATATCTAGTATCGGCAAGAGTTAGGCGTAATAACTCCCTTGGATACGTAAGAGGTATTTTGCTACTAGGATTAAGGGGTTGGGCATAGATGCATTCGATGAGTCACTATGCGAGTTTACATGTGTGTACTTCCTCTTAGTCCTAGCACGAGTTAAAGTGGGACAGTGATTGGTCTTTAATTATTAGACGATTGTTTGTGATATATTGTTATCCCTCATGTTTTTAGAACTGACTTATGTCCTTAGGTATATGACCTTAGGTACACAGACACTGTTTACTCTCTATATCACTTAGAGAAGACTTAGGGTCGGTTATATTTACGACTGATAATTTACATGTTTTAGGTCAGATTTTCAAAATAGGCATTTAGTTCCAAATTTAATCTTTTATAATTGTAAATCCAGAATTTGAACAATGAATCTTTTTCTCTAATTACAATTGATATATGCAAGTTTGAGAACCCTAAATCCTATGCTAAAACATGGTTTTATACTGTTAAATTGAGAACTTAAATAATGTGAAAGCTGCGTAACTATTATATTGTAGAAATGTAATGATTAGACTGCATAATGATTAGATTTAATATTTAGAAATCTAATGATTAGACTGCATAATGTTAGATTTCATTTTTGTGGAAGCCTAATGGTTAGTTGCATAATGATTAGCCATAATATCTTTTGGCAACTAAAAGTAATTAAATGAAATTTGAATTATGAAATTAAATTGATTACGTCTGATAATCAATTAAAATGAATTAATTTAATTAAAATAAGTAAATGGAGAAACACTTGGATTGTAGGCAATCGACCAGTATTGTTGTAGATCAACTATCATATGTCGTTTTGGACTAAATAAACTATTTGTGTCCTTGTGCTTTAGCTTATAGGCAATCGGCTTAGGATTGATGTAGGTCGACTGTCATGTGTCTTTTTTGGACATTATTAAACTGATTGGTGGCCTTGTGCCTTTAGATTGTGGACCTTGTTGTCCTTTAGACTATTTGACTGGTAGGCATTTATGTCATTTATTTTGAGGTGCGAATTTATTTCGCTTTTAACATATTGTGAAGTTTGGTAAGAAGTGCGACTTTTATCGTACTATGAAGTTGGGTACGATGCCATATTATGTAGTAGGGTACGGTATGTCATTTAGAAGACTTTCTCCATATTATGAAGTTGGGAACGGGGTGCACTCATGTGTTGTGATCAGATTTTCGATCTTTTGTTGTCGTGCTCATATGAGCTTTTGACGCTTAAAGCTAGGTTATATCCAATACCGACAAGAGTTAGGCGCAACAAATCCCTTGGATACGTAAGAGGTATTTTGCTTATAGGATTAAGGGGTTGGGCATAGATGCATTAGATGAGTCACTATGCGAGTTTACATGTGTGCAACGACCCAGAATTTTAGTGATTTGAAATTGGAATATTTAATTGATTTTAAGTGTTTAAAAGTTAATTTTATGGATTTAACAACTTGAATTTCAAATATAACGATTTATTGGGTAATTTAATTTTTAAATTTAATAATTGGAATTTGCTTAAATAATTGAATCTTGGGTTTAAGCTTGATAAAAATAATTTAAAGGCTTATTAAATTTATATTAATAAGAATGAAGATAATAGAACTTTTAAATTGAATTTATAAGCGATTTACTCGATTTTAAAAAATAACTCGTTTAAATTAACGAGTCAAAATAGCCTTCCAGGGCACCGTCTCAGATTTCAATGAAACCAGTTCCATTGGATCCGTAATAGTGTATTATTATAGGATTTCAAATTTCGTAGCGTTTGGATTTATCCTTTGGTCGTGAGATATAGAAACGCGTTGAAATTAATATCGAAAATTTAATATTATAATTGGGTTCAAAAAGCTATCTTCTCCATACGATCAAATTGGGACTCAAAACTTATTCCATTACGTTCCAAATAGGGGTATAATATTATGAACGCCTGGCGGCACGCCTCGATCGGAGTTTGAAATTAATAGTTAGATATTTTGAAATTTTAAATAATAGATTTTTAATCGATTTAACATCAACCGTTTTTTATCTCTTCAGCCACCCTATCTGTACATCAGCCACCCTACTATAGTACCTACATCCCGCTTGACTTAAATTATTTGTGTTCCCTCTCTTCATTCCAAAGAACGCAACAGAAAAGAAAGAAAAAAATGAGGATGAAACTATAAAAATCTAAATCGAGTAATATACTTCACGAAAAATTCCCAAACAAGTTTTAAAAATAAAAAATTATGGAGAGCTTTGATTGGGTATGCTATTTGTAAGGTGCGGCCATGGTTGTTGTTACTCGACAGTGTATAGGGGAGGCTCGAGAACTTAGGGTTTGGGATTTCGATCGATGGAGGGGAAGTTTGGTGATGTGGTGAGCGTATTCGGCCTTGTCGTGACGAGGCACGTCTGCCGTAGGGAAATCGTGAAGCTCGGTGGCCTCTGGGAAAATGCAATGCCATAGTGTTTTGGGAGGAGGGTTACAGTCGTGAATCGTATGGTGAGGCCGAGTCGAAGTTTTTGGGTACGGGCGAGACGAGATTGTCGTTAGAAAATCGATGGCGAAGTCGAATTGGTCGATGGCAGTTTGGAAGATCGTGCACGTGCACGGTTAGGACTCGTATCGGGTACAGGAAGGTGAAATTAAGGAAGAAGCAACGTTGATGGGCCAGGCTTTTTATTTATGGGTAATGAATTTAAATTGATTAAGCTGTATAATTTGTTTAATAAAAATTCAAACTCTTATAAATTGTGTAACTCGTTCGTTTTAGGCCCAAATTCAAAGCGGTCAGTCGCATTGGGTTCGTATTAACGAGCTCTTTGCTATGGAATCATATTGCTATAGAATTGTTGTGAATTATTGGTTGATTTGGATGTTGATTGTGATGGATGCTATTGATTGATATTTTGGATGATTTGGATGTTTATTTATTTTGATATATCCTGCTATCATCCTGTATATATTATTTACAGCATATAAAACTGTAAATCGAATTATTTCGAATAAATTAAGAAATAGGTTAAAATGATATATATCTATGACACTGTGATTTGGATTGAAATGATATATATCCATCCCTGAAATTAAATTGAAATAATCGATCACTTGGCTATAGGATAGAAAATTATATACGGACACCGGATTGGTTAAATTAAAGGATTTTAAAATTTTGATTTGAAATTCATTTAAATGATTTTGATTTAAAGAAATAAAAATCAAATTTACAGAAACCAAATTATTTTCGAACTTAAGCCCAGAATATTGAAATTTAAATTTGGTAAACGAAATGTTTTAAATAATTAAGGTTGAGATTTTTAAGTTATAATCCAAAAATGATTTAAATTTCAGAAATTGATTTAAAGGATTGGACTTTTATTCGAACTTTGTATATTACTAAGTAATAGTGATATAAAACGATATTTCAAAATTGAGCTTGGAATTGAATTATATTTGAAAATTTTGATTTTAAATTAGGTATTGAAGGTAAATTTAATTTAAGTGTTTTGAATCGATATTTTGAAAATTGAACTTGGAATTGATATAAATCGAAATGGTTTAAATTTGGGAATTGAGTTGAAATTATTTTAGAATTGGAATTGAAATTAATTTGGAATTGAAATTGCAATTGATTTGGAATTGGAAGTGAAATTAATTTGGAATTGGAAGTGAAATTAATTTGGGATCGAAGTAAAATTCGACTTGAAATCGGAATTGAATCGATTAAATCGAAATGGAAATTTAAAGTGATTTGAGCTGGGAAATTTGGAATTGAATCGGTTTGACCTTGAAACTATTTTCAAATAAATTAGTTTAGTATAAACTATTAAAAATCTATCTTTTTAAATATTCAAATTATTTTGATTTTCCAAACTATTTTACTAATATAAACCATTATCAATACTCAGACTATTTTCTATTAAACTATTTTAACTATTTAACTATTTTAAAACTATTTAACTATTTTCAAAAAAATTCAAACTAGTCAAAAGGGTGGAATGTTTATATTTAAATCATGGATTTAAATAATGATTGGGTTAAAACGAAGTTATAACCTAAATTGAAATTCGAAACAATTTTGGAAGCGAAATTGGGATATTAAGGCGAAATTGATTTTGAAATGAAATGGTATACTTTGAGTAAATATGATGATTTTGAAATGGATTTGATTTTGAAGTGAATATGATATTTTGATATCAAATATGAATCGTTTTCGAAATGTAAAAGTACCAACCGATGTGTAAAACGACGATTGGTTGTTAAAGAGACCGTGGCCTCTTATTGGAATACTCTCTATCAATATTAGAACCACTTTAACAACTGTATACGTGGAGTGATGGTCCAGAATGAAGTGGTTGGATTTGTCATACGTTTGCTGGATTTGAAGAAAGAGAATGATGATGGATTGGCCTGACACTTGTGTCAATTTGAAATGACTAAAATAGGAGCCGTACCGGTCAATGAGGGTAGCTACCTCTAGCGGACGCACTTCTTCGTATTACCATCATTTACATTGTGATTGATTGGTGCGCACTGTCGGATTTTGGGAGTGTTGGACGAGGTGGGCGGTCATGGCTATGATGCTTCACCACCAGCCGGGAAGGGTACACTGTTAGTATCCTACCTTGGGCATTGCCTCACGTGCCTTGTCATACTTTTATCCCTACACTAGACCCCTACGATTTTGGTTTAGTGTTGTCGTATCACGGCGCATCACTGACTACCGACGTGCTACCAGTGGTGTCAAATGCAAACGGTACGCCAATGCTTAAAAACGCGTTAAGGGGGATTAATGTAAAGCCTTAACACTAAGAAAAATATTTATTTTATTCATTAGACATTAGATATGTAACGTATTCTACTACATATAAATATTTTGACGGATCATTAAGAGATGGAAAATCCCGTAATATCTCTTGAGTTATTGCACGCACGTTATACACTGGATAGGAGATGTGAAACCCCATAAATATCTCTGACGCCATGGCACTCATGTTATATGTGATATCGATTTGACTCACATAAGAATATTTTAGTCCTGACTCGAGTGTTTTATCTTTTCATTATGCTCGGGTCAGCCCTGGGTTTTCAGCTTATCGAAGATTAGTCTCTGGAGGACGAAGATGAAGATTTGGTATATTATTATTACTACTATTATTTTTTAGCATCACGTTGTTCTGCTGTATTACTTTATTTATCCCTGATGTATATATAACTCTGATAATTGTTGTATAAATTATAATCAAATGTATAGTAAACAACTTCATGAACTGTTTATTTGATTATTATATTTTGTCATTCCACTACGAGATTCTATGTTTGTTTTCTTATTTTTCTTAATTAACCCCACTGATTATCTATGTTCCGGATTGTTTAAGTCGGACATTTATGGATTATTGTCGATTTAAACCTTTCGAAATGTGGGTCGTCACAATGTGTGTCCTTTCTCTTAGTCCTAGTATGAGTTAAAGTGGGACAGTAGATTGCTCCTCAATTATTAGACGATCGTTAGTGATCTATTATTATCCCCTAAGTTGTCAGATTTTCGATTTATGACCTTAGGTATATGACCTTTGGTACATGGACATTGTTTACTCTCTATCACTTAGAGCAGACTTAGGGTCAGATATATTTAATATTCTTGTTAGTTGGTTCTCATTCACCAGATTTTATGTCTAACCCATTCTATTTTTCTCCCACCGCATGTGGATAGAGTAGCCATTGACAAGTCCATTGCTGCCATCGGATTATCGTGCTTGGAGTCTAGATCTATTTACCTTCTATCATGTATTTCTTATCGGTACCTTTACTTTTTGTGTACTTTGCCCATGAGGGATTATTTTTAAGGTACTCTAATAATTGATATGTACTAATGATTTTCTGAGACTATGGTAGTATGACATTTTGAAACTGGATATTTTCATTCTTTCAAGGTTTTTATTAGTGTTATTTATTTATGAGATTATCCTTGTATCTGATATTATGTTTCCACTATGATGACGTATGGATTAGATAGATTATTTCTTTATTAACACCTTAGTCTCTATGATGCTACTTTTTACTTTAAACCGACGATCTGTATCTTTTGATGTGCGTTTTTGGTATGTCAAAGGATGCAGGTTGTTACCATGAACAAGATTCCTAATCCTCTATAATATCGGAAAAGGACCAACGAATCTCGGTGCCAGCTTCCCTTTAATACTTAACCAAATTACTTTCTTTAATGGAGAGATCTTGATAAATACCATATCACGGACAGAGAACTCTTGATCCCTCCGTCTCTTATCAGTGTAGCACTTCTGTCTATCTTGAGCAGCTTCCATCCATTGCTGAATGATATCGATCTTCTTTGAGGTTTCTCTAATCATATTTGGCCCAAGTATCAGTTTCTCACCCGCTTCCCACCAATACGAAGGAGCGTTAAATGGTCAAGCATATAATGCTTCAAATGGCACCAAACTGATGTTAGACTAATAATTGTTGTTATATGCATATTCAACGAGATGTAAGTGATTATCCCATGAGCCTCCAAAGTCAAGTATGCAAGCTCACAAGAGTTCTTTTAAGATAGGATTCACTCTTTCAGTTTAGCTATTGGTTTGAGCGTGATAAGCCGTACTTAAATGCAGCTCTGTCCCCAATGTCTCTTTTTTGCTCTTCTAAAACCTACTAGTAAACAACAGGCCTCGGTCCCTCACAATGCTCTTCGGCACACTATGGAATCATACTATCCACTTTACATATAATCCGAGCAGTTTGACTACCATTCTACTCGACTTGACGGGTATAAATTTGAAACCTTTAGTCAATAGATCGACTATGAACCAAGTACTCTCGTACCCTACTCGAATTCTTGACAGTCCATCGATGAAATCCACCAAAACTTGTTCCCACTTCCACTGGGGAACTTCTAGCAGTCGCATTAAACCACTAGACTTCTTTTGCTCTGCCTTAACCAATTAGCAATCCATACACTTCGATATGAGTGTCCCAACAACTTTCTTCATCCCTTCCCAATAATAGCGCTTCTTCATATCACAATACATTTTATTACCCCCGATGGATAGTTAATCTCAAATGATTGAACTCTCGTAGTACTTCATCTCTTGTAATGACCCAATTTTTAACAACAAGATATTCAAATAATTGATTTAAATATTGAATCGTTAATTTATTAGAAGGTCCCAAAAAAGTGAATTTTCGCATACAATTGAATTAGGACTTGAGCCACTTCCGTTGAGTTCGAATTGACGTTGCGAATTAAAATAAGTATTGGCATTGCTGTATTCGGAGATCAGACGAGCCGATGGCCGAAATGATCTCAAAATGCATGAAATTATCATCCCGAAGCGCTTTCCAAAATAGTGATGAAATTTAAACCATTGGGATCGAAAAAATGAGGTGATGTAAGTTGACGAGTTTCGTTGCGATTAGACGCATCGTGTGATCGTACGAGCTTGAAACGTATGATAGTTTATTTGAGAAATCAAATAAAAAAGAATACAATATCATTTAAATAATCACCCAAACCCTCTTTCTCTATCCACTATTATTTCATTGCCTGGAACATAAAAGAATGGCCACCACTCCTCTCTTTCCATTCAAAAAATAAAATCGAGTGATATAGGCCACGAAAAATCACAAAACCGGGTTCACTGAAATCGTATGGAGGAGAGCTTTGTGATGGTCATAACGAAGTGGCGCGCGATGGTGGTTAGAGTGGAGGACGTTCATAGCCATTAGATTAGTGTTTGGCTTTGCTAGGCAACAAGGGGTTTTAGAGAAAATCGAGTGTACCATCATTTTTCTCATGTCGAGTAGTTCAAGTGGTGTCGACTTAGGGACGTACGACGTAGGGAGGCAGAACGCGACAGTCCCTTGTCGTGAGGCATGCTATAGGTAGTATTCCAAGTGGGGGAGCCAAGCTTCAAGGCGTTGGGTCCGCGTTGGGTCCGGGGCGGAGAGAACGTGAAGTGAGGTGCACTGGAACTGACGGATCTTCGTTTCGTTGACCAACGGCTGAGATTGGGAAGAGAGAATGTGTGTGCGTGTATGGGTTTTGTGGTGCACATGTATATGCTATTTGGTAAATTGGGGGAAGAAGGAGATTATGAAGGTAATTAAATTAGTTAGGTAATTGGTTAAGTAAATTAATTATTTAATTAATCTGGATTCTTATATAGTTCATATCTTTTGCATATGAGGTCCATTTTGGATGTAGTTTCTTGCATTATGCTCGTGATGGAGAGCTCTATGACTTGACGTTGGCTGATCAGTTTTGTTGAGGTGAGTGATATTGTCTGTCACCACACAATTATTGTTAGTATAGTATTAAAATAACGTTTTAAAATGATTTCTAACGTTAAAACATGATTTCTATTATATTTAGATCTATATCTTACTTGATAAAAGAATTTAAAAGTGTTTTAAAATGCTTTTAAATAAATATCACATTTTTCCCATTGATGCACTATTCTGACGATGTTTCTAGATTGGCTATTTTGATATTAATTCCACATTGGTTGCTTGGATATATTATATGTGTATTATTATAGATGTATGTAGATTGTTATAGACATTTATATGTTTGTTGGTTGCACGTGTGCTTATTTGCTTAGTTTAGTTGAAAACGCCTTTCGAAAGGGTTGTAGTTTAGAAAATATCTCATAGGATAGGATTTCATGCATGCCAATTGATCTATAGACAGAAGATAGACTTGGAGATTTGCTTTGGACAAGATGGATGTTAGACATTTTCATTTTGTTTGTACTTAGCCATTTTTGGCGAAGTACACGACCAAAGTGGTCGTTATCGACTACTCCGGAGTGGTCGATATCTACCACTATTGATGATGGCCAATATGGCCAATTTTGACGTGGATGATGGAGAGGCTTCGAAGAGCATGATGTGATGGTTCATTTGACATTTGATTGACACTATGGCGCTTCGATGAGTGGTTTTGGTGGTGAAGTGGACATGTAACGCTTCGACGCGATGATTTCATGATTTAACGATGATGATTACGTGATGGAAAGCGATGGCTTCGATAATGGATAGCTACACTTCGGGATGCAGTGTAGTTGGACGGAAGGAACTGTTGGAGGAAGGTTATGGGATGCATGATGACATTTTATGACTAATGATTGATGTCCAGGATAGTTCCCAACCACGACGACTTCAAACGTGAGTTGTAGGGATAGTTTCAATATGAGCTCTACTATGGATGACATGTGCAAAGGGATCATTGAAAATTCGTAGATTTCAATGTGTACTCATAAAGGAGGGGTATTTGTGGATGTTCATATGAATCAGACAGGTCCTTACTTTAGACGGAAGATTACTTGATGCTCACTTGGATCAGATGGATCCTTATCTCCAAACGGAAGATTTATTTTACCCTAGGCTCTCTATGGGAGTGCAATCTAGTTCTTGGCCTACTAAGCGGCATGAATTCGAGTACCGAGAAAACAGGATGTTGAGTAGTCCTTGACTCTATGAGGGTGGTTATATGAGTATTGTATATCCAACACACCGAGTGAGTGAATGTGAGGATAGACAATAGATGCTATGTTTGCTTGATTCCTTATCACTTTAGGGATGTTACACGATGTAGATATTATCGATGCAGATATCTAGACACCCTTAGTACTTTGAACTATAGTACACCCATGATGACTTGATGAAGAGTAGCATATATTCAATGTCATGTGCTAGCTCTGTGGATGCAGGGACAGGTCAGTTATAATTCTCCATATCTTCTATTCCATATATTATATCGACTTTTATAGTATTTTGAGATTATTTATTGCTCACACCAGACTATTTTTTGACTTGGGGTTTTATGATTTACTTCTTATTATCTTGGGTACTCTTATACGAGTAGACTAGAAAGCGGGTGGAAAAGGTACATGGAGTTCTGCAAATGAACTAGCATTAGGTGAATCTTTCTCATACTTATTATTATTTATTTCGTTGTGTGACACTATGGAGCCTAGACAGTATTTGACTTACTACTATTATAGATAGTTTATCGGTTGACTTTATTTATCATTTGTGTAAACTCTATTGCTATTTTGTATAAATGTTTGAGCATGTTTACTCTGATTCTGTGGTTCATGTAGTTTTTACTGTCTCACCTGTTTTATATCTTGACCATTATATTTTATCTGATGCGCTATAAGATATACGATGGGTTAAGTGATTGTGTGATGTTTTCAAGATTTCTCTTATCTTCTATTCTCCTCTCTTCTTTTCTATTCCTCTTGTTTACTTCTATTTCTTTCCCTTAACAATCGTCCTACATCAAGCGGATGCTCCAACAGCGCACTATTCAATTATATGAGCATCGATGGTGTTGGGCGGTCATAACACTTAGTATCAAAGCTTAGGTTATGTGATTAACCTGAGTTGATACGGTGATCTAGTAGAGATAGAGTTGGACTTATCGCCTTCGGTTGGATCTTGTGTATAGTTTTATACAAGAAAGTGGGTATTTGTTATATATTTTGATTTTCAAAACTTTATAGTAGTATATAAGTCGTATTACACACAAGTACCATAGATCCAGTTTTTCTATATGGGAGATTGATTATCTTATTATAGATTAGGAATGATCTGGCATACGAGGAATGCTGTAATTGACTCCATCTCTAGAGAGAGGAGTAGGCATGATCGAGAGCCACTAACCTCGATTTATAGAATATGTTCCCCATAATGGTGCGAAACATTATTCTAGAATGCCTAAGTTGCTCCAAATGATTGAGGTGCTCAAGTGCAAATGACTTTAGTTGACTTTTCCATGTTATATAAAGACTACTTGAGTTTAGAAGGCAGACCATTTCTTGGAATTGAGTTGGTTATTGATGTGCAAGACTTGATGGATTTTGCTAAAGGATCTTCGATGACTTGGAGTTAGATAATGTAATGAGTCGAAGTTAACCTCTAGATGACTCCAGGGACGAACAATGAACCGATGGAGTGTCCTTATAGCTTCAATTCCCAAGGATCGATTTACTTGGGATCTATTCATAATTCACATTGGAGAGAAATTTACCTCGACTTTTCAAAAGCTGTTGTTTTTTAGATAGTTCGCTGACTTGAAGTAAGGCAATATGTCTATGTCAGAGTATGTGGCTAAATTCGATCTGCTGTCAAAGTACGATCTAACTTTCATTGATACTCCACTTGGAAAGAATGAAAGTTTATCACTAGGTTGAGTGGTCATCTTAGAAAGTGATTGTTAGTCATATTGATGAGAGCTTTGAGGAGTTAACCGAGAAGGCTTTGCGTTGCCTGTACCCAGTGTATAAGGATTGTCCCAAACAAGCTAAGCAGGAAAATAATGTGGAAGCATATGCATTGAATGTCATTTTGATTTCGTTGAGTGCTCCATCGATGAAAGAGAAGGGAAACGCATCACTGCTTGAGCTATGATTTCCATTTATAGTGTTCCATATGCGTTTTATTTGACGTCAAAGTTTTACATTCCTTCAAATTTACCAATTTGATGGATAGATTGGGATTAAGATCTTAAATAATTGACCGACCTTTATAAAATTATAACGAACATGGTCTGGGACTCAGCCAGCCTACACATGGTTTGTCTAGAATTAGCCTTATCGAGTCATGGAAGTTTGTTTGTTTGTTTGTTATTGATTTGTTTTGAGATTCAATTGGATTCTGTATTATAGTCTGGAAATTTAACTGGTTGAAGGGATATGGAATAGTGGTGGATTGTGAGAGGTTGTTAGTGACTTTTGGGTCTAACGATGAGCGGAAGGTAGTGATGGTTAGTTTTCTATGTTCGCTCGATATCACACATGATGAGTTGTCATCTATACCAGTAGCTAGAGAATATCTGGACAAATTCAATAAGGTGGCTGGATTACCACCATATAGGATAGAGTTCTGTATCAATCTGGTTAGAGGTGCTAGACCAATAGTTATGCATTTAAGGCATATGTTGCTCAAAGTGGAGAGGAAGTTAAAGGTGCGAGCGGATGACCTATTGAGGTAAGGGTTCATTCGTAGGAGCATGAGTGGGATGTACCTATAGATTTTGCCACTAAGGTAGATGGCTCTTTGAGATTGTATATCGATTACCATGAGCTGAATAAGATGTCGAACAGGTATCCACTCTTACTTATTGATGGCTTGTTCGACAAGCTCTATAGCACGAAGCTATTCTCTCAATTATACCTTGCAATGGGGTTTCATCCACGAGAGTACCTAGAGAGAGTGTACCGAACATAATGTTTCATACACTACCTTGATTTTTGATTCGTTGGTTATGCCGTCCGAGCTAACCAACACATTGCCATGCTTTGATTGATATCATGAACCGTTTTTCGAGGGATCACTTGAGTAATTCCATGCTTGTGCTTATTGATGATACTTTTGTCTACTCATGGATGAAAGAAGAGCATAAGACATGATTGCCAATTATATTGTAGATATTGTGAAAACACCGATTGATGATGAAGTCTTCGAAGTTTCACTTTTGGAGGAGGGAAGTGAGATGCTTAGATCACGTTGTTTTGGAGTCGGACATCGTTGTAGATCCTGTGAAGGTTACGACAGTGAGGGATTTGAATAGACCCAAGAGTGCTAGAGAGTAGAAGTTTCCTTGGATTGGTGAGATATTATATATGCTTTACCAAGGACTTCTCAAAGGTAGCAGCACCGTTAACCGATTTAATGAGGAAGCATCGAACTTTTTATTTGGGATGCGAGGTGTGCACACGCGTTAGTGATTCTGACAGAGAGGTTAGCAAGTGCACCATTGTTACTCATTCTGAGTGGGAATGTGGAGTGGGTAGTACACACATGCTTGTGGTACTTGACTAGGTGCGATACAGATGTAGAAGGTGAGGTTGTCGCATATGCTAGCCAACTACTGAAACTGCACGAGAGGAAGTATTCGACTCATGATTAGAGTTTGCAACAATAGTATCCGCTTTGGAGATTGGAAGGATCTATCTATTACGAGAGGGGTTCGAGTTATTCACTGATCCTACATCATTGAAGTATCACTTCTCCAAAGGATCTTAACATTCTCCAGTAACGATGGTTAGAGTTCTTGGCTCCCTACAACTTTGACATTTCCTATAAGTCCGTGTGGGAAATGCAGTTGTCGATGCCTTGAGTGGAAGACATAGCAGTTTAGGAACAACATTCCTAAAGTGGACATTGCTTGAGTTTATTGCTGGTTATGACTTCAGAACTCAATGAGAGAAAAGTCAATGTATAGGATACTAGATGTTGTCGATATTTTAGAGAGTTGGTAATGTAGGATATTTAATTGACTTACCTTTCGACTAGTGAGTTGGCGCCTTTGTTTTCCATAGTCCGTTTCTTTGGAAATAAGTGTGTAACTTAAACGTTTAGTTTAGCCACATTGGTTTCGAATTTGATATTGATTGTACTTAGGGATGAGGATGATGGCTCTAAGCTAATTCCAAGTTTATTCCCTTTGTTGCGATCACTTTCAGTGATTGTTGGAGTTAATAAGTGGCAAGTTTTCTTGTGTCACTGCGATTGTGAGGGTGTTGGGTTGTGTTGCTTCATCCTTGGGATTTCGAGGAAAAAATCATTTTAAGGAGGGGGAATGTAATAACCTATATTTTTAACGATAAGATATTTAAAGAATTGATTTAAATATTGAATCGTTAATTTATTTAAAGGTCCTAAAAATGTGATTTTTCACATACAGTTGAATTAGGACCTAAGACCACTTCCATTGAGTTCAGATCGACGTTGCGAATTAATGTAAGTATAAGCATTGCTATATTCGAAGATCGGATGATCCAGTGGCCGAAACGATCTCAAAATGCATGAAATTATCGTCTCGATGCGTTATCTCAGATGGAGATATAATCTACACCATTGGGATTGGAAAAATAAGGTGATATACGCTGATGAGTCTCGTTGTGATCGGACGCATCGTGTGATCGTACAAGCTCGAAATGTACGATAGTTTATTTAAGAAATCTAATAAACAAGAATATGATATTATTTAAACTATTACCCAAACCCTCTTTCTCTACCCATTACTGTTCCACTGCCTGGAACATAAAAGAATGGCCGCCACATCTCTCTTTCCATTCAAAAAATAAAATCGAGTGATATAGGCAATGAAAAATCACAAACCTAGGTTAAGATCGTAAGGAGGAGAACTTTGTAATGGTAGTGATGAAGTGAGGGAAGAAGGAGAGTATGAAGATAACTAAATTAGTTAGGTAATTAGTTAAGTAAATTAATTATTTAATTAATCTCGATTCTTATATAATTCATATTTTTTGCATACGAGGTCCATTTTGGATGCGATTTCTTACTTTGCGCTTGTGATAGAGAGCTTTATGACTTACCATTAGCTTGGTTTGCTTTTGTTGAGGGGAGTGGTATTGTCTTCCACTATACTTTTTTAGTATAGTATTAAAACAACGTTTTGAAATGATTTCTAACTTTAAAACATGATTTATAATATATTTAAACCTAGATCTTTTTTGTAAAAGAATTTAAAAGTGTTTTAAAATGGTTTTAAATCAAATATCACTTTTTTTCCATTGACGTACTATTTTTACGATATTGCTAGATTTGGGCTATTTTGATCCACATTGATTGCTTGGATGTGTTGGATGTCTGTAGTTATAGATGTATGTAGGCTATTATAGACGTTTGTATGTTTGTTGGTTGCATGTATGCTTGTTTGCTTAGTTTGGTTGAAAACATCGTTCGAAGGCGATATAGGATTAGAAATTATCACATAGGATAGGATTTCGTGCACACCGATTGATCTGAAGACGGAAGATGGACTTAGAGATGTGCTTTGGATTTCGAGATGGATGCCGGATGTTTTCATTTGGTTTGTACTTAGCCATTTTTAGCTAAGTAAACGACCAAAGTGGTCGTTATCAACTACTCTGGAGTGGTCAATATCTACCACTGTTGATGGTGGCCGATTTGGCCAATTATGACATGGACGATAGAGAGGCTTCGAAAAGCATGATGTGATGGTTTGTTCATTCATTCATTTGACATTTGATTGATGTTATGGCTCTTCGACAAGAAGTTTTGGTGGTGAAATGAAGATGTGATGCTTCGACGTGATGACTTCACGATTCGACGATGATGATTCCATGATGGGAAGTGATGGCTTCGATAATGGATAGCTACACTTCGGGATGCATAGTAGTCGGATGGAAGGAATTGTTGGAGGAAGGTTATGCGATGCATGATGAGATTCTATAACTAACGATGGTTATCTAGGATAGTTCCCAACCATGACGACTTCAGACAGGAGTTGTAGGGACAGTTTCGAGATGAGCTCTGCTATGGATGACTTGTGCAAAGGGACCGTTGATATTCGTAGATGTGCACTCATAATGCAGGGGTATGTATGGACGGACGTTCATATGGATCAGATGGGTCTTTTTCTCCGAACTGGGGATTTTTTATGCTCACTTGGATCAAACAGGTCCTTACTCTAAAGGGGAGATTTATTTTACCCTGGGCTATCTATGATGATGCAGTCTAGCTCCTGGCCTACTGAGTGGCATGGATTCGAGTATCGAGAAACCGTGATGCTGGGTAGTCCTTGACTCAATGAGATGGTCATACGAGTATCATATATCCAACGCACAGAGTGAGTGAATGTGAGGATGGATGATGGATGTTATGTTTTCTTGATTGTATATCACCTTAGGGATGTCACACGATGTAGATATTATCGATGCAGGTATCTAGACACACTTAGTACTTTGATGTATAGTACACCCATGATGACTATGATGTAGAGTAGCATTACTTCAATGTTATGTTCTAACTCTGTGGATGCAGGGACAGGTCAGGTATGATCTTCATACCCTCTATTCCATATAGTACATCGGCTTTTATAATGTTTTGAGATTATTTATCGCTCACTCTAGACCGTTGTCTGGTCGAGGTTTTATGTTTTGCTTTTTATTACCTTAGGTACTCTTAAATTAGTATACTAGAAAGCATGTGTAAATGGTATAAGGAGTTCTGCAAATGGACTAGCAAGAGGCAAAGCTTTCTGATGCTTATATTTTGGGCTTATTATTGTTTATTCTGTTGTATGACCTTGTGGAGTCTTGACAGTGTTTGACTTACTATAATTAGTAACAGTTTATAAGTTGATATTATTTATCATTTGTATAAATTCTATTATTGTTTTGTATTACTGTTTAAGCCCGTGGTACTTTGATTCTGTGGTTCATGTAATTATTACTGTCTCATCTGTTTTATATCTGTGATGACTATTATATTTTATTTGATGTGCGGTGAGATATACGATATGTTATGTGATTGTGTGATGTTTTCTTTCTTTCTCTTCACTTGTTTTCTATTCCTCTTCTTTGCTTCTATTTTTTTCCCTTGATAATCATCCTACATAGGCCGGATGCTCCATCAGGGCACTATTCGGTTATATAAGCATCGGAGGTATAGGATGGTCGTCACATCTCTAAACCCATCGACATCAGGAACAAACAATCTCCTATCTTAATAGAGCCAACCATCACGGTCAAGTTCGTACTGTCTCATCTCTTCAGACTCTACTCCGGCTTCAATCTTACAAATAATCTCAGCTAATTTGGCATCACGCCTCTGACTAGTACCAATCAAAGTTGGCCTGATAGTCAGGCTTACCAATATTGCTGGCTCTAGCTTGCATCTCTGTTGGAAATCATAATCAGCAATATACTCTAACTATGTCTGCTCCAAGAACATAGCTCTCAAGCTTGCATGTCTCCTACTCAATTCATCAATGGTTTCTTTCCCTTTCCCTAGGGTATATGAAATATCAAAGTCGTAGGAGGTTAGGAACTCTAACCATCGCTGCGGACGAAGGTTAATATCCTTCTATTAAAAGAGCCACTTCAATGATTTATGGTCGGTGAATAGCTCGAACCTCCATCCTAAAAGATTGTGCCTCTAAATCTTCAGCATGAACACAATCGCTGTTAACACCAGATCATGGGTTGGGTATTTCTTCTCATGTGGCTTCCGTTGTTGACTAGCATATGCAGCAGCCTTGCCACTTTGCATCAATATCGCACCCAATCTGGTACCACAAGCATCAGCGTGAACCATCATCTCCTCATTCCCACTGGGAATAGTCAATACCGATACACTCGTTAATTTTTCTTCAAACTCAAGAATGCATGTTCACATCTCACATCCTAAGTAAAAGTATAATTCCTTTTCGTCAACTAAGTCAATGGCGCGGCTACTTTGGAGAAGTCCTGATGAGTTGTTTATAATATCCAGCTAACCTCAAGAGACTTCTCGCATCTTGAGCATTTTTATGTCTAGCCCAAACTTAGATAGCTGCAACATTTGCAGGATCCACAGTAATGCCTTGCTCGGAAACAACGTAAACCAAGGATCTCACTTCCCTTCTCTAGAAGTGACACTTAGAAAACTTTGCTTTTAGTTAGTGCTCTCTCAATACCTTAAGCACAATCCTCAAGTGCATCTTATGTTCCTCCTCTGTCCTAGAAAAGACCAAAATATCATCCACGAACACAAGCACGAACTTGTTCGACTAATCCCTGAAGACATTGTTAATGAGATCAAAAATGTATGCCGGAGCATTGGCCATCCCGAACAACATAAGCAACCATTCATAGAAACCAAATGGAGTACTAAATGCTATAATTAGCGCACTCACTTTTGGTACTCTCAGTTGATGAAATCACGTCGCAAGATCCAACTGAGAAAATACTCTAGCACCATGAAGCTGATTGAACAAGTCATCAACACATGGGAGTGGGTACTTGTTCTTCCTCGTCACTTTATTCAGCTCATGGTAGTCGACACACAATCTAAGGGAATCATCCGCCTTCATGGTGAATTCTGCAGACGCTCTCCGCTTAGAAATGCTTCTGTGAATGAACTCTCATCACAATGAGTCGTTCACTTGCACCTTGAGCTCCTGCTGGTCTCTAGGAGCCATCCTCCTCAAAGGCATAACTATTCGTCTAGCATCTTTAACTAAATTAATAGGAACTTGATCTCTCTATGTGGCAGAAGTCTGGTCACCTCCTCAAATACGTTTGGATACTCCCTAGTATTATGCACTAATGACAACTCATCGTGGGATATTGAGAGCTATAGAAAGCTAACTATAATCTCATTTCTGGTAGTCATCCTAAGACTACCATCCGCCCATCATCGACCGCTATCGTCACTGATGGCTTCTCACAATCCACCAACACTCCGTATCTACGAAGCCATTCCATACCCAGAATAATACCAAATCCCACGAAACTCAAAACAAGCAATCATAATCAAAAGAACATCCATGACTCGATAATACCAAACCACCACAAAACCGTACACAAGCCAGTGGAGCCTCTAATGGGGTTCGTCACAATCAAATATCGGTCAACAATTTTGGGTCTCAGTCCCAAACTATCTACCAAATCATTAGTTATGAAGGAAAGTAAAGCCTTGGTATCAAACAAGCACATATGAGAACGTCGTAAATGGAAAGCATACCTTGCATAACGACAGTCTTTCCCTTCTCTTTTGCCGATTGAGCACTCTACGAAGTCGGGACAACATTGAGAGCATATGCTTTCACCGCCTTTTTATACTTAGGCAGCTATGGATAGTTCTTCTTAGGATGACCAAACTTATTACAGACGAAACACTTCTTCCCCTCAGCTTTGTAGTCTCCACTAAAGTGACCCATTTCCAAGCAGTATAGCAAATTGGCCCCCTTTTGATCTTCTTCTTACGGTCTTCTTTGTTTTGAAATTGCTTCCTCTTGTTGTTGCTATTCTATTTATTCTCGCCTCCCCTGCTTAATTGCAGCTTTGGCTCTTCTTTAGGAATAATAGCTTTCGGTTTTGGATAAAGACTCTCATGTCACTGAGCCTTCTCGATAATCATCTTAGAAGTTTCATCGATATAGCCCATGAGTTTCTCTCTCAAGAATTCATCAAAGCCAACAATGAACTTCTCACCCTTCTTTAATGAAGCCTTAATGGAAGACACTCTATATTTCCACTAGACATCGAACTCTGCAATGTACTCGAAGACAATCATATCCCCTTGCTTCAGATTCGTGAACTTATGAAACAAGACTAACTTCTAGGCTACAGGTATAAACTTCTCCTTGAATCTGGTTTTGAACCAGTTCCAAGTGAACGGATCCTCGGGAGTAGCATCCCTCACTACATTCCATCCAGTTCATGGCTTGCCCTTGAACCTGTGGAGAAGCCAATTGCCTTTTCACAGCATCAATAAGTTCTAAATCGTCGAAAACCCTTTCGCAGGTATCAAGCCAATCCTGCACTTCCGTCCCCAACTCTGTTCCTAGGATGGTTGGCCACCTAGACTAGCAAAGTCTTTGTTTGGCTTAGCAAAATCATCTTTGGGCACCTGCATCAAGCACCACCATAAATAGCAACATTAGAAGAGGCAATTTGAGCATTTTACAGCATATTCTGCATCATAGTATTTAACATCGTCTGTAGGTTGGGATTAGTAGCTCCCAAGCTAGTTCCTTCTTCGACCAGAGACTGAGTTCCTAACAGCATTCCTTGTTTAATGACTCATCCTTCAGTCTGTAATAAAGACGATCTGTCTCTCTATAAGGAATTCTACTTAAGTAGTACTTGTGTGTGTAGTGCGAATTTATACTATATATACTACTATATAGTATTAAAACTAAAATATATAACTAGTACGTGCTCTCGTATATATATGCACTCTTGATCCCACCTAGTATGAGAATCCTATCTTATTTCTACTAGATCACGGTATCCCCTAGGTTAAACTACAAAACCTAAGCTATGATACAAAATATGATGATTGTCATACACCACGGGCACGCTAACATACAACCCGTATAGTAGTAGGTGCTACAATGGTGTCCGGTCGATGTAGAACAACCATCAGGGGTTGTAGTAAAGTAAATCAAACACAGAACCTATTGTATATCTCATAACGCATCAAATAAAATACAATAGTAAACATCTCAAATATAAAACAGGTGAGACAGTAATAACTGAATGAATCGGTGAAAATAGATTACTCGGATCCATACAACTATTCAACATAAGTGATAGAGTTTATACAACTGATAATAAACTCAAAATAGATAACTTTCTCTAAATATATAATAGAACCAGTAAGCTCCATAGTGCCGCATGATGGAATGATAAGCAATAATAGCTAAATATAGTAATACGAGAGTATAGCCTCCTGCTCGTCTCCTATCCAGCTCCACATGCTTACCAGACCTGATATTCCTAACCTGCTCGTTTAAGAGTACTAAGAATAATAGGAAGCAAAGCATATAATCTCGAGTCAGACAATAGCCTAGTGTAAGCTGTAGAAATCTCAAATACTACAAAGTCAATATACTAGGACAAATGGTATGGAAAATCATACCTGACATGTCCCTACATCCATAGAGTTATCACATAACGCAAAATATAGGCTACTCTACGTTGTAATCATCATGTGTATTATACATCAAAATATTAATAGGTATCTAGATATCTACATTGATGATATCTACATCACGTGACATCCCTAGAGTGATAAACAATCAAGCAAATGTAACATCCATAATCGATCCTCATGTTCACTCACTCAGTGCATTGGATATATGATACGCGCACGACCCCATCGCATTGTCGTGGACTACTCAACGTCCTGGTTTCTCGATACTTAAATCCACGCCACTCAGTAGGCCGGGTACTGGACTACTATCACACTCAGTCCATGGTAAAACGGATCGAAACATCATGTGATCATGGCACATTGCACTCCCAAGTGAGCTTTCTTACCTACCCCTACTTTAGGAGTACACTTCAAAACCTATGAATATCAAAGATCTCTTTACACATGTCATCGACACAAAGAACTTCCTGGAACGTTCCTTACAACTCCCATCTAAAGTCGTCATGGTTGGACTATTCTCAAAGCCATCGTTAATAGTAGAATATCATCGTTTGTCCCGTAACTATCCTCCAACCATTCCTTCAATCCAACTCATAGTCACCTACTCTGCATGTCAAGGTACATGTATCCATTATTGAAGCCATCACTTCCCATCATGGAATTACCATCGTCTGAGAGAACCATATCTATGGTGTTTTTATGATAACAACCATATGACAATGCTACTAATATGTTTATTGAGTAATTACAGGTTAAGCAGCTATACTATGGATAATAATGTTTATACAAGTTTATACCGAAGAATGCAAAAAATAAATGAATGAAAAAGCAAGGACATTAGAATAAACATTGGAAATTATTCCAAAGGAGGAATCAATCTTAGGTGGAAAATGAGAAACACTACATTGCAATAAAAAGGTGAAGAATTGAAAAATAAGGCCAAAAGTGGTACTCAAACCCAACCCACCATGGAGAAATGCATGTGCCCCATCCACTACACCACGCCTGCTTTTTAATGGACACCCGGTAACGGTTGCATTTGACCATTATAAAACAAACAGTTGAAAAATATAACATGATGGGAATAGAACTCAGGTGGCATAGAAAGGAGCGCACATCTCTACCAGTGCACCACATCGACTATTGGAAATGTATATATAACGTTGGTTCATCAATAGAACATGATAATTTTAATCGTTGAATAAACATCAGAAGTAGGATTCAGACCTAGCACACCAAGGTGGGAGCGCACAGGCTTTACCACTTTACCACACAACACTTCCGTTTTGTTGCTACCATTAGTTATATATGACATTTGAAAAAAAACAAAGTGTTCAAGTGCCATTCAAGCATCCTTTCGAAGTGTTGCAAACTTTCAATGGATGCACCTATTCTAAACCAATTTTCTAAAGGATTGCGCCTATTTAATGGTTTTATATCATTCCTATATAAGCCTCATATCATCTTCAAATCAAACACACAATCCTATTCTCTCAAACCATTCTCATATTGCTTCCAAACGCTCTAAACTCTATATTCATTTCAAAAGAAAACTTCGACCAGCGCTATTTCACTCCACAATATTTGAGTTTGGTCTTAATTCACTGACTAACCTTTGCACACTTATACTACATCATTTTTGAAGGTTATAGAAGTTGTACTTCTGTGAGACTAGTCAATGTATTGATGGCACAATATATAGTTAACTTATTTCTTTGTAAAAGAATAGATTGAAGTCCTGTTGTGGAGTCCTCAGGCAGTAAGTATTAAAATCTTGTTCAGTTATACAGGCAGAGTCTGTAAACCTGTTCCTCCGAGTGAAGTGAGGGTATTGATGGTGAAATTCCTAAGAGGTGCTTAAGGACTGGACGTAGGATGGGAGGTCCGAACCCGAATAAAATCGACCGTGTGATCCACTATTTTATTTCTACTGCATTTTAATTTTTTACAACTGTTGGCCATCTTCGATCTTGTGCATAGTGACTAACAAGTGGTATCAGAGCTGTGGAATTCTATCGATCATCATTACATCATAGAATAATGGCTAGAAATAGATTCGATCGAAATACAACAAGCAAAAAACCCGAAACTATCAGAGTTACGACAAATGAGAACTATAAAAAGGTATTTTTTGATTTACAAGTTTTAGGTAAAGATAATAATGAATTAGTTAGTATAAATGATAAGATCTAAAAATTTAATTTTATTATTTCAGAAAAGATTAAATCTATCGAACTTGAAAATGAGAAATTGAAAAATTAGATTTAGAAAATCAACATGATATTTAAAAAAATAATTTTATGACTCTTAAAAGTTTTCTAGACGAACAAAGCACTATATTTGATAAAGAAAAAGAAAAAAATTCAGAGGAAATTTTTTAGATTTAAAAAGACAAAATGATTTATTTCGATCCTCTTTAAATAGTCTAGAATCTAAAATATTTCTTCTCGAAAATGAGAACAGTACATTGAAAAAAGAGAAGTCTGAGTTAAATAAAGAAATTGATATTTTGAAATAGTAATGTTTCTTTTAAAAATAATGGTTGTGAATTTAAAGCTAAATTTGAAAAACTTAAAAATAAAGTCACAAAATTTAATAAAGATCAAAATGATTTATGTTTCTAGTTCTAGACCTTTATGTTATAAAAGTGGAATATGATATAATAACACAAATTATAATAATAATACTAGATATGTGTTTTTATATAATAGAAAATTTAATGCTAGTATTAAAAATAGAAATAGTTCTAAATCTACTTCTCGTCATTTTAGTACTATGCTTAGAAATAGAAACGACACCATTTTACTGCTATGTGATTTTAAAATATGGGTTCCTACTAATTTGAGCAAAAATGATAAACAAATTTATATTATTGATTATTTTGACAGGTATAATGATGAAAAATATATTTACAAGGGATCAACCATATCCACTTGAGTATGGTTTCTTGAAACACGAACCCTATATTTTTGATATATGAGTATACTTGTGCTTAAATAGAAAAATACATTAGATACTCATTATTCAACAAGTGGTCAATTTTGCACTTCAAATTAAATATTTTTATTGACTATGATTATTCATTATTTTAAGATTAAATAAAATAGGAAGCTTTACTTTAGGGGGAGTATATAATTTAGGGGGGCTATTTAATCTATATTTACTTATGTTTTTGACTCATTTGTTGATGATAAAAGGGGAGAGAAACCTGTAATACTTATGATTATATTGGTAATATATGTAGACTAAAATATAGCATGTCTTTAGGGGGGGGTCGTATTATTTTATATTTTATTTATGCGGCTGTAGTCATCAAAAAGGGGGAGAATGAAAGAACCATATCTATGGTGTTTTGATGATAATAACCATACGACAATGCTGCTAATATATTTATTGAGTAATTGCAGGTTAAGCAGATCTACGATGGATAATAATTTTTATACAAGTTTATGCCGAACAATGCAAAAAAAATGAATGAAGAAGCAAGGACTTTGGAATAAACATTGGAAAATATTCCAAAGGAGGAACCAATTTTAGGCGGCAACGGAGAATCACAACACTGCAATAAAAAGGCGAAGAATTGAAAACTAAGGCTAAAAGTGGTACATGAACCCAACCCACCATGGAGAAATGCATGCACCCCATCTACTACACCATGCCTGCTTTTTAATAGACACATGTTAACGGTTGCATTTGACAGTTATAAAACAAACGGTTGAAAAATATAACATGACGGGAATCGAACTCAGGTGGGATAGAAAGGAGCGCACATCTCTACCAGTACACCACAACAACTATTGAAAATGTATAGATAACGTTGGTTCGTCAACATAGCATGAAAATTTTAATCATTGAAAAAACATCAAAAGCAGGATTCGAACCCAACACACCAAGGTGGGAGCACAAGCTTTACCACTCTACTACACAACACTTATGTCTTGTTGTTGACATTAGTTATATGTGGCATTTGATAAAAATGAAGTGTTCAAGTGCCATTCAAACATCCTTTCGAACTGTTGCAAACTTTCAACGGACGCACCTTTTCCATACCAATTTTCTGAAGGATTGCGCCTATTTATTGGCTTCATACCATTCCTATATAAGCCTCATATCATCTCCAAATCAAACACACAATCCTATTCTCTTAAACCATACTCATATTGCTTCAAAATGGTCTAAACTCTATATTCATTCTAAAAGCAAACTTAGACCAGTGCTTTTTCACTCCACAATATTTGAGTCTGGTCTTAATTTACTTCCTAACCTCTATGCACTTATACTGCATCATTGTTGAAGGTTACATAAGTTGTACTCTAGTGCGACTAGTCAGTGTATTGAAGACACAATATATAGTCAAATTATTTCTTTGTAAAAGAATAGATTGAATTCCTGTTGCGGAGTCCTCAGGCAGTAAGTATTGAAGTCCTTTTCGGTAGTTCAGGCGGAGTCTGTAAACCTGTTCCTCCGGGTGAAGTAAGGGTGTTGATTGTGAAATTCCTAAGAGGTTCTTAGGGACTGGACGTAGGATGGGAGGTCCGAACAAGTATAAAATTGACTGTGTGATCTACTATTTTATTTCCGCGGCATCTACATTTTTACAGTTGTTGGCCATTTTCGATCCACTGCATAGTGACTAACATCGTCGAATCGCGTGTCGTTGTCATCGAAAATCGCCACCGAGCCTCATGGTTCGGTATCGACCTGAGTCTTAACTCAAAAAATGAAGTTGCAACTCAAAGCAAGCTCAAACTTGAAGACCCGATGCAACCATGTGAATGGCCCAAGGCAATTGCCCTTATGACTTGAAGCAAACACATGAGTGACTTGAAGCCGCCTTATAACTGCCCACCACCGAACCATACTACCATGTTCCATCAAACCCGATCCGAGCCCCATCGAACCAAGATCCATCAAACCAAGATCCACCGACCCATACTCCACCACCGATCCAAGCAATCACGAGCCATACTTGAACCTCCTTGTATTTGTACCGAACCATGGATACCGATCCTACACTTACAATTTTTCCACCTTCCTTACCCGACCCATGCATGCATGCGAGCGACCTGAAGCACTCCACCATGTAACTCGAAGCAAACCTTCCAAAGACACGAGCATGACTCGAAGCGACTTCCCACCGATCCATTATCTTCAAATCTCCATCGAGCCATCTTCAATCGACCATAACTCGAGCAAACGTACTCTAAATGACTTAAAACTTGAAACGTCACTTTAGTGAGTCCTTCTTGTCTTACCCTATGGATCACAAGTCAATTGGATGAATTGACCATCATGGGTCATCACTAATCCAAAACTTGTTCTTAGAACTAAATCACCATTCGATCGACGTTTTCAACCATTCAAGCATCATACATTCAAGCAATCATTATATATAATATATCCTGAAAAGCATACATCCAAACACATCAAAGAAAGCCTAAATCTAAGGGTAGAAACTAGATAAACTATAAGAACAAGTATGATCCATAAGAAAACAATTTCACAAATCTTTTTCTAATTGTTTGAAATTTACGTATGTGATTAGTTAAGGTTTAAAACACATTTTAGGATCTAAAAATCATTTTAATACATTATTTTAAGGTATATAATGACTAATTAGAAAGTGAAAGGTCCTAACCACTTACCTAAATCCAAAGAAAATCCAAAGGTGCGTAAATCCTGAGATGAACAACAGCTCAAAGTGATCTCCAACGACAAATCTCCAAATCCAAATGCTAATTATGCTAATCACTCCTTAATGAATTTTTTTTGCAAATTAAAATAGGGTTTTGGGTAGCTATTTGGCTTAGAAGTGGTTAATAGAGGTTTCTCTCTATTTTGGGAAGGTGTGATGATGGAGAGAAGTCCCATCAGCTCCATCATGATGTCAATCTCGAAATGGGATCTAGGGCTACCCATTAACTAGCTAGTTACCTATTAAGCTACTCAAAGTCAAGTGGAACTTCAAATAGCCATATCTCCCTAATAGTAAGTTTGTTTTCCTATTACGACCAATCTATGAAAAGATAAACCATCATCCCAATCTAATGCAAGTGGTTTCTGAACCTAATTCGGATCCTATCAAAAATTATAAACCATATAATATTTTCAGGAACAAAATTATCCAATAAAAGTTCTTTGGATGGAAAATGTCTGTAGTAGGCATTTTCCAAAATTATAGAATCATATGACCCTAAATATAAATAATATTAATATTTTACAATCCTTTGATATGTAAAATACAGGTCGTTACTTTGAGGGTGCTCAAAAAATCATAATGTACCTTAGGTACCATAAACCCATGACTTCGCAATATCCTAAGGGGAGTTATTATAATCCTTGATGGTGCTTAGCAAATTTACATAACATTCTTACTTATCTAGAAATAATATAAACATCACTTGAGATATTCTGTGACTGGAGGGTGCTTAACAACCGTAGGTATGCAAGGTACTCTATTTATATTATAAATGATGAAGAGCATTATTATTTAGATCTATAATTTAAAAATAGTTTTGTAGAGCATTATCAACTATTTATGGGCGATGAGTATAACTAGTACAACTCATGATACCATATATATTTTTCATACATCCAATGTATACTCCTTTAATTCTCTCATGTTTTAGTTATTTCAACCTCTCATTTTCTTTGTACATATAATAAATACACAGACACACATTTAATTATTGTAACACGTATAATTCATTAAATTACACACTCACACACACACACTATATATATATATATCTATGTGTTTGTGTGCATGCACATGCATGCTCATATGTATCCCTTTTATCAATTAAATAATTAAATTAATTTATAAATATAACATTTATATTTATTTGAATTTGAAATAATTCTAAAATTTTCATTTTACAGTTCTTTATAAAATTACGTAATTATTTAATTTAAAATAGTTATAAATAGTTTATAACATTCAAATATGATTATTTGAATCAACCTAAGATTCAAAACATTTCTAAGTCTTCCACAAGGGCATACTACAGAAATAAACCATTTTAACGAGCCAGGTAAAGGCTAGGAGATAAGGAGGTTTTCCACATAAAATTGGTCCTTAATTATAGTAATATTCTCCTTGGTTTAAGCATCTTTTCTTTAGACACCCATCTACTTTGGCAATTTCCAAAATAGTACCATATGTATTAGTTAATTATTCACATAAACACAATGCTAGCTCTAATGTTATTGTTGGATCAAGTGCATTGGCAGCGGGGTTAAAAGGGTGAATTTAAAAAAATATTTTTATTAAATTACACAAGATCTTTTTTTTGTTTATGTAAATCAATTTTTATTTATACTAAATCAAATTTAGTATTATTACTAAAAGTGTTTGAATAATATTTTTATTTGTTTAATTTTTTAAAATATTCATTTGTTTATTTATTTTTAAAATAATATGTTATTTATAATTTAATTTAAATTAATTAATTTATTATTTAAATTTTAATTGTAAGTTTAATGTTTTGTGATATTTATATCAAAATATGAACATCACAATTTTATACTTCAATATGATAAACTAATTTTTTTCGTCAATTATAAATTTTTATGAAATTATATGCTTACACACACAGATACATACATACATAAATACATGCATACACACATACACACACACACACACACACACACACATATATATATATGTATGTGTGTGTGTGTGTATGTGTGTATGCATGTATTTATGTATGTAATATATATATATATATATATGATTTAATAAATGTGTATATATAAATAAAATATTATAAAATAAAACTGTTTCAAATATAAAGTATTTGTATTTAATTATATATATAATTTTTTTTTAAACATTCATCAATTTAAAATTAAAATTTGAAGAACATTAAAATTAAAATAAATATAATAAATATATAAATAATAGTACATTTTTTGCTTCGGTTGCCTATAAAAATTGAATTGTTTTCTATAAGTAAAAAATAATTCTAATGATTTTTAGGAAATGTAAACCTATTTAAAATTTAAAAGCATCGACCTTTAAATTAATTAAAAAAGGTTTTTTCTCCTGGCTGCAAAACTGTTGGTAAAAAAGATCCTTTTTATAAATGATTTCCACACTAAATTCAATATATGAATATGCATATACATACATATATTTATGCAGGCATGCATGTGTATGTGTGTGTACAATAAAACGAAACAGTGAACATATCGATTTGTTTATTATTATTCTTATTAAAACCAAAAGGTAATTTTAAGAATGGATTTATGTTTAATATGTATATGTATATGTATAGTTTTAGATCTGGAAAAATAAATAATTTTTGTGCGAAAATAATTTTATAATATATATATAACAAAATTATTTAATTGTTAATGTAAAATATTATTTATAATTAAATATATATATATATGATTTTAGAAAATAAATATGAATAAATACATATAAAAGGGACCAAAGTGATTTGCAATAATATTTATTCGTATATATATATATATAAGTAAAAAATTAAATCAAAGATAATACCTTTCAACGTCGATGTTTTGCTGAAAGCCTAATATGTTGTTTGCAAATATTTCCTCCATGAACCTTATGTTCTCCTCCTTGATTTCAGTTTGCAAGTCCGAGACCTTGGCTTAACCAATAGGGTAATGTGGTAGAGAACTATCAGAAAAATACTTTTAGAAAAAGGAGTGGAGGCAATCCTATTTATAGCCAAAGGGTTTCACTTATTTCTCCTCTTTTTCGCTAGCCCTAAAGACCAAGCATAGTCTCCCCATTTAAACAAGTATGGCCAGTCTTGACATTGACCTAGCATGGTCGAAGGCCCTATTGACTACTATTTGAATCGTTGTTTTAATTTAATAAATCTGGCTCCTTAATCGATCGAACCAACGTACTTTGTACATCATTTTGACTGATTTTAAGCTTCAAATAAATAGTGAAATTTGCAACAAACTATTGATACAACATTTATATTAATTTATCATTAATTTATAACATTTGTAAATTAATTCTCCCTTTAGTCAAGTTTGAAAATAACTAAAAACGAGGTTCTATTACTCTCTAGTGTGAACTTGGTCCTTAGTTAATATTTATAAAATTCAAGTATTGAAGCCTGTATAGACTTTGTTAAATTCAATATTTAAACATTTCAAATCCAATTTCCTATCCATATTAAGCTCACCTAGTAACGACATTTATACATGTATTCTTTTCATCATCACTTTATTACTTAGATATCTTGAGTTTGGTCTAAATTCAAAAACTCTATTAATATTCATATTTAATTACATAGATCACTATAAAGTCCTTAGTTTAATTTGATAACATTTATCAATTAACTAATTTACTTTGACTAGAGATTTTGACTTTAAGTCGATTACCGATTATAGTAATACCGACCTTCTATGACAAAGGAAATGAATCATCTCTATGGTTGGTTTCACTTAAGGTAGTTCAGTGTGCACCTAACTATGGTCGTAACACTGTCGACATGCCATATGCTTGACCATTATCAAAGTACAGTCTAGTTACTCAAGGTCGACAACACCCTAAAGTCTGAAGACTATTGTACGTTGTTACCCTAAGATCTTCTATTTTGACTTAGATATATTAACCCATAGAAGACTCCCATCGAGTTGTTAAGTGATAGTTCTAAGACAACCACAAGTACGTAACCTCTTCGTGTCCCAATAGTCATGAGCAAATCACTGTCCATAATATGGAGAGCATTACATATACTAGTCTCAGCAAACATATCGATATCTTTTACTCGATATACCTTGAATAGGAACATTTAAGGAGTAAGTGTTTGTTTATATATCAGTATGTATACATGTCAATTCTATACTCATGGTTACGAACAAATTAGTAACTGTAATTGGTAACTTCTTCTAAGGATTTTCTCTTTATAAATGTTTAATGTATTTTTTCCATTATTTATATCTCTACATAATAACATATATAGAAGAAAAATAAACCAAATGCATATATCATTTCGAACAAGTTTTTATTATAAGAGTAAAGTTACTTAATAAATTACATAATTACCCCTAAGGCACTCCCTTAACTCTATCGAAAGAAGCCAGGAAGGGATCATATTTCAAAACAGAATCAAAATGAACTATAATAGGCATTCATGCCCCAAAGTTTGATGGAGGTCATAAAGGGTTTCTAGATTAAAAGGAGTTGTTTTGACAAGACTACAGAAAAACTTTCATAGCATAAAGATTCTTTTCAAGAAAAACCTATAAAGAGCTCCCAAACTATAGGGTTTCCAATAATGTTATAAAGAGCTTTTGCTGAAGAAAGGTTTTTGAAACAAAGATGTAGAGCGATATAAGCGAAATTTAAAAAAGGATTATTGAAATATCTTAAGATAAAAATTAAAGGGATTTCATATGCTTATGCAAAGTATTTTGAAAGGCTAATAATAGTCTTCATGCTTTCAAATGTTTCTAGAGACACTTTATTATTGTCTGAAATAATTCAAAGATTTGAAAAATATCATGATTAATAAAAACTTATAGTATTTCGTATTCATGAGAATAATTTCAAAACTCTTAAACAGCCTTTGTATAACTATGTTACTTTAAAAATTATAAAAATCTAATCTTAAGAAAAGTTATCTTTAAAACTTCAAAAGGTTTTTAGAAGGACTTTGGACATTATTAAATCATAAAGTAATTCAAATTTTCAAGATTCGTAACAAAAGGATAGTTCAGTTGCAAAATTAATTTGGGAACGATTTATTTGGTTATTCACAGAACAAAAACAAGTCATTACTCTTGTAATAACCAATATTTTTTGATAACTAAAATAAAAAAGGATATTTGGGTAATTTTAACCATATGGGAAAAAGTAATTTTACAAATAATTGAATTAGGTGATGATACTTATTGAAATTCTGCAGTTTGATTTCCAATATTTAACTAATTTTAAATATTGGAATATAGGGATTATTTAAAGTTTAATAACTGGAATTCAAGTATAGATTGTTTGAATATTTGAATTGTGAATTTAATATTGAAATAAGGATTTAAAAATCGAGATTTTGAAGTTAATATTTATTTATTGGATTTAATAGCTTATTCAACTCGTTTTAATAAATAAGTAATAATGGTAAATTCATTCTGTAAATTTGTTTGCAGAAACAAATGTTCCAAGTAAATAAAAAAAATTATTATTACGGTTCGATTTTTAGTGACGTATTTTCAATTTATTTTATTTTATTTTTCCATAATTTTTAATTTGGGAATTTTTGAATTTATTTGTTTGATGATTTATCAGCAAATGGCAGTAGTTTTGTGATTTTATAGAATCCAATAACTAGTGTATATTATTATTAGTTTGGAGTTCCGTCACTGTTCTAAGCACGATCGTATTTTTTTTATCATTCGAAGCTCATACGTAAATAAAAATATGAATAGAGATGTTTGCACCTAAAATGGTCACAAACACCCAAGAATAGTTTTTGTAGAGAAGTAAGTGAAGAAAAGCAAAATTAAACTGAGTAGATAAATAAGTAAGCAACACAGAATAAGCAGTAATCAAAAGCATAAAAGTTTATAGTGGTTCGGTATTGTATGCCTACGTCCACTTCGAAGATTATTCCTTATTACTCTTTTATGAATTCGATTACAACGGTAGAAATAAGTTAACACTTGATTACAGTGGAGTCTGAAGTAACAAGCAGTGTAAAGATCCTGAGAATGACCCATCAAGCCAGTATTTATAAACGAAGATGGCCAACTTTCTGAAATCTCGGCTGAAGGACCTTCAAAACCATATGGGTCCACTAGATGGATCGCAAGGCCCAATTCCCAAAGAGGAGGGATCGGTACTGATCCCTTCTTTGGTCGTATTTTCGGGAGCAATCCCTGTGGTGGCTTCCTCATGTAAAAATATGTTTATCCTCCAAATTTCATGTCATATGGATCATTTGAGCTCGAGTTATTACTTGATCTTTGATTCAACATGGCTTGTATGCAGCTTTCTGCTGATCCCTTCCAAGGGATATATACCGATCCCTCCAACATTGTCCTTTTGATGTGCGATCCCTAGGGTAGTTTCCATAGAGTCCTTGTATCTTGCTCTTCAAATTTCATAGGCATTGGACTTGTGATCTTGAGATATTGATTGCTTTCCACAAGAATACTCTTGTAGTTTGAAACATGTTGATCCTCTTGTTGGAGCCAATCTATGTCGATCCCTCCTATGTGTTGATCCATATTTCATACTTCGAACATTCTACATTGCCCCTCTATCAATCCCATTCTATACCGACTTCATATGATCATCTGTACTTGACTCATGGGCCCCACAATCATCACTCTAGAATCATCGGCCTTGATGGTAGTCGAATCTAACTCATAAAATCTGTTCAATATAGCTGGGTTATAATGCCGGATAACACTTGTCCCCTAAAGTACGTCTTGTGATGAACATGACGTGCTTTGAATCGATGTAGGTTAGAGTCGTCAAAAAGAAATCCATCCAGCTTCCTGAATAGTCGCTATCCCTTTGTCGAATTATTTTTCCAAGGTGTTGAATTTCTCATTGATCCTCATGACACTTGGTCGATTTCCTATAGTGTAAATCCAGAGCTGCACTCCATCAGTTGATATATGTAAGTCCAGCCTTGCAAGACTAATAAGCTTTGGTTATTTGGTCTAGCTTCGAACTCGAAGGCCTCGGGTTTGATTTCAATTCTTGTCGATTCCAAAAATTGAAATTTCTAAGTCAAATAGGTGTACGTTCGTATACACGTTCTTGTCGTTGGCTTCTAGACGTGCTCGTACGATCATGGGTCGTCGCCAACTTTCTCTGCATTTTGTATGTTTATGTTCTTTATAATTTTCATGCTTATATTCATTTGTGTGTGATGTGCACGTAAATGTGCATATTTTTACTTCCATATTTAATCTAATTTAATTAAATAAATGAGCATATAGGGTATTTTAACATGTTTAAACCCAAATTTAAATTATTTTCAAATCATCGTATATTCATCTTCATATAGGGGCAAAATAGTCTATTTTATGTGTGAATTAATTTGAGAATATTTATTTGCACATTTTATTTTTGTTTGAAGGAAAATTGGATGGAAATTATAAGAGGCTTCATGTATTCATGCATGCACAAGAGAAAGAAGCAAATGAAGATGGAAATAAATCAAGTCATGTAACATGGAAAACCCTACCTACCCACTTACAGTGATCCCCTATGAAGAGCTAATGCACATGATTAAAGCTACATGCACATTTAAATGGAGGATTATCCTCATGCTAATGATTACTTGTGGGTTACATTTCCTAAGAGGGTATTTTGGGTAGTCCCCAAAATTATGCATTAGGGTTTTAGGCTTGTATAAATACCCCATATGTTCATGTAAGGAAGCCCTTAGCCTCCTCTTTAGTTAGTTTAGTTTTAGGCTCAAAAATAAACAAAAAATCTCTTTTCTTTTTCATGGCTACTTAGCCATTTTCTTATATGCAATTTTAATTCATGCTCTTTTCTATTTACATGCTTTCTTTTCTTTTATGTTAGTAGCTTAGACTTTATTTTATGCAAGTAGATTAGCTCTCTTTTTCCTCTTGCTTTTGTTTTATGTTGAAGTCTACATTTGTTGACATGATAACAAATATGAGAAGCTAAACCCCTTCACTTTAGGGGTAATGAAGCTCTCTTAATCACGTAGATTCAACATTTTGATAACTTGTGATCTCCTTTTGTGCTTAATGACAATTAATTTTGTTGTTTTAGCTTTGAATTTGATAGCCTATGTTGTTGACACCAAATAGGCTATGCTTAAACAAACATAAATACAAATTACTTCTTCATCTACATATGATGTTGGTAATGAAGTGGATTTGAGAACCAAAATTTGATGGTCTATATTACTAATCAATAGTAAATAGATCATGCTTAGAATAGATTTTATTTTCAACTTCATTGTCATTTTCATGAGAGTTAACAAGTGGTTTAGTGGGTATGTTAAAGTTTGATGGTTTATGTTGGGCTAATTAATAGCACAAATAGGCCATACTTATGATAGACATATCAACTAAATTCACTAATGGCCAAAAGAGAGATCATAATTTCATTTTGTTGATTTATGTGATCATGTGAAGGAAATTACCTCTAAATTGTCTTCTACTCTCATATTTTTATCCACTTTTATTTTTTTGTTAGTTTATAAAAATTTTTAGCTAAACACAATCTCAAATTCTTGGTTTAATTTGATTGAGTAGAAAATTTAAAATCAATACAATTCCCTGCGGGTTGACCCATACTCGCCGCGTACTAAAATTGTATGCCGTGCGCTTGCGGTTATTTTTTATTAAAATTTGATCGGCTATTTTCTAATCTGATAGGAAATTAGCCGGTTAAACAGTATGCATGTTCATGGACGATCTCTCACTCTCTATTCTCTCCCCGTTTTCCCTTCTTTAAAAAAGAATTTGTAGGGATCGGCATACGTTTAGCCGATCCCTTTTCTCTTACCCTTTTTTTATGTACATGCTAATAGGTATTGGTATTCTTTTAACCAATCCCTCCCTGTCTTACGTCAAACTTACAGACTAGGCTGATCCCTTGCCTCCATATATAAGCTAACATTCCATCCCTTTACTTTTATTTCATTCCTCTCTTTTCCATCTACTCTCATACGACCGAACTTTCCCTTACCTTAATAAAGAAAACCCGATCCCTTCCTTTCCACTCGACCATCGCTCTAATCAGTAAATCCATCTTCCTACTTAGTTTTAGATCGTCGCTCCACCTTCCAATCGAACTGTAACCTAATATTTTTTCTTCCCATGGTTCGTCTTTGATATATTTAGGTAATCTACCCACTTTGCTTTTGATTTTAAGATGAGGCAATGGATTCTACTCCATCTAGTTTGGTGTTCGACGTAGTGGATGACTGATGGCATAGGTTGTTTGGGGAAGACGAGGTGTGGAAGGGAGTAGGGCTTGGCAGAATGATAAAGGAGGAAGAAGAAGAGAGAGTGGAGGAGGGATAGGTAGAGTGGACGTATGTAGGAGGATCGGTGTTGGAGGTTTGGAAATATACCAATCCCTCGTTTAATGACTTTGGAAAGGGATTGGTATGGAGGCTTGACGAGAGGATTATGAAGTAGAGGGATCAGCTAGCTTTATTTAGGTAGAGGGGTCAGTGTAATTGATCAACCTGGTGGGATCGACATATTTGTAGAGGGAAAAGGATCGGCGTCCTAAGTTTGGAGAGAGGGATCGGTTGAGTTGCATTAGGATAGGGATCGGTTGATGTAGGTCGGCACATAGGGTTCGGCATAAAGGGTTTGACATACATGTTTTTTTTGAACTGAACTTGGAACCTAATCCAAACTTACTTATTTGAGCAATCACTACCAATCCACCTCAATGAACTTGAACATATGATGGCGATGAACAACAGAACTAGCATATTCACTATTGAACTTGAGATTGAACAACCAAACCCTTGGAACTTTCAACATGAACTAAAGCTTAGCATATGGACTTGAATAAGATTTCACACTTTGATATGCCGATAGTCGATCTCAAAGCTTTCACAACCGATCGGTTTCTTCGCTAGTTGAGGTGGTCGGCGATAACGGTCACTTTGGTCGAAATCCAAAGTCTCGTCATTTAATTTCATTTTCCTATTTAAAGCTGTTTATTTTTGTTATACACTATACTACACTACACCGCGCTAGCTCACACTTGCATGGGGGAACAAGTAAACTTTTCTAATCTCGATTATCTACTGAGTATAGTTAACATGGACTTCAGACGCTAAGAGCATTTAGCCGTAATGTCATCTGGACCGACCTCGCAACATAGCAATCCTGAAGCAGAGTCAAATTCCGCGACCATATATGGCAGGCTTTCTCCTAGTCATCAAACTAAACAACAGAAGTTTCTAGCCCATCAGCCAACCTTTTTTCCAATGTTCCCGTCCTCTCGGTGGAAGATATAAGTCATGTGCTCAACGCTGCAGAAAGTGCAATACTTTTAGATAATCCGACGGATTCTCAAGCCTCCAGAATTGGTGAGGCTACCCTTTGCAGGCTATGTTCCATACACAGAATTCCATTTGTAGACGCCCTGGTTCCTTCGATAAGTGACATGGCTCAGTTGCCCCCGGAGGGGTACACAGCGTGTAATAAATTCATGTGCTGGACCGGATGCATACCTCCCTTCAATTCTTTTATTTAGGAAATGTTAAGATATCTAGGAATAGCTCCCACTCAACTTCACCCAAACAGCTATGCCTTCCTTCATGGAACTTTTCTACTGTTCATGAGCGTTCTGTTTCGCCCGTTAACTCCTGAGGTCATAAGGTTCATTTATAACTTTAAGCGACGGTCAGGAAGTCCTTCCTATGTTTTCCTTGAGCCTTCACCCAATTGCCAAGTCTTAAGGGGTGCTTGGAATAAATTTTCTCATTTCAAACATGTGTGGTTCTAGGTTCGGTGTCTGCCTGGCTTCGCAAGGCGATGGTTGGAAGGACGTAAGTGTTGTCTTCGCTTCACTCTTAAATCTATTAATCCAAGTCATATTTTTGAATCAACTAACATCCCGAATATCTACAGGTGTCCACCCACGTCCTGAGGGAAATAGTTTTTCAAGAGCGATCTCCGCAATTCGTGCCATCCCAATCAAAGATAGGGACATTAGACTTCTCGTAACCGATGAGTTGTTATCTCTATTTGAGCTGCTGGAAGAGGGTCATAGCATTAGGCTCCCTGGAAATGCTGCATCACCGAGAAACATTGTAGAGAAGTCAGGGGATGTCAACAACCCTGTCGTGCCCCCAGTCGAGGGGACTCGGGATGACATTGAAGAAGGCGAAATTAGGGGTGCCCAAACCAATGAGCCTGGCGACGCTGATGCAGACCCAGGCAAGGCACCTGTGGTTGAACCATCATAAGGCGTGCAATCCCAAACACCAACTAAGAGAAGGAAGAAACTAGCGTATAAACTTCGCGTAATAAAAACTGCTAAGGATCCGGAATTTGTTATCACTTCTGGTGACGTAGAGTCATCTTCCCAACACTTAGAAAGTTCAATGAAATGATTTTCAAATCTCCAAATCTCCGATGACATTATGACTTATGACTTCCCAAACATCAATATCGAGGGGCTTAATTCTCCCGCCAACAGTGGTGATGGTATTCTTCCTACTGACAGAGGAGAGAAAACGCCTATAAGCAAGGCTATAGCTACTGGTCTGTCAGATGGGACACTAGGACCCTTACAATCACGTACACCCCACTACATGCTCTTCATCTATCTTTTGTATAATGGTTACCTATACATTTTCGTTTGGTCTTTGTAGGTGCAATAATGCAATCTCGAGCTTTTGATCGCCTAAGAGGCTCTTCGATGCATTATGGATCTTGCCGCGGCTTAGAATCAGGCAGGCATAGGGAAAGAGACGACGGTCGGGAAAAAGGTCGTCGTTCAAGGGAATCTTCTTCTTCCAAGCGTAAGTCCCGGTCTCATTCATTCCACTAGGAAAATCAGCCCAATCTTCCTGTTTATAGTGGAGATCAGACTTCCTTCCAAGGACCTTAAATTGCTGCATCACACGAGAACAACTCTAGTTCTTCCAGCTCCAGGAAATCTCGTGACCGCAGATCGAGCAAGCATCCAATTGCCACTTTTGAATCATCTTTGCCAATCGCTGCTCTTGATACTTCCACAATACAGAAATTGGCCAAACTTAAGGCTACTTTCCCAAAAATCTATTTTGACGGGCTTAAGTTCCTTCCCTCAATTCATATGATCTAGGGGCTTGCCAAAGCAAGCTCTCTCACATGTATTAACGACGTTTTCGTGCAGTATGAGTCATTCCAGTACTTAGCGAAAAAGATCTCCGAGGTGTTAATTGAGCGACAACATGAAATAGATCGTCTCAAGCTACAGGCAATCCACGAGAAAGATATAATCAAGTACCAAGATAATGGGATATCAGAGTTGACAACAAACTAATCAAGGCAGAAAAGAGTGCCAAGGAAACGTCTGAGGCAGTGAGTCGTTTAGAAGCTGCCCATAAGAAGGAACTTGATGCTGCCCTCAATCGTAGCGGTGCACTCGCTCTAGAAAAGTTTTCCTTGCAAAAGGAGAAAGATATCTTGGCCCATCGAATTAAGGAGCTTGAAGAGCTTCTTAGGAAAGAAAAGGAAGAAAAGCTCGAGGCTCAAGAAGAATCACAGAGATATTACAAAGAGGCCGTTGAAGCCAGAAGTCTGAAAATCAAACTTGACGAGCAATTTGCTAAAATAGGAGCCCTCAAAGAAGAGGCGAGAGAAGCAAGCCGCAAATAGATGATAAAACAAATTGAAGCCCAAGTGGAGGATGATAAAGAGTCCAGACGGAATGAAACTAAGGACATATTTGATCCCTTGATCATCGAATACAACGCTAAAGTCCTTATCTACCACGACTTGATCTTTCTTGATGAAGGTTATCTTGATTCACGCGCTGAAGCCTGGGAGTATATTGTTGAGATGAAAAAGAGGGAGCTGGGCGAAGCCGAGTTAGATTAAGATAAATTAGCGCGGGAGATCCTTCACGGAAATGAACCCCTAGACCTTACCACCGCGAGACTCCGATATTTCGACATTTTAGCGCCTTCTGATAGAGGGAAAAATATTGCTGAATCCTCAGAGTCTGATCCTAAGTGCCCCTCTTCTTTCCAAGTGGTTGGAGCGTCAATTTCTTTTAGCCTGATTAAGATTTGAGCTACGATCCGGATAACCCAGCTACCAATCTAAAGTGCTAACATCTTTTCTGAAAGGGGGCACTCCGGCGACAATCGAGAGCCAATCCGATGCAAGTATCCCACTTTACTCTCCACTTTTCGGGAGATTTTGTTCTTCATGCCCAATGGTTTTAGGCTTATCTCCTTGTTTTGACAAATCCTCAGACCTTCCAGGTCTCGACCAAACTCCTAAAAGTGATGCAGCCATGTGGCAACAAGCGATATCAACAGAGATTCTGACGGCCACCGATGTTCCGGGGCCCGATGCCCAAGTCATCGGAGCACTCAATGATGATAAGACTAATGATTCGCTACTAGTGGATAAATGTGATGATGTTATGATTATCGGTGCCTCTGAACACACTGATGAGATCAGCTTGAACGAGCGCATCAAGAAGGAGGAGTTTCTGGAGAGAAAAGCCAACGTTGAGCTTGCCGAGGTGGACATTGATGATCCCAATCTCATCCCACTACAAGTCATTCCACCTGGTGGGTCGATTCCCAGAGAACTCCCTCCAAGCTTCGAACACTCTCCCACCAAGGGCGGTAAAGGATCAAGGAAAAGAACAAGTGGAAGTTTAGATAGTGCCACTCCTGAGAAATCCAAAATGGAGAGAAGACAAAACAAATAGCCGTCGCATTGGCTCGGTGTGTACAACTATTTTTTTTATTAGTCGTAGTTGTACGGGTACGACCCCCGGTTTTTTGAATAAACTTATACCACAATTTTGAAGCTTATCATGTGAATATAAGTTTTTGTTTTTCAGTTGAGCTCTCATGTGAACTGTTATTTAAGTAGTTGAACTATTACTTTCCATTCAATGCACTTGTAATTCATTGTTCTTTAATTCTGAACAATCCACTAACTCTATCCCAAGGTCTCTGTGTGGTCATGGCCTTCAGTCGAATCAAACACTGGGCTCGAGCCTTAGTGTTACACAGTCGAATTCAGTAGTTTGAGTAATTATAATCTTGCCCCTAGTCTTAGGTTAGGAGAGTTAGATAGTGGATGGTCGAACTCCATCCTTAGTAAGTTTATACTCCTCCTATCGATTGCAGGCCTGATTTTATGGAATAGTGAGTGGTTGAACCACACTCATCTATTTATCTATACTCATATCCACTCTCTAGGGATAAGAGTTGGTTAGCGAGTGGTCGATTGACACCTGATTTATGTTTATACTCGAGTCCGCACTTTGGGGACATAAAGTTAGTTCACGGGTAGTCGATTCACACCCGATTTATGTTTATACTCTAGTCCACACTTTGGGGACTTAGAGTTATTTCAGAGAGTAGTTGGATCGTAGTTTTCTTAATTGATTGATTTGCCCTCCAAGGTACAGGGTTTGATTTAACGAGCGATCGGTTGTGTCACGACTGCTCTTGTTTTATTTCGGTCCTATCATTCGACGGGATTTATTTGATCATCGGATGGTCGAGTCACATCCATTCCTCATTATGTATCCCGTTCATTGGGTTATGAATGAGAGTTATCAAATGAATGGTCAAACCATGCTCTCTTGTTTAATTCCATTGGGAACTAGCGTAATTGATTAGTTCCAAACTTTTGGAACTTATTCGAACATATCAACATCAATTGGTTTTGCAATGTAACTAATACATAATGCTATGGCAAACATAAATATAAAGGAAGTTCAAAATTTTATTTGCTAAATGGAAAAGAATGACATAATCTATCTTATTACATATTTGGAAAGTCAAATGCGAAAGCAAATACAACTGAATGAAAAAGAAATAAACTAAGTGAAATAGCATCGTAAATGCTCGCTATTCCATGCCCTTGGAGTGTGATGCCATCAACGGACGCTAGCTTGAAAGTTCCCTCTCCAAGCCTCTGCTCAATGACATACGGCCCTTCCCAAGTTGGACACATGTGCGACAGGGCAGAAAATACCCGTTTCTAAACAAGATCACTGATTTCAAAATTTCTTTGTCGGACTTTAATGTTGTAGTATCGGGCGACTCGGTGTTGGTGCACAGCTGCCCTCAAATCAGCTTTCTTGCGCTTCTCATCTATAAAGTCTAGAGATTCCAAGAGGAGATCTTTATTCATTTTGGGATCGTAGTAAGTCACTCGATGAGAAGGAACTTCGAGCTCAATATGAATAACGACTTTAGAACTGTAAGCAAGGGCAGATGGAGTATGGGCAGTCGCGGACTTGTGGGTGGTCTTGTAAGCCCATAGTGCTGTCGGGATTTCATCCACCCACTTGCCTCTAGCCTTTTCCAAACGCTTCTTCAAAATGCACTTTATAATTTTGTTCACAACTTCAACTTGCCCATTCGCTTGAGGGTGAGCGACTGCTGCAAACCTCTTTTCAATATGATACCTCCGACAGAAGTCTTTGAATTCAGCACTGTCGAATTGAGTCCCATTATCTATTACAATAGTTCGTGGAAGACCAAAATGTCAGATGATGTTCCGAACAATGAAGTTGAATATTTTCTTGGTTATGATTGTGGCTAAAGGTTTTGCGTCGGCCCATTTGGTGAAATAATCAACTACGATGATAGCGTACTTTGCACCACCTTTAGATATCGGTAAGGAACCGATAATATCTATCCCGCACATGGAAAACGGCCACGGGCTGACCATTTGTGTAATCTCTATCGGCGGAGCTCTTGGAACTTTTGCATATATTTGACATTTTCTATATCGCCTTACATCCCCTTCCTGAACTTCCTTTAAGACTCATTTTATTTCATCGTGAGCGATATGTATGAGTAGGGGAATGGAAAAACCCTTTCTATACATAATTCCTTTCTGGATGATATATTGCGAAGGACTTGTCTCTTTTCATTCTTCCGTTCGGGAAGAACCCCCTATAGCAAATAGTCTTTAATCGAAGTCATCCACAACTCCCTCTTAGGCTCCGTCTCAAATACCCGGTCGATTTCCATCAAGCTTATGCTAGGAGCGTCTAATACCTCGATAGGACCTAGGCCCATCTATTGCACTTCCTTAGTGCTAGCAAACTTTTCTAATGAATCAACCTCCATGTTCCGGTCTCTAAGAATGTGCATAATGTCATAATACTCAAATTCAACCAAAAACTCCTGGACTTTGGTAAAGTATGGAGCAAGCTATTGTCCTTTAGCTTGGTAATCTCCCCAAACATGGCATACTACCAATTGTGGGTCACAAAAGATTTTGAGAGACATTATCCCCAGTTCTCCAGCGAGTTTAAGTCCAGCAATCAAAGCCTCATACTCAGCTTCGTTGTTTGTTGCAGGAAAATCAAGTTTTAATGCATAGCAAATCGGCCAATCTTCAAGAGTTGCAAGCACAATTCTAGCTCCCAAGCAACAATCATTAGATGCTCCATTTGTATATAGTTTCCACCTTATGGTAGGGGTTTCACTGTTCTCGGGGAAGTCATCCTGTGTAGTAAACTCAACTATACAGTCCGCCAGCGCTTGACCCTGGATAACCCTCCGAGGAAGATAAGTGATGTCAAATTGGCTAAGCTTGATATTCCACTTGAACCTTCCAGACGTCTCAAGCAGCTGTAGGACCTGTCGTAATGGTTGGTCGGTGTAAACATTAATAGGATGTGCCCAAAAGTAAGGGCGAAGCTTTCATGATGCAATCAACATGCAGTATGCCAGTTTCCCTATCTTCGAATAGTTCCTTTCAGCTCCTGTCAATTGCTTGCTAACGTAATAGACCAGTATCTGGATTCGATTCTCCTCATGAAGTAATGCGGCACTTATAACATGTCCGACATAGCTAGATAGATGTATAAATCCTCATGATCCACCGGCTTTGACAAGATGGGGGTCTCTTCAAGTGGTTCACCAAATCTTGAAATGCGTCTTTACAATACCGCGTCCATTAAAAATTCCTTTTTTCCTTTCCTAATCAAGTCAAAGAAGGGAACGTAGTTATCAGTAGCTTTGGAAATAAATCGGCTTAAGGTAGCAACCTTGCCATTCAGGCTCTGTACTTCCTTGATTGTCTTTGGCACTTGGATACTGCGAATAGCTTGAATCTTTTCAAGGTTAGCTTCAATTCCGCGGGCATTAACAATGAAACCCAAGAACTTTCTAGATGCTATATGCCAAAAGAACACTTCAAAGGATTGATCTTCATCTTATAATGTCAAAGAATGTCGAACATTTCTTTTATGTCACTAATGTGGTCACTTGACCATCGTGACTTCACAAGCATATCATCTATATATACCTCCATTGGTTTTTCGATCTGATCTTTAAACATTCTGTTGACTAAATGCCAGTAGGTTGCTCATGCATTATTTAGCTCAAACGACATCACCACATAGCAATATAATCCAACATTGGTAATGAAAATGGTGTGCTCTTGATTGAGAATGTGCATCGGGATTTGGTTATATCATGACACTACAATAAAATGTTCTATTAATAGAAAGCGGGGATTGCACGGAAACTTACTTGCCATGGTTAGGTGGTTAGGTGGACGGTGATTATTTAGGTTAACATTGCTTGTTTTAATGCTATTGTTAAATGTTAACTAAACGAAAGAATTGCCGCTCCAAAATTTCATATTCCCTCCTTTGTATTCTCCTACTGCCAACCATCTTGTTTTCATTTTCACTTTCCCAAAATCCAAAATTCACTCACGAATCTTATCTTCACTCATGGATCCCTCTTTAATCATGAATCCCTGAAAGCTCGATCCCTTTTATCGGACATCATTACACGAGCATCGTAAATTGTTTAGCACAAAGTCACCAAGCAGTAATAGGACCGCAATCCCTAATTTTACTAATGGAACCATCAAAAGGTAATCCTTGTTAATTCATTGCAATTTCTAATATAATTATGTTTTCCAAGGTTTATCTTACTTAGAGCATTGGAATTCGCTATTTTTGTCTTATTATTTGCGCAATTTCTGTTCAGTTTTCGCGAAACTTTCACATTTGAGCATGAAAGGTTTGATTTGGTTTCCGTAGAAGGAGACATTGTACATTACATTACTCAACCCTAATTGTTGTATTGTGGTTCTCCATTGTCTTGGATAGTGTAACGAACCGAATAACTTAATTAATGGGTTATCTGAAATAATGTCGGTCATTTAACAAGTTTAAGCAAATTCATTATATGTATTTATAGTATTATTCGAAAATAATGCGCAACCAGTATGTGATTACTTTTGAGGATGTTTCTACAATTTACAGATACAAATTATTGTTATCTTGTATTTTGTAGAAAGCAGACAACGAGCTAATATACAAGACCATATCTAATTCATACATGAAAACTAAACTCTAGTCAATTACCTTAAAGCCCAAATATGAACTCTAAATGAACCGCATACACAATAATTCAGTATTCATATATCATACGCGGTTATCAAAACAATAAGATTAAAGGAACTTGTTCACTATGTCTTATCTATTTTCATGTTTTCCTGCAGACACCATTGATTGAGAACCATACAGTTTTTCATGAACCATACAGCAGTTTTTCATGAACCATACAGTAGTTTTTCATGAACCATACAGTTTTTATATCTTGGATGCAGCTTCTTCTTCAGATGCCATGCACATTGCAAATGAGATCCATGAACTTTGCTTGGGTTGTGGACAACATAACGAGCTTGAATTGTTAGGCTTGATGGAGGCTTGAGAAGCAGATGATGAGATATTGGCAGTTGTCCTTGCAAACATGGACCGTGAGTGCGATGATTTGGTATCTTCTGATTGGGCAGCTCATGTTCTTTGTGCTGTTATTTTACCTAAATTTTTAGTGATTAAATCCCCGGTTTCTAGAGTGCTCCTGTCATCGGTTATCAGCTTCTGCAAATTGTTCCCTGTAGCAGTGGTTGATGCTCTTCTTTTTCCTTTATTTTTTCTCAAGGATGGAATAAATGTAGTCCTTTGTGATGTGCTTACTAAAATCATGAAAGAATTCTTGCATAGATGTCATGTTTCGGCTTTCTTCGAGAAGGTGCTTATTTTGAAAAAGAGTAAAAGACATATTGTGTGTTTGTCATGTCACCGTGAGTTGATTTGTGATGAACTGGTATGGACTGAACATACTTTTAGTTTGTTCTAGAATGATCCGAATATGGAAGTTTATATGACACCTGATAGCGTGGACACGATTGTTGCAGTTATAATTGAGCAGGCTGAAAGGTTTTCTAAGTCGCTAAAGTTTGGAAACTTCTTCCTGTGTTTTGTTACTAAATGCAGTAGGGCTAGGAACATTTACAAGGATGTGTTAGTGGAAGCAGCTGAGATGACTAATACTTTTGTGACTGGATCTATACTGTCAAAGCTTGGTAGTCAGTGAGCCACTGGTCTTTTGTATACCTACAACTCTTATATCTACAGTTCTTATATGTTGAATATTATTTATGTCTTTTGTACACATCATCTACTTTCTCATCATGGGTGTTGCCTACCAATTTACTCAACTTGCCACAAAACTGAAATGATATTCACATTTATATGTTAAGTAGTTTTTGCTTCATAGCTTGAAAAGTTTTGAAAGACATTAGGCAACTAATTGAATCATAGACCATCAATAGCCGTAGTTTTCAAAAGAATGCAATAGATAATATATTTTTTCATTATTAACACTCATTTTTCCCCCTTAGATAAGGCTTAATTGATTGTGTTACCACTCGGTATTGACCTGCAACAAATTTGATTGCCTAATTAAATCTGGCATTTCAAATACATGTGAAATATAGGAAGCTTTGTCAACAGATAATTAATGTAAAGCTTGTCTTGGTTGGGTAAATGAGAAAAAGAAATATGGGGGGACCTTTCTACAAGATAAGAAAAATAGAACATGGTACACAAGCCATAAAGTAGATAAAACATAGGTTTAATTAAAAGGCATTAAAGAGAGAGAAGAAATTAATGAAGGAGACGTGTTTCATGAGACTACGATAAAAGAATTTATTTCAGTAATAACAGCTTAGCAACTCAATAAAAGAATATATGTCTTTATTTCTTTTCTTTTATTATTTTGTTTCTCTCACATTGATACTGTGCATAGTTTACTATGGTTAATATAATTCTAATTTTTGTAATATATAAGGTATGGTGATTTATGAAGGTCTAAACAAGCAAGAAATAGCTGAAAAATCAGGACATGTGATTGTTCATGCATGGCGGTGCACATGTTTTACTCGACCACCTGATGGCGAGAATCTTAAAATGTGTGGAGAAAGTGTTGTTTCTTATTTTTTTTGAGAATGTGAGTATATTTTAAAGAGTTTATTATTTATCGTCATTTTCTTATTTCATTGAGAATATGGTATAACTTCTGCTATTTTGTATCGTTTTCAGTCTGGTTAACATAGTATAAGAAAAACAAGTGAGAGTAGTATAAGGAAGTATAATGAATATCATAGTATAATATTCATCAGACTAGGTTAGTGGCATAATATTCATCAGACTGCGTTTCTTAGCTGCATTCTCTCTCTGATATTATATTTACATTATGATAATGATGCTATTGAGCAGTTTAATATACATCAAACTATAGTAAACAATAAACACTTTCTGGGATATAAAAATAATTAAATAAGTTTATATTAAAATTAAAAAAATTTAACTACGTTATATAAAAAATAATTAAATAAGTTTACATTAAAATTAAAATAATTAAATAAACAATAAACAGTAAACAATAAACACTAAATTATATAAAAAATAATTAAAATTAAAAAAAATTACTTAATTTATAAAATTTTATAAAAGTTCACTACGTTATCAAGTTTTATACAAATTTAACTAGATTAACTAAAAGTTTATAAAAATTAACTAATTCTTATAAAATTTAACTAAGCTATATAAAAATTAACTAAAATTATTTAACTAATTTATAAACTAAGTCTTATAAATATTAAACCAAGTTAATTAAGTGAGTTTTATAAAAATTAATTAAAGGATACAAAAATTAACTAAGTTATTTAAAAATTAACTAAGTTAATTGAGTTTTATAAAATCAACAAAATTTATTTATTTTAATTAAATTAACTAAATTTTATGAAAATTAATTTGGTTTTATAAAAATCATGTTCTCTATTTTGAAATCTTTGTTAAATTGTTATAAAAATCGACTAAGTTTTATAAAAATTATCCGATTTTTATAAAAATTAACTAAGTTAACTAAGTTTTATAAAAATTAATTAAGTTTATAAAAATTAATTAAGTTTATAAAAATTAACTAAATTTAAAAGAAGAATAATAATATAATATAATAATAATAGTAGTAGTAATAAAATATTATTATAATAATAGTATAACAATAATAATAATAAATTAACTAAGTTTAAAATAAGTATTTAAGTTAATTAAGTTTTATAATAATTAAATAAGCTAACTTTTTTTTTTAAATTAAATAAGTTTATAAAATTTAATTAAGTTATAAAAATTAGTTTGAGTTTGAAAGTATGCGTTTATTTATTTGTTTAAAGTGCATATTAAATGAATTTGGTTACTTCGTGCTTTGTTTATTTGCTATTTTTGACTAATATCCTCTATTGAGTACACTTTTCAACTGGAGGAAGATATGCAATACAAATATAGGGATAGTTAATTGTCAATATTTGATGGTTTAAAATAAAAGTAATTTGCCACTAGAACATGTAATTAGGACAAGTTTATGATTCCTGTACATAAGTTTAGCCACAAATTCATTGAATTTGGTTTAGCATCGATGCAAGTAAGCTATATTATAGATGCATTGATTATCTCTTTTCTGCTGTATAGTAAATTTAACCAAAACTTCAACTTGATGTTTGGTTTTCACTTTGATAACTAGATTTGCTGATAAGCAATAATGAAGTTACAAGAGACTTCAGATGAGATACCTGATGGATGTACTCCTCACACTGTCAGTGTCTGAATGCATGGCAAACTTATAGATTCTGGGAAGCCAGGAGATAGAGTTGAGGTAATAAACTGGTTAGCGATAATGTCTCGTCTTATTTTGTTTCTTATGTGTGATCAAAATTTTGTATCACTGTCTATCTTTTTAACATTTTCCTAATAATATAGGTTACTGTAGTTTACCGAGGTATGAGTGTTAGAGTTGGTCCAACAAAGAGAACTTTCAAAACTTTATTCACGGTCTTATTACTACTGCCATTGTCAATTCTTTTAAATAAGATAGCATGATAGTGTACTTTCAAAAGTATTGTCAAAAATCATAGATTACTATAGAGAAAAATATGTGAGCAATATCATTATGGGAATGTTAGATTTTGGTAAATACTTTTTAACATGTTACAATCAAAATCATTAACCATTGTAGAAAGAATCATATTATAATCTGGTACATAAAAGATTCCAGAGAAGAAAATATTACATGAAAATGGAACATGTGTTTGGCCAGAGTCAAAAAGTTTTGGTATAGTCTATACTATTCAAATTGATTTGCTGACCTAATGTAGTATGGAAAGTTTCAAACAATTTAGAAATGATATGCGGGCCTATAGCAGCTCAGAAATGCACGCATTCAGTTACTCGCTGATATACTGTTGTATATTTATTAAGTGATACCTAAATGCATCAAGTTATTGCAAACTATGGTAGAAAAAACAACAGCTTAAACAATTTGTATACTTTTAGAACACATCAATTAGAAAAACAACAACTAATATATTTGTCAACCTAGTAAATGCCGACCAAACTACAAATCAAAGAGGACTTTGCATTAATGAGGCAATTTCCTTAGTTTTTTAACTGAGGCAATGCCTAATTCAAAATTGAAGCTATCGCCTCGGTAATGACTGAGGGAATGCCTCGGTTCACGGGGCATTAGCCTCAGTTTCACTAGGGCAATGCATCGACTAATACTGAGGCAACGCCTTAGTTAAAACTAAGGCTAATAGCTAAATTGCCTCAGTTTAACCGAGGCATTTGTGCCCTAGTTTAAATGAGGCTGCCTTGGTTAAAACTGAGGTATTTTGCTCGGTTCTTATTTCATCTTAATAATCGATAAATTTGTATGTGAAGATCCTTTTGCTGAGGCAAATGCTAGTGACTCTGGTGATGGAACAAAAGAGTACGTGTATGTGTGCATACAACAGCGCAACTATAGAAAGAGCCTGACAACTATGCTAGGATTCAACAAAGAGTCCAGCTACAACAAAATCCATAAAGACTTCAAAAAGGAATTCTTCTGTAATGGGCTGTAGTCCAAGATCCTGAACTTGGCCAGGTAACTTTTATATCACACTCCTAATCATCACTACAACTCTTTTTTATCATTGATAATATGCATGCAATGTGTTTTTTAGGTTATTTAGCTTCAAGATGATCAAAGGAAGAACATCGCTACATTCTTTGTTCAGGTATAATCTGAGTATTTTATATCTCTATTGAAATATTGGTCAGGAGTCAATATGCAATATTTGAATTTATCATATGCAATATCGATATGCCTGACAATGTTGTGAACAAGAGTTTGTTAATTTTCGAATATGCCTATACCAGTATATATGCATTTCTGCTCGTGAACTAGGTTCTACAAATTTTTAACTAATCTTACAAAGAAAAAACTAAGTGTATAAAAAACAATTAAGTTTTTATAAAAATTTAACTAAGTTGACTATAACCTTATAAAAAGAAACTAATTTTATAAAATTTAACTAAGTTAACAAAGTTTATAAAAATTAACTAAGTTAACCAATTTTCATAAAATTAAATTGTTAATCAAGGGAGATTTTTAATCAAGAGAGATTTTTTAATTAGGGGAGATAAATTTACCTACCGATATTTCACAAAGGCAGATTTAACTAAATTGTTATTTTCACAAAGATAAATTTACCTACCGATATTTCAATAAGGCAGAATCATTTTCTTTTATAAAAGAAGGATATATTCATTTATCCTGTAAGTACATCTTTTAACAAGATAAACTAAAAATGAAAAATAAACTCAACCGGTTGATTTGTTTATCCTTCTCTAATAGAAAATCGTCATCCACATGTCACAAACTAAAAATACAAGTGTAAAGAAAGATTACCCTTTGATAAGCTGGCACACACGCGAGCACAATATTCCATCCCTTAGGAATTGTGATATTAGCTGATTTGAAATCAACCAGTTTAACTGACAATCTTATCATCATTGATAACTTCTCGAGGACAGGCATAACCGGGTGAAAATTTTGCTGCTCTGCACTTTTTTCAGTAAGCCTCTTCATCTCCTTGCATTTCTTACCATAGGCAAATAGCTTCTTCTCTTCTTCCTACACGAGTTTTTAAACAAAAAAATAAGAAAGAAGTATTTTTATCAAAATTTATATGATTTATGTATTTTTTGTTGGAAATCAAAATTTCAGCTTAACACACCTGTATAATCAATTAAAAATAGATCAATCAGATCACGTGAAATGTTTTTGTACTGGTAAAATGTTATATGTCTGTATGTGCATATGTACATGTACACGTACATGTACATGCATATAAATATGTGTGCGCGCGTGCATGCATGCACGTGTGTGTATTGATAGATTTTTAAATGAATGTAATACTAAGCTGATATCAAACATATGAACTAGAAAATATTAAGATTTTTCTTAGTAGAGTATATCAAATATGGTTATTACATATCGAGGTGTCTTTATAGGTACTAGTATGGATGCACATCCGGTGGACGCGTGCATCGAAAAATGCAATCATAGCTGGATATGAGTGTTTAATAGGATTGTCCATTCCTTATCTCTGATGTGTTGCCTCAATAGTGAAGCGTTTCAGTAACGACATACAAAGTATCAGTTGGCTAACTCCAGTATTCAACATTTGATTCACATATACATGTGTATAAGGTTTAACCGTAAAGCAAAATATTGATTCACACACGTGTATATGGTTTAACGGTAATGCAAATTATAGTTCATGGAATTTATATACTATATGAAACAGTAGTCATCTTGTAAAGATAAGTTGTCCCAATGCTCCGGCAGCACATTATTTATCATTGCTTATTTGCTATGTGCGGTGTTGTTTGCCCTTGCTAAGCTCGCCCACTTCTCTTCAAAGTTTAAACTGTCATAATGCAAAACCACTAAACAGAAACCATGAAATAAAACAAAACTAAAAAATTACTAACAATAGAGCGATTTTTTTTATATTTTCCGTACACTTTTTTTATCAATCTGCTAAATTAGTATTTATATTATGTAAATTTCCACTTGAATCTTACCTGGTACATAATTGGTTTCATTAGTTCTTTCCATGATCAAATTATATTACCTGACTTCACAAAGTTCAAAAAACTTACATGTGTTGCGTGTGTTTGTGGATGCATGGTAGAAAATTGTTCATATGCTTTTCTTTAGTGAACCCTTCTTAATTCAATAGTCTTACCATGCTAGTTTACTCCATCCACTATTAAACATTGTGAGTAAAGACTGGTAGTATTTGATAAATAAGTACAGATTCAAGATATACTTGTATAACCATTAAGTTAAAATACAATACTGAAACAAATAAGAAACTTAATGCAACTCAGCTCATCCAGTAAATACTGTCTTCTGTGGTAAGATATTGAATTGCTAGAGATATTGGATTTGTACTTTAGACATACATAAAAATGAATTTTAGAAAATTATAGCTCAACTATTTTTTCCCTTGCATGGAATGACGGTAGTTCAAATTACAAACAAATGGAAATAGAAATTGAAAATACATATCTTACTTGATTATCATGCATATAAGCGAGGTCTCGTTTTATAACATATTAGTGGCCACCAAAAGTATACATTGTACAAAAGTATACTTTGGAGGGAAAACAGAAGGTAAGAGAAATCACCTGCATCCTGAGCTGTCAGATCGGTGAGCAGTGAGTCGTCTCATTCATTCATCCATTCGCCTACGGTGGATGGCACGTTGCTGTGGAGGTTGAGTCTGGGGATGAATAGAATCAGGGATGAATAGAGAGGCTGCTGTAGAACTGGGGATCGAGTTTGGTGATTCGCTGGTAAGGGAAATTGATGTTTCGACTAACTTTATAGATCATGTTTTAGATAAGCGAAATCGATGTTTCGCTGGTAAGGGAAATCGATGATTCGCTGGTAAGGGATGAATGGAATCAGGGATACATACTCTTCTTTTAGATCATTGTTTTGACTAACTTTTTCCTGGTAACAAATCCATATCCTCTAACTGTCTGCATGGTTCATGGAGACCGCAACTCAATAATGCAGTTCTTAGGAGGATGTCTAGCGAGTTAAGAAATTCTCCAAGCTTTTTTTTCTTCAGTTTATTGCAATATTTATATCTGGATAGATGCATTACAAAGTGTGATGCATAGGTTAAAACATTCCCTTCCATTTAATTTTCTGAAATTACATAAGTTGGGGGTAAACTTGCTGAGGCATTGTGAATGAATGCATAGGTTAAAACATTCCCTTTCATTATTTCTATTTAACCATGGTTTGATTAAGTGTATGAATTATGGATGACTAATTTTATCTCGCTTCTTTTTGATAGGTGTTGTATGATGCTTTTGAGGTTGCTACATGATGTCGTACTCTTTCTCCTTCAAATCGGTCATGCTTACATTAATGTATTGTTTATCGACGTTCATACGTCTTTGTTTTTAGCATGTATCGTTTTGGTTAGCTATAGTTGTACGTATTGTTACTTTTGGTCATAAATATTTATATACTTAATACTCCGGTATGAAATATTAAGGATATATATTTTGTGGTTTGGCTTATGACTCCATCTGATTACGTACATTATAATGTGATAAGTGTGGTTTTTTGAATTGTTATAATATATTAGTTGAAATAAGTTTAGTGGAATTGAAATCGTAAGCTTGAATGTATATGGATATAAAAAATTGCAATGAATTTTTTTTATAGCGTTTTAACTATGCTACGGAAAGAAAAATTGTTACGGCTTTCATATACTATAGCTTTATGCTAGTGTTGTACAAAATATTCTACGAGGATTAAACAGTTTTCATAGCAAAAAACAATTCAATAGATAGTAATGAATTTTCTATAGCGTTTCAATGTGTAATAAAAGATTGAAATAATATTTCCGTAGTGTTTTTAGACACTATAATAATGTGCATGTCAACACATTATAACAATTAAATGATATCATAATTATTAGTATCATAAAACACAACTGTGTAAAAGCTCTATAGCAAGCTTCAAAACGTTATAGTAAAATAGTTGTACCGATACATCTAGTCTAAGATGGCAACAAAAACGCTGTTAAAAGTTCGTTTTCTATTGCATTTTGAAACGCTATTGTATCTATCAGATTTATTACAACTTGTTGATCTATGGCATTTATAGAAACGCTACAGAAGGCTTTAATAGCGGTTTTTAAATGCTATAAAAAGGTCTGTTTGTTGTAGTGTGAGTACGCATCCATGAAAGATATCAATTCGTGTCTCACGGTTGAGTCTACCAGCTGGTCAATCCTTGAAAGGGAAAAGCTATCTTTTGGGCATGCCTTATTCAAATCCGAGTAATCAATGCATATCCTCCATTTCCCATTTGCCTCTCTCACAAGTACAAGATCAGATACCCACTTAGGGTAGAGGGCGTCGCGAATAAACCCATGTTCTTTGAGCCTATACACCTCTTTAAGAGCGGTAGATCTATCTGGATCCATGACATGTCTTTTTTGTTTCACCGGGACATGCCTCGATATTCAATGCATGGCTCGCAATGGCAACCGAGATCCCACACATGTCAGAGTGAGTCCAAGCAAACATATCAAGGTTCTCTCGGAGAAATCCAGCAAGTTCTTTCATCATCGGGGGTCTGAGCTATGATCCGATCTTTAGGACCCCGTGATGGTTCATCGTGGCTAACTGTGATGTCAATCGTCAGCTCAACTAGTTCAACCTCGGTCTCTTTTGGCTTCTCTTCGTCATCTCTCGGATCTATATCTCTATTGAACCGACTATAGCGCCTTAGCGAAGGCTCAGGAACTACCTGTTAATCTTTAGTGGCTTGGATGCGGAATGACTTGCCACACCCTTACCTTTCTTCTTGCATTGAGAATATCTTAACTCAGCTACATAACAGGCAAGTTCGGTCACCTGGTCACCATGAACAACTTCAACACCATTGTCTGTCGGGAACTTTAAAGTCAAACACCATGAGCAAGAGCTGTCCCGAATTCAGCTAGGGCCAGTCGGCCTAGAAAAATGTTATAAGGAGAGTCAACATCCAAAACACGAACTATAAGATTCGCATTCTCCTACGGTCGCCTTCTCCCAACTCCACAGGTAATTCAACATAGCTGATGGCTTCAGTTGCAGCACCGTTAAAGCCATGAATGCGGGCTTTAGATGGTTTCAATCCTTGGCTTCCGTCCTCATCTAATCATAGGCTCTATTGAAAATTATATTTACAAAACTTCCACAATCAATCAATATTCTTCTGAAAAAGTGGGGCCAATCATGGCCGAAATGACCATTGGGTCGATTGTTGGAGCCTTCACCTTGTCTACATCTCTGTTTCTAAACACAATATCATCCGCCATCATACGTTGCTATTATGTTGGAGCTCCATCTTCTGTATTTGAGCAATATTCAAAATCCACATGCTTAATCGCGCTAGTATAGCGTTCCATCTCATGCCAACTCTTATCTACCGGATGTGGTCCTTTGACTGTTGTATTTATTACCAATCTTCCACCCTTTCGCACAGGCTCCTCATCCCTGTGCGGTGCTTGTCCTCGGTTGGGGTCGGATGTCCCCTGCCGGCCATCCTGTAGGGTTTTTACAAACTGCTGCAACTTCCTTTCTCGAATCAGCTTTTCGATAATATCCTGGAGATGCCTACATTCATTTGTGCTATGTCCATAACATTCATGGAACCGACAATATTTTCCGGTTTGTTTTTACTTCTCTGTTTATTATTTTAGAGGCGGCTTCCTATATTGCATGGTATTACAAGTATACAAATAGATATTCTCCAAGGACGTATTCAACGGCGTGTAAGTATCGTACATCGGAATCCTAGGCTTCCCTCTTCCAGAATACCTCTTTCGTTCTCGGCCCATATCTCCACCTTTCTTTTGCTGATTTGGCTTGTTTTGGACATTCACTTGAACTTTTCCAGAGCTATCGTCAGACTGCTTTACTGCAGTATTACTCTATACTCCCTCTCCACTCGGTCCCGCAACATTCTTCTCTTGGAGGACCTGGCTTCCTACTTTCTCAAATACCGAGCCATCTTTGCGTAAAAGCGTTCCAACGTTGTGGGTGGCTTGCCAGCTAATAAATCACCGAAATAAGATTCTGGATCTATCCTTCTTGTCACGGCCATCAATATGGCATGGTCATTCAGATTACTGATTTCCATAACACCTGTATGAAATCTCTCCAAATAATCTTTCAACGATTTTCCTGGAGCCTGAATCACGCTGGATAAGGACATTACATCATTGGGGTGAGTTGATTGCATTTGGAATTACTCCACAAACCTTGATGCCAAATCATCGAATCAAGAAATTGATCGTGGGGATAACCTTGTGAACCATATCATTGCTATTCCAGATAAAAGCATCTACACTTAGTTGCATCATCCGATCGCCCGGAATCCATCAGCATTCATATCTCATGATGTGTTGCCTGGGGTCGGTTTTCCCTCGTAGGTGGGCATTGACGGCATATTGTACCTCCTTGGATACTCCACATGTAGAACATTATCAGTGAACGGGGTATGGCTTCTTGTGATTCCCCTGTTATTGGTTGTCAAGCCCTGGCTCTCTCTCACTAACAGTCTGACCATAGCCGACAAGTCCGACATTTGGATAGTTGGTGCCAAGCGGTGGTCATGCTCCATCTCACATGAATGGTCTGGTCGATGTCTACGGATCATTCCACATCTTCTTGGTTACCATCTTCCCGATTTATATCTTGTAAATTCACTTCATCGTCATTCTAGGGAAGCATTTGGTCAACATTTAATTGAACTCCACCATCCAAACCATTTGAAGCGGCTCCAACTTGATTCCTATGATGCATAGATTGGTTCCCTCTTATAGGGGAGGGATCAGTACTGATCCCTATGGAGGGATCGGCACCGATCGATCCTGGTAGACCAAGATGCTCTGCCGGTTGACGCCTCGAAGTTTCTGCACAACATTCGTCTGTTCAGCGACGCCTATGTCTGTGATACTGGTCCGATGAGCTAGAACTCTCCGATGACGAGTAAGGAGTGAGGTCCCTCCTAGCTTTCCCTCGCTGCTGCTGATTGAGTTGGTTCATTAAGTTGATATTGGTCTGAATCTGTTGATTTAATTGTCGACGACTTGACATCATTTCTCTCATTAGATTCTAAAATTCAGCTCTCGTAGTAGAATCAGCGGGATTCTGAACTTTAATAGGATCAGCATTCACATCTATTGGTTGACTGCTTGGAACTCCTTGTTGGATGCTAGCATTCTCGTTCCCTTCCGCATTTTAAGAAGTAGACCTAGTATTCCTCACCATTGTTGATAGCTATGCTTAGGTTCCGCAAATTTGAGTAGTATGAGCAACTCATTGAAGATAACTACGGATCTCCTTTGGGTGATTTATCCAATCCAGTAGCAACAAAGGGATCCTAATAAGCTGAGAATTAAGGTTCTCAATGGAAGCACCAAAATGTTTGCACCTAAAATGGTCACAAACACCCAAGAATAGTTTTTGTAGAGAAGTAAGTGAAGAAAATCAAAATTAAACTGAGTAGATGAATAAGTAAGCAACACAGAATAAGCAGTAATCAAAGATACAGAAGTTTATAGTAATTTAGCATTGTATGCCTATGTCCACTTCAAAGATTATTCTTTATTACTCTCTTATGAATTTGATTACAATAGTAAAAATAAGTTAGCACTTGATTACAATGGAGTATAGAGTAACAAGCAGCGTAAAGATCCTGAGAATGACCCGTCAAGCCAGTATTTTAGATGAAGATGGCCAAATATCTCCTTGAATTCTCGACTGAAGGACCTTCAAAACCATATGGGCCCACTAGAGGGATCGCTAGGCCAAATTCTTAAAGAGGAGGGATCAGTAACGATCCCTTCTTTGATCGAATTTTAGGGAGCAATCCCTATGGTGGCTTCCTCATGCAAAAATATGCTTAGCCTCTAAATTTCACATCATTTGGATCATTAGAGCTCGAGTTATTGCTTGATCTTTGATTCAACATGGCTTGCATGCAGCTTTCTACCAATCCCTTCCAAGGGATATATACCGATCCCTCTTGTCCTATTGATATGCGATTACTAAGGTAGGTTCCATAGGGTCCTTATATCTTGCTCTTCAAATTTCATAGGCATTGGACTTGTAGATCTTGAGATATTGATTTTTTTCCACATGAATGCTCTTGTACTTTGAAACATGCCGATCCCTCCTATGTGTTGATCCATATTTCATACTTTGAACATTCTACATTGCCCCTCTATCAGTCCTATTCAATCCTAACTTCATATGATCATTTGTACTTGACTTTTGAGCCCCACAATCATCACTCCGTAGTCATCGGCCTTGATAGCAGTCGAATCTAACTCGTGCAATTAGTTCAATATAGTCGGGCTAGAATGCCGGATAATAGGCAAAATACCATAAAACTAAAGCTATATATATCCAACCACTTAGAAAATTCAGATCTTTGCTCACTCTCTCACTACCCTTGTACTGTTCTCTTAGTTTTGAAACAATACATAGATCCATTTCCTTATTAAAAAAATCAAAACAATTCAGAAATAAATCTAAAAATTCAAGAGCTTATATCTCGGGGCTAGTTTAACCTAGATCTACATGCTGATACATTTTTAGGGTTTGCGGCATCAATATGGAGGATGCGACAGTATTGTCTGAGCCATAGATGAACTAGGGTTTAGAAATTAGGGAGATTTAGGCGACGAGAGGCTATGAAGTTTGTTTCTCTTATCAAAAAGCACCTCCGGGGTGAGTTTTGTGATGTGCGGTCAAGGGGAGGGGGTATAACTTTTTGGACAGCGAAGGGGCTCGCTGTTATGGATGGATTTTGGAAGGGAAGGTCGGATGTGACATGGTGGTGATGGCCGGAGAGAGTTTGTGAAGTGAAGTTTGTTGGTGGTGGCGGGTCGTCGGTCCGTTGTGTGAGGAGGAAGAATGAAGGAGAGAGAAGATGGGAAGAGGTGGGTTTGATGAGCAGGTGTGCACATGTACAGGGAGAGTGGGATTTGAGGAAGATGGATTACTAATAGGTAATTAGGTAGTTAATTGTAACTAGAGAAATTTAATTGTTTTTGGAAAATCGAAAACTTATAAAATTCACGACTCTTTCATACGAGGTCCGATCGAGATGAAACTTTTTGCATTGTGCTCGTAATGACGAATGCTTCACGTTGGAACTAGATTGGGTTAATTTAGAGTAAATTGAAATTTGGGCTAAAATCGGACATCATTCGATTTTAGTTCCAATAAGATCGATTCGGCACCAACAGGAATTTCGTGAGCATTACTTACCTCTTTGGATAAATCGGTATGTTATTGTAGATTAAATTTTACCATTCATGTTTGGTTGAAATTATTGGCTGTTTAGTTAAAATATTCGCTTTTACAAGCGATCAACATTTAAAATTAAAATACAGGAAAATTTGTTGAGAAATCTGAATTTCTCACCGTAGTGATTAAAAAATTTCAGTTATTTAATTGTCATTTATTTCAGTTTTATATCAGCGTTATAGATAGATAAATGTTGAAAATTTGACTGTTTGACAATATTGGTTGTGACAGCAACATATGTGAAAATTGAATCTTTTTTGTCGAAAAGGATAGTTATAGCATTTGTTAGTTGCTATAGTAACTATGGGCCTCGATATAGTTTTTTATTTACTTTTGATTTGGATTTGGGAATTGATTTCAAATCTGATTATTTTGGAAATATCTATGATATTTTAGTTTAAACGAGTTTTTAAAACATTATGTATTTATTTCAACTTCTCAGGTATTCTTTTTAATTTAAATTTATATATCTTTAAGTAAATATTTTAAATTAATTATTTTGGAAGCATTGGGTTTTATAGAATAATTATTATAATAATAAATATTTAATTTAAAAAAGGGAAATTAAAAGGGTTATCTTTTATTTTAAAGGGATCTTGCACTTTAAAAGAGATAGAAATACTTGTGAATCTTTTGTATAAAATGTTGTATAAAGAGATTGGATTATAAATATTATTTTATAAGTGAAGGGTAGTTCTGCAAATAATTTTTTATAAATAAAAAGAAATGGTTTTGTAAGTAATATCTTATATAAAGGAAATCAATATCATTTTGATGAATTGGAGGAATAAATGCCATCTAGGAATTAATTGAAATATAAAAATTAATCGTGTTGTGGAAACTATATGATTTTTATAATTATATTTTGGAATTGTTTGGCACTTGTGTTTTAGGCATCATATCTAAAGTTTTTGTTTAAAAAATGAATTTGCGATTATATTTAGAAAATTTAGAAAATGAATTTTATTAATGAATTTTGGAATTTTATGAAAGAGTTGAAGTTAAATCGGGGATTTATAAAATAAGTTTATAAATGGTATTTTTTTTAAAAGTTCTATAAGAGATTTTTATAAATAATATAAGGGGTGTTTATAAGGAAGATATTAATTTAATTTGGCAATTTATAAAAGGAAGCTATAATGATGTTATAAATATTTATAAAGGAATTTACAGATAAAATTTTTTGGGAAGAATTCTATAAATGAACATTAACTTATATTTATAAAAAGGAATTTTATAAAGAGTTATTTTATAATAGAGATTGATTCCCTAAATTAACCTTCTTAATTATGGTGGTAGAGAATATTCTTTTTCCCGACTTAACACCGAAGGAATAGTGTTTGAGTTATTATTATCTCTATTTTAAATAACTTTGTTTTAACCCAATTTTATGTGAAATTTTGGAATAAAAATCTTTCTTATGATTTGTAAATATACTTATACGGTTAAGATAAGCATATCAATAGTTCTTAATGTATTAGAAAGAGCGGAGGGGACCGATAAATATATATCTTTGTGCAAATATTTTAATACAAATGTTTACAAAGTAATTTAAAATTAATGAATAATTAATTTATAGGCCCAGAGTTGCTTTATGCTTAACCATTGTTATCTTCCATTAGAGAATTAAATCTCTAGTTGAATTGTTTGTTTATTTGATAGTTAAATAACCGACTATCAAATCTTGGCCAAAAATATAACTCTAGAAATATCTAGGAGAATCACGTGAGATATATGGCACAGTCATCTTCGATGATGTTGTACTGTGCGTATAAATCTTGTTTTGTTCTCCTAGGACGACTGATAGGAAGATCCGTTGTGACGACCCACCTTTTTGAACAGTTCAAGTCGACAATAAACCACACATGTCTAACTCAAACCGTTTAAAAGATAGATTATCAATGGGTTTATTTTAAAGAAATAAAAAGAAAAAATAAAACAATAACAAAATCTCGCAGCGGAACGATAAAATATAATAATTACATAAACAGTTCATGAAGCTGTGTAACAATATATACTCAATTCAATTTACAACATAAATCAAAGTTATACAATTCTATCAGGGTTATACATTTTAATAGACAGAATGAAATAGTACAACAGAATTAATACTAATGAATAGAATATACCAAATCTTCGTCTTCGTCCTCCGGAATAACTGTCTTTGATAACTGAAAAACTCGGTCTGACCCGAGCGTAATGAAAAACAAAACACTCGAGTCAGGACTAAAATCCTCATGTAAGTCAAATCAAAATCAAGTGGAACATATTTGCAATAACTTCATTTGTTTCAAATTTCCATAAAGTTTTCGCCATTTAAATCATCACTATAGAGTTTTCAATAAGTTAATCAATTACAAATCGATTCAATATATTTCACAGTTTAAACAAAACTTCAATGTTTAGATATTCCAAATTATTTTAAATCAACAAATTAGATTTCCAGCATCAAATATTATTCAAATAATTTATTGTAGTTTCAAAGGATTTTACAACACTTTACAAATTTTCAAAATTCGATAATCTCATTCAAACATATCAAAATCATTTAATGGTTGAATTTCCAACATCGATCTTCTTACAACACTTCATTTTATTCTTTAAAGTTATAGAAATAATTGTAAACCTTTTATTACTCTTTAGGAAAAATATATATTATTATTAAATATTAGAATTTAAATTTTACAAATAAATTTCAAGTTATTCTCAGATCTAAATTCCAGTTTATCAAAAAATCTTCAAATTTCGCCAAACGGCTATACAACCACATTTCTGCAATAGTAGTCAACAATGCATCCAATAATTCACATATCAAATAGGATGTCCAAAGTTCCATATCCAAATTTAATGTACCGATGATCAATTGTATCAATAGTGATAATAACAGGATGATAATATGGATATACGAAATCACTAAACAACATAACAGCCAATCACAAATATCATCCATCTCAACATCAACCAACATCCAAAACAACCAATTCATCCATATCACAATAACCAACAACTATTAAGGTCTGGTGTTTAAAAGTGATATGAAATTTCAATTATCAACATCAATTTAAATATTAAGTTAAATGTAACTATCAGATTTAAATGTCACATCTAATGTCTCAAATTTAACTATCAGATCTACTACCAATTCCTATTGTCAATTTTTCAGTCAAATTTAACTAACAAATTTAATTATCAATTTAACGGTCAAATTTATATGTCGATCTAAATTCAGTCAATACAAATTCAATAAATTAAGTTTTCAGCTAGCAATCAATATAAATTTTCTCTTCGTTAAATGGTTTAACTAGTAGTAGGAAATTTAGTACTTTGTGAATGGGTTTAACCATTCACCTTTATTTGAAACTAAAATTTTTATAGTATCAAATAAACTTCAATTCAACTACAAATCGTAGTCCTCGTCGATACGAACCCAACACGACTTGTTTTGCTCGAATCGGACCTTGCATTGAAAAGTTATGTAATTTATTAATATAACGATATAATGAAAAACTTAATTAACTAAATAATATTAACAATTAAACTAACCTATCCTCTAATCCTCCCTGCTCGTTCACGCTATAGCCCAGGTCGACGCGCGGACCCAACTTGCGACAAATCCTTCCACGCGAGCCACCATCGGCCGCCGCCGCCACATCCAACGTCGCCGTTCGACGCGCCCCAGTCATCTCCACCACCCTTGCTCGCGCGCACGTATGTGCGACAAACCTAAAAACGACGCAGCCCTATATGTCGCGATTCTGGTGATCTCATGACGCTTCGCCATGATCCAACCGTTGAACATGTAGATCTCATCGAGCATTCCATTTTTGCTTTTGGTGGCATGCGATTTCGTTGAACGGATGATGAGAAAACGAGAGAGGAAGGTTGGGCAATTTCGGCCATTAATCGCTTATAAGAGAGCGGTTGAACGATTAGGGTTACGCGAATGAATATAAACACGGCCTATTATATATGTTTTCGACCCGATCTATCCGCGAAAATTCCAAACTCCAAACGAAGCGTGCCGCCTGGCGTTTTATATGTTATACCCCTATTCCGAATACAACAGAATAGGTATCGGGGGCAAATTCCATCATATTTAGAAGATAGCTTTTCAAAATCAAATTATTTTAATTAAATTCCTTTAATTAATTTCTACGCGTTTCAAGCTCGTACGGCCTAACGGTAAGTCAATCGCCATGAAACTTGAAATCCTATAATAATTCACTATTACGGATCCGATGAAACTGGTTTCGTCGAAATCCGAAACAGTGACCAAAAAGACTAATTTTTACACGTTAATTAAAACAAGTAATTTCCAAAATCAATTTATTCACTTTTAAATTCAATCTTAAAAGTAAACAATCTTCATTCTTGTTTAAGTAAAACTTAAACCAACTTTCGACATCATTTTCATTCATATTAAAATTCAGGATTCAATTATTTAAATAATTTCCAATATTAAATTTTAAACAAATTATCCAACAAATCACCATATTTTAAATATAAGTTATTTAACTTTTAAAATTTACTTTTAAAACGAATTCAAATAATAAAACAACTACTACACTCTTTATAAAATTATAATTATAGTCAAATAAGACGTACTTATATAATTATTTTCAAATATCATTTTATAAATAAAATGTTCGTTCTTATTCAATACACAAATGCTTTTATATTAAATACATACATTAAACTATGCTACACTTCTTTATTTAAAGTATTCCAAAAATCCAATTTCGATAAATTCCAATATTAGAATTTCAATAAATTCCAATATTAGATTTCAAACGAATTTTGGTTATCAAATAATTATTTTATTTTCATCTAATAATTCAATGTTTATTATTCTATTCTTGCTATTGATTTCAACATATTAAATATATTGAACTTCTTTCTAACACAAATATTTTCCTTAAATCTTATCAAAATTGTTATTTCAAATTTTTATTCAAGTTCATGTTAAAAAAATTACAAAAATAATTCATTAAATTTTTATTTCTAACCATTATTGTTCAATAATTTTATTAAATTCAATAATTTAAAATAGTTAAAAATACGGGTCGTTACAATCTCCCCCACTCAAAACTTTTCGTCCTCGAAAAGGGTTTAAGTAGAGAATCAAACATTTTATATATTTTACTCAAAATAATCAACTTACAAAACTTTAAAATGTACTTTCAAAACCTTTATTACGCTTTCGCCACGCTACTCCGATACCGACTTTACGTAATTACAACTTATTTATAAAAACAAGTTATAAAAATTTAAAATCTTAAAATTTTTCTAACGCCCGAATTTACGAAATTTTTTGGCAGCGTCTCCTTTGCGCGGCTCGATCGTAAAAATTTACAACACACACACACACACATATATATATAACAAATATACTTCTCATCTCAATGATGAGGCATCCCTTAGGGAAAAACACCAAAGTACGGTATATAATTCAAGATATGTACCTTATTATTATTAATATGAGCGAGTTCGCTCATATTAAAGCGAGCAAAAGCGAGCCAAAACACATATACGTCTGAATGGTCTTCAATGTACCTATCTCAACTCAATTTTAATATTAGTTACTTATAATAAGATATAGAGCTATGCATGAGTTTGATAAAACTATATAACATGAATTCTAAATCCAAACCATAAGCATAAGCATCAATACACAACATAACAATCATATGCAACCAAAACGGTTATAACAAGGATTTGCAACAAAAAAATCATCAAACAAATAATATCCATCCAATTAATTCATATCTATTTCATTCACATTCAATTTTATTCAATTTCAATTAATTTCACTATGTTTAACACACAAGCAACCAATTCACATTTATAATGAAATGTTAAACGACATGCAACCAAAACAACATAGCATCATTAAAACAAAGCAATAAGATATAACATGGTAATATGACGCAGCTACAAGGACGACGCAATTCCGTATGAAATTATAATGATGTAAAAGCTAAATGCAACTAGAAATTATTATAACAACTATGTGCAACACAAGAATGTAATGCAACTGATAAGGATGATGTTAAACTACATGCAACCAAACAACATAGCAATCATAAACAAGAAACAATCATAGCTGACAATCATAGCTTACAGTCATTTTATTAAAATCCATACGATATATATATGCCATTTGTACGTATAACAATTTCGACCTCTTACTCGAATACGTAATTTTATTTTCCGAACTAGTATTGGTAAACCGTCTACTCTAGTGCAGACTCTTATCCGACTTCTTGATTAGAAACTTCGATCCTCCTTACATAGTAATAAACTATGATAGAGAACTTCAGATTCATATCAAAAATCTGCATTAGTGTTCGTCGTCGAGTATCAAGCGAACAATCCTATATCGCAATGGTGTGAATAACCCTAAAATCGTGTATTCAAATCTGAATAAAAAATGTAAATGCAAATAAAATGGTCTATATACAACTTACGTATTTATTCCATTGGTTTCTTTATTACACCAATAGATAATTCAAGTGGTTTTTATATTCAATTATTAAATGTCTAAAAAATTTCTTTGTTCAAAATTCTTTTATAACAAAATACTTTTATATCGAAATAATTTTATATCGAAAATACTTTTGATAACTCAACATTTCAACAAGTTTATCCTCATTCTTACAGAATCTAGCAATACGTTGATCATCTCAGTTGGATCTTGCGACGTGGTTTCATCAACTAAAAGCGACGAAGGAGAGTGTGCTGATTATAGTGTCCCGTATGCCATTTAAATTCTATAAGTGGTTGCTTATGCCGTTCGGACTAACCAACGCATCGACATACTTTGTTATCTTATGAACCTTGTTTTCAAGGATGGACTAAATAAGTTTGTACTTGTGTTCGTGAACGAGATCCTTGTTTACTCGAGGACGGAGGAAGAGCACAAGGAGAATTTGTGGATTGTGCTCAAGGTGTTGAGGAAGCACCAATTGAAGAAAAGTTTTTGAAGTGTCACTTCTGGAAGAGAGAAGTACGATTTTTGGGTCACGTTGTCTCTATGCAGCGTATTGCTGTAGATCCTACGAAGGTGGCAGCAGTACAGGACTGGGATCGACCCAAGATCGCTACAAACATGAGTAGTTTCCTTGGACTGGCAGGATACTATGGACATTTTATCCAAGGCTTCTCTAAGGTAGCAACACCATTAACCAACTTGACGAAGAAGAATCGAACTTTTATTTGGGATGTGAAGTGCGAGCATACATTTGTAAGTCTAAAGGAGAGGTTGATGAGCACACCAGTGTTAGTCATTCCGAGCGGGAATGAGGAGCTGACAGTATACACAGATGCATGTGGTACTGGACTTGGTGCGGTGTTGATGCAGAGGGGAAAGGTTGTCGCCCACGCTAGTCTACAACTGAAACCGCACGAGAAGAAGTATCCAACTCACGATTTGGAGTTGGCAGTGATGGTATATGCTTTGAAGATATGGAGGCATTATTTGCTTGAGGAGAGGTTCGAGTTGTATATGGATCATAAGTCGTTGAAGTATCCATTCTCCCATAAGGACGTCAACCTTCATCAGCAGCGATGGTTAGAGTTCCTATCCTCCTATGAATTTGACATTTCCTATTCACCTGGTAAGGGAAATATGGTCACTGATGCTTTGAGTAGAAGACAGGCTAGCTTAGGAGCGATGTTCCCAGAGTGGAAGAAGTTGGAGTTTATCGCTGGCTATGATTTTAGACCTCGATGTGAGCTAGAGCCGAAAATGTTTGCTGGCTTCATAGATAAACCTACATTGATTGAACGGATCTGTGATAGCCAAAGACAAGATACTAGGCTAGAGGAGATCATGGTGAAGATAGAGGAAAGGGTAGAGTCTAAGGAGATGAATCAGTATGGGATCCACCATGTCGGTTGGCTCCGTAAGGATGGGAGATTGTTTGTTCCAGATGTCGATGGGTTAAGGGATGAGGTGCTATGCGAGTGCCATCATTCAAGATTTACTATACATCCCGGTGGTAATAAAATGTACCGTGATATGAGGTAGACAATTTATTGGGAAGGGATGAAGAAGATGTTGGAGCATTCATCTCGAAGTGTATAAACTGTCAGTTAGTAAAGGCAGAGTAGAAGAAGCTGAGTGGTTTGCTGCAACTGCTTAAGATTCCCAATTGGAAATGGGTACAAGTTTCCATGGACTTCATCAATGGATTGCCAAGGACCAGAGGAGGGTACGATAGCATTTGGGCCATAGTCGATTGATTGTTGAAGAGTACCCAATTCATACTCATCAAGTCAAGTAGAACAACATCCAAATTGGCCGAGTTGTATGTGAAGTGGGTCGTGCGATTCCATGTTATGCCGAAAAGTATTGTGAGCAACCGAGACCCTTTGTTCACTAGTGGGGTTTGGAAAAGCTTGCAAGTGGCGTTGGGGATGAAGTTGCATCTTATTACTGCTTATCACCCACAAATAGATGGGTAGACCGAAAGGGTGAATCGTATTTTGGACGATCTCTTGCGAGCTTATATTCTTGACTTTGTTGGCTCGTGTGATGATCATCTACACTTGGTAGAGTTCGCATACAACAATAACTATCAGTCCAACATCGATATGGCACCATTTGAAGCGTTATATGGTTGATCGTGCAACACTCCTTCATGTTGGTGGGAAGTGGGTGAGAAATTGATACTAGGGGCAGATATGATCAGAGAGACTTTGGAGAAGATCGAGATCATTCGACAACGAATGAAAGCTGTTTAGGATAGACAGAAGAGCTACATCGATAGGAGAAGACGTGACTTGGAATTCATCATTGGAGATATGGTGTTTGTTAAGAAATCTCCTTTAAAGAATGTTGTTTTATTCGGTACTAAGAGGAAGCTGGCACTGAGATTCGTTGGTCCTTTTCGATACTTGAGAGGATTGGAAATCTAGCATATAGAGTTGACTTACTTCAGAAGATGGCGAGCATGCATTACGTGTTCCACGTATCTTACTTACGTAAGTTTATGCATGGCTCATGCATGATAGTTGGACCAAATCAGCTTGATGATATTGAGATTGAACCCGAAGCATCTCGATCTCGTAGACCTATTCTTATCGTTGGAGGTGATACAAAGTAGCTTAGGAGGAATACGGTAGAGCCAGTGAAGGTTCAGTGGAGTGAGAGCGAAGGAAATAGTACTTGGGAGACCGAGGGTAGCATAAGGACTGCTTATCCGGAGCTCTTTATTTGGTGAGACTTCTATTTATAGCATTTACTTTCACTTTCGAGATCATATAGGGTAGTTTAGTATTCTGCATGCTAGGGTAGGCGTAGATATCATTTCTTGCTTTTGTGTGCATGTTTGATGTTTGATATGTTTGCTTGTGGATGATAGAAATGCGAGGTAGCTATGTTTGACTATACCTTGGTTGCATTGGGGATTTTAAAGGCGAAATTCCTAAAGGGAGGGAAGAGTGTAATGACCCGTATTTTACGTATCGAAGAATCATAAATTATTATTTTTATATTCATATGAGGTCGTATGACTCTATAACTTTGGGAAATGCCTATAAGGGACATTTCCTATTTTTTGATTTTTTGGATGATTTTACCATTGGAAACTTGTATTGGCCATTACTTTTGATCGAAACCGAAATAACATCCGAGAACACCTCCATTGCAAAGATATGTTAGTTTTCATTCAATAGAGTGGTCATAATAGCGATTTGGAATTTCGGGCTAGGAGATATGGCTGTTTGAAAATTAGCAGTTTTTGAAGCAGCTCAATGGGTAATTAGTGAGTTTAGAGGTAAGCCCACTAACCCATTTCAGGTTTGGAAACCTTATATGACTGAACAGTCATCCCCATATCACTTTAACAACTTCTTCCATAGATCTAAGCCTCCATTAACTCATTCTCCACCCAAAACCTTCTCTTTTCTCCTCCAAATCAAGTCTAAATCGTAGATTAGTGATAGATTAGCAAGGAGATTCATTAAAGATCTTAAAAACTACATTTTTGGGGAAGAAAAATTACGCCTTTGCTGTTCATTTTTGGATCTACTTCGATTTGCGTGCAAAACTTGGAATTTGAGGGGTTTGGTAAGTGATTTATCATCTATCACCTTATTATATATGTATATATAGTTTTTAACATGTTTTGAATCTATTTTTAAAGTCAAGATTAAGTTTTAATATGGTTTTTAAACCCAACCTACAGTAAAAACGTGAAAAATGGATTTTTGTTGTTCTAAACATGTCATTTGGATATGTGATTGCCATGATAGATGTTAGGCTTTGTTGTATACACCTTGTATGATGATTGCTATGGTTGATTGTATGATTTACATGTTTTAATGTTGTTTGATGCATGCATGGTGTTTGTTTATATGCTTGTATGGTTGAAACGCTCATCGAAGCGAACTAGAGGTAGGAACCATAGAGACGGACTTCGACTAATCAGTTCTAGAGCGTTTGAAGTCATATCATTGCATAGGAAATGCATGAGGGTCAAAGCTTTAAGCGCAGTGATGGAGTCGGCATGGTGTTGAAGTGCTGAAAAAGCTACAGGATTTTGGTTTGGCACTGGTTGGTTTGACCTAGGCATTGGTTCGATGAAGGGTTGGACTAGCGGTCGAGCATGATATTCGGTTCGGGGGCCGAGCATGAAGGTCTGTTCGATGGTGAGCTTGGTTTGATGATCGATCGTGGTGGCATGTTCGGTGATGTGGCGGAGCGGTGATCAGACAGGGTTGGCCGTTCGGTGGTTGTCAGCTTAGCGGTCGGGCAAAGGAGTCTGTTTGGTGGTAGTGGGTGGTCGGTGGCCGAACACGTGGACCTGTTCGGTGGAAAGCGGGTTAGGGTGTTCGGTGGAAGGTGGAAGGCGGACACGGGTTGCATGGTTGGCTCGGCGATCTTGTCTAGCTTAACTTGGTCGTGGGATGGATCGACAGGGATGGAGCATGGAGTTTGGCTATAGACTTCTGGGCAAGGCTTGGAGTGGCTTGGTAGTCTTAGGAGTTGGTTCGGGGTAGGGATGGATGACCCCAAGATGGCTCTAGATGACTTTGGTATGGCAAGCAACGAAGTACGGCGACTTCAAAGACTCGATGTGGTGAGTGACTATCGCATTTGGTAGTAGACCGAAAGGATGAGTTCTACGTGATACCTCGTAGAGTAGAACGTAAGGTGTGATGCTCATGAGTAGGACAGGATAGTCTATGTGTACCAAGGGTAGTCTGCGTGTACCCATGTTCTTGGATGTCTGCGTGTGTCCAATCCTTAGCCATCTCCATGGGCATGATCTGAGCATCTGTGATGTTGTTCTACTATCGGTACGTGTGCTAAGGGATTGATAGATGGCTCTATGGTTGTGATGCTCATTACTAAGATAGGGTAGCCTGCGTGTACCCATATATTTGGACGTCTACGTGTGTCCAATCCCTAGCCATCTGCGTGGGCAATGAGTTGAGCATCCAAAAGAGTTATTGTACACCTGAAACACTTAAGCGAGAGATGCAAGTCTGTGTGATGGATGCTATGTTTGTTGTGTGCTTGATATGTTGTGTGATATCCCTATATTCTATATCTGATAGTAGTTTGGCATATACTATGTTATGAGCTATTTGGATGTAGGGACAAGTCGGGTATGGTTGTCCATACCCTATACTCCGTTTATTATATACAGTTTTTATAATATTTTGAGACGATGTATCACTCACACCAGAATGTTATTTGGCCCGAGATTTTATTCTTTATTTCTTATTACTTTAGGTACTCTTAAATGAGTATATTAGGGATAATATGCCTGGATAACACATGGAGCTGTATGGAGTATGAGCAGGAGACTATGCTTTCATATATCTACACTTGGAGCTTACTATCGCTTATATTTGTTGTGTAGTACCGTGGAGCTATGTCGCTACTTATATTATTGGAGATAGTTATAGAGTTTATTATGAAGACCCGGGAGGTATAAACTCTTTCAGTTTTTATATAGTCTCTGAACCTAATGCACTCTGATATTCTTATTTATCGTTCATTTGATTATATCACGATCTCATCTATTTTACATCTATGTTGTTATATTATATTTTATCTGTACGTTGTGAGATGTTCTACATGTTCTATGTTTGGATTCTCTCTACTTTATATTCTTGACTACTATCCTATATCAGTCGGGGTACCTTCATAGTGCATTATACCGGTATACTGGGCACCGTAGGTCTAGGGCGGTCGTCTCATATTGTGTCCATGAGTCTTATGGAAGCGATAATACTTTCCAAAGCACCTCTCCCCTTCAATAGCCTTCCTCGAGGCATGCTACTTATAATTTTCAATACTTTGCTAACCAGGTAAATTTTCTCATCAGGAATCAGTCAATTCCGTGTAATTCTCGTCACGAATGAACCTCAAACACTTCTTGGTATCATACTTTTTTCCACCAGCATTATTGAAGTTCTTTCGCTTATTGTTGTTTCTATTATTACTTCCACTTCTATCACCATCCTTTTTGATAGCCACATTACTCTGCATTACGCTGCTTGGTCCAGTCCGACCACTTACACAATCCCTTCTTTAACTTCTACGACTTTCAAGTGCAAAAACTGATTTGCCTTTCTATATAAATCTTTTAATGAAGCTGGACTTCATCCTCAGCAACTTCCCAAAGTTAGTTTGCTATGGAATCCTCCTACCAAAGCCATTTGAACAATATCCTCCATCGGGTTCTTCACCTCCATCAGATGACATTGATCTTCTTCAAGAAACTTTCCAAGGTCTCTCCGGACCCTTGTGCAAGTCGCCAAAGACACCATACCCTTCAATTGCATAGAATGCATCCAAAATGGTTCCAAAATTTCCCAACAAGTTCAACAAATAATGATATGGATCTGGGCTTAACCCGACAAAACCATAAGATAGAATGGCCCTCAAAAGAAAGGGTAAACACTCACATCTTACGGCATCAGTCCCACCTGCACCATCCATATGCCACCCGTACTTTATTAGATGCTACATAGGATGGGTCAAATCATTGTACCTCTAGATCGTTGGCATATCAAACTTCTTTAGATAAAGAGCCACTCTAATTTCTTCTTTGAACTGGATCTAACTAGTCCTGGATAGTGATCTGTCATCATGATGCTTCTGATTCTAATGCAATAATCTCTTTACCAGCTTAGTCGGTAATTCGTTGTTGCCCATGTTTCGCCCAGAGCAACTATAGTTATTGGCATCGGCATGCGCTCACGTAGGCAAATGCTCATGGTTGGCCCGATGATATCTATGTCACCCTGTGTTTTGGAAGTCCATTCACATAGTTATCCAGTGGTGTCGGCATGGACCACCAGCTTGGAGACTAATAGCTTGTCCATCCCTACCAACATCCTATAATTCTTCTTAGAATCAGAGAGATTTAACTCCTCTTGGAAAGGATCAGTGATGTTCCTTCTTGACCGGTTGGTACTGATCGATACTCCAGTTGGGATTATTGCTCCATCTTTTGAACTTTGTTTCTTCTTCATCCTAGCATCTCCTTACGCATCTTCTACTTTCCTTCTTTATGATTCTACTCCAATGAAGACAAACTCCCTTCATCAGAATCTGAAGATAAACAATCTTTTCTGCTCTTTTTATGCTTCTGAGTCGCTTTTGACTGTTGAGGTTGAGAAAACAATCTCTTCATCTCTTTAATGAAGGATATCTGATCCCCCATCATTTTCTTGGTAATCTCTGCCATTATGCGATCCTACACAACCTTCATTACCATATTTGGTGCACTCGAAGTTTCTGCATGAGTTGGTTGAGTAGTTTCATCTTCATGGTGAGAGCCTTCTTGCTCTCCCTAACTATAGGCCCGGATCTAGTAGCTTTATCCTTCTTTGGAGTAATTTCTTCCTTTAGATTTGAGTGGAGACTTTATCCAAGTCCTAGTAGCAATCACATATGGCGTCGAATCTTTTCTTCATAATGAAAGCATCAAAAAACATAGGCCAAAAAGTTGGTCAAAACCCCCAATTGAGTTAAAACGAAAATTAAACAAAAGAATCAAAAGATAAGAGATAGAAACACAACTTTTAAAGAGGATTGGCCAAGATCTTATGTCTACATCCGCTATCAACTTTACTTATATTGAGATTTGCAACCAAAACCAAGTTACTATCATTTTCAAATCTACAAGAGAATTTCCAATTTGGCAACAGCTCCATATAGATTACGAATGAAGATCAAAAAGTCCAAAAGTCTTTGTCTATTTGATGTAGGTTCTCTATTTATAGATAAATTCGAGCAGGAAAATCACTAGATATGGTTTGAATGAGAAAATATCTCCAAATTCAAAGTTCCAACCAATATAATTGGTTAAAACATAAGAATTCCAGCAACCAATATGGTTCAACACTGATCGATATGGATCGTTACCGACCTGTATCTTAGACTTTACTTTGTTTCTTTCCTTTGCATAGTTCAAGTCTTCAAGCTCGAATGGTTGGATCTTCAAGGACTCCGTATAGATCGATACCGACCCATTGTTTGGTATCGATGCATGTTAAATATTGCACTTGTTTTTTTCTTCTACCTTCAAGTATTGAATCTTGCTTACACTGGGTGGGTTCCACAATTAATATGGTTTGATATGGACTCATACACCTTTCTTTATACTTAGCCAGTTCATGCATTCACCACTCTTGATGTCTTCCAAGCTTCTTGATCCATTTCTTCATTGGATTGTATTCCAGATCAATCAAAATGTCACTTGGTTCAAACCCGAATAATAAATTTATTTGTTGTAAGATAAATATTCAATTATGTGTACATAAGTGTTAATATTTATGTTTGGCTTTTAATATACAATGGTTTCAAAATTCAAACTTTTAATCTTTGATTTATTCACAAATAATATATAGAATTTTTTTATTAATTGCTACAGTCGCTAGCAAGAAAATAATTTTTTTATATACATTGTTAGTTCAGCCGAACATATAAAATTTGTTGAAAAATTTGAAACTTTAATTATAATTTTTTTTAACATTTTAAAATATATACATATAAAGTATATATAAAATATCTATGTCACTAAGATCCAAATAATGATAATTCTTTTAATATCTGTATGGATATTTAATTTTTATATGTATGTATGTATGTGTGTGTATGAATATATATATATATATATGTGTGTGTGTGTGTATGTATTATTTTTATTATTATTTTAAACATGAAACAATAATATTAAAAATAATTTTTTTTATTAATTTTTTGAGTAAAATGAACGATCCTCTAGAAGAGGGCATTCATATAATTTTATTTTACACTTTAAAAAAAGGAGCTACTAACAAGCCTAAAGACCGGGGTGCGAGGAAAGAAACCAGATTAGGAATAATGATATACGAAAATACCAAAAACTCCATGAGAGCACTAAAGAAGAAAGTCAAGACCGCGTATCATACAAAGAGTGGTAAGAAGCTCAGGTATGGTTTATTTATACTTTAAGGAAAAGACAAATCAGATCAATGGACACAAAGCAATAGAAGCACGACATCCCTGAACTCTAAGGATTATAAGAAATCCTTGCAAGTGAAACCTAATGTGATCCCTCTAAAGGTAACCAATCTCAAAAACCCAAAGCCATAGGTTAAGTAGTCCAATCCATAATAACAATTAAAACCATATAGAACTCCACACAAACAGGAGCCCATCGCACATATATGTATATTAGTGGGAGATTGCATACATATATATGTGGGAAAAGTAAAACTAGGATCGAAAAAGAAATCAAAATTAGTTATCAATCAGGAGAAAACCATTCGGAGAGATTTCTTCACTAGAAGAATCTATTGAGTAATTGTCTAAGGCCAAATTGATTCTCATGTTATTATATATAAATTTTACCTTCAAGGTTTCATCGTGATCTTTTACCTAATTAAGAAATTACCTAAAGGAATCATTTTTACGTAAATCAGATTATCGAGTGAAATATTAACATTACTAAACATTCTTTGGCTCCTTTCAAACCATAAACACCAACTAGTAATGGTAAAAATAGTATCAAATAAAATTATGTATCCTTTAGTATTTTGAAATCTAGCATTGTTCCAATATTGGTCACAACTATGGATGTTGCTAGTCATGTTAACATCAAAGGTGCTAAGGGTGTTTACAAGAATAGAATTAGTAAATGTGTGTTAAAATTTCTAATTCCATGTTGCAAAAGATGCATGCTTTATCTATAATCAAATTCTTTTTCCTTAAAAATTCAATTATGTTTAATTTCTTATGAAGGTTAACCACATGTACAACTTTGATTTCGAAGGGGCATTAACCTTCCACATGTGTTTGAAAATGTATATTTTAGTCCTTGAGAAATTAAAAACTTGCAGGCCAAGTTTGGGAAATATGTTTTACTGATGTCCCAAAACCAAATTTTAATATCGCTCTTATTGCCTAAGTTATAATATTCTAGCTTATTACAAAGTAAACAAATTGGGTTAGGGTAACGCCTATTAATGCACGATTGAAATTAAGGCTCCAAGGAAATTCATTAGAAGTTTTTAGCACCTTGCTAATTTAGGAATTTTTGAAATTACCAATATAAAAAAGCGCTTTGTATTCAACCCTTATGGGTATAGTGGAAATCCAACTGTCATGCCAGAATGATGTTTTATTACCATAATGAACTATATTATTATTCCAAAGGTTGTAATAACTAAAATGTTTTAAGATGGATAATCAAAAGCGAGACATGTTGTTAGAATTAGAAGCAATGTAGTGAAGGTTACATGTTCCATCATAAAATTGAGTTAAAATAATTTCCTTCCAAAGGAGGTTTTCGTTGTTATTATTAAATTTCTAAAGCCATTTTCCTAATAAAGACGCATTAAGATCATGCAGATTTATAATTCCTAGCCGTCTGTCCTCTTTGGATTTTTGAACTGTTTCCTAGTTCACGAGATAGTTAATGTTGCTACATAGGTTTTCCCTACTCCAAAAGAATTTTCTTCTAGTTTCACCTATCTTATCAATTATCCATTTTGAAAAGGATAGAAAAAAGACATCCAATAAATCGGAAGAAATGATGGTATAAAGTTAATTAGAATGATCCTAGCTACTCTAGATAAAAATATATAGTTCCAATTTGATGATTATCTATTAATTTTATCAATTATTATTTGTCAATCTTCTTTTTTAGCTTAATAGGTCTAATCACAAACCCTAATTGGTGTATGGTAAACTTCATGGTGTTACAATTAAGAGTATTAGTAATAAGATGTTCAACATCATGGACATCATTTAATATTAGAACCGAACTCTTGCAAAAATTAATTTTAAGCCAAGAAAGCATTTTGAAAATATATAAAATAATTCAAGGACTGTAATATGCCATGGTAGATGGGAGGTAAAAATAATGGCATCATCGATAAATTGGAGGATCAAAAGACCTTCACTAGTGATTTCATTACCAATACTGTCAAGAACTCCATTTGAAATATATAACTTTATGATCCTAGTGAAAACATTTGCTGCTAAATTATATAGTAAGGGCGGCAAAAGATCACCTTGTCTAAGGTAACATTTGGATTGAATTTGGTTTCCTAAATACCATTAACCATTACATTAGAATTTCCAGTTTTGAGCAAGTTCATAATCCAACCTACCCATCCGGTGCTAAAACCTCTAGCTAGCAATAAATATATAAGAAAAATATAATCATTGGAATCAAAAGCTTTAGAAAATTCAAGTTTTAAGAGGATAAAAGTGATATTATTTTTATGACATTGATTTATAAATTCTTAAACCACAGTAGCCCCGTCCATGAAGTTTCTATCCTTGATAAAAGCGGATTGCGTGATATTAATTAAATTGTTCATTTTAATGTGTAACCTATTTGCTAAGACTTTTGAAATAGTTTCAAGAGAATGATTTATTAAAGAAATAGGCCTAATGTCCTTAAGATCTATCACACCTACTTTCTAGTGAAAAGAATTATAATAGCAAAGTTAAATCTTCCAAGTTGTAAGTTACCAATATAAAACTCGTTAAACATATTGATTACATCATATTTTAAAACATGCCAATTTTTCTTATAAAACAAAAAGGAAACCCATATAAACCTAGGATTTATCGCTAGGCATGTCATCAAAAAGGAAACCAATATGGACCTAGGGATATCCAAACCATATTTTATTAATTGACCTGACGATATCCAAGTCATCTTTTATTAATTATTTTAAAAACTGAACAAAGTTAAAAGTTGTTTAGTTCTAAATATTTGTATAATGTGTGTATATCTATATATAACTTTTCAATTCTGGAATTCTTTTCTATTTTAGCCAAAAATAAAATTAAAGTGTATATATTATATTTACATATATATACTTATATAGAAGTTAATGACATATTATTAATTAAAATATATCTAAACATATATGGATATAAAATAATATTTTTATTTTAAAATAAATCATGGTCAAAAATATGATAAGGTAACAAGATACTATATGAAAGAATATGTATATAAATTAAATAATTAGACGAAGAATATACCTCTCACCGAAGTAGCTATGCTGAGAGTCCAGCGTGGTATCTGCTGATAATTTCCACTTAGAGCTTCATAGTCTTCTCCTCCCCATTTTTCAACAATAAAAAGATGGCTTCAGCAATGGAAGAGAAAAGGTAGGCAATTAAAGATATAGAGCCCAAAAAGGTTTCTTGAAATTATGTAGAGGCTATGCTATTTATAGTCGAGAGTTTGTACCCTTTTCTCCACAGTTTCCTCAAGCCCTTGAAGATTTGGTAAAGCCTTCCTATACACCTCATTATGGTCGGCTATATGCTTGACTAGGTAAGGTCAAAGACCTCTTTGACTCCCATTTGAATTTCTATTTAATTAATTTTCTATCTCCTAAAACGATCGCCAATTGTATAAATTTTATATATCGTTATATCCAATTTTAAGCTCGAAATCAATAACTAAAATAGCCACAAAACATTAATACAACTTTTGTATTAATTTATAACATTTATAAATCAATTTTAGCATTGGTCGAGCTTGAAAATAATTTACAACACGGTGGTGTTAACCTTTGGAATGAACTTAATCCATAATCATTATTTAAACAATTAAATACTGATGTATATATGGAATTTGCAGATGCATATTATAAGGTCTAGTTCATCGCTTACAGACCATTTAGGCAAAATCATATTTTTGATCGAAAATAAGCTCAAGCTGTAATGATAGTTTGTACACATATTCTTTTCATAATAACTAAATCACTTCGATATCAAGAGTTTGTTCTAAGGTCAAACTTCTGTTAATACCCATATTAATTTCGTAGACCACATTAAAGTCTTTGGTTCAAGATGATAACATTTATCAATTAATCATATTAATCTGACCAGAGATTTTGACTTTAAGTTGACTACTAATTACGGTGATATCGACCTTCTATATTGAAGGTGATGAATCATCTCTTGGGTAGCGTTTCACTTCAAGTAGTTTAATGTATATCCATCTATAGTTGTAATAAGATAGTGATGCCAGGTATTTAACCACAATCAAGGTGTTGCTTAGTTACTTAAGATCAATAGTACCTCAAGTCAAAAGACTGTTATACATTGCTACCCTAAAATCCTTTGTTTTGACTTAGTTCCTATGGGATACTCTTATTGAGCTTTTTGTGATTGTTGCAAACAACCATAAATACGTAACCCCTTAGTGTCTCTAGCGGTCATGACTAAATCACCGTCCATCATACGGAGAGCATTACATTAGCCCCAATAGATGTATCAATATCTTTTTGTTGATACATCTTAACTTAGAATATTTAAGAAGTAAGTGTTTATTTATATGTCTATGTATTTGCATCGATTCAATAATCATGGTTATAAATATGTTCATAACTACAATCGGTAAGGATTTTTTTCTTACATATATTTAATGTATTTAATTCATAATTTGTATCTCTATATAATAACATATATAAAAGAAAAATAAACCATATGCATACATCAGTTAAAATAAGACTCTTTTATAAGAGTAAAGTTTCATAATAAATTAAAGAACTGCCCCTAGGCACACCCTTAACTTTATCATAAACTAATCCATTCCATGTGCCAATAGATTTGTTATCAAGTTAGGGAAACCACATGGCTTCCAAGTCAGTTAAGTTTAATGGAAAGCAACGACCCATTACCTTCTTCGTAGCTCCTAACCCTCTCATATATTGGATGTATCTCATCGAATTCACTACAAGATCATTTATCTCATCATATGGATCCAATTTAGATTGTTTGAAATCAGTTAGTTTCTTAGAATATCAAATGTTCAAGGTGAATGAGTATCGATTCATGTCCTCCAAACTTCAATCTGGGCCTCCTCCACAAAGTTCTCCTTTATCATATCAGTTATGTGGTTTTCTTGATTCATCTAAAATCCTTGGGTTTCGACACATCTCTGATCATGGTTGTCATTATATCATTTAACTCTTGGATTTACTACATGAGGAACACTTATTGGTCCAACCTCACGTAGCCCAAAGTTTGAGTTCAAGTTCTAATTCCTAGCTCCAAAGCCATGCTTTTGATATACTCTCCTTGGGTCAGGTCTGATTCGACTCTTAGAGAGTAGATTGCCTAGATGGATCAGTACTAATCCCCAAAGGTTGATTGATACAGATCAATAAGTTTGGGTGGGAGCTGGGCTATGTTGAAGGGCTCGTCCCATGCACTCAGGCCCCTTTTCCATCTTTTCTAGTTTCTCGCATCCTTCGATCTTAATCTTCTATAGCTCTAATCGATATTTGGTTCTCCATTTGTAAAAAGAAGTTGTTTAACATTTCCATTTAGGGATAAGAGCATTACTTGCATATTCTTCACCATTCCTAATTTCATCTCTTATCATAAAATTTAAAGGAAGACTTAATCTATAGGAAGCCTCATGGCTGCCCCATATTCAAATTGGTTCAATCCAACTGTAGTTAACCTGGCTGTTAGTTTTCTGATAAATGGCTTCATTCTGATTTTCAATGAAGTGGATTTAAGTTTTTCTCACCGAAAGCACCAAAAATATTGGTCCAAAATATGACCAACAATCTAAATAACGATATCCTAAAGAGCCTAAGTCATTGGTTGTGATTTTAAGCTCGCACTCTTATGAATCTCCCTTTTCCAACAAAATAGAACAAAAATGATCTAGTGGTCATTCTATTAGAACTATGATATATTATTGATGAATAGTATAAAAAAGCGACATATATTGATTCCATAATAGATCACACAAAGTGGATAAGAAAAATAACAAAAAAGATAACATAAATTTTATAGTAGTTCAACAAATGTCTTCCCTAACTTCAAATCATAAATTTTTTATCAAATTTTCTTAACAATTACAAAGTTTTTGGTGTTATTCAGATCAGACCAGAGAAGAAATAAAGGAATTCAGGGTTTTTTTACTAAGTAATGACCTCTAAAAGAGATAGCTATCAATCACCTTATTCTATGATTGATGTGTTATTTACAGTTGTAGATGGATTTGGATGTTAGAGTTGATCTCGAAATTATACAGGAAATGAACCTTAATTACCAGGTCTAGATCCATGAAATAGGAGGGAGAACAAGGAAAAGTATAAGTTTTTGTAGCTTGGATCTTATGGATCGGTACAGATCCATATTATTAAGATATGTATTTGTTACAGGGATAGTAATTTGTTATAGGGATTTGTTGCAATATGGTCTGGTATTTGCTACTAGGATCGATATTTTCTGTAGGAATTGGCAATGAACCATGTTATAGGATCATCACCTACCCATCACTTAGCTAAATTTCTGACATCTTTCCTGCAGGCAGATGACCTTAGGTCCATCTTTAATTGTTCGCATCTTCTTCATCTTAAGTTGAATTATAATAAAACTTGGACCATTCATCATGTATCATCATACAGTGCACTTCATCCCTCTCTGTTACTTGATTCACTAATTATTTGAGGTGCTTGTCTATAGTGGCATACTTACCAACAATGGTTGATTGATAAGACCAGACCAGGGAGAAAAATAATGATCGATCCATAAATTCTTCATATCAAGTCGGATTTGCACATGGTTTGAATTAATTATATTCTATCGTCATATAGAATATCTCAACACACTTTCTTTCCTTGCCTTTTAAATATCCATAGGGATTCTACAAGGTGTGTCCAATTGGAAAAAAGGACGATCCATCTTCGAGCTGCGACTTCTTTGCCATCATAATTCAGATTTAGATGGGTTTCGATCAACGTTCATAATTTCTCGTTGTGTACATTTTACCCCTGGTTTAAGTTAGTTATGAGATTATTGAAAATTTTCCGATAGACCATTTGTTATAAGCGACGGACCATGCAAAGTAACCACATGAGGGGTCTGTACGAGTGATTATCCTCTTGCATAGGTCAATGACCAACAAAAGAGAACCCATGCACCTCGAACTAATCATGCAAATTACCCCTTACTTTTGAGCAGCTACCCAAGAAGATGTGATGGTGTCGTATGTGCCTAGATTCAGGAAGTAGTCACATGTTAAAATCAAACCATTTTTACAGTCCTAAAATAAAAAACAATCAATTTATATCACCTAACCACTCCATAAGATCTATCAACTAAATGGTATATACATGAGAACGAGCATGTGATTTCTTGCACAGACTGCAGTGAATTCCCCAGGATAACACTCGACGAGTCCGACACATAGACCCTTGCAAGTAATGTTCCATAGTAAACCACACCTAAGAATGTATTTAAAGCTAAAAGTAGAAGTAAATACACCTAATAGGCTAGGACATATAGCCAAAATCACATTTCAAAGCTCCATGAACACATTGCTTTAACTCATAAAATTAATGATAGGACACTAAAAAGAGAATGCTGAACCCTCATGATTTTGCTATGAAATAGAGGTAGTTAATTAATTTCCATAGTGCAAAATTTATAATAGAAAATTAGTGCAAAAGGCCAAAACGACGCATCATTCAACGGATGTACCTCCATACAGATTCTTTATAATAAATGATCTATGTAGGTTATGGTCATCTAGGAAAACATCTAAGATAATCTATACTTACCTAATTTCACACAACATGATGTTAAAGGATGAAAGAGACATGAAACAAGCCGAGTATGTATAGACTTTTGTTGTATTAGATATTTTCCATCAAGCTATGGTACTTATAGGTGGTGCCTTATACCGATCAACACATTTCTACAGCAATGCAACCATATATAAAAGACTTTAAAAAGGTCCTATGGAATTTAAATGGACTCAAAGATACGAGTATATCATTATTATTTTTATAAATTTTATGCATATTATATGTCAGTGTGTTGTTCTTTAACCAACTTATATTTAAGTGTGTGGTTCTTCTACTAACTTATACTTAATTACAACACAGTGTTGGCTATTCATCACTTTAAAATTATAACTAAATTCAAATTCAAAGTAAATCTAAAAAATCACACTTTAACAATAGGGTATCTCCAACAAATACAGCCTTGAAAATTTTGGATGTTAAATTTTCAGACGGTAATTAATAAATAATTATTAAGGCTCAAAAATGGAATTTGAGAAAATGTCAGAGTTTGGCCATGAAACTTGCATCATTACGTTCATTGCGATTTTCTGAGCAACTTCCACATATGGAGTTTTGCGATTAGAGTTTAACTGAAGAAGTTATATGCATTTGAATTTTTCGAAACAAAAATAATAAGTAGGAAACAAAAAAAAATCCATGTAGACCCCACCGATCGAACCCCTCCTTGGGTTGGTAGACCACTAGCAATCATCCTACGAGAGGGAGCGGTCGACCAGTTGGAACAGTGACAGCTAGGGACGAACCTTGGCTGAACGATCCGGATTTAATTATTTTAATTATAATGGATACGATTGATTCAAGTACCTATAAATACAGGACTAGCCCCTCACTTTTCCTCTCATATTTTCTGATTAAAACAGCGGAGCTCTACCATTTTCCCTTCTCCACTGTTTTTAGAAATTATAAAAATACTATATTATATATATAAATCGGAGAGGGACAGAAAGTAAAAGAGAAGAAGAGAAGGAGGGCATCTATTCTGCAAAAAGGTAAAATTTTATAATTACAAATCTTCCACTTAATTCAAATCTCCTCTCAGATCTATAATTCTAATGGATATGTACTTGTTATACATATTTTTGGATTGAAAAGGAAAAAGAAGTCGATGAAAGGGATGAATTTAGATTTGGAAGATTTGGAAAGCTAGAAAGTGAGTGGGAAATTATATGATTTGTATATAATATTGAAATTTATATTGTTGAATTCTATTTAATTATGCCTATGCAAGATGTATTAAGTTGTAGGCTTAGAAAGAACGTATTCAATTAAAATCTCGCCTACATATTCTGTAAGTTAGGTAATGGGAATGTAATGGTATTTACACTCTAATCTGAAAATCGATCCCTAAATTTGTTAAGTACAATGTTGATAAAATTGTAGGCTTCATTCTTGATTTATGATAATTGCATTATAAATTGTTGGTATTAATTTAGATTGCCCTAATTTTACTTGGAGTGTGAATTTCTATGTTTTAACTATTGGAAGCATAATGGGTTCAATTTAGTTGTATCCATTTCCGTGTAAATTTACATAAATAATTAAAACAACTATGTATAAAAAGAGCAACGTTTGGAATAATAAGTAATATAATCTAAATAGCTGTGCAAGGCAGGAACGGTAGATGAAGAAGTCTTCTCATTTGTGCTCAGCACTGAGAAAGCAATTAAATATCCAAGAAATAGTATTGATTCCAAGGTAGTAGCCTTAGTCGATATATATATTCTATTATATTTTTCTATTACGCTATGAGTTTATGTAGAGAGCTCTTTGATATGCTTATGTTTATTTCAAGTTACCAACACCAACAATCCGTACTCTAATGGACCTGGATTTCGATTTATTCAAAATTTGGCCCATTAAGGTGCAGCTTTTTACATTTAGTATCAGAGTTTAGGTTAATCGATCATAAAAAATAGGATACGTTGAGTGAACGTATTTGTATTTTTACCTATAATTATATATATGTATATATGTATGTGTATATATACATATATTATATGCCAAACTCTATGACTACTGATTATAGAAGTAGTTACGACTATATTCTAAAAAGATGGATGAGGTAACTATGAGTTTGAACAATAAATAGAGTTAAATTCATACGCCTACCCCGATTACCTGTAACATCCCCTATCTAGAGGCCCAAAACTAGCGCTACAGATGTTGCAGTCATTTATAGTATTAGCTTCCGGTGACTAAATACGGCTATGTTAATGGTATCTACAATATCAAAAGCATTTGAACATGAAACAAAACACAGATTTCAAAACAACTTTTACTTCATTACATTTAAAACAGATGTTCCATATTCAACTTACATAATCCCAATACGTTCCCAGGCACAGATAAAATATACTTAATACAAATAAGCCAAGAGCGGTATATGAAGATACCCCCTCGGATGATCAGAGTCATATAGTCATAACAAACTTAATACAAACATAGCGGAAATACAACAAAACATAAAACTGCAACTCCTAAATAGCTATCTGTTTGCCTCCTGCATGCCTTCGGTAGCCTTATTCGTCATCCTACTAAACCTGAAAAAGACCTTAACCCCTCAGCCTACTCAAATTAATTTTGAGCACTCGAGAGTTTAAGGGGAAAACATAAACTTCAAGTCAGACATAAAGTCTAGTATGAATAATATTATACATCCCGGTTTAATATATTAAGTGAGACCACACCGCTTAGCGAAACGGGTTTCCCCTCACTAACAACCTTTTAAAACATATGTTTGCAAAACATTTTCCTGCAACCAAAACTGGTTAAATACTGTAAAGCAATTCATTATGTAAACATACATAAATAACAGGTAATAATGAACTATCTGTTCAAACACATAAATTTTGTTTGGATAACTTTTAACCTTTGGCTGACTCAGGCCTACCAGATAATATAAACAAAATTTATCGAACACCTGTTAGACACTCCTCTTCTGGACGGTCTGTCCCTAACTATCTATTAAATACTTTTCTTCTAGATGGCCTGTCCCTAGCTTAATCATCTCCCAAGTCTTCCTGATCCTAATGGTTTTTCGAGCCTACCAATGACCTATCTGTATACAAACATATATTCCTTTCAGTGTGTGATCATAATTTTAGTCTACTTGTAACCAAGCCCTACACACTGGAATTTTGGACAACAATTAGCTAGGGCTAATAGCTAATGTATAAAACGCGACCCCATACTAGTCGCATCTGGTATTCTAATATTTGAGTCATTCTCACTTAAGGATCCCCTCCCAAAATTTTCCTTGAAAACATTTTCAAAATGATTTAAAACTTTAAATCAAACTCAAACAAGGAAAATATATGATCTTTATGCTTTACTCAAAATCACATTACCATGTTATATATATCTTCTTTACTTAAACCTTAGTTGATGAAAACATTTGAACATTTGAAAGTACCTCTTTCTCAACTTTTGAAAACATCTCTTTCAAAACCAAGTGAAACCCTATAATTTTCTAAGCCAAAAGGCCAAAACCTAACCTTTCGAAACCAAACATCAAACCTTTCAAAAATATTGAAATCATTCCTTTCGAAAGCAATAAAAGTTTAGACATCCTACTTTAAAAACAACTTAAAACATTGCCTTAGAAAACTTTGGAAAACCTTCCATTTAAACCTTCCGAAACCATTCAAAGCAAACCTTTCGGAACCATTGAAACCTTTCGAAACCATTGAACTCAAACCTTTCGAAACCATTGAACTCAAACCTTTCGAAACCATTGAACTAAAACTTTTCGAAATCATTGAACTCAAACATTTCGAAACCATTGAACTAAAACCGTTCGAAATCATTGAACTCAAACCTTTCGAAATCATTGAACTAAAACCTTTCGAATCATTGAACTAAAACCTTGAGAAATCAATGAAAGCAACTTTTCGACTTTGTCGAAAGCTCTGCTTCGAAAGCTTTAAAACATAGCATTTTAAACAATAGGCCTCTGCCTTTAGAACAACTCCTTCGAAAGCTTGGGCTATTCTTCAGTTAAAAATAAGGGTAAAACATCTAAGTCGAAAGCTTTCTTTCGAAAGCATGGAGAAGCGGCTAGTTTTTTAAAACAGGTAAACCTTTCGACTTTGTCGGAAGGTTCAAAACAAAACAATGATAAAGCGGCAATAACCTTTCGAATTTGTCGAAAGGTTTAATACCTTTATTTTAAATTATTGGCTTGGTCGAAAGCAACCAAGTCGAAAGCTCCTTTTCGGAAGCAAGTATGTGTAAGCTTTTGGTTTATAAAACAAACATACCCCTACCTCTTTGGCAACCAAACTTTCGACTAAGTCCCCTTCGACCTTGTTCAATTCATTACGTACCAAGTAACTTGATATCATATGCATTGAACTTTGACCTTGTCGAAAGCTATAACCTTTCGACTTTGTCCGAAGGTCTGGGTCGGAAGGTTTGATGCCTAAAATGGCTGAAACATGCTAAAAGCATGATTTTCTTGTTTTTAACTAAAAAAGATAACTTTTCAACTAACCTGCCTTTGTTTGTCAAATTCTCATTGGTTAATAAATACTTTTCAGAAAAGTGCTGCCACTAATTTCAGAATTAAATAATAAAATTATTTTATAAAATGCCCCTTCTCCTTAAGTAAATATATAAAACATTTAAGTCCTATACCTTAAATAAATTTTATATATTCATCAAATCATATAGGAAAAATCCGGAAAAATCTATTTTAATATGTTTTCCAACATATAAAAATTTCAAACCCAAATAATAATTATTTTAGCGGTAAATAATTTGTAACCCTATAAATCATTTTCTTTACTAGAAAATTAATATAAAATCCACATAAATTCAGAAAATTATGAAAATTGGAACCATCTCTAAAATATCATTTCTGACCTATATTTAAATTTTCAAGGCATTTGGATGTTATTTAATAGGGTTTTCATATCAAACATTTCATAAATACTAATATGAACATGCATAATTCACCAACAAACAAATATATAACTTTAATCATCAAAACATGGCATATACTTGCAAAAACATTCAGATCTAATCTTAAAACCGAAAACCATACAAAAATGGGATGTAGTAATTATTCACCTTAGCTTTGAGATTAAAAGATGTGAGATTTGATGTTGAATTAGTTGATTATCTTCCTTCTCCTGAATCCTAGCTTTAATCTTTCCTTGAGAACAATAATGGTTGTCGACCTTTAAGGGTTTAGGGTATAAGCCTTTCCTATTTCCCTTAGTGCCCTTACTCATTTCCTAACACATTAGTTTATGTTTTCTCATTTTAATTTACACATTAACATGGCACGGCTACCCTTAATTTAATCAAATCTCAACCTATTAATCTTCACATTATTTTATTTTATTTAACTAATTAAATATCCTATATAATGTTACAAAAATATAGGGTGTTATAGACTCCCCACCTTAAAGAATTTCATCATCAAAATTAATATAAGGCACATACAAAAAAATCAAAGGTAAAACATACCATCAAACAAATCAGGGTTAGCCTCTCTAATCTAGCTCCCAGTCTCCCAAGTACAGTCTCTTACATCGTCACTCCACTAGACCTTTACTAATTTGACTGTCTTGTTCCTTAACCTCTTTTCATCTCTAGCCACAATCTGAATCGGCTTCCTAATTATGGTCAAATCCGGTTCTACAACTAAATCTTCTAACACTGTAGGTGTTATAGTGGTCTCCAGGTCTCTAACACACTTTCTAAGATGAGAAATATGGACTACATCATGGACTCCTACTAAACTACTTGGTAACTCCACTATATAAGCGAGTTTCCCGATCCTCTCAACAATACGGAAGGGTCCAATGAATTTAGGTGCTAACTTTCTTGACGTTCCAAATCCAATCACACCCTTCATCGGTGAAACCTTAATAAACAAATAGTCTCCAACAGAGAATTCCAAGTCTTTCCTTCTTCTGTCTGCATAAATTTTTTGTCTAGACTGAGCTTCCTTCATCCTAGCTCAAATCAACTCAATCTTCTCTGCGGCTTCTTTCACCAAATCCGGACCAAGAACCAACCTATCCCTAGTCTCTAACCAACATACAAGAGATCTTCATGGTCTCCCATACAAAGCTTCAAACGGTGCCATCCCAAAACTCGTCTAATAGCTATTGTTATATGAGAACTCAACTAAATGAAGATGGTCCTCCTATGATCCCCCGAAATCCAGTACACAAGCTCTTAACAAATCCTCCAAGACTTTGTTAACTCTTTCCGTTTGCCCATCAGTCTGTGGATGGTTAGCGGTACTCATATTGAGCTTGGTTCCTAATGCTTCTTGTAGACTCTTCCAGAACTCACTAGTAAATAAAGAATCTCTATCACTGATGATACTACTAGGAATCCCGTGCAGTCTAACTACATTCTTCATAAATAACTTTGCCAAAATAGGCGTCGTCCTAGTTGACTTTACTGGAATGAAATGAGCACTCTTAGTCAGTCTATGTACTATGACCCATATGCTTTTATTTCCCCTACTAGGCCTTAGCAACCCATCGATAAAATCCATAGAGATAGAATCCCACTTCCATGACGGAACTCCCAACGGTTGAAGCAATCAACTTGGCTTCTGGTGTTCAGCCTTTGCCTGCTGACAATTCAAGCACTGCTTAACACATAAACCAATGTCCAGTTTCATACCTTCCCAGAAGAAACTTCTCTTCATATCCTGGTACATCTTCGTTCCTCCTGGATGGATAGTGAACTTCGAACGATGGCATTCATCCAAAACTTCTTTCCTCATGTCTCCTACGTTTGGAATACACAACCTTCCCTTCTTTCTCAACCATCCATTTTTGTCAAGACTGAAATCCTTTAAGTCATCGATCTCTGTTCCCTCCTTTAACTTTCTGATCCGTTCAGCCAAAACTGGATCCTCTTCCTGTCTCGAAGCTATCTTCTCAATCATTACCGGTCGAACTTCTAAGCAAGACAATACACCACTTCCCGCACTAAAACCTACCTCGGATCTATACTGTACACGACAAGTTGATAATGCTTCCTAATCTTTCCACTCAGCAATCATAGCCAATGCTGCATTCTGATGTTTCCTACTAAGTGCATCTGCCACCTTGTTTCCTCTTCTGGGTGTGTACTCAATTCCAAAATCATAACTGACAATAAACTCCAACCATCTCTGCTGTCTCATGTTTAACTCCTTCTAAGAGAACAAGTACTTCAACGACTTATGATCTGTATAAAGCTCAAATCGCTCTCCCAATAGATAATGCCTCCACACCTTTAAAGCAAATATTACGGCAGCTAACTCCAAATCATGCATTGGATACCTAACTTCATGTGGTCTGAGTTGTCTAGAAGCATAAGCAATCACTTTACCTCTTTGCATCAACACAGCTCCCAATCTAGTTCCACACACATCAGTATAAACAACCAAATCCCGATTCCCCTCCATAACCACCAAGACCGGTGCATGGGTCAATAAGTGTTTCAAGCTCTAGAATGCTTCCTCACACTTATTAGTTAATACAAACTTCACATCTTTTCGCATAAGCTTAGTCATCGGTGCAGCTATCCGTGAAAAATCCTTCATAAACCTTCGATAATATTCAGCAAATCCAAGAAAGCACTTTATCTCGGTCACCGTCTCGGGTCTCTTCCAATTATTCACCGCCTCAATCTTGGTAGGATCTACAGGCAACCCTTTCTTTGAGACTACATGACCAAGCTATTTCACTTCCTTCTTCCAAAAATGACACTTCGAAAACTTAGCCTTCAACTGATGCTCCCTCAACGTCTCAAGCACAGTCTAAGATGAACTTCATGCTTAGAGTATATCAGAATGTCGTCTATGAAGACCAACACAAACCTATCCAAGTGCTCTTGGAAAATTCGGTTCATCAATTCCACAAAGAACGTCGGCGCATTAGTTAGTCCGAACGGCATGACTAACCATTTATACGATCCATACCTTGTCCTAAACGCCGTCAAAGGAATACTATCCTCTGCCACTCTAAGCTGATGAAATCCCATCGCCAAATCTAGCTAAGAGAATACCTTGGCTCCACTTAACTGATCGAAAAAATCGTCAATTCTCGGCAATGGATATCGGTTCTTTATCGTCTTCTCATTCAACTTACGATAATCGATACATAAACTTAATGATCCATCCGGCTTCTTAGCAAATACTACGGCAGCTCCCCAAGGTGAACTACTTGATCGAATAAAACCCTTGCCTTCCAAATCCACCAACTGCACCTTCAACTCTTTCGTCTCTGTGGGTGTCATGCTGCTTGGTGGCCTACATACCGGTTCTGTTCCCAGTACAAATCAATCCGAAACTCAATGGCTCGTTTCAGTGGAAATCCAGTTACCGGCTCAAACACATCAGCAAACTCTCTAACTACAAAGACTCGATGCAACTCATCCTCCAACTCCATGATAGCCAATAAAGCATTCACTTCACAACCAGGGTTTTCTACGGTATAAACTATCCGATCACTACAATCCGGATGTCTAAGTGATATTTTCCTATCATGGTAAAATATCCTAGCATCATATTTACTTAACCAATTCATCCCAAGGATAATCCCAAATCCCACAGAATCAAACACATGTAAACCACAACCAAAAGTACGACTTAGCAAATCAAACTCTAAATGGTTACACCTCATCCCAAGTGTCGCATACCCTCCTATCGGATTTGCATCCCTTAATGAAGTAACTAAATATGAGAGTTCTTGGTTAAGCATATCTACCAAACATCGAGAAATAAAAGAATGTGATGCACCAGTATCAAATAGAACGCTAACTGACATACCATGAATCTGTAGCGAGCCTCCAAGAATAGCCTTCCCTTTTTCCAACACAACCGACCTTGAAATTGTGGGCTCCAATGCATACATTTGTCCCTTTCCATCTCTAGCAGGCTCTTTCATTGCTTCTTATAATGGCCGATCTGATCACAATTAAAGCATCGGATGTTCTTCTTTCCAATCACCTCCTTTTCTTTCTCTTTTCCTTTTCCAGTACGACACTCATTAGCATAGTGTCCTTTCTTATCACATTTATAACAACCCACCTCAGCTTTTCCCTTCTTCTGTGCTCCTCCCTTCTGAGCATTCTTCTATTGGAAAAAATTTCTTTTCTGGCCTTGTCCCCTCTGGACCTCCTTCATTTTCCTCTTCAAACAAACTAACACCTCTTCCTGCCTCAACGCCATTTCTACCACTACATCACTTGGATCTCTTGGGTGGGGCAAAGTAGCACTTATCAACTCCGGCCTCAAGCCTCTTATAAACTTCTCATTCCTCTTGATCACCGTATCAACCAAGGCATACCCATACCGGGCCAACTCTTCAAATCTTCTTGCATACTCTAGAATAGACATCTCCCCTTGTTCTAGTTCAGCAAACTTCCTAACCAATGCCGACTGCGCCATCATCGACAAAAACCTTTCTAGAAACCTTCTCCTAAACTCCGCCTAAGTCATGGTTTCCTCATTAACACTAGATACAACAGTATTCCACCAAAATATAGTAACTCCTTAAAGCTATCTCGAAGCTAATCTCCTTTTCTGCTCGTCATTCAATCCTAGGTCAGCAAAGATTCTCTCGCAATGTAGCAGCCAATTTTCCACCTCAATCGCATCTTCAGTTCCAATGAACGGCTTCCCTCCAAGCATGGTATAATCTCTGCTCAAGTTGGCATAGTGGTTGACCATTGGAGCTTCCTGAACTCCTCCTCCAGTAGCATTCCCTCCGACAACTCCAGCTGCAATTCCAGCTTGCATCATGTTTACGAAGAACTGATACATGGCTTCCATGTCCACTTGGGGAACTCCAGCACCAACATTTTCAGCTTGAGCTTGACATGGACCTCCTCTAGCATTTGGTCGGTGTAACGACCCGATATTTTCAACCATTCGCATCCGTACATGTCAGACTTGAATTGCTCAAAATATCGAATTGTTAATTTATATTTGGCAAAACTCAGAATATACAGTAAATAAATAATCACAGATCACGGACACAGAGTAATATAATGCAGCGAAAACAAAGAAATGGTAGTTCATGAAGCTACTATATAAATACATCAGAGTTAAGTAAGATACAATAGGAATACCAAGATACAACAGGAGTAACAGTATGAAAATCAGGTATAACTCAGAATACAACTGGAATCAACCGGATAACAAAAAGAATAGATATCTGGATCTTCAAAGCAAAACTCCAGCTCCAAAGGTGAGTCTCTAATGCTGTATCACTCAGTCTAACCCGAGCGTAAAGCAAAACACAAAACACTCGAGTCAGGACATATATACTTATACAATGTAAACCAACTCAAGTGAACTGTAGTAAAAGTACAAGTAACTTAAAGAATGCTTGGGATCGCCCAATCTTTAAGGATCCGTTAAACTATCTACTATGTAGTAATATTCTCTATTATAATAATGTCTAATCATAAAATAAACATACTTTTAAATAGTGTTAAGGCTTTACATTTTCCACCTTAACACGTAAAATGCCAATAGTCTATATAGTACCTGCATACCCCGAGAGGCTAAAAGAAGATACTCCATAGGTACGACACAAATAGAAACTCGTAGTAAAGCTCGATATGGTAAGTGACACGGCACAACTAGGCAATGGCAGGGTAGATATACCAATTACGCATCCGGGCTGGTGGTGACGCATAGCAGCCACTACCGCCCACCTCGAACAACACTCCCAAATCAAGGGGTGCACCCAATAAATCACAAAGTAATAGAATGGTATCGAAGAAGTGTGTCCGATCAGAGGTGCTACCTCATTGGCCCGTCAATCGCTCCTGTTTTAGCCACTTTATGCCAACTCACGGGAGTTGGGTCCACGTATATACCTTTAGGATCGTCCCCACCATCCTACTTCATTCTGGAAACTCCACCGCGTACACAGTTGTTAAAGTGGTTTTTAGTATCGACAGAGAGTATGTCCATATCCGATCCTGGTCTCTTTAACAACCAATCGTTATTATAACCCGTGGTTATAATTTTAAAACAATATTTTATACCTCAAAATAGAATATCATTTCAAATCCAAATCTTTATCAAAATAAAGATTAAATCAATTCCAAACCGTTTCAATATATTTAAAATATCATATCATTTCAAATCATTTCAATATACCAAAATATCATATCTTTCCAAAACTTCATTTCAAATCATTTTAATATATCAAAATATCATATCTTTCCAAAACTACATTTCAAATCATTTTGATATATTAAAATATCATATCCTTTCAAAACTTCATTTCAAATCATTTTAATATATCAAAATATCATATCTTTCCAAAACTTCATTTCAAATCATTTTGATATATCAAAATATCATATCCTTTCAAAACTTCATTTCAAATAATTTTAATATATCAAAATATCATTTGAGTTCAAATCTAAATATTCAACTTTAAATACTTTTTAAATTTAAAGATATCATTCATTTATTATCATTTCAAGTCACCTTTTAAATACTTTATATTTCAATCAAAATAATTCATTTAAACCATTTAAAAGTGTAATTATTATACTTTCAAATCAAGTATTCAGTTACCAAAGTTTTAAACTATTCTGAGTTCACTTACTAAGTTAAAAACCATAAACATTGAAAATTTCATCCTTTCACAACATTCAGAAAAAGCTGTTATAGGTTATACTTGAAAACATTTTAATTCAGCAAAGACAACATTTAAAAATGCTGTTAAATCTCAGTTTTAGTTGAAATTTAGTTAAAAACAGCAAAGACAGCATTTCCAGAAATGTTGTAATAGCTCAGGTTTCAAATTAAAGGGTTTCATTAAATTCAACAAAGACAGCATACCACTACAGCAATTTCAGAACTGCTATAATAGGCCTTTATCAAGTTTTTAGCCTTTTAATTTACTTTAGCAACTACAGCATTACAGAACTGCTGTAATAGCCTCTTATTTAAGTTTTAGTTCATTTACAGAAATCATAACATTTCTGAACGCTATAAAAAGTAATTTCTAGATTTTAGTGTATTTCCAGCAAATAATAACCTTCAATATTAAACCTTTTAAACATTATAAAAATCATATTTTGACATTCAAAAATGTTCATTAATTTTTTTTAAATTTAAGATTTTTATAAGAAACATTTACAGTAAAATACAAATTTCCAATAATTTTACTTAACAAATCCAAATGTACAATTTTTTTTTCTTCACATTTTTAACAAATAAACTTAACACTTATATTTTATTTCCATTACACAAATTAAACTAAATTTTCAATTTTATTTAATTAACTTAAACCTTTAATAAAAACCAATTTCACATTTCCAAGTCAAGTTATATTTTAAAATTACACTTTTAAGCATTCATTTATTTAACCATTTTAATACATAGAAAACTAAATAACACTTTATTAAATCATTTAAATTTAAATTCAAATCAAATTATCATATTTACCATTTTCCAAATATAATTAAATTTCCATTTTATTTATATAACTTAAATATCATTTTAAAACCAAAATTCCAAATTTCCAAACTTAAGTTATATTTCAAAAATTCACTTTTACCATTCATTTAAATTACATTTTTAACTTATAGAAAAGTCATAATTTCTTTATCTAAACAATTTAAAAATCTGTTTAAATCAAATTTCCATAAAATTTCACTTTAAAAATACTTAAAAATAATTCAAAACACTTTAAAAATTAACCACGGGACTGTATATAGTTTTCTAACCTAGGTCAAGTGATACAGATATGTATCATTTCAATCCGCAGTTTAAAAAGCAAAAATCCAGGTTCTATCATTTCAAACCCGCAAATCCCAAGTTAAAATAAAATAAATAAAAACCGTTCAGGCCTATCATTTCAGCCCATAACGATTTTTCCCTATTCTAAAGTCCATTCGGGTATGTATCATTTCAACCCATAGTGATTCTATTCTACAGGGAACTTGCAGTGTGATAAACAGATATAAAATGAATAGTATACAATATATAACAGTAATAGATGAGATGACAAGTAAATTAACAGGTTTAACATCATATAATTAAATCATCACAGGCAGTTATAACATATCATAATATTCTACACATTCAATTGTTGCCGCTTCACATTTGTATAAGTATAAAATGTTGTATGAGATTTACTCACCTTTTTACACTGGAGTTTGCAAAACAAAATACACAGATGAGTTCCAGAAAGCACGATATAGCACGACTTTGGATTTGAGTGGAGAGAGCCAAGATGTTACTCTTGTATACAAAAATAAAACAAAGCACCATATAAATAAAATTACAATACCAAAGTGTTGAAACAAAATTGAGATAGAATGGATAAGTGAACATTACCAAGTCTTTAAATCAACTCTGCTTGATCTTGCTTCAACTTTTGCTCGACCATACATGTATTAGGTTCGACCTCAACATGTTTTAGGTTGAAATGGATCAGGTTTTGGATCAATTAGGCACGGCCACAAAGAGAATAGGAAAGGTTTGGGGTTTACAAAGCATGGAATGACAATAGACTAGGCAAAGTGGAGTTTTGGTGCAACCATGGTCACAGCCTATGGTCCTATGGGCTCGGCCATACACTAGTTCAGGTCAGGTCAGGGGATGGAGGGGTGTGTAGGGGTTATGGCAACGTGGTGGTGGAGCAATAGGAGGTGGCCAAGGTCATCTAAGGTGATGGTGATGAAGACTAGGTGGCTAGGCATGCTTTTTAAGGAGTTTTTGCATTGTTTTTTGTGGTGTTGTGTTCAAGTGGAGGTCACGGCCACTTCAGGTCAGAGGAGATGGATTATAGGTCATGGAAGATGTGGGGAAGGAAGTGGTGAAGGAGATGGTGGAGGGTGTGGAGGTGTATGGCCGAACCAAGCAAGAAGAAGCAAGGCAAAACAAGGCAAAATGAAGAGGAAAAGTAGAAAGAAGAGGAGCCATTGTTTAAATTTTTTTTCTCCAAATGAAATGCCGTGTATGGAGATGAGGTGGGAAGTTTTTCCACGTGAATATCACATAGAAATGCACGGCTAAAGGTGAGGGAAAGTGGAAGGTCACCAGGAAAAGGAAGAGGCAAGCAAATGAAAGGTCAAGCAATCGAAAAGTCACAAGCAAATGAAGTGACTTGTCTCTTTGAATTTCCAATATCCTTTTATCCAAAATAAACAAAATAAATTTCAGTAAATAAAAATAAAAAGCTGAACCAAATAAAGTGAAAAAGAAAATAAATAAATAATTTAAGTAAAATAGAAAATAATTAAGAAAATAGCTAATATATTGAAACTAGCATTTAAAATATAAACAATGTACAATAAACATTTAAGATTTTATAACAACACCTTTAAAAAAATAAAAGTCAAGTAAATAAAATTAATGCTGAAAAAAATAAAGTGGAAATGAAAATAAAAAAATATTTCAAGAAAATAAAAAATAAATAAAGAATTTATTTAATTAAATGAAATTGGAAATTAGAAATTATAAACAGAATACAACAACTAACATTGGAAAATGTCAATTACACTTTTAAAAATGTTTTAAAACCAAAATATATACATAACATGTTATTTTACCCATATAAATATAAATTAGAACATTACATGACCAAATAAAATATTATTTATATAATTTAAAATAAACAATTTTGTTAAATACAGCAAATTACACACAATATTTAAAAGGGCATAACTTTCACATTATAAATCAGATTTCAACGAAATGAAAAGAAGTATTCTTAAAATTTTATTTACTTTCATAATAAAAGATAAAATTCAAAAATTTAAACTTTTAAAATTTTAAATTAAAAGTCAAAGTTTGACCATAATGACCAAAATTCACATTTCTGGAAAATATCTTATTTATTCATGTTTGAAATTATAATTCACATTCAAAACACAATTTATATTTAAAATAACAAAGTTATCTAATTTAAATAAATAAAATAAAGTTTTTAAATCGGGAAATTAAATTAAAGTAATTAAAATATATAATTAAAATAATCACAAAATACAGGGTTGTTACACTCTCCCCCACTCAAAACTTTTCGTCCCCGAAAAGGAATGAGGTACGGGAAAACACAGAAAAAGATAGAATGAAATAGGATTAAGACAAGATGACAAGAAGATTGAAATTATACCTGATAACTGTTGTTATAGGTAAGTTTAACAAGGTGGAGATGATCTTCCCAATATCCTCCAGAATCAAGAACACAAGCACCAAAAAGATCATCGAGAATCTGATTCACCCTTTCCGTTTGACCGTCGGCCTGTGGATGGTAAGCAGTGCTTAGATTCAGAATAGGGAGAAGTAAGAACCACAGAGAGATAGAAAAATTAAATGATGAAGGAAAAAGAGAAAGAAGGAAAGACTAGAACAAACTTATAAAACACAACACGACAAACACGATCCATCACATTAACAAAGAAAGTAGGAGCATTAGTCAAACCAAAAGGCATGACTAACTATTCATAGAAAAACCATTCTCAGTATGAAAAGCAGTCTCGGGAATACTTTCAGCAACACTGAGTTGGTGAAAATCCATGGTAAGATCAAGCTGAGAGACAGTAGCTCCATGGCTAACCAATTAGAAATTTGATTTCCTACTTAGAAAGTAGGGGAATGGGAACAACCAGAAAGAAAATAGATTGGAAAACAAAACAAGACAATAAATTTAAAACCATGAAAAGTTTAACTTCCATTAATAATTAATTTCATCCACTTGATTTCACTTAAGTTAAATAAATCTTAATTATTTTTAAATCTCATTATCTCATCATCAAATCAACCATTTATAAAGTCATGACTTTGAACAATCATTTATTATATTCATCTTTATTCATTAAATTTCATTTTTCTTTATTTCAATTCATTCTTAAATTTATTCCACTTAATATATCAAAATCCTATATATATTAAGTTTATTTCACTTATTATAACTATTTCAATTTATTTATAATTTCTTTTAAATATCATTATATTGTAAATTATTCAATTAACCCTTTTTCTCTATTCACCTCTATTGATCCTTTATAAATAAAATTTAAGTGTATTTATTAGGGGTGGGTACGGAAAATTTCCGTACCAACCGAATCATTTTTCGTTTCTTTCGATCGTTGACGGAACGATATTCTAGTTTTCAATTTCCTTTCCACCAACTCCGGAATTCCACTAGGCGGAAACCGAAAGTAGCGGAACGGAACATGGAATTCCAGTTTTCCTTATTATCGCACAAGCAATGCATAGCTGTATTATCAAAGCAGGCATATTAGTTGGTGCTGTAGACTGTCTTAGCTAGGAAATGACACATGTTTTGATTAAATAACCGACTCTCTGTTTTTATTTCAACTTCAACAAAGGTAAAAGATCACATTTTGCATACTACAACAGGTGTAAAATTCCATGGCTTAAATAATACAAGGTAAAAGGTTTAAAGACTACCCAATGAAAGAAAAAATTTCAGCAAAGTTTTCAAACACATGATAAAATAAATGCACTTAGGATTTTTTTTGTAGTACAATATTGAACACTTCCAGTGATAATTATTAAAAATAGGACTGACGCCACACTTTGTGAAAAGGATTTTAACTTTTATGCAGCTCAAATGAAAAGCAAAATAGAATCAGTTCTTCAGCAACAGTGAGTAGCAGCGAGCAAGCTTCCCCTTCTCCTTCTCTTGATAGTGCTTAACATACCTGATATATTCCCAAATGAAAACATCAATTTTTGTTATACCTTTACAATTGAAGAAAAGTATTGAAAAATATAATGTGGTTAATTGATGTACATTCTAGAAAAATATTTCAATTGATTTTATCTAGTAGGCAAACAGGTTGACATGTAATATTTAAAGTTTTTTTTCTATTACTATCAAGTTTCCTACTCTTTTATAGTTTATGCATGATGATACATGATTTTGAGTAACTTAAAATTATGAATATAACAGGGATGACATACTCACACACTCACTAACAAGGCGTGTGTGAAGATAAAATGAAAATATCGGGTTTAGGAAAAATTTCAATCAAATTGCAAAATATGATATAAGTGTAATATAGTTAACCCAATATATAGAAAATACAGTTCCTTTTCTTTCTTCCGTATTCGTCCTTCTCTGTCCATCTTTCAATATATAACGTTTATTTAAAGTTTAAACTGTAAAGGAGAAAAACAAGATCTGACTATACATTTAAAAACAAATGTACTTTGATAAAGAAGCGTAACTGCAATGAAATGGACTACTTGCTCCACCTCTACCATGCTGCTCTTCAATGTGAGCAAAAACTATTTGAAACAATCTACTCCACTATCATTAGATTAATGGAGTATGTAGAGATTAGTTAGTCTACTAGCAGAACCAAATACAATTTAGCTAAAAGTAGTTTATCCAAGATAGAAGTTCTAAATCAGACAAATACAATGGCATGTTTATCCAATAAATAAGTTCAAACTTAGACAAACACAATGGTAAGCAAGATTTTGTTCGATGTGTAAAATTGTAATCAAACGAGAGTCATAAGAGCAGAGCAAAAAACTAAACTTTAATAAATAGGCCGCTTGCAGTTTAACAAATTGTTGTCCAATGATCAACTATTCACAAATAATAGAGAAAGTTTCCATTGGCTTTTCATATAAAGAAATAAAAACGTGGTCAGAAACTTCTTAAATAATGCACATGTATTATATTCTAACGCAGGTTGTTAAGATATGTCAAAATAACAATAGCAGTAAGCCTGACTCATGAGATTTATATATAGTTTCTTTACTATTAAACTATTAAATTAGTAACTTAAAATTATGTATTGGTTAAACCATACATTTTCTTTTAGGTTAAACAACATTAGACAGTCATTGCACTCATGATAATTTCACAAAAAATAATTTCCAAAAATACCAATGCACTAGGTCGAATTTTTAATGATATTTACAAAATAGACTAGATATTTATAAAACTCCATAATATTAGTAATAAAAACCTGCTAGAACTTTACCTTTTTTTTATTTCTACTTGTTTGTCTTTACTTTCTAATTATTTACCTATACTGTCGAAAACTACGATTTTTTTAGTAGATGAAGAGTTCTGTGAAACAAAACAAAGGACATTATCCATCTATAGGCCACAACAGCTAAAAACAATACATAAGTAAGAAAATCGAAAAACAGTGATTACCATTTCCCCGAAGCAGCTACTAAAGTACAACAACAGATGGAGAATCGATTGGAAGATGAAGACGGTGATGATAAAAATTAGCATCCTGGCGACATCGATAAGAAGATGGAGATGGGAGGAGATTGGAATGGTGAAGATGAAGGAGGAAAGGGGATTAGGGTTAAGGTTTTTTTTTCAAATCTGGAAAATGAGTGTGGATGTGTAGGTCCAACCTAATGGGAATAGTTTGAAGAAAAATGTTTTACTTTTTGGGCTATGCCCAATTCAACAGCCAACAAATAAAAATCCAAAAGAAACGGAATTACCATGGAAATAGCGGAAATTTCCGTTTTATTCCGTTATGTATCGGAAGGAATTCCTTCCGAATTATTTATTACGAAAAAACATCAAAATCAGAAATTTCGGAAATACTCGGAAGGAAAATACCGGAAAAACGAAAAAACGGAAAAAAAACCAGCCCTAGTATTTATTATAACCACTTAAGTTTTATTTATAAAATTCTCTTTATTTTGTATATTATCCAATTACATATTCAACTTTTGAATAATTTAGGTAAGTTATATTGGAATGTAATAGAATATTATACAAATAAATTCTCCAATTTTAATTATTCAAGTTTACATATTTATTCAAACCTTGATTTCCTTTTATCCCTTAAGATAAATTTAAGAATTAAATTTCCGATTAACTTCAAACTATTTTAGAGATAATTAAATATACACAATATATGTTAAATCAAATTTAAATCATATATCTATATAATATAAGTCAAGTCATATTTAGAAATTCAAATCAATTAAATTCTCCAAAGAAAAACTGTAGCAAAACTACAAAATGGTCTCTTCACTTCGAAACTCGAAAATGAATGTCGATGATGCTGCAGTCATCACCGAAATTATTTTCCAGCGACAAAGAAAAGAGCACTGATTTACAAATTAAAAATCCTTTGAAACAATTTCTACTAGAAATACTTTTAAATAATATATGCTTTTAAAACTTTCAAAACAAAGTTCAAAATCATCGGAAATTAAATTCTCACATTCTTGATTTAAATCCATTTAAATTTCCAAATTAATTTATAACCATGTTTAATTATTTAGATAAGAAACTAAAGCCAATGATTATAAAATACATACAAAGTTAAATATTATTTCTTAACACCCAATTCCATTAATTATCAAAAATTCAGAAAATTAACCTTATACATATTATAATTATACAAAATTTATCCATCTACTAAATTTGAAAACCATATTGTGTCAGTTTGCTCTGTTCGAGTGTTTTGGAGATCCTATCGATAGTGTTGATCAGACGAACCGATTGAAAACCCAAATCAACATCAATAACTCAAACAACACAATATATAAAACATCTTTAAAATATAAAATTTTCAAATACAAGATTAATTTTCAAAATAAGGATAGGGATTCAGATTTGATGGACTCAAATCAAAGAGAACTTTGATTTGAATATAAGTTGGAGACAAAAGATAAGATGATTAAACAACAGAATAAGGAAAATGAATAAGCCTATATAAATCGCGGGTAACCTTAACCAGGTCAACCGTGACTTAACGAAAAAAGATCGTCGTGGATTTTCTATGGTAAATCTATATTCGATCTCAAGAGATAGAATTCGGAATAATAAGAGATACTAGCATCTAAACCGAGGCTATAGGAATCTTCGGTGAATCAATGATTTTTTTTGTAAAGGAGTTTCACTCCTTTACAAGTTATTCAGAGGTTGGCGAGACCGCCGATTTTTTTTATAGAGATCATTTGAAGTGGAGTTATGGGACACTACAGAATCAAGAAGACACGAATTGGGGAGGACAGGAATGGACTTGGAACCGAAGGGAACGTTCCAAAATTCAAAGGAAACCGAATCGAAGAAGAAGGAATTCAAGTTCAAACGAAAGTGATTCTGTAATTAAATTTACCCTATATGCTGAGTTTGCCTAAAACCAGAGCTCTGATACCACATGTAACGACCCGATATTTTCAACCATTCGCATCCGCACATGTCGGACTTGAATTGCTCAAAATAGCGAATTGTTAATTTATATTTGGAAAAACTTAGAATATACGGTAAATAAATAATCACAGATCACAGACACAGAGTAATATAATGCAGCGGAAACAAAGAAATAGTAGTTCATGAAGCTACTATATAAATACATCGGAGTTAAGTAAGATACAATAGGAATACCAGGATACAACAGGAGTAACAGTATGAAAATCAGGTACAACTCAGAATACAACTGGAATCAACTGGATAACAAAAGAATAGATATCTGGATCTTCAAAGCAAAACTCCAGCTCCAAAGGTGAGTCTCTAATGTTGTATCACTCAGTCTGACCTGAGCGTAAAGCAAAACACAGAACACTCGAGTCAGGACATACATACTTATACAATATAAACTAACTCAAGTGAACTGTAGTAAAAGTACAAGTAACTTAAAGAATGCTTGGGATCGCCCATTATTTAAGGATCCGTTAAACTATCTACTATGTAGTAATATTCGCTATTATAATAATGTCTAATCATAAAATAAACATACTTTTAAATAGCGTTAAGGCTTTACATTTTCCACCTTAACACGTAAAATGCCAATAGTCTATACAGTACTTGCATACCCCGAGAGGCTACGAGAAGATACTCCATAGGTACGACACAAATAGAAACTTGTAGTAAAGATCGATATGGTAAGTGACACGACACAACTAGGCAATGCCAGGGTAGATATACCAATTACGCATCCGTGCTGGTGGTGACGCATAGCAGCCACTACCGCCCACCTCGAACAACACTCCCAAATCAAGGGGTGCACCCAATAAATCACAAAGTAATAGAATGGAATCGAAGAAGTGTGTCCAATCAGAGGTGCTACCTCATTGGCTCGTCAATCGCTCCTGTTTTAGCCACTTTATGCCAACTCACGGGAGTTGGGTCCACGTATATACCTTTAGGATCGTCGCCACCATCCTACTTCATTCTGGAAACTCCACCGCGTACACAGTTGTTAAAGTGGTTTTCGGTATCGACAGAGAGTATGTCCATATCCGATCCCAGTCTCTTTAACAACCAATCGTTATTATAACCCGTGGTTATAATTTTAAAAATAATATTTTATACCTCAAAATAGAATATCATTTCAAATCCAAATCTTTATCAAAATAAAGATTAAATCAATTCCAAACCGTTTCAATATATTTAAAATATCATATCATTTCAAAACTTCATTTCAATATACCAAAATATCATATCTTTCCAAAACTTCATTTCAAATCATTTTAATATATCAAAATATCATATCTTTCCAAAACTTCATTTCAAATCAGTTTGATATATCAAAATATCATATCCTTTCAAAACTTCATTTCAAATCATTTTAATATATCAAAATATCATATCTTTCCAAAACATTTCAAATCATTTTGATATATCCAAATATAATATCCTTTCAAAACTTCATTTCAAATCATTTTAATATATCAAAATATCATTTGAGTTCAAATCTAAATATTCAACTTTAAATACTTTTTAAATTTAAAGATATCATTCATTTATTATCATTTCAAGTCACCTTTTAAATACTTTATATTTCAATCAAAATAATTCATTTAAACCATTTAAAAGTGTAATTATTATACTTTCAAATCAAGTATTCAATTACCAAAGTTTTAAACTATTCTGAGTTCACTTACTAAGTTAAAAACCATAAACACTGAAAATTTCAGCCTTTCACACCATTCAGAAAAAGCTGTTATAAGTTATACTTGAAAACATTTTAATTCAGCAAAGACAGCATTTAAAAAGGCTGTTAAATCTCAGTTTTAGTTGAAATTTAGTTTAAAACAACAAAGACAACATTTCCAGAAATGCTGTAATAGCTCAGGTTCCAAATTAAAGGGTTTCATTAAATTCAGCAAAGACAGCAGACCACTACAACAATTTCAGAACTGCTGTAATAGGCCTTTATCAAGTTTTTAGCCTTTTAATTTACTTTAGCAACTACAGCATTACAAAACTGCTGTAATAGCCTCTTATTTAAGTTTTAGTTCATTTACAGAAATCATAACATTTCTAAATGCTATAAAAAGTAATTTCCAGATTTTAGTGTATTTCCAGCAAATAATAACCTTCAATATTAAACCTTTTAAACATTATAAAAATCAAATTTTGACATTCAAAATTGTTCATTAATTTTTTTTAATTTATGATTTTTATAAGAAACATTTATAGTAAAATCCAAATTTCCAATAATTTTACTTAACAAATCCAAATGTACAATTTTCTTTTCTTCACATTTTTTAACAAATAAGCTTAACACTTATATTTTATTTCCATTACACAAATTAAACTAAATTTTCAATTTTATTTAATTAACTTAAACCTTTAATAAAAACCAATTTCACATTTGCAAGTCAAGTTATATTTTAAAATTACACTTTTAAGCATTCATTTATTTAACCATTTTAATACATAGAAAACTCAATAACACTTTATTAAATCATTTAAATTCAAATTCAAATCAAATTATCATATCTACCATTTTCCAAATATAATTAAATTTCCATTTTATTTATATAACTTAAATATCATTTTAAAACCAAAATTCCAAATTTCCAAACTTAAGTTATATTTCAAAAATTCACTTTTACCATTCATTTAAATTACATTTTTAACTTATAGAAAAATCATAATTTCTTTATCTAAACAATTTAAAAATATATTTAAATCAAATTTCCATAAAATTTCACTTTAAAAATACTTAAAAATAATTCAAAACACTTTAAAAATTAACCACGGGTCTGTATATAGTTTTCTAACCTAGGTCAAGTGATGCAGATATGTATCATTTCAATCCGCAGTTTAAAAAGCAAAATTCCAGGTTCTATCATTTCAAACCCGCAAATCCCAAGTTAAAATAAAATAAATAAAAACCGTTCAGGCCTATCATTTTAGCCCATAACGATTTTTCCCTATTCTAAAATCCATTCGGGTATGTATCATTTCAACCCATAGTGATTCTATTCTACAGGGAACTTGCAGTGTGATAAACAGATATAAAATGAACACTATACAATATCACTACTACAAAACAGGTCATTTGCATCGGTTGTTTACCCCCCTTTTGCTTCAGTTCAACAACCGATGCAACAGGCTTAACACTTTTGCATCAGTTCTAAAACTGATGCAAAAAAGGTCTTTTTTGCATCGGTTGTTACTAACAGCTGATGCAAAATATCATCCCCCTATTGCATCGGTTTTTTATAACAACCGATGCAAACTAATCCCTCTATTGCATCAGCTATTTATACCTGATGCAAAAAAGTCATTCTCAGAAACCATTATTACAATACTCAAATAGACTATATATATATATTATTGATTATAACAAACAATTATTGCATGCAATATTAAAATCATTCAAAATTAAATTTGATGGCAAATACATAATCAAATTTAATAATTCTACAAAAGAATGAAAAACATAAATAAATTCCACAGTACATAATCAGACAGTCAGTAGTAAAAAATAAATGTAGCGTGTTATATGTAGACACACAAAAATACATATATACAGAGAAGAGAATGTATCGTTGACAGTGGATAAATTAAGCAGAAGATGGTCTTCAAATGAACAAACCTTCATCCTATATTGTACTTGAGCTACCTGAAGTTGAGTTGTTCCATCCAAACAACCACTGCCTGCTCCTCTTCTACACTGTCACCTTCAGTGCCTGCTGCATTGTTCCACCTGACAGCACTGCCACACCACAAATATTACACTCCTACAACCATTCATACAACTGCTTAATCTTCATCATCACTACTATACAATCACACTACCAACACCTCTTCTTGCTCATCTACATCATCAACACCTCTGTTAAACAACAGCCTGCACATCATTTCATACTGTGCACATCAGTGCACTGCACATATAACAGTCCATCCCCATTGTCTAGACCTTGCTGCCTTACATGTGTACAACTCCTGCCTTGCTAGAGGAAACTAGAGAATTGCCCGGTTTTGCAGGCATACGTGATAATCTTGGAATAAACTTTTCCAACCATTGATTCTCTCTCATGGGGTCGTCTTTGTATCCAAAGGTGGGCTGAATAAAAAGAAATAAGAATATACATGGTATATTAGTAATGGCAGCAAGCATGATAATTTGAGTTTCTAGTAAATGTACTACCATTCAGTATACTAGTTACATGTTTTTGTTAAAAAAAGGCACATACAATCCCTTTAGGAAAACTACCCACCAGAATAAACTACAAGTTTGTTAATTTCAAATGATACTAATAACGTATAATGTACGTTCTTAGTGCCTAATTGACCAACTTTTCTGCTTCAGTGTTGCCGATACAGTCTATTATATAGTATGGCCTTTAGGAAGAAAATTTAGATTCTTTAATATGTTTCTTGTTACTTACATTGCATCCTTAAAAAATAACTAGTAATATTCAGATATAGTTTATGTAGCCATAGTTATGATAACCCATAACAACCTATATGAGATACTAGTATCAAATTCACAACATGCAATTAGTTCATAAACTACCTGATGAAGTTCATAAAACACAGTTAGTTCATAAACTAGCTTAGATGTCACTCCATCTTGGTTTTTCTTTCACTGCTTTCATTCTTGACTGTATTCCATCACTCAGACCTTCATAGTTTTAAAAAATGGCCAGCCCTCAACTATTTCGGGATGGAAAACAAGTACGTTTAAATATAAGACTTTGCATTATGGGTTCTTCCACTTCATTTCTAAGTTTAAGTGGCAGTAAATTCAAATTACAAAAAGAAAAGGCTGAATGTAGAGAATTTATGGCCCTTTTTAAGTAACAAACAATTCAACGCTGATATATTTCCATTGCTACATAATCAATTCCCAAAACTACCTAGCCACAAAATAAAAGCTCAAAAATGAGAATGAGTACCTGACCATAGACCCGATCAACTGGAATGTCAAAATATCCAACAGATTGACCAGAGTGAAGGTTGCAAGCAATTACACGATGTGCACCTGTTTCTGTTATCAAATTTGCAACAAGTTTGGTTGCAATTGATTCACGCCCTTGAGTCTGAAATATAAAGGCTGTAGGTAAGTCTGTAGGTAGTCTGCAATGGATATGGATCCAGACCTCCCATCCAATATAATATAAATACAAAGGATATAGGTATTCAGACCAGAGGGAACGTGAAAACTGCATTGTATAAAGGGTAGAAGCCCCAAAAGACTGAGAAGAAGAAGAGAAATGTTGTCTGTAAGGTCAGTGAGATGCATATTAGAATTGCTTTATCTGAGTGTTATACAAGAATTGTTCACATGTTGTACCTCATGTTACTAACAGTTGTAGATCTGAGTTAGATGGACAGCCTTCGGGATTTGGGTCTATCATTTAATGCAATGTCAACATTTTTGATGGAAAAACTTACTTCTAATTTTTGTTACTGTATGGATTAGTTAGAAAATCTTCCTATTTGAAAGTACTGGGTATGCAGTGTCATGTAAAGAAACTAGAGAATGACAATATTTTGGTTTGATTTTAGACATGCTTGGTCCCTGAAAACTGATGCTGTATACACTTCATATCAGTGTCTACATTCTAGAGCAACATCACTATGTATAACTTTGTTATGCTACACAAATTTGTATCAGCTATCATGTACTTACATAAAATAATATCAAAAAAACTGAAATTGAAACACAATTTACGAAATTTTCAAAACAGAATCAAAATTTTAAAGTTTTTAATTTTTAAAATGGCCGAAATGGATCCAGAAACCAAAATTTTAAACCTTAGACCACTTAATAACTGACAACAAAACTGTGTTAGTTTCTATGATGTTTTATTACATGTGTGTTTCTCTGTAACTAAATACATGGACAAAGGCTTACCCTGTCTTGTAAGTGAGAGGATGGTGTTTTCCACCACAACAAACCTCCTAATGTTGCGACACTGAGGACCTGGAATATTCTTAGCTTATTGAATGCCTCATGCCTCCTCTCTTTCACTCCTCTTCTTAAAAGTACACTGAACTGCACCCACCAGCTATTGCTCCATTTCTCCTTCTTCATTGTTACTGCATTAACATTGAAGTTCAGCATATTAGTGCAAAACTAATGAATCATGTATTATAGTACAATGGTGAATAACGTTGTTGTAGCTGTAATTGTTATTGCTATGATCCATAGCGAGTCCACAAAGCTCTGATTTTAAACTTGTCGCTATGTTTTTGTCATATGCAGATACAAGCTCCTGTCTCACAGCCTTCTGCTCATCTGTCATGCTTTTCCATTATTATTATGGGTGCTAAGTAGATTTTTCATTTATTTTTCTTGTTGGCGTCTACAGCTAATTACTAGTTGATGATAGCTACCATTTTGTTATATTTCTTTGATACTTATGTTTTGTAGTGTTATATAACATTTTTCTTATAACTGAGACATTTGGATTTGGAAGAATTGGTAGCCTGTAAGGCCTTATCTAGTGTATCTCTTTTGTTTTGCTGTGAATAATATTACATGAACATCATGATTTTCTAAATATTTTTTATTAGAGCGTTTGCATTTTGCTACCATTACCTTGATATTTAATGTCAAGAACTAATGCTGGATATCAAATTTCGTGGTTGGATTTAAGTTATATCCGGTCTTCCATTTTAAAGGATTAAGTTGAAAAGTATATGATGTTTTCAAACAATGTCAAATTGCAGCGGGGATGTCAAACAATGTCAGGTTGTGATCCAACATTTTTGCAAGTAAGAAAGAACCATAGAAAAAAGTTAAATTTTGTACTAGCTGGAAACAAGTTTATTCCTGTGAACATCTTCTTAATTTACTATTTGATTGCCTTACAGAAGTAGATGAACTGGCAAACGATTTGGCAGCTATGATGGCAACATGTGGATAAATAAGAATTTTCTTTTAATTTAATTTAACTATTTGATGGCAAGATTAAACAGAAAATTATCAATGGTTTAATACAATGGGGAAAAAAATTAAAAAAAAAAACTGAACAAAAAAGAATCTCAACTATCATTAGACTTATAGTTTGCAATGGCAATACACTTATATTTCAACATTTCAAAGTAAGCTGAGCCAGGAATGTTAGTACAGCAATAATGCATTAATTAGTTTGCAAGATGCAGAACTTGTTACCTTAAAGGTAGGTATGATAACTCTGTCACATTTTTGATAGTGTTGGAGAATTCAGAGATCAGTACACAATTTACATTCTCGGTCAGTTCTCTTCTTAATCAAACCAACTTGAGGATCATATATGCACTCAAGCAAAGCACCTACTGATGCCTTTCACAATGATTCTTGCAATCCACCAACAGAGATAACTAAACCAAAGAGTACGGATCTGCTATAACAGCTAAATTGAAGCAATTGTACAAAGTGAGGATAGGAAACTGTCGGGTCCTAATCAGATAACGAAAGGTTTTTAATTGGACCGAGTAAAGAACAAACAAATTTGAGTAAAAGCGATAACACATCAGCTGTAGTACTAGGATTACTTGTAACAGTGACAAAAGTAAGAGGGACATAATACAAAGAAGCAAATACTGGATTTTACCTGATTTTGGGATAAAAGCTAAAGAAGAACGCGATTTTTCTCCTGAGATAATTTCATATTTCGCGGCCAGGAAAGACTTCCTCACCTCTGTACTCCTACCTCACTACAACAGACAAGTACAAGCACGACACCACTTTCTTCAATAATCGACAATTGCCTTCTCTAATTCATCAGCAACCCTCAATAATCACCATTAATCACCGTGCTTTACTCAAATCCCCATCCTTCAATTACCATCAGCAACTTGCGACTTCACCCAAAATCCGAAAGAAAGGAAAAAAAAGGGAAGAGAAAAGAACGAGCCACAACTTTCATCACTTGAAATTTTAGGGTTTTTTTTTGTTTTGAAGCAGTCGAAATATTTCGGGAAAAGAATGGGAGACGGGAGCGGAAAAAAAAATGGGAAAGGCGTGATGTAACAGGTGACTAGGTGTGCAACGAAAAACCTGAATAATTTGAAATTGCATCGCCTCCAATAGGGAACTGATGCGAAAAATTATTATTTTGGACGTAGTTGCATCGGTTGACTTTAAAACCGATGCGACTAAACGATTTGCATCGACGTATCTGCATCGGTTGTTGGTGACAACTGATGCAAATTTGATTTTTTTTTATTACCTATTGCTTTCCACGTACCAATTGCATCGGTTTTTAATACAGAACTGATGCAAATAGTTCTATTTGCATCAGTTTTTACTTCAACCGATTCAAATGAGGCGATGCAAATGGCCTGTTTTGTAGTAGTGTATATAATAGTAACAGATGAGATGACAAGTAAATTAACAGGTTTAACATCATATAATTAAATCATCACAGGCAGTTATAACATATCATAATATTCTACACATTCAATTGTTGCCGCTTCACATTTTTATAAGTATAAAATGTCGTATGAGACTTACTCACCTTTTTACACTGGAGTTTGCAAAACAAAATACATAGATGAGTTCCAAAAGGCACAATATAGCACGACTTTGGATTTGAGTGGAGAGAGCCAAGATGTTACTCTTGTATACAAAAATAAAACAAAGCACCATATAAATAAAATTACAATACCAAAGTGTTGAAACAAAATTGAGATAGAATGGATAAGTGAACATCACCAAGTCTTTAAATCAACTTTGCTTGATCTTGCTTCAACTTTTGCTCGACCATACATGTATTAGGTTCGGCCTCAACATGTTTTAGGTTGAAATGGATCAGGTTTTGGATCAATTAGGCATGGCCACAAAGAGAATAGGAAAGGTTTGGGGTTTACAAAGCATGGAATGACAATAGACTAGGCAAAGTGGAGTTTTGGTGCAACCATGGTCACGGCCTATGGTCCTATGGGCTCGGCCATACACTAGTTCAGGTCAGGTCAGGGGATGGAGGGGTGTGTAGGGGTCATGGCAAGGTGGTGATGGAGCAATAGGAGGTGGCCAAGGTCATCTAAGGTGATGGTGATGAAGACTAGGTGGCTAGGCATGCTTTTTAAGGAGTTTTTGCATTGTTTTTGTGGTGTTGTGTTCAAGTGGAGGTCACGGCCACTTCAGGTCAGAGGAGATGGATTATAGGTCGTGAAAGATGAGGGGAAGGAAGTGGTGAAGGAGATGGTGGAGGGTGTGGAGGTGTATGGCCGAACCAAGCAAGAAGAAGCAAGGCAAAACAAGGCAAAATGAAGAGGAAAAGTAGAAAGAAGAGGAGCCATTGTTTACATTTTTTTTCTCCAAATGAAATGTCATGTATGGAGATGAGGTGGGAAGTTTTTCCACGTGAATATCACATAGAAATGCATGGCTAAAGGTGAGGGAAAGTGGAAGGTCACCAGGAAAAGGAAGAGGCAAGCAAATGAAAGGTCAAGCAATCGAAAAGTCACAAGCAAATGAAGTGACTTGTCTCTTTGAATTTCCAATATCCTTTTATCCAAAATAAACAAAATAAATTTCAGTAAATAAAAATAAAAAGCTGAACCAAATAAAGTGAAAAATAAAATAAATAAATAAATAATTTAAGTAAAATAGAAAATAATTAAGAAAATAGCTAATATATTGAAACTAGCATTTAAAATATAAACAATGTACAATAAACATTTAAGATTTTATAACAACACCTTTAAACAAATAAAAGTCAAGTAAATAAAATAAATTCTGAAAAAAATAAAGTGGAAATGAAAATAAAATAAGATTTTAAGAAAATAGAAAATAAATAAAGAATTTCTTTAATTAAATGAAACTGGAAATTAGAAATTATAAACAGAATACAACAACTGACATTGGAAAATGTCAATTACACTTCTAAAAATGTTTTAAAACCAAAATATATACATAACATGTTATTTTATCCATATAAATATAAATTAGAACATTACATGACCAAATAAAATATTATTTATATAATTTAAAATAAACAATTTTGTTAAATACAACAAATTACACACAATATTTAAAAGGGCATAACTTTCACATTATAAATCAGATTTCAACGAAACAAAAAGCAGTATTCTTAAAATTTTATTTACTTTCATAATAAAAGATAAAATTCAAAAATTTAAATTTTTAAATTAAAAGTCAAAGTTTGACCATAATGACCAAAATTCACATTTCTGGAAAATATCTTATTTATTCATGTTTGAAATTATAATTCACATTCAAAACACAATTTATATTTAAAATAACAAAATTATCTAATTTAAATAAATAAAATAAAGTTTTTAAATCAGGAATTAAATTAAAGTAATTAAAATATATAATTAAAAATATCACAAAATACAGGGTTGTTTCAGTCGGGCATTTCCATTAGTGGTGGTGCTATCTCCTCCAAGATTAACTCTGCCTCTTCTTCCTTCCATATCTGTATTCAAGTCTCGTGAGATACAGATGAATAGCCTAACTAAGATAGTAGTCTAGAGATATATCATATACTTATATATAACAATTACAAGTATGTTACTATAGCATTATCCCACACCCTGATCTTTACACTGATTACTAAGTATCATCTTTTCAAAAACCACTGTTGTTAAAGTATTTCATAAACCATGCTCTGATACCAAGATTTAAAATCCTCTATCTAGAGGCCTAAAAGTAAGCGCTAAAGATGCTGTAGTCATCTATAGTATTAGCATTCGACGACTAAATACGGCTATATTAATGGTATCTACAATATCATAAGCAGTTGATATGAAACAAAATACAAATTTCAAAACAACTTTTACTTCATTACATTTAAAACAGATGTTCCATATTCAACTTGCATAATCCTAATACGTTCCTAGGCACAGATAAAATATACTTAATACAAAATATGCCAAGAGCGGTATATGAATATACCCCCTTGGATGATCAAAGTCATATAGTCATAATAGACTTAATACAGACACAGCGGAAATACAACAAAACATAAAACTGCAACTCCTAAATAGCTATTGCTTTGCCTTCTGCATGCCTCCGGTAGCCATATTCGTCATACTACTAAACCTAAAAAAGACCTTAACCCCTCAGCCTACTCAAATTTAGTTTTGAGCACCCGAGAGTTTAAGGGTAAAACATATACTTCGAGTTAGACATAAAGCCTGGTATGAAAAATATTATACATCCTGGTTTAATATGTTAAGTGAGACCACGTTACTTAGCGGAACGGGTTTCCCCTTACTAACATCCTTTTAAAACATATCTTTGCAAAAACTTTTCCTTCAACCAAAACTGGTTAAATGCTATAAAGCAATTCATTATGTAAACATACAAAAATACTAGGTAATAATGAACTATCTGTTCAAACACATAAGTTTTGTTTGGATAACTTTTAACCTTTGGCTGACTCGGGCCTACCAGACAATGAAAACAAAATTTATCTAACACCTATTAGATACTCCTCTTCTGGACGGTCTGTCCCTAACTATCTATTAAATACTTCGCTTCTAGACGGCCTGTCCCTAGCTTAATCATCTCCCAGGTCTTCCTGATCCTAATGGTTTTTCGGGCTAACCAATAACCTATCTGTATACAAACACATATTCCTTTCAGTGTGTAATCATAATTTTAGTCTACCTGTAACCAAGCCCTACACACTGAAATTTTGGACAACAATTAGCTGGGGCTAATAGCTAATGTATAGGGCGCGAACCTATACTAGTCACATATGGTATTCTAATATCTGAGTCATTTTCACTTAAGGATCCCCTCCCATAATTTTCCTTGAAATTTTTTTAAAAATGATTTAAAACTTTTAATCAAACTCAAACAAGGAAAATATATAATCATTATGCTTTACTCAAAATCACATTACCATGTTATATATATCTTCTTTACTCAAACCTTAGTTGATGAAAACATTTGAACATTTGAAAGTACCTCTTTCTAAACTTTTAAAAACATCTCTTTCAAAACCAAGTGAAACCCTTTAAATTTCTAAACCAAAAGGCCAAAACCTTACCTTTTGAAACCAAACATCAAACCTTTCGAAACTATTGAAATCATTCCTTTAAAAAGCAATAAAACTTTAGACATCCTACTTTAAAAACAACTTAAAACATTGCCTTAGAAAACCTTTGGAAAACCTTCCATTTAAACCTTCCAAAACCATTCAAAGCAAATCTTTCAAAATCATTGAACTCAAACCTTTCGAAACCATTAAACTAAAACCTTTCAAAATCATCGAACTCAAACCTTTCGAAACCATTGAACTAAAACCTTTCGAAATTATGGAACTCAAACCTTTCGAAACCATTGAACTAAAACCTTTCGAAATCATTGAACTCAAACCTTTCGAAACCATTGAACTAAAACCTTTCAAAATCATTGAACTCAAACCTTTCGAAATAATTAAACTAAAACCTTTTGAAATCATTGAACTAAATCCTTTTGAAATTAATGGAAGCAACCTTTCGACTATTGAAAGCTTTGCTTCGAAAGCTTTAAAACATATCATTTAAAACAATAGGCCTCTGCCTTTAGAACAACTCCTTCGAAAGCTTGGGTTATTCTTCAATGAAAAACAAGGGTAAAACATCGAAGTTGAAAGCTTTCTTTCGAAAGCATGGAGAAGCGGCTGGTTTTTAAAAACAAGTAAACCTTTCTACTTTGTCAGAAGGTTCAAAACAGAACAATGATAAAGCGGTAGTAACCTTTCGACTTTGTTGAAAGGTTTAATACCTTTATTTTAAATAATTGGCCTGGTCGAAAGCAACCAAGTCGAAAACTCCTTTTTGAAAGCAAGCAGGTGTAAGCTTTTGGTTTATAAAACAAAAATACCCCAACCTCTTTGGCAACCAACCTTTCGACTAAGTACCCTTCGACCTTGTTCAATTCATTACGTACCAAGTAACTTGATACCATATGCATTGAACTTTGACCTTCTCAAAAGCTATAACCTTTCGAATTTTTCGGAAGGTCTAGGTCGGAAGGTTTGATGCCTAAAATGGCTAAAACATGCTAAAAGCATGATTTTCTTGTTTTTAACTAAAAAAGATAACTTTTTACCTAACCTACCTTTGTTCGTCAAATTCTCATTGGTTAATAAATACTTTTCAGAAAAGTGCTGCCAGTAATTTCAGAATTAAATAATAATTTTATTTTATAAAATGCCCCTTCTTCTTAAGTAAATATATAAAACATTTAAGTCCCATACCTTAAATAATTTTATATATTCATCAAATCACTTAGGAAAAATATGGAAAAATTCAATAAAAACTATTTTAATATGTTTTCCAACATATAAAAATTTCAAACCCAAATAATTATTATTTAACTCGTAAATAATTTATAATCCAATAAATCATTTTCTTTACTAGAAAATTAATATAAAATCCACTAAATTAAGAAAATTGGAACCCATCTCTAAATTATCATTTCTGACCTATATTTAATTTTTCAAGGCATTTGGATGTCATTTAATAAGGTTTTCATATCAAACATTTCATAAATACTAATATGAACATGCATAATTCACCAACAAACAAATATATAACTTTAATCATCAAAACATGGCATATACTTGCAAAAACATTTTGGATCTAATCTTAAAACCGAAAACCATACGAAAATGGGATGTAGTAACTATTCACCTTAGCTTTGAGAATAAAAGATGTGAGATTTGATGTTGAATTAGTTGATTATCTTCCTTCTCTTGAATCCTAGCTTTAATCTTTCCTTGAGAACCAGCCTTAAGAGTTTTAGTTGGTAAAATGAGAATGAACGTGAGTTTCAATTCCTAAGGGTTTAGGGTATAAGCCTTTCCTATTTCCTTTAATGCCCTTACTCATTTCCTAACACATTAGTTTATGTTTTCTCATTTTAATTTACACATTAACATGGCACGGCTACCCTTAATTTAATCAAATCTCAACCTATTAATCTTCACAATATTTTATTTAATTTAACTAATTAAATATCCTAAATAATGTTATAAAAATATGAGGTGTTACATTACCCCACGAAGTATAGGCCGTACCACAAGGCATTGACCAAAAAGAGCATGAGCATGACATATAGAGGGATCCCTGAAGCTAGATGATACCCGACACCTTTGTTGGGCTAGGACTGTCTTATGATTGTGGATTTTGTTGGATTGTCGATTGAAGACGTACATTTTATCCAGATGGATGGGAAGCTGGAACCTATATGTTGCAAGCATTCGGAAGTAAGATGTTGAAAAGGATTGAGCAAGTCCACACGAGAGGGTATGCATTAACTACCACGAGATGATAGCCAAATTTTTAATGAAGATGAGTTAAGAATAAGTAGGAAAGAAGGAAAGTTCAAAGGAAATGGAGAATAGGAGTCCATTTGTAAGTCCAACTCCACATGAAAGAATTGACAAAAAAGATTTTGAAAATTCCTTGAAACGTTTTGAATGGTTTTCAAAGGATTTATTATAATAACCCCTATCTAAATAGGCCTAAATTTCGATAAAAACCGAAACCCAAATCCATCAAAGCATAGATCTTTAGATTTGGTACATACAAATAAGCATGAGCATTATCAGAGATTGATAGAAATCTAAACTCACAATAGAACAATAATATAATAAGAATACTGACTATGACTACTACCTTGGTATTTATGGTATTCCTTGGATAGCAGATTGCCACATCACCATCGAGCATGAGAGAAAAGAAGACTTCTCCAACAACCAAATGCATCCAGCTCCAGTAACACGTTCTTCTAAATCTATCATGTGTGTTGTAATGAGTAGGCGGTCAGAACAACATTCTAGTAACTGGAAAATCAATAAACTGTCCATAACATAAATTTATACTGATTGGTTTTCATTTAATTGTTATGTCTACTAAGGTTAGCAATTTTAATCTAACCTTGCATTGCACACACGATTATTTACCTACCCATTCCCGGGTATAAAATACTGATGATACATTATCAACCATCCAATACTTCCATACCCATTTGCCACATAATGATTCTAAATATGAAGTGGGTACTATCACTCCATAATACTTTAAAAGAGAAATAGGCAGATTTTGCCATTGAAGACCTCAATCGAGATAGAGTCCATCATTTAAGACCTATTTGCAAGATGGACTTCTTGCGTCGTCATTATTGGTCAATTGGTCCTAACTACAGAGACCTTTGACCACTATATATATGGCCTTATAATTTACAATAGCCATACCACTATTGCATCTATCGTTATTAAAGTCTTAACAATGTGAAAGACTACACTCAAGCCACTTAATACCTCATTAATAAGGACTAGGCAGGCCTTTGACCATTTAACACCTATTTATAGGTAGGCCTTTTCCATTTAATACCTAACCCCAAGGAGGACTCCTCACTGGTACTATCTAGCTGACATTGCTTGGAAATCTCATTGGGCAAGTTAATGCATCTTTTATAGTAGAGAGGTGAACCCAAGATCAGTCACTTAGTACCTCAAACCCAAAGCGAACCCATCTCGAGATATCCATCTTCACTCTTAATTACAAATATGGAATCTCATTAGGTTACTTCTTTCGGTAGGGAGGCGGGTCATGTAATAGCCACTTAATACCTCAACACTGAAGCAAACCTTTTTGAGATATCCTTATTTATTTGGAACCTCACCAGGTTACTTAATACTTTCTTTTAGGAGAGAGGCAGACCCTACAACCACTTAATACCTCAAACCAGGAGTGAATCCCTATGTAGATATCCCTCACCACTCCTAATTCTAAATTTGAAACATTTAATACTTTTCATTAAAGAAAGCAGGTCAAATCTCTCATTTCGTAATGAGTCCTAGGATTAGTGATATTTCACATCAGTAATAAGTGCACCCGACTGTTGTAGCCTCAAAGTGAAGGAAAGTCTTCCGTCAAGTGACTCTACTGACCTCGCATCACTAACCTACTAAGTACAATTAACCATCCTAAGTCTTTACTTATACTATCTTAGGTTGACATTGGACATAGCTTACTAACTCCCTTTTTATTTAAGACAATAAGATTTACCTTAAATACTTATCTACCCATAAATCTGCTTTTAATGCTCATAAATATCAATTTATCCATAAAATCCTAACGGACATTTCCTAAAACATTTATGTATGATTAGAAATTTCAAATTAGTAACATTTTTATACATATTTCATTTTTATTAGTTCCTTTTTATCTATTTGTCCTTATTAATTGTAACTCCTAAATTCATTTCCATTAATTATCCATTAATTGGAGTTACAATCTTTAGTTCTCATACTAACAATTTGTAACCCCTAATTTAATCATGTCCATTATTTCCCATTAATTCCCCATTAATTGGGTTACAATCTTTTATTTCCTATTAATTATTGGCAATTCCTGATTTGTTGCCCTTTAATAGGAATGACTACTTTGTTTCCCTTTAATAGGAATTACTACATTTCATAATTCCACCCGTTCGCTTCCCTAAATATAATAATAATAATGAACGTTACGCACAAATAAACGCTATTCTTATTTATTAACGTAATAAATATGTATAAACTGCTTAATAAAACTATCTGTTTGTAACCAAATATATTCTAGTCATAAATATGTAGCTAGAATATTCTTTCCATATTTAATTTGCTAGAATTAAATTCCTTAAGAATATTTTCCGTTATGATTTCCATAAATTATTAACACAAAAAGGAAAGATTGACTCCTTTTGAAATTATAGGAATAGATAATTTCTTTTTTATTAGGATAGAGAGTGTATACTACGGAGAATAAATCTGTACTTTACACACCTCTTACCTTTTTTGTTTGTGGGTATTCCTTGTTAAATCAAATGTCGCCCTTTTGAATGAAATGTGGAAAAAGTAAACAAATTTATAAAAATTAAAAGAACGTTCTTCCCACAAATTAAACTATGGGAAATCTACAACATAGCACAATTTGAGCAATAATCCAAAAATCCTATTTTACACCTAAGTACAAATATGGAATAAAAATATACAACACTCAAAATCTAAATTCTTTGGACTGATTTGCAGATCTAGGTGTAAACATATTTCAAATTAGATATAAGACAAGAATATGTAGGCAATAGTTTTCTACCTTAATTTAAGCCTATAATTCACAAATAAATTGATTTAGGCATAAAAAACAAACCTATGCCAATGGAATAGATTTAAAATCGTAAACAATATATAAAACTTCACACTCACCTTTTAAAAACGATCCAAATCTCCAGATCTGAAGTAGAACCTTTGATTCATCTTCAAATCCTTTTTAATCCAAGAAATATGTATAAAAAGGGTATATACATACATTAGGATTACAGATTTGAGAAGAGATTTGGGATTGGGAGAGAAAATAGATACAAATATATATAAATATATAAATTATCTCAAATACCCATATAGTTGATCCTCTTCTCTTTTCCTTTTTATTATATTTTTGTTCTTCTCCAATTTGTATGAATATAAATACAAATATCTTATTTTTATAATTTAGAAAGAAACCGGAGAAGAAGAAATAGCAGGGCTTCACTACTGCCTTAAGAATATTATGAGAAGAGAAGGGAGGGTTAGACCTGAATTTATAGGCGCAAGAATCAACCTCAACCATCAGATTGAAATATATTAAATTTGGACCGTTTGGCCTAGGCTAACCCTAGCTGCTACACAGGGAGCGGTCAACTACCTCCTTCCTGGGGGTCGACCGCTCATAGTGGGGGGTCAACTTATGGGTCGGGTTAATTAATATAAAACGTTAATTTTTCATTCTCGAATTCATTTTTCATCTGTAATTTCTTCGTTTGGACTCCGATCACAAAACCCCAAATATAAAAGTTGCTCAGAATTTTTCCATAAACGCAATGGTGCAAGTTTTATGGTCAAATTCCATCGTTTGTACAAATTCCATTTTTGGAGCCTAATTAATTAACTAACTAACTAATTAAATAACTAAGGCCAAATTATGGGGTGTTACCTTCTTCTCCCCTTAAAAAGAATTTCGTTCTCGAAATTTCACCAATGACTAAGTCATCGTTTTGTCTCATAATTACCCTAAATTACACAACTAATGAGTGTACAACCAATTTTGCAACCAAATGTGCACAAGTGCATAGTGTATTACTGTATCACCAAAAAAATGTATGTAGGATAATGCTAAATCGGATCCTCCTATATGAATGCATTTCTTTGAAAATATTTTTGAAAAATATGATGCAAACAACCTATATGTATACTAGCAGTTCTATATGTATGCAACTTTGGAAAAACCTTTTCAGCCAAAGCCCCCATACTCCTACGAATAGAAGTATGAAGCAACCAATTTTGCATCCAATTCCTACCATCCAAAAATCTAACGTGTCGAAATATCTCTTCCTAAACATTACTCATATGCCCAAAAAAGGAATTTAGGTGGAGAATTTAACATTCTTACCACACTAAAATCTTCCTATTTCCATACTACATGGAAATTTCCTCGCTATCCCAGATTTACTACAAATTTTTCATGCACAAAATGCATAAGGAGGCTTATTTTTAGGATCTAAAATGGAATTGAGTCTAAAAATAGACTCGTGCGCGTCATCAACAAGGTATGGAAATAGAAATTCCAAGGCTAAAACAATATTTCCATTGTTATCGCTTGCATTTAGTCCATAAAACGAACCAAGTCTATGGGTCGCTAGCGACCCATGGGCCATGGGTACCAGCGACCCATGTTGTTGGCTCGTTTTGCGAGCCAGGGTCCCTCCAAGTCGCCTGCAACCTACCTGATAGCTGATTATGACAAGCCTGGTCCAGAAACTCTCCAACCTCTATAAATAGCATGCCACCTGCGACATAAAGAGGATCTTCTCCGGACTGGTTGCTGATGCTCGGTTGGAATTATTCTTCAGTCTCTACCTCCATACAACTATCTCCAAAGGAATACACTATGATTCTCCAGTGGATTCCAAATCTGGAGATTCAATCTAGCTAGAAAACAATCAAAGCCTTGTAATCAAACAACTCTTGTAGTAGCAATCAGTCTATAATAAAGTTATAAAGTGGACGTAGGCTTCATTAACAGCCGAACCACTATAAAAATTCTGTATCTTCTTTCTTTTACTGTTCTTTCTTTATATCTGTGATCTATGATATTGCTCTGTCAGGACAGGGATGGTGCTTTCAAATCCAAAGCAGGGCGTTGGTCCATTTTTTGGGTCAACATTTTGGTGCTTTCATTGAGAGACTCCAACTCAGGATCCAGATCTAGCTATCTACTTTGGGTCTCATAGATCCAGAAGTTAGATCCCCAATCTTTGCTTGAAGGTCTAGCTATCTACTTTGGATCTCATAGGTCCAGAAGTTAGATCCCCAATCCTTGCTTGAAGAATTCACTGTTTGGAATCAATAGCTCCTGGAAGAAGAAGAACTGCCTCTGGAAGGTCTATAGGGGCAGTAGTAGCTGGAGAAGATGTTAATCCCCAACAAATCGAAGTAAATGGCGCTAACTTAGGGAATAAGGCGCCTACCTCCTCCAGTCAACATGAAGTTTTTACCAGGGATGAGTTAAATAAGATGGTTGATGAGATCAACCAAAAAATGGAGAATAGCCAAAAGGCTCTGATGGATAAGCTTAACGCTCTCCTAAACCTACAGTCAAATCCCGCTCCTAGGACTATGCCCGAATCCGCGGCTGCTGTTAAACAAGAGAATTCTTCCGTTTCCGGTCTACATAGAAGAAACGGAAAACAGCCGCAAAAGAAGGTGACAACATGACTTAATGTGGATGAAATGCAAGTACTCCGTATTCCACAAGGCAACCTATCTTGAATTTGAGTCAGGGGGCAAAGACCCCCGTAGAAGACATAGCTATGGATCTTTCTGACTCAGAGGACAGAGAGCCAGATGACAAACTGGAAGAAGATACCAATGCATTTTGATAATGCAAGGAATACTAAAACAACTCCAGTGAGACCAACCGCAAGCCAATGGGACCCTGTAGGAGTGACTCTCCCGAAGACGGGAGAGCCTAGGCCTTAGCCCACTCACCAAGACCGTTTGCAAAGTCAAACACTTGGCGCAGTGACTGACCATCGTCCTCGGGACTACCAAACATCAAAGGCATACATAGCGGACATGGTTAAATGATTAATGGAGGAGAGTAAAGATAGAAGAGATGATGAGTGGGGTTCTGCGTCAAGTAGGACTCCTTTCACCGATGAAATCCTGAACGAGAGATATCCAGAAAAGTTCACAATGCCAACTATTCCGTCCTATGATGGAATGAAGGACCCGAAGCCTCACTTGCACAAATACAGTTGGTATATGGACGGAGCGAATGCCTATGAAGCTGTTCGATGCAGATGCTTTCCTATCTTTAAGGGATTGCGTCAATGTGGTTCACTAGGCTTCCACCAAGATCTATCTCTACTTTTTACCAACTAGCGACAAGGTTTCTTGATTAGTTCAGACTCTATACTGCGCAGCCAAAAGATGGCATGTCCCTATCCAGGTTATTCCAAGGGCGAAACCTATCACTGAAGTCTTTCATGAACGAGTTTAACACCGTTGTGACGGAAGTAAGCAACCCTAACGAAGACATGGTTTTCATGGCATTAGTGATCATGCCATTCACCCAGAAACTAAATCTGGAAAGTGGATTAAAATGAAGCAACCTACCACCAGGAAAGATTTCAATCGCAAAGCAAGTCAGTACTTAAGGTTGGAGGAAGTGCAAGAATTGGAATGGAAGTCTACTAGTGTGCAGTAGGCAAATGCCGGGCAAAGCGATGTAGCAATGAATCAAAATGCGCACACTTTACGAACTACTGAAGAAACCACTGGGAAAGATGGGAATTCGAAGAGAAAAGGTCAAAACTCCAATAAGAAGAATGGTAATGGAAGCAATAAAAAGCTCAAGGGGTTTAGGTCCGAAGGCTACACTCCCTTGAGCGACACACCGGAAAACATTTTCTCGCCATTCAAGGGACTGAGGAATGCAAAAGGCCACCCAAAAAGGAGGCGACCGAGCAGCAGAAGCGCTCGAGGAAGTTTTGCCACTTCCACGAGACACACGGCCACAATACGAACAAATGCTGCCACATGAAGAATCTCATTGAGGAACTGATCCAGAACAACAAACTCCAGCAGTACGCAAGACAACCACAAAACCCCGATCAATCAGCAACTCCACAACACCCAAGAGAACGAAGGAACCAAGCAGGAACCGGCGAAGAAGGGTCAAAACGAACCGACCAGAGACACATCATCAGAACAATATCCGGGGTTCGCATCCTGCACAAAGAAGTTGGGGGAAAATGGAGCGATATGCAAGTTCGCTGAAGCACGCTCCGAAGGAATCATGTTTGGCTGTGGAAGACGAGACTCCAGTTAAGATACAAAGGATCTTGAATGATGATATTGTGTTTCGAAATCGGGATACCGAAGGGGTCAAAGCTCCGACTCTTGATCTGATGGTGGTGACGGTAGGAATTGGGTCTGCTGTAGTTCGGCGAGTGTTGGTTCGGAGCGACAGCTCCGTTAACATTCTCTTTAAACGCACTTTCGATCAAATGAAGATTGGCATGAAAAGTGTGTCTGCATGCCAAACAAAGATTCAAGGTTTTACTGGTGAACCCAAGCAACCGGTGGGAACAATTGACCTACCCGTGGAGCTCAGAGAGTGTGAGCGAAGGGTCACCCTCATTCAGACTTTTGTGATCATGGATGAAATGTCAGCATACAACGCCTTCTTGGGACGACCCGCATTAGCAGACTTCCGAATAGCACTGGCCCAATGGTGCCTTACCATGAAGTTCCCAATAGAAAACGAATTCGGAATTGTGAAAGGAGACCAAAGCGTCGCCCGGGAATGCTACATTACAGAATTGCATGAGTCAAAAAGAAAGGAAAAAGGAAAGGATGTAGGGAAAACCCTCCATATCCGTGAACCCTCCAAATAGCAACTGCAGAACCGCCCTTGGCTTGGGGACCATAGCCGATTCGACAAGGCTTTGGACCCTAGAAAGAAGAGCTCAGGGGAGGATCAGGCAGCACCGGCTGAATTGACGGTATTTGTCCTAGTCCGTATGAATGACCCAACACGGGTCCTAAAAATTGGATCGCAGCAAGGAAACAAGATGCAGTTGGAACTAACCAAATTCCTTCACTCCAATTTGGACGTATTTGCTTGGACATACTCCGATATTACCTAACATGGCCTACCATGCTCTCAAAATTGACCCCAAATTCATCCTAGTTAAGCAAAAAAGGCATAGCTTGGGCCCGGAACGGTCCAAGGCATTAAGAGAAGAAGTAGATAAACTGATGGCTAACGACTTCATTCGAGATGCAACCTAACCTGAATGGGTGTCAAACCCAGTCCTAGTCAAGAAGTCCAATGCAAAATGGCGAACCTGTATTGATTTCTCGGACCTCAACAAAGCCTGTTCGAAGGACAGCTTCCCGCTCCCCATGATTGATCAACTGGTGGATGGAGCGGCGGGACACAAACTACTGTCATTTATGGATGCGTACTCAGGCTATAACCAGATCCTGATGCATGAACCGGACCAAGAGAACACCATTCGGTTTGAAAAATGCAGGGGAAATGTACCAAAGGCTAGTGAACACTATGTTCAAACGCTAGATTGGGAAGACCATGGAAGTTTACGTTGATGATATGTTAGTCAAATCCCAAGTGGCTGCTAACCATCTCGATAATCTCGCTGAAATGTTCTAAATACTCTGAATATATAGAATGAAACTTAACCCACTAAAGTGCCACTTCAGAGTAGCCTCGGAAAAATTCTTGAGATTCATCGTGAGTGCCTGGGGCATCGAAGCGAATCTAGAACAAATAACAGCATTATGGGAAGTCCAAGCCCCTAAAAACAAGAGAGAATTTTAAAGCTTGAATGGAAAGGTTGTAGCAACCAATTGGTTCATCTCCACAGCTATAGACAAGTGCATACCCTTCTTCGATGAACTGAAAAAAGGAAAGAAAAACTTTGAATGGAGCGAAGCTTGTCAAATAGCTTTTGAGGAATTGCTATGGCACATGGAAACTCCTTTGATCTTATCAAAACCGGTGGATGGAGATGACCTATTCATCTACTTAGTGGTTTCCCCACATGCACTGAGCGCAGCACTCGTGCGGGAAGAAGCGAGAATCCAGCGACCTGTGTACTACATTAGCAAACGATTCACCGGAGCTTAGAAGAATTATCCAAAGCTGGAAAAGCTAGCGTATTTCCTTTTGATCGCATCTCGGAAATTAAGACCATACTTCCAGTCCCATCCAATCAAAGTATTGACTGACCAGCCCCTGAAGCAAGTTTTGTACCGGCCAGAAACTTCCGGACGACTACTCAATTGGAACATAGAGTTGAGCCAATACGACATCACATACCATCCGAGGAAGGCAATCAATGAGCAAGCATTGGCCAACTTTATTGCCGATTTTACCATAGGAGACGAGGAGGAGGAAGTTCGGTTAGAAACATATGCACAATGGAAGCTCTTCGTCGACGGCGCATTAAATATCTTCTGTTCGGGTGCAGGGATAGTACTCGAAACCCCCGATGGGCGAGCCATTAGATATGCTTTGCTGCTGGAGTTCCCGGCTTTGAGTAACGAAGCGGAATACAAAACACTGATCGCAGGATTGGAGGTCGTGAAGGAACTCAAAATAAAGTCTATCCACATATATAACGACTCCCAGCTGGTCGTATGTCAAGTGAAAGGAGAGTACCAGGCGCGTGGAGAAAATCTCGCCCCGTACCTATCCAAAGTACAAGAGCTGTTGAGTGATATCGAGCACTACACCATAACACACATCCCACGAGAGCAAAACAACAAGGTAGACTATTTGGCCAAGCTGGCAAGCTTTGGAGAAGCCTGGTCATTGGGATTGGTTCTGGTTGAAATGCTAACTAACCCGAGCATAGACAAAATGGATGTGGACTGGATTCTAGAGACTACTGTCGAGCCAGAGACATGGATGACTCCAATAAAGGACTATCTGCTTACAGGAACCGTACCAACTGACCGAAATCAGTAGAAGAAGCTCCTGCACAAAGCGCCAAGGTTCATGATACAGGATAGGATTCTCCATCAAAGGGGATTTTCGATCCCCCTTCTTAGGTGTGTGACCGATGATGAAGCACGACAAATCCTGAAGGAAGTACATGAAGGCGAATGCGGAGACCACACTGGGGGGCAGACGCTGGCAAAGAAAGTCCTTCGATACAGATACTTTTGACCAACAATAAATCGTGATGCCGCAGATCACGTCGGAAGATGCGATCGCTGTCAAAGGTTCAACAAAATTAAGAGAACTCCTTCAATGAAACTGACACAAATGGTCAGCCCATGGCCATTTGTGATATGAGGGATCGATCTGATTGGTGTCCTTCCAATAGCCAAAGGAGGAGCCAAATATGCTATAGTTGCCGTAGATTATTTCACAAAATGGGCCGAAGCGGAACCGCTGGCCACCATAACAATAAGGAAAATTATTAACTTTGTCACTAAAAACATCATTTGCAGGTTTGGTGTGCCGCAAAAAATCATCACGGACAATGGAACCCAATTCGAAGGTGCCGAGTTCAAAGACTTCTACAAGCGCTTCCGAATTGAAAAAAGCTTTTACGCAGTGGCTCACCCACAAGAAAACGGGCAAGTGGAATCGATAAACAAGATCATCAAATCCGCCATCAAAAATCAACTAACAAAAGCAAAAGGAAATTGGGTTGATGAACTTCCACTTGCACTATGGGCATACAGGACAACACACAAAGCGGCAACTGGCCACACTCCATTTGCATTAGTATATGGTTTAGAAGCAATGATTCCTGTTGAATTAGAAGTCCCTCACACCGAAGGAAGAATTTTAACCAAGCACAAAATGAGCAACACCTAGTCGAATCACTAGACATGGTCGATGAAAAAAGAGAAGACGCGTAGTTGAGAACGGCTGCCCACCAGAAAAGGGTTGCACGGTACTTCAACTCCAAAGTTCGTAGTCATACCTTCGAAGTTGGAGATCTTGTGCTCAAGCGAGTTTACCCTGTGCCAGGAGCCTTCGAACCAAACAGGGAAGGACCGTATGTCGTTAATCAAAAGCTTGGCGACAGTACTTTCAAGCTGACAACCGTCGACGGGGTTGAAGTTCCCAGAGCCTGGAATAGCAAATCGCTCCGTCGTTATTTCATCTAAAAAACTATTTTATGTATTTTCTATTTCTTTAGCAAATAAGCCATCACAGAAATGCCGGTGGCAGTGTAAATAAACAAAGAATCTACCATGCTTTCCTTAATAAAGTTTGCTTCTTGAACCAACTAATCTGTATTCATAATAATCACCAGTAGAGTCGACGGAAGCAAATCGACTCGAATCGATTCTTTCCCTCTGGCAGTTAAACTGCTCCAGCAGCATTGAGAGGGCTAAGAAAAATTAGAAACTCCTAGTGTTGCCCGAAGATAGGCAACGTCGAGGAGCCCCTATCTTCAGGCCTCAAAATTAAAACTTCTTGTGTTGCCCGAAGATAGGCAACGTCGAGGAGCCCCAAAATAAAAACTCCTCGTATTGCCCGAAGATAGGCAATGTCGAGGAGCCCCAAAGTAAGAAAACTCCTCATGTTGCCCGAAGATAGGCAACACCGAGGAACCCCAAAACTAAAACTCTTCGAGTTGCCCGAAGATAGGCAACATCGAAGAGGGGCAACATCGAAGAGCCTTAAAATAACAACTCCTCATGTTGCCCTAAGATAGGCAACCCTGAGGAGTACCGAAATGACAACTCCCCGTGTTTCCCGAAGATAGGCAACACCACGGGAAAACAAAATCCGTGCATCTCATGAGTCGCGCACCAAAATTCTAACTCCCCGCATTGCCTGAAGATAGGAAACATCAAGGAGCATGAGAAACCACACATATATAGTCGGGGATGGATCAAAATGTAGGGGCCATACCCATACAATAGCGGCCAACAAAGAAAAAATACAGACTCTACAATCAGGACACAAAGTGTAGACTCTGCAATTGAACAAAACAACTCAAAATGAAAAATAAGCCAGTCTTCTTGCACGCTGTTGACCAAAATCAAGTCCATCCTCACAACAGCCACTCAGCGCTTCTTGCCACCGCTTCCCTTCCCGCCTCTGGTTTTCAGCTTCTGCTTCGTTTCAGGAGAGGTGTTGCTGCCAGTAATGTCAACATGCACTTCGGTGGCAATCTCCCCCTCCTCCTTCGAATGTTTTTCAGAAGAGCTTCCCTTTCCTTTGCGTTTTCGTGACTTCCAGGAGCTCTTCGAAGCTTTGACCGCCTCTATCTTTTCCTTCTTAATGCCAACCAAATCATGCTAAATCTTCTGCGGCTGCTCCGTCTGCGTCTCCTACTCCTTAGCTTCAGTGGAAGTTGTATCACCTACCAGAAATGCCAAAGGGTCGTCCAAGCCTTGGAGCGCCGCAATCTTCTTGGCCTCTGGCCCCGGTTTGAGCTAGATGTGGATGTGGGAACTGGAGCAGGAATAGATACAATCTCAGAGGATGTGAAGATGGCAGCATGCACGAGCGCGGAAGTAGCTAGCGCGTCAATGAGAAGAGTGGATGGACCTATAAGATCAAAAAGGAAAGCATTAAACTCCTCTTGCTCCTGTGGCCTAAGATGAAGGCTCCCGAAGTCAGGAGAAGCATGGATGTTACCTGCACTAGAGGAAGGATCACAAATGGTGACCTCGAACTCATTGCCTTCACCTTCTTTAGAGGACTCCACCACATGAGGAACGACATCGAGCCTCGAGCTCATTGGATGGTCGTGGAGTTTCTTTGATGGTTCACGCCCGCTGGAGGAAGAAGGCCTAGTAAACACGTCAGTAGCAGACGCCCTTTCAAAACCATCTTTCTCGGTTTCAAAGGAGAGGATCTCTTAATAATTATTCCTATTTGTGTCCGCTAGCTACTTGCAGAGCTTCTCCCATTTCTCAGCCCGCTCAAAGTCACTTTGGATAGCTTGGAGATACAGCACGTAGGAATCCCTGCAAATGGGATGAATATCCATGTCAAACTTAACTCCTCTTAGGAACCAACTCGAAAGGGCCGCCTCAAGCTTAGGAGGGCCCACAGGAAGAGTGTAGGCCAGCCGCCGGTAGGGATGAGATGCGCCAGGGGCAGTGATAATAATAGAGGAAGATGGAACATGTACCGGGGGCATAATCGAAGCAGAAGAAGTAGGAACCTCTTGACCCATGGAAGTATGCTTCGAAGCGGGTGTTGGACATATTTCGACCGGTCTTTGCCGAACCAAATACCATCTCCCCCATCGCCAAACCAAGGCCTTTCCATCCCACCGAACCAAGTACACCGGTCCACTCAACATGCTTCCCACCGAACCGAGTACACCGGTCCACTCACCTCTTCCTACCGAACCAAGTACACCGGTCCACTCAACATGCTTTCCACCGAACCGAGTGCACCGGTCCACTCACCTCTTCCTACCGAACCAAGTACACCGGTCCACTCAACATGCTTTCCACCGAACCGATTACACCGGTCCACTCACCTCTTCCTACCGAACCAAGTACACCGGTCCACTCAACATGCTTCCCACCGAACCGAGTACACCGGTCCACTCATCTCACCACCGAACCAAAGGAAACCGGACCAGATCCACCAGGCCAGATTACGTCAGCCCAGGCCCGCCAGCTGCTATATACCTCCAAGACCCCTACCCCCAGCCTCACTCTATAAATAGAGGGGCAGGGGTACAGCAATGGGGGACAAGTGGGAGAGCTCAAGCACGGAGAGAACTTTCAAACAACTTTCTTTTACTTGTATCAAAGCTTTGTACTTGTAATCTAAACAAGAAAAGAGAAATAACATATAAAATGGACGTAGGCACATTCTGGCTAAACCACTATAAATCTGCGTGTCTTTTTACAATTTAGGCCCTGCTTTTCATATATTTGCATAAATCACTCAAATCACTAAGAACAATATAAGATCCACTAAATCATACGACTTTGAGTTGTTTGTCCATTTTTTGTGCAAACATTTTTTGTGCTTTCACTGAGAGCTAGAAGCTCGAAGCTTCAGCTTCATCCACTTAATAGTTTTCCTAACAGCATCGCCCGCCACTTGGAAAACATGCCTCCCAAACAGAGAAAAGATGTTAACAAAGTAAAAAACATCGCATCCAGCAGTCTTCCAGATCCAGCTGTCACGAATCAAGTAAATCGTCCTCCTCCAGCAGCAGTAACAAATGAAGGACAGGCTAACCCAACCACTCCTGCCACAGAACAGCCTGCAGCAATTACTAGGGTAGATTTGGACAGAGTTGTAGTTGAAGTAACTAACCGCTTCACGTCCCAACAGGAAGCCTTGGTGGACCATCTCATGTCACGCTTAAGGGATGCTGAAGAATCCAACCGCAACACTGAATCATGGGGCGAGTCCCAGTCTGGAGGATCTCAGAGACAACAAAGATCTTCCTTCTTCGAAGGAGCTAACGGCAGAAGTAGCCATGGTAGGAGCCAAGACCGAGCACAGCCCGAAGTTAGGCCTGAGGAAACGTTTGGTACCGAACCCAACGGGGGAGGTACCGGACGGAGGTCAACTGTAGCTGAGCCTGTCATACTGCCTAACCACGGAAACGCCGGTGAACGGGGCCAAGCTAGAGTCCAGCCCGAAGTTGGACCCGAGGAAGTGCTTAGATCAGAACCCAGTAGGGGAAGATCAAGGCAAGGGCCAACTGTAGCTGACCCTAGCATGCTCCCAGAAGATCAAAGGCAGCCGCTGGAAAATATGAGGAACGATAGACGATACCATCCCTACAGGTCATCTGGACGGAATCAATCCCACAGAACAGAACCAAACTCATTTCTATCTGCTCCAAATTCTGATGAAAGGATGGCACGCTTATTCAGAGAGTGTGTCCAACGGGAGCAAAGAGGTCGAGGGATAGGCGCTAGGGTAACCAGCCCTTTCGCCCGCAATATCGAAATTGCTATCACCCCCGAGAATGGAAGATGCCGACAATGGAACCTTACAAAGGAACCTCCGACCCCGTTGTACACTTACAGAGGTACACACATCATATGCTCATGAGTGGAGCAACAGAGGGAGTACTGTGCAAATGCTTTCCACTATTCCTAGCAGATCTCGCTACCTCCTGGTTCTGTCATTTACCCTAGGGATCCATCAGCTCGTGGGAAATGTTGAAAGAAAAGTTTATCAGTCAGTTCCGCATTCATGTGGAACAACCTAAGGACGCTTATTCCTTATCCAGCATCAAACAGAAACCCGGAGAAAAACTGCAACAATACCTAACCCGATTCAATGCCGCAGCGGCCGCAACGGCCGCAGTCCAAGATGCCGACGAGAAGCTTATCCTAATGGCCCTCTATAGTGGTGTGCATCCGGACACTAAATTCGCTAGACGATTGACAAAAGAAAAACCAGTTACTTTACCCGATTTCTTCCATGAAGCCGAAAATTATATGAGGCTCGAGGATGCTGCCGTTGAGGGGCAGTCAGGACAGCAAAATAAGGCAACTCACAGCAACGCCCCTGCTGTGGCAAGGGACGTTCGAAGAAATGATTCCAGAGACAATGATGGGGGCAAGAAGGGAGAAAAGCGCCTATATCGGCCTGGACCGAGATTCGACACTTACACTCCTTTGAACGAGACCGTCGAAAATATCTTCCTTGCCACCCAAGGCGAAGTTAGATACAAACGCCCACCATACAAGAAGGAATCAGATAACGCGCAGAAGTCTAGAAAGTTCTGCCGCTTCCACGAATCTCATGGGCATGACACCAATGAATGCCATCATCTCCGGGACTTGATTGAGGAACACATCAGAAGGAAGAAACTGGAACGCTATGTAAAAGGTCAGGACAGGACCCCAGCTCCTGCCAATGAGAACCCAAGGCTACCCTCACTGGAAATCGGTAGAGGAAACCGCAACACTAGCAGCTCTAGTCAAGAGAAGATAGTGGTCCATACCATCTCGGGAGGACCGCACATCGCTGATAGAAGCTGGAAAGAAATGGAAAGATATGGAAAGTCGCTTAGAGACAATAAAGACTGTGTCAATTCAGTTATAGAAGAGCGCCACCCGAAGCGGAAAGAAAGTGATGACATCACATTCGGTAAGCGTGACCTAGAAGGAAGGCAATACCCTCACATGGATCCCATGGTTATCTCTGCTCGGCTCGGCCCCGCCGAGGTTTACCGAATCCTAGTAGACACTGGAAGCTCGGTAAACATCCTGTTCAAACATGCATTCGACAGAATGAATCTATCAATGAAGGATGTATCTCCCTGCGATAAACCACTACACGGTTTCACTGGGGATGCAAAGATGCCCCTCGGGCAACTGGACCTCTTTGTTGAGATTGGAAGCCATCCCCGCTCCGTCGTACGGAAACAGACGTTTGTGTTAATAGAAAACCATTCGGCCTACAACGCCTTCTTAGGAAGACCAGCCTTGTCTGACTTCCAAATTGTCCTAGCCCCATGGTGCCTAAAGATGAAGTTTCCAACGGACAATGGAATAGGAGAAGTAGAAGGAGACCAGGACGTTGCTCGAGACTGCTATGTGACTGAACTTCGCAACAACCACAGGAAGGATAAAGGGAAGAGTGTAGAGATTGCCCTCTGCATGAAAAGTCTAGAAGCATAGCAACTAAAGAAAGCCCCTCCTCTTCGATATACCAGCAACCCTTTCAATGAATTAGACCCTAGGGACAAAGAGGAGGAGGCCACCGCCGAGCCTGCAGAGGCTATGGAGTTTATATCTGTAGACAAGCACGACTCAAGTAGACTATTGAAAATTGGGTCCCAACTAAAAGCCGAATTGAAGGAACAACTCATCGATTTTCTCCACCACAACTTGGATGTATTCGCATGGTCACACGCTGACATGACCGGAATCTCCCCCGACATAGCATGCCACGTATTAAACATTGATCCTACCAAGGCGCCCGTAAAACAAAGAAAGAGAAGTATGGGGGCAGAACGATCAGCAGCCCTCGATGAAGAAGTAAAGAATCTACTCGCCAATGACTTCATACGAGAAGCTATCTACCCGGAATGGATCGCCAACCCGGTACTGGTAAAGAAGGCTAATGGGAAGTGGCGAACCTGCATTGAATTTTCCAACCTAAACGACGCCTGCCCAAAGGATTGCTTCCCACTTCCCCGAATCGACCAACTTGTAGACAGCACAGCCGGGCACGAGCTCCTATCTTTTATGGACGCATACTCAGGATATAACCAAATTCCTATGCATGCTCCCGACCAAGACCACACTAGTTTCATCACCGACCGGGGTTTATACTGCTATAAGGTAATGCCTTTCGGACTTAAAAATGCAGGAGCCACCTACCAGCGCCTCGTCAACAAGATGTTTGCAGGGCTAATAGGACAGACTATGGAAGTATATGTGGATGACATGCTGGTAAAGTCAAGGAAAGCCAAAGATCACGTAAGCCACCTAGACGAGATGTTCCAGGTACTTCGACAGTATGGAATGAAGTTGAATCCACTAAAGTGCTCCTTCGGAGTGTCATCAGGAAAGTTCTTAGGATTCATCATACATGCCAGAGGGATTGAAGCAAACCCTGAACAAGTCCGAGCGCTAAGGGATATCAAGATACCTTCCACTCGGAAGGAAATGCAAAGTTTGAATGGAAAAGTGGCCGCCCTAAGCCGATTCATCTCCAAGGCCACAGACAAGTGCGTTCCCTTTTTCGAAGTTCTAAAGAAAGACAAAGGAAAGTTCGAATGGACTGACGAATGCTTAACCGCTTTCCTTAACTTAATCGAACACCTCCAGAAACCACCGGTACTCTCGACTCCAAGCGAAGGCGAAGAATTATACCTATACCTTGCTGTGTCATCTCACGCCCTAAGCGCTGCCTTGGTAAGGGAAGACAACCGCACGCAGCGGCCAGTTTACTTCGTCAGCAAGAGGTTTACAGGGGCAGAAGTCAGATATCCTAAACTCGAGAAGCTAGCATACTGTTTACTAATCACATCACGGAAATTGCGTCACTACTTCCAGTCCCATTCCATCAAAGTTCTGACCAATCAACCACTGAGGCAGGTACTCCATCGTCCCGACACTTCTGGGCGACTACTTAAATGGTGCATTGAACTAAGTCAGTATGATATCACCTATCACCCTCGCACCGCCATCAAGGGACAAGCCATGGCTGATTTCATTGCAGAATTCACTACCAATGAAGATAAGGAGCAATTGGAAATAGCAAAAGACATCAAGTGGAATCTCTTTGTGGATGGCGCATCGAACGAACAAGGCTCGGGGGCAGGTGTGGTAATAATCACTCCCAGGGGAATAAGCTGCACTATGCTATAAGGTTGGAGTTCGCTGCCACCAACAACGATGCAGAATATGAAGCAGTGATAGCCGGACTAGAACTTGCCGTAGAAATTGGAGCCAATTCTTTGTGTCTTCACAGCGATTCTCAACTTATTGTTAATCAAATACTAGGAGAATTCCAAGCTCGAGAAGAACAACTCATAGCATATTTAAAGAAGACCAAGTTACTTCTCAGCCAATTGGACCACTACTTAGTCAAACACATCCCTCGGGAAGAGAACCAAGAGGCCGACGAATTGGCAAAGCAAGCAAGTATGAGAGACATCGCCATCTTCGGAGCAATAACCATCTCAAAGCAACTGACCCCAGGTTTTGAGCAAGTAAATCTGATAGCTGTAACCGAAGAAGCAACTTGGATGACTCCCATCTGAGACTACCTACAAAGTGGCACACTACCCAACGGGCGCAACGAAGTCAAGAAAATCTTGAGGAAAGCCTCCCGCTACACAATACAAGAAGACATCCTCTATCGGCGCGGATTCTCTAACCCGTTATTAAGGTGTGTCGCTGGGAGGGAAGCCAAGGAAATCTTATTCAACATTCATCAGGGAAGCTGCGGAGATCACACCGAAGGGCAAACATTAGCAAAAAAGATACTCCGGTATGGATATTTCTGGCCCACCTTAAGCAAGGACGCCTTAGATTTTGTCAAAAAGTGTGATAGATGCCAGAAGTTTGCTAAGATTCCGCGGCTACCAACACTGAGATTACTCAAATGACCAGCCCTTGGCCCTTCGCAATATGGGGAATTGACTTAATCGGCGAGCTACCAATGGGCCGAGGCGGGGCCAAATATGCTATAGTGGCAGTCGACTATTTCACCTAATGGGTGGAAGCAGAACCTCTGAATAAAGTATCTTCAGCAAAATTTATTAACTTCTTGATCAAAAATGTTCTGTGCAGGTACGGAGTCCCACTCAAAATCATATCAGACAATGGACTTCAGTTTGATAGCGAGGAATTCGCCAACTGGTGCCGAGAGCACGGAATTCATAAAAGCTTCTCATCCGTAGCATATCCCCAGGAAAACGGACAAGTCGAAGCCATCAACAAAATTCTGAAAACTCTAATAAAAAAGAAACTCGAAAAGTCAAAGGGCGCTTGGGTGGATGAACTCCCTACGGCACTGTGGGCCTATCGCACATCTTTCAGAACATCAACAGGGCATACTCCTTTCTCTTTGGCATACGGATCGGAGGCTATGCTCCCAGTTGAAACCATTGTGCCTTCCCACCGTAGGATCCACTATAACCCAGAAGAGAACGAAGAACTCCTTCACATGTCTTTAGATCTAGTGGAGGAGAGAAGAAATGATGCAGTCCTTAAAGCAGCGCCCCACAAGCAAAAAGTGGCAGCACAATACAACTCCAAAGTCAAGCATCGTACCTTACAAGAAGGGGACCTTGTCCTCAAGCGAATCTTCCCCCGCCCCGGAGCACTAGATCCAATCTGGGATGGACCATATGTAATTCATAAAGATCTCCACAATGGAGCTTATATTTTGTCAACAGTGGACGGAGAGGTATTCCAGAGGGCATGGAACATCCAACACCTCCGTCGATACTTTTCTTAACTTGTACTGCCCATATGAAGTGAATTAACGAAGAGAATCAGTGGACGTAGGCCTTTTCGTGCCGAACCACTTTAAAAAACCTTGTCTCTTTTTTAACTTGTTCCTTTATATCTTGGCTGCTTGTTAACTTTATCCTTTTTTGTTGAACAAAATCCTATGCCAGGCACTTCACAGCGCAACTTCACCTGGACAAGACCTAACAGGTACTACGCGAATCTATGCCCTCGCCAATGAGACACTTTTGCTCCGGCATCCCTCTGCTGCGGGTTAACTCATTGCTCGCGACGGCCCTTAAAGCCAACTGTAATGAGCCGATTATAAGCCACCGAGAAGGCCGACTATAGCCGAGGCAGCTCATTACGGCGTTCGGCTCGCCGGCAACTGTGGACCGACTATAAGCCCCAACATAAGGTGTGGCCAGCCAGGGGCAGCTCACGGTTGACGATCGGCACCCACGCTAGCCGGCCACAGTAAATCGAATAATACCCACGATTACGGGCCATAATGGCCCGGGTAGTTACTGTGCACGATCTCGGCTCCGATGTGTCTTAAGTACGGCTGTGGTAAAAAAGAATTAACTCCCCGCGGAGGCGTAAGATGGGTGACAAATGTCTCCAAGACCCACAACTAGGGAAAGTGACTACAAAGCCCGTTTGCCACGAACTTAAGCACATCGAAGGCCTTCCGTGATTGGAAGTTTTACTATTTCACATATTTCAATTTTACTTAAGAAACTTTTCTCCTATCCTCTGTAACAATCCCTGAAGTGCAGGACACAAAACAGGAGACACTCACTAATAGAAGCGGATACTCACAGCAAGATACTGGACCGCATCCCTTACTCGGTCACACAGGATATTCAAAGTTGCCATCTACAAGCAAAATATAAGGGGCGGTATTTCCTTCTTTCATATATGCCTATAATTTGTTCACACCTCACGCTAACGTTGCAAGTCATGAAATTATGTTTTAAACAAGAACCTGACATTAAACACAATTTAATTACAAGAATATGCATAGCTATATTTCTTAGGCAACATGTCAAAATAGCAAAAACATTCAAAAGACGACAAGATCAGCTTAAGTTAAAGGATTGCACATCAAGAATAGAGCTATTTATTACAAGTAGCAAGAATTACAACCTAAAAGTTACTCTACTGTTTTAAGACTAACATATACTGCCATGTCAAATCCACAAAAAGAATTCTCCAGGTCTAATCAGGGAGCCGGCTGCGTTGGAGTCTTGTCCTTGTCTTGTTGCCCACCTGTCCGGTCAGAAAAAGAAATCATTAGTGATAAGCAACAGAGTTAATAAAAGAAGAAACTAATGAAGTAGAGATTACCAGCAACTTCCCCTTGATCGTCTTGGTCATCATCCCCTACTTCCACACCTGCCTCCTCAACAGCGAACAACCGCATACCCTCTTTCACCGCTGTCTTCTCCTCCTTGGTAAACTGAGCGGTGACCACATCCATCCTAAAAGCCGCTCCACCCTCCTTATCCGCCTCAGCCTTGGCCTCCTCTAGAGCCCTGAGGTAAATCCTAGCCATAACCCGGGGGTAGTCGTCCATCCAAGATAAGCTGCCCTGCTTCCAAGTGCGAAAGTACATGTCCTGCAGCATATCATCCATCATCCCCTCATTTTCCTCAAACTCCCTCATACGGGCCTCAGAAACCGATAGCCTTGCAATGGCAGCATCCCTTTCCAGTCGGTATCACGAGCAGTCAGCCTGAAGGGACCTCCTCATCACCTCCATCTCCTCCTTTAGCCTGACCTGAGTAAGCTCTGCGGCTTCAAGCTTCCCCGACAGCTCCCCTACCTGCTCAAGATCCGCCCTCCGAACCTCGTCCACTGTCGAGATGGCCATATTTATCTGCTCCTTGCAAGCAGCCTCCATCTTCCGCAATTCCGCCTTACTAGCCTCCTCCATAGTCTTCCTCAACCGCCCGGAGGCAGCCTCATGCTGAGAAATCTGAATGGCCTGATCAGCAAGCTGTTTGGCCTGATCCGAAACCATCAATCGTAGTCGGATGTTGGCACTCCCAATCTCCTCTCCAGCCTTAACCAGCCGGGCATGATGCCCCATCAGCTTCCTAGTCTCCTCCGCCACCCGATCAATATTAGTCTTGGCCTCATCTCCCATGGTAATTACCCGAGTGGTAAGTAAATCGAGATCTAAGGACTTAGCCTCATCAAGCACCCGTACCATGGGATTGCGGGGAAGAAGGTGCTCACCGGTAACCTCGTCAAAGGTAATATCATGGGAACCTGGATCCAGATCAGGGTGACCCGCAAATGGATTACGAGCCAAACCAGGACGATCAATCTGCGTAACGGTAGGATTTTCAGACAGGTGCGGAGAGAGTGCGAACTCAGTATCCTCCTCTGTGATATCATGAAGGGGCTGAATTGGGGGTTGGGGACCGAGTAAAGGTTCGGATAAGGGATGACTCCTCTTTCTCTTCTGAATACCCTCTTCAATAACCCCGAGAAGAGGACGGTAGTCGACTACATCCCCGGAACGGTGGGTCGGAGTCTTCGGCTTGGCGGAAGCTTTGGAGAGCTTGTATTGTTCAAGCCTGTGCCGAAGATCTGAGGCCTTGGCCGTTTTACCTGCTCCTGATATAAAGAACAAGTGTCACAAGCTTACATTGATCCATAATTCAAGAAACGTGGTAAATTAAAAGTTAAAAGAAGAAAGGAAACACATCTGTGATACAAACCCTGGGGAGGAGTAGGATACTGCAATGAGTCCTGGATTTCATTCCAGGACGGGAGCGGATCATAAAATATTCCTTAGTCCCTATCATAAATGGAGCCTGCAGGAGTCAAAAGTTCACCTTGAGTCGTCAGAGCCACCTTGGCTGGAGTAGTCTGAGAAGATTCGCTTGCACCGGTCCCGGCCTTGTCGGCTTTCCCGGATTTCTCTACCAAAGTCGTTTCTCCGTCCAGCCCCTCAAAAGCCTGACGAAATGCATCATCCGTCCACTCCTGAATCTCGCCTGCCTGCCTAGGAAGCAAGGCCCCGATGCCATCGCCACCATCATCACCTTCCCGACCATCTCCACCCTCACCTCTTTCCTCCTCTACGTCTTCCTCCCCCCTGGGTAAGTGGACAATTGCTGGGGGAAGGACCGTCCGACTTCCTAAGTTTCTTACCTCCGACAGCTGGAGGTTTCGTGAAAGGTTTCCTCTTGCCACTCTCTACCGTGACACCTCCCTTAGCCTGAGCAGCCGCCCTCTCCTCCGCCGTTTCCCTCAGCTTGACTACTGACTGCTGTGGGAGGATCAAGTTATACTCTAGAAGGGTCGCATTTCTGATTAGGTAGGCAGCTGATCTATCTCTCCCGGGGATAGCTTCTATCTCAGCCGCCGTCTGAACCAGGCGATCAGTCTCCACAACAGCAAAGCCACTTGTCGCTAGCAAAAATGGAAACGTATGAGAAGAAACATCGCAACCCGAATGGAAATTATAAATAAAGCATCGACTTACTTCCAGAGGTGAAACGCCGAATAGAAACAGAGTCGTCTCTGACGAAGAACCACTCCTTCTTGAACATGTTGAACTTAGAATACAGATCCAAGATCGGCTTGAAGGTTACAGCTGACTCCAAGCTGATATATGGGGACCCCTTCTTATAGCCCCTCAGATTATATAAGTACCGGATCTCCCAGTTGGAAGGAGCACGCCCATACTTCCTCTGGAAGATGACGAAGAGGCTCACCAGTATAGCATAGGAGTTGGGTTGAAGCTGGAATGGGGCCACCTTTAGATATGTAAGGAAGCTGGCTACCCAAGCATTAAGAGGCGGGATGGCACCACACATACAGTGGTATCTGCTATAGGCAAAGTACCCTTCGGGAGGGTCGTATGGCATAACTTCTCTCCCTGGCAACAGCATTCGCGCCCTATCAATTCCGAAAGAATGGGAGATGACATCAAGCTGCTCTTCCTTAAGGGAGCTGGGAAAGCAATCGGGCGGGGAGTTCAGAAGCTCCTGAGGGCCGTACCCGTCCACTAGTGATCTCGGGGTAGATCCGTGACGTTCCGGACCTGGCTGAACAGGGGGCACTGAGGAAGATTCTCCTTCGCCCTGGGACTTCTTTTTATCTGATCGAGTTTCTGCTTTTCGAGACATTTATCTGCAACATAAAAAGCGTACTGTTAGAACGGATGATGTAAACAAGCCGATGCAAAGGTTCATTCGGTAGGGCAGATGCAAAGGTTCATTCGGTAGGGCAGATGTGAAGGTTCATTCGGTAGGACATATACAAAGGCTCATTCGGTAGGGCAGATACGAAGGCTCATTCGGTATTTGGGGATCTCAAGAGATCATCCGGTAATTCAGAATAGGCCCATTCGGCATTCAAACATACCTGGTTCGGTACTCAGATTGATTCGGTAATCAGGTTGGTTCGGCTATCTCAAAACGATAAAGAATGACAGTAACCTAAAGCCTCTATTTATAAGCAAAACATGTCGACCGGACCAACCGGTTCGACACACCCAAGACCGAACGAAGCTACCTCGGCTACAGGAAAACAAAGCGCGGCACCTACAAGCACGTACCCTACTTTGGGGGGCAAGTGTTGGACATATTTCGACCGGTCTTTGCCGAACCAAATACCATCTCCCCCATCGCCAAACCAAGGCCTTTCCATCCCACCGAACCAAGTACACCGGTCCACTCAACATGCTTCCCACCGAACCGAGTACACCGGTCCACTCACCTCTTCCTACCGAACCAAGTACACCGGTCCACTCAACATGCTTTCCACCGAACCGAGTACACCGGTCCACTCACCTCTTCCTACCGAACCAAGTACACCGGTCCACTCAACATGCTTTCCACCGAACCGAGTACACCGGTCCACTCACCTCTTCCTACTGAACCAAGTATACCGGTCCACTCAACATGCTTCCCACCGAACCGAGTACACCGGTCCACTCATCTCACCACCGAACCAAAGGAAACCGGACCAGATCCACCAGGCCAGATTACGTCAGCCCAGGCCCGCCAGCTGCTATATACCTCCAAGACTCCTACCCCCAGCCTCACTCTATAAATAGAGGGGCAGGGGTACAGCAATGGGGGACAAGTGGGAGAGCTCAAGCACGGAGAGAACTTTCAAACAACTTTCTTTTACTTGTATCAAAGCTTTGTACTTGTAATCTAAACAAGAAAAGAGAAATAACATATAAAGTGGACGTATGCACATTCTGGCTGAACCACTATAAATCTGCGTGTCTTTTTACAGTTTAGCCCCTGCTTTTCATATATTTGCATAAATCACTCAAATCACTAAGAACACTATAAGATCCACTAAATCATACGACTTTGAGGTGTTTGTCCACTTTTTGTGCAAACAGCGGGCTCAGAAGGATGAGAGTGGTAGTCAAACTTTGATTTCTTCGACGGCTCATCTCTTTCCTCATGAGACTGTCTTTTCTCATATCTACCTCTGTGCGAACGAGCCTTATCTCTCTCCTCTTCGCGGCGAGTGTCGGCCTTGAGCTCTTTCCTCTGCCTATACTCGTCCTTTGTTTCCCAGACTTGGGGGCGGCTAAAGGAGCGCTTCAGGTACCGCTGCCAGTCGATATAATCCTCAAAGTCATCGTAGAAGCCTCGCCCTCTTGTCATACCTAGAATAAAGTGTACATGAAATATTTCAGAAACACAACATAAATTAGCAAATATACGAGGGAATGAAAGATTAGAAATAAGCGTAATCCTAGTGTGATGTGTCGTGCATTTCAAATATGGGCCTATGGCGTTGTCACAAACTGGAGCAAACAGCCGTCGAAGGAGGGATTGGGCTGGCTTCGGTTGTTATAAGCAAAGCCGGGTTAACTGGTGGAGCAATATCGCCTAAACAAGGCGGCGGCGTTTAAAATTTTAAATCTCCTTTCATAAGCGCATTGAAGTCAACGAATACATCACTAAAATCTCCAAGGCCGCACCGGCATTCTTGCTTAGGGAATCTTGGCGTCTACTAGTTTCCGGGGCGTTGCCCTTGCCACTTGTGTTGGAAGGGGACAAATTCGGAAGGACAGGACTCATCCCCGGAGTCTCGTCGCAAGACTCCGAGTCATCGCCTTCAGATTCCAACGAAAAGTAATCACTGGCAGTAGTTTCACCGCTGCTACTTTCAAACTCCCCCTCCTCTTCCTTAGAGTCCACCGTGGCTTTGCCTTCTCTATGCATGGGCTCCTCTTTTGTTTCCTCCTGGATGGAGACATTCTTGCTGAACCACTTAGGCCAGCCGCAGTGGTTCTTCCTCCTCATGGGCCTCATCGTGTGGTCTTTTGGACGGGCCACCTATCTCTTGACCTTCATCAGAATCGTGTGAGGAGGAAGAGGGTCTTGTGTGAACTTTGGCTCGACCAGGAGAAGGAGCTTCACTCTGAGCAACGGACTTGCCCGGAGCCAACGGTCCATAATGGCGTAAGTTCTCATCGGTCAACAAGACTCTAACGCACCGCTCTTCGGCATCGATAGCCTTTAAGGTTTGGCAAATCACATTAAGAGCTACATCTCTGTTTGGCCTTGGAATAACTGCAAAGGACATGTGTTTAGTCAGAAACCCTACTACAGCACTTCAAAGTCAGACAAACGGAAGAGAAAAGCTTACCCCCCGTTGTCCATCGGCGATTGAACCCCTCGAGGCATCTAACAAAGAAGTACTATGTCTTAACTGTGATAGATTTCTTAACAATTGCAAGACGATCTTCCGGTTCCATTGGGCTTCGATTATGATCAGAGAGGGGTAGTCATCTCTCATCTTGAATGCCAGAAAATATCGCAACTCATCGAAATTTGGAGCACGACCGAACGTTCGCATGAAAAGGACATGCAAGCAAGTGAGGATAGCGTAACCATTTGGATGAAGCTGGAATGGGGGCAATTCCTAAGTTTGAAAGCGTTTCGCGTAGAAAATCGTTGAAGGGAGGCACGACTCCATTCAAACACATATATCTATGGCAAGCGGTGTACCCCGGGGGAGGCATATGAGCAAACTCATCATTTGCAGCCAAACGCACATCTTCCTCGGGAATCCCATGCTGCAGACATATATTGTGAAGAACCTTAGCGGAGACCACTGACGAGGCTCTTTCAGGTGGATTGAGAAAAACTCGAAAGTTGGGAGGCGTACGATCCACGATGGGCCCAACTGGAACTAATTGGACGAACTGGGCTTGCGAGGTAGACGATTATCCAGCTTCGGAGAGCGCCCGGCTTCACTCGCTTGACTTAAAGCATGTGGATGGCTGCTTCATTCTATATAATAGGACTTGCGTATGCAAGCGATCAGGTAATCTATCCTAAATTTATAAATTTCCCTAATCACACTTGAATTCCAAAAAACATTAACTTATAATCAACGCGTCCGATTTCGCGTGTGAACTGGGGCAAGTGTGTAAGTGTGGTGTGCTATCTATATGGGATAAACTCGGGGCTCAGAACACTGCAAATGCTCCATCCCGTGTAGATAGTTCGCTCACAGTGAGAGAAGAAAAGAAATTCCCGTGTTAGTTAGTTTTTCCATTTTATCTACTTTTGGTGCACTTACCCGTTATCGATCAATGATCGATAATGGATCCATTGTCCGGAGCGACAAGGAAAATTCTTCTCCTCACCGGAATGCCGAACATACAGTAAGAAAGCAAGACGAATCTGAGTCCTAGAAAGAAATCAAGATCGACTAAGTAGATGTGCATGGTGTGCAATAATAGCTATAAATTTGGGCAAGAGTCAATTCTGGTTTAACGGACGAAGATAGTAAAGCGCGTCAAGTGTTGGGCCACAACCCAAATGTCACTTCTCAAAAAAACTTAAGACCTGATTGGCTGTCTCGACCGTTAAACCGTAATCAACTCGAACTTCCTATAATCAACATTGCGAATGGATACTAGATGACAAGTCATCACACTAATGCAACAATTAGCAAACCAATTCAATGAACCTTCCTCAAATTGATTTAAAGGCACAAGAAGAAACGCGAATCAAACTCAGCAAAACAATGGAATGGATCAGTGGCGAGTCAACTTCGGGTCGGCAATAAGATAGGGTCGGCTATAGTTCCACGACGAGCTAGGGATTGCAAGCTGGAATTTCGAGTTAGGGCTTGGAATCTGGAACCGAAATCGCGATGGAAGGTATCAATTGGGGTGATGAATCAAGGCATTGGATGATGGTTGAATCGCTCGAAGGTTGGATTACTCGGAGGAGAATCGCTCAAGAATTAGATCGTTAGAGGCTAGGTCGTGCAGAGGTGCAGAGTTGGCAAGTCATGATAGTCAAAACAAAAGAAAGACGGCTGATTACGTTGGGCTAACATTTTCGTAGAACTCTAATGCAATCACTTGAAAATCAGCAAATGAATATTGAAGACGATAACTTCCAGAGCACACCTTGTTTACAACGAAGACGTACTCTGGGGGGCAAATGTTATCCGGGTTTTTAACCTAGCAGGAACTAATAGAAAATGGAGCAAACTTGTGTAGACAAGATGGTTTAGGACTCAACCAGAAAAACTAAGACAAGGGATCAACAAGGGCCAAGCTACATGACTAGGGCAATGGATGGGATCAATGAAGCCGAGAGATTAGCATCCCTTTAGTCCAATCAGTAGCTAAACGTAAACAACCAGTGAATTGCCATCAAAACATAAGAGCAACAATAAAAGGCTATGGGGACATCTCCAAGTCCAGGTTCTAGAAAATCCTAAGGGCTTAGCTCACCAGTAACCCATGCCTCTGCTCAAACCATCAAATGAACTAGATATGGAACACCGTTGAAAAGAGGAAAAACTTGGTCCACAAAACGAACCATGGCCATGGGGCGCGAGCGACCCATGGTGTTGGCTCGTTTTGCGAGCCAGGGTCCCTCCAGGTCGCTTGTAACCTACCTGATAGCTGATGATGACAAGCCTGGCCCAAAAACTCTCCAACCTCTATAAATAGCATGCCACCCATGACATAAAGAGGATCTTCTCTGGACTAGTTGCTGAAGCTCGACTGGAATTATTCTTCACTCTCTACCTCCACACAACTATCTCCAAAGGAATACACTGTGATTTTCCAGTGGATTCCAAATTTGGAGATTCAATCTAGCTAGAAAACAATTAAAGCCTTGTAATCAAACAACTCATGTAACAACAATCAGTCTATAGTAATGTTATAAAGTGGACGTAGGCTTCATTAACAGCCGAACCACAATAAAAATTATCTGTCTTCTTTCTTTTACTGTTCTTTCTTTATATCTGTGGTCTGTGATATTGCTATGTCAGTACAGGGCTGGTGCTTTCAAATCCAAACCAGGGTGTTGGTCCATTTTTTGGGTTAACAACAACCACCCAATACTTTCAAACTAATTTTCCACTTTATACTTCTAAATATGAAATGGGCTTCTACTATCACCACATAATAGTTTAAAACAGAAATAGGCAGACTTTGCCATTTAAAACCGTAATTAAGGTAGATCCCGTCATTTAAGACTTATTCCTAAAGGTGGACTTCTAGCATCGTCATTATTGGTCCATTGGTCTTAACTACAAAGACCTTTGACCACTATATATATGGCCTTATAATTCAAAATAGCCATACCACTAGTGCATCTATCGTTATTAAAGCCTTAGCAATGTGAGAGACTATACCTAAGCCACTTAATACCTCATTAATAAGGACTAGATAGGCATCTGATCATTTAACACCTATTTATAGTTAGGATTTTTCCATTTAATACCTAATCCCAGGGAGGATTCCTCACTGGAACTATCTAGCTGACATTACTTGGCTTCTTTTATAGGAGAGAGGCGAACCCTAGATCAGTCACTTAGTACCTCAAACCTAAAGCGAACCCATCCCGAGATATCCATCATCACTCTTAATTATAAATATGGAATCTAATTAGGTTAATTCATTCGGTAGGGAGGCGAGCCCTGCAATAGCCACTTAATACCTCAACACTGAAGTAAACCTTTTTGGAGATGTCCTTATTTATTTGGAATCTCACTAGGTTACTTAATACTTTCTTTTAGGAGAGAGGTGGACCCTACAACCACTTAATACCTCGAACCAAAAGCGAACCCCAATAGAGATATCCCTCACCGCTCCTAATTCCAAATTTGGACCATTTAATGCTTTTCAATTAAGAAAGCAGGTCCAATCTCTCACACCGTTATGGATCCTAGGATTAGTGATATCTCACTTTAGTAATAAGTAACCTGACTGTTTGTAGCCTCAAAGGGAAGGGCAGTCTTCAATCGAGTTACTCTATTGACCTCGCATCACAAACCTACTTAGTCCAATTAACTATCCTAAGTCTTTACTTATACTATCTTAGGTTAACATTGGACTTAGCTTACTAGTTCCCTTTTTATTTAAAACAATACAATTTACCTTAAATATTTATCTAGCCATAAATCCCTTTTTAATGCTCATAAATGTCAATTGGTCCATAAAATCCTAGCAGACATTTCCTAAGACATTTATGTATGATTACTAATTTCAAATTATTATCATTTTTATATCTATTCCATTTTTATCAGTCTCTTTTTATCCATTTATCTCTATTAATTATAACTCCTAAATTCATTTCCAGTAATTGCCCATTAATTAGAGTTACGGTCTTTGATTCTGATACTAACCAATTGTAACCACTAATCTAATCCTATCCATTATTTCCCATTAATTGCCCATTAATTGGGGTTACAATCTTTTATTTTCCTATTATTATTGGCAATTCCTAATTTACTACCCTTTAATAGGAATTACTACATTTCCTAATTCTACCTGTTCGCTTCCCTAAATATAATAATAACTAACGAACATTAAGCATAAATAACGCACAAATAAATGCTTTTCTTATTTATTAGCGCAATAAATACGTATAAACTACCTAATAAAACTACCTATTTGTAACCAAAAATATTCTAGTCATAAATATGTAACTAAAAATGATTTCCATATTTAATTTGTTGGAATTAAATTCATTAGGAAGATTTTTCGCTATGATTTCCATTAATTGAATTAACACAAAAAGGAAATATTGACTCCGTTTGAAATTACTAGGAATAGATAATTTCTTTTTAATTGGGATATATAGTATAAACTACGGAGAATAAATCTGTACTTTACACATCTATTCCCTTTTTGTTTGTGGGTATTCCTTGTTAAATCAACGTCGCAATTTTGAATGAAAATGAAAAAAGTAAACAAATTTATAAAAATCAAATGGATGTTATTTCCATAAATTAAACTATGAAAAATCTACAACATAGCATAATTTAGGCAATAATCCAAAAATCCTATTTTACATCCAAGTACAGACTAGGATAAAAATGTACAGTATTCAACTTCTAAAATCTTTAGGAATGATTTGCAGATCTAGGTGTAAACATATTTCAAACTAGATCTAAAACAAGAATATATATAGGTAGTAGTTTTCTATACTAATTAAAGCCTACAATTCATAAATAAAATTGATTTAGTCATAAAAATCAAACGGATGCCAACAGAATAGATTTGAAATCATAAACAATATATAAAACTTCCTACTCACCTTTTAAAAACGATCCAAATCTCCAGATCTGAAGTAGAACCTTCGATTCATCTCCAAATCCTTTTTAATCCAAGAAAGATGTATAAAAAGGGTATATACATACATTAGAATTATAGATCTGAGAAGAGATTTGGGATTGGGAGAGAAAATAGATATATATATATATATATATATATATATATATATATAATATATAAATTACCCCAAATACAGGTATAGTTGATTCTCTTTTCTTCTCTTTTTTATAAGATTTCTATTCTTTTCCAATTTGTAAGAAAATAAATTGTAAAACCCGTAATTTTATCACTTTGATTTGGAATAGTTAATTAATTTTAAATATCCAAATATAGGTTTATTAAACATAACTACTCATGTTTTATGTGATAAATAACAATGCAGATCTTATTTTGGAAAAATGTTTACAAAAATATATTCTTTAGAAAGATATCGATAAAGTGACCAAAAAATCGTTTTATCGATAAACAGCTTTTTAACCATCAGAAGTCATGAATGATTTTTTTACATACACTTATTTAACTTTCTAAAATAAATAAGCACTAAAAATATATTTTTCCATTTTCGGAAATAAAACAATTATGATGTCAGCAATGATGTCATTATTTTCAAAAGTGAGCATTTAAGGAAAGTTTTGGTATTTTGGGTATGTAAAATATTCAAATAATTTTTTTAAATGATAAATAATCCATTTTAATTATTATGTAGTGATAATAATTGGTTTATAATAGTTTTATAAATGTATAAGTTTGTTTTATAAAGATATGCAAATTTCATCGCACTTTGGTAGTTTAACGACAGGATTTTACAACACTTGTCTGAATATTAGTTTATATGGTTTAATAATTCAAATGAGCACATTTTAATTATTCTAAGACGACAAGAAATATATTTTAAATATTTATTTACAAATATATATAGTTCAACAAAGAAGTAAAAAATATGACCGAAAATCGGATTTACAACGGTTTAACGAACGAAAGTTGTTTAAAGTCGTTGCAACCTTGTTTTTGTGTCTTATACACATGTATACATGTCATAGATGCACATGTACACACAAATGCACATACATACATATATACACACACCTAAAATATCTAAGATATTTCACATTACTTCATCCTTAAGCTAAGATAAAGCAAACCTCTCATCAAACATCACCTCCATCACCTTTATATCACCTTCCTTCACCATGACAAGAAGGAGGCAATGGCACATGGAAGGAGTGGGGTGTGATGCATACATGAAGGAGGAGGAGGTAGATTTAGGGAAGGCTTCACATGGGGAGAAAGTGTATAAATACACATGCATACCCTCTCTTATTCTTCACAAATTCACTTCTTCTCTTATGCTTCTTCTTCTTTCTTCTTGAGCACTCTTATAGCTCTTGTTTAATGGCTTCCATGCCTTGAAAAATATGAGAAAGTTATGATAAAATAGTGTATATATACACATATATAGAATATCCATACACCTCAAAAGCAAGTTAATTCTCCTCCTTTACCCATCATAAACCCACGGCCACCCCTTACCACCATACTTGGCCGAGCAACCCACCTTCCAAGGTCTTGGCCGAGCATTCAAGGAAGAAAGGAAAGAGTTTGAGAAGCTTCGAAGTGAAGATAGTGGAGAGAAGTGCTGCCGGAATGTCGTCGAAGTAATTCGGAGAAATTACGGAGGGAATGCTACAATAATGAGAAGCTCTACTACTTTATTTATAAACTATGTGATGACATGATATGTTTTCCATGCTTATTTTCTATGATTGATCATTATCTTTTGGATGCGATAATATGTTTGCTTGGTTGTAGAAATAATTCACGATAAATACACGTCGAATTTACACGAAGAAATCACTTTCTTTTGTGAATTATAAAAGTGTTAAGGTATAGTTAAACTTCTTTAAACATGAATGAAAATGGTTTATAAATGTTTTATAAACATTGAAACTCATTTCAGCAAAGTATTGAAAAGATATGAAATTAGAGTCAAAATAGGTGCGTCGCGTAACGACGGCTCGCGATTTCGGACCATAAAAGTTAAATCAATGTATATAGTGGAGTATAGCTCGGAATTATTCGAAATAATAATTTTCCAGACTTTTATAACTATAGTTTCCAAATGAAGGAGAAAAATCAAGATTTCATTTTGTAAAATTTGATATATGTCCAAATCAAGTTTTTAAAATCATCGCGTTTTGGAGTTCGTAAAATATGGATTTCAACCCTTAAAAATTGATATTTTTAAATCTTTAAAAATATGAGATAAATTCTAAAAATATTTTAAAAGAGTTTTAAATGGAAAAATTGGACATAAAAAAGGTTTAAAAAGGGATTTGTTATACGAAGCCGTTAAAAGCAGTATTCACCAACGATTTAACAAAGGAATTTGGAAATTTCTAAAATAAGATTTAAACTTGGGTTTTCTTCCCGAATCCTTTATAAAAAAATTCAAATAATAAATAAAATATTTTAAAGGGTTTAGAGTTGATCAAATAACTTGACCGCCTTATGGGTGACAAAGAGATAGTCTCTAGGCTTGAGTTTGGAAAACCATTTTCCTTCTCTCCCTAGCTACCCGGACTGGCCCGACGGAGGGGATAGCTAATTTGATTTACTCAGACCGCATTTTCTTAAGATAAAAGAAAAGAGATTTGGAGTTTTCCAAAAGTTAAAGAAAACATTCTGGTTAAACTTTATATTAAATTCCAATGGGAAACTTGTACTATCCGTATGAATTTAAATGGTGATTTCACCATTATTCGATGGATAGTATAGGTTTAATACAGAAATTAGTATTGAGTATAATTAGTCTAAAATTTATGGACCCCTTTCATTCGATACTAACTGGTTTGGTTTACGGTAAACGATGTCTTAAATAACATTGTTTTAGACCTATTAAATATATGTTTTGGAAATGTGAAATCTTCATTACGATTAGAATTATACTAATAATAGAATATGGATATATTTTTCCTAAGTAATTAAAGAGAAATGATTTGGTATTTCCAAAATTAGAAAGATGTTCAATAATCTAGTATATCTTGAAAGAGAAAATGGTTTAAAGACATATATCTCTAAGAAGATATTTTACTTGGATAAAAGATATTGATTAATTGAATAATAATCACCCACATACTTGACATCTTTTATCAATAATTGGTTCGGTGAAACCGAGATCGAATTTGTGCGATTCCTATCTAAAATCCACTTCGAACAAGTATACACGTTCAAAAGTGAAGACATGTTGAAGAAAATGATTTTGAAGACGGAGATCTTCATAATGTAGGGCTACATGCCACTAATCTCTGAGGTAATTCCCATATCATATATATGGTGGCAGTGGTATCTTCATTTTAAAATCTTCGATACAAGGACTGCTTGCTGCTTATCCTAGGGGTGATTCCCAAATAGGATGCAGTAGGAGGAGTGCCTTCGGTTTGTCCTATTTTTGGACAACTTGTATGGACGAGTGTCTGACATTGCATTTCTAAGACCATGTACATTGATTTTTACAAACGTACATCTATTTGGTGGTGTAGGAGGTAACACTCTTATACTTAACACCCTTCCTTGAGATATATGAACTCAGGGGTTGAACTTTTATGGAAATCAATAGTGTGTCATTAGATATTTCAATGTGGCATTCAAAGTGGGAATTTTTTGTAAAAGGTAATACGTTACCTAAGGCCTCACACCCGAAAATGGCTAAAACAGGGTATGCTAAGGCTATGTGGGATGCACCCATTAGGGTATGGTCATCACCTTTCTAGATTACCCTCTATATATCGGGTTTGTTGTGTATGTTGTCGCCACGAATAAGTCAGGAACGACCGAAGTGATGTCATATTCGGTACTATCCAGGATCATTTTGTTGATCACCGAAAAAGGGTAAGACGATCTTTCCAAATGTAGAGAATCATCTGTGGGTCCTTGGTACATTCCTCTAGAGATGTACTATATGGAAGGTAGCCCCTAACCTATCATTGTATGGAATCCATTCTCTAATTAGATCCTTTGGACTTAGTTGTATACCTATTATGCTTGAATTAAATCAATGTAACAATTTTGGCTATGATTAATATGCATTTGTAATCTAGACACTATTAAATATCACTTGATTTTACGTAGCAATGTTTTGGTTATCATAAGGTAATAACTCATCCGTGTTTATATACGACGTGGTCTTCTTAGATACCCTTTATTTTCAAAAATATCTGTGTATTGAGTTTTCTGACACCATATTTTTCTGGGCAGCCAAGTAGTTTAGGTCTAGCTTGGAACATTTTGAAGGATCTTGGAACAGGAGTTGGATTTTCCTCTGTAGATAGTTATCCATTTCCATTTCTGCTACATTTGTTTATTGTTTGTATTCAACATTAGTAGGGATAGAGATTTATAACTATCCAGACTAAGATATGGATAGACTCTGATGTATGTATTTAAAATTTCCACTATAAAGATTATATATTGAAATAATATATGTTATTCCATTCATGTAAGATTATGTTCTGTCCTTGTATTTCTTTTTACCCTTGATCAATTTGTCATTTTGGCACTTGGATATTTGGCACGTGAATACCATGGATGTATTAGTGTCGTTTTCTAAGGGTAAAAAAGGTGGGTCATCACAGTTGGTATCAGAGCTTAGGTTGAGCGAACACTTGAGCCTAATAAGGGTAAGTCTCGTCAGAGACAGGGTTAGTAACACCCAAGGATGAGTAACTCATTAGAGATAGGGTAGGTGACACCTTAGAATGAGTATGAGCATATCATATATAAGCGCGTATTTGTTAATGTTATATAAAAATGATTTTTGTTTTGGAAAATTATTAAATGAAATAATTTTACCTAGGATTATATTTTAAATATAAAGTAATATCTTTCAAATGATGTAGCTATTTGTGTAGTGTTTGGTTGTTAAGGAAATGATAATACTCAGTTATTATCATTGATTGATTGGTTGTTTGATTTAAAAGTTTAAATACGAACACCTCGTGAATTTAGTTTCACAATTTGACTATGTAGTGTTCGATAAATAATATTAGTTTAAGGTTAAAGAAATTTATTCAAGATAAATGACTTTACGAATGTTTTATATAAATAAGTGATTTTATAAGGAGATTTTTGAGAATTTAAATCCTAGTATTTTTGAAAAGAATCTAATGATAAGCTAGTTCGAGTAGCTCGAAAGTAATTACAAATGGGCAGGAGATGTGTTTGGATGGTAAACACTGCTCTAAAGTATTTCCCTTCTTGTTAAGGGAATATATGAAATTTTTGATAGTACCCAATTCCTTGGTATCATTTTTGAGTTACTCGATATATGTAATTTTCTAAAGTTAAAGAGATAATGTGAATCATTAATGGATAGATTAATCCGTGATTGTTAATTTTGTCAAGGTGTTTCATTTAATATTGGTTAAAAGGAGTATATTATAATATAAGGAGTTTATTATAATGTTAGGAATAAAAGATACATAGTGATATTTTGCAATAATAAAACTGGTATTTGAATTCTTAAGAAAATTGATTCAAAATAAAAGTTATTTTGAAAAATGAGTATTTTAACAAATAAGTGTTTTTATAAATGAGATTTTGATAAGTTAAACTTGGTAGAAGATTTTAGTGAAGCCTGTTTTATTAAAAGCTGCGTTTTTGTGAAACTTTTAAAAAAGATTATATAAATAAGAATAATAGCTTTTAAGATATCTTCTAAATGAGGGTTAAAAATATTTGGGATATATGAAAAGGTTTAAAACATTTGGATGAGATTTTATGAAATGTTTTCATAAATAATTTGAAAAAGGGCTTAAGTGGAAGAAGACATGGATTTCGACATCATTTTCGTAAATAATTTTTTTTAGGGAAGTGAAAAAGACATAGATTATAACACTGTTGTTATAGTAAGTGATTTCTGAAAGGAGATATTTTATATAGTATACAGAGTTTATACATATCTTATATTTGATGTTAAGATTCGAAGTGGGTAACTTATATCTATTTTTAAGTTAAGAGTGACATCCATTCAAGGTCTGAGAGGCAATGATACCCCAACCTGATCGGCTTCATTGTTAACTAATAAATAGTTTAAATTCTACATCGAAAATTAATATTTAGAACAATTAATCAGATCCCTATACTAGTGTTTTTGGGTTGTCGCAACGATGTTTTACGCAACATTCATTTTGACCGAATAGCGTGTTTTGGAAAATATGAAGCTTTCCTCAAAGATATTTATGAATTTAAGTATATAGAGGTATTTTCTAAGTGTTAAAATTGAAATGGTTTCTTTGGAAAGAAGATGGAAATTTTTGATGATTAATTTTTTTTAGAAGTAATTATATATAAAGAAGCGTCTTTATAAAAATGTTTGAATAAAAGTTTAATGAAATATTTTCATAAAATTTTTGGGAAGGTTAATAAGTATGTATGAGGTACGTAGATCATTTCGTCCTACGATTCTGACCTAAGATTCGAGTACGGGACTTTGAGGTGTTTACACCGGTCCGAAAAAGGATTTATCACTCGATTCTTGATGACGAACATTGATGAGGATTTTGGGTTGGATACTTGCATTTTCTATCATAGTTGTGAGCTATGTAGGGGAAGCAAGAGTTTTTGATCAAGAAGCCTGATCTAAATCCGCACTAGAGGATCGAGGGATCAATACTAGTTCAGAAATAAAGTTGTGTATTTGAGTAGAAGATTAAATCAGATATTGCGGATGATCTATGTGTATCATTCGGAAATTTTTTTAAAGATAATATTTTGGGTAAACTCTTTTAGCTTTTGGGTTGTGGTTAAATATCAAGAATGAAATTCTTTTAAAGGGGAAGAATGTAACGACCCATAATTTTATCACTTTGATTTAGAATATTTAATTAATTTTAAATATTTGGATATAGGTTTATTAAAAATAAATAATCATGTTTTATGTGATAAATAATAATGATGATCTTGTTTTGGAAAAATGTTTATAAAAATATACTCTTTGGAAAATATCAATAAAGTGACCGAAAAATCGTTTTATCAATAAGCAACTTTTTAACTATCAAAAGTTATAAACGATTTTTTTACATACACTTATTTAAATATTTAAAAAAATGTAAAAAAAAATATTTTTTTCCATTTTTGGAAATAAAAATAATTATGATGTCAATGATGATGTCTATATTTTCAAAAATGAGCATTTAAGGAAAGTTTTGCTATCTTGGGTATTTAAATATTCAAATAATTTTTTTAAATGATAAATAATCCATTTTAATTATTATATAATGATAATAATTTATTCATAATAGTTTTATAAATGTATAAACTTGTTTTATAAAGATATGCAAATTTCATCGCACTTTGGCAGTTTAACGGTAGGATTTTGCAACACTTGTCAGAATATTGGTTTATATGGTTTAATAATTCAAATGAGTGCGTTTTAATTATTCTAATATGATAAGAAATATATTTTCAAGATTTCTTTACAAATATATATAATATTTAACAGAGAAGTAAAAATATGACTGGAAATCAGATTCCAGATTCGCAACGGTTTAACGAACGAAATTGTTTAAAGTCATTGCAACCTTGTTTTTGTGTTTGTGCACATGTATACATATCATACATGCATCTGTACATGCAAATGCATATATATATATATGTATATGCATATGTTTATGTATATTTATATGTATGTATGTATGTGTGTATATATGTATGTATACATATACACCAAAAATATCTAAGATATTTTACATTACTTCATCCTTAAGCTAAGATAAAGCAAAGCTCTCAATAAACATCAACTCCATCACCTTTATATCATCTTCCATCACCATGAAAAGGAGGCAATGGAACATAGAGGGAGTGGGGTGTGATGCGTGCATGATGGAGGGGGAGGTAGTTTGGGGAAGGCTTCACATGGTGAGGAAGTGTATAAAAACACATGCATACCCTCTCTTATTCCACACAAATTCACTTCTTCTCTTATGCTTCTTCTTCTTTCTTCTTGAGATCTCTTATAGCTCTTCTTTAATGGCTTCCATGCCTTGAAAAATATGAGAAAGTTATGATAAAATAGTACATAAACACACACACATACATATAATATCCATACACCTCAAAAGCAAGTTCATTCTCCTCCTCTGCCCATCATAAACCCATGACCACCTTTTACCACCATGCTTGGTCGAGAAAGCCACCTCCCAAGATCATGGCTGAGCATTCAAGGAAGGAAGGATGGAGTTCTAGAAGCTCCGGAGTGAAGATAGTGTAGAGAAGTTCTCCCGGAATGCCACCGGAGTAATTCAGAGAAGTTACGGAGGGAATGCTAAAATAGTGAGAAACTGTACTAGTTTATTTATAAATCATGCGATGATATGATATGTTTCCCATGCTTGTTTTCTATGTTTGATCATCATGTTTTGGATGCGATGATATGTTTGCTTGATTGTAGAAATAATTCAGATAAATACACGTCGAATTTACATGAAGAAATCACTTTCTTTTATGAATTATAAAAGTGTTACAACATAGTTAAACCTCTTTAAACATGAATAAAAATGGTTTAAAATGGTTTATAAATATTTTATAAACATTGAACCCCATTTCGGCAATGTTTTGAAAAATATGAAATTAGAGTCAAAATAGGTGCATTGTGTAACGGTAGTTCGCGATTTCGCGCCATAAAAGTTAAATCAATATGTAGAGTGGAATATAACTCAAAATTATTCAAAATAAGAATTTTCCGAACTCTTATAACTATAGTTTCCAAATGAAGGAGAAAAATCAAGATTTCATTTTGTAAAATTTGAGATATGTCCAAATCAAGTTTTTAAAATCATCGTGTTTTGACAGTTCTTAAAAAATGGATTTCAACTCTTAAAAATAGATATTTTTAAATCTTTAAAAATATGAGATAAATTCTACAAATATGTTAAAATATTTAAAAGAGTTTTAAATGAAAAAATTGGACATATAAAATGTTTAAAAGGAGATTTGTTATAAGAAGCACTTAAAAGCATTATTCACTGGCAAATTAACTAAGGAATTAGGAAATTTCTGAAATAAGATTTAAATTTGGATTTTCTTCCCGAATCCTTTATAAATGTTTTTAAATAATAAATCAGGTATTTTAAAGGGTTTACATTTGATAAAATAACTTGACCGCCTTATGGGTGACAAAGAGATAGTCTCTAGGCTTGAGTTGGGAAAACTAGTTTCTTGCTCTCCCTAGCTATTTGGACAGGCCTGACGGAGGGGATTGCTAATTTGATTTACTTAAACCTCATTTTATTAAAATAAAATAAAAGAGATTCAGAGTTTTCCAAATGTTAAATAAGATTTAAAATATGATTTTGGTTATTAAAGAAAACATTCTAATTTAACTCTGTATTAAATTCTGAGGAGGGAACTTGTACTATCCGCATGAATTTAAAAGGTAATTTCACCGTCATTCAACGAATAGTACATGTTGAATACGGAAATTAGTATTGAGTATAATTAGTCTAAAATTTATGGATCCTTTTTATTCAATACTAACTGGTTTGAGTTTACTTTGACGACCCAGCCTCTTCGACTCTAAGAAATCGACACTAATACATCCTCGCTATTCATGTACCACAAATCCAAGAGCCAGAGAGGCAGATTATCAATGGGTAAAAGAAAATAAAGGTAGAAGACAAAACAGTAACAAAATCTCACATCGTATTTAACAAGTGGTAATCATTTAAGTAGTACACATAATCACTCTTAAAGTGAGATATCAGAGTCATCATAAGTACTAACCCAGCTGGGAAAGTTATAAGGCCTATCCGTGCTGGTAGAAACATATACATAATACAAACATAGGGGAAAGTGGTGGTAATAACAAAATGATCCAAATTGCTTCACGCTTCATACTCCATATGCTCCAAATACTTCAAAATGCTCGTAATCAGCTAACTACTAGGCTGCTGGGGGAAAATTAGGGCGCCCAGAGTTTAAGGGGAAAGAAAAATAAACTCCGAGTTAGTCATGGAACTAGTTTGAGAAACACAAACTACTGTTTGAAAAATAAAACGTATCTCATAAGACCGCGCCCATACATAAATACAGACGAGTTTTTACCTTACGATAACCAAAACATTTGATACTAAAAAATCATTTGATATTATTTTTAATGACATTTCTTTTAAAACATTTGCAAGTAAACTTATTAATATTAGTCGAAATTGTTACAATTATTAAATTCCGGATATGTTACGCTCTACAAACAAAACTCTTACAAGGCTCGTTCGGAGAATGGAATTCCATACAATGGTAGGTAAGGGACTACCTTCTATACAGTACATCTCTAGAGGAACGTACCAAAGATACACAAACAATCCTCCGCATCTGGCAAGAGCGGCCTATCCCTATTTGGCACTCATACATGGCCTGGATAGAATCGAATATGACATCACCCCAGTCGTAATCGACCTATCCGGGATCCCATAGCATACACCACATACTCGATATATAGAGAGTAATCTAGAAAGGTGATGACCATACCCTAATGGTTGCAAACCACATAGCATTGCGGCGTACCCTGTTTAAGCTATACTGGGTGATGAGACCTGAGGTAGTGATTACCTTTCACATAGCACATTCCACTTTGAATGCCATATTGCCATCCCATAGTCACACAACTAATTTCTACAAACGTATAACTCCTGAGCTCATACCACATCTTATCGGGAGTTACCCCTAGGATCAGTAGTGAGAAGTCCTTGCATCAAAGATCTTAAACGAAAAACTACTACCACATAATATGATATGGGAAATTTCCACCGAGGGTCAGTGACAAGCAGCCCTATATTCCATCTTCTAAATCATATCCATGTCTTTGCTTTGAATATGTAAATTGGTTCGAAATGGTTTCTAGATAGTAATTACCCCAAATTCTACCCCGGTTCCTTCGAACCGATCATCGATAAAAAGATGTTCTGTGAATAGAGAATCATTCTTTAATAGATTAAGTTCTTTTTATCAAAATCTCTTCTGGAGATACATATTTCTAAAACATTCTTTCCGGTATATTCGGAACCATTAAACCTCTCTTATCAAATCCTTTGATTACTTTAAACCTTTTTAAACTGGGAATAATTCAAAATCATTTCATTTTTCACTTAAGAAAATATTGATCTGAGCAAACCAAATTCACTATCACATCCGTCGGGCCAGTCCAGATAGCCAGGGAGAGCAGGAAACTGGTTTTCCAAACTCAAGCCAAGACACTATCTCTTTGACACCCATAAGGCGGTCAAGTTATTTTATCGACTCTAAATCATTTAACATTTAACCATTCCATAAATCCTTCAAATCATCTTTAAAATACTTTATAAATCATTTAAAAACATTTACAAAAGATTTGTGGTGGCATTTAAAACTATATTTCAAAAGTTATAGAAAAGTGCCAAGGAAAAGTGCTACGAAAAGTGCTTTTTAAGCTATACTGATCAAAACGACTTTTATCATTTGGAAATTCATTTTTATAACTCAAATAAATTTTACAACATTTTAAAAGATTTTTGGAATTTATTTTAAATTTAAACTATTTTAAAATATCATTTTCAAAGAAATCCTTTTATGGATTACGAACTTCAAGACCACGATTTTTCTAAAAACTTGTTTTACTCATATTTCAAAATATACTTATCAAAATCTCGATTTTCTTTGTTTTTAAAAACTATGGATATAATAGTTTGGAAAATTCTTATCTCGAAGAATTCCATGCTATATTCCATTCCATACACTTGTTTGACTTTTATAGCACGAAATCGCGAACTGCCTTTACGCGACGCACCTAATTTTGACTAAATTTTCAATTACCTTTCAAACTTCACCAAAACACTTTCATATGTTTATAAAACATTTCAAACTCATTTTTAAACCATTTTAAAGAGGTTTAACATACCATATACACCAATTCATTTAATAGAGGAAAGTGATTTCCTTTGTGCTTATCGACCTGTATTTCTATGGCTAGCATATATATTCAACATTCATATTAACAAAATGTTCATCAACAATCATAATCAAACATATATAACATCCAATAGCATGTAATACTATATTTAGGAGTTTCTTACCTTGGGTTCAAACGATTAACTAAAAATTGTCTATAGCTCCGCTATTTGGGTTTTAAAGTTCACGATCCTCTGGACTTGAGCTCCTAGGTGGCTCGGCCTAAACTTGAAGGGCTTGAAGAGCTCATGACCTGGGGTAGAGGAATGGGAAGGTTCGACCTTCAATGGAGGAGGAGGAGGCCGTGAAAGATGAAGAGGAAAAGTGGAGTTTTGGAATTTTTTTGAGATGCTTAAGTGTATATAAGTATATGTTATAATTTAAATTCTTTTTTAGAATTATTTTGACATTATTTCCTTTAGATTGGAATCCATGAAAGTGTGGAGAGAGAGCTTAGGAAATGAAGAGGAAGGTGAATGAAAATGAAGACGAGAGTGTAGGGTATTTATAGGGATGGAAGTGGATGAAAATATCTTGGATATTTTATGCAATACGTCATCACTTGCATCACCACCCACTCCGCCCTACCTCACCTAGTTTTGGCCGTAATTACCCCTCCCCCAATGTGCTTGCAATGATGTTTGTACCATTGTGGACTTTTGGTTAGCTTAGGAAAGGAAAGTAGAAATATCTTGATTATTTCTACATATATGTTTTTATGTTTATATGTATATGTGTGCATATATGAATGATCATGTACACGAGGATATACCTTCATTTATGCACATGTATATGTGCATATGTATCTCTACAACGTTGTACAACTTCTATGCATTGTGTCATTACGAATCCCAATTTTGACTCCTGATCATATTTTGACTTTTCAGTTAATATACATATATTTGTAAACCAAATTTGAAAATAAATTTCTTATCTTTTTTAACTAATTAAAATGATTACGTTTCTTTTATAAAACTATATAAATTAATATAAATAATATTTTCAAAATTGTTATTATACTGATAAAGCAATACGAATGTTTCTTATGATTTTATATCAAGTATGTATATTTATAAAATTAATGATAAATTATTACTCTATAACTATTTGAAATCAATTATGAAAATCATTATAATAATTATTAAATCATTTTAATCTCAAATTATATTAAATAAATAAATTTATTAAAGTGATATATTTGAGGGTTGTTACAAACTTCCCCCCTTAAAAGAATTTCGTCCTCGAAATTGAGGATAAGAAGAAGATAACTCGAAAACAAATATATATAACGAAGTGATATATATGTATAAGATATAGCAAGTGGTACCACCATGGGCCGGTGAGTACATTATACAACATACAACTATGTATCCATTCTAAACTCAGGATAGGCTTTACACATTCTCTCCTTTGTCTCCCATGTGCAGTCTGCTGCGTCTCCACTCCATTGGACTTTAACTAGTCTTACAACTTTCCTCCTTAATCAATTCTCATCACGACTCACGATTCTCATAGGTTTCCTGATGACTGCCAAATTAGCTTCAACTTGTAAATCTTCTTGGATAGCTATTTCAATAATTTGCTCTGGATCATGCACATATTTTCATAAGTGAGATACGCGAAAGACATTGTGCGAACCCGACAACCTTTTGGGCAATTCTACACGGTAAGCCAATGGGCTAATCGGCTCAATAATGGGAAAAAGTCCAATATACCAAGGGGCCAATTTTCCAATTCGCCCGAACCTCACCAATCCTCTCATTGAGGAAACCATCAGGAATACATAATCTCCTACTGAGAATTCCAAATTTATACACCTCCTATTCGCATAACTCTTTTGCCTGCTCTAGGCTTCTCTCAACCTTTTTCGGATCATGTCAACCTTTTTCAAAGCTTCTCTAATCATGTCAAAGCCAAGTACCAATCGATCACCAATCTCGATCCAACATACTGGGGATCTACATGGATGGCTATATAAAGTTTCATATAGGGCCATGCCAATACTAGCCTGATAACTGTTATTATAAGAGAATTCTATCAGATGAAGGTAGCTTTCCCATTAACCTCTGAAATCTATGACGCAAGCTCTTAGAAGATCCTCCAACACCTGATTTACCCTTTTTGTTTGTCCATCGGTCTTAGGGTGATATGCAGTACTGATGTTTAGCTTTGTTCCCTAAGCTGTCTGCAATGCCTCCCAAAATTTACTGGTAAAGATTGGGTGTCTATCACTGTACCATGCAATCGAACAATTTCCCAAAATTTACAGGGATGAAGTGCGCACTTTTGGTTAGCCGATCTATGATGACCCAAATGCCTTCATTTCCTTTCCTCGGTCGAGGCAAACTATCAATGTAATCCATCAATATTTAGTCTCAGTTCCAAGTTGGAATTTGAAGAGGTCGGAGTGATCCAGTAGTCTTTTGTTGATCACTCTTTATTTGTTGACAATTTGCACACCTGCTAATCTGGATGGAGATATCCCTCTTCATAATTTTCCACCAAAATGTATGTTTTACGTCCCCGTACATTTTGTTAATTCCTGGGTGGATATTAAGCTTAGATTGATGGCACTCTGTCAATGCTTCTTGTCTTAAGTTGTTAACCCCTGGTACACAAATTCTCCTTCTCAACAATAATATCCCACATTGTCGATTTCAAAGCTTGAACCCCGCCCATGGTGTATTCTCTTAAAAATCTTCCTTAGCCACTGATCTTCATTCTGCTTGTTGGCGATTTTCTCTAGAAGGGTCGGGGTAACTACAAGATAAGCTATAATGGCAGGCTTTCTACTTAATGCATCTACTATCACATTGGCCTTCCCGGGTATAAATATGATATCAAGATCGTATGAAGAGAGAAATTCTAACCAATGTTGTTGCCTCATGTTTAAGTTCTTCTGAGTAAAAAGATATTTCAAAGATTTATGGTCTGTGAAGAGCTCAAACTTTTCACCTATTTAAAGAAGAAATATTATTTACTAAGGTCAATCAAAGTCTATTTAGAATTCTTACCCAGTAGATAATATCTCCACATTTTTAAGGCGAACACAACGGCTAATAACTCCAAGTCGTGTGTTGCATAATTCCTCTCGTGGACCTTCAGTTGTCTACTTGCATAAGCAATGACCTTTCCATGCTGCATTAGGACAGCACCAACTCCCTCCCCACAAGCATCTGTATATATGGTAAATCCGCATTTTCATCCGCTACTGCTAATACGGGAACAGTGGTTAATCTTTTCTTGAGCTCCTAAAAAGCTTCTTCACATTTTTATGTCCACTTAAACTTAAAATCTTTCAAAGTTAGCTTTGTTAAGTAAGAGGAAATCTTGGAGAAGTCTTGAATGAATCTTCGATAGTATCCTGCTAATCCTAAGAAAATGCGAATTCCCTTCAGAGTTTGGGGCAGTTTCCAGTCTAGAATAGCCGTAATTTTTGCTAGATCAAGTGCAATTCCTTCTCCTGACACCACGTGTCTAAGGAACCTTCTTTTTCCCAGAAGTGGCATTTTGAGAATTTAGCTTTCAGCACATTTCTCCTTGATATTTCTAATACGATTTCAAGATTCCCTTCATGTTCTTCCTGATTCCTTGAATATATCAAAATGTCATCGACAAAGACTAATACGAATTTATTGAGTACTTCTCTAACCCTATTCATAAGGTCATCAAAATAGGCGGGAGCATTTGTTAGCCCAAAGGGTATAACCATCCATTCATAGAATTCATTTGAGCTTCTGAATACGGTTAAAGGAATGCCAGGTCCATTTTCGAGAATACTCTAGCCCTATGTAATTGGTCAAACATATCATCTATGCGGGGTAGAGGATACTTGTTTTTTTATTGTTTGCTTATTTAGATCTCTATATTCCATACACAACCTTAGCATGCCATCAGACTTTACAACAAATACCACTGCTGCCTCCCAACTTGAGCGACTAGGTCTTATCAATCATTTCTTCAACAACTCGTAAGTTTGTTTTCTTAATTCTTCCTTTTATTTAGGAGCCATCTTCCGAATTGGGTGAACAACTGGACTTGTACTGGGAAGCAAATCTATGCGGAATTCAATTTCTCAATGTGGTGGTAGACTTTTTTACTTCTTCAAAAACATCAGAATATTCCCTTACCATGGGTAGATGTTTTTGGAATAAATTATGCGCACATATATAATTCTCCTTTACTGGACTAGGGTTTTCGCATTTATCACAAAAGCTTACCTCTTTTATTTCATAATAGTACTGTCCTTTTATTACAGCTTTATATTTGGACAACCAATCCTTACCGAGTAAAATTTCGAATTCATCAAAGTTAAGGACTATTGGATCGCATGGAAAAATCTGGGATAGGTAGGTAACTTGGATTTTTTAACAAACCATAACGAGATTAGCCATTTTGCCTATTGGGTTAGACACACATCTGTGAATATCTAATACTTGTGGTTTAAGTTCAAGTCCATCAATTAGTTTCTTGGAAATAAAGCTGCGGGAAGCCCCGGTATCAAACAATACTCTAACTACTTTGTCATTAATATCAATTTTACCTTCCAGTGCTCCCTTTCCCTTTACATCTTTTGAGGTTGAAGGTTCGTCTTTAATAGCAAATATTCTAGCTTGCTCTCCTTTCTTTATTAAGGGACATTCTATTATCATGTGCCCTAGCTTGTGGCAGTTGTAGCAGGTTCCCCTTTGTCTCTTAGGATTTTGCAGGTTGTGGAAAGGTGACCTTTTTGCTGGCAATTATAATAGGTTACATCTTCCAAACGATCTACTTCCAGCTTGGCTTGCTCTGGTTTTTTTCCCTTGCTAGTTAAATTTTCTTTTCTTTGAATAGTTATTGCCATTGCTTTTGTTTACAGGTGGGTCTTTCTTGTCTAGGGTTTCGTATCGGAAACCTATATCCACCAAATCCATGAAAGTCCCTTTCACATGCGTCGTCATTCTGTCTTGATATTGTTTCTTCATTCCATAAATAAACATTTCATTCTTTTTCAAAGGAGTGTCAATTAGACCAGGTCCAAATCATGACAATTCATTTAATTTGTTAGTATACTCTTCTACAAACATTTCCCCTAGTTTCAAATCCATAAAGCTTTGGTAAAGGCATGCTTTTTCAAATGCAGGCATATACTACTCTTCTAATACCTCCTTGCATTGCGCCTAAGAAAAATTGTCTTCCGATTTAGTCATAGTAATGGACTCCCACCAGGCAAGAGCTCCATCTTGTAACTGCCAAGTGGCCAGGAATCTCTTTCTGCTCATCTGCAATATTTAGCCTTTTGAAAATCCTTTCATATGAACAGATCCATGCTTGAACTTCTACGATGGATTCCATTCCCTTGAATGGCTTTCCTCCCAAACTGGTATAGTCCTTGCATAAAGTGGCAAAGTTGATTTGCGGTTGCACCCGAATTGTTGCTTCTTCGATTATTGTGGCTGTGGGAGTTCGACCATTTGTATTTGTGGTACTGCTACCTCCCCTTCCCCTACGTTGTCCTCTTCTTCCACTCATTTCCTACTATTTACGTATAGTAAGGAAATATCTTTTTTAGAATATATAAACGAGATATCTTAGGGAACTGGCAAAAAGTTTGAATATACTTTTTCAGATGAAAACTTTTAAAAGTGCAGTCTCTCAGACTAAACTCATTCTTGGGAATTACTAACCCTATCTCTAATGAGTTGACCTCATCAAGGCTTAACTATTAACTCAACCTAAGCTCTGACATCAAATATGATGGCCCAGCCTCTTCGACACTTAGAAATCGACACTAGTACATCCTCGGATTCACGTGCCGCAAATCCAAGCGCTGGAGAGGCAGATTATCATGGGGTAAAAGAAAATGAAGATAGAAGACAGAACAATAACAAGATCTCACATCGTATTTAACAAGTGGTAATCATTTAAGTAGTACATATAATCACTCTCAAAGTGAGATATCAGAGTCATGATAAGTAATAACCCAGTTGGGATAGTTATAACGGCCTATCCCTACGGGTATTGATAGAAACATATACATAATACAAAAAAGCGAAAACTGATGGTAATAAAAAAAATCCAAATTGCTTCATGCTTCAGGCTTCATGCTCTATATGCTCCAAATAATCCAAAATGCTCCTAATCTGCTAACTACTAGGCAAACCGGGGAAAATTAGGGAACCCTAAGTTTTAGGGGAAAGAAAAATAAATTCCCGAGACAGTCATGGGACTGGTTTGAGAAATTCAAAATACATTTCTAAAAAAGAAAAGGTATCTCACAAGGCCGCACCCACGCATAAATACGGACAGGTTTTACCTTATGATAACCAAAATATTGATACACAAAAATCATTTATTATTATTTTTAAGGACATTCCTTTGACAACATTTGCAAGTAAACTTATTAATCTTAGCCGAAATTATTACCATTATTAAATTCCAGATATGCTAGGCTCTACAAACAAAACTCTTACAAGGCTCATTCGAAGAATGAATTTCCATACAATGGAAGGTAAGGGACTACCTTCCGTATAGTACATCTCTAAAGGAATGTACCTAGGATACATAAATAATCCTCCTGTCTGGCAAGACCGGCCTATCCTTATTTGGTACTCATACATGGCATGGATAGAACCAAATATGACATCACCTCGGTCGTAACCGACCTATCCGGGATCCTATAGCATACTCGATATATAGAGAGTAATCTAGAAAGGTGATGACCATACCCTAATGGTTGCGAAACACATAGCCTTGCGGTGTACCCTGTTTAAGCCATTACCGGGTGATGAGGCCTGAGGTAGCAATTACCTTTCACATAGCACATTCCACTTTGAATGCCACACAACCATCCCATAGTCACACAAGTGATTTCTATAAACTTATAACTCCTGAGCTCATACGTCTCAGGAAAGGGTGTTATGCTAAGAGAAGTTTCCTTCTCCGCCACCAAACAGATGATACATTCATAGAGATCAATTTATTTAACTAGAAAGGCAACGTCGAACATTCATCCATACAAGTTATCCAGGAACTGGACAAACCGAAAGCACTCTCCTACCACATCCTGTCGGGAGTTACCCTTAGGATCAGTAGTGAGAAGTCCTTGCATCGAAGATCTTAAATGAAGAACTACTACCACATAATATGATATGGGAAATTTCCCCCAAGGGTCAGTGACAAGCAACCCTACATTCCATCTTCCAAATCATATCCATGTCTTTACTTCGAATATGTAAATTGGTTTGAAGTGGTTTTCGGATAGAAATTACCCCAAATCCGACCCCGGTCCCCTCGAACCAATCATCGATAAAATGATGTTCTGTGAATAGAAAATCATTCTTTAATAGATTAAGTTCTTTTTATCAAAATCTATTCTGGAGATACATATTTCTAAAACATTCTTTCTGGTATACACGGAATCATTAAAACTCTCTTATCAATTCCTTTGATTACTTTAAACCTTTTTAAACTGGGAATAGTTCGAAATCATTTCATTTTTCACTTAAGAAAATATTGATCTGAGCAAACCAAATTCACTATCCCATCCATTGGGCTAGTTCGGATAGCCAGAGAGAGCCGAAAACTGGTTTTCCAAACTCAAGCCTAGACACTATCTCTTTGACACCCATAAGGCGGTCAAGTTATTTGATCGACTCTAAATCATTTAACATTTAACCATTCCATAAATCCTTTAAAATGCTTTATAAATCATTTGACCACATTTACAAAATATTTGAAAAAGAACGGTGACATTTAAAACTATATTTCAAAAGTTATAGAAAAGTGTTGCGGCAAGTGCTTTTTAAGCTATATTGATCAAAATGACTTTTTATCATTTGGAAATCCATTTTTATAACTCAAATAACTTTTAAACATTTTAAAAGATTTTTAGAATTTATTTCATAATTTTAACTATTTTAAAATATCATTTTCAAAGAAATCCTTTTATGGATTCCGAACTACAAAACCACGATTTTTCTAAAAACTTGTTTTACTCATATTTCAAAATCTACTTATCGTAATCTCAATTTTCTTTCTTTATTTTAAAACTATGGATATAATATTTCGGAAAATTATTATCTTGAACAATACCGAGCTATATCCCATTATTTATACTCATTTGACTTTTATGGCGCGAAACGAACTGCCTTTACGCGGCGCGCCTAATTTTGACTAAAATTTCAATTACCTTTCAAACTTCACCAAAACACATTCATATGTTTATAAAATATTTCAAACTCATTTTCAAACTATTTTAAAAAGGTTTAACATTCTGTATACACCAATTCATTAAATAGAGGAAAGTCATTTCCATTATGCTTATCGACATGTATTTCAGTAACTTGCATATATATTCAGCAGTCATATTAAACAATCATCATCAACAATCATAATCAAACATATATGACATCCAATAGCATATAATACTATAGTTGAGGAGTTTCTTACCTTGGGATCAAACGATTAACTAATAATCGGCTATAGCTCCGCTATTTGGGTTTTAAAGTTCACGATCCTCTGGATTTGAGCTCCTAGGTGGTTCGGCCTAAACTTGGAAGGGCTTGAAGAGCTCATGGACTAGGGTAGAGGAATGGTAAGGCTCAACCTTCAATGGAGGAGGAGGAGGCCGTGAAAGATGACGAAGAAAAGTGGAGTTTTGGAGTCATTTTGAGGTGCTTAAGTGTATATTTTGACATATTTTTTAAGTATATGTTATAATTTAAATTTTTTTGAGAAATATTTTGACATTATTTCCTATAGATTGGAAGCCATGAACTTGTGGAGAGAGAGCTTAGGAAATAAAGAGGAAGGTGAATGAAAATGAAGTGGAGAGTGTAGGGTATTTATAGGGATGGAAGTGGAGGAAAATATATTTTATGCAATACATCATCACTTGCATCACCACCCACTCCCCACCTACCTCACCTAGTTTCGGTCGTAAGTACCGCCCCCCATGTGCTTGCAATGATGTTTGTACCATGGTGGACTTTTGGTTGGCTTAGGAAGTAAGGAAAGGAGAAATACCTTGCATATTTTATACATATATGTTTTTATATTTATATGTATACATGTGCATATATGAATGATCATGTACATGAGGATATATCTTCATATATGCGCATGTATATGGGAAAATGTATCTCTACAATGTTGTACAACTTCTACGAGTTGTGTCGTTACGAATCTCGATTTCGATTCCCGATCATATTTTTGCTTTTTAGTTAATATACATATATTTGTAAACCAAATTTGACAATATATTTATTATCATTTTTAACTAATTAAAATGATCACATTTCTTTTATAAAACTATATAAATTAATATAATAATTATCTACAAAATTGTTATTATTCTCATAAAGCGATACGAATTTTTTCTTATGATTTTAAATCAAGTATGTATATTTATAAAATTAATGATAAATTATCACTCTACAACTATTTGAAATGAGTTATCAAAATCATTATAATAATTATTAAATCATTTTAATCTCAAATGAATTTAAATAAATAAATTTATTAAAGTGATATAGTTGCGGATTGTTACATTTACAGTAAATAATGTCTAAAATAACATTGTTTTTGACTCATTAAAGATATGTTTGGGAAATGTGAAATCTTCATTAAGATTGGAATTATACTAATAATAGAATATGGAAATATTTTTCTTAAGTAATTAAAGAGAAATGATTTGGTATTTTCGAAATTAGAAAGACATTTAATAACCCCGTATATGCTGAAAAAGAAAATGGTTTAAAGACATATATCTCTAAGAAGATATTTTACTAGGATAAAAGATATTGATTAATTAAATAACAACCATCCACATACTTGACATCTTTTATCGATAATTAGTTCGGAGAAACCGGGATTGGATTTGGGTGATTCCTATTCGAAAACCACTACGAACCAATATATGCGTTCGAAAGTGAAGAGATGTTGAAGACAATGATTCAGAAGACAGAGATCTTCATAATGCAGGGTTGCTTGCCACTAACCGCTGGGATAATTCCTATATAATATATATGGAGGCAGTGGTATCTTCATTTTGAAATCTTCGATTCAAGGACTGCTTGCTACTAATCCTAGGGGTGATTCCCAAAAAGAATGTAGTAGGAGGAGTGCTTTTGATTGGTCCTATTCCTGGAAAACTTGTATGGATGAGTATCTAACATTGCATTTCTAAGACCACTTACATTGATTTTTACAATGGTACATCCGTTTGGTGGTGTAGGAGGCAACCCCTCTCACACTTAACACTCTTCCCTGAGGCATATGAACTCGGATGTTGTACTTTTACTGAAAACAATATTGTGTTATTAGAAATGGCTATATGGCATTCAAAGTGGGATTTGTTTTGTAAAAGGTAATACGTTACCTCAGGCCTCAACCTGGAAATGGCTAAAACAGGGAATGCCGTAAGACTATGTGTGTCACATCCATTAGGGTATGGTCAACACCTTTCTAGATTACTCTCTATATATCGGGTTTATTGTGTATGCTATGGCCACGGATAGGTCAGGAATGACCGGGGTGATGTCATATTCGGTACTATCTACAATCATTATGTTGATCACTAGAAAGGGGTAGGCTAGTCTTGCTAGATGCAAAGGATCGTTTGTAGGTATTTGGTACATTCCTCTAGAGATGTACAATAAGGAAGGTAGTCCATTACATGTCATTGTATGGAATCCATTCTCCAATAAGTGCCTTCGGACTTAGTTGTAAACCTATTATGCTGGAATTTAATCAATATAACAATTTCGGCTATGATTAATATGTATTCGTAATCTAGACACTATTATAATATCATTGGATTTTACATTGAAATGTTTTGGTTATCATAAGGTAAAAACTCATCCGTGTTTATGTGTGGCTTGGTCTTATGAGATACCCTTTGTTTTCAAAAATGTCTGTGTTTTGTGTTTTATCACACCAGTCCCATGACTGACCTGGAGTTTATTTTCTTTCCTTTATCACACCAGAAGAGAAGGAAGGGTCAGACCTAGGGTAACTGTAGCCGCCACATAAGGAGCGGTCGACCGCCCCTACCTATGTGTCGACCGCCCCTGGTCGACCGATTATAGTAGCGGGTCGACCTGTGGACCCAGATTAATTAATATAAAATGTTAATATTCCCATTCAAATTGTTTCCGTTCCAAATTCGTTTTTCGTCCATAATTTCTTCGTTTGGACTTTGATCGCATAACTCCAAATATATAAGTTGCTCAGAATTTCGCTACAAACGCAATGGTGCAAGTTTCATGGTCAAATTCTATCGTTTGCACAATTTCCATTTTTTAAGCCTAATTAATTGACTAACTAATTAAATAACTAACACCAAATACGGGGTGTTACATCTATTTTAATAAAAAGTTGTTTTGAAAAAGGAAGTAAATTTGGAAGTTTTTTGGGATTCTCAGTGAAGTTTAAAATTGGTTAGGCCAAAAAATTTCAGTTTAAAGGTTTTTGGTAAAGCGGTTTTTTGTTTTTGAAATAAATGGAAAAGAGAATGTATGTTTGGCTCGATGATTAATCCTATTTTGTAAATTTAGAAGTTTTTTTAAAAAAACTTCTGAAGGATTGGATGAATGGAAATGGTACTTGGTTAAAATGGGGGTAAAGAGAATAGAAGGGTAAGAATGCCCGATAATGAAGATAGGAAGAATATCCCGTATAAAGAAAAGACGAAGAAAAACAACCGAAATAGATTTGTAGATATCTCTTTTAAGGTTAGTAAAGAAAAGCCCAATGACTAAAGCAGTAGCCAGACACAATGCAGTGAGTAAATGAGGAAAACAATAAAAGAGGAAAAAAGCTATGTAAGGAGAAGCCACTTGAAGGCAATTTAGGTAGGATAAATTTTATTAGTAGCAATATTAGGAAATTTAAATAGGAACGATGTTAGGAATTTATATTAAAATATTGTTAGCAATCTAGTTAGGAACGATGTACGAAATGTAACGACCTCGGATTTTATATAAATTTAAATTGATAATTAATTAAAATTTTGAATTAAAATTGTATAATTAATGGTAAATTAAAGCGAGTTTCCCCGAGTTTTGATAAAAATATATTTAATCATTTTGAATTTAGAAATTGTATATATATGTGAATATATATATATATGGGTATATATGAGTAGATTTGAATTTATATATATATATATATACACATTGAATTTGAATTTAAATCTTAAATAAATGGGTTAGAAATAAATATAAAAATATAGACATTTGACACAAATATAATAATAAATAATTTAGAATTTAGAATTGATGGTTTAATAAATATTTGAGTTTATAATAATATATTTACACAATAATAAATGTATATCAAGACGATAAAAAAAATATAATAATAAATATTCAAGCTAAAGATATAAAATAAATAAATATATATATATATATAAATCTTAATATCATAATACAAAATAATACAAATAGAATGAAACCAACAAAAATATAAATAAAAGAAAAAATAAATAAAATAGAAGTTCATTTACATTATAAAGTAAGGAAACAAGTAAACATAAGAACAAATAAATATAAGTATGATGATAAGTATGAACAAAATTGAAATACATGTAGGAAGAAAGGTAGGCAAGTAATATATTATATATACTATAGCAATGTAGAGATGCAAGGAAATAAAGAGGAATACATATATTTGTAGGCAAGAAGAAATAAGTCAAAAACAAGAAATCATATTAGTACATACGAATTGAGAAATGGGGATAAGTATGACAATGTAAATTAATGCTTGTACAAAATGTATCATTTCAGCCACCATATAAAGAAAGATCACTGACCAAACAAATAAAAATACATGCAAGATTGTACATACAAAATTAAAGAAATAGTATTGTAAACATGATAAGGCACCAAAGCATTAAATGCTATCATCTTAAATTTGCTGGAAAATTATCATCAGCCTCCATACAAAAAAAAATATCCCTGCCTATTGGTACTGAAAAGAAGAAAAATATATACATCAATCGTACAAACATATTTTATCACCCAGTACATAACAAAATATATCAACCTGTGAACTTACTTTTATATATATCATCTTCTCCTTTCTATTCGTTCCATTTAGGCTGAGTAAAAACTGAGGGAAGCAACAACTAAAACCTTAAACAAAAATTCAATCCAAACAAACAACTTAAATCAAGACAATCAGAAAATCAAAAGGCCAAAAAGGTTTCAGCTTGCATTTTTACAACCTGTTTAAAGAAGCTCTGTTTCTTCTAGAAAATAGGTGAGTATTATTCTTTTAAAAAGCTTAAATATTTGAATAAGTTGGTTGCATGCTAGTTTTTCTGAAATGAATATGTATTGTGTGTATATATAAGTGCAATCTGTTGAGTATATGTAAATGTATATGAGTGTATGCCTGTAACACCTCTGTTCCCAGTTTCAAACTCAGTATTTGATTTAAAATACTCTATCTCTTGATCTAGTCGTTATTAGGATTTAGTATTTAAATAGAATTTGTTTGTTTTATCATAAATTAAAGTTTAAAAAATATATGCAAGATAAAAAAAATTTGTATTGACTCTGGAAATCAAGAACAACAGAGAAAATTTAAAAGGAGTCTAAATTCAAACATTGTGATTCATTGATTCAGGCTTAAAAACAAATTACTTAATCAAAAACTTGATTTTTAAAAGAAGAATCAGAACATTTAGTTGGGTTTTGAGTTTATAATTCTGGGTTGACAGAAAATGGAATTTGAGTAGTTCCTGGCGATCTAGTTGATATGGGGTGTCGAGATTCTTTTTGGAGGTAGAAGTGTGATCGGAGAGTCATGGAAAATTGCCGAAATGGGGATCAAGGCATTGTGGTGTCGGCGATGATTGTTTTAGGTCTGTAACCCTAGTTTGGACAGGATGGACATTTTTGATCGGCGCGACGTCTCTGGTGGATCGAGTTCCACAAAACTCGGGGAGATGGAAGGAGGGATGTGGACGAAGTCGTAGCCGGAGGCGCTGGTACTCTGGTGGCCTGAGGTGCCGGAACGAGGTGGCCTTAGGTGGTTCAGTTTTGTTTCTGATCGAGTCAGGTTGTTCGATTTTGTTTTGATGATTTTATCATCACTTTGATGATCGGAATGGGTTCGAGTATCGATCGTCGATATGGGGAGGTGGTCGATGTTGGTCGGAGGAGGCTGCTTTTCTGATGATTTTTGGGTTGAAGCAGGAATAGTTTACTTGAGTTTTCTCGAGTGATTCTGTGTTTTGATCGGGGTGGTTTAGGTTTGGACTCGAAGCAGTTGTTGCTAGTCTCGAGTCATTTGTACTATTACAGGTTTTTGTAAAACCTGACAGTTTGAATTTAAAGTAAAAATTTAAATAGAATTAAATGGTGAGATAGATTTAAAAACAAGTTTAAATTTTGTATGGAGTTTAGATTCAAATAAACTTTTAAATCTTAAAGTTTTAAAATGGAATTTGGATTTTAAATTAAATTTTTAAATCAAGATTTTAAAACAAAGTTAAAATCAAAGTTTAAATCAAAAATTAAAATATGGATTCAAATCTCTTTGAATCCAAATCTAGAAATTTAAATTAGTTTTAAATCTGTATGTGTTTTAAACAAGTTTAAATTAAATAGCTTTTAAAAGTATATTTGTTTTCAAACAAATATTTAAATTGATTTTGATAAAATTCTTTTATAAAGGTTTTCTTAATTTTGAGTGAAAAGTTAAATAAATTGTTTTAACTTGAATTTTCAAGATAAAATGTAATGTATTTTAAAGCTTAAATTTTTAAATAAAAATTTAAGTAATTTTAGTTAGAACTTTCTTATATAGGTTTATAAGTGGATATTTAAATTTGGTAAATGTTTAAATATATAATCATTTTGAATCTTAAATTCAAAATGGAATTTGAATTTAAATTTAAAAGTTTAATGTTTAAAATACACTTAAATGTTAATGAAATCATTAATAAAGAAATTAATTATCTTAGAGATAATTAAGGTAATAAAATGATTCAAATTAATAAGGTAATTAAAGAATGATTTATTTAATTTATAAATAAATAATTTAGATTAATTTATAATTATAAATGATTAATAATGAATTAATCTAAGATAATTCCTTAAGAAAGTAATTAAAGAAATGTTATTAGTTAATGAAGATAATTAACTAGGAATTATTAAGTAATTAAATTAATGTGATTAATTTTGATAATTAATTAGATTAATTAATTAAGATAATCAATTGTAAATTGTTAATTGCTTAATGAAAGCAATTAAGGGGTTAATTAATTATGTAATTGGTTTAAAGGTTAATTTAATTAATATGATTAATTAAGAATAATTTAATTAATTAAAATGTTTGATTAATTAATTTATATCAAATGATTTGTAATTAATAAGTCAGGATTGGATAATTAATTCATAAGTAATAAATTTAATTGGAAATAAATTGAATTAATTAGGATTAAATAATTAATTAATCGTGCTTATAAATGATTATTGAATGCTTGACCTTACTTATAAATGATTATATTGAATAAGATGCCTTGAATTTATTGTCCTATTTGATCTGTAATGTTTTGTTCTGTAGATTGAGTTGTGTATAATTTAATCATTTATTTGTGATACATCTGTATATATTTGTGATCTGTGAATAAAAGATAAGCGTTATAGTTATACCGCTTATCAACTATATTTCTGTATCTTGATCTGTGATGATTGATGATGTTGCACTACTGTGTGAAACCCCTGGACTACACCATACACACACAAATATGGATTTCACGAGGAAATCGATTAAGTCACAGATGATTTTAAATCTAATGTTTTTGAGATTGAAATTTTAATTTCAATTGATTTTGAAATTGGAAATTGGGGTTTAATATGAAAAGCTTTTGAAAAGAGTTTTAAAGATATTTTGAATATCTTGAAATTTAAATAATTTAATTTGAATTCGAATTCAAAATTTGGAATTGAATTCCATGATTGGGAATTTATGGTTAAAGATGTTATAAATGTGTTTATATGAATTTAAACCATTTTAAATGTATTATTTTGAGAAATTGAATTTAACCCAAGTTATACTTGAAAGGCTTTAACTTGAGCAAATGTAATCGGATTTTCCTGAAATGAAAACTCTTGTTTCCAACTGATAATAGCTTTCAAATAAAGAAGGGGTTTCCTAGTTATAATTTAAATCACATGTGAAATATAAATTGTCTTGAAAGTTATAAATTGAGTTTTGATAAAGATATGAATGGGTAATTCACTTTTTAAAAGGAATTGTTTTGAAAGCTATGAATTAAATCTTTGATTTAAAGATTTAACGAGTTAATCAAATTGAAATAGGAATTGATTTGGAAAATCTATCTTTGTGAATTTGGGTGAACTTTGTGAATTGAATCTTTTTATTTAAAAAGATTGGAAATGGTAATGTATTTAAACCATTTGAAAGAAAAGTTTTGGGTAATCAGTTGTGACTTAATTGAAATCCCAATATCCATATGTTATTAAATACTACGCTCATTATTCGGTTTAGCCGGGAAAGGACCTTTGTGTCATATAACCCATTCCGAATAATGATACGACGTATATGGATAGCATTTGAAGACCGGTGGTGAAGACCGGATATTTTCGAAAACGAAAGGACAACTCATCCAATGTCTCTGCATCGGCTGATCTCCGATATAGAGATTTGATCACCCTTTGTGATGGGAAGTCCGGACGTGATTAGAAATTATTCGGATTTGGAAGGGCTTCTTCGGAAGTGCCTTCAGTTCTGTTCCAAAACCGGAACAGACTTGTATGGCAGTATGTCTGACACTACACTTTGAGATATAAAGCTGATTTCTTTCAAATACATTTCTGTTTGGTGGCGGAGATTTATTCTCTTAGCTTAACACCCTTCTCTGAGACGTACGAGCTCAGAGGTTATGTAGTTGAAGGTTATCAGTGATATACTCCCAATTTGGTAGTGTGGCATGCTGAGTACTGCTGTGTGTTGCTGATCATTTGTTGATCAAAGCATGGCTTTCGTATAAAGCGTAGCTTTGTGGACGAGACCTCATCGAGCTTCACAGACCGGAAATGGTCGAAACAGGAAAGATGCAGCAAGGTTTCAGGGGTAGCTCCCCTAGGGTATGTCCATTCCTTCTGGAAAAGGGTGGTATCATGGTATGGAGTCCAGATGCTTACTCATGTGGACACTATAGTATATTTACTACTGTGTGATGTTGGTGTAGAGGGCCCTCGGATAAAGGTCCCAAAGGACCGGGGGTGGAATATCTTAGGTTTACTACGGGAAGGGGGTAACCGGCCTTGTGTTGGCAGAGAGCCAGGTGGTTCTCGGGGCGTCCCTCCAGAGGCGTTCCCATGTGGCATAGGAAGTTCCTTAGCCTGACCATTTGTTGGAAATCCAATTCCCAATACAAACCCTGTATGGTTTTAGTTGTAGAACCTACCATTTACTTATGGTGGTCACCACTGTTTAGATGGTAGCTATAGTAGGCATACGATACTGGTCGTATGTTGGCTAAGATTATCTACTTTCAAAATGGTTTTCTGCACTATGCACTAGTAATAATATCAAAAGAGTTTTGTTTGCGTAGTAAGTATGTTTGACTATCATAAGAAGAAATCTCCTCCAATTCTGCGTTTTGCATTGTGTGTGTGGCGGGAGGTCTTATGGTAGTTTCATTTTCCAAAAGCATTGCGGATTTCAATGTTTAAAGTTCTTTGTTGTTTGTTTTAAAGATAAACTGTTTTTGTTACTCACACCAGTCCCACGACTGACCTGGAGTTTATTGTTCCTTTCCTAAACTCTGGGTCCCCATAATTTTCCACACGGGCAGTCTAGAGTTGGGTTTTTCAGATAGTTAGGTTCAGTAGATTATCGGGAGCCAGTTCAGTGTTGGAGTTCACTCACTGACCGACGTTGCTTATCTTGGTGCAACGTGATGGTGGTTCGAGCTGATGTTTGAGTTGTTGGAGTCATTCTCCTTTGTAGATCATTTGGAGTGATCTCTTTCATTGTTGTTATTTCCGCTGTAGCATTGTATCATACCTCTGATATTGCTGTGTATTATTGATATCATTGTTGTATATCATTCTGGATATTGTATTCATTGGAGTTGTATATGATATCATTTATTTCTTTCTTCCACTGTGTTGTTATACTTACTGTGTTATAAGCTCCGGCACGAGTCGAATTTCAACGATTGGATCTGCGGCACTTGAGTACAAGTGAAGTACGGGTGTTGATTTTCGAACGCTGAAATTTGGATCGTGACACGAAATTAGAGGAAAAGCGTAGGAAGAATGGATAATTGCCATAAATATATGCAATAATTGTGCATATCTTTTAGAAGTCCCCCTCATGTGCTATTATAATCACCACTAAGGTTGAAAGTGGAAATAACATGAGTAATAGGAAAACAATAGAATGGAGTTATCCTTACCTTCTCCAGTTTTCATTTTTTTAAGTTTAGACGATATGTTTGAAAAATGGTTTGGTATGACAACTGAGTTTTTTGGTGCAACAAGATAAATGCTCTGAGTTAAAAAAATTTATTTTTATAGAAGTATGTCTTTGATGTAGAAAGTCCTTAAAAAGGAAAAGGTTAGAATGAGAAATTTTTCATGGCTCCTTTTGGAAACCAAGCAATTCTTGAAAATGGTTTCTAAGTTTATATTTTCAAAGATGAAAGTTTTGGATTAAGTACTTCATGACTGTGAAGTTTTAATTTTATAAGGAGTGGTGAAAAGCAAACAAATTGTTGATATGGAATATATATGGATGAATGCCTTGGTAAGACGTGGTAAAAGTCATGGTTATGAATAAAACAACTACGAATGCTCGAAGGGTAGCAAAAAGGAATCCCCGTTGATTATAAGGAATATTGGAATGAACCTAGGACTATTTGATTAGACATATGTGAAAGTCATAAGAAGAACCCTCAAAGGAATGGGGAGTGGTATTAATGTACACTTTTGCGAGTCCTAGAATATACTTGCATGAAAGATCAAGGATAAAGATTTTAAATACCAAAGTTTAAGAATACTATCAAGAGATTTTGATTGAAAGAATATAGAGTATGATTGAAGAAGAGATTAAAGAGATGACAAACACAGATAAAGGATGTTGGTTGACTCAAGGTAAAAAAATGGCAAGACGGTGGTAGGAAAATTATTCCACAAAGCTACTTTTTTGATGAGTTATTCTAAATGTGCATAGTTTACATTTCTTACCCACTACAGAATAGGAACTCACAATTTAGCCCATAATCAACAGTAATAATTGAAGTAATGTATGGACCATGTTTATAAGAAGCCAAGAAGATAAGTTAAGACATATGGGTTATAGTAGAATGGCATACTAGAAATGTCCATTTTGATTAAGTAAGGAGTGATAAGGCCACAACGTCATTAATACCAGTTGATGTTGAAGAGCATCTTCTAACAATTATTTATTTTATGATATTTGGGTTGTAATCACTAGTTGTCTCCTTTCGAGCATTAGAAAAGTGTACAATATGGTATGGGATATGTACATATTTCATTAAGGGATTTTTTGTATAAAGGACAAAAAAATTATTTTTTTAGCCTCAAGGACACAACCTCAATATTTTAATAACAAGGACAAACATTCTCCCAAAACTAGTGATAAGGAAAAACATTCTTCCAAAATTAGTCAAAAGGACAAACAGCCAAAATTATCAACCACCACTCGTCGCACTACCACCCACCATCATCACCTGCACCACCAGCCTCACCGTCGACCCCAACATCACCTGCCGCCATTACATGCTACCAGTAGATCTTAACTTAAAAATTGATACCTAAAAACTGCTTCTGGTAACTAAAAAATGATACCTAAAAATTGCTAACTAGAAACTAATACTTAAAACTGCTACCGACAATTAAAATTGATACCTAACAGTTGATACTCAAATAAACCACCCATAATCTCCTAGGTTCTCAAATTTATCAAATTCGATCACCATTATCTAAGTTTACAGGTCATTCTTGAACAAGCATTTCAATCATAATAATCATCCTTGTAGAAAATTAGTCCATCATCGTATTTAAAGCACAAATAGACCACCCATAACAACATCTATAGAGCTCATGAAATTGCATCATTATCTCATACAACGATGCTTTGACTCAAGCATCTCCATTCTCTGATGCAAACCAGATCGAGTGACTCCACTACAGCGTAAGCATGGATTTCGTTCAACTAAGGTAGTGTGCACAATAGCGGACATGACAATGGTTCATCTCTAGGTAAAAAATAAAATAGTTTTTAAAAAAATGATACTTACTATCACTAAAACTGATACCTAAAAAATGGATCCTCAAGTTAATAGTAAAAATGATACTCAAACAAAATTCATTAAATATTTGATACTAATGAAACACTAATTCAACTCAATGATCATCATATTTACTATATAACAAATTCATTTTTTATATAATCAAACAAACAAAACAGTAAAAAACTTCCACACCGCATTATTTTAAAAATTGAGACTCGGAAAAAACAAAAATGATGCCTAAAAACTGATCCTCACTAAACTCAACACAGCAATACATTATCAATAAAACCAATATGAATGCAAAAAGCAAAATAACAATTAAAAAATGTTCGCTTTAAAATGTGAATTTATTACAGTATAATAGTTTAGTTATACACAAAAATCACAAACTCAAAAATAAAAAATATTTAGAAAATGATACCAACAAACTGGAAAAATGATACCAAACAGCTGTACCGCTTCTTCTCCCCTAATTCTTCCATGGCTTGCTCTTCTTCTTCCTCGACTTGCTCTTTTTCTTCCTCGAATTGTTGTTTCTTCTAAAACACCACTTCACTATGGCGTCCCTGCCACCAGAGCCATCAATTTTCCATCATCATATGACTTCAAATGGAGCTACTTCAAAACCTTAGCTGCAGCCATCCACCGTCGAACCAACCACCCTCGCCGCCAATGTCGTCGTAGCAACCACCCTCGCCGACAGTGCTGCCTAAGCTTGTTGCCGCTCTAGACTCATTTGCTTGTTTGTCCTGGTCGCTAATTTATTGTCTTGTTTTCGAATTGAAAAGTTGTCCTTCATGCTAAAATACTGAAGGCCATTCCTTGAGGCTAAATTGCTAAGAAATTTTTTTCTTGACGCTATTTTCCTGTTTTTTTAATGTGTTGATTTTCTAGATGAGCTTTGACCGCTATATATATTGGGAAACAGTGTAAATAAGAAAATCTCATAAGGACACTTAACCAGCGATGAATGCAATTAAAGATGGAAGTTTATAAAATAAATTAGGAAATTAAGTTAGCAACTAAAAAAAGAATGCTTGAATCCAAAAAACTTTAGAATTTTGAAAAAAAATAAATTTTAGCTAGCGGAGGATAGGAGGTTATTATGGAATCATGGGTCACATTCTGTATGTCATAAAAGCTAAAATTTATAAATATGTTTGTGTGTTGTTTGTTATAAAAGTAAAGGTTTTCCAAACCTAAGATTAACTGCACAATGTTAGGGTTAATCATATGCATTAACTCATTGACCAAATCCAGATTACATTAAGATGTGGCTTGATTTGTTTTAAGGATGGAGAGGCAAATGTTTTGAAAAATTATGTTAAAATGCTTTTGGAAAGTTGTGTTCAAATGCTTTTGAAAAGTTTTGTTTAAATGCTTTTGAAATGTTGTTTGAATGCTTTTGAAGATTTAATTTTCAAACTATTTTGCAATTTGATTTGAAGCAGAAAACGTTTTTTAGTTGGAAAGTGAGAAATTTTCTGATTTTCAAATGCCACATGTTTAGCATAGAGACTGTAACGACCCGTATTTTTAGCTATTTTAAATTATTAAATTTAATGTAATGATTAAATAAAAATGGTTAAAAATAAAAATTTAATGATTTTGAATGCAAGTATTGGATATAAACTTAGATAAAATTTTGAAATAAACTAATTTCGAAGATTTGGCATAACGAGTACTGAAATGAAATTATATATATTAACTGGGTTTATAATCAATAACTGAAGTTGAATAATAATTGTGAACTATTTAGATAGAGATAAAATGATGTTGATAACTAAAATTCGTTTAAAAATCCAACATTGAAATTTGTTGAATATTGAACAATTAAATTGTTAAATTCAATATTGGGAAATTATTTGAATAATTGAATAATGGGAATTGAATGACTGTAAAATAAAAATAGTTGCTCTATAATTTGAATTTGTTAAATCTTATAGTTTCATTAACTAATATTTCAAAAGATAGTGATTTATTGAATTATCCAAATTGATCACACTTAATACTGCAATTATTTGAATAATTGAATTTAGGATTTAATATGATTGAAAATGATACGGAAGTTGATGTAAATTTTATTTATACAACAATGAAGATTGTTAACATTTAAAATTGGATTTAAAAGCGAATAATTAGAAATTGAAAATTTTATATTATAATCGAGACGTTAAAATAGCGATCCGGGGCACAGTCTCGAATTTCGACGAAACCAGTTCCATTGGGTCCGTATTAGTGTGTTATTTTTGGATTTCAAATTTCATAGCGTTGGGAGTTATCATTTGGTCGTACGGGTTAGAAACGCGTTGAATTTAATATTTTAATTCGATTCAAAAAGCTATCTTCCACATACGATTGAATTAGGTCCCGAAACTTGTTCCATTGTGTTCGGAATATGGGTAAAATATTATAAACGCCAAGCGTCACGCTTCGTTTGTAGTTCAAAAATAATTCGGGTGAATAGTGTTTTAGAACGTTGCCTATATAAGGACCCTTACCCCAGAACCCTAGCCCTAAACTATAGCCGCAGCCCTTCAATTTTTATGACCGAAAATTGATCTCCTTCCCCTTCAAATTTCTCCACATCCATGCACAATTAGAGAAATATTTCAACTAGGAAATCGAAGAGCTCGTCGAGCTTGACGTATCCAACGGTGAATTTTCAATATAGATGCCAGGATTTTCCAAAATCTGGTGATGTTGGGTTAACGTTCGAGCGCGTTTCACAAGGAGGGGGCGGCACTAGGGAGCTGCGGTCGTTGGCCGATGGTAGGGCTTGCGTGGGGCTGTTAGTTGGTAATGTTCGATCGTTATGTAGTGGGTTGTGGGAGGAGGTAGGATCGGTCAACGTTTGAATGGCTTTGGGTTTCTTCGTTTGCGATTTGATTGGAGCACGGTTACAAGAAGAAGAACGCGGCGGCCAAATCTCCTCTCTTCAAATCGAACGGTCCAGATCTGGTTTTATATAAATAAATGAAAAATGTAATTTATTTATATATTAATTCGTGAAATCTTATAAATTACGTAACTTTCGCATACGTTGTCAGAATTGGATGAAACAAGCGGTGATGGGATCGTGGCGACGGGCACTACATTCGAGAACTGATTTGGAGTCGTTTGGAGCTAGTCAAAATTTTAGGTTAGATCGAACGTCGTTCGATTTGATTTAAAAATTGAAAACTCAAGGTGAGTGTTTTATAACGCTCACAACGTACTAGAATGTTTTTGTGCAAGTTACATTTGATATTATGAAGTGATATAAATTTTATTGGTCGTTGTTTGATAAATTTAATTGTCATCTAGATTGTCAGTGAATTAACTGTTAAAATTAAAATTGACAGTCAAATTGAAATTGGGATCTAATTGCCAGTAAATTACCTGATATTGACAACTATGAAATTGCTGTGAATTATATTGATGATTTGGATGACTGATTGTGATGGATGCCAATTGATTGATATTTGGATGTTTATTCATTTATATATATCCTGTTATCACCCTGTATATTATTTATAGTATATAAACTATACATTTAATTATTTCAAATAAATTAAGAAATAGGTTGAAATGATATAGACCTATGACATCGTAATTTGGATTGAAATGATATACATCCATCCGTGAAATTAAATTGAAATAACTGATCACTTGGCCATAGGATAGAAAATTATATACGGACACCGGGTTGGTTAAATTAAATGATTTTAAAATTTTTGATTTGAAATTTATTTAAATGATTTTGATTTAAAAGGCAAAACCAAATTTATAGAAATCAAATTATTTTCAAACTTGAGCTCAGAATGTTAAAATTTAAATTCGGTGAACAAAATGTTTTAAATAATTGAGTTGGATTTTTAAGTTATAATCGAATTATAATTTAAATTTCAGAAATTGATTTGATTTAAAGGACGGGACTTTTATTCAAACTTTGAATTTTACTAAGTAAAAGTATTTGAAAATTTGGATTTCAAATTGGATATTGAAGGTTAATTTGATTTAAGTGATTTGAATCAATATTTTGAAGATCGAGCTCGAAATCGATATAAATTGAAAGTGGAATTGAATCAATTTGAAATCGAAGTTGAAATTGATTTGGATAAAAATCGAAATTGAATCGATTGAATGGAAATTAGGATTGATTTGAATTGGGAAGTTGGAATTGAACCGGTTTGATTTTGAAACTATTTTCAAATAAATTATTTAATATAAAACTATTTAAAAGCTATCTTCTTAAATTTACAAATTATTTTGATTCTCCAGATTATTTTGCTATATAAACCATTTTATATTAAACTATTTTAACCATTTAAACTATTTTTAACTATTTTAACCATTTACATTATATTTTAACTACTTTAATTATTTAAACTATTTCAAACTATTTTTCAAAAATTCAAACTGGTCAAGAGTGGGATGTTATTTTTAAATCATGGATTTTAACATGAATTGGGTTAAATGAAGTTATAACCCAAATTGGAGTTCGAAACGATTTTGGAAGCGAAATCATGATATTAATGCGAAATGATTTTGAACTGAAATAGTATATTTTGAGTAAATGTGATGATTTCGAAATGGATTTGATTTTGAAGCGAATATGATACTTTGATATCAAGAATGAACTGTTTTCGAAATATAAAAGAACCAACTGGTGTGTAAAACAACGTTTGGTTGTTAAAGAGACCGGGGCCAGATATGGGCATACTCTCTGTCGATACCGGAACCACTTTAACAACTGTGTACGCGAAGGAGACTCCAGTACGATGTGGTTGGATTTGATGGCGATTGCTGGTTTTGAAGAAAGAGAACGATGATGGATAGACCCCGGCACTTGTGCCAATTTGAAATGACTAAAACAGGACGGCTTGACAGAGCCAAGTGGGCTAATTACCCCGAGCGGACATCCATTCTTCGATTTTCTTGGACTCGGTCCATATCATTACTCTTGTTGTTGGTTTCGATTGGTGCACCTTGATTGGGATAACCTCCCTTTGACTCGATATGGGATGGATGGATGTGGTGGGCGGTCATGGCTCTGATGCATTACCACCAGCCCTGCGACCCAAACTGGTAGTATCCTACATTGGACATTGCCTCACGTGCCTTGTCATACTTTTATCCCTAAACAAGATCCATAAGATTTTGGTTTAGTGTTGTCGTATCACGACACATCCCTATCCACCGACCGTTTAACTGGTGTTTTATATGCAAACTGTACGATAATGCTTAAAAACGCGTTAAGGGGGATCAATGTAAAGCCTTAACGCTAAGAAAAATATTTATTTTATTGAGTAGACATTATATATGTAGCGTATTCTACTACATATAAATATTTTGACGGATCCTTAGGAGATGGAAAATCCCATAACATTTCTTGAGTTATTGCACGCACGTTATACACTGGATAAGAGATGTGAAAAACCCAATAGCATCTCTGACACTGTGACACTCATATTTATATGCGATATCGATTTGACTTACATAAGGATATTTTAGTCCTAACTCGAGTGTTTTGTTCTTTTCATTACGCTCGGGTCAGTCCTGAGATTTTCAGCTTATTAAAGACTTACTCTGGAGGATAAAGATGAAGATTTGGTATATTACTACTATTATTACTCCTGCATCATGTTGTCTACTGCATTATTTATGTATCTCTGATGTATATATATAACTCTGATAAATGCTGTATTGAATATAATCAAATGTATTATAGAAACAGCTTCAGGAACGATTTATTTGATTATTATATTTTATCGTTCTGCTGCGAGATTTTGTGTTTGTTTTCCTCCTTCTTTTCTCTTATTTTCTTATTTGCCCCATTAACAATCCTCCCTTTTGAATGGTTTGAGTTGACATGTGTGGTTTATTCGATTTAAACTGTCCAAAAAGGTGGGTCGTTACAGAGACAGTCAATGTGTTAGTGAATATGAGTTTTACTATTCAGCAAGGGTGATAGTATGCAAAACATAGGTAATGATAAGGGAAAAAGCTATTTTAGCTTTAGAATTTGTATTTCCATGCATTGTTAATAGTGAACAAAACTTGCGTTTAAAATAATTCCGTTTTAACTTCCAAAAATAAACCTCCTTATGCAAAATTGTACTTGAAAAAGTTGGAAAGGATTTGGGGGCAAAGGAGAAGGTTTCAGAGTACACCAGAATAGGTATCCAAAAGAAGGTGGAAATATGAAATTTCTATCTAAATTCCTTTTCTAACATAGGAGTATAGATTCAAAAAATTGGATTTTTAAAATTTTGGATGTTAGAAATTTTGTGTTAGGTATTGGATGGCAAGGATCGAATGCAAAATTGGTTTAACGAGGAGTGTGGAAATTATTGTGTGAAAACAAGGATTTTTTATTTTTGAAAACTAGCATACATATAGAATTTGCCATTATGAAAGTTTAATCACCACGCAGTACTATCATCCACCTAATACAAATATAATACAATAAATAATTTAGAAACTCACACACACACACACCATAACATAGATCAGCAAAACTAGAATCTTTTGCATTATTACTACCCACGTTGTAATGACCCGTAAATTTTAGATATTTTTATTTGTTTATTTATATATTTAATTGAATTTTTGTGAAATTTTAAATAATAAAATTTTGAAATAAAAATTTAATATTTGGAATGCGTCTACTTTAACATAGCAACTGGAAAATTTTCATCAGATAATTTGGAAGTTTATTTTCTAGTGTAATTTTATTTCAATTTATATCAGTTAAAAATCGATGATAAAGAAATGTTTTCCAAACCTGAATATTTTACTATAGAAAATTTGTAAATCAACTTCTGAGTGAGACGTCATATTTCGTTTTATCAAATTTGGACTTCTATTGCTCCGTTTATCTTATTTCTGACAGATTTGCAGCATTTCCGGTACCGATTATCGATTTTTGATCGGATGATCAGACTACTGACATATGTATACAGTTTTGATCATCTCGTCGTGCTGATCACCATAGTATATTCGTTTGTGTGTTTCGAAGTTCGGTACTCGATGAAATCGATAAAACGATTTCGTAATGGTATCGTTTTGAAACCATTTGGCCCTTTTTGTCCTTTCATATACCCATCCGTTGAAACCAAATAACCAGTAAACTTTTATAATTCCTAGATTTAACAGCTGGCTGTCACTATTCCTCGGTCACTATTCTTATAGCCGGTTCACTTTCTCTTCTGCCTGTTTGAATCTGAAAGTTTCATTTCAAAGCAAATATATTACAAACATTTAGTTCGCATATTTTCCTCCCTGATGCCTTCACCTGCTCACGGCCCCACTTCACCTCCGCCGATCTCATCACCGCCTCCTCACTGAAACCGAGCACACCCCACAATCGACCCGAATGCGGATCCTCTCCTCTGCACCCACGTCCCATCACCGACACGATCCCTGACGCCGCGTCTCCGTCTTCAACGCCTCCACTTCCCTGGATTTTTTTTCCACTGCCATCACACCCTTAGCTACCCGAACCCCATCGGCCTGATTCATTCCGGTATCTATAGGTAAATTATACAGTGCATTATATACCATACTATATTATAATAGATATTATTATATTTTATCATATTATATTTTGTTTTATATATTTCATATGTTTTACCTGCTTCGGATGTATTCCATTTTATAATATGATATTAGTGCTCTGGCTCTTATATAGGAATATACTAACATATAGTCTGCATATCTTATACATTAAGTTCATTCACATATATATATGCGTTTACAAAAGTTTGAGATGTATGTACTCGTATATAGTAGGTTCTGAATATTTGGTCTGCATGTGTATATGTTTTGTTAGCACTATATATATATATATGTGTGTGTGTTTTGTCAAGCTGCTTCGCATATATTAGTTACTGTATTTTTATTTTTTTTATTTTAATATATAGTAGTTAATAATACATTTAGTTATACGCAATATATATAATTTGAATACATATGAAGTTTTGGTAAAGATATATATCTTGGTAGTACCTTAGTTTTACATATTTCAGTTTTATATATATATAAGGTGACAACATTATATACTGTTGAAATAGTTTATATATATACAGTTTGTTACAGTTGTATATTTCATTATATGTAGGTATAGCTTGATTTAATATATATATATATGTTATCAGTTTATTTGAGTCATATCTATACCCAGCGGCTTGTGGATGGTACGTCTCGTATATATGTATTTTTGTTTTAAAATTGTTTGTTATATGATAATATATTTAGTCGTATATATATGCTACAATATTTTGCATATATATGTTTACAGTAAGATTTTTTGCAAGGTCAGTTATCTTGTTGAATAAAGAAGAAATTATAGTTGTATTCTATATATATACTCACCTTACTGAGTGCATAGTGTCTTGCGTGTATAATTTATTAATATACTAGAGTCGGCATATTATTTTATTAGAAGTGCATACCTTTATGATTTGTTAGATATAATAGGTCTTATTGTTTTGGGATTTTTGTTGGCAGTCTACATATATAGTTTCAATGTAAGTGGTTTATATAAAAAGTTATGTATATGTTTGTTTGGATATAGATATAAAACATTTGTTTATATATTTTATAAATTATATATATATATATATATAGATTAAAAATAAATTGTTTATATTGATTTTATAATAAATGTTGATATTTGGATTTTCTTTAGAGGTATATATATATGTTATTTTAAAATTGAGTTTAAAATTTTATATTAATTATTGATTTTAAAATATATTATATATATCTGCCATTTATATTAAATTGATTCTGATTCGTTCCTCATTGATTCATATCTATCAGCTTTGTCCGTCAAATCTGCTTTCAGCTTATTTCACTTTGAGACTGTTGTTTGGATTGTTCGATTTTCTAGATCGTGGTCCAATTTCATAGCTGGTTGTGTCTCAAACTTCTCTAACCTCGGAAGGTGAGCAATCACTTACGATTAACGTTCTTTTATTTATTAAATTTGAATGCAATTGAAACGACAATTGAAATATGTTAATGTCATTTGCATTGTTATATATGATATTATCTGTATCTGATCACCTGTGACATCTGACACCATTATCTGTTATTTATATTGATGATATATGCCAGTTATATTATTTCATATCTGTTATCACTCTGCAAGTTCCCTGCTAGTATATAATTCACTATGGGTTGAAATGATACATACCCGAACGATCTGTAGAACAGGAGAAAATCGTTATGGGTTGAAATGATAAACCCAAGCGATTTTCATTGAATTGAATTTGGGATTGCGGGTTGAAAAGGTATACCCGTATATATTTAAATTGCGGATTGAAATGATAAATATCTGTATCACTTGACCATAGGGTAGAAAATTATATACAGACACTGTTGTTCTATATATATATAAATATTTTTGAAAATGATTTCTATGGTTTTGAAAAGAAATATATGGTTTTGATAAATATTGATTTTAAAGATTTATTAAAGTTGATTTAGTAAAGTTGATAAATAGTATGTTTAAGTATATATTTAATATATATATTTTCAAATATAGAGTTTATAATGATTTGAAATTGATTTGAAATTATATTTATTTAAGAATTATACTTAAATAAGTTTGATTTGAAATTTATTGAATTTGAAATTTTAAAGAAGTGTTTTACAACTTGAAGTCTGATTAAAGGTGACTTAAATGGATATTCCAAACTTATATAAATTTAAATGGGATATTTTGTAAATTGAAGTTGTATTCAAATGATATTGAAATAATTAAGCAAATATTTCAAAACTAATAATAGTAAAGTGAATTTGATATATATATATAAAATTATCGAATTTAGTTTTGAAATGTTGAATATATTGACTTTGATACATATTTAAATTTGAATGGCTTATTTTATGGTTCAAATATGTATTTGAAATCGAATTTGAAATGGTTTATTGAGAACTGAATCGAATTAAAATTGATGATTTGAGATTTGATTAAATTTGAATTTTGGAATTCGAGTTGAGTTGAATCGATTTGTGGAAATTGAGGAAAGTATTTTATTATATAAAGTATTTTAAATTATATTTAAAACTATTTTATATTATTTTATAAATTATTTAAATATAAACTATTTAAATATAAATCATTTTTAATATAAATTATTTTATTTATAAACTATTTTAACTTATAACTATTCATATAAACTATTTTTATTTATAAACTATTTTATTATATATACAAATTTTAATATCTAAACTGTTTAAGAGGAAGGTGTTATGATTTCCAAAATGCTATAATTTCAAAGAGTTATGATTTCCAAAATGCTATAATTTCAAAGAGTAATGATTTCCAAAATGTTATGATTTCAAAGCTGTGATTTCCAAAGTATTTTGATTTTGAAAGACTATGATTTCGAAAGTGTTATAACTTTGGAAAGTGATATGATTTTTGGAAATGATATATTTGAAATAGAAATAATACCGTATGGATTTGGTTTTTGAAATGAAAATGATATTTTGGGTTTTTGAAGTATGAACTATTTTGAAATGACCACGGTATTATAATAACGATTGGTTGTTAAAGAGACCGGGATTGGATATGGACATACTCTCTGTCGATACCGAAAACCACTTTGACAACTGTGTACGTGGTGGAGTTTCCAGAATGAAGTAGGATGGTGGCGACGATCCTAAGGTATATACGTGGACCCAACTCCCGTGAGTTGGCATAAGGTGGCTAAAACAGGAGCGATCTCGGGCCAATGAGGTAGCACCTCTTATCGGACGCACTTCTTCGATACCATTCTATTACTTTGTGATTGATTGGGTGCACCCCTTGATTTTGGAGTGTTGTTCGAGGTGGAGTGGTAGTGGTTGCTATGCGTTTCCATCAGTCCGTGTGCGTAATTGGTATATCTACCCTGGCATTGCCTTGTGTGCCGTGTCACCTACCATATCGAGCTTTACTACGAGTTTCTATTTGTGTCGTACCTATAGAGTATCTTCTCATAGCCTTTCGAGGTATGCAGGTACTATGTAGACTATTGGCATTTTACGTGTTAAGGTGGAAAATGTAAAGCCTTAATGCTATTTAAAAGTATGTTTATTTTATATTAGACATTATTATAATAGCGAATATTACTACATAGTAGATAGTTTGACGGATCCTTAGAGGATGGTTATCCCAAACATCCTTTGAGTTACTTGTATTTCAGTTGATATTTCACTTGAGTTGGATTTATTGCTATAGGAATGTTAATCTTGACTCGAGTGTTTGTGTTTTGCTTTATGCTCAGGTCAGACTGAGTGATACAGTATTTGAGACTCACTTTTGGCGTTGGAGCTTCGCTTGGAGATCCAGCTTTCAGTTATTCAGTTGATTACAGTGATGTATTCAGTTCTTGTATTTGACTATTGTATTGAGATATCTATGTATTCGAGACCTCTGTTGTATCTTGTTTAAATCTGTTATATATATATATAGTAGCTTCATGAACTACTATTCTTTTGTTTCCGCTGCATTATTGTTATATTACTCTGTGTCTGTGATTTTGTGATTATTTATTTACTGTATATTCTGAGATTTGCCAAATTTAAATTAACAATCTGATATTTTGAGCAATTCAAATCCGGCATGTGTGGATTTATTGTCGATTTGAATGGTCCAAAATATCGGTTCGTTACAGTTGGTATCAGAGCTTTGGCTCTAGGAAAAACTTAGCATATGTGGTAAATTTATTTACAGAATCAATTTCGTTTAAGCTTGAATCTCTTCCTCTTTGACTCGGTTTCCTTTGGATTTTGGAACGTTCCCCTCGGTTCCAGAATCTATCCTTGTCTCCTCTATTCGTGTCTTCTTGATTTTGGAGTATCCCATGACTCCACTTCGAATGATCTCTGTAATAAATCGGCGGTCTCGCCAATCTCTGAATGATTTGTAAAGGGGTGAAATCCTTAACAATCGGTATTGATTCATCGGAGATTTTGTATCGTCGGTTTACGATGCTGTTATCTTTTGCTATGCCCGAATTCTATCTCGAGTGAGCGGATGTTGAGTTGCCTCTGGATTCTGCATCGATCATATTTTGAAGTCACGGTTGACCCGGTTAAGGTTGCCCGCGATTTATACCAGTCTATCCATTCTTTCCTCTCTTTGGAATCTATCTATCTCCATATCGAGCCTATCTTCGTTGTTAGAAATCCTCTTTGATTCGGGGTCTCTTTGAATTTGGATCTTTATCCTTGTTCTATAATCCATTCTTGTATCATCGAGTGAGGGAGTGTATTTTGTATTTGTATTAATATTAAAATGTTTATATGTTGTGTTGTTTGAGTTGTTGATGTTGATTTAGGTTTTCGATCGATTCATCTGATCAACGCTATCGATAGAAATTCCAAAACACTTGAACAGAGCAAACTGACACAATGTTATTTTCAAATTTGGTAAAAGAAATAAATTTGTATGATTATATTATTATAAGTATAATTTTCTGGAATTTAATAAGTTAATTAAATTGGTTGTTTGAAATGATAATATTTGATTATCATTTATTGTTCTATAAATGAATTTATAAACACGGTTTATAAATTGATTTGGAATTTGAAATGAATTTAAATCAGGAATTTGAGAATTTTCCGACGATTTCAAACTCTGGTTTTAAAGTTTTAAAATGCATATTATTTAAAGTATTTTCGAATAAAAATCGTTTTAAAGAATTTTAAAAGTCTAAATTAGTACTTGTAACGGCCCGATATTTTGCACCATTCGCATCCATTATAAGTGTATAGGTAGACACTCATGCCGGAGTTGAATTGCTCAAAATACCGCGTTGTTAATTTAAATTTGGCAAAACTGAACATATACAGTAAATAAATAATCACATATCACAGACACAGAGTAATAATTGCAGCGGAAATAAAAGAGATAGTAGTTCATGAAGCTACTATATAAAATACATCAGAGTTTACAACAGAAGAGTAATGCGATACATCAGATACAAATCAGAATACATCACTGAAATCATCGAATACTGAAAGCAGAATAGATGGCTGGATCTTCAAGCAAGCTCCAACTTCAAGGTGAGTCTCGAATACTGGTACACTCAGTCTGACCCGAGCGTTAAGCAAAACACAAAACACTCGAGTCAGGATTAACATTCTTATATCAATAAATCCAACTCAAGTGAAATAGCAATTGAAATACAAGTAACTCAAAGGATGTTTGGAATAACCATCCTTTAAGGATCCGTTAAACTATCTACTAGGTAATAGTGTACGATAAGTAGATAATGTCTATCAGTAATATAAAGTATCAAAATAGTGTTAAGTCATGGCCCATTCCACCCTTAACACATTTTTATTCCCAAAAGCATATACAAGACCGTAGTTTCCCCAAAACCGGAAGTCACCAGAGGGCAATCCATATACTAAAGGTACAAAACAAATTCGTAGTGGTCGTGAATAGGGAATACAAGTATGACAAGGCACATGAGGCAATACCCAAGGTAGTGACACTACCGTTCGCCTGATCCGGACTGGTGAGAACGCAACGCCGCAGCGCCCGCAACACCGTGAAACAACACTCCCAAAAATCAAGGGTGCACCAATCGACAACAAGTAATGAGTAGTTCGAAGAAGTGTGTTCACTTGAGGTAGCTGACCTCCATTGGCCCGGCACGGCTCATGTTTTAGTCATTTCCAATTTGACACAAGTGTCAAGGCTATCCATTATCGTTCTCTTTCTTCAGTCAATCACGTACATCATTCCAACCACTTCATTCTGGATCACCACTCCGCGTATAGTTATTAAAGTGGTTTTCGGTTTAGATAGAGAGTATATCCATAACCGATTCCGGTCTCTTTAATAACTTTCGTGATTATTACACCGATTGGTTGTTTATGTATTTCGAAAACCAAATCAATTTCAATTTCAGTTAGGATTTATAAATCAACATTTCATTTGTCTTTCTAAATCAATTTCCAATATTTACGTTTCAAAACTTCATAATTACCATTTCAAAATCTTATAATTCAATTTCAATATCTATTTAAAACCATCCAAATATTGATTCGAGTTCGTATATAAGTTTTATTCCGAAATCATTTAAATTAATTTAATTTAACATTTAAATCAATTTAAATTCATTTATCGATTTCATTCAAATATTCGTTAAGTTACTTTATCATTCAAAACAATTTCTATTAAATTTCCAATTCATTAAATCAATTTCTTAAGTTCAACTTCATTAAATCAAAACATACAATTTTGAATTAAATTAAATTCATCAAATCAATTCTTTAAATTTCAAGTCATACATTAATTTCAAAAATCACATTTTATTTCTTATTAAAGAAATTCAATTTCACTTATTTACTTACTTAAATAATTTTCCAAAACTTAATTAATAAAGAAAAACTCAATTTCAATTATTTACAAAGTAAAATTCACTTATTCAAAAGTCCAATTTTACTTATTAAAGAATTCAATTCAATTTAATCATTAAATAATTCAATCTTATTTAATTATTAAATAATTCAAAACTTAATTATTAAATAATTTCAAAGTTTAATTATTAAATAATTTCAAAGTTTAATAATTTCAAACTTAATTTTTATTTCAAACTTAATTATTAAATCATTTCAAACTTAATTCAATCATTTCTCAAATTAACTTCGTTCTTTCCTCAATTACATTGTTAATATTTTATTTCAGATTATTAATATTAACATTTTCCTTTCATTAAAATTCAAATTTCAACTTCATTTCAAAACCATATTATTTATTCAAATAAAATCTTCGTTCTATTTTTTTTAAATCAAATTATTGACCAATCGGGTTTTTATTTAATTTCCTATCCTAGGTCAAAGTTTAATTTGGGTATTTATCATTTCAACCCGATTCCAATTCAATTCAAAATCAAAGCATAACAAAGGGAACTTGCAGTGTGATAACTGGGATGGTGTCAAAGTAAATAAACAAGAAATAACAACGAACAATAACAATCCAATAATCAATTCAAATAATCCCGAAATAACCGTATTAATTCGCATTGTTATTTGTACGAATTAATATAATTATTTCTAGAATCTACACTATCATTTCATGTAGATTAAAGATTATTACACTAATTATTTATACGGTTTTTCACTTGTCATTCAATTTCAATTTTATACTACAACAATTAATTCAATATACGTCGATGGTTCAAAGTGTAATTATCACTATTCTACAAGTCAATTAATTTAACAATTAAAAGGGTCATATTCAACTAATCAAATTTTAACATATAAATCAATTTTAAAATTGTTAACTATCCTATATCCGTTTCAATTTTGCATACTATTTATCATTTAACACTAACAATTTAACGTCCAATATAAACATCAACAATCAATCAAATATCAGCCAAACTGTATTATCATCACATAATTAATTAACAGATAATGGTGTCAAATGTCACAGGTGAACTGATACAGGCAATAACATATATAACAGTGTAATTAATTAACAGCAGCATATTTCAATTGTCATTTCAATTGAAATCAAATTTAATAAATAAAAGAACGTTAATCGTGAGTGAGTGCTCACCTTTCGAGGCTAGAGAGATATTCGACACGAGTTACGAATCCCAAAGCAAAGCTAGATGAACACGATTTGATGAAGAACGGGCAAGACGGACAAAGCTGAAAATAATAATAGACGGAACAAATTTAGAACGGGTCGATGAAGATAATTGGTAGAAGAGAACCTATAACCATATGTACTATGTATAAAATCATATCCCAAATTCAATGCAAATAAAAATTTTAATATAAAATAACATTTATACTCTGAAATCATAACATATATATCAAATATGTATATATAAGTAAATGGATATAAACCAGTGCACATACACACTGTATATTTATAACTAACATAAATATACTTTAATATATGTGCTATAAGCAAAATAAGAACTAATATACCTTAAGCATATCAACAGATATATATATATATATTACCCATATGAGCTAATTATATTTATGTCTAAAATCTTAAAATAATTTATGTATACATGCAGACTGTGAAAACCAGATCTATAAACCGACAGCTAATAAACTTTGAAAACATATGTATTGTTGAAATAAAAAGAATACTTATATAACTTATACAACCCATATTTGAATATAATACAAGTATTTCAAAACAGACAAATATAACTTTTATGTATAACAGGACAATAAAACTAATACATATAACTTACTTTATTAAAATATTTGTTATAACACTATATTCATATATAAACAACCTTTGTAAGATTTAAAACTATAACAACAAACTGACATATAGCTAATATATACGGACCTAATTTTTAAACAACAGAACCTATATTTTATAAACCATATATACATACACTTCAACACGTATATATAGACACATGTATATACTCTTAACAAACCCAAAACGCAGTTATAAAATAGACATATGTAAACTATATAAGCTAACAATATATAACTTAAAGAAAACCAGCATAAACTAAATTTTTTTCAGCTAACAGATCATAAAGTTTAACAACATATGATAAATATATAATCTTTTATAAACCACAGTCATTTAAAATCGAGTATATATATATATACGTAGTAACTTTATAAATGCAACATGTTAAATATATATAGACTTTATAAACGTCATACACATATAAACTATCATATAACTGCAGCTAAAAACATATATATATAACTTAGAAAAACTATATATTATACAACAGCATGAATTTTATACTTAAACATTTTGCACCTCTATATATAAAATAGAATATGATATATAACTTTAAATCAGATAATACAAATCATGTATTCGTATATATAATAATATAACAGACAATGTAATTGATATATATATATATATAGGACCAAACTCACTTATTCATATATGCTAATATATATAACTCAGATCAACATATTTTTTATACAAACACATAATATACCTTCATACTCAAAAACTCGATCTGATGGAAGGCTTGGCATCAGGTCAAGTGGCGAAGGAAGCACGCCGATCAGGGGAGAAAGAGGGTGTAGAGGGAATACGACTTGGTGACGTGGGCTGTGGAGTGTCGTGGGATGATGGGAACGGCGGCTGATGGTTCTCATGAGGTGGAGGTTTTCAGTTGAGGGTTTGCTAGAAGTGAATGAAACGACGTGCCAGGGAGGAGAAGGCAGATGAGGCATGGGGTTGGTTTGCTGAGTTGAGGTGAGGCCGAGAAGCAGTTTGGTGGTCAAGAGTTTTTGTGTTGTGGCGATTGGATCCGGAGATGTGTAACCTCCAGTCAAGTAGACGTCAGGCAGCCGCGGATTCATTTTCATCCGTCAGAGTTCAAATTGACCCAAGCATTCAGACCGTGGAAGTTTTCCTTTAACTCCATATCTCATCGGTAGCAAAAAGAAAGCAAGCTCCATTTTCATAGCTTGAGTTCTAGTCGGCGGACAACACTTCAGGCGATAGCCTTAGCTCTAGTTCTCATCACAACAACATCTCATCAAGGCACGACAGCAACATAAATCGCTATGTGAATCCATTATCTCGAGCAAAAAGTTGGACTCTTATTTTTTATATCCAATTTAAAGAAGGAGGAATTATTGCAGGGAAGATAGTCATCGAATTGGAAAAAGAGATTATGGGCTATGGCAGTGGTGATGGAAGATTTGGTGGGGAAAGCATTTGCTTGGTAAAAGAAGAGTTGCGTGGGAAAGAGCTGATGAATTGGAAATGAATAGCCTATAATAATTGTTATATAAATTTTCCCAGTACCAACCCAAAAATATATGAACGGACCATAAAATAATAAATGTGAATAGGGAATAGAAAAAGTACGCATGAGAATTCAAAAATTTAAATGCTAACAGCTGTGGAGTTATTCACGTGAAATCTGAATGGACATAGGAAGAGGTTCGGAATAAATACCGATACGGAAAGCGTTTCACAAAGTGCAACGTACATTGGACTTTGAATTTGACAATCGAACATACCATAGAGATCAGCATGACGATACGATCAAAACGGTATATGGATATCAGTGGTATGATCGCATTATAAAAATTCGAATTTTCTACTAGCGGAAAATGCAAGAAAAGCACTGAAAAATAAGATCGACGGAGCCAAAGATGTCCGAATTTGAAAAAACGACAAACAGACATCTTGCTCAGAAGATGGTTTAGAATTTTTCTATGTGAAAATATTTAGGTTTCGGAAACATTTTATTTTCAACGCTTTTTAACTGATTAAATTGAAGTAAATTTACGCGCGAAATAAACTTTCATATTTTCGGACGAAAATTTACCAGTTGCTATGTTTAACTAGACGCATTCCAAATATCAAATTTATATTTCAAAATTTTATCGTTTAAAATTTCACAAAATTTCAACTAATTACGTTATTAAAACAGTTGAAATTTACGGGTCGTTACAGTACTCTCCTCTTTTGTCACTGGAAAATGATTTCGGTAATGACTGCAGCATCATCGACATTCATTTTTGAGTTTCGAAGTGGAGAAACCATTTTGTAGCTTTGCTACATTTTTGTTTTGGAAATTTAATTTGATTTGAATTTCCGAAGTATGACTTGATTTATAATATATATATTGGTATATGATCATAGATTTGATTTGATATATATAGTATATATACTAATATCTAAATGGTTTGAATTGAAATCGGAAATTTAATTCTTAAATTCTTAAATAAATATTTAAATTGGAATAGTTAAATTGGAAAATTTTACTTGTATAATACCCAATTTCATGCTAATATAACTTACCTATATTATTCAGAAGTTGAAATGCAATTGGATAATATACAATATAAAGAAATTTATAAATAAAATTTGAGTGGTTATAATAAATGTTATACACTTAAATTTTATTATAAAGATGTTAATAGAGTTGGGCAGAATAATAAGTTAATTGAATAATAGATGAGACAAATAAATTTGTTTTGAAGAAATTAATAAATTGAAATTAGATCAACTTATGGAAATACCTTGAATTTAAAATCAATTATTGAATATAAATTAATTTAAATTGAAATTTATATGGTTTAAATTAATTTATATGGTTTAAATATATGTAATAAGTTATATTAAGTGAAATAAACTTAATAATAATTTGGAATAAAAGAATTAAATTTGTTGAATAAAATATGAGTATAATAAATGATTATACAAATTGATGATTTAGAAATTGTTAATTTAGGATGACTAGACAATAAGATAATGAATTTAGAAATAGATGGATTGATTTAACTTAAGTGAACTCAGTGGATTAAACCAAATTGTTGAATATAAATTAATTGAAATTTATATGGTTTTAAAATTAGTTGTTAATTTTGTTTTCAAAGCTATTTTCTTTCTGGTTGTTCTATTCTCCTACCTCCTTCCTTTTCGAGGATGAAAAGTTTTGAGTGGGGGAGAGTGTAACGACCCGTAAATTTTAGATAATTTTATTTGTTTATTTATATATTTAATTGAATTTTTGTGAAATTTTAAATAATAAAATTTTGAAGTAAAAATTTAATATTTGGAATGCGTCTACTTTAACATAGCAACTGGTAAATTTTCATCAGATAATTTGGAAGTTTATTTTCTAGTGTAATTTTATTTTAATTTATATCAGTTAAAAATCGATGATAATGAAATGTTTTCCAAACCTGAATATTTTAGTATAGAAAATTTGTAAATCAACTTCTGAGTGAGACATCATATTTCGTTTTATCAAATTTGGACTTCTATTGCTCCGTTTATCTTATTTCTAACAGATTTGCAACATTTCCGGTATCGATTATCTATTTTTGATCGGATGATCGTACCACTGACATCTATATACCGTTTTGATCGTCTCGTCGTGCTGATCTCCACAGTATATTCGTTTGTCTGTTTCGAAGTTCGGTACTCGACGAAATCGATAAAACGATTTCGTACCTGTATCGGTTTTGAAACCATTTGGCCCCTTTTGTCCTTTCATATACCCATCCCTTGAAACCAAATAACCAGTAAACTTTTATAATTCCTAGATTTAACAACTGGCTGTAACTATTCCTCGGTCACTATTCTTATAGCCGGTTCACTTTCTCTTCTGCCTGTTTGAATCTGAAAGTTTCATTTCAAAGCAAATATGTTAGAAAAATTTAGGTCGCATATTTTCCTCCCTGATGCCTTCACCTGCTCACGACCCCACTTCACCTCCACCGATCTCATCGCCGCCTCCTCACTGAAACCGAGCACAACCCACAACCGACCCGAATGCTGATCCTCTCCTCCATACCCACATCCCATCACCGACGCGATCCCCGATGCCGCGTCTCCGTCTTCAATGCCTCCACTTCCCTGCATTTTTTTCCACCGCCACCACACCCTTAGCGACCCGAACCCCATCAGCCTGATTCATTCCGGTATTTATAGGTAAATTATACAGTGCATTATATACCATACTATATTATAATAGATATTATTATATTTTATCATACTATATTTTGTTTTATATATTTCAAATGTTTTACCTGCTTCGGATGTATTCCATTTTATAATATGATATTAGTGCTCTGGCTCTTATATAGGAATTTACTAACATATAGTCTGCATATCTTATACATTAAGTTCATTCGCATATATATATATATATATATCTGTGTGATTACAAAAGTTTGAAATGTATGTACTCGTATATTGTAGGTTCTGAATATTTGGTCTGCACGTGTATATGTTTTGTTAGCACTATATATATATATATGTGTGTGTGTGTGTGTGTGTTTTGTCAAGCTACTTCGCATATATTAGTTACTGTATTTTTATTTTTTTTATTTTTAATATATAGTAGTTAATAATACATTTAGTTATACGCAATATATATAATTTGAATACATATGAAGTTTTGGTAAAGATATATATCTTGATATTTTAGTACCTTAGTTTTACATATTTCAGTTTTATATATATAAGGTGACAACATTATATACTGTTGAAATAGTTTATATATATACAGATTGTTACAGTTGTATATTTCATTATATGTAGGTATAGCTTGATTTAATATATATTTGTTATCAGTTTATTTGAGTCATATCTATACCCAGCGGCTTGTGGATGGTACATCTCGTGTATATGTATTTTTGTTTTAAAATTGTTTGTTATAGGATAATATATTTAGTCGTATATATATGCTACAATATTTAGCATATATATGTTTCCAGTAAGATTTTTTGCAAGGTCAGTTATCTTATTGAATAAAGAAGAAGTTATAGTTGTATTCTATATATATACTCACCTTAGTGAGTGCATAGTGTCTTGCGAGTATAATTTATTAATATACTAGATTCGGCATATTAGTTTATTAGCAGTGCATACCTTTATGATCTGTTAGATATAATAGGTCTGATTGTTTTGGAATTTTTGTTGGCAGTCTGCATATATAGTTTCAATGTAAGTGGTTTATATAAAAAGTTATGTATACTTTTGTTTGGATATAGATATAAAACATTTGTTTATATATTTTATAAATTATATATATATATATTAAAAATAAATTGTTTATATTGATTTTATAATAAATGTTGATATTTGGATTTTCTTTAGAGGTATATATATATATATGTTATTTTAAAATTGAGTTTAAAATTTTATATTAATTATTGATTTTAAAATATATTATATATATCTGCCATTTATATTAAATTGATTCTGATTCGTTCCTCATTGATTCATATCTATCAGCTTTGTCCGTCAAATCTGCTTTCATCTTATTTCACTTTGAGACTGTTGTTTGGATTGTTCGATTTTCTAGATCGTGGTCCAATTTCGTAGCTGGTTGTGTTTCAAACTTCTCTAACCTCGGAAGGTGAGCAATCACTCATGATTAACGTTCTTTTATTTATTAAATTTGATTTCAATTGAAACGACAATTGAAATATGCTGCTGTTAGTTATTTACATTGTTATATATGCTATTATCTGTATCTGATCACCTGTGACATCTGACACCATTATATGTTATTTATATTGATGATATATGCCTGTTATATTATTTCATATCTGTTATCACTCTGCAAGTTCCCCGTTAGTATAGAATTCACTATGGGTTGAAATGATACATACCCGAACGATCTATATTACAGGAGAAAATCATTATGGGTTGAAATGATAAACCCAAGCGATTTTCATTGAATTGAATTTGGGATTGCAGGTTGAAAAGGTATACCCGTATATATTTAAATTGCGGATTGAAATGATAAATATCCGTATCACTTGACCATAGGATAGAAAATTATATACAGACACCATTGGTCTATATATATAAATATTTTTGAAAATGATTTCTATGGTTTTGAAAAGAAATAAATGGTTTTGATAAATATTGATTTTAAAGATTTATTAAAGTTGATTTAGTAAAGTTGATAAATATTTAAGTATTTATTTAATATCTATATTTTCAAATATAGAGTTTATAATGATTTGTAATTGATTTGAAATTATATTTATTTAAGAATTATACTTAAATAAGTTTGATTTGAAATTTATTGAATTTGAAATTTTAAAGAAGTGTTTTACAACTTGAAATTTGATTAAAGGTGACTTAAATGGATATTCCAAACTTATATAAATTTAAATGGGATATTTTGTAAATTGAAGTTGTATTCAAATGATATTGAAATAATTAAGTAAATATTTCAAAAGTAATAATAGTAAAGTTAATTTGATATATAAGTTTTGAAATGTTGAATATATTGACTTTGATATATATTGAAATTTGAATGGCTTATATTATGGTTCAAATATGTATTTGAAATCGAATTTGAAATGGTTTATTGAGAACTGAATCGAATTAAAATTAATGATTTGAGATTTGATTAAATTTGAATTTTGGAATTCGAGTTGAGTTGAATCGATTTGTGGAAATTGAGGAAACTATTTTATTATATAAAGTATTTTAAATTATATTTAAAACTATTTTATATTATTTTATAAATTATTTTAATATAAACTATCTAAATATAAATCATTTTTAATATAAATTAATTTATTTATAAACTATTTTTATTTATAAACTATTTTATTATATACACAAATTTTAATATCTAAACTGTTTAAGAGGAAGGTGTTATGATTTCCAAAATGCTATAATTTCAAAGAGTAATGATTTCCAAAATGCTATAATTTCAAAGAGTTATGATTTCCAAAATGCAATAATTTCAAAGAGTAATGATTTCCAAAATGTTATGATTTCAAAGCTGTGATTTCCAAAGTATTTTGATTTTAAAAGACTATGATTTCGGAAGTGTTATAACTTTGGAAAGTGATATGATTTTTGGAAATGGATATATTTGAAATAGAAATAATACCGTATGGATTTGGTTTTTGAAATGAAAATGATATTTTGGGTTTTTGAAGTATGAATTATTTTGAAATGGCCACGGTGTTATAATAACGATTGGTTGTTAAAGAGATCGGGATTGGATATGGACATACTCTCTGTCGATACCGAAAACCACTTTGACAACTGTGTACGTGGTGGAGTTTCCAGAATGAAGTAGGATGGTGGCGACGATCCTAAGGTATATGCGTGGACTCAACTCCCATGAGTTGGCATAAGGTGGCTAAAACAGAAGCGATCTCGGGCCAATGAGGTAGCACCTCTTATCGGACGCACTTCTTCGATACCATTCTATTACTTTGTGATTGATTGGGTGCACCCCTTGATTTGGGAGTGTTGTTCGAGGTGGTGCGGTAGTGGCTGCTATGCGTTTCCATCAGTCCGTGTGCGTAATTGGTATATCTACCCTAGCATTGCCTTGTGTGCCATGTCACCTACCATATCGAGCTTTACTATGAGTTTCTATTTGTGTCGTACATATGGAGTATCTTCTCATAGCCTTTCGAGGTATGCAGGTACTGTGTAGACTATTGGAATTTTACGTGTTAAGGGGGAAAATGTAAAGCCTTAATGCTATTTAAAAGTATGTTTATTTTATATTAGACATTATTATAATAGCGAATATTACTACATAGTAGATAGTTTGACGGATCCTTAGAGGATGGTTATCCCAAACATCCTTTGAGTTACTTGTATTTCAGTTGATATTTCACTTGAGTTGGATTTATTGATATAGGAATGTTAATCCTGATTCGAGTGTTTGTGTTTTGCTTTACGCTCGGGTCAGACTAAGTGATACAGTATTCGAGACTCACCTTTGGCGTTGGAGCTTCACTTGGAGATCCAGCTATCTATCCAGCTTTCAGTTATTCAATCGATTCGAGTGATGTATTCGGATCTTGTATTTGACTATTGTATTGAGATATCTATGTATTCGAGACCTCTTTTGTATCTTGTTTAACTCTGTTATATATATAAAGTAGCTTCATGAACTACTATTCTTTTGTTTCCGCTACATTATTGTTATATTACTCTGTGTATGTGATTCTGTGATTATTTATTTACTGCATATTCTGAGATTGGCCAAATTTAAATTAACAATTTGATATTTTGAGCAATCCAAATCTGGCATGTGTGGATTTATTGTCGATTTGAATGGTCCAAAATATCGGGTCATTACACACGTACTCTTGCAGGTCAACACTAGGAATCATGATTTGAAGAGGCCTAGCAGTAGCACATGTCCATTCAAAAATCATGTACATAATTTAGTTAGCTATATCTTTATTTTATCTTTATCTTTATCTTTACTACTAATAAAGAGAATTCGATGACTAGCATTTCCACAGTGTCTTTTTGAAATTCCAAAAATACCCTTATACATCAACGGAAATCCACCATCGGTTTAACATCCACCACCATCCATTCTCAACCACCTAAATTTTACTACCAATTTTCCCCCAACACCACCAACAAAACAACTTGAAAAAAAGCGGTGTGATTAGAAAAAATTTTGCGCTTACAACACACATCCGCTCTAGCTACTTGATGCACATACGTGCGTTTTATACTAGTATATACAAATGGAAATCTACAACTATTGAAGCCTTCTAAATATCGTATTATACCTTTCCCTCGTGTATAGAGAAATCCGTTAGCCAGAGTGTGTAGCCCACTACATATCTTCTGCTCAATTAAAGAGTATTAAAATTAAACCTATGCGTTTGCAGCCCAATGCTTTAATTTCCTTTTTCCTGTAGAAGAGACCATCAAAACAAATCATATTTTCAAAAAAAATTTAAAAGAATGCATTCATATAAGAGGCGCCGATTTAGAATTATTCAGCATGCATATCATATTTTGTGATACACCATGCACTTATATATGTTTCGCTACAAATTTGTTTACACACTAATTGGTTGGATAGTTTAGAATGGTTGTGCGCTATGTTACATGATTCAACCCTTGAGGAATTTCAGGGACCAGATCCTTTTAAGGGAGGAGAATGTAATACCCTGTAGAATAAACGGTAATTAATAAATAATTATTAAGGCTCAAAAATGGAATTTGAGCAAAAGTCAGAATTTGGCAATGAGACCTGCATTATTGTGTTCATGGCAATTTTATGAGTAATTTTCATATATGGAGTTTTGCGATCAGAGTTCAAACAAAGAAGTTATTAGCGTTTGAAATTTTTGAAACAAAAATAATTAAATAGGAAGTAAAAAGGAAATAAATAATAAAATGGCATGGACCCTACCGGTCGACCGCTAACGGTCAACCCCCTAGGAGGGAGCAGTTGACCGGTTGGAATAGTGGCGGCTAGGGTTGAACCTCGGTCGAATAGCCTAGATTTTATTATTTTGAATCTAATGGATACGATTGATTCGAGAGCCTATAAATATAGGTTTAGCCCCTCACTTTTCTTTTCATACTTTCAGACCAAAGCAGCGGAGTTCTGCCATTTTTTCTTCTCTGCTATTCTAGAAATTATAAACATACTATATTATATATATATATATACACATATATATTGGAGAGGAGCAGAAAATAAAAGAAGTGAAGAGAAGGAGGGCATCGATTCTATGAAAAGGTAAAAGTTTATAATTATAAATGTATATTCTACTTAATTCAAGTCTCCTCCTAGATCAGTAGTTCTAATGGATATGTACCTATTATACATATTTTTGGATTGAAAATGAAAAGGGAATCAATTAAAGGGATGAATTCAAATTTGGGAGATTTGGAAAGCTAGAAAGGTGAGTGGGAATTTATATGACTTATATATAACATTAAAATTTATATCACTGAATTCTATTTAATTATTATGTCTATGCAAGATCTGTTGAGTTGTAGGCTTAGAAAGAATGTATTCATTGAAATCTCGCCTACATATTCTGTAAGTTAGGTAATTGGAATGGATGGTATTTGCACCCTAATCTGAAATTTTGGAAATCAGTCCCTAAATCCGTTAAGTAGAATGTTGATAACATTGTAGGCTTTATACCATATTTATGATAATTGCATTGTAAATTGTTGGTATTAATTTGGACTGCCCTAATTTGACTTGGAATGTGAATTTCTATGTTTTAGTTTATTGTGAGCATTGTGGGTTCAATTTAGTTGTATTTATTTCCATGTAAATTTCCATAAATAATCTAAGAACTATGTATAAAAAGTGCGATGTTTGGAATATGGGGAATATACCAAATTGAAAGAGATGTGTAAAGTACGAATGTTTTTCTCCATAGTTTGTAATGTCTATTTAAGAACTAAGAAAAGAGATAATTACTTGCAATTTCAAACGTGGAAAAAGTTTCACTTTTAGATAATTTAAAGAAAGTTGTAATGATAATCCTTTTTGAGAAGGATAACTCTAATATATCAAAATGTGGAAATGAACGTTCTCTACATAATGTACGTTTAAGTGTATATTCTGAAATTCTTAAGCATAAGAATTAATGAATTAGAAATAGATATAATATATATATATATATATATATATGTGTGTGTGTGTGTGTATGTATGTACGTATGTATGTATATACACGTACAATCATGCCTACCGATTTGAAATATAAATATACATAGTGTAACGAATAATGCTTAATATACATTGGTATTCATAGTAGTAATAATTAGGACGACTAGCTATTAATTACGTAGTAAACCTTAGGATTAGGAAGTTGCGATGGTAAAGAGGTAATAACTCCAAAAATTATGAATAATGATTGCAAAATTAGTAGGGTAATAAATGTGTAGTTAATAGAAAGTTACTGGAATTAAATGGGGACATAAATACATTTAATTAGACCGGTTAAAGAATCTAATATGGAATTTATGGGAAAAATAAGCATAATAAGTTGAATTTGAATGAATAAGTAAATGTCATTAATGATTGTCCAAACTGAGTAATGATAACCATTTATTACAGACAATTGACATTTATGGAAAATAAAATGAAGTAAAGAATATAGGAAATAAGCGTATACAATAGGAATATGTTTGCAGTGAATAAGTGAATTAAATACTAGTAAATAGACTTAGGAGGCAGTATAATTTTCATAGTAGGAAATTATATAGCCTCGATAATACATTTAGGACGAGCGTGAATTAGTGGACCTAGCCTTAGGCCTAGGATTGGGATGCGAGGTCGGTAGAGCTACACAATAGAGATCTATCCTTCTTCTAGATGCTACAGATAGTTTTGTATACGTACTACTGATGTGGGACATCTCCAACCATAGGACCCATGAGGAAGGGATATACTTTTTCATATAGGTGTGGGAAAATATACCAAGGGTTCGCCTCGAATTTGAAGTATTAAATAGCTCAGTTCCTTTAGGGATGTCCAGAGGTTTACTTCACGGTGGAAGGCTTTAAATGGTCGTTGGGTCTGCCTCCTTCCTTTATAAGAAGTCTTAAATAACCTACGACGGAATCTAATAGGGAAATTGAGTCTGCTTCATTTCCAACAAGAGGTAAGTAACTAAGATAGGTATTTTTACTTGACTTATATAGGGTTAGTCTAAATGGGATTTCGGCTATGGGAGGTTGGTGGGCTAGGTCAATTTTGGTGTGGGACTTGTGTTTAGCAGTAGGGCTGGCATATAGACTTTGACCACTAGCGGTCCCAAGCGGTCATTAACAAAGACTTGGGTTATACCCTGACGGATTTCGCCTCCTACTAGTGTATCTGTACGGGATATGCAAAGACCTCAAGGCTTATTTAGTTATTTGTTTGTTGAAGGGGGGGCTAGTTGACCCTTAGATAAGTCTTTGAGATGTGTTAGTAACATGAAAAATTAAATCATGGAGCCATATCTAGGGGTCATCGATCTTTGTAGCTAAGGGTCGGTTGACTAGCGATTACATTATGGAGGGTTGGCATCGAGGTTGAGGAATTAAATGGTCGATGGGACTGCCTCCTCCCTATTGAAGAAGTATTAAGTGGTAGAAGTGTTCTTTTGGCAGTACAATGCTAGATATAAATAGACATATATATATATATATATATATATGTGTGTGTGTGTGTGTGTGGTTTTACCTTGGAGAATGTTGGATATATCATACGTGTAGATGGAATTAAACAAATAAGCCATAGATAATATACATAATATTTAAATAGAAATCAATTGGCATAAATAGCATTATGGATCAAGTATGTAATTTTCCAGTCACTAGAATATTGATCTGACCCACTCCTCATTACAACCCACATGATATTCTTAGGGGGACATGCTAATGGTGCAAGGTAGGAACGGTAGATGGTGAAGTCTTCTCATTCATGCTTTACATCGGTAGGGCTAATAAATACTTAAGGAATAATATTGATTCTATGGTAGTAGCCTTAGTCAGTACGTATGTTCAATAATATATTTCTGTTCCACTACGAGTTTATATTGATTGCTCTTTGATATACTTATGTTTATTACAGGTTACCAAAGCCAACGATCCGTTCCCTAATGCTCTTGGGTTTCAATTTAGTCGAAATTCGAGTCCATTAAGGTGCGAGTTGTTGCATTTGGTATCAGTTCTTATGTTAGTCGATCCTAGGAATTATGATATGTTTAGTGAACGTATTTGTATTTTTACCTATAATTATATATATATATATATATTATACGCCAAACACTATAAATTACGACTATAAAAGTAGTTACTACCATATTCCAAAAGTATGGACGAGGCAACTATGAGTTGGAACAATAAATAGAGTTAAATCGATGCGCCTACCCTGAATACCCCATGGGGTGGAGACCATATCATAAAGAGTGGACTGAGAAGAGCATGACCACGACATATGGAAGAATCTCGGAGGGTGGATGGTACTGTACTCTGCCTTATGATTATGGATTTCGATGGATTGCCAATTGAAGACGTACATTTCATCCAGACAGATGGAAGATAATAACATATATGTTGCAAGCATTTGAAAGCAAGATGTGAATAAGGATTGAGCAAGTTCCCGCAAGAAGGTGTGCACTAATTACCATAAGAAGATAAACTAGATTTTCAATATATACTCTTAATAAGAAGATATTAAGAGTAAAAGGGACAAGAAGTAAAGCCCATTTTTCATTCTGACCCCATGTGAAAGAATATGACAAATGATTTTGGAAAATTCCTTGAAACATTTTGAATCGGTTTTTCGAAGGATTTATTGGAAAGTTGTTTTGAAAAAAACAAGGAAATCTTGAAATTCTTAGTTTAAATGATTGGGTCAAAATTTTTTGATTTAAAGGTTTTTGGTAAAAGGGTTTTTCATTTTTGAAATGAATTGAAAATAGAGTGTAAGTATGGCTTAATGATTTTTCCTATTTTTTAAGTTTGAAGGCTTTTAAAATTCTTTCTCTAAGGGGTGGATAAATGGAAATGATACTTGATTAAAATGGGTTAAAGAGAATAGAAGGGTAAGAACGCCCGATAATGATGATTAGGAGGAATATTCCATATAAGGAAAATATGGAGAATAATAGCTGAAATAGATTTATACATATCTTTTTTCATGATAATGAAGAAATGCCCAATCACTAAAGCAGTAGGCGAACACATTGCAATGAGTTAATTTTGAGAAATTTAGATAGAAATAGCATTAGGAATTTATATATGGAAATATGATTAGTAATTTAGTTAGAAATAGTATAGAAGGAAAACAATGGGAACACGATAGGAAGAAGGGATAAATTACTTAAATATGTGTATTAATTGCACATATATTTTAGATAGGCTTAGGTAGATGTCGCAATTGCATGCACCTTTTAGAAGTCCCCCTCATTTGCTATTAAAAGCTCATGATTAGTGGGAAAATAATAGGATGGAAGTTATCATTCTCTACTCCATTTTAATTGTTTAAAAATGTTTTTGAAAAAAATGCTTTAGTATGACAATTGGGATTGAATGCAAATAAATATTTTAAGTTAAAAATCCTACTTTTAAAGAAGTAAATCTCTATTATAGAGTTCTTTGAAAAGGAAAAAATTTCATGGCTCCTTTGGAAAACCAAGCAAATTTTGAAAAAGTTTCTTAGTTTATATTTTCAAAGGTAAAAATTTTGGACTAAGTACTTCATGACTATGAAGTTTTGTTTTTTGAAAGAGTTGTGAAAAATCAAACCAATGTTTGATATGGAGTAGATAGAGACTGCCTAGGTAGGATGGGGTAAAGGTTAAGGCTATGAATAAAACAGCCATGAATGCTCATAGGGTAGCAACAAGGAGTCCTCATTAAATACACTACGCCATAGATGGCCTTCTGCAACATTTTTGCAAGGTGTTGCCAGGTAAAATGTTGCGATAGCTATACAATTTTGGTCCTACTACAACGTTGAATTTTTGGTGTTGCCTTAGCCATAAAAATGTGTTCCTCTAGCTAAACAAGTGTAATTGATGCAACATTTTTTTATAGTGTTGCTATAGCAGACCTTTGCATATCTTTCGCACCGATCCGCGCCAATCTACCAAGGCAAATCCTACGTTGGAGAACGTGACACCTCATCAACCCGAACACCACTCCTTGATCTTTTAGAGCCGCGAAGAAAAAAAGTCCCCGCAAATAAATTTTTATTTTCATTCTTCTCTGTCTTCTTACAAAGGTTCAAGCGAACATTCTTAATTTGGGGTTTAGCGATTTCGGTTCGATTAGGGCTTCGATTTGGGGGTTCAAGCTTTGTTCAGCGATTTCGCTTCGATTTGGGGGTTCAAGCATTGTTCACATCACTTTAGGGCTTCAATTTCGATTTTGAGGTATAACACTCTCTCCCATCACTTTAGGGTTTCGATTTAAACTACTTATAAATTCTTAATTCGGCCTGAATTAACAATTCGACTTGTCTAGGTTTCCTCTTGTTAGACACACACACAAATTTTATCTTTTTATGTTAAAATACTCATATTCATAATTGTAGTGATGGACAGCGAAAACATTTGGATAGAACTTCCAAAGTTTAGTGAAGGATATATTAGCGGGATAAGAGCCTTTATACAAAACGGTTTTTCTAAATTCGCCGTAGGCGATGAAATGACGTGCCCATGCAAGAATTGTAAAAATAGCAAGTGGCATCGTCCAGATATAATTTATGATCATCTCATCTGCAATGGTCCATCTCCATTGTATGTGAAATGGATTTGTGAGGTTTCTCACCCAAATTTTGGAAGGAGTGATGAAGATATAGACTGTGATGCTGGTGATTTTAGAGATAATCTAGGTGAAATGTTGCACCGTACTCGTGGAAATATGCAGAACTTTGAAGATGAGAATTCTGATGCACCAAATGCCGATGCTAAAAGATGTTATCGCCTTGTCGAAGATGGAAAGCAGCCATTATATCCTGGCTGTTCAAAATTTTCGAGATTAAGTTTTATCATCAGGCTTTATTCTTTAAAATGTGTACATGGAATTACAGAGTCTGAAGTTGGGGATATACTAGAGTTGATGAGAGAGGCTTTTCCACAGGCCCACATACCTTTATCTTTTAGAGCCGCGAAGAAAATCATTAAAGATTTAGGTCTTGATTACAAAAAAATACACGCATGTCCAAACGATTGCATGCTCTATTGGGCAGAAAATGAAGATAAAGATGTCTGTAACTCTTGTGGTATTTCGAGGTGGGAAGAGGAAAAGAAAGGCACCCGTGACAATGATCCAGAGAAGTTGATTCACAAAGTCCCGGCAAAAGTGATGCATTACTTTCCGCTAAAACCAAGGCTGCAAAGGCTGTTTATATGCAAGGAGTATTCACAACTTATGAGATGGCATTCTGTGGGCCGAAAAAAAGACGGAAATCTTAGACATCCAGCTGATAGCGAGACTTGGAAGGCGATGGATGCTATGTATCTTGATTTTTCATCATAAAATAGAAATATCAGATTGGGTGTAGCCTCTGATGGATTCAATCCTTTTCGTACAATGAGTACAACTTACAGTACATGGCCAATTGTATTAGTTAACTGCAACCTTCCACCTTGGTTGTGCATGAAGCCCGAAAATCTGATTCTTTCAACACTCATCTCCGGTCCAGAGTCTCCAAAGAATAAAATTGATGTATATATGCAGCCTCTAATTGAAGAGTTGAAAGAATTATGGGATCTAGTTATAGAAACTTATGATGCCTTTACTGATCAAAAATTCATGTTACGTGCAAGTGTGTTGTGGACCATTAGCGATTTTCCGGGGTATGCAATGTTATCCGGTTGGAGCACAAAGGGTAAATTGGGTTGTCCTGTATGCCATTATGAGACTTCTTCAATGTACTTGAAACATAGTAAAAAAAAATGTGCTACATTAATCATAGAAAATTTCTGGATCCGAAACACAAGTGGAGGTTTGATAAGAGGAGGTTCAATGGTGAAGTTGAAATAGGACAGATTCTGGGAAATTTATCAGGAACAGACATTGAAGAACCGTTGCGTGACTTTGAAAATAATTTTGGGAAGAAAAAGGATTCCCCTTTCAAAAAGAAGTCAATATTTTTCAATTTACCGTATTGGAGCCACAATTTATTGCGACATAACCTTGATGTTATGCATATAGAGAAAAACATATGCGACAACATACTCGGTACTTTGCTAAATATTAGTGGCAAGTCAAAAGACCATTTGAATGCTCGTTTTGATTTACAGGAAATGGGCATCAGGAAGGTCTTGCATCCCGTTTTATCAAATGACGGCGAACACTTTGATATTAGGGCTGCCATATTTGACATGACGAATAAAGAAAAAGAAATATTTTGCTGAGTACTGGAGAATGTTAAATTGCCATACGGTTGTGCAGCCAATATCGGTCGGTATGTTCACACGAAGGAAAGGAAAATCTCAGGGTACAAGACCATGATGCTCATTTTCTTCTTCACTCCTTGTTGCAATTTGCTGTGAAAAAAACACTGAAGCCTGAGGTTGCATTGCCTCTGATAAGATTTGGTTCATTCTTAAGAGGTCTTTGGGGCAAAGTAATTGATTTGGAAGATGTGAAGAGGCAACAAGAAGAAATTGTTGAAATTCTTTGCCAATTTGAGATGATATTTCCACCGGCTTTCTTTGACATAATGGTTCACTTGACGGTTCACTTGTGCAAGGAAGTTGAATACGGTGGACCTGTGCACGTTCGATGTATGTTTCCGATTGAGCGTTATCTAGCTAAACTCAAATCTTATGTGCGCAACAGATCTAAACCGGAGGGTTCCATCGCCGAAGGTTACTTGGCAGAAGAATGCTTGACATTCTGCTCAAGATTCTTAAGCGGTGGTGATGCAGTACCTAAATTTGAAAGTTGTCCACAAAATATGGAATATGCTATTGGTACAAGAAGAAATAAAGACGGAAAAGCTATTCATCTAAAAGAACTTGAGTGGATGGCATATCATCGGTACATTCTATTCAATTGTGGTAACGAGGAAATAGATAATTTAAAAGAGTAAGTTTTTATGTTCTAATTTTATTCTAGCAAGTACTAAAGAATTAGAATATTTCTTTATTGATATTAATACCATCATAATTATTATAGGGAACATCCAGCTTTAATTGATGGTCATGCAATATCGAGAAGATATAAAAGAGAGAGAGCACATACTGAAGAATTCTGGAAATGGCCGAAGGATGAGGTTGGGAAAAAAGAGGACATTTCGAAAGAGCTAGAAGTGCTTGCAATGGGCCCTAATCGGACAGCTAGGAAATTTAGTGGATATGTTATTAATGGATATAGATTCCATACAAAATATAGAGATGCTAAGTGTAAAACGCAGAATAGTGGTGTATTCTTGACTGCCTTGACCACTAGCTTTGCAAGTTCAAAAGATCAAAATCCATTGGTTGGTAATGTTAGTTACTACGGAGCAATTGAAGAAATACTAGAAATTGATTATTGGGGAGAAATTTCAGTGGTTTTATTTAAGTGTTGCTGGTACCAAGAAGAGAAAGATTTGTATGGGATGACTCGAGTTAATTTTAATAGATTGTGCCAGAAATCTGATCCGTATGTTATGGCTTCACAAGTACAACAAGTATTTTATGTACAAGATCCAACTGATACGGCACTTTATAATGTTGTCAAGAAATTGCCGAGGGACTGGTGTGATGTCGAAAATGAAAATGGAAATGAAGATGATCCAGTTTTACATGATATTCAATGTGGTAATGGAATAGGAAATCAAGTTAGTGATGTTAGGTGGTATAGAGATGACGTCCCGGCAACACAAATCCTCATTCCGCCTAGCATAGAGGAAACTTCCTCTTGATTTCTATGTAGAAATATCAAGTGACTTCTATTTATGTATTGGTTCTTAATTAAGGGACGACTTCTGTATCGGTTGATTTTCATAATTAATTTACTACTTTTTAATTACTTGACTGCTTGTAAGTTATTCTGATTTTATGTGTTCCCTTGTTGTTTCTAGTGCTTTATATACCTGCATACACATATGTACTTAATATACCTGCCCATTTTATTATTTCATATCTTGCTTCCAATGTAAACTCAACATTCTGTATCCATTTTGTATAGGATGGGGGAACTCATGCAGCTCACATTTCATCACAAGGGTGCATTTAAGAAGGCATAATATGTTGGTGGAACCGATACTGTGGTAAAGAGGGTTGATCCTGACTACTTCTCGTACACAGTGCTCATGGAGTTTGTGAAGGATGACCTTCAATACACCGAAATAGGAGGAATTTATATGAGAAATGGTGAGAAGGGTGGGTGGAAGTTAGTGACGAATGATGCAGACCTCTCCGAATTAGTCAAAGGAGTTAACAGTGGTGGCAACTTGGATTTTTATTTCGACAACGTTGTCGATGCTGCAATTGAGCCACTGAAGCAAATGCAGCCGCCTGTAATCCTACGGCCAAGGCAGAATCTGGTTACAGGTATATATAAATGGATAGTTAATATCATTTACATATTGTGATATTTTGATATAGCAAAAAAAAATTTATTGTGATATTTTGATTATAACATTTAAAGATTATGATTATAATATCATTGTATTGTTGCAGCTACAAAACCAGTGAAACAACAGTATGTGATGGCTCATCAACTACAACAGAACCATAAAAACAAGAAGTTAGCTGAAGTCAACAGTCCTCGGAAGTCAGCACGGCTGAATAGCAATGCAACTGTGATTCTAAAGTTAGCTGAGGTGAAAAGTCCTCGGAAGTCGGCACGGCTGAGTAATCCAGAACCCAGCAATGCAACCGAGAATCTAAAGTTAGCTGAGGTGAGGAGTCCTCGGAAGTCGACACGGCTGAATAATCCAGAACCCAACAATGCAACCGTGAATCTAAAGTTAGTTGATCAGGTAAATCCTCAGAAGATGACACAGAAAAAAAAAACCAAAAATCAGCAATTCAACAGTGAATCTGAACTCATCAAGTGTTAAGAGGAAGTTGGAATCACGTTTACCAACATCGGAAGAAGAAGATATGGATGAATATGGCATGCAGGTTTGAAGAATTCTTATTATGATGATCTTATTGTAATTTGAATATTTTGTACCACTCTTGCAGCATACTTACTATGATGTTCCTGTTTATTATATACTTGCAGGATGTTCATCTACCACCTCCACCACCTCCAAATGAGTATTCTACACCTCCACTATCTCTAAAAGATTATGAAGTACAGAGAGCTGCTAAGTTGATGATGAACCTAAAAGATTATGAAGTACATAAAGCTGTTAATGTGATGAGGAACAACGAAGTTCTTGCTTCTCTAGGTGTGCCTGCAATTTCAGCTGAACTGAGAAATGCAAACCAAAAAAAAGATAAAGGAAAAGAAAAGATGCAAGAGGATGTGGATAGTGATCAGGAATATAATCCGGACCATGAGGAGCATAGTGAAGATGATACTTCACAAAGTCCAAGAAAGGTGTGTGATAGCTACATATCTTTTTTTTTCTACTTATGAAGATAATAACTATAAACCCAATCTTATTTCCTACTTATATATACAATTTAGAGAACTAAAAAAGTTGAGAATCCCAAGCCTGTTAGTGGACCACAAACTCGTTCAGCTAGTGGTATCGCAAAGGAAAAGGAAAAGTTGAGAAGCACAAGCCCAAGCCCAAGCCTGGTAGTAAGTTCAACTGAGAAGGATGTTGAAGGAAAAGGAACAATGGCTGATTATTTGGCTCTGCGGGAACGACAAAAGAAAAATTCTGCAAAAGCTAGTGCAAGTGGTATGGCAAATAAGTATGTTGCGGAGAATGTCTTGCCAGACATTGAAAATGAAGAAGTTGAAGCAGGTATTGAATTGATGTGATAATAATATTTAATATTACAGTAGGATTAATATTTAAGTACCGAATTTACATTATGATTTATGTTATTATTTGACGGGACTTTTCATTTTAATTAAAGGTGAAGTTCCTAAAAGACTCAGAGGTCACACAAAGATGTTTAATGTTCATACAAGGGTGAATGACAAAAGATTTGTAATTATGATGAACCAGTGGTTCCAACCTATTTCAGATGATGACAAAGTAATATCTGAACTGAGCAACTTTTTAGGAACATTGAAAAGGTCTGTGCCACTTACGTATAAATCTTAGTCGGATGTTCCTGAAAAGTTGAAGAAATCTCTATGGGATTATGTTAAGGTAATCTATTATTAACTATAATGTTGCTGAATTTTACTTTAATAAGTAATATTGATCTATTAACTATAATGTAGCTGAATTTTGATTTATTTATTCTTTTTTATCTTTGATTTATATTTAAGCAATGGTATATTATTCCAGATGAATGTGAAAACTGGGTGTTGAAGTCTATTCGTGACTGTTGGAGGGGGTACAAGAGTCGCATACAAACAGCTTATTATAAAGCTTTTAAGACTGATGAGGAGAGGCGAGAAAACAAGCCGGACAACATCCCAGTGGAGGATTTTAAAGTTCTCTTGAGGTAATGGGCAGATGATGAGATTCAGGTATACGTACATATTATTTATTTCGCAAGATAAACGAGTACTTTTTTTTTGTGAGATAAACGAGTACTTTGTTTTTTGTGTATTTTTAGCAAAAAGCCCTGAAAAATTCTGATAGTCGTAAGTCGTATCAAGACACACACACCGCTGGTCCAACGTCGTTCGCCCAGCTTCGTCATAAGATGGTATGTGATACTTTACATTTTTGACTGAAGAGAGTGTATGATAAACTATCTATTGAACTTGTATAAGGAGACACCATCCGATGCAGCACTTTTTCTTAAAAGTCGTAAGAGAACAGATGGACGTGAGTATGTGTCTAATCCTCAAGTAATGAAGTACAAACTTGTAAGTAATAATTCTGTTTTATAATAATTTTGTTCTGTTTTGCACATGCTACACATTGTTCATGTCTTGCTCATGTGCATGTATGCTCATGTCCTTGAAACTGTCCTTGAAACACTTGTTGAACCTGAGTTTCGCAAACGTACTAATGGCATAAATGTTTGCTTTGGAAATTGTAATTGAGTATATTGTGAGATTAAGAATTTTGAACCCTCAGCCATTTTTTTCCTTTTCTAGTCGAATGAAGAGGACTTGCTTTTGCGTTTGGCTAGAAATGACACAAAAACTGGAAATGAAGAAATGAATTTGGTTAAAGGGATTACTGACTTGGTTTATATAAAAATATATGTCTATAGTAATACACATATGTGCATAAATAAAATGAATGGCCGTTTGAAGCCTCAGAATCCAGATGATGAAGCCGTAGCTGGCTGTCGACGGAATTGTTTTCCAGTTTTTACTAGTATATATGTTACAAATTGTTTTCTAATTACATGCACATAAACAAATTGTTTTCCAAAATGTGGCTTTCTCTTCATTTGCTGTACACAATCCATATGTAAGCATTTGCTGCATTCTCTGCATTTACTGTAGGGTAATTTTGATGTGGCTTTATTTTGTAGGACTTAGTTCAAAAGGCAATGGCCGGTGGAGAAGGAGGAAATACTGTTGAAACAGTAATTTCGAATGGAAAATCATAGGGTCGTCCTTTGCTTATAGGGAGGCGTGCAAAGTGTGCAAAACAATCAACCGAGGCTCTAACAAATGCTTACGTACATGACTTAAGGCAAAGGCTTGTCGAAGAAATGGAAGCACAGCTAGAATCCAAGGTAAATCAGAAGGTACAAGAGAATTTGGCTAGGGTGCTTAAGAAATTAGGTGATGCCAACCTGGAGATGAACATCAATGTAGAGGATCTAACTTCCACAATCATGTCCAGTGAGACTGATAATCTGACTGGAGGCACCAGCTCTTAAGTCTCATTTATGAATTGTTATGTGTACCGGATATTTTGGGGTAGCTTTGTAGTATTTTGGGGTAACTGGATATTTTTGGGTAACTGACATGAATTGTGATGTGTACTGCTGTATGAATTGTTATCTGTACTGTGTATTATGCTGTGTGTTATGCAAGTGTTTTATGTGATATTGTACTGTGTATTATGCAAGTGTTCTATGTGATATTGTACTGTTCTATGTGCTCTTAGGGTCTCTTCAGTATAGTGTTGCAGTAGCTTCAGAATAGTGTTGTAGTAGCTTCAGAATAGTGTTGTAGTAGCTTCATAATAGTGTTGCCACCGGGTTATAAATGTTGCTTAAAATAATGTTGCAATAGTCATTCAAGGTGTTGCCATAGGGATGGACCCACTTGGGTCGTGGGCCCCACAAGATGTGGGCCCCACAACTTCAGAAAGTTAATATCTATAGCAACATTTTTGGAATGTTGCTATAGATACCTATGGGTGTTGCCATAGACCCAAATAGGGTTCTATTGCAACAATATTACTTATGTTGCCTTAGATGGTCAAAATGTTGCTTTTGAGGTCTAAGGCAACGGCAAAAACTGCATCACCCTAAAAGTGTTGCCATAGACCTATGGCAACATTTTTCGGTCCTGAGCCAACATTTTTTTTGTGTTGCAGAAGGCCATTTATGGCGTAGTGTTATAAGGAATATTGGTATGAACTTTGAAATGTTTGACTAGAGATGTATAGAAGCCATAAGAAGAACCCTTATAGGAATAGGGAATAGTATCAAAGTACAATTTTACAAGTCCTAGGGTATACCCGCATGAAAGATCGAGGATAGAGGAAGTAAATACCAAAGTTTGACGATACTATCAAGAGATTTTATTGAGATAAGATAATAGTATGGTTGGAGAAGAGAGTAATGAGAGGGCAAACACACATAAAGGATGTTGGTTGACTCAAGGTTATAGAAGGTAAGGTAGGTGGTAGGAAAGTTATTCCACCAAACCAATTTTCTGATGAGTTTTCCTAGGTATGCATAATTTATACTCCTTACCCACTACAGTGTGGGAATTTACAATTTATCCCATAAGCGGGTGTAATAATTGAAGTAATGGGTGGACCTTATTTATAGGGAGACAAGGAGGTAAGTTAAGACATGTAGATTATAGTTGAATGACATATTAGAAGTGTCTATCTTAATTAAGGAGTAATAGGGCCACAACATCATTAATAACTGTTGATGATAAACAACAGCTTCTAGCAATTATTTCTTTTAGGTTTTTGGGTTATAATCGTTAGTTGTTTCCCTACAGATATTGGAAAAACATACGATATGATATGAGGTATGTTCCTATTTTATTACTATGTTATTGGTTTGGATGAGCTTCGACCGCCATGTATATATTAGGAAATAGTGTATATAAGCAGATCTCATAAGGACACTTAACTAGCAATAAATGTTATTAAAGCTGAAAGTTAATTAGGAAATTAGATTAGCAACTATTATATATATGAGTATATATGCACGTCCAGGTGGACCTGCATTTAACTGTTGAGCCATAATTTTATAGCATGGCTATTAAAATACAATGATAATAAAATCAGCACAATGATTGCTTTCCACATCAACACTTTTCAAATATAGCCAAAATATCTTTGAATTGCCTCATGAATTGGTTCGATGTACATGAGTAGTAAGATCCGTGCGATAACAAATAAACAAAAAATGTTCTAAGTACCCTTTTAATTTAAACCAATTATTTTTTCAAACTGTTTTGTACATGAATTTTTTGAAAACGTAATAATAATGCTTCTCAACTCTAATGTTTTTTTTTCTATTGCTTTTTCTGCAATAGAAACATCATGTGAAAGAATATAGCAACATTTTTTGTATACACAATTTCTAGCCAATTTCAACATCCAACCATTGCCCACCGTGTATATGCAACCTTAGTACCTTACACCATCAAGCATGCAACCTTCTCTCCTAAAAATTGAAAGTATTGTTCGGATTTTCGTTGTAACAGTAGAAAGGAGAAATAGTCTGTAAGTTTTACCTTTATCAAGCAAAATCTACGTAAGCAAAAGTTGAAAAGTTGTGACAGAACATAACAATAATAGTCTATAATTTTTCAGTGTAAAGACGCAAAATAGAACCGTAGTCCAAGCTAATATACATTCTTTTGTACTAATAGCATCATAGAAGTGTTTCATTATAACTTTAAGTGGCATACGTATATCCTTCAAAGTGCAACAGTTAATTATAGCAGCTCAAGTGGAAACAGACAGTAATGCCATTTTCTAGGAAAAAAACATGGTTGAGTAATAGTAAATATAAAACCTACCTTTGAAACAGCTTAATAAAACACTCTTGTCATATAAAGATTGCTTTGCTTGGAATCTTACCCCGTCTAAAGATTGCTCTGCTTGAAACTACTTTGCGTTCTCCTTAGAAAAATGCCAGCTACAATGAAATGCTTTGCAACCTAGAACTAAAAGCTGCACTGCCTAAGCATTTCAGATCTGATTTGAAGGTCATTGCTTCTATGTAGCTACCGCTTCTTCGCCAATGATGAGTGCGAACCCATGCTACGCACACGGTGGCGTGGTCCTAAAATTTTTTTTGCCTTCATTTTTCTTGTTACTATTTATTATCAATTCGGTTAAATTTATTATTGCAGGAAACTGTTGTTGTAGGAAACTCTATCCGAATATTTTTTTTTCAAACGTTGTTATAGATGTTGGGTGAGCAGTCTGATTTGCAGTTATATCATTTAGTGATTCGTGTACATATATAACTCTATGTATGTTCCAATTTCGAGTTGGTTGGGCATGGTAATGGGAAATGCTGTTTATTTCCGAACAACATTGGTAGATTAGTGCAAAATGTGTGGTCATAAATTAGCTTTGCAGTTATGCTAAATTCTGATTGCTGAACTTTGAAGTCTGAATGATGGTTGCTGAATGCTGAATTTTGAATAATCACTTACTTGTTTGTTTGCATTCAATATTCAGAACAAAAAACAACATTCAACATTTAGAACAAAGAATAAGCACTAAAAAAATTCTAAATTATTTTATCTGAATAGACGGCTTTATTCAAAACACTACTAATAAAACAACATAGAAAGTTCTGATTATAAATCATAACTTGGATTCAGAACTTCTTATTAAAAAAACGCAACCTAATGTTCATTTATTTATGTGGAAAGCAATATGAGCAGGCTAGCAGGAAGCCGCAAGCAGTGGTGGTTAAATATTTTGCACCTTGTACTAAATAACATGAACAGAATAATAAGACAATACTTACCCAATCATTGTTGCATGGAATCAAGGTAGTTGTTAGAAGGCATTACAAATGTCTAATATGCATGAAATGTGTTAATGAAAATCGTTTGGAAGACCATTAGGTACAACTGGATTTAAAAATAATAGGTATATAGCATAGAGACTGTCATGAATTGAAAACATGTATAACCAAATTAAACTTGATGTCCAATGTGTTGTTCTTTCCATTATGTAGTGTCTGTAGCTTTAGTAGGTCCAACCTTTTCTTGGTGTGGATTTTGATGTCTGCCCTTGAAGTTGAACCATGTTTCTCTGTCTATGCACCTACGAATTGGAAAAATATCAGCTCATAATCTATTTAGTATGTCAACCGATGCCTTAAAAATTTGGAACCTATGTCCCCAATTACCAGTTTTACACTCCAGTGATAGTTTTAAACCCTCAGGTCAATGTAATAGTTGGAATAGTAAATTATTTAGTTAATTAAATTAACTTATCATACCAGCTTAGTTCTAAGTAGATCGGAAAATGCGAGTAAGGAAACCAACAGGAAGTCTTATAAGCATAAAAACTCAAAAAGGATGAGAACGTTAAATTTACATAGAAAAATAATATATGCTGATGATGTAAGAAAGTTGTTTCATAAATGTAATATTAGTTGCAACAATGTATTCCTACATAGTAGCTTTGCATGCTCTTGGTTAAACATAGTAAATTTTCAAGTGCATATATAGAGTCACAGTATGAAAACGCAACATGCATATTAGACCACTGGAGTAAAACTATTTTTAATTGACAAAACATGGGTGGAGAATTGTCAACCATATTATAAGTGAAACTATTCTAATATAGATTCTTACATAAAATATTCAAAAAAAAATCATCAAACTGTATAAAACGTACATTATTAAATTATTATTTCACCACTTTAAACTTCATGTTCAACCATTGATTACATTTCTCAAAGATTTAAAATAGCATATTAATTTTTAATACCAATTCAGCCATTAACAAACATTTGAAACATAGAGTTTGTTAAATAGGATCATGTTTTATGGGTCAATCAATATACTTCCAACTTTTCAATAATTTCACATGTTAAACAAAGCAGTAAACATTTTCAATCCAAATTTCTAGATATATTGTGAGGAGATAATACAACCATGAATCCAGTCTGTGTAGTTTGATCTAGTCCAAATGAATATTACTGGGGAAGAGGATTAGCAGAACTAGAAGTTGATATTTTTTCACCTGTAGGTAGCGTAAAAGAAGAGGTAAATACAGCGAGGATGTACCTTGGAAAGTTGATGATGTATGTAGATGAAGATCAAATTAAGTACCTTTATTCCTAGCACTCAGTAGAACATCTTTGTAGACAACATTTTTAGTGAAAGTTCTGGTTCGTCCAACAATATGTCCCTTTTCTACCAACACCTTGGTATTAGCACTTGAAACTCCTCGTGAAAGTGCCACATATAGTTTTCCATGACCAAATACATGCTCAGGTAGAAAAGTACCTGTATTTTTTATCGTTTGCCCTTGTGCCTTATTTATAGTGAAGGCAAAACAAAAACGAATTGGAAATTGTTTCCGTATTAACACGAATGGTAAATTCAAATTTTCAGGTGGCTTTAGTGGGATTCTTGGAATGAAAACTCTAGTACCAACATAATGTCCGGTGATGATTTCAGCATCAATGCAATTCTATTAAGTTGTTTACATATAAGCCTCGTTCCATTGCATAATCCAATTTTCGGATTCAAATTTCTTAACAACATTATCGGTGCTCCAAGCTTCAATTTTAAACAATGTGGAGGTAGCCCGCCGAGAGTGATTGAGTTTAGAAATTCTTGTTGGTATAAATTGTGAGCATCGTCTTCTACCGCATCATATGAATAGTAAATGATTTCATTTCCAGGAAATATATTGAGTACATGTTCATTGAGCTTGTCGACATATTCATTTAGTGGTGTAATTAATGCTCTATTAACTATGTACTCTTTATCGAATGCATTTTTTTGATAAGTTGGGAAAAATTGTATCTATTAACTTTGTCAGTGGATTAACATTATTTTTTGATGTTATGACCATATTTGTTGGTAGTTGAATCATTTCTTCATTGATTGAAGGTTCGGTGCCATCTCCAATTTGAATTAGAAAATTTGAATATGCGATATCATTTGCTGCTCGCATGTTTTTCTTTAAATGCAAAATTTAAAAATTTTCCCATAAAAGTGATTTAATGATGCATGCATTAATCGCTTCATTTCTTGTAGCTTTAGGCACAACTGGCAATACTTGTCAAAAATCTCCTCCCATAATAAGGATTTTACCTCCAAATGGTTCATCTACATCCATTATATCTCTCATAGTTCTATCAAATGCCTCAAAAGATAACGATGTACCATTGTAGCTTCATCCCACATAAGAACAGTTGATTGTTTTAAAAGTTTTGATAATTTTGACTGTTTGCTTATTGAGCATGTTGATGTCGCTTTTGGTTGTAATGGAAGTTTAAATCTTGAATGTGCAGTTCTTCCACCAGGTAGTATAGTTGCAGCGATACCAGATGTAGCTGTTGCAATTGCAATACCACCATCTTTTCTAACCGTTGACAGAATAGTACGGTATAAATATGTTTTTCCCGTCCCTCCAAGACCATCTATAAAAAACAAACATTTTTCTTTTTTTACAATTGCATTCATAATTGTATTGTAGGCCTTCAATTGTTCCTCATTCAATTTTTCAATAGCTAGTAAATCATCCTTGGAAATAGGAATCGCTAACTCTTCTTCTATTAGCTCTGAAATTTTATCACATTCGTCACAATCATATGCTCTTGATATATTTGGAAAATCATAATTAGTTGTGCTTTTGTTGTGTTGGAGAAGTAACATGTATAAATCTTTTAAAAGACGATTTGTTAGAAGCATTTGGTTGGTAGTACTTGAATTTCGATAATCTTCTACCATATGATCGAAAAACTCATCCCATAACCTTCGCACACCTGATGAATTGCAAAAAACCAAGATAGTAACAAATAATGCTCTCAAAGAAACTTGTATCTTTGTACTTGAGGCTTCGGTCAAACATTCTTTAATGCTATCATCGTTTTCTAAAAGCCCTCTTTTCTCAGCGGCTTCTTTAAATGTTCGACTTCTAACTTCGTCAACAGTAAGTAAATCATTAAAAGAAGTCGTCCCTCTAATGTGATTTAAAAGTATTCTCAAGAAAAAACGTTCTCCTTCTGTAGGTAGGACTGTGTATATTCTACCAATCACCCTTATTTTAGATACTCTTCTTTTCCATTTTTTTATATTTTTAATCCAACAATAGTGCTCTGGAAATTCACGATATAAAAGTTGCCTTGCCTATTCATCAACTGAATTTGTATAGAAAAACTCTGTGAGCATTGTGTGTAGGTTGCTTTCATCGGCCAAAACTTCATTGATGGTTTGATCATTGGAAAACATAACACTTTGTTTATTTGGAAGATGTATTTGAAGACATTCAACTGATGGATATATCTTGCTAAGAGAGAACCTAAAAATCTTCCATAATGCTTCTGGAGCAGAAATCCACCTTGCATCTATAAATTGTTGTATCTCATCATAGTTAGGTCCAGGTCGAACTTGCATTGTAACGCGGTCTGGACCTTTGTAGACATATTTGTAAAGATATTTAACGCTTTTTATACTACTGCATATCTCTACATTGATGTGACAGTTATATTTATGTAGTAACCAAGGATTGTAAGGTACAACCCATCTGTTATCTACCATCAACTTTTCATTTCTATCAATAGGAATAGATTTTCCAGTATCGCGTCTTCTGTAAATTGGGTATGAATCTGTGCCTTGAATAGTCACATTTGAAAATTGTTTTGGATACTCTCTTTTGCAACTACCATTTTTCATGCAAGGACAATTTCGATTTTGAGTACCACATGGTCCGTGAATCATCCACTTCATTACTGCCACATGTAACTCTGATTCTTCGTTAGAATATGGTATTTCTGCTCTAACAATTTCATCATATTCATCTGGGTTAGTCAATTTGTCTTCATCTTTGAAGATAATTAGCATATGAACATATGGTAAACCTCTTTTTTGAAATTCAATCACATGGACGTGAGCATCTACTTTTCCAAGTGCTCCTTCAATGAAAATATCTTTTTTTAATTCCTCGTATTTTGCATGAAATATCCTTGTTGTCAAATCCGGTCTGTCTTGGGGGTCTTGACCGGGTAGCAATTCGGTAACAATTTCATCCCAAAGTGGATTGCATGTCATTGTAATGAATAAATCGGGTTTGCCATACTTATTTACTAAAGTCATTGCATCTTGATATCGTTGATACATATCACGTGGACAACCAATATAAGAAGAAGGTAGTATTGTCCGTGTTCCAACATTACCTAAATAAGAGAATTTGTTAAAAACTTTGTAAATATGAAATTTAATTACGTAAATGTATAAAAATGTACTTAATATAAGAGCGGGTTTTCAAATTCACAAACTACGCACTTGCATCATTTTCCTCGGCGTTTAAAGCATCTTGTAATCCTTGGTACATTTCAGCTCTGATGGTTTTTTGATTACTCCTATACCATCTTAGTCTGCTGGTATCTATCTTAACATAGTTATCAACCACGTATTGTTGAAACAATCGTCCGCCTCGAAGAAAAAGCGATTTATCATTTTCTCGAATCTATAAAAGAACATTACATATTGATGAATATTAAGAAGTAAAAAATATAAATATATAAAACGTGTTATATATTAATTGTATATACCTGTAGAATATTAGCATAATACTCACGACATGAAAATTTATTGCCATTTTCATCTTGACTATTTATATCCCATCTGTAACTTCCATATGGTAATAAAAGCGGATATTGCAATGGATCATAATAACCAGCTGTTTCAGGAACAGTTATGAGTTGTCCATAGTTTGTCTCAACTACAATATCCCTTTCATGTATTTCTTCATTTTCAGCTCCTTCTACCCAAATTCCAGCAACTTGTGAAGAAGTTGGGAGAGTATATTGTTTTTTATTTGAAGATTGTTCTTTTATGACCAATTTACAATGTTGGATATTTGGTTTTTGTCCAAGTTGTCGAAATATAGCTACAAATCTATTATATGTATTAAGAGCTTTTTGCAACTTCTCCACAATTTCTCGTATCAGAGTATTATTTTCAAACAATCGATTTTCGATTTCGTGCTCTGTATCTTATATGTAAAGTTGTAGAAATCTTGGATGATCATTGGATGTAGGTAGAAAGCTGCCTATTTTATGATATATACTACCTTGAGCACGGAATGTATATACTCCATCTCTTCCATTAGCTAAGTTCTCATCAACATGTACTCCCATTGATGTAAATGCAAACATATGGTTATAAGCTCGTATGTTTTTTTCTGAAGTGTTTCCCTTCATCTGATTAGTCAGTGTACAATTCAAATATCTCATCCGGTGATGAAATTGACTGTAAAATTATTTTTCCATTTAAGCAGCAAAAACTATTTGATTCTCGATAAAAGAGTTTTGCTCGGCAATATGTACATATCCTTGATTGTGGTAAATAGAACTTTTGAAAACCGGAATGATCTGTAAAGCTTCTTGCACAATTATGCCTTGCGGTAGAACTTTGACATGGTTGACTAATTTTGTTTGTTTTTATGGTTCTATTCCAGTCATCTTTATGTTCAAAAGGTAATGTAGTAATATCTTCTTGTTCTTCATTATTCATTGGTCCACTAAGATCTTGATCTGCTTAAAAAAATTGATAAATAAATTTTGTAAGTTTTTTTAACATAAAGTGACTCGATAAACTATGTGGGTGATAAATTTAATATGACTTGGGTTCATAAATTATACTTTGATTATATTAATAAATATATTATTATATGATGATAATGAAGCTACTTGGACTACTTGTTTGTGTATCATTATATGCATTCGTACATAGGCAAAATAAACTTTGGTAAATATATAACTTTTATTGTTCTCACAATATAACGTACTGAATTATAAGGAATAGTTCTCTGAAGTAATACCTTGTATATTATGAGAGCAAGGTATCGAAAAAGAACTATCGGTACTACTTGTTTGCGATGCATCATCATTGATATTCTTTTCGACTCTTCTACATTTTCTACTACGATAAATAGTACGGTATTGTTCACGTTTTGCCTCTTTGTCTTCTTCAGTCATTAACTTTTTTCCTTCTTTATAGCGAAAACGACGGTGCTCTAATTGTTTTTCCCTTTGTTCAGAACTTAATTTAGAACGACGTTGTCTTTTTCTTTCGGCTTTGGTTTGAGCTTCCAATAATGCTTCGTGATGAGTCCTCCCAATGATTCTAGGGCTTCTACTCAATACTGGGGGTGCTTGAGTACATTGCATTTCTTGACGTTGGTTTCTTTCAATAATTCTAGGGCTTCAACGCAGTACTGGGGGTGCTTGAGTACATTGCATTTCTTGACGTTGGTTTCTTTCAATAATTCTCGGACTTCTACGGGGCAATAAGGGTGGTATGCAGTTGGATTCAATTTGGTGACGTTGAACTCTATTAATAATTTCCACCCTTTGTAAGTTGGGGACTTGGTTAGCTTCCATTGTTTGATGTTGAGTTCTCTCGTTGATTCTAGGACTTCTACGTGGTTTTAACTTGGAAAATTGATTTCCTTCCATGAGTTGATAATGAAATTCACAAAGTTTCAAATGGAATTTGTTTGACCTATAATGCTAGAAAAAATACTCAATTTGTATTAAGTGAACATCACCATTTAAGCCTTAAGAGCTAAGTTGCATATATATATATATATATATATATATATATTAGTAAAACTAAAATACCTAATATAAGTAATAATATGTTTCATAGTAACAGTTGGAACATGCTTTACAACATGTAGATGTAGTAGAAAATATGTAAAATAATTTTTCACAGAATGGGAAGTAATTGTAGTTAACAAAATAATTATTTAACAAAAAAAATATTTAACTTATATTATGCAGTTAGTAGGTGGGGCATGTTATTATGAATAGAATATAAAAATACATATCTTCCACAAACTTCATCGTATGTAATGTTTGGATAAGCTAAACGAATATGAGATATCAACAAACTAAGTTGCTTTTGCTATTCAATTTTTACCAAATTTGAATTTCCAAGACGTACCTCTTGAGTAACAATCAATGTTGAGCGATGAAGACAAAAAAATTCTTCTGATAATATAAACTGCAGAACAAACAAATTGAAAGTAAGACAAAAAAAGAAAAATGCAAGAGAACTTATAATATAATAATGCAATAATAAGAAGAATAAGTTTTTAACAATGCAATAATAAGAAATGTAAGGTTTTAACAATGCAGTAATAATCAAGTGTAAGCAGTATCACAGAATTTTTAATCGCAACTTACATATTATATAATTGACTGTAAAAGAAGATGCATGTTAAAAATAAGTATAGATGTTTTTGGTGAATGAAAGATATTTGGTTGCCTTATTTGTTAATGTCCAAATGCCTCTGTTAAAACGCATACAACTCCTCCCTTCTGTCTAAAACAAAATAAAGTCTTTTGGGACTAAAAGCTTTAATTTCGATAGCACTTCGCTTCTTTTTCGTTTACGCATAACTTTGCATCCAAGGGGTATATTCATATTGTAACAACCCACTATTTTGGACCATTCAAATTGACAATATTCCACACATGTCTGACTTGAATAATTCAAAATAACAGATTGTAATAAAATTTGGAGCAAATAAAATCAAATACAGAATCACAGAGACAGAAATATCAGAATAACTCGCAGCGGAAATTAAAATACCATAGTAGTTCATGAAGCTACTATAACAAACTCTCAAAACAAATACATAATATCAGTCTAAAAACATATACAATAGAAATCTCAAATACATAGAAGTTTATAATACCAGAGCTGAAATAGAACAACTGAAACTGAAATGGATAGATAACTAGATAAGCAGAATCTCCAACGATTCCTAGCTCCAGAAAGAGATCCAAAGCTAAGCTGTAAATACTCAGGCTGACCCGAGCGTAAAGCAAAGTACAAAACACTCGAGTCAGGACAATATATACTTATATAATGTAAACCAACTCAAGTGAACTGTAGCAGTAATGCATAATAACTTAAAGGATGCTTGGGATCGCCTATCCTCTAAGGATCAGTTAAACCATAAATTAAATACATCCCGTGGTTAAAATTTCAAAATTGGTATTTTATACTTATAAATCAAATATCATTTCAAAATTCAATATCATTTCAAATCCATTTTAAAATATCCAAATATTTTCAAATCAAAATATTCCAATTAAACCATTTCAAAAATGAAATTATTATATTTAATATTCAAATATTCAATTCTCAAAATTTTAGTCTTTTCACAATTCATTTATTCACTTAAATTTATTAGAACAGTGAAATTTCAACTTTCGCAACACTTAGAAAATGCTACGGAAAGTTATGTTTAAAAACAATTCAGTTAGCAAAAGACAGCATTTAAAATGCTGTAATATGTTTAGATTTCAAATAAAAGTTTAGTTAAATTCAACAACTACAGCACTTACAAAGTGCAGTAATAGCCCTAAGTTCAATTTAGCCATTTAGTTCATTTATATCAATTACAGCATTTACAAAATGCCGTAATATCCTTTATATTAGAAATGATAGTATTTCAAAAAGGCTGCCAATTAAAATTCAAGAATTTAAATACAATTTAATAACCAATTAATTTTTTTTATCATTTTAACTTATAAAATCATATAATTTCACACTTTAAAACAATCGTTGAAATACCGTTATATTTATGATTTTATAAAGTTAAATTTGCATTCAAAATCAAATTTAATAATAATTTTACTTATTAAATTCCAGCATTAATTTCCTTTCTTTATAATTAAATATTTTAACTTAACATTTAAGTTTATATTTCAAAATATAACCTATTTTCATTTTATTTACTTAATTAAAAATTCACATTTTTACAAAATTCACAAATTTCCAATTTAAGTTATATTTCAAAATTCAACTTAAATATCCATTTATTTCATATTTATTTACACAAAATCATTAACACTTTATAAAAATCATTTAATTTCATTTTAAATCAAAATTGTCATATTTTCTTACTTTACATAAATTCTATTTATAAACAAAATCATAAATTCCAAAATTAACTTATATTTCAAATTCCACTCCACCATTTACTTAATTCACTTATTAAATTTATAGAAAATCACTAATATTTTATAAAAATAATTTTTAATTAAATTTAAATCAAAATATCATAAGATTTGTATACTTTAAAATTTAGAAAAATGTTTTAACCACAGTCTGTATAATAATTTCTAACTTAAATAAAATGATACGGATAATATATCATTTCAATCCGTAATTTTCAAAGGAAAAATCCAGGTTTTATCATTTCAAACCCGCAATCCCAAGTTAAATGAAATAAATAAAAATCGTTCAAGCCTATCATTTCAGCCCATAACGATTTTTCCCTATTCTAAAGTCCGTTCGGGTATGTATCATTTCAACCCATAGTGATTCTAATCTACAGGGAACTTGCAGTGTGATAAACTGATATAAATAAACAGAATAGCATTATATAACAGTAACAGATGATATGACAGGTGAATAAACAGGGTGATCATCATATAAATAATATCACAGTTAAGTATAATATGATAATATGAACTACAGATTCACAAGATGTCAATTTACTACTTATATAAGTACGGAATGTCTGGTGAGAAATACTTACTTCTACAAGCTGGAGATAACCGATTCAGACACACAACAAATACCCGGAAAGCATGAAGGCACAACTATGAATCAAGTGTGGGAGAGCCAAAGTAGTTGTCTTGTGCATATGAAACAAAACAATACATATAACATGAATTACAACCTAAAATATGACATTAAACAAGCTAGAATTAAGGAACAGCAATTAATCAAACACTTGCACTTGCTTTCACAAATCTCATGCTCGGCCTATAGGATGATAAGGCGCTGCCATGGAGTGTATTTTGTCAGGTATGGGTCAGGTATGGTCGGCCTAGCAAGGGTAGTGAAGGTATGGAAGTTGTTTGAGTGATTAATGGCATAAATGTACAAACACAAGGCAAAGGTGCATTTTTATGTAACAACAAGTCACGGCTATGGCTTTATGTGGCATGGCTAGACCTGCTATGTGAAGACCCAAATTATTGAGATGAAAATAATTTTATAAAAATCAGTTAATGGAAAATATTCAAAGAATAAAATAAATTGAAAATAAATATCAAGAATGGGTGAAATAAATAAGGAAGATGATAGTGGTTTTCAATAAATAATAATGAGAAGAAATTAACTAAGTATGAATGAGTTTTATATTCACATATCTCACATATATATATAAGTAGTCAGAAGAGTATAGAGTGATAAAATAAACTCTTATGATGATTAAAATATATGAAACCAGATTAGTATTATATAGGTATAAATACATTTTATAATCAAGAGAAAACAAAAGGCTTGAAACATTAGCAAGGAATTAATTGATAAAAAGATATATATGTGAACATTTCAGATTTGTCTTAAGAAAATAAATAATGTAGATAAGTCACATGAAAATAGTGTGTAGGTGAAACATGCAAATGGCATGTACACAGAAAAAGAAGAAAAGAAACTGAAATACCTGAAATGGAATCAAAAAGAAAATGACATATTTAGCCATAAAAACATATACAAAATTCTCTTATTTGTGTAGGGATAAAATGGGTTTTTCACTCCACTAAAACCCTAGCTAAATGTTTTAAAAATCAAAGGATAATCAGCAGTTTATTTTGGAAAACATAAAGATATTTTAGAAAATAAGAAGAAGAGCAAACTCACACTGTTTTCAAGTTAGAGCATTCTCGGGGAAAGAAGAAGGAAGGTGAGTGATTAATCATCTTATGAGATTTAAGGCATTAAGACCCAAGTTAAGGGCAGCCATATTACTTATATAAAACCATATCATGTTTTTGTTTAATTTTATTCTCTGAATAAATAAATGTTGATCATGGTTGGTGTTTTGGCTGAGTCTTTGGTTGATGTTTTGATCTGTTTTGATTGTTTTGATTAATGCTTTGAAAAGACAAACACCCTGATCACAGAAATGGCTTCTGTAACTTATAATCCAGTTTTTATATGGGAATGAGATAAACATTTTTACTGAGAAATAGGGTACTAATGAAGAATGAAGTAGGCAGTGTGGATAAGGAGATTCATGCTTATGTCTAGTTCATTTTAAAAATGATATGAACAATGCAATATTATATATATGTGCTGATTTGTTCAAATCACAAGTTAATATGTTTTTGTGGGTTTTTCTCAATAACCTTACCCTATGTTCACAGTAAAATAAATGTAATATTTTATATGACTTCACCAGATTTATGTAGGAAATGGGAAATTTTTTGAAAATAAAGATATGCAAGTTTTTGAGAATATGATTGAATAAAAATGACCCTAAATGGGATGTGGTGTTTTGCATGAATGCTTTGTATGACTGGCTGAAATCCCTAAGTGAGTTTGATACTCTTTGATTTATGAAAGGAAGAAAAGAATATAAAGCATTTCCAAGAATTAATAAAAATTCTCCTGAAAGAAAATGAGAATGGTCACTAGATTATAAAGCTAATCTAGGAGTAGTGCCTTGATCTATTCATCATTAGGTGGATGATGGGTATGTGCATGACTTGTTTAAGTCCTGTAGGCCTCTATGTAAAGGGTTAATAGAATTGAGCCCCTTTGCAATGCACACATGGTGTTCAATGGCAAGAGTTAAGACCAAATAAATGATAAATGGGGATTGAGAAATTGAGCTATGGAATTAAGGGAGTCAATCCATAGGGGTATATGTACATATAACTGAATTGTGTTGATGAATGAATACTTGTGTGCATGTATGTTAGTATGAGCTTATATGTATATATATACTCAGATTTTAGTATGAGCCTAAATAAGTATCAAACATATGAATCTTTGCACAGAGTTTAGGAATTACAAGTTATTTATAAACTATGATTTCAGTCACACTAGAATATATTTTATGACCCTATTTGTTTCCTTTGCAATCTTTGGGGTGTCTCATTTTCATTGAGGCAGATCAAAGTGGTGCTGCAGGGAAAGATGCTTGAGTAGCTTGCTTGTATGGATGCTTGAAGAACTTGCTGGTTTTAAAATGTTTTAGAGAAGTAAAAGTCTAATTGTAATAAATAATATAGGCAAACTCTCTTATGTCTTGTGTATTTCCAGGATTGATACCTGCTTTGTTTTCTTGAAAAGAACATGTAAAAGGAAAAAAAAACTTAAGTATTATATATGCTTGTGAGTTGTTGATTCAAGTAGCACACTCTGGAAATAATCCAGAGGATTATAATGAAGGAGAACATGCCATAAAATCTGATATGTGGATATATTCTCCTTGGCATGTTTGTTATATTTCAGTTATAAAGTTTAAGTTGTTTTTGAATAAATATGTGCCAAAGTATTGAGTGGATGAGTTGAACATGGTCTTGGCTAACCAGTAAGTCTTGCACATGTCTTGTAATTGATACGAGTACATGCAAAAGCTTGAAGCCATAGTCTTCAGATTCCTGAAGCAAACAAGACCACAGTGTAAGCTAATTCGAAATGCAACTAAATCCTATGGTATGTCTAGAACAAGAGTAGGATTATGTTACCATAAAACCTGAAAATCATAAGTATATAAGGATTTAGGAATTGGAATTGGTAAAATCTGGAACTGACTTCAATATGAAACTGAAGCAGCAAATCAGAAATAGGGATAAACAATATAGACTTAAACAAGAATGTATAGTAATTTTGTTAAGTGTATAAAAATCTAGAACATCACACTCTATATGCTTTTAGCCAGAAAAATGCAAAGATCTTTCTAAAATCATATTCAACACTATTTCCAATCTAAATATCAAAAATCTGTAGGACCTTTAGATTAGTTTACAACTGTATTACTCACATGATCATTACAAGCTTCATGAACCTGGATATATGCATTTTGCTGACCTGAATTGCTTGTGCATGTTTGTGCATGTCTTGTGCATGTTTATGTTTGAATCTTGAATCTGGGCTAGACTAACCAGTGATCCATAGTTCAAACCAAGTTTTAATATGTTTTATTATTCTAAAACAACATGTATGAATTTATGAATCCCAAAGATCTAATACATGGGTTATAAATCCACAAATTAATCAATCTGGTTTATAGATTAATCTGGAAAATGAAGAAGAGAAAAATAGGTGCTAATACTTGGAAAATGTATTAGTCAATCTTGAGTCATTCCAAGATGAAAATACCTGAAAATGTATTAGTTAATCCTGAGTCATTTTAAGGTAGTAACACTTGAATCATGTATTAGTCAGTCTTGAGTCAAATAAAAGATTAAAGTGTAGAAATAGCTATGTGACACAAAACTTTTCAATTATGGAAAACTTTGTGTGATTAAATTTCTTTGCTACTTTAACACTCTGATAGGCAAAGAAACATTTATATATCTTCACATATATAAATGATATGACTTGATTAAAATACTGATAATTTTATATTAGTAAATTTTGGATCTTGGGAAATTAATTAAAAGAAATGAAAGAGGCAAGAAAAGAAGTGATCCCTTGTTAAAAAAAACTCAACTAAAAATCAGTAAAATATAGTAGAAGAAAAAGTGGGTCACTTCAGTTGGTATCAGAGCTATGTTACCAAAAACATAGCAAAAAAAATTCTAATTTTCTTATGTGGATAAAATCCTAAGGAACAAACCACATAAAAATATTTTCAGTAGTAATAAATTACTGAAACAATTAAATCAAAAACAAGACTAACTAGCTATGTAAATTATATAGCAAATCATGGTAGGAGGACCACCAAGCTCTGGAGCAGGACCCTCTAGTGCAACACCATTGGTCAATTTGCAAGATTTGGTGAGGGAATTTAGGGAAGGAGCAGTGCAGAAGGAAGAAAATCCTCATGAGGAGTTATCTAAGCTACTGAAAACATTCTCAAATTTAGGAGGCAAGGATTTTGAAGGCACTGAAGGGGTCATGGGTGTGCAAGCATGGCTAAGAACTTTGGAAAGGATATTTGCAGACATGCAAATCAATGACCAAAGGAAGAGGCAAATAGCTTCCAGAAGGCTCAAAGGAGCAGCACTGGATTGGTGGGAGGTAATCATCACAGGAAGACCAGAAAATGAGATAACATGGGATCAGTTCAAGGATATGCTTGAGGCTAGGTTTGTCCCAGCAACAGCTAAGGCAATATTGCTTGAGGAGTTCATAAGATTGAGGCAAGGATCAATGAGTGTGACTGAATGCACTCAAAAGTTTGAGAGCTTGTCTAAGTATGGAACCATGCTCATAGGGAATGAGGAATCAAAGAATTCAAGATTTATTCAAGGACTTAATGCTGGTTTAAGTAGAGCAATGCTACCATACAAAGACAAAACATTTGATCAAGTCATAGATCTCACTCTTTCTTTTGAACAACATGATAATGCAAGGGAGAAATTCAGGAACATGAGAGCTAATAACAACAACAAGAAGGGGGAAAATAGAGCACATCCTTATGACAAGAAGAATTCAGACAAGAAGGTTGAAGGAGCAGCCAATGGGGAAGTTAAGAAGAAAATTATTTGGTACAACTGTGGCAAGGAAGGACACATGAGTAATAGGTGTCAAGCAGCTATGAAAATCCCATTCAGTTGTTATAATTGTGGGAAAGAAGGTCATATCAAAAGGAATTGCCCAGAGTTCAAGAAAGGAGCAAAGGTAGGAGCATTGGAAGGCAAAGCAAAGGCAAATGCAGTGGGAAATTCTGGACAATTGGAAGGTATACCTCCTAATTAAAGATTATCCAATCTCAGTTATATATGACACTGGGGCTACACATTCCTTAATATCACAAGACATAGTAAATAAATTGGCTCTCACATGCAATCTAGTTGATAAACCTTTGTTTATTCAGAGCCCCCTAGGTAGTTCCTGCTTGCTAGGAATTAAATGTTTGGGAGTAAAATTAAACATAGGTGGAAATATGTTTAAATCTGATTTGTTTGTGTTAAAATATCCTGGAATAGGAATTATTTTAGGAGTAGATTGGTTAAGTAAATTCAAAGCAATTTTGAACTTGGGAAAATTTTACTATTTCTTTGAAAATAGAAAATGGTAAAAATATTATAGTCATGAGTGAAATAGCCAAAACAAATTGCCTTAATCAAATGTGGAGCATGACTGAAAAAGAATTAATTCTGGAAAACATAAAAGTAATAAATGAATACCCAGATGTCTTTGGAGAGGTTATAGGAGTTCCAGAAAATAGGCAAGTTGAATTTCAGATAAGATTAATCTCAGGAGCAAGTCCTATCATCAAGAAGCCTACCAGAATGGGTCCTAAAGAATTAGTGGAATTGAAACAACAATTGGAAGAATTGGAGCAGAAAGGCTTCATAAGGCCTAGTAGTTCAAACTGTGGTTCTCCAATGGTATTTGTAAAGAAACATGATGGTACAATGAGGATGTGTATTGATTACAGGGAATTAAACAAAGTTACCATCAAGAATAAATATCCACTCCCTAGAATTGATGATTTATTTGATCAATTAAATGGAGCAAGAATCTTTTCAAGGCTAGACTTAGCCTCTGGATTCCATCAAATGAAGGTTGAGGAGGAGAGTATTAAATACACTGCATTCAACACAAGATATGGGCTATATGAATTCTTAGTAATGCCTTTTGGATTGACAAATGCACCATCCTATTTTGTAGATTTAATGAATAGGACATTCAGAGATTTTCTAGATAAATTTGTAGTTGTTTTCATTGATGATATATTAGTGTATTCAAAATCAGAACAGGAGCATGCAAGGCACTTGCATCTGGTTTTGTCAAGATTAAGAGCACATGATTTAAAGGCAAAATTTACTAAGTGTACATTTTGGCAGAATGAAGTTAAATTTTTGGGACATATTATATCTCAACAAGGGATTTGTGTAGACCCAAACAAAGTCATGGCAGTGCAATCATGGAGTAGACCCAAATCAGTGACTGAGGTGAGGTCATTTTTAGGAATGGCAGGCTACTATAGAAGGTTTATAAAAGACTTTGCAAGGATAGCCATTCCATTAACCAAGCTAACCAGAAAAGAGCAACCATATGTGTGGACAGAAAAATGTGAACAAGCTTTTGAATCATTGAAGAAGGCATTGAGGGAAGCTCCAGTCTTGCAAGTTCCAGAGGGAAATGAGGGATTAGTGGTTTATACTGATGCTAGTGGGTCTGGGTTAGGGGCAGTACTCATGCAACATGGAAGAGTCATATCATATGCATCAAGGCAACTCAAGCCAAATGAAACCAGATATGCCACTCATGATCTAGAGCTTGCTGCCATTGTTTATGCATTGAAGCTATGGTGACACTACTTGTTAGGTACTAAATTTGAATTGTTTACAGACCATAAATCACTTAAGTATTTGTTTTCTCAAAAATACATGAATATGAGACAACATAGGTGGGTAGAGTTTTTAGCTGCCTATGATCTTGATATATTATATACTCCTGGAAAAGCTAACAAGGTAGCAGATGCTTTGAGTAGACATCAAGCAAGATTGGCAAGCTTAATGATGACTGAATTCAAGGATTTAACAATCCTTAGTGAAGTAGAAATGAAGGAAGAAATTGGTGCATCAAACAATGTACATAGTGACATGATTGAATATGGGAAAATAAGTCTCATCTCCTTAAGATCAACCCTGGTTGATAAAATAGGGAATATGCAGAATCAAGACACTAAATTAAAAGAAAAGAAGGACATGATATCACAAGGCATGTCAGTGGAAGATTATGAAGTTGATGATAGAGGCTACTTAAGAAAGAAAGGGAAACTCTGCATACCCAATATAGAAGAACTGAAGCAAGAGGTTATGGATGAGCATCACAAGACAAAGCACACTATACATCCAGGTGGTACAAAAATGTACCATGATCTTAAAAGAAATTATTGGTGGCCAGGAATGAAAGGGGCAGTGGCAAGATATGTGGCAAAGTGTTTAACATGTCAACAAGTCAAGGCAGATTATCAAAGACCTTCAGGCTTACTACAACCTCTGGAAGTGCCTACCTGGAAATGGGAAAGCATTTCAATGGAGTTTGTGGATGGTTTGCCAAGAACAAGAAGAGGCAATGATAGTATTTGGGTTGTGGTTGATAGACTCGCAAAAACAGCTCACTTCATTCCAGTGAATTCAAATAGAAATGCTCACAAATTAGCTCAATTATTCGTGAAGGAGATAGTGAGATTACATGGAATCCCCAAGACTATCATTAGTGATAGAGATACCTTGTTTACCTCGAGGTTATGGGGTAGCTTTCAAGAGGCTATGGGGATAGAATTAAGCTTGAGCACAGCTTACCACCCACAAACAGGTGGGCAAACTGAGATTGTTAACAAGATTTTAGAAGATTTGCTTAGAGCATGTATACTTGACTTTAGAGGCAACTGGGAAGATCATCTCTATTTAGCTGAATTTGCTTATAACAATAGCTATCAGTCCACTATAAGTATGGCTCCATTTGAGGCTTTGTATGGGAAGCCTTGTGTGTCTCCTGCATGCTGGATGGAGGCAGGTGAAAGAGTGTTGCTTGGACCAGAACATGTGAAAGAGACATCTGCAAGGATTGAACTAGTAAGGCAGAGAATGAGAGCAGCACAAGAGAGATAAAAAGCCTATGCAGATAAAGGGAGAAGGCCAGTGGAATTTGAAGTGGGAAATTATGTATTTCTCAAAGTTTCACCAATGAGAAAAAATTGAGGTTTGGCAAGGCATGAAAATTGTCACCAAGATATATAGGGCCATATGAAATTATTCAAAGGGTAGGAACTTTGGCTTATAAGTTGAAATTGCCAGAGGAATTGAGTAATATACATGATGTATTTCATGTATCCCAATTAAGAAGATGGGTGCATGATAAGGAGACCATTTTGAAATCTCCTACACAAGTTGAAATTCAAGAAAATCTGGTTTATAAGAAGGAACCAGTGAGTATTGTGGCTAGAGAAGAAAAGAAATTGAGAAATAAAATAATTAAATTGGTTAAAATCCAGTGGAGCTTAGATGAGAGTGATTGTACATGGGAGACTGAAGATAGGACGGAGATAAATATCCTAATCTATTTTCTGCTTAAAGGTATGCCTAAAATTATGATAAACTTAAACATTACTTATGTATGTTTGATTGGTTTTGAATGCATGAGTTTCTGAAATTTCTGAAATGAAATTATGCTTTGTATACATTTGGATGGAAATGTATGAGAAAAATAATTATGGGACACAATTCCTTTTAGGAGGAGAGTATGTGAAGACCCAAATTATTGAGTTGAAAATAATTTTATAAAAATCAGGAAAATATTCAAAGAATAAAATAAATTGAAAATAAATATCAAGAATGGGTGAAATAAATAAGGAAGATGATAGTGGTTTTCAATAAATAATAATGAGAAGAAATTAACTAAGTATGAATGAGTTTTATATTCACATATCTCACATATATATATAAGTAGTCAGAAGAGTATAGAGTGATAAAATAAACTCTTATGATGATTAAAATATATGAAACCAAATTAGTATTATATAGGTATAAATACATTTTATAATCAAGAGAAAACAAAAGGCTTGAAACATTAGCAAGGAATTAATTGATAAAAAGATATATATGTGAACATTTCAGATTTGTCTTAAGAAAATAAATAATGTAGATAAGTCACATGAAAATAGTGTGTAGGTGAAACATGCAAATGGCATGTACACAGAAAAAGAAGAAAAGCAACTGAAATACCCGAAATGGAATCAAAAAGGAAATGGCATATTTAGCCATAAAAACATATACAAAATTCTCTTATTTGTGTAGGGATAAAATGGGTTTTTCACTCCACTAAAACCCTAGGTAAATGTTTTAAAAATCAAAGGATAAGCAGCAGTTTATTTTGGAAAACAGAAAGATATTTTAGAAAATAAGAAGAAGAGCAAACTCACACTATTTTCAAGTGAGAGCATTCTCGGGGAAAGAAGAAGGAAAGTGAGTGATCAATCATCTTATGAGATTTAAGGCATTAAGACCCAAGTTAAGGGCAGCCATATTACTTATATAAAACCATATCATGTTTTTGTTTAATTTTATTCTCTGAATAAATAAATGTTGATCATGGTTGGTGTTTTGGCTGAGTCTTTGGTTGATGTTTTGATCTGTTTTGATTGTTTTGATTAATGCTTTGAAAAGACAAACACCCTGATCACAGAAATGGCTTCTGTAACTTATAATCCAGTTTTTATATAGGAATGAGATAAACATTTTTTACTGAGAAATAGGGTACTAATGAAGAATGAAGTAAGTAGTGTGAATAAGGAGATTCATGCTTATGTCTAGTTCATTTTAAAAATGATATGAACAATGCAATATTATATATATGTGCTGATTTGTTCAAATCACAAGTTAATATGTTTTTATGGGTTTTTCTCAAAAACCTTACCCTATGTTCACAGTAAAATAAATGTAATATTTTATATGACTTCACCAGATTTATGTAGGAAATGGGAAAATTTCTGAAAATAAAGATATGCAAGTTTTAGAAAATATGATTGAATAAAAATGACCGTAAATGGGATATGGTGTTTTGCATGAATGCTTTGTATGACTGGCTGAAATCCCTGAGTGAGTTTGATACTCTTTGATTTATGAAAGGAAGAAAAGAATATAAAGCATTTCCAAGAATTAAAAAAATTCTCCTGAAAGAAAATGAGAATGGTCTCTAGATTATAAAGCTAATCTAGGAGTAGTGCCATGATCTATTCATCATTAGGTGGATGATGGGTATGTGCATGACTTGTTTAAGTCCTGTAGGCCTCTGTGTAAAGGGTTAACAGAATTGAGCCCCTTTGCAATGCACACATGGTGTTCAATTGCAAGAGTTAAGACCAAATAAATTATAAATGTGGATTGAGAAATTGAGCCATGGAATTAAGGGAGTCAATCCATAGGGGTATATGTACATATCAATGAATTGTGTTGATGAATGAATACTTGTGTGCATGTATGTTAGTATGAGCTTATATGTATATATATACTCATATTTTAGTATGAACCTAAATAAGTATCAAACATATGAATCTCTGCACAGAGTTTAGGAATTACATGTTATTTATAAACTATGATTTCACTCACACCAGAATATATTTTCTGACCCTATTTGTTGCCTTTGCAATCTTTGGGGTGTCTCATTTTCATTGAGGCAGATCAAAGTGTTGCTGCAGGGAAAGATGCTTGAGTAGCTTGCTTGTATGGATGCTTAAAGAACTTGCTGGTTTTAAAATGTTTTAGAGAAGTAAAAGTCTAATTGTAATAAATAATCTAGGCAAACTCTCTTATGTCTTGTGTATTTCCAGGATTGATACCTGCTTTGTTTTCTTGAAAAGAACATGTAAAAGGAAAAAAAATTAAGTATTATATATGCTTGTGAGTTGTTGATTCAAGTAGCACACTCTGGAAATAATCTAGAGGATTATAATGAAGGAGAACATGCCATATAATCTGATATGTGGATATATTCTCCTTGGCATGTTTTTATATTTCATTTATAAAGTTTAAGTTGTTTTTGAATAAATATGTGCCAAAGTATTGAGTGGATGAGTTGAACATGGTCTTGGCTAACCAGTCAGGCTTGTACATGTCTTGTAATTGATACAAGTACATACAAAAGCTTTAAGCCATAGTCTTCAGATTCCTGAAGCAAACAAGACCATAGTGTAAGCTAATTCGAAATGCAACTAAATCCTATGGTATGTCTAGAACAAGAGTAGGATTATGTTACCATAAAACCTGAAAATCATAAGTATATAAGGATTTAGGAATTGGAATTGGTAAAATTTGGAACTGACTTCAATATGAAACTGAAGTAGCAAGTTAGAAATAGGGATAAACAATATAGACTTAAACAAGAATGTAGAGTAATTTTGTTAAGTGTATAAAAATCTAGAACATCACACTCTATATGCTTTTAGCCAGAAAAATGCAAAGATCTTTCTAAAATCATATTTAACACTATTTCCAATCTAAATATCAAAAATCTGTAGGACCTTTATATTAGTTTACAACTGTATTACTCACATGATCATTACATGCTTCATGAACCTGGATATATGCATTTTGCTGACCTGAATTGCTTGTGCATGTTTGTGCATGTCTTGTGCATGTTTATGTTTGAATCCTGAATCTGGGCTAGACTAACCAGTGATCCATAGTTCAAACCAAGTTTTAATATGTTTTATTATTCTAAAACAACATGTATGAATTTTTGAATCCCAAATATCTAATACTTGGGTTATAAATCCACAAATTAATCAATCTGGTTTATAGATTAATCTGGAAAATGAAGAAGAGAAAAATAGGTGCTAATACTTGGAAAATGTATCAGTCAATCTTGAGTCATTCCAAGATGAAAATACCTGAAAATGTATTAGTTAATCCTAAGTCATTTTAAGGTAGTAACACTTGAATCATGTATTAGTCAGTCTTGAGTCAAATAAAAGATTAAAGTGTAGAAATAGCTATGTGACACAAAACTTTTCAATTATGGAAAATGTTGTGTGATTAAATTTCTTTGCTACTTTAACACTCTGATAGGCAAAGAAACATTTATATATCTTCACATATATAAATGATATGACTTGATTAAAATACTGATATTTTTATATTAGTAAATTCTGGATCTTGGGAAATTAATTAAAAGAAATGAAAGAGGCAAGAAAAGAAGTGATCCCTTGTTAAAAAAAACTCAACTAAAAATCAGTAAAATATAGTAGAAGAAAAAGTGGGTCACTTCATGCTGGAGGCTAGGGGATGGTGTGGAAGTGGCTTTGGGTCAGGTATGTGCTGGTGGAAGTGATGCAAGAGGTGGCCAAGGGTGTGGTTTGAGTGGTGAAGTCATTTTGGTGCTCGGCTATGGGGTTTTAGGTGGATGTTTGCTCAATTTTTGGTGAATCTTCATCATAGATGGCCACGCCCAGGTAGGACAGAGGTGCTGGAGGAGGTGTTGACCAGATGTGGTGGTGGTGAAAGAGGCCATGGTGATGGAAGAGAAAGGCTGAGCTACCTAAGGTTGAAGGCAAGTGCAAAAATCATAAGAAAAAAGAAGAAAAAGAGAAGAAAAGAAGAAGATCTTTACCAAATTTTGCTCTCAGGATAATGGCCGAATTATTTTTTTTGAGAAGGTTTTCTATACGTGAAAATGAAAGGAGATGCAGCTGAAAGAATGATAAGGTCGGCCAAAGCAATTGAATGCATGAGTTTGGAAAACAAAGAGGTGGGAAAACCAAAAGCCTTAAGCAAATCAAGAGTCACAACTCTTCAAATTTCTTTTATTTATTTTGTAATGTATAAATACGTATAAAAACTGATAAATAAAGATAAAACTCAGAAATAAAATAAATGTATAAAATAAATAATTAAATTTTAATTAAATAGAATTTAAATTAAGAAAATAGCTTTAAAAATGCAAACTAGGCTTTAAAAATTAGAAATAAATTCAGTACACTTTGGAAAAATCTTATTATCACTTTAAAAATATTTAAAGGTCAAAACATATATAGTATAACCTAAATATACAAATTTAAATTAGATATATCAAATAAAAATGTCATTTATTTAAATTAAAAATAAAGAAAATTGTTAAATAACTCAATATACACACAATATTGAAAACAGTATAACTTTCACAATTTAAATCCAATTTCAACGAAACGAAAAGCAGTATTCATGATATTAAGTCTATTTTCATAATAAAAGATAAAATTCAAGAATTCAAATATTTAAATTTAAAATTTAAAAGTCAAAGTTTGACCAAATTGACCAAAATCCACTTTTTCTGGAAATATTCAATTTATTCAGGTTTGAAATTATAATTCTCATAAAAATCAACATTTATATTTAAAATAACATAATTTCTTCATTTTAATAAATAAAATAAAGTTTTTAAATCAAAATTCAAATAAAATAATCAAAATAAACAATTAAAATAAATCACAAAATTCAGGGTTGTTACACTCTCCCCCACTCAAATCTTTTCGTCCTCGAAAAGGAACGAGGTACGGAAAACAAAAAAAAGATAGAATGGAATAGGATTAAGATAAGATGACGAGAAGATTAAAATTATACCTGATAACTGTTGTTATAGGTAAGTTTAACAAGGTGGAGAATAGGAATAGCTAGAAGGGAAAATAGGACGAAAGACAAGGATGAGCCATTAATTAAAATTGTTGGTTAAAGAGGTAAAATATTTAAAACACTTTAAAATCCTTTAGAAAGGAAATAACTGATCAAAATATCCTTTATAATATTTTACCAAAATACTTTTATAACTCGATGTCTTAACAAGTTTATCCCCGTTCCTATAGACTTTGGCAGTGCGTTGATCAGGCGCAAAGCTAGAATTCTCCAGGTACTTAGTAGACTTGTTTCAACAACCAGTGAAAATACTGGAAAAACTTTTAAAAACAGATATGGAAAGTACGATCCAAACAAAAAAATAAACAAAACCTTTGTCTAACCATGGTTCGCAGATACACAATGGTTACGCCTGGATCCCCCAGGAAACAATCCATATCCGTAAGCTTTCTCAGCCTTGCGAGTTATGCCATGATGACTAGTAGAATGCAGGATACACAATGGTTACGTCTGGATCCCCCAGGAAACAATCTGTACCCCTAGGCTATCTCAGCCAGGCGGTTTCGCTACTAATGCGACCTACATAGATGCAGGATACACAATGGTTACGCATGGATCCCCCAGGAAACAATCCGTACCCTAGGCTATCTCAGCCAAGCAGTTAAGCTATGCAGTCGCGCTCGTAAGACCATGGGTAACGCCATGGAATTCGATGGACACTCGAGTATCATATCCGGAAAACCAAAAATCAGAGAAATATCGATAGATTGAATCCACAATGTGGCCACAAAGCGGATATCAAGCAGAAGGCACTTTCCATATCTTTACTTCGAAAATATATATCATATAGTACCTTTTCAAATCACTTTCAAATATCGTACTTATATAAAGTCCATTATATATAAGATTTCATTTTCAAATAAAATACTTTCCAAAATCAATAGTATATCAAATCACACTTATATAGACTTCAATTATATAAGATTTCACTTTTCAAATTGAGTACCTTTTCAAATCCATAGTTTTCGAATCAACATCATACTTATAGAAACCAATTTTCATATAAGTTCGATAACTCCCAAATCAAGTATTTAGTAACACAAGGTTCTCAAATTCCAATTTGTTTCAATATCAGTTTAGTTTCAAAATCATATACAATTCCACCAAATTATTTCTTCTCAATTTAAATATCTTCAGTTTTAAAGTTTCCAAAGTATAGGTTTGGAGAATAATCCAAGTTTCTAAATCAATATAATTTAAGTCAAACAATTCATTTCCAAAATCAATGGTTTTCAAAATCATCTTATACTTACATAAAGTTCATCTTATATAAGGATCAAAAAAATTCAAAAATAATAAATTTCACTGCGTGAAGAGCCATATGGGATTGAACATCTTTGCTTTATAAAATATTTTTAATTTAGAATAGTTTTGTATAAAAAGTAGTTTGTAAAATAGTTTGTATGTAAAATAGAATAAAAATAGTTTGTTTAAGAAGAACAAAAGAAAAATAGTTTTGAAAAATGGTTTTAAATTGATAGTAGTTTTTCATAAAAGAAAATTTCCAATTAAATTACAAAGATATCCAACCCAACAACTTCCAATTTCAGCGGCAAGTATCTCAATGATATTAGAATATAAGATGTACATATGTCATCATTTCGCAAAGTCACATTCGATCGCTCGCTCGATCACACAAGTTCGCTTTCGAACTAGTATTGTCCATTCGACTTCCCTAATGCGGATTTCGATATGGTTTCTCGACTAGAAACCATCAGTCTCCTTGCATATCCATATACTATGATAGAGAATTCTAGAATCAAGCCCAAAATCCATGTCAAAAATTCGCCATCAAGAATCGAATGAAAAATCCTAACACGAAATGGTGTAGTTCACCTCGAACTTGTGTACTCAAACTTGGATCAAATTAATTATGCGAATAGAACAGCATACATACAACTTATGTATCTATTCCAACTTGTTAAATATATAATTTTATAAAGATGTTACTGAGTTAAAACAATTAAACTAAATTTTATTCAAAATATTTTGAAGATCAAATTCTTCTCAAAACATTTCAAATCTAAATTTCATATTAGAAAAATTCAAAATAGCCTTATTCATTTACTTAACAAAACAGTTTCAACTTATTTAAATCATATTACTACATACTTTAAACATACATACCTAACTTATATACTTTATACTTTTCAAAATTTCTTAGCTTTGAAAAGTTAACCTTGATTTGGAAGTGCTCGAACCTTCAAAATAGTCGAAGAAATCATATTTCAATCCAAGAGTTGGAAATTACCAACAAATCAATAAATCAATTCCAAAAGTAGGGTTATATCAAATCAAATCCAAAACTCAAGAACTGAACACCGGCTTATTTCAAATTGTTCAAATATATATACATATATCTTTCAAATATCACATCACACTTCGGAATTTGAAATCAAAATTAGTTTCACAAGTCACCCACATAACAAAGTTACCGAAGTGGCCTCTCCCCCACTCTGAAACTCGAAAATCAATGTCGATGATGCATGCATTCATCACCGAAATTATTTTCCAACGACATAAGTGGGTTCTGGACTTCTATTTTCTCAACTTCTTTTGAAATTTCTTTGAAATCATTTGAAGCTCATTAAAATCATTTGAAACATTTCATATTTGGAAAATACTTTCAAATCATATTATTAATTATTTCAAAATCTTAAAACCAGTTCCAAAATGTCGGAGTTCAATCACTCAAATTCAGATTCAAAACCTTCAGTTATAAATCATTCTATATGAAACCATTTCTTATATAAATTTCAAATTTTCAAATCCATTCAAAACTTTAAATTCTCAATTTTAAAATGGTATATAATCCTTATCGAAAACATTTCACTTTTATATATAAATATGGTCATCCTTATCAAAACAACAACTTCGATGAATGCACAGTTTTCAAAAGACAATCAACAACCAATTTTCCAAGGAATGATTCAAGGATGGATTTCGAAACAAAACAGAGATTCAAATTTAGAGGAACTCTAATTAAATAGAATTCTGATTCGAATAAAAGCTCGAACGAAGATGAGATAAATTAAATTACCAAATAGAAGATGGATAAGCCTATATAAATCGCGGGCGACCTTAATAGGGTCAACCGTGACTTCAGGATTATAATCGATGCGAAAATCTAAGGCAAATCACCTTCGATCGCCTGAGATAGAACCTAAATATAGCAGAAGATAGAAAACATCGTAAACCGAGGATACAGAAATCTCCGGTGAATCAATGCCAATTATAAAGGAGTTTCACCCTTTTACAAATCATTCAAAGATTGGCGGAATCGCCACCTTTATAGAGGTCATTCAAAGTGGGGTTACGGAATGCTCCAAAAATCAAAAGAGTACAATTAGGGGAGACAGGAATGGATTTCAGAACAAGTGGGAGCATTCCAAAGTTCAAAGGAATCTTATTCGATAAGAATCCAAACCAAGATTAGAGATATATAACCTGTATCGATACAAAAGAATTCCCATTCAAAATTTGGAAAGACTCGAATTCATAACATACGAAAACAGAAGCATAAATATCTTTAGTTGGACAACTTCAGCTAAGCAAAAGATACAACAGAGTTTACTCAAAGCAACCTAACAAACTACTAATTTTGCCATACCCAAAATAGATTCCTATCAACAATGGATCTAGATCAATCAAGAGAGAAGTTCAAAATTTTAGAGGATCCTAATCAAAAAAATTACTAACAAGGTGGATACGAAAAAAATGAAGCTTAAGAAATATTTTACTTTCAAAGCAAGAAAATTTATATCAAATAATCTTTGAAAATTCTTTAAAAATCATTTTATACTTTGAAAATACGTTCTCTCACAAAGGAATGATTCTGAGATTGATTTCACTCATTCTAGGGTATTTCTACCATATCTCTAATGAGTTTTTGCTCTGTAGGCTAAGGTTTGCCTAAAACCAAAGCTCTGATACCAAATGTAAAGACCCACTATTTTGGACCATTCAAATCGACAATAATCCACACATGTCTGACTTCAATAATTAAAAATAACAGATTGTAATAAAATTTGGAGCAAATAAAATCAAATACAGAATCACAGAGACAGAAATATCAGAATAACTCGTAGTGGAAATTAAAATAACATAGTAGTTCATGAAGCTACTATAACAAACTCTCAAAATAAAATACATAATATCAGTCTGAAAACATATACAATAGAAATCTCAAATACATAGAAGTTTATAATACCAGAGCTGAAATAGAACAACTGAAACTGAAATGGATAGATAACTAGATAAGCAGAATCTCCAACGATTCCTAGCTCCAGAAAGAGATCCAAAGCTAAGCTGTAAATACTCAGGCTGACCCGAGCGTAAAGCAAAGTACAAAACACTCGAGTCAGGACAATATATACTTATATAATGTAAACCAACTCAAGTGAACTGTAGCAGTAATGCATAATAACTTAAAGGATGCTTGGGATCGCCCATCCTCTAAGGATAAGTTAAACCATAAATTAAATACATCCCGTGGTTAAAATTTCACAATTGGTATTTTATACTTATAAATCAAATATCATTTCAAAATTCAATATCATTTCAAATCCATTTCAAAATATCCAAATATTTTCAAATCAAAATATTCCAATTAAACCATTTCAAAAATGAAATTATTATATTTAATATTCAATTCTCAAAATTTTAGTCTTTTCACAATTCATTTATTCACTTAAATTTATTACAACAGTGAAATTTCAACTTTCGCAGCACTTAGAAAATGCTACGGAAAGTTATGTTTAAAAACAATTCAGTTAGCAAAAGACAGCATTTAAAATGCTGTAATATGTTTAGATTTCAAATAAAAGTTAAGTTAAATTCAACAACTACAGCACTTACAAAGTGCAGTAACAGCCCTAAGTTCAATTTAGCCATTTAGTTCATTTATATCAATTACAGCATTTACAAAATGCCGTAATATCCTTTATATTAGAAATGATAGCATTTCAAAAAGGCTGCCAATTAAAATTCAAGAATTTAAATACAATTTAATAACCAATTAATTTTTTTTATCATTTTAACTTATAAAATCATATAATTTCACACTTTAAAACAATCATTGAAATACCGTTATATTTATGATTTTATAAAGTTAAATTTGCATTCAAAATCAAATTTAATAATAATTTTACTTATTAAATTCCAGCATTAATTTCCTTTCTTTATAATTAATCATTTTAACTTAACATTTAAGTTTATATTTCAAAATATAACCTATTTTCATTTTATTTACTTAATTCAAAATTCACAAATTTCCAATTTAAGTTATATTTCAAAATTCAACTTAAATATCCATTTATTTCATATTTATTTACACAAAATCATTAACACTTTATAAAAATCATTTAATTTCATTTTAAATCAAAATTGTCATATTTTCTTACTTTACATAAATTCTATTTATAAACAAAATCATAAATTCCAAAATTAACTTATATTTCAAATTCCACTTCACCATTTACTTAACTCACTTATTAAATTTATAGAAAATCACTAATATTTTATAAAAATAATTTTTAGTTAAATTTAAATCAAAATATCATAATATTTAAAAAAAATTATATATACTTTAAAATTTAGAAAAATGTTTAAACCACAGTCTGTATAAAAATTTCTAACTTAAATAAAATGATACGGATAATATATCATTTCAATCCGTAATTTTCAAAGGAAAAATCCAGGTTTTATCATTTCAAACCCGCAATCCCAAGTTGAATGAAATAAATAAAAATCATTCAGGCCTATCATTTCAGCCCATAACGCTTTTTCCCTATTCTAAAGTCCGTTCGGGTATGTATCATTTCAACCCATAGTGATTCTAATCTACATGGAACTTGCAGTGTGATAAACTGATATAAATAAACAGAATAGCATTATATAACAGTAATAGATGATATGACAGGTGAATAAACAGGGTGATCATCATATAAATAATATCACAGTCAAGTATAATATGATAATATGAACTACAGATTCACAAGATGTCAATTTACTACTTATATAAATACGGAATGTCCGGTGAGAAATACTCACTTCTACAAGCTGGAGATAACCGATTCAAACACACAACAAATACCCGGAAAGCACGAAGGCACGACTATGAATCAAGTGTGGGAGAGCCAAAGTAGTTATCTTGTGCATATGAAACAAAACAATACATATAACATAAATTTCAACCTAAAATATGACATTAAACAAGCTAGAATTAAGGAACAACAATTAATCAAACACTTGCACTTGCTTTCACAAATCTTATGCTTGGCCTATAGGATGATAAGGAACTGCCATGGGGTGTATTTGGTCAGGTATTGTAACAATCGCGGATTTTTCGCGCTCGAAAATCGACATCCATACTTTACATCGTACTCGAATGCCATAGATTCGACCGTTCAAATCCGAGTCGCCGGAGCTTATAACACAGTTAAGTAAATAACACAGCGGAATAAAAAGAATAATACATTGATATACAATATCTGATACAATATCTGATACAACAGAGTGATACAATGAATATCAATATACATCAAGATATGATACAAGAAATAGCAGTGGAAAAGAAAACGATAACATCAGCAGTGGATAATCTCCATCTTCAAAGCGCTAATCCAGAAATAGCTTAAACTCCCAATAACGATGCACAAAGATAAGCAAGTGCAGTCCATATCCAAAGACTGAACTAACTCCAGAAAATCTACTAATCTGACTATCTGAAAAACCCAACTCTAGACTGCCCGTGTAGAAAATTTTGAGCACCCAGAGTTTAGGAAAGAAACAATAAACTCCGAATCAGTCATGGGACTGGTGTGAGCAACAAAAACAGTTTATCTTTAAAAACGAACAACAAGAGAATTTTTAAAGTCAATTCGCAATGCTTTTGGAAAATGAAACTACCATAAGGCCTCTCGCCACACACACAATGCAAACGCAGAATTGGAGGAGATTTCACCTTATGATAGTCAAAAATGCTTACTACGTAAAACAAATTACCTTTGATATTATTATTAGTGCATAGTGAGGAAAACATTTCGAAAGTATAATATTAATCTTAGCCAGCATAGACATTCCGAAATATGCCTACTATAGCTACCATCTAAACAATGGTGACCACCATAAGTAAAAGGCAGGTTCTACAACTAATACCGTACAGAGTTCGTATTGGAGTTTGGATTTCCAACAAATGGTCAGGCCAAGGAACTTCCCATTGCCACATAGGTACGCCTCTGGAAAGACGACCCAAGAAATAACCTAACATTAGATCTCTGCCAACACAAGGCCGGGTTACCCCTAACTGGGTAACTACTGACACGAATATGTCATCCCCCGATGGTAACCGATCTTCCCGAGGATCCTCGATTCCAACAACCACAAAGTAATAAATTTGCAGCAACAACATAGGTTAAATATCTGGGCTCCATACCATGATACCACCTCTATCCAGAAGGAATGACATACACTAAAGGGGCGCTACCCCCTAATAACCTTGTTGCATCCTTCCTGTTTTGACCATTCCGGGGTGTGAGGTTCGATGAAGTCTCGTCCACAAAGCTACGCTTTATAAAAAGCCATGCTTCGGGTCAACAAATGATCAAAGTAATGATCACAAATATAAATGATCAAACAAATGATCATATCACAAATGATCAAATAATGATCATCACACAGCAACACTCAGCATGTCACATTACCAAATTGGGAGTATATCGCTGATAACCTTCAACTACATAACCTCTGAGCTCGTACGTCTCAGAGAAGGGTGTTAAGCTAAGAGAATAAATTCTACTCCACCAAACAGAAATGTATTTGAAAGAAATCGGCGTTATATCTCAAAGTGTAATGTAAGACATACAACCATACAAGTCTATTCCGGGATCGAACAGAACCGAAGGCACTTCCAAAGAACCCTTGCAAATCCGGATAATTTCTAATCACGTCCGGACTTCCCATCACAAAGGGTGATAAAATCTCTATATCGGGGCCAGTCGATGCAGAGACATTCGACGAGTTGTCCTTTGGTTTTCGAAAATATCTGGTCTTCACCACCGGTCTTCAAATGCTATCCATATACGACGTATCACTATTCGGAATGGGTTATCTGACATAAATGTCTTTTCCCGGCTGAACCGAATAGTGAGCGTAATATTCAAAAACGAATGGATAATGGGATTTCAATTAAGTCACAATTTATTACCCAAAACTTTCCTCCAAATGGTTTAAACACATTACCATTTTATTCTTTTAAATAAAAGATTTAATTCACAAAGTTCACTCAGTTTTCACAAAGATTCATTCACAGAGTTTCCAAAACAATTTCCATTACGAATTTAATTAATTCGTTAAATTTTTAAATCAAAGATTTAACTCATAGCTTTCAAAACAATTTCATTTCGAATGGGTTAAACAAAACATCATTCAAAATCTGTTAAAAATAAACAGATTTAATTCATAGCTTCAAAACAATTTCATTTCGATTGGGTTAAACAAAACATCATTCTAAATCTGTTAAAAATAAACAGATTTCATTCATAGCTTCAAAATAATTTCATTTCGAATGGGTTAAACAAAACATCATTCTAAATCTGTTAAAAATAAACAGATTTAATTCATAGCTTTCAAAAAGAATTCATTCATAACTTGGAAAACCATTCTTCAATTCAATCTTGAAATTCCTTTAATTAAACTGGAATTTCATTTCTTATATGAAAGCTTTTATCATTTGAAAACAACCAGTTTCATTTCAGAAAATCTGATTCATCCATACGAGTTGAAGTCCTTGGGTTAAATTCAAATTCCCAAAATTATACTTTTAAAATGGTTTAAATTCATATAACTTGTACAGCATCTTTAATCCCTAATTTCAAATCATAGAATTCGAATTCAAACTTGAATTCAAATCAAATTATTTAAATTTCAAAATTCGATTAAGTTATTCAAAATAACTTTTATCTTTGAAATTCCATTTCAAAAGCTTTTCACTTTAAACCCAAATTTCTAATTTCAAAATCAATTGAAATTAAAATTTCAATTTCAAAAACATCAAATTTAAATTATCTGTGACTTAACCGATTTCCACGTGAAATCCATATTTGTGTCTGTAAAGGTGTAGTCCAAAGGTTTCACACAGTAGTGAAATATCATTCAATCATCATAGATCAGAATACAGAAATATGATTGATAAGCGGTATTAACTATCACGCTTATCGTTCATTCACAGATCACAGATATACATCACAGATAAGTAAATTACAGATCACAACATAAATCAGGATGTATCACAAAGCATCACAAATCAGGGATATCAAACAATTCACATTCAATAGAATCCAAACATTCATAAGTAAAATCAGTTAATTGTCTGATTAATTCAAATCAGATTAATTTCTTATGAATTACTAATCCTGGTTAATCAACATCGATAAATTACAAATTATTTTGATTAATTATGCTTTAATCATTTATTAATTAATCATTTATTAATTAATTATTTATAATAAATTTATTTAACCTTTAATTATAATTCATCAACCTTTAATTATTAAATAATTAACCTTTAATTATTTAATTTATCATTTTAATTAATTATCTTTAATTAATAATTGACCCTTAATAAATTTATTATCATTAAATTAATCATTCTTAATTACTTATGATAAATGACTACGCTTAATCTTAAATCAATGTTAATTACTTGCTTAATCCACTTTTAATCATAAATTAATTACTTTTAATTAAGTAATTATCTTTAATTAATGATTAGTTATCATTAATTGCTATTGATTAAGTCTTAATCACCATCATAAATTAATCATTCAACTTAACTAACATTTTTAAAGAAATCTTCTTTAAACTTTGAAAACCAATTTATTACTAACTACAAACTTTTAAAAGTTAATTAATTTAATACTTAACTTAAATCAATTACTTAGTTAAAATAATAATTAAGAGTTGAGACATTGTAAAGTATTAACTATATAATTAAACTGGTATTAAAGTTTTAACTTAATTTTGTTAAACATTTATTAAATTCACAATGCTTAAGTCCAGTTGAAACACAAATTTTTCTTAACTTCGTTTTATTTTAATACTGCAGTTTTGAAAATAAAACCACCCGAGTACTACCCCTTCAAAACTCGAGTAGTACTTTGAGTTTTTCACCAATTCTCCCGCGATCTGCTTCGAGTCACCTTCTTCTTCCCAACATCACAATCCACCCAAACTTCATCAGATACCAGTGACACATGGTGCACGTGTACCATCACCATGGCCATCGCCGATTAACATCGACCATCCTCCCACATCGGCGATCCTCCCCCATTCCTATTCCGATCATCAGATCGATGATCACACCATCAAATCAAAATCGAGCGTTCGAGCTCGATACATGTACCAGAAACAAAACCTGGAAAACTCGAAAGCAACTTCACTTCAAAACCTGGCAACACCCCAGCTCAACGCTCCGACCACTAACGGCTACCCAACTCCAGCCGTGAACTCGTCACTGACCAGGCTTCCATCACCCGAAGGAATGAGCAACTCGATCACCTATCGGTGACAAACGAATCAAAAAACAGGCGCCTGTCCAAACTAGGTTTACGAAAAAGAAATCATCACTGTCGCCTCCACGTTCACCTGACCACACTTCTACTATTTTTCCCTGAACCACTGGTCACTCCTCTACCCTCCTCGAGAAGCCCGACCTCCCTCAATGGCGTGATCGCCTGAACTTGACAAAAGAACGAAAATTCAAACCACCTGAACTGCTCTCTCATCACTCATCTAAAAGTCACCATTTAAACCTTAAAAATCATGTTTTAGTATAAAGATTTCATTCGCATACCTGGATTTTTGAATCATGAAGTTTAAAATTTTACCCATTGAAAATGTTATCAGATCTCTTGAGTTCCTGAGCTAAAAACAATTTGTTTTGGCTTGAATAAAATTTTAATCCCAAGTATAGGTTATAACAATCACTTCTTGTTTTAACTCTACATCCAGAAAATAAATAGATCGAGAGAGAAAGATTTTTTTTTAAACAGGGTCTGTTGTTTTTAAACTTGAAACAGTGGACAAATATAACTACAGCTTGCTTACAGATACTATCATTTTTCACAGAGCATTCATATATATGTAGATACAACCATATCTATTCACAAGTGTATTCACAACAATTTCATCCTTTAAAATTTTTAAAAAATAAAGTTACTCACCTATTTTCCAGAAGAAAGAAGAATAAACAGAGCTTTTCTTTTTGTTTTGAAACAGGCTTGTGAAGGTTGCAAAACTGAAGCTCCTCTTTCTTTGATTCTCTGCTTAAATTGTTGTTTATGTTGAAATGTTTGTTTAAAGTGAAGTTGTAGTTCACTTCAGATTTTTCTTGTCTGGAATGGACGAAAACGAATTGAGGAAGGCTTTGATATAAAGAAACAGGGATACTGGGTGACGATATCTTGTACAGGTGATAAAATATTGTTTGTACAAGAGGCATGGCTGAAGATGCTTGCATTTATTTGTTGTACCACTTATCTTTTTTTTTATTTGTTTCCATCTTATCTCGGCTGTACAAATATGAGTATATTTTGCTTTGCTTTGGTGGGTGGTATAGTTGTTGTGGCTGATATGAATATGGCATTAATTGCCATGGTACTTTATGTCTTCATATGTTTGTGGTTTCCTCATGCAAGCTTGTCTTTTATATGTTTTGTATATAAACATTTGTATTTTCTTTTGCAAGCCTATGTACATGAACATGTTTACTTGTTTCTTACTTGTTTCTTACTTGTTTGCATTTGATTAACTTCTTTTACAAGCCTACACTTATCTTTTATTTTGGTGGCTGATAGAATACAATTTAGGCTAACTTTTATTGCTTTGTACAATTCTTTACTTATCTTATATATTTGTATTTCTATTTTTTATATGTTGTTAAAATTTCTCTAATGTATTCACTTTATATTTTTATTTTATTTATCGTCTTATATTTTTAATTTATAAATTCAAATTATTATTAACCATCAATCCTAATCTTTATTATTATTTATTATTATTAAACCACTTATTTACAATTTAAATTCAAGTCAAATATATATCAATATATTTATTATTTTCAAATTCACTCATATATGCCCAAATACATATACACACATATATATAATATTTACAATATTTTTAAATTTAAATGATTTATACCAAATTTATTTGTACTCGGGGAAATTCGCTTCCATTTATACTTAATTTTACAATTTTTTATTCAAAAATTTATTTAATTATCAATTTAAATAAATTAAAATCTAGGGTCGTTACAAACTTCCCTCCTTAAAAGAATTTCGTCCTCGAAATTTACAGGCACGAAAATAACACAAATAGAGAAATAATTTTCCAGATCAAACTGTATATCCATTTTGTATTTGGTTCATCAAAGCAAAATATCAACAATTTAAAATTTTTAATTAATTCTAAATTTCCAATTTATTTAAAATTTCCAATTTCAAATTCATTAAAGTTTTAAAAATGAAAAGCTGATAAGAAAACGATGAAGATACGAAGTAAGAATTTTCTACAACGATTCGTAAGGCCACCATCACATTGAAACTTCTTCTTGTAGCTGGTACAAAGAAATCAAAAGAATTTGGAAACGAATCAAAGGAAATTGATAGAGAAAGATTGTTTCCACTGTTGCAGGGTATTGACCATTTATAGTGGTATTCCCTTGTCCCCTATCTCGTCCTCTTCTTGCACTCATACTCACTATCAGTGGATAGTAAGAGAATTTACTGAGACATTTAAACGGATATCTTAGGGATATACTCATTCTAGGGATACTTCACCCTATCTCTAATGAGTTACTTAATGTGTTATACTCCTGAGCTAAAGTTCAACCTTAGCTCTGATACCAAATGTAACGATCGGGGATTTTCGCGCTCGAAAATCGACATCCATACTTTACATCGTACTCGAATGCCATAGATTCGACCGTTCAAATCCGAGTCGCCGGAGCTTATAACATAGTTAAGTAAATAACACAGCGGAATAAAAAGAATAATACATTGATATACAATATCTGATACAACAGAGTGATACAATGAATATCAATATACATCAAAGATATGATACAAGAAATAGCAGCGGAAAAGAAAACGATAACATCAGCAGCGGATAATCTCCATCTTCAAAGCGCTAATCCAGAAATAGCTTGAACTCCCAATAACGATGCACAAAGATAAGCAAGTGCAGTCCATATCCAAAGACTGAACTAGCTCCAGAAAATCTACTAATCTGACTATCTGAAAAACCCAACTCTAGACTTCCCGTGTAGAAAATTTTGAGCACCCAGAGTTTAGGAAAGAAACAATAAACTCTGGATCAGTCATGGGACTGGTGTGAGCAACAAAAACAGTTTATCTTTAAAAACGAACAACAAGAGAATTTTTAAAGTCAATTCGCAATGCTTTTGGAAAATGAAACTACCATAAGGCCTCCCGCCACACACACAATGCAAACGCAGAATTGGAGGATATTTCTCCTTATGATAGTAAAAAATGCTTACTATGTAAAACAAATCACCTTTGATATTATTATTAGTGCATAGTGAGGAAAACATTTCGAAAGTATAATATTAATCTTAGCCAGCATAGACATTCCGAACTATGCCTACTATAGCTACCATCTAAACAATGGTGACCACCATAAGTAAATGGCAGGTTCTACAACTAATACCGTATAGAGTTCGTATTGGAGTTTGGATTTCCAACAAATGGTCAGGCCAAGGAACTTCTCATTGCCACATAGGTACGCCTCTGGAAAGACGACCCGAGAAATAACCTAACATTACGGTTAGATCTCTGCCAACACAAGGTCGGGTTACCCCTAACTGGGTAACTACTGACACGAATATGTCATCCCCCGATCGTAACCGATCTTCCCGAGGATCCTCGATTCCAACAACCACAAAGTAATAAATTTGCAGCAACAACATAGGTTAAATATCTGGGCTCCATACCATGATACCACCTCTATCCAGAAGGAATGACATACACTAAAGGGGCGCTACCCCCTAATAACCTTGCTGCATCCTTCCTCTTTTGACCATTCCGGGGTGTGAGGTTCGACGAAGTCTCATCCACAAAGCTACGCTTTATACAAAGCCATGCTTCGGGTCAACAGATGATCAAAGTAATGCACAAAGATAAATGATCAAACAAATGATCATATCACAAATGATCAAATAATGATCATCACACAGCAACACTCAGCATGTCACATTACCAAATTGGAAGTATATCGTTGATAACCTTCAACTACATAACCTCTGAGCTCGTACGTCTCAGAGAAGGGTGTTAAGCTAAGAGAATAAATTCTCCGCCACCAAACAGAAATGTATTTGAAAGAAATCGGTTTTATATCTCAAAGTGTAATGTCAGACATACAACCATACAAGTCTGTTCCGGGATCGAACAGAACCGAAGGCACTTCCAAAGAAGCCCTTGCAAATCCGGATAATTTCTAATCACGTCCGGAATTCCCATCACAAAGGGTGATAAAATCTCTATATCGGGGCCAGTCGATGCAGATACATTCGACGAGTTGTCCTTTGGTTTTCGAAAATATCCGGTCTTCACCACCGGTCTTCAAATGTTATCCATATACGACGTATCACTATTCGGAATGGGTAATATGACACAAATGTCTTTTCCCGGCTGAACCGAATAGTGAGCGTAATATTCAAAAACGAATGGATAATGGGATTTCAATTAAGTCACAATTTATTACCCAAAACTTTCCTTTAAATGGTTTAAACACATTACCATTTTATTCTTTTAAATAAAAGATTTAATTCACAAAGTTCACTCAGTTTTCACAAAGATTCATTCACAGATTTTCCAAAACAATTTCCATTACGAATTTAATTAATTCGTTAAATCTTTAAATCAAAGATTTAACCCATAGCTTTCAAAACAATTTCATTTCGAATGGGTTAAACAAAACATCATTCTAAATCTGTTAAAAATAAACAGATTTAATTCATAGCTTCAAAACAATTTCATTTCGAATGGGTTAAACAAAACATCATTCTAAATCTGTTAAAAATAAACAGATTTAATTCATAGCTTCAAAACAATTTCATTTCGAATGGGTTAAACACTACATCATTTTAAATCTGTTAAAAATAAACAGATTTAATTCATAGCTTTCAAAAAGAATTCATTCATAACTTGGAAAACCATTCTTCAATTCAATCTTGAAATTCCTTTAATTAAACTGGAATTTCATTTCTTATATGAAAGCTTTTATCATTTGAAAACAACCAGTTTCATTTCAGAAAATCTGATTCATTCATACGAGTTGAAATCCTTGGGTTAAATTCAAATTCCCAAAATTATACTTTTAAAATGGTTTAAATTCATATAACTTGTACAGCATCTTTAATCCCTAGTTTCAAATCATAGAATTCAATTTCAAACTTGAATTCAAATCAAATGTTTAAATTTCAAAACTCGATTAAGTTATTCAAAATAACTTTTATCTTTGAAATTCTATTTCAAAAGCTTTTCACTTTAAACCCAAATTTCCAATTTCAAAATCAATTGAAATTAAAATTTCAATTTCAAAAACATCAAATTTAAATTATCTGTGACTTAACCGATTTCCACGTGAAATCCATATTTGTGTGTGTAAAGGTGTAGTCCAGGGGTTTCACACAGTAGTGCAATATCATTCAATCATCATAGACCAGAATACAGACTATCACGCTTATCGTTCATTCACAGATCACAGATAAGTAAATTACAGATCACAACATAAATCAGGATGTATCACAAAGCATCACAAATCAGGGATATCAAACAATTCACATTCAATAGAATCCAAACATTCATAAGTAAAATCAGTTAATTGTCTGATTAATTCAAATCAGATTAATTTCTTATGAATTACTAATCCTGGTTAATCAACATCGATAAATTACAAATTATTTTGATTAATTATTCTTTAATCATTTATTAATTAATCATTTATTAATTAATCATTTATAATAAATTTATTTAACCTTTAATTATAATTCATCAACCATTAATTATTAAATAATTAACCTTTAATTATTTAATTTATCATTTTAATTAATTATCTTTAATTAATAATTGACCCTTAATAAAATTATTATCATTAAATTAATCATTCTTAATTACTTATGATAAATGACTATGCTTAATCTTAAATCAATGTTAATTACTTGCTTAATCCACTTTTAATCATAAATTAATTACTTTTAATTAAGTAATTATCTTTAATTAATGATTAGTTATTAATTGATATTGATTAAGTCTTAATCACCATCATAAATTAATCATTCAACTTAACTAACATTTTTAAAGAAATCTTCTTTAAACTTTGAAAACCAATTTATTACTAACTACAAACTTTTAAAAGTTAATTAATTTAATACTTAACTTAAATCAATTACTTAGTTAAAATAATAATTAAGAGTTGAGACATTGTAAAGTATTAACTATATAATTAAACTGGTATTAAAGTTTTAACTTAATTTTGTTAAACATTTATTAAATTCACAATGCTTAAGTCCAGTTGAAACACAAATTTTACTTAACTTCTTTTTATTTTAATACTGCAGTTTTGAAAATAAAACCACCCGAGTACTACCCCTTCAAAACTCGAGTAGTACTTTAAGTTTTTCACCAATTCTCCCGCGATCTGCTTCGAGTCACCTTCTTCTTCCCAACATCACAATCCACCCAAACTTCATCAGATACCAGTGACACATGGTGCACGTGTACCATCACCATGGCCATCGCCGATCAACATCGACCATCCTCCCACATCGGCGATCCTCCCCTAGTCCTATTCCGATCATCAGATCGATGATCACATCACCAAATCAAAATCGAGCATTCGAGCTCGATACAGGTACCAGAAACAAAACCTGGAAAACTCGAAAGCAACTTCACTCCAAAACCTGGCAACACGCCTGCTCAACGCTCCGATCACTAACGGCTACCCAACTACGGCCGTGAACTCGTCACTGACCAGGCTTCCATCACCCGAAGGCACGAGCAACTCGATCACCTATCAGCGACAAACGAATCGAAAAACAGGCACCTGTCCAAACTAGGTTTACGAAAAAGAAATCATCACCGTCGCCTCCACGTTCACCTGACCACACTTCTACTATTTTTCCATGAACCACTGGTCACTCCTCTACCCTCCTCGAGAAGCCCGACCTCCCTCAATGGCGTGATCGCCTGAACTTGACAAAAGAACAAAAATTCAAACCACCTGAACTGCTCTCTCATCACTCATCTAAAAGTCACGATTTAAACCTTAAAAATCATGTTTTAGTATAAAGATTTCATTCGCATACCTGGATTTGTGAATCATGAAGTTTGAAATTTTACCCATTGAAAATGTTATCAGATCTCTTGAGTTCCTGAGCTAAAAACAATTTGTTTTGGCTTGAATAAAATTTTAATCCCAAGTATAGGTTATAACAATCACTTCTTGTTTTAACTCTACATCCAGAAAATAAATAGATCGAGAGAGAAAGATTTTTTTTTTTTAAAACAGGTTCTGTTGGTTTTAAACTTGAAACAGTGGACAAATATAACTACAGCTTGCTCATAGATACTATCATTTTTCACAGAGCATTCATATATATGTAGATACAACCATATCTATTCACAAGTGTATTCACAACAATTTCATCCTTTAAAAATTTTAAAAAATAAAGTTACTCACCTATTTTCCAGAAGAAAGAAGAATAAACAGAGCTTTTCTTTTTGTTTTGTAACAGGCTTGTGAAGGTTGCAAAACTGAAGCTCCTCTTTCTTTGATTCTCTGCTTAAATTGTTGTTTATGTTGAAATGTTTGTTTAAAGTGAAGTTGTAGTTCACTTCAGATTTTTTTTGTCTGGAATGGACGAAAACGAATTGAGGAAGGCTTTGATATAAAGAAACAGGGATACTGGGTGATGATATCTTGTACAGGTGATAAAATATTGTTTGTACAAGAGGCATGGCTGAAGATGCTTGCATTTATTTATTGTACCACTTATCTTTTTTTTTATTTGTTTCCATCTTATCTCGGCTGTACAAATATGAGTATATTTTGCTTTTCTTTGGTGGCTGGTATAGTTGTGGTGGCTGATATGAATATGGCATTAATTGCCATGGTACTTTATGTCTTCATATGTTTGTGGTTTCCTCATGCAAGCTTGTCTTTTATATGTTTTGTATATAAACATTTGTATTTTCTTTTGCAAGCCTATGTACATGAACATGTTTACTTGTTTCTTACTTGTTTGCATTTGATTAACTTCTTTTACAAGCCTACACTTATCTTTTATTTTGGTGGCTGATAGAATACAATTTAGGCTAACTTTTATTGCTTTGTACAATTCTTTACTTATCTTATATATTTGTATTTCTATTTTTTATATGTTGTTAAAATTTCTCTAATGTATTCACTTTATATTTTTATTTTATTTATCGTCTTATATTTTTAATTTATAAATTCAAATTATTATTAACCATCAATCCTAATCTTTATTATTATTTATTATTATTAAACCATTTATTTACAATTTAAATTCAAGTCAAATATATATCTATATATTTATTATTTTCAAATTCACTCATATATGCCCAAATACATATATACACATATATATAATATTTACAATATTTTTAAATTTAAATGATTTATACCAAATTTATTTGTACTCGGGGAAATTCGCTTCCATTTATACTTAATTTTACAATTTTTTATTCAAAAATTTATTTAATTATCAATTTAAATAAATTAAAATCTAGGGTCGTTACAGGTATGGGTTAGGTATGGTCGGCCTAGCAAGGGTAGTGAAGGTATGGAAGTTGTTTGAGTGATTAATGGCATAAATGTACAAACACAAGGCAAAGGTGCATTTTTATGTAACAACAAGTCACGGCTATGGCTTTATGTGGCACGGCCAGACCTGCTGGAGGCTAGGGGATGGTGTGGAAGTGGCTTTGTGTCAGGTAGGTGCTGGTGGAAGTGATGCAAGAGGTGGCCAAGGGTGTGGTTTGAGTGGTGAAGTCATTTTGGTGCTCGGCTATGGGGTTTTAGGTGGATGTTTGCTCAATTTAGGTGAATCTTCATCATAGATGGCCACGGCCAGGTAGGATAGAGGTGCTGGAGGAGGTGTTGATCAGATGTGGTGGTGGTGAAAGAGGCCATGGTGATGGAAGAGCAAGGCCAAGCTACCTAAGGTTCAAGGCAAGTGCAAAAATCATAAGAAACAAGAAGAAAAGGAGAAGAAAAGAAGAAGAACTTTACCAAATTTTGCTCTCAGGATAATGGCTGAATTTTTTTTTGAGAAGGTTTTCTATACGTGAAAATGAAAGGAGATGCAGCTGAAAGTATGATAAGGTCGGCCAAAGCAATTGAATGCATGAGTTTGGAAAACAAAGAGGTGGGAAAACCAAAAGCCTTAAGCAAATCAAGAGTCACAACTCTTCAAATTTCTTTTATTTATTTTGTAATGTATAAATACGTATAAAAATTAATAAATAAAGATAAAACTCAGAAATAAAATAAATGTACAAAATAAATAATTAAATTTTAATTAAATAGAATTTAAATTAAGAAAATAGCTTTAAAAATGCAAACTAGGCTTTAAAAATTAGAAATAAATTCAATACACTTTGGAAAAATCTTATTATCACTTTAAAAATATTTAAAGGTCAAAACATATATAGTATAACCTAAATATACAAATTTAAATAAGATATATCAAATAAAAATGTCATTTATTTAAATTAAAAATAAAGAAAATTGTTAAATAACTCAATATACACACAATATTGAAAACAGTATAACTTTCACAATTTAAATCCAATTTCAACGAAACGAAAAGCAGTATTCATGATATTAAGTCTATATTCATAATAAAAGATAAAATTCAAGAATTCAAATATTTAAATTTAAAATTTAAAAGTCAAAGTTTGACCAAATTGACCAAAATCCACTTTTTCTGGAAATATTCAATTTATTCAGGTTTGAAATTATAATTCTCATAAAAATCAACATTTATATTTAAAATAACATAATTAATTCATTTTAATAAATAAAATAAAGTTTTTAAATCAAAATTCAAATAAAATAATCAAAATAAACAATTAAAATAAATCACAAAATTCAGGGTTGTTACACATATTGTATTTTCTAAAATAAATTAAAGTCTTTTGGGACTAAAGACTTTAATTTTTTTTGTTGTATTTGTTAAAATAATATATAATGGTTAATTTCATATGTCAACAATATATATATATATATATATATGTGTGTGTGTGTGTGTTAGCACCAAAATTGGTCACTAACCTCGTTCAGAAAGATTGTGTAGAGATATAAGTGATGAAAGTAAATTAAACAGAGAAGACAATGCTAATTTAAATGCAGAAAGTAAGAACACCAAATTTATAGTGGTTCAGCGTAATTGCCTACGTCCACTTTGTTCAACTTTATTGATTTCCTTTATGGTTGATTACAAATACAATTCGTGAATCAAATTCTTGAGCGAAGTTGTTGAGTAGAGAAGATGAGTCTTGAAAATGGCAGAGTCTCCCCGGTGTTTTCTCTCCCAAAAAAGGATCCCTTTCACTGTGACCCTGCCCCTCTATTTATAGGCAAATATGGGCTGGACTTCCCAAATGGGCTGGATGGCCGAACACTCCAGCCCCAGTACAGTGGTTTCTGTATGCCGAACCATGTATGCCGAACACCCTAATGCCGAACGAACCTTTCTATGCCGAACGGTATGCTTGAAGTGTGGGAAGTGCAGGATGGTTGTTAGTCGAAGCCGAACGTGCCCTTGTCTGATGTTCTTGACCGAATAATGCTTTCAGACCGAACGATGCATTCTGGCCGAATGCTAGTGTCATGTTGAAAGTTATCTACACCGAACGTTTTCTGGATGCCGAGTACTCCTGTCGCCGAGCACTAGTTGACGCCGAGTGCTGCTTGATGCCGAGCAGCCCTGTACGCCGAGCTCCAGCTGGTGCCGAGTACTACGCCGAGTACTCCTGGATGCCGAGTAGTCCTTCATGCCGAGTTCCAGCTGATGCCGAGTACTACGCCGAGTACTCCTGGATGCCGAGCAGTCCTTCATGCCGAGTTCCAGCTGATGCCGAGTACTACGCCGAGTACTCCTAGATGCCGAGCAGTCCTTCATGCCGAGTTCCAGCTGATGCCGAGTACTACGCCGAGTACTCCTGGATGCCGAGCAGTCCTTCAGGCCGAGTAGTGGCCAATGCCGAGCACTCAGTTGCCTGGTCAAATCTCCAGGAAACACTTGCCCCCCAAAGTGTATCGCGTGACCGAACGTGGTACGCTTTGAATCATGTAACCTTTTCGTCTCGTCTCAAACCCTTGGCTAACCTCGAGCGGAGATGCCACCTTTGTGAATTCCAGCGACTCAGGTGTGTGCCGAGCGTGTTCCAAATGCCGAACGGTACATTCGTAACCGAACGATGCTTCCTTGCCGAACGATACTTCAGTGCCGAACCATTATGTGCCGATGCCGAACGACATGACCTTGACCGGTTCCACCGGATATGGCCTTTTCGACTTCCCTTTCTATCTATAAAAGTCGAGGCCTTCTTCCTCCTTCTCTTTTCACGCTCACTTCTCCTATCTTGTTTTCGAGAAACTCACTTGTTACCGGCCTACAAAGACTTAACAACTCTTCCTAACACCCTCGGCGCTGATCAAAATCGCGGTCCTCAACCCCAAACTTCTTCAAGTCGTGATCTATTACATAGGTAACAATCCCTCTACTAAATCCTTAAAGGGGTTTCGACACGAGACACAGGTGATGTGTGGATTTTTAGGGACATACGATGTGGAGGAAGGTTGGAGTTGGTTAGAATGCCGAACAGGATGGTTCGGTGTGGATGGAGGAAGGAAAGAAAAAAGAAAAGGGAATGAAGTCACTGTGGAGGACGGTGTGTTTAAGCCAAATAGGATGTCGGGTATGTTCCCGGCCGAACGAGATTTTGGCCGGGCGATGCTTTTCTGAACAGTCACACATGCCGAACAACATAAATGCCTAATTATAAATGCCGAATCACCACATATGTCGACCAATACAACTGCCGAACACCATATATGCCGAACGATATAACCGCCTAGGCTGAACAATATATGTGCCGAACAATATAACTGCCGAACACTACATATGCCGAACACCAAAAATGCCGACCAATATAACTGCCTAGGCCGAACAATATACGTGCCGACCCATACTTAGGATGAACAATACAATTGCCGAACAACATTTAAATGCCGAACAGTATAAATGTCAAACTACACTTAGGCCGGTTACTTTATAAATCATATGTTTTCTGAATCTGGAACTGTAATCACCACCAGGCGGGCTCTTTGAGACGGTCAGCGATGACGGTCTTCGAAGGCAACGATTCGAAGCTCATTTTTATATCTTCAAAATCTTTAGATTCTTATCGCTTGTACACAATTGCTTGCACTAGTTCACACACCACGTGGGGGGAAAACTCGTGTTGCTAATTCTAACGTTCAACGTTTTTTAAGTATAGTTCTCTCAAGCACTTAGCCAGGTTCGTTATTTATTTGGGATGTCGAGAAAATCTAGCTCCGCCACTATATCCGACAGGCCTGGGCCGTCATCAAGGCAAGGAGCCGTTGATACTTCTAATCCGTCGACTTCTCCTGCTCATAACTTGGCGCCTGATGCTCTGGAGGCGACAATCTTACTAGACAACCCGATCGATTCACAAGCCTCGAAGATTAACGAAGCTGCTCTACGACGGATATGCTCCATTCATGGGATTCCTTTTGCCGACGTGTTAGTTCCTTCAAGACACGATCGCCCTCATCTGCCCCCAGTTGGGTACACTACCTGCAACAAGTTCATGTGTTGGATGGGCAGCATGCCTCCATTCAACTTATTTCTCCGGGATGTACTGCAGTACATAGACATAGCTCCATCGCAGCTGCACCCGAACGACCATGCATTTCTATATGGGACGTACCTACTTTTCATGGCTGTCTTCTCCAGACCTCCAACCGCCGGTGATATCAGATATATTTACATGTTCAAGAGACGGAAAGACAGTCCTTCTTTTATGTTCCTCGAGCCATACCACAAATGCCAGATCTTGACAGGGGCCTGTAGCAAATTCGCCATGTACAAACAGGAATGGTTCTATGTGCGTTGCCCTTCTGGTTTCGCTAGGAGATGGGTTGAAGGCAGTAAGTCTCTCTGCCGAGTCACTATTCGTATTTGATCGGAGTCATGCTTTTCCTAACTCTTCATTTCATCTTTTCAGGTATTAACCCGCGCTTGGAAGGCCGAGGATATTCTGAGGCTGTCGATGCCATTAGAGCTCTTCCTGCCGAGGATCGAGACATCCGAGTTATCATTTCAAATGAATCACTGTCGGGGTTCGTCTTGCTGGCTTCTGGTCGTCGGATCAGCCTTCCAGAAGGTGTTACCATTCCCAAACCTCCGTCCGGTAAAGGGAAAAAACTTGCCGGATCGTCGTCGCGACGCGCTCCCGACACGCACGAAGAAGGCGAGCGCAAAGAGGATGATGCCCCTGAAACTCAGGGTGAGAATGCGGGTCCCGCTCAGAATCCGACAGTCGAAGTTCACGACATTGAGACGTCGTCCTCCCTTTCGAAGGGAAAGAAGAAGTTAAAACATAAAGTTTAGAAGGAGAAAGTTGGTGGCACTTCAAAAGTCACACTTATTCCGCCTGAGAAAGAGGCTTCCTCACAGCATCTGGAAAGTTCTCTGAGGGGTCTGTCCAATCTGTCTATCCCCGATGATTTACTTAATTACGGGTTCGATGATCCTGAAGCTCTCAAATTCTCTTCGCCCGCTAGAGGCAATGTAGGAGTTCAACTCCCGGCTCAAGGAGACAACACTCCGATTAGCAAAGATAAACGAACGGGTCCATCGAGGGGAACACTAGGACACACACGCACATGCGCATTCCATAATATACTTCAAGTCTTTTTAACTCGTGAATTCTCCTTAACTCGTTGTTATCTCCATTCTTTGCAGGTGATATGGGCCGCTCTCACGGACTTGATCGCCTTCAGGGGTCTTCTATATTCCATCACTCTGGACGGGATTCCGGTTCAGGCAGACGCAGGGACCGAGGCGAGTATGAAGATAGGGATAATCGTCCCCGAGAGTCGTCTCACCGCAAGAAAGCACATTCTCAATCTTCCCAGTCCCGTGATCTTCCTCCTCCAACTGAGCCGGATAGAGAGAAATCCTTACAGAAGGGTTATCAGTCTGATGCTCCTCGAGAACAACATTCCAGTTCATCGAGTACAAGGCAAGTTCGAGAGCAACGTAAAGGAACGGAATTTATAAAGCCTCCTCCTCCTACTCCTGCGGTGGACCCAACTGTTGCGGAAAAGATGGTCGATCTTAAGGCCAAGTTTCCAAAAATTTGCTTCGATGGTCTGAAGTTCCTCCCGGCCATTCATCATATTCCCGGGCATGTGAAGCAGAGTGCCATTGCCTGCAATAACGATGTCTATGTTCAACATGATGCGTTTGTGCACTTGGTGGAGAAGGTCTCGGAAGTATCTGTTGAGCGTCAACATGAGATTGACCGTCTGAATCTGGAGGCTGACAGCGATAAGAAAATCATCAAACTCCAAGACGAAGAGCTTGCTTCGTATAAGTCAAAGCTAGAAGCCGCTGAACAAAGCGCAAAAAATACTGCCGAGGCAGTTACTCGTTTAGAGGCGGCTCACAAAAAAGAGCTTGACGAAGCAGTCCAGCGCAGCGGTGCCCTCGCCCTAGAAAAAGACTCTGTCCAAAAGAAAAGGGACGCACTTGCTACTCAAGTCAAAGAGCTGAAGGAGTTACTTTCCAAGGAGAAGGAAGACAAAGTAGCTGCTCATGAAGAATCACAGCGATACTGTGATGAGATTGTTGCTACCCGACTCCTGAAGACAAAGCTCGATGACGAACTCGCTGGGGTCGAGAAAATGAAGGACGAGGCCCGTGAGGAGGGCAAAAGAATGGCTGTGGAAGAGCTTGATTCTCGCCTCGAGGCGGCCGCAGAAGCCGGCAGGGAAGAGGTCAAAAGTATGTTTGACCCGTTGATCGCCGAGTATGGAGCCCGCATCCTTATGCACCGCAACTTAACATTTCTGGGTGACGGCTACCTCGAATCCCTGGCTGAGGCATGGGAAACTCTGATAAGGATCAGGAAGGTCGAGTCGGGCTCCAACGAGGTCGATGAGGATGTCTTGGTGAAGGAGTTCCTAAGGGGGAATGAGCCATCGGACTTATCCGCAGCATTGGCACTTTATAGCAAAGGCTCTTCCCCTCCGAAAGAGAAGAATGACGAAGCTGGCCCGTCTGGGGCCGATATTACTACTCCTCACATTGCTGCTCCTTACGCTGCTCAATCGGCCGGTCGGTCAACACTTGATCCATTCGAGCAGCATGCTAGTTATGATCCCGAAGATCCCGGGCTTGGTGTTCATGTGCTATCACCTATCCTGGAGGGTGAAACCCCTCGCGCCACCGATAGCCAACCGAACCCTGGTAGGAAATTCTTCTTTCTCTAGAAGTTGAAGAGATCCCGTCATTTTTCAGCAGTGGCTATTCGTTCTAATGCTCATTCCTTATGTTTTCGTGCAGGTTGCCCTGACGCCGAGCCAACTCCGAGGAGCGATGACGCCAAGGAGGAAGCAGAGAAAACAAGCGACGTTGCTCACGCAGGAGTAACTCCCGGTCCAGACGCTCAAGTGATCGGGGCGCTAGATGATGACAAACTTGATACTTCGTCTCCCCAAAGGAAGCGATGAAATTGAAATCACTGGCGCCTCTGAGCATACTTCAGAGATGAGCATGAAGGACCGTCTCGCCGACGAGGAGAAGAAAAAGGTCAAAGTCAAAGTTGAGTCTGAAATACTGGAACTCACTGACCCGCGGAACAGACCTTTGAAAATCATTCTCCCGGGCAGGTCCAAACCACTAGATGTTCCGTCTCCTACTCCCGACTCCGTTTCTCTAGCAAGCAAAAAGTCCAAGAAAAAGCGTGAGGGAGAGGAGTCGTCGGAAACAATGAAGGAAGACAAGAAGAAGAAGTCGAAGAAATAATCGATACACTCGTTCAACGAGTTTTTTGCTTAAGTTTTGTAATTGCTTTTATCTTCCCCAACTTGTAGTTTGTATAGAGAGGTCTGAATTTTGTAGGAGTGATCATGTATCCCCATTTTGGACTTATTGAATAAAGTTTTTAGCTTCTTTTTCGCTTGGGTGATTCTCTTGTCTTTCCTTAGTTTGCTGACTAATTGTAGCCATAACTCAAGTTCTTGTGAGTTGCATTATCTCCTGGTCCATTCTTGTGCTGTTCAAACATTTTTGGACATGGCGTACCTCTCGTCCCACATCTTTCGAGTACTTGGACTTCTTGCTGACTCTGTGCTCCGGGGACTTGGAGGCTTGAAACAGTTTATACTCTAGTCTGCGCTTCGGGGAATTAGAGTACTCCGCTCCGCACTCCGGGGATTCGGAGATTTGAAATCGTTTATACTCTAGTCCGCGCTCTGGGGACTTAGAGTACTCCGATCCGCGCTCTGGGGACTCTGAGATTTGACCTCGTTTATACTCTAGTCCGTGCTCTGGGGACTTAGAGTACTCCGATCCACGCTCTGGGGATTCGGAGATTTGGAATCGTTTATACTCTAGTCCGCGCTCTGGGGACTTAGAGTACTCCGATCCGCGCTCTGGGGATTCGGGGATTTGAAATCGTTTATACTCTAGTCCGCGCTCTGGGGACTTAGAGTACTCCGATCCGCGCTCTGGGGATTCGGAGATTTGACCTCGTTTATACTCTAGTCCGTGCTCGGGGACTTAGAGTACTCCGATCCACGCTCTGGGGATTCGGAGATTTGGAATCGTTTATACTCTAGTCCGCGCTCTGGGGACTTAGAGTACTCCGATCCGCGCTCTGGGGATTCGGAGATTTGAAATCGTTTATACTCTAGTCCGCGCTCTGGGGACTTAGAGTACTCCGATCCGCGCTCTGGGGATTCGGAGATTTGACCTCGTTTATACTCTAGTCCGCGCTCTGGGGACTTAGAGTACTCCGATCCGCGCTCTGGGGATTCAGAGATTTGGAATCGTTTATACTCTAGTCCGCGCTCTGGGAACTTAGAGTACTCCGATCCGCGCTCTGGGGACTTAGAGTACTCCGATCCGCGCTCTGGGGATTCGGAGATTTGAAATCGTTTATACTCTAGTCCGCGCTCTGGGGACTTAGAGTACTCCGATCCACGCTCTGGGGATTCGGAGATTTGGAATCGTTTATACTCTAGTCCGCGCTCTGGGGACTTAGAGTACTTCGATCCGCGCTCTGGGGATTCGGAGATTTGAAATCGTTTATACTCTAGTCCGCGCTCTGGGGACTTAGAGTACTCCGATCCACGCTCTAGGGATTCGGAGATTTGGAATCGTTTATACTCTAGTCCGCGCTCTGGGGACTTAGAGTACTCCGATCCGCACTCTGGGGCTTCGGAGATTTGGAATCGTTCGTACGAGTCTGTATGTCGTGCAGGATAATGTAATTTATCATCCAATTAAGAGATATAGAAACTTCATAGAAAATATGGCTTCAAGCCTTTATTAATGAAAATCAACTAAATTGCTTGACTACAACTTTAAAAGGAAACTAAGTCATTATTGAATGGAAACATGCAGGAAATAACAGTGCCTACAACAAGAAAGGAAAACATGCTAAATGTAATAGTGCCGCAAATGTTCACTGTTCCATGCTCGGGGGAGTGTCGCGCCATCAACGGTCGCTAGCTTGAATGTTCCTTCTCCAAGCTTCCATTCAATGGCGTATGGACCTTCCCAGCTGGGATTCATGCGTGATGGTACCGGGAAGACTCGTTTCAAAACGAGATCACCCACATCAAAGATTCTTGGGCGGACTCTGCCGTCGTAGTAACGCTTGACTCGATGTCTGTGCGTCGCCGCCCTTAATTCAGCTTCTTCACGCTTTTCGTCGATGCAGTCCAGTGATTCCAGCAAGAGGTTTTGGTTCGTCTTGGGATCATAGTATGTCACTCGGTGCGATGGAACTTCAAGTTCCACGGGTATAACGGCTTCAGAGCCGTATGCCAAGGCGAACAGAGTGTGGCCGGTCGCGGACTTGTGGGTAGTTCTATACGCCCATAATGCTGTCGGGAGTTCATCTACCCACTTGCCTCCAACCTTCTCCAGACGCTTCTTCAGTATGGACTTGATTATTTTGTTAACGGCCTCGACTTGTCCATTAGCTTTTGGGTGTGCAACGGCGGCGAACTTTTTCTCGATGCCGTACTTTAAACAGAACTCTTTGAACTCTCTACTTTCAAATTGCGTTCCGTTGTCTGTAATGATGGTGCGTGGAAGGCCAAAGCGGCATATAATGTTTCGTACAACGAAGTTAATGACCTTCTTAGAGGTGATAGTGGCTAAAGGTTCTGCCTCAGCCCATTTCGTGAAATAGTCGACTACAACTATTGCGTTTTTCGCACCACCTTTGGATAGAGGCGAAGAGCCGATTATGTCGATTCCCCAGATCGCAAATGGCCAGGGACTGATCATTTGTGTGAGTTCCGTTGATGGAGCCCTCGGGATTTTCGCATATCTTTGACACTTGTCGCATTTTTTTGCGTAGTCCGTGGCATCCCGGTTTACGGTGGGCCAGTAATATCCATAGCGGAGGATCTTCTTTGCTAGCGTTTGCCCCCCAGTATGGTCGCCACATTCCCCTTCGTGAACCTCTCTCAAGACTCGCTTTGTTTCATCATGAGCGATGCATCGTAATAACGGGACTGAGAATCCTTTTCGATACATTGATCCATCCTGCATTATGTATCGCGCGGCCTTTCGAAGGACCTGCCGTCTTTCGCTTCTTTTTCCTGGTAAAGCCCCGGTCGTCAGGTACAGTTTGAATGGGGTTATCCACGATTCCTTCTCGATTTCTGTTCCTAACACGCGATCGACTTTCATTTCGTCTATGCTCGGGGCATGCAAGAATTCGACGGGATACAATCCCATTTGTTGCGCATCGTCGGTACTCGCGAACTTAGCCAATAAGTCGGCTTCTTTGTTCTGTTCGCGCGGGATATGTGAGATGTCATAACGCTCAAGATTTGATAGTAGTTCTTGGACCTGAATGAGGTACGGAGCAAGCTTTCGTCCCTTTTCTTGGTAGTCTCCCCGTACTTGGTAAACCACCAACTGCGAGTCATAAAAGATTTTGACTGATTCGATCCCGAGTTCCCTGATGAGCTTCAAGCCAGCGATCAGTGCTTCATATTCGGCTTCGTTATTTGTAGCCGGGAAATCGAGCTTCAGGGCATAACAGATCGATCGGTTTTTCGGAGTTACAAGAACTACGCCCGCGCCGGAGCAACGGTCGTTTGATGCACCGTTAGTGTATAATTTCCATCGAACGGGGGGAATGATGTCGTGATCGTCCGGTTTGATGGGTATGGTAAATTCAGCGATGAAGTATGCTAACGCTTGCCCTCGGATGGCTCTCCGTGGTAAGTACGCGATATCGAATTGGCTCAACTCGATGTTCCATCTTAGCAATCTTCCAGAAGTTTTCGACCGTTGGAGTACCTGCCTCAGGGGTTGATCGGAATAAACACCGATTGAATGTGCTTGAAAGTACGGGCGAAGCTTTCGTGATGCAATCACCAAGCAATAAGCCAATTTCTCTATTTTAGGGTAATTCCTCTCGGCCCCTGTTAAACATTTGCTAACATAATACACCGGCTTTTGGACTCGATCCTCCTCTCGTACCAAAGCCGCACTTATTGCATGTGGGGATACAGCCAAGTATACGTACAACATCTCATGGTCAACTGGTTTTGATAGCATTGGTGGGCTCTCCAGATGCCTTACCAGATTCCGGAATGCTTCCTCACAGCTAGACGTCCATTCAAAATTTCTCTTTCCTTTCTTTATTATGTCAAAGAATGGGATGCACTTGTCAGTTGCCTTGGATATAAATCGACTCAGCGCAGCTACTTTTCCGTCCAAGCTCTGTACCTGCTTTATAGTCATGGGCGCTTGTACATCTCGAATAGCTTGGATCTTTTCTGGGTTGGCCTCGATTCCCCTAGCGTTGACGATGAATCCCAAAAACTTCCCTGATGCAACGCCGAAAGAACACTTCAACGGGTTGATCTTCATGCCATAAAACCTGAGTATGTCGAACATTTCAGCCAAGTCTTGAATGTGGTCGTTTGACCGTCGTGACTTCACGAGCATGTCATCCACATAGACTTCCATGGTTTTACCCAGCTGGTCCTTGAACATTCGATTCACCAGACGCTGGTAAGTTGCTCCAGCATTCTTCAATCCAAAGGGCATCACTACATAGCAATACAGTCCAACATTTGTAATGAAGCTGGTGTGTTCTTGGTCCGGAATATGCATTGGGATTTGGTTGTATCCTGAGTACGCATCCATGAATGACAGTAACTCGTGTCCTGCGGTGGAATCGACCAACTGATCGATCCTAGGCAATGGGAAACTGTCCTTAGGGCATGCTTTGTTCAAGTCGGAATAATCTACGCAAGTCCTCCATTTCCCATTCGCCTTCTTTACTAGCACGGGGTTGGATACCCATTCAGGGTAGAGGGCGTCGCGGACGAACCCATTCGCTTTGAGTTTGTCCACCTCCTCTCCAAGAGCGGCGGATCTCTCCGGATCCATTCCTCTCCTTTTTTGCTTGACTGGGACGTATTTCAGGTCTATGTTCAACATATGACTCGTGATGGCGGGAGAAATCCCACACATATCAGAATGCGTCCAGGCGAAAACATCAAGGTTCGCCCGGAGGAAGTCGCTAAGGTCTTCAGTCATTGCGGGGCCTAGCTGTGATCCGATCTTCAGTATTCGCGAAGGGTCGTCACGGCTAACTGAAATGTCAATTGTTAATTCAGCCGGTGCCGCCTTCTCTTCCCTGGGTTTCTCATCGTCGTCTCTCGGATCTATATCTCCGTAGATCCGAGAACTATGCCCGAGCCAGGGCTCGGGCACTACTTGTCAATTATCCGCATTGAGGATGCGGACGGGATTGTCCGCAACCTTTCCCTTCTCCCTCCGGTGGGCCTCTCGGAGCTCAGCCACATAACAGGAACGACCAGCTGCTTGGTCGCCGTGAACAATGCCTACTCCTTTGTCAGTCGGGAACTTCAAAGTTAAACACCACGGGGCTAACGCTGCCCTAAACTCTGCCAGGGCCGGCCGACCCAAGAAAACGTTATACGGAGAGTCCACATCCAAAACTACAAAGGGTAGAATTCGCACTCTCCGATGCTCGCCTTGTCCCAGTTCAACTGGTAACTCGACATATCCCACTGCATCAGTTGCAGCGCCGTTAAAGCCGTGAATACAAGCTTTGGATGGTTTCAAGTCTTTTGTTTCTAGCTTCATTTGATCGTAGGCCTTCTTGAAGATGATGTTGACTGAACTTCTAGAATCAATCAGAATTATTTTTACATATGCCGGTCCGATCGTTGCAGATATGACCATGGGGTCGATGGTCGGAGCCTCTACCTGATCAGCGTCTCTGCTTCTGAACACAATATCGTCTGTCATTACGCGCTGCTGCTTAGCAGGGGCTCCGTCCTCCACGTTCGAACAACACTCAAAATCTGCATGCTTCAAGGAACTTGCATATCGCTCCATCTCCTGCCAATTCTTATCCGCGGGGTGAGGCCCGCCGATAATTGTATTTATAACCTATCTACCAACGGTCCGGACAGGCTCCTCGGGATGACGTGGAGCTGGTGCACGACCTGGGTTGGACGTTCCCTGTCCTCCTTCTTGTGGATCCTTCACAAATTCTTGCAATTTCTTCTGCCCGATCAACTTCTCGATAGCGTCGTGCAAGTGTCTACATTCTTCCGTATTGTGTCCATAAGTCTCATGGAAGCGACAATATTTCCCGGTCCGCTTCTGTTCTTCGGTTGATTCTTTTGGACGTGGTTTTCTGTACTGAAAAGTATTGCAGGTGGATAGGTAAATGTTTTCAAGTGGGGCGTTTAGCGGAGTGTACTCGCTGTAGCTTGGAATTCTTGACTTCCACTTTCCTGCTTCTTTTCTTTTCCCTTGACTCCTTCCTCCGGACTCCTTGGGTTGCCCAGGCTTGTTCTGGACATTGACTTGGACCTTTCCCGAGCTGTCTCCAGATTGCTTCACAGCGATGTTGCTCTTTATTGACTCTTGGACAGGCCCTGGCGCCTTATCTCGTCGTACCCACCTAGCTTCCTCTCTTCTTATGAACTGGTGTGCCTTAGAGTAGAAACGCTCTAGCGTAGCTGGAGGTTTTCCTGCCAGCCAGTCTCCAAACTCAGAGTCTGGATCCACACCTCTCATTACAACCATCAGAATTGCATGGTCATTGGGATTACTGACTTCAGTTGCTGCTACGTGGAATCTTTGCAAATATTCCTTCAACGATTCCCCAGGATTTTGGATTACACTTGACAGAGACATCACGTCCTTTGGGCGCGTAGTGTGTATCCTGAACTGCTCAATAAACTTCTTTGCCAACTCCTCGAAATTTGATACGGATCGCGGAGGAAGTCGGGTGAACCACATAGTAGCGATCCCAGATAGAGTAATCGGAAAGCACCTACACTTGGTGGCATCATTCGCTCTGGCTGAATCCATCATCCATTCGTACCTCATGACATGTTGTCTAGGGTCAGTCTTTCCTTCATATGCGGGAATAGTAGGCATACTAAACTTCCTGGGGTACGCCGCCTGCAACACAACATCCGTGAATGGAGTATGACTTCTTGACACTCCCCAATCATCATTCGATAACCCCTGATTTTCCTTCATCAACTGCCTGATCATGGCTGTCAGATCTGGTGTCTGTATGGAAGGCGGAAGGTTGGAGTCTGTTCTACGCGCCTGTCCATGCTGATGACTCCTCTCTTGGCGATCCGCCAATTGTGCGTCTTGAGGTTCGACATCGTTAGCATTTTGATGATCTGGGCCTCTATCTTCCATCTGTATCCCGGTCCTGAAGCTTCCAACTCTTGCTTGGTCGCGGTCTCCAGCTGTTCGAACAGCAGCATCTGCTCGCGCAGCATCAGTTTTACGGCGTCTGCGCCTGGGAGGTTCATCAGAGGAAGTAGAGCTGTCAGATGAGGAGTAAGCAGTGGGATTGCCCCCAGCATTCTGTTGCTGCTGTTGAGTAAGTTGTGCCATCAGGTTGGCATTGGCTTGCATCTGCTCTCCTAGTTGTCTCCTACTTTCCCTGAGCTCTCTCATCAAGTCGTTGAACTCTATTCTGGTGACAACTGGAGTTTGGTCCTGAGTGGCAACTCCTGTATTTGGAATTGCTGGTTGATTGCTAGGCCCTGCTTGTTGCACGCTAGCAGTCTCGTGGGCATTCGCATTGTGAGAAGCTGACCTGGTACGTGGTCTTGCCATTGTAGAGTTATTAGTATGAACTCTAAGTAGAATCAACGGATGTCCTATCAGTGAGTCGGATCTTCTTTGGGGGATTTGTTCAATCCAGTAGCTTCAAAGCAGATCCTTGAGGTCTGAGAATTCAACTCTCAGTGAAAGCACCAAAGTGTTAGCACCAAAATTGGTCACTAACCTCGTTCAGAAAGATTGTGTAGAGATATAAGTGATGAAAGTAAATTAAACAGAGAAGACAATGCTAATTTAAATGCAGAAAGTAAGAACACCAAATTTATAGTGGTTCAGCGTAATTGCCTACGTCCACTTTGTTCAACTTTATTGATTTCCTTTATGGTTGATTACAAATACAATTCGTGAATCAAATTCTTGAGTGAAGTTGTTGAGTAGAGAAGATGAGTCTTGAAAATGGCAGTCTCCCCGGTGTTTTCTCTCCCAAAAAAGGATCCCTTTCACTGTGACCCTGCCCCTCTATTTATAGGCAAATATGGGCTGGACTTCCCAAATGGGCTGGATGGCCGAACACTCCAGCCCCAGTACAGTGGTTGCTGTATGCCGAACCATGTATGCCGAACACCCTAATGCCGAACGAACCTTTCTATGCCGAACGGTATGCTTGAAGTGTGGGAAGTGCAGGATGGTTGTTAGTCGAAGCCGAACGTGCCCTTGTCTGATGCTCTTGACCGAATAATGCTTTCAGACCGAACGATGCATTCTGGCCGAATGCTAGTGTCATGTTGAAAGTTATCTACACCGAACGTTTTCTGGATGCCGAGTACTCCTGTTGTTGAGCACTAGTTGACGCCGAGTGCTGCTTGATGCCGAGCAGCCCTGTACACCGAGCTCCAGCTGGTGCCGAGTACTCCTGGATGCCGAGCAGTCCTTCATGCCGAGTTCCAGCTGATGCCGAGTACTACGCCGAGTACTCCTGGATGCCGAGCAGTCCTTCATGCCGAGTTCCAGCTGATGCCGAGTACTACGCCGAGTACTCCTGGATGCCGAGCAGTCCTTCATGCCGAGTACTACGCCGAGTACTCCTGGATGCCGAGCAGTCCTTCATGCCGAGTTCCAGCTGATGTCGAGTACTACGCCGAGTACTCCTGGATGCCGAGCAGTCCTTCAGGCCGAGTAGTGGCCAATGCCGAGCACTCAATTGCCTGGTCAAATCTCCAGGAAACAATATATATATATATAACACTAACAATGAAATATATATTTGTTCAAATTTGGATAATATATGATTATTAAAAATTGGGTTGGGCATAAATTGCATTCAAAACTTAATCTTACCTACAATATTCAAAATCATATATAGAGAAACTCCTTAGCAATGTCGTTGATGAACAATACAGAGAATATGCACCTCTTTGTCCTGTAAAAGACCAGAAAAGATGAAAATCAATCAATGGTATAAAGATAGCAATGGCATCAAGAAAGCTCACTACGACTTTATCATATATACTATGAAGAAGAATAATGAATCTCAAATTCATGTTTTCATTATATCTCATAATGATCTTAAAAGTAATATAAAAATGTCAGTATTCCAAGTAAAAGATTGAGTTTCAAGCTTTAAATTTTGTTCTTCGACCATATAAATAATTAGCTGTATAATAGTTTATATATTGTACTTATGTATAATTCAATTTTACTATTAATTGTGCAGTATTATAAAGAAATTCATATAAAACTATTTTTAAAAGTTATAGTATTTAAAATCAACTTTTATGAAGTAGAAGAGCAAAAATAAATTAGATTACCTGAATAATGATCTAATAACGATTGTTCTTTTTCATTCATTATGTCTCATCTTTTTTCTTAGCTAATATTATGTTTAAAAAGGTAACCATATAGATGCCATCTTTGGACAAAAATAAAATGTTTAAAAAGGTAAACATTATAGTATGAAATAATGTTTAAAAAGGATGTGGCTTGTGCTTCGCACATGGGCCGATGGTTGTATTTAATTGCATTATTTTAGTCATCTAGTGTATTTATTTTATCAAATTTCAGTGATTTGTAAGTGGTTTTTATTTGCAGTGGTTAAGGCACTGCTGGTGTGTTCTCGAATGTTTGTACCCGTGCATTCAAAGGTGCAAGCGGCTATGATTTTAGGAATTTGTTTGTAATATTTGATCTAATTATGCATGGGATGATGACCTATAGTGCCGTGTAAGGAAACGTTTGGTTTATGTTCAGTTTGTTTATGTATTGGTCAATACATGTGTTGCATAGGTCTGTAAGTTATCAATATTAAAGCAACTACGTCCATCACATACCTAAAGGACATTTTTTATTCAACTTCGGAGCACTTACATACTCATACACATTTTGTATTACAGATCATATATTACATACACATGAAAATAGAAATTGTAAGCTTCCATTTATTTAGCTTCGTCCATTCGAATAAAAAAATCTAACTAATGAATGTATGAAATATTCAATAATTATTTCATATACACCAACTATTCCAATGGAAAATTTTGAAAAGAGGAAATTACCATTAATCAATGATCTTGATATTCTCGCTATACTACACTTTGAAGAGGAATTGAACAATTAAAAATTAAGTTAGGCTTTGTAAACGCTTGTAGGTTATAAAATCATACATGGCAGATTTTAAAACTATTAGTACCAGGAACTCGAGAACAAAAGGCGGACCTGTAGAGAAGACCAAAAGAAGTAGGAAACAAATTGAATGAGCTAAACTCGATCGATCTGAAAATCAATTTTCCAAGATCGATAGCTTGAAAAAATGTCAATGTGGAAAATAGCAAAAATGGATGAAGAAAGAGCTACCGAAGACGCCGGAGCAGAGCAATGATCAAGATGGACGCAATTACGAAGATGCATGGTGGCGATTTGAGGAACGAATTAGGGCTTTGAGATGCATTTTCAAAAATCGTAGGCTTTTGATTAATGGTTTCTCGGATTATTTTGGAGCAAGGGGTATTTTGCGTAATGTAAAACGTTAAACGGAGAAGGCTGTATGGATGTACAATGGAAGTAGGACCAAGGGTAGTATTGGTATTTCAAAAAGACACCAAGTAAATTAGTGGAATGAATTCTCATTATTAGTAGTAAAGATATATATACACACAAACACGCATATAACCATGTCTTTCGATTAGAATATAAATATTTATGGCGTAATTAATAATATGCTTAGGTATTCGTATTAGTTTCAATTAGGATGACTAGTTATTAATAGCATAGTAATTATAGGACTAGGAGGTTGAAAAGGAGGAATGGTAATTCCAAAATTTATGGACAATAACTACAAATTTAATGGGAAATAAATTTGTAGTTAATAGAGAGTTTAAAATAATTAAATGTGGACTGATTAGAGAATTTAATATAGCATTTATGGGAAAACTGAATATACATAACATGTTGATTTTGAAATGAGTAAATAGATGTCATTCATGATTCTCTGATTTTAATATTAATGACCATTTATTATAGACAATTGATATTTATTAGATATAAGAAGGAAACGAGGAATATAGAGATAAGCATATAAAATAGGTATAATTACACGGCGAACAAGTAAGTGTTAACACTAGTGAATACACATAGAAGGCAATATAATTTCAATGGTAGGATATTATATAGTCTTAATTATACATTTAGAACAAACGTGAATTAGTGGGCCTAGCTCAATATTCAGGCTTAGGATGATTGGTTTGATTTAGTGGATTGGGATGCGAGGTCAGTAGAGTTACACAACAAACATCTGCCCTTCACCTAGAGGCTACCAGTAGTTGTGTACATTTACTACGTACTGATTTGGGACATCTTCAACCTAGGGTTCGTCTCGGACTTGAAGTATTAAATGGCTCAGGGCCTTTAGGGATATCAAGGGGCTTACTACTGGGTTGAGGTATTAAATGGACGTTAGGACATTCTCCTCCCTATATAGAAGTCTTAAATAACCTACGACAATACCTAATAAGGAAATGAGGTCTGCCACATTTCTAGCAAGAGGTATTAAGTAAGTACAATGAGGGTTTTCCTTGACTTACATTAGGTTAGTCTAAATGGGATTTCGGTGAGCCATGTCAGTGTTGTTGTTGGATCGGTATTCAGTAGTAGGGTTGGCATATAGGCTTTAACCACCAGTGGTTCCAGGCAATCGTTATCAAAAACTCGGGTTACGCCCTAACGGATTTCACTTCCTACTAGTGTAGAATCCCTAAGGAATACGCAAAGAAATCAAAGTTTTATTTAACTATTTGTTTGGCGGAGATAGGCTAGTTTACCCTTAGATGAGTCTTTGAGATGCATTAGTAATACGGTGTCTAAATTATAAAGCCGTATATGTAGGTCATCGGTCTCTATATCTAGGACCGATTAACTAGCGTCTACATTGTGGAGGGCCCACTTTGGGGTTAAGGTATTAAATGGTTATTGGGTATGCCTCCTCCATATTCAAGAAGTATTAAGTGGCCGAGTTTTTTATGTAGTACATCATTAGATATATATGTATATAGGCATATATATAGTTATACCTTGGAGGAGGTTAGGCATATCATACGTGCATATGGGATTGAACGGATTAGCCATGAACAATAGACATGACACTTAAATGGGAACCAATTTGCATAAATTAGTGTTGTGGGTAAAATATGTAATTTTCCAGTCAGAAGAATGTTGTTCTGACCCCTCCTAATTACAACCCATAGGATAGGTTTAGAGGGACATGCTATTGGTGCAAGGCAGGAATGGTAGATGGTGCAGTCTTCTCATTCATGCTCGATGCGGGCAAGGAAAACAGATACTCAAGGAATAATATTGATTCAAAGGTAGCAGTCTTGGTCAGTACATATGTTTTATTATATTTTTATGTTTCGCTATGAGTTTATTTGATCGCTCTCTGATATGCTTATGTTTATAGGTTACCAAAACTAACGACCTGTACCGTAATGGACTTGGGTTTCGATTTAGTCGAAATTCGATCCCATTAAGGCGCGGGTTGTTACATAATACCCCATTATTGTCCAACAATTGGGCGCTCATTTTCTAGCCCTTCCAGCGTTGGGTGTCCAAAAAATAGGCGCTCTCACCACTTTGGCTTCCTAAAGCGTGGTAGCGTAATTCAACTGAGTTGGGTTTGTTCACCTATGAATATTGAGCTAAATTCTCCCTTCATTAGAGATGGGCTAAGCTCTATTGAACAAGTATCCTGACCTTTTTTTATGTAAGAAAAACTTGATTGCATGGTGTAAAATTAAGTATATGTACTCATCATGATTATAATCTTCTTATAGCATTCCCAGCCATGTCATGGTTGGGAGTTGACCTGCCCCTAATGAGGGGGGCAAATCCCATTTGCGGTTTTTCATGGTAACCCGCAGGTTACCAAGGCAACCTTGGACGACATTTATATAGCCAGCTTTTATAGAGCCGACTATACTTAGCCGGCGTTATAAAAGCCGACTATATCCATATAATGGCAATGGTAAAAAAGTTGTTTGTTTCCATTTAGCCAACTTAATTAAAGCCAACTAAATGGCAATGGTCAGTATTTTGACTATTGCACATTCCCCCTTCCCCTATATATTTCCACAAATTTCCATAAATCTGCAAATACAATAATGTCAAAAAATCAAAGAGGAAAATCTCAATAATCTTTATATCCTAATTTCTTATCACAACCCAAACCTAATAATCGAAATCCTCCTCAATATAATCGAAATACATTCCATTCTTAACAAAATCAAACTCAATATCATTCCCAAAATTCTCGATAACAAAAACAATACTTATATTTTGGTTTCTCATAACAAAATCCAAGTTTGTATCACTCTCCACAAAATCAAAATTCGTTTCATTACCAAAAAAATGAATCGCTACCAAAATTCTCAAAATTCCTCATTTCAACAAAATTTTAACTATGACTCAAATTATGTGTATCCCAATAGCCAACATCGATCAATGGTGCCTTACCAATTTCAAAATATGATAAGAAATTTAAGGATTATGATTGTGAAAACTAAGAATTGAAATTCGAGCTTGATGAAACCGCCAAAGAAGATGCCTATACAATCCTTAATTCATCTACCGCTCGAGGAAGGAAAAGGCAATCAATGTGAATCAATATTACTGAATCCCTAAATGCAGAATGTGTGGATTCGTTACCAAATGGCCCTTAACCACAAAAATGGTTACCAGACGAGTAACTTGAATTAGCATTCTATTGGGTTGAATGTTCTAAAGATAAGAAGAAAGGTATGAGCCAATCTGAAAGTTCCTTTTGGAATTCTATTTGCAACTTGTTCAACCTTCTACATCCTAATAATATTCTAAGAACTATTGATTCATTGAAAACTGAAGGGAAAAGAATAAATTTCTCTTGTCAATAATGGAAAGAAATAATGGTTGGGTTGCATACAAGAGAACAAAGTGGGGCAAATGAATTGGATTTGGTAATGATTTTAATTTTTTAATTCAAATTTTAAACTACTTCTTCCGTTTCATGTTTTAATATATTTTTCATCATCTACAACTTAGTTAAGCTAATGCGTTGTATATGGCTAAACATAATAATCGACCATTCAAACTACAATATTGTTACGACTTTCTCTCAACTGAGGACAAATGGAGTCGACAAGGACACGTGGTATTATGCTTTATTCCTAGAAAGATGAGCAAGAATCCAGTCATGGAAGTTCCAACACACATGATGACACGCCCTTCAATAGTAGTATGGGGAGTAGGCCTTCAAGAAAGTATAAGGGAAAGAAAAGAAACACCATCGATTACACCACAAACTATGAATCTATTATTGAGTGTATGGCTACCGCTGAAAATGAAAATAAATTGTATGCGCAATCAAAAGAAACGAAGAGGCTTGACAGGTAAATGGATAAACAAAGACGTCATGTTGAGAAACAAAATTAAGAATAAATGAGATGGCATTGAGAATAGAAGAATTAGCTCAACAACAAAGATGTAATGATATGGCTCTTAAAATTGCAACCTAAATGAACTCAATCAAATTTAAAGGTTGTATATGGAAGCAAATTGAGGAGTAACATAAACGTCAAGGTGGCTTGTAGGAAATTATATTATTACTTTTTATCATGTATATTTTATTTGTATTACTATTGTTATTGTTATTCACATTGTGTGCCTTGATAACATTGGGCTACTTTTATGTTTAAAGTATATGTCAAGAGCGAAAGTACAATACATAAGAAAATTTCAAATAAAATAAATTATAATACGTCAACAACATATACTGATAGAAAACTGAAACATACAACAAGATAAAAAGATAAAACATTGAATCCAAACATTACTTCAACTAATGGTTTTCCTATATGTTCCCAGTAGTGTTCCACTAGTTCTTCTATTAAATTGAGTGGAGCTTGTGGATCTCGTATGTCTTTAATTATTTGCATGTATTTGGAAAAGGTATTTGGGTTTTTGTATGTTTTTTCAAAATGCCATAGCAACATCCGGATAGTTCTTAAGCTAAAGATCATATCCGCCATTTTTTTCTTCGACAATCATGTTATGTAAAATAATACAATAGTAGATGATATCAGAAAATACATCGGGATCGTGGTAGTATACCTCTTTCCTTAAGATGTGAAACCTACCTTAAAGCACTCCAAATGCATGTTCAACATATTTTCTCAAACTTTTTTATTGTTTGGTGAATTTGGCTTTTTTATATTATTTGGTTTTTTGAAGGCTTGCATAAGTGTTTTCCATTTTGGATAAATTCCATCTGCTAGGTATAACCCATGGAATGATCATTTTCTCTTATTATGTAATTACATGGGGTGCTACATCATTGCATAGATCATTAAACAAATATGATTGTCATAGGATATTAATATCATTAAGGTAACCTGGTGGTCCAAAAAACATGCCATAAATATAAATCGAATGAAGCAACTGCTTCTAATACTAGAGTTGCCTTTTTGTAGCGACCTGTGTATTGTCATTGTAAAGCAGTCAGACGGTTTTTCCACCTCCAATTCATACAATTTAAGTTACTAACATACCTAGAAATTCGTGTTGAGCTTCCATTGTTAACAATCATTCAATGCCATGAGGAGTTGGGGATTATATATATTCTTCACCAAATTGTAAAAACTGCGGTTTTGCAAAAATTCTTTCAAACGCAAGATTGCCGCTGAGTCTCCAATCCTCACCTTGTCATCTTTTGAATCACCAGAAGTTCCATATGATATCATGTTCAACGCTGCCATAATGTGACGACCCGGGTTTTCGGACCAGTCAAAATCGCCGAAAGACCCGTCCGTTCTAAAAATACGAATAAAAACTACCAACTTATTACACCATATTTGATAAATATCCAACACTACTAAATGTATAGGATACAACTTTCAATTTTACAAGTTATCAAAGTAATCTACTAGTGTGCTTTAATACAAACCCAAAATCAAATACTACAAACAAACTGTAAATCTATCGCTGTGCAACTCTAATGAGAAACAACAATATCATTACCTGCAAACTCAATAAACAATGTAAATGCGGAATAAAATAGTAAGCATGAAAGATACAACAATACATGATATATGACAAACAACAAACAGAAAATGTTATGTTATTATTGGGGCTGCATCACTACCACTTATGACTGCCTACGTACCCCTACCTAATTGGGTACCCAATTAGATACAGGATCAAGCCAACGTAGTTCTCCTACCGCAAATAGGACTCGTGGAGCCTACGATGCAACAAACAATATGCAGTTCCAAAACTACCCACTTAGGCTTAATCTTCAATTTTAGATTTTTACAATCTAATTAACTTTACGGAAATTATATCTTTGGACTTTATTCCCAAATTCTTATTTCAAAACTTTTGAAATATATATTTATACATCCTTTATATTCAAACTAGTCCTTTACTTCGGGATGTAAAAATAATTACTTTTTGAAACAATACCAATATACAAGCATACAAAAACTATATGCTACCTGATCGGGAGGTTTCTAGCCATAACAAGGCAACTGGGTCCCAGCCTTAATACAATCGATAAATAACTATATCCCTCTATTCCAAGAGCGGACTATACCAAAAACACATGCCCACTTTTTAGTTACGGGTTACCCGAATCATTGGTAACATAACAAATCATTTTATATCCCGAAGCGATAAATCATTTCACACTAATATTCACAAGTACTTTCAAATCTATAATAATTTTCATTTCCCAAATCTGTTCAAAAATCATCTTAAAACCATCGGGATTAGTCCTCGAAATTCTTTCCGTTTTATAAAATATTTTTATAAAATCCATTCTTATATAAATCACTTTTATATAATATCACTTCAAAATAGTCATTACCAAACATTTATATTCCTTTTAAAGTGAAAACATTTCATAACATTTCAACTTTAAAATCAATCTTCAAAACAATTCATTAAATTGAAGTGAATCAAATATTACCGCTAAACACCTTTTAGTCAAATCGTGAAACAAATCACAAGGTGTTAGCCTACGATTGTTTTCTACTCAACCCATGCATATGGATGAATAAATTGCTCATAAACTGGTCGAGCAATGTCAATAATCAATAAATAGTCAGTGCTCATAAACTGGCCGAGCACAAATCAAACAACCAAACAAGAATAATAACAAGAATAAGAACAGACTCATTATTATTAACAGTTTACAATCAATAGTTAACACAACATTTATTAAAATGTGAATGAGTCAAAGGAAAGAGATTAAGATTACACTCACTGTAAAATAATTGAATTATACTCACAGAATAAGCTATACCCACTAAACTATGAAAACAAGGAATATACTTACATCCTATTTTCTTTGATGGAGACTTGGAATACTTCACCTTTGATAATGAATTTTAGTTCTTTTCTTTAGTTTGTGAATGAAATAAAATGAGATATGGACTTGGCTATTTATAGGTGAAGAGAAGGGTACTTTAGTCATTTCCTATAGCCTAACCAGATTCGACCAGATTTTGGTCCAATAGAAACCAGCCTTATGGCCTAATTTGATTCGACCACATTTTGGTCCAATAGAAAACATCTTGATGGCCTAATTTAATTCGACCACATTTTGGTCCAATAGAAAACATCTTGATGGCTTAATTTGATTCGACCACATTTTGGTCGAATAGAAATCCTCCTTATCAACTATGGCACAACATGATTCGACCAGATTTTGGTCCAATTGCAACCATCCACATGGCAGAACCTGATTCGACCAGATTTTGGTCCAATGGCAACCATCCACATGGCAGAACCTGATTCGACCTGGTTTTGGTCTAATGGAAACCATCCACATGGAATATAATAATCATTATGCTATTTTGTTTTATTAGGCAAGTAATTATATTGTTCTGTTTTATTAGGCAAGTAATTATACTATTCTGTTTTATTAGGCAGGGTTAATAATTCTTTCTTGTTTTATTAGGCAGGTAATTATACTATTCTATTTTATTAGGTAGGGTTAATAATTCTAAATATAAAATCCATTATTTAATCATTTAAAAACATATTAACTATTCATGTTCAAAGTGATTAAATTATGGATCTTTACATTTTAAATATTCGAATTTGATGACCCAAAAATACGGGTCGTTACACATAACCTTTCTTAGTGAGGAAACTCCTGATTTGATGATTCCATTTCTTCTATGGGTGAAAAATAAGTTTGTTTGAGTTAATTTGCTAAGAACCCGATTAAAGATAGTCTTTGACATACAAAATCTTCATCGAAAATCTACATCACCATACACAGGGTTTTTCGAAAATAATCCATGGGTAGTTGATTTTGGTCGGAAGTGTATACTCTCCAATTTTGTAAGACCATCCTTCCTGAAATGTTAACCCTTGGGCTGAAGCAGAGCTTTATGCTTTTTCAAACGCTATTAAATCCAACACTTCACAAGCAAACATGTTCTGTTGAATAGCACAATGTTCAATGAAATCATCTGAAGATGAAGATGATGAAGACGAGGATGAGAAGAAAAACATACTTTTTATATTACAATTATGCTAGGTGTGATTCATATTATCATATCTTATATGACGATTGTTTTAGTGGCCATGAAGCTTACAATTATTATATGTACTGGATTCACTGAGGAGTAGTGCCATAGTCATAATATGAGTATGCTTCTGTTATTTTGTATTTGTTTATGTATCCTACTAATGTATTTGTTTTTTGTATCCTACTTATGTATTTGCTTAATCTATTCTGCTATTTTATTTTAGTTATGTATCCTACTTCTGTAAGCTGCTTATGTACTACAAATATATGAAAGATATCAGAAGTTGTGTTCTTCATTCTAAAAGATGGTATTCTTGATTGAAATTTTAGTCAATGCTTATACTGTTCAACAACTTATTAATAAAGAATGAGAACTGAACTTGGATTTGAATTTGACTTTTGGCATGAGATTCAGTTTTTTGTCATTACCCAGATGTGGCAAGACTCTGCAAAGATTCATATTTTTGGCATTTAAAGTTCTAGATGAACGTGGAAAATATTTTGAGTTGATCATTTAGTACAAAGATTCTACCTTTATCTTGTAGGCGCATGGTAGGAAGCAACATGCTTTAGACAGTGATGTGATCTATCACTGAATAGATTCCAACTTTACGACAGTGTAGTATGTAGCTGGATCAAGACAGTGATTTTATTAGTCACTATCAAGATTCTAAATATACATTGTAGTCACATGGGATTTAAATTCGACGAGAAGAATTAAAATGATCGTTGTGAACTTGTTGTAGACTTCTGAAGTTTCAATACATTATAAATATAGTACAAGTTAATTGATTGCGGTTCATTTTGCAATTTATACTTCACCCACTTTTAAATGTCTATTTCTTACATAAAGTCATACACTTACACTGACCATTTGTACGGAGCATCACATCCAAATCCATCTTCACCTAAATCCATAACTACGTGGTACAATGACATGGAAGAACGACATTATGAGGATATAAGATAGAGAGAGCTTGAATTGGGGATGTGACAAATAGGAATTGATCAACAATAACAACTGCCTATTCAACCTACATAAGACTTACATCAAGTAATCCCATAAGTTGATAATGGAGGAGATGTTGATGAGGTACAATCCCCAAATGTTATGTGCTTTTGTGGATACAAATCACCAATTATAATTGTATGAAACAGGAATAATGTTGGTTGTTGATATTTGTGTTGCCTACTTTACTCAAATAGATGTGAATTTTCACATGAGGTAGGCAAATAATTACCATCTCAGGCTATGGAGTGCGCTTTGGAGTTGGAAGTAGAGATCAAGAATCTTTGTACCCAACTCAATTATGTTACGAATTAGAACTATCATCTTCATAGTAGCAGAACCTAGATGTTGATCCATTGTATTATTATATAGTAAAAGACAGATGTTGAACTCATGTATCTTTCATTGTTGTACGATCCTAAGTCGAAGTCATATGGTTAACTTCGATGTTATAAATCATGTATTTTAGTTATGCATCCTACTTCTGTATTTTGCTTGTGTATTGCAAATGCATGGAAAAATATAAAAAAGTACACATACGAAACAGTAAATGAACAAATACAAAAACATACACATACATGAAACAGTACATCAATCAAATGAGATTCATATACATACATGAAACTATAAATGAACAATGTTGATGCCAGAAATGGATCGACACTCAAGAATAGATTGTAGGGAACCTATAAGACCTAGATCTAACAAATAACAATTGAAATAAAAGGAAAATATTAGAAATAAAATAGATAGGCATAAGATTTTATAGTGGTTCGACAATCTATGGCCTACGTCCACTTTATAGTTTTGTTGCTTATAGATTTGATGTATTTTTGAGATTACAAAAGATTTGAATGAGAATAAGTCAGAAGTACAGGGGTTGGACGGATTCTATGTCCTAGAATTGGTCAGAGTACTGCCTTGGTGATAATTATGTGGAAATAGAAGATGAAGAAATGGTAGAGCTTTCGTGCAGTGATGGAAGAAACTAGATCCTGTTTTGGTTGCTCTAGGAGTTGTATTTATAGGGGACACAGTCATGTTGGGCTAGAAGCCAAGTTGGAGCAGAGTCCAGTTGTCGGCCTGAAGCAGTGTGTAAAATGGCAAGACCAACTGGGTTATTAAAACATGTCGGTACCGACTCGTTCATGTTGGTGCCGACATGTTTGCTTAGTTCGATTTTCATCGAACTCTTTTGCAGTCTTCTTCTTACTTCGTTTTGAGATGTCATATATTGTTTCAATCAATCGTTGGTTGATTTGATGATCGTTCCTTCATTACTTGGTTTACTTTGCTCTTTTAGCCGTTAACTCTTCAACCCTAGGAATATGTCATTCAAAATCCTTGGAAATCACTTGAGCAAGCATGGTATAAGTAGAGAATAACTCGTGTGAAGTGGGAAGAGAGAAATATGGTACCAAAACATGTCGTTGCCGACTTAATTAAACAAGTCGACATCGACTTATGTGCTTCGTGAATTTTAGGGTGAAACTTACTCGAGCTATTCCTTTTCCCCATTTAAGTGTGCCTTCAAGATTTCAAGTCGTTTCATCTTTGCCTTGATGTCCTAACTCCTTTTGATCTCTGCTTGGTTGAAAACCCAATCTACATTTTCCCCTCAGAGTACGCTTTCAATGAAAAAAAAGTGTGCTCTGGACTGAAACAAAGCTTGGGCTGTTATTCTTCGATTTCCAATTACTCGTTTGGTTGTCATGTCGAGATATTGCTTGTACTTTACTTTAATTAACTGATCTCTATTAACCATTCTATAGACATCCCTTCTCTCTCATTGGCAATGTAATTTGCGTACTGGAAACCATATGTCACTTTAGGTTGTTGAGTAGGTCAACTGCAAAGAATTTGAATCGAATTAGAAGAAAAGTAACATGTCGGTACCGACTTAAACATGTTGGTACCTACATGCTGCCTTGAGCAAAAATTGTTATAAGTTAATCATTATACAAGTTCCACTTTTATGTTTTCATATCTCCTCCTGCTACCGAATTTTCTCAAGCCCTTCACCGAGTTTTTCAAACTTCCACCGCCGGCCTATTTCAAATCTGCCATCGTCGACCACCTCTCGTCCATTCATCACCTGCGGCCACTTTTACAACTTTACCGCCGTCCTGAGCAACTCGCTGCCGCCCTGCTTTAGCCCAAAAATCTCAGCTCTGACAATTATCGAAACCATAGACCCAATTTGAATTTTGTTTTGATTTAAAGGTGGTCGTTGGTGGATTTCAAGGTGATGATGGTGGAGGAGATGATCTCGACTTGGTTGATTTTAATTCGTTGGAAGGTAATTGATTTTTGGCGTGTTCAATCGGTGATGAAGTTAGTTCTTGCCCCAGTTGAATTCGCGTAATTCCCGAGAGAAATTTGATTTCCGGCATCAACTGTCTTTTTTTGTGAAATTGGTTGTCTCGAACGTCGAATAGACTCCGATGCGATGATTTTTATAAACTTGAACATATTGGACGATTCCATCACACTGCCTTTCCATTTCTGCAAATCTAGTGACTCTGAAAAGAAAAACTTTCTGCATCGCTTTGGAAAACGGATCAGTTATCAATTTTTCATCAATAATGGGTAAGTTCCAAAAGAGATAATTCTAAGGCGCGATGCAACTTATTTTTCGAGCACGACCGAGCTATCTATACAATATGGTCCATTTGCGATGTTTGGGACAATAGACTCACTTTGCGTAGATAACACAGTGCGTCTGACCCTGTCATTACTCAGAATCTGATATGTTAACACATGTCGACTTATTTTGAATTCTAGGTGTTGATCACACGAATATTTTTTATTCTATGTTAAACATATCTGACCAGGTTGGAAGCTAAGTTTTACTGTTTAGAATGACTCGTCGACAGCCCCTCTCAAGTTTTGTGAAGGGTCCTCTACTCCTTCCGAAGCTGCAACCGCTATTGCTCCGGTTTTACCATCTTTTCCAACAGGATCAAACCAGCCTACAACTTCTAAACCCCAAGGCTAGCTAGTGCCAGTCGATTCGGTATCGCATCTGTTGCCCCCAGGGTTGAGGATTATACATGACCCGCTGGAGCGAGTGCCCACCACTTTGACAACAAAAATGCTTCGAAACATCTGCTTGCAGCATGGCATTATGGAAGAGGATATTCGTCTACTAACTAAAAATGAATTCGCTCATAATCGTCTGCCAGATTACACGACCTGTAATCGCTAAATGTGTCTTGGTGGCCCCCATTCCACCTTTTAATTCTTTCCTGATGAGGTTTCTACGAAAAATCAAGCTTGCTTCGATTCAAATCCATCCAAACGGACATGCTTTGTTTAGCTCGCTATACGTCATTTCCATGCGAAGATTTGATCGGCACCCATGATTCAATGAGCTCGCTTATCTTCTAAAGTTCAAGAAAAGGAAGGACTATCCATCCTTTATGATAATAGAGGCCTGGAAAACATGCAAAATCATAGAGAAATTTCATAATAAACGTTCTTATTTCAAGAATGAATATTTCTTCATACGCTGCCCAATGGGATTCAACTACTTCTGATTAAGAGGAAGTAAGCTTCTTTTGACTGGTCTCTCCCATACTGGAATCTTTGAGTTTCTAATCTAATGTTTGTTTCCCCGTAGGTCTTCCAAAATGTGACAATAGAGCAGAGCACAAGAGAATGCTCAATGGTTTGAAGGTTGTTAGAGCACAACAGCGTACCGTTAAATTCCTTCTAATGAATGATAATTTGAGGGAGTATGGACTACTTCACCCTGGAAGGGTTGCTGACACTGAGTCCTTAACACGAAGCGGTTCCAAATCACATACTCAGTCCATTTCCACCACTCTTAGCTTCGACGAGAATTCCCAACGTGAAGAAGAAGGTGCATCAGGTGAAGAGTACGTGGTGGAAGTCATTGACAGAGGGGATGATGAGCCTGTAGGAGGTGATTCCCTCGGTGATGAGGGTGATGACACCAGAATACCCATAATCTCAGAGGAAGACGTGGGATTCATGAGAAGAGAAGGAAAAGAGCCAGCTGTTGGTGAGGAGGGTGGTAGTGCTAGCAACGACAATGGAGACATGCTAGAAAGAAAGGAGATGGGTCATTGGTGAATAGCCCGAAATGAGTCCTACTCTCCCTCACTCAACCCCTCCGGGACACGTGATCATCGAAAGTCCCGATGAAGCTGGTGACCAAGCTACGACAAATACTAAAGAGAACCAGGTTGGATCTCATCCTTACAGCAATGTTTTCGTTAATTTAGGCAACCTAAACAAGATCAACTTTACAAACAACGACGTCATTGGTGAAGCGGGTTCCGACTTTAATTTTTCTCCTAGGATAAGTGCCGACGAAGGTAGTGAAACTCCATTCTTACGGTCGTGCGTACACGGTCTGTACAGTAAATAAGGGCGTCATCAACGTCATACACTTCACTTAGGATCACAAACACTCATCCCTGCATATACTTGACTTCTATAATCTCAATGTTTTTTCCTCTTATTTGAGGTTCTGTGGGCATGATAGATACAGAGTTCTCTCTTGTAGTGTAAGCCAGTATAGGATACATACCCCCGAGCCTTATCCGTCTCATCACTACAAAACCGAAGAAGAGAGATGGAAAAGCAAAGACTGCGAGCGAGATGAAGCTCGTAGGGCTGAAAAAGAGAAGGAGAGAGAAAAGAAGTGGAAAAAAGGAAAAGAGATTCCGGTGGAGATTCTCCTTGCGATGATCACAAACATATCCAAAGAGATTCCTCCGAGCATCGTGGGCCTACTGCTCCTTCTATTCCTCCACGCATCGAAGTTTCTACTGTTCCACCATGCACCAGTGCTCAGACTATTATTCCACGGGAAATTCCATCGTCTCAAGCCTTAACCGTCGCTCCTCCTTTTCATTCTGCGTGCGTTGCTAATTCTAATTTTCTTGATGCCCCTCTACGCTTGTCTGCTGCATATCCACATCTTTTCCTTTACGGTGTCAAGTTTGACTGAGACATTAAAGATATGAAGAAGGAGGTCACATTGAAGAAGCTTCAAGAAGTTCAGGAAGACGTGGAAGTGGGGATTAAATGGAGGCACTTGTGCAAGGACTTTCCGACATAAACCGAATTAACTACACACAAATTCAGTCACTCGAAACGGAGAGAGCCGATCTTGAAAGTATGATTAAGGTACAAGACGATGATATGATTAAAGTTGCTAAAGAAAGAGACCTCACCCTAAAACAGAAAGCCAGTACATACAAGTTAATGAAGGAGTTGAAACAAGCTCAAGAACACAATCGTGATGAGGAGTGAGTTGAGGGTCGCTCTTGCTGAAGGTGTAGAATTCAAGAAACAGGCCAAAGAAAGGGTCCAAGCACTTAATCAGAAAGATAAAGTCATACGATCCAAAGACCAAGCCCTCTTCAAACAAGCGATTGAGCTCAAATGTCTTTGTGAGGAAAACCAGAAGCTCCAAGAAGATAACAACAAGCTAACTACCAAGCTGGATACCCTGTCGATTGACAAGCTTGCAAATGATATAGAGCTTGCAGTTTTCCAACGTGAGCTAAAGGATACTGAAGAGGTGAAGGCCGAAGAGGATAAGGAAAGAGCAAGAGAAATGGAAAATCATAACAATGACCTCCAACACTTATATGCGAGTGTTATTATGCATAGAAATATGAAGTAGTTGGGGAATGATTACCCTACGACTCTTGCCAATGCATGGGAAAAGGAGTTACGCCGTGCTAGAAATGATTGCTCCGAAGTTAAGCTGATGGTTGCAGCACCTTGGTGCTGAAGAGATTGAGATGCTTGCTATAAGGAAAGTTCTTGGCGAAAAGGATGATAAGGCTGTTGCTGATGCTACTAGTGCTCTCACTGGCCTGAGCTTTTTGGGTCGACACAAAATGCCTCTTTCAAAGTCCGAAGAGCCGGTGACGATTACTTCTTCTTCGGCAGTTACTGCAACAATTGAGCCTTATATCCCCATCCCAGCAGTAGGTGAGTTTGAAGTTGAAGTTCGAGAGAGGAGTCATACTTCAGGTATTTCCCTCATTTCTCCAGTGCTCCAGCAACTCAATTTCACTCCCGATTCCTTTACTAAATTGTACAACTCTCTTCGTGAACTTATAGGTCAGTCAGATTTCCTGTCCCTGCCCTCTATCACATAGAGTTCAGGCACTGAAGCGATTTTCACTGCCTCGACTGTTATTTCCACATGCATGACTGCTCGGATCAAACCTTTCAGCTCTGGACCTGGTTTTGATGTTCAATAAATTTCGGCCTTGGAAGGATGGGAAGACATCTTTGTGTCGCTAGAGGAGGACAGCCAAATTGTTGGTGCTTCTGATCCAACATATGAAGAGATGATGGCAGAGCGGCTACAGAAAGAGACTCAAGAGAAGATAAAGTTGAAGACGATACCAGGCGATTCCCAGCCCAGAGTTCTACCATTTACAATTAAGACTAGCAAGTCGAATCCTGGAGACATGCCCGCCAGTGAGTCTAAAGAGCCTGATTCTGGTGCTAGAGAAGGGCTCACTCATTTTGGAGGCCAGAATCCTTCTAGAAAGGAAAAGGGCAAGAAGCAGAAGAAGATCATCCCCTATCGGGATAGTAGGAAGTAATGATTTGAATAAGTGTTGATGCAGTGGAGCATTTTGGGTTTTGTATGTTTTTGTGTTGATCGAGTCTATACTATGTTTCTTTTTTCTTTGTGATGTTTGAAACAGGCCGATATTGTGCGGGTACGGCCCCCGCTGTTTGTTTATGCATATAAAAAGTTATTAGTAATGAAAGATTGGCTTTTTTTTGTAACCTCTCTTGTATATTTTTCCTTTATTTTATGTAATGTGCTTGTTTGTGTATCACTGCATGTATATATCACTGTTTCTGTGCGACGTGTCTATTTACCATAACTCTATGCATGTAAATAGTGTAATTTGTGTACTTATCACCGCTCTATGCTTGTAAATAATATTCTTTTAGTTATTTAGCATACTATATTACTTAGCTCTATTGTAACAGCCAAAATACTCCGTTCGACGTGATAAAATAGTGATGTGTCTCGGTTTAACCTACTCCATTGTTGTTTTCTATTTGAGCTCAATCTAGCTCATCTCGACCATGTGTTAGTACGTATGCCCCCCACCCTATAAGGCTGGTTACTCCGAACATCGGATTTAAGCATTCGATAAGAGACCAGGTACAGTGGGCAACTGTCAATTACCCCAGTCTGAGTTGTGCGATAGTTCCCATCTCCGGGAACGTGCGGTTTTGTCAATCGATTCTGAGCGTTTATTTGCTTGAATGCAACTAACTTCTTTCAAGTTCACATCATTAACCAATTTCATCCCAAATATTTGCTTAGAAAATACGCGTTATCGCGATTTTTCATCATAACAAGCTCTCCCAAGTTCAGTGTTGAGATCCTGTTCGCATGTTAATTTCCACCTTCGGATGTTTACGTATGAACAACTCAAGTCCTTTGATTTTACTTTAACGTCGCCTATCTCAGGGCTCCACTTTATTCCTTTTGTCATCGCCCACCTCCAGGCAATGTCAACTTTTGACAATTATGAGTTGATTTCTCAACCAGTGTAGTGACTTTTGTTTCCTAGCGTTGTCGGGGCAACACCAATATCAAGAACGTAGAGATCGATTTTCACCATCGATTCAGCGGTTTGAGTCGATTTTCCTCATTGACTCGGCGGTTTTGGGAGTACATACTTCTTATCTAGAGATTGAGAAGTATTTTCTCAGTCTTGTGGCTTATTGTGTGGCACAAAGGGATATGGGCCTTCCTGACGTTGCTGGAGTAGCATGGATTCTCAAAAGGTGTGGATTGATTTCCCCGTCAATCTGACGGTTTGAGTCAATTTTCCCTATCGACTCGACATCTTTGAACCTTCCCGATGTTGCCGAAGTAACACCGGTTCTCAGAAAGTTTGGACCGATTTTCCCCATCGATCCGGCGGTTTGATTCGATTATCCTTATCGACTCAGCGGTTTAAGACCTTCTTGATGTTCCCAGAGCAACACTGGTTTTTAAAAGGTTTAGATCGATTTTCCCCAACGATCTAGCGGTTTGAGTCAATTTTCCTCATCGACTCGGCGGTTTGCTTACATGAACGCGGTTCTATTGGTTCAAGAAGCTAGCTTTATTAATAAAATGAAAGGAAAAGGCAAGTCCTGCCTATTTACAATGCCCCCACTGTCCCTGGATGGCTTATTTATGAAAATATAAAATACATAGATAGATATCAAATGTAGTAGTGCCGCAACAAGTCGTTGTTCTAAGCACGTGGAATCGGGATTCCTTCGACTATTGCTGGCTTGAATGTTCCGTCTTCAAGCTTTTGGTCGATTACATAGGGTCCTTCCCAGTTCGTGCTAAGCGCTTCTATACTTGGGAAGATCCATTTCAGGATGAGATCTCCCACTTCAAAGGTGCAATTGCAAACCTTGGAGTTGAAATGTCGTGCCGCTCTCTTTTGGTGAGGGTGGCCCTCGGTTCAGCTTCCTCCCTCTTCTCATTAATATGGTCAAGTGGCTCGAGCGGTAGCTGCTTGTTTTATCTTTGGTTGAAGTGATTTCTGCGATGAGAGGGATTTTCGTTTGTACCGGTATCATAGCTTCTGAACCATATGCCAAAAGTGAACGGTGAGTGTCCGACCACAGGTTTGTGTGTCGTTCTATAAGCCCATAATGCAAGCGGAAGCTCATCAACCCAATTTCCTTTTGCTTTTGTAAGCCTATTCTTTACGGTGGATTTGATGATTTTGTTCATTGCCTCCACTTGCCTGTTTGCCTATGGATGCACTACTGCAGAAAAGCTCTTCTCGATCTGGTAATGCTTGCACAAGTCCTTGAACTCGGTGCTCTCGAATTGTGTTCCGTTGTGTGTGATGATTTTCTACGGTACTCCAAACCTACAAATAATATTTTTCATTACAAAGTTAATCACATTCTTTGCAGTAATCATGGAAAGCAGTTCTGCTTCGGCCCATTTTGTAAAGTAATCGACTTCAACAATAGTGTATTTGGCTCCTCTTATTTCTATTGGTAGTACTCCGATTAAATTGATTCCCCAGATCGCAAATAGCCAAGGGCTGACCAATTGCCTAAGTTCTGAAGATGGAGTTCTTGGAACATTTGCAAATCTCTGGCATTGATCACACCGCTTGCTGTAGTCTGTTGCATCTTTGTTTATTGTCGACCAAAAATATCCATAGTAGAGAGCCTTTTCCGCTAGCGTGTGTTCCGTGGTGTGATCACCGCGGCTGCCTTCGTGGATTTCCATAAGGATCTTTCTAGCTTCTTCTTTGGTTGCACACCTGAGCAAGTGGGCGGAGAACCCTCTCCGGTAAAACACTCCATCCTGCGTTACAAATCGTGATGCCTTCTGGAGTAGCTTCTTTTGTTCATTCTGGTCCCTAGGGAGTATTCCTCCAAGTAGATAATCCTTGATCAACGTCATCCACGATTCTTCTTCTTCCACGGTCTCCAGAACCCAATCAATATCCGTTTGATTTATGCTGGGAAAAGATAATACTTCTACTGGAACCAGTCCAAGTGAATGTGTGTCTTCGAAACTGGCCAGTTTGGCTAAATAATTGGCCTTCATGTTTTCTTCTCTGGGAATATGAGTTATTGTGCAGTGTTCAATGTCGTTGAGCAATTCTCATGCTTTCGACAGGTAAAGGGCGAGCTTCGCTCCTTTTGCTTGATATTCTCTCTTCTCTTTACATACGACTAGCTGAGAGTCATTTTAGATATGCAGAGCTTTTATTCCCAAATCCTTCGCAATCTTCAATCCTATTATTAGCGCTTCGTACACCATGTAACACCCTGTAAATTTATGCTAATTGATTAGTTAGGCGCCAAAAATGGAGTTTGTGCAAATTGTGGAATTTGGTCATGAAATTACGCCATTGCATTCATGGTGATTTTCTGAGCAACTTTCATATTTGGAGTTTTGCGAATGGAGTTCAAAAAAAGAAATTACGAACGTTTAAAGAAATCAAAATGAAAACAAATTAAAAAAGAAAATGAAGAAATAAATAAACAACATCAGTTGGACCCTATTGGTCGACCCCGGATGCAAGGCGATTGACCTACAGCGGTCAAACAGTTGGAGCCTAAAGGGCTGAGGTTTAACCTCGACCAACGGCCCGGATTTTATAAATTTTAATCTGACACACGATTTGTTCTAGCATCTATAAATACACGTCCAAACCTCCTCCTCTTCTCATATTTTCTGATGTAGGCAATGAAGCTCTACTATTTTCTCTCCTCTACTTTTTCCCTTAAAACAAAATAAACTGTAAATATACGAATTTGAGAAGGTCAAAAAATAAGAAGAAGAGAGGAACGTACGAATTAGCATAGCACAATAACAAGGTAAATCTTAAATTAATAAATCTATGTCTTTTATCTCAATTCTCTTCTCGGATCCATAATTCTAATATTATGTATATTCCTTTTTATACATACGCCATGAATTGAAAAGGGAAAGCAGTTGAATTAGAAGAATCAGATTCAGATATGAAAGTTTGGGAAGCCTAAAAATGTGAGTAGGAAATTTATGTAAATTATTTAAAACATGATAATTTACCTCGTGACATTTTGTTTGATTATTACACCTAATTAAATGATCTAGAGTTGTAGGATTAAAATTTAATGTATAAAACACCGCCTATATATTCCGCAAATTAAAAAAGATTGAATGGAAATGTTAATTATACCCAGATATGTAAATTTGTTCCAAGTTGGTGGTAGTTGAATATGAATTGAATGTGGAATTATTTTAGATCTACCAACTGGTTTGTTGTAAAATTTATTGCAAATCTATATATGCATTGAAGGGTGTTATTATGAATTAAGTTGTTCTAATTTCATTAAAATGGGAAAGTTTTTGTATTTTTATCTATGGAGTATGTAATCCATTTAAATTCTATGGATTTGTCTAATTTTTTATTTATATTGAAAAGTGCGATGTTTGATTTTACATGGAATATAACTAGAGAAAAAGGAAAGAGAAGCGTAAAGCATGGAACTTCACTCTGTAGTTTACGCCATTTATTTCAAAATAAAAGGGAAGTTTAATAATTCCTTGTAATTTCAAATAACGCAAACCACTTATTTAGGAAAATCTATGAAAAATATAATGGGAACATTTTAAAACGGAAAGTTCTCACAGATTAGACTACGAAGAAATATCTAAGGATGAATGTAACTAGAAAGATAAAAGAGAAACAAAAGAAAATAAACGCATAAAACATGTATAACTACGCTAAACCCAAAAAGGAAATCATTATTAATACAAAAAAAGGCATATAAATACCTATGTTAAAAAGGAATTAGATATCTAAAATAAAACGAACAATAAATGGTAATAAATGGAAATAAAGGAAGGAAGGTTGAATAGACATTTTATGTGAAGATAATTGAATAGGAGTTATGAAAATTTAAATAACTAAAAGGTTGTAACTCCAGAAATAAATAAGCATTGAAGGTGCAATGAATGAAATATGAGTTATGAGAATTTAAATAGTCACAACAAATTTAGTGAAATTAATTAATGAAATTTAATAAAGTAAATGTGAGGAGATAAAGAAAGAATAAAAGTGTGTAAGTCACATAGAATAAATAAAGATACATAATGAATAGTGTAAATCCCTTAAGGAAAATAATTAATGATGGAGTTAATTCCTAATTAGAGGCGTAATAAGGGGTTACCTTATATGGTCTCAACTGTTAAACGTGTAGCATGGTATATGTATATAGGTAGTATACATATAAGGTATGACTAAGTTATAAGGGTACGAGGTCAGTCCAAAGCTATATGGAAGTCTGCCCAGTTGAATATGGCTACCTACCTTGTGGCTTTGCAGATTAATGTATGACATCACCTACAAAAAAATAACTCCAGTGGATGCAAGGTTAATGCCAATTCTATAGGGAAAATCTGCCCAATCAATCTTGCCACCAGTTCTTACGAATAGTCGGATTAATCAGAGATGTCACGATAGGGTTATGGGTCATAAGTTGCATATTGGATGTGACGACCCACCTTTTTGGACGGTTTAAACCAACAATAAACCACAAATTTCTAACTCAAATCATTCAAAAGGGTAGATTATCAATGCGGTAAATAAGAAAATAAGAGAAAAAAAAGGAAAGCAAAACATAGAATCTCGCAACGGAATGACAAAATATAATAATCAAATAAATAGTTCATGAAGCAATTTTACAATATACATTTTATTACACAAAATTTACACAAAATCAAAGTACAATCAACAAACATACCAAAATAATGCAGCGGAATAATAACAGTAAATACGATCTAGCAACTCCATCTCCATCTTCAAGGAATAATGTCTTCAACACTGAAATACTCAGGCTGGCCCGAGCGTAATAAAAAGACAAAACACTCGAGTCAGAACTAAAAGTTCTAATGTAAGTTAAATCAATAGCAAGTAAATATAAGTGTAATAGCTTCAAAGATGTTTACGGAGTTTTTGATCTCCTATCTAGTGTACAACGTGAGTGCAATAACTTAAGAGATGTTACGGGATTTTCCATCTCCTAAGGATCCGTCAAACTATCTATATGTAGTAAAATATGCTATATATGTAGTGTCTATCAGTAATGTAAAGTATTAAAATAGCGTTAAGGCTTTACATTGATCCCCCTTAACACATTTTTAAGCAGGTAGTCTATGCAGGTCCTGTAACACAACCAGTGAAGTCGGCAGCGAGTGAGTCACCTATAGGTACCATACTAAAACAAAATTGTAGTAGGCGCGTATAAGGATAAAAGTATGACAAGGCATGTGAGGCAATGCCCAAGGTAGGATTCTACCAGTTTACCCTTTCTGGCTGATCGTAACACATCACCGCAGCAACTGTCGATCGAGTCCACCACCCCCAAAATCAAATCAAGGTGCACTGATCAAGTCAAAATCAATATAGTAATATGAAGGGGTTGGGCCCCGAAAGGTAGCTAACCCCTTGGCCAAACATAGGCTTCTGTTTTAGTCATTTAAAATTGACACAAGTGTCGGGGTCATCCATCAGCGTTCTCTTTCTTCATTCCAGTAAACATCGCCAATTCAACCTCTACATTCTGGATAACATCCACCGCGTACGCAATTGTTAAAGTGCTTCGGGTATTGACAGAGAGTATGCCAGTATTTGGCCCCGGTCTCTTTAACAACCAAACGTCATTTTTCACACCAGTTGGTACTTTTATATTTCGAAAACGATTCATACTTGCTATCAAAATATCATATTCGCTTCAAAAAATCATTTCAAAATAGGGTATACCTTCATCTCAAAACATTCATATTTAAATCAATGATTTAAATCTAAATAATTCCCCTCTAAAACAGTTTGAATATTGAAAATGGTTTTGAATAATTAAACTAGATTAAATATTGAAAATAGTTTGGATAATTAAAATAGTTTTAATATTGAAAAATAGTTTGGGATAATTAGAATAGTTAAAGATTGGAAATAGTTTTGAATATAAAATAGATTTTAATATTGAAAATAGTTTGGATAAATAGTTTATATATTAAAATAATTTGGTTATTAAAATAGTTTATATAATAAAATAGTTTATATTAAAACTGTTTCTTCCTTTTCAATACAATTTGAACTCATGTGCCCATTTCAAATCACAACAAATTCAACTTTTTAACTTCCAATTTCAAGTCAACTTCATATTCAATTTCCGATTTACATCAGCCTTAATTCAAAACAATATCAATCTTTACATCAAATTAAATTTTAACAGTTCTATTCAAATGGTTGAAAGTCTCAATTCAATTTCTCATTTGTAAACAATTTTTGTTTAAATCCATTTCACGTCCAAACTTGAAAATACCAACTTAAAACCATTTTAAATAAAGTAAACTCAAAGTTTAAATTAAAAGTTTAACCTTCCAAATAATTCACTTTCGATAAATTCAAATCATATTCCAATTTCCACTTCAAGATTTCAAATTAAATCCTTAACAATTTATTTAAACAGTTTCAATTTCAACATTTCAAATCTCGAACTAGAAAATAATTTAATTCATATAGATCCAATTTTTATTTTCTTTAAACAATATCATTTAAACCAATTCAAATTTAAGGTTTCAAACCATTTGATTTATCAAATCCTGTGTCCGTATATAATTTTCTACCCTCACTACACCACAAAAGGCTTTTAACAGCGTTTGATAAACGCTGTAATACGATACAACAGCGTTAGTTCAAACGCTGTATAACGACATGCTGTCGTATATACAGAACTTACAACAGCTTTTCGATAAACGCTGTTGAAACATCACTTTGACAGCGTTTATTACAAGCTGTCAATAACGTTTTTACAGCGTTTTCAAACATGTTGTATTATGTTTCTACAGCGTTAATAATTTAGTTGTCGAAGATGTTTTAATTCTACTTTAACTGTTTACAACAGCTTTTTATAAACGCTGTTATTGAATCATCAACTATTTCGACAGCATGTACTAAACGCTGTTATTGACTATTTTAAGATAATTACAGCACGAATTGAACGCTGTTGTTTCTTCATTGATAGCATTAATCAGACGATGTCTTCTATTTATATGACAGCTTTAATATTCCACTCTATTTTTGAATATTCCAGAACTATATTTTGAGTATATTCAAGCAACTAGTATATATAACAGGTTTTAATAACTATTAATTAGTTACATAAACTAGTTAAGACAATATTAATAAACAAAAGACATCCATAAACCAAGTTTCAATAATATCCATAAACAAAAATAACAATAATATTCCACTAAAGCATTTACTACACACAAATCTTCCTCTAACACTTCTTTACTCACCAGCCCCCAACACCCCACTGCATTGCATTTGAATTCATCACTTCCTCACTTCAACAACCTTCATCACAACACATATAACATACAAACTTCCCTGCTTTTAACTAACTACCGTTCTACATTCATCAGCAACATAACAGCACGCAAATAACCACCAAACTACCTACATAACTTCCACGCACCAGTGCACATATACCACTGCTCTGCAAAACTTCCTACCAACCCATCACAAGCATCCATTATGGAAAATTTCAGTTAACATATCACTCATTTACATACCAGTGCACATATCACCACATTTACAAGCATCACATAATTCATCACTTCCTGTTAACATTACATCAACTCTCACTGACATCAGCAGCCAAACCACCCATATATTGTAACTGCACATCTGTCAACATATACCACCCAAATATTGTCACTAGCTTCAATACTTCATCACTCACAATCACAAACTTCCCCAAAGTTCATCACTGCTCATTTGCCTTACAACTATTCAACCTTCACTTGACTGTGCAATCCTTCATATCACTTCTATCATCTACAATTACTTCATCCACTGCATAAGCCTCTCCATACCACAGATACATTCACCACTCACACTTCATATCACATACATCCTCATTTAATATACAAATCCATATCTGGCAACTTCTTCCACTCGGTCACCTTCCACAGACCACAACAACTCCCCAAACAAAACTGTCTACCTCCACCTCCACTGCCCCATCAACTGTTACACTGAAACTCCTCCACAACCCACCACTATAATCAATACAAACCACCCTGCCACTTCTAACATCCTCTGCCCCTTCATCTTACCATCACTCATCACTGCCACCAACTTGCCTGCCTGCACTGACCCAACGAGCTTGTCACCATACCTCATTGCATTGCACTTCATCCCTTGCCCATCTGATCAATCAACCTCCATCACCATAACCTGCCTTCAATATAACAATTGCTGCACCTCATTGCCTGCACCACAAATCTTCCACTATCATACAAATCCGCCAACAAGCTTCACTTCATCACTGCAACATCTCTTCAGACTACACATTCATCACCACACTTCATTTCATCAACTACCAGCGCCACAAATTCCAGACTTCTCCACACATTCACAAACCACATGTGCACATCAATCGCCGGGCATACATATCTCCCAAAACTATAACACTCCCCTTTTCTTACAACAGTCCCTTCACCGCCACACTTCATCTGTCCACCATCCAACCTCTCATGTCAACACACTCTTCATTTTCCACCCTCTGCGCCTCAAAACACTGCTGCAATTTCATCCCCATATCACGGCTCCATTCACCTCCCCCTACGACCACTGTCCATACTCACAAAACTGCTGCTATCACTGTGACAACTTCCACTGTAAACTTACAACTGCAGTTCACCAACCGTGCCAGACAACTTCATTAAACCATTCTCAGTAGTAGGTGGAAGCAGTTGAACATTTAAAAACAATTGTGTATTGCTGTAATTTCGGTAGGAAAACTGATCAATCATCAATTTATTTAGTTAAAAAGCTCCACTTTCAAGTTTCAACAGCTGAAATGACAGCTTCTTTTTCACTAGTAAATTACATTTACTGCTTAGTTTTCCCTTTCTAAATGCTATGAGCTACCGCAGTCTCCCATAAGATATCATCATTGCAAACTCTTTTTCATATATCATGGATGTATACTATTTTTCTGATAGGGACTGTAATCAGCATATTAGTTTTGATACGCTATTGTAATAAAAACGTCTATATGTCAAAGATGGCACCAAAGATGTAGACGGTTAGACCAAAGACTTAATGATCAATTGATGCATTTTTGTTGATCTAATATTACTAAATAACATGCATTGGTTGCTCCTAGCCATTCGATCTGTAGGTGAACTCCTACTTGGGTTTTCAAACATAACAGGCGATTGATTCTTTTACTATTTAATTGGTTGTAGACATTCACCGTTGATGCTACAATTTAAGTTAAATTACATATAATATTGGAAGGAAAAAAAAAGTTGCAGATGAGATGGTAGTGCAAAACCTGTGATGCCCATTGATGCGCCAAAATCCCCTTCCCACTTTTTCCGATTCTCTCTTCAAAATTGTCCGGGCTCTTCCAAAATAACCTATTTCAAACGCAGAACCCGTAAACATACACCCCGTTCAAAACTTAATACGAAAATAAGCACTTTTTCTACTTTACGTCTACGCACTTTGAATTTGCTCGAATACAGCTAAAATTTTGTTTTTAGCATTTTCAGAATGCACTAAATGTAAAATGATGACAAGTAAAAAACATGCATATTCTTATAACAAAATTCGAATGGAGAACTAAACTTGTAATAACTTGTTTTCTTCTAGCCTTTTTTACTTTTTTCTTAATTTTTTTCATGCTGAAAATAATCTTGCTTCATGCAAGCCATGTAAATCATAAAAACTTTATATTGTTTAATATTTAAGCCATTTGAAAATTTTGAGTTTCTTTATTGGACTGTAAAAAGGGAATCCTGAAAATTTTGAGTCTCTTTGTCAGGCAATGTCAAAAGGAAATACAATTTTAAATAATGAATTATACCATAAAAATTGCCTCCTCCATCCCTTCCATAAAAATTTCTGCAACCTCTTTCACTATTTCTAAGACCACCTACCGACAGATCATCTCCCATCAAAAAGACTATGTCAACCGAAGAGACTACCAACAGAGCTACTAGGTGGAACCATCAACTTCTCTTTCTGTCTTTCTTCTTCTTGTTTCTATAAAATAGACTATCAAAAGATATTTATGTTTCAGTTATAGTAGCCAAAAAAAGACTGTAAAACTGGATGTACAATGGTGAGTGAACGACGGTAGTTAAATAAATTTTATTTCGTCATTATCTCACTCATTTACCACTTCTACACTGATGTAGGCTAATGTACACATATAAAAAAAAATTAGCATCCGCGTCACATTGATAACACCATTGATACTTATAGCAGCAACTGCACAGTGATTTTTAGGATGAGGAGGAAGCATAAAAAAAGTCAATTCCTCTCAGTTCTAAAAAAAGGGTTCATCAAACCTTGATTTTACATTTATTTTACTTCATTTGTTTTTAACTGTTCAGAAATCAATTTACAAAGAAGAATTGATGATCACAACAATAAATAGGTTAGATAGGGCATGATAATATTTACTTCATCAGGTTGCTGGATACACTACAAGACAGACACTCATATAAGTGTTATATATTTACAACTAAGCAATTTGATAGATAGGTTTAAAACTGTAACATTCTATTTATGTCATGATCTGATAGATAATAAATTTGACTTTTAACAAAACTAAGCAATTTGATAAGTCGTAAATCTTTTTGTACATGTCCAAGCAATTTCAAAACAAATCAACTTATTAAGTGACAGTTAGTTTATATTTAAGCTCTAATTTATTCACTTTTGAAAAATGTGAGTTAAACACTGATTAGGGAAAAAGGGTAAATCATATTTTCCTTCCCGAAACATGAGTTCATGCTCTCTAATTCACCACTAATTTTGTCTCAAAGCTTCTCATTCATTATTAAATGCACGCTTATTCATTACAACTAAGAATTTCAAAATTAAACTATCTCAGATCGAAAATTGAACACAACTGCAGTTTTTTTCCAAAAGGTTCATTTGGTTGTTGAAGATAAATGGCATTAATATAGTATCATGTTAAATCGATACTAAACTATAACAACCACAGAAGAAAGGGAAAAACTCACCATGTGAATTGGGTGTATTACATTGCACCTTGATACTTTGCTGTTGCGTCTGTTGTTTTGGTTGTTGCTGTACAAAATCCATCATCTTACAAGCTCCAGCAGTCTCTCCCATGCCTAAAGGGATTTATTTGATTCTCGATTTGATTGAGCTTATTAGTGTTGGGTTGGCCGAGGTCCTCACCAAGTAAATTTCTGATATTACAAATTCAGTTAGGAAAAAACATCGTATTATTAACTTTAAGGTTCATTGCTGATGCCAACTCTGGGAACGCTGCATAAGCTCAACTCTAGTTTTTAACTTTGGACAGTCCAGGTAACTGCTCTGCACTGTAAAACAAGATGGAGACTAGTTTAAGGTATTAATTTTCCTTAGCAGTGCAATATTTAACTCCTTGCTGCTGATAATTCGCGTAGACTGTAAAATAGGCATTTGTTCACTTTGATACAATCGTGCAATAAATGAAACATGATTTTATTAAATAGATACAAAAAAATATGTGAAAACTATGCCATCATGAAAATAACCGTTACAAAGATATAGTTTGATACCATGTTGTTTTGCCCACGCCCACATACAACCAACCATTTCTTTGGTTTGATTCGGAAACCATCATGCAATAACTCAAACATGATTTTATAGAGTTTTTTAGATGAAGCGTGGAAAAAATAATGTCTGTATATATCTTAGCATGTGAACTTATGGGGCATGCATTCAATTTTGTTATAACTTGCATATACATGTGCATCATACAAAAAATGACAAACTTTGAAAAAAAATCAAGGCATTGACGACTAGTAAAACATTGGTTAAAAAACTTTGAGATGCAAAAGAGCATAGGCTATAACAATGTTTGGGCCAGACAATAAATTATATAACTAGTATTTGAACTTATGACTTTAGCCAGAGCTGTAGCCTAGAGCTTGTCTGTGCTATATCTATTCCAGTTGCTATATCCATTTTAACCTGATGGACATGGTAACATAATGTACTAGGTCCATTAGTGTACTGAATTAATTTCTGTTTTCACTTTGCAATACATGGGTCCATCAGAGTATATTGAATTGATTTCTATTTCCACTTAGCAATCCTCTATTTTTAGAAGATAGAGCTGCAAGCTTTTGTCTATCCTTAAGAAATGAACAATTTGATGCAACACGATTCAAATAAAAAATACGGAAAAAAATCCAATAAAAATGTATGTTAAATATATCTTTCCATTTTTGTTTATTGTGCTTAAAGTTTTATAACAGTGTGTTATCTCGCAGGCACATGTTTAACTAGAAAGATTTTCTATGTTTGATTTTTTTTAATTCAACCATGCATGTAATTAAGTTTATATAAAGGTTTACCGTGACATTTGAAGAAGATTTAGTCTCCAATCTAAAAAAATATTAACCCGAAACAAACATTGCATTAAATATTGATGTAGGACATAAGGCTGCACCTGAAAATTAATTAGCAATGAATTTAGCTATACGGTCAAATACTTAAAATGAAATTTATCAATAAAATACCTTGCATAAAGTGTAAGGCAGAAGTATGAACTGAACAACAAAAAGCTTCCATGCAGAGAGATGATACTAACACTGTTAACGAAATAGTTACTTCAATATAACAGTTTACAAAGTAACTGTGTTAAGTTACCATAACAAATACTCCCAATCAGAACCATGAAAATGTTTTAAGAATCCATTATCAAGAATGATATGCATATTATAATGCAAGTTTTGTATATGAACATCATGCATCATCATTTATACCAAATAATTATTTGGAATATTAGGCACTGGAAACACACATTCATAGGATATGAGTAAAAATCTAAAAAAGAAAATGAGAAAAAAGGCATGTATTCTGCACTTGCGTAAATACCTGAATGTAGCTCGATACACTTTGGTTTTTGAATCTAGCAGTAACCAATACGCTAAATACACATCTTCATAGATAATATCTTTTGTAAGTTAGACATGAGATGTGATAAATTGTAAAAATTAAAGGAACGAAAAAATCAAATGTGTCTCATTTATTATTTGCGCAAATGCATTTTTTTCAACATAATCATGTCAAAGAGAATAGATAACAAAACTGTATATAAACCAATATGTCATATTAAACTACAAAATACCTTGAGCCTTGAGAATACACAGAATCTTGCTTTTGGTGATGCTCTTAACCTGAGGGATACCAAAAGAATCATGAAGAATGCAACAATTTGAGATGGAGTCGGTCCTTGGCAAATTTGCAAATTTTCTCTTAAACCTAAACATTGTATTTAGAATTATATTAAGTCGGGATTCCATGAAAAGAATTACTGGTGTATGATAACAAAAGGGAAACTGTTTCCAGGCCCTATAAGTTATAATGACTTGTTTTAAAGACTATGTTGCCGTAAAACAAACAAGCCTAGTAAAACAGTGCCTTATACAGTTTGTTTATTTATTCAATGAACAATGCTACTTTTGTATCATGGAATTAAACTTCAATCTACTCGTGGATATTTTCTAAATGCCCTAATGCCTCTTCAAACTATGTATGATTTATACATGGTCATATTTATCATATTATTTTGTCCCTTGTGCACTACTTTGAAGAATTATATGCAATTTGTATAAAAAAATGAATCGATAAATCTTACATTTAATTGATATAATTTCTCCCAGCCTAGACCGTAATACAATTAGATATTTATGTGAAGCGGTGTTAACTGATATTACATCGTTGACTAATATATGAACTTCCATCTTTTATGATTCCTATTTATATAAAACTATAGTGTTTAGTTCACGCATCCATTAGCTTTGTAATTAATCAATACAAGAAGAAGAAAAAACAGTTGAATGTATCTCAAAAGCTCAAATAGACATGCTTGATTAATAGCCACATTAGGCATTTTATTTGATATCTTATGAGTGAAACAATTAGTAAACAAGGGTGATATAAGAATTTTGTATATGCACTAGCATATGGTTTATAAGGGACTCGAAGGAAATTCGGTATTAAAAACAAATTCATGTCATTTATTTATTCATCAATGTCATATGAGTTATGAGGGGGGACGCCAATTATAACAAATAAATACCCATTTATTTATTCAGCAATGTCGTGCATTTGTATTTATCATAATTCAATGCTAATATATTATCTATTCAAATATCATAAATATATTCTATATTACTCTAATAATTTCACCTAATAAGTTTTACTTTTATAACTTATCACTATGAAATCCCAATTTAAATTATAGTTATTCATTCTTTATGAATATCGAAAGTCTGCATACCGAAGTGTGACATTGGAGTAGATTGCCAGGTGTTTTATCTCCAAAATCTACATATCGAAAACCTCCATAACAAAGATAAAAAAAGTAGTAATAAAAATATATATCATGGATGTTCTCTTCGTTGTTTGTTTTCTACTGGTGGTGATTTCAGTGTATCCTTCGTTTGAGAAAAAAAAAGTTTATAGAAATTTATTACATATTCATCTCTCCAGGTGGAAAAATAAGCAACTTCTGCTATTTTTTACCTAGACTTTAAGTAAAATATGTGGGTATGGATCAGGAAAATGCGATGTCACTAGGCCTGAAGATAAAACAATGTTAAAGATTTGTGTATACTTAGCAAAACCACAACAAATTAAAACAAAAAAAATCAGATATATGACATGAACCCATATACCCTAGTAACTAGATTAGAACCAAAGTTTACAATGTGTTGTACTGGTAAGATATTATGATTTAATTCAAGAGCATGAAATAAGGATTTGCCAACATAAAACTAAATATAGAAGGGAAATAATCAAGCAGGTGGAAAGTGTAAACAAAGCTTAGAAGGGAAATAATCAAGAGCATGATTATATTACTCATATTTTCCAGTATAATACTTGACCAAGCACGGCTAATCACAGTAACTAGATCACATATAAAAGTACATTTTAAACCTAAATAACAAAATCGAAATTGATGTATGAATAAAGAAACACATACTGAAAAAACAAAATCGAAATAGACGTTGATTAAACTAATCGAAGAACCCATTTTAAACCTAAATAAAATCGACAAATCGCTGGAAACAGGTACCTGCAGAGGGAGCAACTAGCGGTGATGATTCAGATTCGAAAACGAAAGAATGGTGAAGGGAGATGTCTGAACGACAGAGCGGGGGTGATGAAGGCAAATTTTGGTGATTGGAAGAGAGATTTAATTTGGTTTTAGGTGGTGAAGGTGTTAACGAGATGAAAGGCTAAGAAAAGTAATTTGGAGAAGTGAAAAAATGAGGCGGCAAAGTTATATTATTTACGTTTTCTCAGCGTTCGGACGTAAAAGTTTCCCTCCAGTATTATTGTCCACCGCATTCAAGGCACAAACGCTGAGAATATCTGCTGTCAATGACGTTTTTTCTTGTAGTGCCTATGGCTAAGTGATCAGTTATTTCAATTTAATTACATGTATGGATATATATCATTTCAACCTAAAATTAAATGGCATAGGTATATATCATTTCAACCTATTTCTTAGTTTATTTGAAATAATTCAAATGACCATTTATGGGATGTTAAATAATAAATGGGGTAATAACATGAATATATTAAAATAAATAACAACCATACATACAACATCTCAATCAATAGACATTCAATTTCAATAAACATCCAAATCAACCAATATATCATAACAGTTACAAATTACCAATTGTCAGTGTTTAACTAGCAATTAAATTCAATAATAATTTAAATGTTAATTTATTTCAATATAAAATTCAAGTTAAATTTAAAAGACAATTTAAATTACCAAACAGCAATCAATAAAATTCTTATCACTTCATAATTTAGTTTTAACTAACATCGGAAAATTTATTATTGCGTGAGTGGGTTAAATCACTCACCTTTGATTTAAAGCCAATTAAAAATCCAATAAAAGCCCAAAATCTCAACATTCTCCAAATTCAACCAAACCAGCTACTTTTTGTCCGAAATTTCGATACGAGTCCAACGGAAGAAACCGCGCATCAATCCGAGTTCGTATGCAAAAGTTATTGATGTTAGAAGGTTTGAAATTTAAATTAAAATTAAAATAAAATATATGGGCAAAATAGTAATTAAGCTATCACCTCCTTAACCCTAACAAGACAGCACGATATCGAACCAACGCAAGTCATAGCCGCCGTGCAGCAACCTCCCACCGCAACGCCTACGTGTGCTTTTACGCAGATCTGACCCCTTCACCAGAAACGTCTCGACTAGGCGCCCCAATTATCTATGCACGGCACCTCTCACCGTCGCCAAACAACCTGCCACCGCACGTGAAACTCGACCAAAGATCATCAATTTTTGGCGAAATCAGGCATGCTTGCGACAATCCAATCCGATAAATGAACTTCATTAATCATCCTCTTCACTCCAGCTCTTCCCGATCGTCGAATGGACGACAATCCACCGTTGAATCCAAATCCTAGAATGGACGGTCGAGAATGTTTCACTGATTTCTGGACAAATGGAGCCTCCAATCGAAAAACGAATTGCGGACGTTGAATCCATTCGTCGAGAGCTTTGCGATGATATATTATATGATAGGTGTAATAACCTTGGTTTTATGATTACCTATCTAAACAAATTATAATGATGATTATAATTTGTTAATTAAGAGAATAAATATGATTTGGGGAGAATAATTTGTTTAATCATTTGAAAGGGTTAAATAGTTAGATTTGGGTTATGTTGAATTGAAAAAAAAAATATAATACCTCAATTCAATATTACTGGGTTAAGTAAATTTAAGTATGGAGAAAATAAAGTTTTGGAACTTTATAATGGGTAATTGGTGATAAAAACATGTTCTAAGTATTTATACATGTTGAAAATGCAACAAATGGATAATTTATTGATACTGGCAAATTTTGGTTGTTTTGGAAATTAATTAAGTTGCAAATGAGAATATAAAATGTGTAATATTGATTAAAAATCAATATTAGTGTGTAAAAATATTTTTAATGAGATTTGTACATTTATTATGTTTAAAATAATATGTTAGTGCAAATTTAGTTGTTAAAAATGTAAGTTTTAAACAATTAAGTGGAAAATTACCTATTTTAGTTGAATATGTAAAATTTAAAATGTTTGTGTTAAAATTAATGTTTAAAAGTGGTTTAAATAATTTTATATATGTTGTATTAGTTTTATAAAGTGAAACATGTTAAAATAGGAACAGTAGGTGTTAAAATGGATTAATTAAGTGATAATTAAGTGTTATATGGTGTTAATTAAAATATAATAGCCTAAATTAATTAACCATAGCCTATTGGATCCTAACCATACTAACCCAAACCCAATAACCCAATTAGACTTTCTGGTTGCAAGAAAAGAGTACGTACAATACTCTTTCTCCATCTTCTTCCTGGAAATCAAAAGAAAAATGGCTACCTTTTTCTTAAAAATTCAAATCTAGCTCCAAATTAAACAAAAATTAAAGGAGAAATTTGTGAATTCAAGAGAGTTAACAGGTAATCCATTCAAACCATAAGATTATTTCATCAATTCCTAGTTTGAGAAGTTTTTGGTTTACAATAACTTTCATTTTTTGTTTGCATATCTGTTTCGCCTTCAGCTACAGGTTTTTAAAGTTAAATCGGAGCTAAAGTCATCACCTTGCTTATAATTTTCTTAATTTTGGTGCTAAGGTGAGTAGTAACCCACATTTCTAGCATAATCAAACTGCCTGTAAGAAATTTGATTCAGTTTCTGTTGTGTTTTTTATTTATTGTAAACTGTAAATTGAAATTTGTAGTTTACAGTGAAAAGCATGTCTGGGTTCAACTTTGTGAACCCATATCTCATTGGTTTCATACCAGAATTGAATGAAACGTTTTTCGGATCATAGACCATGTTTAGTAGTAGTTGCATGTCAAATTTCATTGCTTGATTCAATCTGGAAGTGCCTGAAATCAGTGCTCAAAGTTGGAAACGAAACATGCAAAATTGCATGTAGCATTCGCGACCATCAGGTCGACCCAGACACACTGGGGGTCGACCCTATGGTCGACCTGAGCAATGTATGGGTCAACCCATGCTTTTGTAGGGTCGACCTGAGACATTTAAAGGTCGACCCTTGCTCTTTTATTTTGTCCAGGTCATTCTGTTTTATTCCTGTGCACTGTTTTGCTTATTCTGCTTATTCCAGCGATTGTTATGACCAATTCTTGCAATATTTTGAAGTGTTTTGAAGGGCTTAAACCTATCAATTGGTAAGCCAACATCATTGCTGATCCATACTTCAGATTGACGTATTTTTGAGTAGATTTCATATGCCGATTTTATGGCGTTTTCGGTGATTTTTGATGTTTTCGAGCACGTGTTTTCTAAACCGATTTTGAAATGATTTTTATAATAAAATAGCTTTCGAAATAAATATTTTACAACATTTATAATTATTTTTAAAGCTATTAAAAATATATATTCTCTATAATAAAGAGAATTTCAAAGCCATGAATTTCCAAACGATTTCAGAAAAATTATTTTAAAACTAGTTTTCTCGAAGCAAAGTATTTTCTGTATAAAATACACAATTTCGCACTCTTAGAGAGAACAAGGAAGTGATTTAAACGATTTAGTAAAACATGTGGTATGGGACACATGCGTTTACTTTTTTGGTTAATTCGGGATTCGTTCTATTGAAGCTATACACATTTCATGGACCTTCGGATTGTTTGCCAGCACTGGACCTTCGGGTCAATTGGGTTTTTTAGCTGTTGGACCTTCGGGTTGTTTGATCTTCGGGTTGTTTGGCCTTCGGGTCATTTTAGGTGCCTTATTTGAGATACAGTACTTGGCGGGCTTCGGCCATTTTGTGGAGCATGTGCAGGCGTAGCTTAGACTTGCCATTTGTGATATGGATCCATCTTTTGTGATATTTCTTGATTTATTTGTGATTTTTGAATGTTTTCGCCATTTCGAGATTATTGGGCCTTTGAGGATTTATTATATGGTGATTACATTTTAGATTTTTGAACTCTTAACTGAGTTCTACATATTGTGATTTGTGGTTGCCATACTTTGGCGGGTTTTTGAGATTTGTGATTTTCTATTTAGTAGTTATGGTTGATGGAAGCCATTATATTGGTTGTTGTGGATGCCGATGATATGAGGCGATTATCTATGTCTAATTGATGTTATTGTTGATCTTGCCTCGTTCGAGAAATTTTCACTGGTATTTTGGTGATACCATCTCACATGAGTAATTGCTATATATATATATATTTGGTGTTGCTTCTTCTCTTTCGAGAAGAAATATTATCGTTTATCCCTATACTTAATCTATCTTGTGCTAATCAGTTTATTTAAGCTAGACCGACCCGTGTATTTTATATACTCGGGTCAGACCGAGTTGTTTCAGGTTAGTCACCTGCTGTAGATTATCGCTACGCTGCTTCCGCTATGGATTTTCTTGCTTTCTTTTGGATGCTAGTCATCTTTTGTGTAGCCTTGTAGTTATTTTGTGTACTCCGATATGTACATATTCTTTTGACTCGATGTATATATTGTGGTCTATGCACCACCACTTGTATATCACTATGTAGTGTACTATGATGTATCAGTATATATGTATATATATGTGTGGCTGCTATTCTGTGATCTATTGTATTTGCTGTTATATTTTGTTCTGATAGATCCATTAGCCATCGTAGATTTGTGTTAAACATTTATTGAGTATGTCGATCCACTTGAGAAAGGTAAAAGGAAAAAAATTTAGAGCACCCAATCGACGTATTCAATACTTGTTTAAGATAAATCTTACGGATGGTCGCTCCTTACCAGCCCTATTCTCTGCATTAACAGAAAGTATTACTCCGTAATGCTCTTTGTTAATGTGGGTCTCGAGGTGGGACGTCACAGCTTGGTATCAGGGCAAAGTTCAGAACAAAATATGATAAACACAGAACACAACATATATTACAGTACATCAGAGTACGGTATAAGTGTTACATATTCCCTAATCCTCGTGTCCTTAATCTTTTCGTGTCCTTGGGATAGATATAAGTTGGGAATACGTCTAGGAATGCATTTTAATTCCGTAGTATTCCATAATTGAAATAATGATATCTTACCCTATGAATAATCCTTATCTTATCTTAACAAGCTTATGGCTGGAAGAGGCAGAGGTCGCCGACCTGATGCTGGGCCGTCTAGTGGCTCACATCCAGACGGTGTTTACATGTCTGTTGATCAGTTCATGGAGTTATTCAGGAGTACTCGGCCTCCAGCTCCTACTCCTTCATCTCCTCCCCGCAAGTCTACTTTTGCGCATATGTGCAGTGATTTCTCTCACCTTGGAGGCAAGCCTTTCAAAGGCTCCGAGTCTGTTCTTGAGGTCCAGACATGGCTTCGTACATGCGAGCGTATCTTTACTCGCATGGATCTTTTCAACCATCACTGAGTTCTTGTAGCACCGAGTATGTTGCAAGAGCGTGCTCTTGATTGTTATGAGCTTCTTATTGCTGAGCTTGATGAGTCTACTCTTACTTGGATCCAGTTTAGGGAGCGATTCGAACTTAAGTTTGTTCCCGAGTCCGAGAAAGCCCTCTTAGCCCGTCACTTTCTTGAGTTGAAGCAAGGGAAGTCTTCGGTTTCCGAGTATGTTTCTTCATTTGAGGCCTTGTCCAAGTATGGTCTCGGGTATATTAGCACTTCTTATAAGAAGAATCTCAAGTTTGTTTCTGGCCTCAAGAAATATTTAAAGAAATCTTTGATGCTTCAGCTTAAGCTTTGATTTGCGGAGTTGGTTGACTCGGCGCTTCACCTTGAAGCGGTCGAGAAGGAGAGAGATAGTAGTGATGAGACTGAGGTTCGTAAGAAACCCAACAAGAAGTAGTTTCCTTTTCAGAAGTCCAAGTCTTTTCCTCATAGCAAGAAGAAGAAGTCTGTTGGTTCTAGCTCTCAGCCCAGTGGAGCACCTCCTAGTCAAAAGGGGTGTTTCAACTGTGGTTCCTCTGATCATTTTATTCAAGATTGTCCCAAGCCTTGTGTGTGCCATTATTGCAAGAAAGAGGGACATCGGGTTTCATCTTGTCATTGCTCCTAGAAATGTCAAGTCGGGCAAGCTTAATGTGGTGGATGCTTCTGGTAGTTCTTCTCAGCCCAGAGGTACTTCTCCTTCTATTCTCGAAGGTTCTATATTATTTCATGGTCGTTCTATTCGAGTTCTCTTCGATACGGGTGCTTCACACTCATTCGTATCGAAGGTGCTTATTGATGTTATACCGTTGGATGTTTCTTGCCTTGTTACTTCTTTGAGGATTGTGAATCCTATTGAGGGATCTGCAACACTTAGCATGATTTGTAGTGATGTTGAGATTATTCTTTGCGGTTTTTATTTTCCTGCGAATCTGCATGTTATTCACTATCTTGGATTTGATATGATTTTGGGGATGGATTGGCTTGCTTGTTATCAAGCCTGAATCCTATGTTCTAAAAGGATCCTATATCTTAGGCATCCTGATTCGGCTGATCAGTTATCTCTTGTTCTTCGGAATGTTGATGGTAATTCCGAAGCATCTTTATTTGCTCTTGATTCTCGAGATGATGATGATGTATCTCGAATTCCAGTCGTTTGTGATTTTGTTGATATATTTGAGCCTGTTTCGGGTTTGCCACCCAAGCGGACAATTGAGTTCCGTATTGATCTCATTCCTGGTGCTCAGCCTGTTAGTCGTCCTCCCACGAGGATGTCCACTAAGTAAAATGAGGAACTCAAAAAGCAATTGTTGGAGCTTGAAGCCAAGTAATTCATTCAATCCAGTTCTTCACCGTGGGGTGTCGCGGTCGTCTTTGTTAAGAAATCTGATGATACTCTTAGGCTTTGCATCGATTAACGCAAGCTTAACGAGTTAACCATTAAGAATAAGTATCCATTGCCTAGGATCGATGACATGTTCGATCAATTGAGTGGTGCTAAGGTCTTTTCTTAGCTCAACCTTGCCACCAGTTTTCTTCAGCTGCGAGTTGCGGAGGACAGCATTCCTCTTACCGCATTCCGCACTCATTATGGTTCTTATGGGTGGCTCGTTATGCCGTTCGGTTTGACGAACGCTCCAGCTTATTTCTTTGATCTTATGAATCGAGTATTCCAGGAATATCTCGATAAGTTCATCCGTGTATTCATTGATGATATCCTTGTCTACTCTAAATCCGAAGCCGATCATGCTCATCATTTGAGGATTTTTTTGAATACTCTTCGTCGGCATCAACTTAAAGCCAAATTCTCCAAGTGCCACTTTTGGGAGAATAAGGTGAAGTTCCTTGGCCACGTTGTATCTTCGGATGGCATTTCTGTCGATCCATCAAAGATAGAAGCCATTTAGAATTGGAAAAGGCCAGAGAATGTTTTTGAGATTCGCAGTTTCCTTGGATTGGCGGGTTATTACCGTCGGTTCATCAAGGACTTTTCCTGCATCGTGCTTCCTCTTACTAGCCTTACTAGAAAAGGTGTTCGATTTATTTGGTCTGATAAGTGTGAAGCTTCTTTTCAGAAATCGAAAGAACTTCTCACTAATGCTCCTATCCTTGTGGTTCCCAAAGGTAATCAAGATCTTGTTGTCTACACCGATGCTGGTAGATGTGGACTCCGTGTCATGCTTATGCAGAGAGATCAGGTAGTTGCCTATGCTTCTAGGCAATTGAGTCCGAATGAGGTTCGCTATGCCACCCACGACTTAGTGTTAGCCGCCATAGTCTTTGCCTTAAAATTTTGGCATCATTATCTTTTGGGCGAGCGCTTCATTCTTTATACTGATCATAAGTCATTGAAGTATCTGTTCACCTATAAAGAGCTTAATATGCGACAATAGTGTTGGCTCGAGTTCCTAGCCTCTTATGATTTTAATATCCAGTACACTCCTGGAAAGAGGAACCGAGTTGCAGATGCGCTAAGTCGCAAGCACTCAGCTGCTATTTCTATGATGTTAGCTGAGTGGGATGTGTTGGAGACCTTATCTCTTTGTGATATTCATGATCATTCTCCAACTTTAGATTCTCCTATCTTATTATTTAGTTTGGAAGCTCGTCCTAGCTTATTGGATCGAACTGCCGAGACTCGGCGGCAAGATCCAGACCTTGTACGCCTTATTCAGCTATGTAATACTGAATCTCGTGATGATGAGTTGAGGGATTTCAGCATTGATATTCATGGTTGTCTTCGTAAGAAGAATCGATTGATTGTGCCTTGTGTTTTTGATCTTAGGCGGGACATTCTTGATGATTGTCACCATTCTAAGCATACTATTCATCCCGGCAATAGCAAGGTGTATGCCGATATGAGACACTTGTATTATTGGGAAGGCATAAAGCGTGATGTTGCAACTTATGTGAGTAATGCATGACTTGTCAACTCATTAAAGCCGAACATCAGCGTCCCGGTGGACTTCTTCAGCCTCTTGAGGTCCCGTTGTGGAAATGGGATCAAACTCTATGGACTTTATTGATGTCCTACCTCGTTCGAGATCGGGCCATAAAAGTGTTTGGGTTATCGTGGATCGCTTGACTAAATCCATTCATTTCATTCCTATTAAATTTAGTAGGACAGCTTCTCATCTATCCAAGCTATATATTAAGGAGATTGTGAGACTTCACGGTGTTCCTAGTTCGATCGTTTGTCATAAAGATCCAATTTTCACCAGTAATTTCTGGTAGAGTCTTCAGAAAGTTTTAGGTACAACGCTTAACTTCAACACAGCTTATCATCCGTAGTCTGATGGACAGACTGAACGGGTTAATCGTATTCTTGAGGATCTACTTCGTGCATGCATTCTTGATTTTGGTGGTAGTTGGGAAGACCACCTACCGCTTGTTGAGTTCTCTTATAACAACGGTTTTCAGTCCATTATCGGTATGGCTCCTTTCGAATCCCTATATGAAAGGCCATGTCGATCGCCTTCTTGTTGGTTGGAATCCGGAGAGAAGTTGATTTTAGGCCCCGATTCTATTCGTGAAGCTTCAGAGAAGATCGACCTTATTAGTCAGAACATGAAAGAGGTACAGAGTCGTCAGAAATCCTATGCGGACAACCATAGGCTCTTGAGTTCTCCATTGGTGATCTTGTTTTTATTCGTGTATCTCCCTTGAAGGGGGTAATGCGTTTCGGTAGGACTAGGAAATTGGCTCCTCGATTCATAGGACCGTTTCCTATTACTGAGCGTAGGCCCAGTTGCTTATAGAGTATCACTTCCGACCCAGTTTTCTGGTATTCATTACGTGTTTCACGTCTCTTAGCTTCGGAAGTGCCTTCGTAATTCAAATTCTGTTATTGATCCTCCTATTTTGCAAGAGCTTGAGATCTCACCAAATTTATCTATTGTGCAACATCCTGTCTGTGTACTTGCTTCAGAGGTTAAACGCCTTCGAAATAAGGATGTACCGCTCGTGAAGATTCAATGGTCTGCTAATCCTAATGACTGTACTTGGGAAACCAGAGAATTTATCGAGCGATCCTACCCTGGTTTTCTATCTTCTCGTGTTTAGGGTGAGAACTCCAACTCAAGCATATCTATTTTCTTTTGCTAGATGAAATAAATCGTGTTGAATACAGCTCTTCTCTAGGAATTACGGGGACGCAATTTTTATAAGGGGGGGAAGTCTATAACAACCCTAGTTTTGTGATTACCTGTCTAAACAAATTATAATGATGATTATAATTTGTTAATTAAGAGAATAAATATGATTTGGAGAGAATAATTTGTTTAATCATTTGAAATGGTTAAACACTGAGATTTGGGTTATATCGAATTGAAAAAAAATATAATATAATACCTCAATTCAATATTATCGGGTTGAGTAAATTTAAGTATAGAGAAAATAAAGTTTTGGAACTTTATAATGGGTAATTGGTGATAAAAACATGTTCTAAGTATTTATACATGTTGAAAATGCAACAATTGGATAATTTATTGATATTGGCAAATTTTGGTTGTTTTGGAAATTAATTAAGTTGCAAATGGGAATATAAAATTTGTAATATTGATTTAATATCAATATTAGTGTGTAAAAATATTTTTAATGAGATTTGTACATTTATTATGTTTAAAATAATATGTTAGTGCAAATTTAGTTGTAAAAAATGTAAGTTTTAAACAATTAAGTGGAAAATTACCTATTTTAGTTGAATATGTAAAATTTAAAATAATTGTGTTAAATTAATGTTTAAAAGTGGTTTAGATAATTTTATATATGTTGTATTAATTTTATAAAGTGAAACATGTTAAAATAGGAACAATAGGTGTTAAAATGGATTAATTAAGTGATAATTAAGTGTTATATAGTGTTAATTAAAATATAATAGCCTAAATTAATTAACCATAGCCTATTGGATCCTAACCATACTAACCCAAACCCAATAACCCAATTAGACTTTCTGGTTGCAAGAAAAGAGTACGTACAATACTCTTTCTCCATCTTCTTCCTGGAAATCAAAAGAAAAATGGCTACCTTCTCTTAAAAATTCAAATCTAGCTCCAAATTAAACAAAAATTAAAGGAGAAATTTGTGAATTCAAGAGAGTTAACAGGTAATCCATTCAAACCATAAGATTATTTCATCAATTCCTAGTTTGAGAAGTTTTTGGTTTACTGTAACTTTCTTTTTGTGTTTGCATGTCTGTTTTTTCTTCACCTACAGGTTCCAAAAGTTAAATCGGAGCTAAAGTTATCATCTTGCTTATAATTTTCTCAATTTTGGTGCTAAGGTGAGTAGTAACTCAAATTTCTAGCCAAATCAAACTGCCTGTAAGAAATTTGATTCAGTTTCTGTTGTGTTTTTGATTTACTTTAAATTGTAAATTGAAATTTGTAGTTTACAGTGAAAAGCTTGTCTGGGTTCAACTTTGTGAACCCATATCTCTTTGGTTTCATACCGGAATTGAGTGAAACCTTTTTCGGATCATAGACCATGTTTAGTAGTAGTTGCATGTCAAATTTCATTGCTTGATTCAATCTGGAAGTGCCTGAAATCAGTGCTCAAAGTTGGAAACGAAACATGCAAAATTGCATGTAGCATTCGCGACCATCAGGTCGACCCAGACACACTGGGGGTCGACCCTAGGGTCGACCTGAGCAATGTATTGGTCGACCCATGCTTTCCTAGGGTCGACCTAAGACATTTAAAGGTTGACCCTTGCTCTTTTATTTTGTCCAGGTCATTTTGTTTTATTCATGTGCACTGTTTTGCTTATTCTGCTTATTCCAGTGATTGTTATGACCAATTCTTGCAATATTTTGAAGTGTTTTGAAGGGCTTAAACCTATTAATTGGTAAGCCAACATCATTGTTGATCCGTACTTTGGATTGACGTATTTTTGAGTAGATTTCATATGCCGATTTTATGGCGTTTTCGATGATTTTTGATGTTTTCGAGCATGTGTTTTCTAAATCGATTTTGGAATGATTTTTATAATAAAATAGCTTTCAAAATAAATATTTTACAACATTTATAATTATTTTTGAAGCTATTAAAAATATATATTCTTTATAATAAAGAGAATTTCAAAGCCATGAATTTCCAAATGATTTCAGAAAAATTATTTTAAAACTAGTTTTCTCGAAGCAAAGTATTTTCTATATAAAATACACATTTTTGCACTCTTAGAGAGAACGAGGAAGTGATTTAATCGATTTAGTAAAACATGTGGTATGGGACACATGCATTTACTTTTTCGGTTAATTCCGGATTCGTTCTATTGAAGCTATACACATTTCATGGACCTTCGGATTGTTTGCCTGTACTAGACCTTCCGGTCATTTGGGCTTTTTAGCTATTGGACCTTCGGGTTGTTTGATCGTTGGGTTGTTTGGCCTTCGGGTCATTTTAGGCGCCTTATTTGAGATACAGTACTTGGCGGGCTTCGGCCATTTTGTGGAGCATGTGCAGGCATAGCTTAGACTCGCCATTTGTGATATGGATCCATCTTTTGTGATATTTCTTGTTTTATTTGTGATTTTCGAATGTTTTCGCCATTTCGAGATTATTGGGCCTTTGAGCCGTTTGAGGATTTATTATATGGTGATTACATTTTGGAGTTTTGAACTCTTAACTGAGTTCTACATATTGTGATTTGTTGTTGGCATCCTTTTGCGGGATTTTGAGAATTGTGATTTCCTATTTAGGAGTTATGGATGATGGAAGCCATTATATTGGTTGTTGTGGATGCCGATGATATGAGGCGATTATTTGTGTCTAATTGATGTTGTTGTTGATCTTGCCTCTTTCGAGAAATTTTCAAATGATATTTCGGTGATACCATCTCGCATAAGTAATTGCTATATATATATATATATATATATATATATATATATATATATGGTTTTGCTTCTTATCTTTCGAGAAGAAATATTATTGTTTATCCCTATACTTCATCTATCTTGTGCTAATTAGTTTATTTAAGCTAGACTAACCCATGCATTTTATATACTCGGGTCAGACCGAGTTGTTTCAGGTTAGTCACCAGTTGTAGATTACCGCTATGCTGCTTCCGCTATGGATTTTCTTGCTTTCTTTTGGATGCTAGTCATCTTTCGTGTAACCTTGTAGTTATTTTGTATACTTTGATATGTACATATTCTTTTGACTCGATGTATATATTGTGGTCTATGTACCACCACTTATTTATCGCTATGTAGTGTACTATAATGTATCTGTATATGTATATATATGTGTGATTGTTGTTCTTGATCTGTTGTATTTGTTTTTGTTATATTTTGTTCCGATAGATCCATTAGCCATCGTAGATTTGTGTTAAACTTTTATTGAGTATGTTGATCCACTTGAGAAAGGTAAAAGAAAAAAAATAAAGCACCCAATCGACGTGTTCAATACTTGTTTAAGAAAAATATTATGGATGTCGCTCCTAACCATCCCTATTCTCTGCATTAATAGACAATATTACTCCGTAATTCTCTTTGTTAATGTGGGTCTCAGGGTGGGGCGTCACAATAGGGTTTGACCAGTTTGAATTTTTGGAGTTTGATTTGAAATCGATAATTAGGGTTTAGGATAATCTCCATTGAGAAGGAACAAATTAGGATTAAATTGTACATACAGAAAATAGAATAGAAGGCTGCTTGGGTTTATAACAACATATATATAGACAAAGATGGACAGAAATGGATGGAACAGATTGATTGGGTCGAAGCGATAACAAAGGCCCGAAAAGCCCGTTTCGTTCCCGAAACGAAAATACGTCATCCTATATATCGAAATATAGGTTTTCAATATTTTTAAACTCAATGAAACTAATTTCAAACCCTCATTCTATTGTATATAGAAGTTAGCTTTTAAAATCAAATTATATTCATTTTTACGTGCTAATTAAATGAATTATTATTAAATTGACCAGTACGTATGGCACGTCCGATTGGACGTGTAAAAGAAAAAATGCATTAGTTCTATTTTTAGCAAAGATGAAACCATCCTCCTGTTGCCTTATTTTTAATTATGTATAGCAAGGGTATTAACGTAATTCAAAGCTTCAAATGAAGGTATTCTCATTATATATAGATTTAATAATTTTTAAATTCCAAATTATATATCCTCATTTTGATTAAACTGAAATTAATAATCTTTTAAAAATTAAAATTTCCATATTAAATCCAAGATTTAAATATTAAATTAATTTCAACGTTAAATTACAACTGTAATAAAATTTGTTCATTATAATTTATATTTCAAACAAATTCTTATATTTTGATTTAAATTCTTTTTGTTAAATCAAAAAATACCTTATGTGTTAATTAAACATAAGTTTTCATTTTATTACACTCATCGCTCAACAGTTAACGTCTTTGCTCATATTAATTGGAATATTTAATTACATCAAATTTCATTGATTTCCAAATTAATTTCAAACGGATTAAACAATACGATGAGAAATAGAACAATAATTACATTTAAGTGATTTAAATGCATTTATAAATTTATTGTTTACAAATAAGGTAAATAAATTTATTTACTAAATAATTTATTTCATATTCTATATTAAAACCAATTTTAGTTAAATAACATATAATTTCACCATTAATATATCATTTATTTTATTCCTTATTAAACTTTACAATTACATTCCAAATTAAACTTTACAATCACAATTGATTGAAATTACATTAAAACAGTTGTCAATTACATTCAATCAATATCATTAAATTATATTATAATAATTTTTTTCATTAATAAATCATAACTTTTAATTTCTGACAATATTAAATTCCAAAGTCTTATTTAATTCAATATTTTTAATTATCAAAAATACGGGTCGTTACAATCTCCCCTACTCAAAAATTTTCGTCCCCAAAAAGGAACAAGAAAGAATCAAAAGATTTGATATATTTTATTCAAAATAGTCAATTTCTAAACAATTAACTTACATATTAAAGTTTAATATAAATTTGAAAATAACTCAACTTTTATGAAAAAAAATTTCTAAGTCCTAAATTCACAAAAAATTCCGACAACATCTCCTTTGCACGGTTAGGTCCGAAAAAATAATAATATCACTATTTACATTGTATATATCATATTTCAATAATAAAGCATCCCAAACCATGGGAAAACAATAAAATGCCGTTACAAAAACCATAATCCAAACACGTACCTATTTGTTGGGCAAACAAAACTCTATTTATGAAACCAAAAGCAACAGCTATTGCTTCCATAAACCTGTATCTTACTTACATAATCCAAAAAAGTTAAAATTATGTAAAAGCAGTATATTAGTTGTGTCAATTAATTGTACAAGCAACACACAATATATAATACTCATATGCAAACAAAAGCAGGACGACCGTTATATGCAACAAAAGAATCCATAGCAACCAAAAACTAAGGGTTTGTCCAGGTTCAGAAACTTTCCATCGTACAAGGGTAATATATAAACTACCAAGTGTACTTTATGCTCAACAGCCTAAGGTAATTACTAAATAGATTATTCATACAACCTCAAACAATTTGAAGTATCATTTCCCAAACTTCCCATAAGCCAAACAACATTGAAATTAAATATTATTTAAACTTGTACAATGTACATAAATCATTTGTTCACAATATCAATTTTAATCGCTTGCTCGAATACACATATTTCACTTTCGAACTAGTATTGTTAACCCGACTACTCTAGTGCGGACTATGATCCGATTTCTTGATTAGAAATCTCCATTCTTCTTGCATAGCCATAAACTATGATAGAAAACTTCAAAATCATATTAAAAATTCGTATCAAATGTTCGTCATTAAGAATCGAGCGAAAAATCCTAATTTTGACTGGTGTAAATTTCCACAAATCATGTATTCGAATCTGGATCAGAACTGTTATGCGAATAAAATGATCAATGCATAACTTACATATTTTATTCTATTGGTTTCTTCAACACATCATTTACTTTTCATTTATTTTCAATTCTCATTTGTTCATACAAGGTCATCTTTTATCAATTTACATTCATTTACTTACATAAATTATTTTCCATTCAATATTTAATATCATCAATGAATAAATTCTTAAAGTATTACATAAGTTTCTTTGTAGTTTAATCCACATTTATTATTATATAACTTGATTTCAATTTAATATTAATATTCATTAATGAATCATTTCATACTTTTCCTTAAGTTTATAATCATTCACTTAAATAGTATGCACTTTTTTCCATTCAATTTAACTATTTGGCATTTTAAAACATTAACTTAAGTTTATAACATTTCTTGTAACATCTTAATTCTTTATTTTTATATAGACATAACTTCATTTTTGAAACATTATTATTACTTAAGTTTTTACATGTATGATTTTCTATTATCTTTTGGTTTACAAGTTACAAAACTTCAATTTTTGTATTTTATAGTTTCATTAAAGACTTAGCTTTAATTTTAGGTTTCAATTTGGAAGTTTCCAACTATTAAAATAGTTGAAGATTCCATTCTATTACAATAATTAATAACAATTAATTACTAGAAAACTTAAGAACTAAATACCGGGTTCATTTCAATTAATTTTTGAAATAATATATATACTCATATCTTTTATATATATCAAATCATATTTAGAAAATTTAAATCAAAATATGTTTATCGAACCAAATGCATAACAAAGCTACTAAGTGGCCTCCTCCACTTTGAGACTCGAAAATGAATGTCGATAATGCGGCCGTCATCACCGAAATAATTTCCAGTGATAGAAGAGAGGAGTACAGAACTTATTTCCTTTTTAAAATACTTTTAAAAACATTTCTTTCAATCTTATTGAAAATATTTCTATCCGAAAATACTTCCAAATAATACTAGTATATATTTTTCCCAAAATCTTTGAAACCCAATTTCAAAACACTGGAACATAATTTCTCAAATTTTCAATTTATATTCATTTTATTTGTAAATCCTATTTTATAAACCATATTTGTAAAATTACATTTTCTTATAACATATAATAGTCAACAGTCTTAAGAATCTTGACTAACCAACAATAAATGACAATAATCAAATATTATCATTTCCTAACAAACAACACTAAAAATAACTATATCGATTTATGAAAAATTATTCTTTTTAATACATAAAATATGGTTTTAGGTAAAATCATTTCATTTACCAGTTTCAAAACAATATTGTGTCGGTCTACCATATTCAAGTGTTTAGAAGTCCCTATCGATGCCATAACGTCCGATGTACCGACCATAATTCATAAATACTCGACAGAAAAAATTAACACAATACAAAACATTTTTATAGCACTAACAAATACGCCCTATCGTATATATATATACACCCAGACTCATTCTAGGGTATTAGTAACCCTATCTCTAATGAGTTTATTCCCATCAGGCTAAAGTATTTCTAAACCAAAGCTCTGATACCAACCGTGATGACCCACCTTTTTGGACGGTTTAAACTGGCAATAAACCACACAAGTCTAACTCAAACCATTCGAAAGGGTAGATTATCAATGGGGTAAATAAGAAAATAAGAGAAAGAAGGAAAGCAAAACACAGAATCTCGCACCGGAATGACAAAATATAATAATCAAATAAATAGTTCATGAAGCTGTTTTACAATATACATTTGATTACACAAATTTTACACAAAATCAGAGTACAATCAACAAGCATACCAAAATAATGCAGTGGAATAATAACAGTAAATACGATCTAGCAACTACATCTCCATCTTTAAGGAATAATGTCTTTAACACTGAAATACTCAAGCTGATTCGAGTTTAATGAAAAGGCAAAACACTCGAGTCGGAACTAAAAGTTCTAGTGTAAGTTAAATCAATAACAAGTAAATATAAGTGTAATAGCTTCAGAGATGTTTACGTGGTTTTCCATCTCCTATCCAGTGTACAACGTGAGCGCAATAACTTAAGAGATGTTACGGGATTTTCCATCTCCCAAGGAATCGTCAAACTATCTATTTGTAGTAAAATACGCTATATATGTAGTGTCCATCAGTAATGTAAAGTATTAATATAGCATTAAGGCTTTACATTGATCCCCCTTAACACATTTTTAAGCAAGTAGTCTATGCAGGTCCTGTAACACAACCAATGAAGTCGGTAGCAGTGAGTCTCCTATAGGTACCATACTAAAACAAAATCGTAGTAGGCGCGTATAAGGATAAAAGTATGACAAGGCACGTGAGGCAATACCCAAGGTAGGATTCTACAAGTTTACCCTTTCTGGCTGATCGTAACACATCGCCGTAGCGACTGTCGACCGAGTCCACTACCCCCAAAATCAAATCAAGGTGCACCGATCAAGTCAAAATCAATATAGTAATACGAAGGGGTGGAGCTCCTAAAGGTAGCTAACCCCTTGGCGAGACATAGGCTCCTATTTTAGTCATTTCAAATTGACACAAGTGTCGGGGTCATCCATCAGCGTTCTCTTTCTTCATTCCAGTAAACATCGCCAATTCAACCTCTACATTCTGGATAACATCCACCGCGTACGCAATTGTTAAAGTGCTTCGGGTATTGACAGAGTGTATGCCAGTATTCGGCCCCGGTCTCTTTAACAACAAAACGTCATTTTTCACATCAGTTGATACTTTTATATTTCGAAAACGATTCATACTTGCTATTAAAATGTCATATTCGCTTCAAAAAATCATTTCAAAATAGGGTATACCTTCATATCAAAACATTCATAATTAAATCAATGATTTAAATCTAAATAATTCCCCTCTAAAACAGTTTGACACTACTACAAAACAGGCCATTTGCATCGGTTGTTTACCCCCTTTTTGCATCAGTTCAACAACCAATGCATATGCAACCGATGCAATAGGCTTAACACTTTTGCATCAGTTCTGAAACCGATGCAAAAAGGTCCTTTTTGCATCGGTTGTTACTAACAACTGATGCAAAATATCATGGTTGGTTGCTTGGACACAGCCTCCATGTTGCATCGGTTGTAATGAAAACCGATGCAACAAAGGAACTTGTTGCATAGGTTGTTGTTGAAAACCGATGCAAACTAATCCCTCTATTGCATCGGTTTTTTATAACAACCGATGCAACTAATCCCTCTATTGCATCAGCTATTTATATCTTATGCAAAAAAGCCATTCTCAGAAACCATTATTACAGTACTCAAATATACTATATATATTATTGATTATAACAAACAATTATTGCATGCAATATTACAATCATTCAAAATTAAATTTGATGGCGAATACATAATTAGATTTAATACATAATCATTCAATATTACAATTAATAACTTCATACTTTGCACTACATACAACCTGAACAACAATTACAACAACACTCCATCTTCCTTTCCATACTCTTCACAGTGCCAAACACATCACCGCAACCCCCAAAGCCAACATCTATACTTCATAACTCACATTGTCGTGCACAAACAAACTCATACCTAGTTGCATAATGCTGCAAATTCCACTTCTTCAAATTCACTGTCCATTTACTTTACCATTCAACAACCTGCACTGTGAATAGTCACAACAAACTGCCATATACCTTTCAACAACATCCTTTTCACATTACCTATCACTCGAACACTTTTTCATTTCATTTCCCTGTGCATTTCATTTGCCTGTGCATTTCATTTCCTACCTTCTAACCACCATCACATATACCATCTACCATCACACAAGCCAATCCATCAACCTGATCAATATCACCTTGCTTCAAAGCCTCCTGCACATTCCTATTTCTTCACATATATTTCTTCACATTTCTATTTCTATTTCCAGAAACATCGCTTCATCAACATATCCATCAACAACTTCATATCACTTACTCAAAAACATGCAATGCCACTGTCTTCACTGATCCTAGCAGCACCATTCACTTCAAACACACTGCCATCTACTTCCTCCTACACAACTGATCATCCACCACCATACACATTCATCACAGCTTACCACCTACTACATATCACAAGATTTACATCTACCATAACTGTCAACCACATAACTTCCACACCCACTGCCTGTTCTCCCCTCTCATAACATTCCGAACACACCCTGCAACTACCATCCGCACTGCCTCATGCAAAACCAAACATCATAGAACAACAACATCGATCAAAACAGTTATTGCACTCTGCATCAAAACACACTGCCTAATGAACATCCTCTACTTAGCATACCCACACCTGACCCAAACACAGTCCAGCCACCTGCTATCATCCGCCTAACAGCGTTCAGATCTTCAAAGTACAACCAATATTAAACTCAATTGGAATTTACTTACTAAAAAGTGTTTGTGGAGTTCTTGGATGACTAACAGATATATTCACTTTAATTACAATAAGAAACTCTTCACCTGATCAAAGCACAATGAAATTACCTGAACGAAGTCGCGAACCCAACCCTTTCACCTTTAATCTAGACTCTCGAGCATCATGACAACACCATTGCACTTCCTCAAAAATCGAACACCTGAACACCACAACGAAATCATGTACATTACGATGAGCTTTTCCACCACCATTTGTCGCCACATTTATCTCTTGACTTTGTACTCTTCTGCTCGTGCTCACATTCTGTTAGATAAGGTCAATCAGTATTTGCCAATTACAAGTGTCTATGTGTACGCATCTGTCTCATTATGTGTACTGTCAAATTATGTGTAATCAGAATACATGAGCACCTGTAAGAATTCTAGCATTTGTTGTTCGATGGTTCCACACATTGCTAAGGTCTCCACGTATATTGGTCGAGTAGCACCCATGCGGTGAGCACGACTAATCACTTGTTCCTCCATGCTGATTACATGTAACAATGTTAAATGACTTCAAAAATAAACAAATGAACATGAAGTATAAATTATAAACAATCATATCCATGGAAGCATGTATATGTCGTTAGGATTTAAAGGCAAGACCGTTTACAACATGAATCGATCTAGAGTATGTATTTTTGGCTTCAGACATCATCTGGCCTATTAATTTATCTACATCTATACAAAATAATAGTATTTATTTTTGGCTTCAGACATCATCTGGCCTATTAATTTATCTGCATCTATACAAAAGAATATTTTTGAACTGAAGAGGTGTAAAGGTTTATTAGTTTAGCAATATCATCCAATGAAGTTGTGAACAATGAAATATACAGTTATTTTGATTTTCAGTTGTGAACAATGAAACTTCATCAAACGCCCCTCTACGTATCTTTTGTTATTTTTAATCTGTACAAAACTAGTCATTAATTAAATCATAGCAATGTAAATTTAAATAAGCATACATTCTTAATCCCCATGAAATTTAAACTATTGACCTCGATTAATGAATGTGGAACTCGACTTTACTCAAGTGCTCAGCAACTGCTATTCTATTTCCTATGAACATTCTTGCCATGAATCGTAGTGCTTCTTCGAAATGATCTACTTGCTCTTCAAAATGGTAATGCTGCCCCTGAATTTCATAATATTTCATTTCTTAGGCAATTAGCTTTTAGGTTAATATTATGAGAATGCTTTACTATTCAACTTTGAATATAATGGCAATTACCAGGTTGTTTCCAGACTCTGCTCTGATACCTGCAGCCCCAGAAGCAATATTGAAGCCTCTCAGTACTTCAGTTCTTCTAGCATTTGCATAGGCTAGAACTAGTTGTCGAAAACCCAGCAATCGAGCTGCATAACGTTAACATACAAGAAAGGCAAATTTGGTAAGAGGCTGATATTGTTAAAATTATTCATTTAACTGTCAAACAATAAACAGTGAACAATAAAACAGAAAAAAATGAAAGGGGATGAAAATTAGAACATAAACAACATACAGTATAATATCTCATCAAAAAATAAGCTAAATTAAGGTTTTAATTTGCTAACAGTATAACATACAGTATAATATCCATAGACTGAGATTTTCCTTATTTTTTTTCTTTTGAATGTTAAGGAAAAATGCAATTTTTGGAAGAATATGTAAACTTATGGTATCTCATGTCTGTAATTTACTTCTTAGAGATGAAAATTAGAACATAAACAACATAGCTGGTTAGTCATATCTAAACTAAGCTGAGATATCCAGATTTCGTATGAAAAAAAAGTATTACCTTAACGAAATGAAGAAAAAATACTACTGTCGTTCTAATAATTAATCAAGATATGAAGAAAAAATGGATTTATATGTATCTTCATTCTGATCATTTCATTCTCCAATAGTAAAGCCAAAAACTACTTGTTCTCAATGCGATTAAGTTCGCTGAATTTTAAACTAAAATAAGAAACGTGCACAAAAATGCATGGCAAAACTGTGTTTAAAACTGTACTAATTAGAAAATTGGCATCTTATATGTTACATGAATATAAAATAATATTATTAATATGTGCACAAAAGAAATATAAATACATGAAACATTGTAACAAAAGTTAAGCTGAAATATAAATATTATTTATATGTGCACCACTGCCCTGCTTTATTTAGTTTATAGTTGAAAAGTGTTCGTGATACATCAGCACATTGTATAATCTATTTTCAAGGCAACTAGTATATATCTAAGTACAAATAAACCAAAGACAGAAGATTACTGATTATTTATGTAGGCCTAAGTACAAAAAAATCAGCATGTCAGAAGATTACTTCTATTGGCACATGTGAAGAAGCTGTCAATGCAGTAATTACAAATGCTACACCAATCAAGGACAGAATTAACTAGATTGACGCTGACGAAACTTATTAAGCTATATTTAATATGCTCTTTTATACTATACTAAATAATTGAATACAGTTACAAGTTACAGCAATGCAATTCCTATATTTGTGCAGAAATTAATGGCTGAATTCATTTTCTAATGCTAGTAGAAGAGCCAAATTGTGGAAGTTCATAAGGAGCTTCTAAGTTAAACCAAACCGTATGAAGTTGTAAATAGGAACAAATAACAAGTAATAAGTAATAAGTAATAACTAAATTCTTTAGTTTAAACCATTATTTTAAAATCTGACGATTTTAACATTATGATTTAAACTTTAAAAAACCTACAAATCCATCAGTTTATCTTATTAATGACTCTGGCTCAGATCGTTATCTAAGACATTTATATAACACAACTGTCTGCATACTATACATATAATCATCGGTGCAATAGTTCTTTCAAGCAATAGTTTTCAAAAAAGGAGAATGTAGAAGGTTGTGTCCAAGGCTGTATAAGAATACTCGTTTAACACAGAACAGTTAAGATGTTCATCTGCTTTAGTAGTTTCAGGATTTTAAGAATATCACGATAACATGAAAGATCATCAATAATAAAGGACGTACATCTTCTCTATTAATAATGTAAATGTAATGGAACATGTTATTTTGAAACTTTTTTTACCGTAAATCAATAGTTACCCTTCAAAAACTAAATATGGTCAAATAATGACTTAACAAAGGACACGTGTGCCTTTTCATGTAAAACTCTTTCTTCCAGCAAACAAAAGAAACAGAATTGATAGTGAATGGTAATTATTTTAACTAAAATGACCAAAACAAAATACAAAAACAAAAATTGAATGTTAGGTTTAGCATATGTTAAGGGGATTGGACTCAATACCTCTTAACAACAACTCAAGCTAAAAGTCTTACCACTTGAGATAAAATTTAAAACTTCAATGTATTTTCATAGAAAGACAAAGTAAAGATTTTGCACAGCATAAACATAATTTTTCAATAAAATTTGTATCACATGCATAACATTATATATTATATAATTCAGATTTATTTTATTACCATAAAAAATATTTCAAAAAAAAAATACAAATAAGTCACAAGCAAAGTATAGTGCAATTTGAATATAATAGAGTATATTTCAAATGTATCATTCAAAATTACATAGGCGCAATGTCTGTGCAAAGTACTAATGTGAAATAATATAGTAACACGTATTTATCAGTAATCCCTTATATAAAAATCATCAACCCCCAACATAACATAACAAACTAAGAATAAGATCAAAGAAGAATGAAAAATATATGAAGAATCTCACCTTAGTTACAGGCACACAATAGAACTATTGAGTTTCAAAACACCTCACCAAACACTACACATCATCCTAATACCCCATAGTCAAATGAGGAAATAGAAACAAAGGATACAAGCAATGAATCTACGACTAAGGGAGACAGTAGTAAAGCAGCTAATAAAGGGAAACAATAAGCATATATCAATGTTACTACAGAAAATAAGTTTGGAATACTTAGCTCGGATAAAGAGGAGGATTCAGAAGATCAATCTGCTTAGCTTGAACAAGGACTTATAAGCATTTGGATATAACTCCGGCTTATAAGCATATAAGTGTTGAGATTTTTAAAAATCTTACAGATGTATAAGTTGCATTCGAGAGCTGAATAGTTTCCTTAAGATGCTACCAGTTAGCTGATTCTTGTTGAAATGGCTTTTCATTGATATATGATAGATGTCAGCTAAACTAGAAATGCAACCAACTACTTATTATTTCATCACCGTTTAAAAAAATTGTACTTACAAATGCTTAGCATTACGGAGTTGGTCGAGCCCTGGCGATTTTCTATTTGAAACCGGTATTGTTCCACTGATTTGATTGTCTGCTATATAAAACCAGTACAGGTTTGATAGCATGCCAAATGAAGGAGGAATTGTACCACTAAACTTGTTTGAATTTAAAGCCCTGAAATTAATTTTGGTAAGAGTTTCATTAGTTTCTCAAATTATTTACATTGAGAATGACAATGAAGTATTTACAAAAATGAGAATTTTGCCTGTTCACTTCCATCCAAACATTGTTCCATCCAAACCACTCTTCTCTGCACAGTGATACAACTTATTGCCTTCACATTGCCTCTATTCTATCCCATACCCACATCGCTGACCTGCTTCAGACCATCCATCCACCATTGCATCTGACCTTGTCCACCATCTTGCTTACAACATTTCACATAACCACTCCCTGCTTTCCTTTCATACAATAGACAATACTTCCATCACAACTAACTTTCAAACCACACGAGCACCACCATTACCTTTATAAACTACTTCACTACATCATTTGACAACCCCACAGTACTGCCTACAAACGATTTCAAATACATATCATCCAACAAACTTCAATACCGACCATCGCCTGAACCAACATCGCCTACGACCCTAGCAGATCCAACTACGACCTCATTCACCTCCACTCACCGCCCCAATCGAACTCCTACAACATCACCAACCAACATCAAACTCGAAGCCCTATCGCAACCTCACCCAGTTCGATGACATTGTTCCCCAGCTCCTCATCCAATCGCCTGTAATTGCTTCAATCACTACCCAAATCACCCAAAGCGACTACCATCGTGAAATCGCTCTCGAATACGAACTTTGGAATCTATAGAAATTGATCGCTTAACTGTGGAATCTCGAATACAAACTGTGGAATCTATAGCAACTCGAGAAACCATTTTAGGGTTTTTTTTAAAGCAGGCGAATTATTTAGAGAAAAGAATTGGCCGGCAAAAAATAATTGGAAAGGCAGGATGTAACATGTGAGCAACTAATAACCTAAATAATATTGCATCGCCTCTGCTGGGGAACCGATGCGAAAATTATTATCTTGGACGTAGTTGCATCGGTTGACTTTAAAACCGATGCGACTAAAACTATTTGCATCGACGTATTTGCATCGGTTGTTGGTGACAACTGATGCAAATTTGATTTTTAATTACCTATTGCTTTCCACGTACCAATTACATCGGTTATTAAGACAGAACTGATGCAAATAGTTCTATTTGCATCATTTTTTACTTCAACCGATTCAAATGAGGCGATGCAAATGGCCTGTTTTGTAGTATTGTGAATATTGAAAATGGTTTTGAATAATTAAAATAGTTTGAATATTGAAAATAGTTTGGATAATTAAAATAGTTTTAATATTGAAAAATAGTTTGGAATAATTAAAATAGTTTAATGATTGGAAATAGTTTTGAATATAAAATAGATTTTAATATTGAAAATAGTTTGGACAAATAGTTTATATATTAAAATAATTTGGTTATTAAAATAGTTTATATATTAAAATAGTTTATATTAAAACTGTTTCGCCCTTTTCAAAACAATTTGAACTCATGTTCCCATTTCAAATCACAACAAATTCAACTTTTCAACTTCCAATTTCAAGTCAACTTCATATTCAAATTTCGATTTATATCAGCCTCAATTCAAGACAATTTCAAACTTTACATCAAATTCAATCTAAACAGTTCTATTCAAATGGCTGAAAGTCTCAATTCAATTTCTCATTTTTAAACAATTTTTGTTTAAATCCATTTCACGTCCAAACTTGAAAATACCAATTTAAAACCATTTTAAATAAAGTAAATTCGAAGTTTAATTAAAAGTTTAACCTTCCAAATAATTCACTTTCGATAAATTCAAGTCATATTCCAATTTCCACTTTAAGATTTCAAATTAAATCCTTAAACAATTTCATTTAAACCGTTTCAATTTCAACATTTTAAATCTCGAACTATAAAATAATTTAATTCATATAGATCCAATTTTTATTCTCTTTAAACAATATCATTTAAACCAAATAAAATTTAAGGTTTGAAACCATTTGATTTAACCAAATCCGGTGTCCGTATATAATTTTCTACCCTATGGCCAAGTGATTAGTTATTTCAATTTAATTTCATGTATGGGTATATATCATTTCAATCCAAACTTAAATGACATAGGTATATATTATTTCAACCTATTCTTAGTTTATTTGATATAATTCAAATGACCATTTATAGGATGTTAAATAATAAATGGGGTAATAAAGGGAATATATTAAAATAAATAACAACCACACATACAACATCTTAATCAATAGACATCCAATTGCAATAAACATCCAAATCAACCAATATATCATAACAATTACAAATTATCAATTGACGGTTTTTAACAAGCAATTAAATTCAATATTAATTTAAATGTCAATTTATTTCAATATAAAATTCAAATTAAATTTAAATGAAAATTTAAATTGCCAAACAGCAATCCATAAAATTCATATCACTTCATTATTTCAATTTAATTAACATCAAAAAATTTAGTATTGCATGATTGGGTTAAATCACTCACCTTTGATTTAAAGCCCATTAAAAATCAAATAAAAGCCCAAAATCTCAATTGTCTCCAAATTTAACCAAAATAGTTTCATGTCGTTCGGAATTTTGATACAATTCCAACGGAAGAAACCGCGTGTCAATCCGAGTTCGTATGCAAAAGTTATTGATGTTAGAAGGTTTGAAATTTAAATTAAAATAAAATATAAGGGCAAAATAGTAATTAAGCTATCACCTCCTTAACCCTAATGAGACAGCACGATATCGAACTAGCACAAGTTACAGCCGCCGTCCAGCAAACTCCCACCGCTGCGCCTACGTGTGCTTTTACCCAGATCCGACCCCTTTACCAGAAATGCCTCGACCAGGCGCCCCAACTGGCCAAGCGCGGCGCCTCTCGCCGTCGCTAGACAACCCGCCGCTGCACGTGAAACTTGGCCAAAGATCATCGATTCTTGTAAGGACTCGATTCTTCGACTTCCGAATATCGACATCAATACGTCCACTGTATCGACTGTCGAGCCATCGAATGCCGGAAAACCGAATTCTTAGGGTTTAAGAAAGAAGAGGTAGAAGAAAAGATAGAAGAAAAAGAAAGAAGAACAACAGAACAACATCAGAAACAGAAACAATATCAGAATCTCACATATCCCAGCGGAACAATATATAATAGATAATCACTAGTCTTTTAAAACAAAGAACTATATCAGTTTATACATACATCAATCAGAGTCAATACACAACAGTGGACAGTTATATAAACTTGTCCTCATATAGAATACACAGCGGAATAATACAAAAATATAGGTGATACATTTCGCCATCCAGCTTGCTTCCAAAGCTCCAGAATATCCAGAATATCCAGAATATCCTGATAACATAACTCTAGGCTGCCCGTGTGGAAATTGGTGGGCACCCAGAGTTTAGAAGGGAAACAATAAACTTCGAGTCAATCATGGTGACTGGTGTGAGATCGTAAAACAGTTATTTTTCACAAAGAAAATAAAACAGATTCGCAATGCTTTTGGAAAATGAAACTACCATAAGACCTCCCGCCACACACACAATGCAAACGCAGAATTGGAGGAGATTTCTTCTTATGATAGTCAAAGATGCTTACTACGCAAAATCAAATCCTTTTGATATTATTATTAGTGAATAGTGTAGAAAACATTTCGAAAGTAAAATATAAATCTTAGCCGGCATAGGTACCATTATAGTATGCCTACTATAGCTACCATATTAAATGGCAGGTTCTATAACTAAAACCGTACAAGGCTCGTATTGTTTCTTTGGATTTCCAACAAATGGTCAGGCCAAGGAACTTCCCATTGCCACATGGAAACGCCTCTGGAATGACATCCCGAGAAATAACCTAACATTACGGTTAGATCTCTGCCAACACAAGGCCGGGTTACCCCTAACTGGGTAACTACTGACACGAATATGTCATCCCCCGATCGTAACCGATCTATATCCGAGGATCCTCGATTTCCAACAACCACATAAGAATAATAATGCAGCAACCACATAGGTTAAGTATCTGGGCTCCATACCATGATACCACCTCTATCCAGAAGGAATGACATACACTAAAGGGGCGCTACCCCCTAATAACCTTGCCGCATCTTTCCTGTTTTGACCATTTCCGGGGTGTGAGGTCCGACGAAGTCTCATCCACAAAGCTACGCTTTGTCACAAAGCCATGCTTCGGGTCAAACAAATGATCAAAGAAATGATCACAAAGATAAATGATCAAACAAACGATCATATCACAAATGATCAAACAATGATCATTTCACAGCAACACTCAGCATGCCATGTTACCAAATTGGGAATATATCGCTGATAAATTTCAACTACATAACCTCTAAGCTCGTACGTCTCAGAGAAGGGTGTTAAGCTAAGAGAATAAATTCTCCGCCACCAACAGAAATGTATTTGAAAGAAATCAGCTTTATATCTCAATTTTTAACGTCAGACACACAACCATACAAGTCTGTTCCGGGATCGAACAGAACCGAAGGCACTTCTCACGAAGCCCTTGCAAATCCGGATAATTTTCTAATCACGTCCGGACTTCCCGTCACTAAGGGTGATAAAACCTCTAAATCGGAGATCAGTCGATGTAGAGTAACTCGACGGTAATCCTTCCGTTTTAAAAAATATCCGATCTTCAACACCGGTCATCAAATGCAATTCATAACGACGTATCACATATTCGGAATGGGACCCGAATAGTGAGCGCTTATTCAAAAATAAGTGTGGCATTCAAATTCATCCAATTCACAACAAATACCTATTCAAGGTAATTATTGATAGTCGGTTATTTAACTATCAATAAAGATGCGCAACATCATCAGATTCCAAAAAAATTTCCAAATTATTTATTTTCCAAAATATCTCTACTAGATATATAATTTCCACACTTCAAAAATAAATCGATATTTATTTTTAAAACGAATTCCCATTTCTTTTATAAATTCCATAGTGAATTTATATTTCAAAATATCTACTTGATATACGATTTTCAAATCGATTTCAAATATTCAATTTCAATTTATCTTTACAAAGATAAATTCTCAAAAACGTTCATTTCATATTGGAAAAGCATCTCCATACTTATTTAATAATAAGTAATTCACAAATCTATTTATTTTCAACATTTGAAAATATTCGATATACTTAAATCAACATTAAGTATATATTTCATTCTTTAAGGAAATCTATTTGAGTCAAAACGAATGTTACGTAAAACATCGTTACGACGACTCAAAATCACTAGTATAGGGATTCCGATTTAAGATAGATATATAAATCCCAATACTACATAAAAAAAATTCTTTCAAAAATCATTTACTATAACAACAGTGTTATAGTCCACCATTTCCTTATTTCTCGAAAACGTCTATTTCAACAATGAATGTTGAAATCTATGATTTCGATATTTAACACATTTTAAAACATCGTTAAAACAATTAACTTCATTTTTAATGTCACTTTTCCAAAACATATCCATTTCACTTAATAATATATTCACTGTCCAAAATCGTGAATATACTTCACTAACCAATCTCAATATTTCCTACACATTTTATTTCAAAGATTATCCACTGTCCAAAATCGTGAATATACTTCACTAACCAATCACAATATTTCCTACACATTTTATTTCAAAGATTATCCACTGTCCAAAATCGTGGGTAAAATTCCCTTAATAACCTTCTATATTAAATTCATCAAATTTGATTGATTTTCGAATTATAAAACAACGTTTATAAATTCTATTTCTATTTTATAACAACTTTGATTTAATAAATCTCCTTTTTATTAACTTCTATAATTCACTTATCAAAATAAGTGATTTCGGATTTATAAACAACATTTATAAATCACATTTATACTTCATAAAAATTTCAACTTATAAAATCATTTTATTTCACAACATCTATTCATTTTATACTTCTCAATATAAATCTATTAATTTCATTCACGTATGAAATCCATTTATACTTCATTTTAACACTTATAAAAATTCGTTTTATAATTACAATATTTTGATTTATAAATATTGACTTTATAAATCTTTTAAATAAACCGTTTAAAATACCTTAAAAATCTCAATTTAAACCATTTTATAAATAAATCAGCTTCTATTTCAAAAATATCACTTTGGTTATATTTCACAAAAATCTTAACTTTTATAACTTTAAAATTTTAACGTTTATAAATCAATTCAAATAATTAAATAAAACGTATACTTTCAAATAATCACTTAAAAATCTCTTTTAAAATCAACATCGTCCTTTTTAAACTCCAAAAATGGATCCGATGATGCAACAGCACCAAATAATCAATCACGACGACAAACATCATATATCAATATGATAATCAACAAATATCACAATATCTGTAATCAAATAAATACTGGTGATAAATCCAGTTGGATCCCTCCAACCTGTTTCCCTGCATCCACAGATGTTAGCACAATACCCATTCCAGTTCGAGGTGGAATATCGCGGTATATGGGATTTATAAATATATCATCCGCTTACTAACGGCGCAATAGGGTCTCATCCGCTATACAATGCGGGAAATCAATCAATCCAATATATACATATGCCAATTGTATATATTGCTATATATATATAGATATATCCTACTATATCTAATATCACATCCAAACAGTCAATCAATCAAATCAATAACTGTAAAACCCAATTTTCATTCGAGTGAGAAAATCTCACCTTTGATTTAATCTGCAGTCTATTGCCATTCATTTCCATTCCAGCTTGTTTCTCGATTTTTAGACCTTTTATAACATTATATAGTTAATTAACATTTGAATAAATCCAATAATTAACTAATATTTTCTTATTTATTATCATTTACCTATTTAATTTAGCTAATTATTAAATTTAAAACTAACCCCTTTTAAATAAATTAATTAGTTAACCATTCAATTTTAACTAAATAATTATTATTATTTTAAGTGGAAACCACATCCGATAAAATGATCTTTACGAGTTTCAAAAAAACCAACTTTTATATAAATTTAACAACATTTACAACTTCTATATTACCCAAATCTTTCATATTACATATACTATATTTGGAATTAAAATGGTTTTTATCTTTTACTGTGAATATCCCAAAACAGAAATTTCTTTCCTGTATTATATATACACATATATATATAATTTAAAAATAATAATAATAAAAATACCTTCAAGAATCACTGACGCAGACTGCTTCAAAGATCATTTTCGAATCCTTTCAAATCTACTCCAATTTCACTTAGATCCACTTCGAGAATCCGTAAAACGACTTCAAGAAATACTGAACCCAATCGGTTTTCGAGATTATTCAAGTTCACCGACCCTATCGCGAAACCCTTCTCCTTCAGCATGCCTCGAACGGACGAAATCGTCGACCCTAGAACTCCACAAATCACTTCCGTATTCGAAACGAAGGCCACGCTCGAAGAAAAGAAACGAACCCTAGATTTTTCCCTCCACTGTTCGTGAACGAGCTCGCGAATTGATGCCCTATCTTTGCCGCGAGGTCGATGATTCTCGCGACCATCAGATCGAATGCAAGTTCGATATGGCGTTGATGCCGCAAGCCTTCCCAGATCCAAGAGTTGATCGCCTAAGATTTCGAGCGTCGAAAGAAGGTGAGGAGATGAACGCGATTTTGAATGAAGGAGGCGGCCATTATTTTTAAGTTACAAAAATTTATTTGAAAGGGAAGGAGGATTTTCGTTTATAAAAAAAAATGGAAGGAAGGCTCGATTATTCATTTATATATTTTTTCTCCCGTATGCTTTTCGAAAGGAACGAGAAGGAACACGTGATTTTACTTTTGGGTAGGGCAGCATTTCAGAAGTAGGGTGGCTGGAAAAGATAGAAAGGGGCTGATGTATTGACTAGACCAATACAATTATAAATTTAAATTTTAAATTCGATATAAATTTCAACCGCATTTATCCACCGTACGACCACACGACAATCCTGAATGCTACGAAATTTGAAATCCGATAATAATACGATATTACGGACCCAATGAAACTAGTTTCGTCGAATTCCGAGACTGCGCCTCGGACGGCTATTTTTAAATATCGATTCGAACAATAAAATTCAAAACTGAACAGAACAGTTTCAAATTCAATTCTGAAAGTTCTATTACCTTTAGAATTATCAATATAAATTTCCTAAGCCTTTGAAATATTTTTAATCAGCTCAAAACTGAAGATTCAAATTTTTATTCAACATTCAATAGATTAAATTTTAAAATTTAATCGCTATTATCAAAGTTATATTGGGGATTCAAACTAAATCATCGTTCAAATATTTAAAATTAATTAAATGTTTTCAATTTAATTTGTTCAAAATTCTGGGTCGTTACAATTCTGGTGAAATCGGGCATGCTTGCGACGATCAATTCCGATAGATGAACTCCACTAATCGCCCTCTTCACTCCAGCGCTTCCCGATCGTCGAATGGATGACAATCCATCGTTGAATCCAAACCCTAGAATGGACAGTCGAGAATGTTTGACTGATTTCTAGGCAAATGGAGCCTCCAATCGAAAAACGAATTGCAGATGCAGATTCCATTCGTCGAGAGCTTCACGATGGTATATTATATGACAGTGTTTGAGCAGTTTGAGTTTTTGGAGTTTGATTTGAAATCAATAATTTGTGTTTAGGATAATCTCCATTGGAAGAAACAGATTAGAACTAATTTGTACGTACAGAAAATAGAATAGAAGGCTACTTAGGTTTATAACAACATATATATATAGACAAAGATGGACAGGAATGGATGGAACAGATTGATTGGGTCAAAGCGATAACAAAGGCCCGAAAAGCCCGTTTCGTTCCCTAAACGAAAATAGGTCATCCTATATATCGAAATATAGGTTTTCAATATTTTTAAACTTAATGAAACTAATTTCAAACCCTAATTCTATTGTATATAGAAGTTAGCTTTTGAAATCAAATTATATTTATTTTTACGCGTTAATTAAATGAATTATTATTAAATTGATTTAATCATTTTTAAATTCCAAATTAAAAGTTTTATATCATCATTTTGATTAAATTGAAATTAATAATATTTTAAATATTAAAATTTCATATTAAATCCAAGATTTCAATATTAAATTAATTTCAATGTTAAATTACAATTATAGTAAAATCCGTTCATTATAATTTATATTTCAAACAAATTATTATATTTTGATTTAAATCCTTATTGTTAAATCAACAAATACCTTATGTGTTAATTAAACATAAGTTTCCATTTTATTACACTCATCGCTCAACAGTTAACGTCTTTGCTCATATTAATTGGAATACTTAATTACATTAAATTTCATTGATTTCCAAATTAATTTCTAACGGATTAAATAATAAGATGAGAAATAGAACAATAATTACATTTAAGTGATTTAAATGCAATTATAAATTTATTATTTACAAATAAGGTAAATAAATTTATTTACTAAATAATTGATTTCATATTCTATATTAAAACCAATTTTAGTTAAATAACATATAATTCCACCATTAATTTATCATTTATTTTATTCCTCATTAAACTTTACAATTACATTCCAAATTAAACTTTACAATCACAATTGATTGAAATTACATTAAAAAAGTTGTCAATTACATTCAATCAATATCATTAAATTATATTATAATAATTTTTTTCATTAATAAATCATAACTTTTAATTTCTGACAATAATAAATTCCAAAGTCTTATTTAATTCAATATTTTTAATTATCAAAAATACGGGTCGTTACATTGGATATGATAAGTGAAATCCTTAGGAGAGGTCCGCTTCGAGTTTGAGGTATTAAGTGGCTATGGTAGGGTCCACCTCTTTCATAAATGAAATATTAAGTGACCTAATATGATTTCTTAAGATGTCAGTTAGGGAGGACCATGTTGGGACTCACCTTGGGGTTAGGTCTTAAATGACGAGGATCGACCTATTTTATAGATCTGAAATGAGCAGAGTTTGCCTAATGCCTAGTAGAAGGGATAGTAAGTGGTTTGGGCTACTCTCTCACATCATAGATGATAGTGCGTTAGAATTCCTGACCGGAATGGCCTTCAGGCTTACAGAGGGAACTAATGATATAGCTGAAAGAGTGGTTAATGCATGATAGTTAAATTATTAGTAAGCTATGTGTGGGAGTTAAGCGGTCTCTAAGACCAATTGATTTAGGGTGATCATTGCATTTGATATCAGAAGCTGACCCGCTTCGGGATTGGGGTATTAAATGGTCGTTGGGTCTGCCTCTTTTCCTAGTTAAGAAGTATTAAGTAGCTGGCAATCTTTAGATAGTGAAATACTTAGAGTTATATACATACGTATATAGGCATATGTATATATGTAGTTGTGCCTTAGGTAAGGATAAACATATCAAGGCGTACATGTATTAACTAATTAAATAATAGACATAATATTAAATAGAAGACAAATCGGTATAAATTTATGTTATGGGTAATGTATGTAAATTTTTCAGTCACCAGAACATTGTTCTAACCCCTCTCTTAATTACAACCCACATGATAGATTTAGAAAAACATATCACTAGCCCTAATGGAATGGTTGAGGAGAGTTATTCCTTTTCATGCTCGATATTGGTGAGGCTTATGGATGTCTATGGGATGCAGTTGATTATGAAGTTGTAGCCTTGATTGGTATTTGATCTTGTTATCCTTTCTTTCCGCTATTAGTTTTATTTGATCGATTTTTGATATACTTATGTTTATTATAGGTTACCAAAACCAACAGTCTGTACCCTAATGCCAAACTCTACAAAATCTAACTCCGGGATGGTTGTGACCATAATTCAAAAGGATGAGCGAGGAGAATATGGGTTGAAAAAAATAATAAAATAAGAAATGTGGATGGAAAAGGTTCTAACTCTAAAATTTATAGGGCAATAAGTGTGCAATAAATAGGGAGTTATAATAATTTAATAAGGATATAAAAAGACTAATTAAAGTGATTATTAAGGTAATTATGGAGAAGTAAAGAAGTTTTAATTGAAAAAGTTGGATCAATAAATAAATGTCTTTAGAAATTGTCCAGTTAGAATAATAACCATTTATTTTGGACAATCAACATTTATAGAAATAGTAAATAAGCATGCGAGGTAGTAATTAATTAAAATGATGTAGTATAATTGTAAACATCTGAAAGTATATGATGATGAAAAAGAAAACTTAATGGAGAGGATAATTAAAGAAAATTTCTAAAATCCAATCCCATGTGAAAGAATTTTACAAAAATGATTTTTGAAAACTTCCTTGAAGTGTTTTGAATGGAGTTTTCAAAAGATATATTAAGAAGTTGTTTTGAAAAAATAAGAAAATTTGGAAATTCATAACCTAAAAAGTTGTGGAATCAATAGTTCTGATTAAGAGGTTTTTAGTAAAAAAAAAGTTTCCCATTTTCGAAGCTCTTAGTCTAAAAATCTATTGGGTTAAAGGCTTTTAGTTTAAAGATTTCAACAAAGGGGTTTTTTGTAAATAAATGTAAAATAGAGCATAAGTTGGACTTAATTTTTCCTATTTCATAAATTTGGAAGTTCTTTTCAAAATGGAAATGGAACTTTAAAAAATGAAATGGTGTAAAAGCCACTTAGGTTGGATGTGACGACCCGCACTCGGCACCCTCTGAATCCGACAATAAACCACACATGTCCGAACCAAAGTGCACCGATTACAGATAATCATGAGAAAGAAAAGAGAGGGTGAGAAGAAAGAGAGAAGAAGAAGAAGAAGAGAAGAGAAGAAGAAGAGAGAAGCAGAACCAAAACAATACAATCTCACATCGCAGTGGAATAACATATAATATAGATCAATAATCTTTACAAAGAAAAATTGTAATATACATAAATCAATATCAGAGTACACAATAAGTAATCATCAGCTTGGACAGTTATAATAACTTGTCCTCACAATGCTGACAATTTACAACAACAACAATCAATGCAGCGGAAAAATAAACAGATACGTGTATACGACATGAAGATCTCCAGCTCCCCTGCTGAAGCTCCAAAAGCACCAAATCTGAACCTGTAAATATACTCGGTCCGACCCGAGCATTGAAAGGGAAGAACGCCCGGATCAGTCTGGTAAACCAGCGTGAGAAAACACACCTCAACTGAATTTATAAAGTTATCAAAACTTTTCCTTTATCAAAACAAAAGGGATCTCGTAAGACCGAGTCGCAAATAAATACCGACAAGGTTTTTACCTTACGATAACCAAAACATTCATATCAAATTCTCTTATATTATAATAGTGTCTATTATAATATAATATTAAAATAGCTGAAATTGTTACATTATTAAATTCCAGCATACACCTTGTAATACAAGGCTTTCTACAATAGAAAATGGCAGGCACATATTACATTTTGGATTTCCTTACAAATGACTAGGTAAATGGACTACCTTTCCGAAAACTAGGTACACCTCTAGAGGGATGTACCTAGGGTCGAGATACTCGGTGCCTAAACCAACACAAGACCGGCCTATCCATACTTGGATAGTATCGAATATGTCATCACTCCGGTCGTTACCGACCTAAAATCCATGGCCACAATCATACACAACAAAAATCAGATACACGACGTCATAACATGTAAAGATATATCTAGAAGAGTGATGACATCTCCTAATGGGAGCGACCCATTTTAGCCTTGCTGCTTCTATCCCTGTTTCAGTCATTTTTCGGGGAGTGAGGCCAAAAAGGTATTGATTACCTTTCACATACCACATCATCTTTGAATGCCACATTGTCATTTCCGTTGACTACTAATTGCCTTCCACAAATATACAACCCTGGAACTCGTATGTCTCAAGGAGGGTGTTAAGCTAAGAGAAGTTGCCTTCTCTGCCACCACATGATGTACGTTTGTAAAAACCAATGTACGTAATCTTAGAAATGCAATGTCAGACACTTGTCCATACAAGTTGTCCAAGAACAGGACAAACCAAAGGTACTTTCCTACCACATCCTGTCGGGAAATCTCTAGGATTAGTAGCGAATAGTCCTTGCATTGGATATTTCATAACGAAGAGACTACTGCTACTATATGTATATTGGGATTTTAACCCCAAATGATCAACAAGCAATCCTTCACTATGAAAATCCTAAATATCAATATCATCGACCAACCTGCACAGTCATCGCATAAATGTTGGTCCGAAGTGGTTTTCAGATAAATCTGAACCCGGTTTCTTTGCACCAACAATGCAAAAGCGTTTCTCAATCTCACGCAGAAACTAAGTCTTATAGACTTATCACGTCTCCAACTTTCAACTTGCTATCCTTCAGCCAAGAAGGAAGCTCGATAGGTTGGAGTAATCACTCCGCACTACACGAATCAACATTCTCAACAAAAACGATAATCAAGCCTACACAGTCAGTTACGTACTAAGTGTACGACTAATAAGTTCCTCCATCAAGTTGAGGAACTAAAATGGCCAATTTTTATAGTCGGTTATATAACTAACAAAGGAACAAACAAAATCTAGCACAAAAGTAGTCATTGGGCCTGATTTCATTAATCGTTTATAATTCAAAACACTTCCCAATCATTCACTTCAAAATATCTTTAAAAAGATAATATTCAAAACTGTTTCACTTATTGGATTTTTGGAAAACATTTCCATATACTTATTTTAATAATAAGTAAATTCACAACTTATTTTATTTTCAAACCATTTAAACTCCATTTTATAATATCACTTTCCAAACCATTCATTTTTTTAAAGGATTATTCACGGTCCAAATCGTGAATATAATTTCTTTGACAAATTCATTGCTTATAAATATTTAATTTAAAGGATTATTCACTGCCCAAAATCGTGAATGTAATTCCTTTAGTAAACTTACATATTAAACTTATCAAATTAAATTGATTTCACATTTATAAAACAATGTTTATGAATTCTATTTATAATTTATAAACACTTCCATATATAAAATTCCTTTACTGACAAATTCCATTTATATCTCATTTATAAGTCAAAATCCAATTATAAGTTAATTACTTATAAATCTCTTATTTACAAGTTCATTACTTTCAAATCTTATTGTGTATAAAATCCATTATAAATTCATTTCTAAATTTCAATTGCAAATCCATATATAAATTTGATTACAATTCCATTTCTAATATTTATAAAACACCGTTTTATAATTCCATTACTTTTATTTATAAAATATCAATTTTATAAATCTTATATATAAACCATTTATAATAAGTCCAAAAATCTCAATTTAACTTATTTTACAAAATAGTTAACTCCATATTTCAAAAATCATATTTTGATTATATTTCACAAAGCCATGATTTTTATAACATAAAAATTATAACTTTTATTTATTTAAAATAAATCCATTTCTTTAATCATTCAAAAATTATATATTTTCAAAATCACTTTGAAATCCTTTTTAAATTGAAATCATCATTTTCATATTTTTAAATTTCCAAAATATGGCCAAATGTTGCAAAAGCGCTAGATAAAGGGATTCACATCAATCATATAAATCATGGCATCCAAATATCATATATCACCTGATAACAACAAATATAATAATATCTGTAAATAAAAATCAACACTGGTGAGGAATCCAGTTGGATCCCTCCAACCTGTAACCTACAACAAATATACATATTAGAAAATATGTACAATGCCCGATTCGAGGCAGACGCGCGTACAAAGGGTCATCCGTTCGTACACGGGAATGTATAGGGTTTCATCCACTAAAATATGCGGGAATATATCCAAAACAACCTATATATATCATATCTCATCCAAATGATCATCAACCATCATAGATAAATTTAATCTCACTTATATAAAAATATAAGCGAGACAGAGAGAGTGAGTTGTACTCACATTGGTTGTAGTCGTCGCGATAGCGATTTATTTCGATTAAAATTAAACAAGCGTTTAATTTTAACCAAAATTTTTACTAGCTCAAATAAATCTCAATCTAGCTCCATCGCGTAGTGTTCGACAATATGAACCCAATGCAACTTGTTTCGTCTGATTTCGACCTCATATGAACAAGTTATACAATTTATAAGATTACACGATTTTAAAACAAATAAATTTAAACTTTTTTTAATTTATTTAACCTAGCTCATCATGGTCGTTGATTTCAGAACAATAGAGCAGGGCCGCACGTTCCTTTCCTTCCTCCTTTCATTCCAGGCTTCACGCGTTTATTATTATTTTTTTCATTTTTTTAAGCACGACTTGAACAATCACGTGAAAGAGATTGTCGAGCCTCATCACCCCTCTCCACCGCCGCCTTGGCCTGAGCAAGCCCCCCCTACACCAGCGTACATACGCAAAGACAGGGTTGGACGAACCCATCACCTGCCATGCATTTAAACACCAATCGCCGCCACCTCGTGATGCCGTTGACGATCTCCACCGTCCATCTGCTTTGCCTTGTCCAGCTCTCCGCCTTGTTAGTTGAAGTCGTCGCCAGATTTTGCCTCTAGATGCCACGATGAACGCTGGCCGTTAGATCCTAGGGTTTGGAGGAAACAAAAATGGCGGATGTGACCTTGTTTGACTTTAGGGTTTTGCAAATGAAATGATAAAGGTCCTTTTATAGAAAATTTAAACGACACTATTCATCCGAAAACTTTTCGGACTCCAAACGAAGCGTGCCGTCAGGCTTTTATAATGTTTTATCCCCATTTCGAACACAATGGAATATATATCAGAAGCCAATTCCATTATATTTGGAAGATAGGTTTTCGAATCGACTTATTTTAATTAAATTTTACTTAAATAAATTTCTATGCGTTTCAGCTTCGCACGACCAAACCGTAAGTCTGATTGTCACGAAATTTGAAATCCTATAATAATATTACATTACAGATCTAATGAAACTGGTTTCGTCGAAATCCGAGACAGTGTGAAAAATGACTATTTTTATCCGTTAATTAAATATTAAAATTTCCAATTTCTATAAATTAACTTTAAATTCAATTTTAAAAGTTTACTATCACTATTCTAATCCAAATAAAATTTAAAACAACGTTAGAAATTATTTTTACTCGTTTTAGATTCAATATTCAATTAATTAACTGATTTAACTTATAATATTTATTTTTCAATATTTAAATCCAATTAAATATTCTAAATTCAGGCGACTGAAAAACTAGGTCGTTACATTCTTCCCCCCTTAAAAGAATTTTGTCCTCGAAATTACTAAGTACGAAAAGATGCTACAATTCCATTAAATTTTCAAAACAAATTAGTTGGAATAGATTACCAATTCTTTTAAGTGTTTAACTTTCACAAAATCAATTAGTTACAATTTTTTTTTGTAGTTATTAACTAATATCATTTCAAAATCAACTAACATCATTTCAAAAACCAACAAATCTCATTCAAATTATAACTCAAAAATCACATTTTTAGTTGTCAAAATTTTTCCAAAATTTCCAAAAAAATTCTAACGCCCTAAATTTTCAGAAAAATTCGCCATAGCCTCCTTTGCGCGGTTCAATCCAGAAAAATTACAATATATATAATATCACAAATATACATCTCATCTTCGAGGATGAGGCATCCCGTAGGGAAAAAAGTGTAAAAGTACGATATATAATCCGAGATATGTACCTTATATATTATTAGCGAGCATACGCGGCTAAATTAGCACGACAGCGAGCTCCAAATGCGAAGCATACGCCATCTGCCCCTACTAAACAATCAACAAACAAATGAGAATGCATATAGGTAAAGTAAAATCAACATATATAACATATACTATACAACTATCATATGGAAATGAAACATATGCAACATAAGCAATCATCAAACAACTAACATCCAACTAACAACCATCAACAAATTTACAACCAAATTGGTTCATAACCAAATCAATATTCATTCCAAATTTTATTAACATTCACTTGATTTGGTTTTCAATTTATTCACATTCACTAATCACAATTGATTATATCCAATTTAGATTGGATTCAATTTAGCTACATTCACTTTAAATTCAATTCATATTTACTTACTTTACATTCGACTAATTTATATCCAATCCAAATCAAATTTATTAACATTCATTTGTTATTTACATTCAACTTCATTTACATTTACATCCATTACTTAGTATATTTCTTATAATACTAATAACACTTATGATTTATTTTCTAAATCACTTACTTAAGTTCAATTTACATTTTTATACAACATTTCTAATGTTTATTATCAATCCACAACTTAAGTTTATTAAATTCTAATAGTAATATTTCCAATCATATTGCGTTTTACTAACTTATTTCATTAGTTTAATTCATTCATTACACCTATTCAATTGCTAACTTATTTTACAATCAAAGTTGAATTTCATTTAATAACCCAAATTCATATTCATTCTATTACCTCATTTCAATAATTCACTTTATTAATTTACTTCGATATCAAAATCAACTTCATTTAGTCTTACTTAAGTTAACTTGCTTTACAATATTCATTTTGTTTAACTTAACTTCCAACTTATAATTCAAATTTAGATTTCATTTCTCAACCTTCATATTTAACAAATAGAAATTTGCTTTACTTACTATTCTCTCAAATTATAAGTTATAAACTTATTTACTTATGTTTTCATGAATGTTTACTTATATTGTCTTCCATTTACCACTTATAATTCAAATTCATTTTATATAATCACTTAATAGCTTAAGTTCATATTTAGTTCTATTCGATTCATTTCAAATTCAATTCGATTCTATTCAACTTTGCTTACTTAAACTTCAATTCATATGATTCATTTTACTAACTCAATTTTATCTAACTTCACTTAGGTTAAAATTTTAATTTCATATCTCAAATTAAATTTTCTTATTTATACTAATTCCAATTATAAGTTCAAAACTTATTTTTCTTACAAATCAAACCATACTTGGATTTTAAATTCAAATTTGTTTATTACAACAAAACTTAAATTTTCAATTTACTATTGGTAGCAAATCCATCACACAAAAACTCGAAAATGATACTGATGATGCTGCAGACATCACCCTTATTATTTTCCAGCAACGATAGTGAATTCAGTGCTTTTTATTCCTTTTAAAATCCATTTGTTTATAAATCACATTTATAAATTTTATACTTATATAATTTCTCTTATTTCACTTTACTCATAAGTTCATTTCAAATATTATTTTTTTATCTTTGTTTAGATTCATAATAATAACAACTTTTATTATTTAAAAACAACAAATAACAAATGATAATAATCAACATTACCATTCATTAACAATTAATTAATTTATATACTATTATATAAAATATAATCAAAGCAAAATTATTTCATTTACCAAATTTCAAAAACAATATTGTGTCCAATCTCCATGTTCAAGTGTTTAGAGATCCCTATCGATAACATTAGCTAGATGCAACGATCAGAATCCATAAGCCACTCAATAGTTCAATCAACACAATATAAAACATTTTATATAACTAACAAATATGCGCTCATATATATAATACGCTCAAACTCAATCTAGGGTGCTACTGACCCTATTTATACTGAGTACACATCAAAGCCTAGGAATATACTAAACCTAAGCTCTGATACCACGCTGTGACCTTGTTTGACTTTAGGGTTTTGCAAATGAAATGATAAAGGTCCTTTTATAGAAAATTTAAACGACACTATTCATCCGAAAACTTTTCGGACTCCAAACGAAGCATACCGCCAGGCGTTTATAATATTTTACCCCCATTCCGAACACAATGGAATATATATCAGGAGATAATTCCATTATATTTGTAGTTAGCCTATGAAAACTATATCCGGATTAAGATATTGATAGATGTCAATAGGTTCCTAGTCAGCCCATGAAAACTAGGATAAGAAGAGAAGATATTGGAGTTACCAATAGATTCCTAGTCAACCCATGAAAACTAGGATGAGAGTAAAGATATTGGAGTTACCAATAGGTTCATAGTGATCCCATGAAAACTATGTAATTTGATAGGGAGTCCTTAAACATTTTACTGATTATTAGTCAGCCTATGAAAACAATTAGGTTAATAGTAATCCTAGAACTATAATTGAGACAAATAGTCAAAATGAATAAGGATGGGTAATCCAAAATTGATTCACTTGTTTTGCATATCATCATATCATACCGTTTTGAATTATTTAAACCATTGTGGATGCAGGAGCATAGTATATAGTTTTATAAAGGTTTTAGGATACTAGTGGGGGGAAAACCAGTTCTGCTAAGTGGCGTGGTCTCACTAGATATCTAAATAGTTTGAGATGGTAGATTATTATTCATACCAGGCTTTATGTCTGACTCAAAGTTTATGTTTTCCCCTTAAACTCTTGGGTACTCAATTGATTTTGAGTAGTTTGAGAGTTGAGTTTTTCAAGTACCTCATTAGACGAATAAAGCTTCCGGAGACATGCAGGTTGCATGATAGATATCTAGAGTTATCTTTTTATTTGATTCCACTGTGTTGTTTGTAATGGCAAAGTTATTATATTGCCTATATATACTCTGATCATCCAATGGGGCATCTTCATATGTCCCTCTTGGCGTATGTTGTAATAAATATATTTTCTCCGAACGTGGTTAAAGATTGTGGGATTATGTAATGAATTGGAAATGTTTTGAAATGGAATGTGATTTTGTTTGATATTTTAAAATTTTCCATATTCATGTGTTTCTGTGTATCAATTATCTAACACCGCCGTAATTGGTCGCCAAGGATTAATAACTTTGGATGACTGCAGCATCCGTAGCCTTTAGTTTTGGGCCTCCAAGTAGGGGGATGTTACAAGTTGGTATCAGAACATAGGTTTATGAAACTTTAAAAGAAATTAAACCTAAAAGCTTTTTTGAAACATAATCCAATGAATCGGAAATATGATCGGTGTTTGGGATAACGCTATAGTAATGTACTTGTATTTGATATATATATATATATATAAGTACGTACTCCCCTCTCTCTTAGACCATTCTTCTATATCTTACTAAAGCTCGTATGCATATTTACGAGAAAGAAGATATGGAAGTAGGAAACAGAAGAGGAAATCTCGGTAGAGGAAGCACCGCAACCAATGGAAATGCTCGACCTAATATCAGGAGGAACCAAGGTCGACAAGCTAATGCTAACCAAAATGTTGATGCCAATGTGAGTGCTGGAAATCCACCAGTCGATATGGGGGCGATGTATCAGTTCTTCGTCAATGTGATGCAAGCAGGAGCTGCTGCTGGAGTTGCTGGGAATGTTGGAGGAGCTAATCCTGTAGCTCTAGTTGGGAATAACTATGCTAAGTTGGGCAGAGATTACACCAGTCTTGGTGGGAAACCGTTTATGGGAATGGAGGATGCTATTGAGGTAGAGAATTGGCTGTTGCATTGTGAGCGTATCTTTGCTGATTTGGGTTTAGATGATGAGCAGAAGAGAATGTTGGCCTTTAGACAGTTTCAGGGGTCAGCACTTCATTGGTGGAATAGTGTTACTGCCGGAGTTCCGGAGGAAGAGTTGACATGGGCTGAATTCAGAAGGAGATTTGAACAGAGGTTTCCATCTGAGGTTGCTAAGTCGGCATTGATGAGAAAGTTTATGGATCTAGTTCAGGGAGATATGTCGGTTATCGAGAATGCTATTAAGTTTGATGAGCTGTCTCGATATGGGTATGCTACTATAGACACTGACATTAGAAGGAATGAGAGGTTCATTCGAAGATTAAGACCTGAGCTTGCTAGGGCAACCATGACACATATTCGTGATCCTTGTAATGTGGTTGTGGAGATGGCAATTCGCCATGAAGAAATGCTTGCTGTTTGTGCTAGAGAGAAGCCAGTTGAAACCCGGGGTTCTCAAGGAAAGAAAAGGAAGTTCTTTAAGAAGAAGGGAGCCTAGAAGGGAGATGCAGCCAAGAAGGCAAAGGCTAATTTAGTTTGCCACAAGTGTAATAAGAAGGGCCATTATGCTAATGAGTGTTGGTCAAGCAAGGGGAAGAAGGCTGCAGATAAGAAGAATGTAAAGTGCTTCAATTGATCAAGTTGGGCATTATAAGAACCAGTGTCCAGATGTAGTCATGGCAGATAAGGGAAAGGTTTTTGCTGTTGGACCATTATCTGCTAAGCCAACTGCAGCTGAAAAGGGAATGATTGTGATGGAAGGTACGTTTTTGATTCAAAGTATACCAGTTAGGATACTATTTGATACTGGTGCATCACATTCATTTATATCACAGTGTTTGGTTGATAGGTTATGCTTAGAACCCACATACCTTGTTACTTCCTTAAGGGTTGTGAATCCAATAGGAGGGTATGCAACTCTGGGAATGAGATGTGACTAGTTAGAACTTGATTTGTTAGGTCATAAGCTTGCATGCAGTCTGTATGTTTTCGATTTCGTAGATTTCGGAATCATTTTGGGTATGGATTGGTTGAGGAGGTATGAGGCTAGGATATTTTGCCAGGATGGGGAGATATCAATAAGACATCCTGACGGTCATAACCGAATTAGTAGAGAATTCTGACCGGAGTAGTTGTGCTTTGTTAAGTGCAAGGGAAGTGGGAGAAGTGCTAAGTCAGGTTCGAGTTGCAAGGGAGTTTTCATATGTTTTTGAGTCGGTCACAGGACTACCACCGAAACGAGTTGTTGAGTTTTAGATAGATCGTGTGCCAGGAGCTGAACCTGTGAGTAGACCACCTAGCAGGATGACTCCTACTGAGATGAAGGAATTGAAGGTGCAGCTAGTGGATCTAGAAGGAAGGAATTGTATTAGACCAAGCAGTTCTTCTTGGGGAGCGGTCGCGGTAATCGTAAAGAAACTGGATGGATCGTTAAGGATGTGTATCGACTATCGTAAGCTAAATGAAAGGACGATAAAGAATAAGTATCCTTTGCCGAGAATTGATGATCTATTTGATCAGTTGAGTGGAGCCATAGTGTTTTTCCAGTTGGATTTGGCGATGGGTTTCCATCAGTTAAGAGTGGCAGTGGACAACATTCCATTGACAGCATTTCGGACTAGATATGGTTTGTATTAGTGGTTAGTAATGCCATTCGGGTTAACAAATGCACCTGCTTTCTTTGTGGATTTGATGAACCGAGTCTTTCGAGAGTATTTGGATAGATTCGTGTTGGTGTTTATAGATGACATTTTGGTGTACTCTAAAGATGAAAGAGAGCATGAAGATCATCTTAGAGCTGTGCTTGAGACCCTGAGGCAGAATCAACTAAAGACGAAGTTTTCCAAGCGTCATTTTTGGAAGTAAGGGGTTAAGTTTCTTTGTCACGTGGTTTCAAAGAAGGGGTTGTCAGTCGATCCGGGTAAGATATCGAAGATGTTAACAATTGGAAGAGACTAGAGATGGTGACCGAGATTAGAAGTTTTCTTAGACTTGCTGGCTATTACCGGAGATTCATCAAATATTTCTCGCGGATAACTGCACCTTTGACTAAGCTAACAAGAAGGAGGTGAAGTTTGTCTGGTCCGACAAATGTAAGGAAGCATTCCTTAAGTTAAAGCATTTGTTGACCAATGCACCAGTGTTAGTAGTTCCAAACGGAAACCAAGGGTTGGTGGTATATACTGATGCATGTGGGGCTGGATTGGGAGTTGTGTTGATGTAGAAGGGTAAAGTGATTGCCTACGCTTCACGGCAGCTTAGACCGCATGAAGTGAGATATCCTACTCATGATTTGGAGTTGGTTGTGGTGATCTTCGCATTGAAGATTTGGAGACATTATCTCTTGGGGGAGAGATTTGAGCTATACATAGATCATAAGTCTTTAAGATACTTATTCTCTCAAAAGGAGTTGAATATGAGACAGCAGAGGTGGCTGGAGTTTTTGACTGCTTATGATTTTGGTATAGAGTATACACCAGGGAAAGGTAACAAAGTAGCGGATGCTCTTAGCAGAAGACATCAGAATGTGGTGTTGGCTATGTTGGCAGAGTGGAAGGATTTAGAAGCTTTGACTACCTGTAGTGTGCAGTTAAAATCGACTGCTAGTTCTAGTTATAGTACTGCCATATTGTCCTGTTTAGAAGTTCGACCAGTGTTGATCGAGAGAATTGCTTCTAAGCAGAAAAAAGATCCAATATTAGCCGAGAGGATTAGAAGGTTTGAGGTTGGAATGGAGATCGATGATCTGAAAGATTTTTTTCTTGACCAGAGAGGATGGTTGAGAAAGAGGGAACGATTATGTATTCCAGATGTTGATAACTTGAGGAAAGAAGTTCTTGGAGAATGTCATCGATCCAAGTTTATGATTCATCCTGGAGGGACCAAGATTTATCAAGATATGAAGAGGAGCTTATATTGGGAAGGTGTGAAGAGGGATGTTGGATCTTGGGTTAGGCAGTGTACAAACTGTCAACAAGTGAAAGCCGAACACAAGAAGCCGAGTGGATTGCTTCAGCCTCTAGAGATTCCAATTTGGAAATGGGATTCGATGTCCATGGATTTTATAGACGGGTTGCCAAGGTCAAATAGAGGAAATGAAAGTATATGGGTTATAGTGGATAGGTTGACCAAGAGTGTCCATTTCATTCCAGTAAAGTCAACCAGGACGGCACATGTTTTAGCCAAGTTGTTTATGAAGAACATTGTTAAACTACATGGAGTTCCTAGAAGCATAGTCAGTAATAGAGATGCTTTGTGCACTAGTGAATTCTGGTAGAGTCTACAGGATGTGTTAGGCATATCACCATCAGACGGGTGGGCACACAGAGAGTCAATAAGGTACTTGAGGATTTGTTAAGAGCTTGTGTATTGGACTTTGGTGGATCTTGGGAGGATCACATGCATTTGGTTGAGTTTTCCTATAATAATAGTTATTAGACTAGTATAGGAATGGCGCCTTTTGAAGCTTTGTATGGAAGGCTATGCAAATCACCAGCATGTTGGTTGGAGACTGGAGACAAATTGGTCTTAGGTCCAGATTTGGTTAGAGAGACGTCATAGAAGATTGAGTTGATCCGAGAAAGGATGAAGGAAGCTCAATCCAAGCAGAAGAGTTACACAGATAAAAGATGTAAAGACCTAGAGTTCTCAGTTGGAAACAGATTTCATTAAGGTATCACCGATGAAAGGTGTGGTACGATTCAGAAAGTCAGGGAAACTGGCACCGAGATATGTTGGTCCATTCCAGATTATAGAGAGGATTAGAAAGCTCGCATACAGAGTAGAGTTGCCGAGCAGTATGGCAGGTATCCATAATGTATTTCATGTGTCTCATCTTCGCAAGTATGTGCATGATCCAGAGACTACTATTCCACCGACAGGGTTGGAAGATTTGGTAGTAGAGCCTAATTTGACTTTTGTTAGACAACCAGTTCAGTTGTAGCGAGAGATGAGAAAAGATTGAGGAACAAGACGGTCAAGTTGGTGAAAGTTCAGTGGAGCGACAACAAGAAGAACTGTACTTGGGAGATAGAGGACATGATTCGAGATAATTATCCTTATCTGTTTTGAGGGTATGTCTATATTAGATTTATATAAATAATCCCTAGTCAGGTAGACTAGTATGGTTGTTAGGAGTCGTTATAGACGATCACTATGTTTGGTATTTAGTCCTTACTGAATTTCGAGGATGAAATTCTTTAAGGAGGGGAGCCTGAACACCCCTAATTTTTGACAACATTATTCAGGAGATTTAATTAGATAAATTAAATGGAATAATGTAAATGTTAAGTGATAAGGGGATTGAGATATGAATATAATTAAAGTCGTGCTCAATTTAATTAATTAAATGGGCTAAAGAATGGTTTTCAGGTTAATAAATTTACATAAGGGTATAATGGGAATTTGCCGCACACAACCCTTACCCTTATATATTCTCGTTCCTTTCCATTTCATTTCCCATTCACGTCATTTTGAAAACAAAAATGTAAAAGAAGAGGAGCTGGCCATAATCAAAGAGAAAAGAGAAGAGAACTCTAATCAAGCTAAGAATTAAAGGTGGGGGAATAAATCTCAATCTCAATTCAATCTCCTTATCTTAATCAAGGTGAATAATAGTCTATACCATCTCTATTTTGTTTTATAATCATATGTTTTCGGATTTAAGATTACATTCGTTTTTATGATGATTTGGATGATGATATGCTCGAATTACAATTTGTTTGATTTAAACAAGAATGTTTAAACAAAATTTATATGCTGTTTTAGGGCAAAACCGGTTGATATTGATGTTTAAATGCCATGGAAAAATTTTATGTTATGTAAAACATGATTTTGGAGTTGGGTTTTAATTTTGATAATTTTCCAAGCCATGGAAAGGTTATTATGAATTTTCAAAGGAAAATATGATTAATTGGGTTTATAAATTTATTTCGGAAAATATATTGAGAATTTGGGCCTGAAATTTTAATATGTTAGATAACATGATTAAAGTGAATTTCTGGAATTTTTGGGGATTTTTCCTATGTGATTTGCTATGCAAATTAAGTTATTTTATAAGAAGGACTTATTTGCAATATTGATTTTATTTAAAGGAAGGGCTAATTTGCTAACTTAACCATGGTTTATATCTGAAATTGGCGATAGTTATTTTGGTAAAGAATTTCAAATGTTGTGCCAACCAATTACAGGTTTACACATGATAGGTTTATAGTCAGCCTATGAAAACTATGATTTGATATTAGTAGAGGCCAATAAGTTTATAGTTATCCCATGAAAACTATATTCGGATTGAGATATTTACAAATGTTAATAGGTTCCTAGTCAGCCCATAAAAACTAGGATAAGAAGAGAAGATATTGGAGTTACCAATAGGTTCCTAGTCAACCCATGAAAACTAGGATGAACGTAAAGATATTGGAGTTACCAATAGGTTCATAATGATCCCATGAAAACTATTTAATTGGACAAGGAGACCTTAAACATTTTACCAGTTATTAGTCAGCCCATGAAAACTATTTGGTCAATAGTAATCCTAGAAACTATAATTGAGACAAATAGTCAAAATGATTCGGGATGGGTAATCCAGAATTGATTCACTTGTTTTTCATATCATCATATCATATTGTTTTGAATTATTTTAACCATTGTGGATGCAGGAGCATAATATATGGTTTTATAAAGGTTTTAGGATACTAGTGGGGGGAAAAACCATTCCGCTAAGCGGCGTGGTCTCTCTAGGTATCTAAATAGTTTGAGATGGTAGATTATTATTCATACCAGGCTTTATATATGACTCAAAATTTATGTTTTCCCATTAAACTATCGGGTACTCAATTGACTTTGAGTAGTTCGAGAGTTGAGGTTTTTAGGTACCTCATTAGACGAATAAAGCTTCCGGAACGTGCAGGAGGCATGATAGATATCTAGAGTTCTCTTTTATTTGATTCCGATGTATTGTTTGTAATGACAAAGTTGTTATATTGCCTGTATTTACTCTGACCATCCAAGAGGGCATCTTCATATGTTGCTCTTGGCGTATGTTGTAATAAATATATTTTCTTTGAACGTGGTTAACAATTGTGGGATTATGTAACGAATTGAAAATGTTTTGAAATGGAATGTGATTTTGTTTGATATTTTAAATTTTTTTCATATTCATGTGTTTCTGTGTATCAGTGTATCTAACATCTTCGTATTTGGTCGCAAAGGATTAATAACTATATATAATTACAGCATCCGTAGACATTGGTTTTGGGCCTCCAAGTAAGGGGATGTTACATCCAGTTTGGGTTTGAGGTATTAAATGGCTATCGTAGGGCCCGCCTCTTCATTAAATGAAGTATCAAGTGACATAATTGGATTTCTTACGATGTCAGTTGGGGAGGACCATGCAAGGACCTGCCTTAGGGTTTGGTCTTAAATGACGAAGATCTGCCTATTTTATAGGTCTTAAATGATTAGGGTTGTACTAATGCCTAGTAGAAGAGGTAGTAAGTTGTTTGGGGTACTCTCTCTCACATCGTAGATGATAGTGCGTTAGAATTCCAGACTGGAATAGTCTTCGGGCTTATAGAGGGAACTAGCGATATAGCTGAAAGAATGGTAAATGCATGACAGTTAAATTTTTAGTAAGCTTTGTGTGGGAGTTAAGCGGTCTGATTTAGGACGACCGTTACGTTGGTATCAGAAGCTGGCCCGCTTCGGGATTGGGGTATTAAATGGCCCTTGGGTCTACCCCTTTTCCTAATTAAGAAGTATTAAGTGATTGGGAACCTTTAGATAGCGAAACGCTTAGAATTATATACATATGTACATAGGCATATGTATATATGTAGCTGTGCCTTAGGCAAGGATAACCATATCATAAGCATACATGTATTAATAAATTAAATAACAGACATAACGTTAAATAGAAGCCAAATCGGTAGAAGTTTATGTTATGGGTAATGTATGTAACTTTTCCTATCACCAGAACATTGTTCTGACCCCCCCTCCTCATTACAAACCATAAGATAGATTTAGAGGAACGGGTCACTACACTGATGGAACGGTTGATGGAGAGTTATTCCTTTTCATGCTTGATATTGGTAGGGCTTATGGATGTCCGTGGGATGCGGTTGATTCTGAAGTTGTAGCCTTGATTGGTATTTGATCTTGTTATCCTTTCTTTCCAAGAGTTTTATTTAATCGATCTCTGATATACTTATGTTTACTATAGGCTACCAAAACCAACAGCCCATACCCTAATGGCCTTGGGTTTCGATTTTGTCACTCATTAAGGTATGGGTTGTTACAATCCGCCTTGTTGTTAGTAGCAGGAAATTCTAGCTTTAGAGCATAACAAATCAACCGTCCTTCGAGAGTTTTAAGCACAACTCCCGCTTCTGAGCAGAACTCTTTCGATGACCGTTGACAAACAGCTTCCATTGTGACACTATAATCGCAGTGTCCTCCTCCTCCTCATCTCGAATTGTGAACTCGGCGATGAAGTTAGCTAACGTCTATCCGTTAATTACTTTTCGAGGATGATAAGTTACATCATATTGGCTCAGTTCAATATTCCATTTTAGAAGTCGTCACGAAGTCTCGGGTTGGTAGAGTATCTGTTTTAAGGGTTGATCCATCAACACCTTAATGGGGTGAGCTTGGAAATACGGCCACAGTTTTCTTGAAGCTATCAGTAAGCAGTATGTCAACTTCTCCAACTTTGGGTGATTTTGTTCAGCTCCGTTGAATCGTTTTCTAATGTAATAAACTAGTCGCTGCATCCTAGCTTCCTCACGCATAAGTGCTGCACTTAGCGCGTGGGTAGACACTGCCAAGTAAATGAATAGATCTTCTCCATCTATCGGTTTGGACAGAACCGGCGGTGTCTCCATGCGTCGTAGTAATTCTTTAAAAGCGGTTTGGCAATCCTGATTCCATTCAAAAAATTTCTTACCTTCTTTAATGCATCAAAATGGTATGCACTCATTTGTCGCTCTGGATATGAAGCGGCTCAACGGTGTGATCTTTCCATTCAAACTTTGCAACTCCTTTTTTATCATCGGGGCTCTAACATTCCGTAATGCAGCAATATGTTCTGGATTTGCCTTAATGCCACTTGCGTTCACTACGAATCCAAGAAATTTCCCTAAAGCAACACCGAATAAACATTTTAGTGGGTTTGGTTTCATTCCATATTTCTGAAGGATCTTAAACATCTCAAAGAGAACATCCAGCTGATTTCTGGACATTCATGATTTCACTAGCATGTTATCCACATACACTTCCATTGTTCATCCGACCTGGGTTTTGAACATCGTGTTTACCAATCTCTGGTAAGCAGCTCCAGCGTTTTTCAAGACAAATAGCAATGAACGATAGCAGTGCAGCCCCAAGTCTGTGATGAAGCTGGTATCTCCTGATCAGGCCCATGCATCATAATCTGATTGTATCTTGAATAGGCATCCATGAATGAAAGCAACTTATGTCCACCGGTTCCATCAACGAGCTGGTTGATTCTAGGCAACGGAAAGTTATCCTTTAGGCAAGCTTTATTCAAATTCGAGTAGTCGATGCAAGTTAGCCACTTTTTGTATCGAATCAACATAGGATTTGACACCCACTCAGGATATGTTGCATCGTGGATGAAGCCGTTGGCCATAGTTTATCCACTTCCTTCTTCAATGCAGCGGATCGCTCTAGATCCAGACTGCATCTCTTCTGCCTTATCGGTGTGAACTTAGGATCAATAATAAGTGCATGACACACTATCTCCGGCGATATCCCGCACATGTCGGAATGCGTCCAAGTGAACATATCCAGATTTCCATAAAGAAATTTTATCAATTCGTTTTGAATCTTAATTCCAAGCTGCGAACCTATTTTCAAGACCCGAGTTGGGTCATCCACGTCGATAGGGATAGCCACTATAAACTCCATCGATGCTACTCATACCTCCCCTGTACTCTTCTTCCTAGGGTCCATAGCCTTGTCAAAGCGACTATGGTCCCCGAGCTAGGGGTGGTTATGTAATTGCTATGTTTGCGAATCACAAATGTGGAGAGTCTTCTGCACATTCTTTCCCTTTTCACGATGTTTTGATTCACGTAATTCAGAAAAATAGCATTATCTTGCAGCGCTTTGGTCTCCTTTTATTACTCCTATCCCGTTCTCCATTGGGAATTTCATCGTGAGATGTAATGGAGCCAAAGTAATTCTGAAGTCAACGAGGGTCGGTCGGCCCAAGAAATCATTGTAAGTAGAATACTCATCAATGATCAAATATTTGGATCAGGACCACCCTTTGTTCTCAAATTCTCCAAGTTCTACAGGTAGATCGATCGTCCCAACTGGTTGCTTTGATTCACCTGTAAATCCCTGAATCTTTGTTAGGCAGACGATCACATCCTTTAGGCTTATTTTCATCTGGTCAAACGTCATTCAGAATAGAATGTTGATCAAACTCCCACTATCGACCAAAACTCGATGTACAACTGTTGGACAAGCCTAACTGTTATTACCATTGGGTCAAGAGTTAGCACTTCAATGCCTTCAGTGTCCCGTTTCCAAAACACAATGTCATTGCTAATCATTCTTTGTTGCTTACCCGGAGCTCCGTCTTTAATGACATAGCAACTCTTCTGAGGGGCATGCTTCAGAGAACTAGCATATCATTCCATTTCACCCTACCTCTTCTATGCTGGATGAGGTCCTCCAATGATGGTGTTTATAACTAACCTTTGATCTCTTCATCTAGACCCTTCTCCAATGGGTTCAGACCGATTCCCTTGAGCGTTTGGTGCTTGGGGTCCAGTAGGTTGAGCTGGGTTTTGAGGTTTCTTCATGTACTACTAGAGCCTATTTTTCCTTATCACTTTCTCAATTAAGTCCTTTAGATATCGACACTCATTTGTGTTATGCCTCCGAGTCTTATGGAAGTGGCAAAATTTCCCTGATCGCTTCTGTTGTTCGGACGCTTCCCTCTTGGACGGTTTGTTATATCACTCAGTCCCCTGAGTGGTAAGGTATATATGTTTCAAACTATTGTTCAATGGCATATAATCTTCAGGTCTTAGATTTCTTAGACATTTCCCATTATTGTCACGTCTGTCAGAGTTTTGATTTCTCTTCTTCTAATTTGCAGTCTTTCCTGCATGTCCTGCACTAACTCCAGAACTGTTTCCATCTTGCTTGACCGCCACATTACTCCAAACCTCTTCCTTCGGTTGCTCATCGACGGTTTTTCCTTCAGCCATACTCGCTTCTTCCAGCCTTAGAAACCGGTTGCCTTTCAGTGGAATTCTTCCATGGTAGTTTATTGTATCATTTTAATCCATCTATCGAACTCTGTTTCCGAGTGAATGGCTTGGACCAAAGCCATAAACACCATGTCTTCTTTTGGATTGCTTACCTCAATAATCGCAATGTTAAACCGATTCAAGAAAGCACTTAGTGACTCATTGGGCCCTTGAGAAAAGCCAGATAATGACATCACGTCCTTTGGTCGTGCAGTATGTAGTTTGAACTGTTCCAAAAACTTTCTTGCCAATTCGTCAAAAGTGAAAATAGACTCAGGTGCAAGTCTTGTAAACCACATGGAAGTGGCTCCTTCCAAGAAAATAGGAAAACCCTATAGTGAACATCATTTGTACTCTAGCTCTATCCATATGCCACTCGTATTTAAACGTGTTGATTAGAGGCCGTTGTTCCATTGTATGATGGCATAATTGGCATGGTGAATTTTCGAGGATATTCTTCTCCTAGAACGTTTGCGGTAAAAGGGGTTCAGCTTAATGCGGAACCCCACTCTTCATTTTTCTTACTTTTACTCTCCTTTAATAACCGTTTGACCATATCAGCAATGTATGCTTTACTGGTGTGGTAATTTGTCGTTCAACTATCAGGGGCTACACCGAGTGTTTGACTCTGTAAATGATCTTGGCTTGCCAACTGAAGTCTAGGTTCTCCCACTCCTATAGCTTTCTGTTGGTGTGCGGTTAGTCTTGTCATTGCAGTTTGAGCTCCAACTCTAGTGTTTTGTCAGTTAACACCAGTATTCAATCCCAAATCTCCACCATCAAGCTGCATATCATCTTCAGAGTCGGAATTGAGCACGACATCGTCCTCTTGAGGAGTGTTCACCCTAAAGTTTGGGTTAGCACCGAGTTGTTTTGGTTCGATACCGACCTGAGAACCCTTTGCTTCCTCCTGTAATATCCTCTGCAACTCTAAAGGTTGCTTCCTTCTGTTTTTTCTTTCCATCCCTCCTATCTAGGCCAGAAATGGAGGAACTTTCTTGTTCTATGACAAGAGAAGTTTCCTTTTTAGTTCTCCTTGTTGTTGGCGGTTGCAAAGTTAGCAACGCATCCATCTTATCCATGAGAGCTTTCTGACTATCGGTAAATTTCTAGTTAAGATCGTTGATAATTTAGTTATGATCTCCTTTAGTAACAACTTCATGTTGAGTAGAAGATCGAAGTAGAAGATTTCAACTGTTTACTTCTATTTGGTGGGTGTTTACCTCATCACAACCAACTATTGCCCCTACAGATCTTCTAGACGCATATTTTCCTTTCCTTGGAGCCATTAGAATAGCAAATCTTTAGCTTCTCTAAGCAAACTTTCCGAATCTAACTTTTGGATCATGTACAATCCAAAGCAGAGAGCTAGATCAGAGCCTAGGTTTAGTTTTCTCGGTGAAAGCGCTAAAATATTGATGCCAAAAAATGGATCAATACTCAAGAATAGATTATAGGGGACCTGTGAGACCTAGATCCAACAAATAATAGTTGAAATAAAAGGAAAATAACAAAAATAAAGTATAGAGATGGAAGATTTTATATTTGTTCGGCAATCTATGGCCTAGTCCACTTTATAGCTTTGTTGCTTAGAGATTTGATGTAGTTTGTTTGAGATTACAAGAGATTTGAAAGAGAATAAGTCACAAGTATAGGAGTTGGACTGATTTTATGTCATAGAATTGCCTAGAGTAGCTGCCTTGGTGACTATTGTATGGAGATAGAAGATGAAGAAGAATCCGAGCTTCTACGTAGTGATGGCAAAAATCAGATCCTGTTTTGGTTTCTATGTGGTTTATATTTATAGGAGAAACAGTCTTGTTGGGCTAGTAATTGAGTTGGAGCAGAATCCAAAGTCGACCCAAAGCAGTATGTAAAATCGTAAGACCAACCGGGTTGTACAAACATGTCGGTACCGACTTGTTCATGTTGGTGTCGACATGTTTGCTTAGTTCAATTTTCATCGAACTCTTTTGCAATCTTCGTCTTACTTTGTTTTGAGGTATCCTATGTTGTTTCCATCGATCGTTGGTTGATTCTGTTAATCGTTCCTTCATTACTTGGTTTACTATGCTATTTTAGCTGTTAACTCTTTAACCCTTGGAATATGTCATTCAAAATCCTTGGAAATCACTTGAGCAAGCATGGAAGAAGTAGTGAATAACTCGTGTGAAGTTGGAAGGGATAAATGTGGAACCAAAACATGTCATAACTGACTTAAACAAGTCGGCACTGACTTGTGTTCTTCATAAATTCTAAGGTGAAACTTCCTCGTGCTATTCCTTTGCCCCATTTCAACGTGCCTTAAAGATTTCAAGTCATTTCGTCTTTGCTCTAACTCCTTTTGATCTCTGCTTGGTTAAAAACCCAGTTAACAAACAAATACAAAATGGCACACATACATGCAAAAGTACATCAACCAAAAGATATCCATATACTGATATACATACCTAAAAATAGTACATTAACCAAATGAGATTCGTATACATACATGAAACCGTAAATGAACAAATATAGAAAATACACATACATGAAATAGTACATCAACCAAATGAGATCCAAATATAAACACTGATATGTAAAACAAGTACGATCTAAAATTGATCAAAGTCATCATCATCGCCACCAAGACCATATACATTATCATCCTCATCATCAGCTCTAGGTCTAGGATGATATCGTTGCTCATCCGCAACAGTAAGCTCATTAAGACGAGCGGTCATCTTTGCAATTTGTTGCTCGTACTCATCTATACTCCATTGATGCTTGGTGTATGTGATGTCGCGTAATCCCATCCGCATTTGAAATAAATCCTCATATGAAAATGTAGTCGAGTCTGGATTGGAAAATCTTAGGTCAAGGAATATCAACGTATCTATCACCTCCTGAAGATGTGGGTATAACGACTGTCCAATCATAATCTCCTGTCTCGGGTGGCTGTGGAGCATGATACATCTAAGTGGTCTGCGTGAGGTCCTGTAATATCGGGGGACAAGACCGGTCCGAATGGCCGAAGGTCCAACCATATCAATAGCTCCAGCATGAAAAAAACCGGCTGTGTATGGTGGAATCTAAAACCGATGCCAAAATGATGCATAATCTAAACCAGTGATGATGAAGTAATTGGCCGGCCACCACTCATTTGCATGCCGCTGTAAATTAATGCCGGGATACACCTTCAAAAATGGTGTATCTAGGTGCATATCATTAGGAACAAAATCCCTATCCAAGGCCTTCCTCTAACTACACTCTCCATGTAACCAGTAATACCCGGCGGTGGGAGGAGAAGATACAAACAAAAAATGTCTCGTAGATAGAAAGCCATCATGTTGTACGTTTTCGTAAGTCAAAAGGGGAGAACCATCATAAGGATGCCAAATGATACTCTCTCGTGTAGTTCGTAACTCAATCTGATTTCTGACCATAGCAAATATATAATATGCATCGCCACCTTGCACTATTCTACGGTTCTCATGTGCCCACGCTTTCACTCGTGGAAGAATAAAGGTAGCCTAGAGTCCATTGTCGGGTACATCAAATTGCCAAAGTACTCATAGTACCAATATTGCAAAATCTTCCAAAATCCTATAATCAATGTGGTTCTAGGCCTAACTATACATTGATGATCCAACGACCGATGCAAAATGCTAATATAGGAGTCCCCCAATCATATTTAGTGGGAGTATCAAACGATAACCCGCAGCATGTCCAACAGGTAATGTGCTTGTTGGATTTGAAATGAAAATGTTTTCCATCATGAAAAGAATAAAAAGACGAGCAATCTCCAAATTATTTTCTTCACTATAATCATATACCAATTCAGTAACTACTCGTCTAATATAACTACTTCTAATCTGGAGCCCTAATGACAAACCATCTTCTAAGTCAAGATGCGATAGTATCCAAACTAAATTACCAAAGTGTTGGTATTGCTCATCATATGGTAAGGTCTCCCCTCGGCCAATGCTTATACCGATAAGCATAGAAGAATCTAATAGGGTTAAACCTAACTCTTCAAAAGAAGTGAAAGGCGTGAGAAATCTTCCACAAGATGCGGCTAAAGCACCATACAATTGAACATCTAAATTTAAAAGATTCAGTGTACCCATTAAATTAATTTATGGTTATTGCATGTATTAAACAAATGCAAATAAATGTGGAGTAATTAAGTAGATGCATACTTAAGAAATCTCCAAGTCCAATTTCCCGTAGAAAATTGTCAATAATACCGTTGGCTTCAATTGCACGAATAGTTCTATAAAGCCGGATGACACTAGGACAAGAGCCACGAGTGCGATCACAACATGCCTAATTTAAAAGAGTTTGCATCTTAAATTGATATTCTATAATTTTATCTAACTATATGTAAAATTTAAAATTACATATTTTACAGAATCTTCAACGTGCGTGCTTACGTGTACTTTGTTGTTGAGAAGAACATGAAAATTCATCAAATCCTTATCAGCTCTCAAATTTTGATCAATATGTGGATCGAGAACCACATTTCGTGTATATCTGGCCAAGTCTCTTTGCCTAGCTACGGTATTTCCATCTGATTGACGAGATCGTCGACCTACTCTATCGTTTATTGGGATATTGATGTTTTCTTGAACATGAATGTTTTCTTTGTTGCTCGAAACTGATCTTTCGTTACCACTATCTCGAATACGATTCCAAACTCTTCTATATTTTTTCTACTTTTTTCCTATCCTTGCAGAAAAATTTGCAAATTGTAGAAGAGAAAAGGGAGGAGAAGAGAGAGGGCTAGAATGTGGTAGGAAAAGAGAATGGCCGGCTATTCTCGTCTTCTTGGGCTGGCTTTATAAATGCCAGCTAAAGGGACGCTCAAGATTTTCAAAATCAACGCACTAAAATTGCAATCAAATGGTGGAAATTTGTAATCCACGTACTTGGCCTTGGCTAGCTTTTTAAATGCTGGTTAAAATGATTTTTTTTAAGATAAGGAGTTGTGTTTGTTTGGGTTAGGGATGGGTAGAAGTGGGTTATGGGCAAATATGGAATGAATAGATGTTTAGTGACCTCATGAGTTGGTTGGGAATGCTCTTAGGGATGCTCACTTCCAATCTTATTACTTAATTTCCGACTGTGAAAAAAATTCGTTAGTATTGGAAAATAGCAAATTCGTTATTATATCTTGAACCCACTGCTTAATTTCAAATGGGTGTGGATGTATCATTCATTATGGATATTATTATCTACATACTTAAACTATTCCTAACGCCACTTAAAGAGGTATTAAAATTAATTCAGTAAAACCACAGCAAAAACTCACTTCGTCAGGTTATGCAAAACTGAGTGAAGAAACAACCAAACGGTTTGGCGTAGCCGACCGAAGCTTATAAAAGCAATTAAACCCTAATTATTAAAATTAATAATATAGCTTCTCATATCTTTAATTAATGTTAGAGCATATCCAAATTAATAATACAAGGGAGACTTATTTTAATGTTTTTTAGAAATTTCTTGAATTAAAAATAGGGTTTTTTTTTATTCCTATCATACTATGAATGGAATTTATATATGTTGTAATCTCATTAATTTGAAAGTTGGATATATTGTATTTATTTGTTGCTCTTTTGAATCAAGATAGGCCTTAGTTTCAATTTAATTTTTGGTTCATACAACAGATAAGCCTTAATATTAATCTTTGTTTAAAAAACTCAATTTCAGATTTGATTGGGTTTGTAAGTCCGTAAATTTTGATGATCGTGGTTGTTTACATAATTTTTCAGAAAAAATTTCTGTTTGTTTTTTTGTCTTTTTACCGAATATAGGTTCATGACTTATTTTTGAATTTTTTTTTAGGATTACATGCTATTATTCTATTTCTGCTTATTTAACACGGATTGTAGATGATATTGGATGTTCAAATTCAGTAGTTTGTAGTAATGATTTTGGAGATGAATTAAACAGATTTGTAGAAGGTTTTTAAGGTATTTAAATAGAATATGAGGTTATAAAAGAAAGTGAATTTGACATTTGTTTCCAATTTTTTTTGGAAGAGAAAATAAATTGATGCATGCATGTGAAAAGAAATAAAAATAAATTGAATGGGTCTGGGTGGATGCATGGAGTGCCTGGTTGGATGTGAGGACAAATGAGCGTTAATTAGGTGTGTAATAGCAACATACTGCGTCTCAGAGCAATCTTACTCTGATTTCCCTTTCATCTCCGTGCCATTTTCCCCGAAATTTATTTATTTGTTTCCCTTCAAATAAAGCAATCGACTTAGGGTTTCTACGTGACAATAATTTAAATATGGAATCGGATTCCTGGACTAGGTTGTCTGCCGCATCCAAGCGCCATCAATCGTCTCTTCAATCGCGATACGGTGAGCTAATTAGAGTATATATTTTTTATGCTAACTTGGTGGATTTTGAGGATTTTGATTTGTGTTTGTTAACAGATCTGTGTCTAGAGTTCGAAGATTTAGACGGAAGCGGAGAGGAAACGCAAACAGAGTTTCCTTGCCCTTTTTGTGCCGAGGATTTCGATATTGTCACACTTTGTTGTCATATTGACGATGAACATCCTGTTGAGGCAAAAAGCGGGGTAAATTTGTATTACTTGAATTGAATTTTTGTTTCATTGGGTTGATAATAACTACGATTTGCTTATTGCTTTTTAAAAGAAAAGTTGCGTTATAGTGTAGTAGTGAAGCTAGTTAAAGAAATTACGAGAAATGCCGATTAGTATTTGGAAGGTTGTTGAATATGTATGAACTTGTAACATGTACCTGTATATGTTTAAAAGCTGTTTGTATTCACATTACTTTTTATACTTCTTCATGTTACCTTTTAAAATTCAATTTATACTCGTTAATTTCTGACACTGCAATTGTTTTGAAGTGCCATTTGAATCGCTTAGCAAAAGAATGCTGGAAAAAAAAAAACAATGGTGAAAGAAGGCTGAAATATTCAGGCACAAAAGAATAGCAAACGTCAGGAGATACTGAATGACAATATGTTGTCCTTTGTACAAGTATTAGTTAGTTTATTTTTCGACTAGAATTGATTAGTTCTGTGTGGGTTAAAGCATTTATTTTGTTCTGAATAGCAACATTCCATTTCAATCTGCATTAAGTTGGTTAACTCTATTTGAAAATAGGACCAGTATCTCCTTAACGATAGCATTCTATCAAACTGTATGGTATGAATGAAGTTATAATGTGTTAATTGAGATAAATGAATTTTTTTTATTTTGTTCAATTTCTTCAAACAAGGTAAACAAGTTTTAAGTACTACATAATAGTGGATTGTTGTGTTTCAATCTAATCCAAGATCATTTCTGCTACAGATATGCCCCGTTTGTACTGCAAGAGTTGGCAGAGGCTTGGTCAGCCACATGACGATGCAGCACAAAAGTTTCTTTAAGATATCCTCATGTTCTTTTTTTGACTTCACGGTTTACTGTTGTTACGGTTAAATACACCATCCAAGTTCTTATAAATTACTTGGTGAAGAAATCTTTTGGTAGAAATTTAATGATGTCCATCTGTTTACTCGACCTAATTTGATAAAATTACTCTTATGATGCTTTATTAAGGGTATTTGTCTAACATACAAGTGAAACTTAAGGAAAATAAAGGTTCTGTAATGTTATATAAGATTAACCCTGCGTAATTAATTGATTTGAATATTTTTGTTGGGTTTCTTAACTCAACTCACATGCAACAAAGGAGAAGACACCATAGAGGTTCATCTGGATCCCATTCTACGCTATCTTTGTTAAGGAAGGAGCTACGGGATGGGAATTTTCAAACTCTTCTTGGAGGTTCTTTCATGGTTCCTCCTTCAAACGCTGCACGCGATCCTTTTCTTTCCTCTTTGGTTTATGCTTTACCATCTGATGATTCACCAAAAGACAAACAACATGAATCTATGGATGAAGACATATTGGTTAAGAGAAATTCAGAAGATAAAGTTGTTGAAAGGTACAAAACTTGCTGCATCTATACCAGTATGAAATCATGATTATTTATGTCCTATCTGGCATCAATCAACTTTACCAGTGGAACATTTGGGAGTAAGCATATATAAACCATTTCATCATGAAGTAAGATAGAAATCACAAACTATATGTGATTATGTTTGCTTTACATCACATCCATTGTCTTTTTTCAAACTATGGAATGTCTGTTTAATGTCTAATCTATATTAATTAGTTGGACTCGCTTTATAGACATATAGTCTCTCCAACAATGGGATAAGACTCCAACGATATGGGTAGATGATGAATAATGTCTGTTTGGGCTACAAATGCATCTCTTGTATTCTATACTGGATAAAAGTTATGATTTGGACTATCCATGTATTATGAACACCATTAAACCATAAAACTATCTTGATAGGAAGAGCTTGCTGGATGCATAATCATTTGGATAGTTATTACTTCTTTATGAGGTCTTTTTCAGACAGACCTATTCGCTGTATTTTTTGTCATGTGCATTTTGGTGAGACATTCGGCATTTCTTGCCCCACAAATTATGATGTTGAAGCATCACATTGAACTTGTGCTTCATCATAGTCTGAATTCAGTAGTTTAACCACGTACATAGCATACGTTCGTTCCTTTGCGGGAAATATCAATACTTATAAAGTTTAACATTAGCCAAGTTTAACATTAGCCCCAAACCAGAAGCCTCTGAGTTTAGTCATTCAGAACATCAGATATTTACCTAGAATTCAAATTGTTTCCCGTTCAAAATATGCAGTGAACAAATGTCAGTCAATTTACTAATTAATTTGGACCGAACATTGTTTACATATGCCACATGTACTAAATAAGCCTTGGATTGTTGTGTACAGTGTAGAACCACCTTTATCAGACAAGGATCAAAAGGAGAGAGCTTGCAGGAGCGAATTTGTTCAAGGACTCTTGCTCTCCGCAATGTTCCTAGATGACGATAATTTGTAATAAATTATGTATAATGTATGTATGTGCTCTAGTTCAGATATGAAGGTTTCTGGCTTCGGTTCAATGTTGCATGTGTATATTCTTCTTTTACCATGGATGAGAGATGACAAAACATCTTGTATATGTAATACTATTACCACTAGAATCATATGGCAAATCATAAATAACACCTAGGCCTTGTCTTTTTGATATTATCAACTACTAGTGTGGAAGCAGTTGACGACTTTGCACTATCGATTGATTGTTATTTGAGTGTGAATAGTGTTATTGAATATTGATATGCAATGTAGGAAGATAAATTTTAGGAGAGCCGCGATTATGTAACAATGTGTGTTTTGTTCAATTTTTTTTTAAAGTTAATTGTATTATACTGACCAATTAAAGCAATATTAAAGACGTCCTCATCGATACAATAGTACGTATTGTCCTATGTATATAATACCATTAAAAAAGGTCAATATGTTATATGTATACTTTCAGTGAAGAACCGAACGCACGTTCATGTTTGATAATGATGATGTATGTTGACAGATGACATGTTATTCATTGTCATGGCAATAATTTAGAAAGCGCAATTTTTAGTTTTATTAACCAACAAAGGATGCTCTCGTGCAGGAAGTCTCGAAGTTTGATATGTTTTTACATAATCATGTTAACATATATTTGTTATATGGGAAAGTAAAGCTTTCACACAAGCGATAATCATGTCCATGTTACTTTATTGTTATGTACGTAAGTGAGAAAACAGGAAAAAAAAAATTTTTGCAAGCGTCGATAGGTTTTCACTCTCGTCAATGCCATCAAAACGGAAAAATAATTTTGACCGTCGTCTATGAGAAAAGTTGCAAACCTAACAAAAGGATGGTTGAATATATGGTGAAAAGAAATTCATATTACCAAGTTATCAGAGAAGGCAAGCAAAACTGATAATAGTATGTATCTCTTTAGACAACATTTAAATCTTCATTCTCATTCAAATACCTCCAATGACTACGCATTTCGTCTCATCACTACACACATCCTCGATTTTTGCTTGTAAACAAAATTGTTCTAACATATCCTCTTCATCATTCAGGTTTGAATAGGAATCATGCATCACAACCAACAACCAAATGCAACTCCTTAATAAAGCAGCAAGCAAACCTGTCAAAGTCAGCAAGTTAAAAATCCTAGAATTAGGTTCCATGAATTCTTCAAATAAGAAGACTAGTGCTTATATATGCAGAGTCTTTTGTGCTCAGTTGCTAACACATTTTTATCGTACTTTTTACTATTACTAAATAAAAATTGGGTTCAGGTTCAAATGAATGGAAAATTTGTATGCAGCTAATATACAATGCATGATACAAAAATGATAATTCGTTTTCCCAATTGCTTTTGTCTTTAAGCCATATCAGAATTGCTAAAATGTACGGCTATAGGACAGTCTTTTTTGCCATTCAAGATCCAACTTCTGTTGCTCAATATCCGCAAACTTACGCAATACATCAATCTTCTGTTGTGCTTGTTTGCTTGCATCTTGATGTCTTCTTTCGTGACTTTAGTGTTCAAACTGACTTCAAATTTATTCTTTCTCTTTGCTGCTTTGGGGCCTATCAATCTATAACCTTCATCGGGTCTTTGGATGAGCACATCCACATCATTTTCTACCTCGAATGAGATTTCTCTACCAGATGAATCTCCCAGACTGGACGAGTGTGATAACCCTGATTTTTGTGAATAATTTCATAAGTTAATTTAGTTTATAATTGTTTAAAAATCACATTGAAAAGATAGGAATGGGAAATTGAATTGCAGGTACATGGTTTAAAACATGTACATGTGCACAAGACAGTGTACACATGTACACAGATTTCTGTGTAATAAAATTTAGCAGAAATCAATAAATAAATTAAAATAACTAATTTAGAAATACATATGCATGAAGATAGAATTTTGTCTTTAAATAAAATATAGTACAAAGAAAATAAGAGCTAGGCTGAAATAAACTTAAAATTATTTAAAGAAAGAAAGAAAAATAAAAGACTTAGGTATACATATGTTATACATGTATACAGTCAACCAATTTCTGGAAGAAAACAGAAATTACATGGAAATGGCATGAGTCCTTAAACAAACACTTTATCTATTTCCAGTAATTTCTTTAATTAAGAAAAATAAGAAGTCATGCATATGGCATGACCGGGGGAAAATTAAAAGGGAGAAACTGATTTCTGAAAAGGAAGACAAGGACCACATACTCTTTTATTTTCTTGAATCAAACCAGAGGCAGGCTATGTTTTGTATGGGGTAGAACTGACATTGGGTAATTCCATAAACCCTAGTAACAGCCAAGATTTATATAAAAAGCTTAGTATAGTGAGACCATACACATTTTTCTCTTCATTAACCTAGAAAAAAAAATTTAATAAGAAGTACCAGCCATTAGAGTTAGAGGAAGGCAGAGGATCAAAAGGAAGGCAAAGCTCAGGAAGAAGGAATTGAGTGTGAGTAACCTCACTGAAAACTTTGGCATTAAGTCCTGAATATTGAGGCAGCCTATTTGAACTAATCATTCATTTTCTTTTACAAGTTACGTTTTATGATTTGATGACTTTGGTTTGTTAATGATCTGTTTAAGTGTAAAACCCCTCTCTGATTTACCCAGAAAGATTAGAGTCATGGATTCATGGTTTAAAATGTTTATCTGTGATATGGGTTAACTTTGAGATGGAGTGATTTCTTTTATAAGTTTTCTTTATAAAGTTGTTTATAAAAATCCCCGGATTCATGTGGTAGATATATGGTCTGAAGATAGAAAGAAATATGGGGTTGTAACATTGTGTTGTTGCTTATGTCTCATGTTAATTAAAACAAAAGAAAATGTAGAAGTGCAATATTGTACATGTGTTGAGCTTCTATGTTTTATGAACTACCCAAATCAAAATATACTTATGGTTTAGCCAGATCATAAATCTGATTGAACCAGAGGTAAGAAACAAAAATAACTAGTAAGTTACTTAGGACCATATGCTTACATCTTGATCCATTGAAACCCATAGGCAAAATAATGTGCTAAGAAATCACATCTATTTTCATGATTAAATGTTTGCTTCTGAGAATATAACTTACCAAACTCTGGATGAATACATGTTGGTTGCATTGTTTATATTTCTCTGATTAAAAAGTGAGATGCAGAAGGGATTAACACAGTTATGAAAAGGAAATAACACTTAGTAATTTAACTAAGGACTTGGGATCTTAGGGCTACCAAAATATAGCTTGGCAAGGGGAACATTGCAAGCTCACACATGGTATGTTTATACCCAGGGGCCTGAGTGTGCTGGGTTAACAGAGAGATGTCCCAGGCAGTGTGTGTTTAAAAAGAGGAAGTAGCTAAAGACCCTATTATATTTGATAGTGAACTTTAGAAATAGGTTCAAGAGAGGCTTGGGTAAAATCCCTGATGACCAGTAAAATTAAAAAAAGGGGCATGATGACTGAATTGATGATGGCATTGGTTGGTTTATGATGTCTTATTGATGAATCTTATGATTGTTTTCTATGAACTAAATCATTGTGATCACATATAATCTGTTTAACACTGATATGAATGCACATGCCTCACAAAAACATGCACACAGAAGATACTGAGTTTCTTATTCATGCAAAGTACTGGAATATAAATAGAATTGAATAAGATCATGTTTTCAGTTAGATTATTCATACCAGACAAACAGTCTGACCCTTTTATGTTTATGCACCATTGGGTGTCTCATATTTATATGAGGCAGTTCATGGTGATCATGCAGGTAAATAGGAATTTTGTTAAGCAGGCCTTGGATGAGTTAGCTGCCTAAGGAATTGGATGCTATTTTAAAGAATTTGCTGAAGTTAAATTAGCTATTTTGGTTAAGTTGCTTAAAAAGAAAAAAAAACCAATGTATTGTTATTTACTATTTTGCAGTTGTTGAACTTATATGTATCAGCTGAAACTATGTGCTTTGTTTTGTAAAATGCTTTGCTAAGGAATGAAATTCTAAAACTTAAAAAAAAGAGCAGTTAATTTAAATAGTTGAGAATCTGAGATTGAAAGGATTTGTGGTTTGTATGTATATCTAAAGAATTGACATAAGAAAATCCATGTTTAAGTCCAAAAAAATAATATAAAATCTGATTTTGAGTTGCTTTGAAAAGAAAACAAAATAGCATGTATTTTGTTATAAAATAGTGCAAAACTGAATAGGGCTAACATAGCCATTTTTCTTGAGCCTGGGTTAAGCCAGCAACCAAGGGTTTTAAATTAAGTTTTCAGATATGTTTCATAACCCAAAGTATAGGATAAACTCAGACAATTTTGTTAACAAGAAAGATAAGGCACCTGAATTGCCCATTGACACACACATGCACAGAAACATGCACACACATATGCACAAGTAAAAGCACAGTTTATCCAGTAATAAAATTAGGGGAATTTATGTACTCTGATAAGTCTTGAGATATAAGATCAATAGTCATGCATTAACCCAAGTTATTTGGAAAAATCTAGTTTTGAGAAACACTATTGCTATGTAGAGAGTATTTCCTTTAAGTAATACTCAAACAGATTTCTACTTTCAAATTTTTGTACTCTGATTTAAGTAGAAAATGACTTATATATCTTCACATATATAAGTTCAAGATAAAATGAGTAAACCAATATTTTTATATTGGCAGAAAGGTCCTGGATAGAAGAAAATTGGAATTAAATATTTTCTTGATTAAATGGCCACTGAATATTTATAATAAAAAAAATTTAATTGGGTCATTTCATTTGGTATCAGAGCTATGTTGTTGAATAACATAGCAAAAATTTTGTATGAATTTGTTCGCATTGGATGTATAGAAGTGTTTACTGCTTTGGATGTTTTGTTTGTTAATGTTTACACTATTGATATCTATTATGACAGAATAAGTGATAGATTAAAATGAATTAATCTATAGAGCATTAGGCAAAACAGACTAACCTAAGTGTTATATCCATAGAGCTATGGTAGGACCCAGACATCAAAATGTAGGAACAAGTGAACCACCCATGGTGAATGTGCAAGAATTCATGAGGGCCATAAGAGATGGAGTAGGCAACAGGCAGGAAAATCCACATGAGGAACTTTCCAAACTACTCAAGACTTTTACCAATCTTGGAGGCAAAACATTTGATGGCACAGAAGGAGTTATGGGGGTTCAAAATTGGCTTAGAATTTTGGAAAGAATCTTTGCAGACATGCAAGTTGAAGACCAAAGGAAGAGGCAGATTGCATCCAGGCAATTAAGAGGAGCATCTTTGGATTGGTGGGAGGTTATCATAGCTGGAAGACCTGAAGGAGAAGTTACATGGGATCAATTTAAAGCAATGTTGGAAGGTAGATTTATCCCTGCATCAGCTAAGGAATCTTTACTGGAGGAGTTCATCAAATTGAGGCAAGGGACTATGAGTGTCACTGAGTACACTCAGAAGTTTGAATCATTGGCAAAGTATGGTGCAGTGCTGATCACTACTGAGGAGGCTAAGAATGGTAGATATATTCAAGGGTTGAACCCTAGCCTTAGTAGAGCCATGCTACCATACAAGGATAAGACTTTTGATCAAGTTTTGGATTTGACTCTGAGCATTGAACAACATGATAAAGCTAGAGAGAATTTCTGGGCATTTAAAAATAATCAAAACAAGAAGGGAAAGGGTAAATTTTACCCTTATGATAAGAAGAAAACAGACATAGCTTCCACCAAGAAACCAGAAGAAGTCAGGGCTACTGAAATTAAGAAGAAAATCACTTGTTACACTGTGGTCAAGAGGGGCATATGAAAAATAGGTGCACCAATCCTAGAACAGCATCCTTCAAGTGTCACCAGTGTGGAAAGGAGGGTCACATAAGGAGGAACTGTCCAGAGTTTAAGCAAGGAAAAGTAGGAACCTTGGAAGGGAAAGGTAAAGCAACTGAGGGACCAAATGTTGAGAACCATGGCCAAGTTGAAGGTACTTTGCTCATTCACTCAATACCTTTTGTAGTAATGTATGATACTGGGGCTACACACTCCTTGATTTCCCATGATATTGTACAACAACTAAAATTAAATTGTATGATTGTTGATAAGCCACTGTTAATTAGAAGCCCTATAGGTAGTTCATGTGTTCTGGGTATGATATGTAAGCAACTGGGATTAAACATAGGGGGACATGTGTTTGAGTCAGACCTATATGTGTTGCAATATCCGGGCATAGGGATTATTTTAGGGGTTGATTGGTTGAGTAGATATTAGGCTATCATTAATATGGAGGCATCCACCATATCATTGAAAGTTTCTGATGGACAAAGAATAGTTGTTCTCTGTGAGGCAAACAAAAATAGAAGTATAGCCAACCTTTCTACATTGTCAAATGAAAAATCCATGCCTGCATTAGAAGAGATCCCCATAGTTAATCAATATGTTGATGTGTTTGGTGAAGTGAGAGGAGTTCCAAACCACAGACCAGTTGAGTTTTCAATCAAGATAATTCCAGGAGCTAACCCAGTGGTTAAAAGACCAACTAGAATGGGGCCTAAGGAGTTGATGGAGTTGAAAAAGCAATTGGTTGAACTAGAAGAAAAAGATTTTATTAGACCCAGTAGCTCATCATGGGGAGCACCAGTAGTCTTTGTTAAGAAACATGATGGATCCCTTAGATTATGTATTGAATATAGGGAATTAAATAAAGTCACAGTTAAAAATAAATACCCCTTACCAAGAATTGATGATCTCTTTGATCAATTGAGTGGTGCAAAGATATTCTCTAGGCTTTATTTAGCTTCAGGCTTTCATCAGATGAAAGTAGAAGAGGAAAGCATTAAGTATACAGCCTTTAACACCAGATATGAACTTTATGAATTTTTAGTGATGCCATTTGGCTTGACAAATGCTCCTTCCTACTTTGTTGATTTGATGAATATGATTTTTAGAGAATACTTGGATAAGTTTGTATTGATATTTATTGATGATATACTAATTTATTCTAAGTCAGTTAGAGAGCATGAAAATCATTTGCATATGGTATTCAAGAAACTGAGGCAGGAAGGATTAAAAGCCAAATTTTCAAAATGCACTTTTTGGCAAAATGAAGTGAATTTTCTAGGTCATATTATATCAGAAAAAGAAATATCTGTAGATTCCAATAAAGTCATTGCAGTGCAAGCTTGGAAAAGACCTACTAATGTCACTGAAGTCAGATCATTCATGGGAATGGCTGGTTACTATAGGAGATTTATAAAAGATTTTGCAAAAATCTCAATTCCACTAACCAGATTGACTAGGAAAAATCAAGTGTTTACTTGGACTGAGTAATGTGAAAAAGCCTTTGGGAAATTAAAAGAAGCATTGGTACAAGCTCCAATTCTTAAAGTACCTGAAGGAAATGAAAACTTGGTGGTGTATACTGATGCAAGTGGACAAGGGCTTGGGGCAGTGTTGATGCAACAACATCAAGTAATAGCTTATGCTTCTAGGCAGTTGAAACCAAGTGAGGTAAGGTATGCTACTCATGACCTTGAATTGGCTGCCATAGTGTATGCTCTTAAGTTATGGAGACACTACTTGTTAGGAGCAAAATTTGAAGTGTATACAAACCATAAATCACTTAAATATTTGTTTTCACAAAAAGAATTAAATATGAGGCAGCAAAGATGGATTGAACTCTTAGCCTCATATTATTTTGAAATATTGTACACACCTGGTAAGGCTAATAAAGTAGCCGATGCCTTAAGTAGACAACATGCTAAAGTGGCTAGATTAATGATAGAAGAGTTTAACACTTTATCATTATTAATTGATTCAGAGATAGAAAGTAATAACATAGAAAATATGAGCTTATGCAGTGGGAATGTAGAAATGGGAAAATTAAGTTTTATTACTCTGGGATCAGAATTGAAGAATAAAGTTGTAATGCTACAAAACCAAGATCCATTTTTATTTGAAAAGAAGACTCAAATATTAAATGGTGAGGCAGTGGAAGGTTTTCAGTTGAATGATCAAGGCCATTTGAAGAAAGGAGAAAGAATATGTGTTCCAGCAGTTGATGAGTTGAAGCAAGAAATCTTGGATGCTTACCACAAAAGCAAATATACTATACACCCAGGAAGCACAAGAATGTATCACAACCTCAAGAGAAATTATTGGTGGAGTGGAATGAAGAGTGTAGTGGCAACCTATGTATCTAAATGTATGATTTGCCAACAGGTGAAGGCTGAGTATCAAAAACCCTCAGGGATGCTTCAACCTTTGCTGTAACGACCCAGAATTTTGAACAAATTAAATTGTAAATATTTAATTAATTTTAAGTATTTGAACGATGATTTAATTTGGATCCCCGATATAACTTTGAATTTGATGATTAAATTCTTAAAATTTAATCTATTGAATGCTGAATAAAAATTTAAAACTTCAATTTTAAGTTGAAGAAAAATGTTTCGAAAGCTTTTAAAATTTATCTTGATGATACCGAAGATAACAGAAGCTTCAGAATCTAATTTCGAATTGATTTGATCAATTTTGAATTTAAATCGTTCGAATCTATATTTTAAAATAGTCATTTTTCAAACAGTCTCGGAATTCGACGAAAGCAGTCCCATTGGGTCCGTAATATTGTATTATTACCGGATTTCAAATTTCGTATTTTTCAGAGTTGTTTTGTGACCGTACGGTTAGAAAACGCATTGAATTTTTATCGAAATTCAATTTGAATTTTAAATTTTAAAACTGGTCAACGTCAGCACGTTTCGTTCCTAAACTCATGCCTACAACTACGCCTACAATCACGCAGAGAACAAGGAAGAAAATCGTGAAAACCCATGCCTCTTCAATTTTAAGTATCCCTCTTCAATTCCTTTTCTGTTCGTTCAATTCAAAATCACAGAAGAAAAACAATAATGGCCGAGACTCTTCATACCCATTTCGTTCCTTTCCCTCTTCTAAATTGAATCCATGACCGCGATTTTTATTTCCCCAATTCGAACGAGATTCATCTCATATTTTAAATCCCTCCAATATATTCAAGAGCGAATCAAATCCGCTTATTTATTTAAAGGCGAGCCTCTTCAAACAACCAGTCTCCCAAATCGACTCGTTCGAGATTCTAGGTCACGGATTCACGAGCGGCTTGAAGGCGATGGAATGCTAGTAGTAGAATCGCGTGGCGGCATCATGATGGAGCACGAATTCAAGCGACATCGCGCATTGAGGTAGGCGACAGCCTGTTTCGAGCTTGTTCGCGAGGTCAAGTTCAACGCGTGTGTTCGAAATAGCGACTGCAAGAAGGGGTGGATCTCGATCGAAAGAAGGAGGCACTGATGGTCGCGGCATGGCGCGTTGTGTTTGGGTGCTGCAACATTAATCTCGAGTTCGAATTTTGGGTCGATAATGGCGACGTCGACTGCGAGAGCATGGCAAATCAAAGTCGCGTGCAAGTTAGGGCGATGGCCGTATGACGACAGTATTGGCGAGGCACGATCGAATCTGGGTTTCAAGTTCGAATTTGGGCTGTGAGGGATTTTGCAGTAAGGTATAAACTGCATTTAATTTTTCAATTTATTACAGTAAAAAGAACAAGCAAATGTTTCCTGTTTGTTTATTTACAGAAAATAGAGTATAAATGTATTGTTAATTGATTTATCTAAAGCTATTTAGATTACTAGAGAGAAATTTATATAAAGGGGATTTATTTTTAAATATAAAAATTTGAGTTAAATTAATTTATTAAAAGAAATGGGTTTGAAAAGAAATCATTTGTTTAAATTGTATTAATCTATTTAAAAAGAGAAATTTAATAATTAGTTAGATAAATTTATTAAAGGAAAAAAATTGGTTATTTAATTGGTTTGAATGTTAATTTAAATTGTATAATTGTTTATACAAGGTCGAATACAACGAAGATAAATAAATCTGGATTTGGAAACGGATTGCTATTAAAAGCTAAGGTGAGATTTTTCTCACTCAAATTGAATGTGGAATTTTTGCAGTTATTGATTTGATTGCTATTGGATGTGATATTATATATTATAGGATATATCTATATATATAGCAATATATACATATTGGCATATGTATATATTGGATTGATTGATTCCCGCCTCGTATAGCGGATGAGACCCTATTGCGCCGTTAGTAAGCGGATTTTTATAAAACCCATATACCGCGATAATTCCGTACTGAAGTGGAATTGGTATTGTGCTAACATCTTTGGATGCAGGGAAACAGGTTGGAGGGATCCAACTGGACCCCTCACATTGATTGAATTTATTTCTACTGTGATGTGATAATCTGTGAATGATTATTGATGTTATTGAATTGATGTCCGGAAATTGTTTGAAAGCTAAAATTTAGCTGAATGGATGTTTGATATCATTGGATTCCAAAAAAATAAACGAAATTGAATTTTTGAAATCAAAATAGAAATTTCTAAGTGAATTAATTTTAGAAATTGAATAAATTTTGAAGAAAGGAATTTTTAAAGTATAAAAAGTTAATTTTTATAATCTTATCGAATTTATTTCCAGAATAAAGTGAAAATGTTAAATAAATGGATTTCATAAAACAGTGATTATAAATTGAAGAATTTAATTTAAATTTGGATTTTTAAATAGATTGAAAGAGATAAAGAAATTTATTTTCTTTAAAAGGAATTTATTTAGAAAAGAAATAAGTGGGAAGTCCAATTAGAAATTTAATTGCAAATTGAAACGAATTTGGAAAAAGAATGAAATTTATAGATGTATAAATTGTGAAGTTAAAAAGGATGAAATTTATAGATGTATAAATCGGGAAGTTAAAATGAATGAAATTGTAGAATAGAAGATTTATAAGAAATTAACTTATAGATTGGATTTTTTGCCTTCAAATGAAATATTGATCAAATTTGTTAATAAAGGAGATTTACAAATCGAAGTTGTTATAAAGTAGGAATAGAATTTATAAACGTTGTTTTATAAATTCGATATCAATTGAATTTGATAAATTTAAATATAGAAGGGTATTAAAGTAGATATATTCGCGATTTTGGATAGCGAATTTCTATTGAAATGAAAATGTGTAGAAATGATTGGAATTGGGTTAAATGAAGTATATTCACGATTTTGGACAGTGAATATATTGTTAAGTAAAATGGGTTTAGTCTTGAAGAAGTGATATTAAAAATGAAGTAAACATTTTAAAGATGTTTTTAAAATGTATTATGAATCGAAAGCATAGATTTCAATGTTCATTGTTGAAATAGACGTTTTCGAGAAATAAGGAAATGATGGACTATAGCACTGTTGTTATAGTAAATGATTTCCGAAAGGAAATGTTTTTATCTAGTATTGGGATTTACATATCTATCTTAAATCCGAATCCATATACTAGTGATTTTGAGTCGTCGTAACGATGTTTTACGTAACATTCGTTTTGACTCAGATAAATGTGTTATAGTAATAGATTTCCTAAAAGAATGTATATATACTTAATATTGATTTAAGTATATCGAATATTTTCCAAGTGTTGAAAATAAATAGATTTGTGAAACACTTATTTTTAAATAAGTATGGAAATGTTTTCCAAAATGAAAATGAAACGTTTTGAGATTTTATCTTCTTAAAGATAAATTGAAAATGAATATTGGAGTCGATTTGAAAATCGTATATCAGTAGATATTTTGAAAGATATAAATTCAATATGGAATTTATAAAGGAAAGGGAAACTGTTTAGAAAAATAAACGTTGATTTATTTTTGAAGTGTGGGAATTTTATATCTAGTAAAGATATTTTTGAAGATAAATAATTTGGGAAAATTATTTGGAATCTGATGATGTTGCGCATCTTTATCGATAGTTAAATAACCGACTATCAATAATTACCTTGAATGGTATTTGTTGTGAATTGGATGAATTTGAATGCCACACTTATTTTTGAATAAACGCTCACTATTCGGGTTAGCCGGGAAAGGACCATGGGGTCGTATAACCCATTCCGAATATGTGATACGTCGTTATGAATCACATTTGAAGACCGGTGTTGAAGACCGGATATTTTTGAAAACGGAAGGATTACCGTCGAGTTACTCTACATCGACTGATCTTCGATTTAGAGGTTTTATCACCCTTAGTGACGGGAAGTCCGGACGTGATTAGAAAATTATCCGGAAATGCAAGGGCTTTGTGAGAAGTGCCTTCGGTTCTGTTCGATCCCGGAACAGACTTGTATGGATTGTGTGTCTGACGTTACAATTTGAGATATAAAGCTGATTTCTTTCAAATACATTTCTGTTGGTGGCGGAGAATTTATTCTCTTAGCTTAACACCCTTCTTTGAGACGTACGAGCTCAGAGGTTATGTAGTTGAAATTTATCAGCAATATATCCCAATTTGGTAACGTGGCATACTGAGTGTTGCTGTGAAATGATCAGTGTTTGATCATTTGCGATATGATCATTTGTTTGATCTTATATCTTTGTGATCATAGGTTGATCATTTTTGTTTGACCCGAAGCATGGCTTTGTAGAAAGCGTAGCTTTGTGGACGAGACTTCATCGAGCCTCACACCCCGGAAATGGTCGAAACAGGAAGAATGCGGCAAGGTTCTAGGGAGTAGCGCCCTTAGTGTATGTCATTCCTTCTGGATAAAGGTGGTATCATGGTATGGAGCCCAGATACTTAACCTCTGTGGTTGCTGCAAATTTATTTCTTTGTGGTTGTTGCGAATCGGGGATCCTCGGGAAGATCGGTGACAATCGGGGGATGGCATACGCGTGTCAGTAGTTACCTATTTTTGCAGAGGTAACCCGGCCTTGTGTTGGCAGAGATCCGGTTAGGTTCTCGGGTCGTCTATTCCAGGGATGTACCCATCGTGGATAGGAAGTTCCTTAGCCTGGCCATTTGTTGGAAATTCAAAGAAACAATACGACACTTGTACGGTTTTAGTTGTAGAACCTATCATTCACTTATGGTGGTCACCACTGTTTGGATGGTAGCTATAGTAGGCATAAGTGCGGAATGCCTATGCTGGCTAAGATTTATATTATACTTTCGAAATGATTTCTACACTATGCACTAATAATAATATCAGAAATGATTTGATTTTGCGTAGTAAGCATCTTTGACTATCATAAGAAGAAATCTCCTCCAATTCTGCGTTTGCATTGTGTGTGTGGCGGGAGATCTTATGGTAGTTTCATTTTCCAAAAGCATTTCGAATTGACTTTAAAAATTATTTTGTTGTTATAAAGAATAACTGTTTTACGATCTCACACCAGTCACCATGACTGACTCGGAGTTTATTGTTCCCTTCTAAACTCTGGGTGCCCACAAATTTTCCACACGGGCAGCCTAGAGTTAGGTTATCAGGATAGTCTGGATATTCTGGAGCTTTGGAGATAAGCTGGATGGCGAGACGTAGTATTTATATCTGATAGTATTTATTCCGCTGTGTATTCTGTATGAGGACAAGTTTATATAACTGTCCATTGTTGTATATTGACTCTGATTGATGTATGTATAAACTGATATAGTTCTTTGTTTTAAAAGACTATTGATTATCTATTATATGTTATTCCGCTGCGATGTGTAAGATTCTGATATTGTTTTCTGTTCTGTTGTTCTTCCATGTTGTTGTTCTTCTCCATTCTCTCTTTCTTCTCTTTTTCTTCTATCTTTTCTTCCTCCTCTTCTTTTAAATATTAAAGTTCGCGTTTCCGCCATCCGATTGTTCGGCAATTGCTACAGTGGACGTAGCAGTGTCGGGTTTTCGGAAGACGGATTTGCGGGTCTTTACAGTTGGTATCAGAGCATATGGTTAAGCGACAACCCTGCTCTGTTGGGTGTTACTCATTAGAGATAGAGTCAGCAGTACTCTAGAATGAGTTGAGTGTAATAATAGATATGAGCGCGTATTTGTTATTGAATATAAAATTGTTTTGTATTGTGATGATTGGTTTATTGAGTGGTATATGAACCTTCCTCGGCACAGTCTTGCAAAACTGTATCGAAGGGGTTTCTAAACACCCGAATAGAACAATTCGGCATAGTATTGTTTTAAAATAGGGTGAATGAAATAATTTTGTCCAAAACTATTTTTGTATAGAAAAGAAATGATTTTTCTATGAATTATAATAGTATATGGTTGCATGGTTGTTAGAGGTGATAATATTAATCTATTATCATTGAAATTGAATAAGAAATTGAAATCATAACTCCAACGTTAAGAAATAAATTCACATATACAAATGAAATTTAAAGAATGTAAATTATAAATGTGAATTGTAATTTAAAACGGGATTCCAGAGAAGTATTTGGAAATGTTTGAAAAGAATTTGAAAATTTTGGGGATTTGGAAAGTTTAAATCTTTTTGATTTGAAAATGAATTTCAAAGGTTTTGAAAAATATTTTGGAGAAATGAAAGCTCTAAACTCTTTTCGGTCGCTGGAAAATAACTTCGGTAATGACTGCAGCATCACCGGTGTTCATTTTCGGGTTTCCAAAAGAGGAATTGCTGCCAAATTGTTTTAAATGGAAGTTGTTTGAAAATCTGGGTTTTGTTTTGAAAATTCAAGGGATAATTTGAATTGTTTTCAAAAATGATTTTGAGAATGTTATTAAGACTCTGGAATATTATGAAATATTATGAAATTGATAACTTGTAAAGTTTAAGTTTAAATAAAAATCTAACTTAATGAAATAAATTCATATATGAATAAAATTGTGAATAAAAATTGTAAATGGAATTTATAAATGGAAATAAAATTCCAAGAAGATAATTGAAATTAAAATTCATTAGTAGAATGAAATTGTAAGTGAATGTATAAATGATTTGATAAATCAAAATGTAAGTAAGTCGAAGACTTATAAAATATTTGAGAATCTGATAGAAATGAGATTCAATTTAAAATGAAAGTTGAGATTTATTTTGAATTCGTAAGCGAATAGAACTAGAATTGAATTTGATTTATGATGTATTAAACTGAAAGTTAGTAAGTAAAGCTAATTGATTATTGACCAAATGAATAAGGTTTGAACGAATTAAATTCAATGATTATAAATGAAGATAAATTGAATTCCAATAGAATTAAAAATTGCGAATTGAATTCAAATAAAATTGAAATGTGAAATTGAATGATAATGAATATGCAACTTCAATAGTAAGCAGTTTATATTGAAATTTTGTAATCGAATTTGCAAAATAGTTTGAATATATGTAACTAGATATTATGGCTAGTAGGATATACAGGTGTTATAAAGGAATTGGAATTTTGATTTCGAAGATAAATTTGAATTGCTCGAAAAGGTATGTATTTAAATTCGAATATGAGATTTGATGACTTATTTCTCTAGCCGCTTGGCTTTTTCTTTTTCTTTTTGAAATCTGAGAGTCCGTAGGGACGTTTTGTAGTCGTACCGTATTAGCCGCGCAAAGGAGACGCTGGCGAAATTTTTCGGAAATTTAGGGCGTTAGAAAATTTTGAGAAAATTTTGAAAGTTAAAATTTGAATTTAAATTTGAAAATTGAGAGTAAACCATGTTGTTTGAAACTTATAATGGTAGTTGGAAATTTAGTTGAATGAATAACGAATCTTTAGTAGAGAGATTTGTTTTGATAAATTGATAAAACTATTGGATGTTGAAAAATAGTAGACGAGTTAAGGACCACTTTTCCTAACTTGTAATTTCGAGGACGAAATTCTTTTAAGGAGGGAAGTCTGTAACGACCCAGAATTTTGAACAAATTAAATTGTAAATATTTAATTAATTTTAAGTATTTGAACGATGATTTAATTTGGATCCCCGATATAACTTTGAATTTGATGATTAAATTCTTAAAATTTAATCTATTGAATGCTGAATAAAAATTTAAAACTTCAATTTTAAGTTGAAGAAAAATGTTTCGAAAGCTTTTAAAATTTATCTTGATGATACTGAAGATAACAGAAGCTTCAGAATCTAATTTCGAATTGATTTGATTAATTTTGAATTTAAATCGTTCGAATCTATATTTTAAAATAGTCATTTTTCAAACAGTCTCGGAATTCGACGAAACCAGTCCCATTGGGTCCGTAATATTGTATTATTACCGGATTTCAAATTTCGTATTTTTCAGAGTTGTTTTGTGACCGTACGGTTAGAAAACGCATTGAATTTTTATCGAAATTCAATTTGAATTTTAAATTTTAAAACTGGTCAACGTCAGCACGTTTCGTTCCTAAACTCATGCCTACAACTACGCCTACAATCACGCAGAGAACAAGGAAGAAAATCGTGAAAACCCATGCCTCTTCAATTTTAAGTATCCCTCTTCAATTCCTTTTCTGTTCGTTCAATTCAAAATCACAGAAGAAAAACAATAATGGCCGAGACTCTTCATACCCATTTCGTTCCTTTCCCTCTTCTAAATTGAATCCATGACCGCGATTTTTATTTCCCCAATTCGAACGAGATTCATCTCATATTTTAAATCCCTCCAATATATTCAAGAGCGAATCAAATCCGCTTATTTATTTAAAGGCGAGCCTCTTCAAACAACCAATCTCCCAAATCGACTCGTTCGAGATTCTATGTCACGGATTCACGAGCGGCTTGAAGGCGATGGAATGCTGGCAGTAGAATCGCGTGGCGGCATCGTGATGGAGCACGAATTCAAGCGACATCGCGCATTGAGGTGGGCGACATCCTGTTTCGAGCTTGCTCGCGAGGTCAAGTTCAACGCGTGTGTTCGAAATAGCGACTGCAAGAAGGGGTGGATCTCGATCGAAAGAAGGAGGCACTGATGGTTGCGGCATGGCGCGTTGTGTTTGGGTGCTGCAACATTAATCTCGAGTTTGAATTTTGGGTCGATAATGGCGACGTCGACTGCGAGAGCATGGCAAATCAAAGTCGCGTGCAAGTTAGGGCGATGGCCGTATGACGACAGTATTGGCGAGGCACGATCGAATCTGGGTTTCAAGTTCGAATTTGGGCTGTGAGGGATTTTGCAGTAAGGTATAAACTGCATTTAATTTTTCAATTTATTACAGTTAAAAGAACAAGCAAATGTTTCCTGTTTGTTTATTTACAGAAAATAGAGTATAAATGTATTGTTAATTGATTTATCTAAAGCTATTTAGATTACTAGAGAGAAATTTATATAAAGGGGATTTATTTTTAAATATAAAAATTTGAGTTAAATTAATTTATTAAAAGAAATGGGTTTGAAAAGAAATCATTTGTTTAAATTGTATTAATCTATTTAAAAAGAGAAATTTAATAATTAGTTAGATAAATTTATTAAAGGAAAAAAATTGGTTATTTAATTGGTTTGAATGTTAATTTAAATTGTATAATTGTTTATACAAGGTCGAATACAACGAAGATAAATAAATCTGGATTTGGAAACGGATTGCTATTAAAAGCTAAGGTGAGATTTTTCTCACTCAAATTGAATGTGGAATTTTTGCAGTTATTGATTTGATTGCTATTAGATGTGATATTAGATACTATAGGATATATCTATATATATAGCAATATATACATATTGGCATATGTATATATTGGATTGATTGATTCCCGCCTCGTATAGCGGATGAGACCCTATTGCGCCGTTAGTAAGCGGATTTTTATAAAACCCATATACCGCGATAATTCCGTACTGAAGTGGAATTGGTATTGTGCTAACATCTTTGGATGCAGGGAAACAGGTTGGAGGGATCCAACTGGACCCCTCACATTGATTGAATTTATTTCTACTGTGATGTGATAATCTGTGAATGATTATTGATGTTATTGAATTGATGTCTGGAAATTGTTTGAAAGCTAAAATTTAGCTGAATGGATGTTTGATATCATTGGATTCCAAAAAAATAAACGAAATTGAATTTTTGAAATCAAAATAGAAATTTCTAAGTGAATTAATTTTAGAAATTGAATAAATTTTGAAGAAAGGAATTTTTAAAGTATAAAAAGTTAATTTTTATAATCTTATCGAATTTATTTCCAGAATAAAGTGAAAATGTTAAATAAATGGATTTCATAAAACAGTGATTATAAATTGAAGAATTTAATTTAAATTTGGATTTTTAAATAGATTGAAAGAGATAAAGAAATTTATTTTCTTTAAAAGGAATTTATTTAGAAAAGAAATAAGTGGGAGGTCCAATTAGAAATTTAATTGCAAATTGAAACGAATTTGGAAAAAGAATGAAATTTATAGATGTATAAATTGTGAAGTTAAAAAGGATGAAATTTATAGATGTATAAATCGGGAAGTTAAAATGAATGAAATTGTAGAATAGAAGATTTATAAGAAATTAACTTATAGATTGGATTTTTTGCCTTCAAATGAAATATTGATCAAATTTGTTAATAAAGGAGATTTACAAATCGAAGTTGTTATAAAGTAGGAATAGAATTTATAAACGTTGTTTTATAAATTCGATATCAATTGAATTTGATAAATTTAAATATAGAAGGGTATTAAAGTAGATATATTCGCGATTTTGGATAGCGAATTTCTATTGAAATGAAAATGTGTAGAAATGATTGGAATTGGGTTAAATGAAGTATATTCACGATTTTGGACAGTGAATATATTGTTAAGTAAAATGGGTTTAGTCTTGAAGAAGTGATATTAAAAATGAAGTAAACATTTTAAAGATGTTTTTAAAATGTATTATGAATCGAAAGCATAGATTTCAACGTTCATTGTTGAAATAGACGTTTTCGAGAAATAAGGAAATGATGGACTATAGCACTGTTGTTATAGTAAATGATTTCCGAAAGGAAATGTTTTTATCTAGTATTGGGATTTACATATCTATCTTAAATCCGAATCCCTATACTAGTGATTTTGAGTCGTCGTAACGATGTTTTACGTAACATTCGTTTTGACTCAGATAAATGTGTTATAGTAATAGATTTCCTAAAAGAATGTATATATACTTAATATTGATTTAAGTATATCGAATATTTTCCAAGTGTTGAAAATAAATAGATTTGTGAAACACTTATTTTTAAATAAGTATGGAAATGTTTTCCAAAATGAAAATGAAACGTTTTGAGATTTTATCTTCTTAAAGATAAATTGAAAATGAATATTGGAGTCGATTTGAAAATCGTATATCAGTAGATATTTTGAAAGATATAAATTCAATATGGAATTTATAAAGGAAAGGGAAACTGTTTAGAAAAATAAACGTTGATTTATTTTTGAAGTGTGGGAATTTTATATCTAGTAAAGATATTTTTGAAGATAAATAATTTGGGAAAATTATTTGGAATCTGATGATGTTGCGCATCTTTATCGATAGTTAAATAACCGACTATCAATAATTACCTTGAATGGTATTTGTTGTGAATTGGATGAATTTGAATGCCACACTTATTTTTGAATAAACGCTCACTATTCGGGTTAGCCGGGAAAGGACCATGGGGTCGTATAACCCATTCCGAATATGTGATACGTCGTTATGAATCGCATTTGAAGACCGGTGTTGAAGACCGGATATTTTTGAAAACGGAAGGATTACCGTCGAGTTACTCTACATCGACTGATCTTCGATTTAGAGGTTTTATCACCCTTAGTGACGGGAAGTCCGGACGTGATTAGAAAATTATCCGGAAATGCAAGGGCTTCGTGAGAAGTGCCTTCGGTTCTGTTCGATCCCGGAACAGACTTGTATGGATTGTGTGTCTGACGTTACAATTTGAGATATAAAGTTGATTTCTTTCAAATACATTTCTGTTGGTGGCGGAGAATTTATTCTCTTAGCTTAACACCCTTCTCTGAGATGTACGAGCTCAGAGGTTATGTAGTTGAAATTTATCAGCGATATATCCCAATTTGGTAACGTGGCATACTGAGTGTTGCTGTGAAATGATCAGTGTTTGATCATTTGCGATATGATCATTTGTTTGATCTTATATCTTTGTGATCATAGGTTGATCATTTTTGTTTGACCCGAAGCATGGCTTTGTAGAAAGCGTAGCTTTGTGGACGAGACTTCATCGAGCCTCACACCCCGGAAATGGTCGAAACAGGAAGAATGCGGCAAGGTTCTAGGTAGTAGCGCCCCTTAGTGTATGTCATTCCTTCTGGATAAAGGTGGTATCATGGTATGGAGCCCAGATACTTAACCTCTGTGGTTGCTGCAAATTTATTTCTTTGTGGTTGTTGCGAATCGGGGATCCTCGGGAAGATCGGTGACGATCGGGGGATGGCATACGCGTGTCAGTAGTTACCTATTTTTGCAGAGGTAACCCGGCCTTGTGTTGGCAGAGATCCGGTTAGGTTCTCAGGTCGTCTATTCCCGGGACGTACCCATCGTGGATAGGAAGTTCCTTAGCCTGGCCATTTGTTGGAAATTCAAAGAAACAATACGACACTTGTACGGTTTTAGTTGTAGAACCTATCATTCACTTATGGTGGTCACCACTGTTTGGATGGTAGCTATAGTAGGCATAAGTGCGGAATGCCTATGCTGGCTAAGATTTATATTATACTTTCGAAATGATTTCTACACTATGCACTAATAATAATATCAGAAATGATTTGATTTTGCGTAGTAAGCATCTTTGACTATCATAAGAAGAAATCTCCTCCAATTCTGCGTTTGCATTGTGTGTGTGGCGGGAGGTCTTATGGTAGTTTCATTTTCCAAAAGCATTTCGAATTGACTTTAAAAATTATTTTGTTGTTATAAAGAATAACTATTTTACGATCTCACACCAGTCACCATGACTGACTCGGAGTTTATTGTTCCCTTCTAAACTCTGGGTGCCCACAAATTTTCCACACGGGCAGCCTAGAGTTAGGTTATCAGGATAGTCTGGATATTCTGGAGCTTTGGAGATAAGCTGGATGGCGAGACGTAGTATTTGTATCTGATAGTATTTATTCCGCTGTGTATTCTGTATGAGGAAAAGTTTATATAACTGTCCATTGTTGTATATTGACTCTGATTGATGTATGTATAAACTGATATAGTTCTTTGTTTTAAAAGACTATTGATTATCTATTATATGTTATTCCGCTGCGATGTGTAAGATTCTGATATTGTTTTCTGTTCTGTTGTTCTTCCGTGTTGTTGTTCTTCTCCATTCTCTCTTTCTTCTATCTTTTCTTCCTCCTCTTCTTTTAAATATTAAAGTTCGCGTTTCCGCCATCCGATTGTTCGGCAATTGCTACAGTGGACGTAGCAGTGTCGGGTTTTCGTAAGACGGATTTGCGGGTCTTTACATTTGCAAATACCACAGTGGAAATGGGAAGACATATCAATGGATTTCATTGATGGTTTGCCTAGAACTAGGAGGGGAAATGATAGTATTTGGGTGGTGGTTGATAGGTTAACCAAGTCAGCCCACTTTATACCAGTAAAATCAAAAAGAAATGCAAGTACACTAGCCCAATTGTTTATTAAAGAAGTAGTCAGGCTGCATGGTATACCAAAGACTATAGTAAGTGATAGAGATACCTTCTTCACTTCAAAGTTTTGGCAGAGTTTTCACAAAGCAATGGGGACTGATTTATGCTTAAGCACAGCATATCATCCTCAATCTGATGGCCAAACAGAAATTGTGAACAAATTGCTTGAAGACATGTTGAGAGCTTGTGTATTGGATTGGGGAGGAAGTTGGGAGGATCATATCTTTTTAGCTGAATTTGCATACAACAATGGCCATCATAGTAGCATAGGCATGGCACCCTTTGAAGCACTTTATGGGAGACCATGTTTATCACCCTCAAGTTGGCATGAATCTGGAGAAAAAGTGGTCTTAGGACCAGAAAATGTGAAGGAGACTTCTGAAAAGATAGCTTTGATCAGAAAAAGAATTGCTTCTGCCCAGGATAGGCAAAAGAAATATGCAGATCAAAGAAGGAAGGCAGTACAATATGATGTTGGGGACTATGTATTCATCAAGATATCACCTATGAAAAAGGTTCTAAGGTTTGGGAAACAAGGAAAGTTGATTCCTAGATATACAGGACCATATAAAATTCTAGAAAGAATAGGGACAGTAGCCTATAAATTAGAATTGCCAGAAGAAATGAGAGCAATGCATGATGTTTTTCATGTGTCTCAACTAAGAAGATGGGTTCATGATAAGGAGGCAATCCTAGAATCCTCTAAGGATGTGCAGATTGATCCTAGAATGATCTATGAAAAGGAGCCAGTGGGCATAGTTTCGAGAGAAACCAAAAAATTGAGAAACAAAGAAATTAAATTAGTAAAAGTACAATGGAGTCTAGACCCAAATGATTGCACATGGGAAGTGGAGGATAAAATCAAAAATGATAATTCGTTTTCCCAATTGCTTTTGTCTTTAAGCCATATCAGAATTGCTAAAATGTACGGCTATAGGACAGTCTTTTTTGCCATTCAAGATCCAACTTCTGTTGCTCAATATCCGCAAACTTACGCAATACATCAATCTTCTGTTGTGCTTGTTTGCTTGCATCTTGATGTCTTCTTTCGTGACTTTAGTGTTCAAACTGACTTCAACTTTATTCTTTCTCTTTGCTGCTTTGGGGCCTATCAATCTATAACCTTCATCGGGTCTTTGGATGAGCACATCCACATCATTTTCTGCCTCGAATGAGATTTCTCTACCAGATGAATCTCCCAGACTGGACGAGTGTGATAACCCTGATTTTTGTGAATAATTTCATAAGTTAATTTAGTTTATAATTGTTTAAAAATCACATTGAAAAGATAGGAATGGGAAATTGAATTGCAGGTACATGGTTTAAAACATGTACATGTGCACAAGACAGTGTACACATGTACACAGATTTCTGTGTAATAAAATTTAGCAGAAATCAATAAATAAATTAAAATAACTAATTTAGAAATACATATGCATGAAGATAGAATTTTGTCTTTAAATAAAATATAGTACAAAGAAAATAAGAGCTAGGCTGAAATAAACTTAAAATTATTTAAAGAAAGAAAGAAAAATAAAATACTTAGGTATACATATGTTATACATGTATACAGTCAACCAATTTCTGGAAGAAAACAGAAGTTACATGGAAATGGCATGAGTCCTTAAACAAACACTTTATCTATTTCCAGTAATTTCTTTAATTAAGAAAAATAAGAAGTCATGCATATGGCATGACCGGGGGAAAATTAAAAGGGAGAAACTGATTTCTGAAAAGGAAGACAAGGACCACACACCCTTTTATTTTCTTGAATCAAACCAGAGGCAGGCTATGTTTTGTATGGGGTAGAACTGACATTGGGTAATTCCATAAACCCTAGTAACAGCCAAGATTTATATAAAAAGCTTAGTATAGTGAGACCATACACATTTTGCTCTTCATTAACCTAGAAAAAAAAATTAATAAGAAATACCAGCCATTAGAGTTAGAGGAAGGCAGAGGATCAAAAGGAAGGCAAAGCTCAGGAAGAAGGAATTGAGTGTGAGTAACCTCACTGAAAACTTTGGCATTAAGTCCTGAATATTGAGGCAGCCTATTTGAACTAATCATTCATTTTCTTTTACAAGTTATGTTTTATGATTTGATGACTTTGGTTTGTTAATGATCCGTTTAAGTGTAAAACCCCTCTCTGATTTACCCAGAAAGATAAGAGTCATGGATTCATGGTTTAAAATGTTTATTTGTGATATGGGTTAACTTTGAGATGGAGTGATTTCTTTTATAAGTTTTCTTTATAAAGTTGTTTATAAAAATCCCCGGATTCATGTGGTAGATATATGGTCTGAAGATAGAAAGAAATATGGGGTTGTAACATTGTGTTGTTGCTTATGTCTCATGTTAATTAAAACAAAAGAAAATGTAGAAGTGCAATGTTGTACATGTGCTGAGCTTCTATGTTTTATGAACTACCCAAATCAAAATATACTTATGGTTTAGCCAGATCATAAATCTGATTGAACCAGAGGTAAGAAAAAAAAAACTAGTAAGTTACTTAGGACCATATGCTTACATCTTGATCCATTGAAACCCATAGGCAAAATAATGTGCTAAGAAATCACATCTATTTTCATGATTAAATGTTTGCTTCTGAGAATATAACTTACCAAACTCTGGATGAATACATGTTGGTTGCATTGTTTATATTTCTCTGATTAAAAAGTGAGATGCAGAAGGGATTAGCACAGTTATGAAAAGGAAATAACACTTAGTAATTTAACTAAGGACTTGGGATCTTAGGGCTACCAAAATATAGCTTGGCAAGGGGAACATTGCAAGCTCACACATGGTATGTTTACACCCAGGGGCCTGAGTGTGCTGGGTTAACAGAGAGATGTCCCAAGCAGTGTGTGTTTAAAAAGAGGAAGTAGCTAAAGACCCTATTATATTTGATAGTGAACTTTAGAAATAGGTTCAGGAGCGGCTTGGGTAAAATCCCTGATGGCCAGTAAAATTAAAAAAAAAAGGGCATGATGACTGAATTGATGATGGCATTGGTTGGTTTATGATGTCTTATTGATGAATCTTATGATTGTTTTCTATGAACTAAATCATTGTGATCACATATAATCTGTTTAACACTGATATGAATGCACATGCCTCACAAAAACATGCACACAGAAGATACTGAGTTTCTTATTCATGCAAAGTACTGGAATATAAATAGAATTGAATAAGATCATGTTTTCAGTTAGATTATTCATACCAGACAAACAGTCTGACCCTTTTGTGTTTATGCACCATTGGGTGTCTCATATTTATATGAGGCAGTTCATGGTGATCATGCAGGTAAATAGGAATTTTGTTAAGCATGCCTTGGATGAGTTAGCTGCCTAAGGAATTGGATGCTATTTTAAAGAATTTGCTGAAGTTAAATTAGCTATTTTGGTTAAGTTGCTTAAAAAGAAAAAAAAACCAATGTATTGTTATTTACTATTTTGCAGTTGTTGAACTTATATGTATCAGCTGAAACTATGTGCTTTGTTTTGTAAAATGCTTTGCTAAGGAATGAAATTCTAAAACTTAAAAAAAAAGAGCAGTTAGTTTAAATAGTTGAGAATCTGAGATTGAAAGGATTTGTGGTTTGTATGTATATCTAAAGAATTGACATAAGAAAATCCATGTTTAAGTCCAAAAAAATAATATAAAATCTGATTTTGAGTTGCTTTGAAAAGAAAACAAAATAGCATGTATTTTGTTATAAAATAGTGCAAAACTGAATAGGGCTAACATAGCCATTTTTCTTGAGCCTGGGTTAAGCCAGCAACCAAGGGTTTTAAATTAAGTTTTCAGATCTGTTTCATAACTCAAAGTATAGGATAAACTCAGACAATTTTGTTAACAAGAAAGATAAGGCACCTGAATTGCCCACTGACACACACATGCACAGAAACATGCACACACACATGCACAAGTAAAAGCACAGTTTATCCAGTAATAAAATTAGGGGAATTTATGTACTCTGATAAATCTTGAGATATAAGATCAATAGTCATGCATTAACCCAAGTTATTTGGAAAAATCTAGTTTTGAGAAACACTGTTGCTATGTAGAGAGTATTTCCTTTAAGTAATACTCAAACAGATTTCTACTTTCAAATTTTTGTACTCTGATTTAAGTAGAAAATGACTTATATATCTTCACATATATAAGTTCAAGATAAAATGAGTAAACCAATATTTTTATATTGGCAGAAAGGTCCTGGATAGAAGAAAATTGGAATTAAATATTTTCTTGATTAAATGGCCACTGAATATTTATAAAAAAAAAATTTAAGTGGGTCATTTCAACGAGTATGTTGATTTTGATGCTTTATTCATTCCCTTCCTCTTTGTTTGAACATCTCTAAACCTCTTCGCATTATCAAAGTTTTACTTCGGTTGGCTAGTCAGCAACTCATAACAATTCGGAAATTGATAGTAGTGTGGATTTTAATACCGTTTTCCCTTGCAAAAAGCTTTATGAATTCATCGTTCGCCATTCTTTTCTGATAACCCAAAAAAATAAATCAGTAATAAGATTATACCCTAACAAACTAATAAAATCAAAAAACATACTGTAATTTCCCGTAAAATTAACAATAATTAATAAATAATTAATAAGACTTCAAAAATGAAATTAGAGTAAACGTTGGAATCTGGTCACGAAACTGTGTTCTTGGTGATTTTTTGAGCAACTTTCATATTTGGAGTTTCACGATCGGAGCTCAAACGGAAAAATTATCAGCGTTTGAAGTTTCGAAAGCAAAAATAATTAAAAATGAAAAAGGAAAAAAGAACATTAAATACGGGACCCTATCGATCGATCCCCTCTTTGGGTCGGTCGACTACTAGCAGTCGACCTGTTCAAACAAGGCAGCTAGGGTTTGAATCTTGGCCAACGGTCCGGATTTAAATAATTTAATCCAACGGTTACTATTGATTCTGCACATATAAATAAAGGCATAATCCCTCATTTCTCTTCTCATATTTTTTTTATCCAAGCACCGAATCTCTATCATTTTCTCTTCTCCATTACTTCATATATTTATAACATATTACATATAAATATATAATTGGAGAATGGTAGAAAATAATATAGAAGAAGAAAATAAGTGTAACAACCCAGGTATTTTAACGGTTTTAATTAATTTAATTAACTGAATTTGTGTGAAATTTTAACCAATAAAATTTGAAATAAAAATTTAATATTTGGAATGCGTCTAATTAAACATAGCAAACTGTAAATTTTCATCCGAAAATATGGAAGTTTATTTCGTGTGTAATTCTATTTTAATTTAATCAGTTAGGAATTGATGAAAATAAAATGTCTTCGAAACCTAAATATTTTTATATAGAAAAATTCTAAACTATCTTCTGAGCAAGACGTTATTTTTCGTTTTTCCAAAATCAGACTTCTTTAGCTCCGTCGATCTTATTTTTCTGCATTTTTGCTGCATTTTCCGCTAGTTGAAATTTCGAAATTTTATAATCCAATCGAATCACTAGTATCTGTATACCGTTTTAATCGTCTCGTCGTGCTGGTCCCCGCAGTATATTCATTTCTGTATTTCGGTGCCCGTACGCGATGGAAAAACGCGAAACGGATAACCATATCAGTTACGAAATTTTTATTTTTGATTTCCGGGTCCATTCAAATTTCTAACGGTGAAGTCATGCAGTCATTGTTGTTAATACTGCCTAATTTCTAGCGCCGTGATTTTTCTTTGCTCTAGATTCAAATCATAATTTATTGGTGTCTTTTTCCTTCATTTGTTTGCTGCCATCGTGTTTGGAATTTTTTTTTTGAATAGATAGTATATGATTTCATTCATTATACTAGAAAAGCCAAACGTCCTCACCCATTCATAAATATGTAGCCTGCTCACCTCCCCAAAATAATAATAGCAATATTTAATATATGTAAAGTAATCTATTAAATAATAGTAAAGTAGAAGATTTTAAAGCTCTCTCATTAATTTCGCAATTTCCCTCTTCTCTCCTTAAAAGTCTCTAGATATTTTGTATTCAATGTTAAATCCATATATATCATTCAATGCACCTACTTTTAACACCATACAGATGTTTAAAACTGACAGATGTCACAAATATATTGAGTCAATTTTACAACTATATATTTTTACCGATATATATATATAAAACGTGTACAACTTATTTCTGTAACCATGCAAAGGTACTTCAAGCCTTCATACATTTGAAATTAAATTATTCAAAGCATTTATTTTTTAAGATCTCATACAAATCCGTTACAGAACAACTTCATACCATATAACATTAAACTTAGTAAATATACAGAACAAATCTTCCATAGCACCTCTTCTTTGATGCCAGTCCATCCAATCTACAGTAATCAAAAAAATGTAAAGTAAATATACCTCTACTCATATAAGAAACCAAATTAAAATTGATTGTTTATATCAAATAATAATTATCACGTAAAGAAATTAATGCCCAAAGGTCAGAAACAAATTAATTAGATTTGTATGCAATAATAAAAGGTACACATATGGTTCAATATGGTATATTTTATTCAAATTCAAAAAAATCACCTTTTATATGGTAGAGTCTTCCTATTTTTTCTCAGTCAATGCAATTATCCTGCTTCAGCTATTTCATATCCTTATCACGTTTCCTATATAAGTAGAACATTGTAAACAATAATCACTACACAAGCTCGGATCACTATTTTATTGCTGCTCCACTAAGGTATTTCTCCATATCTCAATTTTTTAAGCTAATGTGTTATTTCCTTACTTTTATGCATAATGAAAAAATACTTTTATATACAATGTAAGTATAATTAGCTTTCTCAATTTGAATTTTATTCAGTTTAATTATCCTGATAATACAGTGCATTTTTTACAAACATTTTAGCTCACTGCTACAAACATTATTATGAATAGAAGATAAACCTATTTTCTACAAAAATTATTATGCGTAGAAGATAAACCTATTTTCTCATCAGAAAAGGATCTATAATTTGAATAATAATTTTTTTTCAGAAAAGTTCATCATATCTTCAATTGATGTGCTACTTTTTATGTTTAAAAAAATTATTACTAATAGTTTATGTTCACAGGGAACAGAAAAGATGAAAGACAACTATTGCAGTTTACAGTCTCTGCACACATTTATAAAGGACTGCAAAATCAAAGTGAGGGTTTCTAGAATATGGAAGTCGATTAACTTGAAGAACAATGAAACTTTTGCGATTAACATGCTGCTTATTGATGAAGAGGTAAGTACTGAATTAATGAAAGTAACTATTCAAAATTATCTTCACCATATTAAAAAAAAATACTTTTTTTTTCAGGGGTGTCAAATGGTTGCAGTCATACCAAAATTTTTAATGAACAGGTTCCAATCTAAAGTTGCAGAGGGTTCAATATTTGAAATAAGCAACTTTAGCATCAAAAATCAAAAGAAATCTTATCAGGTCGTGGAAAAGCCATACGATATTGAATTTCGAGCTAACACATGCATAATAAAGGTGTTTGACGGTGAAACAGAGATTCCTAAATACAAATTTGATTTTTTTCCATTGGATGAAATAATCGCAGTATGGAAATGACACATATCTGTTAGGTATGATCGTACGAATATACATTGGTAGAACGAATTACTTGAATCATGCTTAGTTAACATTGTGTTCATAACTATCCAGATGTGATTGGCAAACTGTGTTCCATGTCAAATATTGAAGATGTAACCAAGTTTGACGAGCTAAAATGAAAAATTTTGAAAAGAGATATTATCATTTCAAATTCCAGGTAATGGTTTAATCTTTATTATCATTATTATCTTCACAGAAAATTGTAGAGAAGAATTATGTTATCTCTGCAGTGGTAAAACAATTCGTATTACCTTATGGGGAGATTTAGCTGAACAATTCAATGAAGAAGATATTTCAAAAATTAAAGGAACTATTGTCATAATAGTTACCTCTACTACCGTCAGAAGCTATGGAGGTAAAAAAAAATACCCCATCAAATAATGATTCTTCCTTCATTAAATAATTATCCCTGAAATACTATTATATTTTTATAAACAGGTTCATATTTCTTGCAGTCAACAAATGCTTCCAAAATGTATATCAATTTGGACGTTTCGGAAGTTTCTTCTATTTTAACAAGGTATGTTTTAGCAAGAAATAAGTAATGATTTAATTAGATACTTTTGATCCTCAATGCATATTTTGTTTTTACATCTTTAACATCACAGAGAAACGATTACTTTAAAAGAATCAACGATACAAATTCTCAATAAAAAGAATAATACCACGGAAGCAATTGTGGAGGAAAAAACATTGGAGGAACTGTTGTTAGAAATGAAAAATCCAAACAACAAAGTATGATTTGCCTTCATCTACAATTTTTTTCTAAGATATCCAAATTTTATTTTGGTTAAATTAAGCAAGTCGTTAAATATAATGATTTTTTTTATCATTTTATAGGGAACTAAGTTTAATTGCCATGCCAGTATATCACAAATTTATGATCGATATGGTTGGAGTTATATGTCTTGCCCCAAATGTAAGAAGATGGTGGAAAAGATAGATGAAGTATTTTACTGCAACAAGTGTGAAACTGAAACTAGATGCCCAATTCTATGGTAAATTTTGTACAAAGTTTATCACTATTTATCAATTTGACTTATGGTTTACCTATAATGGTTCTTTTAGATACAAGTTGAATATGCAAATTGAGGATGATTCTGGATTGGTTGATTTGGTCGCATTTGAGAAAGAAGCCGAATAGTTATTAAAATATACAGTAAAAGAGTTAACTGAACTTCAATCACAGGTTATGTCCAATATATATCATATATTTCACATAAAAATATATATATTAATCTCTCCTTTAATTGACATTCAATTGATAATAATAGGAAACTGGAAAGGAAAAGATTGATTCGCTATTCAGTGATTTGGTTGGAACAAATATAGTCTTACAAATAAAAAAGACGGATTACTGTATTAATAATTGGGAAAAGAGGAAATTTACTGCAAATAAAATTCAAACAGTCATTGCCGATAAAAAAACTTTTAGCACCACTGATGAAAAGAGAAAGGTAAATCTGCATATAAAATTTAATTATGTTCCAAAACAAGTCTAATAACTAAACATGTTTTTATTTGTTTCAGGAGGCTAAATCTGAACCATGCAAATTGAAAAGAACATTGGAAAAAGAAAACTTGGACAAGGACATGACTGTCTCCAAGAGAAATTGCATCGGCTTGGAATAAAATAATGATTTTTATTTAATAGTTTTTTGTGTTTTTATTAATAATTATGTAGTGTGATACTTAATTAAAATTTTAAGGTATTTTAGTAATTTTATTTATTACAATACCTTATTTGTTGATAGGTTTATTTATTTGGTATATTATATCGTTTAAATCCTTTTCCCATTATACTGTTAACATTTTTTTGCGTTGCAACTCTTAGAACATTTATATCCAAATTAGAATATTATCATCCCATTGTTTGTGCATTTTCTTTTGAAAAGTACAATTATATTTTTGAGGATCCACTGTCAGACGTATAAAGAAAACAAGATCAAGTATCCCATTAGCTTATAGGACAATACTGTACCTAAATTTTATATTTTGCATAGGTAATGTTTTTACAAATATGTGTAAATAATGCTTGATATATTCCAGATTATAAAGTTATTAGGGGCGAAAAATTTAAAACCTGGATCAAAATAACTTACCACTATAACAGCGCTCCTCTGTATTATTCATGGTAAAAATTGGTGCCAGACCTTAATTCTTTTATGTTTGATTTCCACCATTACTTTTTCAGTGAACACTGGAAAATGCAATAGATATTAACTTTAGAATGTGTTGCGTTCAAAATATATGAATAATTACAGCATAAACAAAGAAAGTAAGTGCATTTACAAGTTTTTGTACCTCTAGGTTACTGCTACATACAGTGATCACCAGCACAATGATGAAGTAGAAATACTGCATGGAAGAATATGAAACATTACACGAGTTAAAACTAGGTGGAGTAAAGGTTTAAAAACCATATAAAGTATGACAATAACAATACTTACATTCAAAAAAAAAATCATTCATCGATTGATTCTTAATCATTCCCTGATTTTTAATGCAATTGGGTTAATAAGACAAAAAAATTATTCATAGTCATGCTGCAAATACTTACATTATGAATTGCTATTTTGTTGGTCCACAACTTAAATACAACTAAGAATGCCAAAACAGCTCAATTCTAAAGAAATATAGATTTTAAAATTATCTTTACGGAAAATGATTAAATGATTCAGGATAGATGGTAGACGAATTAAAGAAATAGAAGGCAGAAACTTCATATATTTTTAATGTATAACCACTTCAATATGGTCGATCATATAACTATTAAGCGGATATAAAGCAACCACATGCAACATTGAATTTTTTAGATGAACCAGCAGATCTTGAAATTCTACATGTTCAAAGAATGTTTCATGAAGGTTCCTTTTGATAGAAGATTTATGTCAGGGAAGTTAGGATTCCTAACTTACGAAATTCTCCTAAATAAAAGAACATCAGATAAAATGCCCTTAAGGTGAACATAAACAAACTTCTGAGTTACCAAATTTTATATGTTTTTTGACTACCGAAACAACTCAAGCTTCCAGAGGAAAATACTAATTATAAATGTGTGCTATTTTATCAGTGGCACATAAATGTGTGCGACTTATTTTGTGGTAGTCACTAAATCTTAAAAAGGGGAATTTTTTTAAACACTACTGTGTTTATGGATACTTTTTTTTTGGAACTGTAGATTTAAAAGCCTGTAACCTTATATTAGAACAAATTGAAGCAATAAAAATTTAGTATTAGACAAAAATTCATATATTAGTATAAAATTAAAAGAACGGATAAAAAAGATAAAATTTTATTGTAAACATCGTTTGAATAAATCAAATAACAAAAATCTCTATATAGTCCTATTCTTCATAATAGGAATTTAAATATCACATTATAATTACTATTATACTTTTTGAATTTAAATATCACAGTATTAGTACTATGCTTTTTGACTTATTCTCTTTTTTTATTACTTAACTTGTATAAGTCATTCTCCAAAACGAACAACTTCAAAAGGTTCTTCCTCTTTCTCTCAATAGAAATCCCAGGAAGTTTCTGAATTTTACTTTACAGCAAATTCTTTGCTATTTCTCACTCCTCTATATGTTATAATTGAAATAACCTAAGGGTATGCACATACATGAGTTACCGTTTTTTTATTGAACTTCAATTATCAAGATTATTTTTCATTTTCTGCAAATACTAGGGAAGAATGTGATATATACATTAATTATTAGAGATTATATTTATCACTTTACTGATTTTTCTATAAATATCTAAACAAAAAATATATTTTTTCCCTTTTAAATCTTCAGGTTATATTTCTCATATCTCGGTGCACTATCATTTGAAAAAAGGATCTGAACCACTACGAAAGGTATGTATATATCTTAGTTATATACTTGATCTTTGCATATATGTTAATCGTGTAATAAACATGTGTTGTAACACGGTCATATTAATTAGGTAAATACCAATAATACGAATAAAAATTACTTTTTTTCCTCACCTATGATATGAAATGCTTTCATAAGTTCATCTCTGGTGTCCCCTTCTCCAATCTTCCCAATCATCATATTTTCAAATTCGTCAAAGTATATTGCAGCAGTGCCGTCTTGATTGTTTTGCTACAGTTACAATCATAAAATGAGAAATGACTGTGTAATACATCAATTACAAAAATAAAATCAGACTTATAATGTCAATTTTAAATTCTTACACAAAAAGGTACTATATTTAAATTACCTAAAAAGAAATCCTGAGCATTCATCTAAAATCGCATTGCTCTACATAAACAGGTATGGATTTTCTTTAGAATGAAAACAGTCAAAAAAGAAGAAGAAAAAACATAAAATCATTTTATTTCAAGGATTAAAAAATAATCTAAAATGACATTAGATTATAAGTGTAAATAGTTTTAGAGTGATAATAAAATAGATCAGTTCATTTACTCAGTTTATGTTTATGGTAATTGTTTACGATGTTCAAGTTTTTATTCATATACAGCAGACTAATTTCAAAATTTTGTTATTTACATGAAGATAGTTCGATCGTTATTTTTGAAGCGGTAATCTCTGTTAATTTTTGGAAATCAATTACATTGTTAATAGTTTTATTTTTCAACATGACAATTATTTTCATACACAGCTTTATTACAGTAATTTAGATTGTTGCTTTTAAATGTTACAAATACAATCCAGTTAAAACCTATAACAAAGCTTAATTTTTCTTACAACATAGCTGAACCCTACTTCTGACTGTTTTCCTTTTAACTTACATTATATGGTATCATCAATACAGATAAATGGTTAAATCAATTGAAGTTGGTAAAACACAGATAGCACGTAAGCGCGGTAGAAATCTAAGCATCCATAGAGAAGGAAATGGGGAAGATTGTAACGACCTGTATTTTAACACTTTAAAAATACGAATTAAAATAAAAAAAATTTGGATAAAAATCCGAAGGAAATAAAATTTTGTGTTGTTAAATGTGAATTATAAGTTAAAATACAAAACTAAATTCTAAAATAATTTATTTGTAAATTTAATATGGATGTTAACTTGTATTGAATGTAAGTAATGAATTGAGTTTGATTGTAAACCAAATTGGTTATGATTGTAAACAAAGAATAAATAAAATGGTAGATTTAATAGTGGAAGTTTATGTTATTGAAACTAATATAAATAAATGTAACTTAATATTACAGTTGATTGAAATCAGATAATAACTGAAACTGTAATTTGATAAAGATGTTAACTTGTAATTGAACGTAAGTAAAGATTTAAATTTGAATGTAACAAGTAATTGAATCGAATCGAATTTGATTGTAAACAACGAAATAAATAAAATGTACATTTAATATTGAAGTTAGAATATGAAAATCTACGTAAATGAATGTAATTTAATATTACTGTGAAATTAAATAAGATGATAGCTGAAGAAAATGAAAGTAAATGAATTATAAACTATTGATAATAATGTATAAGTAAATGGTTGATTCAATAATGAAAGTGTAAATCGAAATAAAAGAATTCAATTGGAATTAAATAACTTGAATTTGAATTACAATATAATTGAACGCTGAATCTAATGTAATCTTTTATACTGGATTTATAATGGAAAACCGCATTGTAAAAGATTGTTAATTACTGTGAAATTAAAAATGAAATTTGTGAACAATTGAAATTTGATTTAAAAGTTAATAATTTAAAATTGGGAATTTTATATTGAAATTAGACTGTAGAAATAGCCATTTTTACAACTGTCTCGGATTTCGACGAAACCAGTTTCATCGGATCCGTAACAGTGAATTATTGTAAGGTTTCAATTTTCGTAGCAATCAGACTTGTCGTTTGGTCGTGCGAGCTTGAAATGCGTAGAAATTTAACGTCGTTAATTAAAATAATCGACTTCAAAAAGCTATCTTCCACATACGATTGAATTAGGCCTTGGGACTAGTTCTATTGCGTCCGTAACGGGGGTAAAACCTTATAAACGCCTGGCGGCACGTCTCGATTGGAGTTCGGACGACTTTGGACCTACCTATATAAATACACACACAAACCAAGACAGTTTTACTGTCATTTTAATCTAGAAACCCTAATTCTATCTCATGGCCGCCACCTATTCAATGGCCAGAATCGCTCGAACTTCTTTCCTTAATATCTCTCAATCCGTTCAACGAAATCAAAAAATTCCAAAAGCAAAGTTGTAGATCTCGGCGAGCTCTTCAAATCCATACGGTTGATCTATGCTTTTAGTCACGGATTCGCCCAGATCTGACTTGGAAGTGTGTACGGTTTTTCTTGGTTTGCGTGCAAACGGTGGCGAATGGGGTGGCAAAACTTGGCGCGGAGGTGGAGCAAGGAGAGCCGCACGCGATGACATCCCCTGATCAACGTCCGGTCGCTCCTAGTTGTGTGCGTGCTTTAGGGTTTGGGTTGCGTTCATGGGTTCGGCTGTGCTAATACGCGTGGGAGAAGATGGTATACGTTTGTTTCTTTTTATTTTATTAATTAATTACGTTATATTAAAATGCAAATGTTCTAACTCGAATAACTTTTGCATGCGAGCTCGGATCGACGTGCGGTTTTGTCCGTTGCATTCGTATCGAAATTCCGGACAACATGGAGCTAGTTTGGTTGGATTTCGAGACTGTTCAAATTTGGGCCTTTATTTGGATTTTAAATCATCGATAAATCAAAGGTGAGTGTTTATACGCTCACAATTGACTAAAATAATTTTTGTTAGTTAAACTTATATTCTGAGGTGATATGAAATTTATTGGCTGTTGTTTGGTAGGTTTAATTATCATCTGTCTTGATATATGAATTAATTGATAGAATTTAAATTGACCGTTAAAATAAATTTAAATTTAAATTGGCAGTATATTATTCGATATTGATAATTATAAAATTGTTGTGAATGTTGTTGGCTTTATGGTTGATTGGTTGTGATGGATGCTATTGGTCGATATTGGTTGTTTATTTATTTTGATATATCATGCTATCATCATGTATATTGTTTATTGCATATAAAACTGTAAACTGAATCATTTCGAATAAATTAAGGAATAGGTTGAAATGATATACCTATGACATCTATTTGGATTGAAATGATATATATCCATCCTTGAAATTAAAATTGAAATAATTATCCACTTGGCCATAGGTTAGAAATTATATACGGACACCGGGTTGGTTAAATTAAATGATTTTAAAAGTTGTTTTGAAATTATTTAAATGAATTGATTTTAAGAATAAAATCCAATTTATGGAAATTGAATTATTTTGAATTGAAGCTCGAGATGTTGGAATTTAAACTTGGTAAATGAAATTGTTTAATTATTCGAAGTTTAGATTTTTAAGAAAAAGATTGAAATACGACGTAAATATTCGAAAGTTGATTTGTTTTAAAAGATTGGACTTTTAATCGAACTCTGAATATTTCTAAGAAAATTTATATGAAATGATATTTCAAGTTTGAGTTTGGAATTGAAAATTAATTTGAAATTGAGATTTAATTAATTTGGAATTTAATTGAAATTCAAAGAAATTTGTGAATTGGACTAAATTGAAACTATTGAATTAAATTTGAAGATAAAATTGATTTGAATAGGATTTGAACTGAAATTGATTTGGAATGTAATACTTAAATGAATTCTTGAAATCCGAATGTTAATCTAAGTTTATTGAATTGGAATTGTTCTAGAAATTAAGTAAACTACTTAATACAGATGTGTAATTTGAAGTATATTCTAATTTGAATACGAAATGGTTTTAAAGCGAATCTTATATTCTTATATAAATATATGAGCTGTTTTGAAATGTGAAATATTTAAAGTTTTGAAATATATTGAAAGTGAAATTGTTTATTTTGTGGTTCAAATATGTATTTGAAATTGATAATTTGAAATGGTTTATTGAGAAGCTAAATCGAGTTGAAATTAATGATTTTGAAATCGAAATGAGATATTGAGGCGAAAATGATTTTGAAATCGAAATGAGATATTGAGGTGAAAGATGATTTTGAAACGGAATCTTACATCTTGAATAGATATGATGATATTTGAATGGATTTGATTTTGAAGCGAATATGATATTTTGATATCAATTATGAATCGATTTGAAATGTAAAAGAGCCACCGGTGTAATAATACGTAGTTATTAAAGAGACCGGGATCGGATATGGACATACTCTCTGTCGATACCGAAAACCACTTTAATAACTAATACACGCGGAGTGTTGATCCAGAATGAAGTGGATGGTTTTGGTGAACGCGTTGACTGAAGAAAGAGAACGATTTTGGATGACCCCTGACATGACTAAAACAGGAACCCTGCCGGGCCATTGAGGTTCGCCACCTCTAGCGGACACACTTCTTCGTTACCATATCTATTACTTTTGTGATTCGATTTGGGTGCACCCCTCGATTATGGGAGTGTTGTTTCGCGGTGTTGGGGTAGTAGCTGCTATGCCCAACATCAGTCCGGATGACGCAACTACTAGTATCCTAGTTGGTATCGCCTCATGTACCTTGTCATACTGATTATCCTATTCACGACCACTACGTTTTGGTTTGTACCTTTAGTATATGGATTGCCCTCTGGTGACTTCCGGTTTTGGGGAAACTACGGTCTTGTATATGCTTTTGGGAATAAAAATGTGTTAAGGGTGGAATGGGCCATGGCTTAACGCTATTTTAATACTTTTACTTTAATGTAGACATATTATAATAGCGTATTGTACTACATAGTAAATAGTTTAACGGATCCTTGAGAGATGGAAAATCCGGTAACATCTCTTAAGTTATTGCACTCACGTTGACACTGGATAGGAGATGTCAAACCCCGTAAACATCTCTGACGCAGTCACACTCATATTTTCTTATTCGATTTTACTTACATGAGATATTTTAGTCCTGACTTGAGTGTTTTGTCTTTTCATTACGCTCGGGTCAGCCTGAGCATTTCAGATAAGGTTGAAGATCTATTTCGGAGGACGAAGACGAAGTTTGGTATTACATCATTTGTATTCTACTACCATATTATTTTTCCGCTGCATTATTGTATTATCTCTGATATGTATGTAACTCTGATTTATGATGTATAATAATAATCAAATTTATTTATTTAATAGCTTCATGAACTGTTATTTTATTATTATATCTTGTTCCTTCCGCTGCGAGATTCTGAATTGTTTCTGTTCTTTCCTTTCTTTTCTTATTTAACCCCAATAACTATCTGTATTTTGGATTGTTTGAGTCGGCATGTGTGTATGTTTTGTCGACTTGAACGGTCGAAAATGCGGGTCGTTACAAAGATAATGAACAAAGAGACCAAAATCATACCTTTAAATGATTCAGAGGTCCTAAAATTCCAACTGCCTCTTGCTCCACTTCAAATTTCGATGTCGTTGAAGCAGATTTTGTTATCAGAAAATCAGGTAAAATTAATATATTATGATTACAAATGTGAAAAATAAATGACATTTATTGACGCAATCACCTTTGATACAAATGTCCATCATAGCCCAAAGGCAAAGGCGGCAAAAAAGGCGACGTATCCTTTACAATAAACGAAAGGCAAAACAAATATGTTATCAAAGTAAGAGACCCTTTAAACTCAATGAATGTACGATGTTAACAGTAAATAATATTCTTTATTTTTGATGTAATGGACCTGATCATGAAAGTTTCAAACTTAGGTTCAACTAATGATTCAACCATAGAAACCAATAATTTGATTTTTCCAACTGAAAGATCTGAGGTATACTCACAAGATACCCGCTGTGATCAGACCATAAAATCTGCTGCAATTTATAAAAGGAGAAAAGGTGCACGTTACTTACAATATGATAACAATAAATTTATACTCAACAAATATTGAAACATTAACCTTGAAAATAAACTATCACAGTACTTCAATGGCACAAGCGACAGGAAAGGCGTCGTATCCTCCAGAATAAACGGATTGCAAACCAAGTCCACAAGAAACAGAATGCAAACCAAATCCGCAATCTTGGTAAGAAATAGTTCAATTACACAATACAGAATAATACTGTATAAAATAAGTCCTTTAGTTAACTGTATTTACCTAATCATCAAGTGTTGAACATGGATGACATTGTTGTTCCACCCAAAGAAAATAATAATTCCATGGTACATATTCAAGGAATCAATGCAAACCTGCAAGAAGCACCACATAGAAATGTCAACGATTTAAGATCGACTGAAAATAATCAAAATCAACAAGCTCAGAAAGTGGCAGTGACAGCATCACCAAGTAGATATGGCACAACTACAAGTAAGTGCATATGGTTTTAACAAGAAATTTAATATTACAATAATATATGAAGTATTTCATCATATAATATAATTGTATGTTACCAGTAGAAAGAAGTGGCACAAACTTGCAGCCAACACAACAAATTCATGTGTCTAATGATACATCCCTTGACCAAGATGAACCAAGTCGACAAACTTATATACCAGAACTACCATCAGCTACCTATGACACAATTACAAGTAAGCGAAGACTCATTTTATATCAAAGGAATAATTTATTCATGTCTATCATAAATCTTAAAATTTATAACATATACACATGTTGCAGGGAAAATGTTTCAAATATGGGAAATTGGTGAACCCAAGCATACATGTTCAAACTGCAATGCCATACTATGGTATGAAGAAAGGAATGCAAAATCAAAAGCCACGCCTAACCCAGAATTTTCCCTATGTTGTCGTTTAGGGAAAGTAGAACTTCCTATACTGAAACACTGTCCTCTTTTTTTAAGACATTTATTAGATTATAATGGTGGACCAAGAGCATCAAGATTTAGAGAAAAGATAAGGTTGTACAACTCTATATTTTCTTTCACCTCTATGGGAGGTAATGTTGACAAAACCATAAATGATGGTCGTGGCCCTTATGTCTTTCGGATAAATAGCCAAAACCATCACAAAATCGATTCACTTCTCCCAATAGACAACCAACCTAAATTTGCACAACTTTATATTTATGACACCGAAAATGAATTGTCAAATAGAATGAATGTAGTAAGAACGAACAACGATGCAGAACTTGATGAAGGCATCATTAGCGAACTAATGAGCATGTTTGATCAGTGCAATGAACTCACAAAAGCATTTAGGATGGCAAGAGATTGTTTTAAAGAAACAAATTTTCAATCTGTAAGGCTGCGGTTGATTAGTTCACGACAAAATGATGGTAGAATGTACAATTTGCCAACATCTTCTGAGATAGCAGCTTTAATAGTAGGTGATGGTTTTGAAAATGATGCATGCAGAGACATCGTATTAGAAGAAAGAAATGGACTCTTAAGAAGAATAACTGAAAAACATCCAAGTTTTATGGCAATGCAATATCCTATATTATTTCCTTATGGAGAAGATGGCTTTAGATTAAATATCGCACACAGATTCATAAATGATGAACAAACAATCAATGAAAGTGATCAAATTAAGGAGAAAATGCTTACCATGAGGGAGTACTATGCATTTCGTATCCAACAAAGGCCAAATGAAGGGCAGACATTACTTAGAGGTGGTCGATTATTTCAACAATATCTGGTGGATGCCTACACCTGCATAGAAGAAGATAGACTAAGATGGATACGCAACAATCAATCTAATATTAGATCTGATCTGTATAAAGGTCTTCGAGATGCAGTAGTAGCAGGTGATACAAATGCATCTTCAATTGGAAAAAGAATGGTTTTACCTTCCTCATTTACAGGAGGTCCTCGATATATGATACAAAACTATCAAGATGCTATTGCAATTTGTAGAGCAGCAGGCCAGCCTGATTTATTCATTACTTTCACATGCAATCCTAATTGGATAGAGATTAAAAAGTTGTATCACTTATTCCAGGACAAACTATACAAGATGGACCAGATATTGTAGCTAGAGTTTTTAAAATTAAACTCGATCAGCTAATGGCAGATTTAAGAGAAGGGAAACATTTTGGGTCTGTTCATGCAGGTATTCATTTTTTTTCCATAATTACCATCTATTTGTTCCGTTTATATTACTTAAATGATTAATCAATTAGACTAACAGAAAATAAAAATTATAAATATCATATTTCCTTTAACAATGTTTTGAATTTATAGAAATAGGACCTCTCAACTCAACAACACCAAAAAAATATAATAGGTTAACAAATATTCATAAATTTTGATGTTGCATAGTGAATTAATTTATCTTTATGTACTATCCTGAATATATTTTAGCAAACTTATTAACAGCCCAAAGCTTGTGCAATTACTCAAAAAGAAAATATTTGCTTCATTCAATTACACAAAGTAAAAAATGGATATTGGAAAAAAACTTACACAATTTTCATTTCAGAAATCTCCAAAAGATTGAGAGAATTTGCTTTAGCATTATATTTAGAATGTAGAGAATATCCTTTGACAGCAGATAATGGTGGTGCACCAAGTTCACCGAATCCAACCATGTTTGTGATGTGCAAACCGCCTTGTGCTTGGGCTGACTTTTCATATTGTTCTTTCTATATTGATCGAGATCTTTAATTAAAGAAATGAATGCAGGATAGAGATATGAATCCAATTGGCATGGTTTCCTGTTATAAGGTTAGATCACTTTAGACAGTAAAACACACAGCTGCTTATGTGCATTACTCATACACAACAAACATCAATTTCTTATAAGTTAAAATTTTTTGAGGTTAACAATCATGATAAATATGACAAAAAAGTTCAACAACACTATGATTTTTTACCATAAGAAACCATGGAAATAACCATTTACCATTTGTTTGAGCTATCGGATTTTGAATTACATTGTGCCAAGCAGATATGATATCGTGTGAAGATAATTGACTTCAGTTTATCACAAAAAGGTGGGAAAAATAGCCTACTGGTTATACACAAAAAAGATTTGGCAGTGCAACATGCCATTGCACTCTAAGTTTTACAGTGTCATAAATTTGATTAGGAATTCACTTGTGTTGTTTATCTCAAGCAATGGATTATGAAATAAGGCAATAATTAATTATATGCACTTCCTACTAACAGCTCGGTCTCCTTGAGTTAGATGTTGGAACCGTTTCATGTATGAAGTAGTGACAATAATCTTTGTATGATTAAAGCCAATAATCTTTTCTAGGATTTATCATTTTCAAATTTGATCAACTCGAAACCAGTTTTCTACAGCTGATTACTGTCAGGTCTACTGAATCACAGTTCACCCAGTAATCTTTGTATGATTAAAGCCAATACAGCCAGCATGCCACATGATTTTAGTACACAAAATGATAAATCGTTATCGTACGAAGAACTTTTTCAAGAACAAGTTCACTATTATTTCAAAATTTCATACATACAAAATCTCATAAAATGTAATTTATTCTTGGCATACTGAGTAATACAGAATTATTGATTGATGTTTTTTTATCATTTGTATAATTTGATGAGAAAAAATTCTTATTCACTTATCTAACTAGGGGTGATATCTTTTGCATGTTTTTACAGTGGTATACACAATTGAATTTCAGAAAAGAGGCCTACCACATGCGCATATATTGTTGTTCCTTCATTCTACCGATAAGCCTAAAACAACTTCAGATGTTGATAGCATAATTACAGCTGAAATACCAAATAAAGAAGTAGATCCGCTAGCATATCAATCCGTCTCACAGTTTATGATGCATGGACCATGTGGTGTAGCTAATCCACAAAATTCCTGCATGGTTAAAGGTCATTGTTCAAAACATTATCCAAAAGAAAATTGTTCCAACACAACATTTGATGATGATGGTTTCCCTGTGTACAGAAGAAGAGTAAATGATAGATATGTGACAACAATGGGTATGAAATTTGATAATAAATGGGTAATTCCACACAACACGGACCTAATTGTAAAATATCAAGCACACATAAATGTGGAAATATGTAATCGAACCTGATCCGTAAAGTATTTGTTCAAATATATCAATAAGGGATATGATCATGCAACGGTTGTAATTGAAGAAAACACTGAAGATGGTGGACTAAATGTACGAGAAGTAGACGAAATTAAAACGTACCTCGATTGTCGATATATTTCAGCCTCCGAATCTTGCTGGCGAATATTTGAATTCGATATTCAGTTTCGCACACCTGCAGTGCAACGTTTGCCATTTCATTTACCTGATGAACAATCAATTATATTTCATGATACAAATAATTTAGAAGATATTACTAATCGACCGAATATTAAAAAGTCAATATTTACAGAGTGGTTGGAAACAAATAGGTTGAACGAAGATGCAAGAGACCTTACATATGTTGATTTTCCAACAAAATGGGTGTGGGATAAAAAAAATAAAAAATGGAAAAGGAGACAAAAAGGTAATACAATTGGAAGAATTTATTATGCCCATCCAACTTCTGGAGAAAGATTCTATCTACGTATGTTGCTAAACATAGTGAAAGGACCTACAAATTATGAAGACATACGAACTTTTAACAGTACAATTTTCAATGATTTTAAAACTGCATGTATGGCACGAGGTTTGTTGGAAGATGATAATGAATGGAATAATGCAATTGTGGAAGCCGGAAGATGGTCATCAGCAAAATCCCTACGGGAAATGTTTTTACCTTACTATTATTTTGTGAAATTTCAAATCCTCTAGAGCTTTGGAACAACCATTGGGAGTTACTGTCAGATGATATGTTATATATGCGAAGAAGAGTTCTACAAAATAATATGCTAACTATGACGCAATGCCAATTGCAAAATTACACATTGTATGAAATTGAAAAAATCATGAATAAGAGTAATAGATCTCTAAAAGAATATCCTACGTTACCCTTTCCTGATTTGATTCTTGACAGATTTCAAAACAGACTTATAATGGAGGAACAAATGTACAACCATGATGCACTCAATGAAGAGTACGTAAATATGAGGTGTTGTTTAAATGTTGAACAAGGGAAAATATTTGATGAAGTCATAAATGCAGTTGATGGAAATTTTGGTGGATTTTTTTTGTTCACGGTAGTGAAGGTACCGGGAAAACATTTTTGTGGAAAACAATAATATCAAAACTGCGATCACATGGTAAAATTGTATTGGCAGTTGCAACGTCAGGTATAGCGGCGTTATTACTACCGGGTGGCAGAACTGCACACTCACGTTTCAAAATTCCAATAAATTTAGATGAGGATTCTATTTGTAATATAACAAGACAGTCATCATTAGGCGAGTTAATTAAAAAAACTGATCTAATTATCTGGAATGAAGCGCCAATGGCACATAGAAATGCATTAGAAGCATTAGAAAGAACTTTAAGAGATGTAATGGAACATGTTGGAAATGGTGGTGAAATATTTGGTGGAAAGACTGTTCTACTTGGTGGTGATTTTAGGCAAATACTACCGGTTATTGATAAAGGGGGAAGGGAAACAATTGTTGGTTCTTCAATAAATCGATCACGTTTATGGAGCAAGTGTAAAATTTTTACTCTTACACAAAATATGCACCTTTCAAGTGAATGTTCAACTAATGAGGAGATGAATAAAATTGCAAATTTTAGTAAATGGATTTTAGATGTGGGGGATGGACTGCTTCCAACTGTAGCAATGTATGGTAATGAGGAGCCAACATGGGTAAAAATTCCAACGGAAAACTTAATTGAATGGGATGATAATCCCATACAAAAAATTGTTGATAGCATTTATCCAGACTTTGAGAAAAGGCTGGATGAACAAGACTACTTAAGAAGTCATTGTATATTGGCACCGACTAATGAATGCGTGGATGAAGTGAATTCATTTATTATTGATAATATGCCTGGTCAGTTGTGTACCTATCTAAGTGCAGACACAATTAGTCCAATATCAAAAGGCATCGATGAACAAAATCTATTGTATCCCGTGGAATTCCTTAATACACTAAAGCTAGCTTCAATACCAAATCATGAACTTCGTTTAAAGGTTGGGGTTCCAATAATGCTTCTCCGTAATTTAAATCAAAAGTTAGGTCTTTGCAATGGGACAAGATTAATTGTAACACAAGTTGCTTCCAAAGTAATAGAGGCGGAAATAATAACTGGAAATAATATTGGTAATAAGGTTTTAATTCCACGAATAGTTATGTCCTCAGCAGACACAAAATGGCCTTTTCTCCTTAGGCGTCGTCAATTCCCGATAAAAATATGTTTTGCAATGACAATCAACAAAAGTCAAGGTCAAACACTAGAAAATGTTGGGGTTTATTTACCACGTCCTATATTCACTCATGGCCAGTTATATGTTGCTGTGTCTCGCACAACGACACAAAAAGGGTTGAAGATTTTGATCAATAATAAAAATGGAGAAAGAAAGGGCTACACACAAAATATTGTATACAAGGAGATTTTCAACAACCTTAAAGGTAATGTCTAAAGTTTCATTTATGATCTATTAATTTTCTTCATTCAAAAAACAACTACTTCCAAATTCAATTCTGTATTCATATGTTATGTTATTTTCATAGGATAACAAAATTGGATTTTAGCTCATATTTCCGTACTCTCTTGCTACACCTACCTGTTTCAAGAAATCAAAACATCTACAAAGGGAAGAACTAAATGTTTTAAGTTCAAGGCTGAATAGTTTTCCTATTACTCTAAATATGTGTGTATGCATAAACCAAATTATGTTCGCACTTTCTAACAATTTTTTTTACTTTATGTTCGCTGTGTTTGTCATTACTTTGTTTCAAACAGTTCTAAAAAATTATTCAAACTTCATTGTTTTCATTATAATAGTAGATATATTTCAACGTAACAAAATTATATGCTGCATAAGGCATATTTACCGAATCAGAAAAAAGGCTTGCTATTTATGAGCATGCTGGAAAGGTTCATCTTAAATGCATACCAACTTTTAAAAATTATCAACTGAACCGTTTATACTAAAATGAACAGATTTTTAAATGCATATTAATTTTCCTACTTATTATCTGTTGCCTCTGACCTATAAAAAATGCTACGTAGCATAAAAAAGTTTAATCTCTACCACTTTTATTTCTGAAATCATCTCCGACAAAATGCTTGGCACTTGCAATCTCATTATTACTGCAGCCAGACAAAAAGGAATAAAAATCCAAAGTAATTACTGCTTTTAACATGTCAACCATTATTACTGCAGCTAGACAAAAGGTAATACAAATTCAAGGTCATTAGAAATTTTAATCATTGGCTCGATCCCACAAAAAAAATTAGAAAAATACTTATATCAATTCCACATTGTTATACTAACATTATATTCCAATATACCCAAAGCTATATAGAATTCGTGCAATGATTCATAATATAATGAGATTTCACTCTTCAATTCATTTCCAATTGCAAAAAAAGGGAAATTAACAAATACAATTACCATAGTCCAATTTTCTTCGTATATAGTTTATCTTCAAAAAGTGTAACGTACAAATTTATTATGCAATAAACTGTTATAGATTGAAATACTATCGCATATAAATTGAAATTAGTATACATTACCAAATTGAATCTATTGCCTATAGACTCTTTTTAAAAAACTGTTATTGATTGAAATAACCAAATTGAATTTACCAAATTGAAATTAGCAGTTTACAGTTTAAAAAAAGAAAATAAATGGGTTTTGCTAAACCAAGGTTAACTTAATCTTGGTTTCTCCAAATTTTCAGTCTAAAATTCAATACTTCTTTTTTACATTATCTTCGCTATGTTTGTCATTACTTTGTTTCAATCAGTTATAAACAATTATTCAAACTTCATCTTTGTTAATATAAAATTTGAATATATTTCAACATATCAAAATTATATGCTGCATAAAACATATTTACAAAATCATAAAAAAGACATGCTCATCATGAGGTTAGTGGAAAGGTTTGTTTTGAATGCATATCAACTTTTAATAATTATCAACTGAAACCATTAAATTAAAATGAACAGATTTATAAATGCATAATATTTTTCTCAATTATTATCTATTCCCTCTGACCCCAAAAAAATGCTACATAGCATACATAATTTTACCTCTACCACTTTTATTTCAGAAATCATATAAACCATTACTTATACAAGACATAAATTACAATGTACGCATGCTCATACATGTATATACAACTAAGGAATGATTATACATGCATATATGCTACTAAATTTTAGCGCAAAAGGATAACTTGCAATGCAGAGGTGAATAAGTTATAAGAATTGTCGAGATTCTAATTTTTGTGTACCTTTGAAAATTATTTAAGGATTAGCTTTCCAATATTTTTAGACATACCTTGGTAACAAAAATAAATAATTATCGAGTTGAACTGATAGCAAGAGATCAATATGTGGCTCATATCTTCGCCAATTATACTCAGAATTGAAAAATAGTGAGCTGTCTCAGTTTATGTCATTGGTTTTTATTAAGATAAATGTTGCAACTTTACAGAATCACATCATGAGGGAAAAACACATGAACAATGTCAAAAAAAATTGATACTGAATTGCATGTATCTAAGTTCAACTGAGGATAGAAAAATACCTGTTTGAAATTTGGAGTATCAATTTAAAACGGTTTTGTTACCAGATAGATTTTACCCAATTGTCAATAACCTGTAAAATGAAACAATTAATTAGTTATTGAACCATTTTCACTGATATAAATGATATCTGAAAAGAATGAACTACACTACTTAGTATAATTTCATTGTATTCATTATCGATGATTGACATATTTTTGATTTTTTTTATATCCATTCATAAATTCAATTAAATCCGTTTATCTCAATAATTTGAAAATTTATTCTTACGACAACTGATGACATTTTAGAAACTTAATAGCCATTTAAACTGCCTCCTATGCTTATATTCACATTGAAGTCCATATATTGGAATGAATTACATAATATTAACATTATTTAAATAAATTCAACAAACTGTTCATATGAAATTATAAAAAGAAGAAGATTTTAATTACAAATAATATGATTTAAATTATTCGATAATGTACGCAGTCCTTGCTAACAATATGATTTAAATTCTTAACTTTGATGATATATTGCAATATAATAACCAGAAGATTAAAATGTTTTGTTTTATGTATTTAAATTGTATGTGCTTCAGGTGGTTCAACAACTTTATTACCATCAAGCATTTGAAATGAAAAAATATAGCATCCTGTTCTTATATGGTATAATGCATGTTATAATTTCTCTTCAGAATAAATTTTTGTCTCATTTCAATTTCAAAAATGCATTATGACATTTAACAATTACAAATTCATATTGTTATTTAAAAGCATAGTCCATGGAGAACTACTACCTTAAATCCTAACTTATCATTCAAAGTATTAGTAATTACACTGTTCGGCATGCAATGGCCTTCCGTTCCAGCTTGTATGCTTAGCCATAACAGTACAAACTCCCTGATCAAGACAATCAAGATAAGTCAGCATATGAATTCTTCCCAAGTCATCAAAGTGTATATATGATATACTAATTATAGACTAAAAAACAATTTGGTCATATTCTCTTACATATGTTTGTTTAACCACTACGTGAATGTACTTGATCGATTATACAGATAGCTAGAGGACTTCATCCCACAATTTGCGCATGATGAAGTTGATTTTAGATAAATGATGCACTAAATTATTAATATTATTCTGTCCATTTGCATCACCTTTTGTGAAGCTTTGGTTTTCATTCTTCAATTCTGCATCCATTTTTATAAGAACATGTTGAGAATTTCCAAGAGCTATAACAGAAACATACAAGTCAAAACAAGATATTACAAAAATTTAATCGAAACGCAATATAGAAATTTTCTCTACAACTTACACTTCAATGTATGACAGTGCTGGAATAAAACAAGCACTAAACAGAAATGAAAAACCAATGAGAGCTCCGATGCAAATCCAGTACCAAGAATCATCCACAAACATGCCTCTTGATTTGAGAATTGCCTCCCCTACTGTAAGTGAATCAATACTGCTATCATTATTCGGCTGTAAAAAATGAGAGGAAGTAACTGTAAGAGTTTGAACAAAAAAATATATGATACTTCTGAAAATGGCATAACAAATTTTCTAAAGGAGATGTAACTTTTACTTACAGTGCTCCATCTTGAACCAAGAAATTCATTGATTGCTATAGCATTTTGTCCATACATCATAGGCGAAGCCCAATAGGCCCATTCCCACCATGGCTTTATGTAATCTGTCAGATGAAACATTAAAGGATCCTATATGTAATCTCATGATAATCTCTTAATAAATTATATCCAGAAACATCACTACACACGTGTGCACACACAAAAGAATAAGAAAAACCATGCAAAAACAAGTAATTGAATTTAAACGAGATGTAGTCAGTAGTGACAAGATTCGTCATTTTATTTTTGATTGCAGTGCAAAAAAAATACAAGAATAACAGAATCAATTTTTTAAAATATTAAAAAAAACTCCCAACATTACTTTCCATATCCTGCTTAAAAATTAGTTTTTCCAAATGACCAAAATATCCGCTTTTATTTTTTTATTTGATTTCTTTAAAAGACAAAAAATCTAAACATTAAATTTACTCAAAATAATTGTTGTTACATGAAATAAAATAATAATTGGAAAGCTGTCATTATCAAAATATCATTGTACAAATATAAATTTAAAATTTTATTTTTGATATATTAATTAAACAATACCATTTATATCTCTAAATTATTGTTTAAAATCAACTCAATTCAACAACACACCATAGTCATAATAATTATCCAGAAAAACTCAACAAAATTGTCACTTGCATAGATTTAGACAATTTATACTAATTTAGGTTCTGATTATCATCAACTGAGCCTATAAGAGGCATAAATAACAGAAGAGGAGGGTGGAATTGGATATTATAGAGTATATAAAGAGTATTATGGGTAATAAAGTTAGGGTAGGATACATGTATTTGCTACCCTTAATGATATTCTAACCTTTAGAAATGACAAATCCTCCCAGCGCAAATAACACGAGCTTGGTAAAATTTCCAATCGTACTAGAGAAAACCATTGTTCATCCTACTGCACCAACTAACCGGAAAAGGGAAAGCACCATCTGGTGAACAGAAACAAATGCAAGCAACTGCTTAAAGAATCTACAAAAATTAGTCTAAGTTACCTAAATGAATATATAACCTACAGACTATTTGTCAAAAACATTTACAGATTGAAATAATAAAATAGAAATTTACCAAATTGAAATTAGTAATTAACAAGTACAAAAAGGACATAACTAAATTCGTGCAATCCACTCTTATAGGTTGAATTACTATTGCGATTCATTTCAAAAACTATTTCCTACAGACTATAAATTAGTGTAAGTTTCAAATACAGCAGCTTATCTTTAAATTCGCGGAATTTAACCTAAGGAGAAGATAGGAGACAGTACCTTTCATATGCGCGGAATTGAGTTGATGAAGATTTGACATTGGTTTCATTTAATTTATGATGATTTTCGCCCTATCTTTATTCTGCTGTTTGGGGGAAAAATGATTCGCAACGTAAGTACTGAATGGGATAAGAGAGAAAGGCGGCTAGGTTTAGGATATTGTTGCGTTAAATGCGAAATCTCTGTTTTACCCTTGCTGTTAGATTGTATCTTAGCGGTTCATTCTACTACTGTTTTTCATCTACTTTTCCTGCTTGATTGGTCAGTTGGGATGTACAAATACATTCATATGATATTGGAGCTTTCAATCATTTTCTCAATCCGGTTTATTTTGGATTTTGTAAAAATATGAAGTAATGAACTTTCATTTTATACTATTCAAAATATGGCAATTCATTAACATTAATCATCCATCATTTATGAAGTTCAATTTCAAAAGATATGTTAACTTTTAAAAAAAAAATATGAGTTTCATTTGTAATATGCTATAAAATTACATTAATTCATTAACACAAACCAATTAAATAATCGATTAGAAGATATCCATTTTGTAAATGATTATACTTTTACATTTTAAACTTTTTAAAAACATGTAAAGTTTGCAAAGGTAATAAATTCATAAAATTACAATTCCAATATGCACATCATTTTCATATTAACCAAAATAGTAAAAAAAAATTGTTAAGCACATAAATATTATAAACACAAACAACAATAAAAATATAACTTCATGGTTCATTCATCTCAATAAATTATCAATAAAAACAACTTTAGTTTATAATTAAGTAAGAAAAATTGATTATCAATTTATTTATTAAATAACACTAAAATAAAAGAATTTCTACCCTTCTTATTACTCATATCGATTTGTTATTTCTTTAGTTCTCTTCTGATATTTTATCACAAATTATCTTTAAATAGTTTATGATAATTTAAACTTTCTACATTGTTTTATAAATTCTCATTAATATTTTACACTCAAATACCCCATGTTTAAATATTTATATATACTTATAAAGCTTTTCATTGGTATCTCCTATTAATTGTCATTTAAATTAGTTAATTATCTTAAATTTAAACTTATTAAATAAATCCATTAAATTAATAATCATTAATTCATGACATAAATCCTATAAATGACAATTTTATATATGCCTCAATAACTTCCCTAATGCTGAAAAAAACAACTATTTCTGTGCCTTTGAGTAGCTCTATAATACCTGCATAAACAACAACAAAAATTTTACCACGCATTTTCACACTTAAAATATAGTTTAAAAAAATTTATACTTAAATATAAAAACTATAACTTTGAAACATTGTCGTGTGCAACGCACGGGTTACACACTAGTATAACATATGTTAACAAGGCTACAAGCTACAGGTTATTCTTCTCCTCCATCTTTCTTTTGTTCATCTTACAATGCCTGTGTCTCCATCCTTGCCCATGCCTCTCTGCCGAACTTTTTCACCCCTCTTTGCAAGCGTGCTCGACCACGTAACCCCATGCCGCTGACTCAAAGCCGAGTTGCCTAAAGGCGACTCTCTCCTCCCCTCCTCCATCTCGTTGTGCCGAGCACCAACCTCCAGACCCTGATCTGGCCGAGACTCCTTCTTTCCCCACTTCATACATCGCCGTACAACGCCCACCTCGGCCGCGATCCACCACATCTCCTTCACTTTCCAGATCCAACGGCCGATAGCCCTCCGCCTACAGCCTCCTTGGTGCAACTGCCACCTTGTCGCAACTCTCTCTCAAGGCCGGTAGCTACCCTCACCCCTTCATCTCCTTCCTTTGCTTTATTGAAGGTACTACTTGAGGTAGTTTGTTTACATATATTTTGATATGTATAAAATCTGTAGTTTCAAATGTTTAAGCAGTGAACAGATTTATGAGTATATATGCATTTGGTAGTGATTCACACTAATAATAGTAAAGTGAGTCATATTGCAAAATCTGTATTTACATAAAAGAACTTGGACTATTTTACTATATATAAGTTATGGTTAATATATATGTATCATAAAGGTGGTACTAGTTAAAATTGCTACAGTAGTATTTATGTTTACAGTTGTCATTTAATGTTATCACAGTGTATATATTTTATAATAATAGATGTGAAGTGATTATAACTTGTTAAGTGTTATATTATATAAGTACTATATATATTGTTCAGCTCTTGTTTGCATTGCTGTAGGTGTCTTTTTTATATGCATGTGTATTATTTTCGCTAGTTATGAATTCCTATATATATTTATGTTTGATAACATATAACATCTATATGTTGTATGAATATACGTATATTTTTAAGTACGAAAAGTTTATGATTTGTAAAGGATACATATTTTGTAAGTTGGTCTGCATACTAGATTTTTGATTTTATGTACACTTGTATTTATATGGACAAAGGAATCTTATCTCTATTTGCATTTTTACCGTAATAGCGGTTACACTGTATATACACGTGTTATTTATTTATATCATTCGCATGCAACGATTTTAATATAAATAGTTCATGAATAAAATCTGCATATTTGTGCGTCATATACATGTAAACCATGATTTTTGAAAACGTATATATATATATATATTTTAAAGAATTTTTTATTTTAAGTAAATAATATATTTATTTTGTTTCGATCTACATCGAGCAGTTTCTGATATATTTCCATCAATCTCTATTTATCAGCTCTGTCGTCAAATTCATGCCAATCTTGTTCGTTTTGGAATTTATACCTAGATTCGTAACTCATCTCTTTCTCGTTCGTCTCTAGCCTCGAAAGGTGAGCAATCACTCACGATTAATGTTCTTTTATTTATTAAATTTGATTTCAATTGAAACGACAATTGAAATATACTGTTGTTAGTTATTTACACTGTTATATATGCTATTACCTGTATCAGTTCACCTATGACATCTGACACCATTATCTGTTATATATATAATGATAATCCAATTTGGTTGTTAAATGATTGATTGTTTGATGTTTACATTGGACTTAAATTGTTAATGTAGTATGTGATAAATAATTTGAAATTGAAATCGATGTAAGATAGTTAGATTTGATATATGTGTTAATTTGATTGATGACATTTGTATAATATGACCTCTTTTAAATGTTTAATAAATTGACACGTAGAAATAGTATTAACCACACCTTGAACCATTGAATGTATGTTGTAAAATTTATGTAGTATGAAATTGAATAATTGAGATCAAATGAAGGACCGTATGAATATTATTGTAATAATCTTTAATCTACATGAAATGATAGCGTAGATTCTAGAAATAATTATATTAATTTACACAAATAACAATGTGAATTAATACGATTATTTCGGGATTATTTGAATTAATTATTGGATTATTATTATTGATTATTGTCATTGATTGTTTATTTACTTTGACACCATCCCAGTTATCACACTGCAAGTTCCCTTCGTTATGCTTTGATTTTTGAATTGAAATGGAATCGGGTTATACCCAAATAAAACTTTGACTTAGGATAGAAAATTAAATAAAACCCGATTGGTCAATAATTTGATTTGAAAATAAAATAAAGATTTTATTTGAATAAATGATAAGGTTTTGAAATAAAGTTGGAATTTGAATTTTTATGAAAGGAAAATGTTAATATTCTATAATATGAAACAAAATATTAACAATGTAACTGATGAAAGAACGTTGTTTAATTTGAGAAATGATTGAATTAAGTTTTGAAATTATTTAATAATTAAGTTTGAAATTATTTAATAATTAAATAAAATTGAATTATTTAATAGTTAAATAAAATTGAACCTCTTGAATTAGTGAAATTTAGTTCTTTATTGATTGAGCTTTGAAATTGTAACTAAGTAAATAAATAGGTGAAATTGAATTTCTCTAGCAAGAAATAAAAATGTGTTTATTGAAATTAATGTAAGACTTGAAATGTAAAGAAGTGGATTTGACGAATTTAATTTAATTCAATTTGAAGTTTTGATATAATGAAGTTGAACTTGAGTAATTGGTTAATTGAATTGGAAATTAAATAGAAATTGTTTTGAAGGATAAATTAACTTAACGAATATTGAATGAAATCGATCAATGAATTTAATTTGATTTGAATGTTAAATTAAATTAATTTAAATGATTTCAGAATGAACTTATATACGAACTTGAATCAATATTTGAATTGTTTAAATAAAAATTGAAATTGAATTATAAGATTTTGAAATGGTAATTTGGATGTTTTGAAACGTAAATTATGGAAATTGGTTTAAAAAGACAAATGAAATGTTGATTTATAAATTCTAATTGAAATTGAAATTGATTTGGTTTTTTGAAATTTATTAAACGACCAATCGGTGTAATAATAACGAAAGTTATTCAAGAGACCGGAATCGGTTAGGGACATACTCTCTGTCTAAACCGAAAACCACTTTAATAACTATACGCGGAGTGTGATCCAGAATGAAGTGGTTGGAATGATGAACGTGATGACTGAAGAAAGAAAATGATAATGGATAGCCTTGACACTTGTGTCAAATTGGAAATGACTAAAATAGGAGCCGTGCCGGGCCAAATGGGGTTAGCTGCCTCGAGCGAACACACTTCTTCGAAAACTACTCATTACTTGTTATCGATTGGTGCACCCTCGAAATTTTGGGAGTGTTGTTTTGCGGTGTTGCGATCGCTGCGGCGATGCGTTCTCACCAGTCCAGATCAGGCAAACATTAGTGTCACTACCTTGGGTATTGCCTCATGTGCCTTGTCATACTTGTATCCCTATATACACGACCACTACGATTTGTTTTGTGTTATACCTATGGAGTACTCCCTGATATCCCACTAGTTTACGGTGGAGTTTACAGTGTTGTATAGACTATAACGCTTATATAAAATGTGTTAAGGGGGATAATGGTAACGCCTTAACACTATTTTGATACTTTATATTACTAATAGGCATTATCTATTTACCGTACACTACTACATAGTAGATAGTTTAACGGATCCTTAAAGGATGGTGGTTCCAAACATCCTTTGAGTTACTTGTATTTTAGTTGCTATTTCACTTGAGTTGGATTTATTGATATAAGAATATTAATCCTGACTCGAGTGTTTTGTGTTTTGCTTTACGCTCGGGTCAGACTGAGTGTACCAGTATTCGAGACTCACCTTTGGAGTTGGAGCTTCGCTTGGAGATCCAGCTATCTATCCAGTTTCAGATATCCAGTTGATTCCAATGATGTATTCTGATATTGTATTTGACTATTGTATTCGAGACATCTGTTGTACCTTATTTAACTCTGATATGTATATAGTAGCTTCATGAACTACTATCTTTTGTTTCCGCTGCATTTATTACTCTGTGTTTGTGATCTGTGATTATTTTATTTACTGTATATGCTCAGTTTTGCCAAATTTAAATTAACTATTCGGTATTTTGAATTATTCAAGTCCGACATGTGCGGATGCGAATAGTCCAAAATAGCGGGTCGTTACAGTGGTATCAGAGCTTTGGTAGCTCTAGGCAAAACTTAGCATATAGGGTAAATGTATTTACAAAATCACTTTCATTCGACTTGAATCTCTTACTTTTGACTCAATTCCTTTGAATTTTGGAACGTTCCCTGCGGTTCCAAATTTCATTCGTGTCCCTCACTATTCTTCTTCTTTCAATTCGGGAGCATCCCATAACTCCACTTTGAATGATCTTTATAATGAATCGGCGGTCTCGCCAATCTTCGAAATTTTATAAATGGGTGAAACTCCTTTACAATTGGCATTGATTCACCGGAGATTTCAATATCCTCGGTTTAGATGCTACTATCTCTTGTATGCCCTGATTATATCTTTGGTGATCGAATGTCGATTTACCTCAGAATTCTGCATCAGTCTTATTCGTGAAGTCACGGTCAATCCAGTTAAGGTTACCCGTAAATTAAATAAACTTACCCATCTCCTGATTTTGTTATTGAATCATCTTATCTTTTCTTTCGAATTTGTCTTCGAATCAGAATTCTCTTTGGTTTGAGTCCATCAAATTTGAATCTCTATCCTTGCTTTGAATCCATCCTTGTATCGTCGAGCGAGGAAGTGTATTTGTAAATTTATATTAAAAATGTTTTTATATATTGTGTTGTTTGAGTTGTTGATGTGATTTGGGTTTCCGCTCGATTCGTCTGATCAGCGCTATCGATAGGATTTCCAAAACACTTGAACAGAACAAACTGACACAATGTTGTTTTCAAATTTGGTAAACAAAATAGTTTTGGATGATTATATTATATATAAATATAAGTTTTCTGAAATTAAATTGTTAATGAATTTGTTGTCAAAAATGGTAATATTTGATTTTCATTTATTATTTTGTAAACCATTGACTTTCGCATAATATAAATAAATAAATTTATAAAATTTGGTTATAATTTGATTTGAAATGAATTTAAATCAAGAATGTGAGAATTTAATTTCCGGTGTTTTCAAACTTTGGGTTTAAATTTTAAAATGCATATTATAAAAAGTAATTTCGAATAGAAATCAATTCCAAAGAATTTTAAATGATATAATCAGTGCTCTTCTTTTTTGTCGCTGGAAAATAATTTTGGTGATGGCGGCCGCATCATCGAAATTCATTTTCGAGTTTCGAAGTGGAGAGACCATCAGTAGCTCGCTACACTTTTGTTTGAAATGAATTTGATTTGAAATTTCTAAAGTATGACATGATTTAAAATATATATACAAGTATTTGATTTTGATTTGACTTGGATATATTGTATGTATATAATTATCTCTAAATAGTTTGAAGCTAATCGGAAATTTAATTCTTAAAATTTGGGTAAAAGATGATTTCAATTATAAATGAAACCAAAATTTTGAATTAATATTTAAACTTGGAAGAATTGAATTAGAAATTTACTTGTATAATACTCAATTGCATTCAATACAACTTACCTAAATTGCTCAAAAAGTTAACTATGTAATTGGATAGTATACAACATAAATTGTCTTTAGAAATAAAATTTGAGTGCGTATAAAAATGTTATACACTTAAAGTTTAATTATAAAATGGTTAATAGAATACTAGGTTAGTTGAATAATAGATGGATTAATAAAATAAATTGTTGTTTGAAATAAATTTTGTAACAAACAATGATAAATTGAAAATAAACCAAGTTAATGAAATTCCTTGAGTTTAAAGTCAATTGTTGAATATAAATTAATTTAAATTGAAATTTATATGGTTTAAATTAATTTATATGGTTTAAATATATGTGATAAGATATATTAAGTGGAATAAACTTAATAATAATTTGGAATAAAAGAATTAAATTTGTTGAATAAAATATGAGTATAATAAATGATTATACAAATTGATGATTTAGAAATTGTTAATTCAGGATGACCAGATAAGAAGATAATGAATTTAGAAATAGATAGATTGATTTAACTTAAGTGAACTCAAAGGGATTTAACCAAATTGTTAAATATTAATTAGTTTAAATTGAAATTTATATTGTTTAAATTAATTGTTTTACTTGTATTCCAATCTATTTTCTTCTGGTTGTTTCTATCCTCCCACCTCCTTCCTTTTCGAGGACGAAAAGTTTTGAGTGGGGGAGAGTGTAACAACTCGGGTATTTTAACGGTTTTAATTAATTCAATTAACTGAATTTGTGTGAAATTTTAACCAATAAAATTTGAAATAAAAATTTAATATTTGGAATGCGTCTAATTAAACATAGCAAACTGTAAATTTTCATCCGAAAATATGGAAGTTTATTTCGTGTGTAATTCTATTTTAATTTAATCAGTTAGGAATTGATGAAAATAAAATGTCTTCGAAACCTAAATATTTTTATATAGAAAAATTCTAAATCATCTTCTGAGCAAGACGTTATTTTTCGTTTTTCCAAAATCGGACTTCTTTAGCTCCGTCGATCTTATTTTTCTGCGTTTTTGCTGCATTTTCCGCTAGTTGAAATTTCGATATTTTATAATCCAATCGAATCAATAGTATTTGTATACCGTTTTAATCGTCTCGTCGTGCTGGTCCCCGCAGTATATTCATCTCTGTATTTCGGTGCCCGTACGCGATGGAAAAACGCGATACAGACAACCGTATCAGTTACGAAATTTTTATTTTTGATTTCCGGGTCCATTCAAATTTCTAACGGTGAAGTCATGTAGTCATTGTTGTTAATACTTCCTAATTTCTAGCGCCGTGATTTTTCTTTTCTCTAGATTCAAATTATAATTTATTGGTGTCTTTTTCCTTTATTTGTTTGCTGCCATCGTGTTTGGAAAATTTTTTTTGAATAGATAGTATAGGATTTCATTCATTATACTAGAAAAGCCAAACGTCCTCACCCATTCATAAATCTGTAGCTTGCTTACCTCCACAAAATAATAATAGCAATATTTAATATATGTAAAGTAATATAACATATGTTAAAAAGGCTACAAGCTACAGGCTATTCTTCTCCTCCATCTTTCTTTTGTTCATCTTATAACGCCTGTGTCTCCACCCTTGCCCATGCCTCTCTGCCGAACTTTTTCACCCCTCTTTGCAAGCGTGCTCGACCACGTAACCCCATGCCGCTGACTCAAAGCCGAGTTGCCTAAAGACGACTCTCTCCTCCCCTCCTCCATCTCGTTGTGCCGAGCACCAACCTCCAGACCCTGATCTGGCCGAGACTCCTTCTTTCCCCACTTCATACATTGCCGTACACCGCCCACCTCGGCCGCGAGCCACCACATCTCCTTCACTTTCCAGATCCAACGGCCAATAGCCCTCCGCCTACAGCCTCCTTGGTGCAACTGCCACCTTGTCGCAACTCTCTCTCAAGGCCGGTAGCTACCCTCACCCCTTCATATCCTTCCTCTGCTTTATTGAAGGTACTACTTGAGGTAGTTTGTTTACATATATTTTGATATGTATAAAATTTGTAGTTTCAAATGTTTAAGCAGTGAACAGTTTTATGAGTATATATGCATTTGGTAGTGATTCACACTAATAATAGTAAAGTGAGTCATATTGCAAAATCTGTATTTATATAAAAGAACTTGGACTATTTTACTATATATAAGTTATGGTTAATATATATGTTTCATAAAGGTGGTACTAGTTAAAATTGCTACAGTAGTATTTATGTTTGCAGTTGTCATTTAATGTTATCATAGTGTATATATTTTATAATAACAGATGTGAAGTGATTATAACTTGTTAAGTGTTATATTATATAAGTACTATATATATTGTTCAGCTCTTGTTTGCATTGCTGTAGGTGTTTTTTTTATATGCATGTGTATTATTTTCGCTAGTTATGTATGCCTATATATATTTATGTTTGATAACATATAACATCTATATGTTGTATGAATATACGTATATTTTTAAGTACGAAAAGTTTATGATTTGTAAAGGATACATATTTTGTAAGTTGGTCTGCATACTATATTTTTGATTTTATGTACACTTGTATTTATATGGACAAAGGAATCTTATCTCTATTTGCATTTTTACCGTAATAGCGGTTACACTGTATATACACGTGTTATTTATTTATATCATTCGCATGCAACGATTTTAATATAAATAGTTCATGAATAAAATCTGCATATTTGTGCGTCATATACATGTAAACCATGATTTTTGAAAACGTATATATATATATATATTAAAGAATTTTTTTAAGTAAATAATATATTTATTTTGTTTCGATCTACATCGAGCAGTTTCTGATATATTTCCATCAATCTCTATTTATCAGCTCTATCGTCAAATTCGTGCCAATCTTGTTCGTTTTGGAATTCATACCTGGATTCGTAACTCATCTTGTAACGCCCCACTCCGAGACCCACATTAGCAAAGAGTATTATGAGGTAACGCTGTCTGCTAATGCGGAGAATAGAGCTGGTTAGGAGCGACCATCTATAGCCTTGGCTTAATTATCTATTGAGTATGCCGACAATGCCACTTCTTACCCAAGTGAATCGACATATCCAATACATACTTAATACAAAGCCATAGGTGGCTGAGGATCTATCAGAACAGAATATAACAACTCAAATGTAATATACATCACAGAACAGTGAATCATCATAAACACATATACTGATACAAAACAGAGTATACAAAATGATACATATCAAGTGGTATAGCAAACCACAATATACAAACGAGTACACAAGAATACATATCAGAGTTACAACGGATAAGGACTACACATAAAGCTAAGACAAAAGAAACTAGCGGAATAATCCAAGCGGAAGCAAAAGAGGCTAAGTCCAAAGCACCTAACCTGAAAACACCTCGGTCTGACCCGAGTATAAAATACATGGGTCAGTCTAGCTAAACAAATCAGTTAGATAAACTGAACGATAATGAACCTGCAAAATCATATAGTATAACAATTATCTCTAAAGGAGATAATTCAATCATCTAACATAAGATGAATCATAACAAAACAATCCTCATATCATCGGCAATTCGAATAAACAGAGGATACCAATGTCCCAAAACAAGCTAATGAGGCAAATAACAAATACCACTTGCAACAAACCCAAATATCTCATGAGCGGTGGTGAAGAAACCACTCCAAGATCTCTCGAGCGGTGGTAAAGAAACCACTCCAATATCTCTCGAGCGGTGGTAAAGAAACCACTCCGAAAGCGCTATAAAAAGAAACATCCCAATATCTCTCGAGCGGTGGTAAAGAAACCACTCCGGAAACGATACTATAGGGCAACAACAATCCCAAATATCTCTTGAGCTGGGGCAAAGGACCAACTCCAAAGCGATATTAAAGGCAACAAGCCAGAAGGAGACAGTCCGAAGACACTATCCCAAAGGCAACATGTGTCACAAACTCCCGAAAAGGAACCCAAAAAGTGTTAACGTGAGTCCCATAACCACCCGTTCGCACTAAACGGTTTACTATCCGTTAGTCAATTTCACACTCAAAGCAGTACAAAGTTTACCTCATCTCACCGGTAAACTAAACCCAAAGGTCAAAACGTTCAAACGAATAGATTGGGAATTAACTGAAAAGATGAACGCACGTGTTCATTGCACGCGTTTTATCTAATCATTTAATTCTCCTCCCACATCGCTCGGAGTGCGAAGATGTGTGTGTGTTTTAATTAGAATTTATAAATTGGGGAAGGGAGCTTTTAATACGATTCGAAAGATTATTTTATAAAAACCCATGAATGAAGTCAAGAATAAGTCATCAATGCCAAAGATGCAATAACAACAAATTAAAACCAATAAGAATCGATAAAATTTGGAAAACCAAGCAAACTAGGCATAAATAGGCAAAACAGGTAAAACAGGAGCAGGTCAGTCGACTGAAATCCCTGTTCAGTCGACTGAACACTGTCCAGAAAATTTCGGGCTTCAGCTCAGTCGACTGAACAGAGGATTCAGTCGACTGAACCCAATTTCCTGCATTTCCTATCCTATAACAAATGAAGTGCAAACTCTCTCAATTTGCAACCGGACGAGCACGGACGCTAAGGGTTTACGCCCATCGGCTACCCGGCCCTATAAGCTCTTCGATTCATCACCCAAACATGATCAAAACACCAAAGCTATGATTTTTAGAGTTTTAAACTTCCAAAACACCAAAAATTGCAGTGTTCACAAAACCAATCCAAATCAAAAGCAATTGCACCTGAATAATTGTTAGGATTTCATACCTAACATCCAAAGATACTTATAGTTATAGATGTGAGATAAAAATCTCACCTTTAACCCAAAAACAAAGAAGAAGGAGCTCAATTACAAGGAGAAGACCAACCAATCTCTACTTCAACTCAACAAGCTTTAATCTAAGATCAAAACCAATATTTCCTAAGTTAGGTTTAGGAAACTCTGAGATTGAAAAGAGAAAGAGATAGAGATGCTTGAGCTTAAGCTTTCTTTTGAGAAGTTAGTTGATTTTGCACTGCATCTCGAAGCCATCGAGAGGGAGTGTGATAGTGATTATGATGTTGAGGTTCGCAAGAACCCCAACAAAAAGCAGTCTCCATTGGATGAACCAGAAATTTTCTCTTCCAAGAAGAAAAAGCCCGTTGAATCTGATTCTCAGTCTCAGTCTGCTGGAACACCTTCCATTCGGAAATGTTTCAATTGTGGTTCTCCTGATCATATAATTCGAGCTTGTCCTAAGCCTCTCTTCTGCCGCTATTGCAAGAAGGAAGGCCATCGTAGTTCCACTTGTCCCATTGCTCAGAATAATTCTCCATCTGGCAAGTTAAATGTAACAGATGCTTCTGGAGGTTCTTCTCAGGGATAAGGTAAGACTCCATCTATTTTGGAAGGTTTCTATTTTTTTTTCTTTGAGATTTCGATTTCCAATTTGATGGCATCATTTTATTCTTTAAGCCCTCATGATGAGGAAAGTGTTGTTTCTCTCATTCTTGTAGTTTGAGAATTTTCTGGTATTTTTGGTATTGTCTTAGGATTATCACCTAAGCAATCTTTTGTGTGGTATTAAGGTCTTTTCAGCTCGACCTTGACACTGGTTTTGATTTGGCTATGAGTTGCGGAAGTTAGCACTCCACTTACCGCATTCCGCACTCGTTGTGATTCTTATGAATGATTTGTTATGTCATTCAGTTTGTCTAGCTCATTTCATCCATTTTATGAATCGAGTATTCTACGAATATCTCGATGATTCCATTTTTTGTATTTATTGATTTTGGATGGAAATTAGCAATTTAAAATTATTACAAATCTTTTTCATAAGATTTATTTATAAGTATAATTGGATTTTTTTGTTCTCTCGATGATTCCATTTTTGTTATCATATAAAAGATGATTTTGTGATTGTATTGCCCATTGAGTGCTTTAAGAATTCTGATCGATGCGCTTGATCAACGTTATCGATAGGAATTTTCTAAACGCTTTGATGAGACAATCAGTCACAGTGAATTGATTTGGAATAAGAAAATTTTTCTAGAAAGATAATTACATAAAGATAATTGTGATTTTGAAAGTTTTAGCTTTTCGGGAAAGTAGATTATTTAAAAAGAACTCTTTTTCCGATACTCTCATTCTTTTTTATTCCCGAAAGGGGGATCGTGTTGCCAATGCAATTAGTTGTAAGCAACAAGTGATTGTTTCTTTGTTGGTGTCCGAATTAATGATCTTTTTACCAAGTTCATCGGACGTTTTGTTGTACTTCATTTTGTTGAGCTTTGGTTCATTTGACGTATTGTTTGAACCACGTTAGTGTTCCGAATTATTTCGAGCTTAGGAATCCATAGAGTTCTCTGAGCAAGCAAGTTCGGGCTTATCCTTTCATGCACTTTATGATGAACTTTTTATTTCAAATTTGTTTTGGTGTTGATATGCTTTTATGGTTGTTACTCTTTATATTTTCTTCTTAAGAATTGCGAGGACGCAATTTCTTTAAGGAGGGGAGTCTGTAACAACCCGCATATTTATCGGTCGTATATTTAAATATTTTATTTAAATATAACATCATTCGTCGGATTATGGTCCGAAAAGCTACTTTTTGCAAACAACCGAATTGGAGCTCGAAACCACCTCCATTGAGTCCAAAATGGCGTTTGCGATCTTTTTGAGTATAATCTTTGATATGTTTGGAGTAAGTCGAATTTCGCTACTTTTTCTATTGGGTTTTGGGTTTGGGTTCAGCCCACTAGCTTAACTAATACCCTAGCTCAGCCCATCTCCTTCCATTCACTCATTTTCATTCCTCAAACACAAGTCAAAAACTGAAAATGGTGGAAGGGAAGAGGAAATAGAAATTGCAAACCCTAGTTCCTCTTGCAAGCTCAAATTCTTACTCCAAAAATCAAATAGAAGCTATTGGTAAGCCTCCTCTTCATCTTCTCTATCTCTTTCTCTCTTCAATCTCAGAGTTTCCTAAACCTAACTTACGAAATATTGGTTTTGATCTTAGATTGAAGAGAGAAAGAGATAGAGAAGATGAAGAGGAGGCTTACCAATAGCTTCTATTTGATTTTTGGAGTAAGAATTTGAGCTTGCAAGAGAAACTAGGGTTTGCAATTTCTATTTCCTCTTCCCTTCCACCATTTTCAGTTCTTGACTTGTGTTTGAGGAATGAAAATGAGTGAATGGAAGGAGATGGGCTGAGCTAGGGTATTAGTTAAGCTAGTGGGCTGAACCCAAACCCAAAACCCAATAGAAAAAGTAGCGAAATTCGACTTACTCCAAACATATCAAAGATTATACTCAAAAAGATCGCAAACGCCATTTTGGACTCAATGAAGGTGGTTTCGAGCTCCAATTCGGCCGTTTGCAAAAAGTAGCTTTTCGGACCATAATCCGACGAATGATGTTATATTTAAATAAAATATTTAAATATACGACCGATAAATATGCAGGTTGTTACACATCTCTTTCTCGTTCGTCTCTAGCCTCGAAAGGTGAGCAATCACTCACGATTAATGTTCTTTTATTTATTAAATTTGATTTCAATTGAAACGATAATTGAAATATGCTGCTGTTAGTTATTTACACTGTTATATATGCTATTACCTGTATCATTTCACCTGTGACATCTGACACCATTATCTGTTATATATATAATGATAATCCAGTTTGGTTATTAAATGATTGATTATTTGATGTTTACATTGGACTTAAATTGTTAATGTAGTATGTGATAAATAATTTGAAATTGAAATTGATGTAGGATAGTTAGATTTGATATATGTGTTAATTTGATTGATGACATTTGTATAATATGACCTCTTTTAAATGTTTAATAAATTGACACGTAGAAATAGTATTAACCACACCTTGAACCATTGAATGTATGTTGTAAAATTTATGTAGTATGAAATTGAATAATTGAGATCAAATGAAGGACCGTATGAATATTATTGTAATAATCTTTAATCTACATGAAATGATAGTGTAGATTCTAGAAATAATTATATTAATTTACACAAATAACAATGTGAATTAATACGATTATTTCGGGATTATTTGAATTAATTATTGGATTATTGTTATTAATTGTTGTCATTGCTTGTTTATTTACTTTGACACCATCCCAGTTATCACACTGCAAATTCCCTTCGTTATGCTTTGATTTTTGAATTGAAATGGAATCGGGTTATACCCAAATAAAACTTTGACTTAGGATAGAAAATTAAATAAAACCCGATTGGTCAATAATTTGATTTAAAAATAAAATAAAGATTTTATTTGAATAAATGATAAGGTTTTGAAATGAAGTTGGAATTTGAATTTTTATGAAAGGAAAATGTTAATATTTTATAATATGAAACAAAATATTAACAATGTAACTGATGAAAGAACGTTGTTTAATTTGAGAAATAATTGAATTAATTTTTGAAATTATTTAATAATTAAGTTTGAAATTATTTAATAATTAAATAAAATTGAATTATTTAATAAAATAAAATTGAACCTCTTGAATTAGTGAAATTTAGTTCTTTATTGATTGAGCTTTGAAATTGTAACTAAGTAAATAAATAAGTGAAATTGAATTTCTCTAGCAAGAAATAAAAATGTGTTTATTGAAATTAATGTAAGACTTGAAATGTAAAGAAGTGGATTTGACGAATTTAATTTAATTCAATTTGAAGTTTTGATATAATGAAGTTGAACTTAAGTAATTGATTAACTGAATTGGAAATTAAATTGAAATTGTTTTGAAGGATAAATTAACTTAACGAATATTGAATGAAATCGATCAATGAATTTAATTTGATTTGAATGTTAAATTAAATTAATTTAAATGATTTCGGAATGAACTTATATACGAACTTGAATCAATATTTGAATTGTTTAAATAAAAATTGAAATTGAATTATAAGATTTTGAAATGGTAATTTGGAAGTTTTGAAACGTAAATTATGGAAATTGGTTTAAAAAGACAAATGAAATGTTGATTTATAAATTCTTATTGAAATTGAAATTGATTTGGTTTTTTGAAATTTATTAAATGACCAATCGGTGTAATAATCACGAAAGTTATTAAAGAGACCGGAATCGGTTAGGGACATACTCTCTGTCTAAACCGAAAACCACTTTAATAACTATACGCGGAGTGTGATCCAGAATGAAGTGGTTGGAATGATGAACGTGATGACTGAAGAAAGAGAACGATAATGGATAGCCTTGATACTTGTGTCAAATTGGAAATGACTAAACAGGAGCCGTGCCGGGCCAAATGGGGTTAGCTGCCTCGAGCGAACACACTTCTTCGAAAACTACTCATTACTTGTTATCGATTGGTGCACCCTTGAAATTTTGGGAGTGTTGTTTCGCGGTGTTGCGATCGCTGCGGCGATGCGTTCTCACCAGTCCGGATCAGGCAAACGGTAGTGTCACTACCTTGGGTATTGCCTCATGTGCCTTGTCATACTTGTATCCCTATATACGCGACCACTACGATTGATTTTGTGTTATACCTATGGAGTACTCCCTGATATCCCACTAGTTTACGGTGGAGTTTATAGTGCTGTATAGACTATAACGCTTATATAAAATGTGTTAAGGGGGATAATGGTAACGCCTTAACACTATTTTGATACTTTATATTACTGATAGGCATTATCTATTTACCGTACACTACTACATAGTAGATAGTTTAACGGATCCTTAAAGGATGGTTATTCCAAACATCCTTTGAGTTACTTGTATTTCAGTTGCTATTTCACTTGAGTTGGATTTATTGATATAAGAATGTTAATCCTGACACGAGTGTTTTGTGTTTTGCTTTACGCTCGGGTCAGACTGAGTGTACCAGTATTCGAGACTCACCTTTGGAGTTGAAGCTTCGCTTGGAGATCCAGCTATCTATCCAGTTTCAGATATCCAGTTGATTCCAGTGATGTATTCTGATATTGTATTTGACTATTGTATTCGAGACATCTGTTGTACCTTATTTAACTCTGATATGTATATAGTAGCTTCATGAACTACTATCTTTTATTTTCGCTGCATTTATTACTCTGTGTCTGTGATCTATGATTATTTTATTTACCGTATATGCTTAGTTTTGCCAAATTTAAATTAACTATTCGGTATTTTGAAATATTCAAGCCCGACATGTGCGGATGCGAATAGTCCAAAATAGCGGGTCGTTACAATAACCGAGTCAATACTGCGGAAAAATGTAATTTTTATAATTATAAATCTACATTCTTTTAACCCCAAATCTCTTCTCAGGTCTATAATTCTAATAGTATGTATACACCTTGTTATACATATTTTTTTGGGTTAGAAAGGAAAAAAAGTCAAGTAAAGGAATGAATTCAGATTGGTAATTTGGAAAGCTTTAAAATGTGTATAGGAAATTATATAATTTATTTATAACATTGAAATTTATATCGTTGAATTTTATTTAATTATTACGCCTAAATAAGATCTGATGAATTATAGGCTTAAAAAATGTATAGGATTATCGCATACACATTCAATAAAATAGGTAATTGAAATAGAAATAGTATGTATAACCTAATCTGAAAATTTAAATTTAATTCCAAATATTTGTTATTGTAGAATGTTTGTTTATTCCAGATGTATAATTGGGTCGTAAATTAGGTTGTCCTAGTTAACTTGGAGTGTGAATTTCTATGTTTTGATTTTTTCGGAGTAGGTTCCATATAATTTCCATAAATTATTCAATTCCAAAATATGTATAAAAGCACATCGTTTGAATTAACAAGAGATATACCAAAAAGAAAAGGAGATTTGTAAGATATGGATATTCTTTTCCATAGTTTACACTGTCTATTTCAAAGAAATAATTCTTGTAATTTGAAACGAAGCAAAGATCTCACTTTTGGTTAATTTATGGAAAGTTATAATGGTAATCCTTTTTGAAAAGGCAGCTCTGATAAATTAAATCGTGGAAATAAATTTTCTAGTTTAAAATTAATAGTTAGAATTATAAATAAATAATAAACACGTATTACCACGCTTAAATTCAAAAATAAAAATATACAAATAGCGTAATTTATGACGATATTCATATTAGTTATTAACAACGTAGTGATTATATGATTAGGATTTTATGGACATTAATTACAGATTTAATGGGAAAAATTTGTAATTCAAAGGGAGTTAAAAAAGAATTAAATGAGGACTAATTATGGAATTTAATATGACATTTATGGGAAAAGTGAATAGGCATAATAGTTGGATTTTGAAAGTGGTAAATAAATTAAATGAATTAAATGAGGATTGATTAGTGATTGTCCAATTTTGACATAAATGACCAATGATTACGACCAATAGACATTTGTTTTACATTACAAGAAAACCAAAGCCTAAACATATAAATTAGGAATAATTACGTAGCAGGCAAGTAAGTATTAATACTATTATATATACGTAGAAGGCAGTATAATTTTCTTAATAGGAAATTATATAGCTTCAATTATACGTTTAGAACAAGCATGAATTAGTGGTTTAGCCCAATGCTTAGGCTTTGGGTGATAGGTTTGGTTTAGTGGGTTGGGATGCGAGGTCAGTGGAGTTACACAACAGAAGTCTGCCCCACTTACTACTGATGTTGGGACATCTCCAACCATAGGACCTATTGGAAAAGAATATGCATTGCGGATAGGTAGGGAAAAATATACCGAGGGTCCACCTCGGACTTGAAATATTAAATGGCCTAATATTTTTAAGGAAATAGGGTCTGCTTCATATCCAATAATTGGTAGTAAGTAACCAAATGTACATTTTCCTTAACTTACTTAGTTTAGTCCAAACTGGATGTCAGTTGTGGAAGGTCGGCGGGCTATGTCAATATTTGAGTATCAGTACTTGGTAGTAGGTCTGGCATATAGGCTATGACCACCAACGGTCCCGAGCGAGAGGTAGTAAAGACTTGGGTTATACCCTGATGGGTTTCGCTTCCTTCTAGTGTAGAATCTATATGAGAGACGCACAAACCTCAAAGTAGATGGTTATACGAAAATTAGTTTATCGAATGTGTCTAGTTAACTCCTAGATGAGTCTTTGATTTGCGTTAGTAGTACGATAATTAAATTATATATTATAGAGCCATATATAAGGGTCATCGCTCTCCATAGCTAGAACCGATTGACTAGCATTGACGTTGCGGAAGGCCTGCTTCGGGGACTTGAGGTAGTAAATGGTCGATGAGTTTGCCTCCTCCTTATTTATGAAGTATTAAGTGGCCGAGGTTTTGGGTAGTGGAACGGTTAGAAATATATGCAGATAGGCATATACTTATATAGTTATATCTTGGAGAAGGATAGGTTAGACATATCGTACATGCACATAAGATTTAATAGATTAGCTATAAATAATGGACATAACACTGAAATGGAAATTAATCAGCATAAATTAATGAGATGAGTCAAGTATGTAATTTTCCAATCACTAGAACGTTGTTCTGACTCCTTTCCTCATAACAACCTACATGTTAGGTTTAGAAGAACTAGATACTGGAACAAGATAGGAACTACAGATGGTGAAGTCTTCTTATTCATGCTCGGCACTGACAAGGCAATTAAATATCCAAGAAATGATATTCTGATGTAATAACCTTAGTCAATACGTATCTTATATTATATTTTTCAATTCCGCTATGAATTTATATTGATCACGCTTTAATATACTTGTATTTATTACAAGTTACCAAAAGCCACGATTTGTACCCAAATAATGGACTTGAGTTTCGATTTAGTCAAAATTCAGGCCCATTAAGGTGCGGTTGTTACATTTTGTATCAGATCTTAGGTTAGTCGATTATAGAAATTAGGATGCATCGAGAGAACGTATTTGTATTTTTTACCTATAATTATATATAAATTATACACCCAACTCTATTGGGAATTCCTTGAAATGTTCTGAATGAGTTTTTCAAAGGATTTATTGGGAAGTTGTTTTGAAAAGGTAAGGAAATTTTAAAATTCATAATTTGAAACTTTGTTGAGTCAAAAGTTTCTGATTTAAAGTTTTCGGTAAAAAAGGTTTTTCATTTTTGAAATTCTTAGTTTAAAATTGGTTGAGCTAAAAAAAATTTGTTTTAAAGATTTTTGATAAAGGGATATTTCATTTTTAAAACAAATGTAAAATAGAGCGTAGGTTGCGGTCATTGATTTTTCCTATTGTGTAAATTTGGAATTTCCATTTTAAGATTCTTTTTATGGGGTGGATAGATGGAAATGGTACTTGATTCAAACGTGGTATAAAGAATAGAAGGGTAAGAACAAGATAATTTAATTAGAAATAGCATTAGGAATATATATTTTAAGATTAATAATCTAGTTAGAAATAATATAGTAGAAAAATAATAAGAACAGGATAGGAATAAGATAAATTCCATGGATATGTAGTAATAGCACATATATTTTAGGTAGACGCTTATATAGATGTTGCAATTACGCATATCTTTTAAAAGTCCCCCTCTTGTGCTATCAAAAGCTCTGTCAAGGATGGAAGTAGAGATAACATGAGTAATAAAAAAATAATAGGATGAAAATTATTCTTGGCTACTACACTTTTTATTGTTTAAAGTTATAGAAGATATTTTTGAAAAAAATTGTTTGGTATGATAATTGTAACGACCTGATATTTCGAACCGTTCAAATCGACAATAATCCACACGTCAGACTTGAATTTCTCAAAACAACAGATTGTTAATTTATATTTGGCAAAACTCAGCATATGTAGTAAATAAAATCAATCACAGAATCGCAGACATAGAGTAATATAACAGTAAGCAGCTGAATAGATAAGTAGTAGTTCATGAAACTACTATATAAACAGCAGAGTCTTAAACAAAATAAAAAAGATATCCAATACATATGAGTGTCAATACAAAAGTCAGTGATAAGTCTGAATAAAACAACCGGAACAAACTGAGAATCTGAATAGATAGAGATAGATCTTCAAGCAAAAAATCCAAGCTCCAAACGTGAGTCTCAAATGTTGTGACACTCAGTCTGACCCGAGCATAAAGCAAAACACAAAACGCTCGAGTCGGGATTAACATTCTTATACCAGTAAATTCAACTCAAGTGAAATGTCAACTGAAATACAAGTAACTTAAAGGATGCTTGGGATTTCCATCCTCTAAGGATCCGTGGAACTATCTACTATGTAGTAATATACGCTATTATAATATGTCTATCAGTAAAGTAAAGTATTAAAATAGCGTAAAGGCGTTACCCATATCCTCCTTAACACATTTTATATATTCTCGCAGTCTATACAATGCCGTAAGCTCCACCAAACTAGTGGTTTACCCAGTGGACACCCATAGGTACGGTACAAAACAAACTTGTAGAAGGCGCGATAGGGCATGTGAACACGACACGCGAGGCAATGCCAGGGTAGATATACCGTTTGCGGATTCGGACTGGTGGTAACGCATAGCAGCTACTACCACCCACCTCGAGACACACTCCTAAATCAAAGGTGCACCCAATCAAATCACAAAGTAATAGAATGGAATCGAAGAAATGTGCATGATCAGAGGAATGACCTCACTTGGCCTGGCATGGCTCCTGTTTTAGTCTTATCTAAGCTGACTCACGGAAGTCAAGGCTACGTAAATACCTCATACAGAATTGTCACAAACCATTCTACTTCGTTCTGGAATCTCCACCACGTGCACAGTTGTTAAAGTGGTTTTCGGTATTGGTAGAGAGTATGATAATATCTGATCCCGGCCTCTTTAACAACCAAGCGCTTATTTCACACCGTGGTCATTTTATAAAATTGCTTTTATAATCATTTTAAACAATACATACTTCATATCAAAATATCATATTCTTTTCAAAAATCATATCGCTTCTAAAATCATATTCACTTTCGAAATCACATCACTTTCGAAATCATATTCACAGAAATAGTTTAAACCATCATATCAAAATATTAGTATTTAAATCCATTAAATCTAAATAATAACAGTTCCAACTACATAGTTTTAAACATTTAAAGTAGTTTATATATTTTTTTTTTGAAATAGTTATAAATTAAAATAGTTTATTTTTAAAAATAGGTTATAGATTAAAATAGTTTATATATTAAAAATAGTTTATATATATTAAAAGTACTTTATATAATGAAATAGTTTCCTCCAATTTCACAAATCGATTCAAATCAACTTTAATTCCAAAAATTCAATTTAAATCAATCCCAGTTCAAGAATTTCAATTTAAAGGGTTAAAGATTCAATTCAAATTCTCAATAAACCATTTCACTAGGTTTGAACTATCGCTTTAATTCCAATAAGATTCAAAGTTTAAATATCCATACATTTACAATATAAGTTTCATTTATATTTCAACATTTAACTTTAATTTTATTCACATTGGAAAATATTCACTTAATCATTTTAATAACAATTAAATAAAATCTCAATTTATAAATTTGAATCAATATTAAATATTCAATCTCAATTTTAGTTAAAGTTGAGAATATTCATTTAATCACATTTTATCAAATCAAGTTATAAATCATACCTTTCAAAATCTCAAAATCAATAAGTTCAAATCAATTCTTATTTAAATTCAATTATTAACCAATTTAAATTCCAAGTCAACATTAATTTATCTTCCCGACCTCTGTTATTTAAGTTATAATTTTTTTTAAAATATTAATATAAATTTAAATAAATGCTTAAACATATTATATACTAATTAAATTAAATTATATTAAATTAAATCTTATTATGAAATTTATTTTATATTTAATCTTAATTTATATATTTCTAAAAAATTACAATTATAAGTAAAATCTTAAAATTTATACTTTCCAAAACTAGCTTATAAATTAAAATTTCCAATACATATTATTTTAAAATCAAAATTATATAAATATATATATATAAAATAACATTTATATATTATATTTTGAAAAATCAATATTCATTAAAACCCATATATTTCCTTTTAAACTTTGGAAATCATTTTCAAAATATAGACCACCGGTGTCCGTATATAATTTTCTATCATATGGTCAAGTGATACAGATATTTATCATTTCAATCTGCAAATTAAATGTTTACGGATATATACCATTTCAACCCGCATCCCAAAATTTCAAAATCAATAAAAATCGTTTGGGTTTATCATTTCAACCCATAATGATTTTCTCTTAATCTATAATATCATTCGGGTATGTATCATTTCAACCCATAGAGAATTCTAAACTAACAGGGAACTTGCAGAGTGAGAACAAATATGATAATAATTTAACATATCAACAACATGCATATATCATCAGTAAGAAATTTAAATATAATATATACAACAGGTTATGGTGTCATATGTCTTAGGCAAACAATGGCAGATAATGGCATATCATATTTAACAATTAAATAGCTTAACAATTCAAAATTTAACAGCATATTTCAATTTGTCATTTCAGGTAAATTAAATTTACTATATATAAGAATGTTAATCGTGAGTGATTACTCACCTTTCGTGGCTATGGAAACAAGAGGATGACACGAAAGTGATACAGACATGCATATGGATACGGACACGACACTCGGATGCGGGTCCGGACAATGGCAAAGCAAAAGCAAAGCACGACAACTAGAAATCGATGAAAAACAAATCAAAGCTAGCAAGATATAGAATGGAAACAAAAAATATATATATGAAATACGAAATATATATACCTTTTTCTTAAACTCAATATTCAAAATTAAAACACAATTAAAAATGAAAATCCTTATATATATTGAAAATCAATATTCGATCTAAAACGCATATTTAAAATAATAATCTTTATATACATATTATATTGCAAAATCGTTATTAATTTTTTTTTAAACGCATATATTTCCTTTCGAAAACTCCCAAATAAATCTTTATACCCAAAATATATTAAAGTTATTATAAAACGTGTATATACATTCATACTTCAAAACAAATACTTTAAAACATAGATTGTCATTGAATATATATATAAACACTTTAAATTTATTACAAATATATATTTATATATAGACATATTTTAAAACACATATTAATTTTGAACACATATTAAAAATGAAATAAAATCTTTATATTATCTTTGAAAATCAAAACAGATAATATATATAACTCTAACAAAATATATACATAACTCTTACAGACTATATTATATATTTTTCTTCTTATTTTTTCTATATATAAAACATATAAAAAGAGGAGAGCAAGACTACCTGAGATAGATTTGAACAATTATATATAGATATACATGTAGTATATGTACATATACACTTTTTCCCATAATCAAGAGGAGGCTTAGCTGCCACTATGTGATGGAGAGGAAGAAGCGGTGGACAAGACATATATGCTTTGGAATGATGTACATTGGCTATGAGCACAGGGCGAATGACAGCAGGCCAGTGGTGAGAAGTTCTGTGCTGTCACGGTGTTGGCTGTGCTCGGCAATGAAGTTTGATCGGCTACGAGGCTTTGCAGCGTAGGATATGGCTGCCAGAGGAGAAGCGAGGTTGAAGAGGTCAAGCTGCTGCTCGGCAATGGAGCTGCTTGGTGTTGGGTCTGCTGCGGTGGTGGGTGGCAGTTACGTGGAGGGGTGGCTGCTATCGGCGTGGGGAAAGGTTGGATGCGACAGTGCTGTTGTCGAGGCTATTGGCTACTCGTAAGGAGTGTGGTCACGTGGAGAAAATAGAGGGGAGTGAGATGGCGTTTGTTGGTTGTGGCGCTTGCGTGGGGAAGATGAGGCCGGTCTCTGGTGTTGCATGGAGTGGGCTCGGCAGTAGCTTCTGTCATGAAGTTTGAAATGGGGTTTTGGTGCCCGGTTTTGCCACAGGCGGAGGTGATTTGGAAAAACTGGGGCGGATCTGGTTTGGCAGTGTGGTCAAGGTTAGAAGGGAATGGGTGGTGTAGGCGGAGCAGTCGGGGAGAACATGAGTGGGTTTACAATGAAAAGGGACACGAGCAGATGGGTAAAGCAAATATGAACAGTCTCCAATATAAAAACTATATACTTCATATTTTAAATTTTCTTTCTCAAAGCACATAAACGAATTGAAACAAGGGAAGAGGGACAGAATTGAAAAGGAACCAGCATAAATATTGAAACCATGGGAATAACAAAAGTCAAGCAGGAATTCAGGAAGTTATTAAAAGCCATTGGCTGCTGGTATTATATGGTGAATAAATGAAAGGACAAGGGAAACCAAAAGACTCCAGAAATGGGTATCGATACGGCTAACTGTTTCTCAATTTTCGCCGTGTACCGGACACCGAAATGCACAAATGAATATATTGCGGAGATCAGTACGACGAGATGAATAGAATGGTACTCAGATATCAGCGATACGACTATTCTATCAAAAATCGATATTTCGCTGCCAAAGTGCTGCGATTTCGTTGAAAATAAGATAAATGAGGCTAGAGAAATCCAAATTTGACGAAACGAATTATGACATCTCACTCAGAACATGATTTACATTTTTCTTATATAAAAATATTCATATTTCGAAAACAATTTAATTTCATCAAGTTAGCTTATTATAAGTTGAAATTGAAAATTACACAACAAAACTAACTTTCATATTTTCTGATGAAAATCCATCATTTGCTATGTTTCAATAGACGTATTCCAAATATCAAATTTCCATTGCAAAATTTTATTGTTTAATCTTCCAGAAAAATTCAGTTAATTACGTTATAAAATTCGTTAAAATTTACGGGTCGTTACAATAATTGAGTTTTTGAATGTTTTGAGTTCAAAATCATACTTTTAAGAAAAAGTGAATCTCCATTGTAGAAAGTTTTTAAAAGGGTAAAATTGGTTAGAGAAGGGAAAACTTCATGTTTCCTTTTTGAATCCAAGAAATATTTGAAAAAAAAAGTTTCTAAGTTTATATTTTTAAAGATAAAGGTTTTGGATTGGGTACTTCATAATTGTGAAATTTTAATTTTTTAACAAATGGTGAGAACCAAGCTAAAATTTTGATATGGAGTAGATAGGGATTACTATCCAGGTAAGATGGGGTAAAGAATTTAGGCTATGAATAAAATAGCTATGAATGCTTGTAGGGTAGCAAAAAGGAATCCCCGTTGAATATAAGAAATATTGGTACAAAATTAGAAATATTTAATTAGAGATGTGTGAAAGCCATGAGAAGAACCCTCAAAGGAACGACGAAAGGTACCAAAGTCCAATTTTGCGAGTCCCATGGTATACCCGCATGAAGGATCAGGGATGTAGAGGAAGCAAATACTAAAGTTTGAGGATACTGTCAAGAGATTTTGATTTAAAGAAGATAGCGGTATGGTTGGAGAAGAGAGTAGTGAGTGTCAAACACATATAAATGGCACTGGTTGATGCAAAGCTGAAGAAGGTAGAATAGGGTGTAGGAAAGTTATTCCACCAAATTAATTTTCGGATGAGTTACTCTAACTGTGTATAGTTTATATTTTTTTACCCATTGCAGCGTGGGGAACAATTTATCCTGTAACAATCCGGAATTTTATCATTTGATTTTGAATATTTTATTTATTTTAAATATTGGAATTATTGGTTTTAAGGTTTAAAACTTGAATTCAAATATAGGGATTATTTAAATATTTGAATTGTGAATTTAATATTTGAATAATTATTTAAATATTTGGATTTTGAATTGAATAGTAATTAAATGGATTTAATGGTCTTATTTAACTTCTTTTAATTAATAAATAATAACAGCGAATTCATTTTGTAAATTTATTTATAATAATAAATGGTTCGAATAAATAATAAGAAAATCAATTTGTTAATATAACGACTCGATTTTTATTGACGTATTTTTAATTTAATTTATTTGATTTTTCCATACTTTTAATTTAGAAATTATTTAAAATTATTGTTTGACGATTTTTCAACAAACGACAGTATTTTTGTGATTTTACAGAATCAGATAATCAGTGTATATTATTATTGTTTTAAGGTCGCGCCGCTGTTTGGAGCGCGACCGAATTTTTGCTTTGTTGCTCGCGGTTTGTACGGGAGTGAAAATCTATGCGGCGAGATGTCGGAATTTGCAAATTAAATATAAGTGAAACACCTAGGCAAAATCATTTCACATGTTTTCTCTCATCTTTTCACTGTTCTATTAAAATCAAAAATCAAAAACAAAGTGAGAAAAGCAAACTTTAAAAATTCATATCTCAAAATTTACTAAACTAAAAATCCTAAAACCAGGAGCTTTGGAATCCTCGGAGTGAGATCTTCGATTTGGTATGCGATTTAATGGGGTCGGTGATGGTTTGGTGAGTGCGGCAGTTGAACAGTGGCGTGAGTAAGTATGAACTTGGGTTTTGATTCTTGAACAATTTAAGGCGAATTAGGAGGATCGAAGTTTGGATTGGGGTTTGTAGGAGAGAATGACACCTCATGGCTGATTTTGGCAAAGCTCGGCACAATTTTTGGTCACGCGAAATTATGGGGTCACTGTCGACATGGTCCGGTTTTGCGACTAAGAGGGGTCGTGCGAGTGTGAGGTGGCGAAGGTTGAGGTAAGGAGTTTAGTGGTGAATTCAGATTTGAGTTTGGCGGAGCGTGGAGGGAGATAAAGGTGGAGGAACACACGACCATTATAGAGGAAGTTGGGGTTTAAGCAGGAGTGCTATTGAGGAAAAAAGAGTTTAAATTAACTAAGTAATTAGTATTATAAAGATAATTAGTGTATTTAATTATAATTTAAAAATCGATAACTTATAAAATGTATAGCTCTCTCATACGAGGTCTAATTGAGATGCGGTCTTTTGCGTTGCGTTCGTAATGTCGATAGCTATGCGACAGAATTGGTTCGGTTGAATTTGGAGCAATTGAAATTTTGGGCTAAAATCGAAGTTCAAACTAGAACGCTTAAGCGTCCGCTGGAATTTTGGTGAGTTAAACTCACATTTTTAGATAATCAGTATGATATATAGTAGATAAAGTTTACTGTTTGTGTTTGGATGAATTTTTGGTTGATTTGGTTAAATATCTGCTTTTGAATAGCGATAGACATTTAAATTGGAAATACAGGAGTTTAGTAGAGAAATCTAGATTTCTCGACATTGCGATTTTTAATTCCCAATTATATTTCTGTTGATTTCATTTCAGTTATATACTTGTTATATAGATTTGTTAAATGTCAAAAATTTGATTGTTTGGTCATATTGGATGTGACACTGACATATGTTAAAGGTTGAACATTTTTAGTGGAATAAGTAGTAATATCATTGGTAAAGTGCTATAGTAACTACTGGCCTCGATATAGTATTTTGAAAAATATTATTAATTGATGTTTGATTTGGAAATGGTTTCAATTTGGAAAATATGATTTGTAAAACTACCTTTTGGATTTTCCGAGATATTTTATTCAAAAATAGTTTTTGAACTGCTCGTCATTTCAACCCTTTTATTTGTCTTCACTTAATGTTTGGAAATGTTCATAATTATTTTGGAAAAGTATTTATTTTATAGAAAAGTTATTAAAATAATGAATGCTTATTTTAAAAGAAAATAAAAAGGACTTATCTTTTATTTTAAGGAGATTTTGTGTTTAAAGAAGAAAGAAATATTTTAGAATAAAATATTTATGAATCGTTTTATAAATAATGTTGTATAGAAAAGGATAGATTTATAAATATTACTTTATAAGTAAAAGATAGTTTTATAAATAGCGTTTTATAAATAAAAGAATAGTTTTATAAATGGTATTCAATAAAATGGAAATTAATATCATTTTGATAAATTTGAATAATTAATTCCAGTTGTGGAATTATGGTGATATATGTAATAATCGTTTTATGGAAGTATTTGGTCTTATTTTGGAAACGAAGATTTGTGTTAAGAGTATAAGATTTATAATTATATTTGGAGTTGGTTTATATTTGGAGTTTTATTAACAAAAGGAGTTTTGTAATTATATTTAGAAATTTATAAAAGGAGTTTTATAAATGAATTTGGAGTTTTACAAAAAAGAGCTACAAATATATTTAGGGGTTTATAATTGAGTTTTACAAATGTTATTTTATAAAAAGAAGTTTTATAAAAAAAATTATAAACAGTATAAAGGATGCGTATAAGGGAGCTTATTTAATAATTTTGGAGATTTAAAAAAAGGAGGTTTCTAATTATGTTTAGATATTTATAAAGGGAATTTTATCATTTATAAATAATATTTATGCAAAAGGAGTTTGTAAATATAAGGATTTTTATAAAAAGGCATTTTATAAAGGCATTTTATAAAAAGGGATTTATAAAAAGACCGAGACCCGATTTCCATAAATGATTATTTTAAATTACGGTGGCATGGAAAATGTTCTTTCCATACTTAACACCAGATTCTGAGGTATGGGAACTCTTCTCTATCTTGAGAATTATGATTGTGTATCGAGGCAAAGATATTTTTTCTAATTTGTCTGATCTCATTGTCAATCGAGGGATAGTAATGTTTGAAATCGGGAAGTCGTATTAAGTATATTTGGTTTAGTTTCTATACGATCTATTTACTTTCGGAAAAAGGAAGGTGTTTGGGTTTATTATTATTAATGTTTTAAATGACATTTCTTTTAACCCAATTAAATATGGTTTCGGAAATAAATTCTTTCTTAAGATTTGTGAATATACTTATACCATTGAGATAAGTATATGGGTACATTTCCTAAGTATTAAAAATGCAGTCATTTGTGAATATACTTATATTGTTAATATAAGTATATGGAAAAGTTTTCCTATGTTTGAAAGTGAAATGTTTTGTTAATATGCTCATATAGTTGAGATAAGTATATCGATATTTTTCAAGTATTGAAAAGGGTAGAAAGGATTTGCGGATATATCTTTGTAAAAATATTTGATACAAGAATTTTCAAAGTGGGTTTAATTAGTGAAAAGATTAATTTAAGAGGCTTAGTGGTTGCTCATTTCTTAACCGTGCTTGGTTTCCTTGTGAAATTAAAATCTCAGATTTGATTGTTTGTTTATTTAATAGTTAAATAACCGACTTTCAAATGTTGGCCAGTTTTTAAAATTATCGTTGTCGGTTCGGAGAGACCAGGATCAGATATATTATCCAAAAACCACTTCGAATCGACATAATCGTTCGAATGGAATTGAAGACGGAAGTCTTTGAAGTACAAGGGCTACTTGCTACTAATCCTGCGGGTGATGCCAAAAAGGATGTAGTAGAAGTAGTGTCTTCGGTTTTGTTCTGTCCTAGAACAAACTTGTATGGACGGATGTTGGCATTGCATTGTTTCTTGGAGGGCAGTGTTAGCATTCCAAGTGGGATTTGCTAAAAAGGTAATCGTAGCCTCAGGCCTCACAACCGGTAAATGACTAATGCAGGGAGGTGCAGCATGGCTATGTGGGTCGCTCTGATTAGGGTATGATCATCGACTGATCTAGATTGGTATTTATGAATTTTTGTATGCTTCGGGATCAGTATGGTTGTTAATTGCAACCAATGGGTGATCATATTCGGTACTATCTAGTAAGGGTTAGGTTGGTCCTAAGTAGCAGAGGTGCAAATTAAGGCAGCATTGGTACATTTTCTTTAAAGGTGTACTATACGGATGGTTGACCCTTACCTTTTCATGTTGGGACTCATTCTCCAATAAGTGCCCTTTAGACTTAGTTGAAGACCTATTATGCTGGAATTTAATTAATGCAACAATTTTGGTCATGATTCAATATTTATTTTATACCCTAGACATTATTATAATATCAGAAGATTTATGTGGTGACCCTCACTCTATAACACATAGTTTTTTTTATACAAGAGGCCTTCACCACTAAACCCCAATTCTTTTATATTTGAATATTTATATAATTTCCAAATATTTTTCCCAAGACCCTGGTTTTACCAATATAATCATATCAGTGTACAAACAAACTAAGTCAATTGTATATTTGATGATATACAATTGTTTCTTTATTATTATTATATTTTTTTTATCAGAGGGAATTTAAATCATATAGAAATCAAAATACCATACAAGCTATTGACATAGCCACTTATTTCTTTTCTAAGTCTTGTTCTACTGCCATAGGTGCACTTTGACAAATTCTAACACTTATATATATTTATCTTGCCTAGATAATTCTATTTAACTCTAAAATAGTATTTACTTGATCTCATGATAGTTATCAAAGTTGATAATAATTAATAACAATAAGTTGGATTGACAAAAAATCGATAAACCTTGGAAATTTACTCGAAAATAGGCAAATTAGGCAAAATCAGCAGTTCAGACGTCTAAATTTTTATAACAGACGTCTAGATTCGATCTCAGACGTCTAAATTTTTATGACAGACGTCTCAGAGTGTCTAAATTTTAAACAGAGAGTAGAAAACATTTTGAACTAAATTCAGACATCTAAATTTTTGTTGACAGACGTCTAAATTAGATCTCAGACGTCTAAATTATTATGACAGACGTCTCAGAGTGTCTAAATTTTAAACAGAGAGTAGAAAACATTTTGAACTAAATTCAGACATTTAAATTTTTGTTGACAGACGTCTAAATTAGATCTCAGACGTCTAAATTATTATGACAGACGTCTAAATTTTAAACAGAGAGTAGAAAACATTTTGAACTAAATTCAGACATCTAAATTTTTGTTGACAGACGTCTAAATTAGATCTCAGACGTCTAAATTAATATGACAGACGTCTAATTTGATCTTAGACGTCTAAAATTGTTGACAAGTTTTCTCAGAGGTTAAACTTAAATACTCAATTACTTACAAATTTCCAGAATTCGTGCATATGCAAGTATCACTTACCTGCCATGCACAAATTCATCTCACCTGAATATTCTTCTAAAATCTTGAGTGTTCATTAAAAATCAATCCCCTTAGCTTTTTAATTTTCCATAAGGCAAAACATAAGCAATAAAAATCAGAGTTCAAATATATATATATATATATATATATATATATATATATCCATATCATATGCATATGACATGTCTAACACCTTATTTTCTCCAAATCAGACATTCATAAAATAAATTTGTAGTTAACCAACCATCATCCATGATCACTCATAACAGGTTTTGATTAAGTACATATCTTCAACTCAAAATACTTAAAAAGTTTCCTAAAAGTAACTTCAATTACAGAAAATAAAATGTGTCTAGTAATTTCATTACAATGCATCTGCAAATTTTTAAAAACAAGTCTCTCTTATTTATTCTAGCAGCCAATGCCTTCTCTACTCATCAAGCCAACTTCAATTTCCTGCAAGCAAATCATTTAGCTGCCCCAAAGAATTTTTGAGACACCCAGATGATTGCAAGGGCAACCAAAAGGGTCAGTTTTCACTGGTATGAGCATTTATCAATTTTGTATACATATTCATAATTTTAAAACATTATCTTGCAGTGCCTTCCTAGTTTAACAGATGTTTATACTTAGCATGTTTTGGTTCATACAAGGTAATACAAAAAAAAACACATTCATCTATTCAAACAAATACACAGCAAACAGTAAAGATAAACATATGTATAATTCTTGATTTATTCTCCCCAAATCTAGATAAATAAACCCAAGTTTCATACTCCAAATTTTCACCCAGCAACTAATCAATGAACAAGTTTAACTTGATTAAATTAACACCATATCTGGATATTTATAACCCAGATTTTTAAACCCCTGTCCCCATTTATTTTATGGTCTTTAACTCCTTGTCAAATGAATACTATGTATGCATTGTGAAGGAAACTCCCAGGTTGTTTAAATTATTCCAACACACAAAGGCCTCAGGGTGCAGTTGCACCATGCATATACTTGCTTCCACCTGAAGTAAGCAAATCATTGACTAACTCCCAAGTGACCAATTTAGTTTTTCTTTCATTCATATTTCAGAAAGATATAACTGCTTTTATATTTTTCTGATTCAACCCCATGTTCCCCTGTTTAATCTATATCCATGTTTAATGATACTAAGATAGAACAAGAATGCTCCAATCATGTTAACACCAAAAGCCCACTTACAGATTAATACTCCAAACAAACAAAAAAATGCACAAACAAACATCCATATCACCCATAACAAAATTAATTCAGAGATTTAAATGTCTCATAATATTCTAGGCTGCCTGCAATAGGACTTAATGCCATTGCATACAAAGGATAAATACTCACATAATGTTTTTCCTTTTACTGCCTTAATTTCTTAGAACAGCAAATCCCCCAAAGCCTCAAGCTAGTGTTTCTTCCTTGTTTATTTTATTTTGTTTTTTGATCCCGAGAGAGTGATGGTTTTGGCTATGTGCAGTTATTTATAAATCCATTCTAGGGTTTAAGAAAATGGGTAATTCTCCTAATACCCTTAGCTGTTCATGCATACATCTCATTCCTGTGTGGTCCTAAATGGGAAATGCACACATCGGGTTGCTTATTGGTTATTTTGGGAGTTGAACATTTTAAACACTGCATGCTATTTTCATGTTTCTATTTTGTTCATGCCATATGCATGTGATCCTTTATTCATTTCTTTTTATAAGTTTAAGGAATCTGAAAATCTCCTTTGTATTTTCTACCTATCTATTACCTCCATTCAATCATGCATACTAACATACCTTATTAAAATCATTCACTCATATTATTTGCTTGAAATAAATAAGATATGGAAATTTTTATTTGATTTTTGTATGTATACATATGTATATTTCTGCCTCTTTGTCAGATCAGTAACTCCTTCTATAACAAAATAAAAATCACATATATTATGCTAATTATTTTTTAGCACAACTATAAGACTTATAGACCTTTTTATTAATTTAATTTTTATTCTACCTTTATATAAAACAGAAAACACCCCATTTGCATATATTTACATAATTCTTTGGACATAAAGCTATACTTATTTTTGAGTTCCAATTCCTTTCTTAATTACCTTAATTCCTTGCATTTTATCAAACAGAAGCTCCCATGCAATTTTATTTATTGCCAAATTCTTTTCTGTTTTAAATGCAATATATATACTTATATATATATATCTCAGAAATTTCTAATATAAATATATATCATTTTATTTTATTCTATTTTAGGGTCATTACATACCCTCCCCCTTAAAGGAATTATGTCCCCATAATATCACCTATTTTCTCTAATTAAAAGCACTAATCCATAGCCTGTTTTAACTCCATAACCCCATACTCCTATTTTATGGAAACAAACAATATATAAATACATTTAGAAAAATTATCTTAGGCTGCTTAAACATACCTCTCCACCAGTAAACAAATTGGGGTATTTAGCCCTCATTTTGTCTTCAACCTCCCATGTACAATCATTAGTGTCCAAGCTCCATTGGATTTTCACCAGTTTGATCACCTTGTTCCTCAACTTTTTCTCTTCCTTGGCAACTATCCCTACTGGTTCATTTGTATAAACCAAATTCTTCTGGACTTGAACTTGAGTAGGTGATTCCAGAATTGCTCCTTCATCATGCACCCATTTTCTCAATTGAGAAACATGAAATACAGGATGCACACCACTCAACTCCTCAGGTAACTTAAGTCTGTAGGCCATAGCACCAATTCTCTGCATAATTTCATATGGTCCTACAAATCTTGGTGATAGTTTACCAGATTTTCCAAACCTGAACACTTTCTTCATTGGTGATACTTTCAGAAAAACATGCTCTCCTACTTCAAACTCCATTGGCTTCCTTTTTCTATCTGCATAAGACTTTTGTCTTGATTGTGCTGCCTTCATTCTATGCCTAATCAATTCAATCATGTTGGAAGTTTCTTTAACATGGTCTGGCCCCAACATTACACCCTCTCCTGCTTCCAACCAACAGGCAGGAGACATGCAAGGTCTCCCATACAAGGCTTCAAAGGGAGACATTCCTATGGTTGATTGATAGCTATTGTTGTAAGTGAATTCTGCCAAGTGGATATGATCCTCCCAATTACCCCCAAAATCAAGCACACATGCTCTAAGTAAATCTTCCAATATTTTATTCACTATCTCTGTTTGCCCATCACTTTGAGGATGGTAGGCAGTGCTTAAACAAAGTTGTGTTCCCATTGCTTCTTGGAAACTTTCCCAAAATCTTGAGGTGAACAAAGTGTCTCTATCACTTACAATAGTCTTGGGTATACCATGTAACCTCACCACTTCTTTAATGAACAATTGTGCAAGCTTAGATGCATTTCTATCTGACCTGACAGGGACAAAGTGATCTGATTTGGTTAGTCTATCAACAATTACCCATATACTATCATTGCCTTTCTTAGTTCTAGGCAAACCATCCACAAAATCCATGGAAATACTTTCCCATTTCCACTGAGGTACCTCCAAAGGTTGTAACATGCCAGAAGGCTTTTGGTAGTCTGCTTTAATTTGTTGACATGTGGAACACTTTGCCACATATCTTGCCACTGCTTGCTTCATTCCTGCCCACCAGTAGCCTCTTTTTAAATCATGATACATTTTAGTACCACCAGGGTGTATGGTGTACCTGGTCTTGTGATGCTCATTCATGATTTCTTCCTTCAACTCTGCAATGTTTGGTACACAGAGCTTATCATTTTTCCTCAAATAACCTTGGGAATCTATTTTAAAATTCTCTGACTCAATGTTATTTAATAACATTTCTTTCTTCTCCTTTAGACTTTGATCTTGATCTTGCATGCTACCAACTTTCTCCACCAGATTAGACTTCACTGTGATTATTCCCAGTGTACCATACTCCACCATATCACCATGTTCTTTAAAATTAACTGCATCCTTGCTGTATATATCTGCCTCCCCAAGCACTGCAAGGTTTTTAAACTCATCAATCATCAAACTGGCTAATCTAACATGATTTCTGCTCAAAGCATCTGCTACTCTATTAGCTTTTCCAGGAGTGTTCAATATATCTAAATCATATGCAGCTATAAACTCCAACCACCTTGCTTGTCTCATATTTAAATCTTTTTGAGAAAATAAATATTACAATGCTTGATGATCTGTGAATAATTCAAATTTTGCCCCAAGCAAATAATGCCTCCATAGTTTTAGTGCAAACACTATTGCAGCTAATTCTAGATCATGAGTTGCATATTTGGTTTCATTAGGTTTAAGCTGTCTTGATGCATAGGCCACTACCTTGCCATGTTGCATAAGCACTGCACCTAACCCAGATCCACTAGCATCAGTGTATACAACCATTCCTTCATTTGCTTCTGGGATTTGTAGGACAGGAGCTTCCACCAATGCTTGCTTCAATTTCTCAAAAGCTTGTTCACACTGCTCAGTCCACACATATGGTTGGTTCTTCTTGGTTAGTTTGGTCATTGGTGCGGCTATTCTTGAAAAATCCTTGATGAACCTCCTATAATACCCTGCCAAACCTAAGAATGACCTCACCTCAGTCACTGTTTTGGGTCTACTCCATGATTGAACTGCAATGACCTTGCTTGGATCTACACTTACTCCCTGCTGTGACACTATGTGTCCTAAGAACTTTACTTCTTGTTGCCAAAATGCACACTTTGAATACTTGGCTTTTAATTCATGTTCTCTAAGTCTGGATAATACTAAATGTAGGTGCATAGCATGATCATTTTCTGACTTTGAATAAATTAATATGTCATCTATAAATACCAAGACAAACTTATCCAAAAAGTCTCTAAAAATTCTATTCATCAAGTCTACAAAATAGGAGGGAGCATTGGTCAAGCCAAATGGCATTACTAGAAATTCATAAAGGCCATACCTTGTATTGAAGGCTGTGTACTCAATGCTTTCCTCTGCAACTTTCATTTGGTGAAATCCAGAGGCTAAGTCTAGCCTTGAAAATATTCTAGCCCCATGCAATTGATCAAATAGATCATCTATTCTAGGCAGTGGGTACTTATTTTTAATAGTTACCTTGTTTAAATCCCTATAGTCCACACACAACCTCATTGTTCCATCATGTTTCTTAACAAAAAGCACTGGGGAACCCCAACTGGAACTACTTGATCTTATGAATCCTTTCTCTTCTAATTCTTCTAGTTGATGTTTTAATTCTACCAACTCTTTTGGACCCATTCTATAAGGCTTCTTAATGATTGGATTTGTTCCTGGCATTAATTTTATTTTAAATTCAACTGGTCTGTTTTGAGGAACTCCCTTTACTTCTCCAAACACATCTATATATCCATTTACTACTGGGATTTCCTCTATTTTTAATTCCTTTTGAACTTCATTAATACTCCAAATTTTATTAAAACATGCATTCTTTGCTATTTCACTTAAGATGGTAATTCTTTTGCCTTAATCTGATAAAGTCTTCAAGCAGCGTGGCCTTGGCAGATGCTGGGACAAATCTGGCCTCAAGCATGTCCTTGAAATCATTCCAAGTGATAGTATCCTCTTGTCTTCCTGCTGTCACAACTTCCCACCAATCCAGTGCAACCCCCTTCAATTTCCTTGAAGCTATCTGTCTCTTCCTCTGGTCATTGATTTGCATATCTGTGAAGACCCTCTCCATAGTTCTTATCCAAGTTTGAACACCTATAGCTCCTTCAGTACCTTCAAAATCCTTTCCTCCCAAAGTGGTACATGTCTTTAGCAGTTTGGAGAGTTCTTCATGAGGATTGTCTTGCCTTGGTGCCATTCCATCCCTTAAAGCTCTCACAAAATCCTCCATGCTCATCACAGGTGGCTCTCGTGATGATCCTGCACCTGTATGGTGCCTTGGTCCTACCATAATGCTATAAATATGATTTTTACATTAGTTTATTTACCCCTATCATTTTTGGTGTCTTTACTTGGTTCATTTTTATTTCTGTGCACACTGTGCATGTATCACATGTACACATGTATATATATATATATATTTATTCAGTCATAAAACAAAAGCATTCAACATCAATAATTCAAACAATGCATTCAAACATCCATATGCATACAACAACATTTACTATGTTATTTAAAACATAGCTCTGATACCAAACTGTGGTGACCCTCACTCTATAACACATAGTTTTTTTTATACAAGAGGCCTTCACCACTAAACCCCAATTCTTTTATATTTGAATATTTATATAATTTCCAAATATTTTTCCCAAGACCCTGGTTTTACCAATATAATCATATCAGTGTACAAACAAACTAAGTCAATTGTATATTTGATGATATACAATTGTTTCTTTATTATTATTATATTTTTTTTTATCAAAGGGAATTTAAATCAAATAGAAATCAAAATACCATACAAGCTATTGACATAGCCACTTATTTCTTTTCTAAGTCTTGTTCTACTGCCATAGGTGCACTTTGACAAATTCTAACACTTATATATATTTATCTTGCCTAGATAATTCTATTTAACTCTAAAATAGTATTTACTTGATCTCATGATAATTATCAAAGTTGATAATAATTAATAACAATAAGTTGGATTGACAAAAAATCGATAAACCTGGGAAATTTACTCGAAAATAGGCAAATTAGGCAAAATCAGCAGTTCAGACGTCTAAATTTTTATAACAGACGTCTAGATTCGATCTCAGACGTCTAAATTTTTATGACAGACGTCTCAGAGTGTCTAAATTTTAAACAGAGAGTAGAAAACATTTTGAACTAAATTCAGACATCTAAATTTTTGTTGACAGACGTCTAAATTAGATCTCAGACGTCTAAATTATTATGACAGACGTCTCAGAGTGTCTAAATTTTAAACAGAGAGTAGAAAACATTTTGAACTAAATTCAGACATCTAAATTTTTGTTGACAGACGTCTAAATTAGATCTCAAACGTCTAAATTATTATGACAGACGTCTAAATTTTAAACATAGAGTAGAAAACATTTTGAACTAAATTCAGACATCTAAATTTTTGTTGACAGACGTCTAAATTAGATCTCAGACGTCTAAATTAATATGACAGACGTCTAATTTGATCTTAGACGTCTAAAATTGTTGACAAGTTTTCTCAGAGGTTAAACTTAAATACTCAATTACTTACAAATTTCCAGAATTCGTGCATATGCAAGTATCACTTACCTGCCATGCACAAATTCATCTCACCTGAATATTCTTCTAAAATCTTGAGTGTTCATTAAAAATCAATCCCCTTAGCTTTTTAATTTTCCATAAGGCAAAACATAAGCAATAAAAATCAGAGTTCAAATATATATATATATATATATATATCCATATCATATGCATATGACATGTCTAACTCCTTATTTTCTCCAAATCAGACATTCATAAAATAAATTTGTAGTTAACCAACCATCATCCATGATCACTCATAACAGGTTTTGATTAAGTACATATCTTCAACTCAAAATACTTAAAAAGTTTCCTAAAAGTAACTTCAATTACAGAAAATAAAATGTGTCTAGTAATTTCATTACAATGCATCTGCAAATTTTTAAAAACAAGTCTCTCTTATTTATTCTAGCAGCCAATGTCTTCTCTACTCATCAAGCCAACTTCAATTTCCTGCAAGCAAATCATTTAGCCGCCCCAAAGAATTTTTGAGACACACAGATGATTGCAAGGGCAAGCAAAAGGGTCAGTTTTCACTGGTATGAGCATTTATCAATTTTGTATACATATTCATAATTTTAAAACATAATCTTGCAGTGCCTTCCTAGTTTAACAGATGTTTATACTTAGCATGTTTTGGTTCATACAAGGTAATACAAAAAAAAACACATTCATCTATTCAAACAAATACACAGCAAACAGTAAAGATAAACATATGTATAATTCTTGATTTATTCTCCCCAAATCTAGATAAATAAACCCAAGTTTCATACTCCAAATTTTCACCCAGCAACTAATCAATGAACAAGTTTAACTTGATTAAATTAACACCATATCTGGATATTTATAACCCAGATTTTTAAACCCCTGTCCCCATTTATTTTATGGTCTTTAACTCCTTGTCAAATGAATACTATGTATGCATTGTGAAGGAAACTCCCAGGTTGTTTAAATTATTCCAACACACAAAGGCCTCAGGGTGCAGTTGCACCATGCATATACTTGCTTCCACCTGAAGTAAGCAAATCATTGACTAACTCCCAAGTGACCAATTTAGTTTTTCTTTCATTCATATTTCAGAAAGATATAACTGCTTGTATATTTTTCTGATTCAACCCCATGTTCCCCTGTTTAATCTATATCCATGTTTAATGATACTAAGATAGAACAAGAATGCTCCAATCATGTTAACACCAAAAGCCCACTTACAGATTAATACTCCAAACAAACAAAAAAAATGCACAAACAAACATCCATATCACCCATAACAAAATTAATTCAGAGATTTAAATGTCTCATAATATTCTAGGCTGCCTGCAATAGGACTTAATGCCATTGCATACAAAGGATAAATACTCACATAATGTTTTTCCTTTTACTGCCTTAATTTCTTAGAACAGCAAATCCCCCAAAGCCTCAAGCTAGTGTTTCTTCCTTATTTATTTTATTTTGTTTTTTGATCCCGAGAGAGTGATGGTTTTGGCTATGTGCAGTTATTTATAAATCCATTCTAGGGTTTAAGAAAATGGGTAATTCTCCTAATACCCTTAGCTGTTCATGCATACATCTCATTCCTGTGTGGTCCTAAATGGGAAATGCACACATCAGGTTGCTTATTGGTTATTTTGGGAGTTGAACATTTTAAACACTGCATGTTATTTTCATGTTTCTATTTTGTTCATGCCATATGCATGTGATCCTTTATTCATTTCTTTTTATAAGTTTAAGGAATCTGAAAATCTCCTTTGTATTTTCTACCTATCTATTACCTCCATTCAATCATGCATACTAACATACCTTATTAAAATCATTCACTCATATTATTTGCTTGAAATAAATAAGATATGGAAATTTTTATTTGATTTTTGTATGTATACATATGTATATTTCTGCCTCTTTGTAAGATCAGTAACTCCTTCTATAACAAAATAAAAATCACATATATTATGCTAATTATTTTTTAGCACAACTATAAGACTTATAGACCTTTTTATTAATTTAATTTTTATTCTACCTTTATATAAAACAGAAAACACCCCATTTGCATATATTTACATAATTCTTTGGACATAAAGCTATACTTATTTTTGAGTTCCAATTCCTTTCTTAATTACCTTAATTCCTTGCATTTTATCAAACAGAAGCTCCCATGCAATTTTATTTATTGCCAAATTCTTTTCTGTTTTAAATGCAATATATATACTTACATATATATATATATATCTCAGAAATTTCTAATATAAATATATATCATTTTATTTTATTCTATTTTAGGGTCATTACAATTTACTATGAAATGATTTGGTTAACGTAAGGCAAAATACCGGTCTGTGTTTATGTGCGGCGTGGTCTTACGAGATACCTTTATTTTTGAAAGGTTTTTATAACATTAAAAATCCATTTGAGGTGTCTTTTTTCATGCTGGTTTAACAGACTAATCCGGGCATTATTTTCTTATAATGCTCGGGTCAGACTAGCATATTTTCAGACTTGATTCTAGATGCTTTAGAGCTTCAAGAGACGAGCTGGAGGCCTTCAAGATGTATTAATGTATATTTCTATTTTCCGTTGTATTTATTTGTTGTTTGTATTATCAGCAATTGTGAGGACAGGTTGTTATATCTGTCCAAGCTGATAATGGATTAGAGTACTCTGATTTTGATGTATGTATATTACAGTTTCCGTTTATAAAGATCTTTTGTATATTATATATTATTCGTCATGGTGTGAGATTCTGTTCTGTCTTTTCTTTCTTTTTCCCCCCAACAATCTATCTTTCCGGCACTTGGATATTCGACACGTGAATACCATGGATGTACTAGTGTCGACTTTTGAGGATCGAAAAGATAGGTCGTTACACTTGGTATCAGAGCTTAGGTTGAGCGAACACCTAGGCTTTGGTGGGGTAGACTCATTAGAGATATGGTAAGTGACACCTTAGGATGAGTTTGAGTGTGTGTCTATATATATATATATATGAGCGCATATTTGTTAGTGCTATACAAATGTTTTATACTGTGTTGATTTATCGATGAGTGGTCTGTGAATTATGGTCGATACAAAAGGAACACCTGTATCGATAGGGGTTTCTAAACTTTTAAACAAGGCAAACCGATATAGTATTATTTTGAAATTTTTTTAAATGAAAAAACTTTTATAAAGAATTATATTTTATATGTAAAAGAATAGTTTTCAAAAATTGATTGTTATCTATGATGTGTTTGTTTGCTAAGAAATGATAATATTCAATTATTATCATATATTATTTAATTAGTCATGTTCGTCCAGTTTAGGAACATTGACTATTGTTTGTTGATTGATTGTTTGTGCTCAGGTAGTTTATGAACATTTATTGTTTAAGTTGAATTAAATACGAACACCTTGCGAACTGAGTTTTATAGTTTGACTATAAGACGTTCGGTGATAATGTTGGGTTAAAAATTTAATTTCACTAAATGTTGTTTATTATAATCTTAACAAAGATATCTATTTATGAAGTGATCTTATATAAGAAAGTGAAAGTATGTATAAGCATTGTTTATAAGTATGGTTTATAAATAAAAAGGATTTATACTGAGAATTTAAATCCAGGTGTTTTAGAAATTGTTTTCCAAAGTTTTGGAGGAAAATAATAATAGTATTATTTGGAAGTATGTATGGATAGAAAATTTTCAAAATATATTTTTAACGAGATAGGAAAACACCGAACTCACTTCTGTCGTTGGAAAATACTTTCGGTGATGACTGTAGTAGCATCATCATTGTTCATTATCGAGTTTCTAAGTGACAGATTGCTACTATAGAAATTTGTTATAGAGTTATTTTGATAAAATGGACCTTGGTTTAAAATCCTAAAAGTATAGTTTGAAATAAAAACACTGGTGTTTGATTCTCAAGTTTTCTGCTAAGGTATATTATGCTATGTTGTGTGTTAGTTTTTCACTTGTTGAAATGAAATGAAATTTTCGACAATTTTGAACAGTCTAAAACTTTGGAGTTGATATAGAAATTGAAGCTAAGTGTTTTTATGAAAATATAAGATAAAAAGCTTTCGTAACCTATAAAATTTGAGAAGATAGTAAGTAAAACAAGTTTTGAATTTGTTGAACATCCGGGTTAAGTAAAACAGATCTGAAATTTATATATATACTCTTAGGATGTAGAAGAGTGTTATACGAATATGAACTTAAGATTTAAAGTGTTGATAAAAATAAGTTGTAATTTATAAGACGTTTAAAAATCTAAGAAAAGTTCTATGAAGTGGTTCATAAGTAATTTTAAAGGAAATATACTAGAAGTGGACATGAATGTGAATAAAAATAATTGGAATAATTAAGAAACCAATTGGAATAAATACGTAAGTTGTACGTAGATCATTTTATTCGCATAACTGTTTTGATCCAGATTCGAATACACGATTTCGAGGTGATTTACACCAATTCTAACAAGGGGTTTTCACTCGATGCTTAATGACGAACACTTGATACATATTTTTGATTATTTTCTGAAGTTTTATACCATAGTTTATGCCCATGTAAAGAAAATGGAGGTTTCAAATCAAGGAACTTGATCGGTGTTCGCACTAGAGTAGTAGAGTGAATGATACTAGTTCGAAAATGAAATTTATGTGATCGAGCGAGGGATCAAATTTGATATTGCGTATGGATGACACATGTACATCGTACGGACTTTAATATAATTATATGTTTTGACATAAGAAAATGCAAGTTATATAGTTGGATATTATTTGTAAGTAAGATATAGGTATATGGAAGTAAAGGCTAGTTTGATGTTTTTAGCTTCATGAGTAGAGTTGATTTGCTTGACAAATAGGTACACATTTATATTGCTGTTGATGATTTTATGCCCCAGATATATGGGAGGCCACTATTGGGCTTTTGTTTTCTTTTGTTGGTTTAGGCCTGCAATGGCAATAGTTTTTCCAATCGAGCCACGTAAAGAAGGTGGTGCTGAAATTTTCCATAATTTTAAAAGACTTGGAGATTTAATAACCCATTTCAACAAGTTTATTGTGAAAGCTTAAGGGTTTAAAGATATTTTTCTTACTTTTTGAATTTCAGAAACGAAATTCTTTTAAGCGGGGAGAATGAAACAACCCGGAATTTTTCTATTTAATTTGAATATTTTGTTTATTTTAAGTATAGGAATAATTGGTTTTAATATTTAGAAATTGAATTCAAGTATATGGATTATTTAAATATTTGAATAGTGATTTAAATATCTGGATTTTGAATTGAATATTAATTAAATGGATTTAATGGTCTTATTTAATGTAACGACCCCGAATTTTAATTAAATTTAAATTGATAATTTATTGAATTTGTGAATTAAAATTGTAAAATAAATCGATAAGTGATGCGAGTTTCCCTGAATTCAAGTATATTTTGTATAAATCATTTAAATTTAATAAAATATTATGAATAAATATATCTTTGATTTGAATTTAAAATGTAAGTAAATGGTTTAAGTAATGAAAATATATAGGATGTTAAAATATAAAGTAAAGATATATATCTTAATCTCATGTTAATAAATCAATACAAAATAATATAAATAGTAATAGACTACAAAATAATAAAAGAAAAATAAAATAAAGTAAAAGATAGAAGTTTACTCATATTATAAAAACTACTTGTCAATAATAAATCTAAGTGTAAAGTATAAAATAAAATATTATATGTATGATTAATTATGGATGTATGTAGGCAAGAGAAAAGAAAATGTATACAAGAAGACAATATAATTCATCAACCTGGAAAACAAGTATGCAAAGAAACAAGTATCCAAATAAACAAAACATTTAAATACAAAGCAAGCAAACAAATGAAGACAACATCACTTTAGCCATAAAATATCATCTCAGCCGAAGTGTAGGTAAGAATCCAAGTGTGTACAAGTTGAATAAATATATATATATGAGAAAGAAAAGAAGACATAAAGGACTCAAGTAATTAATGCAAGACACTATGTAAAAATATAGTAGGAAACATAAGAGTACTTATCAAATTAATGCAAAGATATCTTTAGTACAAAACAAATATATTGACCTGTACAAAATAATATACATTTGTACAAGTCTAATTGATATCTCTAGCACACAAAATCTCTCAGCCGAGAAAAAAAATAAGATGCAGGCAAAACAAAGTACAAACAAGATATTATCTTTAGCCTATAACTCCAAACATCTTCAGCCACACCCTGCTGTATATACAAAACCCTATAATCAACCTGTACACTTCTCTTTATTATTAGCCTTCCCATTTCATTTTCGTTCATCAAAGATTAAGCAAACCAGAAAGAAAAAAATTATAGCATCTGTATTCTTCTTCAAACTCAAGATCATCTGCATACATTTAAGTCTAGGATCATCTTCATCAAAGTTCATCAGCATGCAGTTTTAAAAATCAAAGTTCAAGCAAATTCCAGGACTCAAGTTTCAAATTCAAACTGTTTTTCAAAACAGCTGCAAATAAACTGCTCTGTCTTCATTTTAAGGTGAGCAACTTTAACCTTTAAAAACCATCTGTTTGTCTTGATTCTTGGAGTTGATTTTAAAAGTATGAGAGGACAGTGTTTTGTTTATATGCCTGCATGTATATATCTACATGTAAATGATGTGTGTGTACATCTGATTTGAACTATGTTTGTTGATATACCTCTGTTCCAGGTTTCAGTGTTCACTATCAATCAAAGAAAAGAAAATTCATATCTCCATTTTTAGATCTTTTCAAACCATGATTTCTGAAAGAAATTTCCTTATAATAAGGTAAAGTTACTTCTAAAAATAATATTAAGGAAAAACATTAAGTAAATGTTTTGTAAATAATTTACAGTAGAAATCAAATATCAGTCAAAAAAATTCGATGTTCATGAATTCGTATTTGGATTCATAACCAAATTCAAGATAAAGAATGATGATTTTAGATAAGCATTTCAAGATTTTTAGGTTGTTGTTGAAGGTGAAATCTTTAGTTGAACGGAATCGGGTATTTCACAAAATTCTGATGATCTGTGTATCTGGAGAGGTCGGGGCTCTTCTGGGTGACGGAGGGGTGATCGGAGAGTCGAGGAAAAATGGGGGAAGGTGGTGCAGTTGGCTGTGGAAGCAGCGGCGAGGGGTCTAAGTCTGGTGACCTAGTTTTGTCGCGTGCTTATTTTTGGGTTCGTTTGACATCGGTGATCGACCGAGTTCGACGCGCTTATGGGGATGGCCGCTGGAGGGTTCGACGAAGCTTTGGCAAGGACGACGAGGTATTTAGGGGTCTAGGTCGTCAGAGACAATGGTGTTTGCTGGTAGCACGTTGCAGGTCGTATGGGTTAGGAGTCGATTTTGATTCTCGATCGAATCATGGTTCCTGAGTTTCGTGTGTTGTCGCCATGGTCGAGAGTGACTTGTGGGTGGTCGAAGTACTGATCTACGGTGGCCGGGCTTGCTGTGCACGTACACGAGTGTATGTGTGCATCTGGTGATGTGTTGAAGTTGGGGAAGATGAGGTTATCTCGAGGAAGGAAAGGGGGAAACTCGAGTTTGACTCGAGTGAAAACTGGGCATGCTCGCGTTCGTTAGGCATGGAATCGGGTCAGTTTTAAGAACTTAAAACAAGTTTTTGAAAAATTATGTCACAGGTAGGTTTTGGCTAGGACTCGAAGCAGGGAGCAATTTTGCTCGGGAACGACTCGAGACAGCCTCGAGTGAAATTTCTGGTCACAGGTTCTTAAGCCTGTCTGTTTTCGAATTTGAACCGGATCTTTTAAAATGATTTTTAAACCCGAAAACAAAGATTTAAATTAAGTTCTAAATCAGTTTTAAGTATGATTTCAAAAACTTAAATTGGTATTCTAAATTTGAAATGAATAAAGTTTTATAAAATCAAATGTTTAAACAAGTTTAAAGGTTTAAAAGTATATTTCATTTTAAATGAATTTGTTAACCAATAAAATGTTTAAAACCTTATTTATATAAATTCTTCTATAAAAGTTTTCTTTGATATTTGAATGAAGAGTTATATAAATTTGTTTAACTTAAATATGCAAGGTAAATGATTAATTGATGTGATTTATTTAAGTTAATTAATCAATTAATTAGATTAAATTAATTAAGGATAATCAATTATGGAATTGGTTAAGTAAAATTACTTAATTGAAAGTAATTAAATAAATAATTAAAATTTATTAATTAAATGATTAAAGTATAATTGCTTGATGTAATTAACTTGTAATTTGAGATCATCAATTTAGAAATTAATTAAAGGTTAATTGATTAATGAAGGTGATTAAGGAAGGATAATAAATTAAGGAATAATTAATTAAAGGAATTAATTAAAGATAATTGATTTAATGGTGGGTTAAATAATTAAAGGTTAGTTATTTAATGATTAAAGGTTGATTGATTTATTTGTTAAGGTTGATAAATTAATGACTAAAGGATAATAAATTAAAATGGATTGAAATTTATTAATGTTAATGAAACCAGGATTAGTGTCTAATCTAATTTAATTTAATCAGGTAAATAAATCGACCTTACTTATGGATGATTGGATTTGACTAAATGATTGACTTGTTTGATATCTCTGATCTGTGATGCTGTGTGATATATGCTGAGCTGTGATTTCTGTTTCTGTGATATATTACTATGTGAATATGAAACCCTTGGCCCGTAAAACGGCACTTGAATTTCGATGCGACAGGGAGTCGGATTCCAATTGGTTCTCCGAAACCCACATCGAATTATAATAGTTAATCTTTGTGACCGATAAATTTATTTTATCTATGAATCTGTGAATGAAGATAAGCGTTATCGATTATACCGCTTATCGATATATCTGTGATGATTGATGTTGCACTATTGTGTGTGAAACCCCTGGACTACACTTTTACACACACAATATGGATTTCACGTGGAAATCGGTTAAGTCACAGATAATTTAAATTTAATGTTTTTGAAATTGAAATTTTAATTTCAATTGATTTTGAAATTTGAAATTCGGGTTTAAAGTGAAAAGCTTTTGAAATGGAATTTCAAAGATAAAAGTTGTTTTGAATAACTTAATCGAGTTTTGGAATTTAAATAATTTGATTTAAATTTGAATTCAAGTTTGAAATTGAATCCTATGATTTGAAACTAGGGATTAAAAATGTTATAAATGTGTTTATATGAAGTTAAACCATTTTAAAAGTAAAATTTTGAGAATTTGGATTTAACCCAAAGATTTTGACTCGTATGAATGAATCAGATTTCCAAAATAAAAACTGTTTGTTTTAAAGGAATAAAAGCTTTCAGATAAGAAATGAAATTCCAGTTTAAGTAAAGGAATTTCAAGATTGAAGCGAAAATGGTTTTCCAAGTTATGAATGAATTGTTTTGAAAAGCTATGAATTAAATCTATTTATTTTTAACAGATTTAAAATGATGATTTGTTTAAACTATTTGAAATGGAATTGTTTGAAAGCTATAAGTTAAATCTTTGTTTTAAAGATTTAACGAGTGAATCAAATTGAAATGGGAATTAATTTGGAAAATCTGTGAATGAATCTTTTGTTTAAAAGATTAAAGTGTGAAAATTGTTTAAACCGTTGAGGGTTGTTAAAATGAATCTTTTTGTTTAAAGATTTAAAAATGGTAATTTGTTTAAACCATTTGAAGAAAGATTTTGGGTAATAAGTTGTGACTTAATTGAAATCCCAATATCCATATGTTTTAAAGTATTGCGCTCATTATTCGGTTTAGCCGGGAGAGGACCTTTGTGTCATATAACCCGTTCCGAATACTGATACGTCGTATATGGATAGCATTTGAAGACCGGTGGTGAAGACCGGATATTTGCGAAAACGAAAGGACAACTCGTCGAATGTCTCTGCATCGACTGGCCCCGATATAGAGATTTTATCACCCTTTGTGATGGGAAGTCCGGACGGGATCGTGGATACCCGGATTTGCAAGGGCTTCGTAAGAAGTGCCTTCGGTTCTGTTCGAACCCGGAACAGACTTGTATGGATACATGTCTGACATTACACTTTGAGATATAAAGCCGATTTCTTTCAAATACATTTCTGTTGGTGGCGGAGAATTTATTCTCTTAGCTTAACACCCTTCTCTGAGACGTACGAGCTCAGAGGTTATGTAGTTGAAATTTATCAGCGATATATTCCCAATTTGGTAATGTGGCATGCTGAGTGTTGCTGTGTGATGATCAGTGTTTGATCATTTGTGATATGATCATTTGTTTGATCTTATATCTTTGTGATCATAGGTTGATCATCTGTTGACCCAAAGCGTGGCTTTTTGAAAAAGCGTAGCTTTGTGGACGAGACTTCGTCAGGGCCTCACAACCCGGAAATGGTCGAAACAGGAATGTTGCGGCAAGGTTATGAGGGTCGCGCCCTTTAGGGTATGTCATTTCCTTCTGGAAAGGGGTGGTATCATGGTATGGAGCCCAGATACTTACTCATGTGGATACACTTTCTTTATGATGTGTGATGTTGGATACCGAGCTCGGATAAAGGTCCCAAAGGACCGAGAGGTGGCATATTCGTGAGTTACCTGTTACAGGGGTAACCCGGCCTTGTTAGCAGAGAGCAGTTTGTCTCTCGGGGCGTCCCGCCAGAGGCGTTCCCATGCGGCGGAAGGAAGTTCCTTAGCCTGACCATTTGTTGGAAATCCATCTTCCAAATACGAACTTTGTACGGTTTTAGTTGTAGAACCTGCCATCTAATATGGTAGCTATAGTAGGCATAGTATAATGGTACCTATGCTGGCTAAGATTAATATTATACTTTCAAATTGTTTTCCACTATGCACTAATAATAATAATTCAATGATTTTACGTAGTAAGCATCTTTGACTATCATAAGAAGAAATCTCCTCCAATTCTGCGTTTGCATTATGTGTGTGGCGGGAGGTCTTATGGTAGTTTCATTTTCTAAAAGCATTGCAGATTTCAATGTTTTAAAACTCTTTGTTGTTTGTTTAAAAGATAAACTGTTTTTGTTGCTCACACCAGTCCCATGACTGATCCGGAGTTTATTGTTCCCTTCCTAAACTCTGGGTGCCCACCATTTTCCACACGGGCAGTCTAGAGTTTGGTTTTTCAGATATTCAGGTTTAGTAGATTATCTGGAGCTAGTTCATTCATCGGAGTTGCTTATCTTAGAGTTGTGGATTCATTCTTGTCTGAAGATCATTTTGGAGTTATCATTTCTATTGATATTGTTCCGCTGCTGATGTTATCTTTTCTTTTCCGCTGCTATTTGTTGTATCATATCTCTGATGTATATCGATATTCATTGTATCACTCTGTTGTATCAGATATTATATATCAATGTATTATTCTTTTCTTCCGCTGTGTTATTTACTTAATTGTGTTATAGCTCCGGCGAATCGGATTTGAACGGTCGAATCTGCGGCATTCTAGTACAATGTGAAGTACGGATGTTGATTTTCGAGCGGGCAAAACCCGATACGTTACATGTGGTATCAGAGCTAAGATTGAACTTTAGCTCAGGAGTATAACACATTAAGTAGCTCGTTAGAGATAGAGTGAAGTAAACTCTAGGATGAGTAATTCCTAAGATGTCCGTTCGAATGTCTCAGTAAATTCTCTTGCTATCCACTGATAGTGAGTATGAGTGCAAGAAGAGGATGTGATAGGGGACAGGGGAATACGACTATAAATGGTCAATACTCTGTAACAACAAGGAAGCAATCTTTTCTCTATCAATCTCTTTTGTTCGTTATCTTTTCTCAATTCTTCGATAATTTCTGGTAGATCCAGAAAGAAGATTCGATATATTAATATGGGACGTAAACTCCGGGTAAACCAAAATTGTTTGTATGGATGAATTGGTTGCTTTGTTTGTTATGGTTGATAGGTATACTTAGTTTTTAAACTAAAAGTTTTGAAACTGTATCCATATATCTATCTATTCTTTGGGTCCGGATATATTCTACGAATAGTTAGTTATCCCTTTGAACTAACCGATGCCCTTGTATATTTCGTAGATCTGAATGACCCGAGTATCTTGTGAAGTGTCAAACAGATTCGTTCTTGTATCTGTTATTGATATTCTTATTTGGTAAGTCAAATGCAGAATAAATGTTCAGTTTGATTAGATGAAACATTCTTCATCTATCTTTGTGTCTCCTTGGTAATTTCGAGGACGAAATTCTTTTAAGGGGGGAAGTCTGTAACGACCCCGAATTTTAATTAAATTTAAATTGATAATTTATTGAATTTGTGAATTAAAATTGTAAAATAAATCGATAAGTGATGCGAGTTTCCCTGAATTCAAGTATATTTTGTATAAATCATTTAAATTTAATAAAATATTGTGAATAAATATATCTTTGATTTGAATTTAAAATGTAAGTAAATGGTTTAAGTAATGAAAATATATAGGATGTTAAAATATAAAGTAAAGATATATATCTTAATCTCATGTTAATAAATCAATACAAAATAATATAAATAGTAATAGACTACAAAATAATAAAAGAAAAATAAAATAAAGTAAAAGATAGAAGTTTACTCATATTATAAAAACTACTTGTCAATAATAAATCTAAGTGTAAAGTATAAAATAAAATATTATATGTATGATTAATTATGGATGTATGTAGGCAAGAGAAAAGAAAATGTATACAAGAAGACAATATAATTCATCAACCTGGAAAACAAGTATGCAAAGAAACAAGTATCCAAATAAACAAAACATTTAAATACAAAGCAAGCAAACAAATGAAGACAACATCACTTTAGCCATAAAATATCATCTCAGCCGAAGTGTAGGTAAGAATCCAAGTGTGTACAAGTTGAATAAATATATATATATGAGAAAGAAAAGAAGACATAAATGACTCAAGTAATTAATGCAAGACACTATGTAAAAATATAGTAGGAAACATAAGAGTACTTATCAAATTAATGCAAAGATATCTTTAGTACAAAACAAATATATTGACCTGTACAAAATAATATACATTTGTACAAGTCTAATTGATATCTCTAGCACACAAAATCTCTCAGCCGAGAAAAAAAATAAGATGCAGGCAAAACAAAGTACAAACAAGATATTATCTTTAGCCTATAACTCCAAACATCTTCAGCCACACCCTGCTGTATATACAAAACCCTATAATCAACCTGTACACTTCTCTTTATTATTAGCCTTCCCATTTCATTTTCGTTCATCAAAGATTAAGCAAACCAGAAAGAAAAAAATTATAGCATCTGTATTCTTCTTCAAACTCAAGATCATCTGCATACATTTAAGTCTAGGATCATCTTCATCAAAGTTCATCAGCATGCAGTTTTAAAAATCAAAGTTCAAGCAAATTCCAGGACTCAAGTTTCAAATTCAAACTGTTTTTCAAAACAGCTGCAAATAAACTGCTCTGTCTTCATTTTAAGGTGAGCAACTTTAACCTTTAAAAACCATCTGTTTGTCTTGATTCTTGGAGTTGATTTTAAAAGTATGAGAGGACAGTGTTTTGTTTATATGCCTGCATGTATATATCTACATGTAAATGATGTGTGTGTACATCTGATTTGAACTATGTTTGTTGATATACCTCTGTTCCAGGTTTCAGTGTTCACTATCAATCAAAGAAAAGAAAATTCATATCTCCATTTTTAGATCTTTTCAAACCATGATTTCTGAAAGAAATTTCCTTATAATAAGGTAAAGTTACTTCTAAAAATAATATTAAGGAAAAACATTAAGTAAATGTTTTGTAAATAATTTACAGTAGAAATCAAATATCAGTCAAAAAAATTCGATGTTCATGAATTCGTATTTGGATTCATAACCAAATTCAAGATAAAGAATGATGATTTTAGATAAGCATTTCAAGATTTTTAGGTTGTTGTTGAAGGTGAAATCTTTAGTTGAACGGAATTGGGTATTTCACAAAATTCTGATGATCTGTGTATCTGGAGAGGTCGGGGCTCTTCTGGGTGACGGAGGGGTGATCGGAGAGTCGAGGAAAAATGGGGGAAGGTGGTGCAGTTGGCTGTGGAAGCAGCGGCGAGGGGTCTAAGTCTGGTGACCTAGTTTTGTCGCGTGCTTATTTTTGGGTTCGTTTGACATCGGTGATCGACCGAGTTCGACGCGCTTATGGGGATGGCCGCTGGAGGGTTCGACGAAGCTTTGGCAAGGACGGCGAGGTATTTAGGGGTCTCGGTCGTCAGAGACAATGGTGTTTGCTGGTAGCACGTTGCAGGTCGTATGGGTTAGGAGTCGATTTTGATTCTCGATCGAATCATGGTTCCTGAGTTTCGTGTGTTGTCGCCATGGTCGAGAGTGACTTGTGGGTGGTCGAAGTACTGATCTACGGTGGCCGGGCTTGCTGTGCACGTACACGAGTGTATGTGTGCATCTGGTGATGTGTTGAAGTTGGGGAAGATGAGGTTATCTCGAGGAAGGAAAGGGGGAAACTCGAGTTTGACTCGAGTGAAAACTGGGCATGCTCGCGTTCGTTAGGCATGGAATCAGGTCAGTTTTAAGAACTTAAAACAAATTTTTGAAAAATTATGTCACAGGTAGGTTTTGGCTAGGACTCGAAGCAGGGAGCAATTTTGCTCGGGAACGACTCGAGACAGCCTCGAGTGAAATTTCTGGTCACAGGTTCTTAAGCCTGTCTGTTTTCGAATTTGAACCGGATCTTTTAAAATGATTTTTAAACCCGAAAACAAAGATTTAAATTAAGTTCTAAATCAGTTTTAAGTATGATTTCAAAAACTTAAATTGGTATTCTAAATTTGAAATGAATAAAGTTTTATAAAATCAAATGTTTAAACAAGTTTAAAGGTTTAAAAGTATATTTCATTTTAAATGAATTTGTTAACCAATAAAATGTTTAAAACCTTATTTATATAAATTCTTCTATAAAAGTTTTCTTTGTTATTTGAATGAAGAGTTATATAAATTTGTTTAACTTAAATATGCAAGGTAAATGATTAATTGATGTGATTTATTTAAGTTAATTAATCAATTAATTAGATTAAATTAATTAAGGATAATCAATTATGGAATTGGTTAAGTAAAATTACTTAATTGAAAGTAATTAAATAAATAATTAAAATTTATTAATTAAATGATTAAAGTATAATTGCTTGATGTAATTAACTTGTAATTTGAGATCATCAATTTAGAAATTAATTAAAGGTTAATTGATTAATGAAGGTGATTAAGGAAGGATAATAAATTAAGGAATAATTAATTAAAGGAATTAATTAAAGATAATTGATTTAATGGTGGGTTAAATAATTAAAGGTTAGTTATTTAATGATTAAAGGTTGATTGATTTATTTGTTAAGGTTGATAAATTAATGACTAAAGGATAATAAATTAAAATGGATTGAAATTTATTAATGTTAATGAAACCAGGATTAGTGTCTAATCTAATTTAATTTAATCAGGTAAATAAATCGACCTTACTTATGGATGATTGGATTTGACTAAATGATTGACTTGTTTGATATCTCTGATCTGTGATGCTGTGTGATATATGCTGAGCTGTGATTTCTGTTTCTGTGATATATTACTATGTGAATATGAAACCCTTGGCCCGTAAAACGGCACTTGAATTTCGATGCGACAGGGAGTCGGATTCCAATTGGTTCTCCGAAACCCACATCGAATTATAATAGTTAATCTTTGTGACCGATAAATTTATTTTATCTATGAATCTGTGAATGAAGATAAGCGTTATCGATTATACCGCTTATCGATATATCTGTGATGATTGATGTTGCACTATTGTGTGTGAAACCCCTGGACTACACTTTTACACACACAAATATGGATTTCACGTGGAAATCGGTTAAGTCACAGATAATTTAAATTTAATGTTTTTGAAATTGAAATTTTAATTTCAATTGATTTTGAAATTTGAAATTCGGGTTTAAAGTGAAAAGCTTTTGAAATGGAATTTCAAAGATAAAAGTTGTTTTGAATAACTTAATCGAGTTTTGGAATTTAAATAATTTGATTTAAATTTGAATTCAAGTTTGAAATTGAATCCTATGATTTGAAACTAGGGATTAAAAATGTTATAAATGTGTTTATATGAAGTTAAACCATTTTAAAAGTAAAATTTTGAGAATTTGGATTTAACCCAAAGATTTTGACTCGTATGAATGAATCAGATTTCCAAAATAAAAACTGTTTGTTTTAAAGGAATAAAAGCTTTCAGATAAGAAATGAAATTCCAGTTTAAGTAAAGGAATTTCAAGATTGAAGCGAAAATGGTTTTCCAAGTTATGAATGAATTGTTTTGAAAAGCTATGAATTAAATCTGTTTATTTTTAACAGATTTAAAATGATGATTTGTTTAAACTATTTGAAATGGAATTGTTTGAAAGCTATAAGTTAAATCTTTGTTTTAAAGATTTAACGAGTGAATCAAATTGAAATGGGAATTAATTTGGAAAATCTGTGAATGAATCTTTTGTTTAAAAGATTAAAGTGTGAAAATTGTTTAAACCGTTGAGGGTTGTTAAAATGAATCTTTTTGTTTAAAGATTTGAAAATGGTAATTTGTTTAAACCATTTGAAGAAAGATTTTGGGTAATAAGTTGTGACTTAATTGAAATCCCAATATCCATATGTTTTAAAGTATTGCGCTCATTATTCGATTTAGCCGGGAGAGGACCTTTGTGTCATATAACCCGTTCCGAATACTGATACGTCGTATATGGATAGCATTTGAAGACCGGTGGTGAAGACCGGATATTTGCGAAAACGAAAGGACAACTCGTCGAATGTCTCTGCATCGACTGGCCCCGATATAGAGATTTTATCACCCTTTGTGATGGGAAGTCCGGACGGGATCGTGGATACCCGGATTTACAAGGGCTTCGTAAGAAGTGCCTTCGGTTCTGTTCGAACCCGGAACAGACTTGTATGGATACATGTCTGACATTACACTTTGAGATATAAAGCCGATTTCTTTCAAATACATTTCTGTTGGTGGCGGAGAATTTATTCTCTTAGCTTAACACCCTTCTCTGAGACGTACGAGCTCAGAGGTTATGTAGTTGAAATTTATCAGCGATATATTCCCAATTTGGTAATGTGGCATGCTGAGTGTTGCTGTGTGATGATCAGTGTTTGATCATTTGTGATATGATCATTTGTTTGATCTTATATCTTTGTGATCATAGGTTGATCATCTGTTGACCCAAAGCGTGGCTTTTTGAAAAAGCGTAGCTTTGTGGACGAGACTTCGTCAGGGCCTCACAACCCGGAAATGGTCGAAACAGGAATGTTGCGGCAAGGTTATGAGGGTCGCGCCCTTTAGGGTATGTCATTTCCTTCTGGAAAGGGGTGGTATCATGGTATGGAGCCCAGATACTTACTCATGTGGATACACTTTCTTTATGATGTGTGATGTTGGATACCGAGCTCGGATAAAGGTCCCAAAGGACCGGGAGGTGGCATATTCGTGAGTTACCTGTTACAGGGGTAACCCGGCCTTGTTAGCAGAGAGCAGTTTGTCTCTCGGGGCGTCCCGCCAGAGGCGTTCCCATGCGGCGGAAGGAAGTTCCTTAGCCTGACCATTTGTTGGAAATCCATCTTCCAAATACGAACTTTGTACGGTTTTAGTTGTAGAACCTGCCATCTAATATGGTAGCTATAGTAGGCATAGTATAATGGTACCTATGCTGGCTAAGATTAATATTATACTTTCAAATTGTTTTCCACTATGCACTAATAATAATAATTCAATGATTTTACGTAGTAAGCATCTTTGACTATCATAAGAAGAAATCTCCTCCAATTCTGCGTTTGCATTGTGTGTGTGGCGGGAGGTCTTATGGTAGTTTCATTTTCTAAAAGCATTGCGGATTTCAATGTTTTAAAACTCTTTGTTGTTTGTTTAAAAGATAAACTGTTTTTGTTGCTCACACCAGTCCCATGACTGATCCGGAGTTTATTGTTCCCTTCCTAAACTCTGGGTGCCCACCATTTTCCACACGGGCAGTCTAGAGTTTGGTTTTTCAGATATTCAGGTTTAGTAGATTATCTGGAGCTAGTTCATTCATCGGAGTTGCTTATCTTAGAGTTGTGGATTCATTCTTGTCTGAAGATCATTTTGGAGTTATCATTTCTATTGATATTGTTCCGCTGCTGATGTTATCTTTTCTTTTCCGCTGCTATTTGTTGTATCATATCTCTGATGTATATCGATATTCATTGTATCACTCTGTTGTATCAGATATTATATATCAATGTATTATTCTTTTCTTCCGCTGTGTTATTTACTTAATTGTGTTATAGCTCCGGCGAATCGGATTTGAACGGTCGAATCTGCGGCATTCTAGTACAATGTGAAGTACGGATGTTGATTTTCGAGCGGGCAAAACCCGATACGTTACATGTGGTATCAGAGCTAAGATTGAACTTTAGCTCAGGAGTATAACACATTAAGTAGCTCGTTAGAGATAGAGTGAAGTAAACTCTAGGATGAGTAATTCCTAAGATGTCCGTTCGAATGTCTCAGTAAATTCTCTTGCTATCCACTGATAGTGAGTATGAGTGCAAGAAGAGGATGTGATAGGGGACAGGGGAATACGACTATAAATGGTCAATACTCTGTAACAACAAGGAAGCAATCTTTTCTCTATCAATCTCTTTTGTTCGTTATCTTTTCTCAATTCTTCGATAATTTCTGGTAGATCCAGAAAGAAGATTCGATATATTAATATGGGACGTAAACTCCGGGTAAACCAAAATTGTTTGTATGGATGAATTGGTTGCTTTGTTTGTTATGGTTGATAGGTATACTTAGTTTTTAAACTAAAAGTTTTGAAACTGTATCCATATATCTATCTATTCTTTGGGTCCGGATATATTCTATGAATAGTTAGTTATCCCTTTGAACTAACCGATGCCCTTGTATATTTCGTAGATCTGAATGACCCGAGTATCTTGTGAAGTGTCAAACAGATTCGTTCTTGTATCTGTTATTGATATTCTGATTTGGTAAGTCAAATGCAGAATAAATGTTCAGTTTGATTAGATGAAACATTCTTCATCTATCTTTGTGTCTCCTTGGTAATTTCGAGGACGAAATTCTTTTAAGGGGGGAAGTCTGTAACGACCCCGAATTTTAATTAAATTTAAATTGATAATTTATTGAATTTGTGAATTAAAATTGTAAAATAAATCGATAAGTGATGCGAGTTTCCCTGAATTCAAGTATATTTTGTATAAATCATTTAAATTTAATAAAATATTGTGAATAAATATATCTTTGATTTGAATTTAAAATGTAAGTAAATGGTTTAAGTAATGAAAATATATAGGATGTTAAAATATAAAGTAAAGATATATATCTTAATCTCATGTTAATAAATCAATACAAAATAATATAAATAGTAATAGACTACAAAATAATAAAAGAAAAATAAAATAAAGTAAAAGATAGAAGTTTACTCATATTATAAAAACTACTTGTCAATAATAAATCTAAGTGTAAAGTATAAAATAAAATATTATATGTATGGTTAATTATGGATGTATGTAGGCAAGAGAAAAGAAAATGTATACAAGAAGACAATATAATTCATCAACCTGGAAAACAAGTATGCAAAGAAACAAGTATCCAAATAAACAAAACATTTAAATACAAAGCAAGCAAACAAATGAAGACAACATCACTTTAGCCATAAAATATCATCTCAGCCGAAGTGTAGGTAAGAATCCAAGTGTGTACAAGTTGAATAAATATATATATATGAGAAAGAAAAGAAGACATAAAGGACTCAAGTAATTAATGCAAGACACTATGTAAAAATATAGTAGGAAACATAAGAGTACTTATCAAATTAATGCAAAGATATCTTTAGTACAAAACAAATATATTGACCTGTACAAAATAATATACATTTGTACAAGTCTAATTGATATCTCTAGCACACAAAATCTCTCAGCCGAGAAAAAAAATAAGATGCAGGCAAAACAAAGTACAAACAAGATATTATCTTTAGCCTATAACTCCAAACATCTTCAGCCACACCCTGCTGTATATACAAAACCCTATAATCAACCTGTACACTTCTCTTTATTATTAGCCTTCCCATTTCATTTTCGTTCATCAAAGATTAAGCAAACCAGAAAGAAAAAAATTATAGCATCTGTATTCTTCTTCAAACTCAAGATCATCTGCATACATTTAAGTCTAGGATCATCTTCATCAAAGTTCATCAGCATGCAGTTTTAAAAATCAAAGTTCAAGCAAATTCCAGGACTCAAGTTTCAAATTCAAACTGTTTTTCAAAACAGCTGCAAATAAACTGCTCTGTCTTCATTTTAAGGTGAGCAACTTTAACCTTTAAAAACCATCTGTTTGTCTTGATTCTTGGAGTTGATTTTAAAAGTATGAGAGGACAGTGTTTTTTTTATATGCCTGCATGTATATATCTACATGTAAATGATGTGTGTGTACATCTGATTTGAACTATGTTTGTTGATATACCTCTGTTCCAGGTTTCAGTGTTCACTATCAATCAAAGAAAAGAAAATTCATATCTCCATTTTTAGATCTTTTCAAACCATGATTTCTGAAAGAAATTTCCTTATAATAAGGTAAAGTTACTTCTAAAAATAATATTAAGGAAAAACATTAAGTAAATGTTTTGTAAATAATTTACAGTAGAAATCAAATATCAGTCAAAAAAATTCGATGTTCATGAATTCGTATTTGGATTCATAACCAAATTCAAGATAAAGAATGATGATTTTAGATAAGCATTTCAAGATTTTTAGGTTGTTGTTGAAGGTGAAATCTTTAGTTGAACGGAATCGGGTATTTCACAAAATTCTGATGATCTGTGTATCTGGAGAGGTCGGGGCTCTTCTGGGTGACGGAGGGGTGATCGGAGAGTCGAGGAAAAATGGGGGAAGGTGGTGCAGTTGGCTGTGGAAGCAGCGGCGAGGGGTCTAAGTTTGGTGACCTAGTTTTGTCGCGTGCTTATTTTTGGGTTCGTTTGACATCGGTGATCGACCGAGTTCGACGCGCTTATGGGGATGGCCGCTGGAGGGTTCGACGAAGCTTTGGCAAGGACGGCGAGGTATTTAGGGGTCTAGGTCGTCAGAGACAATGGTGTTTGCTGGTAGCACGTTGCAGGTCGTATGGGTTAGGAGTCGATTTTGATTCTCGATCGAATCATGGTTCCTGAGTTTCGTGTGTTGTCGCCATGGTCGAGAGTGACTTGTGGGTGGTCGAAGTACTGATCTACGGTGGCCGGGCTTGCTGTGCACGTACACGAGTGTATGTGTGCATCTGGTGATGTGTTGAAGTTGGGGAAGATGAGGTTATCTCGAGGAAGGAAAGGGGGAAACTCGAGTTTGACTCGAGTGAAAACTGGGCATGCTCGCGTTCGTTAGGCATGGAATCAGGTCAGTTTTAAGAACTTAAAACAAATTTTTGAAAAATTATGTCACAGGTAGGTTTTGGCTAGGACTCGAAGCAGGGAGCAATTTTGCTCGGGAACGACTCGAGACAGCCTCGAGTGAAATTTCTGGTCACAGGTTCTTAAGCCTGTCTGTTTTCGAATTTGAACCGGATCTTTTAAAATGATTTTTAAACCCGAAAACAAAGATTTAAATTAAGTTCTAAATCAGTTTTAAGTTTGATTTCAAAAACTTAAATTGGTATTCTAAATTTGAAATGAATAAAGTTTTATAAAATCAAATGTTTAAACAAGTTTAAAGGTTTAAAAGTATATTTCATTTTAAATGAATTTGTTAACCAATAAAATGTTTAAAACCTTATTTATATAAATTCTTCTATAAAAGTTTTCTTTGATATTTGAATGAAGAGTTATATAAATTTGTTTAACTTAAATATGCAAGGTAAATGATTAATTGATGTGATTTATTTAAGTTAATTAATCAATTAATTAGATTAAATTAATTAAGGATAATCAATTATGGAATTGGTTAAGTAAAATTACTTAATTGAAAGTAATTAAATAAATAATTAAAATTTATTAATTAAATGATTAAAGTATAATTGCTTGATGTAATTAACTTGTAATTTGAGATCATCAATTTAGAAATTAATTAAAGGTTAATTGATTAATGAAGGTGATTAAGGAAGGATAATAAATTAAGGAATAATTAATTAAAGGAATTAATTAAAGATAATTGATTTAATGGTGGGTTAAATAATTAAAGGTTAGTTATTTAATGATTAAAGGTTGATTGATTTATTTGTTAAGGTTGATAAATTAATGACTAAAGGATAATAAATTAAAATGGATTGAAATTTATTAATGTTAATGAAACCAGGATTAGTGTCTAATCTAATTTAATTTAATCAGGTAAATAAATCGACCTTACTTATGGATGATTGGATTTGACTAAATGATTGACTTGTTTGATATCTCTGATCTGTGATGCTGTGTGATATATGCTGAGCTGTGATTTCTGTTTCTGTGATATATTACTATGTGAATATGAAACCCTTGGCCCGTAAAACGGCACTTGAATTTCGATGCGACAGGGAGTCGGATTCCAATTGGTTCTCCGAAACCCACATCGAATTATAATAGTTAATCTTTGTGACCGATAAATTTATTTTATCTATGAATCTGTGAATGAAGATAAGCGTTATCGATTATACCGCTTATCGATATATCTGTGATGATTGATGTTGCACTATTGTGTGTGAAACCCCTGGACTACACTTTTACACACACAAATATGGATTTCACGTGGAAATCGGTTAAGTCACAGATAATTTAAATTTAATGTTTTTGAAATTGAAATTTTAATTTCAATTGATTTTGAAATTTGAAATTCGGGTTTAAAGTGAAAAGCTTTTGAAATGGAATTTCAAAGATAAAAGTTGTTTTGAATAACTTAATCGAGTTTTGGAATTTAAATAATTTGATTTAAATTTGAATTCAAGTTTGAAATTGAATCCTATGATTTGAAACTAGGGATTAAAAATGTTATAAATGTGTTTATATGAAGTTAAACCATTTTAAAAGTAAAATTTTGAGAATTTGGATTTAACCCAAAGATTTTGACTCGTATGAATGAATCAGATTTCCAAAATAAAAACTGTTTGTTTTAAAGGAATAAAAGCTTTCAGATAAGAAATGAAATTCCAGTTTAAGTAAAGGAATTTCAAGATTGAAGCGAAAATGGTTTTCCAAGTTATGAATGAATTGTTTTGAAAAGCTATGAATTAAATCTGTTTATTTTTAACAGATTTAAAATGATGATTTGTTTAAACTATTTGAAATGGAATTGTTTGAAAGCTATAAGTTAAATCTTTGTTTTAAAGATTTAACGAGTGAATCAAATTGAAATGGGAATTAATTTGGAAAATCTGTGAATGAATCTTTTGTTTAAAAGATTAAAGTGTGAAAATTGTTTAAACCGTTGAGGGTTGTTAAAATGAATCTTTTTGTTTAAAGATTTAAAAATGGTAATTTGTTTAAACCATTTGAAGAAAGATTTTGGGTAATAAGTTGTGACTTAATTGAAATCCCAATATCCATATGTTTTAAAGTATTGCGCTCATTATTCGGTTTAGCCGGGAGAGGACCTTTGTGTCATATAACCCGTTCCGAATACTGATACTTCGTATATGGATAGCATTTGAAGACCGGTGGTGAAGACCGGATATTTGCGAAAACGAAAGGACAACTCGTCGAATGTCTCTGCATCGACTGGCCCCGATATAGAGATTTTATCACCCTTTGTGATGGGAAGTCCGGACGGGATCGTGGATACCCGGATTTGCAAGGGCTTCGTAAGAAGTGCCTTCGGTTCTGTTCGAACCCGGAACAGACTTGTATGGATACATGTCTGACATTACACTTTGAGATATAAAGCCGATTTCTTTCAAATACATTTCTGTTGGTGGCGGAGAATTTATTCTCTTAGCTTAACACCCTTCTCTGAGACGTACGAGCTCAGAGGTTATGTAGTTGAAATTTATCAGCGATATATTCCCAATTTGGTAATGTGGCATGCTGAGTGTTGCTGTGTGATGATCAGTGTTTGATCATTTGTGATATGATCATTTGTTTGATCTTATATCTTTGTGATCATAGGTTGATCATCTGTTGACCCAAAGCGTGGCTTTTTGAAAAAGCGTAGCTTTGTGGACGAGACTTCGTCAGGGCCTCACAACCCGGAAATGGTCGAAACAGGAATGTTGCGGCAAGGTTATGAGGGTCGCGCCCTTTAGGGTATGTCATTTCCTTCTGGAAAGGGGTGGTATCATGGTATGGAGGCCAGATACTTACTCATGTGGATACACTTTCTTTATGATGTGTGATGTTGGATACCGAGCTCGGATAAAGGTCCCAAAGGACCGGGAGGTGGCATATTCGTGAGTTACCTGTTACAGGGGTAACCCGGCCTTGTTAGCAGAGAGCAGTTTGTCTCTCGGGGCGTCCCGCCAGAGGCGTTCCCATGCGGCGGAAGGAAGTTCCTTAGCCTGACCATTTGTTGGAAATCCATCTTCCAAATACGAACTTTGTACGGTTTTAGTTGTAGAACCTGCCATCTAATATGGTAGCTATAGTAGGCATAGTATAATGGTACCTATGCTGGCTAAGATTAATATTATACTTTCAAATTGTTTTCCACTATGCACTAATAATAATAATTCAATGATTTTACGTAGTAAGCATCTTTGACTATCATAAGAAGAAATCTCCTCCAATTCTGCGTTTGCATTGTGTGTGTGGCGGGAGGTCTTATGGTAGTTTCATTTTCTAAAAGCATTGCGGATTTCAATGTTTTAAAACTCTTTGTTGTTTGTTTAAAAGATAAACTGTTTTTGTTGCTCACACCAGTCCCATGACTGATCCGGAGTTTATTGTTCCCTTCCTAAACTCTGGGTGCCCACCATTTTCCACACGGGCAGTCTAGAGTTTGGTTTTTCAGATATTCAGGTTTAGTAGATTATCTGGAGCTAGTTCATTCATAGGAGTTGCTTATCTTAGAGTTGTGGATTCATTCTTGTCTGAAGATCATTTTGGAGTTATCATTTCTATTGATATTGTTCCGCTGCTGATGTTATCTTTTCTTTTCCGCTGCTATTTGTTGTATCATATCTCTGATGTATATCGATATTCATTGTATCACTCTGTTGTATCAGATATTATATATCAATGTATTATTCTTTTCTTCCGCTGTGTTATTTACTTAATTGTGTTATAGCTCCGGCGAATCGGATTTGAACGGTCGAATCTGCGGCATTCTAGTACAATGTGAAGTACGGATGTTGATTTTCGAGCGGGCAAAACCCGATACGTTACATTTAACTCCTTTTAATTTACAAATAATAACGACAAATTCATTTTGTAAATTCATTTGCAATAATAAATGGTTTGAATAAATAATAATAAATCAATTTGTTAATATAACGACTCGATTTTTATTGACGTATTTTTAATTTAATTTATTTGATTTTTCCATAATTTTTAAATTGGAAATTATTTAAAATTATTGTTTGATGATTTTTCGACAAACGACGGTATTTTTATGATTTTACAGAATCAGACAACCAGCGTATATTATAATTGTTTTGAAATCGCATCCCTGTTTTAAGTGCAATCATATTTTTTTGTTGCTCTTAGTTTGAACACAAATGAAAATCTGTGTGGCGAGATGCCGGAGTATGCAAATTAAATATAAGTCAAACACTTAGGCAAAATCATTCCACACATTTTCTCTCATCTTTTCACTGTTCTATCAAAATCAAAAATAAAAAATAAGTGAGAAAGGAAAATTTTAAAAATCCATTTCTCAAGGTTTACTAAACTAAAAATCCTAAGACAAGGAGCTTTGGAATCCTTGGAGTGAGATCTTTGATTTGCTATGTGATTTAATGGGGTCGGTGATGGATTGGTGAGGGCAGCATTTGAACAGTGGATAGCGTGAGTGAGTATGAACTAGGGTTTTTATTCTCGAACAGTTTAACGCGATTTAGGTGAATCAAAGTTTGAATTGGGGTTTGTAGGCGAGAACGGCATCTCGTGGCCGATTTTGGCGAAGCTCGCTGTAATTTTTGGTCATGCGACATTATAGGGTCGCTGTTGACATTGTTCAGGTTGCTACGAAGAGGTGACGTGTGAGCGTGAGGTGGTGAAGGCGAGGAGGTGGAGGTTGAGGTAAGGAGTTTATTGGTGAAGTCGGATTTGAGTTTAGCGGAGCATGGAGGGAGATAGAGGTGGAGAAACGCACAGCCATGTTGGAGGAAGCTACAGGTTTAAGCGGGAATGGTCTTGAGGAAGAAAGAGTTTAACTTAACTAATGGGTAATTAGTATTATAAAGAAGATAATTAGTGTATTTGATTATAGTTTAAAAATTGATACCTTATAAATTGTATAACTCTCTCATACAAGGTCCAATCGAGAAATGATCATTTGCGTTGCATTCGTAATGGTGATAGCTATGCGATGGAATTAGTTTGGTGAATTGACAGCAAGTGAAAATTTACGCTAAAATTGAACGTCGTTCGATTTTAGTTCAAAATGGAACGCCTAAGCGTCCGTAGGAACTTTGATGAGTTAAACTCACCTTTTTGGATAATCAGTATGATATATAGTAGATAAAGTTTACTATTTGTGTTTGGATGAATTTTTGGCTGATTTTGTTAAATATTCGCTTTTGAAAAGCGATTGACCTTTAAATTGAAAATACAAGAATTTAGTAGAGAAATCCGGATTTCTTGACATTGTGATTTTTAATTCCAAGTTATATTCCTATTGATTTTATTTCAGTTATATACCTGTTATATAGATTTTTTAAATTTCAAACATTTGATTGTTTGGTCATATTGGATGTGACACTGACATATGTTAAAGGTTGAACCTTTTTAGTGAAAAAAGTATTAATAACATTGGTTAAATGCTATAGTAAATATTAGCCTCAATATAGTATTTTGAAAAATACTATTAATTGTTGTTTGATTTGGAATGGTTTTAATCTGAAAAATATGATTTGTAAAACTGCCTTTTGGATTTTCTGAGATATTTTATTTAAAAATAGTTTTTGAACTGGTCTATTTCATTTCAACCATTTTATTTGTCTTTTCTTAATGTTTGTAAATGTTCTTTATTGTTTTGGAAAAGTATTTATTTTATAGAAAAGTTATTAAAATAGTGAATGTTTATTTTAAAATAAAATAAAAAGGAGTTATCTTTTATTTTAAGGAGATTTTTCTAAAAGAAGATAGAAATATTTTAGAATAAAATATTTGTTAAACTTTTTATAAAAAAATGTGGTATAAATAAGGATAAATTTATAAATATTATTTTATAAGTAAAAGATAGTTTTATAAATAGTGTTTTATAAATAAAAGAATGGTTTTATAAATGATATTCTATAAAAAGGAAATTAGTACCATTTGGATAAATTGGAATAATTAATTCCATTTGTCGAATTATGGTGATATAGTTAATGATCGTTTTATGGATGTATTTGGTCTTATTTTGGAAACGAAGATTTGTGTTTAGAATATGAGTTTTATAATTATATTTGGAGTTGGGTTTTATATTTGAAGTTTTGTTTATAAAAAGAGTTCTGTAATTATATTTAGAAATTTATAAAAGGAGTTTTATAAATAAATTTGGAGTTTTATAAAAATAGTTACAAATAAATTTGGAGATTTATAAATGAGTTTTACAAATGATATTTTTTTAAAGAATTTTTATAAAAGAATTTATAAACAGTATAAAGGTTATGTATAAGGGAGCTTATTTAATAATTTTGGAGATTTAAAACAAAAGGAGGTTTCTAATTATGTTAAGATTTTATAAAGGGAATTTTATAATTTATAAATAATACTTTTGTAAAAGAAGTTTGTAAATATAAGGAGTTTTATGAATGCATTTTATGAAAAGAGATTTATAAAAAGACCGAGACCCGATTTCCATAAATGATCATTTTAAATTACGGTGGTATAGAAAATGTTCTTTCCATACTTAACACTAAATTATAAGGTATGGAAACTCGTCTTTATCTTGAGAATTAAGAATGTGTATCGAGGCAAGGACAGTTTTTCTAACTTGTTCGATCTTATTGTTAATCGAGGGATAGTACTGTTTGAAATCGGGAAGTGGTGTTAAGTATATTTGGTCTAGTTTCTACACGATCTATTTGCTTACACAAAAAGGAAGGTGTTTGGGTTTATTGTTATCAATGTTTTAAATGACATTTGTTTTAACCCAATTAAATATGGTTTCGAAAATAAAATCTTTCTTAAGATTTGTAAATATACTTATACCATTGAGATAAGGATATATGTACATTTCCTAAGTATTGGAAATGTAGTGTTTTGTGAATATACTTATATTGCTAATATAAGTATATGGAAAAGTTTTCCTAAGTTTAAAAGTGAAATGCATTGTAAATATACTTGTACAGTTGTGATAAATATATCGATATTTTTCAAGTGAAAATGGTGGAAAGGATTTGTGGGTATATCTTTGTAAAAGTAGTTAGTACAAGAATTTACGAAGTGCGTTTAATTAATGAAAAGATTAATTTAAAAGGCTTAGTAGTTTCTTATGCACTTAACCGTGCTTGGTTTCCTTGTGAAATTAAAATCTCGGATTTGATTATTTATTTGATAGTTAAATAACTGACTATCAAATGTTGGCTAGTTTTTAAAACTATCTTTGTCGGTTCATAGAGACCGGGATTAGATATATTATCCGAAAACTACTTCAAACCGGCAGAAGCTTTTGAATGGAATCAAAGATGGAGTTCTTTGAAGTGCAAGTGCTACTTGCTACTTATCCTGAGAGTGATTCCAAAAGAATGCAGTAGAAGCAGTACCTTCGATTTTGTTCAGTCTCAAAGCGAACTTGTATGGACGAATGCTGGCATTGCATTATTGTCTAAAGGGCAGTGTTAGCATTCTAAGTGGGATTTGCTAAAAAGGTGATCGTAACCTCAGGCCTCACAACTGGTAAATGACCAATGCAAGGACTTGCAGCATGGCTATGTTGGTCGCTCCCATAAGGTATGATCATCGCCTGATCTAGATTGATATTTATGAATTTATGTATGCTTCGGGTCTGGTATGGTTATTAATCGCAACCAAGAGATGATCATATTCAGTACTATCCAGTAAGGGGTAGGCTGGTCTGAGTAGCAAATGTGCAAATTAAGACAGCCTCAGTACATTTTCTCTAGAGGCGTTGTATGAAAGGTAAACCCTTAAATTTTCATGTTGGAACTCAATCACCAATAAGTGCCCTTCGAACTTACTTGTATACCTATTATGATGGAATTTAATTAATGTAACAATTTCGGCTATGATTCAATATTTATTTTGAACTCTAGACATTAATATAATATCAAAAGATTTCCTTTGAAATGCTTTGGTTATTGTAAGGTAAAACCCTCCGTGTTTATGTGCGACGTGGTCTTACGAGATACCTTTATTTTTGATAGGTTTTTATAACATTAAAAACCCATTTGAGGTGTGTTTTCTCATGCTGTTTACTAGACTGATCCGGATGTTATTTTCTTATAACGCTCAGGTTAGACTGAGCATATTTTTTTATTTGATTATGGATGCTTTGGAGCTTCAGGAGACGAGCTGGAGGCCTTCAAGACATACTCGCGTATATTTCTATTTTATGCTGTATTTATTTGTTGTTTTGTATTATCAACAATTATGAGGACATGCTGTTATAACTGTCCAAGCTGATGATAGATTAGAGTACTCTAATTTTGATGTATTTATATTACGGTTTCCTTTCGTAAAGATCTGTTGTATATTATATATTTCTCATCACGATGTCAGATTATGTTCTGTCTTTTCTTCCTTTTTCCCCTAACAATCTGACTTTCTGATACTTGGATGCTCGGCACATGAATACCATGAATATTAGTGTCGACATCTGAGGATCGAAAATACGAGTCGTTACATATACCATAATCAGGTATAATAATTAAAGTAACAGATGGACCGCACTTATTAGAAGCCAAGAAGGATAGTTAAGGAAGTTGGGTGATAGTTGAATGACATATTAGGAATGTCCGCCTTAATTTAGTACGAAGTGTTAGGGCCACAACATCATTAACAACAGTTGATGATGAATGACAACTTCATGCAAATATTCTTTTAGGGTTTTTGGGTTGTAATCGCTAGTTATCTCCCTTAGGTTATTTGAAAAATGTACGATATGGTATGAGATATGTTCATGTTTTATCACCGTGTTAATTTTATGGATGTGATTAGACGGCTATATAAATATAAATATATTGGAAAATTGTGTAAATAAGAAGATCTCATAAGGACACTTAACTAGAGATAAAAATTTAGGTAACACTGGAAGTTTATAAAATAAATTAGGAAATTAAGTTGCTACTAAAAATAAAAAATGCTTTAAACCCAAAAACTTTAGGATTTTGGGAAAAATAAATTTTAGTGAGCAGAGGATAGAGAAAGGTTGTTGCGAAACTACAAGTCACTATCCATATCCATTAAAAGATAAAATTTATAAATACATTTATAGGTAGTTCTTGTTTTAGAATAAAAGAATAGGTTCCTAAAATCTAAGATTAAATATACAATGCTAGGGTCAATCATATGCATTAACACATAGACCGAGTCCCTATTTCATTAAGACATGGCCTGATTGTTTTAAAGATGAAGCGACTAATGTTTGAAAAAAAAAAATGTTCGAATGCTTTTGAAATTTTTGTTCAAATGCTTTTGAGAAGTTGAGTTCAAATGATTTTGAGAAGTTTTGTTCAAGTGCTTTTGAAAAAATAAAATAAATAAATAAAAAATTATTTTTGAATATTTTTTTTCAACTATATTGCTAGTTTGATTGGAATGGAAAAGGTATTTTTGTCAGAAAATGAAAACTTTTCAATTTTCTAGTGTCACATGCTTAACATAGGACGGGTCGACGTGTTAGTGAATATGAATTTTACTGTCCGGCAAGGGTGACTATATACAAAACATATATAATAACAAGGGAAAAAGGTTGTTTTAACTTTGGAATTTCTATTTCCATACCTTGTTGATAGTAAACAAAAACTTGCGCTTATGATAGTTACGCTTTAACATCTATAAATAAACCTTCTTATGCAAATTGTACTTGGAAAAGTTGGAAAATTTTTGGGGCCAGAAGAGAAGATTCCAAGGTACAACGGAATAGGTATCCAAAAGAAGGGTGGAATTTTAAAATTTTCCATCTAAATTCCTCTTCCAACATTGAAGTATAGATTCAGAAACTGAATTTTCAAAATTTTTGGATGTTAAAAATTATGCGCTAGATTTTGGATGGTAGGGATGGATGCAAAATTGGTTGAACCGTACTCCTACTCGGAGGAATATGGAAATTATTATTTGGAAAAGGATTTTTGAAAACTTGCATACATACTGAATTGCCAATATATCTTGGTTGTTTGCATTATATTTTCAAAATGTTTTTAAAAGAATGCATTCATATATGAGGTGCTGATTTACAGTCATTTTGCATACATGTTTATATGTTATGATACACTATGCACTTATACATGTTTGGCTGCAAATTTGGCTGGATAGCTTAGATTGGTTGCGTGTTATGTTACATGATTCAACCTTTGGGTAATTTTGAAGACGAAATTCTTTTACGGGGGGAGAATGTAACACCCTGTAAAATTGAAAATAATTAATAAGGTTCCAAAAATAGAATTTGAGCAAATGTTGGAATTTGGCCATAAAACTTGCACCATTGTATTTGTGGTGATTTTTTGAGCAACTTTCATATTTGGAGTTTTACAATCGAAGTTCAAACGAAAATGTTATTAGCGTTTGAAATTTCCGAATTGAAAATAATTAAAAATAAAAAAAGAAATAAATAATATTAAATACGGCACCCTATTGGTTGACCCCCTCCATAGGCCGGTCGACCTTATATAGGGAGCTGTCGACCGGTACGAACATGGTGGGTATGGTTTGTACTTTAGCCAACGACTCGTATTTAATTATTTTAATCTAATGGTTACGATTGATTCACGCGTCTATAAATAAAGGCCTAACCCTCACTTCTCTTCTCATATTTTCTTATCTAAGTAGCGAAGCTTTGCTATTTTCTCTTCTCTACTACTTCTAAAAATTATAAAATATTATACATAAATATATAATCGAAAAATGGTAGAAAATAAAAGAGCAGAAGAGAAGGAGCAAACCGTTACCACGGAACAAAGTAAGTTTTATAACTATAAATCTATATTCCCCTTAACCCTCTTAGGGCTGTAATTTTAATAGTGTGTATAAACTTTGCTATATTCTTTTGGATTAGAAAGGAAAAGAAGTCAAGTAAAGGAATGGATTCAGATTTGGAGAATTGAAACGCTTTAAAAGCTGAGTGGGAAATTATACATATTATCTATAACATTGAAATTTATATCATTGGATTTAATTTAATTATTATGCCTAAATAAGGTCTGATGAATTGTAGGCTTAAAAAAAGTATAGGATTAATACTTACACATTCAATAAAATAGATAATTGAAATAGAAATAATGTATGCAACCTAATCTAGAAATTTGAATTCAGTCCCAAATATTTATTATTAAAAAATGTTTGTTTATTCCAGATCTAAAAATGGGTTGTAAATTAGGTTGCCCTAGTTGACCTAAAATGCAAATTTCCATGTTTTGATTTATTTAGAGTGGGTTCCGTGTAATTTCCATAAATTATCCAATTCCAAAATATGTAGAAAAGCACGTCGTTTGAATTTTCAAGGAATATACCAAATGGGAAAAGATGTGTAAGATATGGATATTCTTTTCCCTAGTTTACACTGTCAATTTCAGTAAAAGAAAAGAAATAATTCCTTGTAATCTCAAACTAAATAAAGATCTCGCTTTTGGTTAATTTATGGAAAGTTATAATGGTAATCCTTTTTGAAAAGGCAGCTCTGATAAATTCAAACGTAGAAAGGAATGTTCTAGTTTAAAATTAATAGTTAGAATTATAAATAAATAAATAAATATGTATAGCCACACTTAACGTTCAAAAACAAAAATATACAAGTAGCATAATTTACGATGATATTCGTATTAGTTATTAACAACGTAGAAATTATAGGACTAGGATTTATTGACATTAATTACATATTTAATGAGAAATAAATTTGCAACTAATAGGGAATTAAACGAGGACTGATTAGGTAATTTAATACGACATTTATGGGAAAACTAAATAGGCATATTAGATGGATTTTGAAAGTGGTAAATAGACTAAATGAATTAAATAAGGATCGATTAGCGATTGTCCAATTTTGACATAAATGACCGATTATTATAGGTAATATACATTTATTAGACAGTACAAGGAATCCAAAGCATAAGCGTGTAAATTAGGAATAGTTACGTAGCGAACAAGTAAGTATTAATACTATTAAATATACATAGAAGGCAAATAATTTTCATAATAGGAAATTATATAACTTCAATTATATATTTAGAACAAGCGTGAATTAATGGGCTTAGCCCAACACTAAGTTTTGAGTTTGGCGATTGGTTTTTTTGAATTGACCTTGAATCGTTGACAAAGAACGTATGTTTTCAAGATGCATTATGTTGAAGGTGTTCATTATTTTCTTTCAAAACTTATCGCCGCTTTGGTTAGTAACCCTTATTGAGTCATTGGTATAATGATAGTAAATGTTGCATAGGTTGAAGTCCTCGTTGCTTCGTCGTAGGTTAGATGAATGTTGGATCAGAGGGGTATCTTTTGTAACCACCCCCACCTCTATACCCATACTATCTAAGATTATTACTATGTAATACTATCGGATAATACAGTGAATGAGGCAATATTTGGTACACGCGTGAATATTCCCTTGGGCTAACACTGATACGTATTAGAACATCAAATAAATATCTCATCTATACGTACACAATATCAGCACGAAGCAATAAACATGTGTGCCTCTTGGATAGAACAGTATACAATATACAGAAAATCAGAGACCATAAAGTCGATCGCAGTAATAATATATAATACATTAAAATATAAAGTATGTACAATATGCAACACTAGAATATAAATACATGAAATTATATAATACCTAGATGATATACACTAATACTACATCCACCTATTCTCTATGCCCAAAACACAAGCTGGTCACACTGTCCCTATATCTGAAATGTCTCGGACTGACCTGAGTATTTCGTAGATAATACACGGGTCTTAGATAATCATAAAAATGTTACATATAACAAATATCACAAAACTATGCATAAAGATGTCATCACTCGGAATCAACTTCAATTGGGTGAATCATCCATATCCAGAAATTATCATCAAAATCCAGAAATCATTAATAAATGAGATACAACAAGTATAATCAGGCTAGCATAAGGAATTGCCCAAGTATATCACTCAATCCCAATAATAAAACATAATCAGCATACAAAATAAGATGGGCTACCTATCAGTATGATAAAAGATATGAGAATCCACTATACTCTAGGCACCTACCCATATATAATATCATCTCCTCATATATAAATCAAAATATATCATGATGGGGAATGACTGTACGACAGACATAACGTCCCAAGTAGAGTCATACATACACCAATGTGTGGGTCAACTAACCTTGGGTCGACTAACCCATATCTATACTTAGGTGAGGTATATCAATGTTATATGCCAATCTACCACTCCATTTGAACCAGAAGGGGGACTGATGGCCGTCTGCCCGCTCTAGGAGCCCAGGATCACCTAACCGAATCTGCTCCTACAGTCTTCAGTTACCTCGATGGACATTCTGACACATATCCACTAATGGCTCTACAATGCGTAGCCTCGGTCACCACCCTGCTTTGCTCCATAGGTAACAAACTGTTGGCCTATGCGACAAAATGGGACTATAGGGAACCTACCCTATAGGTCACCTAACCCAAACTTTGTAATATTGGGCACCTACCTAATGGGTCACCTAACCCAAATCATGTGATGCACATCAAATATAATATCCAATAAAAAGTGTCGTGGATCTGGAGCACGACCCTAAGATAAGGCCACTAGGATGGATTCTATCCATCTGGTTCTCTCCAATGCCAATAAAAGGAGTACATCATGATAGTGTTGTATAATGTAAATAAATATAAGGATATCCACCTTACTAACATCTATGAGCATCACCTCACGTAAGTACAATTTTATAATACTATTCTCGTCATGTGAGTGTCATCTACTTACAATGAATAACGAATAAATATCACCACAACATCCCATCCTGTTGCGTAATACTCAAACGTTTATTCACCGCTCATAAATTGCACGTGGTCCCCACAAATATTCTATACAACGAGTCCAAAGAATAACCGGAGAAATATGACCGAATGTCCCATACCAGACGGTATTATAACTCTGTTTATTCAGGTTTCTCATCACATAGAATAAAAATCATCATAAACAAATATATCAATATAACAATATCTCAAATCCATATTGAAGGATATCATTATCGTATCATATCAAAATACGAATCCACTCAATATCAACGGCGAATCATTAATGTGATCCAATTTGATATAAAAGAAAGGAAATATCAGAAAAGTATTGTAATAAAATAAATCAAATATATATATAGAACAATGAAATCAATATTTAATAATAAATTATTTACAACATATAATCTTGATATAACAAAAATGAGAACTTTAGAAATGAATAATAAATATATATTCTAGAATTAACTAGATACTTAATTAAACTCAAATATCATATATTCTATACAATAAATAACGAATTTCTCAATCTTTTATAAAATTAAATAGTAATTTAATACTCAACAATAACATTAGAAAAATCATTTTTTTTCTTTTGAAACCCCAAAAATAGTTTGTACTACCAAATAATACTCATAACAACTATTTCATGATTTTCTATAATTAATTACTATTTTTAAATAATTTTATGACATCCAAATTAATTTATTATATTTCAAATCCATAAATTATATTTTTCAAATCTTTAATTATATTCAAAATTTCATAAAATATACTTTAAAAATTATAAAATATTAGTAAAGGGCTATTTCATATTTTTCTAGAAATTTATAGGATTTTTATAGATTATTAAAAATCAAAAACTAATTTTTTATTAAATAATCAATATCTAAATTAAATATATAATAATTAATATTATATAAAACTTTTCTAATAAAATATATTTATATATAACATATTTTATTTATAATAATTTTTATTATAAAATGATTATAAAGATATTTATATAATATAATAAAATAATTACACAAAAACAAACTGACACAATCAAAATTTTGCATGACCGGTTGATCAGACGATCGACGCAAGTGGTCGACCAGTTGCCCTAGGTGGTCGACCGACCGAACACTACGCCATAGATGGCCTACTGCAACGAAATTACATGGTGTTGCTAGCTATAATGTAACGATAGGTATGCTGATTTTTGTCTATTACAACACTCGCTTCAAGGTGTTAGCATAGGTATCAACAAGATGTTGCAGTAGCTATAGATGTATACAAATTAAAAAATTAATAAAATTAGCAATCCGCGTGAATACGATCCAACGGTCTACATTTAATCCGACTGTTAAAATGGATCACCGCTGCACTTTTTACCAAATTTTCGTTTTCCCGCTTATGTTAGTGTAGATCCCCTTTCAGTTTACCATATTCACGAAATCCCCAAATTCATACTTCCAGCAAATTCACGAAATCCCCAAATCAAAAAACAAATTCACGAAATCCAGCAAATTCACGAAATCCAGCAAATTCATACTTCCAATTCGCTGTAGCTAACAAGATAAAAAAGGCACTGTAACTAGAAGCTGTCTTCAATGCTAGGTCAGATCTAAATTTCCTATGCCTGAATCTTGTAGTTGCTGATTCCACCTAATGCCTGATGAGTTTTGTTGTTTACTGCCGCCCATTTGATCTTTGCTCGCTGTTGGATCTAGATCTAAGCAGAAGTTCGTCGTTGTTCGATGCAGCCGCCTTGAAGAAACGCGATGCCTCGTTGTTCTGATGGAGTCGCTTAAATCGCAATGAAGTTTTTGCCTCTGACTTCGCTTGAATTGAAGACGTTTCCTCAGCTTGCGTTTTTGTCGGTGTTCGTGCTCTGACTGCGGCTCTATTGATGATGTTTGTGGTTCTTTGACACTTAGGGTTGAACTTGAAAGTGTTGGTGTTCAGATAATGGTTTGCCAAACTTTGGATTGCAATGGTGTTGGTCTTAAACGTGGAGAAGGTTGTGTGCTAATTGCCCACTGTCCAGATTTTGGTCTTATTGGTGATTGCTGATGTGTTGAGCACTGTCGTGATGATGATCTCTTGCTGCTGATGCTGAAATCAATTGTGTAGTTCAATGCTTGCCGTAGTTGATAGCCTGATGTCTTGAATCTGGAAGCGATTCCTAAGGTTGATGTAAGACTTTCGTTTGTTAACATGAACTGGTGCTCCAAGTCATGCTAACCTTATATATTTGGTCTGGACTGAACTGGTACCATGCTAACCTTGTTCTTTAACATGAACTGCTCCAAGTCCTTTGTATATCATATTACTGCCTATGTTTATCTTGTACATGCCTGATGCATTCACTATTTTTGCTTGATAGGCTGCCTATGTGTTGATGATGTAATTTGATGAGGCAGTGAGTGGGTGTTTTGTGAAAGAGGTTGGGAGTGTGGTCAGTGTTTGGTAGATGGTCAGTGTTTCAGGCAATTGTGTTTCAGGTAAGTGGTAGATGGGCAGTAGTTCCGATGGGTGATGAAGTTGTTGAGGTTGGGACTGCGGTGCCCCGGACCCCCGCCGGCGCTGCGCCCGGACCCGCTTCTCGGCTCGCCTTCGGCTCGGCACTCGGCTCGCCTTCGGCTCGGCACTCAGCTCGTCATATGTTTGTCGGTGTCGGTGTCTGTATAAATTGAAACTGCATATGTAATGAGTGAACTGAGTGATGTAGTGAGGAATATCTGTATATGTGAATATCAGTGTTATATATCATTGAATTGTAAAATAGTGGAGTCAGGAATTTGTACTATTTTAAATGTTGAAATAAAATATTTATTTAAATAAATTACTGTTTGAATATCAAATTCTGTGCGGTAGCATTTTATTAAATAAATATTTATTTCTATTAAAAAATCAAATATGCTCTACATTGTGGGCCCCACAATTTCAGAAAGTTAATATCTATAGCAACATTTTGGAATGTTGGTACAGACACCTATGGATGTTGCTATAGACCCAAATAGGGTTCTATTGCAACAATATTTCTTATGTTGCCTTAGATAGTCAAAATGTTGCCTTTGAGGTCTGCGGCAACGCGGCAAAATGCAACACCGAAAAAGTGTTGCCTTTGCCCTTTTTTAGCCTACAGCAACATTTTTTGGCACTTCCTGCATCACTTCTTTGGTGTTGCAGTATGCAATCTATGGCGTAGTGAAGGAAAAAATGTGTGAATGATCATCGATTCAGGCGATCATTTCCCCCACCATCAATCGTTTCTTTTCCAGTTCGATACACGGACAATATATTCAAACAAGTAACAACTCAAAAACATCATTCGCAAAGATTAAAATGATATAGACTAGATTGGTGAGTGCGATTACTCACCTATAACCATCTTCATCCTTCTTCCTCTTCGAATGCACGCACCCAGAACTCAATACAACCACCTAAACTTGTATTCCTTTCCGACGTTGATGCATATATTTAAATTTAAGAATTTATTACAATTTATATCATTTGATATTGAATTTCAAACTAATGAAATTTGGTGGGATTTTGATTTTCTGAAGTTAACTAAAATGAACGGGATGACTTGTATACATAGAGAATCTCTAGAAACGAAGAGTCTAGATATAGCAAGGATCGGGATACTAAATAATTTCCAAATTAATTTATTTTACAATCTTTTAAAGAGATAATTATTCTCAAAACCACTTAATCACACCCCTAAATATTTTATTATAAAATTCCAATGTTCCAAAATAAATCCAAATTATCCATTTTAGCTAATTAAATAATAAATATTATCTTTTATTAATTACCTCTAAATACCACATTGTTACAGACTCCCCTCTTAACAAAATTGCATTCCCGCAATTCCTTAAAAGGAATCTATAACAAAGCTAATAATTCCATTATGATATAAATTCACAATATTCTATCTTTACCATCACGAGTCTGCACATATAATGATATGCATCAGTTCGTCAGATATCAAGTAAAGTAATACAAATCAATGACTAGACCTTTCATGGCGGCTTAATGCAAAACTTAAACTTCTCAACAATTTACGAAATATCAAAATGCCAAACTGTGAATTCTTCACTCTTAAGATCAACATCATACCATAAATCTTACATTAAATTCAAAATATCAAATCCATTTCCAAAATACTTTAATTTCTTCAAAATATTCATATTTTCTCAAAACATTGTGTTCAAATGTCTTGTTATAGTGTTTAGGAATCTCTATCGAATACGTGTGCACCTACATCGACTAAAATTCTTATACCACAAAATGAACAGATTAACACAATTCATTTTAAAAATTCTCTATAACATTATTTATACAAATTTTTTACATTGTTTCCTTAATAAATATTTATTGTTATACCATACTTCATCGTAATATTTCCAATTCAAAATATATATATATATATAAATCAAAATCTTTTCTGTAACAAATACCCATATAACATAAAATATTTATACATACTCTCTAAATATATATGTCAAATAATACATATGGATATCCAACCCACAATAACAAAAAAATAATTCAACGCAAACAATTATCAATAACCAAACAGGTATAAATAACAATGACTAAGGCACTCAGTGGAAAATGGGTAAATAAATTTACCACTGTGCACTCCAATCAAATCAAATCAAAACTTGACAACTTGATATTAAGCCACCCAATATCAATCATTTTATATTTATATTCATCCTCAAATATCAAAATCCAAATATCTTATATACAAAAAAAACAAAAAGTCCCAAAATGATTACCCCAGTAATCATCCTATATATATTCCTACTATCCCAAATTATACGGTACTACCCGACTCACCCAAAATGTACATGGACTTTAAGTCTGACTAAGGTCTTGACTCGTGTCTCTCATATATGATGTATTATTCTGGACCTGCTTTGATACCATTTTGTAGCCATCCCGACCTCTATATCCATACTATCTAAGAGTTATTGTTGGATAATACAGAGAATGAGGCAATATGAGGTACACACGTGAATATTGCCTTGGGCTAACAGTGATATATTTTAAAACATCAAATAAATATCTCACCTATATGTAAACAGTGTCGGCACAAAGCAATAAACATGTTTTCCTCCAGGATAGAACAATGTACAAAATACAGAAAAATCAAAGATCACAGAGTCAATCACATCGATAATATATATATATATATATTGAAATACAAAGTATGTACAATATACAACACTAGCATATACATATATGAAATTATATAATACCTAAATGATATACAATAATACTACATCCTAGTCTTCTCTATGCCCAAAACACAAGCTGATCTCACTGTCCCTGTACGTGAAATATCTCGGACCGACCCGAGTATTATGTAAATAACGCACAGGTAAGACAATGTCTAAATCAAGGGATTATAAATATGTGTGACATAATATATATATATATATATTAGGAATAGTAATACGATAACACTATCAGAGCAACTAAGACAATGATTACGATGCCTGTCTATATGTGTGTGTGTGTGTGTGTAGAAACATATGCATGGTATATAATTATAGTAACATAAATAATCATCAAAATATCACAAAATCATGCATAAAGATATCATCATCCGTATATAGAAGCATAATAAATTAGAAATCATGGAATCAACATCAAATGGTTGAATCATCTATATCTAGAAATTATCATCAAAATCTAAAAATTATCAATAAATGAGATATCACCAAGTATAGTCATGCTAGCACAAGGCATTGCCCAAGTATATCTCTCAATCTCAATATTAAAAGCATTATTAGCATACAGAACAAAATAGGTTGCCTATCAGTATAATAAAAAATAGGAGAATCCACTTTACTCTGGGCATCTATTTAGATATAATCCCATCTCCTCATATATAAATCAAAATATATCGTGATGAGAAATGACTGTACAACAGACATGAAGTCCCAACTAAAGTAACACACACACATACACACACACACACCAATATGTGGGTCAACTAACTGGGTCAACTTACCTATATCTATACTTAGGTGAGGTATATCAATAGTATATGCCAATCTACCACTCCATTTGAACCAGAAGGAAGACTGATGGTTGTGTGCCTGCTCTAGGAGCCCAGGATCACTTAACCGGATCTACTTCTATAGTCTTCAGTTATCTCGATGGACATTGTGACACATATCCACCAGTGGCTTGACAACGCATAGCCTCGGTCATGACCCTGGTTTGCCCCCAATAGGTAACAGACCGCCGACCTATGCGATAAAAAGGTGCTATAGGGCACCTACCCTATGAGTCACCTGACCCAAATCTCATAACATTGGGCACCTACCCAATGGATTGCCTAATCCAAATCATGTGATGCGCATCAAATATAATATCCAATAAAAGGTATCGTGGATCTAAGGCGCAACCCCAAGATTAGGCCGCTAGGATGGATTCTGGCCATCTGGTTCTTTCCAACGTCAATAAAAGGAGTACATCTTGATATTGTCATATTTAATATGGTTCTAGCCAATAAAAGGAGTACATCATGATAGTATATTATAATAACGCCATCTGGTTCTAGCCATTTGATTCTCTCTAACGCCAATAAAAGGAATACATGCTGCAATTGCATTATTTCGTATTAGAATTTGATATGCATTTTTCAAGTCACACTAAATGAAACATACTTTTTGATGACTGATTCTTTTGAGGCTTGAAGCCCAATATAGTTTTTGGGTAGAGAACATTTGTGTATTTTTATGACGTTCGTTGCTTCCTTCAGCGTGTCTTTTTTGAAGACTTTCGTGTACGCTTTATATCATTTACTCAACTTTTGCAATGGTAAATAATTTCATTATCATAAACTTAGCGTAACCGAGTAATGCTTGAGCTTTTATTGTATTACATGGTATTCAATGCACTTAAGTTTAACCATTGCATTATTATAGCTTTTAAGTTTAATAATTTAATTAGACTATATAATACCTAACTGAAATTTCCACCCTACTAGGTTGGGTTTATAAAACTCTAATTCTTTCTAACTAACTTATAATTAACCAATAACATGAATGTATGTAGGTTTTGGAAGAACTTAAGCAGCATCATAGCATCATTTAATGAGCATGGAAGTATTGGAGACTAAGCTTGCTTGAATGTATGTAGGTCAATAGTCAGAATTTTCTCAAGGAACTACGCTTGCTTGAATGTTGGTGTTAGCATAGTGATATACTATAATGATAGAAGGTGTCATAAATGTATTGGAGACTAAGCTTCGTGTCTATATAAGGTTTTTTTGTTAGTGGTGGATGTGATATAGTGTGAGCGTTGTTTTGTTTAAATACTATATGTAAAATGATCATAATATTGTATATAAAGTGTTACTATTTGAATTGATGAATTTTAAGTATTTCAATTTCTAAAATTTTAATTATATAATAGTATTTAGAATAAAGCCTATTTAATTTTTTTAAAAAGTTGTATATATTTTGCAACAATTAAAAAAGTTGTAAATGGGGTTTGATGTATTCTTACCAAATTACAACATTTTTTGGTGGCTGTAAAAGAGTGTTACAACTTGTAAATTCAGTCGCAGTTTAGTATATTACAACTATTTCCCATAGCTGTAATAAATTCTTTTACAACGCAGACTAAGAGTTGTAAAAAGGGGATTTGGGTATATGCAAACAAATTACAACAGTTCTAAAAGGCTGTAAAATATTTATTACAATGTTTTGATGCAACTATTTTGACAAGTTATAATAGATGTAGAGAAAACTGTGGCTAAGACGACGTTTGGGAAAACATTGTAAAATGACCTACTACAACTTTTTTGTGAGTTGTAAATGACGTTTTTTGTTGTAGTGTGTCCAAATGATCTTTCTCTTGATTTCACATCCCCCTTTTATTTGCAGAAGTCTGTCCAATCAGTCCAAGCGCGCTTGAGATTGTCCCATTTGTTCTTCATTTGGTTGTGGCCCTAGTTCAGGTTCAATTTGCCGGGCGCCATGGACGAATAAAAACCGCTGACCGAACTCCTTTTGTCCGACAGAAAGTAAATGCAAAGACCTATGTATACCTCCTCCCATTCGGTTGTTCATAAAGTAATAGGCTGGGAGGAAGCAGAAGCAGTAGCAAAAGCAGAAGAGTGCAACGTATTGAAAACTGAAAAATGAAAAAAAAATGTTATAGGTAGGAAAATAATAAGCATAATAGCAGAGAAAAATATATAAATATATGAACGAGCGGATCGAAAAAATTGAAAAAGGAAAGGAAGTGCTGACTGTTTTTAGTGTTGGTTGGAGGAAGAGAAAGGCCGATTTATAGGAAGGTTGAAGGCGAAAAGAGTCGGCTGTTGGGATGAAAAGACACGACGCGTCGGACGCGAACGTATTCTTTCACTCCAACGAGCTCAACGTTTCATTTCCTGAATTTGGAATGTTGGGATGTCTGGTGCGTTGAAAACGGTAACGTGGTAAATTTTGACTGTGAATGCGAATGGTACCACAAGCAACTTTGCACTGAAAAAATAATATTGTTATTTATACCTTGATTTTGAAGTAGCAGTAAACAACTGATTAAAGGTAGGGTTTGTCATAATGATTTTAATCAACAATAGGCGGAAGAAATTTTTTATGGCGCATAACCGTGATGGTGCCCATATTTCTTAAATCTTGTATGAGATCTTTTGGTGGCCATTTTTTCAACTGCATGCCCAATGCCCAACATTACGTAGTGATATAACAGCTTCAACATATTCATCGTCCTTCTTGTATAAGGTTTCATGTCCTTGTAGCACTGAAAATGTCCTGTTGAAAAGAAATGCATTATTATTTGAATCAAACTTGTAATTTTGACACTTATGTGGGAGGTAATTGTAACCATAAAAACATACAGTAAAGTTCTAAGCTTTAGTTACTTTTCTCATGAATCTCATGTACAACTCGCTTCGCAAGCACGACAGATATTCTTTTGCCACAAAAGATACCGCTCATGTAATCATCACGCCATAGATAATTCTCCTCGCAAATAAAAATTTCATATATAATCCGACTTGACCTAGAACCTAGAACTTCCCGCCAACTTTTAGTTAGAGCATTCCCAACCGTATTGGTTGAGATACGTCGATTCGAGACGAATCAACCAAAACCGTCTCCAACCGAAGAAAACTTAGCCGGCTAAGGAAATATTTCCTTAGCCGGTTAAATTAAAGCCGACTAAATATATATATTCGCTTAACAGGCTTTCTTTTGGTCTACTAAGGAAATATATAAATTTAGCCGGTTTTCTTTTAGTCGGCTAACCTTAGCCGGCTAAATAAAAGCCGACTAAGAAGCAACACTTCAGGTTGCTTTGGCAACCTTCCGGATTGTCAAAGCAACCCAGAAGGCCATAACTGCTTCTCAACCGACACTCGGTTAGGAATGCTCTTAGAACATTACAAACAACCTACCTGCTCATTTGGACTCTCTCTTACTTTTGGACTGAGCGAACGAGCTACGCATGCAGGTAACCGCAGAACTAGCCACAGATCAGTTATCTAAAAAAAAATCAGAATATAACGACAAAGACTTCGTCGTTATAATTATTTTTAGTTATAAAGACAAAGCCATTGCAGTTGGATTTTGTAAAAGCAAGGTCTAATTAATATAACGGCGAAAACTCCGCCATTATAATATTATAATGGCGAAGTCTTTGCCGTTATAAATACGATCGTTACGGCACGCGCTTCGCGCGTGAGTTGTTTTTCTACAAATTACATATGTTTTAACACATTTAAAAAAGCACAAATATTTAATCATATTTTGCATTGAAATCATGTGTAATTTTTGAAACTTAACGGTCAGACCAAAAGATTGCGCTTCTATTTCAATTATTAATAAAGATTATATCTAACAATTATATATGTGTACGTGTATGTGTGTGTGCCTGTTAGTATATATATTTTGACACGTGCAATGCATGTGCATATAAACTCTTTATTAAATTATTAAATTCGAAAGTTCTATGTAGCTTGATAAAAATAAACTAAAAAACATAAAGAAAAATATAATTTTTTTGTTGGAATAGAGTTTGAACTTGTAACATTGTTTATGTTTAAAATTTCCATTGAAAATAGATGTTAATATTTGTTCACAGTGAGATTCGAATTCATGACCTCTTGTTTGCATGGAAGGACATTTTTAAAATTTCACGGTCGGACCAAAAAATTGTGTTTTTATTCTAAAGATTAATAAAGATTTATAGATTGGTTGATTTATCTAGGAAGATCTTGCATTACCTATTCTAATGCAGCCATATATATTTGACTCGTTCTCTAAAGTCTAATTATAATTACATTTGAATATGTCGAAAGTAATTGTAGGAAGATTTTATCTCCTAATTTATCGGGAAGATCATATGAAATAACAATTTAATATTCTAAAACATATATATAGGGGTATTTTGGGAAGTTTACGGGCGGATCAAAAGATTGCGCTTCCAAGCCAACTATTAATAAAAATAAATTATAACGGCGAAGACTTCGTCGTTATAAAAATCAGTCCCAAATTCAGTGAACTAGCCACGAGATCACATCAAACCAACCACGGGGAAGTGAACAAGCTACATCTGATTGCTCGATGGCTAGTTTTTCAACTGAACAAGTCATTGTTGATTGTGCACGTTTTATTTTGCTTAAAGCCAAAGCATACAGATAAAATTCCAGAAAAAACTGAACTATAAAAATAGTCGAATAAGATACCATATAAGCACTAAATTAATATGTATCCTAAGGACCTGTTTCACTGTTTGGTTTATGTTACTTAGTTTTGGGTTTTCGTAAAAAAAACACACGACGCATGCAGGGACGTAACTATAACTAAGGTAGGGTGGGCAACCGCCCGGCCCAATAAAAAAAATCCAGAAAAAATACCAGGCCTTAATTTCTTCAAATTTCTCTCCCTCGTACCCTAAAAACAGAAAATTGCTGTTATCAAACAATAACGAACTGAGCGAAGGAAAACCCCGGACTCTTTGCTTCTCAAAGTGTCTTCTCCAATCCAATGCTCCTTCAATCGGTTACTCCAATAATTGACGTCTGCTGCAGCGCTGCTTATTTGCTCCTACTACCACTGCTAGCTGCTAGTGCGTTATAAAATCTACTTTTTCTTTCTTCTTTATTGCCTTCGGCTAGGAAAATATATACTTGTCACTCTCCAAGTTAAATATGAAGTTAGTCAAGACAAAAAAAACCCGAAAGATATCCTCTTATTCATAGATTGATTTGTCTTGTCTTAACTCTTCATATATCAACTGCTACCACTGAACGAGCATTTTCGACCATGAAGTTGATCAAGACACCACAGCACAATAAAATGGGCGACAATTTGCTTGAAAATCACATGATAATATATAGTGAAAGAGAAATAGCCAAAAATATTGATGTTGAGACGATTGTAGATGAATTTGATTTCCGTGAAGCTCGTAGAGCACGACTTAAGTAAGATATTTAGTAATAATCTATGTTATTTTTGGTGTGGATGTTTATAACATTGCTCTTTGTTGATGCAATTAGTTAATCTTGGTTATTTTGATGTGCATGAATGTGATAAAATTAATTATACTAAAGTCGTTCCGTTAAATTTTTTCTTCTATTCGATCACTCAAACAATCTGCCCAATGCAAGTCAGATTCCTGGTTACGTCCATGGATGCATGTATATTTTTTGAAAACCAACCAATTTAAAAAATAAAGTTAATATACAAAATGAAAAATAAATCTATTTTGTTTTTCATGTTTAGGAAAATAACAAAAGCACGAAAAACGATACATGACTCTGTCATCCCGCCATCATCTCCACGGTTCCTTTCCTTTCCTTCATCCCCTCCGTTGTCTCTCCATGTTATCGTAATGACTTCAAATTTTATATAATTTTCTTCGCGCTTCCCATATTTTGTAATGCATTATGAAAATGCAAAACACAAAATTCAAAATAAAACCAAACGTTCCCTAATTATTCAGAATAGTTTTTTATCTATAACATACTGATACTATTCACTAGTGTCAAATAATGAAAGAAACTTAGTCTTTGATACAAAAATAGAATAGTAAAATTGGATAAAAATTAAGAATTATACACATACTTCTAATTCTAGCAATTTCAACTTCACCAAGAAGAAACAGAAACTCCTTGATATCTAGTTTAGATAGATGTGTGGAAAAAACTATAAGAATCACTTTAAAAAAATGAATAATACTGAAATGATATTAATATTAAAGAAGCCAAATGTAACAACTACATATATTTAAAAATGGCATTGTTGGAAAAACGATGGCAAACAAAATTCAAATATGAAGACATGCCTATGGTTTTATATGAAGATTGTACAAACCTGTAAAACTTGTCTTTTATTTCAAAGCGTTTGTGTCTATTGGTTTTCTGTATTGGTTAAAAATGTTTGCTTTGAAATTTATAGTAAGCAAAAACAAAATTAAAATTTTGAGAAAGACGGGAGACCATAGTGAAGAGAAGGAAGGAACCGGAATCTTAGTGGGTTTAGAAGAAAATTTCATGGGGTAAAGAATTTAAATACTGACCTAAATATAAGGTGGAAGGATCTCTGGCAACATTAATCCAATATTGTTGCGAGACCTTTGATAGACCGTTGACAATGGGAAAAAATTGACAGACGGTTAGAAAGGTGAAAGTTGAAATGGTAATCAGCCAATTGACTAACTGAGGGATGTTATCTAAAAACACCTTCAACCCATGAACTATTTGAATGTAATGTCAATTGCACATCATAAATATGTACTTTAGTTCAAATTTTCATCTACAATGCCCATGTCAATGTTAATGTCAATATCAATGATGATGTTTTGATGCAAAAAAATTACAAGACATCGTCTAGTGCAATATCTAGTTTTAGACATTGCACTTCACAATGTCAAGTAATAGATATAGATAATAGAGTAATTTTTTATATACTATTTTTACTTATTTAAATTTTGATTGGGACATAAAGTCTGTTATTTTCTACAAATACATTCGCATTGGAGTGATTTTTTTTCCTTTTGAATGTGATGTTTAATTATTAAAAATTAAATTGAGTAAAATTGTGATTTATCTCTTAACACATAAGATTTAATTATTTTCATTGGAGATGCTTTAAGGGTAAATCATGAAGAAAATAGTTTTTTAACATCAATGACAACGAAGGAAAGTTGAATTTTAATGGGGTAATTCGATAGGAGGAAAGGTGAAAATAATTTCAAAACCTAATCCTAACTGAAAGCAGAGTGGAAGCAATTTTTACACATAAAGGAGAAAAGATGATGGAATGTTAATTTGATTTTTTTAACAAGGGAAAATGGCATAAGCAAATGGTGGATCCTACTTGTAAATTTAACTAAAACTAATAGTTAGCTATAAATCGATGTTAACATAAGCTCTATTTATGCTACTGTGGGAATTATACCATTTAATAATCACTTTTCCTTTATGATTCTTATGGACCTTTACCAATAGTACATTTAATATTTTTGACATCATTTGTAGCATTGACCACTTGAAAGCATGAATACATTTACATCAAGGTTATAAAAGCCACTTGTCATAGTTTTTTCCTTGGAAAAAAGCCACCTTCAAATTAGCAAGAGCGGATCTTCAAAAATATGACTTGACACTAAACTAGAGATCCAGCCATACTTGGGCCTGCCATATTTCTCATCCGCGCATGTCTAGTTCTCTGCCTTGCACCAATTTGATTGCTACCTTTCATCATGAGCATCCTTAGCTGCACTCTGTGTAATGCCAGCACCACTCAGCATCTAGTCGATGCACCATTTTGTATCCATGCTCCATTTCATATACATGTTTTCAATTACCTAAAGCACCATTCACAAAGTCTATAGAACACCTCACCTAGTTTGTAGCTTCCACTTCCTGGTCGAGATGCCTTTAGTGCTTTCATCATTGTTCTGCCAAGCAACATTTGGCCAATTTCAATGACTTAACTACTCACCACAAAAACATATAGCTTTCCGCCTATATACTGCCATGTTGCAATTGCCTAGTTTCGTAATGATTTATTTGCAATTGTCTTCATCTACTTCATATCTCATTCTATCAAGTACCTCTATGTTAAATTTTGATGATACAAAATCACATTTAGAAGAAAATAAATATACAAAAGAAGAAAAAATAAAATTTGGATTTCTCGTAATTAATAGGCATATTTGGGTATGCTTATTTCTCTCTTTAATAGGACAATTAATTTATTTTTTGCCATATACACATAAACTTGGGAATTAAGTAGCGATCAAGACTCTGTTCTTAATTAGGTTATTGATTTTAATTTTTTGTGTACTTTTATTTGGTGGAATAATTGTAAACAATTGTTTTTGAGAATCGATATAAATTATTATTGGGTGGAATCTTGTGTATTGGTTCTCTTTTATTCTTTATGTTTTAGAACTATCTTCACCGTTGCTTGTCTTCAAACATTATTATTTTTGTCCAATATTATCACATCGTGACTTGGATGACATAAGATTCTTGGATAGACTTCCACAATAATTTTATCCTTTGTTAGGTTTTGCGCCACAAAATCCTAATAAACCGGTATCAGAGCTAGACCATCACAAGGCAAAGGGTAATTCTGGGTTTATATAATTGCTGAGATGTCAGATTTAATTTCGTCTGCGAAGGTTGCTTTTCTAAATAAAAAAAATTATGGTATTTAGAAGCCTAAGATAGAGGATGTTTTATATCCCAATAATCTTCATGAGCTGATTGAAGATGGGAAGAGACCCTCAAATATAGAGGAGGGTAAATGGAAGAAGATGGGCAAGAAGGCGATTGCATTGATTCGTAGGTACCTTGATGATTAATTTTTCCATCATGTGGTTAGTTATAAATCCATGAAGGCTTTGTTGAACAAGTTGGAATCTTTATACGAGTCAAAAAATGCTACTAGTAAGGCTTTTCTTATTCGAAAATTGTTTCAGTTGGCTGGATGAAGAGAAGTCGGTGGCGGAACATTTGAATGAATTTCAAGATATAATAAATTAGTCGATAAGTATGGATGTCAAATTTGATAATGAATTACAAGCGCTTTTGTTGATGAGTTCGCTTTTAGAGAGATGGGAAACATTTTGACCGTGTCATTAAGTAACTCCAATGCTAATGGAACTATCTCATTGGATACCGTCCGGAATAGTTTCTTGAATGAAGAGCTTAGATGGAAAGGGTTGTTAATACCTCAGATATTAATTTTGACAACAACAACCATATAAATATGGATACTAATGTTTTGCCAAGTTGTATAGTATATATTATAGAATATTACACATATACAGAATGATTAGACTTGAAGATTGATCAGCATGAAGATTAAAGTTTAAGATTCAGAGAAGATCATGTCTCATGAGTTTAAAGACAAAGATTTGAAGAGCTTAAGACTTTAGTATGAGGTATTAGAATAAATTGTTAAAGTCCCTAATAACAAATTTTGATCTTTATCATAAATTTCTTATCTTTGATATTTTATCAAAATATATTTTTACAAATATTTTATAGAAGTTTTTATGCGTTCAAAGTAGTTAAAAACTATGTTTAAATTATTTTACAAAAATATATAGAAGTTTGAATACAATTTAAAAGAAAAATATTTTTTCAAAATTTGGAAGCTCATGTCAGCATACCCTTCCTAGATATGTTGACACAGTAACCGTCGGTTTGTTTTTTAAAGTTTGAGAAGAAGTGCCTTTTGGTCGCACATCTTCACGAATTGATACATCTATTCATTAATTATATAAAAGGGGAATGTAAATGAATTTTCTAACTAATTTTTCTTACTCTCTTCTTTCTATTTATTCCTTAAAATATTTCTTGAAAACTGCTCACTATATTCTTCAAAACTACAGAGAATCAAACAATACTCTACTAGATTGATTATCTAAAAATTATCTACTATTTTGGAGTCATTCTCTCTACAAACTCAAAGATCAACCGCTATCAGTAGGGCTATATGATATCTTGTATCCCACGTATAACTGTTTGTATTTGAAAATCAACAACTCTACTCTTATTTGTTTGGGTGTGCTTGTTGCCCGGTTAAATCAAATGGGTGTACTTGTTGCCTACTCAAATCAAGTAGGTGATCTTGTTGTCTGGTAAATCAAGAGAGTTTGCTCCGGACTCGTAAGATGGGATGGTGTATCTCGTAGCCTTGAAATAAAGAATATATTCTAGTTTGCTTGCTATCGTTAAAGTAGGCGTTGGAAAAGAAATCTGTATATACACTATGCAGGACTAGATGTAGGATTGGTTAATCCGAATCAGTATAAAAACTCTTGGTGTCATCTCTCTTACTTTGCTTTTTGTTATTGCTTTTATATTTATCTATGAATGCAACTGCGACTGCTTTATTAGTGTAGATCTGTGTTGATAATCTGTTATTTAATTTAAATCTTGAAAAGGGTTAAAAAGATTCATAAAAGTTTTAAAACATTATAGCTTTAAGATCCGTTACACCGTAACCCATATTTGATATCAGAGCATTAGGATTTTAAAATTTCGTAATTTGATTTTTGAAAAATATAAATAGCTAGCAATACCGTTAGTGCACTTTTAACACTTTTGTAGAAGGACAATCAACTGTTAGAACCCCACTATAATGGTAGTAATTACACCTATTGATCATGTAGAATGAAGATTTATTTACAATCTAATTGTTTAGATATTTGGAATATTACATAGAATGGGTACACTGAACTCCAAACTGAATACTCAGCATGGACACTAGACCAAAAGACACAAGCACTTAATAATTCTAAGGCCATGAATATTTTTTTTTTCATTAGATAAAAATGAATTTAATAGAGTTTCTATTTGTAGGTCTACATATTAAATCCGGAGAACACTACAAGTTACACGTAAGGGCACTAGTAAAGTGAAATAGACAAAAATTTCGATGCTAACTGATTAGTTTCAATTGTTTAAAATGAAACCAAATAAGTCTATTTCTGATATGTATTCTTGATTTCAAGATATAGGTCATTCATTAGTATCATTGGGTAAAAAGTTTCCGAAGAAGGTCAAATTAGAAAAAATAATAATTAACTATCTTCGGAATAGGATCAAAAGACATTAGCAATAGAGGAGGCCAATGATATTGGTATAATGAAAATTGAAGAGTTCGCAATTATAGGGTAGGAACAAAAACAAGGAAATCGAAAAGAAATCAATTGCATTCAATGCTGCAACTGATGATTAGGACTCAGATGACGACAATGATGAGCAGATTGCTTTTATGACCTGAAATTTTAGAAAATTCCTGAAGTACATAAAAATGAACTTTCGTAAAGCTGAAAATAAAACTTTCGAAGACAGAAGTGTTTTTAAGTGTTATGATTGTAGAGAAACTGGCCATCTACGATGAGACTACCTGTAGCAAAAGAAAACACCAAACACCGATTCATTCAAAAAGAGAAAAAGAGCTTACAACGTAACTTTGGACGATTCTGATACTGCATACCTTTTATATTTAATTTTTATTTCATTTATTTGGAATTATTGAATTTAGGAATAAATATAGATTAATAATAATGATAATGAATTTATATAAGTGTATATATTTATATATATATATATAGGAATTTATTGCCTTGGTTTAATTTTGAAATTTTTGGTCCATATGTCGACATATGTCACATGGGTGTGTCAACATACCTAGTAGAAAATTGAAGAATCTTTTCAAATTCAAAATTTTGAACTTTCCTCTCTTTTAAACAACTCATTCATATCTATTCATTCACACTTTATTTTAAAATTCAAAATCATTTTTCACTCTCCTACCTTAAAAACTACTCAAAAATGTCTTCCTCAAACCAACCTTCCTCATCCAAAGCCATTAGGCTCACCAAAAAGATCAAAAGTCAATGTCATAATAATCAAGAGTCTATTAAAACTTATGTTGAGTATGCTTCTTATGGAATAGTATTTTCGGGAAGGTTTGCATATTTTAATGAATTTTCTCTTTACGGTTTACAAGATCTTGCTTTAGAAAATTGTATTTTTTATTTAACCGATTTATCTCAAAACAATTTTGATTGTTATTCTGATTTGGTTAAAATGTTTCATGCAAATTTAAATGGGAATTTTTTTCAAGGAGAAGATGGTCAAATTTGGAGTAGTGTCAAATATACTACTATTATTTTGGATTGTGAAATTATTGGTTGTAAAAGTAGTGGAAATGTCATCTCCCCTTTTGAAATGGATTATGGTAATAGAAAAGTTATGCATGATTTATTTTCTAATGATGAAGAGTATGGTTTAAAGACAAGACTCTTAGGCCTAAAGCAAGACTAATGAGTCTTATTTTACAATAAAGTATTACACCAAAAATGGAGAATTACAATAACCCGACTTAAAAAGTTTTCGAAGCTATTTTTGAAAATATGATATAAATTGGGCTCAAGTGATTTTGGATGATTTTATTTAAAAGGAAATCTCTAGGCATGAGAACAGATTTTACTATGGTGTTTGTCTTACTAGAATTCTCAATTATTTTGGTATCGATCTAAGAGGTAAAAATATTTTACCTCATAAAGTTTTCGACAAAACCAACCTCTCTTTTATGCATATCCCTCTTGAATTAGAACCCTATGAATCTCTTGTTGAAAAGAAAGAAAGACTATAATGTGAAAAAGAGCAAGAGATTCAAGAAGAAGAAGGAGAAGGAGAAGGTGCCGGTATGGAAATTGAAGAGAAGGAAGAACAATAAAAAGAAGAGGAGGAGAAATGAACACTTTTCTTGAAAGCTTTGACAAATCTTCTTACTATTCCAACAAAGAAATCCTCAAAAATCAAGAAAAGCTTCTAAAAAACCAAAATAAGCTTAAACGTTCCTTTCGTAAGAAGTTCATTCCTTTCTCTAACAAAATGGACAAATACTTTGAGAAGATTATTAGCAAGCTTGGTGAAAATTCTTCCTCCTCCTCATCATCATCTTTAAGATCTTTTATCTTTGTATCCCTTAGCTCTATGTTTTTCTAGTTTTATTTCATATTATTTTCGTGTATTTTCCTTTATATCCATGCATCTCCATATTTTAATTAATGAAAATTACTTCTTAATATTAGATAATGTTGTTTTAGTTTCTGCAAATCATTAAAATAAAATAGTTGTTAACAAGAAAACTTGTAAACACTTCAAAATGAAACTTGAAGTGATTTTGATGCCTTCGAAACCACCTTCCGAATTGATGAAGGAAGTTTACACTCTTCAGGTAAGGAAAGACGGTTGGAAATTCTCTTTTAGTACCTGTAACGACTCATAAATTCGAACAATTTTTAAAAGAAATATTAATTATAATTGTTGAATAGAATTTGGTTGGGAATAAAAATTTGATGTTTTATTTATGTGATTTATTGATATGAACTGGAACAAATTAAGTAACAAATTCCGATAAGTTATATAAGGATGATAACATAAGTTTGAATGTAGTATTAAATGAGAATTGGATGCGTAGTTAATGGCATGAATTGGATAATAAAGGAAATTGTAAGCGATGATAAAATGCATATTTATTTAAGGAAAATAAAATGCATGATTTAATGGTAACATACCAAGTCGATTTCAAATAACGGAATGAGGTAAAACAATTAATTGGTAAGTGATGGATCTCTTTTGTTAACGCAATGAACGTTACAACTATTTAATGATGACAATAGAAGTTACAAATATGTTAGTAACAATAAATTGAAAATTTATAACCATCATTTAATTTGAATATATATATATTTAATGACGACAATAGAAGTTACAAATATGTTAGTAACTATTTAATGATGACAATAGAAGTTACAAATATGTTAGTAACAATAAATTGAAAATTTATAACCATCATTTAATTTGAATATATATATATTTAATGACGACAATAGAAGTTACAAATATGTTAGTAACAATAAATTGAAAATTTATAACCATCATTTAATTTGAATACATATATATATATATTGAATTGATTGGCATTTAACCTTTTAAATATGATAAGAGGAAACAAATTAATATTGCATTAATTGATATTACATCTTTTAATTGAGATAAAGTGTAACGATCCGTAACTTTTAACAACTTTAAAATGACAGTTTGAATTTAAATAAAAATTAAATTTGAATTTTTTTGAATTTATGATGTTGAGTGTTTTATTTGACCAAATTTAATAGAATAAAATTTCTTTGTGAAATTTCAAATTTTGGTCAAACTTAGTCAAAGTTATAGTTAGCACTAGACAAGATTCTGGCTAAGAAGAGACTAGAGATATAAGGGTTTGATGCAATTGATATGGTTCGGCATGTATGCACGGCTCGGTGAACGCAAGTTGCTTGCTTTGGGCCGACGTACCTTTTTCTTGGGCTTGCGCAGGGGTCCAGCCTATCTTCGTCTATAAATAGAGGGGCAGTGGCAAAGTTGAAGGGACCTTTTTTGGAGAACACTGGGGAGACTCTGCCATTTTCAAGACTCATTCCTTTTCAGTTAGAACTTGTATTCAAGTTGTTAGTGTACGGATTGTATCTGTATTCAATTATTTGAAAAAGCAATAAAGATTAAACTCATAGGGGACGTAGGCAGTTACGTCGAACCACTATAAATCTGGTGTTCTAGTTTCTGCAGTTAAATTTTCATACATTCCTCTATTTTAATTTTCTGTCTTCATTAATCTCTCTACACAAATCTCTCTTAGGGTGTTAGTGACCAATTTTGGTGCTTTCACTAAGAATTGAATTCTCAGCTTGATTGGATCTCATCGTCTACTAGTGGATTTCCCTATTCGCGAGATAGATCCAGTTGTTTACCAGCAAACTTCCTATTCTACTCAGATTTGAACGAAATCTAAAGGAAGTTGATAGCCATAGTCAGAGAAACTAAGTCTACTGTCCCTTTTTTTGGAAGATTTGATTATGCTAAGTTTCTTGTTTAGAGTTAAGCAAGTGCTTATGCTCATGTGAAAGGGTTGGATTCACTGATGTACGCAAGATTTGGGGATTGGATGTTGAGGTTTGCACTCAAGTTGAATGAAGTTCGACCCCCGCCCCTCTGAAGGCAATTCAGCCGATCTCTCATATGGCCGAACCCTCACCAAGGCAAGCACACATATACCGATCGCTCCAAAACATCTATATACCGATCGGTCCAAAACTGTTGTATACCGATCGCTCCAAAACCTATATACACCGACCGACCCAGTGTATGCCGAGCGGGACTACGCCGACCGACCCAGTGTATGCCGAATGAGAATTGCCGGTCGAGAGATGCCGAGAGACGACCCTTTAACTAAAGGTTAAGTGCTGAACCTCCCTTCAAAGTTGAACGTCATTCAGGTTGAACCGAAATGCCTAGGCCGAATCACACTTCTATGCCAAGCGAGGCCTGTATGCCAAGCGATGTGTTTATGCCAAACGAAGCCTCTATGCCGAGCGAGGCCCTTATGCCGAGCATGGCCCCTATGCCGAGCGAGGTATCTATGCCGAGTGATGCCTCTATGTCGAACGAGGCATCTATGCCGAGCGAGGCCTCTATGCCGAACGAGGCCTTTATGACGAGCGAGGCCTCTATGCCGAACGAGGCCTCTATGCCGAACGAGGCCTTTATGCCGAGCGAGGCGCTAGTGCCGAGCGAGGCCTCTATGCCGAGCCTCTCGTTACCAGTGTATGCCGAGTGGGACTACGCCGACCGACCCAGTGTATGCCGAGCGAGAGTACACCGAGCGGGAGTACACCGAGCGAGAGTATGCCGACCAACCCAGTGTATACCGAGCAAGAATATGCCGACTGATCCATGCACTATATACCGATCTCTCTCTCAAAAAACAACATGACCGGTCCCTATACAAAGAATATGGATCGGGTACGACCCCTATTTCAAAAAAAAAATTTCACTAGCTGCAGCGCAGTGCCTCCGGATAGTGGATTCAAAACTCAACTTAATAAAGGAACATTCTATCCACTTCCCTGGCATCCCATGATCGACCGGGGCATAGAGGATCTAGCAGCAACTTATGAATGACAACATGGGAACGGACAAGCAACCGCCATTCAAACGGTACTCCCAAAGGTTGGAGAACATAGATGATATGACTCTAGCAAACGCCAAGATGACTCCAAGCACCATTCTTCGCTGACCCAGCACTTCGAATTTAGTGACTCCAAGCAAACCAATGTTTGGCTCTAAGCAATTTATTCCAAATACTAACAAGGATATCATACTGATCGCTTTTGAGGAGAGTCGACCTCAAGATATATTTTAGTAGTTAGTTAGCTGAAGAGCCTCCTACGACTATGGATTGTTTCTTTTACAAAATGAATCAGAACCAAAGTGAGGAGGAGTGGAGCAGACCAGGAAAAATAACAATGCAGGCCCGTCGGCTAAGGATACTGATTCTAGTAGACAAAAACAAGATCTCAAAATAATTTGACTCATATGCTCTTTGGTAGATTCAATCGATAGCCTCTACTGGGAAGCTCACGACTCAGAGTGTTACTGAAAACCAACCTTGAGAGAGTCCAACAAAGTCCAGAGAAAATCAGAGGAATGTTGTATATTCCAAGATGCATACTGATCCTAACACTGGCGATTACAAACACCTCTGAGGTGTAATCGAAAAGCTTTTTCAGAAAGGAAAGCTTCAATAATGACCAAGTACTCAGAGTTGGTCTCCAACCAATCCACGCAAACCTTAATCGAATTTGTGTATTTTCATCAAGACGAGCATGATTCGACCGCTCATTATCAACCATATGCCTTTGATTTTAGGCCATGGACTGGAGATGGAAAAGCTCGTCACGGTCAGAGCCTTATAAAAAGCGTTCATAATTGACCGTCCATTCATCGACCTCTATATTTGATTTGGTGGCCTAAGCAAGGCTTGGGATGAATGTGGCCCGATCATCCATTCCTCGTGTCATAAAGTAAAGTTCGATAAAATACATATGCCTCTCCTGAAGCTCGGTGATGATGGGACCTAACTAGAGCGGACATGATTTGATCATCTACACATCAAATCCTGCCCTGAACACAAAAGGTGGTTCGAAAGCCCGACTTGAAATAGCTGTGATAGACTGCTTACTTGTTAACCATCGCTCTCAATACATGGATGCGACTGCACCTTGAAACATATGCAACTTACTTTGTCTACTCAGTAATCCATTATCCTCGTTTTCTAGAAAGAGGTACGAAGCAGATTGTGTGAGATTTGATTATCCAACCCCAGCATGGATGTGATCCAACTATCTATCATATACCTCCTTCCTTGACTTGATTGGAAGAGCTATAATCACCAAATGGACGAGAATCGACCGTCCATTTTTAAAGTTTCATCCTTGATTCTGGGGGCACAGTCCCATTCCATGAGCAAACGCGGTTCGACCATTCATTCGATGACATTAGCCTCAATACGGTAAATGAAATACAAATCAAACGGGTGGAAATACGATTGCTCTCAACAAAAATCTCTAAGTCCCTGAAGTGGACTAGAGTACTCTAAGTCCCCAGAGCACGGAATAGAGTATAAACGACTCGAGAAAAATCTCTAAGTCCGTAGAGTGCGGACCAGAGTACTCTGAGTCCCCAGAGCGTGGACTAGAGTATAAACGACTTGAAATTCTCTAAGTCCCCAGAGTGCGGACTAGAGTACTCTGAGTCCCCAGAGTGCGGACTAGAGTACTCTGAGTCCCCAGAGTGGGGACTGGAGTATAAACGACTTGAAAATCTCTAAGTCCCCAGAGTGAGGACTGGAGTATAAACGACTTGAAAATCTCTAAGTCCCCAGAGTGCGGACTAGAGTATAAACGACTTGAAAATCTCTAAGTCCCCAGAGTGCTGACTAGAGTACTCTGAGTCCCCAAAGTGCGGACTAGAGTACTCTGAGTCCCCAGAGCGCGGACTAGAGTATAAACGACTTGAAAATCTGTAAGTCCCCAGAGTGCGGACTAGAGTACTCTGAGTCCTCAAAGTGCGGACTAGAGTATAAACGGCTTGAAAATCTCTAAGTCCCCAGAGTGTGGACTAGAGTACTCAGAGTCCCCAGAGCGCGGACTAGAGTATAAACGACTTAAAAATCTCTAAGTCCCCAAAGTGCGAACTAGAGTATAAACGACTTGAAAATCTCTAAGTCCCAGAGTGCGGACTAGAGTACTTTGAGTCCCCAAAGTGCGGACTGGAGTATAAACGACTTGAAAATCTCTAAGTCCCTAGAGTGCAGACTAGAGTACTCAGAGTCCCTAGAGCGCGGACTAGAGTATAAATGACTTGAAAATCTCTAACTCCCCAGAGTGCGGACTAGAGTACTCTGAGTCCCCAGAGCGTGAAATAGAGTATAAACGACTTGACGAAAATCTCTATGTCCCGAACTTTGGACTAGAGCATAAACCATTCGACAAATCTCTATGTTCCCGGAGCATGGACCGAAGCATGAACACAAATTGGGCACGAGCCGACCGGGGGAAGAATATCTCTAAGTCACTAGAATGCAGAGTGGCGTATAAACTTTGATAAATAAATGAGTGGATTTCGACCATTCTCTATTCTGCAAACTTCGGCCTAAAATCGACGGGAGGAGTATTAAATCGCTAAGGATGGAGTTCGACCATCCGACTTGTGGCCTTGCCAAAATCAATGTTGGAAGAAGGAGTACAAATCACTAAAAGCTGAATACGTCATCTCATTGTAGCTCTAGCTTGGCATTCTTTACAACTTAAGGCAACGACTACAAGGAGGCCTTAATACATAACCAATCGGAATGGCATCCAAAGCTACGAATGATCGACTATATCATACCTCAGATCGAGGGTCAATATCGATCCACACCAAGCTTATACGAATGGGACCCGAATGTCCCTTGAAAAACTATAACCACCAGAGTGTGGAAAGGAGAGCAAACCATGAAGACTTAGTCATTAATTCTCCAGCACCCTCCTTCGATCCGTCAGGAGGAGTATGAAACTGGATGAGCGTGCCTCGACTGCTCTTGGGTCAACTTTACCTTGAGATCTGATTATAGAACATGAACCAAAGTGGACGTAGCTGACCGTGCAGTACCCAACTTACGCCTATAAACTGACGAGGCATCGAAGTATTCCCCTTCGAATAAAAAACACAATACAATTCAGGATAGGCGAGACTCAGCCTCCCATCAACTAACATGATCCCATGATTCAACGGGAAAGAGAGTAAAGCTGAAGTGGGCATGGCCGGCCTTCCTACTTATCCGTATATGCCCCAGACTTGGGGGCACGAGCAAGAAGCAGGATGAATCTGAACCAACTATTCACCGATCAACTCTATGTCTTTGGAATATAGGTGGGAGTATAAACATAGTTGGGACGAGACTCAACCGTCCATATAGTACATTTATCAACCCGAGATTGGGAGCGGAAGCGTGATCATCCAAAGACTGGCTATGATAGCTCAATATTGAAACTTATATATAGTGTTTACAACTACTCAAGGCTACGACCGAAAGAATGCCTAGCGATAGAATCATTGAATCGATGCCTAAGCTCGTTGGCAACTGACTATCACTCCAACCCGAAGGACGGATAAAAGATCATGAATGCGTTGAATGGAAAGTGCGTTACTCGAATTTACAAGCAACTCCAAACTAAAAGTAAAATCCAACTATGCAGCTTCACGCAACTGGAGGCTGACCCCTACTTGACATTTTCTTCAACGTGATTCTAAGCTTGATCTTTGGCCATTTGCAGATAATCGATCAGTGCATTCAGAGCCCTTCACTATCAGACTTAATAACTCATGACAAGACTCTAGGATTCGACCAGAGCAACCATCAACATTGACCATCCCAACCATATTTCACTTTGAATGTTACGTAAAATAGTTATACCTGAACTCAAAGAATCCGAGATTTCACCCGCTAAGCTGACAATCAACATTACAGCCAGCCATGGCGACCCTTTCTGGGTGCTGAATATCGGATCACAGCTCAGTGCAATGATGGTAAAAGAATTAGTTGGATTTCTCTAAATAAATGATGATATGTTCCCTTGGACCCATTCTGACATGCATTTGTGATTTCACCGACTATCGCGAGCCATGCATTGAATATCGACCCAAAGCTACAAAAGCTAGCATCATACAACGACTTGAGACGTCTGAAAGACTACTTAAATAGAATATCGAACTAAGCCAATTCAATATCACTTATTTCCCTCGAAGGGCTATCCAAGGATGGAAATTAGTAGACCTCATATCTGAATTCACTACATCAGATGACTACTCGAAGAGTAGTGGAGAACCAACCAACAGATGGAAAATGTACGCGGATGAAGCATCCAATGATCAGTGTTATTTGCACATGAGTCGTGTTAATGACTCCTGAGGAGCGATCGATCTGCTACGTCCTAAAACTCGGTTCCCGTGTAACAAACAACGATGCTTAGTATGAAGCCTCAACCGCCAGCCTCAAACTTGCTAGAGAACTTGGAGTGGAAACTTTACATATCTTTTGTGATTCCTGATTGGTAGCATGCAAAGTTAGGAAGTTAATCTTGCCAGAGGCATTGTCTTGCTCCTTATCTTGGCCAATTCCAAGAGCTACTAGCCAACTTCACATATTACATCATTACACACATCCTCAGCGAACGAAATGAAAAAAGTCAAGTCACTGGCCAGGTTGGCCAGTTTCAGGGACGCGCAACGGACATACTTTGTTCCGGTTGAAATACTTAATATTCCAAGTATTGACGGATGGAGATCGACTAGATCTTGGAGACAGAGCCAGAAAAGGGGTCACGGTCGACTCCTATCAAAGACTATCTACAATGAGGAGTTCTTACTGAACGGAGGAATGAAAAACGATAGATCCTCCTCAAAGCTTCACTCTAAATCATCCAAGAAGAAGTCATGTGTAGAAAGGAGTTTATCCATTCCTATGCCTCGATGTATCGCCCATGATGAAATCAAACAAATCTTCATAGAAGTTCATGAAGAAAAAGGCAGCGATCACACCGAAGGGCAAACCCTGACAAAGAAAATACTCCATTATGGGTATTACTGGCCAACTATCAATCGAGATGCAACTGATCATGCTAGACAATGTGACGAGTGTAAGATGTTTGCAAAAATTTCGAGAGCCCCGCTGATGGAAATTACTCAAATGGCTAATCCATAGCCATTTGGCACTTAGAGGCATCGACATCATCATCTTCTTGCCAATCCTAAAGGTGGTGCGAAATACATCATCGTAGCGGTTGATTACTTCACCAAATGGGTAGATGTAGAACTTTTAACCAATACCAAGACTTAGAAAATAATCAACTTCACTGTCCAGTACGTCATCTGTCATTATGACCATCCACAAACCGTTATAACCGATCATGAAGCTAAATTCAACAATGCTAAATTTGAAAACTTCTACCATCGGCATCATATTGAAAAGAGATTTGCGGTATTTGCTCGCCCTCAAGCAAATGGACAAGTTAAAGCTGTGAACAAAATCATAAAGTCTATTCTGAAGGGAGGTTTGGAAAAGGCTATAGGTAAATGGGAGAATGAGCTCCCAATAGCTTTATGGGATTGCAGAACTACCCGAGAGTTCGCGACTGGCCATACTCCGTTCGCCCTACTTACGGCTCCGAGGCCATCATCTAAGTAGAACTTGAAGTCCCTCTCATTGAGTGGTTGATTACAACCAATATTTCAAAAAATAAAATAAAAAAGGAATTGCAATCGAATTGCAATTAAACTAAAAGGAATTGGTGATGACTCACAAACATATAAAACACATCCGGGAGCCAATGGCAAAAACATGTACCTGAACATGCATGTGTATATTCAAAAAAAATTCGACTTCTTGAAATCAACAGAAATTGAATTTTCACTTAAGGTTATTAAGAAAAGACTGGATTAGATAGCCGAAGCCTACTAGTCCTGTAGAACCGGATACAGATGACCACTGATGAACTACAATCCTGAATTTATACTATTGGGAATCGACCAAGCGTCATGGCGATTGAAGAAGGATACGACACTTTGGGAGGATAAAATTGAAGGATAATGAGTATTCAGGTAACATGATGGATTTCTTTCTAGAGACTCTAAGTTGCTTCGATTCAAGGCACGTCACGTATGCAACAAGATGTACTTTAGGGGGCAAATGTTACCCGGCTACTTGGCCCGGCTACAAAGCGATAGTTGCAGAAGTTATAGTTAGCACTAGACAAGATTCTGGCCAAGAAGAGATTGGAGATATAAGGGTTTGATGCAATTGATATGGTTCGGCATGTATGCATGGCTCGGTGAACTCAAGTTGCTTGCTTTGGGCAAACGTACCTTGTTCTTGGGCTTGTGCGGGGAGTCCAACCTATCTTCGTCTATAAATAGAGGGGTAGTGGCAAAGTTGAAGGGACCTTTTTTGGAGAACACTGGGGAGACTGCCATTTTCAAGACTCATTCCTTTTCAGTTAGAACTTGTATTCAAGTTGTTGGTGTACGGATTGTATCTGTATTCAATTATTTGAAAAAGCAATAAAGATTAAACTCAAAGTGGACGTAGGCAGTTACGTCGAACCACTATAAATCTGGTGTTCTAGTTTCTGCAGTTAAATTTGCATACATTCCTCTATTTTAATTTTCTGTCTTCATTAATCTCTCTACACAAATCTCTCTTAGGGTGTTAGTGACCAATTTGGTGCTAACAGTACGCCAAGTGGATTTTTTATCATTGATAAAATTTATGTTTGTTAAGAATTACACCAAAATTGATTCAAAACTATTCTAAATTCAAAACTTTTTATAAAGCAAAGATGTTCAATCTCATATGGCTCTTTTTATGCAGCGTGATTAATTTTGGAAAATTATTGATTCTTATATAAGATGGACTTTATATAAGTATAAGGTGATTTTGAAGCCTATTGATTTTGGAAAGTACTCGATCTGAAAATGAAATCTTGTATATAATGGAATTTATATAAGTGTGATATTTGAAGTTATGATTTTGAAAGGATACTATATATGGTATGATATATTTTGAAGTAAAAGGTCTGGAGAAGTACCCTTCGCGAAGAAGTATAGTATGATATGCTTCGACCCAGAAGAACTTGGGCAATCCAGGAATGGATTCGACCGAAAAAACCCTAATATACTTGGGTGAATTCAGAAAAGGATTCGAACCGATATGGTTATCCGGACTTAAACTCATGAGTTCCTCGATTTTTTTCAGGGTAGATGGTTCTTTAGTTTACCCAATGGAGGCGCTTTCAATCCTGAGATCTGTTGTTTATGGATCTTCCGGGAAGGAAGTGCATCCCTTGCGTAAATCATTAAATCAACAGCGTACCACTGCAGTAGGGGTCGATGGTCCCTTGTTTACGAAATGGCTATGATATTTTTCTGGAATCCGAAAGGTGGAAGGATCTTCTAGAAAGTTTTGTGTCCATTGCGTAAACACTGGATCAGCAGCGGACCACTGCTATCGTAACATCATCATTTGACATCAGATTTTGAGCGGTACTCTTCATATCTGTTTTTAAGTATTTTCACTAGATGATGAAACATGTCTACTAAGTACTTGGAGAATTCTAGCCTTGCACCTGATCAACGCATGGCCAGAGTCTATAAGAACGAGGATAAACTTGTTAAGACATCGAGTTATAAATGTATTTTTATAAAGTACTATATAAAGGATATTTTGGTCATTTTTTTTCTTTTCTAAATACTTTAAAATGTTTAAAATATTGCATATTTATGTACAAAATGGTTTAATAGTTAATTATTAGTGTTGTGAATATCATGAGAAATTATTAATTCAATAAAACATATTAGAAGTTAATGATTATTAATTTATTAATAATGTTTGAAAAGTATTTTGAGATTAAACTAATAAATTTATAAATAATGGATTTAAGGTTTTCAATAACTCCCTTTCAAATATAAGTAATGATGTAAATAATTATTTTCAAATAGTTTACATATATTTATAAAGATGTTATTTAAAATATTTAAATGGTATTTATAAATGAAGCAAGAAATTTTACAAATGCATTTTTCTTTAAGTATTAAAGTATTGAACCTGATTGATTTGCAAATGAAGTTTACAAATGAATATTTCAAATAAAATTTATACAATTGGTATTTGTCATTTGTAAATTAAAAGATAATGAAAATTTGGAAGACGTAAATTATTGAATATTTTGCTAACTTAAATAAGGTAATTTATATAACATTTAATTACATTCTAAAAACAAATATGAAACTTGCCTGAAATATTATAAAAAAAAGTAGAAATGTTAAATAAGAATATGTAATAGGATATTATACAAGTAAAATCTTAATAACAAAAGTGCTTCAAAATGAACATATATTCAAGAATAAACAACTAAGATGTGCAGTAAATGTTATAAACATAAGTAAATGTTTTGAAATGCTAATAATTTGATTGAATAGTAAAAAGTGAATATTATCTAAGAAAATGATTATAAACGTAAGAAATGACAGAAATGATTCATTGATGAATATTAATATTAAACTGGAAATCAAGGTTATAGATAAATAATAAATGTGAAATAAACTGCAACGAAATGTAGGTAATACTAAATAATGAATTCATTGGTTATTTTAAATATTGAATGGAAAAATTTGTGTAAGTAATGAAGGTAATTTAATAAAAGATAATTATTGTATGAATGGATGAAAATAAATGGAAAGTAAATGAAAAAAAAGAAATCAATTGAATAAACTTAAATAACATGTAAATTCTGTATTGTTTGGCTAACGAGAAGTTTGGAAAATGATACTTCAAATTGTGTAAGGATGTATGAATAATCTATTAAGCAATTATCTAAGGCTGTTGAGCGTAGGGTCCGCATAGTAGTTTATTTATCACCCTTGTACAATGAAAGTGTTTGAACCTAAACAAACCATGAGATTGATCGCTATTGATGTATGATAGTTTCCTTTACTGCATATGATGTTCGTACTATTTTGTTTGCATATGTTTTATGTTTATTTGCTTTTGTTACTAGTTGAAACAACTAAAATATTATTCTTTTATATAATTTTAACTCTTTGGATTACATAAGTGAAATACAGGTTTATGGAAGCAATAGCTATTGCTTTTGGTTTCATAAATAAAGTTTGTTTGCTCGACAAATAGGTACGTTCTCGGATTACGGTTTTGCAACGATATTTTATTGTTTTCCCCATGGTTTGGGATGTTTAATTTTTTGAAATATGATATATATATATATATATATATTGTAATTATTGATATTATTATTTTTCTGGACTTAACCACGCAAAGGAGACTCTGCTGAAATTTTTCATGAATTTAGGACTTAGAAATTTTTTGTGAAAGTGAGAATATTTTCAAACTTTTATTAGACTTGAATATGAAATATTTAATTATTTATAAATTGATTATTCTGAAAAAATAAATATTAGTTTCTTTATCCTTTCTTGTTTCTTTTCGAGGACGAAAAGTTTTTGAGTGGGGGAGAGTGTAACGACTCGTAAATTCGAACAATTTTTAAAAGAAATATTAATTATAATTGTTGAATAGAATTTGGTTAGGAATAAAAATTTGATGTTTTATTTATGTGATTTATTGATATGAACTGGAACGAATTAAATAACAAATTTCGATAAGTTATATAAGGATGATAACATAGGTTTGAATGTAGTATTAAATAAGAATTGGATGCGTAGTTAATGGCATGAATTGGATAATAAAGTAAATTGTAAGCAATGATAAAATGTAAATTTATTTAAGGAAAATAAAATGCGTGATTTAAATGGTAACATACCAAGTTGATTTCAAATAACAGAATGAGGTAAAACAATTAATTGGTAAGTGATGGATGTTAATTGTTAACGCAATGAACGTTACAACCGTTTAATAACGACAATAGAAGTTACAAATACGTTAGTAATAATAAATTAGAAATTTAAAACCACCATTTAATTTGAATATATATATTGAATTGATTGGCATTTAACCTTTTAAATATGATAAGGGGAAGTAAATTAATATTGCATTAATTGATATTACATCTTCTAATTAAGATAAAGTGTAACGATTCATAACTTTTAACAACTTTAAAATGACAGTATTTTGAATTCAAATAAAAATTAAATTTTAATTTTTTTTGAATTTGTGATGTTGAGTATTATATTTGACCAAATTTAATAGAATAAAATTTCTTTGTGAAATTTCAAATTTTTGTCAAACTTAGTCAAAGTTTGACTTTTAGTTGGAAAAATTAAATTTGAATTTTAAAATTTTATTCTTTTTATATGATACTAGACTGAATTCTAATCTCCTCTCCATTTTTCGTTTCATCAAAATCAAATTCCTTTTGCTCTAAAAATATAAATTACTGTGAAAAATTGACATAAATTTACAGTGTATATTTGTGTTCTTTTTTTGGCTATGTCTTATTGGGTTTGTTTTAGACTAATGGGCTCCTTAGTAAACCAAAAGACCCTAGGAACCCTAATATTCACATGCACGTGTTGTTTTATATGCCACAAATTGTATATTATGTTGATTTGATTAATTGTCATATATGTATGTTAAATATGTCACATATGATATGTTAGATAATGTGTTATGTTAGGAAAAAATTTATATATGCCATTTAATTGAAATATGTCACATATGATATGTTAGAAATGTGTTATGTTAGGAAAAAATTTATATATGCCATGTTGAAATATATCACATATGCCATGTTGAAAGAAAAGTATTATGTTAATAAAATCATATGTTACACATGCTATGTTAATAATATGTTACCTACGCTATGTGGAAATAAAGTGTTATGTTTGGGAAAAAAATGATATACCATGTTATTTTATTGTAAATCACCTTGCAAGTTCCTTATATGTATGTCATGTTATATATTTATATGTTATGTTAGTGTATGACATGTTAGAATTTGAATATTCATTTATGCTGCTTATGATATGTGACACATGTGATATGTTAGTTATGCATGTGTATGTATTAAATTGTTAATTATGCATGCATGTTGGTCATTGACTTTGTGTTGAAATGATATATACCCGATATAAAATCACTTAGGGTTTAATAAATTTATTTAGAAATAAATTTGGAATATTGTAAGTGTAACGACCCACTATTTTGGACTATTCAAATCGACAACAAAACCACACATGTCGGACTTGAATAATTCAAAACAATAGATTGTAAATAAATTTGGAGCAAATAAAATCAATCACAGAATCACAGACACAAAATATCAGAATAACTCGCAGTGGAAATAAAATACATAGTAGTTCATGAAGCTACTACAATACATAGTCTCAAATCAAATACATAATACCAGAGTCTGAAAGCAAATACAACTGGAAATCCAAATACATAAGTTCACTAATACATAAATAAGACTGAATGGAAATAACTGAAATAGAAATAGTTAGACAGCTAGATAGATAGATAAGTCTCCAGAAATCTCTAGCTCCAAAGATGAATCCAAAGATGAATCTCAGGCTGGCCCGAGCATAAAGCAAAACACAAAACACTCGAGTCAGAATATACATACTTATAAAATGTAAATCAACTCAAGTGAACTGCAATAGAAATGCATCAATAACTTAAAGGATGCTTGGGATCGCCCATCCTTTAAGGATCCGATAAACTATCTACTATGTAGTAATATACGCTATTATAATAATGTCTAAAGTAAAGTAAACTATTTAAAAATAGCGTTAAGGCTTTACATTTTCCACCTTAACACATTTTTAGGTATGCCAATAGTCTATACAGTACCGTAATACTCCATAAACTAGAGCTACCAGAGGATACTCCATCGGTATGACACAAATCAAACTCGTAGTAAAGCACGCTAGGGTAGGTGACACAGCACAACTAGGCAATGCTAGGTTAGATATACCAATTACACTTCCGGGCCGGTGGTAACGTAGAGCCGCAGCAATCGCCCACCTTGAGCCACACTCCCGAATCAAGGGTTGCACCCAACCAATCACAAAGTAATAGAATGGTATACGATGGAATGTGTCCGATAAGAGGAGCTACCTCATTAGACCGTCAATTGCTCCTGTTTTAGCCACCTTATGCCAACTCACGGGAGTTGGGTCCACGTTTATACCTCAAAATAGAATCATCGCCACCATCCTACTTCATTCTGGAATCTCCACCGCGTACACAGTTATTAAAGTGGTTTTCGGTATCGACAGAGAGTATGTCCATATCCGATCCCGGTCTCTTCAACAACCAATCATTATTATAACCCGTGATTATAAATTTCAAAATGGTTTATATTTCAAATCAAAACATATTCATTTTAAACCATTTAAATTCGATGTCAATATCTTTCAAAAATAATATTCATTTCCAATGTTGTAACATTTCCAAATTCATTCACTTAGTTGTAACATTTTGAAAACATCATATTTTTAGCAATCATAGCACTTTGAAAATGTGACAATTTATATAGTAGCATTTCGAAAATGTTACATTGTTAGAAACAGTAGCACTTTAAAAACATAACCTTAAAACTATAGCATTTTGAAAATGCTACCAATTCTTTTATAATTTCAATTATAACATATTTAAAACATCATATCTTATATTTTTACCATAGTTATTATTTGAGATCTATTTTGCTTTTCAAACTTATTTATTTGGATATTAATTATACTATGATTTCAGTTACATAAAATTTATCACTAAAATATCCAATTAAAACTGTATTTTCTCATATTAGGTTAAAAATACATTTTTAAACCATTTATTAACTTATAAAACTTTAACTTATAGAAAAAGTCAATATATATTTTAAATCATTTAAATCAAATTTTAAATTAAAATTTCATAATTTAAAAATTCCAAATACTTAAAATTTTCCAGAAAATATTTATATTTCAAAATTAACCACGGGTCCGTATAATATTTTCTAACCTAGGTCAAGTGATACGGATATATATCATTTCAATCCGAAATATAAAATCCCAAGTCAAATAAAAATCGCTCGAGCCTATCATTTCAGCTCATAACGGCATTTCCCTATTCTAAAGTCCGTTCGGGTATGTATCATTTCAACCCATAATGAGGGAACTTGCAGTGTGAGAAACAGAAATATAAAATAAACAGTATAGCATAGCATTTCATGTCAAGTGATGAAACAGGTATAGCATCAGGTTATAACATCATATAATATCATATCAGGTGATGAAACAGTTATATAATCAGGTTATAACATCATATAATATCATATCACAGGCATATATGAAACTACTATCAACATGGCATATCACTATTACAATTCACAAGTTATCGATTCACTAGTTTATAAGTACGAAGTCGAGAGTGATAAACTCACCTTCTAAAGCTAGAGACGACAATTCAAAACACATAATCAAACTCCGAAAAGCACGACAAAGCACGAACTATATTTGAGTGGATGAAGAGCAAGGATTTAAATCTTGCAAACAAATAAATACAAACATATATAAGTATAAAATTATGCAAAAGAATTAGATCAAACAAAGCAAAACAATGCACAAATGACTAGACCAAGTCAAGTGGGCTCAACCACTTTCAAAGTAGGCTAGACCATCATCAAAATTGGCTGGGCCACTTTGTTTTAGAGGCAAGCATGCTCGGCTATGGGTGACAAAAAGGCACGGCATAGGATAGGTGAAAGGATGGCATAGCAAAAGGCATGTGGAAGTCAAAGAGTCAAGGCAAGTGAAGGGTCAAGTGCACATTTGGTTCGGCCCTATGACTAACATGGCTCGGCCTATGGTGTTTTGGGCTTGGTCATATGGTGCTATGGGTCAAGGCACATGAATTGAAGGCTTTGGCAAGGAGATGGTCACGGCCAAGCAAGTGGATATGGTGGAATAGGTAGTGGCCGAAGCTAGGAAAGAGGAAGTGGTGATCATATAGGCTTGGCTAGGGTTTGGTGACGGGATTTGATCATGGAAGTCACGGCATGGGTAGGGGATGATGATGAGGAGTGGTGGCCGGTCATGGTTGATGGATTGGTGGAGGAGATGGTCGGCATAAGGGGAGGAGATGGCCGAACTTGCTTGAAAACATAAGAGAAAGAAAATGGAAAAAAGGGAGAAAGAAGAAATGACTTACTGTAAAAAGTTTTGTTCAGGAAATGAAAAATGAGAAAGAGGAGAAGGAGGAAATGTTTTGTACGGCTATAGGAAATGGAAAGGCACCTTATCACTTTAAAAAGGCAAAGACATGTCTCTTAGAATTTCCTAAGCCCATTAGCCAAGCCCAAATCAAAAACAAGCTCAACAACCCAATAGAAAATCAAAGCCCAAACCAAAATAAAATAGAAAATAAACATAGAAAAAAACAGACAATAGAATACTGAAAATAATTACGTGTAAAACACAAAAATTTATCAGATTTAAAAAGTATAAAACAGAATTTGACGAAACAAAAAGCAGAACGAATATCAGAATCAAATTAAGCTTAAAAGAAAACGATTGGAAATTTAAAATTCAAATTTAAATATTTCAACTAAAAGTCAAAGTTTCATCAAAGTTGACCAAAATATAGAATTTCAGAAAAATCATTAGTTTATTATATTTGGAAAATAAATTATAAACAAAATCCAAAAATACATTGGAAAATTCCAAATTTTCAATTTTTAAATGATTTAAAATCAAAGTTTCAAATAAATTCAATTAAAATATTTGTTAAAATTACGGGTTGTTACACTCACCCCCACTCAAAGCTTTTCGTGCTCGAAAAGGAGCGAGACACAAAAACAAAGAAAGAGAGAATAAGATAGAATAATGAATAGTACCTGAAACAAACAATTCCGGATTCGAAGCACGCATGCTCTCCTCCGTCTCCCAGGTACGATCCTGATCATCAGTACTCCACTGCACTTTGACCTGGTTGACAGATTTCCTTCTCAGCTACTTCGTACCTCTATCGACAATACGAAGTGGCTTCCTCTCGATAGTAAGGTTTGGCTCAATATCCAAACTCTTGAAAGCAGAAGGCTGGACAATAAGGGATGGATCATGAAGATATCGACGAAGATGCGAAACATGGAATACATTATGCACTCCAGAAAACTTCTCAGGCAAATCCAGGCGATAAGCTAAAGAACCAATCCTCTCTAAGATGCGGAAAGGACCAATGAACCTAGGAGCAAGCTTCCCTCTATGACCAATCCAAATAACATTCCTTAAGGGAGAGACCTTAAGGAAAACCAGATCACCAACAGCAAACTCCAAACTCCTCCTACGTCGATCAGCGTACTTCTTCTACCTATCCTGAACACTCCTCATCTTCCTCTTAATCTCCTCAGCTCTATCAGAAGCCTCCAGAATCATATCAGGACCAAGGACCAAACGATTACCGGATTCAATCCAGCATGATGGAGATCTGCAAGGTCGTCCGTAAAGAGCAACAAACGGAGACATTGCAATACTAGCCTGAATTCAAAAGATGAAATGAGATAGATAAAGGTTTAAGATAAGATTAAGATAGAAGATTTGAGATTATACCTGATAACTGTTATTATAGGTGAATTCGACAAGATGAAGATGATCTTCCCAAGATCCTCCATAATCAAGAACACAAGCACGAAGAAGATCCTCTAGAGTCTGATTCACTCTTTCCGTTTGACCGCCGGTCTGTGGATGGTAAGCAGTGCTCAGATTCAGATGAGTACCCAAAGATTCTTGAAAAGCTTTCCAAAACCGGCTGGTAAAGATGGGATCTCGATCACAAACAATACTGACAGGAACACCATGGAGACGGACAATCTCCCTCATATAAATCTCAGCTAAACTCGAAGCAGAACGGGTAGACTTGACCGGAATGAAATGAGCAGACTTGGTCAATCTATCCACAATAACCCAAATACTCTCATTACCCCTCCTAGTCCTCGGTAATCCATCAATAAAATCTATAGAAACCTGTTCCCATTTCCAATTGGGAACCTCGAGGGGCTGCAACAAACTAGGGGTCTTCTAATGATCTGCCTTGACTTGCTGACAAGTCGCACACCTACTAACAAAAATGGAGATATCACGCTTCATACCTCTCCACCAATACAACTTCTTCATATCTTGATACATCTTCGACACACCCGGATGAATAGAAAGTCAAGATTGATGATTTTCCCGAAGTAACTCTTATCTCAATCCATCGACATTCGGGACACAAATCCGTATATCAATATTCAAAATCCCTCTATCATCGATCTGAGCTCCACTAACATCAAGACTACTACCACTAACTCTGCTACGAACATTCTCCTTGATAAAAGCCTAAGCATCCGATCCTCATCCTGCTTAGCAATGATACGATCCAAAAGAGGAGAAGAAACAACAAGCTGACACAACATCGCCTTCTTCCGACTCAAAGCATCGGCCACAACATTAGCTTTTCCAGGGGTATAGTTGATGTCGAGGTCATAAGAAGCAAGGAACTCTAGCCACCTAACTTGTCTCTGATTCAAATCCTTCTGGGTGAAAATATATCTCAAAGACTGATGATCCGTAAAAAGCTCAAACTTAGTTCCCAAAAGATGATGCCTCCAAAGCTTCAAAGCAAAAACCACAGCAAGCAATTACAAATCATGAGCATCATAATTGGCTTCATGGATCTTCAACTGACAACTGACATAAGCAATGACCTTCCTATCCTACATCAGAACAGCTCCCAAACCTTCACGACTAGCATCAGTATATACCGTTAACCCCTCATTTCCATTTGGAACGGTAAGAATTGGTGCAGAAGTAAGCCTGTGCTTTAACTCATTGAATGCAGCTTCACACTTATCATTCCATATAAACTTAGCATTCTTTCGAGTCAAAGCAGTGAGAGGTGCAGCAATCCAAGCAAAATTCTCAATGAATCTCCGATAATAACCGGCAAGGCCCAGAAAGCTACGGATATCAGATGGAGTCCTGGGAGTTTCCCTATCCTGAAATAGCATAGGGAAAAATAAGAACTACACAGAAAGATAGAATAATTAGATTACAAAAGAAAGATGAGAAAAGGTAGACTTACATTGATCGCAACGATCTTAACTGGATCAACAGAAACTCCATTACTAGAAACAATATGTCCAAGAAATCGGACTTCATCCTTCCAGAAATGGCATTTAGAGAATTTAGCTTTCAATTGGTGACTCCTAAGAGTCTCCAAAACAGAATTCAAATGGACCTTATGCTCCTCCTCTGACTTAGAGAAGACAAGAATATCATCGACGAAGACAAGAACAAATTTTTTAAGAACATCACGAAAAACACGATTCATCATATCAACAAAGAAAGCTGGGGCATTAGTCAAACCAAAAGGCATAACTAACCATTCATAGAAACCATTCTCGGTACGGAAAGCAGTCTTAGGAATACTTTCCTCAGCAACTATGAGCTGGTGGAAACCTGTGGCAAGATCAAGCTGAGAGAATACAGTAGCTCCATAAAGCTGATCGAACATATCATTGATACGAGACATAGGATATCTGTTTTTCATAGTGAGCTTGTTCAGTTCCCTATAATCAACACACATCCTCAAAGAACCATCAGACTTAGTGACGAAAACCACTACTGCTCCCCATTCGGAATGACTAGGTCTGATCAGACCCTTGGAGAACAAGTCCTCAATTTGTTTCCTCAACTCAACCTTCTCGCGAGGTGCCATTCTTCTGGGAGAAAGAACTACAGGTCAAGCTCTAGGAATAAGATCAATACAGAAATCAATTTCCCGCTTATGAGGTAAAGAAGAGACTTCACCAAAAACATCGGGATAGAGCTGAACCACAGGAGTTGAATCAAGATCACCAGGAGAAGAATCCAGAGAATAAATAAAACTGCCAGCATAATCCTGAGGCATACAGCACTGAATCACTAAAGGGTTACACCGATCATCAACAAGAAAAACAGTTCGGGTTTTACAAGAGATAACGGCTTCATGCCTCTTCAACCAATCACCTGCAAGCGATATATCAAAAGCATCAAAACCCAGAACATAGAAATCACCAGAAAATCGATGGCCAGAATAGAAGAGTTTCACTCTTCTACAAATCCTACTAAGGTTCGCGGGACCCCCAATAGGATTGGTAACACACAAAGGTATAGAAGCAAACTCAGGGGAAAGGAGATGATCAAACTTATCACAAAGATCCAAGGAAATAAAACTATGCGAAGCTCCAGTATCAAATAAAACACGAACAGGAAAATTAAACAGAGAAAAGGTGCCCTGGAGAGTACCTTGGGTATCACTAGGAACAGGTGGAGTAGGCGGAGCATGAGTGGAAGATGTCATGGCAAAGACTCCAAATGTCTTGCCCTTCTGAGACAAGGGACAATCCTAATCGAAGAATTCTATTAAACATGGTGGATTCGAAAGGAATGAAGTTAAGAAAATGGGATTTTAAAACAAGAAAATTTTATATCCAAAATAATCTTTTAAAATCCTTTAAAATCATTGAAAATCATTTTATACTTAAATACGTTCTCTCACAAAGAAATGATTCTAAGATTGATTTCACTTATACTAGGGTATTTCTACCCTATCTCTAATGAGTTTTTGCTCCGTAGGCTAAGGTTTGCCTAAAACCAAAGCTCTGATACCAAATGTAACGACCCACTATTTTGGACTATTCAAATCGACAATAAAACCACATATATCGGACTTGAATAATTCAAAACAATAGATTGTAAATAAATTTGGAGCAAATAAAATCAATCACAGAATCACAGACATAGAATATCAGAATAACTCGCAGCGGAAATAAAATACATAGTAGTTCATGAAGCTACTACAATACATAGTCTCAAAACAAATACATAATACCAGAGTCTGAAAGCAAATACAACTGGAAATCCAAATACATAAGTTCACTAATACATAAATAAGACTTAATGGAAATAACGGAAATAGAAATAGTTAGACAACTAGATAGATAGATAAGTCTCCAGAAATCTCTAGCTACAGAGATGAATCCAAAGATGAATCTCAGGCTGACCCGAGCGTAAAGCAAAACACAAATCACTCGAGTCAGGACATACATACTTATAAAATGTAAATTAACTCAAGTGAACTGCAATAGAAATGCATCAATAACTTAAAGGATGCTTGGGATCGCCCATCCTTTAAGGAGCCGTTAAACTATCTACTATGTAGTAATATACGCTATTATAATAATGTCTAAAGTAAAGCAAACTATTTAAAAATAGCGTTAAGGCTTTACATTTTCAATCTTAACACATTTTAAGGTATGCCAATAGTCTATACAGTACCGTAATACTCCGTAAACTGGAACTACCAGAGGATACTCCATAGGTACGACACAAATCAAACTCGTAGTAAAGCATGCTAGGGTAGGTGACATGGCACAACTAGGCAATGCCAGGGTAGATATACCAATTACACTTCCGGGCCGGTGGCAACGCAGAGCCGCAGCAATCGCCCACCTCGAGCCACACTCCCGAATCAAGGGGTGCACCCAATCAATCACCAAGTAATAGAATGGTATACGATGGAATGTGTCCGATAAGAGGAGCTACCTCATTAGCCCGTCAATTTCTCCTATTTTGGCCACCTTATGCCAACTCACGGGAGTTGGGTCCACGTTTATACCTCAAAATAGAATCGTCGCCACCATCCTACTTCATTCTGGAATCTCCACTGCGTACACAGTTATTAAAGTGGTTTTCGGTATCGATAGAGAGTATGTCCATATCCGATCCCGGTCTCTTCAATAACCAATCATTATTATAACCCGTGGTTATAAATTTCAAAATGGTATATATTACAAATCAAAACATATTCATTTTAAACCATTTAAATTTGATGTCAATATCTTTCAAAATAATATTCATTTCCATTGTTGAAACATTTCCAAATTCATTCACTTAGTTGTAACATTTTGAAAACATCATATTTTTAGCAATCGTAGCACTTTGAAAATGTGACAATTTATATAGTAACATTTCGAAAATGTTACATTGTTAGAAACAGTAGCACTTTAAAAACATAACCTTAAAACTATAACATTTTGAAAATGCTACCAATTCTTTTATAATTTCAATTATAACATATTTAAAACATCATATCTTATATTTTTACCATAGTTATTATATAAGATCTATTTTACTTTCCAGACTTATTTATTTGGATATTAATTAAACTATGATTTCAGTTAAATAAAATTTATCACTAAAATATCCAATTAAAACTGTATTTTCTCACATTAGGTTAAAAATACATTTTTAAACCATTTATTAACTTATAAAACTTTAACTTATAGAAAGTCAATATATATATTTTAAATCATTTAAATCAAATTTTAAATTAAAATTTCATAATTTAAAAATTCCAAATACTTAAAATTTTCCAGAAAATATTTATATTTCAAAATTAACCACGGGTCCGTATAATATTTTCTAACCTAGGTCAAGTGATACGGATATATATCATTTCAATCCGAAATATAAAATCCCAAGTCAAATAAAAATCGCTCGAGCCTATCATTTCAGCTCATAACGACTTTTCCCTATTCTAAAGTCCGTTCGGGTATGTATCATTTCAACCCATAATGAGGGAACTTGCAGTGTGAGAAACAGAAATATAAAATAAACAGTATAGCACAGCATTTCATGTCAAGTGATGAAACAGGTATAGCATCAGGTTATAACATCATATAATATCATATCAGGTGATGAAACAGTTATATAATCAGGTTATAACATCATATAATATCATATCACATGCATATATGAAACTACTATCAACATGGCATATCACTATTACAATTCACAAGTTATCGATTCACTAGTTTATAAGTACGAAGTCGAGAGTGATAAACTCACCTTCTAAAGCTAGAGACGACAATTCAAAACACATAATCAAACTCCGAAAAGCACGACAAAGCACGAACTAGATTTGAGTGGATGAAGAGCCAAGATTTAAATCTTGCAAACAAATAAATACAAACATATATAAGTATAAAATTATGCAAAAGAATTAGATCAAACAAAGCAAAACAATGCACAAATGACTACACCAAGTCAAGTGGGCTCAGCCACTTTCAAAGTAGGCTAGACCATCATCAAAATTGGCTGGGCCACTTTGTTTTAGAGGCAAGCATGCTCGGCTATGGGTGACAAAAAGGCACGGCATAGGGTAGGTGAAAGGATGGCATAGCAAAAGGCATGTGGAAGTCAAATAGTCAAGGCAAGTGAAGGGTCAAGTGCACAATTGGTTCGGCCCTATGACTAACATGGCTCGGCCTATGGTGTTTTGGGCTTGGTCATATGGTGCTATGGGTCACGGCATATGAATTGAAGGCTTTGGCAAGGAGATGGTCACGACCAAGAAAGTGGATATGGTGGAATAGGTAGTGGCCGAAGCTAGGAAAGAGGAAGTGGTGATCATATAGGCTCGGCTAGGGTTTGGTGATGGTTTTGGTGATGGGATTTAATCATGGAAGTCACGGCATGGGTAGGGGATGATGATGAGGAGTGATGGCCGGTCATGGTTGATGGATTGGTGGAGGAGATGGTCAGCATAAGGGGAGGAGATGGTCGAACTTGCTTGAAAACAAAAGAGAAAGAAAATGGAAAAGAGGGAGAAAGAAGAAATGACTTATTGTAAAAAGTTTTGTTCAGGAAATGAAAAATGAGAAAGAGGAGAAGGAGGAAATGTTTTGTACGGCTATAGGAAATGGAAAGGAACCTATTCACTTTAAAAAGGCAAACACGTCTCTTAGAATTTCCTAAGCCCATTAGCCAAGCCCAAATCAAAAACAAGCTCAACAACCTAATAGAAAATCAAATCCCAAACCAAAATAAAATATAAAATAAACATAGAAAAAAATAGACAATAGAATACTGAAAATAATTACGTGTAAAACACTAAAATTTATCAGATTTAAAAAGTATAAAACAGAATTTGACGAAACGAAAAGCAGAACGAATATCAGAATCAAATTCATCTTTAAAGAAAAAGAATGGAAATTTAAAATTCAAAATTAAAAATTTCAACTGAAAGTCAAAGTTTGACCAAAGTTGACCAACATATAGAATTTAAGAAAAATCTATTTTTTATTATATTTGGAAAATAAATTATAAAAAAAATCCAAAAATACATTGGAAAATTCCAAATTTTCAATTTTTAAATGATTTAAAATCAAAGTTTCAAATAAATTCAATTAAAATATTTGTTAAAATTACGGCTTGTTACAGTAAGTTTAAATTTATGTTTGAACTTGAAATTATGAAATTGAAATTTAATTGATTTAGTGAAAGTTTTAATTGGATTTTTAGATTTAAACTTGTTGTTTGATTTTAACTTAATAGATTTTAATGGAAAGGTTTAAGTTAATCCTAAATTTGATTTGATTTGATCAATTAATTTAAAATTTATGTAGAGATAGGATGGATTCAATTTAAAGATTTAATTAACATAATGGTATAAAATTTCATGCTAAACTTTAAAAGGTTTAATTGATTTGTCAAAAAAAATTGACATATGAAATATATGAATTTGGAATTTCTAAGTAATTGATTTTAAAAGTAAATGTTGAAATTTAAAGAATTTGATTAGAATGATGAAACTGGATAATTGGACTTAATTGAGGTAAATAGTTTAAATGAGAAATTTAAACCGTTAAACCTTAAGTTGATGTGAAAGTTGAAACCTGAATTTAATTAAGTCGGGATTGGAAATGTTGATATATGGTTTGGTTTGGATTATGGAATGTGAAATAGCTTTAAGTGAAAAATTGAAATCTAAAGTTAAATTTAATAATGAATCGATTGGAAACGAACATGAAAATCAGTATTTGAACTGAACCGATTTGTAGTGTGGAAGATGATGTTTGTTTAAACCTGAGCATTTCACTTATAGACTTATCTGTACGTTTCAATTGAGTTAACTTACTTACATAAGAATGTTAGTCCTGACTCGAGTGTTTTTGTTTTACTTTACGCTCGTGTCAGACCGAGTATTTTAGTTTAGCGAAGACACTTATTTCTGAAGACGAAGACAGAGTCGAGGACCGTATCTACTACTATTATAGCAATTGTCTATTCTGCCTGGAAAAAAATGTAAATTCTGATTTTGTTGAAAAATAGCTTCATGAACTGTTTATGTATTTATTTTGTGTATTATATTTTATCCTTCCGCTGCGAGATTCTGTATTTTGTTCTTTTGAATCTTATTTCATTTGAAAAATCTTATTAATAATCTGTCTTTCGAATAGTTTGAGTTAGATATGTGTGGTTTATTATCGACTTAAACTGTCCAAAAAGACGGGTTGTTATAGTACCTTTCGATGTAGTTGAAAGGTTGATCTTTCTTTCAGTTAATCCTTTCAAAATAATTGGGCTGTGACTCCGCTGGAACCACCTTTCAAAGTAATTCAGGTGGCTTAAGGTTGGGACCTAATGGTTTTGGAGATAGGTTGAATTGAGTAGGCTTCGACCTCGTTGAAAGGGTAGGTTCCTTCTATGATATGGATTTAGACTAAAACTCTTAGGATATGTGTGAACTTGGGGGTTTCAACTCAGTCAAAAGGTTTCCTTTTTGACTAGATCGACAGTAGATTGATATAACTGTATGAAATAAGAGTTTCAGAATTGCTATATAACCGAGATTCTCACAATCTTTCTTTTTATTGAACAAAGATAGTCAAATTGACCAAATACCCAATTTGATTTGGGAATTAGGGTTTATAAGCATTTAGAAAATTCAAGTCAGAAGTGGAAGAAATCAGATCCCTTAAAACTGACCCCCTAGGGTCTTATTTATAGGTGCAGGTTGGAACCTTTCGACCTCAAGCCTTCGACACGGTCGAAAGGTCAACCTTCTTGCTTTTGTGAGTGTTTCCTGAATCTCAGCTTTCGATTTAGTCAAAAGGGTTATGGTTAATCTTCCGATGCCGCTGAAGGCTGGGCTTCCTTTTATCTTGTTTTGTTCCCTTCGAGTTCATCGGAAGGTATGTCGCTTGATCGTTTCTAACCCCATCAGAAGGTTCTGCTTGATACCTTTCGGCTTCGTTAAAAGGTGTGTAAATGTGCTCTTCACTTAGATGTTAATACGCCGTGCAAGTTGGCATGGGTGTTGCCCTTCGATGTTGTCGAAACATATTCTTCTTGGGTTTCGAATGAGTCCAAACACCTAATAAGCTTTGTTGTAAAGTGTCTCTCTTGGCTAGTGTGGAACCTCATCCTTTGGTGTTGCTGGATGCTTAGCCTTTCTTTCATAGATGAGGGTGGCTTTAACCAGTTTGAAAGGCTATCATGTGCTTTCGAAAGGGTTGTTTTTGCCGAATGCTCTTTTGATATTTGTAGATGAAGACGAAACCAATCGTTTCGAATGATTTAGTGCATGTGTAAAAGTATGCTACTTATTGACTTTGGAAGGTAGCCTTCGACCTTGTTGAAAGCTCTCTGCTTATTGACTTCGGAAAGTAGCCTTCATCCTCGTCGAAAGCTCTCTGCTTACTCTTGTTAAAATGTCCTCTTGATCTCTTTGAAAGGTTTTGCTGGCGCTATCATTTTCTTGTTGAAAGCTTTACCTTATGTTGAGATAAACCACCCTAATGCCTTCTGATCTTCATCAATTCTCTTGCCTCTTCTTTCATACTTTTATTCTTTAGAATATTTTATGGATAAAATTTTGCCCCCTAGTATGAAAGAAGCTTTTGTTCTTTAGGACAAAAACTCCAAAGAATTTCCTTCTTTGTTTCCTGCAAAACAGATAATAACTTTTGTCAGGATTATAACCTTACTGTGAGACCTTATTGGATAACCTTAAACTCATGAAACTATCATTCAAATATTATTTGATGATATTTTTTGAATAAAACATTATAAATAATATACGATCAAAGCCTTTTTCATTTGCTAATATTAGAGATGTGGAACAATGTCACCTAGTTAGTAGGTATCGGCTTAAATAAATGAACCTTTCATGAGAGCTATTACTCACTCCCAATCTCCCTTTCTTGAATTAAGTTTTCTTCAGCCGTTAGGTGTTTGTTTCTTGCTTTAGGTGGTTTTTACCTTGTGTCTCCACTATAACCCGTTTTCATCCCTTAACCTTTGATAAAAGCCCGTTTGACATTGAGAAATACTTGTATCAAATTCCAATTCAGAAGTTCAATGGAAAATTCACAAATCATTATAGAAATTCAATAAAGGGACTTAAATTCGTAAATTAGAAGTTCAATAAGAAACCATTATGAAAATCCTATAAAGGAATCAAGAACATGAAATCCACAAATTACCATACAAATAAATCGGGAAATTTAAAATCCTAAAAATCAGAAATTCAATAGGAAATCATCATAAAAATTCAATACAGAATCGAAGGATATGAAATTCACAAATCATCGTGAAAAATGACAAGGGAATTTAGAATTCACGAAATTAGAAATCCAATAAGAGATCATCCAAAAATTCAACAAGGAAATCAAAAATATGAAAACCACAAATCATCATAAAACCAATAAGGAAATCCTGAAATCACAAAATTTGAAATTCAATAGGAGATCCTTAAAAATCCAATAAGGGAACCAGGAATATGAAATCTACAAATCATCATAAAAATTGACTAGGGAATTTAGAATTCACAAAGGCAGAAATTTGATAAGAGAACATCATAAAAATCCATGAATACGAAATTCATAAATTATTCTAACAATCAATAAGGAAATTTAGAATTCACTAAATTAGAAAATCATCATAAAAAGGAACTAAAAATTCATAAATTCAGGAATGTAATCAGAAATTTGTTAGAATCTTATCTGCCAAATATACTGCCTGAAACTTTCTCTTGTACAAAGTCATGAATCCAATAAGAAATCTATAGATCATCATGGAAATTCAATAAAGAAGTCACGCCATCAAGAATTCATAAAAACTGGAAATCAAAAAGAAATTATTATGAAAATTCAATAAGGGGAATGAAATATGTGAAATCCACAAACATCCCAAAATTTAATGAGGAAACTTAGAATTCACGGAACCAGAAACTGAGTGAGAAGTCACTAAGAAAATCCAACAAGGAAATCAAGAATATGAAGCCAGTAAATCATCAAGTCAATATGGAAATTTTGGATTTACAAAACCCAATATGAAATCTTCATGAAAATTAACAAGGAACCTAAAAGTTCACGAAATCAATAGTTCAGCTAAAATCTTGTCAGGATCCCATTTGACAAATATACTATTTAAAAATTCATACAACATAAGCACAAAATCAAAAATCTGTCTAGTAATAGTAAATTTAGTAGGTTTAAGCAAAAAATTCCTAGACCTATAAGTCAGTAGTATTTTTGTTATATTGGAGCCTAGTAATTCGGTAAAGCCATGCAACCATTCGGAATAGCAATTCCATATTGTTACTTGGTTGTTCAGTAGTGCAATGGCCCAAATAATTCATAGTTATATACATATGATATACAGACTCTTCTATCCTAAGGGGTCACCCTATTTCTGAGGATTCAAGAGTGGTTTACTCAATCTATTCTTCGAATGGAGTCACTTTTATCTTTGTAGCAATCATTTATTATCTATCTCATTCCTTTAGCTCTTGTATAGATCTCTGCTTTCCATCTTATTCTAAGGATTTCTTTATCCATTTTCTTGTCTTGTGTCTACTTTCTGGATGCAAGTTCTTGACTTTATGTGAGAATTACCTTTCAGGTTTTGGACATACTGAAATTTATTATCTCATATTTGGTCCTTTCTGATTGTGATTTTGGATTCTTTATCTATTTCTGACTATGGCGTTGGACATCTTTATCCTTATGCCTTTGTCTATACCCATCTCTTGGGTTCTATCATTGTCTTAGATGGAGGATAGATTTGTTTCTTCGACCCTTTTCTCTTTTGGGCCCTGGCTTTGATTTGTGTTGTAGACATCTTTGTCCTTCTTCATCTGTTTGGTGCCACTTTCGGGCTTCTCTTGGTTCTAAGAGATTTACTGTATGCTTAGTTGACCTTCCCCCAAAAGGTTGCCGATGGGTGCTCATCTTGACCCCCCCTAAGAGGTGATATGGACATTAGAGATTTCTTAATTTTGTGGGCGCTTATCCTGACCCTTCTCCTAAGAGGTGATATGGACGTTAGGGGTTTCTTGATTTTGTGGGCGTTTATCCTGACCCTTCCCCTAAGAGGTGATATGGACGTTAGGGGTTTTTAGAGGTTTTGCCCCACCCTCTATGAGGTGCCTTTAGTAAGGGCTTAAGAGGATTTGACTCTTCCTCCCGGAGGTGCCTTTGGTAAGGGCTTTTTTTAGAGGTTTTGACCCTCCCTCTAGGAGGTGCCTTTGGTAAGGGCTTAAGAGGATTTGACCCTTCCTCTCGGAGGTGCCTTTGGTAAGGGCTTTTAAAATTTTTTTTCTCATAATGGAAATATGAATCTCAAATAAAAGACTAGGAGGTCATGATTCATGAACCTATAGTTTTTTAAGTGAGACTAGGATTCTCCAATTTGAGCTTTTTGTCAATAAGCTTTTAAAAAAATTCTTGAAAATAAATAGGCTTCTCCTCGTCAATGGTTTTAAAGAACTTTGAAATTTTCTGATTAGAAATCCTTTGTATGCATTTACTAATGCTACATAGTATCTTTGGAAGATTGCTTAAATCGGTTCTTGGAATAGATAGATACTTATTTTTTCCCCAGGTTGCAGGGTAATCGAAAATAGTTTTTCTTTGAAGATATGTTTGGAAAATAACTTGTCAAAGGTTGAGTTGAAGTGCACTGTTTTCTCCTTCAGAGAGATTACCATACCTTCGTGAGTATTGCTCTACAACAAAATGGTCTATTTGTAAGTTTTTTTTTCAAAATTGGTGAAGGACTGATAGTAATCCGAGGTTTCATGAGAGCAGATCTTTGTATTGCATTGGCTCCAACGTTGGTAGCCACTTTGTATCAGGCATTTGAGCTGCCTTTCCCAGGTAGCTAGAAATTTGTCGTGCTCCAAGGGTGTGTTGAAAGCTATGGACTGGTTTTGTTTTTATCTGTAATGACACTCTAAATTTGAATTAGTACATGACCAGTTTTTAGTACAAATCAAAGTTCAAATCAAAGTACAAATCAAGTTAAAAAGTTAAGAAAGAAGAGAATTCATAGTTGAACTAATGTTGCAAAGCTTCAAGATTTGATAGGAGTCCGTATTTTGAAGTTGCTAAGCTGTTTTCTTCAAGAGTTTTCTTTTTGGTTCTTTAATAAACTCCTTTAAAGTTCCTGACATGACCGTATTCTAAATTATTCCAGCTAATGTGCGACACTCATCGGTCTTACGTCCATTTGCTTTGTGATAATCATAATAGTTTTCCTCTTTTCTGGATTCTGACTAGCCTCGCATTTTATGAGTAGTTGAGAAGCTTCCTTCATCTTTTGTCACAGCGTAAATATGAGAAAGAGGTTGATCTAAGGCTACATAGTTGGATTCTGGAATTCTCTTCCAAATTCTTCCTCCGTTCTCTGACTCTTGGTCGGAATACTGTGGACTAGATCTTTCTTCTTCTATGTCTTGTCTCAATCTTTTCTCACCATGGTTCATTTCCTCTAAATGGATAAATTTGCCTGCTTGGGAATAGAAGTATTGTAGATCCTTACATCCGTTGATATAAAGGTCTTCCCAAAAGGGGGTTTGTTCGATCAACCCTGATCGAACCGCCATAAGCTTCTCTCTATCGATTATACTTCCTACCTTTAATGCTTCTATATTAAACCTTTTTAAGTATGAGTTGTTCTCCCAATCTTTGTCTGATAGTAGCTAATAAGCTAAAGTCCATAGTTGGATCTTTGAATGCATAAAATTGTGTCATGAATTCATAAGGAAATTGTTCCCAAGAACAGATAGATTTTGCTTAGTAATTCTTGTACCATTTGATAGTTGCTCCTTGAAAAGTGACTGGGAAAAGCTTGCAACGAATTGGCCCTGGAGCATTATATAAGTTCATACAGTTTTCAAAAGCTGCACGGTGATCATCTAGATCAGCAGTTCCATCATAATTTAATGGGGGAATTTGGATAGGAGGAGGGAGACTAGCTGCCATTATTTTTTCTGAAAAAAGAGTTTTTTGCAGGATAACATATTTCTCTAGGTTAGGGATTCCTTTCTTCGTAAGCACATCCTTTGTTGTTAGGTGTGGAATGTCTTCTTGATCGGCTTCGTCCTTGTGGAAGCCTTTACTATCTCTTTGGATTGGACTGTTTGATTGCTCGAGAGATCTTTCAGCTTGACTTTCTTGGTTTAAATCTTGTTCTTTTACCTTATTTGGAGATTGTGTTTCATCTTCTCCTTCCATAATCTTTAATGATTCTTGAGATGGAGCCCTTTCAAAAAGTTCTTACATTGCTATCATTTGTTGTACATTCCAGACTTTAATCTCGTTGTTTTTCGATCTTATTAAGGTTGACGGTTGCCCAATTTCCATATTCCCTAAGTTGAAGTTTGCGACTATTATCTTCTAAGGTTGATTGTAACGCAGCTTCTTCATTTGGATTGTCATTATTATTCCTTGCTCTTACCATTTTCTTCTTTTGAATGAAGAACTATATGCAATTAATCTTGTGATGAAAGTGATTGGAGAGCGGAGGTTCGGGCCCTCCTTCTAGCGCCAAAAATTTTAACAAGAAAACTTGTCAATACCTAAAAATGAAACTTGAAGTGAATTTGATGCCTTCGAAACCTCGTTCCGAATTGATGAAATAAGTTTACACTCTTCAGGTAAGGAAAGACGGTTGGAAATTCTCTTTAGTGCCTTTCGATGTAGTTCAAAGGTTGATCTTTCTTTCAGTTAATCCTTTCGAAATGATTGGGTTGTTACTCCGTCGGAACCACCTTTCGAAGTAATTTGGGTGGCTTAAGGTTGGGACCTAATGGTTTTGGAGATAGGTTGAATTGAGTGGGCTTCGACCTCGTCGAAATGTTAGGTTCCTTCTGTGATATGGATTTAGGCTAAAACTCTTAGGATATTTGTGAACTTGGGGGTTTTGACTTAGTCGAAAGGTTTCCTTTTGACTAGATCGATAGCAGATTGATATAACTATATGAAATAAGAGTTTCAAAATTGCTATATAACCGAGATTATCACAATCTTTCTTTTTATTGAACAAAGATAGTCAAATTGAACAAATACCCAATTTGATTTGGGAACTAGTGTTTATAAGCATTTAGAAAACTCAAGTTAGAAGTGGAAGAAATCGGATCCCTTAAAACTGATCCCTAGGGTCTTATTTATAGGTGTAGGTTGGCACCTTTCGACACAAAACCTTCGGCACGGTCGAAAGGTCAACCTTCTTGCTTTCATGAGTGTCTCCTGAATCTCAGATTTCAATTTAGTCAAAAGGATTATGGTTAATCTTCCACTGCCGCTGAAGGCTGGGCTTCCTTTTATCTTGTTTTGTTCTCTTCGACTTCATTGGAAGGTATGTCGCTTGATCGCTTCTAACCCCATCGGAAGGTTATGCCTGATACCTTTCGACTTCATCGAAAGGTGTATAAATGTGCTCTTCACTCAGATGTTAATATGCAGTGAAATTTAGCATGGGTGCTACCCTTCGATGTTCTCAAAACATATTCTTCTAGGGTTTCGAATGAGTCGAAACACTTTATAAGTTTTGCTGTAAAGTGCCTCTCTTGGCTAGTGCGAAATCTCATCCTTTGGTGTTGTTGGATGCTTAGCCTTTCTTTCATAAATGAAGGTGGCTTTAACCAGTTCGAAAGGCTATCATGTGCTTTCAAAAGGGTTGTTTTGCCGAATGCTCTTCTGATGTATTTAGGATGAAGGTGAAACCAATCGTTTCGAATGGTTTAGTGCATGTGTAAAAAGTATGCTACTTATTGACTTCGGAAGGTAGCCTTCGACCTCGTCGAAAGCTCTCTTCTTATTGACTTCGGAAGGTAGCCTTCATCCTCGTCGAAATCTCTATGCATACTCTTGTTAAAATGTCCTCTTGACCTCTTCGAAAGGTTTTGCTGGCGCTATCATGTTCTTGTTGAAAGCTTTACCTTATGTTGAGATAGACCACCCTAATGCCTTCTGACTTCGTCAATTATCTTGCCTCTTCTTTAATACTTTTATTCTTGAGAATATTTTATGGATAACAATAGTATTAAGTATAAAAAAACTAGAACAAAAACATAAATAGTAGAAATTAAGGCACATATGTCGACATACCCCACATAGATATGTCAACATAATACCCATTTTTGAAATTTTTTAAATTTCAAAAATTGGTAACCAACTTTAAATTGGTTATTTAGTCTATCTTTTCATCTCTATTTAAACCCCTTTCTTCTATAAAAACATATATATTGATTTATCATTCATCTCTTTTCATTCTAAACATTTCCTTCACAAAAATGAGTTCTCCACGTCAAAAACTTCGTGAAAACTTAGAAGAAACACTTCAATCCTTCAAAAATGCTCTTTGTTTCATTCTCTGAAATTAAAGGCATTTGGAATTAAGTCAAATGCAAATGATAAAGGAACAAGAGAAACACTTTGATGATATTTGATTGTTAATTTCCTCTCTTATCGAAGATTATCACAATAACAAACTGGAATGCTCAAACTCTAAAGCAAACACGGAACAAGAAGATTGGAATGTCATCAAAGCAAATCCAATCTTTGGATCCGAATGATGGGTTGAAGTTCCAAAAAAATATAATATTCTAATTTGTTTAGAATTTGTAAGTGTATATTTTAAAACTTATATATTTAATTTTTTTGTAAGTACTTGATACAGTTAGGTTTAGATTGATTATATATAATATTTAACTTGGTTTGATTAGGATTGTGTGCTTATATGTTTGGATTGTATAATAGTTTGATTTATATTTTGGAATAATTAATAAAGTTTTTCTTGTCTTATTTATTTATTTATTTAATGTCTTTAATATTTAGAATATGGTTTAAAATTTAAGCATTACTCAATATATGTCTTGAATATATGTTCTATACCACATTTGAAATGACTAGTATTTCCATAAATATATGCCTTGTATATAATAACCAAAATTGTGTATATGGTTTAAATCTTTAAAATTTTGCTTAGAATTTAAATATCGATTTTGATCCCAAGGTCACATTTAGGGAGAGTTTAGTCTTTTAGCCATTTTTGTTGATAACAAAAGGAAAGAAAAATATAAAATATAACACATGCATATACCAAGGGGGAGCTACTTAACTCTAGGAAAGTTATATTATATTTTATATACAGACATTTTTACATGGTTGTCATCTTAAAAGGAGGAGATTGTTAATACCTCAAATATTGATTTTGATGACAACAACCATATAAATATAGATGCTAATATTCTGTCAAGTTGTATAGTATATATTGTAGAATATTACACAGGTACATAATGATTAAAACTGAAGGCCGATCAATATAAAGACTAAAGTTCAAGATTTAGAGATGATCAAGACTCATGCATTTAAAGACAAATTTGTAGAGCTCAAGACTTTAGTATGAGTCATTAGATTAAATTGTTAAAGTCCCTGATAGCAGATACTAATCTTTATCAAAAATTCCTAGTCTTTGATATTTTATCAAAATAAATTACTCAAATTCAAAATATATTTTTACAAATATTTTATAAAAGATTTTATGTGTTCAAGGTAGTTAAAAACTATATTTAAATTATTTTACAAAAATATATAGAAGTTTGAAAAGAATTTAACAGTAAAACATTTTTTCAAAATTTAGAGGGGTATGTCGACATACACCTCCTAGATACGTTGACATACTGATCATTGGTTTGTTTTTTAAGTTTTGAAAAGAAGTGTCTTTTGGTCGCACCTCTTCATCGATGGATAAATCTGTTCATTCACTATATAAAGGGGAATGTAAATGAATATTCTAACAAATTTTTCTTACTTTCTTCTTACTCCTTACTCCCTCGAAATATTTCTTGAAAACTACTCATTATATTCTTCAATATTACATAGAATCAATCCATACTGTACTAGATTGATTATGTATAAATTATCTACTGTTTTGGAAGCGTTCTTTCTACAACTCGAAGATCATAACACTATCAAAAGGGCTATAGGATATCTTGTATCCTAAGTACAACTGTTTGTATATGGAAATCAACAACTCTACTCTTATTTGTTTGGGTATGCTTGTTGCCCGTTCAAATCAAGTGAGTGGTCTTGTTGCCCAGTAAATCAAGAGAGTTTGCCCATGATTCATAAGACAGAAGGGTGTATCTTATAGTCTTAAAATCAAGACTATATTCTAGTTTGCTTGCTACCGTTAAAGTAGATATTGAAAAAAAATATGTACGTACAATGTGCAGGACTGGATGTAAGATTGGTTAATCTAAACCAGTATAAAATATCCTGGTATCAACTCTCTTACTTTACTTTTTGTTATTGCTTTTATACTTATTTATGATTGCATCTATGACTGCTTGATTAGTATAGATCCGTGTTGATAATCAATGATTCAATTTAAATCTTGAAACAAACATAAAAAGAGTCATTAAAGTTATAAAACATTATTCGTCCCCTCTAGTATTAAAGTAGCCTTAAGTTCCATTACACTGTAACCCAAAAGGATCAATCTTAAAATCAATTCAACATGTGGGTATGGTAGCAAAGGACTCAAAATGAATACAAAACCGACAATAAAGTTGCTAATGATAAACATATGTTGAAAAGCATCTTTTGTTATTATTGTCATAAAAGGGTTATATGCCCAACATGTGTGAAACATATAAAAGGGATCAAAAGAAGGCTATACACAGTGATAGTGATACGTGGGCAGACATAGCTGAAGGCAGCGACAGTGATACTTCTTGTGATGTCCTCATTAGTGATGTTAAGTCTTCGAAGATGGATTCTCGTGCTAGTTTTCACATATATGGTGATGTGAGGTGTTTTCTTCATATAAGAAGACCATCGACATGATTAGGACCGCCAATGGAGTAGAGCTACCAGTTGGTGTTATTAGATCTATCTGGTTTTGTATGCTTGATGGTGTGGTTAGAGAAGTCTAATGCATGAGACATGTACGTACTAGTTTGCATGATCTCATTCTCTCGGTCATTTGGACCGCCATGGTTGCACTTATGAGACTCGAGGCAGAGTCTGAGAGTGATGAAGGGTGGTCATATTGTGATGAGAGGAATATTAATTGATGGAAACCTTTATAGATTGGTTGGCCTTGTGATCAATAATAGGAAGCGAGTGATAGTTGAAGAGCCTAGTCCACAAGTATGTGGTGAGGTGAATGTGTGCACCGCTTTTGATGGTCGTGTGGGTAGTCCTGTTTTCGATAGCGGTCTTCATTTTGATGATGCTTGAGGTATCAATGGAAAATGTGTGAAGAGCTTGGGTCAAGTGGTAGATGAGTGTCAAGTTGGATAATCCACGAAGACTTTATGAAGGTCTTTGTAGTATTACAAACATTTTTAAGCCAAATGGTGTGGTGTATCTCATGGTGGAGGATGCATAAATTATAGGCGGAGGTAGCGGTTTGTGATTTGGTGTGATTGAGATGAAAGGAGTGGTGATTGATCTAAAGTTGATAGGCTCGTGTGTTCTATTTGATGAGGAAAATTTCTTAATTTTTGCTTTAAAGAGATGATTTGGTTGAAGGTGGAGATCGAGGGTATGTTGGAGATATATGATTTTGCATCAAGGTGGAGTGTTAAATTTTGGTGATATATACATTTAGAAGGAAATAAATATACAAAAGAAGAAAATAGAAAATTTGGATTTCACCCGATTAATAGGCATATTTGGTTATGCTTATTCTCTTTCACTACACCAAAACAGGGATTTTGCAACGTTTTATATTTCTTAATTTCTAACACTTTTTGATGTTACAAACTACCAATAGTAAAAAAAAGTGTGAGGATAGTTAAAAAAGTGTTAGTAAAATTAAACAATTTTGTTTGTAAATATTGCAACACAAAAAAGTGGTAGGATACTTGGTAAAATGTAAATAAGTCATAATCAAGGGGATTGTTTTGTAATTTTAAAACATTTTCTCATTTCCAATGCTACCTCATCTATTCCCTCTTCAAGCCGATCTTTTTTTAATTTCGTCAAATCTCTAGGGTTTCTTGGCCCACATCAACCTCTCTACCTCTTCCGACCTCCTGCTCTTCGCCCTTGATCCATTCAAACTCCCTACTCCAACTTCCTTCACTTTGCAATATCGACATGCTCAATGCACCCTCAAATTATTCAACATTGAACATCTCAACCCACAATTCTAGGTCTAAGCGACAAGGCACATGCAACATCAACCTAAATCAGGTAAGCAACTCGTATGATTTTTTTAATTGTAGATAGATTTTATTGCAAACGCTAAATCAAGGCAAGTAACTCAAATGGGCATGAATTTGGAGATTTTAGGGAATTTGGTATTTTTAGTTCTGATATTTGTTGAACTAGTGTGCAACATCGATTATTATGAGAGATACTGTCTTGCAATTTTGGAAGGAATTGTATTATCAGATTTAACATAATTTAAAACATATGGGATGATTTTATGATTTAATATAATTTTGTATTTTTGTGGAAATTTTATGAATTAAAATGGTGGATTTTTAATGGAAAGAGGGGTTTCTACCATGAATGTTACGAAGAAGGTAAGAACAACGACATTTGAAACCAGTTATCTCTTAGTTTATATGCATATACATTAATATGTAATCAAAATAAATTTTCTTTTCTTTTTTAAATAAATTGGCAGTCAAACTAAAATTTTGCACTTCTGAAATTTTCTTTTACTGAAGAATTAAATATGGTATTTCATAAAAGATGAAATCACTTAAAATATATTGTTTTATCATTTTAGCAATAAAATTTAAATTTAGAAAAATAGTTATTATGCAATAGAATAATATGTAATATTTTGAACTGTAAAAATTTACACAGAAATATTTTTGTTTCCTTACTTTATTATTTAAAAATGAAAATGTAGGTAATATAACATATTATTACTCGATGGAAATAATTTATCATACCAAAGTAAATATTCACCTCTTTGTTTAATAAAAATAAAGCATATTTGAAATAATTGTACTTCCCATTTGAAAAACAATATGACTACTTTTATTTCACAGAACGGTTATCCATTTTATTGGTTTCAACTTATGTTTACTATTTAGTAAACATAAATATTTATGACCCTTATAAAAATTTTGAATTCAAAGAGAATTTTATAAAGTTGTTTGCCTTTTGTATTAAAGCATATATATGTTTGCTTTATTTGAAGTACATAATTAAGTACTACAACTTTAATATCCTATTAATTAGTTTTATAATATTTTATTTTCCATTTGCCCTTTGGATATAATGCTACTGTAGGTAAAATGAAAGATATTGCCATTTTGTTATTTTTTTTTCTTAGTTACATTTACTGTCATGTTGCAAGTCTAAAAACAGAATAATCATAACCTAGCTTTATGTAGAATATGTTTTCATAGCTCCATCGATGAGCAAAAAGGTTGACAAAATCACATCAACAACTCTATAGCTTAAAGCATCTCCAACGGTTAAAGGGCTGAATATTCAGTCCATGAATATTCAGCCTTTTAGATTCAAGGGGAAGCCCAATAAAATAACAACTATTTAATAAGCGCCCAATGTCTAATCGCTATTAAATAAGCGCCCTTCGCTGGGCGCTTATTAAATAGGTGCCCAAAATTATTCTATACTTCCAACCCCTATATGTATTTAATACATTGAATGTGCAGTGACACGTGTCATTCACTTCATTTACTTTTGGTATTTAATACACTAAATCTGCAACACATCCATGTTTTCTTCTACTAAATCTCATACCATGGACCCAGGACTGGGCCTATCAAATATGTGCCTGGGCTAATTCAGAATATTGAATTGACCTCCGAATATTACCATGAATATTTCGCAGTTGGTGTCAAACTTTCTTGCTTCGCTTAATATTACCCCTGAATTTCGAGCTATTTGGAGATGCTCTTTGTAATGACCCGTATTTTTAACGCTTTAAAAATACTAAATTAAATAAAATTTTAACTAAAAATCCGATAGAAATAAAATTTTACGATTTATTAAATGGAAATCTCTTTGTATAAAGTTACAAATCCAAAACCAATTTTGATAAGACCGATAATGTAATACATAGTAAAAACGTAATGAATAATATGAAATAGTTGTAACCAATAACAGAAACTAAAATAATAATGTTAACGTAAGAAACGTGCGTTTTGCGTTAAATGAAATTTTTCGTTAAATAAAAATAAACAATAAATTTCGCAACGAAAATTCAATATTTAAATTGCGTCTATTTAAACATAGGAAATTGTAAAGTTTCGTCAGAAAATATGAAAGTAAATTTCAGTCACGTCATTTCGGTTTAAATCAGTTAAAATGTAATGAAAATAAAATGTTTTCGAAACCTAAATATTTTTACATAGAAAAATTCTAAACTGTCTTCTGAGCATGACGTCATTTTTCGTTTTTCCAAATTCGCAATTCTTTAGCTCCGTCGATCTTAATTTCCTGCGTTTTTGCTGCATTTTCCGCTAGTGGAAAATTCGAATTTTTTTATAACTCAATCGTACCGCTGATATCTGTATACCGTTTTGATCGTATCGTCGTGCTGATCTCCACGGTATATTCAATTATGTATTTTGAAGTCTGGAAAACGGCCGAATCAACGGAATGATTTCCGTATCAGTTCTGCAATTTGGCTTTTGGCATTTCAGTGACTATTCACTTTCACCGTATACTAACCCAATAGCCTCTAGCATTTATGATTCGTGAATTCAGCATATGACTATTTTAATTTTGCCTATTCCCAAAGCTTGTTCATTTGCCTCTTCGCTTTCTTTTTCTTTGGGCTGGCCACTTCATTTTCCCAGAAAGGAAATGAAGAATATAATAGTTTATATCATAGCCTAAATCATCTTCCCATTTTTCCTTCTCTCCTCCACCGCTTTCCAATCGTCACCTCCTTCTAAAAAAGGGGGGGGAAAGAAAGTGAACTGACATTCTAAGGCTAGCATATATAAATGTTCAAAACTAATGCTTTCACTTTTTATTGCAATCCCACTTTGCACTGTGCTGTTCATTTTCCTCTTCCCCTCTCTGGCACCTCTCTTTCCTTTTATTTTGAACAACCTCTTCAGCTTTTACTCCTTACTCCATATAAAAAAAAGTAACCGCCTTCCATGATCAGCCACCACTATGCGCCATCCGCCCTTCCGACCCATGCTTCCCCTTCATTCCCTGTCGATCGCCTGCCACTGCCTACCAACCCTCCCTCCGCCGAACAGCAGCAGCCACCTCCGGCCTTTCCCCCTCCATACGTTGTCAAGCCTCCGCGTCTCCGACCTCCTCCGGATCAGCCACGTCCAGACAGTGCTCGGCCGAACTTCCTCCACTAATTTTCTCCAGCCGCTTCAAGCCCAGTCGAACTCCTGACCACCACCATCAACCGGCCACAGCCGAGCACCGCAACGTCGGCCTCAACTCCTCCCCCTCTTCTCGGGTTCACTATTTTCCTCTCTTGCGTGCATCTCTTCTCTTTTCTATATTAAGGTATATATATATATATATATCTAGCACATTTATATTTTTTTATATACATATTATGTTCACAGTTGTATATTATTTCATGTTCACTGTTTTACAGTTTTTGTTGTTACAACTTAATATTACAAAGTTGTGGATAGATGTATTAGTTAATAAAGGCCTCAGTTTTGTGATGTACAGCAGTACTATAGTAAGTGTAAAGTATTATTTATATTCAGTTATATTATGGGATAGTGTATAATATACTTATACATTTGTTTATACAAGCTAGAGAAGTTTAGACCTATTTTTTTTAACATTGGTTTTTTTATAAAGGTGAAGTTGTCCACATGTACATTCAAGTGTATATGTTATATACATGTGTTCTTTGCACTATTTTAAAGTCTACATACATAACAATCTGCAATTGTACAAATAGTTGAAATTTCATTTGGCAAATGTTTGCATGTTTATTTTTATTTTTTTCTGAACAGCAGTTAGACTTCATGTTCACGATATCATATCTCACTCATGTTTTATCGGAATGGGTTGATTCTATTTTTAAAAAAGAGTCGAAGTTACCTAGTTTATGCCTGTCAAATTTTAGCAAAATCCGACATCGTTTGATTAGTGGTCGAGGATCTGGAAGTTAGACCCAAGCAGCTGTTCTTTTGTACTTGAAATTATTTTACACTGCTGCAAACACGACCTGAGTTCATGTTTGACGCATCGTATCTCTTCTGTCTTACGTCGGAATACAGTGATTCCCTTTTTTTTTAAAAGATAAAGTTTTCTACTTTCTGTATATAAAATTTTAGCTTCATACGAGGTGGTTCAGTCCTCTGTTTCTTACCTGAAAGTCAGACCCAGAGGGGTTTTTAGACCTGAACATTTGACAGTCGCAACATGGCCTGAGTTTATGTTCGTGACATCGTAACTTTTCTCGTCTCTTGTCCAAATCAAGTGATTCTTTTGCAGTTTGAAATACAAGTTTTGATCTTTATTCATACCAAATTTCAGACCATTTCGATCTCGGTAGCACATAGAATTATATTGTTAAACTTTGACGCAGGACATGTTTTGTAATTGTTGCTATGTTGAATGTTTTGATTTGATTTCGGCAATTCCTATTTAACAGCTTTGCTCGTCGATTCGTGCCAATCTAGTTTATTTCGAAAGTCGTGCTTGCAATGCGTAACTCAACTTCGTTGTCTATTCTCGCTCCCTAGCCTCGAAATGTGAGCAATCACTCACGATTAATGTTCTTTTATTTATTAAATTTGATTTCAATTGAAACGACAATTGAAATATGCTGCTGCTAGTTATTTACACTGTTATCTATATATGTTATTACTTGCATCAGTTCACCTATGACTTCTGACACCATTATCTGTTATATATACAATGATAATCCAGTTTGATTGCTAAATGATTGATTGTTTGATGTTTACATTGGACGTTAAATTGTTAATGTTGTAAGTGATAAATAATATGCAATTGAATTTGACATAGAATGGTTAAATTTGAAATCGATATATGTGTTGAATGTGATTAGATAAAATTTGTATAATATGACCTCTTTTAAATGTTAAATCAATTAGCACGTAGAAATAGTGTTAACCACACCTTGAACCATTGAATGTATGTTATAAAATTTATGTAGTTTGAAATTGAACAATAAATATCAAGTGAAGAACCATATAGATAAATGTAATAATCTTTAATCTACATGAAATGATAGTGTAGATTCTAAAATTAATTATATTAATTCGCACAAACAACAATGTGAATTAATACAATTATTTCGGGATTATTGAATTTATTATTGGATTGTTATTAATGTTTGTTATTGCTTGTTTACTTTGACACCATCCTAGTTATCACACTGCAAGTTCCCTTTGCTATGCTTTGATTTTGAATTGAATTGGAATCGGGTTGAAATGATAAATACCCAAATTAAACTTTGACCTAGGATAGAGAATTAAATAAAAACCGATTGGTCAATAATTTGATTTAAAAATAAAATGAAGATTTTATTCGAATAAATAATATGGTTTTGAAATGAAGTTAGAATTTGAATTTTAATGAAAGGAAAATGTTAATATTTAATAATCTGAAACAAAATATTAACAATGTAATTTGATGAAAGAACGTTGTTTAATTTGAGAAATGATTGAATTAAGTTTTGAAATTTTTTAATGATTAAGTTTTGAAATTTTATAATAGTTAAGTTTTGAAATTATTTAATAATTAAATAAGATTGAATTATTTAATAATTAAATAAAATTGAATTCTTTATTTAGTGAAATTGAACTTCTTGAATAAGTGAAATTAAGTTTCTTTATTAATTGAGTTTTGAAATTTGTAACTAAGTAAATTAAATAAGTGAAATTGAATTTCTCTAACAAGAAATAAAATGTTTTTTATTGAAATAAATGTAAGACTTGAAATGTAAAGAATTTGATTTGATAAATTTAATTTAATGCAATTTGTAAGTTTTGAGATAATGGAGTTGAACTTAAATAATTGAATTAATAAATTGGAAGTAAAATAGAAATTGTTTTGAAGGATAAATTTACTTAACGAATATTGAATGAAATCGATAAATGAAGTTAAACTGATTTGAATGTTTAATTAAATTAATTTAAATGATTTCGGAATGAAACTTATATACGAATTTAAATGAATACTTGAATTGTCTTAAATCAAATATTTAATTTGAATTATAAGATTTTGAAATGGTAATTTGGAAGTTTTGAAACGTAAGTTATGGAAACTGTTTTAGAAAGACAAATGGAATGTTGGTTTACAAATTCTAATTGAAATTGAAATTGATTTGGTTTTGAAATATATTAATCGACCAATCGGTGAAATAATTTCGAAGGTTATTAAAGTGACCGGAATCGGTTAGGGACATACTCACTGTCTAAACCGAAAACCACTTTAATAACTATACGCGGAGTGTGATCCAGAATAAAGTGGTTGGAATGATGTACGTGATGACTGAAGAAAGAGAACGATAATGGATAGCCTTGACACTTGTGTCAAATTGGAAATGACTAAAACAGGAGCCGTGCCGGGCCAAATGGGGGTTAGCTACCTCGAGCGAACACACTTCTTCGAAAACTACTCATTACTTGTTGTCGATTGGTGCACCCTTGATTTTGGGAGTGTTGTTTCGCGGTGTTGCAATCGCTGCGGCGATGCGTTCTCACCAGTCCGGATCAGGCAAACGGTAGTTTCACTACCTTGGGTATTGCCTCATGTGCCTTGTCATACTTGTATCCCTTTATACGCGACCACTACGATTTGTTTTGCGTTATACCTATGGAGTACTCCCTGATAGCCCACTAGTTTACGGTGGAGTTTACAGTGATGTATAGTCTATAACGCTTATATAAAATGTGTTAAGGGGGATAATGGTAACGCCTTAACACTATTTTGATACTTTACATTACTGATAAGCATTATCTACTTATCGTACACTACTACATAGTAGATAGTTTAACGGATCCTTAAAGGATGGTTATTCCAAACATCCTTTGAGTTATTTGTATTTCAGTTGCTATTTCACTTGAGTTGGATTTATTGATATAAGAATGTTAATCCTGACTCAAGTGTTTTGTGTTTTGCTTTACGCTCGGGTCAGACTGAGTGTACCAGTATTCGAGACTCACCTTTGGAGTTGGAGCTTTGCTTGGAGATCCAGCTATCTATCCAGCTTTCAGATATCCAGTTGATTCCAGTGATTATATTCTGATTCTTGTATTTGATTATTGTATTCGGGACATCTGTTGTACCTTATTTAACTCTGATATGTATATAGTAGCTTCATGAATTACTATCTTTTGTTTCCGCTGCATTTATTACTCTGTGTCTGTGATCTGTGATTATTTTATTTACTGTATATGCTCAGTTTTGCCAAATTTAATTAACAATTTGGTATTTTGAATTATTCAAGTCCGACATGTGCGGATGCGAATAGTCCAAAATAGCGGGTCGTTACACTCTTAGTGGCCTTAGCCTTTTATAATATTCTTGCCTTGTAAAATTTTGTAATCTATTAATACCTTGCAAGCATTTAAACATAACAATGTCATTATATCGTTCGTGCTAAAAATGTGTATTATATCTTTACTACATATATCTAGTTGTTGATGATGATGCAATGCAATTGGTAATAGAAAGAACAACTAAGAAGAAACCTTCAATTATCAACTGCTTTAACTATGAAGTCATATGAAAATCTTTTACAGGTATAATAATTACATGACTTACATTTGGAAAAGTGTTGCTTGTGTAGTGTTAACCCAAAAAATCGATCAACACCCTGGATCGAGTGTGAAAGCACCGATGCAAATAATTAGCAGCACAAATCTCAGATAAACAACAAATAAAAAGAAAAATTAAGAAAAGAGAACATAATTTTTATAGTGGTTCGGCTGACTCTGGCCTATGTCCACTTTAATCAATCTTTATTATAATTATATTAGTTGAATCTCTCTAGATATCAACTAGTTAGTCCTTTGATCTAAGTTACAATGAGTCAGAATAGTCACAAGTACAAGGGTTGACTGAAGAATCACAGTAACCCCCTTGATGATTATTGTGAGGGAGAAGAAAGTTGAAGAAGTGAAGAATTCCAGTAGAGTAATGATGGCTTTCTCTCCGGAAAAAGATCCATCTCTAGTTGCAGGTAGGATTGTATTTATAAGGGTAGGAAAGCAGTTGGGCCAAAGCCGACTTGTTAGAAGCTTATGCTCAGTGCTAGGATGAAGCCTAGAAAAACTCAAGGCGACCCGAGCTAACATGATGGATTGCTAGCAATCCATGGGTAATGGATTGCTACCGGTCCATGCCCTTAGAATATTTTTGAGCCTATTCTTTTGGGTTATCTTTCTTTTATATATTTGAATGCCTTGTACAAATATCAAGTCGTTTGGTGCTTGTTTGATCATCCGTCTCCATGGGTCATCTGGTCCAGAAGAATCATCCATAACTCGCTCAAAACATAACGAAATCAAATGAAACTTTGGAGGTAAGATCTAGAGGGTGTCTGGGACCTTTCATAAAATTTTCAAGTGGTGGGATCCAATCTACATGGATCGTTAGCGATCCATCTAGTTAGGTCGCTAACGATCAAACAAACAAGCTCCAAATGATCCCAATTTTACTGGGAACCATCTTTTATGTATTCTAAGTATTCTTCCAAAATTTCAAGTCAATCAGACTCGATATGAGTTCTCTAGGTCCATTTTAAGTTAGTTGCTTTTGGTCAAACAGCATGAATAAGATGAGTCTTCACTTCTCGAGCTAGATTGTTTGGCATGCTATGAAACTTGACAAGCATGCTTAGAAATGGTAATGAATGATAATGCAAGAGGTTTGGGTGACTCATGGTGCTTCCCCATGGATCGCTAGTGATCCATTGGTGTTGGATCGCTAGCGATCCATCTACTTAGTATTTTATTGGCTGATTTTCCTTAAGTCCTATTGACTTATTCGCTTGGTTGTTTTGGTTGAGTCTCGAGTTATTCTGACATAGTCCGAATGATCTAACTCCTATTAAATTGTGATTGGTTAAAAACCCAGTTAACACTTGCCCCTCAAAGTATGCCTTTTAAATGAAAGGTGTGCTTTGCTTAAGAACAAGTTCCTGTCTGCAATCTTTGATAATTGAGCTTTCCAGCTGCTTTAGCCTTGGTGAATCATCCAGTTCCTTCGGATTCTTTTGATAACACAAGTTGTTCCAAACCTGTTACATCCTAAGACTCTAGACTCTGCCTAAGTGTAATCTATACATCACAATCATTCTGATTTCATTCGGAGTTAGTACATTACATATCTCTAATTAAATCACATGTTTCAAATTACATCACATATTTCCATTTACATATCACATATCCCTAACTATCCCATGTTCATTCATGATTTACATCACTATCAATTTTTGCTTCTCATTCAGGGTTGTCACATCATATATCAAAATCACATTATATATCAAAATCACATCATATATCAGAATCACATTATATATTGAAATCATCATGTGTTCATCCAGGATTTATCAATATTATTCTATTTATAAGGCATTCAAATCCTTTTATTAAATCAAATTAGCATTAAGGCTTGATCATTCTTGACCGTTTAGGTTTAACATGCGATCTCTCCGGATCGTTTAATGTTTAGTTTAATGCGCGATCTCTCCGGACCGTTTAATGTTTTAAGTTAAGGGGACGATCTCTTCGGATCGTTTGTTTGTTCAGTTAAGGGGGATTAAGTAAGCCCACCTGCTCACTCTTCAGTGAGGGGACTTACTTATTGCACTCCGGTCTCATCTCTCCGATCGGGACTCTAAGGCGATCAATATCGTATAAGTCCATCCACTCGCTTTCTGGCAAGGGGACTTGCACCCTGCACTTCGGTCCCGTAGCGGGACACTAAGGTGATCAATATTGTACAAGTCCATCCATTCGCTCTCTAGCAAAAGGACTTGCACCCTACACTCCGATCCCGTAGCGGGACTCTAAGGTGATCAATATCAATCATCACAATCAATGTAGATTTTTCAATATTCAAATATTCAAATCAAAACAAACAAGTAGAAATCAAACAAGCAGCAATCAAAACAAGCAAAAATCCTAAATGTTCACCTCGGAGATCCGACTTAGAGCATGCCTAGAGACCAATCTAGGTCTCGTAGTCATCTTATGCATCAGACTCAGAGTGTGCCTAGGGACCATTCAGGATCCCGTACACGTGTAAGCCGCCTGAGGTTATTATTATTTAAATACCAAAAGAAAAGGGCAGAAAAAGAAACGAAAAAACAAAGCATGGAAACCCGATCTAACTCCCATCTACCCCGATCATGTGATAATTTATCTTGGCTCAAATCCCTGGGCGCTTCTTGATGCATCTGCCATGGATAGTGGTTGTTCTTGCAATTCTTTTCCTCACGTACTATGGTAGTTGGTTATTCCGAACCTGCTCTTCTATCAAATCACGAAGGTGTCAGCACTTATTTGTTTCATGCCCATTCAGCTCATAGAAGATGCAAAACTTTCCAGATTTTTTCTCTCGATCAGTAGGCTCCCTCCTAGGTGGCCTCCGGTAGGGGCTCTTCCCCCTAGCATCCAAGTATATCCTCTCTGGGGTTTCAGTTAGGTCAGTGTATGAAGAGAATCTCAGCTCCTTCCTTAGTAGTTTCGGTTCCCAAAGTCGTCATCGGTTAACCTTTTCCCTTTGTCTTTTCCAATTCCACCTCCGGATGGTCCTCTGTCCTCCATGGCATTTATTTCAGCATCCACTTCTTCATCCTCGGCTTTACCGTCTTTCTGACGCAAATATCTCTTAGCTTCGTAGTAGAATTCCAAAAGATTCATCGGTCGATCCATTTTTAATGCAGCTTTGAAAGCAGTCTTGCTCACGGCTCTAGATACTGCTGCCATTTGGATAAATGATAGATCCGGCTTGTCGACCGCAGCTGCCGCCGCATTGAATCTTGTTAAATAACTTCTTAAGGACTCTCCAGGCCTTTGTTTCACGTTTGAGAGCATAAGTACATTTCTCGGTTATGAGGCATGAACGTTGAACTGTCTCAAGAACTTGCTCACCAAGTCGGTCTATGTGCTTATCGACCCATTTTCCAACTATCTGAACCACATTGTAGCCAAATCCATTAAGTATAATGGGAAGCACCACCCTATTACCTTCTCATAAGCACCTAATGCCTCCATATGTTGGATGTATCTCATCATATGAATCGTTGAATCTGTCTTCCCATCGTACATTTCCAGTGTCGGAAGCTTGAAATCTGGAGGATTTCTCGCATTCTGGATATTAGCAGCAAAAAGATTCTTGTTCACGTCTTCCAGACCCTGATCTGGGGGTCCTCTTCTAATGAACCTTCGTACCAATTCAGCAATTTGGTTCTCACCATCCAATGAAGGTCTCCGTCCTAAAGCAATACTTTGCCCCTGTTTCGGTGGGGGTATCCCAAGATGCACTCTTCCGACCGCATGCTTGTGTTCTGATTCATAACTCTAGCTTCATTCAGACCTGCGTTCCTTCAAGGAAGTTCCGGGACATATTCTTTTGTCAGTCGCATCCTAGTATTTGGATCATCGTACCACTAGTTCCTGGTGTCTCAACAGTCACTCCGGCATTGGGATTGATTCCCATGTTGATTACAACGTTGCCCTAAGTATCGGTTGCTCTTGGCGTGGGGGTAAGACTCCACCTTGTTCCAATCCAACTCCGACAGCTCCTGCATTGTTCCCTGGAGTTTGATTCCTATTCCCTACAGATCTAGCCATCACTTGCTGCTCCATCTCCTGGAAGAAGCCGTCTATCATCTCCTGTTGTCTAGCTAAGATTCCATCCCGCATCTCTTTCATCATCCTTTCCATCTCCTCTCTAATCACATAATTTGGTTAATGAGAATTTGAGGACACCTCCTGGCTACCCCCAGGCTTCGGTTTACTTGCTATAGCTCTAGATCTAGTATTAGGCCTACTCATCTTCTCTAAATCTTAGATTCAAACTTCAATTATTCAAGTCTAGTTCAAGGTTTTCAGTGAAAGCACCAAAATGTTAATCCAAAAAATGGATCAACACCCTGGATCGAGTGTGAAAGCACCAGTGCAAATAATAAGCAGCACAAATCTCAGATAAACAATAATTAAAAGTAGAAGTAAGAAAAAAGACATATAATTTTATAGTGGTTCGGTTGACTTTGGCCTACGTCCACTTTAATCAATCTTTATTATGATTATACTAGTTGAATCTCTCTTGATATCAACTAGTTATTCCTTAGATCTAAGTTACAATGAGTTAGAATAAGTCATAAGTACAAGGGTTGATTGAAGAATCATAGTAGCCCTTTGATGACTATTGTGAAGGAGAAGAAAGTTGAATAAGTGAAGGTACTCCAGTAGAGTAATGGTGGCTTTCTCTCCGAAAAAAGGTCCATCTCTAGTTACAGGTAGGATTGTATTTATAGAGGTAGGAAAGCAGTTGGGCCAAATCCATCTTGTCAAAAGCCTCTACTCAGTGCTAGGAAGAAGTCCAGAAAAACTCAAGGCGACCCGAGCTGAAATGATGGATCGCTAGAAATCCATGGGTGATGGATCACTAGTGATCCATGCCCCTAGAATATTTTTGAGTCCACTCCTTTGGGTTGCCTTCCTTTCATTTATTTGAATGCCTTGTCCAAATATCAAGTTGTTTGGTGCTTGTTTGATCATCCATCTCCATAGGTCATCTAGTCTAGAAGAATCATCCATAACTCGCTAAAATCTTAACGAAATTAGACAAAACTTTTTAGGTACACTCTAGAGAGTGTCTGGGACCAACCATAAAATTTTCAGGTGGTGGCACCCACTCTACATGGATCGTTAGCGATCCATCTAGTTAGGTCTCTAAAGTTCCATCAAACAACCTCCAAATGATTCTATTTTTCCTATAAGCCTTCTTTAATGTCTTATAAGTGTTCTCCTAAAATTTCAAGTCAATCCAACTCCGTATGAGTTCTCTAGGTCCATTTTAAGTTAGCTGCTACTAAACAGCTTGAATTAGATGAGTCTTCACTTGTCGACCTAGATTGTTTGGCATGCTATGAAACTTGACAAGCATGCTTAGAAATGGTAATGAATCATGATGCAAGAGGTTTAGGCGACTCATGATGCTTCCCCATGGATCGCCAGCGATCCATCTACTTAGTATTTTATTGGCTGATTTTCCTTGATCCTATTGACTTGTTCACTTGGTTGTTTTGGTTGAGTCTCGAGTTATTCTGGTGTAGTCTGAATGTTCTAACTCCTATTGAATTCTGATGGGTTAAAATCTTGGTTAAAATGTAGGATATTAACATGTAAGTTTTTCCAATTCTCAAATGCTTTTATCATTTCATAAAAAAATGTCCATTTTCTTTTGCCAAAGCATTAAATATGGTATTTCATAAAATATGAAGTTACACAACAGTATACTGCTTTCTTATTTTTATAGTAAAATTTACATGTTGAAAAATAATTGTTATTCAACAAACTAATATGCAAAATTTTGGAAAATAAAAATTTGCACAGAAATGTTTTTTGTTGCTTCACTTTATTATTTAAAAATGAAATTGTGCTTAGTATAATGTACCTTCACTCAAGTGATAATTATTCATAACCCCACGTAAATATTTTACCTCTTTATTTAATGAAAATAAAAGCTTATTTGAAATAATTATATTTCTCATTTGAATATTTTCATTTCACAAATCAGTTAACCATTTCACAAATTGTGTAAAAGTATCATAATCTTATTAGAAGCTGCTCTCTAATATTTATTTCTTGCTTTTATTTTTTCAGTCAATTTGCAAATCTACGTTGGAGTGGGCATGGTTCTCATAGCTATTTCTAACTACTTTGTTTGAAAGCACCATTGCTCTTTTCACACCTTTGACTTGAAAGCCATGATAATAAGGTTAATTATTGCTTAACACGTTGTTAGATTTATATATATATTATTAATTTATATATTGATGTATAGGCAAGTGATTATTTGAGCAAGGATCTTAGGGCGATGGTGGATTATATTTTGGCTACGACATTGAAGTCCAAAAGGATTTATTATATAGATTAGGTGTGTTAACATCAATTTTAGGATCCAAGTATTACAGCTTTGGAATTATTATGCGTTTTTAGTTCTATCTAATAATGTGTTTAATGCTACATGCCTACCTGCACGCACTATATCCTTTTTTATTTTTTCTAATAACAACCGAATTTTGCAACTTAAAATAGACTAAGAATCTAATTATAACAATAATATGATTTGGTTGCACCAAACTAGTTTGGATAGTTGTATTAAAGCTACATCCTATATTGAATTTTGATAAGATTAATAAACTTGAATCCATTAGATTTAAATCCAATCAACCCTAAAATGTCTTTGTAAGTCCATATACAACTTTAAACTGAGTTAATAACTCAGTTTAAAACTGAGTTGCATAATTTAGTTTTGTGCACCCGACTTAACTGAGTTGTGCAACTCAGTTTTTACTGAGATGCCAACTCAGTCAGAAAACTGAGTTTGCCCAACTCAGTCAAAACTAAGTTATAAGCAACTCGGTTCTCAAACTGAGTTGCATTGCAACAATTCAATTTTAACACCGCGTTGCAACAACTCAGCGTTAAAATTGAGACGTGGCAATTCAGTTGCAACTCAGTTTAACACTAAGTCGAGGCAACTCAATTCTAAAACTAAGTTGCTTACAAGTCAGTTAAAATTGAAAACCGAGTTGCTTGCCGAGTTCGCAAAATCGATGCAAATTGGGTTTGCAAACTCAATTTGCAAATGCTAATTGAGTTACAAACTCGGTTCACATGTATTTTGCAAACTAAGTTTGCAAATTCATGAATATAAAAAAATTAATATAACTTGAGTTGTAACTCAGTTTTCATCCTTTTAACTTTAAAGTTATAAGATTTTATCGAGCGTTTATATTAAATGTAGGCACCTGTATAGGGATGCTTTGGATTGTCATATTGGACGTTAAAGAATGTGCAAAACCATTAGAGTTTGGAGTGGATGATCCAGAATGGTTAGGTTAACCTTAAGTCAAACTTAAGGGTATTTTGAATTAAATTTTTTTGTAGCTTATGTTTTCGTAATATATGAATACATGACATTGTGGTATTTGAGATACCTTTAATAATTGTTTATGACATATTATACTCCATCTGCGGAGCATTTTAAACTTTGCATTAGATTTGTAAGCTGAATTATGTGTGATATGAAAACTATTGTTTATGACATACTATACTCCATTTGCTTTAAATATTTTAAAATCAGTATTGCAAGAAATTATGTAAAATCATAAGTTTATATTAGTAACGCTTATACATCTTACCAATATTTGGATTAGCAACAATTATAAATGTTACAAAGTAAACGATAGGCAGTGTTACAGATACCTTTAGTAACGCTAATAGGTGTTACCAAATCCACATTTTACAATGCTTATAAGTGTTGCTGAATAATATCGTTGTTACGCTTATAAGCATTATTAAGATGTAGTTGAGTAACACTTATGAGTGTGACAAATTTATCCCCTTCATGTTAGTACCTCAGATATTGATTTTGATGTTAACAACCATGGTATCAAATATGCATTCATATAAAATATGAATACCAATGATTTTTCCAAGTTATATAGTATATGGTGCAAGATATTATATAGGTTTTGAATTGAAGACCGTACGGCATAAAGACTCAAGAACTGGACACGAAGTCTTACGAGTATAAAGATCAAGGTATGAAGATTTCAAGACTATGGTACAGTGTATAGAGTCACAGAATATTATTAAAGTCCCTGGTAGAAATTTTTGATCTCAATTTCTTTTTTTTGATCATTTATTTTTGAATCAAAATATATTTAAAAATATTTTATAAAAGTTTTCTAAAGTTTAAAATGTTTATAAACTATGTTTAAACTATTTTACAAAGTATCAAAATATTATACAAAGCATTAGATTTTCAAAAACATTTTAAATAAACAAATTTTCAAAATATACTGGGATATGTCGACATATAGGAAGATTGTATGTCGACATGCATGCCGTAGTTTTCAAATTTGAAATAAAGTTCATATTCGTCGCAACTCTTTGCGAATGGACATGTCTGTTTGTTCTCTATATATAACGGGTTTCCAAGAATTTTTAACAACCACTTTCTTATTATCTTCTCTCCTCTTACTCTGCCAAAATTTCTATTGATTCAAATTTTCTCAAATTCAAACCAAAATCAATTCAATCTCCTTAGTGTCTTTTCGAAATTCCAAAAATGCCCTTGGTTTCCATTTACATGTTTACACTCAAACAAAATATCAACGTATACAATAATACTAACAGCCCGTGTGCGAAGCACGGGCCCGTACTAGTCTTAATTGTGTTGATTTTCTACTATTTACTCTCCCATTTTAATCATCTCTCTCACTCAATTAAAGATCAAAGTGCTGTCCAAGAGGCTATAGGATCAATTGTATCCAAAGATCAAATATTGTCTTTGGAAAAACCATTAAGACTAATTATAGTTGATTGGGTGTGATTGTGTCCCGATTCAAATCAATTGGGTGTGCTTGGTGTCCTGGAAATCTAAGCAGGTGTGCTTGTGTCCCATGTCAAATCAAGTGAGTGTACCTAGAGCTCAAAATTTTTGGAGGGTGTGTCTTGTAGCCTTGAAATAGAGATTGTATTGGGTTTGCCTTCTATCCGTTGAAAGATTGGCATTTGAAAAGAAATCTATACAAGCAATTGTAACGGACTGGATGTAGGGTAATTTCAAACCAGCATAAAATCCCTGATGTGATCTCTCTGATTCTCTACTTTTACTTTACAGCATCTATATGTATCTATGTTTGAATTTGCGATATTTTATTCTATGCTAATTAAGTATAATCTTAAAAGAATCAAAAAGAAATTCATTAAAGTTAGAAAACACGGTTCACCCCCTCTAGTGTTTAGTTCAGCCATAAGTTCCATAATTCCACCACTAACATTTGGTATCAGAGCATTTGGTTTCCAAAAAATTCGTAATTTGATTTTTGAAAAGTTTAAATGGCTAACAACACTGTTAGTAATTCAGTTAGTAACACTGTTAGTTCATTTGCCAACACTTTTATCGAAGGACAATCTACTGCTTGACCCCTACTTTTTAATGGCAATAATTATATTTATTGGTTATGTAGAATAAAAATTTATTCACAGTCAAGTGGTCTAGACATTTGGCTTATTACACAAACTAAGTACATTGAACCCCATACCGATTTTTCATCTTAGACCGCTGACCAAAGGCACTTGAACAAAATAATTCTAAAGCCATGAATATTTATTTTGCTCAGTAGATATGAACGAATTCAATAGAGTGTCTATTTGTAAGTTTGCATATGAAATTTGGAGAACTCTACAAATTACTTATGAGGCACTACTAAAGTAAAACAGACTAAAATTTCCATGTTAACTAATCAATTTTAACTATTTAAATTGAATCCAAATGAGTCCATTTCTGACATGTACTATAGATTTCAAGATATAGTGAATTCATTAGTTGAATTAGGGGAAATTTTTTCTGAAGATGATCAAGTAAGAAAAATCCTAAATTCACTCCCTTCAGAGTGGGATCAAAAGACACTTGCAATTAGAGAGACTAGCGATATTAGTACTTCAAAAATCGAAGAGTTAATAGGAAATTTAATGTCCTATGAAGCACAAATGCAGGGTAGAAGAGAAAGCAAGGCAATAGAAAAGAAATCCATCGCTTTCAATGCAATAACCGACGATCAGGATTCAGACGATGACAATGATGAGGAAATCTCCTTTATGACAGGAAATTTCAGAAAATTCTTGAAGTATAGAAAGATGAACAACCTTTAGAAACCTGAAAACAAAACCAATAAAATTGGAACTACGATTAGATGCTTCAAATGTGATGAACTCGGTCATTTTCAGAAAAATACCCATTTCTAAATAAATCAAAGGTCCAGTCGGCAAATGACTCATCCAGAAAAAAAAGGGCTTATAAAGCACTTTAGATAATTCAGACACCTCCTCTGGTGACAATGAAACAAATACTGAATGTGAATATGTGTTTCACTGCAACAACAGACTAGTCAATATTGATCAACAAAAAGCAACAAAATTGGTACGCTTTACATTTTTAATTCCATTTTTTTGCTTTTGATTGTTATAAATAACCTATAGATTAATAATAATAATATTGGATGAATATAATGTAAATATTAAGTATATCTTTAAAATTTATTTTGGTTAATAGGAATATAATATGAATTAAATGACGATATATATATATATATACACATGTATATACATGTATATGTAAATATATAATTTCAAAAATTAATTTCTTTTGTATTTTGGCTGAGTATATAGGTTAGTAATAATTATAGGATAATTAGAAATATATATATAAGCGAATAGGAATAATTTGTTCAACTTTGTATTTTGGAAATTACTGGCTATATGTCGACATACCTATTCTCTATATGTCAACATATGCTCTAGAATTCTGAAATTTGAATTTTCATTTCAAATTCAAAATTTGAATTTCCTTCCACCTTTTAACCAACCCCCATGTTCTAAAAAGTTGTCTTTTGTCCAGAGAACATGACAATTGATTCTCTATTTAATTATTATATCTTCATCCATTCATTTCACTCACATTTTTCAAAATTCAGAAATCCATTAAACTCTCCTATCTCCTCGAACAATTCATCAATGGCTTCCTCTAGTTCAAATCCAAAATCTATTAGGCTTTCGTAGAAAACTAAAAGTCTTCTCTTTAGTGAGAAAGATGCAATTGAGGTCTATACGAAATATTTAACTTCCAAAAAAGTTTCTCCAGGAAAGTTTGCTATATTTAATGTTTTTGCTTCTTATGGTTTACATGAACTTTGTTTTGAAATTAATATTTTTAGTTTGGTTGAATCTTCCTAAAATGATTTTGTTTGTTACCCGATTTGGTAAAAATCTTTTATGCAAATTTAAACGGAAAGTTTTATCAAGGGGAATAAAGTCAAATTTGGAGTAGCGTTAATGGCACTCAAATAGTTTTAAATTGTGAACTTTCGGGTCATATTCTTAGTTGTAAATCTAGTGGAATTAACCTCCCCACTTTTCAAATTGATAATCAAAATCGTGAAGTTGTTCACGACATTTTCGATAGTGGTGAAGATTTTGAATTTAAACATATTAATCTTCGATCTAAATCAAGACTTATGAGTCTCATTCTTCAACAAAGTATTACACCGAGAATGGAAAATTATAATAACCCGACTTAAAAGGTTTTCATAGCACTTTTTGCTATTTATGGTCGCTACGACATAAATTGGGCACAAGTCATTTTAGATAACTTTGTCCAAAAGAACATTTCTAGAAACGGGAACAATTTTTCCATGGTGTGTATCTTACTAAAATTTTCTTATATTTTGGTGTGGATTTAAGAGGAGAAAAATCCATTCCTCTAAAAAATTTCAGCAAAGTAAATATCTGCCTTATGCACATTCCACCATTTTTTGAGCCATACGAGACTCTTCCCGAAAAAGAATAAAGGTTGGCATGGGAAGAAGAACAAGAAATTCAACAAGAAGAGGAGGAAGAAGAAGATGAAATGGAAGTGGAAGAAGAAGAAGATTCTTCTTTGGAAAGTTTTGAAAATCCACCCAACCCTACAAACAAAGAGATACAAAGGAATCAAGATATGCTTCTTAAAAACCAAAAGAATCTTAAGCGTTCATTTAGTAAAAAGTTAAATTTTGTTTCCAACAAATAGGAAAAATTCTTTGGAAAGGTCATTTGCAAGCTTGGTGGCTCTTCATCATCTTCATCCACATCCTTCTAAAGTTTATCTATTAGTTTGCTTATGTTATCTAGTCTCGTACATTGCATTTTTTAGTTTAAGCGTATGTTGTTCTTATGTATTTTTCTCTTATTTCCGACGACATTCATGTACCCTTCTAGTACTAATCAATGAAATATGTTTCTTACTGTGTTATATTGTTCATTTAGTCTTTTAAAATCATAAAAGTATAATGGTATAGGATAAAACAAAAGTTATAATAAATAAAATATTTTTTAAAATTATTACATGTATGTTGACATACATATATTGTATATGTCGACATATAAGGGCCAAAAATGAAATATTTTAAATTTCAAAATAAAAATAAATACCAACCACCTATTCATTTCAAATGACTTTCTACTCTTATTTAAATCTATTCCTTTCAAAAAACGCATTTAACATTTCATTCCATACTACATTTTCATTCTCAAACATATATCACAAATATATCTTCTCCACATCAAAAACTATGTGAAAATCTTGAACAAACTCTCATATCTTTCAATGATATTCTCTTTTATCCTAGGAAATCAAAGACACTTAAACTTGAGCCAAATGAAGATGATAAAATAATAAGATAAGCTTTTGACGCTATTCGATCGATCATTTCTTCCCTAAACAAAGACGAACCATCCAACAATCCAGAGTACACCATCTTTAGGGCTGATGGTTGGGTTGAAGTTCCTTGAAACGTCTAGTTCTTAGGTTTGAATTTAATATGTATACACACACATTCTTAGGATTTTATTGATGTGTGTTTTTGATTGGTTTAGATTGCTTGACATTGAATGTTTGATTGGATTGGATTGTACAAATTTGTATGTTTTAGTATGGTTTGATTTGAAATTGGATTATTGTGTATTAGATTCACTTATATATAGTTCAAATTTATATTATTAAAATTTGCTTTATCATATATCATCATGTTTACTACTATATCGTATATCATATATCACTTATGTATAGTTATATATTATCAATTTTACTTAGATTATTGATTTTGAATTAAATATATTATCATATATCATTAAGTATTTTATTTTAGGAGAGTAATTGTTTGTTTTTTACCTATTTTTTTGATGACAAAGGGGAGAAAAATATAAAATATACATATGCATATATTAAGGGGGTGTTATCTAACTCAGGGGGAGTTATATCATAATTTATATATACAAAATAATAATGGTTGTCATCATCATAAAAGGAGAGGTTGTTAGTACCTTATATATTGATTTTGATGATAACAACCTTGGTAACAAATATACATTCATATAAAATATGGATACTGATGATTTTGCCAAGTTATATAGTATATAGTGCAAGATATTATACAGGTTTTGAATTAAAGCTGTACAGTATAAGGACTCAAGAACTGGACATGAAGACTCATGAGTATAAAGATCAAGGTATGAAGATTTCAAGACTATGGTACAATATATAGAGTCATAGAATATTGAGAAAATCCCTAGTAGCAATCTTTGATCTCAATTTCTTTTTTCTTATCATTTATTTTTGAATCAAAATATATTTATAAAATATATTTAAAAATAATTTATAAAAGTTTTCTAAAGTTTAAAATGTTTATAAACTATGTTTGAACTATTTTACAAAGTATCAAAATATTTTACAAAACATTAGATTATCAAAACCATTTTAAAATAAACAAGTTTTCAAAATATACTATGATATGTCGACATATAAGCAGACTGTATGTCGACATACATGCCGTAGTTTTCAAAATTCAAATTTAAAATGAAGTGTCTATTTGTCATAATTCTTCGCGAATGAACATGTCTGTTTGTTCTCTATATATAGGAGGTTTCCAAACGAATTTTTAACAACTACTTTCTTATTATCTTCTCTCCTCTTACTCTGCCAAAATTTCTGTTGAAAATATGTTCATATTTTCTTAAATTCAAACCAAAATCAATTCAATCTTCATCGTATTGATTCTATAATATTTACTCTCTAATTTCAATCATCTCTCTCACTCATTTAATGACAAAGTGTTGTCAAAGAGTGTATAGGATCAATTGTATCCAAAGATCAAACGTTGTCATTGGAAAAACCATTAAGACTCTAGTTATAGTTGATTAGGGGTGATTGTGTGCTGATTCAAATCAATTGGGTATGCTTCGTGTCCCGAAAATCCAAGTGGGTTTGCTTATGTTCCGAGTCAAGTCAAGTGAGTGTACCCAGAGCTCAAAAAATCTGGAGGGTGTGTCTCGTAGTCTTGAAATTGAGATTGTATTGGGTTTGCCTTCTGCCTGTTGAAAGATTAGCATTTAGAAAGAAATTTGTACAAGCAATTGTACGGACTAGATGCAGGGTAACTCTAAACTGGTATTAGATCCCTGGTATGATCTCTCTGATTCTCTACCTTTACTTTATTGCATTTATATTTATCTGTGTTTAAATCTATGATTGTTTATTCAGTGTTAATTAAGTACAATCTTAAAAGAATCAAAAAGAAATTCATTAAAGTTAGAAAACACTATTCACCACCCTCTAGTGATTAGTTAAGCCTTAAGATCCATAATTTTGCCACTATCACTTCATTCCTCACAAGCTATTGGTAACAGTAAAAAAGTGTTATTGAAATTATTTGTAACACTTATAAGTGTTAGGAATTGCCCATTTTGGTGTAATGTCTCTTATTGGATAGTCAATTTTTTTCCATATACATTTTAACTTGAGCATTAAGCAATTGAATATTATAAATATAGCCTAGAAGAGAGAGTGGAAAAGTGTGGACAAGTATTTGGTTTTTCTCTCTTCTTCCATCTTTATTCTTCTTCTAAGAAGCCATTGCCATAAGAGATCAAAACTCCATTCTCGATTAGGATATTGATTCTATTTTGTTTTCTTTTCTTTTATTTGGTGGATTAATTGTAAACAATTTTTTTGAGAACCAGTGTGGATTATTCTGGGTGGAATCTTCTGTATTGGTTCTCTTGATTTCTTTATGTTTTAGAACTATCTTCACCATTGTTTGTCTTCAAATATTATTCTTTTTATCCAATACTATCCCTTTGTGATTTGGGTGACATTAGATTCTGGGATAGCTTCCACAACAATTTATCATTTGTTAGGTTTTGCACAACAAAAATCCTAAAACTTAAGCTTAAGTGGTTAGGAGTGTAGTGATTTAGCAAGTGTTCTAAAGGTCATGGGTCCGAGCCCATAAGACGTCAAAAAAGTGCCTTGCTTGAATAAAGTATCACTCAAGTTATTAAAAAAAATCTTAATATCTCATTCTTTTTGCATTGCCTCATCATCATGTACCTCTTTATTCAAGGCTAGTTGTAAATTACACTGCACCAGATTGTCTTCATTTTCTCACCGTGTATGCAGTCACCTATTTTACTACCATGCCAAGCTTGTTGCGCTTTTGTTCTACTAATATACTTCAGCTGTTTGCAACCAATTTTGGTCATGTGCTTACTTCAACTCACGCAACAGTCTCTACAGAATCATATTCCAATCAACACATTTCTTGTAACATTCGGTAAAAATTAATAAGAAATTAATTAATTAATTAATTATAAGGCTAAAAATGGAAGATATGTAAATGTCAATAGTAAGCCACGGAATTTACACCATTGCGTTTGTGGCGATTTTCTGATCAACTTTCATATATAAAGTTCTGTAATCGGGGTTTAAACGGAAAAGTTATTAACGTTTGAAGTTTTGAATTTAAAATAATTCAGATGGAATTCAAATTCAAATTTTAAATTAATGTTAACGTTTAAAATTTAAAATATTAATAAATTTGTTAATGTTAATTAGAATTTTTCGGGTTAGGTAAATGTTAACAGTAATAGAAATAAATAAGGAATTAAATAAATAATAAGGACGATGAATAAAAATGTTCCAAATATAGGCTATCGATCGATTGCCTTCCTTGGGTCGGTCAACCGCTAGCAGTCGACCACTTGAGGAAGGGCGGTCGACCAGTGTAGTTGAGACGGCTAGGGTTATTTTAGGCCAGGAACAACCCGGATTTTATTATTTTTAACCGACTTAAATCCGACCATTCTGTTACCTTCTAACCACTATAAATAAGGGGCTAGCCCCCTCACTTTTATTCACAAATTATTTGGAAACGCAAGTGGAGCTCTGTTAGTTTCTTCTATACGATTCAGAATTTCTTAGGATCTTCAGGTAAGGTATTTCAGATATTCAATATTCAATTTCTAATGTTATTTTTCTCCAATCCTTGAAATTCTGAATCTACTCCATATACAATCCAATTGTTGTACATTTCAAAAAGGAAGAAGTCTGAAAAGAGAATAGAAGCAGGTGTAATCAAATCCAAGAGAAAGCCGAGAATCATTTGTGAGTGAGAATCTTAAGTTTTTCTCATTTAATTATTTTTATAGTTGAATTTGGAGTTGTGTTATGCCTTAGGGAATTTTATTCACGAAAACATTAAATTAAATTAAAACTCCAAAATTTCCCTAAGAGAAATGTCAATTCTTATTAGAATCTCAATTGTTTTATATTAAAATAGTAGAGTTTGTTTGGATATTGCAATTTGAGTATTTATTATTCTATTCCACTTCCAATTCTTCTTTATTTATGAGTTAAGGGATTCAAAAGGATATTCAGTTAGGAAATGGTGTGTATGGTACAAATTCCCTTATTCGTAGTTTGCACTGCTTATTTCTGTGATTTAAATAAGAATTCCTTTTCACTTTAGATTCGTTTGCATAAAAGTTGAATAGAGTATAAATGATTTAATTTGTAAATGTTATTACTCAAAATAGAAGCATTTATTCTATTATTTTAAAATAGAATAAGTTTGATATAAAATTATATTATATTTTATGCAAGCATATTGGTTTGGCTAAGGATATTAGCTATTTTGTAAGTATTGTTTAGAGTCAGACTTGTATAAATTGGAAGTTTTAACATTTAAACGATTAGTATAGAACACAAAATCTTCATATACTTAGAAGTATTTAGTTGTTTGTTTATGTGTGTTAGCCTATAAATAATGTATAATTAATGACATATTAATCGCGTAGTATAAATAGGTTAGTAAATTAGTATTAAACCCCTTAGGAAGGAAGTTAAGGGTGAAATAAGGAGTTTTCCTTATACACCCTTAATGGGAAATGCGGTGAGATAAATATAGTGGTATGCTAGGAGAGTGGAAATTATGACTAAGTTATAGGGATGCGAGGTTAGTTAAAAGCACACAGAAGTCTACGCAATTGATCTGGCTATCAGTAGTGTGACTTTGGAGCTGATATGAGACATTTCATATAATAAGTATCCTTGGACGATGTGAGGTTAGTCCCATTCTATAGGGTAAGTCTGTCCAGCTAATTTGGCTACTAGCATCTATGAGTAGTCAGATTAATGTGAGATGTCACAAATTGGGTTATGTGTCATAATATGTAGGACATGCTTCAGGGTTAGGGGTATTAAGTGGCTGTTGTAGGGTCCGCCTTCTTCCTACTTAAGAAGTATTAAATGGTCGAGATTATCATTTAGGCATGGTGGTGGGAAATCTCAAGAAGGGTCTTCTTTAGGACTGAGGTATTAAGTGGCTATTGTAGGCTCCACCTCTCCCATAAAGAAGTATTAATTGGCCTTGAGATTTCATGCAATGTTAGCTAGAGAGTACCAAAAAGGGTCCTCCTTGGATTATGTATTAAATGATGGGGACTACCTAAAATATAGGTAGTAATGGCCGGAGGCTGCCTAATTTTCATTGAAAAGGTATTGAGTGGCTTGGGTACTTTCTATTACATTGTTAGGACAAGATTGACGGTAGTTGCATTAGATTGGGAAGGGCCTTTGGCTTATAGTTGATGGTAAGTTATGGAGTTGGATTGAGTGAGTGTAAGTTATAGTATTGGACTGGAAAGGCCTTCGGGCTTATAGTAGTAGGTACTCTTGTCGGAATATAGTTAGAATGTGGAGACATACTACTTACCTAGATGATACTGCCCAAATACTATTATGGTAAGATTAAAGATTTTCATTCACCGGACTTTGTTGTTCGGACCCCCTCCTTATTACAACATACAAGTTATGTGAGACAATGATGATTTAGAGGATGAAGGCAGAGGCATGGACTTATGGCAGTTGTCTATCTACTTATATGTTTATATATTTTGATGTACCCACCTCAGAAATGATGCTGTTGTATTTTGATACTGTATTTCAGATATTGGAATGTTATGTTTTGTTATGAGATTTGAATTTTTATAAAATGGGTATTATTTCTGATATTATATTTTATTCTTTCTACTGTGATATTCTTGAAGTATAGATAGCTTTGTGTATTGTTTATCGTATCAATTTTCCCAACCAATAGCCAGCTTTGGAATGAGCCTAAGGTTCGATGGGGTTTCATTGGATCGAAAATTAAGCCCATTTCGAGGCGGGTTGTTACATTTGGTATTAGAGATCTTAGGTTACTCGATCAAGGGGTGATAAGTATACGTAAGAGGACATACTTATTATTTTTGAAAGTATTTTTCAAAACCCTACTATATATTATATATATACTTATTTGAACATACGTGAACACACTAGACAAATCTTTTATTCCAGCAAATAATACTATCCTAGGAAGTTGTAACTAAAGACTTAAACCTACAGATAGTTGATAATGGCTAAAAATCATTCCCCTGAGGCTAGAAACACCTCTACCTAAGAGATACCCACTATCTGAGCGATTCCTTAATGGTTCAAGCAATATCTAAGGTATGTAAGCAAATTCTCATTCCTTAGCAAACTTCATCTACGGCACCTCTTACTCCGCCCATTGAAGTGGCACCCTGTCCTATAGACCTTCTCGAAGTGTGCAAGGACTTTCAGAATATGGAAGGAAAGGTGTATACATGGAGTTGAAGGTTTTTTCGAGATGAAGGTTTGGATTAACGATTGTGAGCGTATATTTTTGTAGCTTGGATTGGAAGACCAAACCAAGAGGAAAATGACGGCATGGCATCTTAAAGGAGAGGCCTTAGATTGGTGGACTATAGTGGCCGAGAAGAATACCGAGGAAGGAATCACTTGGGCTAAGTTCAGAAACTACTTTGAGTTGCGATTTATGTCAAGGGCCAAGGTGAATTTGCAGTTGCAAAGGTTTACACAACTTAAGCAGGGAGACTCCACATTGAATAAATATTTCAGTAAGTTCGTAGAACTACTTAAGTTCATAAAAAGTTTGATTGACACCCTTATGAAGAGGCCATGAAGTTTGTTAAAGGCTTGATTCCCCACTTAGAGAGTTTCTCTTAACCTAAGTACCCACGAGCGCCACTTATGAGATGTTAATTGAGATGACTTTTCTTAAAACTGTCGACTTAGAGGAGAAGGAGAAAAAGAAGGAGAAGGTTGGACCAGTGTAGAACCAAGATGAGGCTAAGATGGAAGGATTTTGGGTGAACAGAAGGCCAATGGGATGTTCAAGAAAGAGGGTATAACTTATTGAAGATGCCAAAAGTAAGGACACATTGCTAAAAAAATGTAAAGTGAGTTTAATGATGGAGGAGTCCAAAGGGAAGTGCTATCATTGCCATGAATAGGGATACTATAGGAGTCGATGTCTAAAGCTAGCTAAGGAAGGACAGAGTGGGCAAGCTTATGCCATTGAGGTTGTACCTATCATGAGTAGACCTCCTCCTAGGGATCAAGGAAAATCTACAATGGAAGGTACAACTATCATTTCTGGGAATACTACTCGTACCCTATTTGACTCAGGAGCATCACATTAATTCATAGTTAGAAATAGTTAATTCCTTGAGTCTAAATATCCAAGTTGTCACCAAAACAATAGTCGTGTTAAATCCTATTGGGGGGTTCGACACACCGTTCATTAATTTGCAAAGTCCTAGTTGTGGATGTATGTAACGTTAATTTTACATATAATGCATGTGTTCTTAGTTTTGAGGGGTATGAACTTATCTTAGGGATGGATTAGTTGTCCTACTACGTGCTGTCTTAGATTATGATAAGAGGATTGTAAGGTTAATGAGTTGTAAGGGGTGAGGTATATATGTTCGTTGTATACCCCAAAATTGAGTTGAGTTAAGCTATTATATTCATTGAGCCTATCATAGGACGAGCTCTCATCCTACCCATAGTTCAAGAATTTCTTGACATCTTTGAAGAAGTCTCGGGTCTCCCTCCTCGAAGGGAGATCAAGTTTAGAATCGATTTAGAGAGGGACGCTAGACCCGTCGCTCTGCTATTAAGACACATAACCCCAAAGAAAGGCGATACTTGAATAACCAAATTTTGTAGCTATTGCAGAAAGGATTTATCCACTGCAGTATTTTTGAAAGGAGAGCACCTTTTATCTTACCACCAAGGTAGACAGCTCTTTAAGGCTATCCATTGACTGCCGAGAACTCAATAAGTAGACCAAGAAGAATAGGTATCCCTTATGTAGAATAAATGATTTGTTTGATCAGCTTGTTGGAGTCAAAATCTTTTCCCAATTGGACTTAGCGACTGGATTTCATCAATTAAGGATAGCTAAGGATAACAAGCAGAAAACCGCATTTTGCACTCCAGATGGACTATAATGGGAAGTGATGCCTTTCGGATTCATGAATGCCCATGCATACTTTGTAGATATGATGAGTAGAGTCTTTAAAGGACAACTGAATAAATTCATCATAGTTTTTGTATATGATATTCTAGTATACTCTAAAAGTGAGGATGAGCATGAAAATCACTTAAGGGAGGTACTAGAAAGCATCAACTTAAAGCCAAATTCTCAAAATGTCACTTTTGGAAGAAGAGGTGAGAATTCTTGGACATATTGTTTTCGAGAAAGGAGTGCCTATAGACCCTACAAAGGTTGAAGCTATTCAAGATTGGAAGATTTCGAAGAATGTCATGGAGATTAAGAGTTTTCTTGGGTTGGTGGGTTACTATAGGAAATTCATCAAGGACTTTGCAAAAATAGCAGTCCCACTATGTTTATATGTGATGAGAAATGCACAGAAGCATTTGAGAAGTTGAAGGAGTTGTTGACTTGTGCGCCAGTACTTACCATTCCTGTTGAGACGAAGCCTTTCATGGGTTACACCGATGTTGTGGTACGGGATTAACAGCTGTTCTTATGCAAACGGTGTAATATCCCCCATTTGGAAGGCCAAAACTAACCACTACGGATGCTGTAGTCATTCATATTTATTAATTCTCGGTGACCAAATACGGTAATGTTAGATACATTGATATACCAGAAACACATGAATATGAAAAAAAAATTAAACTTAATTTAAAAAAATTTCTCATTTCATTACAAATAGCATTTCATATTCATTACATAATCCTAATTCGTAAACCACGTTCAAAGAAATATAATTATTACAAATTACGCTAAGGGCGACATATGAAGATGTCCCCTTGGTTGATCAGAGTTTAAATATAGGCACTAAGTAACTTTGCCATTACATCCAGTTACACAGCGGAACCAAACAGAAAGAACTCCTAATAGCTAGTTTGCCTCCTGCACGTCTTCGATAGCTTATTCATCTAAAAGAGAAAATGAAAACCTTAACTATCAAAATACTCAAAATTAATTGAGCACCCGAGAGTTTAAGGAGAAAACATAAACTTTGAGCCAGACAAAAAGTATGGTGTGAATAATAACCTAACATCTTGAACCATATAGATATCTTGTAAGACCACGCCGCTTAGCGGAATGGGTTTTCCCCTCTCTAGTATCCTAACCCAATTTATAATAACCATATACTGTGCACCTGCATCCACAATGGTTAAAACATAACATAATAAAATATATCATGATGATATGCAAACATGCAATAGCTCTAGATTTCCCATCCCATCCACCTGACCATCTGTCTCATGTTATAGTTTTTAGGGTCACTATCAACCTATTAGTTTTCATGGGCTAACTAATAACCAGTTCCAAGCTTACGGACTTTCTATCTGGTTTCTTAGTTTTTATGGGATCATTAAGAACCTATTTGTGTCTACCAATAACATCATCCAATCGTAGTTTTCATGGGGTCACTATGAACCTATTGGATTCTCCAATAGCATCTCTCATGTCATAGTTTTCATGGGCTAACTATGAACCTATTGATCTCTATCAACAACTTGTTTCAGACATAGTTTTCATGGGATCACTAAGAACCTATTGGCCCCTGCCAATAACAATTTTTATAACATGGTTTTTATAAGCTTATTAAGAACCTGACTAAACCAATAATCTTTTGATCAGTCTTGGCCATCCTATATTCTGGTCTGTCTGACCTTCTGGATGCAATTCTACTCACATAGGAGTTAATTTAATATATATTCACTATTGGATCAACCTAGCCTGTTATTCTGCCCTTAACATCCTAAAATGCAGTTATGGGTTAATAAAGTGAATGTGATAACACAGCATTCATGATAACTGATCAAATGATACACACCATATAAACATCCATAGTTTATTTCCATATATATTTTTTCTAATAAAAGGTGGTCAATACACTTAACCTACCTATTTACTAAGGAGAGCTTCCTTTCGAAAACGTAAAATATATCCATAATTTATTGCTTAAAATTCTAGACATCCTCTTTCGAAACCGTAAAATATATCTTTTGAACACTTGGAAACATCCCTTTCGAAACACTTAAAAACATGCCTTTCAAAACAGTTAAAACATACCTTTCGAAACACTTAAAAACTTACCCTTAGAAACATTTAAAAACATACCTTTCGAAAGTATTGGAGTTCAAGTAAAAAGTCATGGAAGCATAGCTTCGAAATCAATTAAAAGTCTTTCTTTCGAAACCATAGTTTGAAAGCAAAACAAACTACAAAGTATAAAAAGAGGAAACATTCAAAAGTTATCCCTTCGAAAGACCTATGGTGACGGCAACATGCTTTCGCATGTATACTTGGGTTTAAATAAGCAGCTTCAACCATGTTGAAAGGTATAGGAGCGGCACCCACCCTTTCACATGTATAAGTTAAAAGAAAAGCGGCTTCAATGGTTGCGTAAGGGTATCGATTTGAAACCCTACCCTCTGAACTCATTTATTCAAAGAGTTATAAAAGCGGCCTCTTACTAAGGCGAAAGGTTTTAATGCGGCAACTAGGGTATCGAAGATGTTCAAAAGCAGCAACCTTTCGAAGATATTTAATCAAAGGTAGGTTTATAGATTCAAAACCTGGTAATACAACTTTACCCCTTACGCATGCATACTTTCGACACCTTTGCTACCTTTCGCATAGGTCCAATACACTTCGTACCACTAGCTTTATACCATGTATATTGGCACCGAATGAATGCGGAAGGGTTAGATGCGGGTGTGTATGAAGTTGAAAGCCGGTAGGGTTAAGTAGCGAAGATGTAATTTGGATAAAAAACTGCATTTTTGCTTATTAGAGAAAATACTTTTCACCTACCATTAATATCTGTCTCAATCTTATTGGTTTGGAAAACTTTACCAATTTCCTTTTTAATAATTTTGCTACCGAAATCAAATTTTGATTTGAAATAACTTAACACTTAAGCCATTCTCCTTAATATAACATTTAAAACATTTAAGTCCTCTAACTTAAATAATTTATTATCCATGGTAATACACTTAGGAAAAATCCCCAAAAATCACAATAATTCATATTAAATATGTTTTCTAACATATATAAATTTCAGACCCGAAAATATTATTTAATTGCCTTAAATAATTTAGACCCAAAATTCCCTATTTTCTCTCATAGCAAATTCATAATAAATCCATAATTACTTGGAAAATTATGAAACTTGAAAATCACTTCTAAAATAACATTTTTGACCATTCTTAAAAAACGCAACACTTTCGGATGTCATATGATAAGTTTTCCAATCTAAACCTATCATAAAATTCATATTAAATTATATAAATCATCAACAAGCATATATATATCCATTTAATCTATCAAAACATATCATCAATCATCTAATCATACGGTTTTAAACCTCAAACTCGAATTAAAACATTCAAGATGACTTATATGAGATGGTTTAGATCATTATTCACCTTGTCTGGATAAGGAACTTAAGATTTGTTCTTGATTTAATCTTCTTAGCTTAAATCTTTAGCCTCAAAATGATTTTTGAGCTCCTCTTCACCTAGGGTTATGGTTGGCCTTGTTGTTTATGTTTTTGGTTTATGAAAATGTGAATGAAAATGAGGTAAGGGGCTTAGTGGTTATGGTATACGACAATTCCCATTTTGCCCTTGCCTTATTCTCTTAAGTTTCTAATTTATAAATCACACTTATAATTTCATTAGTTAAGGCATGACCCTAATTAGTTTTCAAATCTCAATTCCCTTATCACTCTAACCGCTACATTATTCTATTTAATTTATCTAATTAAATCTCCTGAATAATGTTATTTAAAATTAGGGGTGTTACGAGAGGGTAGATTGATAGCCTACGCAAGTAGACAGTTGAAGGACCATGCGAACAGATACCCAACTAACGACTTGGAGTTAGCAGTTTCATCTTTGCTTTGAAGATGTGGAGGCACTATCTTTTGGGAGAAAGGTTTGAGTTGTTCACTTATCACAAATACCTATTTTCCCAAAAATATCTAAATCTTAGGTAGTGGAAGTGGATGGAGTTTATAGCATCATATGACTTTAAGATACAGTATACCCCTGGAAAAGGGAATGTTATCGCCGACGCCCTTAGCCTGAGGCATAATATTCTAGGTGCTATAAATGAGTGAAGGTAGTTAGAGTTCCTCCTACCTCCAACTGAACCCATGCTAGGCTACTTGGTAGTAATGAAAGTTAGGTCAGGATTAATGGACTGCATTGGGCAAGAGTAGAAGAATGATGTGACGATTGTAGATATTACGGGCAAGCTTAGTAGAGGGAAGTGTTTTCTCCATGGCGGTAGGTATGCAATTGATCAAAGAGGATGTTTGAGGAGAGATGAACGCTTTTGTGTTCCTATGGTTGAGGATGTTTTGGAGGAAGTGTTGGTGGAGTGTCACCATTCTAAGATGATCATTCACCCCGAAGGACATAAGATGTATAAGGATATGAAGCTCTATTCGCCTAGGATGAAGAAAAAGGTCGTGGAATTTGTTTCTAGATGTTTGACATGCCAAAAGATAAAAGTAAAGCAAGGGAAGCCCGAAGGGTTGTTATTACCGTTGGAGGAGCCAACTTGGAAGTGGGAGCATGCATTGATGGATTTTATATATGGGTTTTCTAGGAGTCAAAGTGGCAATGAAGCTATATGGGTTATAGTAGATAGACTCACTAAAAGCACCCATTTTATTCTCGTTAGAAATAATAGGACCACATCAACCCTTGTACAAATTTATGTCAAGGAAGTAGTATGACTTCCTTGAGTTCCAATTAGCATTGTTAGTGATAGGGACCCTTTATTCACTAGTGAATTTTGGATGAGCTTGCAGTAAGCCGTAGGAACCACACTGAATCTTAGCACTGCTTATCACCCGCAGACCGACGGTCAGACGAAAAGGGTGAATAGGGTTTTGGAAGATTTGTTGAGAGCCTGAATCATGGACTTTGGAGAACATTGGAAGCAAAATTTACCCCTAGTAGAATTCACATACAATAATAGTTATAAAGCGATGGTTGGCATGACACCATTTGAAGCGTTATACGGGAGGCCATGCAAATCGCCAAACTGTTGGCACAGACAAAATCCTACTTGGACCAGATTTGATTCACGAAACTTGGGAAAGATAAAGATGGTTAGGTAGCGAATGAAGGCCGCACATGATCGTCAAAAGTCCTATGCAAACAAGCGAAGGAAGGAATTAGAGTTTGAGGTAGGAGACATGGTGTTCGTTAAGGTTTCCCCTTTTAAGAAGGATGTGAGATTTGGTAAGTCGAGGAAGTTAGAGTCAAGATTTGTTGGGCATTTCCTAATCTTAGAAATAATAGGGAAACTTTCATATCGAGTGAAGCACATGATAAGTTGGCGGGAGTTCATAATGTTATTCATGTTTTGCACTTGAGGAAATGCCTACACAACACCGCCACTATAGTAGAGTTTGATCTGTTAGTAGACATTGAAGCGGAGCCAATAGCACCCTGTACCACTGTACGCATAGTGGAGATGGAACTAGGAATCTCCGCAACAAAGAAATTAGGCTTCTCTGAGTACATTCGGGAGATGTTCCGATGGAAAGCACGTGAGAAACCGAAGAAAAGATGAAGGCTTCTCATCCTAAGCTTTTCTATGGTAAACTTTATCTCTCTAAAATTAGGTATTTGGTTGCATTGTGGTTACTAAATTGGATGGTAGGGGATGGTGGCCACACTTTTGCTATTATTTTTGCACATATATAGAAATTTTATGCATATTTAGAAATTTTGCACACATGCCTATATGTCATGATCTTGTATTCACGCTAGGACTGAGATCACCTATAGTATGTCTACATACATAATCACATTGCACTTTTGGTCGAGTAGATGGTTGTATAGATAACTTGATGTATAACATGGATGTTGAGTGCACATTACATTATCTGTCCCTTAGGTCGAAATCCTTTTAGAGGATGAGAATGTTGTTGTGATGCCCCACCTCTATACTCACGCTAACCAAGGACACTACGAGGTAATGTCGTCGATTAGCGTGAAGAATAAGGCTGTTGAGGAGCGACCATCTGTGTAATTGCTTTGTGCGAGTACCGATATGTCAGATAATATAACTTACATCTCATTTCAAGAGGAAATCCGACATATCAAATACAAACTCAAAGCTACCACACAGTGGCTATGTGGACTTCGGAAACAAATATAGAAATAAGCATAACAAAAATCAGTCACAGATATTCATATCACAAAGGCGGAAACGGATATGAATATATCACATAAAGGTGTACATCAAAATAGTGGTCATACAAGAACCACTACATCACAAAAAAATAGTTACAAGTGCTAGACAAAAGAATATGTATACATCAAGGAGTCTCTATCTCGAATGTATAATAACAAAACTACTAATCTAAAGTAGTTAGCCAAAAATCAGATGATGAACCCTGATAAGAAGTCAAGCAGAAGCACCTGAAATACCTCGGTCTGACCCGAGTATTATTTAAGAAGAAAATAATAAAGGGATCAGTCTAGCTATAAATATCATATAGAATGAGATAGGATAAGAGATATGACAAAAACGTATGATATCAATAATGCCATACTGTGACAAGTATACGTCAAATAACAACAAAAATCATACAATATCTCAAATATTCTCAAACACTAAAAAGAATGTCATATTCTTTAAATTATTCACCACAACACAAATATTGATAGAGCCCATCAATGCCTATCATCAAAATTGGTGAAACACAAATTCTAGAAATCAACAACCAGAAATCAAGAAATAACAAAAGGGGGGAGGCCTATCACAAACGGGAGCATGAAAACTCACCAACACGTGCATCACAAACGGAACGCTATTCCATGGTCGCTAACCATCAATTTTGAGCCAAAGCTCCACAAACGGCCTGAAGACCATGGGTTGCTACCCCACCAAATTGAACCGAAGTTCCACAAACGGGGTTTTTAGTCCCTACACAAACAAAGAGACGTCGCACATCGCTAGTCTAAATCACAAAATGATCACCATTGATCAACAAGAAGTGTGAATCACACTAAGCTAGTAAATATAAGAGTTTAGCTTCATGTCCCATAACCACTGGCTTAACTTAAATATTTACGAACAAATTATAGATTTCCATTCGAAAATTGTCACAAGAGTTCAATCGAACAAGTCCAAGAATTAACCGACGAAGTAAACGCAAGCGTTTCATACCACTTGTTTTGCTAAGCCGTTTAATTAGATTTCTCACACGAATGAGGTAGAGGTTTGTATATACTAATAGATTGGAAAATGGTTTTATAAACGAGATTTGTATTAAAAATAGAGTTGGAATCATCTTTGTGAAAGAGTTTGAATATTTACTACTAGTATAGAAACCTTTGTCCTTTAAAGTGACAAATCACAAAAATGATTGTAAAAACAGTTAATCACCAAAGATTCACATTCGAAGACGTGAATCAAAACCATAGAAATCGATATCAAATCCATCAAATGGATATTCCCAAAAATCCAAAGAAAGAAGTCATCAAAGTCGATAAATGATAACAACAATTCGGATCATCAAGAATCGATTAAAAATCGGAAACCCACACAAAACTGCCTAAAATAGGCAAAAAGCACATCTCCCAGATTCAGTCGACTGGACTGTAGGGTCAGTCGACTGAAACATGCCTAGAAACTCTCGGGTTTTAGGTTCAGTCGACTGACTCTGCAGTTCAGTCGACTGATACAGGGACAGGAACTTTTTGTTCCTAGTTTAGTAGACTGCCAGTCGACTGATAGATGGACAGAAGCTTTTTGTTTCCAGGTTCAGTCGACTGGCCATATACGTCAGTCGACTGATAGATGGGAAGAAGCTTTCTGTTTCCAGGTTCAGTCGACTGACCTTACCGTTTAGTCGACTGAACTGCCATTTGTAGTATATTCAACCTAGCCCAAGAAGGGGCAAAAATCCAAACGGAAGTGATCGGACGAGCAACGGAGACTAGGGATTTATGCCAAGCAACAACCCAGCCTTATAGGCTCTTCGATACACCCCAACAACATGTTCAAACATCAAAGATAGGATTTTTAAAGATTTGACTTCAAAACACGAAAAATTGGAATATTCATTAAACCAATTCAATTCAAAAGCAAATGGACAAGGAATAGATGTTAGGAATTACTACCTAACAACTATCAAAGATATAGACCTAGATGTGAGTTCAAAAACTCACCTTTTAAACCCAAAACAACAAATTAGAAGCTTTTGAACAAGCAAAGATTGATTTCTCTTCAACAACACCTCTAGAATCTTCAATCTATTAACAAAGGTGAAGTTTTTCCTAAGTTAGGTTATAGGAATTTCTGAAAATTGAAGAGGGATTGAGATGGAGAAGCTGAAGAGGATGCTTACCTAAGCTTCTCTTTGATTTTGGAGCTAGAGCTTGAATTCCTAATAGAAACTAGGGCATAGGAATTTTGATTTCTTTTCTCTTCCCCCATTTTTACTTTAGCTTGAGTGTTAGTAAATGTTATGAAGGAATGAAGAGGAGTGGAGTGGGAGTTAGGGTATTAGATGGGTTGGGTGTTAGGTTATTGGGCTGAAACCCAAACCCAAAGCCCTAAATGAAAATATCAAATTTTCACTCTACTCCAAACATATCGATGTTTATACTCAAAAAGGTCGCAAACGCCATTTTGGACTCAATGGAAGTGGTCTCGAGTCCTAATTTGACTGTTTGTAAAAAGAGACATTTCGGACTTAAATCCGACTAACGATGCTATATTTAAATAAAACAATTAAATATACTATCGTAAAATATGTGGGTTGTTACAGACTCCCCTCCTTAAAGAAATTGTGTCCTCACAATACTTAAGAAAAAGAAATAAAAAGTAACAACCATACAAAGGCATAGCAACACAAAAAGAAAAAATTTAGAAATGAGAAGTTCACCTTAAGGAGCACAAGAGAGTAAGTCCGAATGTGTTTGCTCGATGAATTCTCTAGATTCCCAAGAGCAATCCTTAGGATTTGAGGACCATTGAACTTTCACAAGAGGAACATCTTTATTTCGAAGGCGTTTAACCTCCATAGCAATGATACGAATACGATGTTTCTCATAAGTCAAATTAGGCGAAACTTCAATTTCTTCAATAACACCGGGCTCAAGAATAGAATCAGAATCTCGAAGGAATTTCCGTAATTGAGAGATGTGGAATACGTCATGAATAGCAGAAAATTGAGCCGGTAATAAAAGGCGATAAGCCACGGAACCAATGCGTTCGGTGATGGGAAATGGACCAATATATAGAGATGCTAATTTTCCCGATCGACTGAAACGCACAACATCCTTCATAAGTGAAACACGAATGAACACCGAATCTCCCACAGAAAATTCTAATTTCCTTCTTCGATTATCGGCATAGGATTTTTGTCTACTTTGAGCTTCTTTCATCCTATGACGAATAAGGTCAATCTTTTCTGTGGCATCACAAATAAAATCTGGACCTAAAACCAACTTCTCACCAGCTTCAAGCCAACACGAAGGAGATCGGCATGGCCTTTCGTAAAGTGTCGTGAAAGGTGCCATACCAATACTAGATTGAAAGCTATTATTGTAGGAAAACTCAACAAGAGAGATATGATCTTCCCAACTTCCACCAAAATCAAGAACACATGCACGAAGAAGATCTTCAAGAGTTTGATTCACACTCTCGGTTTGTCCATCGGACTGAGGATGATAAGTGGTGCTAAAATTAAGCTTCGTTCCCAAAGCTTTTTGAAGACCTTTCCAAAATCCACTAGTAAATAATGGATCCCGATCACTAACAATAGAGGTAGGAACTCCATGCAATTTAACAATCTCTTTAACATAGAGTTTGGCCAAAAGAGGTACGGTCCGATTGGACCGAACGGGAATAAAATGGGCGGATTGTGTAAGTCTATCTACTATCACCCATAGACTATCATGACCCGAACGAGAACGGGGAAGACCGTCAATAAAATCCATGGAAATTTGATACCACTTCCAAACTGGAATGTGCAAAGGTTGCAATAATCCACCGGGCCTTTGATGCTCGGCCTTCACGAGTTGGCAAGTCATGCAACGCTTAATAAAGTTAGCAATATCAGATTTCATTCCATCCCAACAATATAGTCGCTTCATGTCCGCGTACATTTTACTACTACCGGGATGAATGGTAAATTTAGAACGATGAGAATCTTCTAAAATATCTTTACAAAGATCACAAATATTTGGCACGATAAGTCTACCAAATTTTCGAATAACGCCACGAGCATCGATATCAAAGTCTTTCAAATCTTCAATATCAATTTTATCCCTACAACTTTGGCTAAGAAGAACCAATTCGGGATCTTGCTTTTGAGCTTCAAGAATGCGGTCTAAATGAGAAGGATGAGCCTCAAGGCTACACAAAACAAGAGATGAACATGAATTGGATTCACAATCTCGAATCTCACAAGTAGACAAAGTCTCAAGATCATTCCACTCGGATATCATCGTAGAAACAATCGCTTGTTGCTTACGACTAAGGGCATCAGCAACACGATTTCCCTTTCCGGGAGTATAAAGAATATCAAGATCATAAGATGCAAGGAATTCGAGCCAATGTTGTTGACGAAAATTAATTTCCTTTTGAGAAAATAAATACTTCAAAGATTTATGATCGGTGTAGAGAACAAATTTCTCTCCCAAAAGATGATGACGCCAAATTCTAAGGGCGAAAACAATAGCCGCGAGCTCTAAATCATGAGTGGCATATCTAGTCTCGGCAGGCTTTAATTGCCTAGAAGCATAAGCAATAACACGTTCCCTTTGCATGAGAACGGCTCCCAAACCAACACGACTAGCATCGGTGTAAACAATAAAGTCTTGGTTCCCTTCGGGAATCACAAGAATAGGAGCATCAGAAAGGAGTTCTTTTAATTTCTGAAAAGAAGTTTCACATTTGTCTGACCAAATGTACTTAACTCCCTTCTTTGTCAAACTAGTAAGAGGCACGGAAATTTTAGAAAAGTCTTTTATGAACCGACGGTAATAGCCCGCCAATCCAAGGAAGCTACGAATTTTCGTCACACTCTCCGGTCTCTTCCAATTTTGAATCGCTTCAATCTTTGAAGGATCCACGGAAATTCCGGATTCAGAAATGATGTGTCCTAAAAATTTCACACGAGATTGCCAAAAGTGGCACTTAGAAAATTTTGCTTTCAATTGATTGCCCCTAAGAGTTTCCAACACAATCCGAAGATGTTCTTCATGCTCTTCCTCGGTTTTAGAATAAACAAGAATATCATCGATAAAGATGAGAACAAATCGATCGAGGAAGCCTTTGAAAACTCTATTCATAAGGTCAACAAAATAAGCTGGAGCATTCGTCAAACCAAATGGCATAACAAGCCATTCATAAGATCCATAACGAGTACAGAACGATGTCAAAGGAATGCTATCCTCTGCAATACGGAGCTGATGAAAACCGGTTGCTAAGTCTAACTGTGAAAAGACTTTAGCACCACTAAGTTGATCGAATAGATCATCAATCCGAGGTAAGGGATATTTATTCTTGATGGTGAAATCATTAAGCTTGCGGTAGTCAACGCAAAGCCTAAGTGTACCATCAAATTTCTTCACAAAAATAGCCGAAGCTCCCCATGGAGAGGAACTAGAACGAATGAACTGTTTTCCTTCCAATTCGGATAATTGATTACGCATCTCCTCATTTTCCTTATTGGACATACGATAAGGAGGACGAGTAATAGGTAGAGCTCCAGAGATTAGATTAATTCTGAACTCAATTGCTCGCTTAGGTGGTAATCCAAATACGGGTTCAAATATGTTGGGAAATTCACGAACAATGTGAATGAGAGAAATAACATCTTCCTCATCATCATTATCGTCATCATGAGGATTTAGAGAATACAAGGATGCCGCCGAATTGGAATCTAAATCTTTAAGAACAAGAGAAATCTGCTTAACAGATTGAGGATGTCGAAGATATATAGTTCGCTCAGGACATAGGATATGGGCTTCATAACGGTTCAGCCAATCCATTCCCACATTCCGAAACCTAGGTAACGCATAACATGCAAATCGGCTCGGAAAGCATAATCACATAAAATAATTTCGACATCTTTACAAAGTAAACTGAGTGTTGCAGATCCACCAACCGGATTCGCAATTCTCAAAGAAGTCATCAAGCTAATAACATTCAAAGACAAAGCACCAACAAGTTCTTTTGATATAAAAGAGTGAGATGCACCCGTATAAAAAAGAACTCGAATAGGAAGATCACGAAATATAATAATGTCATCAAGGATAGAATTAGAAATACCTTGACCAAGAGAAGTGTTACTAGGGGCTTGTACAACATTTAGCTTGCCTTCCTTCTTGCTTTGAAGTTTGGGACATGAAGATATAGTATGACCCGAACTTTTGCAATAGCGACAAGTAAGAGACTTCGGACACTTGTTTGCATAATGGTCCTTAGAACCACAATTGTAACGTTCTCCATGACTAGAGGTAGGAGTATTTGCTAACGAAGTTTCTTGCTTCCCTTTCTTGTTGGGATTAGGCTTGAACTTAAAAGGCCTCTTCTTATTGATGTTTTGTTTGACTTCAACATCACTTTCTTTATCGGCCTCTTCGAGTCGAAGAGCGATATCACAAGCTGATCGAAAGAAACTTCTAGTTTCAGAAGTAATGGCTTCTTGAGGTTCTTATTCAACCCATAAACAAATCTCTGATTTTTCTTCAATGGGGTATTAATATACTCGACCCCATACTTAGAAAGAGATTCAAATGATGCGACATAGTCGGTCATAGAAGATTCACCTTGAACGAGGTCAATAAAGCGTCGAGCTAAAGATACTTTTTCAGCTTCTGGCACAAATTTTAACTCGAACCTTTCCCAGAATTTCTCCCAAGTAAAATCCGCTTCAATAATTTCAAAAATCAGAAGCTCATACCAATCTAATGCACTTTCTTGGAGCATGCTAGAAGCCACTTGGACTCGATGTAGATCCACGAGATTCATGCGGGAAAAGATGTGATCACATGATCTAAGCCAAGCTTGGATTTCTATAACATTTTCGGAACCCTTGAATGGCCTTCCACCCAAAGCGGTATAATCTTTGCACAAGCGTGCAAACCCAGATTTAGGGTGAGTAGGCACTGGAACGGGTTCGGCAGCTTGGGCATTGTTCACAAGATCTAAAAGTTGTTGAGCAGACATGAATACTCCATCTTGAGGAGTAGCACTAGATTGACCGACGCTGGGACAGCCAGGTCTAACCATTTCTCTTCTTTAAGAAAGAAAGAAAGAAGAGGAAAAATGTTATTCTCAGAATGAATATCAAACAAACTTGATTGATAAAACAAGGCATCATAAAAAGAAATAGGATAGAACGGTACAAAGACTCGAATTAAATCCTATGGCACGATTCCTAAGAAAGACTTAGGACAATGATCCTTGCTAGATTAATCTACATTGTTCCGAAGTTTGGCTCTGATACCAAGCTGTGATACCCCACCTCTATACTCACGCTAACCAAGGACACTACGAGGTAATGCCATCGACTAGCGCAAAAAATAAGGTTGTTGAGGAGCGACCATCTGTGTAATTGCTTTGTACGTGTACAGATATGTCAGATAATATAACTTACATCTCATTTCAATAGGAAATCCGACAAATAACAAATACAAAATCAAAGCTACCACACAGTGGCTATGTAGACTTTGGAAACAAATATAGAAATAAGCATAACACAAATCAGTCACAGATATTCATATCACAAAGACGGAAACAGATATGAATATATCACATAAAGGTGTACATAAAAATAGTGGTCATACAAGAACCACTACATCACAAAAGAATAGTTACAAGTGCTAGACAAAAGAATATGTATACATCAAGGAGTCTCTATCTCGAATGTATAATAACAAAACTACTAATCTAAAGTAGTTAGCCAAAAATCAGATGATGAACCCTGATAAGAAGTCAAGCAGAAGCACCTGAAATACCTCGGTCTGACCCGAGTATTATTTAAGAAGAAAATAATGAAGGGATCAGTCTAGCTATAAATATCATATAGAATGAGATAGGATAAGAGATATGACAAAAACGTATGATATCAATAATGTCATACTGTGACAAGTATACATCAAATAACAACAAAAATCATACAATATCTCAAATATTCTCAAACACTAAAAAGAATGTCATATTCTTTAAATTATTCACCACAACACAAATATTGATAGAGCCCATCAATGCCAATCATCAAAATTGGTGAAACACAAATTCTAGAAATCAACAACCAGAAATCTAGAAATCACAAAAGGGGGGAGGTTTATCAGAAACGGGAGCATGAAATCTCACCAACACGTGCATCACAAACGGAACGCTATTCCGTGGTCGCTAACCATCAATTTTGAGCCGAAGCTACAGAAACGGCCTGAAGACCATGGGTCGCTACCCCACCAAATTGAACCGAAGTTCCACAAACGGGGTTTTTAGTCCCCACACAAACAAAGAGACGTCGCACATCGCTAGTCTAAATCACAAAATGATCACCATTGATCAACAAGAAGTATGAATCACACTAAGCTAGTAAATATAAGAGTTTAGCTTCATGTCCCATAACCACTGGCTTAACTTAAATATTTACGAACAAATTATAGATTTCCATTCGAAAATTGTCACAAGAGTTCAATCGAACAAGTCCAAGAATTAACCGACGAAGTCAACGCAAGCGTTTCATACCACTTGTTTTGCTAAGCCGTTTAATTAGATTTCTCACACGAATGAGGTAGAGGTTTGTATATACTAATAGATTGGAAAATGGTTTTATAAACGAGATTTGTATTAAAAATAGAGTTGGAATCATCTTTGTGAAAGAGTTTGAATATTTACTACTAGTATAGAAACCTTTGTCCTTTAAAGTGACAAATCAAAAATGATTGTAAAAACAATTAATCACCAAAGATTCACATTCGAAGACGTGAATCAAAACCATAGAAATCGATATCAAATCCATCAAATGGATATTCCCAAAAATCCAAAGAAAGAAGTCATCAAAGTCGATAAATGATAACAACAATTCGGATCATCAAGAATCGATTAAAAATCGGAAACCCACACAAAACTGCCTAAAATAGGCAAAAAGCACATCTCCCAGATTCAGTCGACTGGACTGTAGGGTCAGTCGACTGAAACATGCCTAGAAACTCTCGGGTTTCAGGTTCAGTCGACTGACTCTGCAGTTCAGTCGACTGATACAGGGACAGGAACTTTCTGTTCCCAGTTCAGTCGACTGATAAATGGATAGAAGCTTTCTGTTTCCAGGTTCAGTCGACTGGCCATATACGTCAGTCGACTGATAGATGGGCAGAAGCTTTCTGTTTCCAGGTTCAGTCGACTAACCTTACCGTTCAGTCGACTGAACTGCCATTTGCAGTATATTCAACCTAGCCCAAGAAGGGGCAAAAATCCAAACGGAAGTGATCGGACGAGCAACGGAAACTAGGAATTTATTCCAAGCGACAACCCAGCCTTATAGGCTCTTCGATACACCCCAACAACATATTCAAACATCAAAGATAGGATTTTTAAAGATTTGACTTCAAAACACCAAAAATTGGAATATTCATCAAACCAATTCAATTCAAAAGCAAATGGACAAGGAATAGATGTTAGGAATTACTACCTAATAACTATCAAAGATATAGACCTAGATGTGAGTTCAAAAACTCACCTTTTAAACCCAAAACAACAAATGAGAAGCTCTAGAACAAGCAAAGATTGATTTCTCTTCAACAACACCTCTAGAATCTTCAATCTATTATCAAAGGTGAAGTTTTTCCTAAGTTAGGTTATAGGAATTTCTGAAAATTAAAGAGGGATTGAGATGGAGAAGATGAAGAGGATGCTTACCTAAGCTTCTCTTTGATTTTGGAGCTAGAGCTTGAATTAATAATAGAAACTAGGGCTTAGGAATTTTGATTTCTTTTCTCTTCCCCCATTTTTACTTTAGCTTGAGTGTTAGGAAATGTTATGAAGGAATGAAGAAGAGTGGAGTGGGAGTTAGGGTATTAGATGGGTTGGGTGTTAGGTTATTGGGCTGAAACCCAAACCCAAAGCCCTAAATGAAAATATCAAAATTTCACTCAACTCCAAACATATCGATGTTTAGACTCAAAAAGGTTGTAAACGCCATTTTGGACTCAATGGAAGTGGTCTCGAGTCCTAATTCTACTGTTTGCAAAAAGTGACATTTCGGACTTAAATCCGACCAACGATGCTATATTTAAATAAAACATTTAAATATACTATCGTAAAATATGTGGGTTGTTACAGTTACACCCTGTAAAAATTAATTAATCGATTATAAGGCTAAAAATGAAAAAAAAATTAATGTTGGAATTTGGCCATGGAAGTTACATCATTGTGTTTGTGGTTTTCTGATCAACTTTCATATATAAAGTTTTGTAATCAGAGCTTAAATGGAAAAGTTATTTACATTTGAAGTTTTCGAATTTAAAATAATTCAAATGGAATTGAAATTCAAAATTTAAATTATTGTTAACGTTTAAAATTATAAGTATTAATAAATATGTTAACGTTAATTAGAATCTTAAGGGTTAAGTAAACGTTAAAATAAATGTTAACGGTAATAGAAATAAATATGGAATTAAATAAATAATAATGACAACAAATAAAAACGATCCAAATATAGGCTACCTGTCGACCGCCTTCCTTGGGCCGGTTGACAGCTTGAGGAAGGACGGTCGACCGGTGTAGTTGTGGTGGCTATGGTTATTTTAGGCCAGCAACGGCCTAGATTTTATTATTTTAAACCGACTTAAATTCGATGGTTCTGGTACCTTCTAACCACTATAAATAAGAGGCTAGCCCACTCACCTTTATTTACAAATTATTCAGGAATGCAAGTGGAGCTTTGTCGGTTTCTTCTATACGATTCAGAATTTCTTAGGATTTTCAGGTAAGGGATTTCAGATATTCAATATTTAATTTCTAATTATATTCTTCTCCAATTCCTAAGATTCTAAATCTAATCCATATACAATCCAATTATTGTATATTTCAAAAAGGAAGAAGTCTGAAAAGAGATAAGAAGCTTGTGTAACCAAATCCAAGAAAAAACTGGAAATCATCTATGAGTGGGAATCTTAATGTTTTCTCATTTTAATACTTGTATGGTTGAATTTGTATTAGTTTTATACCTTGGGGAATTTTGTTCACGAAACATTAAATTAAAATTAAAACCCCAAAATTCTTCTAAGCGAAATGTCAATTATTATTAGAATCCCAATTGTTTTATATTAACATAGTAGATTTTGTTTGGATATTGCAGTTTGGGTATTTTATATTCTATTCCACTTCCAATTCTTATTTATTGATGTGTTAAAGGATTCAAAAAAGAAATTTAGTTAAAAATGGTGTGTAAGGTACGAATTCCCTTATTTGTATTTGGCACTACCTATTTCCGCGATTTAAATATGAATTTCTTTTCACTTTAGATTCATTTACATAAAAGTTGAATAGAGTATAAAAGATTTAAATTGTAAATGTTATTCCTTAAAATAGAAGCATTGATTCTATTATTTTAATATAGAATAAGTTTGGTATAAGATTCTATTTTATTTTATGCAAGTCTATTGGTTTGGCTAAGTAAATTAGCTATTTTGTAAGTTATTTTTTGGAGTTTGACTCGTATAATTTGAAAGTTTTGACATTTAAACGATTAATATATGGCGCAAAATCTTCGTATGCTTAGGATTATTTAGTTATGTGTGTCTATATATATATATATATTAGCATATAAATAACGTACAATTAATAATGTATTAATCGCATAGTATATAATGGTTTATTAAATTAGTATTGAACCTCCTTAGGAAGTTAAGGGTGAAATAAGGAGTTTTAGTTATATAGCCGTAATGTGAAATGCAGTGAGATAAATATGATAGTATGTTAGGAGAGTGGAAATTATGACTAAGTTATAGGGATGCGATGTTAGTTATAAGCACATAGAAATTTTTCCAGCTAATCTGGCTACCAGCAGTGTGACTTTGAAACTTATATGAGATATCGTCTATACTAAGTACCCATGGAGGACTTGAGGTTAGTCCCAACTCTGTAGGGTAAGTCCGCCTATTTAATCTGGCTACCAGCACCTACGAATAGTCGGACAAATATGAGACGTCACAGTTTGGGTTACAGATCATAATACGGAGGACCTGCTTCAGAGTTTGAGGTATTAAGTAGTTGTTTTAGGGTCCGCCTCCTTCCTACTTAAGAAGTATTAAATGGTCGGGACTATTGTTAGTGGGAAATCTTGGAAAGGGTCTGCTTCAGTGTTGAGGTATTAAGTGACTAATGTAAGGTTCTTCTTTCCTATAAAAAAGTATTAAGTGGCCTGATGAGATTCCGTACGATCTCAGCAAGAGTGTACCAGAAAGGGGTCCGCTTTAGGTTAGGTGTTAAATGACGAGGACCTACCTAAAATGTAGGTGTTAAATGGTAATAGTATGTCTAATTTCTATTGAAAAGGTATTAAGTGGTTTAAGTATTTTCTCTCAAATTGTTAAGACATGATCGATGGTAGTTGCGTGGGACTGAGAAGAGTCTTTGATCTGCGGTTGATGATTAGATATGGAGTTTTATTGAGAAAGTGTAAGTTATAGTATTGGGATGGAAAGGCCTTCGGGCTTACACTTGTAGGTATTCTTGTCGGGGTATAGTTAGAATGCAAAGACATATTACTTATATAAATAATATTGTCCAAATACTATTATGGTAAGGTTTGAGATTTTCATTCACTGGACTTTGTTGTTCTAATCCCCTCCTCACTACAAGTACAACATACAGGTTAGGCGAGGCGATAATGATTTAGAGGATGAATGCGGAGACGATGACTTATGACGGTTATCTCTATTTATGTTACATTGTTTCTATATATTTTGATGTACCCACCTAAGACATGATGTTGTTGTATCTTCAGATACTGTATCAGATATTGGGATGTTATGTTTTGGTATGGGATTTGGATTTTTATAAAATGAGTATTATTTCTAATATTATACTTTATACTTTCCGCTATGAGATTATGAAAATAAAGACAGCTTTGTGTATTATTTATTGTATCAATTTTTCCAACCAACAACTAGCTTTGGAATAGACCCAAGGTTCTATGAGATTTTATTGGATCCAAAATTATACTCGTTTCAAGACGGGTTGTTATAGTTCTCATGCTTGGTTACATGTAGTCGTCCTCTTCAATTTGAAGCTATATACTCACTTCACACTACTAAAATCGGTTGGCATAGCGTCGGACTGGGGTGACGGTTTGCGACGGCTAAAAAAAGCGGCCGTCGCTAACCGTCGCTCGACCTGTATATCAGCCAGAACTGAGCCTTCTTCTTCCCCATTCTACAAAACCTAAAAAAAGAAACCCCCCCCCCCCCCGTCGCCCCCCCGTCGCCCCGCCGATTCGGTGCTCAAACGTTCGCTCCCTACTTCCCAAATTGATCCGGTATGTGTTCTAACCCTATTTTCCATTCAATTAGGGTTTAATTAGGGTTTATTTGCATGTTTATTGGGTTTAAAAATTGGTTGTTAATGGCATGTTTATGGGTTTGAGATTGGTAGTTACGTGGTATACGTATGGTGATAGTAGTATTGTAGGTTAATTTAAGAATAAAATCATTTTATTTCGACGTTGAAAACGATGATTAAAGCATACTATTATGATGTTGGTTATTGTAGAATTAACGATTGGTGATGTGATTTGGATTAAGATGGTGATACCATTTTAAGATGCTTATTGATAAGTTTATGCAATGTCGGTTGTCGATTAGGTGAAAATTTAATTATTTAGCATGCGTTAGTTATAAGTGTAATCGTGTTAAAATGTGAAATTTACTTGACAAATATTTATTGAACGTATTATTAAAAAATTTATAGTTGTTAAAATATAAATTAGAAAATTTGTTTTATTTGTGTGAACCCCTTAGACAATTTTTGGCCCCGTCTGACAAGTGTTGTATATGATCGTTATATGGATGTTCGTTTTTACACAGAACGGACATCTGTATTCATCTGATACAATATTTGTTGGATTTGTCCCAGTATTGGACAAGTTACAAACACAATAACGTAATCGCAGTTTATAAATCATTTCAGTTTAAATGGTTAACGAAATTTTGATGGCACTTCCTTTTTTCCCTGTGTACATGCATTTGTGTACGATACAGGGAATAAAGGAAGTGCTGCCGAAATTCTGTTGAATCGTTTAATCTGAAATGATTTATAAAATATGATTACGTTATTGTGTTTGTAATGGGAAGTAGGATGACCGGCCGTTAAACAAGTATTATCAAGTGTTGTATATATATGATCTGTATTTTATAAAACAATCAAATAATTTATTAAGTGCAATTTACTAAAGTAATAAAATTGAAAAGTTAGTTTGAAACTAATAAATTTGTTCAGTCTAATTTATTAAAATTTACTAAAGTTAGTTTAAAATTTACCAAATTAATAAAGTTAGTCTAGTTTACCAAATTATTAAATTTACCGAAGTTCAGTATAATTTGTCAAATTATTAATAAAGTTTCAATGAAGTGTTTGTTTGAATTTTCTAATATAATTTTTGCAAATCAGGAGATATGTTCGATTATTTTCTCGATCGTAGTTGGATGTATGAATCCCGAAAAGGTATGAAAGGATCAATAAAGGAACATTTTGTTAACGGTGTACACGAGTTTATTAGATTTGCTAAATCTAATAATGGAAATAACGTAGACATTCGTTGTCCGTGTGCTAAGTGCAAACATCTGAAGCATTGGAAGGCAGATGTAGTAGAAGTTCATTTGTATAAATTTGGTTTTGTACCGAATTATTATTTATGGGATCGTCACGGAGAGTTTGTTCAATATACACATAATCCTGTAGTGGAAGAGGATGATAATACAGCGGCAAATCCAATAGAAAATATGGTGCAAGATGCAGCCCGATCAATGTTTCCATCCATTGATCAAGACGACATTGAAAACGAAAATGGTGAAGAACCGACTATGGAAGCTAAAAAATTTTATGATTTATTGGATTCCGCTAAGAGACCATTGTGGGATGGATGTGAAAGTGGAACCGAATTATCTGTAACCGCTGAATACATCACGATGAAATCAAAATTCAATCTTACAGAAGCATCATTTACAGCAATTGTACAAACTGCTAAACGACACATGCCACCCAATAATTTGATGTGCGATAGTCATTATAAAGTTAAAAAACTTATGTCTGCTTTTGGATTGCCATACCAGAAGATAGACACATGTGTTAAAGGTTGCATGTTATTTTGGAAAGACGACGCTCACCTTAAAAAATGCAGAATATGTAACGAGGAAAGATACAAACCAAGGAAAAAGAAAGGAAAAGAAGTCCCTTATAAAAGAATGCATTATTTACCCATCACTCCCAGACTTCAAAGGCTATATTCTTTTTCTGCTACAGCATGTCATATGCGATGGCACAGCGTGAGAACACCAGTAGAAGAAACATTGATACATCCATCTGATGGAGAAGCATGGAAACATTTCGATAGGACGTATCCTGAATTTGCTCGAGAGAGCCGTAATGTTAGGCTCGGTTTATGTACAGATGGATTTTCGCCATTCTCTCAATTTGGTAGTAAATATTCATCATGGCCTATTATTGTCACTCCTTATAACTTACCTCCATGGATGTGTATGAAAACTCCATATATGTTTTTAACGATTGTCGTTCCCGGTCCTGATGATCCGACTCAAGGAATTGATGTTTATCTACAACCGTTGATCGAAGAATTGAAAACACTATGGCGTGAAGGAGTTGAAACATATGACATTTCGAGAAAAAGAAATTTTCGTATGTTCGCTTCTTTATTATGGACTATTAATGATTTTCCCGCATATGGCATGCTTTCAGGTTGGAGCACAGCTGGACGTCTAGCTTGTCCATATTGTATGGAAGAATCACGAGCATTTTCATTAAAGTACGGCAAGAAAATTTCGTGGTTTGACTATCATCGGTGTTTTCTACATATTAATCATAAATTCAGAATGGATAAAAAGAACTTTAAAGCTAACAGAGTAGAGAATATGCTACCACCTAAAGTTTGGACAAGTGAAGAGATATATGAAATCGTGAAAGACTATCCTAAGATTCATGAAACTGGAAAACAGGTCGACATTCCGGGTAAATCGGACATTCATAACTGGTGCAAGCAAAGTATATTTTGGGAGTTACCTTATTGGAAAAATCTCTTACTGCGACATAATATTGACGTCATGCACAATGAAAAAAATGTGTTTGATAACGTTTTTAATACAGTTTTGAATGTAAAGGGGAAAACCAAGGACGATGCAAATTCGAGACGTGATATATTACATTTCTGTAAGCGGCCCGAACTTCAGTTGTACGACGATAACAAAAAACCCAAAGCATGTTATGAGCTAGACAACAAGCAAGCAAAACTCGTGCTCAAATGGGTGGAAGGACTAAGATGTCCTGATGGGATTTCTTCTAACCTTCGCAGATGTGTTGACTTGAAAAACAATAAATTGAGTGGGATGAAAAGTCATGATTGCCATATCATGATGGAATATTTCTTACCTGTGATATTCAAAGAACTGTTGCCAACAAAAATATGGAGTGTTATAACAGAATTAAGTATGTTTTACAAACAGCTTTGTTCGACCACGTTAAAGGTAGATCATTTACGTAAACTTGAAGTAGAAATTCCTGTATTGCTTTGCAAACTCGAGAAAATATTTCCGCCCGGTTTTTTTAATGTAATGGAGCATTTGCCTGTGCATCTGCCATCCGAAGCACTTCTTCGAGGTCCTGTGCAATATGGATGGATGTATCCATTTGAGAGGTGATTTTAAACTCCTCAATATTCTTGTTGATTAGTTGAAAATGTATATTCTTGTACTAATATACTAAATTAATTATTTTTGTTATAGGTACTTGAATCATTTGAAGAAAAAAATTAGACAAAAAGCACGAGTAGAAGGTTCGATTTGCAAATCGTACCTTGAAGAGGAAGCTTCTTCTTTTTTCTCACACTACTTTAGTGACGATGTGAACTTATCGTTTGTAAGTGTTCCCCGTAATGAAGAAGCTGTTGAGCATGATTCTTCTCAAACAATGTTATCTATTTTTAGACAACATGGAAGACCTGCCGGAAAATGTGTGGAAATATGGTTAGATGATAGAGACTACCATGTGGCACACACATATGTTCTTTTAAATTGTGTTGAAGTTGGACCATTTATCAGGTAATACTGAATGATTGTACAGTTCAATTATACGTGTATTTATATATTAATAATTAGGGGAATATAATACATTTATTTGCAGCATATACGAATCACAACATCCATCTGGTGATTTCAGTAAACAATTTGCTGGGTGGTTTGCAAGCTATGTTCACGATCCGAATAACAGTGTTGTTGACGAAGGAATACGACACCTTGCTATTGGACCAAGAAGAAATGTCAAGACCTATCCTATATACTTCGTCAACGGATTTAAATTTAACACCAAAGATTATGGAGCTGAAAAATCAACGTATAACAGCGGTGTATTTGTCAAAGGCAGCGATGATCCAGAAGAGCATATAAAAGATTTTTATGGAGTCTTAACACAAATTTTAGAGTTGACTTATTATACACAACCGCTAGAGAAAGTTTTTTTATTCAAATGCAACTGGTTTAGCAACGTTCCCGGTTCTGGAATTAACGTACATAAGGATTATAAGTTAATTGAAATAAAGCATACGTCACATTACTATAAATATGATCCTTTCGTGTTAGCTAAGCAAGCATTACAAGTTTATTTTGCTCCATATCCATCCTTAAAAAAAGATAAAGCAGACTGGTGGGCTGTTTTTAAAACAAAGGCAAGATTTACATTTGATGGAAATAATATTCCAGATGAAGCAGCGTATCAAGCAGATCTTGAGCCAAATTCCGAAATAATAATAGCCGATGACATCGATGTAGGATCGTTGAATGATGAAGCGAATGTTTTAATAGATGCATTTGTTAGTAACGAAGAAAACGATATAGAGTACGAGACCGAGACGTCTGAATCAGAAGATGATGAAGAATGATCACAGATGGCATCGTTTGTTGTATTATGTGATGTACTATTCTGAGTTATGTCATGTGTTATATTGAGCTATGTATTCACTTATTCAATGTACTATTCTGAGCTATGTATTCACTTATGCAATGTACTATTATGAGCTATGTAATATTCTGAGCGATGTACTATTCTGAGCGATGTATTATTCTAATTTATGCGTTATCGTTTTATTGTATGATTATGTGATGCTCATTTGATCATTATGCTTTTATATATAATATATGATTGTGGCAGATATGGATGATAGAAGACGTAGGAGTACATCTCAGCCTTCTCCATCTCAGCCTTCTCCATCTCAGTCTCCTGGAGCTGCAGCGGGTCCTAGTAGCTTAGAGGAAGATACACGCCGAGTTGCAGAGATTATTCCGAAGAGTGTTGGGTAAATGTTAAATTTATTTCAATTATATTATTTAAAATATATAAACTATATAAAATATGCACGTTAACAATCACAGGGGATTCGAGGTGGAACCATCACAGTTTATTTTAGATGTCTCGAAGAAATCATATAAGGGTCGGATGTCAGCAGTTTGGCCGCATTGGGATAGCATTCCAGCTCATATTAAAAATGCTATATGGGCCGACTTGATGGTAATTACAATTTATATATTTCTATTGAAAATAATATGCTGTATGTAATTCAAAATAAATTCAATATGCAGGCTGTTGTACGAGTGGAGCCGCATGATTTAGATGTTTTTAGCAATAATTGGAACCAAAAAATGCGAAAGAATTATAGAGAGACAATATCAAGGGCGAAGAAGGCTGGCAAAAAGCCAGGTTGGATGAGCGATGAAGTCTGGAACGGATTTCTCACATATTGGGAGTCAGAAGCAGCTAAAGTAAGCTATGATGAGAATGCTTACAATTGTGTTAGTTGCATTATTTTAATCGTGTATCTAAATTAATATAGGAAGTAGCAGCAAGAAACCAAGCCAATAGGAATAAGAATCCGGGTTTACATCGAGGTGGCTCTAAATCTTTCCAACAGCATATGAGAGAATTGGTAAATATAAAATATATTTAGCATATGGTGATGCATATCTTCATGTATAACATTTATGCTTATTTTCAATATATCTTATTTGTGTATATCTTCAGTTTGCAAAGTACGGAAGGGAGCCTACAATGGCTGAGGTTTTTAGAGCCACACACGCAGTTGAGTCTGTTGATGATGAGGGGAATGCGACCTATGATTGGACCGACAGCAAAGCTGAAGCAGCGATGGTAAATATGCTAACTCGTGATTCAAATTGTATATATGTAAATTTTATACCAATTATTTTAAAATTATGTTTGTAATTGCAGGGGCGATATGAGACAAAGGCATCGGCATTGACACAGGCGAGTGGAAGAGCAGAGCTTACAGTTGAGGAGTCCAACAGGATTTGGGATTCCGTTATTGCACCGCCTACTCGAAATAGGCGTTATGGTTTCGGCAATCAGGAGGTAAACCATTTCACTAACTTCATATTAAAAGATCCACATTATTCTCACATCAAAAGAATTATTTATATACTATCCAATTCATTCAAAATTCATGTAAAATGCTATCGTATTAACTTCAGTTATTTCACAGGCTGTTAATTTTCAAAGAGCTTATGGAAAATCGATGGAGGAGGAGCGTATTGCTCAGATGCAGAGGCAGCTGGATGAACTCAACGATTGGCGAAGGGGCCAACTGGCACAACAGATAGATGAGCGCATTGCAGCATTTTATCAGGAGCACGGCTCTATGCCTGGGGAGCAGGGAGATGGATCTGATGATGCCGAGGAGGATGATGATGCATAGTTTTACTATTCTTGTGGGTATGTATTTATGTACGTATTTAGACTAGATTTGATACTTGGGTTTGGATACTTGGCATTTTGGATGATGTTTGGGTTTGGTTGGTTTTTGTATACTATGTTGGTTTGGTTGGTTTTTGTGTTTTTTTTGTTATATTGTTGAATATTGATGCTGTGGGTATTGTTGAGATGTGTTGTTGTTGATATTATTGAGGTTTGAAAAGACGGTTTGAGGTTTGGGACGAGGTTTGATGGAAGGATAGCTGCTGTATGCACAGCAGATTTTGCCCAGAAAAGCGACGGCTAGCGACGGCTAGTAACGGCTTACTGGGCAAAAATAGCGACGGCTAGTAACGGCAGGCAACGGCGAGTAACAGACTTGCTTTTGGAACAACTAACTGCCACGTGGCGTTGACACGTGTAAGATACCGTCGCTTATCGTCGCTATATTAGCGACGGAGCCGTCACTTATGCCGTTGCTTTTCCTGATGGCAACGGATTGAATAGCGACGGCAATTAGCGACGGCTAACAACGGCTAGCAACGGCCGCCGACGCATTTTTGCCGTCGCTATACGCTGCCTTTGTTGTAGTGTCAGTATCATGTTTCACACAGCAGTATTATGTATTCACGTCTGCTTTAGCTACATGTATGAGGTTGAAGCAACATAGGTTTCACACAGCAATCTAATATACTCACGTCTGTTTAACCCAACAGTCTTATGTTTCATACAGTAGTCTTACGCGAGTCTTATATACTCACGTATGCTTCAACAGTCTTATGCACTGCACAATATGTACTCACGTATGATTCAGCAATAAATAATCACGAAGCTTCAGCGATGGCGCATTATGTACAACGGTCTTCTTCTGTAGCTCTCTACAGCAAGCAACAACTCATGTTACACTTCATCAGGTAGCAGTTCGTCTTCACTTCACGCATACTTCAGGTACACTTCATCAAGCCATTACCCTCTTCTATGCAACTTGGCCTCTTAGACCATCACCAATCATCCGACATGTTCACTTCACTCTTTCTCTTACTTTCAAACTGAACGAATGAGCAACGCATCCAGATAACCCTAAACAAGCCATATACCGCTTTTTTTGAAAATAAACCAAGAAATAAAACGGTGAAGTCTTCGCCGTTATAATTAAACTTAATTATAAATGCGAAGTCTTTGCTGTTATAATTTATATTTTAAGACCAAATATTATAATAACAAAGATTTTGCCATTATTTGCCATTATAATATTATAACGGCAAACTTTTTGCCGTTATTAAAACCAGTCCCCTATTCAATTTACAAGCCACATAATCACTCCGAACCAGTCACAAAAAAATTAACAAGACACACCTGATTGTGCAGTGACTAGTTCCTCTTTACTGTGCGATGATCTTTTATTTTTGCGTTCTCTTGTATACTGCTATGTAATTCCTTCCAACATTCTTATGATTGGTTTTTGGTCTTTAATTTAATAAATATGGAATGCTCTCCTTATTACAGGAACACTTCAAAAAAAAAATGTAATAGAAAACTCATCTATACAATATGACAAAATCATCTTGTAGAAGTACTGGACACCAAAAGTGAAAACTTAATAAATTATTTGGTGGACTATAAAAATTGGAGTATACCAGTCGAGTTTTGTACTAACATATAGTGAAAATATTGACTCAAAAGATGTAATGGCCTCTTCATCAGTCCAAGAAAAGAGGACCAGTTAATATATAAAAACAAGATACACTTATGGATACATAATACATATAGGGCATGTATTTTGTGTCAAGCAAATGTCCAATAATAGTTGAATTTGTATGGTACAATACTCCTACAACATAAATAACTTCTACAGTTTGTGTTTGCTAAACCATGCTATTTTATTTTCATATAAAGCTATCTAAAGTAAAATCAGATCGCTTCAATCCTAAAATCATTTATAATAAACTATGTAAATTCATCATGGAAACAAACCTTTTCAGTCAAATCCAGTGCACCACTTATAATAGTTGTCTCGTAGTGGGTAAGTTCCCCAACTTTACCAGCTACATTTAAATCAATGAGATAGTTTCCTCAACAATTACCAAATAATACAGTACTTCCTAGCAAAGTTCAATTACTTTAGTTATGTACTACAAATGACCATATCAACCCACTTGTGTTATCTAATTAATTACAGGTATAAAGAATGATTATCACTTTTCCATGTATGGAAACCAAGGCTTTCGGCTGAGTACATTTAAATGAGCAAAATCATTATGTCCAAGTGCAAAGTCTAAAAGCTGGAACATGGTAACGGACGTCAAGTTTGTTTCTCAGATAGAATCTTCTCAAATGTAAAGTATAGAAACAAAATTTAGAGATAGGAAAAAATAGTCATAATATGGAATTAGTGGCATTTGCTGTCACTATAGTATACAGCTGTGATATGCCGTAAGCACACAAAGGCAATAAAAAAATGATGTTATATATCTGGTATACAGAAGTGAGAAGAGTTAATGATTAATGGATGCGCATGTGCGTATATATGTATGGGTCCATGCATGTATGTGTGTCCATAAGTTAAGAAACATGAAATATTACATAGTAAAGAGAAGGAATGAAGATTATTATTGCTGCACACACTGAAACCCTAATCCATACATGAATATATACAGTGATTTTAGTAATGCATTTATACAACAAATTCAGAGATAAACGTGGATCTCTATGACTAAGTTACAAGACTGGTTCAACCTAAACATAAGTGTGTGCACAACATATGCACAACATGTGCATACTCTAACTCTCCCTTATAATTCTACGTCTACTTTCTTTCTTCCCCCTTCTATCATTAGTTTCAAGCTTTGGATACTCTTCAACATTAAACACTTTTCCTAACTGTGTGAAGTGATTGAATGGTAGTGGTTTAGTAAACACATCGGTTATTCTGCATAGAGCAGATAACTGATTCACGCACAACTTATCCTTTGCAATTTGTTCCTTGAAAAGTAAAGATCAAGCTTTATATGTTTGGTCATGTTGTGTAAGATTGGTTGGCTGACATGACTACCGTGCTTAAGTTATCACACCAGATAACTGATTTATGATGTGTTTGTTGATTTATCTTAGACAATAGTGACATGAGCCACATAATTTCAACTGTTGCAAATGCTACACTTCTGTATTCGGCCTCCGTGCTTGATCTTGAAATGGTAGGTTGCTTGTTTGAGCACTAAACGACTAGGAACTTTCCAAGAAATACACAATAACCACTAGTTGGTCACTTATTGTCCATACCTGTTGCCCAATTTGCATCAGCATATACCTTGGTAGTAAGTGAACTGCCTCCCTAAAGCTTAAAGCCATAATCTAGTGTTCCATTAAGATACTTCAAGATTCTCCTTGTAGTGATCACTAAGAGGATTCTGCATGAATTGACAGACTTTATTCATGCTAAAACTAATTTCCGGTTATGTATTGCAGTGCTCTAACAATGCTCTAGTATTGATGTATATTTTAAGTAGGATCACCTTGTAACGATCCTAATTTTGATTAACGGTATTTAGGACATTTAATTAGTTAAATTAAACGAAATAATGTAAATGGTTAAGGGGTTGAGATTTGTATAATTTAAAGGGTAGCCATGCCTAGTTAAACTAATGAAGTAAATGGAATTAAAATGAAATAGGAAGGGGAAATTAGATAAGGGTAAAATAGGAATGAGTCATATTCATATATCCTAAGCCTTCGCAGCATTTCATTTTACACGTTCACAAATTAAAATCTAAACCTAGAGAGGCTGGCCACCATTAAGGGAAGCAAGAAGAAGAGAAGCTAAAGATCAAAAGAAGAAGGTTTAATCAAACTTATTCAAGATCAGATCTCAACTCCTTAACAAAGCTAAAGGTGAATAATTGTTACATCTCATATTTTTTTTATGTTTCAGTTTTTAGAATCAGATACGAATGTTTTTGCAAGTATATTTCCATGTTTTGAAGGTTACATATATATATATACACTACAAGAAAAAGCTCAAAAACCGGCAGGGTAGGGCGACGGCTCCCGACGGCTTATTTCCGACGGCTTCCGACGGGCCGTCGGCGGCCGTCGGAAGCCGTCGGAAATTCGCGAATATTTGGCTCCAGCCGAGCCTGCTTCTTCTTCACTTTCATACGAAAAATCTAGGTCACTTTCCCCCAATTCTCTTCCCCAGCCCTCCAATCAGCAATTTCGAGATTTCAGGTTCTTCCCGGCTGTGCAATTAACTTCTACTGCTCTCTAGAACAGGTATAATCTCTTGTTTTAGCCAAAATTTCAGTTTTTATCCTAATTCAAGATTTGCATAATTTGATAAATTAGGGGTAATTGTTGATTGAAATTGTTTACAATAGTGTTATAATAGTTTCTAGCATTCCATGGTATTCCTATTTCATCTGATATCGTGAAATTGCGAAAAACATGTATAATTTATATTGATTATATATGTGTGTAGCACTGTTATCATTGTATTGTGTTAGTTTATGCAACAAAAAAATACGTCGAACGAGCCTTTAGTTGATGCGTAATACGTTGAATAAATGTGTTAAATTAATATATATTTTTGTAAATGTGAACATTGAGTAAAACTGTATTTTTTTGCAAAATGCGCGCATGTAACTGACAAATGTCTCTTAGAGAGTTTTTGGCCCCGTCTGACGAGTGTTGTACATGATCGTTGTATAAATAGTCGTTCTTTTCGAAAAACGACCATTTATATTCATCTGGTACAATGTTTGTCGGATTTGTCCCTGTATTGGACAAGTTATGAACACAGTAAGCATTTACATTTTGTATACTACTTCGTCTCAAACGGTTCATAAAATTTCGGCCTAACTTTTCTTTTTTGTTTCCTGCGTACACGCATTTGTGTACAATGCAGGGAACAAAAGGGAAATGCTGCCGAAATTTTGTTGAATCGTTTGAGACGAAGTAATATACGAAATGTAAATGCTTACTGTGTTTGTAATGGGAAGTAGGATGCCTGACCAATGAAAAAAAAATTATATATATTTTTAAATCGTTACGTTAAAAAATAAAATGTGCCCTATTTGAAAATATTTTTAAATTTGTGAAGCTGTTCTTTAAATTCAAAATATTATACGACCATGAAAATAATCTTTTTCGAATTTGTATTCTTCAAAATAAATATTAAAGTTTGAACTTCTCATTTTGTCAAATAGGAAAAATGATTGATTATTTTGTTGATCGGAGGAGATGGATGTACCAAAGAAAAGGACTGAGGGGCTCAATAAAAGAAGATTTTTATAATGGTATAAACGTGTTTGTTGAATTCGCTTTAAGTAATAACGGAAACGATCCCGAAATTCGTTGTCCGTGTAGTAGGTGTAGACATTTGAAGTATTTTTTACCAGATGTTGTGAAAGTTCATTTGTGCAAACACGGTTTCGCACCCGAATATTATATTTGGGATCGGCATGGAGAAGTTGTAGCAAATACTTCTGTAGAGTCTGAAAGTGTCGTTAACGAAATAGTTTCAACGACCCGTATAGAAAATATGGTCGAAGATGCAGCACGATCAATGTTTCCTATGGTTGAAGTTGACGACGATGATGGAAATGTTGAAGAACCAAATATTGAAGCTAAAAAAATTTATGATTTACTAGATGCAGCTAAGAAACCTATTTGAGATGGTTGTAAAAGCGGCACTCAGCTGTCAGTAATCGCAGAATACATTGCGATGAAGTCAAAATACAACATCACTGAAGCTGGATTTACGGCTGTTGTACAAGCTGCAAAAAGGCATATGCCGCCCGATAATCACATGTGTGAAAATCACTACGAAGTTAAAAAACTTATGTCGGCTTTTGGTTTACCGTATCAGAAAATAGATACATGTTTAAAAGGATGCATGTTGTTTTGGAAAGAAGACGTAAACCTTAGAAATTGTAAAGTTTGTAACCAGGAGAGATACAAACCAAGAAAAAAGAAGGGGAAGGAAGTTCCATATAAGCGTATGCACTACTTACCCATAACTCCAAGACTTCAAAGATTATATGCATCTTCTGTAACTGCGTCTAATATGAGGTGGCATAGTGTGAGAACAGAGGAAGAGGGTACATTGACACATCCGGCCGATGGAGAAGCATGGAAGCATTTCGATAAAACGTATCCAAATTTTGCAACGGAGAGTCGAAATGTTAGATTAGGATTATGTACGGACGGTTTTTCTCCATTTTCTCAATTTGGTTCTAAATATTCATCCTGGCCCATTATCGTCACACCTTATAATTTACCTCCATGGATGTGTATGAAAACGCAATATATGTTTCTTACTGTTGTCGTTCCTGGCCCCGACGATCCGACACAAGGAATAGATGTATATTTACAACCGTTGATTGATAAGTTAAAAATACTGTGGAACGAAGGAGTAGAAACATACGATGTGTCCAAGAAGAAAAATTTTCGTATGTTTGCTTCTTTGTTGTGGACTATAAGTGATTTTCCTGCCTATGCAATGCTTTCGGGATGGAGTACTGCCGGTCGTCTAGCATGTCCATATTGCATGGATGAAACACGAGCGTTTTCTTTACCTCATGGTAAGAAAATTTCATGGTTTGACTGTCATCGATATTTTCTCCATGTAAATCATCCCTTTAGAGGAGACAAGAAAAACTTTTTAGCTAATAGAGTAGAAACCAGACAACCACCGACGATATGGTCAAGCGAAGACATATATGAACTTGTTAAGGACTATCCAAAGATATATGAAACGGGCGAGCAAACAGAAATTCAAGGCAAATCAGTTGTTCATAACTGGTGCAAACAAACTATTTTTGCATGTTTTATGTTATTTCCATTTGTCATTTATTTAGCAATTTTTATTGAAAATGCAATGAACTCTGCTTATCGTTGGAATAGTACACCCATTATGAATCAGGTATAACACACTTCTATTTCTATTTCCATTTCAGTCATTAATTAAGCAATTTATACCGTTGATGTCATTTTCATATGAAATATATTTCATTATCATGTTATTATTGTCTTATATAATGATGTGTATATGTCACAGGTTTAGCATTATGTCATATAGAGGTAGGAGCTCTTCACGATCGTCAGGAGGCGATGGTAGTGGCCCATCGCAAGAGCCACAACGTGCAGTTGTATCGTTAGTCCCTAGAGTAGATGGGTAAGAATTAAATTTTATTCAGCATCTTATTTTTTCTATGATATAAGTACGTACTTATCTATATCGTACTTAAAAACAGGGGGTTCGATCTACTTCCTTCTAAGGTTGTGTTGGACGTCTCTAGAGCTTCTTATCGTAGTAGGATGAGTGTCTGCTGGCCGAAGTGGGATAACATCCCTCCTCACATCATAGAGTGCATATGGCAGGATGTCCTAGTATGCATATTTTTCTGTTTTCCATTTTTAATTCGTTTTTGTCGTTTTTTAACTGTTTATATCGTTTAAAGTGTAATCTTTTTTTAACACAGGCTGAGATAGACATCCAGACAGATGATATGATGCTAGCACGAGCATACTGGATGAAGAAGATGCGCAAGAACTACAGGGATACGATATCTGAGATTAAGAAATCTGGTAAGAAACCACGGTGGATGGGAGAGAGCGTGTGGGAAGCTTGGTTGAGATACTGGGAGACGGACGAGGCGAAGGCAAGTATACTAATTTTTTTTGAATTATTAATTTGACGTGATCGAAAATTAACGTATAAAATTTTGAATGTACAGGCAGAGTCGGATAGAAACTCTGCAAATAGAAATAAGAATCCCGTCACTCATCGCGGAGGATCGAAGTCGTTTCAGCAGTATCGGCAGGAGTTGGTAAATTTACTGAATAATAAATGTAAATAGTTTATATTATATGATTTTAAATGTATAATAATTGTATGTAATAATCACCTTCAGGAAGCCGAGTCACATGGTCCTGTCAGCTATATGGACGTGTTCACCCGTACGCATGCTGTCGAGCATGTTAATCCAGACGGGACTGTTTCATACACATGGCAGGACGATAAATCCAGCAAAAGCCATGTAAGCATATTTTATTTTATTCAGTATTAGTAATTGTTTTAATTGTTAAACTATGATGACATAAGATATGATATTATTAATTTGTTAATGTAGGAGAAGTTTATGGAGCAGCGGCAGAAACTCCTTGCTGACACGGGTCGAGATCAGCTGACGACCAATGAGGAAGACGTTATATTTGAGTCCGTTATGGATCCAGCAGAGCATGGTCGACGATACGGATTTGGCAATTTAGCGGTAAATAATTTACTTTTTCTTAAAATATGATATTTTCACTTTTTCAAAACAATAAACTTGAATTTTATTTATTTTTCAATTATTGCAGTCCAGTAGTCAGAGTAGGGGACGGCGGGGTAGACATCAGAGCGATCTTGCAGATATAGAAGAATTGCGTACTAGAGTTGCCCAGTTGGAGGAGCAGAACCGCCAACAGGCCATGCACACCGCACAGTTGTTAGAGTACATGCAGCAGCAGCAACAGGGTGGTGGTCACTTTCCTTCCTCGGCTGGCTCTGGATCTGCAGGAGATTAATTCATTACTTGCTTTCTTGTTCGTTCAGGTATGTTTTGTTTTAACTTAGAATGATTTGATAGACGGCGTAGGTAATTATTGATTTATGTATAATTATGTTTGACACATTTGGTTCTATGGTAGTATGAGAACGTGTATGAGAATATTGATGAATTTGTGTATTAACAACATGGTAGAACAGTTATTGTTAGGATTATGTTAATGTTGGAATGGTTATTTATATTTTGATGTAATTTTATTTATTTGTGTGTTTATTAAATATTTTGTGGTTTGAGTTTGAATATTTGGTTGGACTATTGTATATTGGATTGTGTAGTAGTATTGATATTCTAATGTTTGGAAGAGAAATGTGGTTGGAAGGCTAAATCTGAAGCAAATAAAAAAAAACAGCAGATTTCCGACGGCTTCCGACGGCTTCCGACAGCTTATTGGTCGAAATTCCCGACGGTTACCGACGGATAACGACGGCCTGATTCAGACGATTCTCGACGGATTCCGACGAGTGTCGGAATCCGTCGGAAACCGTCGGGAATCGTCTGTATCCGTCGGAAATGTATACGGCAGCGTCCGTCGGAAACCGTCGGAAATACTGCTTCCCGACAACGCCATTTCCGACGGTCATTTCCGACGGCGGCCGACGGCTTCCGACGGCCGCCGACGGCTTTTGGCCGTCAGAAAACGTGTTTCCCCTTGTAGTGATATATATATATATATGCTTGTTGATGAATTATTCTTATTCATTTTGATTTTATGACATGTTTTGAATTGAAAAACCTAGCAAATGGCATCTATATGCTTTGCTATTTTAATATATGTTCACAAATGATATTTTAGAGAAGGGTTTCAAGTTTCGTAATTTTCTGAATTAATGTGGATTTATTATTAATTTTCTAGTGAAGAAAATGGGTTAATTGGGTTTAAAATTAATTATGGCTAAATTGTATTGTTTTTGGGTCAGAAATTTATATATGTTAGAAAACATATTAAAAATGATTTATGAGAATTTTTGTAGAATTTTCCCAAGTGTTTTAATAAGTATATAAAATTATTTAAAGTATGGAACTTAAATGTTTTATATATTTATAAAAGGAGGAGGGGTATTTTGTAAATGATTTAAATTGTTTATCTTAGAAATCTCGGCAGCACTTTTAGGAAAGATTTTGCAAAAGAAAATGGGCAACCAATCATATGTTGAAAAACAAGGCAGGTTACTTTATTTCTGATGTTTCACCACTTTCGGCACCTAGTTTTCGACCGTATACTTCCACCTCCATCATCATCGAAACCAATACACATGATATCAAAGACTTGGTACGTAGTGAATTGGACAAAAGCGAAAGGTACTGGGTCGAAATAAGGGGTTCCGAAGGGGTCGAAGCCTTGCTTTGCTTTCTAAAGGAAACGCACCTGCTATGCTTTCGAATAAGATGGCTTTCGACTTGGTCAAATTTTTTTAAAGAAAGAGGCTTTCGAAATAGGTTGCGCTTTTGTTTTAAGTAAATGCTTTCGAAGGGGTTGAAACCCCTACCTGCCGCCTTTTTACCTTTCGAAGCAGTGCCTTCGAAAGGGTCCATTTGTTTTAAAAATTAGAGTTGCTTCTCCAATGCTTTCGAAGGGATGGGTTTTGACACCATCCACTTCTTCACTTAGGAAATTGCTTTCGAAAGAGTTGCTTTCGACTTAGTTGCTTTAAGACCCTTTTGATATTTTGAAAGTTAAACCTAAAGGTTTCGAATGGAATGGTTTCCAATGATTTCGAAAGGTTGTTCCACATATTTTAACTTGAACCCAATGCTTTCGAAAGATTTGTTTTAAGTAGTATACTGTAACGCTTTCGAAAGGTAACAAGAAAAGGTTTCGAAGGGGAGGTCCCCCAGTATTTTCGAAAGGTGTATATATATATATAAGGTTTTGAAGGGGTGATTCCCCGGTGTTTTCGAAAGGTTTACCTTAGTGTTTAACTAGAAGGATTTCAATGGTTTCGAAAGGAATATTTAAAGTGTTTAGAAGAGGATGTCTAAGGTTTATAAAGCTTTCGAAGAAGATGTTTTCAATGTTTTCGAAAGGACTATTGTCAATGGTTTCGAAAGATATGTTTTGGCCTTTAGGCCTAAGGTTATAAAGTAAAGTAGTTTATTTATATCGAAAGGGGTACTTTCAATGGTTTCGAAAGAGATTTTTTAAAGGTTTTAAACAAAAGTTTCGAATGTTTTTATCAACAACGTTTTGGGTAAAACATATAACATGGCAAAGAGATTTGAGTAAAGCAAATAGTATATTTTCCTTGTATAAGTATGATTTAAATGGTTAAATTATTTTGAAAAGGTTTTCAAGGAAAATTTAAAGGGTAGTTAACCCTAAGTAAAATGACTCAGATAATTTTGTACCGGATGGGACTGGTATAGGGTCGCGCCATGTACATTAGCTACAGCCCCTAGCTAATTTTAGTCTAAAATTCTAGTATGTAGGGCTTAGTCACAAGTAAGACTTAAATGATGGTTACACACAGAAAGAAATATATTTGTGCAGAGAAGGAAGATATGTTATTGGTATGCCCGAAAAACCATTAGGATCAGGTGACCCTTGGAGAAGTAAGTTAAGGGCAGACCATCCAGAAGTATGTCTAACTGTTGTTAGATAATTTGTTTAGTTTGTCTGGTAGGCCCGAGTTAGCCCAAGGTTAATAGTTAACCAAACAAAACTACATTGTTTCAGACAAATGGACCATTTATTACCTGTTTTTGAGCATATATGATATTTTCTATTATTGATATAATCAGTTTAATTAACCAGTTTGGTTGCAGGATTTTGATTTGCAAAAAGATATGTTTTAAAAGGGATATTAGTGATGGGAAACCCCGTTCCACTAAGCGGCGTGGTCTCACTTAATATCAATAAATCGAGATGTATAGTATTATTCACACTAGGCTTTATGTCTGACTCGAAGTTTATGCTTTTTCCTCCTTAAATCTCGGGTGCTCAAAATTAATTTGAGTAGATTGAGAGTCTGGGTTTTACTGGTTTAGCAGGTGGATGAATAAAGCTTTCGGAGACATGCAGGAGGCTGAAGTTAGCTAATTAGGAGTTGATATTTTTATTTCCACTGTGATGTATTAAAACAGTTTGTCTATTTAGTACTCTGATCATCTAAGGGCGCATCTTCATATGTCGCTCTTGGCGTATTTTGTAATAATTATATTTGATCTGAACCTGGGAAACGATTGTGATTATGTAATGGAATATGAAACATGTTTTGTGAAATGTAATCAGAAATTTTGTTTTTTTTTTAAATCTGTGATTTTGTTTCATGTTCATGTGTTTTTGATATTATGGATACCATTAACATTACCGTATTTTTTCGCCAGAAGTTAATACTATAGATGCTGCAGCATTTGTAGCACTTAGCTTCGGGCCTCAAGACAGGGGATGTTACAACTTGGTATCATAACATAGGTTTATGAAAAACTTTAAACTAAAATGATTTTCGAAAACATAATCCTAAGGAATTAGAGAAAAGATCGGGGTATGTGATAGCGCTATAGTAACATACTTATATTTGATATATATAAGTATACGCTATATCTCTATTCCTTTATCTCTATTAGGCTATTCTTCTATATCTTACGAAGGCTCGAATGCAAATATGGACGCTGGAAGTGGAAGAGTTAACCTTGGTGGGGGAATGACCACAACTAATGGAAATGCCAGACCAAATACTAGGAGGAACCTAGGTCAGGTACGAGCTGCAAATGTGGGTGCTGGAATCCCGCAAGTAGACATGAGAGCAATGTATCAGTTCTTTGTCGACATAATGTAGGCAAGAATTGATGCTGGAGTAGTTGGAGGAAATGCTGGAGGAGGGAATCAAGAAGCTCCAGTGGTGAATAACTATGTTATTTTGAGTAGAGATTATGCTCGGTTGGGAGGAAAGCTGTTCATTGGTACTAAGGACGCAATCGAAGTAGAGAATTGGCTACTTCATTGCGAGAGGATTTTTGCTGACTTAGGGCTCAACGACGAGTGGAAAAGGAGATTAGCCTCTAGACAGCTACAAGGGGCAGCACTTTATTGGTGGAATAGTGTGAAAGTTGGAGTCAACTAGGAGAACATGACTTGGGCTGAGTTTAGGAGGAGGTTCGAGGAAAGGTTTATGTCAGAGATTGCCAAGTCCACTCTGCTCAGAAAGTTTACTGAGTTGGAGTAGGGGGATATGACTGTGCTTGAGTATGCGATGAGGATTAAGGAGCTAGCGAGATATGGCTATGCTACGGTTGATACTGTGATTAAAAGGAATGAGAATTTCATCAAGGATTGAAGCCTGAGCTTGCTAAGGCCATGTTACCGCATATTAGGGATCCATGTGATGTTGTTGTTGAGATGACCTTGAGGAATGAAGAGATGCAAGCTTTTCTTGAAAGAAATAAGGCCAAGGAAGTTCAAGGAGGGCAGAGTCAGAAGAGAAAGTTTTTCCACAAAAAAGGAGCTCAGAAGGGAGGAGCTGCTAAGAAGTGAAAGGGAGAAGTGGTATGTTACAAGTGTGACAAGAAGGGACACTATGCCCATGAGTGCCTAACAGGCAAGGAAAAGAAAGCCGCTGAGAAGAAAGGAATAAAGTGTTTCGGCAGTGATCAGATTGGGCACTATAAGAACCAGTGCAAGGAACCAGCCAAGGATGGGAAAGGCAAATTGTTTGCATGGAACCAACTACCTCGAGACCGACAGCACAAGAGAAAGGAAAAGCTGCGTTGGGAGGTACGCTTTTGATTCATGGTATGTTAGTTAGAGTTTTGTTTGATACTAGTGCATCGCATTCTTTTATATCTCATTGTTTGGTAGATAGGCTTAACCTAAAACCCTCATACCTAGTTACTTCCTTAAGGGTTGCAAATCCGATAGAAGGGTATGCGACACTTGCGATGAAGTGTGACCACCTAGAGTTTGAATTGTTAGGTCATACCTTTGTTTGCAGTTTGCATATGTTTAATTTCGTAGAGTTCAGAATTATTTTGGGTATGGATTGGTTAAGTAAGTACGATGCTATGATATTTTGCCATGGTAGGAAAATATCGCTTAGACACCTTGATTGTAGTGACCGGATTATATACTCCATAGAAAACCCTAGTTTTGAGGGTAATGGTTTGTTGGGTGTTGTGGAGGTAGAAGACGAGTTGAGTCGAGTTTTCATTGTTAGAGAATTCGCAGATGTCTTTGGACCTGTAGTGGGATTGCCATCGAAACGAGCCATTGAGTTTCGAATAGATTTGGTACCAGGAGCAGAGCCGATGAGTAGACCGCAAAGCAGAATGATACCTACCGAGATGAGGGAGTTGAAGGTGCAATTGGTGAATTTGGAAGGAAAGAATTTTATCAGGCCAAGTAGTTCTCCTTGGGAGCAGCCGCAGTGTTTGCTAAGAAACCAGACGCATCGTTAAGGTTATTGTATCGATTATCGTAATTTGAATGAGAAGACGATAAAGAATTGATATCTGTTGCCTAGAATTGATGATTTGTTCGACCAATTGAGTGGAGCCAAGGTATTTTCCCAGTTGGATTTAGCTACAGGGTTCCATCAGCTTAGAGTGGCAGAAGATAGTATTCCTTTGACGGCGTTTAGAACCAGGTATGGATCGTACGAATGGTTAGTAATGTCGTTCGGACTAACTAATGCGCCACCATTCTTTGTAGATTTGATGAACCGAGTTTTCCGATAGCACTTGGATAGGTTCATATTGGTTTTCATAGATGATATTTTGATATACTCTAAAGAGGAAAGAGAGCATGAAGTTCATCTTAGAGTGGTGCTTGAGACACTGAGGCAGCATCAACTGAAAGCGAAGTTTTCGAAGTGTCATTTTTGGAAGAAGGAAGTGAAGTTTCTTGGTCATGTAGTCTCAAAGAAAGTGTTGTTGGTAGATCCGGCTAAGATTGAAGCAGTGAATAATTGGAAGAGACCCGAGACAGTGACTGAGAAAAAGAGTTTTCTTGGACTTGCTGTCTATTACCGGAGATTCATCAAGGATTCCTCGTGGATAATAACACCTTTAACTAAGTTAACCAGGAAGGAGGTAAAGTTTGTCTGGTCCGACAAATGTAAGGAAGCATTCCTTAAGTTAAAGCATTTGTTGACTAACGCACCTGTGTTAGTAGTTCCAGAAGGAAACCAATGGTTGGTGTTGTATATTGATGCATGTGGGACAGGATTGGGAGCTATGTTGATGCAAAGGGGTAAAGCTATTGCCTACGCTTCACGACAGCTTAGACCGCATGAAGTGAGATATCCTACTCATGATTTGGAGTTGACTGCGGTGATCTTTACATTAAAAATTTGGAGACATTATCTCTTAGGAGAGGTTTTGAGTTATACATGGATCATAAGTCCTTAAGATATTTATTCTCTCAGAAGGAGTTGAATATGAGACAGCAGAGGTGGTTGAAGTTTTTAGCAACTTATGATTTTGGTGTAGAGTATATTCTTGGGAAAGGAAATAAGGTAGCCGATGCTCTTAGCAGAAGACATCAGAATGTGGTGTTAGCTACGTTGGCAGAATGGAAGGATTTAGAAGCTTTGACTACTTGTAGTGTGCAGTTAAAATCGACTGCTAATTCTAGTCAAAGCACCGCTATGTTGTCTTGTTTAGAAGTTCGACCAGTGTTGATCGAAAGGATTGCTTCTTACCAGAAAGGGGACCCAGTGATAGCCGAGAAGATTTGAAGGCTTGAGGTTGGAACCGAGATCAGTGATCTAAAGGATTCTAGTCTTGACCGGAGAGGATGGTTGAGAAAGAAGGGACGATTATGTGTTTCGAATATTGAGGACTTAAGGAAAGAAGTTCTTGGAGAATGTCATCGATCCAAGTTTATGATTCATCCTGGAGGAATCAAAATGTATCATGATATGAAGAAGAGTTTCTTCTGGAAAGGTATGCAGAGGGATGTAGGCTTATGAGTAAAGCAGTGTTTGAACTGTCAACAGGTGAAAGCCGAACATCAAGAACCAAGTGGGTTACTTCAGCCTTTAGATATTCCAGTTTGGAAATGGGATTCTATCTCAATGGATTTTATAGACGGGTTTCCAAGGTCAAATAGAGGAAATGAAAGTATATGGGTCATAGTGGACAGGTTGACCAAGAGTGCCCATTTCATTCCAGTTAAGTCAACCAGGACGGCATCTGTTTTAGCTAACTTGTTTATGAAGAATATAGTTAGACTGCATGGAATTTCTAATAATATAGTAAGTGATAGAGATTCCTTATTTACTAGTTAGTTCTGGAAGAGTCTACAGGAAACTTTAGGTACCAAGCTCAAGATGAGTATCGCTTACCATCCGCAGACCGATGGGAAAACATAAATAGTTAACAAAGACTTGGAAGATTTGTTACGAGCTTGTGTGCTATATTTTGGAGGATCATAGGAAGACCATCTACACTTAGTCGAGTTTTTGTATAACAACAGTTATCAGGCTAGTATAGTGATGGCACCGTTTGAAGCTTTGTATAGAAGGCCATGCAAATCTCCAGTTTGTTGGTTATAGACTGGGGATAGGTTTTTTCTTGGTCCGGATTTAGTTAGATAAGCTGCAGAAAAGATTGAGATCATTCGAGCTAGGATGAAGGAAACTCAGTCTAGGCAGAAGAGCTATGCCGATAGAAGACGGAAAGACTTAGAATTCTCAGTTGGAGATCATGTTTTCATCAAGATATCACCGATGAAAGGTGTAATTCGATTTGGGAAATCGGGAAAGTTGGCACCGAGGTTTGTAGGACCATTTCCTATTGTATAAAGGATCAAACAAATCGCGTATAGGGTAGAGTTACCGAACAGTTTGGAAGGAGTCCACGATGTTTTTCATGTTTCTCGTCTAAGGAAGTATATTCGAGATCCGGAGACTACTATAGCACCGACTGTGCTATATAACTTAGTAGTGGAACAAGATTTGACTATAGTTAGAAAGCCAGTTCATATAGTCGCAAGAGATGAGAAGTGGCTAAGGAACAAGACAGTCAGATTAGTCGGAGTCCACTGGAGTGACGACGAGAGAGACTGTACTTGGAAAACTGAGAGGAGAATTTGAGATACTTATCCTGACTTGTTTCATGGTATGTTTTACCTTTATGATTGATTTTGATGAGTGCCTTATCGTAATTTCGAGGACGAAATTCTTTAAGAAGGGGAGTCTGTAACGACCCTATTTTGATTAACAGTATTTAGGACATTTAATTAGTTAAATTAAATGAAATAATGTAAATGGTTAAGGGATTGAGATTTGTATAATTTAAAGGGTAGCCGTGCCTAGTTAAACTAATGAAGTAAATGGAATTAAAATGAAATAGGAAGGGGAAATTAGATAAGGGTAAAATAGGAATGAGTCATATTCATATACCCTGAGCCTTCATACCATTTCATTTTACATGTTCACAAGTTAAAATCTAAACCTAGAGAGGCCAGCCACCATTAAGGGAAGCAAGAAGAAGAGAAGCTAAAGATCAAAAGAAGAAAGCTTAATCAAACTTATTCAAGATCAAATCTCAACTCCTTAATAAAGCTAAAGGTGAATAATTATTACATCTCATATTTTTGATGTTTCGATTTCTAGAATCAGATTCGAATGGTTTTGCAAGTATATTGCCATGTTTTGAATGTTAGATATATATATATATATATACGTATATGCTTGTTGATGAATTATGCTTATTTATATTGATTTTATGACATGTTTTGAATTGAAAAACCTAGCAAATAACATCCATAAGCCTTGCGATTTTAATATATGGTCATAAATAAAATTATAGAGAAGGTTTTCAACTTTCATAATTTTCTGAATTAATGTGGATTTATTATTAATTTTCTAGTGAAGAAAATCGGTTAATTGGGTTTAAAATTAATTACGGCTAAATTGTATTGTTTTTGGGTCAGAAATTTATATATGTTAGAAAACATATTAAAAATGATTTATGAGAATTTTTGTAGAATTTTCCTAAGTGTTTTAATAAGTATATAAAATTATTTAAAGTATGGGACTTAAATGTTTTATATATTTATAAAAGGAGGAGGGGTATTTTGTAAATGATTTAAATTGTTTATCTTTGAAATCTCGGTAGCACTTTTAGGAAAAAATTTGGAAAAGAAAATGGCAACCAATCATATGTTGACAAACAAGGCGGGTTAGTTAAAAAGAATTACTTTTAAAAGATAATTTTTTTTACTTTATTTATGATGTTTCGCCACTTTCGACACCTAGCTTTCGACCGTATACTTCCACCTCCATCATCGTCGAAACTAATGCACATGGTATCAAAGACTTGGTACGTAGTGAATTGGGCAAAAGAAAAAGGTACTGGGTTGAAACAACGGGTTCCGAAGGGGTCGAGGCCTTGCTTTGCTTTCTATAGGAAACGTGCCTGCTATGCTTTCGAATAAGATGGCTTTTGACTTGGTCAACTTTCGACTTGGTCAAATTGTTTTAAAGAAAGAGGCTTTCGAAATAGGTTGCGCTTTTGTTTTAAGTAAATGCTTTCGAAAGGGTCGAAACCCCTACCCGCCGCCTTTTTACCTTTCGAAGCAGTGCCTCCGAAAGGGTCCCTTTGTTTTAAAAATTAGGGCCGCTTCTCCAATGCTTTCGAAGGGATGAGTTTCGACACCATCCACTTCTTCACTTAGGAAATTGCTTTCGAAAGAGTTGCTTTCGACTTAGTTGCTTTAAGACCCTTTTTGATATTTTGAAAGTTAAATCCAAAGGTTTTGAATGGAATGGTTTCCAATGATTTCGAAATGTTGTTCCACATATTTTAACTTGAACCCAATGTTTTCGAAAGGTTTGTTTTAAGTAGTATACTGTAATGCTTTCGAAAGGTAACAAGCAAAGGTTTCGAAGGGGAGGTCCCCAGTATTTTCGAAAGGTGTGTGTGTGTGTGTGTGTATATATATATAGGGTTTTGAAGGGTTGATTCCCTGGTGTTTTCGAAAGGTTTACCTTAGTGTTTAAATGGAAGGATTTCAATGGTTTCGAAAGGCATATTTAAAGTGTTTAGAAGAGGATATCTAATTTATAAAGCTTTCGAAGAAGATGTTTTCAGTGTTTTCCAAAGGACTATTGTCAATGGTTTCGAAAAGATATGTTTCGGCCTTTAGGCCTAAGGTTATAAAGTAAAGTAGTTTACTTATATCGAAAGAGGCACTTTCAATGTTTTCGAAAGGGGTACTTTCAATGGTTTCGAAAGAGATTGTTTAAAGGTTTTAAACAAAGGTTTCGAATGTTTTCATCAACAACATTTTGGGTAAAGCATATAACATGGCAAAGAGATTTGAGTAAAGCAAATAGTATATTTTCCTTGTATAAGTATGATTTAAAGGGTTAAATTATTTTGAAAAGGCTTTCAAGGAAAATTTAAAGGATAGTTAACCCTAAGTAAAATGACTCAGATAATTGTATACCATATGGGACTGTTATAGGGTCCCGCCCTATACATTAGCTATAGCCCCTAGGTAATTTTAGTCCAAAATTCCAGTGTGTAGGACTTAGTCACAGGTAAGACTTAAATGATGGTTACATACAGAAAGGAATATATATGTACAGAGAAGGAAGATAGGTTATTGGTAAGCCCGAAAAACCATTGGGATCAAGTGACCCTTGTAGAAGTAAGTTAAGAACAAACCGTCCAGAAGTATGTCGAACCATTGTTAGATAATTTGTTTAGCTTATCTGGTAAGCCCGAGTCAGCCCAGGGTTAGTAGTTAGCCAAACAAAACTACATTGTTTCGGACAGATGGTCCATTTATTACCTATTTTTGAGCATATATGATATTTGCTATTATTGATATAATCAGTTTGATTAACCAGTTTGGTTGCAGGATTTGGATTTGAAAAAAGATATGTTTTAAAAGGGATATTAGTGAGGGGAAACCAGTTCTGCTAGGCAGCGTGGTCTCACTTAATATCAATAAATTGAGATGTAATAGTATTATTCACACTAGGCTTTATGTCTGACTCGAAGTTTATATTTTCCCCTTTAAACTCAAAAGTGCTCAAAATTAATTTGAGTAGATTGAGAGTCAGGGTTTTACAGGTTCAGTAGATGGATGAATAAAGCTTTCAGAGACGAGCAGGAGGCTGAAGTTAGCTAATTAGGAGTTGATATTTTTATTTCCGTTGTGATGTATTGAGACAGTTTGTCTATTTAGTACTCTGATCATCCAAGGGGGCATCTTCGTATGTCGCTCTTGGCGTATTTTGTGATAATTATATTTGATCTAAACCTAGAAAACGATTGGGATTATGTAATGGAATATGAAATATGTTTTGTGAAATATAATCAGAAAAGTTGTTTATTTTATAATCTGTGATTTTGTTTCATATTCATGTGCTTCTGATATTATGGACACCATTAACATTACCGTATTTTGTCGCCAGAAGTTAATACTATAGATGATTGCAGCATCTATAGCGCTTAGCTTTGGACCTCTAGATAGGGGATGTTACACACCTCTGGTTTTTAGCATTGTAGATTACTAGTCATTGGTATGGGTAGAGCCTTTTCCTTATCCATATTTGCGTTATTCAAAATTTCTAGTATGTGCTTCTTCTAATTCAGGCGCAACTCTCTATCAGAAATTCTATTTTCCTCAATGCCTAAGAAGTGACTGAGTTCTCCAAGATCCTTAAGTGCAAATTTCTTATCAAAGCGTTGAGTAAGGCCAATGATTTCTTGATCACTACTCCTAGTGATGATGAAATCATCTACATATACACGTATATAGGTCATAGAATTTGGTGTGTATTTAATGAATTGAGAATTATCAAATTTTGTAGCATGGTATTCAAAATTTTCTAAGGTAGTTTTTAGTTGCCAAACCAAACTATAGGGGCTCGTTTAAAGCCATATATTCCTTTATTTAACTTGAAAATAAGGTAGGGATTTTATTTGGATTCATACCCTTCTCGTTGTTGCATGTGTACTTCTTGTAAGTCTCCATTTAAAAAAGCATTGTTTACATCTAGTTGTTTAAACTTCCAGCCTTTATGTAATGCAATGGTGAGAATGTTTCTTATGGTGGTGGGCCTAACAACTGGAGAGAATGTTTCATGGAAGTCGAATCCATGTTATTGAGAGTAGCCTTTGACTATTAGTCTTGCCTTGTGTTTGGCCATGGAACCATCTGATTTTTCCTTTAATTTGTATGTATGTCCATCTGCATCCTACTAAATTTTTAGGTAGTTCAATAAGTGTCCTTGTGTTGTCCCTTATTAGTGCATTGTATTCTTCATCCATCACTTTCTTCCATTTTATGCTTGCTTTGGCTTGATGGTATGTGGCATGTTCATCACCTTTATTGTTTACATTATATACTTTTGGTTTGAATATACCATGCTTAGATCTAGTAATCATATGATTACCTGGTAGAGTGGGTTGCACTTGTGGTGATTACATTTGTGGAGATGGGGGTAAGTTCAGTTGTTCTTGTCCGGTTGCAGGCTTAGTAAACTTTTGAGATTTGATTTCCTTCATGTCCTTATATTCTATTGATATTCATAGGTATTGTAAGTGTCACTACAACAAAATAATTATTTCACAACGGTCAATGCTAATTTTAAAATGTCTTTAACAACGGTCATGCAACCGTCGTAATATGCAAAGTTGTAATAAAGTGAGTACATTTTACAATTGTTTTCGATCGTTGGAAACAAGCATTGTAGTAGATGTCTTTTACAACTGTTTTTTTCCATTGAAATTGGGTCTTTTACAACTTTTTTTGCCCATTATTAAAAATATTTAAATGTGAAAAATAAAATAAACACTGCTGCAATGTATTTATAAATTTAATATTAATTTACAATTGAAAACAAAATTGTACTAATAACAACCACAATTATTCATATTTACTAAAAATAACATTAAAGATTCGTATTTTAAAATACCAAAATGATTCATGTATTCACTTCATTCATGAAGTCTTAACATAGTTACAAAACATTGTAGTTCAATCATAAATTAATATAAACATGTAGTACATGCTAAAAGTAACACAAGATTTAAACTCTAGACCGAACGACATTAAATTAGACCTTGGAGCAAGAGTAGAAGCAAGGGCAGAGGCACGAGCCTATTGCATTTGCAATGGAAGTAATTGTGATGTAAAATCAAGACCTGTCAACAAACCAGATATATTTTAGGTAATCCAACTGTTCTAATACTCGTCTAAGTAAATAGGATATGTTTTATAGATATTTGAGAATGTGATTATACTTGGAAAAAAATTATTCTTTATTTCCCTTAAAGTTGTAACGTAAAAAATTAGTTTCTAACTTGAGATGAATTGTCCTCGCAAGATTTTCATGCTTTGACAAAAAAAGAAATCTAGTATAAGAAAATAAATGATGATGTACTAATGTTTCTATTCTAAGCAGAATAAATTACTCAATTAAAGTTCTTAAACAGATGTTGTTTAAACTATTTTTAGTTTTCTATCATATTGCATGACAACCACATTACAATTATGTAACAATGAACAAGCTTTATCTGTTACAGATCAATATAACTAAAAATGACAAAAAAAATCTTTATAATACTAAAGATCTAATCTATTTTGCTAAATAGTGAGAACCACTACTTGAACTCGTTGTATCATTAGTTTGTAGTGAGAACATTTTGAACTGATAAGCTAAATACATTCCATTTAAGCCCACATGAATATCCCTCTTGTATATCTGTTGTACCTTGATCTGAAATTGTAGTGTCTTGGCGGCTGAGTCGCGGACTAAGTCACTCTCTTTAAAACATTTCACCGCTATGCCAAAATCGTGCAAGGCAATCAATAGTGCAGTGCCATCTTCAGAATAAAATAGCCCCTATAAGCCAATATATCAACATCCTCTTGCACAAAGACCATCGAGTCAGTAACATCCAAATTTAATTTTGTTCGGATCTAAAGAAAGCAGAGGAAAAAAGAAGAAGAGCACGGTTTCAAAACTGGTAGTTATTCTATCAAATAGCTTGGTTTATATATGAAAAAAATCTGAGGGTAAAAATGGGTTTTTTCCTTACTAAGTCATGATAAAATATTGGATCTGAGTTTACTATGTCTTATTATCAAGTCAAAGCCGGTTTAAAAATATACTGCCAAAAATAAAGGGTTATACACCACTTTAGCCAAGCCAAATCCAGTCCGGGCTAGTTCGGTCGGGTTGGGTCGAGCCAGTCCGTCAGCGCGCGCACGTGTGTGGTGGTCAGCATGGTCTTCCTTCTTAACACAAGAGAAAATATTGGGTATCTAAAGGGCTTATCCTTTCTCTTGATAATCCTTTTTTTAAATAGGATTTCTCTATAGTTTTCTACAATGTGAGACTATTCATTAAGAGGGGTATTCAGACACTCTTCTTAATATTTTTAATGATTCATTTTTAAACTAAATTCCAAAAATCCTCCGCTTGAATTTTTAAAAATATTTTTCGCGAGAAATTTCCGATCTTATAAGATTGCGCATAAACAAAGGTATCATTCTATTTGAACCTTTGCATAGCGAGTAAGATTCAGATTATACTAGAGTGGCTTGTAGTCTAGAACTCTCTGACATCAAACCACACACAGCCTTTCTAGGGTGCAGTCTATAGCCCATGCTTTAAAGGTCGTGATGTCTATCCCAGTTTAGTGAACACTCTAGGAATTTTGTCCAAAATTCCATAGGAAATGACCACATTTCCACATTCACATAGATGAATCTATCAAGAGTACTCATGTAGCTAAGTAATCCACTCCACATAGAGTATAAATTTCATTATGAGTTAAACTCATCCTCTTATCGCTTCAAGACTACATGCTTCTATCTAATGAAGCCAGCATGTTCAATTAATGTCACTTCATAACTTGTTATTACCCATTGAACCTAATTCTTGGGATCTCCAGTCGATAGGTTGGTTTACTATTATAAGTGATTTCTCATTCTCTGAGTTCTCATTCTAAAGGCAGTAGTCCCATTCTTTTAGATGTAGAAAGGACTTTCTCTTTTACCAATCCTTTCATTAAAGGATCTGTTAGATTCTAATAAATGCGTACATGATCCACTCTAACAGATCCTGAAGAGATATACTCCCTTATAGTACCATGCTTACGACAAATTTATCGTCTCTTACCATTGTAATAACGGTTCACAACTTTTCTAATAGCCGCGGTACTATCGCAATGGATCAACACAGCTGATATCGGTTTTTCCCATAAAGGGATCTCTACTAGCAGATTTCTTAAATAATCTGTTTCTTCACTAGCAGTAGCTATTTCTATCATTTCTGAATCCATAGCGGATTAAGCCAAAATGGTCTGTTTTTTAGATTTCCAAGGATCGGCTCCTCTTGTAGTACTAAAACTATATCCACTAGTTGCTTTGAAATCATTTGATAAAGTATTCCAATTTGCATCACTATATCTTTCAAGGAAAGTGAGAAACTTCTGATAGTGTAATCCAAGGTTTTTTGTTCTTTTAAGATATCTCATGATCCCTTCAATAGCATGCCAATGCTCTATACTAGGTCTGATAGTAAACCTGCATAGTAATCCCACGACATAGGCTATGTCGGGTCTAGTACAATCAGTGGCATACCAAGGCTACCAATAATGCTCGCATATTTAGACTGTCTTACACCTTCACTAGTGTTCTTAAATAGTTTTACAATAGAATCATATGGTGTACCAGCAGGTTTACATTCAAAGTAATTATATTTCTTGGATATCTTCTTAATATAATGAGATTTATCCAAAGAAATTCCCTTTTCAGACTTAGTAATCTTAATACCAAGAATTACATTTTCTTCACCAAGATTTTTCATATCAAAATTGGCACATATTATGGACTTAACATGATTTACAGCATGAATATTTGAACCAAATATAAGTAAATCATCCACATATAAACATATGATAGTGCAAATGTTATTCTCGAATTTATAATAAATACACTTGTCACTTCATTTACTTTAAAACCATGTGAAATAGCTAGATTATCAAACTTTTCATGCCATTGTTTAGGTTCCTGTTTAAAACTATATAAAGATTTATCTTATTTACAAACTTTATGCTCTTGACCAGGTATAACAAAACCTTCCGGTTGGTCCATATAAATCTTTTCTTCTAATTCACCATTTAAAAAAGCGGTTTTTACATCCATTTGGTGAATTAGTATATCATAAAGTGACGTAACAAAGATTAATATTCGAATTGATGTTATTCTTATAACAGGTGAAAAAGTGTCAAAAAAGTCAATGTTTTCTCTTCGTCTAAATCATTTAGCTACAAGACAAGCCTTATATTTATCAACTGTACCATAAGATTTCAACTTCTTTTTAAGTACCCACTTACAACTTATAGTCTTACAACCTAGAGGTAAATTAACTAGATGTCATGTTTTATTAGATTCAAGAGATTCCATTTCATCGTTTATAGCTTCTTGCTAGAGGTCTGAATCTAAAGAAGACATGACTTCTTTAAGTTTAGCAATGTCATATTCTAGTGTATAAGCATAATATTCTGAACCAATATCTTTAGCTATCCTAGCTCTTTTACTTCTTCTAGGTTCAGATTCAATTTCCGCATTATGTTCATTATTTTTTAGTATTGGAATATTAGTAGTAGATGTGCCTCCGCTATTCCTAATTTTAAACGGAAATTTATTTTCAAAGAAATCATCATCATTTGACTCAATAATTACTTGAGCATTCAAATCAAAAAAATTATGTGCTTTGTTGTAAATGAATAACCAATGAAAACACATTCATATGCTTGACTTGCTAATTTAATTCTTCAGGGTCTGGAATATAAACATATGCTAAGCAACCCCAAGTTTTAAAATAAGACAAGTTGGGTTTATGATTTTTAAAAATCTCAAAAAGTGAAATTTTGCTCTTAGATTTAGGAATTCTATTTAATACATAACAAATAGTTAACAAAATCTCCCCCACCGATGTGATGTTGCATCCGATTTTAATAAAACAGCTACAACTAATTCGGTAAGAGTCCTATTTTTTCTTTTAGCATTACCATTCACTTCAGGCAAATAGGGTGTAGTTCTTTCATGCATTATGCCATATTGATTATAAAATTCAATGAATAAGCTTGATTCATATTCAGTTCCTCTTTCAGTTCGAAATCTCTTAATTTTCTTATTAAATTTAGTTTTCAATTTCAGTGACAAGTAACTTAAACATATCTAGCACATCATTTTTATTTTTCATGAAATAAACATAAGTGAAATCAGAGCAATCATCAATAAAAGTAACAAAGTAGCGTTTGTCATCCCTAGTTAGAGTGCCATCAGATTCACATATATCGGAGTGTATTAAATCTAAATGTTCTGACTCTCTAAAGTCTGAACACATATTTATTCGAGGTCATAGTAATTTTAGTTTGGCTACAATATTCACATTTTTCTGAATCACTTATGGATACTTTACGGATTAATCTTAAGTTATTCATGTTATGAATAAGTCGCATATTAAAATAACAAAGTCTAGCATGTCAAATATTAAAATCACACATCATATAAGCAGAACTACCAACTTTATTCAAATCAACATTTAACCTAAACATCCCATCTACAACATATCTTTTACCAACAAAAACACCATTTTTAGTGATGGTGTACAAGTCAGATCCAATAGTTTGAGTAAAACCATTTTTTAAAAAAGAAACCAGATACTAAGTTTTTCCTCGTCTTTGGAGTATGCACCACGATTTTCAGCAAAAAGTTCTTTCCATATGTAAACTTCAACTCCACGGTCCTAATTCCAACAACAGTAGTGGTGTGAGAATCTCTCAGCATCACTTTCATATCATTAACAACATTATATGTTTTAAACATTTCATAATCATAGTAGACATAACGAGAAGCACCAACGTCTACCCTACACCCTTTTGATCAAGCGACTAGGTTGATCTCAGTAAGCATAGCCATAAGGGCTTTTTCAATCAGATTAGCCTGCGGTACAAGATTTGGCATGTTCTGACACTTTCATGCCATATGGTCCTGGTTTTCCACAGTTGTAATATAAGAACAACTGTCCAGTACCATTCTTTAGAGGGGCATTATGCTGATTTTTTTGAGGTTGATTGTTGCGGTTCTGATTCGATTTGCGATTCTGATTTTTAAAATTTTCGTATTTGGTTTCACACCCACGTTTGTGGATTTCTTAGTGATGTTGTTAGAAACAATAAGCATCTCTTCTTTCTGGTCCTGTTTTCTGGCCTCTTCCTCAATACGAAGACAAGTGATCAAACTTTCTATGGAAAATTCCTTAGTCTTATGCCTGAGAACATTTTAAAAATCTTTCCAACTAGGGGGTAATTTATCAATTAACACAGCAACCTGAAATTGTTCATCTAAAGTCATACCTTCGAAGATGATCTCATGTGCAATTTTCTGAAGCTCGTGCGACGGTGTCACCACCAATTTTTCATTCGTTATCTGAAACTTTAAATAGCGGTTGAAGGCATACTTTTTCGCTCCAACTTCCTCGGTATCTTATTTCTTTTGCAATGCATCTCAGATCTCCTTTGCTGACTTGTCTGAGCTGTATTATTCATACAGGTCATCGCTCAAGCCATTAAGAACATAGTTTTTACAGAGGTAGTCATGGTCCATTCAGTCCTGCAAAGCCTTTTTCTGGTCGTCCGCTGTTTCTTCAAGCAGCGTTGGTTTTTCCCTTGTCAACACATACGCCACCTTTTTTACAGTCAGAAAAAATTGCATTTTTTGTCTGCAACGTTTGAAATAAAGCCCCTCAAATTTGAACGATTTGTTTGCGTCGTAGCCAGTAGAGTCGTCGGTGTTCGACAACATAATGTCTTAAAATTATTGTACTTCAATCTAAACTCGCAGTGTCTTTGCGGCTGAGTCGTGGACTAGGTCGCTTTCTTTAAGACATTTCGTCGCTATGCCGAAATCGTGCAAGACAATTAATAGTGCAATGCCGCCTCTAGGATAAAACAGCTCGCTATATGTCAATGTCAACAGCCTCTTGCACAAAGACCGTCGAGTCAGTAGCACCCAAATTTAATATTGTTCGGATCTGAAGAAAGCAGAGGAAAAAGAAGAAGAAGAGCTCGGTTTTAAAACTGGTAGTTATTCTGTCAAATAGCTTAGTTATATAGAGAAAAATATAAGGGTAAAAACGGATTTTTTCCTTGCTGAGTCATGAGAAAATATCGGATATGAGTTTAATGGGTCTTATTATCAAGTCAAAGTCCGTTTAAAAATATACTGTCAAAAATAAAGAGTTATACACTACATTAACCAAGTCAAGCCTGGTCTGGCCTGGCCTGGCCTGGCCCGGTCCGGGTCGGATCGGGTTGGTCGAGGCGCGTGTGGTGGTCAGAGGGGCATTCAAACACTCTTCTCAAAATATTTAAGAATTTATTTTTAAAACAAATTCCAACAATATCTCACTCTCCCTCTTGCTACAATAAACAAGAATTGAGTATAAGAACAAAGTAGCAAGAAAAATCAGAATTAACACTAAAGTATAATTTATCACACTTAAAACAAGCCTAAACATGAATATTCCAACGGAGCATCACTTAATCTATATTATAATGTGATACAACTAATTTGAATTAAAACAAAACCAGATAAAAACATTTAGGATAACATGCGAGGTTTTACTCTTAAAAGAACACAACACTAGAATGTGAACTTCTTGTTGCTTTCATGGAGCTTCTACATGTTTGGAATATATGTAGCTCTTTGATTCTGTACTACATAAGAAACTATACTAGTTTCACAAAGCTACGATAAATTGAGTATGTTTGAATTTGTAGTTTTATGTGAAGCAAAAAAAGTTAGACGGAGAAATAATATGCAATTTAGAAACTAATGAAAGATAGGCAAAACCTTAATCAAACATACAAAGAAGAGATAATACAATCTCAAACATTCCTACTGGTTGAGCTTCTATAGATGCAAAGATTTCCTTATTTCATAGCATACATCAGATTTATCATAAGAATGATAAATCAATACAAACAACTGTTTATTCCCTGAAATTAAGAACTTGCCTAAGTTGCTGAATTTGGACATGGAATATTTGTCAGCTAAGACATCTAAGAGTAGGATTTGCAAGCCTAGTGTAAAACCACTAAAAAGGGTTTCATGTAAAAAAAAGGACGAATGGAAAACCACTATCTACTGTAAGAGGGAGTAGAATGCATACATGCATATACAGATTATATAACATACTGAAATATGAAAGATTGTTACAATATACATAAACCCTAAAGTGAATATGCTTTTATATTATTTTGTTTAGTCCCACATCGTGGGATAAGTTCAATCCCAAGCTTTGAAGCCTTTATATAAAAGAGGCTATGTAATGTAAATAGATATCTTATCTGAATAAAATGTCTCTGTGGGCATCAATCTTGGTGCAAATTTGTAAGTACTAATAGGATCGTGTTTAAAAGAATAAGAAAAGTTTGTGAAACTACTGACAACTTATCTGACTATCCAATGTATTTGTAAGCTAGTTTCACCCTTGTCGATGGGGTATAGTATACTGCTATAAGCATTGTTATCTTCAGATTTGAAGCACACCTGTTGCATAATTGAACTCCAAAATGATTGTGTAAGCCAAAAATAAAAAAATAAAAAATAAAAATAAAGATTTAAACAAATGTAGACAAGCTATTCTTGAAGAAAAATCCCTAGACATTCTCCTGATGTGATAATTTATATGTCATATCATAATTTTCACAAAAGCTATAAATACGGTCTTGAAAAGATTTGTAACTAATATAATAGCATATTTCTATAACATTTTAAGTGTCCAGAAGATACTTGTTTTTTTGTTGTAAATATATCTCTTTTATTGAACTATCCGGAAGAGATATCTATATGTAATTCGAACTATGTATTCTTATATGATATATTTATAAATAATGCTTAAAACGGATATTTGAAATATCATTGAAGAATAAACCTTAACAACTCGAAGTTGTATACATAATTTATTTGAACTAGAAGTTCAACATGGTTTGGATTGAAAACTGCTAAGTTATATTTGAATTATTAATTCGAAGGACGTTGTTCTTTACCATATTCAAATAAAAATACGCAGAAAGTCTCAATTATATTATATATCTACATAGATTCATACATTTAAGTGTACAAAAATGTACATAAAGTTCGAAGTTTGATAATGGAAATAAACAAGAAGTTATATGAAATACTGCAAGTTTTATGAATTATCAGACTAGAGGCTTTGGTAATTATTACTAAAAAAAAGGGTTTGGCTTCGATATTAAACTAAGAAACAATTACAAATTTTAATATTTAGATCTTGAAATTCTTAGCATTGATAAATCAAAGGTAACTATAAGTTACAATATATTCTATAACTAGAAGGTATAATATATCAAATAACTTGAAGTTATTATTGATAAGTCAAACTTGATGCATATGTATTTTGAAACCAAACATTTTGAAAATTATCGTGTAATATTTAAGGATTCACATTGACATCCATTGAAGAAAAAAATTTAATAGTTTGGATCCTTGCATTATTTTGTTCTAAAATCACTAACTCAAATAAGAAAGAATATGCATATCTATAATATGCATATATAATACGTGGACGCACGTATATATATCCATATATGCAGATAATTAATTAACAACTTGAAGTTTGTTTGACTAAGTAAATATGAGCCCATATTATAGACTATGCTTGGATATCACTCGGTGGTTAAAAATTCAATCAACATAAATGTTGAATGACCTGAAGTCATGTTGTATTCAAATGATCTACATAATAACTAAATTTCTCCAAGTGGCTAGATCAATGAAAATAAGCATTATTACTTGAATGCATCTTATCAACTAATAAAAGAATTGTCCTCTTAATTGATATATATATAACGTATTTGTTAATAGCAATATCATAATGGATCAAATTGAGAATCCAGAGATAATAATTATTCCATGTGACAATGTTCGTCAACATTGAGGGGATGATAAAAGGGATACAAGTTCATTTTGATTATCAAGATTAAATATTTGTTAACATATGCAATGATGCAAAATATTAAGTTATTTTCATTAACATCCCTAGTAAACTTGCTCCAATATAGATTCAAATCCCCAAAGGATCAAAAATTTATAGACCACAGTGGAAGTGTGGTGAAGAAGTCGGTTGGATATATTTTTGGAGTAAGTAATAAAGATGTCAGATAATGGAGGTGAGTGTTCTTGATGAAACACTGAAGAGTACTCTGAAAGAGGTCCATGACATAATTATCAAATAACCCTAGAAGTGGTTTAGGTACCTCAAACATGATAAATAAAGAGATATCAATAAATCGTGTCTCGAACTGGAAAAAAAATCATCGGTGATAAACTTGTGAATAATAAAGCGCTTATGTTTATAAATGGAATAAAGATCCTGAATTAAAGAAAAACATGATTGGCCATCATGAAATTCTCCTAAATAAGAAATGTGAACCCGTAGTTCGCAAAATATAATTATATATATATATATATATATATATATATATGTATGTATGTATGTATGTATGTATGTATATGTAACTGAAATTACTGAAGCACATGTAGTGCTACATCGTGTTAAATGCTTTAGGCATGATGTTTTTATAAATAATTAAATTGACTGAAGTAGTGAAAATGTTTGAAACACTTAAAATACCCTGAAGGTATGAATATTGGTTAAATCATACTAAATGATGAAAGTCTACTAGTTACCGAAGAATATAAATTACTTTGCTGCTTATAAAGAATGCAAAGATATAGGGTGTAGATTACAACTTTCTTTTAAATATTGTTGTAATAAAAATCTTGATATAATTCATGATGAGTAGATTACTTCCTGTTTTTAAGTATTGTTGTAATCAAACTCTTAATTTCCATCGAAGATGTAGTTGCAATAAGCTAAACTGATATGATGCATAAAAATGAAAGCACACGAAGTGTTTTTCATAAAAGCAGCATATAAAGTGCATAAAATGCGAACAATATTTGAAAAAAATAATCTTAGAAGAATTGATCGTATCAAAGGCAACTATTTATAAATGATGAAAGGAGGAAAAGAAGAATTATCGTCTCCTGATTTTTATTTTCTTAATGCTTGTCTAAGCTATGTTACACATATATGGATCAAAAGTATTTGTAGTTGATTTGGATTATCAATACATGTATTCAAACTTAAATGGAAAAATATAAAATCAGGGGGAGCATACCTAAATATATCATAATGTACTTTTTTTCCTTCACTAAGATTTTTTCCACCTTTTTCTTATTAAGATTTTAACGAGGCATTAAATTGATCCAGAAGTATCAAATTCCATTTGATGTAGTAAATTATTGAAATATGTCATACTATATTATACTCTTTTTCCTTCACTGAGATTTTTCTCATTGGGTTTTTCTTAGTAAGGTTTTAATGAGGCATTGTTTTGATCCCGAAGTATCAAACTCTTTAGAAACAATATCATTTAGAATATGATTTTACAAGTTGCACTCTTTTTCTCGTTTAAGGTTTTTCCCGCTGGGTTTTCCTAACAAAGGTTTTTAATGAGGCAACGGACAATATCTATATCGACTGAATGGATAAATGCAAACAAGATAACAATGAGGGGAGCAATCATTATACACGTTTCAAAAAAGACAATTTCAGGTTATCTGAGCATTCAAGATTTTAAAGACGCATATCCAAGGAGGAGTGTTACAATATATGTAAATCCTTAAGTGAATATGCTTTTATTTTTTTTTGTTTAGTCCTACATCGTGGGATAAGTTCAATTTCAAACTTTGAAGCCTTTATATAAAGAAGAGTATGTAATGTAAATAGATTATCTTATCTAAATAAAATGTTTCATGCCTCTTTTTCTAATAGTTTCTGCTCTTATTTTTTTATAATGTATTCTTATTTGTTTATAACAAAGATATTGTTGTTTTTATTTAAAGCAATTTTTAATGAAACGTCAGTCGCATAACATGCCTTTACATTTACTGAGATGATGTAAAAGAGACTATACACGACTCAATTTGGAAAAAAGCATACACAAGTGTAGTGTTAGACAAAGTAAAATTTTATGTCATGTTAGCCACATGTTATAAATATTAACGAAGATTGGCTGCTTTTAACTGTAGACAGTGACATATATGTTATAGACAGATAGATATCGTTTGAAGTAATGTTTGTAGGATACTTGATGCAGAGTGAGAGAACTTGTTTATGGTACAGAAGGGGAGATGATACATAGATATGTGGTAGTTAGTTTGTGTACAACTGCTGAACATGACCATGTTGTATTAAATAACGGACAGTGCTAGGAGGCCCGAAAGTACAGTAGGAAACTGTGTACTTTAGCATATTTCGGGCCTAATTCCGTACAAAATATTCAGGCACTTTAGCATATTCTTTAAAAAAACTGAAAAGCAGTAGCATGGTCCAGAATTAAAGGTATTGGGGACGGTTAATTCTAAAACTGGTATTGACCGGTCGTTAAAAACAAAATCATCGCCAATTTCAGTTACTATAATTTATGACTCCTCAATGCAGTCACAAAACGTACGGTTATATATGTAAGAATAGGCAATGTTATAATGTGTAACCGTGTTTTTTGTGTTTCATTATTTATGTTTTTGGGACGCAGTGGGTATTGTATGTTTGCTTTAACCTCAAAAAAGGTAGGCATGTATATAAAGCATGTAATATTTTCTCATAACTAATAGTAAACATAAAAATAGCATCTTTACAATTTTACAGAAATAAATAGATTGTAATAAGCAATAAAGAGGTATACAATTTTTAGCATGGTAAATCGTTGATTTGGTAAAGGATAGATTTAAATAATAAGAAATCGGATCCTGTTGTTTTAATGGTGTCCAACTCACCATTTAATGAAAGTTTGATGGAATAAGATCAAACATGGGCATAATATTGATAGCATATTTTGATACTTGAACAGTACCTTTGTACAAAAAACAGTCACAATTTTGAGAATTTATAGAAATTACGGTCACAATTTTGAGAATTTATAGAAATTTCGGACCTGTTTGGTTTGTTATTTTTAGTTTTATATTTTTGTCTAAACAAAAGTGTGCATTTATTATTGATTGTAGAAAAACTCACAATTTTGAAAAATGAAACTAACATAGAAAACAAAAAACAAGTTTATTTAATTTTTCATGTTTTGAGACATAACAAAAGGATGAAAAACAATTCATCTTCTCCATTTTTCGTCCATCGTCGCGATGACTAAGAATTATAAAAGGTTTCCCATATTTGTTTGTATTTCGTAGTGTCTGTTGAAAACACAAAATTCAAAACTTAAAACGAAACCAAACAGAAAACAGCATTGAAAGAACTATTTGTACAGAAAATGATCCTTTACACAACCCATTCGAGTCACTATTAAATCTAGGAGATTATATCACCAATATTGGATCACTGTATCACAACCTTTTGGACTTAACAAACTTGAACTACATTATCTTAAGTTTTGGATATTGGTGTAAACAAACCGGTTATAAACTACAGTGGTAAATATAAGCTAACTGAAAATACCTTCACTTTAGAAAGCTTTATAATCATGAAGATGAAGGCAAGAAACAATCACAATTGTGGGCCCCTGAGGCTACCATGGTCCATGGCTGAAATGAGTCTGCAATGAAGGATGGTTGTGGCTATCTCCATACGGCCCTTCCCATACACAGAGAAGCATGCGACCTGTTTATTCAACACTATTTTTGAGACATTTCAGTTTAAACATTCAACTTCTAGCACTACATAGTTGACAAATAAGTAAATTAAATTGTTGAAAATGTGATTATAAAATAACATAAAACATAAAATGTCTGGAAAATTTCTATGGAATATAAATAACTTATAGGTTTTAAAAGATGATCCGAACACATTCTTATTAAGTTGTGTTGGACAAGTATTAATCATGTACGAATAATATAATATACAATAACAGGCATTTAATTACGGTATAAATAACAAGATGTATATATGAATTGAATACCTTAAATTATTGTTCTCCTGTAACAACATGTCTAAATCTATTAAATAATAGTAAAGCGGAAGAAATTCAAGCTCTCTTATTAACTGTAAGAACTTTTTCTACACTCCTTAATTCTCTTTCTAGATATTTTAGTTTCAAATTTTTATAATTTATCAATTTATGGTTATCTACTAAACTTCTAATGTCAAGTTATAATCAAATACATACTTTTAAAATTTTCTATAATTATTCACAAATTTCTTCTTAGTTCTCATCTAATATTTTACATTTAAGTCCATATGTTTAAAATAATTACGTAATTCAAAAGTTAAACCATTTAATAAGTTGACTTAATTAATATTAGATACGTCGTGTAAATCCTAAAATACCAAAGTAGCATCAACAAACTGGTAAAACAAAATTTTCATTTGCATACAAAGATATGTAAATCACATAGCATAAATTATATACATCAACAATAATAAAAAAATTATTTCCTAATTCGTTTATCTCAATGAAGTTATTTGCATTGCACTGAAAAATTATATTTTTAGCTTTACACACCTATATTTTAAATCTCTATAGTTACTTACAAACCCTTCTCAATTCTCTCCTGATATATTTTTACTCATATCAATGTATTAACCAATTATGTAATCTTTATTTTAAATCATTCAAATAAATTGATTAACTAATATTTATTAATTCATTTAATAAATCTTAAAATATACCGATTTAAGTAGGTATACAACACTCATATATATATATATATATATATATATATATATATATATATATAAACGAAGATGATGAGATTGTTATTTTTATTCATATATAAAGGTATATGGATCACATAACATAAAATGTAAAAATAAACAATAATATATTTTTAATTCATCATTCATTTATCTTTAAAAAATCATACATTGTAGTACAAAATTTCTTTTTTTACAACTTTTAAATGATAAACTTATATATTACAACAGTGGGATGTGAAAGCATGAATTACTCTAGTACAAATTAAGTTACGTAGGCATTTTCATTTTCAACATTATATTATTACAACTTTAATAGGATAAATTTATATTTTACAATATTGGGATGTGAAAGCATAGATTACTCTAATACAAATTAAGTTATGTAGACATTTTCATTTTCAACGTGATATTAAAACTTACCAAACTCATAACCCAAATTAACGCTACAGATTTATTATTATTATTATTTTGCAAATATTGAAGTTGTAAACATGACACTCGTACAACAACGTGAAATTTATGATTAACTGCTAAGTTAAAAAAGGTTTACTAATTGAAATCTCAAATAATGGATAAAAGTTCATGCGCAGGTAAGTTGATCGTAAGATGTTTTTCTCAACTATAACTACATACAAAGCTCTTCTCATTTTTTACCCTACTTTCTAACATTCAGCTGTTGGAATTCCTAAAATACCAAAATGAATGAAAATAACAATAGTCCCACATCGCCAAAAATTGCAAACTATTCTAGTATATTAATAGCTTTGTAATGAAGATGTTGGGGTCTAGGGGCACCCAAATGTATGCTTCGTTGTGAGGGGGGAGATCATGCATCACCACCACACACGCGCGCCGCCGCCGTCCGTCCGACTGAACCGGGCCGGGCTCGGGTTTGGGTCTAATATGATCCTAATTTTACTGCAAAACTAGGCCGGGTTTTTTAACAGTTGCAGGCTATACGAACAGATGCGACTGTTCAAAAGCGGACGCGGCGAGCGAGTGCGACCTGACTGAAGAAGCATGGGCGAACAGAAGCGGGTGCGGCCCGACTGAGGAGGCACGGTCGAACGGATACAAGCAGCAGACGGGTGCGACCCGTTAGCGAACAGCAGCGTTCAAAAGGCAGCGGGTGCGACCCGTCAAACGGACGCGACTGTTTGAAGGGATGCGGACGAAATTATAAATAGATGAGAATCCTGATCACATTCTCATTCATTCTATTCCAATCTAATTTCTTCTGCTTCTTTTCTCTACTGCTCAACATTCCGTATATATATATCACAGAGTTGACATACTCATTACAATCTCGTGCAGATTACGTCTGTTGTATCTTGGGAGAATTTTGAAATAAAATTCTTAAGGAAATCGTTACGACGAGCCTCAGACAAAATCGGGTTAGAACTGTTATTCTACATTCTACCCTTTAATTTTGTTATACTATTTATTCAAGATAGTATAACGCTGTTGTTGTAATTTATTTACAACATTCATATTGTTATTATAATTAATACAGAATTCCAGTATAGTGGAAATCTGAGTTATAAACTTGTGCGACGAGTTTATATTATCAACAAAGGCTGAGGTAGAAAATCAGTTAAATAAAAAGATCAAGATATTGAGATCTGATCGGCATGGAGAATATGAATCACCATTTGAACAGTTCTGTGCCGAAAATGGTATAATTCATCAAACAACAGCTCCATATTCACCACAACAAAATGGTGTCGCCGAAAGGAAGAACAGAACGTTGAAAGACATGATTAGTGCCATGTTTTTAACATCTGGTCTACCGACAAACTTGTGGGGGGAAGCCTTAAATATGTCTAATCACATATTAAATAAAGTCCCTCATAATAAAACATGAACAATTCCATATGAGTTATGGAAAGGACACAAACCAAGCTTTAAATACCTCAAAGTGTGGGGGTGCTTGGCAAAAGTTCCAGTTCCGCCTCCCAAGAAAGTCAAACTTGGACCAAAAACAGTAGATTGTTAGGCCAGCCCAAAATAGTAGTGCCTATAGATTTTTGGTATTCAAGTCTGATATAGCTGATATTCATGTAAATACAATCATGGAATCTAGAGATGCCTCATTCTTTGAAGACGTGTTTCCACACAAAAGGAATGAAGGGAATATTGTCCCTAAAAGGACAAGAGAAGAATCAAGCAATTCACATAAAGATGAACCTCATCATGAGATTGAGGAAGTTGTACCAAGAAGAAGCGTAAGGGCTAGAACTTCCAAGACATTTGGTTCGGATTTTTTCACATATGTGTTAGAACATGAACCTCAAACGTACAAGGAAGCAATGTCATCTTCTGAATCTTCATGTTGGAAAGAAGCAATCCAAAGTGAGATTGATTCAATTCTAAGTAATAAAACTTGGGAAATTGTTGATATTCCACCTGGAATAAAACCTATTGGCTGCAAATGGATTTTCAAGAAGAAAATGAAAGCAGATGGCTCTATCGACAAGTATAAAGCCAGATTAGTAGCCAAAGGATATCGTCAAAAAGAAGGAGTAGACTTCTTTGATACATATTCGCCAGTAACACGAATAACCTCTATAAGAATGCTAATAGCAATTGCATCAATTTATGGTCTATAAATTCATCAAATGGATGTAAAGACAGCATTCTTAAATGGAGATCTCGATGAGGAGATCTACATGGAGCAACCTGAGGGTTTTATTTCCAAAGGAAATGAAAACAAAGTCTGTAGATTAGTAAAATCATTATACGGACTAAAACAAGCTCCAAAACAATGGCACGCAAAATTTGATAGTGTCATGATGAGAAATAGTTTTCGTATAAATGAATGCGATAATTGTGTTTATTATAAAAAAGTTGGACAATCATATGTGATGATTTGTTTATATGTAGACGATATGTTAATATTTGGTCCAAATACTCAGGTAATAGAGACCATAAAGAAAATGTTAACTAGCAATTTCAATATGAAAGATTTAGGAGTTGCAGACGTTATTTTGGGAATCAAAATAATAAGAACTCCTAATGGAATTGAATTGTCTCAATCACACTATGTAGACAAAGTGATTGAAAAATTCCAAGACTATGGAATTAAAGAAGTGAGAACACCTTTTAATCCATCAGAAGTACTGCATAAAAACACTAATGAAAGTGTAATGCAACTGGAATACTCTCGTGTAATAGGATGTCTCATGTATCTCATGAATTGCACAAGACCAGATATAGCTTATGCAGTAAGTCGATTGAGCAGGTATACAAGCAATCCAGGAAAGGAACACTGGAAAGCACTAATGAGAGTGCTTGGATATTTAAAAAAATACCGCTAACTATTCCTTACATTATGGAAAATATCCTGCCGTCTTAGAAGGATATAGTGATGCAAACTGGATTGCAGATTCAGAGGAATCAAAATCGACAAGTGGTTATGTCTTTACCCTAGCAGGGGCAGCAGTATCATGGAAATCTACTAAACAAACATGCATAGCTCGATCCACTATGGAATCAGAGTTCATTGCATTAGATAAAGCAGGCGAAGAAGCAGAATGGCTTCGTCACTTTTTAGAAGATATTCCGTTCTGGCCTAAACCTGTACCGGCCATATGCATACACTGCGATAACCAAGCAGCGCTAAGTAGAGCGCACAACTTTGTGTATAATGGAAAGTCACGACATATTCGTCGACGCCATAACACAGTTAGGCAGTTACTCTCAAATGGAACTATTTCCATAGATTATGTGAGAACAAATGATAACCTAGCGGATCCATTTACTAAAGGTTTATCAAGAGAGAAAATTGACTACGCATCGAGGGGAATGGGTTTAAAAGCCTAAATCACCAAGAGTTATCTTATATGGAAACCTATCCTAGCGACTGGAGATCCCACGGACTAGGATCAATAGGCAAACCAGTTATGAATAACTCAAGACGTAATGCATTTGCATGGACATAGTCTAACTCCATTCCTATGGTGCAAAATATAAATGCACGCCTACAGAAGTATTTAAAGGTTAAAACTATGTTTTTTAATGATGACCATATCTTGGAAATAACAAGTGGGGTATATGTAGGATACTCTTAATGGTTGCGATCACCTATGTTAGTGTGAGCTGGGTCGGCTCTATGAGAATATTAAAGGATTAAATTCTCTATAACACTCGCAGAACCAAAATATGTTCAGGACCAAAATGAACACAACCAAGAGATTGGATGAGAAGGGAATCAATGCTTCGTAAAGCTTATTGTTTGGGTATACAATAAAGGCCGACGGTTCAAGATGAAATAATTCACCGATTAGCCAAGTAGATCCGATAAGTTTTAACTAGGGAAAGTTCAAAGTGAAATATCTACTTATCCACGATAAAGCATTATTCCATATGTACTTTGTGATATTTCGCTTTGTGTGGGGGATATGTATATTATCATTCATGTGGGGGATTGTTGGAATTCCTAAAATACCAAAATGAATGAAAATAACAATAGTCCCACATCGCCAAAAATTGCAAACTATTCTAGTATATTAATAGCTTTGTAATGAAGATGTTGGGGCCTAGGGGCACCCAAATGTATGCTTCGTTGTGAGGGGGGAGATCATGCATCACCACCACACACGCGCGCCGCCGCCGTCCGTCCGACCGAACCGAACCAGGCCGGGCTCGGGTTCGGTTTTGGGTCTAATATGATCCTAATTTTACTGCAAAACTGGGTCGGGTTTTTTAACAGTTGCAGGCTATATGAACAGACGCGACTGTTCATAAGCGGACGCGGCGAGCGAGTGCGACCTGACTGAAGAAGCATGGGCGAACAGAAGCGGGTGCGGCCCGACTGAGGAGGCATGGCCGAACGGATACGAGCAGCAGGCGGGTGCGACCCGTTAACGAACAGCAGCGTTCAAAAGGCAGCGGGTGCGACCCGTCAAACGGACGCGATTGTTTGAAGGGATGCGGACGAAATTATAAATAGATGAGAATCCTGATCACATTCTCATTCATTCTATTCCAATCTAATTTCTTCTGCTTCTTTTCTCTACTGCTCAACATTCCGTATATATATCACAGAGTTGACATACTCATTACAATCTCGTGCAGATTACGTCTGTTGTATCTTAGGAGAATTTTGAAATAAAATTCTTAAGGAAATCGTTACGACGAGCCTCAGACAAAATCGGGTTAGAACTGTTATTCTACATTCTACCCTTTAATTTTGTTATACTATTTATTCAAAATAGTATAACGCTGTTGTAATTTATTTACAACATTCATATTGTTATTATAATTAATACAGAATTCCAGTGTAGTGGAAATCTGAGTTATAAACTTGTGCGACGAGTTTATATTTGATTATTCTCTGTTTTGGTATACTAGACGTATAACATCAGCTACATATATTTAATTAGTTAAGTTGATCATTAATTTAAAATATTTAATACATTCAATTACTTAATATTCGTTATTTCATTATAAGTCCTTAAAAATATATATACAATATTCATATTAATAGAAATGAAAAATTTAATTTTTTTCATCCATTTATATAAAAAATATATGTATCACATAGCATCAACTATTTACATATATAGTAATAGAAACACACATGCATGCGCGCGCGCACATATATATTGCTATTACCGAGTTATGACAATAATGATGAGAATATGTGGTTGACGACTCTCTACCTTATATTCAAGTGTTGCATGTCATTTTAAATTATAAATTTCTTTATTTCAATAAATTTATCATATACCACTTAAAAATATTCAATTTTTTAACAATAATTAAAATTTAAAATCTATTTTTTAACAACATTACCGTGTGCAACACACGGGTTACACACTATTATACACGAAAACAGAGGGAAACTATGGTAAATTAGTGACAACTCTGAGTTACAGATAGCATGTGACAACTCTGAGTTAAAGATAGCATGAGTTGAAAAGAATGTGTGATTTAGGCAATAGACTTAGTAGCTACGGGCGCTCCTCTGAGCACTGAAGCAAACAAATGCTTACAGAGTTCACCATAGGCAGATATAATTGTAGCTTGCCAAATAATTGATGTAGTAATGTTCATAAATGTATCACTCATCAACTATAGCTTATTAATAAAGCAAATGACGGTTTAGAGATTGATATACTGTAATAAGAGGGGTAGTATTGTATTTACATATTGTACAGCTGTACAATTGACTGAGTCATATGCGCATACAATACTCAGTCATACATGTCACATTATAAAAGTAGAGAGATCACAACGTAGCAATTATCAATAATATACAAAATCAATTTCTCTTTTGCTCTTCTTGCCTAAACACATTTCTGCATTATTTTCTACTTTCAAATTCTTTACGAAATCTAACTTGATATCACAGCCATTAAGCCCAACGGCAAAGCACCTCGCCAAAGACTCTCATCTAAATTCAGACCATCATCTGAAAGTTTTGGCTGCGCTAATCGGAGTTTATTCTCATCACTTGACTATAGGCAAAGATCACGAATTCAAATCTGTTCAGCCAGTTTCAAAAGGCAAGATTAAGTTTCTGTTCAAATCAGCACTTCCCACCAAAACTTAGAAGACAAGTGCCTTGCCATAAGGTTCATCAAGAATCATTTGAACCCACAGCCACATTTGACTCCCCTTCATCGAATCAGATCTCATCAGTTGTTAGAATTCTTGCTTTCAAGAATCTAGAATTTCATCAATGGCAGGAGAAAATAATAACTATAGAAATGGTAGCAACTCTGAAACAACTTCACCACGTGAAGGATCAAGCCAACAACAACAATCATCTGTGAATGATTTAATCAAAACCATTATAAGCCCACAAAGCCAACTAATCACAGTACACTTAGATGTTAGATGAAAGTAACTATTTGCTCTGGAAATTGCAGATTGAAATAGCTATTCGAGGATATGGCTTAGAGGACACACCATCTAAATTCATTTCTGACAGTGAAGAGAAATTGATCGGTAATAAAAAAAAATATCACTCATCAAAGACAAAATAATTTACTGAGTTCTTGGCTGCTTTCATCAATAAGCACAGAATTGTTACCACAAATCATTGTGTAAAAGACATCCAACAAAATACAGACAACAGTTGAACAAATCTTTAGTTCTCAATCTGCAGCAAAGATAATGCACTACAAAAGGCAAATGCAAACTCTAAAGAAATATAATATGTCAATGAGAGACTATCTAAACTAAAATCAAGACATGTTGTGATCTATTGGAGGCAGCATGACATAAAATATCATACATGAGGCAAATACTGACCATCATGAATGGGCTACACAATGAGTATGAGGCAGTTGTAACAGTTATCTCATCAAAGGAGGCTATACCATCAATTCAGTATGTGCATTCTACTCTTCTTGCTCAGGAAGGTAAAATTGAACAGAAAAAGTCATTTGACACAGAATTGTCAATCAATTATGCTGCCCAGTCAAGAGATAGAAATAACAAGAGAAGCTTCAACAATAATAATGATGCAGGCATAAGAAATGACCAAAACTACTTAAGAAATCAATATAAAAGATTCAAAGGAAGAGGAGGTAGATGGAACAACAGATCAAAATGTCAAATATGTGAAAAACTTGGACATATTGCCAAGGTTATTTCAGGTTTGACTAAAATTATAATCCCTCTTAAAACTCAAGTAATCGGAGAAACTATGATATGAATGCCAACATAACAAGCATGCAACAAGAATCAAGAAACACATCAGAAGAACAGAAAGCACATAACCTGAATGTATGTGAAGCAGCAAGGCCAAAAGACATTTAGAATGAATGCTGGTATCCTGACTCTGGTGCAACACACCATATAACCAACAACTTGCAAAACCTGAACATTAGCAACAAAGAATACAGAGGTAATCAATCTATTTATGGGAAATGACACTTGCATTGACATTACACACACTGGTAATGTAGAAATTAAAGGTTAGAAAATTCTGCACCTTAACAATATGCTAAGAGTTTCTGAAATTAAAAAAATCTCATCATTGTATTAGAATTTGCATAAGATAATTATGTGTTCTTTGAATTTTACCCAAAATATTATCTGCTTAAAGATATTATAACTAAAAAAATTCTATTCCAGGGTGAGACACATAAAGGATTATACAGATTCCATTTATCAAATGTCAATCATTCAAATAGTTCAAGAAAATGGTGCAATGTAGTAGAATCAGGGTATCACAACCTACTAAAAAGATTTTTTACATTTGACATTACAAGTTGGGTCATTCTAATGTAAAAACTATGAAGAAAGTATTAGCTGGTAATAAAATAATAGATAAAGATATACCTTCCTCTTATATTTGCATTTACTGTCAAATGAAAAAGGGTCACAAGTTGACATTTCCTGAATCACAATTTGAGTATGGTAAGCCACTGCAACTCATTGCAATAGACTTGTGGGAGCCAACACCCATTAACTCAGATTATGGATTTAAATAATATATATCTTTTGTAGATGCGTATTCCAAGTACACATGTGTATTCTTTCTGAAATTAAAGTCTGAAACATGCAATGTAGTCATTCACTTCATAAAGCAAGTGGCGAGACAAATAGGTCAGCAAATAAAAATAATACAAACTGATGGGGGCACTGAATATGACATTTAGAGAATCCTTTCAACAGAAAGGGATAATTCATAGAATGGCTTATCCTAATACATCAGAACAGAATCGATTAGTGGAGAGAAAACATAGGCACACAGTAGAAACAAGTCTTACTCTACTTCCACAAGCTTCACTTCCACTGAAATTTTGGTCAGTTGCATTTGTAACAGCAGTTTATTTGATTAATAGACTACCCACTAAAGTTGTATTGACCCGCCCTTTGTAATACCATAAATCAACGTTGAACGACAACGGCTGCCTCCGGAATACCACAAATGACGGTCCGTGTGGGTAAAATAAAAAAAGGCTAAACATCATCCAGCCACAACGGTTGCATCTCACAGCTGAATGATAGTATATAATATACTGAATATACATGAGCAATAGGATAAACAATATATAAGAGACAGTACCGATGGAAGTAACTGATAAGTGGATATCAATACAGAAGGTCAGAATATAATAACTGATACACAAGTCTCGTATATAAATAGTCTATCTGCCACGTATTACTGCAACATAAAGTATAAAAATCCAAAGTACCGTCTTCGCGTAAAAAATGCTCCAGCTGTCCTGAAAGCATATCCCAAAAAGCACATGACTCTCAAACTACTCAACCGAGTATCCGAGAGCTGTCATGACATAAGCAAACAAAGACAAAACGCGGGTCGGACATAAAACCTGGTGTGAGGGGAACAATCTCAACATATTGTATATCAAATTCATATACAAATATATAAGGAATTAGCGAAATACAGCCGGTCCTCTCCACAACATGGCTCAAGGATAACCCGGATTGCCCTTAAACAAGTAAAGTAAACCCAACTCAAAAGTAAGGGATCATACCATAACCTGCTTCTCCTGCAACCAACGAGTCAGTACAATTGATATAATGTGACTGAAACGTAACAACGTACCACGATAGAGGTAACCAAATATAACAATGCAGGAGTAATATAAACATCCATATATAAGTCTAACACACAATTTAAATCCATTAACAATACATGCACATACATATATATATATATATTTCCGAAGTCATTTTTATATAAAATTGCACGTTTTTGGTTGCTTGAGAAATCAAATTAAATGGTCTAATAAAACAAGTAGTAGGCGCGTGTAATGGAACATATATTTAATTTTTGGTAAGACGATAACATTTTAAGTAGTTAACCAAATGTGGTTATGTACTAATTAAACCTATAACGCTGTATATAGTTAGGTATTAATAACCAACCATGAAAAGCAAAATTAAGTGTGGTGGAGCACTGATTAAATCCTCTAATAACGTCTAACATAATCGAAGATAACGATGATTGGAGTGAACTTAGAAGACTATGGCTCTTATTATCAGTTATTCGTCTAACACGGTTATTAGATGTTGTGTATGTCGATTAAATTGATTAAATATTCACTATTAGTTTAAATCTTATTTATCGTTTCTTGAAATTCTACAGATTATTTAATTCTTTAATTTGTTAAAAAAGTCAAATCTACGAAGTTTTTATAAAAATTGATTTCCATATTTTAAATATTACTCAAATTTTAGGAAGTTTCTTTTTCTTGCTTTTATGCTTCTTCAATTTTTTGCATGATTGATAACAATGAACATTAAAACATCCGAGTGGAAACCTTTATGTTCACTCAGATTTTCGTTTGTAATTAACAATGTTTACTTGAAAGCGTTTACACAATCACTTAAAACTTGAGTGTAAGACAACGGTAATAAGTGTTGTTATAAATAAATATTTATAATGACCAAAACTAGTAAATTGTTATAGATTTCTATTACAACTAACTAAAACAAACGGTTGTTAAAAATAAGTTTATTACAATTGTTGAGAAAAACCTATTGTTAAAAACTTTTATTACAATAGTCGTCTTATGAACGTTGTAAATAAATAGTTGTAATAGGGTCATTTTCTTATAGTGTGTCTTTATTAGATAAACTTGTACCAGTAGTCTGTTGAGTGCGTAGAGAAGTGGTTGCTAACCCTCTCTTTTCACTTATGCATAAGGGTATTGTTGGTATTGATTCGGTGGGATCGTAGACTTTTGCTTGTGGTTTGAATGCTTTTGCTGGCAAAAATGGAAACACACTTTCATCAAAACAGAACATGCCTTGTGACAAGGACTTTCCATTGTTGAATAAACACTCGTAACCCTTATGATTAGTGCCATATCCAATAAATGTTTACGGTGTTGATCTATAGTCAAGTTTATTGGCATCCTATAATCTTAGTAGTGGATAACACAAGCATCCAAAATATTTTAGACCATTGTAGTCAAGTTCTATCCCAAGTTAAACTTTCACATGGAGATCTATTATTCAAAACACTTCAGGCAAAAGTTTCAATGGAAGGGAACCTTGTGCTAATAATGTGAGGCCTGACTCAAATATGCACCTAGGGTTTCTCTCCACTATACCATTCTACTCACTTATATATGGGAAAGTTGTTCCATGAATAATTCTTTTGCTATTGAAGTAAGTTTTCGGAGTTTCAAACTTAGAAACCCCATCAGTCTGAAATACTTTTAATAATGTGTTGAGTTTCCTTTTTACTTGATCAATATAATAAAGTGTTACATTATGTGCTTTAGATTTTTGCTTCAAAAAATAAATCCGTGTATATCTACTATAGACATCGACAAATGAAATGTAATATTTATATCCATAGTCTGAGCTTATGGGTGTTGGTCCCTATGGGTCACATTAAACAAGCTTAGGAGTTTTATATGTTGAATTTGGATGATTCAAATATCTGTTAAAGAGGAAAGAAATTGATTAATTGATTCAATCAAATCAATTAATTTAGTTGGTATATGGAAGGATATTTTGAAGGAAATCAATTAATTAGTCAATTTGTTATATGAAGAAAGAAATTGCTGATGGAGATTCAATCAAGGAAAATTATGGAAACCAATCATCATTATCCATTTACGTAGAAATTAAATCATGGATATTTGGAACATAATCTGTAAATTATTTTTCTTAATCCCTAAGTAACTTCTTCATTGAGTCTATTTAAATGAAGGAATTACATCTTTATATGACAAGCAAGTGTAGTATCCACCATAATTCTCTCCTCTCTTGTACTCTTTTCTTTAATGAAATAAAAAGTTGTTGGGTCTCCGTGGACGTAGGATATTCATATCCGAACTACGTTAAATCTTCTATCTCTTATTTCTGTTATTTTTCTGTGAGACTGCATAATTCTTTTTACTGTCATTGGTATCTAAATAGGCAATACTAGGTCTTGATTTGAAATCGCTTCCGCAGCGCACCGTGGTGTTGAATTGTTATCAATCATCAATTTTCCACTACAGTTTGGTATCGGAGCTAGTGTTATTGTTCCTGTTTGGATATTAATGGCTACTTCTAGTAAGTCTGTTGGTAGATCTGGTGTCAATTATGAAGTAACACGTTTTGACGAAAAAGGAGATTTTGGTACTTGGAAGATAAAGATGGAGGCTGTATTGAAGAAGGAGAAGACTTTTAAGATAATTTCTGCGCCTGAGAAGCTGAAAGAGTTAGATAGTGAAACTTTAGAAGAGATGGAAGATGAAGCCCTAACTACCATCCAGCTAAGTCTTTCAGATGAGGTTCTTAGAGAATTTTCTCAAAAGAAAACAGCAAAGGAATTATGGGATGCATTATCTGATGCATATCAGGACAAGTCTCTCACTAACAGAATAATTCTGCAACAACAACTCTATTCGTACAAAATGAAGCCTGGAGCTGATCTCATGGGGCATGTGGATTCCCTAACCACCTTAGTAATGAATTTGAAGACAGCAGAAGTTGAAATTACAGATGAGGCTCAAGCAGTAATCCTTTTATGTTCCTTGCCTAAGGAGTACACTGCTTTTGTTAATTCTATGATTTATGGTCGTAGTAAAATTAGCCTATCTGATGTTAAAGCTGGACTTCATAATGAAGTGTTGAGGGATAGATTAGCAAGCACTAGTTTAGACAGTGATACGGAGGGCTTATCTATTCAGAGAGGAAGAAGCCAAAGCAAGTCAAAATATGGTGGAGGTCGAAATAAATCAAGGTCTCAGTCTAGGGGGCCTAATAAATTGACTTGCAATTATTGTAAAAGGCCAGGGGACTTTGTAGCAACTTGTCCCAAGCTTGAAGGTAGAAGAAGAGACCCAAAGCAAGCTTCAGCATCTACCGCTGAGAAGTCAGATACAGAGAGTGATACCGATGTGTTTACAGCTTCTGGCTCTTCTAGGAAGAGCAACATATGGCTGATTGATTCTGGCGCATCCTATCATATGACACCTGATAGGAATTGTTTCTCCACTTACCGTGAGATTGATGGAGGAGAAGTTCTGATGGGCAATGATGCTTCTTGTCGTATGATTGGTGTTGGTAGTGTGAAGGTTAGAATGTTTGACGGTGTTATTCGTACTATTATAGATGTTAGACATGTACCTGATTTGAGAAGAAGTTTTATATCTATTAGGGCTCTGAGTAGGCTTGGTTTGAAGATTGTAGTTGAAGGAGAGAAGATGAAAATATCAAAGGGTTCTATGATAGTTATGAAAGGAGTAAGGGCAGGAAATCTTTATCTTTTGAAGGGCACTACTGTAGTTGGCGAATCAACATCTGTTACTTTTGTTGATTCAGACTCTTCCAGGTTATGGCATTTACGGATGGGTCACATTGGTGAGCGCAGCATGGATGAGTTGAGAAAGCGAGGTTTGATTGATGGTGTTCATCATTCAAAGCTTGGCTTTTGTGAAGAGTGTGTTCTTGGGAAGCAGACGAAGATTTCTTTTGGTACTGGAGAGCATAAGGCAAAGGCTGTCTTAGAGTATGTTCACACAGATGTTTGGGGACCTTCCCCTTGCCCCTCCTTAGGTGGAGCCAGGTATTTTGTTTCATTTATAGATGATTTCTCTCGTAAAGTTTGGGTATATTTTCTACAGTCAAAGAGTGAAACTTTTGACAGGTTTCGAAAGTGGAAATCTACCGTTGAGAAGCGGTCAGGAAAGAAATTGAAAGTTCTCCGTTCAGATAACGGCGGTGAATTTGTATCACAGGAATTCATCGATTATTGTAAGTCTGAAGGTATTAAGAGGCATTACACCACACCTGGCGACCCTCAGTCTAATGGAGTTGCTGAAAGAATGAATCGGACATTATTGGAGAGAACTCGTTGCCTCAGATTGACTGCAAAGTTGAAAAAGGGATTTTGGGCAGAAGCTTTATCTATGGCGGCTTTCCTCATCAACCGCACACCTTCTACCGCCATAGACATGAAGATCCCAGAAGAAGTATGGAAAGGAGAGCCTGTTAGCTATTCATTCCTCAAAGTGTTTGGTTGTCCAGCTTACGTACATGAGAGCAGAGGAAAGCTGGAACCTAGAGCTCGCAAGTGTATCTTTCTAGGTTATAGAAGAGGAGTGAAGGGATATAGATTGTGGTGTCCTATTAGCAGGAAGATTGTTACCAGCAGGCATGTGACTTTTAATGAGAAGGCTATGTTGAAGGTGGAGCCTTCCTCATCAGATGACAATGAGAGGACAAATGAAGAATACCAAACACAAAGTAAGTCATCTACTGTTCCTTTTCATAGAAATTCTGAAGGTGTTTCCGATGACACCGTGGTTGATGAGGAAAGTACAGAGATTAGTACAGAGGATCAGACTCAAGGTGGAGCTAGTTCAGAGATCAGACCTGTTAGACATAAGAAGAAGCCTAATTGGCTTAATGATTTTGTTGGATTGAGCATCGAAGACATTGACTTCGATGACATGGCAACATATGCTTTGAATGTTGTCCATGACGAACCCAGAGATTATAGAGACGCTATTGCTTCAGTTGACAGTTCCAGATGGTTAGTTTCTATGGAAGAGGAGATTGAATCTTTGCAGAAAAATCATACTTGAGATTTGGTGCCTCTTCCCACCAACAAGAGAGCTATTGGTTGTAAGTGGATCTATAGAGTAAAAGACGGCGGCGATGGAAATTTCAGATATAAAGCAAGGTTAGTAGCAAAGGGGTATGTTCAGAAAAAGGGAGTTGAGTATCATGACATTTTTGCTCCAGTTGTTAGGCATACCTCCATTCGCATTCTATTGGCATTAGTGGCTCATTATGATATGGAGTTGAGTATCATGACATTTTTGCTCCAGTTGTTAGGCATACCTCCATTCGCATTCTATTGGCATTAGTGGCTCATTATGATATGGAGTTGGAGCAACTAGATGTCAAAACCGCATTCTTGCATGGTGATCTGGATGAAGAAATTTATTTACGGCAACCGGAGGGGTTCATTGATAGTAGCAGGCCTGACTATGTTTGTAAACTTAACAAATCTCTATATGGACTAAAACAGTCACCTAGACTATGGTATAAGAGATTTGATAAGTTTATGCTTTCACAAGGATATTCTAGAAGCTTCAAAGACCAGTGTGTTTATTTCAAGAGATGTGATAATGATTTAATATATCTGTTGTTATATGTTGATGATATGTTAATTGCATCTCGGAGTATGGTAAGAATTATGGAGTTGAAAACTGAACTTAGCAAGGAGTTTGATATGAAGGATTTGGGAAAAGCACAAAGAATATTGGGAATGGAGATTTGTAGAGATAGAAAGCGGAGAGAGTTAAGGCTCACTCAAACGCAGTACATCGAGAAAGTCCTCGCTCGATTTGGAATGGAGAAAGCCAAACCGGTTGGCACTCCATTAGGCTCTCATTTTAAGTTGTCAAAATACTTATCTCCCTCATCGGAAGAAGACAAGAGGTATATGGCTGATATACCTTATTCTAGTGTTGTTGGTAGTCTTATATATGCGATGGTGTGCACAACCAGATTTGGCCCATGCAGTGGGTGTTGTGAGTCGATATATGTCTAACCCAGGCAAAGAGCATTGGCAAGCTGTGAAGTGGATTCTTAGATATCTTTGAGGCACTTCTTTGGTGGGCTTGTTATATGGTGGAGTGGATGGTGACATCTTTCTTAGAGGATACTGTGATTCTGATTATGCTGGGGATAGAGATGCTAGGAAGTCAGTGTCGGGCTATGTTTTTACACTTGGCATAGGCTCGATTTCATGGAGATCAAAGCCGCAGTCTATCGTAGCTTTATCGACTACCGAAGCAGAGTTGATATCGATTGTGGAAGCAACAAAAGAAGGATTATACTTACTTCAGTTGATGGATGATCTTTCAATGGTGCAGCGGACAGTAGAGCTATTTTCAGACAGTCAGAGTGCGATTCATCTTGTAGAAAATCAAGCTTATAGTTCATGGACAAAGCACATTGATGTTAGAGGTTTCTTTCTTATGCTTGAGGAAGAACGAAGCAAGATCAAATTGTTGAAAGTGAGTACTTTGGATAATCCTTCAGATATGATGACAAAGTCACTTCCTAAGGACAAGTTTGAGCATTGCTCAAACTTGATCAGTTTGATACCTGTTACTTGAGTGCCATGGGGCGCTAGACCCAACAACTTATATGACGATTGCTTGATGATAAGATGATGAAGAGAGATTGTTATATTTGAATCAAGGTGGAGTGTTGAATTTGGATGATTCAAATATCTGTTAAAGAGGAAAGAAATTGATTAATTGATTCAATCAAATCAATTAATTTAGTTGGTATATGGAAGGATATTTTGAAGGAAATCAATTAATTAGTCAATTTGTTATATGAAGAAAGAAATTGCTGATGGAGATTCAATCAAGGAAAATTATGGAAACCAATCACCATTATCCATTTACGTAGAAATTAAATCATGGATATTTGGAACATATTCTATAAATTATTTTTCTTAATCCCTAAGTAACTCCTTCATTGAGTCTATTTAAATGAAGGAATTACATCTTCATATGACAAGCAAGTGTAGTATCCACCATAATTCTCTCCTCTCTTGTAATCTTTTCTTTAATGAAATAAAAAGTTGTTGGGTCTCCGTGAACGTAGGATATTCATATCTGAACCACGTTAAATCTTCTGTCTCTTATTTCTGTTATTTTTCTGTGAGACTGCATAATTCTTTTTACTATCATTGGTATCTAAATAGGCAATACTAGGTCTTGATTTGAAATCGCTTCCGCAGCGCACCGTGGTGTTGAATTATTATCAATCATCAATTTTACACTACATTATAGTATACGGTTTTTGATGATAAGAGGGAAATTTGTGATTTTTGCCCACTTGGCAGTAACTACAAATATTTGATATATTATATTTATTCATAGGAAGCTTCAATTTATTAAATATTCTTTATTACTTTAGCACTTGGATGCCCTGGGCAATAATGCCATACATCGATATTCCTCATAATGCTTACATCACTCTTAGACAAATTGCAATATCTGGTATAGTTAATTGAGTCTTATGAGTTTGCTACTTTAAATCTGTACAATCCATTATGTAGATATCCCTATAATAATACAACTTTGCTTAAACTATCTTTGATGACACAAAATTTTGAATGAAACTCAATGAAAATTCCATTGTCCTTAGCAAATTGTGCACGGATATCAGGTTTTTATTAATTTGTGGCACTCTAAGAGGATTTCTAAGATGAAATGATCTTTTATTGTTAGTTGCAATTCTAGTGTCTCCAATATGAGTTTTGTCGAGTGTTGATCCATTACCCATATGAATAGAATTGTTATCTTTATATTCACCCTCTTCCAAATTTAGGGTTTAAAGGTTATTAGCAACATAATTCATTACTTTAGAGTCTATGTACCTACTTTCATCCCTAATATCTTATGCTTTTGTGAGTTCTGCATTACCTTCTTGATATATGTTGAGTGCTTTGGCTCGATGTCTGAACTTTTGATTTGTTTCGGTCAGATTGAAACTTATTGAGTAGTTTTTTTTTGTTATTGTTGGCACTCAAGTTTTGTTGTGTAAAGTTTGTATCAAATCTGAAGTAGTATTTCATGGTAGCATGAACACATTTTTCATATATTTGACATCTTAGCCTATTGATACTTCTTGTATTCCTTCCTCTTCCTGTTTGACCATAACCACTTCTAGAGATAGATGTCTAATTATTTCTCTAACCATAATTGTGTTCATTTCTGAAATTCTTATTGTAGTTCTTGTTTCTTACACTTGCAGCATAATTGATTGAAACATATGATTCTCAAGAGTCCTTTTTTCAATTCTTCCTTCATGAGCAAGGAGAGTAGAATTAACATATTACAATGATGGCTTTGTTAGATGAAATGACAACTACAACTGTCTCATTCTAATCACCTAGTTCATTAAGAATGGTTAGTATATATTATATATAAGATACTTTATGTCTTGCACCTTCAAGAAGACTGCATAGTGTTTTTATCTTATTGAGATACGCTTGCATAGGTAAGTTGTCTTTCTTAAGATTTTGGAGTTGGCGTTTGTAGTGCATTATTTAGCTGAGGATTAGGCATTAAAAACTTGCTTTAGGGTTATCCAAATTCTTGAGACATTTTGTGTCCTACAATTTGCGGTAGAAGATTTGGATTGATGGAGGAGAGAAGCCAAGAATAGAGTAGACTATCTTGTCTTTGACGGGCAATAGAATCTGGATTACTGGTTAATGTTTTATGTAATGATCCATAATTTTATCACTTTGATTTGTGAGTATTTAATTTATTTTAAATATTCAATTAATGATTTTAATAATTAAAATACCCTCATTTAATTAATAACCAATTACGGCGAAATGGTTTTCAAAATTTATTTACAAAAATATTTAGTTCGAAGAAAAATAGAAAATGTGACAGAAAATCGTTTTTCGAATTTTCAAATTTTCATCGTCAAAGTTGTCGGAAACGTTGTAAACACTTTGGTATATCTATACACACATTTACAAATACATAAGTATGGTTAAGGTTAATAATAGTAAATGATAAATTATATTTACTTAAGTAAATAGGAAAAGAGAGATGTGACATTTTTCAATTTAATAAACTAAAAATAAAAGAGAATGAAATGTCACTTACCACTTAACATCATGGTACAAAGAAGTGGATTATATGGTGGAAAAACGGGGGAGCCTTGCTTGTTGCGTATCATATAAAGGTGAGGAGGAGATGTGGTGATGTGGCAAGTTTTGAATGGAGGTATGTACCTAAAGGTTAATTTGGTTATTATATTTTATATAAAAACAATACCTATATTTCCCTCTCTCATTTTCCATTTCATTTCTCCTTTTTCAAACTTCATCTTCTTCTTTTTCTAAGTTCAAAATTTTTTAACGGCTTCCATGTCTTTTTCAAAATTTAAAAATCGTGTTTTTTCCACTTTTAAACTCCTAAAAATCATTTAGGTGCCTTTTTCCACTTTTAAACTCTTAAAAATCATTTAGGAACCTTTTCTTCTCTTCCTACACATCCTCCTTCAAAAATCAAGCCCACATCACTCATTTACACCCATGGCCGAACCTACCCTCTACTAGGCCAAGCCCAAAAAGCACTTCCCATAGTCCAAAATCATGTTTTTACTAAGGAGAATTTAAGATCTAGGTCGATTCGGAGTTTAGTAGAAGTTTGGTTTGATTTTGTGAGCTTTTCATGAGTAAAGCGCACTACTTTATGCAAGTTTTAAACTTTTTAAGTTATTAATATTTCTTGTTGGTTGTATAGTTGAAAATAATGTTGTTGTGTTGTATTTGTATGTGTTTATATGTTGTATTGGCTATGGACTTGAAATGTAGTTGATAAGTAAAGTATGGTTTTAAAGTTGTGATTTTCATCTTGTGTATAATGTTATGGCACTTGAAAATGTATGGGTTTATGCTTTGTGTTGTATGCTAAAAGAAGTAGCACTTAAAGTTGTTTGTTTGCGACATTGAGACCCTTGTTTTAAACTCACTTTACATAACTGTTTTCTAGAAAAGTTTACAAGTTTTAAACTTTGTTTTTATTTTTCAAAAAAAAACTCTTATATAGGTCTTTAAGTAAGTTAAACAAAAATTTAGGGTCTTGAAGGGTTTTATTTATGGAAACTATGTTGGAGTTATGGTATCCATAGTAATATTCGCTATGGATGCAGTTTGGGAAATCGAACAATTTTCTAAACTAAAAGTGTTTTCAGCTTAAATATTTTTGAATTTTTTTTAAAAAAATATATTATAATTATTAAAAGGTAATTAATACTTTTTAATTAAGTAAAGATTTAATGATTATTTAATTAACTAATAAAGTAAAGATACTTAGTACTTAATCACTAATTAAGTGAAAGTAATTAGTACTTAATTGTTAATTAAGTGAGATAATTAAATTAGTTAATTAAGTAAAGATTAGTTAATTACTAATTAATTAAGGGTTATTTATTTTATTAATTATGATTTAAATAAGTTTTAATTAATATAATTATTAATTAGGTAAGGTTTAATTTTTAATTAATTATTAATCAAGCAAGGTTAATTATTAATAAATTGTTCGTTGATTAAGATTTAATTATTATTAAATCAAGGTTTAAACTTATTTTGAATTAATTAAACAAAGGTTTTTAATTTTTAATACTTCATTTCCAAGGATCGGTTTATTTAAAAAGCAGCTTTCTTTTGTAAATGAATGAGTTTAAACAAGGGATTCTCTTTACCTTTGCCTTTAAGTAGCCAAACATATATGGAATAGATTCTTGATGACATCTGTTTAGCAGAATAAATCTCTGTTCTACTATAACTTAATTGAATAGATTATTTTGGACATCTTTTTAGCAGAATAAATCCTCATTCTGTTATAATTAAATTAGACTTATGAGGATTAATTAAGATGCCAGTTAATTGAATAAGTGATGGATTAGCTAGTGATTGCTAATAGATTTTATTTACATATCTATTGCCTATGTAGATGTTAGTTATGTAACTTGAAAAGTCAAATTGAATTAAATGGTAACTTGATTTAGTACCATTATGGTCGTTAAGTCTCTTTTCGAATTTGTAAAGTTATGGATTTAAATAACTTTATTTCTATAACATTTTGAGATTAAGTGTTTATGAATGATGTTCTAAAGTGAGTTATTTAATTATTTTAATAAAGATGTTTAAAGTTATTTGATTATATTATTAATGATATTTTAAGTTATTTAATTATATTATTAATGTTGTTAGTTAATTGCTTTAGTTTTGTTTTAAAGTTAATTAATTATTCAATTAATGATGTGTTGTTTAAAGTTAATTACTTATCTTATTAGTGTTGTTTAAAGTTAATTAATTAATTATTTACGATGTTTAAAGAAATTAATTAATTGAATAAAGGTATTTATAAATGATAAACTGCTTTATTAAAAGGATTTTACTTAGTAAAAAAGGGATTTATTTAAGGAGATTTACAAATGGTATTTTGAAAGGAGATTTTAAATGATATTCGATAAAGGAGTTATATAAGGAGTTTTTAAATCATTTTAGAGATTTATAAAGGAAGTTTTATAAATTAATTTTGAGATTTATAAAAGTATTTGTAAATATGAAATGAGCTTATATAAAGGGAATCTTATAAAGGAATGAGATTAGATAAATAATCCTTCTTAATTATGATGGTATGGAAACATTCTTTCCATACTTAAAGCGGAAGTATAGTGTTACTACTACTATCATCATCGAGAAAGTCTCGCATGACATTCAACCTCACGTTGCTAATACAGCGATGTCGGTATTAACATGATAACATCGAAGATTGTTGCTGCCAATTTCATCATCGAGGGAGATTTACATATCAGTCAACCTGGACATCATCGGCACAATGATGTTGACATTAATAAACACGATCAGGAGGTTGCCAAAAAATAATTCAAACAACATCAAAGTTGTTAGGCTCATCGAGGTTCACCAAGTCTCCAATTCAACATCGCCGCCAATTTACAAACAATTGCAGTTGAAGCTCACCGAGGATCAACACTGCTGAGTCATCGAGTCTCATGGAAAGTACTGCATATCTATGCACGCAATGTCGATATCCATCAATGTCGATGTCCATGGATGATGCCAACATCACATTTTATGAACAATGGGACGCCGACGTCGAGTATTGAGACCATAAAAGTCATGCCGAGGAAGATGCAATTGTGCAGACTCGATGTGCGACAATTCTAATCATGTCGAGGCCGATAAAACATTCACCTTTGACACTCAACGAGGCTACAAGTGCGGAGATTCATGAATGTTGGAGTTTGTCACCCACCAAACTCTATAAATAGGGACTGAGGGTCTTTATTTTAGGGGTCGAATTCTTCAATTCTCACTTCCTACTCATTTTCAAACCCTAAATTGAATTAGAAATTTTGTCCATTGTGATATTGAAAGTGTTATATCAACATTGAGTTGTTCAATTAACAAAGAATGGTCTAATTATCTTGATTTGAGCTATAATTTATAAATATACATATCATATCGAGTTTTGACCGAGTTTATAGCATCGACATCATTGTGTACGTTGATATAAACCTTACCGAGCTTCGTCATTGATTAGAACCTCGCCGAACTCCATATTAGCCTACCTTTAATTAACTTCTCAATAACGTCAAAGACCTCGACATTGAAGCTGAGAATCAACATGCATGTATGTATAACCTCGATGACTTCATGTCCATCCTCGATGACCCCCATTTGCCTCGACGAGGCCCTACACTAAAACAATTCTTTTCTTTCTTACTTTTAGGGTGTTGACGAATTTATTCTTTAATATTTTCGGTGCTGGAAGGAGGGCTCGAACCTATGATCTCTTATAATCCTCTTAACAGACTCGTTGCATAAGGCTCTTTTGTTTCACGAAAAAAATGGTAAGGGCCAGAAGCAGTAATGACATCCCAAATGAAGAAGCTACATCACAAGCGACTTTGGAAAACAATGTCGTCCCGAACTTCAATTTAGAAAATATGGAAGTTGGACAACCTTCAATCCAAATAAGATTTGTAAGCAACGAGACTAAAGTCCAGAATCTACTACAAAAAGTGATAGCTATGCAAGAACTTCTTGAAGGGGCTCTGTCTCAAGGATCTTTAAAGATTATGGAAGGAAGGGTTGAGGCGCAATCTCCAACTAAGATCCAAAGTGAAATACAAAATGAAAATCAAGAAAGTCAAGCTAAAAGGCCTCTTGAGTAATTAAATAATTCAATCCAAGGAGATAATAGAGTATACTACGATGGTAAACTGACCAGAAGGGCATTCTCAATTAAATAGTAAAGGATATACTCCTTGGCCTGGAGAAAAATGGTAACCTTCGAAAGGCTCCTTTTTTAGAAGAAACGATGGCTATTAGAATTCTTTCTCAAATTGAAATTCCCCTACCATAGTATGATGGAACCACTGATTCTGAATGATCACCTTGTAGCTTTCGAAAGCCAAATAAATTTGTATAACGCATCTAGGGCAGTCCGTCATCTATTCTTGGGAACAATTCTCTTTTGAATTTGTGGCACTATTTTAAATATACAAAGATCCAACTATGGACTTTAGCATGTTGGTTAATATCAAACAAATACTAGGCGAATTACTTGGTGAATATCTAATGAGATTTAATAAAGAAGCATTAAAAGTAGAAAATGCGACTAATAATGACAAGCTGATAGCAGTCCGATCAAGACTAATCGAGCGAACCCTTTCTGGACAGACCTTATATCAATGGATGCAAAGGCATGCAATACTTCTATTTTTGAGCGGAAAAGTTCATCCGAATGGACGAGATGTACCATACCATAAAGAAATCTCAACAAAAGCAAGAAGAAGGAAAATTCAACTCCGAACATCTCAGCAGAAGGGCAAAAGGGAAAAGAGCAGAAGAGGAATTCAGAATGAAAATTTCAAATCTGGCTATATAAATTTGAACAAACCCCTCTCCTACATTTTTGCCGCAACAAAAGATAATAGAAATTTCTCTACTTCCTATGAAATACATAACCGTCCTGAGCCAAATGAAGGAGGAGATTATTGCGACCATCATAAAGTAAATGCACATAAGACTGATGAATGTTTCGACTTGTCAGGAGTAATCCAGAATATGATCAAACTAGGATCTTTAAATAAATTCATCAAAGAAGCTTAAAGGATCTCTTATTCCGAAAGGGATAACCCAAACATTTGAAGTCTAACTTCTTCAACAACAGAAAAGCAACTCTAAACTCAAATTCCAGTCAAACTGTGGAGCTTTGCAGCAGTAGCCTATCACAGATTACCCCTTTACTCATAAACTTTCTTAATTTGATTTGTCTTTTGATTTGTACTTGAAAGCAGTCATGTATTAACACAAAACTCGATTGTCTTTACAGGTAAAAAACGAAACCAATTTACTACATCCAAAAGATTCTGGAAGAGTAATAAATTTCTAGCCGTTTCTAAAGAAAGCTATTTCAAATACCCAAAACAAAGTGAACCACCCTTATCTTAAAGAGTAAATCAATGTGGTGCAAAGAATTGCCCTAAAGGGATCCTGAGCTATTATGAAATTTTTGTCATAAACTCATTCCTAGGAAAAAGGTGAATATCCAAAACTATCCCAAAAAGGGGATTTTTGGGAAAAAGCATGCTCTTGTCCTTTAAATTTTATTAGTCCATGAATCATGGCTTTTCAGACTTGCAAACAAGACATTTTTTTGCTAAGCAAAACCTAAGAAGGCATAGCTATATGTGCTATATAAAGGTGGAAGCAATATGCACCAACTCTATTTTTAACAAATCATTTTATTATCTGAAGAGAATTTTCCAAACGTGTCTTCAAGAAAATTACTTTCAAAAATCAAGAAAGATTATTTCAAGTTACCTTACAAATTAGAGAATGCAAATACTTATCTATTTCAAAAAAAGATCTAGTTAACCTTTGAAAGATGGCACATAGCATTAGTAAATGCATAAAATAGATTTTGACTAAACATGTTTTGATAAAAATATTTCCAAAGCTTTCTGAAATTATTGGCAAGGAAACGCCTATGAACTTTTTCCATGAACAATCTTTTAGGACTACCAAAAGCTCTAAATTAGAAGAGCCTATTCTTGACTAAAGGACTATTGGTTCATGAACCATGACCACCTAGTCTCTTATTTGAGATTTGCATCTCTATTATGATAATGGTTTAAAAATCCTTCTTAGCAACAACATTAAGAAGAACTTCTTTTATCAAAAGATTCAATTACCCAAACTCTTCTTTTGAAAAGTATTCCCTCGATATATTAGAAGGGTTTTTTTTTAAAATCCCTTCTCTCAAAAAGAAATTTCATGACAAAAGATATGATGTTCGAAAAGGATTTTTCACAAACATTACAATTGGCCAAAAACAATTTAACTCTTCTCCGGAAGCACCTCCCAAAGGGAGGGACTAAAGCTTCCAACGTCCAATTCAGAGCACCTCCTAGAGGGAGGGTTAAAACCTCTAATGTCTAGTCTAGAGTACCTCTTAGAAGGAGGGTCTAGTCTAGCACCCACTAGCAACCTTTAGAGGAAGGTCAATCAAATATAAGTCATATGACTTGAAGGCGAAGTCAGAACCCAAAAGGGGCACAGATAAAGGAAATGGACGAAGATGTCCCCAACTCAAAATAAAGCCGAAAGCCCAAAAAGGGGGCATGAAAAAGGAAAATGAATGAAGATGTCCAAAATCATAATTAAAAGAACATCAACAAGGTCAAAGATGTAAAAAGACACAAAACAAGTAAATGGATGAGGGTATCCACGACTCAGAACAAGAACATAATTCTAGAAAAGGACAAAGAAGGAATAAAGATCAGTTTGGGAAAAACCCGAAAAGATGTACAGATAGGAGACATAAAAAATTTAAAAACCAATGGAATGACAAAAGGAATAAAATAAAGAGCCCGTTCTTACCAGAAGGATAAAGGTAACGTTGTTTAATGAATAGATCAAAGTAGAACTTCGATAGATCCAATCTAGGTCTAGGAATAAGGATATCTTAAGGAAAAGATTATATATAATAAATATTAATATAGTTATTTGGACTTTTGCACTGCTAAATGGCCAAGTAGTAGGGCGGAACTTGCACTGCTGAATGACCGAATAGTTAAATGGAACTTGCACCGTTGAATGGCCAAGAAACCAAGCACAACTATCTACTGCACTGCTGGACGGCTGAAAAGCTTAACAGCTGAATGGTCTTACGGAACTACTACTCTGAATGATTGACTTGTCTTACGGAACTACCACTCCGAATGATTGAACGGCCGTACAGAACTACTCGACTCCAATATAACAATAGTAATAATATGTTTCAAGTATTTTAGAAAGAACTTATCTGTTAGTGGGAGACTTTCGTTTGAGCAACGGGAATTCCCGTTGTTATTCAAAGTATTAGTCCCTAATAAGTGGCCAGTATGGCATTTTAGGCAAGGCTTCGGAATTAGCACTAGATAGAATTAAGAATCCTTTTGGCTTTAGAATCACTTAAATTGTTATTACTAGGCAGTTTTTTGATTTTCTATTGCTATTGAATGAATTTTTGAGTTTATGTTTGTTAGATGAGATCCTAGAAAACTTTTGATTAAGATTTGGTTGAACTTCTGATTTTATTTCCGATTTTCTTACTGAATTTCGTGATGATTTGTGGATTTCCTTTTTGAATTTTTGGTTTTATGGATCCTGATCGTCTTGCTTGTTTTCATGATAATTTTTGGATTTCCATTAAATTTATGGATTTTTGAGGAATTCAGTGTTTTCATGCTATTATCAGACATGAATTCTAAACAGGGATCTCATGTTACTGGATGGATTTTTGGTTTTTCATTATTAAAAGATGATCATAGACCCATGATCTTCTTGCTACCAAACAGGGTTCTAAATAACTTTGCAGCTCTTTCTTTTAAATTAATACTGGACCATTTACTAGTTTGTTGTTGAATGAACGTCTAATTTCTTAAAATTACTAACATATCATTAAAGTAAATGTAGAATTAAGAGTTAAAAATTGCAATAAGAAGACAAGCTAAGGGTTGCACATCACCCTGCATCAAACTGGAGCCCTGAAAGAAGAAAAACTTGAACAAAGAGGAAGTCTAATTTAAAAGTTCCACAAGCAAACCAATGATTGAAAACCGATTCCCGGCGACCATGGAGAAATTGACTCAAAAGGGTGTTTTGAAGCTTACACTGGATTTTTAAAAGGTTTCATTTAGGAACCCTACATTTATCAACCAGGTGACATTGCTCCACGTTTCTATTAGCAGTGCCAAAAAGGTTTTATCATCTTACTTTTTGAAGAAAGTTCTAGATGCTCTGCCTGATGACATTACCGAATAATCTTTTGGGACTTCTATTTTAGAATTTATTATTACTTATTAGTCTCTTATACCAGAATTATAATCCTAACGAAAGCTACTATTTGTTTCATGTTCTACAAGAAAAGGAGATTATTAAGGGAAACTCACTGAACATGAAGTAGTACAAAGGAATTCTTGGGCTTTTTTCCTAAATAACAAAAGCTTTTCTTACACTAAGGGGCTAATGTTACTACTACTATCATCATCAAGAAAACCCTGCATGACATTCAACCTCGATGTCGTTAATACAGCGATGTCGATATTAACATAATAACATCGAAGATTGTTACTGCCATTTTCATCATGAAGGGAGCCTTACATATCAGTCAATCTCGACATCATTGGCACAATGATGTTGACATCAATAAACACGGCAAGAGGTTGCTAAAGACGACTTCAAACAACATCAAAGTTGTTCGGCTCATTAAGGTTCACCAGCCTCCGACCCAACATCACCGCCAATTTACAAACAGTTGCAGTTGAAGCTCGCCGAGGATTAACACTCCCGAGTCATCGAACCTCATGGAAAGCACCACATATCTACGCATGAGATGTCGATATCCATCAATGTCGATGTCCATGGATGATGTCAATGTTACATTCTATCAACAATGGGATGCCGACGTCGATTATTGAGACCGCAAAAGTCATACCGAGGAAGATGCAGTTGTGCAGATTTTGATGCGTGGCAATCCGATCATGTCGAGGCCGATAAAACATTCACCTTTGAAACTCGACGAGGCTAAAGGTGCCGAGATTCATGAATGCCGATGTTTGCCACCCGCCAAACTCTATAAATAAGGATCGAGGGTCTTCATTTTGGGTGCTGAATTCTTCAATTCTCACTTCTTACTCTTTCAAACCCTAAATCGAATTGGGGATTTTGTCCATTATGATATTGAAAGTGTTGTATCTATAATGATTTGCTAATAAAGAGATGGTCTAATTAGCTTGATTTGAGTTACAATTTATAACTATACATATCATATCGAGTTTTGACTGAGTTTATAGCATTGACATCATTGTGTACATTGATATAAACCTCGCCGACCTCCATATTAGCATACCTTTGATTAACTTCTTCTTCAATAACATCAAAAACCTCGACATTGAAGCTGAGAATCGACATGAATGTGTGTATAACCTCGATGACTTCAATGAGTTTATGTCCATCCTCGATGACCCTTATTTTCCTCGAAGAGGCCCTGCACTAAAACAATTCTTTTCTTTCATACTTTTGGGGTGTTAACGAATTTATTCATTAACAGATAGTGTTTTGGTTTATAGTAAACAATGTTTTAAAGGATATTTGTTTATGGCCGATTTAAAAATATGAATTGGGAAAAGATAAAATCTTCCTTAAGTTTTGTTAATATACTTATACGTTGAGATAAGTATATGGATATTTTCAAGTATTGAAAATATAATGGTTTGAAATATACTTATACCGCTGAGATAAGTATATGAATTTTTTCCCAAGTATCGGAAAGAGTATAAGAGTTTTGTGAAGGTATTTTAAATCAAATATTTGAAAAAGATTTTTATTAATGAAAGATTAATTTATATAGGCTTAGTGGATCCCATATGAAATTAAATCTGTGTTTGATTGCTTGTTCCTTGATAGTTAAATAACTGATTATCAATTCTTAGCCAATAAAATATAACATTGGAAATATCTAGGAGAAACGTAAGGGTTATATGGCACAATCGTCTTTGATGATACTATACTGTACACATAAATCTCGTTTTATTCTCCTAGGACAAATGATAAGAAAATCCATCCACTTAAACGGTTAGGAGGTGATCTTAGCTCTTATGTATTGTCTGATTATTTCCAAAAGAACTGGGTTTGAGTTTACCGATAACTATTGAATGTTGGTTCAAAGAGACCAGGATCATATAAGATGAATTATCCAAAAACCACTTTGAACCAACTTAAGTATCATATTGAAGACATCTTGAAGATGATGGGATTAAAGAGGGAGCTCTATGAAGTGCAAAGGCTACTTATTACTAATCCTGAGGATGATTCTAAAATGGATGTAGTATAAGTATGTCTTCGGTTTGTTCATATCCTGAACAACTTGTATGGATGAATATTGGCATTGGATTAATGCTTGGAGGGCAGTGTTAGTATTCCAGATGGGATTTGCTACGAGAGGAAAAAGGTAACTGTGATCTCACAAACCTCACAACCCGGTAATGACTAAAACAGGTGATATGCTTAAGAGCTACGTGGTTCGTTACCATTAGAAGCAGTCATTCCTCGATCTAGAATCGATATTTATGGATTTGGTATGCGTGCAGTAGTGGGGCCATTACTGGTGCACTTTGTTTTTGGAGTCTTAGTCCCGAGAAATGATGTAATCAGGCTTGTCATGTTCGAGGGGCAGGCCGACTCTGATTTGTTGGGGGTCCATGTGAGGCCCTCGGTACATTTTTCTAAAGGTGTACTTTGGCAAGCGGTACCCCAGTAGCCTTATCATTGATGGAAATCCAATATCTGATACATGCCCCTACGGATTTAGTTATATACCTATTATGCTGGAATTTAATTAATGTAACAATTTCGGCTATAATTAATATTTATTTTACACTAGACATTATTATAATATCAGAAGATTTCCTATGAAATGTTTTGTTTATCGTAAGGTATAAACACGTCCTTATTTATGTGTAGCGTGGTATTATGAGATACCTTTAGTTTAAAAGGTTTTATAAAACATTAAGAATCAATTTGATTGTGTTTCTCACAGTGATTTCACCAGACTGATTAGGGCATTATTTTTCTTATAATGCTTGGGTCAGCCTGAGCATATTTTCAAGATTTAGTTGGACACTTGAAGTTGCAGGAGACAAGTTGGATGCCTCCAAGACGTACTATTGTATTTATCATAGATTGTAAGGACATGTTGTTATAATTTCCAATAGCTGATGATAGTATAATTGTACTCTAATGTATATATGTATGTATATTAAAGTTCCTTTTCTTTTTTCTTTTTTCTTCCACCCCAGTGATCTATCTTTCGACACTTAGATATTCAACACGTGAATGTATTAGTATCGACTTCTGAGGATCGAAAATGTGGATTGTTACACGTGGTATCAAAGTTGGAGGTTAAGAGAGAACTTAGCATTGGTGGGGTAAACTCATTAGAGATAGGATAGCAACACCCTAGAATGAGTTTGAGTGGATGTATTTGTGTGTGTGTGTGAGCGCGCATTTATTAGTGATATGAATATGTTTTATATTGTATTGTTTGATCGATTGAGTGGTTTATGAATTCTGATCGATGCGTCTGGCCCATGTTATTGATAAGGTTTCCTAAACACTTGAACAAGGCCAATCGATACAATATTGTTTAAATTTGATAAATGAAATAATCTTACCTAGAAGCATATTTTGTATATAAAAGGATAATTTTCAAAGGTTAATATAGTTCTTTTTGATGTATTGGTTTGTTAGCGAATGATAATATTCAATTGTTATCATTTAAGGTTTGATTAGTCATGCTCATCTAATTTTAGGGCATTGACTATTGTTTGTTGATTTGTAAATAACTACCCTTTTTATAACATGGGTTGAATAGACATAAATCGTGGGAACATTAAAACAAACACCTTATGAATTAAGTTTCACAATTAGACTATAAGACGTTCGATGTTAATGTTGGATTAAAATTGGATTTTATAAAATATATTTATTAAAAGAAAGCTAAAATGTTTTGGAAATAAATATTTGAGAAATGATTTTGTATAAAGAAGTGATTTTATATAAATTTGGTTTATAAAAACGTGTTTTATAAATAAAAAAATTTGAGGACTTGAATCTTTGTGCTTTTGAAAAATGTTTTCAAGGTTTTGAGAAAAATAATAATATTATTTGAGAGTATTTATCAATAGAAATATTTATAAGGGTTTTTTTAAGGAGTAAATATATTATTATTTTAAATGTTTTTGAGAGAAGAAGTAATAGTTTTACTTGAAAATATTTTAAATATAAATATTTTGGAAAAGAAATTTTTCAAGTAAGAGTATTTTCTTTGGTTGGTTAGGGGAATGGGTCTTGATTTGTTTTATGACGATCTGAATAATCTTCTAAGTGACGATTAGATGTTTGCTTAGGTGAATGTTGTAGTGCACTTAGTAAATTATTCTCTTTATCATTGTACGATCGAAACAAGTTCATATCTGAATGAACCCGAAGTATATGCAGTACTGTTTCAAAAAGTGGATTTTGAAATAAAAGAAATATTTTTAAGTTAACAAGTTCGAGTGGCCAAAAAAATAACTAAAATTGGAAAAGAGATTTGTTCGGATGATAAGCACTTCTTTTAAGTATTACCCTTCCTGGTCAGGGGATATATGATACTATTTGGTAGTACCATGTTCCTTAGTCATTCTGGGGTTACTCGGGCTATATGTATGCAATTTATATGGTTAAATATATTGTTTCATTTCAAAAAGGTTTTCAAAATAAAAACCGAGTATTTCGGTTTTGAGTTTACTAATTAAATTCAAATTGAAGAGTTTAAACCAGATAATGGTATGTGCTCTCAAGATGTAGTAGAGTATTATACAAGTTAACTTAAGTTTAGCTTTATGAAATGTTTTCATAAATAATTTAAACAGAAAAGAATTGGTATTAGTCAGAACCAATAAGGATAAGTACAGAAGTATAACATAGATCCTTTTTCTTTTTCACAAAGTTTTTGATCCAAGATTCGAGTACATGACTTTGAGGTGTTTCACACCATTCCAAATATAGATCTATCACTCAATTCTTGATGTCGAACACTTGGTGAGGGTTCTTGATATGGAACCAAAGTTTTCTATCATAATATATTGCTATATAAGGAGAAGGGAGGTTTCTAACCAAGAAGCCTAATCGGAGTGAGCACTAGAGAATTAGGTGAGCGATACTAGTTCAAAAGTGAAGTTATGCATTCAAGTGGAGATCGAATTAGATTTTGCATATGGATGGTCTGTGAAAATCATGCGCACTTATAAATAATATTGGTCGGGGTTGTAATTCTTTTAAGGGTAGAGAATGTAACGACCCAGAATTTTATCACTTTGAATTGTGAGTATTTAACTTATCTTAAATATTTAATTAATGGTTTTAATAAATAAATACCCTCTTTTAATTAATAACTAATGATTGTGAAATGGTTTTCAAAATTTGTTTACAAAAATATTTAGTTTGAAGAAAAATATAAAATGTGACCGGAAATCATTTTTCGAATTTTCAATTTTTCGTCGTCTAAAAGTTGTCGGAAGCATTGTAAACACTTTGGTATATCTATACATACATTCACAAATAAATATAAGTATGGTTAAAGTTAATAATAGTAAATGGTAAATTATATTTGCTTACGTAAATAAGAAAAGGGAGATGTGACATTTTCAATTTAATAAAAATATAAATAAAAGAGAATGAAATGTCACATTATCACTTAACATCATGGTAGAAGAAAGTGGATTATATGGTGGATAAAGGGAGGAGCCTCGATTGTTGCGTGTGGTATAAGGGAGAGGAGGAGATGTTGTTTTATGACAAGTTTTGAATGGAGAATGTGCATCTAAAGGTTAATTTGGTAATTTGGTGTTTTCATTTTATATAAAAAGAATTCCTAAATTTCTCTCTCTCATTTTCCATTTCATTTCTTCCATTTCAAGCTTCATCTTCTTCTTTTTCTAAGTTCAAAAACTTTTAATGGCTTCCATGTCTTTTTCAAAATTTAAAAATTATGCCTTTTCCACTTTTAAACTCTTAAAAATCATTTGAGCGCCTTATCTTCTCTTCCTACACATCCTCCTTCACAAATCAAGCCCACATCACCCATTTACACCCATGGCCGAGCCTATCCTCTACTAGGTCGAGCCCAAGAAGCACTTCCCATAGTCCAAAATCAAGCTTTTACTAAGGGGAATCTAAGATCTAGGTCGATTCAGAGTATAGTAGTAGAAGTTTGGTTGATTCTGTGAGCTTTTGGTGTGTAAAGCTCACTGCGTTACGCAAGTTTTAAACCTTTTAAGTTTTTAATATTTCTTGTTAGTTGTATGGTTGAATTAATGTTGTTGTTTTGTACTCGTATGTGTTTATATGTCGTATTGGCTATGGACTTGAAATGTAGTCGATAAGTGAAGTATGGTTCAAAGTAGTGATTTTTACCTTTTGTATAATGTTATGGCATGTGGAAATGTATGGGTTTATGCTTTGTGTTTTATGCTAAAAAAATAGCATTTAAAGTTGCTTGCTTGCGACATCGAGACTCTTATTTTAAACTCACTTTACTTAAGTGTCTTCTAGAAAAGTTTACAAGTTTTAAACTTTGTTTTTAGTTTAAAAAAAAACTCTTATACAAGTCTTTAAGTTAGTAAAAAAAAGTTAGGATCTTAAAGGCTATTGCTTATGTAAACTAGTTTGGAGTTATGGTATCCATAGCGATAGTTGCTATGGATGCAGCTCGGGTAATCAAACACTTTTCTTAAACTAAAGTGTTTTCATTTTAAATATTTTTGAAAAGTATTTTCAAAACATATTATAAGTATTAAAAGGTAATTAGTACTTATTAATTAAGTAAAGGTTTAATGATTATTTAATTAACTAATTAAGTAAAGATACTTAGTATTTAATCACTAATTAAGTGAAAGTAATTAATACTTAATTATTAATTAAGTGAGATAATTAAATTAGTTGATTAAGAAAATATTAGTTAATTATTAATTAATTAAGGGTTATTTATTTTATTAGTTATTAATTAAGTAAGGTTTAATTATAGTTAATTATTAATAAATTGTTAATTGATTAAGATTTACTTATTGTTAAATCAAGGTTTAAAATTATTTTAAATTAATTAAATTAATTAAATACATGTTTTAAATTTTTATTGCTTTATTTGCAAGGATCAGTTTGTTTAAGAAGCATCTTTATTTTGTAAGTGAATGAGTTTAAACAAAGGATTCTCTTTGTCTATGGCTTTAAGTAGCCAAACATATATGGAATAGATTACTAATGACATCTATTTAGCAGAACAAATTCCCGTTCTACTATAGCTTAATTGAATAGATTATTTCAGACATCATTTTAGCAGAATAAATTCTCGTTCTGTTATAATTAAATTGGACTTATGTGGATCAATTAAGATGCCAATTAATTAGATAAGTGGTGGATTAGCTAGTGATTGCTAATTGATTTTATTTACATATTTGTTGCTTATGTAAATGCCAGTTATGTGACTTGAAAAGTCAAATTGAATTAAATGGTAACTTGATTTAATACCGATGTGGTCGCTAAGCCTCTTTTTGAATTTGTAAAGTTATGGATTTAAATAACTTCATTTGTATAATAATTCGAGGTTAAGTATTTATAAATGATGTTTTGAAGTAAGTTATTTAATTATTTTAATGAAGATGTTTAAAGTTATTTAATTATATTATCAATGATATTTTATGTTATTTAATTATATTATTAATGTTGTTAGTTAATTGGTTTAGTTTTGTTTTAAATTTAGTTAATTATTCAATTAATGATGTGTTGCTTAAAGTTAATTAATTATCTTATTAGCATTATTTAAAGTTGATTAATTAATTATTTGTGATGTTTAATAAAATTAATTAATTGAATAATGGTGTTTATAAATGAGAAATTGTTTTATAAAAAGGATTTTACATAGTAAAAAAGGGATTTATTTAGATAGATTTACAAATGATATTTTGAAAGGAGATTTTAAATGATATTTTGGTAAAGGAGTTTTATAAGGAGTTTATAAATCATTTTAGAGATTTATAAAAGAAGTTTTATAAATTAATTTTGAGATTTATAAAAGTGTTTGTAAATATGAAATGTGCTTATAGGAAGGAATTTTATAAAGGAATAAGATTTAATAAATAATCTTTCTTATTATGGTGATATGGAAACATTCTTTCCATACTTAACACCGAAGGATAGTTTTTTTGGTTTATAGTAAACAATGTTTTAAAAGATATTTGTTTATGGCCCATTTAAATATGAATTGGGAAAAGAGGAAATCTTCCTTAAATTTTGTTAATATACTTATAACGTTGAGATAAGTATATGGATATTTTTTAAGTATTGAAAATATAACGATTTGAAATATACTTATACCGCTGAGACAAGTATATGAATATTTTCCCAAGTATTGGAAAGAGTATAAGGGGTTTATGCAAATATATCTTTTATGATGGTATTTTAAATCAAATATTTGAGAGAGATTTTAATTAATGAAAGATTAATTTATAGAGGATTAGTGGATCCTATATGGAATTAAATCTATGTTTGATTGCTTGTTGTTTGATAGTTAAATAACCGAATATCAATTCTTGCCAAAAAAATATAGCTTTGGAATTATCTAAGAGAAATACGGGGGTTATATAGCACGGTCATCTTTGATGATGCTGTATTGTGTGTATAAATCTTGGTTTTGTACTCCTAGGACAAATGATAAGGAAATCCATCCACTTAAACAGTTAGGAGGTGATCTCTTCTCTTATATAGTGTTTGATAATTTCCAAAAGAACTGGAGTTGAGTTTACCGGAAACTATCGAATGTTAGTTCAAAGAGACCTGGATTAGATAAGTATGAATTATTCGAAAACCACTTCGAACCAGTTCAAGCATCGTATTGAAGACATCATGAAGATGATGGGATTAAAGACGGAGCTCTTTGAAGTGCAAGGTCTACTTGCTACTAATCTAGAGGGTGATTCCAAAAGAGATGTGGTAGAAGTAGTGCCTTCGGTTTATTCATATCCTGAACAACTTGTATGGATGAATGCTGGCATTGTATTGTTGCTTGGAGGGTAGTGTTAGGATTCCAAGTGGGATTTGCTAAGAGAGGAAAAAGGTAATCGTGACCTCACAAGCCTCATAACCCATTAATGAATGAAGTAGGGGACATGCTTTAGAGCTATGTGGTTCGCTACCATTAGGAGCAGTCATTCCTCGATCTAAAATTGATATTTACGGATTTGTATGTGTGTAGTAGTGGGGCCATGGCCGGTGCACATTTTCTTGGATCCTTGGTCCCAGGGATTGGTGTAATTCGGCTTGTCATGTTCAAGGGGCAGGTCAGGTCTGATTCGCAAGGGTTCCATGTGAGGCCATCGGTACATTTTTCTAAATGTGTACTGTGGCAGGAAGTACCCCAGTAGCCTTGTCGTTGATGGAAATCCAATCTCCAACACGTGCCCCTACGAATTTAGTTGTATACCAATTATGTTGGAATTTAATTAATGTAACAATTCAGGCTATGATTTATAGTTATTAGACCTTAGACGTTATTATACCATCTGAATATTTCCTATGAAATGTTTTGGTTATTGTTAGGTAAAACTCTTCCATGTTTATGTATGGCGTGGTCTTACGAGATACCTTCATTTTAAAAGGTTTTATAAAACATTAAGAATCCATTTGATTGTGTTTCTCACGCTGGTTTTACCAAACTGATCCGGGCGTTATTTTTCTTATAATGCTTGGGTTAGCCCAAGCCTATTTTCCAGATTTAGCTGGACACTTGGAGCTATAGGAGACAAGTTGGATGCCTCCATGACGTACTCCCATATTTTCTTTATCTTCCACTGTTTGTTTCTTTTATGTATTTATCATAGATTGTAAAGACAGGTTGTAACTGTTCAAGAGCCGATGATAGAATAATTGTACTCTGATGTGTGTATGTATGTTAAAGTTCGTTTTCTTTTGTAAAGATTTATTGTATATTATATATTACTCATTACGTTTAGTGAGATTCTATTCCGTCTTCCTTTTTTTACCCCAATGATCCGTCTTTCCGATAATAGATGTTCGGCACGTGAATACCATTGATGTATTAATGTCGACTTCTGGGGATCGAAACAGTAGGTTGTTACACTTCATTATTATCAACAATGAATTTATATGCAATGGTTGTTGTTCCATAAAGTAGATCTTCAAGACCATAGCCTGTAATGGCAATCTCAACTTTAAATTTCCAAAGCCGATAATTGTTCTCATCAAGTTTGATTGTGATTATGGCTTTATGGATTGATAATGGTTTTGAGTGAATCATCTATAGTGCTTTTTGATGTTGTATTATCTTCTTTATGGCTGCCATTTGAATCTTGGTTGCTTTCTTAAGAAATGATTTGAAGAAGATCAGTAATTTGATGGATGAAGACTTATTTTTCTAGGATTTTTAAATTGGGGTAGAGAGGATTATGATTGCCGCTAGGCTTGATTATGCTTTGATACCAAGTTAAGAAACATGAAATATTACATATTAAAGAAATGAAGATTACTATCGCTACACACACCGAAACCCTAATCTACACATGGATATATATATATATATATATAGTGATTTTAGTAATGCATTTCCATAACGTATTCAGCGATAAATGTGGATATCTATGACTAAGTTACAAGACTAGTATAACCTAAACATAAGTTTGTGCACAGCATGTGCACAACATGTGCATACTCTAACTATATATATATATATATATATATATATATATATATATATATATATATATATATATATATATTCATTTGTGTATATGTCCACTACAAAGTTTCGTAACAGGCAGACGACCTGATATCGCTAAGGGCATTAAATTATGAAAGAAATAAACCAAGTTGCAATACAAGAATAAGGGATAAACATACAAAAATACCAACGCATACAAACTATGATGCCAAGACCAACAATCATTGAAAATACCATAAATAAGAATACCAAGTTTTTTTGTCAAGGCTCTCTAACTTAAGTGGTTAGAGGTATGATGCTTTAGGCAATGGTTTTAGAGGTCATAGGTTCGAACCCCTGAGACATCATAAAGAGTGTTCTGCTTAAATAAGTATCACTCTTTTTATCGAAAAAGAATACCAAGTTTTTTTAGGAAAGAATTATAAAATAAATTAAACTAAATCATACCTTTCCTATAGGAAATGCTATTATCCGGTAGCAAAGGAACATTAGTATACGGACAAGCCATACTAAATTAGCCCAAAGAGGCATTAGTATACGAACAAGCATTACTAAATTAATTAGCACCCATAACAAGTCCATATCTTGTACATATGGCTTGTGCAATAATCTACATAATAAAATTAACTAGATCATCTAAAATAACGCAAATAAATGTGTTTTAAGATAAAATTAATGAAAAAAAGAAAAGGTATAGCTCTCCAAAAGATAGAACAAATGTCACAAATAAGATAACAACAACTACATAGTGGAAAATTTTGTCAAGAAATATGGGAAGAGCCTGAAGTTTCACATACATGGTGCATATGGTAAACAATCTAATCTAAATAGGGTGTCAATACAAACCAAATACTACAAATAAATTCACGGTTTAGATGCGCCTGAAGGGTAGCAAATTTACAAACTATTGTTCAAATACCTAAGTATTCAAAAAAAATAAACAAAAAGGTTATGTGCATAAAACACATTAGTGACCAATGAAAATATAAATTAACGTGTACAAACTCTAAACTGGCCATTAACAATTAGGGAACTACATGTATCAAATTCTTTGTACCACTTTAACAAAGCACCAATTTTAATAAGGTTCTAATTAACTGTTTTCCAAAGTGCATCTAAAATATGAATTTACAATCAGAAATTGTGATGTAAGTTCGAAGTTGACAATGAAGTTTTACGAGCACCAGTGAAGTTGATTTAAGTTTGGCTAATCTTAAGGAAGAAAACGAACTTAGAAAGCTTAACCAATTGAGTCTTGAATTTTGGTTGATAAATAAAAAATAAATTGGGAGGAGGGAAGAAAAAGTATACCCTTGGAAATGCAAAAAAAAACATGATAGAGGGAGGAATAAATGAATGGCGACGGCAATTAATATTTTGGCCAGTAAGCAAAAGATGGTAGGATTTTAAAGATAAAAGACGTGGTTAAATCTTTGTTCAATCTTGTAATAACTCTACATAGCTTATTTGAAAATTGGAGTAAATCAAAACGTCACGTAAGCAGAATAACTCTCCAGTTTTTAGATTTAACTAATAAATTAAACATATCATCCACAATTGACAAAATCAAACGTTCTCATATGATAACCTTTACTTATTTAGCCAAACTATGAAAGTTCTTTTTCTTTTTTAGTTGTTGACAAATATATCATTTTAACAGATTTGTGCCTAGTTATTTGTCTTTCATATTTTTCCCTGGTTTTTAATTTAGTAATTTTATTAATTAATTCCAATATTCAAGGAAGAGAAATGAGTAACTCATCATGAATAAATGCAATTGGAGAGCATGTTAGCAAGATATTATACAATAATGTAAAAAATGTAAACAACGATATATGTGTATTACTCCATATCTTTATATAATTGGTTGTGTGCATATAACTAAAATGGTATGTTTGGGCATATATACTTGAATATGGTAGTGGATACATACCATATTTGTTTGCATATATGAGTAAATTTCCTTGATTTGACATATGTGAAGTGGTTGATAACCTTCTACACAATCTTCTAGGTAGGGAAATGTTAGAATTTAAAGTGTGCCAGAAGTTAAGTGAACGGTATATTTATTAACTAAAATTGAATTAAGAATTTAGCATTAAAATTTTTGTGCTTTATATGTCACTATAGTATCAGAGCAATACCTCCTTACTTACGTGCCATTTTACCAAAGTTTAGAGAAGAAAATTGTAAAAGAGGAAGTTCTTTTTACCTAATTTTACCGTCTTCTTCAATTCACGTTCTCTCTTCCTCATCCACATAAATTTAGCCACTCCTAGTTTGACATTTGTTCCATATACACAAATATTCCATGTTAAATACATGTCCATACAATTGGCAGCAATGCGTTAAAACATGTAAAAGAAAATTTGCGTGAACTAAAAAACTAAAAATTGTTCCACAAAAAAATTTAACTTAACTGCATATATTAACCATTATGTGAATAATATATTCATTATTTATTGGAAGAATCTGCTTTATATGGTTTATCTCCTTATTAGCAGAAATCTTATGTTATATGGTTTATGGAAGTTTTTCAAAAAAATTAACTAAATAGAAAGCACAAATGAATAATCCAATTCTGGCATGTTTGATTAAGCCAATTTTGCAGCGCTATTGCATGTCAAACTCATATCTTACATATAACCTTATAATATACAAGGAAAGTGTCACAGGTCCCTGTTTTTAATGTTGTTATAAGAAAAGTCACTGTAGATAATAATATATAAATTTAGTTTCTGTTTTTTGAAAAATAGAAAAGACAAGGTGTTTTGCATTTTTCTAACAGAAAATGCAAACTAGCTTGCAACTTTTTGACTATGAATTTTTTTTTTGAAAATTTTGAAAATTTTAAAACTTTTGAAAAATTTAAAAAGCGCAAGTTAACTTGCGCTTTCTATCACTTTTTATAAGGAAAGCGCAAGCTAGTTTGCGCTTTTATTTTGAATTTTTTAGAAATTTTTGAAAATTTTAAAATTTTAAAAAAATGCAAGTTAACTTGATGGAAAGCGCAAGCTAGTTTGCGCTTTATGATTTTTAATTTTTTTTTTAAATTTTAAAATTTTCGAAAATTTTAAAATGTTTGAAAAGTGCAAGTTAGTTTGCGCTTTTTTATTTTGAATTGTTTTTTTGAAAATTTTGAAATTTTCAAAAAAATTTAAATTTTTGTAAAGTGCAAGTTAACTTGCATTTTCTATAAGGAAAGTGCAAGATAGTTTGCACTTTCTATTTTAGAAAAAAAAACAGGGACTTAATTTACATACTCATTATCATAGGGACTTTCTTACAACAACATCGAAAATAGGGACCTTCAGTGCAAAGCCCCTATAATATATATTCAAAAATGGAAGAAAATGAATCAAGTGATTATGGAAGGTACCCTACTGATCATGGAAGATTCCTTACCATTAAGTCTTGTACCATTACGATTTTAGTATTTCTTATCATAAAATTGAAATAACTTCATTACATACTAAGAAAATATTTTTTCCCTTTACTAAAGTCATATCCATTCTTTTTTATTTAAAACTTTTAGTTTAGTATTTTCGGTGAGTAAAAATGTTAATCATTTTGATTGAATGAAACACCACAAGAACATTTTCTAATGGATAATCTCTACCAAAGTAGCTTTTTCCCATTAATCAACCAAGTAAATTTTCTTTGGATCCTGCTTGTGTTGAAACTTAATCAACACATTATAGATCCGAAGGAAAAAAAATTATTTTGCATCACAACTAATTTGAAAATATTACTATATGATGATCCAAATCAATTAATTTACATTGATAACATTAGAGGTATTTCTCTATGCAACAAACAACTATATATTTTCTTACACATAATTAAGATTGTTGGTTGGAATTTTCATCATGCACCAACACCCAAAAGACCGACGGATGAGCTTCGATTGGATTGTTTACTAAGTGCTTTAATGGGCTAGATATCGAAGATTTCGTACAAATGATGGAAGTTAGGTTGATATCTTAAGGGTTGACACCGAAGGGAATAGGCATTAGACTAAGCTGGACTAGTATGCGGTAAATAAATTCGAGAGTAAAGGTACTGAATGTAAAGACATCGAGAGTTACAGTGCTTTGGGTTAAAATCCCTACGTCTACTGTCTATCCCTTCTTTAGAGTTCTATTATATACCCAAGAGGCTGTTGAAATGATGATTTGTCTAAGTATGCCATTAAAGAGTTTTATATAAGCTCTAATATAGAGAAGTACAATTTATTTAGTCTTTGAATCTTGTCGGTGCTAAAAGGATCCTTGATGTATTTGGATTAGTGTTTATTTATAGGCATCTTGTCGGCTGTCATTGGTGGAGCATTTTTTCCATGGATTAACGACTTGGCCTGCCTTTAGGGTTGAGATCTGGACATGTGTCGATATCTAGGCTGCTTGCCATTTGACATGGATTGCTGACCCGACATCTTATATTTGTTTATTGATGTAGCAATCCACATGCGCTGTAGATACTTTGTGCCATCTGAGTTGTTGATCGTGATTGTTTTACAAAGAGTCTTCGGCGTTGAAGCCTTACTTTAATTAGCATTAGCTTTTGGTCGGTGCCTCTTTGAGGGCCTAATCCTTTGGGTTTTGGCTAACTGAGTGACTACTATTCTCAAATATCATTTATACTTCGACATACGAGATTATTTTTCGATTCGATGTGCCGAGGAGTGCTATGCAAATATATACCATATATTCATTGACGTTTAATATTCATGGGAATATTAATACAAGGTAAAGTTTACATGGCTTAGGAGCGGAATATAACTGAGTAAAAATTATGCTATAACATATTTTCCCCGAAGTTCACTTCATTTGATAAATACAGAGTGGACTTTGGTTTTTTAGGAAGGGCTAGATCATACTCTTGTACTTAATTATTTCACTCTTTCCTTAATCTGTATTAGTTTCCCATAACTGTTAAACTTGGTCAATATTCGATAAAAATTTGAGGATCTTATTATGTAGTGAGGATTCAGAGGTCAAAGGCAATTTATAATAGAGTGATGTAAAGACAAATGTGGTTGTATGCCATACATTATGTATAACTGATTGTCGTAATGGCGAAAGTAATTTGATGCCAAAAGCTATATGTAGTAGTACAGTGTTATAAAGGCGAAAGTAATTGTATGCCGAAGGCTATGTATAGTAAGATGCCATAAAGGCGAAAGTAGATGGATGCTAAAGGTTGTGTACAGAAGAGTGCCGTAAAGGCAAAAGTAATTGTACGTTTGAGGCCATGGGTAGTAAGTGCCATAAAAATAGTTTTATGTCAAAGACTATGTATAATAGAGTGCCATAAAGGCAAAAGCAGTTGTATGCCAAAGGTTATGTATAGTAGAGCATCGTTAAGGCGAAAGTAGTTGGATGTCGAAGACTATGTATAATAGAGTGCCAAAAAGGAAAAAGTAGTTGTATGCTGAAGGTATGTATTATAGAGTGTCGTAAAGGCAAAGTAGTCCCGAAGGCTATGTATAATAGAGTGCCTTAAATGCAAAAGGAGTTAGATCCCAAAGGTTATGCATAATAGAGTGTCGAAAGTGTGAAAGTAGTTATTTGTTGAATGCTATGTATTATAGAGTGCCATAAAGGCAAAGGTAGTTGGATGTCGAAGGTTATATATATAGATTTTCGAAAAGGCGAAAATAGTTGTGTACCAAAGGCTATGTATTATAGAGTACCGCAAAGGCAAATGTAGTTGTACGCCAAAGGCAATGTATAATAGAGTGACGTAAAGGCAAAAGTAGTTGGATGTAGAAGAATATGTATAATAGAGTGCCAAAAAGGCAAAAGTAGTTGTATGTCGAAGACTATGTATTATAAAGTATCGCAAAAGCAAAGGTTGTTATATGCCAAAGGCTAAGTATAATAGAGTGTCATAAAGGAAAAAGTTATTGTATGAAGAAGACTGTGCATAGTAAAGTGCCATAAAGGTGAAAGTAGTTGTATGTCGAAGGATATGCATTGTAGAGTGCCGCAAAGGCGAAAATAATTAGATTCTAAAGGCTATGTATAATAAACCGACGTAAAGTCAAAACTAGTTGAAAATCTAACCTTACAGTGAGGATTTTTGGAAATGAATTCGAAAATTTTGCCTCATTATTTAGTTAGATTTGAAGGTTTGAACCTCGGGATTTGCCTCTATCCTTTTGTGAGGACTTAAGTTTTGAACCTTAGAATTTTCCTCATCATTTTGTAAGGACGTAAAGGTTTAAACCTTAGGATTTTCCTCATCATTTTGTAAAGACCAGAAGGTTTGAACCTAAGGATTGGAGAATCTAACCATATCGTTAGTAAGGGTGTGCTACTGAAGGCACGGTAATTGAATTTTGTTAATGCTTAGTTAATTGATCGATTGCTGTAAAACGTTGTAGATAATTGTGTTGTTGGCATAGTTGATTGAATGCTATTAAATCTTAGTTAACTGAATGCCGTAAGGCTAAGCAAGTAGATTGATGTACCGTAAGGCATAGTTAATAACGCGCCACATGACATAGTTGATTGAATGTTGTTAAAGCTTAGTTGATTGAATACTATAAGGCTAAGCAGATTGATGTGCCATAAGGTGTAGTTAATAACATGTCGTATGCCGTAGTTGATTGAATGCAGTAAGGCTTTGTGGATAATGAATTGTATGGCTTAGTTGATTGATGTGTCATAAGGTGTAGTAGATTGAATGTCGTAAGGCTAAGTATGTTAATGTGCTGTAAGGCATAATTAATATGTGTCGTAAGGCATAGTTTATTGAATTCCATAAGGCTTAGTAATTGAACATCGTAAGGTTAAGTATATTGATATGCCGTAAGGCGTGGTTGCTAATGTGCCATAAGGCATAGTTGATCGAATATGGTAAGGCTTTGTAGATTGAATGCCGTAAGGCTATGTAGATTGATGTGGCATAAGGCATAGTTAACAATGTCTTATAATGCGTAGTTGATTGAATGCCGTAAGGCTTAGTAGACAGAATGACGTAAGGCTATGTAGATTTATGTGCCATAATATGTAGTTAATAACAAATCGTAAAGCGTAGTTGATTGAATGCCGTAAGGCTTAGTAGGTAATGAGCCGTAAGGCGTAGCTAATAGGCTGTAAGGCGTAGTTGATTGAATGTCGTAAGGCTTAGTTTATTGACGTCGTAAGGCTTAGTAGATTGAATGCTGCAGATTTAATTAGATTGAATGTCGTAAGGGTAAGTTGATTGATGTGTCGTAATGCATAGTTAGTAACATGCCGCAAGGCATGGTTGATTGAACGTTGTAAGGCTTAGTAGATAACATTTTATAAGGAGTAGTCGATAAGGTGTCATACAGCGGCTTTGTTGATTAAATGTCATAAGGCTTAGTGGATTGAGTATCGAAGATGATACATGCTAAATGCCGATGGTAGAATATATTAGATGTCGAAGGCAAAGTGGGTTTTCATATGCGGTTGGGTTTAGGCTTTGGTTGCCTTTTGAATTTAGCTTTTCTGGACATAAAGAGACCTTTTGTTTGTGCATTAAATGCACCTACCACGTGGCATTATTTGAATGGACCTTCTGACAATGAGATGTCTCTTTTATCATGTAGAAGCAATTTTCTTTTTGACTTGGAAGCTTTTGGAAATATTGGTTTATAGTAAGTGTTTTGATCGTGTGGTCGAAATTTCTTTAACTCGTGTTTTGTTAATAAAATAGCAAGTTATAAGAAGCTTTCCTTCTTCCTTTATTTACCTTTGCTATAATACTCTTGTTGCCACTATTAGAGCTTACTTAAAACCTAGAAATTTCTTATGCCTCTAGCAAAATTAGTCTGTCTTTTGCTCTCTTCTTTTTGCATTTTTAATCATAATGATTATCTCATACTCGTATCGAACTGCGATTTGATTTTCATAACTATTTTTCATTGCTTTTGAGGCACATTTGCCATGTAATTAGGCTTTTTGAATAATGTGAAGCCCTTATCTTGATGATTTTTCACTTTTTATCATATTGATAATTGATTAGTAGTAGTTTGGGAATTGATTAGTTGTTACCCTCTTCCCCTGATATTGAATTGTTTAATGGATATTCCTTGAACTCATGGTCAATTTATTAGGATTTGTAATGATTGTAGGGACTTACAATCTTTTAATTTTATTAGGATTATAGGCTTGAATTTTGGCCCATATTCATGGGGTTTCTTTGTTTGTGGCTGAAGTTAGTTTTATTTACTATGATTTCGAAAATTATATCATGTGAGTAGGTCTACTTTTCCTTATTTAGCTTGAACTATAATGTTAAGGCGTTTAGTCTTCTTAGACCAAAAATGAGTTCCCCTATCGAGACACAAGCTGATCTTGATAGGATTCTTCATGAGTTTGGTATTCGGATGTACAAGCCATTGCTCCAGGTCCTAATGATGTTTGGGATGCACTCCTGAAGAGATGCTTTCTATGGGATGTTGAGTACTTATCGAATGAGATATCTCTCCCCCTTGCTCCTTTCTTCGTTGATTTGCTAGAATTTTACAATCTTAATTCGTACCAGCTTCCCTTGGTATCTTAAAATACTCTTTCGACCTTAAAAGTAATGCCTTTTCTAAGGAGTTATACTGACATATTATCGATGAAGATAAATTTTTTGTTTGATTTAAAAGATGCAAAGTCTCATACCCTCGTCCCGATGTATTTTATGCAAATTAAGAAGAGGTAACCTTTACTCCATCATATTAGCAAAATTACTGTGAAAAATTGGTTTTACATCTAAGCTACAGCTCTTGGGTCGTCATTGCTTTTCCAAAGGTTAATAAGTTGGTTTTACACTTTAATAGTTGAATTTGTTAATCAATATGTTGGTCATAATTTTGGTATTTACTTATTTTAAGGGAGACCCGAGAGTAGGCCTGTCAACGGATACCTTCGGATGCGGATAGTGTCATATCCGCATCCGCATCCGAAATGATTTTCGGATATCGGAAATCCGCATCCGCGGATACAGACGGATATCGGATAATTATCCTATCCGCTAATGATCGATAAATCAAGAAATATAAATTTTAAGTTTAACATACATTTTTTTCAATCCAATTGATCATAAAAGTGTTAAATATAAACAAATATGGCGATAATAAATAGTTTTGAGCAGTAAATAAGCATTAAATGTATATAATATAAACTATTAACTTGATAAAACAACAAATAAATATCTTTCATTATACTAAAATACACACAATTTGTACTATAATATTGACAAAGACCGGACGGATAATTTTCGGATGCGGATGTCTTCGTATCCGTATCCGCATCCATTTTTTCGGATATCGGATATTATCCGCTTTTCAGATACGGATGCGGACGGATTTCGGATTTTTCGGGTATCCATTGTACCGAAAGGTTCTCGACTTATTTTATTAGTGTATCGAACCTCCCTCAGGTTCAGCGACACACCACTTAGTGCTAACCACTGATAATTTGAAAGCGTGTGGTTTAATATCCCATAATGTTCTGTTTAAGGGTATTCTCAATCAAGGGTATCTAAGACTTCTCCGAAAGTATTTGTAGTTGAAAGTTCAAAAGAAGGGGACGGATCTCATACCGTCGATCGTGTTAGTACCTCTGAAGTTGAGGGTAGACCTCAGGCTAAGCACTTTTATTCTCTAGAATTTTTAACATTAGGAGTGGTTTACCTTTAATTTTTAGGTTTGTTACCTTTTATTTATTTTCTTGTTGTATTAAAATATATGGATTTTTTAAAAGGAAAATAACTAGGCTCTCTTTTGTTACCCAAAGTTAAGCTCGATACCGAAAGGACTTCCGGGCCAAAGTCGGCTTCTAAAGGTTTTAAAGGTGCAATTAGGAAAAAGAAGAGGAGCGTTATTTGTAACGATCCAGTATTTTGGACCATTCAAATCGACAATAAATCCACACATGCCGGACTTGAATAATTCAAAACAATGGATTGTAAATAAAATTTGGCAAAACTCAACATATACAGTAAATAAAATAATTACAGATCACAGACACAGAGTAATATAACAATAATACAGCGGAAACAAAATGATAGTAGTTCATGAAGCTACTATATAAATATAACAGAGTTAAACAAGATACAATAGAAGTCTCGAATACAATAGATGTCTCAATACAATAATCAAATACAAGATCTGAATACATCACTGGAATCAACTGAATAACTGAAAGCAGGATCGATAGATAGCTGGATCTCCAAGCGAAGCTCCAACTCCAAAGGTGAGTCTCAAATGCTGTATCACTCAGTCTGACCCGAGCGTAAAGCAAAACACAAAACACTTGAGTCAGGATTAACATTCTTATATTAATAAATCCAACTCAAGTGAAATATCAACTGAAATACAAGTAACGGATGTTTGGGATAACCATCCCCTAAGGATCCGTTAAACTATCTACTATGTAGTAATATTCACTATTATAATAATGTCTAATAAGTAAAGTATAATCATATAGAAAATAGCGTTAAGGGGATGGAGAACCTTAACGCGGTCGGATCTTAAAATCATAATCGTAGTAAAGCTCGATATGGTAGGTGACACGGCACAACTAGGCAATGCCAGGGTAGATATACCAATTACGCATCCGGACTAGTGGTGACGCATAGCAGCCACTACCGCCCACCTCGAACAACACTCCCAAATCAAGGGTGGCCACCAAATCAATCACAAGTAATAGAATGGTATCGAAGAAGTGTGTCCGATAAGAGGTGCTACCTCATTGGTCCGTCAATCGCTCCTGTTTTAGCCACCTTATGCCAACTCACGGGAGTTGGGTCCACGTATATACCTTAGGATCGTCGCCACCATCCTACTTCATTCTGGAAACTCCACCGCGTACACGGTTGTCAAAGTGGTTTTCGGTATCGACAGAGAGTATGTCCATATCTGATCCCGGTCTCTTTAACAACCAATCGTTATTATAACACCGTGGTCATTTCAAAATAGTTTATACTTCAAAACCAAAATATCATTATCATTTCAAAACCCAATTTAATACGATATCATTTTCACTTAGAATATATCTATTTTTAAAAATCATTTCACTTTCCAAAGTTACAACGCTTTCGAAATCATAGTCTTTTTAAAAATCAAAACACATTGGAAATCACAGCTTTGAAATCATAGTATTTTGGAAATCATAACACTTTCCTTTTTAAACAGTTTAGATATTAAAATCAGTATATATAATAAAATAGTTTATAAAATAAAAATAGTTTATATAAATAGTTATAAGAAAAAAAATAGTTTAAAATAAAATAATTTATATTAAAAATGATTTATATTAAAATAGTTTATATTAAAATAATTTATAAAGTAAAGTATCAATAGTTTCAAGTATAATTTAAAATTCCTTTATACAATAAAATAGTTTCCTCTAATTTCACAAATCGATTCAAATTAACTCGAATTCCAAAAATTTAATTTAATCAAATCTCAAATCATCAGTTTCAACTCGATTCAGCTTCTAAATAAACCATTTCAAATTATCGATTTCAAATACATATCTGAACCATAAAATAAGTCATTTCAATTTTAATATATTTCAAAGCTTTAAATATTCAACATTTCAAAACTAAATTCGATAAATTTATATACATATCAGATTCACTTTACAATTATTTAGTTTTGAAATATTAACTTAATCATTTCCATAACATTTAAATACAATTTCAATTTACAAATTTAAATAAACAAAATATCCCATTTAAATATATATATGTTTGAAATATCCATTTAAGTCACCCTTTCAAATTTCAAGTTGTAAAACACTTCTTTAAATTTCAAATTCAATACATTTCAAATCAAACTTATTTAAGTATAATTCTTAAATAAATATAATTTCAATCAATTTCAAATCATTATAAATTCTATAGTTGAAGATATAGATATTAGATAAATACTTAAACATATTATTTATCAACTTTATTAAATCAACTTTAATAAATCTTTAAAATCAATATTTATCAAAACCATATATTTCTTTTCAAAACCATAGAAATCATTTTTAAAACGTTTATATATATAGACCAACGGTGCCTGTATATACTTTTCTATCCTATAGTCAAGTGATACGGATATTTATCATTTCAATTCGCAATTTAAATTATATATACGGGTATATATCTTTTCAACCCGCAATCCCAAATTCAATTCAATGAAAATCGCTTGGGTTTATCATTTCAACCCATAACGATTTTCTCCTATTCAACAGATCGTTCGGGTATGTATCATTTCAACCCATAGTGATTCTATACTAACAGGGAACTTGCAGAGTGATAACAGATATGATAATAAAATAACAATAGTAACAGGCAATATATCATCAATATAAATAACAGATAATGGTGTCAGATGTCACAGGTGAACAGATACAGATAATGACAAATATATAACAATGTGAATAACTAACAGCAGCATATTTCAATTGACGTTTCAATTGAAATCAAATTTAATACATACAAGAACGTTAATCAGAGTGATTGCTCACCTTTTGAGGCTAGAGAAATTTGACACAGAAATGAGCTACTAATCCAGAGCAAAGTGAGATGGGTACGAATTTGATGAAGAAACAGGCATGATAGACCAAAAGCTGATAAAATGGGAATCGATGAAAACCGATCAGAATCATTTTTGCTATAAACTGAAAATATATACATTATTTATATATATTTCAAAAATCATTTGTTTACAAATATATATACTTAAAATAATAATCAATACATATAATTCAAGTAAATACTTCAAAGAATTTATATACATATACTTGTAACTACGTGCATATATTTTAAAGCTGTCACAAGTATAGTTTCAAATCAGTTTTCAAATAACAAGAGTTAGTATAACCAAACATCTATAATATAATATATACCTTAAAAGAAAGGAAGAAAATATATACAAATACATGACCATATGTATACGTAACAACAAATTGCACTGGTCCAGACTTACTTTATAAAACCAATATAACTCACATAAATTTGTATATAAATCAAATAGATTTTTATTTCTTAACAGATATACTTTTTTCTAAATATAACAAAAATGCGGGCTACGAAAAATCGAAATGCATATAATATTTATAACCACATATATAAACTTATACAAGAACTTAACAGATCAAAACTATAATATACATACAAACAAGTATATATATCAAGCAGACATTGTATATTCTTTATATAACTAATACATATATACAGATCATATATAGACACATACATATAGGCTGTTCTTTATCAAACAGACCCATATATAACTTAGAGATATATAACTCATATATAGTTATACAATAACATAACCGTATTAAATATATCCATATATTTCAAAGCTGATTTCTAAAAACCTTTATATAGACATTTCAAAGTCAAAAGAAAAAAATAAAGAAAACTATATATATTTCAGGTCGAAAATAGAACCTTTATAAATTTATATGCAGAGAAATAAAGTTTATAACATGTATGAATAACATAGTATATTATATATCTTGTATACACACATAAACAACCAAATCTAGACATCTATATAAAACTGCCGACACTCTATATGTTTTGAATATATATATAAACTGTATAACCATTAATAAAAATCTAAGTAAGTGAACCTGTGATATATATATACTAAATAACCAACATACAAGTATACATACCTACATAAAACTGTAAACAAAAAACATACATATACAAAATAGATCTTAGTATAAACAGCTTACTTTATAATAAAACAAATAGTACTAATATTATTTTCCTTTCGGCAGAAAGTAACAGCAAGGAAAATATACAAAAAAAACAAAATATAATACATATATAAACAACTTTAAAAATCTGACTGTAAACAAAATCTTAAAACAAAATATATATATAATACTAACATAATAGTTTCAAACACTGGATCTGTATATACAATATCACACGCCAACATATAGCCTGTACCACTTATTATAAAATATATATATCAAACAAACTTGTACTAACTATCTTATATAAAATTTATACCACTAACAGATTATACAACTGATATACATACTTTATAACATTCTATATAAACTAACATATATATATTTTTGTATATATTCTCACCTATCTCAAAGCAACAAAGGAGAGGAAGGGGAGGAATACACGGCACTAGCAGGGTGTGAAGGTGGGCGGAGGAACAAGGTTTGGGGAAAGCTGAGGCGGAGCTTGGCTGCTGGGTGGAGGCCGGAGTCAGGGATGTAGGCACGAAGGAAATGGCCATTAGGGAGGAGCAGTGGCGAGATGTCTAAGGCAATTGCATGAGGAGGCGGTTGTGATTGCTAAAGCTTCGGCGTTGTAGATGTAAATGGGAGAGGACGAAAATAAGTTGCAGGTAGATGAAAAGTTATATATTTATATTTTCTCGAGCAAAAAAAAAGAAGTGGGAGAGACCAAAAGAAATAAACCAACCAGCTTAATATAAATTGGAATGGCAATAGTCTCGGAATAACAAATGTCTAAAGTTGAAAAATGGAATATTAACAACCGGTGGCCACTGATTATCACAATGGAAAAATGAAAAGACAAAGGAGAACCAAAAACCAAAACACAAACCCAGTACGGCTAGCTGTTGTGTCGGTCTCGTCGCATATCGGACACCAAAGCATAGAAGTGAATATACCGCAGAGATCAGTATGACGAGACGATCAAAACGGTATACAAATATCAGTGGTACGATCATCCTATCAAAAGTCGATAATCGGTAACGAAAATGCTACTAATTTGCCGAAAATAAGAGAAACGGAGCAATAGAAGTCCAAATCTGACGAAACGAAAGATGACGTCTCACTCAGAAGATGAGTTACAAATTTTCTGTAGAAAAATATTCAAGTTTGGAAAACATTTTATTACCATCAATTTTTAACTGATTTGAATTGAAATAAAATTACACAAGAAAATAAACTTCCATATTATCAGATGAAAATTTACCAGTTGCTATGTTAAAATAGACGTATTCCAAATATTAAATTTAAATTTCAAAATTTTATTGTTTAAAATTTCGCAAAAATTCAATTAATTAAATAAATAAAACCACTGAAATTTACGGGTCGTTACATTATTGAAAATGAGTCCATTGAATCCCCTATCAAGATGTCTTCTTAACTAGCAGGCTCCCTATCTTGCTCTTTCATAATTCACTTCTTCATCAAATTTCTAAATTAGCCAAATCAACATTGAACTCCCATGTTTTTATGCTTCCACTGAGACTAAGTAGGAGGTTCTAGAGAAAAGATCCTTGAGTATGGACTCCATAGGAGTATTAAGGTATAGGATGTTTCATTTTATTGGTCTTATTTCCTTTTTTGCTAAAGAATTCATTCATTCGTCAGTTTTATAGACTGTGGTTGAGAAGCCCATCCTCGGCCATAAATATGAAGAGTTCAAGGAGACCATAGATAGCTTAAAGAGGCTTTAGAGTCCATAGAGAAGAATTGGCCAAAGAATGAAGAATTGGCCAGGGTTGAGGAGAAGATAGAAGGAGCTGCTAGTTTGCAGGTTTTCGATGTTTTATTCAGTGCCTATGTTAGAGCCGTGATAAAGGCTATCCTTTTTCTTGTGATTTCTTGGGTGAGAATGCTTTGGTATTTAAGGCAAACTTTGGACGGTAGTATGAGAATGCCGGAAAAGGTGGGGCTGCTGCTACCGAAGTTCCCAAACTCTTTGAGATAGAACAAGATTCTTCTCTGAAAGATAATATTTCTTGAATTGATAATGAATAATCTTAAATTTCTGGTTTGTAATATTATTTTATGTGTGGTGACATTATTTTGGCTATGTGGATAGTTTGGATGCTTTGCTTTTTTATTAATCATATCTTTTTTTATTCTTTTGTTTGAAATGTTTTATTTCTACTTGGATTAAGTCAAATAAGGTGAGATTGATTTCCATTTCTCATCATAAAGTTTTATAAAATCATAGCAAGACTAAGAATTATCAATTGCTAAAAACTATTAGCACCCTTAAGGATCGTCTTCATGCAAGTAGATTACATAACATTAGTTCACCTAACCGCCTTGAAGATATAAAAGATACTCATGACAAGTCATGTGCAAAACTTATTAAGTCTCTTAGGCATAAGGATTTTAGGCTAACTAGCCAAATCTTTAATCGATCGACTTAGGTTTGTCATCCAAGACTTGGATGAGGGTTTTCAAGAATATTCCAAACTAACAAAGCAACACTTGGGATATAATGTTTTGAAGCAAAGGAGACGTGGATTACTTTGCAAAATTTATGGTCATGAACTGAATGTAATCCTGGAGGTCGTTCCTTGGTTTAAAAGCATAACTCTATCTCCTTTGGCTATCACTGAAGGGAAGTTAATCGAGAGTGATTCCATTTCTAAATATGTTGCTCAGTATGTTTCAGAGTTACCCTTGGGTTGGAGCTTGGAGATTCCCTCCTTGGAGCTTTCATTGCCGAAGGCGGGGTTAAAAAGGATTATTTCATCATGTAATATGACCGAACCTTTGGAGACTCTTTCCAAAGCTTGGTCTAGGGGTCTTAGGATTATTTTAAGTACAAAAGAGAAGTTTTGACTTTAGGAAGTTGTGAGCTTTGTGTTTTTCTTTTGCTTTTAACATCTATAGTCTTTTGTTGTGAGGAAATATAATTTTATTTTCTTTGCTTCTTGTTTGACCTTTTGTTTTATTCAATTATTTAAGAAATGGCCATGTTCAAACTTCCTAAGCAACATTCAAGATCTTATTTTATCAAAAGGATTATGATGATAAGGTTGCAGAAATGCAAGTGCTCAAGGTGGAGCTTGAGGCCTTAAACATAGGATTAATTTCTTTCTATCTAAGCTAGGTTCGGATGATGCTACCTTGGAGCTCATTAAGAAGAATAAAACTCTGAAGCTAAGGGCTGAAGATTTAGAAAAATGTTTGGAATCTATTCCAGAAGCATTTCCCTTTCAGATACGAATTCATAGAAGCTTGTATTAGATCTGTTTGACTCGGTGTTCGATTTCAGATAATAATTGGATTAAGCCTATGAAGTTCTTTCAATAATTAAGCTTAAGGAGACTGAAAGTGAAAAGAAGCTTTAGGAAGTTACAATGGCCACCCATTTCTCAGGGAAAGGGAAGAGGTCATGGTAGGGGGTCATTCAAACTCTCTCGTTCTCATAAAACTACAATTGTTAAACAAGGTTGTAGCCCTATTCAAGAGTTGAGACAAACCGAAGGGAGTTCATCCTCAGCTCCTAAGGCAAGTTTAAATGATGTTATGGTTTAGATTAAAGATGGAAGGGTGGTTCCTTTCAAGCAATATAGGAAAGAATGACTTCATAATAAAGCATTTTGAATAGCTTCCGAATGAGGCTATCATTGAAGCCAAAAACAAAAAAAAACTTGATGCTAGATCATTATCTTAAGCTCCAAGTAATTATGGATACTTACTTGAGTTGTTAGTACCTTATTAGGTCCCCTTAGACCTTTCTTTTGCTTTTGATGAAGAAGAGCTCGATCGTATTATGAGAATAGTATGTGACACAAGTTAGGCAGCTCCTACTACTCTTTCCACTATGTTGGGTCCTCGGAGGAGTAGCTAAATGAAATTATATAAGACCTTGGAAAGATCCAGGTTCCAAGTTGCTCTCCTTCGATCATAGAAGAGGAAGTATTAGGCCGTGGAAAGGACATAATAGAGGAATAAGCTTTTGTATGCTTTTAATTATAAGCATATATTTTGTAATTATTTAAGCATCTTTCTTTTGCCTATAATATAATGCATTTCAGAATGTATTAATATTATTTTACCATCTTGGTATTCATATTTTTGGTCTATGTTTCATTATTTCATATAATATTAGGTAACGCTTGTTCCTTGGTGTTTGATTGTAGTGGTTATGGGTCCTTTGCTATAAAGGTTCCCTTAGTCATCATATTGAGACTTGTATGCCTCATATAAATTTATTTTGGGGGAATTATAGTCAACGTTCTCGGGTATTACCAAGCTTAGTTTCAAGTGGTGAGAGCCTTCTTAGCTCATTAATTATTTTTGTATTTACTATGTCAGTTTCAATAGTTACCGAAATCGATATTAAATTTTGTAAGGGTAATTTTTCCCCTTGGCATCTTGATCATAATAGAGTTTCGGATCAGTTGTGCCCGTATAGACATGTCTTATGGCATTTAGTGGATATTATGTTTCGTGGGGTACTTTTGCCCCTTTACGCCTTGCCATGTTTTAATTTCTCAATAAGCTAGTTTCAGATTAGCCTTGCTTATACAATTAGGTATTTTGGCATCTGTCCTTAGATGGGTTTGGATATAGCCGGGCATGTATAGTTAGGTTGGCATCTATCCTTAAATGGGTTTGGATATGGCCGAGGCTACATAATTAGGCCTCATGACATCCATCCTTACATGGGTTTCAATATAGTTGAGCTTATATAGTTAGATCTTATGGCATCTATCCTTAGATGGGTTTATATCTGTTTAGTACCCAGATCTGAGATGTAACGAAATGCATTTTCAACTCTTGAATGTCGACACTAATACATCCATGGTATTCACGTGCCGAGCACCCAAGTTTCAGAAAGACAGAACGTTAGGGTAAAGAAAAAGAAGTAAAGAAGAAGGACAAGAAAGAGGAGGACAAAAAAATCAGAATCTCACGGCGGAATGATAACATATAATATCAAAATATAATACACAGCTTCTCTAATATACATAACATTTCAGAGTTACTAATCAGAGTATTATCATCAGCCTGGATAGTTATAATACTTTGTCCTTACAATTGCTAATATATATACATAAAGTAATGCAGCGGAAATAAGAATACCCTGGTTGGTAAACATCCAGCTCCTCTCAAAGAGCTCAATGAACATCAACAAAAACCTACCTTTCTCAGACTACTCGAAAGAGCACCTATAAAAATAAGGTAAATATAAAACCACGAGTCAAACAAAAGTTTGATATGAGAAACTCAAGAAATATGCGACTAACGTATAGCAGTACTTTTAAGACCGCATAGAATGTCGTAACAGTTATCCCCTCAAAAAATCGACCATCTAATAAGTACATATTGCAATATAATAGATAATGTCTAGGGTGAAGAATATAAATTAGAAAATAGCTGTTAGTGCTTACATTGGTCACACCACAACAATATCTATAGGTATACAAACAAAACCACTAAGGCGCATTCGCATAATAGATTTTCCACAGAGACCTCCCTCGTAAAACTCTTAAGCAAACTGAGACCAATCTCCATGACAAGGATCAGAAGTCACCTTCCGAGCATCATATATCTCTAGATAAAATATACCATAAGGAAAACACAATAGCCTATGCCATAACACATAAACCAAGTACCATCAACTCCCCGCGTGCAACATATCGAAAGATTACTCTAGATATGGACTTAATCACCTACCCCCGTTTTGGGTTAGCTAAACCCAGGATTGTGCATCCTACTTTATCTTCAGTCATATACCAATGATGAGGTCACGTTCATCATCTCAACACACGAGCCATCATCAGTCGACAGATGACGAATACACAAATGGATTCCAACACCTCGAACAGATCCACTTCTAAGAGGTAGAACACATATCTCAGTTTTGAAGTGGTTTTCGATAAGTAAATCACTTATCGATCCCGGTCTTCTCAAGTATGAATCGATGAATTTCCGATTAACTCAATTTCGATTCATTAAAAGCAAGTCAAACCTGGAGACGTTTTATACGAATGCTCCTCCTTAAGGGTTCTCAAAGCATATGAAGCTGTGAAGCTTTTTGATACTTCTTAAGTTAATTTAATCTTATTAAACAACAATGAAACGAGCTCATATGGAAACCAATACTTATCACATTTCCAAAATTTTCAACTTCTAATATTCCTCAGTCAAGAAGGAAGCCGGTAGGATGGAGTACTATTGCTTCTACACCCTACTTGAATCATTATTCTTAACTCTCATAAATAGAATCAAGTTTACTTCATTGGCTTTTAGTGCTAAGCATACGACTAAATATTTTCCATAAACGAGTAATCACAAAAGCATGATTAACTCACACAAAGCACGATAAAATCACATGAATGACTTCTAATCCCCTTTTTATTTAATTAATCTTTCATTAATTAAAATCTCTTTTATTAGTAAAACTGTTTTTATCTAATAAAACTTCTTTCATTTTATTAAACCTCTTACTTAATTAATAACTTAACTTATTAATTAAACTTCTTATTTATTAAAAAAATTGCATATAGATTTAATTTCCCTTTATAAAAGATATATACTTGCATTCTACTTTTCATGTATTCTACTATTTTTTTAGCAAAGGCTAGCGGGGTTAACAGGGCCCCTACCTGATTTTATTGCAACAAAATCAATAAAATAAAATATCTTGTAACGAATACAACCTACAATTACACACAAGGAAAAAAACTTTAAAAAACTGGCACACTTAGAATACAAATTAGGAAAAGAAAAAAGAACACAGACAAAACCCGAAGCAGACCACAAGCTACCTCCAAGTATAACTCGAAGCAGCAGTAAAAACAAACAGTCTCTTCAATGCTTCATAAATTTCATGCTTTAGAGCCTTCCATAATACATCCCCATCCCTCCTCTTCTTTTCAAAACAGATCATATTTCGTTCAAACCACACAATGATCAAATACTTCTTGAGGCAAATAGAAAGAAGTCTAGCTTTCATGGTTCTCCACCTTATAGCTTTGTATATCATGTCCACATCAATAAGGATTAATGTTGACAGTAAAGCACTACCAGCAAGTTGCGTCATTTTTCTAAATAGAATCAGATTAAAGTTGCATTCAAAAAACAAATGGTGTGTGGTCTCTGGATAGTTAGAACAGGAAAATCAAGAAACACCAAGATTAAGACACATATCCATCATCTTACTTTTAGTTAACAAGGCATTTTGAACAACCTTCCAAAGCATTAAATTTTCTTTGGGCACATAAACAAAAGTCCAAATGATTTTGTTCCACTTAAATGCCTGCATACTACCAGAAAGAATCAAGTGTTTGTACACATGAGAGACAGAATGGGGTTTGGCTCTCCATTGTACAACATCAACCTCAACTGCAGGGTAATTATTACTTTGTAATTCATTCCAAACAAACCTAATAAATTGGTTGGAGGAGTATGGTAACTGTAAGTTGCCTTGACAAATAAAATCAACTGCCTTAGCAGAAGTGGCAACTCCAGACTGAATTACTTGTTGATAGCCGAATAGGTAGTGCAATATCACACCAGAGGCTACCCAAGGATCAAACCAAAACTTCACTTCAGATGTGGTAGCCATCTTATGTACTATCATGGGAAGTAAGGTGTTACGCAAGCCAAGCAACTTTCTCCAAGTCCAACTACAAGTTTGTGGCACTTGCACACTCCATAAGCTTTTCCTTCCTATTCTATGTGCCCAAACCCAATCAACCCACCCACTATTCTTCCTGGCAATTATTGAATTAAAATGTGTACTGAAAGCAGCAACATTCCATTTTATGATGTTTATAACTCCTAGTCCTCCAGAATTTTTGTCTTTCTCAATAAGACAGAATGAGCAAGGCAGAGATTTCCTGTTATGTATGGTTCCAGTCTAAAAAAAATCTTAACATGGCACCTCTAATCAGTTTCAAAAGTTTAGCAGGCAAAAGAAAATCTTTGGACCAATAAACTACCATAGAAAAGCAAACTGATTTGATAAGGACTAGCCTTCCTACCTGAGTTAAAAATCTGTTTGCCCACCAGTCTAATAATGAAATTATTTTGGTGTACAGAGGTAGACAATCAGAGAGTTTTAATCTAGAAGTTAAAAGAGATAGGCCTAGATATGTCACATTTGAGACCATAAGCCGAAGCCCAGAAATTCGCAGCAGAGAAGAGGAAAGTTGTGTTGAAATACCAACAAAAGTAATATTGGATTTGGAACAATTAAGCTGACATTTAAAGCTACTGTAAAAATTTTGAGTGAAAAAGATTAAATTTCAAATTATTATTATATAGCATTGATTTTGGGCTAAATTTGAATTGAATTCGTATTGAATTCAAGTTATCGGCCCTAGCTTATCTTTCTTGTTTTTTTATTGTTTTCGAGCGCGGTTTTCTCTAAACCATTTTGAAGTGATTTTTGAAATAAATGAAAATTTCAAATTATTATTATATAGTATTTTAAAATTATTTTTCTAATATAAAATCTATTTATTTCCTATAATAAAGGAATTTAAAATTTTGTAGAAATTGCTCAATGAACTAATAACACACTGAATTGAAGAAAAACGTGGCTTAGTGAAAATCATTATGTCATTAGCGAACATAAGAGTTGTAACATTTGTAAGCTTACACTTAGGTGGTATCTAATCTGACCAGTATAGTACTTGATATTCATGTATCTGGTGAGGACCTCCATCACTAGAAGAAATAAATAAGATGAGATGGGGTCACCCTGGCTAATCCCTTGCCTGCTCTTGAAATACCCAACAGGCCGACCATTCAGAACAATAGAGTAGCTAGGAGTTGATATACATTCATATACCCATCCTACAAAAAGCTTAGGAAATTTCATTAAATCCATAATATGTACTATAGAGAACCAGTGTATCGAGTCATATGCTTTCGTGAGTTCAAGCTTTAACATTGCTGATGGAGTTGCATTTGATCTCCCATACCCACATAGAAGCTCTTGGGCAAGAAGAATGTTGTCAAATATACTTCTGTTAGGTAGGAAAGCAACTTGATTCTGAGATATTATTTGAGGGAGGACTCGCATTAATCTTGAGGCAACGAGTTTGGAAATACATTTGTACACCACATTGCAACATGATATAGGTCTGAACGAAGATACAGTACTAGCATTAGGTGATTTTGGGATTAAGACAATGTTTGTGGAATTAACTTCAGTTAGAAGAGAGCATTTATTAAAAAAGTTATGCTGCCTTGCAGAAATCAAATTGAACCATGTCCCAGCATGTGATGAAGAATAGAACATTAACACCATCGGGACCACCACTCGATTTTCTGTTCATGGAAAAAAAGAGTGTGTTTAATTTATTCGTCAGTAAACTTTTCAACAAGCATTGAAGACTGCACACTGGTAATAGTTGGAAGAGGAATTTCGTCAAACATATCTAGGTCCAGATTGAAGTCAGAGGAGTTACCAAATAAATCCACAAAATAATTAAGAAAGGCTGCATCGATTTGCTCAAGAGAGGAGGCTAGGGTACCATCAAGTGTATGTATCATACATATATTTTCTTTACACTACACCAAAATAGTCATTTGGCAACACTTTTTTTTCATTTGGCGACACTTATATGGGTTGCATTTTAGTCTCGCTAATAAGTGTCGCTATCCAATATAAGTGTTACTGAAAATAAAAATTTACACTTTTAAATACGGCGACGCTTATTTTCGCTGTAAGCCTTGGTTTAATTGGAGTTAATTGAAATATACTAGGGCAAAATTGTAATTGAATAACATATCACGCTTAACCCTAGCCACGCTTATCCCTGGCCACATTTTCCCCAAATCGTTTCCCTCTTTGACGTTCATTCTCCAATTCGCACGCTCCACTTTTGGCGACGGCAGGCTCTGACGTTCATTCTCCAATTCGCAGGCTCCACCTTTGGCGACGGCAGGCTCCACTTTTGGCGACGGCAGGCTCCAGTTCGCAATCGACTACGGCAAGGCTTCAGGTTAATACTTTTTTTGACTAGGGCAATTTGATTTGTTGTTGTTTTCCCTGTCATTTCATCATCTTCTGATCGATTGTAGATCTATTTTTTAGTGACCACAAAGATCTCTTCGTATTGATATAACAGATGTCAACATTAATTTACCAGAACACAATGTGGACAGCAATAAATAATAAATGGGAAAAAAGACCGAACTAAAGAAAATTATAAAAACAATCAAGAATCAAAGCATTGTAAGCGATGAAAGCAATCATCACCATATACAATTACAGAGCCCATCTAGTCAATAAAATGGTGAAAATCTAACAGATAGTGCCTGGAAGTAGACAACTCTTGTTCAAGATTTTTAGTACGCTCGGAGAGTTGCTCATACAATTTCATTGAGGTGTCCTGAAAGATAGATATATTATTGGTCCATGTACTGATTATTAAATCTTTCTAATTTATTTATACTCTGGTGAAAACTAAAAATATATTATGACTTATGATGGCAAATAAGGCTCACCTGAGAACCTTCAATAGTAACCATGAACTCCTTATTGTTCTCTTCTGCAAAAGCATGCTTATTGTTTAATTTAATACGAAAATGTAAGAGAATGATAACTATTAATGGGTATTATATGAAAATTTTAAATTAACATTCTATAGAAAATTCTGGTATGCACAACTGCAAAATCTTTAAGAAAGGTACAAAACAATTTTTTTGCCATAAGTATCATTAAAAATTTGAATATAGCAAGACAAGAACTGGAATAACAGTTTGAAACATACCTAAAGAAGCCTCGGTGCAGATACTAGTAGAAGAGCGGGTTTTTCGTTCTTCATCGTACAACCTCTTATACATTGCAACCTGTGAAAGTATTAAACAACTTTTAAGTTGCATAGAAGTTCCTTTTCTGTTTTTAGCTATCTTTTCTTCTTTGGAAAATTTATCTACATCCATACTTTTGAAATACATCCATATCTTTTCTTCTTTTCTGAAATGAAGTTTCTTTCATTCATTCATATGTATATATGTATATATAACGGTTCTTGTGTTTCTTTTTGTCTTATGCGTAAAATCAATCATTTAGTTCATGATTCATTTCACTATTCTGGTATGAGATCTGGGAGCTATTTGAAGTATTATTAACACACTGATATATGATCATTATCTCATTTGCGAATATTATGCTAAGATACCTAAGTATGGATCAAATTGATGAGGCTTGTAACGAATTATGGTTCGGATTTCTACCTAGAAACTGACTGTCACTAAATCCTTTCTCAAGTTTAGGAAACGTAAAACCAACATGACGTGTATGCCAAGGAGTTATGGGAACAACTGTAGTGCCAAATGGAATGCAAAGTCATATCATTGCTTGATCCTATGTATTCTATTGTGCATGTTTGTTCAAGCTTACATTAATTGTAAAATAGAATAACTATTTGGTTAGTTATTGCACTTACTCTCTTTAGAGCATCCGACCATCAAACACTTGTCTATTACAGCTTGTTCAAAAATACTAGTACATTTTTATCAACTTGTCCAAAATAAAAAAGTTGCCGTGGAAGGATCACTAGTCCCATAAATTCAGTTTCAAACGTAGTTCTTTAGTTTCAACAAATCATTTCTATTTAAATACCAATATTATGTACTGTAGCAATTTACATTACAAATACTCGTCCAAAATTCTAATACAATCAGTCTTTTGTTCCATGTCACGCGACCTTTTATTTTTCCTCTTAAGGATCAATATATTTCTCTATACATATAAGATTAGATTATTTAGTAGTGATTTTGATCATTTGATCATTTGATCATTTGATGTTTATAAAGGTTTCTTCCTTGTAATCAATACTTCCATTGCATTGTCCTTATTTCAGATCTAAGGTTTGAAGTTAATTTTTAATTACAGTAACTGATCGTAGTTTGTCCATTATAAACAGTAAATTGATCGTAGTTTGTCTTTTTTTCAAGCAGTAATGCTTCTACGATTCTATTTTTTTGGTTACTTGAATTGAAAATTGCGGTGTCCTGCTTTTATTTTTTGATCTTTCTTGTAGGTAGTAGCAAATCCAGAAGCAGATATTTCACGAACAACGGTTTGGAAGGCTGGACATAAAAGAAAATCAGGAGAAATACTACCATGTGCCGCGGAAAAATATGTAAGTGTCAGTTTAAAACAAATTTCAACTTATTCCATTGTGTGTTTAGTTTAAATTTGAACTAAACAAATGAAAATTAGGAACAATTTAAAAAGGAACATTGTTCCTAACTTTCTAAGTAGTCTGTCAATAAAAGAACTAGCCTTTCAAACCTTTTATGTTGTTAGAATTGAAACAGCAAGATGTGGTGATTTACAGTTGATGGTTAATTACACTTTTGTGCACAGATTTGAAGACATTGATACATTCATACAGTATCTGTGTAATTCGCTATTTTTTTTCTTTCACTCATCATATTTTCAATACAAACTTGCCAGAATTACAAGGCATGCAAGTGTTTGGAGAACTACATTTATGTTGATGATGTAAGAAATTCTTTTTATACTAAAACGACAATTTTTATTTCTTTAATCTTCTTTCCAGAAAAATAAGAGTTCTTTTGAGTAAGTTTAAAGTTGAGTGTATTGGGATCCTTGAAAACAAGTCAAGAATTAATGAAATTTTTGAGCTTTCTGGGACATTTAATAGTAATGGGATATCAATAGTAACATTTCTTGTTATTATAAATGTCGTATCATTATACTTACTGATTCTTCTGTTTGGACTTGCAATTTATTAAGTATGAGCGACCAACACATCAATATGGAAATAGATTGAAATTTGACATTTTTGCATTTGAATTACAACTGTTCAGGCATTTGCATTTTTAAGCATCCCATTTCATATTTTAAAAAAACAGTTTTCATTTCACAGTTTTCAAGTATTGTTCAAACCCTCTGTTTTTCCAACTTTCACAGTTTAATAAACATAACTTTTGATTTTGCAGTTCATTTGCACACTTTTTCACTTCTATTACATACAACTCCACCAGAAATCTTTCCATATACATTTTCCCCTTCAAACCAAAAACTCCTGAACCCAAATTACTACACCACCACACTCCTCCCTAAACTTATTCAACAACATCTGTCACTGCTTATCTGTTAGTGCTCCCTAAAACTCCCATCCGATCACAGCATCTCCCTAAACTTCATTTATGTTTCGATTCCTAGCCAAGTCGTAGGTAGAGAAATAATTTTATAGGTCAACTAGAAAAACTTGATATGTTTTTTAATGACATGTATTTTCTGAATAATAAGTTGCAAATGAGTCAATAAGTAATCAGAAAATAACTGCTTATTCCATTTGTCATCTTTTTATAATAAGTTTAATCGGTATTTCAAAGTCCACATTCATGCGCTCCTATTATTTAATATGGACATGAAACTACTTGACTATCTTGAGTGGTTAAAACAATAATTAATCCAAAATAAGACAGTGCAACAAACCAAGATGGGTGGTAATAATTCATTTATTATCTGTAATAAGCTACCTATTACGAGTGCCTTACATTTATCAATAATGATAACTAATGTCATGTTTAATTTTTGTATTCAACTTAAATCTCTTAGTCCAATTCTTGCGTGTTTATTAGGTGAATATACACCATTCATAAATAATAAATATTATACGGCATATATTTCTGTTTAATGGACTTTTTTTCACATAGAAGAATTTTCAAGTGTTGTCATATTTCTAGCACACCACAAATACTAACAATATATGATGTAGACATCATATGACTGGGAGTTTTACCCCGTTTATGAGACCACCATAAAAGAATGTAATAACTTAAATATCCCATCATTCATCTAAATCATATGAGACCTTCAAAACATGTTCAAACTAGTAATTTCTATTTTCAGGACTACCCCTGGAACAACACCTACACTAAGATACTAAAGGAATGTCAAAAAAAATTTGGTGCTATTATCAGTAGTCAGTGCATGAGATGGAAATCTTACGAGGACTGTGTTTGTCCCAAATTAGAGAAAAGTAGAGTTAATGATATGTTCTTCACGGATTAAGTCTCAAGCATCTCCTAATATGAAACTGCCATCTAATCATTGATTATCTTGCTAGGAGTCTATTCTCAAGTCAAAGGAAAATATTTGATTTGTACAACAATTTCCAGGTTTTAGGCGGGTGTCCTTAAGCAGCCAGACGTCTATATTTAAAATCTAAAATATATATGACCCAAAGTTTAGAAGAGTGTGCTTGAAAAGCATCCTGAAGAGACCTAATGCAGTTTCGAAACTGAGCCAAAAACTGAGCCAGGGCGCAGTTTCGAAATTGAGCCCGGGCAGTTTCGAAACTGAGCCAGGGTGCAGTTTGATCCCAGTTACATTATTAATTATCCACTTAATTTAATGTTCAATTTAATTTTTATAAAGGAACTGCAAATTCAATTTAACGTGATATTAAATGCAGGCACTTCTAGAGGAAGCGAAAAAAAAGAGGAAGTTGGATGATAGTTCTAAGGGTGGAGTCGAAGATCTTGAAGATGACCCAATTGCGGAAGTTTTTGGTTCCGACACGAAGAAAAATTATTGTCGAGCAATTACTTTTACTTCTTCTATAAAACAAGTGAAGATGGCTCGAGCTGTAAAAGCTGTAACTGAAAAGAAGCAAGCCGTGGATTTGTCTATTTGGAAATTGGAGATAGAAAGGCAAGTAGCTAATCAAGTTAATAATGCCATCAATTCAATTACTTCAACTTTTATGAAATTTATGCCTAGTTTGCAAGGAAAATATGTTGCAAGTCCTACGACTCCACAAACGGAAGGTGCTTCTAATTTAGGAGATTCTCATACAAACAATAATGTAGTTGTTACTCCAACCGTGTCAAATAATGATATTCGGTCATCTACAATGGAAAAGAAATATGTAATGCTATTGTCACAAGATTTAGAGAAGGAAGTAGCTAAAGGTTATGTTGAAACACAAACTATTTGTCATTTTAGGAAGGTGATACCGAATGTAGAGAAAGTAATTTGGGTGGTTGATGTTCTTGAACCGGATGCACCAATTTATGATGGTCCTCAAAATGGAATGTACAAGTTATGTGATTTTTCAGATGGAGGTTTCGTTATATGGCCGAAGTTTCGTATTCGGTATTTGTAGAATTTCACTATGAAATTTACGTTGTCTTTTGTATTCCAATTTGACATTGTTATGAAGTAGTTGATTATGTATTGAATTAACCAACTTAATTATGTATTGTACTTGTTATGAAGTAGTTGACATTGTTATGAAGTAGTTGACTATGAAATTTATGTTGTTATTTGATCATGAATATTGTAAATTTTGGGTTCCTATTGAATGTAGTATAATAATGCATATCATGTTAGTTATTAATTGTTTATTAATGTTAAAATAATTGACTATATTGAGAATGAAAATATTTCAGCGTTATAAGCGTTGGCAATTAAAATTTACTAACGCTTATAAGCGTCAGCATAGAAAATTAAACAATGTTGGATGGTTAATTTGCCAACGTTTGTAAGCGTTGCTAAATAATATTCACCAACGTTTATAAGCGTTGGCGAATACAACCTTTCAACGCTTATAAGCGTTGGGAAACTAAACTCGCCAACGCTTATAAGCGTTGGCAATAAATTGCGATGCCCCTACAGCGACGCTAATAAGCGTTGCTGAAACTGTTTGCGATAGTTATACTCGTTGGCAATCACCTGTTTTGGTGTAGTGTTAGCTTGCTTAATTTTAATTAAAGAATGAAAAAAATCAGTGTTACGATCACCATAGTGTAACCACTTACAGTGCAACTGCTATTGTTCTATCCCACTTTCAATATCAAGAGCTTTGTTAAGTAATGTGTAGAGCTTTCCTTCCTCCTCGGCAGCTATGGGGTCATGTGGGTTATTCGTCATAAATTCTTGAGCTTGTTTATACCTGATCTTCAATAGTGTTGACTGTTTTGTACCATCCCCATGTAATTCAGCTGCCCAAGTTCTCAAAAGATTTTTAGCAAGCTTGAGCTTCCTGCAATGTATAAACATAGGGTTACCATAACAATGTAATGACCATGCATTACCTACAATTGGTCTGAATTCAGAGGAGTGAGTCCAATCATTAAAAAAATTGAAACTTCTTTTTTCTTTTTTCATGGAGGGACCAAGTGAAAGAATCAATGGGGAGTGGTTAGAGAGGATTGGATGAGGAAGATTGACGGAAAGATTAGGCCAAAAGGAGAGAGATTTTAAGTTGCAGAAGGTATGATCAATAGTGGTGAATGTTCTAACTCCACTCTTGCTTATATTATTCCAGGAAAATCTTGCACCAGAAGTTTGAATTTTGAGGAGATCTGAATCAGCGATGGCAATGTTTAAAGGAAGGATGTGCTTGAGGAATAAGGGCTGACCACCATACTTATCATCAAGCTGAAGACAGCTATTAAAATCACCCATGACCAACCATGGATGAGATCCTTGTCTAAGATAAGGTAAGAAGTCAAAGAGAATTTGTCTTGAAGCAGAGGAGTTTTCTGCATAAATAAAAGTAATGTAGAATGAAATTAGAGTTTGCTGACAGATGACTTTAGTGTGAATGAATTGCCTAGAAGAAAGGATAGAGGATAAGGAGAAAGTGGTAGGATCATAGAGGATTAAAATCCAACCAAAATAAGCATCAGAAAGATTATGAAGTAGTTTCCAATTAGGGTTAATGTAATTAGCAGCCCTAATAGAGAGAGTGAGGTTGAGTTTTGTTTCAAGAATAACTATTATTTTAAGATTATGAGAGAGAATGATATTTTTTTACTTGATCCAGTTTCAAGTGGAAATGATCACCTCTTATGTTCCAAACTCCTATATTTTGTATCATCATAAATCTAGAGAGATTGGTGGTTTATTACCAAGGGTTGAGTCTTCGCTATCTTTTTTTGGTCTTTTATTACTATCTTTTTTACCAAGGGTTGAGTCTTCACACACCTGTTTTCCTTTATCAATCCATCCTGGATGATAGTATTATTAACATATGGAAACTGAGCTGAAGTTGAAGGAGGAAGTGAAGGTGAGTGGATGTGAGAGATTGGGGGATCTGAATTAGGAGTAGAGGATGTTTGAAGAATAGGATAGGAGGTAGAAGCTGTAGAGTCATTTTGCAAGGAGCAGGCAAGTTTGAAAATGAGATTAGCATAAGAGCTGATGATGTATGTTTCTAAAGCATGAGAACCATGCATATTTGTGTCATTTATTGCTACCATTTGATTTTGTTCATTTTCAGGTTGAAAATGGAGAACATTCTTGATTGTTGCATTCAGAGGAGGTGTGCACGTGCATAGCTGATTCACTGTGCACATTTGTCATGTCATGTATTTTACCACCTGTAACATTGACATTATCTGGGATTATTTGGCTTGCAACTGCATTTCCATCAAGAGAGCCATCATTATCAGTTCTGGCATTAAAAGTAATAGGTGTGGCTATTGACAAAGAGGTCGTGGTTTTACTTCCATACTTACTACCAATAACTTCAGGGCAAACTGAGGAAAATACTATGCCTTCTTCAAGAAACTCTCCCTCCTCAACGTCTATTTCAATTCCTTTTGCTTTGTCCTTATCCACCAGATCTGCTACCCCAAAAACCTCATTTTGGACATTTGCAAGCACTTGAAAACTATTCACCATACTATTAACCGAGACATGTTGGGAAACATGATGTTGATTAACTTTATCAGGTTTGTCCTTGGTACCCACCTCATCATTTCCATTAGCACACTGAACAGTCCCAGTGTCAATTACCTCCCTTTGGTTTTCACCAACTTCATTTAAACCGATTCCTTTATTTTTCTTTTTGTTATAAGTGACTTTTTTCCAAACCTACTTATGGTTTCTAGTCTTGCTCAACACCTCTTGTTTATCTTTTCTTGACTCATAAACAAATGGAGATTCTTTTTCATCATGATTAGCAACCTCATTATCTTTTGGTGCAAGCAAGCATTTATGATCAGAATGACCAAACTCACTACAAAATACACATACTTCTGGTTTCCATAGATAATCTGATATAACTAGCTGATCACTACCATCCATCAATTTTACTAGAAAATTATTCACAAGTTTTTTGTCAGGTTTAACTTCTACAAGACATTTAGCATATGTTATCCTCTCTAACCTCTCTGTTGACTGATCCATGCACAAAAACTTCCCAACCCTTGATGCCAACCAATTAATACCATAATGCGACCATGCATAAAGTGGAATATTATATAATTTAATCCAAATAGGAACAGAGCGAATTGTTCCATAACTATTACCTACTATAACATCCCACGGCTTTAAGATGAACAGTTTGTTTCTCATTATGGTAGGATCAGCCTCAGAAATCCTATGTTTGTCATCAGCAGAAGTAAAACTGAAGAGAAAGAGAAACCCATCAGACTTAACATTAACATCACCTTTTAGCTTCCATACTTTCTTCAGATGATACACAACAGTAGTGTATGGTAGTGGCTTATTTAGAAAAAAACCCACAAGGTGGTCCTTCCAAACATCAGTACCAGCCTTTATAATTTCACTTGTTGGCATGAGAACATCATCAGAGAACCGAAGAGAAATTTCCTGAGGTACATAATTGCCTGCATTATGAGGCTTGGATTTGAAAAGAGATGTCCAAGGAAAAGAGTTAAGAGTGGAAGAAGGGTTGATAGGAGCAGAGGAGCAAGGGAGATCAGAAGGAATGGATTGAGGAGGAGGAAGAGAGGAAAGCTCAGCGATTGAGGAGGTGGGTCTGGAGTAGGCGGTGGAAGAATGGGTGAAGCGGACGTGAGAGGGACGGAAAGGTGATGAGACAAGGAAGGAATGGGTAAGTCAGAAAGAAAGGTATAAGGTAAGGGATGAACAGAAGAATGAGGAACGGTCCCCATGAAAAAAGATGGAAGTGATCGTATACTGTATTCTACTATTCATTTATATTGTATTTTACTATTCATTTGTATTGTATTTAATTGTTCATTTATACTCTTTTCTATACTTTAAAAGTAATCATATACTTATCTCAAATGATATAAGTATATTCACAATTTATTAACAAGATTTACCTACTTTAAAATATAATCAAATATATTAAAAATAAATGTTACTTAAACAACGTTACTATAAACCTTTTCTCTTTTATAAGGTAAACTTTTACTTTTCTATCTTTATATCTAAAGATTTCATACTTGTTATTGTCTTTAAAACTTCACTATTAAAGGTCTAAGTATATTCTTAAGGGTAAAATATAAGTGTTATCTAAACATTGTCACAACAAACCCAAACCTATTTCACGCTTAACCATTTTCTTTAAAATTTGCTTTTAAAGATTTAATTACATATAAGGGTTAAAGACAACTGTTACTTAAACATTTGTCGCTACAAACCCAAAACCATTTACTTATTTCATCTTTATAATATTCATTATTAAATATCTAATTATATACTTTAGTACATTAATAATAAAGGTTAAAAACAAATGTTACTTAAACATTTTTACCATAACCCTAAACCATTTGCTTATGTTATCCTTTAAAACATTCATTATTAAATACCTAATTATATACTTAAGTATAACTAATAATAAGGGTTAAAAATGTTACTTAAACATTGTTTACTATAGCCCAAGACCATTAACTTATATTACCTTTTAAAATATTCATTATTAAATATCTAATTATACACTTAAGTATAAATAATAATAAAGGTTAAAAATAAATGTTACTTAAACAATGATAACCACAACCCAAAACCATTTACTTATGTTATTTAGTCAAGTTCTACAGTCTAATAATCAGACATCTAGCTCCAAAAATGATTGCTAATAAAAGTCAAGGTTCATATATTTAACAGGTTTCCGGCATTCCAACTTAACTAATCTTTAGTCAAAAGGGAAACCAGTAGATTGGTGTGCTATTGCTCATCACTACTCAAACATTAATCTTGACTCTCACAAATAGAGAAGTCTATCTTGCTCAACTTTTAGTGTTAAGTATAGTAATACTACCATTCCATATTCGAATAAACTACACGTTCATTTTCAAAGTGTACCTTCTTATCCCTTCTTCTACAATAGTTTCTGAAACTATTTGTATATAAGTTAGAAATGGTTTGGGAATAACATATTGTGAGGAATGCGGATTATGGATCTTAAGGCTAGGAATAACACTAGAGGGGGGGGGGGTGAATAGTGTTTATAAGAAATTACTAAATCTTTTTGAGTTTATGTTAATTTGAACACAAATGTATGCAATATTCAGACACAGATATAATCACAGAAACAAACATAGATACAGAAATAAAGTAAATGCAGTAAAGGAAAGAACACACCGGATTTTATACTGGTTCGAAGTTACCCTACATCCAGTCCCGCACAACTAAGTACAGAATTCCTTTCAAAAGCAATTCAACAATTAAAACCCTCGATTTCAAGGCGACGAGGTACACCCTCCAGAATCACAATCCTTTGGGTAGAGATACTTGATTTCAGGGCAACAAGTTCACCCAATTGATTTCTCAAGGCTACAATCACACCTTTTCTCACTTGATTGATTTCCAAGGCTACAATCACACCTTTTACTCTATTGATTACAAAGAAAGCCTATAACTCTGAATAGCACTGGGATCTTGTTCAGATAGTGATAGAGAATCAAACCAGAGATGATCTAGTTAGGTTCAATATTGATTTCAGCAGAGTGATGACAGGATTTTGAATAAGAAAATGTGGAAGAAGAAGAGAAGTGAAAAACCAGAAAATCTCTATTCAAATTCGTTGAAACTAAGCCCTATTTATAGAAGAACAACAGCCATGTCCATTCGTGAAAGGTTATGGCGAATAGACACTTCTTTTGAAATTCAAATTTTTGAATCTAACTGTCACTATGTCGACATGGGGTACTAGGGCATGTCGACATCCCAAAGCATTTTTTAAAGATTTGATTTTCTTTGAAAATAACATTTGTCTTATATTAAAAACTATTTAAACTTTATAAATATACTTGACTATAGATAAAATACATAGATAAATATAGAGAATAATATATATAAAATTTTACTATAATTTTATATTTTATAATTAAAAGATAGTTTAAAACAAACGAAGTTTAAAACAAGAATTTATTTAAGAACAAAATCAAAGAATATTTTTTAAGGCTAAAACATCTTTTTGAAAATCAGTTGAAAAGATAATTTTTAAGGCTAAAACATTTTGAAAAGCAGTTTTGAAAATCATTCTGAAATAGTTTTGAAAATCATTTTGAAGTATTTTTGCAAGCTTCTTCCTACAGAATATCTCATCACATCAGGACTCGAGAACTTGTACAAAACCAGGATGTTCGTGGGTTTGTAAGCCACTTGTCGTAGGTTTGTAAGCTACTTGTCGTGGGTTTGTAAGCCACTAAAAAGGTAGAAATGGGTTCCATCCCAAAAGAAAAATGGAGTGAAGATTTCAGTGCTATTATGAAGTTTTAACATAATTCTAGACTCAATACTTATCTTGAAATCTTGAACTCTTGATAATCTTGATATTCTTGATACTCATGAGTCTTCAATCTTGATATCTTGAATCACTATATTGTACAGTCTTCAATCTTGATACCTGCATGGTTAAATCCTGCATATACATATATATCTAAACTATAATGTTAGTATTTATATTTTATAATCTTATTCTAAGGTTGTTGTCATCAAAACCATCAACTCATGGACTAACAATCTCCCCCTTTTTGATGATGACAACCTTTGTTTATAAAATGTTACTTCTATCCTAATAACTCCCCCTAAATCTAATAACTCCCCCTTAATCTATGCCTAACTACCCTATTTTATATTTCTCCCCCTTTGTCATCAACAAAAACAAACTAACTCTAAACTATATAACTCTTAGTCTAATATCCTATATGATGATAGTGTTATCATACATAATTAATACTTACTTGTAACCTTAAACTTAGTCCTAAACCACTAACATTCCTAACCAAGTACCTATATAATACTTATATATAACATATATAGGAATCATATATAAGAACACACAATATATATATATATATATGTTTATATTTACATTTTCGTACAACGTGACAAATATACACATAAAGATGAAAAACGAAAAAGAAGAAACTACTGAGTATCTTTGACGATCGGAGATCTATGGATCGAACAATTTGGATAATGGAAACAGAAATTTCCACGTTGTTCAACCAAGTTTCCGTCCTTGTCAAAACATACTTCACCAACGCAAATGAATTTGTCGTTGTCTTCCGCATGCCCTTCTTCCATTGGTTCTTCTTCTTCTTCTTCACTTTCCTTTTGTTCATGATCTCCTGAAGAGTCCTCGTCAATCAAGATTGGATTAGCATGATTGTCCATTAGAAATTTTTGCAAACTTCTAAGGATTTTCCCTTGCCTTTCCTGTTCTTTTGCCATTCGGAGTTGCACTATTTGAATTTCAGTCATTAACTGAATTGCATCCTTCAGAGAATCCTCCATTTTTGTCACTCGGGCGAGCATAGTACGTTGGAACGGACCAGAGGTAGGAGAAGGGAACGAAAAGGTTGATTTTATGTTTGATTTGGAAGAGGAGGCCATTGATAAATTGATTTCAGAAGATAGAACAGAAAGAGAACAGAGAGAATGAAGAAAATTTCGAAAATAAGAAGAATATATAACCAATTATTTAAATTTTGGTGGGAAAAATTTTAAAATTTTAAAAATGTTATATGTCGACATGGGTATAAGGGGGATGTCGACATGGTTCTCAATATTTTTACTATTTGATTTATTTTGATTTAATTTTTAATTATACTTTGTTATTTATATTTTATATTTCAGTTATTGAATAAATACCTAATTCTCTTCTTAATTTAGTAAATGTAGATTCATTTAAGGGTTTTGTTAAGATATCGGCAATTTGATTTTCAGAATTGATATAGTCGAGAGTAATTACTTCTCTACTTATATTATCTCTGAGAAAATGGTGTCTGATATCAATATGTTTAGTTCGAGCATGTTGAGTAGTATTTTTGGATAAATTTATTGCACTAGTATTATCATAATAAATTGGTGATTTTGAGATATTTAAACCAAAATCTTTTAAAGTTTGTTGCATATAAATTACTTGAGAACAAGCCAAAGTAGCAGAAATATACTCTGCTTCAGTTGTTGATAGAGAAACTGTGTTTTTCTTTTTACTAAACCAGGAAATCGGAGAATGCCCTAAAAAGTGACAAGTTCCACTTGTACTTTTTCGGTCAGATTTACAACCAGCATAATCAGCATCACAGTAAGATATTAAGTCAAACGAATCATTTTTAGGATAAAATAAGCCATAATCAAAGGTGTGTTTAATATATCTTATGATACGTTTTACAGCTTTTAAGTGGGTCTCTTTAGGTTGGGATTGATACCTTGCACAGAGACAGACACTATGCATGATATCAGGTCTACTCACAGTGATATAAAGTAGTGATCCAATCATTCCTCTATATAATTTTTGATCTACATCTTTCGAGAGATCTTCTTTACTAAGGTACTCATTGGTTGCCATGGGAGTGGGTTTTCCACTCGCAGTAGTCAAACCAAATTTACTAACTAGGTCTTTAGCATATTTTTCTTGACTAATAAAGATACCATTATCTAATTGTTTTATTTGTAATCCTAAAAAGAAGTTTAATTCACCCATATGACTCATCTCAACTCTTTTGTCATTATTTCAGAAAATTCTTTATGCATTTCAAAATTAGTTGATCCACAAAATGATATCATGTACGTAGACTTGTACTAGTTGTATATCATTTTTATTTCTTTTAATAAAAAGAGTATTATCTACTTTACCTATTTCAAAATTTGATTGTAACAAGTAAGATCTTAGTCTATCATACTAGGCTCTAGGAGCTTGCTTTAGACCATATAGAGCTTTCTTAAGTTTGTAAACATGATTTGGAAATTTATCATTTTCAAAAAGTGGTGGTTGTTCAACAAATACTTCTTCTTTTACAAAACCATTTAAAAATGCACTTTTAACATCCATTTGAAATTATTATGATTTGCGAAAGCAAGTAGAATCCTAATGGCTTCTAATCTTGCTACGGGGGCAAAGGTTTCATCAAAATCTATTCCTTCTTCTTGACAATAACCTTGAGCGACTAACCGGGCTTTATTTCTAACAACCTCTCCTTGTTTATTCATTTTATTTTTATAAACCCATTTAGTTCCAATTATTGTTTTATTTTTAGGTCTAGGAACATGTTCCCAAACATCATTTCTAGTGAATTGATTTAATTCTTCTTGCATAGCCAAAATCCACGAATCATCAGTTGATGCTTCTTTTGGATTTTTGGGTTCAATAGTTGATATAAAAGCTACATTACTCATTTGACTTAGTTGGTTTCTAGTTTGAACAACAGATTGCATATCTCCAAGTAAATTTTATATAGGGAGATCTTTTAAAAGTTTAATCCTTTTATTAGGATGATTTAATTCATTATTAGTTTCAGTTGACTCTTGGTTTTGAGTGATTAAATCCTCTTCATCATTTATTTCTTCAAAATTTTTGAAATTTTCATCAAATGAAACATGCATTGTTTCTTCGATGGTATTAGTTCTTAAATCAAATACTCTGTATTCTTTACTTCTATTAGAGTATCCGATAAAGATACCTTTGTCGGATTTAGGATCAAATTTATCTAAGTTATCTTTTGTATTTAAAATAAAACATTTACTTCCAAAAATTCTAAAATAAGATACCTTAGATTTCTTTGAGTAAATAAGTTCATAAGATGTCTTATCAGTTAAAGGTCTAATTAAAATTCTATTTAAAATATAACAGGCGGTAGCAACTGCTTCTGCCCAAAAGTACTTTGGTAAATTACTATCAGAAAGCATAGTTCTCGCACACACTTGAATCGTCCTATTTTTACGTTCTACTACTCCTTTTTGTTGTGGAGTTCTTGGAAATGAAAAATTGTGAATTATTCCCTTTTTATTGCAGAATTCTTCAAACTTTTCACTTTCAAATTCACCACCGTGATCACTACGGATGGTTATAATTTTTTGAGAAAGTTGATTTTGAACCCTTTTTGAAAAATTCTTAAAATATTCAAAAGTATCACTTTTATGTTTTAAAAATATTGTCCATGTATATCTAGAATAATCATCTACAATTACAAAAACACATTTACTATTATTTATTGATAGAATTTGAGATGGACCAAATAGATCAATATGAAGTAATTCAAGAGGTTTTGAAGTAGAAATTATATTTTTTAATTTAAAGGAGCTTTTTCTAAGTTTTCCTAGTTGACATGCATCACATAGACTATCTACTTTAAAATTCATTTTAGGGAGGCATCTTACTAGATCATGTTTTGACAGTCTAGATAAGAATTTGAAATTCAAATGCCCAAATCCCTTATGCCAAATTCAAGGGTCACTTGCATTTGCCAAAAGACACAAGTTATCATTTGAAATTTTCATACTAAGAATATAAATATTCTTTTTCCTAATTCCCTCAAATATTATGGTTGAATTATTATCTTCAATGTGACACTTATCTTTTTCAAATTTAATTTTATTTCCTTTATCGCATAGTTGACTTATACTTAGCAGATTGTGTTTCAGATTCTTAACTAGCAAAACATTAGTAAAAATAGGAGTTTCAGAGTTACCGACTTTGCCGATGCCGATCACATAACCTTTTGAATTGTCTCAAAAGTTAACCAGTCCTCCGTCTTTGTATATTATATCATTCAGCATATCTGGATTCCCAGTCATGTGTCTAGAACATCCACTATCGAGTATCCATTTGTTCTTTTTGATCTGCACAGTTTGTTTGTTCTGGATTGATTCCTCAACTCCCATAAAGCATGATTCCTGCACATTAAACAATCTTAGTAGACAACTTGTATTTAAATATTGATTATATGCAGACTCAAGAGACAATGATGATCAGAATATTTCTAAACATGCATTAAAAAATTTCTTAAACATAGCCATTTAAAAAAAACTTTTTCAAAAATCAGATTATGAAACTTTTGAAAACATTGCTCTGATACCAAATGTGAGGAATGCGGATTGCGGATCTTAAGGCTAGGAATAACACTAGAGGGGGGTGAATAGTGTTTATAAGAAATTACTAAATCTTTTTGAGTTTATGTTAATTTGAACACAAATGTATGCAATATTCAGACATAGATATAATCATAGAAACAAACACAGATACAGAAATAAAGTAAATGCAGTAAAGAAAAGAACACATCGGATTTTATACTGGTTCGGAGTTACCCTATATCCAGTCCCGCACAACTAAGTACGGATTTCCTTTCAAAAGCAATTCAACAATTACAACCCTCGATTTCAAGGCCACGAGGGACACCCTCCAGAATCACAATCCTCTGGGTAGAGATACTTGTTTTCCGGGCAACAAGTTCACCCAATTGATTTCTCAAGGCTACAATCACACCTTTTCTCACTTGATTGATTTCCAAGGCTACAATCACACCTTTTACTCTATTGATTACAAAGAAAGCCTATAACTCTGAATAGCACTGGGATCTTGTTCAGATAGTGATAGAGAATCAAACCAGAGATGATCTAGTTAGATTCAATGTTGATTTCAGCAGAGTGATGATAGGATTTTGAATAAGAAAATGTGGAAGAAGCAGAGAAGTGAAAAACCAGAAAATCTCTATTCAAATTCGTTGAAACTAACCCCTATTTATAGAAGAACAACAGCCATGTCCATTCGTGAAAGGTTATGGCGAATAGACACTTCTTTTGAAATTCAAATTTTTAAATCTAACTGTCACTATGTCGACATGGGGTACTAGGGCATGTCGACATCCCAAAGCATTTTTTGAAGATTTGATTTTCTTTGAAAATAACCTTTATCTTATATTAAAAACTATTTAAACTTTATAAATATACTTGACTATAGATAAAATACATAGATAAATATAGAGAATAATATATATAAAATTTTACTATAATTTTATATTTTATAATTAAAAGATAGTTTAAAACAAACGAAATTTAAAACAAGAATTTATTAAGAACAAAATCAAAGAATATTTTTTAAGGCTAAAACATCTTTTTGAAAATCGTTTGAAAAGATAATTTTTAAGGCTAAAATATTTTGAAAAGCAGTTTTGAAAATCATTCTGAAGTAGTTTTGAAAATCATTTTGAAGTAGTTTTGCAAGCTTCTTCCTGCAGAATATCTCATCACATCAGGACTCGAGAACTTGTACAAAACCAGGATGTTCGTGGGTTTGTAAGCCACTTGTCGTAGGTTTGTAAGCTACTTGTCGTGGGTTTGTAAGCCACTAAAAAGGTAGAAATGGGTTCCATCCCAAAAGAAAAATGGAGTGAAGATTTCAGTGCTATTATGAAGTTTTAACATAATTCTAGACTCAATACTTATCTTGAAATCTTGAACTCTTGATAATCTTGATATTCTTGATACTCATGAGTCTTCAATCTTGATATCTTGAATCTCTATACTGTACAGTCTTCAATCTTGATACATGCATGGTTAAATCCTGCATATACATATATATCTAAACTATAATGTTAGTATTTATATTTTATAATCTTATTCTTAGGTTGTTGTCGTCAAAACCATCAACTCATGGACTAACACATATAAGTTAGAAATGTTCTTAAAATGATATGTGTGTGTAATAGTTTAGTTAGAAAACCACTATATTTAATGGAATTTTAAATAAACTTAAAGAAGAAAAGTGAAACGAAAATTCTTTATGCTATAATAAAATATTTAACTAGTTTTATAAAGTTATATATATATAACACCTTTTAAAATACTTATAAATAATTTATATAAAATATTACTTTAAAAATAATTACTTATTGTTGATTTAAAAAAATTTCTATGATAAATAAAATAAACAAGTTTGATAAATATATTTAGAAAACCTTTCCTTTAAAATTTCAAAACAAACTCTTTAAAAATATATTTAAACTTCAAATTTCTTTTAAAATACTTGTATACCTTTTATAAAAATCCTTTGAAAATATTTTATAAAATCTCTAAAGAAAACAATATTTTATACTTTATTAAAAATATGGATTTTCAAAGTGAATCCACAACGACTATCGCTATATGGACCATAACTTTTATAACTTTGTTTGATAAATTAAATAACTTTTCAAGTCGATTTCTTACTATATTTTGTACCACTATAAGTATAGAAAGCAATCAAAACATCTCATTTAAAAATCATTCATAAAAGATAAGATAGAAGAGAGAGGATTCAAAATGCATTTATAGCGACTATTTCGCTGTTAAATTTTACAACTTTGTTCAACATTTTCCACAACCTTTCAAACATATTCTTTGCTATCCAAAACAGTCCTAGAAGTCTAGATAACAACCAAAACAAGTTATATCAAGATATGTCCATAAATCACCAAATAACACAAGTTAAATTAAGGGATTTCAAAGTGTTTTCATAGCGACTTTCTAGCTTCAAACATTCACAAACATACTTTTAAATCACATAAAATATATCCAAACATATATACATCAAGTCATGGTCATGTTATAAGTTTTATAGGGATTATAAGAGAGATTATAATACATATATGGTGTTATTTGCTTTTAAAAGCAAGAGGAGTCCCAAAGTTATAACTTGCATTGTATTTCACTTTAACATTTATATTTCCATAATCAAACATGTATACCACAACATACACTTGTAATATGGCGAGATAACTCACCTTAAAATCAAGTTAACAAACATCACAAGCCATTAGAATCAAGGCAATACTTCCTACCATAACCCCGAAGCTAAAGCAACCACCTTCTTAAACTTTAAGGCAAGCCAAGATCCTCCCCATGCTCCAAGTGCTCACGACCCAAGTCCAACCTCCCCTTTGCTCCATCATTCTTATTATTGGAATCCAAACCATGTTCTAATTATGATCTAAGACCTTTGTGAAAGTTCGGAAGAGAATAGAGTTGGTTTGATATGATTTTAAGAAAGTTAGAGAGGAGAAAGACATGAAAAGAGTATAGTTCCTTTGAGAATTTTGAGTGACCAAATGAGAAGCCTAAGGGGTATTTATATAGAGTTAAAAAATGTGCAATGACCACCATAACCCTCCAAAGGAAGCTTCATCTTTCCAAATTTCATGCAATGAAACATGCCATGATTCTCTCCACCATCCAAGCCTTAAATCATGGGTCTTTTTGTCCACTTAATTTCACGTTTAATTAATTTTGATTAAGAAGTTAGGTGATTAAATGGTTTAAATTTCTTCAAATGTTTCTATATAAGTGCCAAAGAGTTCGAACAACTTTTACTTAGCAAAAAGTCATTTATTGATAAAATGATTTTCGGTCACATTATCGATATTTTTTTGAACTATATATTTTGTAAACAAAATTTAAAAACATGTTTCTTTCCATTTGTTATTAATTAAAAGTGGATCAACAAGGTTATAAAATAATATTTATTCACATTAAATCATAGATTCAAGTATTTAAATAATTCAGATATTTAAATACGTAGTGTTTGAAATTCCGGGTCGTTACATGAACTCTAGGTGTTTTCTATTTGGATGGGATTCTACCTAATATGTACATGGTACCATGATTTTCTTTGCATTAACTATCGGTCGATTATGAAACCCCAGGTGATATGGATTTCACTTATAGGTGTTGGAAAGAGTTTTCCTAAGAGCGCATCACTGTGGGGATATGTTGGAGAATGGATCCTTCAAAGAGAATTGATCTCTCAATGCCGAGTTGACCTAACCGATTTTATAGCTAGGTAAAAAGGGTTGGGAACGTGGAAATATTTATGAAAATATTATAATAATGAAAAAAATTCACTTATGGTGGGAATTAAATTTTGAAATAATTTTGTGTTTATTATGTGGTAGGTTTCGTTTGAGTAACGTACTTTTTGGCACCAAGCATGCCAAATAGGAAAGAGTATATTTTTTAATGAAACATTCCTTCGATGGAGAAGTCATATTTCGAATTTTTTTCTTTTTGGAGAAGTTCTACAAGTAATACCCATGTAAGGTACTTTTAAAATATTTTATTCTTCTAAAACCTTTCGGTTTAAGGTATTTGGTGTAGGACTTGTAATCGCAATAAAAGCTCTCGTTTTACATGAAGTTTTATAAAGAAGCTACATGAAACAAAGCTCATGACTAACAAAAAAGAATGTGGGTTAGATGGTGGGACAATGCCCATTTTGTTTGAGATTATGAAATGAGAACTTCAAGAAACCAGAAGGTATAATGAAGAACCACTAGTAGTTCCCTCCAATCATAAATTTGGGAGAAAGGGTGATTGCTGAAGGTAATTTTCAAAAATCCAAGAATTCATGAAGGCCAATATAAAAAATCTAATAAGCTCCCCTAAGCATAAACTTGGTAAAAAGGGAAATTGCCAAAAGTGATACCTATAAATCCAAGAATTTCAAATGCCAATATAAGTAATCCAATAAGTGTGCCCAAGTATTAACTTGGTAGATATGGCAATTTCTAAAAGTGATACCTAGAAATCCAAGAATTCGAAGGCTAATAGAAATCCAGGAATTCTGAAGGATAATATAAGAAATACAGTAAGAGCCTCCAAGTATAAACTTGACATAGAGGGAAACTGGTGAAAGTGGTACTTAGAAATCCAAGAATTTCGAAGGCTAATAGAAATCCAAGAATTCCAAAGGTTAATATATGAAATCCAATAAGTTCTCCCCAAGTATAATTTAGCAGAAATGGTAATTGCCGAAGGGCATTTATAGAAAAGAATACCAAAAGCCTCCTAAAAGAAATATTATAAAATATAAGCGAGGTTGAGAATGCTGAAATTGAGTAGAAGGCATAAAGCTTTTTTCAAGGAACCGTACTACTTTATCTTTTTTAAGTTTAAATGTCCAATACAAATCTCATTTTGGCTGAAATATAAAAGATATATTTGGTTCATTTGCCAAAAGGTTTGAGTTTCACATAAGATCTTTACTGGAAAGAAAAAGACGACAAAGTTAAATACTCTATCAAAACAATGTATAAAAACTATTTCTTAATAAATTCAGAAAGGTTCCCTTTTTGGATCATCTTTTCAATGGCATAGGCAAGCTTTTAGCATTCATCTGTCTTGTGCCCATTCACTCGATGGTAAATGCAATTATTTTGGCTCTTAGGTCTTTTACCTTTTTATATGAAGAATAATATGGAAAACAGAGTTTGTCATGTGTTCTTGGAAAATACGGGTCAGAGTATTATTGAGGGGAGTAAGAACTCTATCATTTTCTAGCTTTTTTCATGATTAATCGGTTGGAGTTATGGAAAGAGGCAATTTGGTATGTTGCGTTAAGTCTTTATATATTATCAGTTTAATACTCAGGTCTCTTATGTAACAACCCGCATATTTTACGATTGTATATTTAAATATAGCGTCGTTAGTCGGATTAAAGTCCGAAATGTCACTTTTTGCAAACGGTCGAATTAGGACTCGGGACCACTCCCATTGAGTCCAAAATGGCGTTTGCGACTTTTTTGAGTATAAGCTTCGATATGTTTGGAGTTAAGAAAATTTTGGATGTTTTCATTTAGGGCTTTGGGTTTGGATTTTAGCCCACTAACCCATTTTAACACCCTAGCTCAAAACACTTGAACCAGGCCAACGGACACAATATTGTTTTAAAGAGGTAAATGAAATAATTTTACCCAGAAATAATTTCTATATAAAAAGTATCATTTTAAATATATATATATATATATATATATATATATTCTACCTATTTGTTGGGTTACCTGTTCGGGTTTTCCAATATAAGTTATAAAGGTAGATAAGGTGGTAGTGTGAGTAACACGACTACCATTGGTTAAAATCTGAATTTTGAGGTTGGAAGAGTATCTGTCGAGACTGTAGACCTAATACCGTCTCGAGTAAGTTTGGGCAGTATGGTGTAAGGATTTCTCGGATCTCTGAAGGTTCAAGATTCCGAGTCCATTATTGAAGTGTGAGTTTGGTTGAGCTCGGGTGAGCAGATTTTCTAGAGTTGGATCTGTCGGAAGTGCAGAAGCAAGTGATGGTATCTTGGCAACTTCAGGAAGAAGCAGCTGTGTGATGAAACGCAGTATATATGGATGTTCCCGAAGGAGATGTTCTTTTTGGAACAAAATCAAGAAGGTATTGGAGGAACAGTTGATGTCTACCGCAGGAAAGACTCGGCTGTATAGGAATTCTCGGATATCGAGTAAGAGAGTTTTATCTGTTTTGAAGTATGGGACTAAAGTCGATTAGTTGTTTCTTCGGACATGGTCTCATTGTTTCCCTTAAGAAGAGTAAGTTGTTGATGTTGGTTTGGAGTCCCGAGATTCTTTTGGGATGTCTGCCATCTTGGAGGTCCGTTGTGAGGTTTGTTGATGGTCTTAGTTTGAGAAGCCTTTGGATTAGAAGTTTTTGGTTAGCTGTGGTAGCAGTGCAACTCGAAGTGTTCGGTGTGTTGACGAGGAGGTCTTTGGCTTAGCAGTGTTCCAGAGATAGAGTTCAGAAGCAGCAGTGTGAATCATTTCTCCGATGGTTCAGAAATCTTTGTGGTTCTTCTATCAGCAGTCCGGGTAGACGATGAAAGCTTTCTTGAAGGGTTAAGCTTGTTTGGAAAAGCTTAAGACTCTTTTTAATTAGTAAGAGAGAACGGTTTCTTTGGAATCTGAACTAGGTAGGATCGCAAAAGTGACTTGCGATTAGTTTGGGAATTTATCTTGGGTAATCTTTTGTGTGAGATGGAGGTTTCTCATGTGGAAGTAGGAGCTACTGAAGTAGTCAGAGATTTTCCGGATGTCTTCGAGGAAGTAGAAGTTTGTCTGCATCTAGAGTTTGAGTTCCGTATCGACTTGGTTCCAGAAGCGATACCGGTGGTTATTCTGGTAGTAGGATGGTTCCTAGAAAGAAGAGTTGGTGTAGCAGCTCAGAAATTTTTAAAATGGATTGGTCATATCTATTTTTCAAGTTTGGATTTCAGCAAATTTTGGAAGGATCATCTTGTTGATAGGATCTAGAGATCATTTTATTCTTGGTCCAGAATTGTTTCAAGAAGCATCAGCGAAGGTTAAGCTGATCAGGAAGAGATGAGGTAGCCCAGGAATCGTCTAGTGAGTTATGCAGATATGAGACAAGGAGTTTGGAATTCGGAGTTGGAGATTGGAAATTGTTTAAGTTTTTCTCCGATTATAAAGCTATAAGATTGGTAAGTCTGGAAGCTAGCACTGAAGTATTTTGGATTTTCCCTGTGTTCTCGAGAGGAGTAGTTCTTTGTCTACAGGATTGAATGGCCAGTTTGGATAGCTGGAATTCATTCTATTTCACGTATATCTGAGGGAATACGTGAATGATTCATCATTGGTTGTTGAATCTGCAGTTCAGATGGATTTGGAAGATGAGCTGGACTTGGGTGTGATCTGATATTCTGTTCAGATTAGTGGATCTAGAGATAAGGAAAGCTCTGGATTATGGGGTGTAGTTTGTTTAGATTCTGTAGAGCGGGTCTCCCGGTGATTTATATCCGGGGAAACTCTAGATAGTGTTAGTAAGATCTATCCTGATTTGTATTAGGATAGTTAGTTTGATTGTTTGATTGGTTGCTTTGGTTGTTAGGAATTGGATGATAGGTATGCTTTGCTGTTTTAAAATCTTGGCTGGATTATTAAATTATCTTTGCTTTTAATTTCGGGGACGAAATTATTTTAAGGGGGAAGGAATGTGATATCCCGGGATTTTGGGCAATATAAATTTAATAATCTTTATTAATAATTTAATTGGATTAATAATTTTCCTTTCTAATTTTAATATAAATTGGTAAATTTAATCTTTTAAAAGCTAATAAAAATAGATTCTATTTATAATGTATATATTGATATATATATTGTGAATAGAGAATCTTTTGTTTAAATAAAAGATGTGCTTTCAGATTATAATATATATGTATGTATATGTTATAATTTGGATTGTTTTGAATTTAATTTAATCTATTGATAATTTATATATGTATGAATTGTGATTTAAAGCTTTGTTTTAAAATTAATATTTTTCAAAGGTTAGTTTAGATTAATTCAATTGTTTTCAAAATATAAGATAATTGTTTATTTTAAATATGATAGTTTAAATAAAAGTTTTATTTTGTATTCTTTAAAGTGTTTAAAATTAAAAGGTTATAAAAATATATGTATAAGATATATTTGAATTATAATTAGTTTTAGAATAATTTCTTTTAAAAGTAATTTATTTATACATATGTAAATTTTATTTATTAAGAGAATTAAAGTATGTAAGTTTATCTTTACATTTAAATTAAATAAAAATTTATTTAAAAACACTTAAGTAATATGTGTAAACATATTAACATGTTAAAGACACTTGTAAGCATTTTACAATCTAAATTAACAAATGGCAACACCTTGTTAAAAGAAAATTTAAGTATATATAACAATGTTTGAAAGAAGAAAGCCTGTTTATTTATTTTTTTCAGTTCAAATTGTCTTCGGTCCTTTCTTCCTTTCTTCTCAAAACCTATAAACTAAAACCTGGAAAATAAAATCAAATGAAGAATCAAGCTACAACCAACAACTCAAACAGTTTCAAGTTCAACTAAGCTTCAAGTTAAAGATTCAGCAGTAAATCAAACATGCAAAGGATTTCAATAACAAAGAAAATCAAAAAGCTTTTTGCCAAAATTCAAAATATTCAAGCCTGGAAGCAATAAAAACTGCTCTGCTTATAAAATGGTGAGTAAACTTCTTTAAAAACAGTTGAGTTGGATGCTTGTGATGATACTGATTCGTATGTGAATAACTTTATAAAAATAAATAAATCTAGTACAAAATCTGGTTGCATGCTAGTTGATGATGAGATGAATATGTTTGTGTGAATCTGCTGTATATATATACATATATGTAAGAGTATGCTTGACTGTTCCTACTCTGTTTATGGTCCAGACATTCTTGTTTTAATTTGAATTCAATTTTCTCTGGTACAAATTATCATTAGGACTTGATTTACAAACCAAGGATGTTTGAATTAGTGTAGATTAAGGATTAAAAAACTTAATATAGTTAAATAAAAATCTGGCATCTCTGTTAAACCAAGAATATCAGAGAATGATGAATGATATGAAAATTTCAAACTGTGAAATCTATGGATTCAATATTATGAAATGAATACATAATCCAAATCATGAATTTTGATATGTATTTTGGAATTTTAAGATTGGTATTTCTTGAGAATTTGGGGTTTGTCCGTTTTGGGAGTTTTGGTGATTTGCCATTGATCGGCATGATGATTGAAGCCAGGATTTTGATCGGAGCTTGTTTTAGTGTTGTGAATGATGGGAAAAATATTGTCGAATTTTTTCAAATGTTTGATTGGTTTGAAATCGATTGAAGTAGGGTTTCATCGTTCATCCTGTTGACCCTTGCTTTTGCGGCTGTTGCTTCATCCTAAGATCACCGGAGGCAATCGCGAGATGGGGGATGGAGGTGTAGTGATGCGGCGTTGCTCTGGTAGGAGAGCCATGGGTTCCAGGCGTCGTGATTGTCGGCGTTGGGTGGGTTTGTGGTCGAGTATGGGTTCAGTTTTTCGATCAGTGATCGAAATTTTGACTCGCGAGTTTATTGTTCGATCTGGGGACGTCTTTGAGTTCGCGTGAGATCGTGTGGTCGTAGGGAAGTGTCGCTCAGTTCGTCGTTGGCCAGAGGGCCGGTGCACGTGCACCGTGCACGATAGGGTACAGGTGGAGTTTTGTTTTGGGAAGACGAGTTGAACTCGGGTTTGTGGTCGCGTTTTCTGGGAGACAACTCGAAGAAGTAGAGGGCGTGGGTTTGCTTCGGGGCTGGCTCGTCTGGGTTGAGGGATTTGCTCGAGTTCTGTGGGCTTGGTTCTGTAGTGATTATTACAGATTTAACTTGTTGTGTAATAAGTAGAATTTATATAAAAAGAAATAGATTTGCATAGTTAAAAACTTGTTCTTTGAAATAAAAGTTAATCAATCCTTTAAAAATATAAATTGAATTTATATTTCAAATTTAAATTGTTTAAGATGATATCTTTTATAAATAATTATCTTAATTAAATTTTGAGTTTTGATTTAAAGAATGTTTTGAATTTGATTAATTTCAAATAATTTAATTATGAAGATAAATAGGATTAATTTATCTTTGTTATTAACTTGAGAATACTTAATTAGAATATGATTTGTTAATAAGTAAAGTTTAATTAAGATTAATGATTTTCTAATTAATTAAAGATTTAAAATATAAGAAGTAAATTAATTAATTGTTTAATTAATTTTAAATAATTATTTATTAAATTTTCAATAGTCGCTTAATTATGAATTAATTAAGTGTAATTACTTAATGAAGTAATTAATGGCTAATTATTGAATTTAATTACTTATGGAAGTAATTAATGGAAAATTTCTCATGGAAGTAATTAGTTGAAGTGATTAATGGGAAACCACTTGTTGTAATCAATTAAGGAATTAATTAAGTTAATTGTTTGAAGTTAATTAATTATGGAATAATTAATTAATTAAAGATTAAGAATTATTTAATGATGGGATAAATTACTTATTAAGGAAATTAGTTAAGAGAGATCATTTAATGAAATAATTAGAAGATAATTAATTATGTAAGTAATTAAGAGTTAATTACTTAATTATTTTAGTTAATTAATTAATGTGATTAATTAAATGTATTTAATTTAAGATTAATTACTAAGTGTAATTAATTAAAAAGTAATTAATTAATAAAGTAATTAATTAAGGATTATTTGTTAATATAATTGATTAATAGTTACTTAATGAAGTAATTAAAGATTAATTAATTAGATTAAGAAGTTAATTAATTAAGATAAGTAATTACAAATTGTTAATTACTGTTTATGGTTAATTAAGACTAATTAATGAAGTGGTTGATTAAAATTAATTATTTAATTAATTAAAAGGTTAATTAATAAGGATTAATATAATTAATAAAATTAATCAAGGTTGATTAATAAAAGTAATTAATTGAAGTATGATTAATTAATTTTAATTAATTAAGGATTAATGCAAATAATTATAGTTAATTAATTAATTAATTAATGGAAGTAAATGAAGGTTCATTAATTATTGTAATTAATGTTAGTAATTAAAGGTTAATTACTGTATATGGTTAAGGATAATTACTTGAATGTAATTAAAGTATAATTAATCAGGGAAGATTAATTAAGGAAGATCATTAAGATGTTTAATTAATTAAGTTGTAATTAATTAATGATAGTGAACAGGATTATGATAATCCAAGTAATTAAAGAATAGTAATTAATTTAATTAAAGGTTAATTAAATTGATTAGAGTTAATCAATTCTGTTTAGATAATTGATTAATACTGGATGTTTGATATTGGGTGATTGGTTGATATTGGATGATTTGAATATCTCTGATATATATATGATATATGCTGCTTTGTGAGATGAATGTTGATATGAATTATCAATTGTGATAATATGATTTATCTATCTGTTTATATCATCCTGAATAAGTTTAAATGTTTAAACCTTTAAACAACTTGGCCTTAAAAGATACGTTTTGGATTTCGATGAGACCGGGATCGGGTTTCCGTATACCGGTATTCCAGGTCTGGAGACCCGAATACCACATCGATCCAAATTAACGATAGGTCGTGAATCAAGTGAAGATGAAGATTCAGAGTGCAAGGGTTATTGTCGTTAACTCTGAGGGTGATTCCAAAACGAGTGTAACGAGATAATGCCTTCGGTTTCGTTCGAACCCGGAACGAACTTGTATGGATTGAATGCTTTCAGAACATCGTCAGGTGGACGATGAGCATTCTAAGTGATGTGTTCTTTTCTAAGGTAATCGTGACCTCAAGCCTCACAAACCGGGAATGGCTAAAACAGGGGAGGTGCAGCAAGGTTTCGTGGGTAGCACCCACTGAGAGCAAGATAGATCCCTGTCTAGAGGTCCCTTTTCTTTTATTCGGCTTAGTGTGTGGTTGGTCGCGCCAACTACGGGATTATCTTGTTCGGGATTATCCAGTAAGGGATGGTTCCGGCTTTGTGTTGCAGGGGAGCGGGCGTACTCCTCGGTACGGTGATCTAGGCCACGTACTGTGACAGGCGGTACCCCAGTAGCCCTGCCATTGTATGGAATCCAAACTCCAATAAGTGCCGTACGTATTAGTTGTGCCCAACTATGTTGGAATGTGAGATGTAAGCATTTCAGCTATTTCTGTATTTTACTTGAAAACCCTAGACCCTATTATAATATAACTGGATTTCCTATCAAATGTTTTGGTTAGCGTAAGGTAAAAACTTTTCCATGTTTATGTGTGGGAAGTCTTACGTGATACCTTTGTTTTCAAAAGGTTTTGAAGTTAAACAATTTTAACCCGTTTACTCACACCAGACCCATGTCTGACCCAAGTGTTTATTTCTGTTTTATAAACTCTTGGGTACTCAAATTTTTACGAGTAGCCAAGGGATTCAGGTTTAGCTTTGACGAATATTCTGGAGAAGCAATGGAGCAGGAGGCTTCGGCGTTCGTAGATATAGTATTCCGCTGTGTTGATATCTGTGATAGTGTCTTGTCTTGTATTTGAGTTGTAATGTCTAGACAGATGTTTATAACTGTCTAGTAAGTGATGTATATGCTGTGTAACTCTGTAAATTGTTGTATACTATGTAATAGTTTATATTATTAATATAATTTATTCGTTCCACTGTGAGATCGTTGTTGTTGTTTCTTTCTTTCTTCTTTTCTTTTCTATTTTCTACCCCTTTCTTTCTTCATAACGATGCGACTTTCTGGGCATAGAAAGTTGGGTCGTTACATATGGTATCAGAGCATAGGTTGAGCGAATGCCTAAGCTTTTGGTTAAGTGAATATCAGAACACTAGGTTGAGTGAATACCTAGGTTCGGAAGGATTGTTCATTAGAGATAGGATCTGTAGCAACCTGTTGAGTCTGAGTATATATATACGAGAGCGCGTATTTGTTAGTTATATAAAAATGATTTTATATTGTGTTAATTGATCGGTTGAGTGGTATATGGATTCTGGTCAATACGAGTAGCTAACGTTATTGATAGGGATCTCTAAACACTTGAACCAGGCCAACGGACACAATATTGTTTTAAAGAGGTAAATGAAATAATTTTACCCAGAAATAATTTCTATATAAAAAGTATCATTTTAAATATATATATATATATATTTCTACCTATTTGTTGGGTTACCTGTTCGGGTTTTCCAATATAAGTTATAAAGGTAGATAAGGTGGTAGTGTGAGTAACACGACTACCATTGGTTAAAATCTGAATGTTGAGGTTGGAAGAGTATCTGTCGAGACTGTAGACCTAATACCGTCTCGAGTAAGTTTGGGCAGTATGGTGTAAGGATTTCTCGGATCTCTGAAGGTTCAAGATTCCGAGTCCATTATTGAAGTGTGAGTTTGGTTGAGCTCGGGTGAGCAGATTTTCTAGAGTTGGATCTGTCGGAAGTGCAGAAGCAAGTGATGGTATCTTGGCAACTTCAGGAAGAAGCAGCTGTGTGATGAAACGCAGTATATATGGATGTTCCCGAAGGAGATGTTCTTTTTGGAACAAAATCAAGAAGGTATTGGAGGAACAGTTGATGTCTACCGCAGGAAAGACTCGGCTGTATAGGAATTCTCGGATATCGAGTAAGAGAGTTTTATCTGTTTTGAAGTATGGGACTAAAGTCGATTAGTTGTTTCTTCGGACATGGTCTCATTGTTTCCCTTAAGAAGAGTAAGTTGTTGATGTTGGTTTGGAGTCCCGAGATTCTTTTGGGATGTCTGCCATCTTGGAGGTCCGTTGTGAGGTTTGTTGATGGTCTTAGTTTGAGAAGCCTTTGGATTAGAAGTTTTTGGTTAGCTGTGGTAGCAGTGCAACTCGAAGTGTTCGGTGTGTTGACGAGGAGGTCTTTGGCTTAGCAGTGTTCCAGAGATAGAGTTCAGAAGCAGCAGTGTGAATCATTTCTCCGATGGTTCAGAAATCTTTGTGGTTCTTCTATCAGCAGTCCGGGTAGACGATGAAAGCTTTCTTGAAGGGTTAAGCTTGTTTGGAAAAGCTTAAGACTCTTTTTAATTAGTAAGAGAGAACAGTTTCTTTGGAATCTGAACTAGGTAGGATCGCAAAAGTGACTTGCGATTAGTTTGGGAATTTATCTTGGGTAATCTTTTGTGTGAGATGGAGGTTTCTCATGTGGAAGTAGGAGCTACTGAAGTAGTCAGAGATTTTCCGGATGTCTTCGTGGAAGTAGAAGTTTGTCTGCATCTAGAGTTTGAGTTCCGTATCGACTTGGTTCCAGAAGCGATACCGGTGGTTATTCTGGTAGTAGGATGGTTCCTAGAAAGAAGAGTTGGTGTAGCAGCTCAGAAATTTTTAAAATGGATTGGTCATATCTATTTTTCAAGTTTGGATTTCAGCAAATTTTGGAAGGATCATCTTGTTGATAGGATCTAGAGATCATTTTATTCTTGGTCCAGAATTGTTTCAAGAAGCATCAGCGAAGGTTAAGCTGATCAGGAAGAGATGAGGTAGCCCAGGAATCGTCTAGTGAGTTATGCAGATATGAGACAAGGAGTTTGGAATTCGGAGTTGGAGATTGGAAATTGTTTAAGTTTTTCTCCGATTATAAAGCTATAAGATTGGTAAGTCTGGAAGCTAGCACTGAAGTATTTTGGATTTTCCCTGTGTTCTCGAGAGGAGTAGTTCTTTGTCTACAGGATTGAATGGCCAGTTTGGATAGCTGGAATTCATTCTATTTCACGTATATCTGAGGGAATACGTGAATGATTCATCATTGGTTGTTGAATCTGCAGTTCAGATGGATTTGGAAGATGAGCTGGACTTGGGTGTGATCTGATATTCTGTTCAGATTAGTGGATCTAGAGATAAGGAAAGCTCTGGATTATGGGGTGTAGTTTGTTTAGATTCTGTAGAGCGGGTCTCCCGGTGATTTATATCCGGGGAAACTCTAGATAGTGTTAGTAAGATCTATCCTGATTTGTATTAGGATAGTTAGTTTGATTGTTTGATTGGTTGCTTTGGTTGTTAGGAATTGGATGATAGGTATGCTTTGCTGTTTTAAAATCTTGGCTGGATTATTAAATTATCTTTGCTTTTAATTTCGGGGACGAAATTATTTTAAGGGGGAAGGAATGTGATATCCCGGGATTTTGGGCAATATAAATTTAATAATCTTTATTAATAATTTAATTGGATTAATAATTTTCCTTTCTAATTTTAATATAAATTGGTAAATTTAATCTTTTAAAAGCTAATAAAAATAGATTCTATTTATAATGTATATATTGATATATATATTGTGAATAGAGAATCTTTTGTTTAAATAAAAGATGTGCTTTCAGATTATAATATATATGTATGTATATGTTATAATTTGGATTGTTTTGAATTTAATTTAATCTATTGATAATTTATATATGTATGAATTGTGATTTAAAGCTTTGTTTTAAAATTAATATTTTTCAAAGGTTAGTTTAGATTAATTCAATTGTTTTCAAAATATAAGATAATTGTTTATTTTAAATATGATAGTTTAAATAAAAGTTTTATTTTGTATTCTTTAAAGTGTTTAAAATTAAAAGGTTATAAAAATATATGTATAAGATATATTTGAATTATAATTAGTTTTAGAATAATTTCTTTTAAAAGTAATTTATTTATACATATGTAAATTTTATTTATTAAGAGAATTAAAGTATGTAAGTTTATCTTTACATTTAAATTAAATAAAAATTTATTTAAAAACACTTAAGTAATATGTGTAAACATATTAACATGTTAAAGACACTTGTAAGCATTTTACAATCTAAATTAACAAATGGCAACACCTTGTTAAAAGAAAATTTAAGTATATATAACAATGTTTGAAAGAAGAAAGCCTGTTTATTTATTTTTTTCAGTTCAAATTGTCTTCGGTCCTTTCTTCCTTTCTTCTCAAAACCTATAAACTAAAACCTGGAAAATAAAATCAAATGAAGAATCAAGCTACAACCAACAACTCAAACAGTTTCAAGTTCAACTAAGCTTCAAGTTAAAGATTCAGCAGTAAATCAAACATGCAAAGGATTTCAATAACAAAGAAAATCAAAAAGATTTTTGCCAAAATTCAAAATATTCAAGCCTGGAAGCAATAAAAACTGCTCTGCTTATAAAATGGTGAGTAAACTTCTTTAAAAACAGTTGAGTTGGATGCTTGTGATGATACTGATTCGTATGTGAATAACTTTATAAAAATAAATAAATCTAGTACAAAATCTGGTTGCATGCTAGTTGATGATGAGATGAATATGTTTGTGTGAATCTGCTGTATATATATACATATATGTAAGAGTATGCTTGACTGTTCCTACTCTGTTTATGGTCCAGACATTCTTGTTTTAATTTGAATTCAATTTTCTCTGGTACAAATTATCATTAGGACTTGATTTACAAACCAAGGATGTTTGAATTAGTGTAGATTAAGGATTAAAAAACTTAATATAGTTAAATAAAAATCTGGCATCTCTGTTAAACCAAGAATATCAGAGAATGATGAATGATATGAAAATTTCAAACTGTGAAATCTATGGATTCAATATTATGAAATGAATACATAATCCAAATCATGAATTTTGATATGTATTTTGGAATTTTAAGATTGGTATTTCTTGAGAATTTGGGGTTTGTCCGTTTTGGGAGTTTTGGTGATTTGCCATTGATCGGCATGATGATTGAAGCCAGGATTTTGATCGGAGCTTGTTTTAGTGTTGTGAATGATGGGAAAAATATTGTCGAATTTTTTCAAATGTTTGATTGGTTTGAAATCGATTGAAGTAGGGTTTCATCGTTCATCCTGTTGACCCTTGCTTTTGCGGCTGTTGCTTCATCCTAAGATCACCGGAGGCAATCGCGAGATGGGGGATAGAGGTGTAGTGATGCGGCGTTGCTCTGGTAGGAGAGCCATGGGTTCCAGGCGTCGTGATTGTCGGCGTTGGGTGGGTTTGTGGTCGAGTATGGGTTCAGTTTTTCGATCAGTGATCGAAATTTTGACTCGCGAGTTTATTGTTCGATCTGGGGACGTCTTTGAGTTCGCGTGAGATCGTGTGGTCATAGGGAAGTGTCGCTCAGTTCGTCGTTGGCCAGAGGGCCGGTGCACGTGCACCGTGCACGATAGGGTACAGGTGGAGTTTTGTTTTGGGAAGACGAGTTGAACTCGGGTTTGTGGTCGCGTTTTCTGGGAGACAACTCGAAGAAGTAGAGGGCGTGGGTTTGCTTCGGGGCTGGCTCGTCTGGGTTGAGGGATTTGCTCGAGTTCTGTGGGCTTGGTTCTGTAGTGATTATTACAGATTTAACTTGTTGTGTAATAAGTAGAATTTATATAAAAAGAAATAGATTTGCATAGTTAAAAACTTGTTCTTTGAAATAAAAGTTAATCAATCCTTTAAAAATATAAATTGAATTTATATTTCAAATTTAAATTGTTTAAGATGATATCTTTTATAAATAATTATCTTAATTAAATTTTGAGTTTTGATTTAAAGAATGTTTTGAATTTGATTAATTTCAAATAATTTAATTATGAAGATAAATAGGATTAATTTATCTTTGTTATTAACTTGAGAATACTTAATTAGAATATGATTTGTTAATAAGTAAAGTTTAATTAAGATTAATGATTTTCTAATTAATTAAAGATTTAAAATATAAGAAGTAAATTAATTAATTGTTTAATTAATTTTAAATAATTATTTATTAAATTTTCAATAGTCGCTTAATTATGAATTAATTAAGTGTAATTACTTAATGAAGTAATTAATGGCTAATTATTGAATTTAATTACTTATGGAAGTAATTAATGGAAAATTTCTCATGGAAGTAATTAGTTGAAGTGATTAATGGGAAACCACTTGTTGTAATCAATTAAGGAATTAATTAAGTTAATTGTTTGAAGTTAATTAATTATGGAATAATTAATTAATTAAAGATTAAGAATTATTTAATGATGGGATAAATTACTTATTAAGGAAATTAGTTAAGAGAGATCATTTAATGAAATAATTAGAAGATAATTAATTATGTAAGTAATTAAGAGTTAATTACTTAATTATTTTAGTTAATTAATTAATGTGATTAATTAAATGTATTTAATTTAAGATTAATTACTAAGTGTAATTAATTAAAAAGTAATTAATTAATAAAGTAATTAATTAAGGATTATTTGTTAATATAATTGATTAATAGTTACTTAATGAAGTAATTAAAGATTAATTAATTAGATTAAGAAGTTAATTAATTAAGATAAGTAATTACAAATTGTTAATTACTGTTTATGGTTAATTAAGACTAATTAATGAAGTGGTTGATTAAAATTAATTATTTAATTAATTAAAAGGTTAATTAATAAGGATTAATATAATTAATAAAATTAATCAAGGTTGATTAATAAAAGTAATTAATTGAAGTATGATTAATTAATTTTAATTAATTAAGGATTAATGCAAATAATTATAGTTAATTAATTAATTAATTAATGGAAGTAAATGAAGGTTCATTAATTATTGTAATTAATGTTAGTAATTAAAGGTTAATTACTGTATATGGTTAAGGATAATTACTTGAATGTAATTAAAGTATAATTAATCAGGGAAGATTAATTAAGGAAGATCATTAAGATGTTTAATTAATTAAGTTGTAATTAATTAATGATAGTGAACAGGATTATGATAATCCAAGTAATTAAAGAATAGTAATTAATTTAATTAAAGGTTAATTAAATTGATTAGAGTTAATCAATTCTGTTTAGATAATTGATTAATACTGGATGTTTGATATTGGGTGATTGGTTGATATTGGATGATTTGAATATCTCTGATATATATATGATATATGCTGCTTTGTGAGATGAATGTTGATATGAATTATCAATTGTGATAATATGATTTATCTATCTGTTTATATCATCCTGAATAAGTTTAAATGTTTAAACCTTTAAACAACTTGGCCTTAAAAGATACGTTTTGGATTTCGATGAGACCGGGATCGGGTTTCCGTATACCGGTATTCCAGGTCTGGAGACCCGAATACCACATCGATCCAAATTAACGATAGGTCGTGAATCAAGTGAAGATGAAGATTCAGAGTGCAAGGGTTATTGTCGTTAACTCTGAGGGTGATTCCAAAACGAGTGTAACGAGATAATGCCTTCGGTTTCGTTCGAACCCGGAACGAACTTGTATGGATTGAATGCTTTCAGAACATCGTCAGGTGGACGATGAGCATTCTAAGTGATGTGTTCTTTTCTAAGGTAATCGTGACCTCAAGCCTCACAAACCGGGAATGGCTAAAACAGGGGAGGTGCAGCAAGGTTTCGTGGGTAGCACCCACTGAGAGCAAGATAGATCCCTGTCTAGAGGTCCCTTTTCTTTTATTCGGCTTAGTGTGTGGTTGGTCGCGCCAACTACGGGATTATCTTGTTCGGGATTATCCAGTAAGGGATGGTTCCGGCTTTGTGTTGCAGGGGAGCGGGCGTACTCCTCGGTACGGTGATCTAGGCCACGTACTGTGACGGGCGGTACCCCAGTAGCCCTGCCATTGTATGGAATCCAAACTCCAATAAGTGCCGTACGTATTAGTTGTGCCCAACTATGTTGGAATGTGAGATGTAAGCATTTCAGCTATTTCTGTATTTTACTTGAAAACCCTAGACCTATTATAATATAACTGGATTTCCTATCAAATGTTTTGGTTAGCGTAAGGTAAAAACTTTTCCATGTTTATGTGTGGGAAGTCTTACGTGATACCTTTGTTTTCAAAAGGTTTTGAAGTTAAACAATTTTAACCCGTTTACTCACACCAGACCCATGTCTGACCCAAGTGTTTATTTCTGTTTTATAAACTCTTGGGTACTCAAATTTTTACGAGTAGCCAAGGGATTCAGGTTTAGCTTTGACGAATATTCTGGAGAAGCAATGGAGCAGGAGGCTTCGGCGTTCGTAGATATAGTATTCCGCTGTGTTGATATCTGTGATAGTGTCTTGTCTTGTATTTGAGTTGTAATGTCTAGACAGATGTTTATAACTGTCTAGTAAGTGATGTATATGCTGTGTAACTCTGTAAATTGTTGTATACTATGTAATAGTTTATGTTATTAATATAATTTATTCGTTCCGCTGTGAGATCGTTGTTGTTGTTTCTTTCTTTCTTCTTTTCTTTTCTATTTTCTACCCCTTTCTTTCTTCATAACGATGCGACTTTCTGGGCATAGAAAGTTGGGTCGTTACAGCGTAAATCCTTGGCCGTGGTTGCTCGTTCGTCGCTCCTATCCATGTTATCGGATTTTGCCCCAAAAAGGGGGCTAGGCTGATTCTGCTCTGGTAGCAGGTTCAGTCGACTGAACCAGTAGGTCATTCGACTGAACCAGACCCTAGGAATTTGCCTAGGTCTGTATCAGTCGACTGACCTTCTGGGCCAGTCGACTGACCCTAGGCAGAAAAACTTCGTACCCCTGTGTCAGTCGACTGACCCACTGGATCAGTCGACTGACCTGGAAACCAAAAAGTTTCCAGGCACTGGTCCAGTCGACTGACCCCTTGGTTCAGTTGACTGACCTGCTTGTCTCAGCCCCATTTGTTATTAGCTTTGGTTTTCCAATTTCGATCGATTCGTGTCGATCCAATTAGTTGTTATCGCATTTTTGACTTTGATGATTCCTTTTTGACTTCGTACACGGGTTTTTATAAAATGACCTCTTTTTAAAGTGTATTAAAAGCTCGTCTCTCCAATTTATAATTTCTATTTAAAACACACAATTTTGCACTCCGAGCAAAGAGGGAGGAGAATTAAATGATTAGATAAAATGCGTGCTATGAACACGTGCGTTCATCTTTTCAGTTAATTCCTAATCTACTCGTTTGACCGTTTTGACCTTTAGGTCTGGTTTACCGATGAGATGAGGTGAACTTTGTACTGCTTTGAGTGTGAAATTGACTAACGGTTAGTAAATCGTTTAGTGCGAACGTGTGGTATGAGACTCACGTTAACATTTTTTGGGTTCCTTTCTGAGAGTTGCAACACATTCCGCCAGTTAGTGGTGACCAGTACTCGGTCTCCGGACCTTCGCCACTACGGTTTGTTGCCTTCGGGGTTTGTGGCCTTCGGGCTTGAGCCTTCGGGGTTTGTTGCCTTCGGGGTTTGTGGCCTTCGGGCTTGAGCCTTCGGGGTTTGTTGCCTTCGGGGTTTGTGGCCTTCGGGCTTGAGCCTTCGGGGTTTGTTGCCTTCAGGGTTTGTGGCCTTCGAGCTTGAGCCTTCGGGATTTGTTGCCCTCGGGGTTTGTGGCCTTCGGGCTTGAGCCTTCTGGGTTTGTTGCCTTCGGGTATGTTGCCTTCGGGCTTGTACCTTCGGGTTTGTGCCTTTGGGTTTGTTGCCTTCGGGTTTGTGGATCCTTGTTATACAGTACTGAGCTCGAGCATCTTTTGTTTCTTTGACAATTATATTTCCCTAGTGTATCGCCTTTCGGGGTAGGTTCTTTGAACCACATGATATATAGCGATTACCTTGTGGAAACTTGTGTTACCTTTATTGGTGTTTGTTATTTGCCTTTTTGCTTGTTTAGGATATGATATCCTTTGTTATTTGAGTTGCCTATGATATGAGGCTTGTTTTGATTCATCTTTTATTATTGATTTGGTTATCTCTTTTAGAGATATTTGTAGTACTTTATGACTATGTATGTTCATTATCATTTAGTTTATCTAACTGATTTGTTTAGCTAGACTGACCCGTGTATTTTATACTCGGGTCAGACCGAGATGTTTCAGGTTAGGTACATTGGACTTAGCCTATTTTGCTTCCGCATGGACTATTCTGCTAGCTCCTTTTTGTTATAGCTTTTTGTGTATTCCTTTTTGGCTGTAACTCTGATATGTATTCTTTTGACTCGTCCGTATATTATGGTTTGCTTTACCACTTGACATGTATCATTTTGTAAACTCTGTAATGTATCTGTATATGTGTAAATGCATGTGATGATCCACTGTTCTGTGATGTGTATTACATTTGAGTTGTTATATTTCGTTCTGATAGATCCTTCATCCACCTATGGTTTTGTATTAAGTATTTATTGGATATGTCGATCCACTTGAGAAAGAAAGAAAAAAAAGTATGGCAATTGTCGGCGTATTCAATAGATAATTAAGACAAGGCTATAGATGGTCGCTCCTATCCAGCTCTATTCTCCGCATTAGCAGACGGTGTTACCTTGTAATACTCTTTGCTAATGTGGGTCTCGGAGTGGGGCATCACATCTTACTTCATCATTCATGGCTTTAACCATTTTCCTGAGTTGAGCTGGTTCTTAAAGTGATCGGTGAAGATAACTAGAAAGCTGCAAATTTGAAGAGCTTGAAGTTTATAGGCAGAGTCATATTACCCACCTTTACCTTTTCCCATGATCAAAGTAATGAGATGTTTGTTGTTGTCTTCTTTAGAGCTAAATCCGAAGGTTTATGGGCAATTCTAACTTGGATTCCATGTTATTACTTCCGTTGCTAAGAGTTAGACATTGCTATTTTAGGAGACCGTTTGATTTTCGAGATAAAGGGAATAACAGAACGAAGGTTCATGCCCTCCTTCTAGCATTAAAAATGTTGTTTGGAATTTTCATTTCACCAACGCCTTAAAGACTAAAGGATAAGCTTCGACTGGATTGTTTGCTAAGTGCTTCGATGGGCTGGATATCGAAGATTTTGTATAAATGCTAGAAATTAGGTTGAATTCTTGAGGATTGACGCTAAAGGGAATAAGCATTAGATTGATTCGAAATATTATGCGGTAAATGAAGATGAGAGTAATGGTATTGAAAGTAAATACACTGAGAGTTATATTGGTTCGGGTTAAAATCCCTATATCGTAGTCATTTTCTTCTTTAGAGTTCTACTATATAGTAGAGAGGCTATTACAATGATGATTTGGCTAAGTTCACCATTAAAGGATTTCTTATATGAGCTCTAATGTAGGAAAGTACACTTTTCTCCTTGATGCATTCGGACAAAGCCTATTTATAGGCCTCTTGTTGCGCTGTCATTTGTAACAACCCGGAATTTTCAGATACTTTGCATTTAAATATCTGAATTATTTAAATATTTGAATCTTGAATTAAATGTTATTAAAATGATTTAATAAGATTTTAACCCCCTTTTAAATCATAACTAATGGTGGTAAAATTGTTTTGGAAAAATGTTTACAAAAATATATTCTTCGAAGAAAAATCAATAATGTGACCATAAATCGGTTTATCGGTAAATAGCTTTTTGATCTATATAAGTTGTTCGAATTATTGTGCACTTGATTGATGATTAAATGAACACATTGGCAACTAATTACACACATACCTCTTCATTGAGCTTGGAAGGTTCTAGAAGCTTCCTTTAGAATAAGAGATATTATCATGTTAAGGGTATAAGTGCAATATACATAAAGGAGAAGTGATGGGAGGTAAAGCTTCCATGGCATGATTGGGGGGGGTTGAATGCAAGGCTAAAGAGAACCATCTTAAGCTTATAAAATAAGGGATACACCCTTAGGAATAAATCAGAAAAACACAAATGAAAAACCAAGCTCATTTAATGGCTTCTTCATCTTCTTTCTCTCTTATGTTCTAAAATGAAATAATTGCAAATCAACTCCTAATCACTTCAAACTTTTCCACAAGCCTTATTACTATATTAGGAACCTTCCACCATGTGAGAAGTTGAAGAAGTGAAGCCACCGTCATCCTACAAGGAGAGGCCATGAGCTATTATTGGGAAATGAAGGAAAAGAGGCAAGTGCAAGGCAAGGAGGAGAAGGAAAAATGTGTTGCAAGGATGGGGTTTTACTTTTGATCTTGGTTGTTATCGGATTAATGGTGAGTTAACACCTTACTTTGAATAGAAAATATGACATATATGCTATGTTTGATTGTGTTTATTTTATTTGAATTATTGTTGACATATATTAAAACATTGGTTTGAATTATTGCTTTGAAAGTGGTGACACATGTGATCCATGTATATGAACTTGAACGAACTTAGAATGGACTTGAATTGACTTTTATGACATATGACTAGACCTTGAACAAAGTACATAGGTTATAGATGGACTTTGGCTTAGATTGGACTCGGATTTGGAAGTGCACTTATAGCGATAGTCGCTATAGATACAGTTGTGAATTGCCTTGTTTTTGACGATTGTTATGGAACTTTGTAGAGAGATCCTTAGGGGTTTCAGGCCATATTTTTTTATATGTATGTTTATTGCTAAGCTTGAATAGTAAAAAGTCAAGTAATATCTTGAAAATGGCTAAAACTTCACTTATTCAAAACTGCTCCGTTTAGACTTGATTTTTGCTTAAAAGGTTTGAAAATATATTTAAATGTAAGTATTTTGTTTCATTATTTTTCCAAGTGTTTACTAATTATTTTTAGAGCATTTTAAAAAGTGGTTTGAGATCTTTATGAATTTTTAAGAATTAGTTATGAATGTTTAAAGAAGATATATTTTGTTAAAATATATAGAAAATATGTTATTTTCAAGTTTTTAAAGAATTTTATAAACTTGTTATTTTAAAGTAAGATTTTGTATAAATGTTTTAAAATCAATTATAAGTATTTCCAAGTATTTTAAAAGTATATGTAAATGTTTTCAAAAAGGAGTTAGAATTGCTAAATGGTCAAATGGTTAATTGTTTAATTACTTATTGAAAAGTAAGTACTATGCTTAACACTAAAAGCCGACGAAGTAAGCCTCATCTATTTGTGAGAGTTAAGATTGATGTTGAGTAGGGACGGAGTAATAAAGCTATAACCTATCGGTTTCCCTATTGGTCGAGGAATAGTAAGTCGGAAAATGTCCGAAACGTGTTAATCGTGTTGATTTCTTATTGTTTATGGAAATCATTAATACCATACTTAACACTAAAAACCGACGAAGTAGACTTATCTATTTGTGAGATTCAAGGATGAAGTGTCTAGGCAAAGCTTTGATGAAACCAGTGCTCTAACTTACTTAGCTTCATTCTTGACGAGGAATAGTGTAACAACCCGAATTCCAGTCGGTCCGGATTTTTCGCAAAAATGCTAAAATCCAAGCCCATTGAAGCCCGAGTTGGGTATCTGGTATCCTGCAAATAGGCAAAAACAAATATATCAGAGCTCAATTAAATATCTCACAGCGGAACTGACTAAAATATAATAGTAAGTAAATACTCACCAAGATAATAACACTTTCTAAACAAGTGTCTCAAAGCTGGAAAGTCTCTGCCATCTATCTAACCTGTAGGATGTTATAAGGAGGGGGTTAGAACTAAATTTCTAGTAAATGGACAAATTATACACTTCTAAGCTTAATTCTACATATACCGTTTTATTTTCATTTTCTGTTATATTAGGTTTACTGGATTTATAGTACGCTCGCCTCTATGCGTGAATCGTACCCATCTACTCCCTAGTAGATTAAAGCCTAATAACTAATGTATATGTAGCTATATGCCCAATGACCGCATCGGTCCTAGGTACTACCCATAGTACCTTCTGTATCCTCCTCGAAAAGGACTTCATCGTCTTGCTCCTAGAGCGTTCTGTGACTACATCTATAAATGATAGCTTCGTGAGGCCGACAATATAGATGTTCCGTCGTATACTATGAAAATGTAAAACTGCGTCCGCACTAGCCTATACTAATGCTCGGACATCCACAATGTACCACCCAGTGCGTACCTCGAGGACTATACGTAATCGTTCTGTCTACTCCTTGAATCTCGCTTAACAAGGTCTACCTTGTACGGAACTCAGTTGGGGATTTTCTGTATCTGTAAAGGACAGCTTTGTTAGGCCTATAATACAAATATTCTACTTGGTCTGTCTCTTTTCTCATCGTGGCTATGGCCCGACGCAGCCACCCCTCAACTAATCGAAAGACCTCTAAAGAGCTAAGTGGTTGTGCCCTACCGCAAGTAATCTAAACATCCAATTGGCTGCGCCCATCATCCAATGTATCGATAGTGAAAGAATCATTGGCCTATTGGTTTAACTCTAGTCTTTCCCGAACTCATTCTTGGTTGATGATGGCTTGATATCCGCATGTGGCTTTCCTTTTGGGTCCTGCCCACTAAAGCCTACTCGTAAGTCAGAGTACGATGTCATACGAATATCCTACTTCTATTCATCAACCTTTTGACTGCCTACAAAGGTCCGCTTCGTTAGGCCTGCAATGCAAAAGCAGTCAAGGCATACTCTCTTGATGGAACACCTACAGACCTGACTCCGGGGTGCAGCTTTGTTAGGCCTACCCCAGAGGATCATCCTAGATTACCCTCACGTCCCGTTGAAGTCTCGTACTTCCTTCTAGCCTAAATTAACAAAGTTGGACGGGCTCCTTCTGTGCTAAAAATCTACGATGAACTGCTTCGTTAGGCTCTTCACCCTTTGGGCTGCTTCAAACGCATCTTACCATTTTATTAGACCCCACGTCTAATCTTTTATTATATGTTTAGTTTACTTTTCTTATTCTGTTAGCTACTTATTTACCCTAATCAGCATAAGCTTACCCAACCTCACCTAACTGTTGTGAGACCATCAGTTCCTGACTGAAAGGGAATGTGGTTGGTATGGGCCACTTCTATTATTTTTCTTATTAACTTAATCCAAGATCTAAGTTTAATAAAATAAGCCTCTTCTATTTCTTTCTTTTTAATTATAACCTTCGTGTTACAATTATACTTACAATTGTTACTTTTATATTCTTTTCTTTCTTTTATAACCTACATGTAACATACATGTTATAAATATAATTGCAAGTGTCTCTTTTCTATTCTAGTCTGTCTTCTTTTATTATGATACTAAATTTTCTTTAGTTCTCTTATATTATATGACAGCCTTAACTTAGGACTACGTCCAACTGCCACAAATTACTTATCATAATAACTGCTTTACTTTTTATTCTACTATCTACGCAGTAAATGCAGTTCTAGTCACATATTCTGTTTATTGTTTCTAGTCTTGTCAAATAATTAACTTGATTATTTCCTCTTCTTTAATTTCTTTAACGCTTCATGTTATTCTCTTTTATTCTAGGAAGTAGTTCTATTCTTTTTGGTTGGTTACAAAAACTGTGCTAAAAATCCATTTCCATATTTTAATACTAAATAATGCTATAAACAATAACTCGTAACTGCAAGATATTTTTTTATTGTTTCTTTAATTGTTGGGTAATGCAAAATATAGTAATGTCGCTATTTTGCACTAATTCCATTTTTCTTGCTTTTATTCTTGCAATTACGTTTATCGTTATTCTTACAATATTAAACTATGGAAATTTATTCCCTTTTCTAAATCAACCAACTAATCTATCACTAACTTCTAAATCAAGTTATTAGATTTTCTCCTTTTTAATTCATGTCTCACGTTTTAACATAATTTACTGTAAATTTCTCGCTTTTAGGCTTATGCCTTTCTCTACAAATTTTAAGCCTAATATTAGTTATATTTAATTGGATTCCATTCTTTTTCCATATAAATAACATTTAAATATAAGTACACTTCTCTTATAAAATTTACAGTTTCAACATAACTAATTAGCAGACTACTTACTGAAATAAATGCTGAATTAAATATTTAACGGGAATCTAACGATAATATATATCATAAACATAAAAGAGATATAATTTAAATCCACTCACCTATCGTCCTTAGCTTTGCTCTATGGCCTTCCTTAATCCCCTTCTAAGGCGTCTAATATTTTTATTAAAAAGATATTCTCCCTAGAAATATTTTCTATTTAGGGTTCAACCTCAAGTAATAAACCCAATTGGGAGAAAATCTGATTGTGAGAGAATAGTGGTGTTTGGGGATCTCAGACTGTCATATTTTAAGATTGAATCTAGTGCAACCAAGTCATAGGCTTGCTGCGAATCATTGGATCTAGAAAACAACGCTCGAGATTGCGCGAAAATCAAATTATTAAACGTTAACTTTTAACCATTTCCTATTCATTCTAATTAATTTCCATCAATTGTAAATATAATTCCCTTTATAATACATGTTTATTTTGAAATTCAAACGTTGCTAATTAATGTAAATTAATTTCCCTTAATTGTTGATTTGATTAACATAGCCTACTAATGTTAATTAATTACCTCTAATTGCCGATGTCAATTAATTTCCTTTATGATGCACGTCTATTTTGAAATTCAAACGCACGTTATTTCTGGAATTTACACGTGCATATATTTATAAACAAATATATTTATTCACATTTACACGTATAATTATTTTTCTATATGGAACTTTGAACGTCAATAACCTTTTCATACGAAGTCCGTTCGAGGCATATTATATATGTAAATTAATCAAGAAATCGCCACGAACACAATGGTATAAGTTTTGAGGCCATATTCTGACAATTCCAAAAACACTCATTTTCACCGTTTATAATTATTTGATTATTTTTCTAAAAATGCGGGGTGTTACAAATAGTTAAGTTGGAATGTCGGAAATGAGTTAAGTGTATGAGTCATGATTTCTATAAACAATCATCTTTAGAACTTGATAGTTAACTAGTCAAATACTGAACTTGTCTGAATATGAACTTATATCTTTAAAACAAATGTTTTCAAAGATAAAAACAGGTATAAGAATGGTTTTAGGGTTGTTGTGACAATGAGTTAATAGCATTCATTTTTAACCTTTTCTAATTATACTTAGGGATGTAAATAGATCTTTAAAAGAATAATTTAAAGATAAGCATAAGAAAACTGGTTTTGGGTTTGTAGCGATAATGTTTAAGTAACATTAGTCTTAAACCTTTTGAATGTATTTGTGAAAGTACTTAGATCTTTAAAATGGATATTTTAAAGGAAATTATATGTTTGGAATCTTTTAGGAAAATATAGAAAAAGTAGAAGCTTATTAGATAAAAGAAGTTTACTAATAAAGGAGTTTTAGTTAATAAAAGGATTAATTGAATAGAGGGGATTAAGTAGCTTAACCATACTTTGTGTGGCTTGATCGTGTTTTATATGACTTGATAGTGTTTTGTATGTTTATTTGTTTATGGAAAGTATACTATATTTGGTTTCCATTTACAAACATCTATCTTCAACTAGATAGTCGATTAGTCGACTATTGAAATTGACCAAATATAACTTTGGGAATATCTAGAAGAAACACGGAAATTATATGGTATAGTTATCTTCAGTGATGCTATACTATACGTATAAACTCGTTGTGTTTTTCTAGGATAAATGAAAAGGAATTCCATCCACTTAAACGGTTAGGAGGTGATCTCCACTCTTATGTATTGTCTGTTTATTTCCAAAAGTACCGGATTGAGTTTACCGAAAATTCATCGATTGGTTTTCGAGAGTCCGGTAAGTGGGAAGATTGTACTTATATGAGATGACTCAAAACTTGTAAGCACTTAGAAACCATATATGTGATTTATGTTCTGGGAGCGGTTGTGAAGTGGAATGTTATAGAGTTGAACTGTCCATCCTAAGGTTAAGTCCAAGGGAGAGGTCAGCATTAACATTTCAAACGATGCTATCACATGGGACTATCTATCTTCAGGAGTATTCCAAGAGAGAAGACATCATTAGCATTCATCGGAGGACTTATGCATGGAACCAATACGAAGGTTGGAGATCTGTTTGAGATGCTCGAATCCATGTAGTGATTTGTGATCTGTTCGAGATAAAGGAATCCAATTTGCGATTTGTGTGCTGCTCGAGTGATGAAGACTCATGTGAAAGATGCCGAACGTAGCTTCGACATCGGAAATGATTAAAACCAGAGTAGGATGCATAACCTCGGGTTTAACTTACCCGTGAGGGTATATCCACTCCATATCTAGAGTATGCTTATCGATATGTTACACACGAGAGTTGTTGATATTTGGTGCCTCGTGGTTCATCGTTGGGCCAATTGTGTTTACGTTCTAGTATATTCTATCTAGAGATATACAATGCTGGGAAGGAAGTTTTTGATCCTTCTCATGGAGATCCGCTTTAGTTTACTGGGGTCATCTCCGTAGAAAACAATCCTATGCAAACACGCCTTAGCAGCATTGATTGTATACCTATTATTGTCGTGGCATTCACACAACACCTATTTGATATGATTTATGTGCCACACCCTAGACATTATCTATCATATCACTATATGTTAAACTTAATGAATGGTTGGTTTCTATAATGACCCGTATTTTTGATAATTAAAAATATTAAATTTAATAAGATTTTGGAATTCAATATTGTGAGAAATTAAAATTTATGATTTATAAATGGAAAAAAATTATTAGAATACAATTTAATAATATTGATTGAATGTAATTGACAACTGTTTAATGTAGTTTGAATTAATGGTGATAATAAAGGTTAATAATAAATAAAATAAATGTAGTATAAAACGGGGAAATCAATATTATTTAATTGGAATTGGTTTTAATATTTGTAAGTAAATTTATAATCTTTGTTGTAAACAATAAATGTATTAATGTGTTCAAATTATTTAAATGTAACAACTGTTCATTTCTCATCTTATTATTAAATCCATTTTGGAATTTATTTAAGAATCAATGAAATTAAATGTAATTAAATATTGCAGTTAATACAAGAAAAGATGTTAACGGTAGAGTTTGAGTGAAATAAAATGAAAACTTATGTTTAATTAACAAACAAGGTATTTGTTGATTTAATAATAAAAATGTAAATCAAAATAAAAGAATTTGTTTTGAAATTTAAAATATAGTGGCGGGTTTTATTATAGTTGTAATTAAATGTTAAAGTTAATTTAATATTTAAATCATGGATTTAACATGAAAAATTTAATTTTAAAAGATTATTAATTCTGTTTAATCAAGAATTGATGATAGAAAACCTTTAATTTAGGATTTAAAGTAATTAAATCGGTTTAATAATTTGTTGTAGTTGATGTGTAAAATTTAAATATAATTTGATTTTGAATTTAACTTCTTTAAACAATAGAATTAGGTTCCAGAACTTATTCCATTGAATTTGAAAATATTGAAAACCTATATTTCGATATATAGGATGACCAATTTTCATTAAGGGTCAAAAACGGGCTTCCAGGCCTTGGTTTTCGCTCTAGCCCATCAGATATTCATTGTTGCCTATGTATATGTTGGTATAAACCCTAACAGCAGCCTCCACTTCATTTTCTCATCCCTAATTCCGAAATCAACTCTAATTGCAGTCTAATGGCAATTAGCAAATCAAATAAAATGGTTAAAATTCAAACTCTTCAAATCATATCATATAATATACCGTTTCGAAGCTCTCAATGAATGGAGTCAGCATGTGGTGTTCAATTTTGGAAACATCGCTCGTATCAACCGAAAATCGCGGTCAAAGGTGCTGAAGGCGAAGTCAAAGGGGGGCAATTTGGGGGGTTTTTGATCGGAGCATCAATTGGCAAAATCGACTTCTAGTTATTGTAGAGTTCGATGAGTAGATTCCAAATCTAGTTTCGATTTTAAGAACGAAGCAACTATATGGCCAGGATCTGGCTTGGAAGTTGATCATCGCTGCAACTTTGACCGTCGATTGGCGGCGTTTGGAATGTCTATATGAGAATTCGGCAGTTCACTTGCGTAGAGGAGGTCGATAGCTTTCAAATGCAAATGGTCTCGTCGCAGACGGAGCTTTGAGGTGATGGGAAATTGCGATCAAAATTGACTGGGTGGAATTGGTCTCGGCGTTGATCACATCTGGCCAGAGGGTAATTTTGCAAAAAATCCCTGTAATTTTTATATTTGCAAATTTGACCTTGAAACTTTTAACCTTAATAACTTTTGCATACAAACTCTGATTGGCGTGCGGTTTCTTCCGTTGGACTCGTATTGAAATTCCGGACAACACGAAACTTGTTTGGTTGAATTTGGAGACTATTGAAATTTTGGGCTTTTGTGGATTTTTAATAGGCTTAAAATCAAAGATGAGTGATTTAACCCACTCACGCAATACTGAATCTTCTTATGTTAGTTGAATTAAGTTTATGAAGTGATAAGAATTTTATTGATTGATGTTTGGTAATTTAATTTGTCATTTAAATTTAATTTGAATTTATATTGAATTAAATTGACATTTTAATTAATATTGAATTTAATTTCTAGTTAAGTACCTGATACTGATAACTAGTTAATTATTGTGGTTTATTGGCTGATTTGGATGATGACTGTGATGGATGTATTTGTTGGCATTTTGGATGATTGGATGCTTATATATATCTGTTATCACTCTGTATATTAAGTGACAACATATAAACTGTTATTTAAATTATTTCGAATAAATTAAGAAATAGGTTGAAATGATATTGTGACGACCCGTATTTTTAGCGTATATTAGTTGGGTGATTAACTGAATATAATTATTGGAGCATTACCTTTTATTAAAACGAATAAATAAATTTTTGATATTTGAAATATCTAGATAAATTGGTTAAAAACTATATTTAATTTTAAATTTATAAATTTCTGGATATGATAAATATTGTAGTCTCATGTATAAACATATAAACTCCACCATTTAAGTTAAGATAAAATGTCTATACGATATATATATAAATATATACAAGTTTGTTAGGATTAGACAAGTATGTATGTACACCCATAGAAAGCAAACATAAAGGTAAATAGGAAATAATGTGAGGTATATATGAAAATATATAATGATAAAATATGTATAAGCATATAGAAAGTGGGAAAATATATAAATGTACATGGGCCATACGGAGTAATAGGTTTGCAAGTATATAAAAAATAAAGTAAAATATATATAGGAAGGCACAAATGTAAAGATGATAAAATAAAATATACATATATATATATATATGTATACATAAGTTAAGAAGCATATAGCATTGGTAAATATGGGAATGTATAAGTATATATGTAATAACAAATACAAATGCATTTGGTAAAAACAAATACACATATGAAATGTATGTATATATATGTATGAACACAAGGAGACAACATCATGTAAAATTGCATTTCAAGCTTACAAAATATTTTATCAATGTCAAAACAAGATCAAAATCAAGTCTTTTATAAAATATCAAATCACCTTTGGTTAAATCAGGTCAAGTATGTACAAATCAGAATAAACAAAAGAAAATAAAATAAAAATGCAAAAGCTTGTACAATACCTCAGCATAGCTTATACCACACACATCCACTCCCTATATTTACATACCACTACTTTGTGTTCTCAGGGTAAACATCTTCTCAAGTAAACAACTAAAACAAGATAATAACAGAAATAAAAATATACAAACTACCATTTCAATACTTAAGAAAATCAAGCAGCTCAAGCAATAGAAAGGTCATCAACAAACAAGTTAGCAGTTTTTTGAAGCATTAGTTCTGTTCAAAGAAGATCTACTGTGAGTATAGCACTTACACATTAACTGGTTATATATATACATATCTAAACATACAATTTGTGTTGTGAATAAATTGTTGGTCTGGGTTAAATGTCGTATGTTTTGGCTGGGTATAAATGCAAGTATAAGAGTTTAATAGGAAGAAGTTTTCACCTACAGGAAGAATATGTTTACTATGTTCTTTGTTTTAGGTAAAACCGGCTAACTCTCTCCTCTTTAAAAATAAATTTCTCTTCATACAAGTTGTTTCAGGCTTCGATTTCCAAAGCAAAACCAACCGACTTTGAATGTAGTTTTTTTTTAAATTTGGTTTCTTTTGATACCTACGGGTGTAAAGCAAGAAAAGTATATTTTCCAGTAAAACAACTCATAGCGATTAAAAATTTAGACCTTGCGAATTCAAACCTGGGTTAAATGATTGGGTTCGTTAAGGAAAATCTTGAATTTTGGGAGTGGTTTGAAGGTTTTTAATTGTGTGTGGAATAAGGGGTAAGAAGATGACCGGAGATGGGTTTTTTGTGAAATCCAAGTCACCCGGTCGATTTGGTAGTTCGGCATACGGCAAGGAGAAGGTTCGAGGGTTAGGGAGCCCACGAAAATTGGCTTGGTGATTTCTAGAAGCCCGTGGTGGTGGGTCGAAGTCGGGTTAGGGTTCGAGATGGTATTTGAGGTAGTTTCAGTCTGGAAGAAATGGAGGAGGCGTGGGGCATCTGGAAGGATGCGGTATGAGGGTAAATGGTAGGGATGGATGCGCTGCGCATTTCCGCAAAGTCTGGAGAGGATCGGCGGCGCGTGGTTGCGGAACGAGGCAATTGTGGTGAACGAAGATTGTGTTTCCTAGCGTTGGAAGCTTGAATTTTGATTAAGGTTTTTTGGCATCGTTCCAGGTGGTGGAACGAGGGGAAGGGGTCGAGCATAATTTGTGGGAATGGTCGGAGGGGACTTTGATGGTCGATTGCTCGTGGGGAAGTGCACGGTGCACGGTGTGCACGTCTTATTTCAGAGAACAGGGAAGAAGAGTAGAACTGGGAAGAAAGGTAAGAGGGGGAATGAAAGGAATTGGGCCGGTGGAAGAAGTTAGGCCAAAGGAAAATAAAGTAAAAGACATAAGGAAGGAAAGAAATATAGAAAGAAAAAAAAGAAAAGAAAAGAAAAGGAAAGGGAGTTATATTGATATATATGTATACATTTCCTTAACTAAAAATCAAAATTTTAAATCTGTAAATTAAGGTCGGTGATATTTTACAATTTAATGGGAATTAATAATAATATTATTATTTAACTTAACTTATGAATAATTAATGGTATTCTATAATTTATTATTTTAATAAATTGTTTAATTTGTAATTAATTTAGTTTTAATATAAATGAATACGGTTAATCAAAGTGATATAAGACCATGAGTAAATCGTTTGGATATAGGTTATAGATCGTTAATTGGGTTAACGATCTATATCTTTGCTTATTTCTATGCGATATTTGCTTTTGAATTAAAATAATGAGATTGAAAAGGTAATACATTTTTGAAATAAGACATCTCTGATAAATTGCCATAAGTAATACTGTCACCCTAAGTAATAAAATTGTTTATCTTAACACTTTACCTTTTTAATTTATTATTTGGATTCGAAGAGGCCGGGATCGGATCTGCTTCATTACAGCATGATAGGGGTTCTCGCTTCGTGTTTGGTGGCGAGCAGGAGACTCTTACCCCTACATGTCCCTGAGAGGTAGTATAAGGCCTTGATGGGTTGGTTGCAGTCGAGAGGCGTATACCAAGAATTATATGGTTAGGTATGCATATTATCGAAATAGCATATGAGTTTAACATAACTGTATTGCTGAAAATGATATGCATAGTCAAATTATTTATTGTTATGTCCGGTAAAAGAGTGGACTTGAATAGAATACTGTACTGTTTGTGAGTAAAGGTGATTCCATTGGTATTATATGTAGAGTTATCTTTCATATAATCACGGATAACAGTTCACATATATAGACATATGAATACACAGTCATTAACCATTATCCACTACTACCATCTCGACTGTAATGATGAAAGATAGAAAAAATAAAGCATTTAAAATCTTACAGAAGGAGTAAGAAAGCATGATTCTCATATTCATCAACCAAAAACCAAAGTTTTGATATTCGGTAAACATCATTTTGTAATAGACACGAAACAATCTTGTGAAACTGATAATTCATTTATCAAAAGTAAAATACACATGTGCTTAAAATTTCCACTACCTATCGAACTATCACTGACGTGGACTCAGCATTGTTGCTCTACTCCTTTATCACCACTTACCTGCAATATATTGCAGAATGTTCTTGTCATAGTACGGTGAAAACATATTCCCGTGCATAAATATTTAAATGGACGGATACTTATTCTCATATTCTAATATAATGTAAATATTAAAAAATTATCAAACAGCATGTTAACTATATGGATGATGAAAACATGTTCCACTGCATTAGGTATGTTATTGTCATCATCTAACGTACAAACTGGATTACAACATCGACTCAATAACTGATTTCAAAATAATTTATTTACTCAAATTGTAATAGATTTCAGAACCTATAGCAAGTGCACATAATACCGTAAATTTGACATGTATGATATGTAGCCTTTAACTACTAGTATAAAATAACAGGTGTGGTCAGTAAATTGAGAGGCAATGTGAGCAAAGAAAAAACACGGATATAAACAATTGGTAGGTAGACTTTCAATAACAGAAGAAAGTTTAGTAGAGGAAAATATAGGCCATAAACAACCTTTTAACGGTAATCAATCTCCATAAAATAGATAACACATACTAATATTTCTCCATACATACAATGTTTTTGTAATTCATATGTTTTTAGCCTCGTCTCACAGCTCCACTCATCTATAAGTCACAATCAAATTATTATTTTTTAACATCAGAAATCCTTGCCAAAATAATATTTTACTTTGCTAACTCTCCATCTAGAGGAAAGAGTATACTTATGAGAGAACAATAATCAAGAAACATCAAATTACAAATGGACTTACTACCGTTGTTTAGGATAATGCATTAAGTGTAGACATGAAATAAATATTGCATGTTATATTTTGAAGATCGTGTGCATGAGAAGCATATACATAATATTATCACCTATGTAAATGTTACAGCTAACAACTTTTTATACTCGTTAAGAATAAAGATCTCTGTTGCTATACATCTGAAAGTTCACACAGTATATTTATTCAGTTAATGTCAGACAATATACAAACAAAAATTAAAATTATATTTACTATTTCGTATAGGTAATGGATTTATGACCTCATGAAAACGTGCTAAAATCGCGAGACATAAAAATTGTGTTTATTTTCTAAAAAAATTATTGATTAAAGAAAATATTATATCTAATGTTAAAAAAAATTATTTTGGTACAAATTTTTGCTGTAAGCCGATTATCAAAATATATTCATGTTGGTCAATATATACGAAATATCTGAAAGTTTATTCATCATCACCAGATTAAGTGAGGAAATGATTTTATGAGCATTTCAGAAATCAATATTTCTTTCTTGATTATAGTTGCTACCTTTAATTTTAACATTGAAATTATTGCTCCATGACAATCACATGAGTTATGATAATGATTTTAGACGGCCAGTTCTAGGATAATATTTTTGTTGGGCATCAGGCAATTAAAAGGGTTAATAGTAGCACAATAAGGCGACATCCAAATCTCAGGTAACACCGAAATTTAATTTAAGGGTTGCATGGTAACTAAATGGTGTTTGAACATGACAAACACTTTGCATTTTGATCGTATGCACATTAAGATTTATTTTATTTTGCATAACAAAAGAAAATTTTGGTTTTATATTATGTCTATAAAGATTTGAAGAGAAAGAAATGTAAACTGCTTTATTTTATTATATTTTGAATACAGAGAATTGATACATTAATACTGGCTTATGCTCTCTATTTATACAAATGTTGATAAAATACTTATTGGGCTAAATGGGTGGCACACAGCCCAGACTGCCTCATCATATGTGATAAGCATGCCCTCTGTCTAGATTCATTTCATTCCCCCTCAAACCTAGCTCTCCTGCTAGGGTTTGCGACTTTCTTCGAGAACGAGAAAAATGAGCCACCACAAAGGAAATCAAAAAATAGCTTAGATCTGATATAAAGTTGAGATTTTTACAGCTTCGCTTGAGTAACTTATGCGAATCTTAGCAGGTGCAAGTATATTTCATGAGATATTCTTGTGAAATATTCTTGTTGCCTTCAGATGAGATAAGAACAGCTTTCAAGTTGTCGCGCAAGCTAGACCAGAGCAAAATTGTTATGCTGCCAACAGATTGAAGATAGAAGTTGAATTTCAGAATGCTAGAACTGAAACTGGGAAGTAGAGATCAATTTCCTGCTTGCTGCTTACTACCACTCAGTGTCGAAGAGGCATCATGCTTTGTCTGACCTTCGAAATCTGTGACTCTGAGCTTTTCTCTGAAGTGAGTAAAGTTCATTTTTGACAGTGGTTTTGTTAGGATATCGGCAACTTGGTAAGTGGCAGGTATGTGATTGATGTTTAATTTTCCCTTGGCAACTTGCTCACGAACAAAGTACAAATCTAGTTCCATATGCTTGGTTCTGGAATGTAAGACTGGATTAGCAGTGAGTGAGACTGTACTAAGGTTATCACACCATATAGTTGTCTTGCTTTCAGTTTTAATTTGTAATTCATTCAATAGTGATTCTATCCACATTGTTTCTGCCACTGCATTAGCTACACTTCTGTACTCTGCTTCTGTGCTTGATCTGGATATAGTTGTCTGTTTTTTTGAACACCATGAAACTGGATTTTTGCCTAAGAAAATGAAGTAACCACTTGTTGATCTTCTGTCATTTATATCACTTGCCCAGTCTGCATCTGCATAACCAGTAATACTAATTGCATTGCATGCTTCCATAGTTAGTCCATGATTTAATGTTCCTTTAAGATATCTTAGTATTCTCTTGACTGCTCTCCAGTGTTCATCTGTTGGACATTGCATGAATTGACTCACTTTATTTACACTGAATGAAATTTCTAGTCTGGTAATTGTTGCATATTGAAGTGCACCCACTATGCTTCTGTATTGACTGTCATTTGTGATCATTTCTCCTTTAGTCTTTGATAGATGAACATTTGTTATCATGGGTGTTGAAATTGAGTTTGATTGATCCATCTTTGCTTTCATAAGAAGATCACTGATGTATTTCTTCTGACTGAGATGAATCAAAGATTTTGAGAGTCTTCTTACTTCAATTCCTAGAAAGTAGCTTAGACTTCCTAGGTCTTTGATTGAGAATTCTCTGTTGAGATGTTTAATAAGATTGTTGATCTCTAGATCATCACTTCCTGTAATAATAAAATCATCGACATAAATCAGTATATAAGTAATAGTACCAGAATTAAACTTTGTAAAGAGAGAGTTGTCTGATTTTGTACAGTTGTAGCCCAGTCTGGATAAGGTTGTTTTTAATTTCTCAAACCAAACCCTTGGTGCTTGCTTGAGTCCATAGATTGCTTTGTTCAGTTTGCATACTAGTCTCTCATTTCCCTTTTTCATAAAGCCATGAGGTTGTTCCATATAGACCTCCTCCTGCAAAACACCATTTAAGAATGCATTATTTACATCTAGTTGCTTTATAGACCAATTTCTACATAAGGCAATACTGAGAACAATTCTAATGGTAGAGGGTTTCACAACTGGAGAAAATGTTTCAGTAAAGTCAAAACCATTCAGTTGTGAATATCCCTTTGCTACCAGTCTTGCCTTATATTTAGAAATTGATCCATCAGCATTTCTCTTTAGTTTGTATGTCCATTTACAGCCTACTATATTCTTATTAGTAGGTTGAGGAACAAGATCCCAAGTCTTGTTCTTCATTAGAGCATCATATTCCTCATTCATAGCTATTTTCCATTTGTCACTTTGTATAGCCTGGTTGTATGTACTTGGTTCCTCATTTTCCAGAGTTACATTGTATAACTTTGGTTTGAATATACCACTTTTTGCCCTTGTAACCATATGATGTCCAGTTCTTATAGGACTTTGTTGAGGAGTATTGTTATCTCTCTCAGTCTCTTGTGGCTCATTAGATGATTGTGGATCATCTAATGTGTGGCTTGAGTCTTGCTGCGTTTGATTGTCTGGTTGTTGCATTTGAGATGATGTGTTGGATGGCTCGATTTGTCCATGACCTGGTTCTGAAGTGATCATTGTGTGTTGTGGACTTTCATGATCTGGAGCTCTCTCTCTAGAAATGTGAGTTGCCTTATCACTTATCACAGGTATGGATGCTAAAGAGTACTTAGTATTGTGAACCTTTTCTGAAGTTTTAATTGCTGAGTTGCTAAAAGGAAACACTTGCTCATTAAACACAACATGTCTGGATATAAATATCCTTCCATTACTAGATAGACATCTATAACCCTTTTGATTTGTAGCATAACCTAGAAATGTACATGGTGATGATCTATAGCTCAGTTTATGAGAGTTATATGGTCTAAGATAAGGAAAACATAGACAACCAAATACCCTTAAACTGTGATAATCAGGCTTGATATTGTAAAGCATTTCTAATGGACTTTTTAGTTTTAGAATTTTTGTGGGTAATCTATTGATTAGAAAAACTGCAGTGGCAAATGCATCAGGCCAGAACTTGAGTGGTAATGATGCATTTGCTAGTAGTGTTAAACCAGTCTCTACAATGTGTCTATGCCTCCTTTCGATTAGACCATTTTGTTCTGACGTATAAGGACAAGTTGTCCTGTGTATGGTACCTTTCTCTTGAAGAAATTTCTTAAGAGGGGAGAATTCTGTTCCATTGTCTGTTTGTAGTATTTTTAGTTGACATTTAGTCTGCTTTTCTGCCTGCACTATAAATTGTTGAACTGCATAACAAGTTTCAGATTTTGCTTTCAAAAAATATATCCATACATGCCTTGAATATGCATCAACGAAGGAAATGTAATATTTGTACCCATAGTCTGTTGATATGGGTGCTGGACCCCATAAGTCAGTTGCAACAAGTTCTAGTGGTTTGTTGTAACTGATTTTGGAGTCTACAAATGGTAATTTATGACTTTTACCCATATGACAATAAGTACAAACGTATGGAGTTGAAATATTATTAAAAGAGATATTATTTTCATTCAACACTTGTTTAACAACATTTACATGAGGATGTCCAAGTTTACAGTGCCAAGTGTCAAAATTCTTACAGTTATTCATAGTTTTGATTTCAGACATATTACACCATTTTCCTTTACATCCAGATGTTCTTGAATTATCAACATTGAAAGTATACAATCCCTTAATTTCTCTACCCTGTAAGAGAATATCTTTTGTTAGAATATCTCTAACTAAACAGTAATCTGGAAAAAATTCAAAAAACACATTATTATCTTTGGCAAATTGTGATACACTTAATAAATTTTTCTTGACAGAGGGTACTCTTAATAAGTTATGCAAGTATAACTGTTTCTTTCCAGTTATGTATGCACTTCCAGAATGTGAAATTTTTATAGACTCACCATTCCCCATAAGTAAAGATTGTGTACCTTTATATTCCTTGTTGCCCAGATTTAAGTTTGCCAAGTTATTAGTGACATGATTTGTAGCTCCAGAGTCAGGGTACCAACTGCTATCATTAATGTCTTCAACTTTCGCATTGTTATTATTGTTGCAATCACTTTGACCTCTGATTTCTTGTTGAGCACTTATGACATTTGCACTGGGATTATAGTTTCTATCCCTGTTGTTGTTCTGTTGTGATGGAGTATAGTTGTTGTCAAATCTGAAATAGCATTTGCTAGCAATATGACCGATTCTCTCACAGATCTGACATCTGGGTCTGTTGTTTCCACTGTTGTTGAACCATCTTCCACCTCTTCCTCGTGGTCTAGAAGACTGACCACCTCTCTGATTGGTATACTGTTGACTTCTGTTACCAGAAGCCTTTTCTTGATTTTTTGTTTTGTTGTTTGAGATGAAATTTAGAGACATATCTGATGTAGATGGTTTCTTGAGATCCAATCTACCCTCATGGGCTAGTAGAGTAGAATGGACATACTGAATTGTGGGTAAAGTTTCCTTTGAGGATATAACTGCTACCACTGATTCATATTCATCCTCTAATCCTCCAAGAATTGATAGAATATGTTCAGTGTCACTCACCTTGTGCCCTGCAGAGGATAAGTGATCACATAAGGTTTTAACCTTTACAAGATAGTCTCTCATTGACTGAATTTCCTTTTTGACATTTTGCAATTGTCTTTTGTAGTACATAATCTTGGCTGTAGACTGAGTACTAAAGATCTGTTCTATTGTGGACCAGATTTCATGAGATGAATTGCATCCAATTATCTGAGGAAGTAAATTAGCACTTATTGATGATATTAGCCAAGAACTAACTAGACTATCTTGTCTTTGATGCATTATGAATTCTTGATTACTGACTAGCTTTCCATCCTTGTCTGCAGTGTATTTTGGTGGTATGATTATGGTACCTTGGATATATTGTTCCAGCCCATATGCTTTGATTGCTATTTCAACTTGAAACTTCCAGAGCAAGTAATTGTTCTCATCCAGTTGGATTGACAATAGTTGACTTTGAGGCTTGACAATCTCTTTCAGAAGTTCTTCAGTTGGATTAAATCTGGTGTTGGTGTTGGTATTGGAGGAGGCAGAGACATCTTGATCTCCTTCAGCCATTGATTCAGAAATCAAGAAAAAGAGGGATTAAAAAGAAAGCTTTACAGAGGCAGAGAAGCAATGCTGGGCAGCCAGGAGAGTTCTTGGACTCCTAGGCAAGGCGCAGTAGAAGCTTTGATCGATAATCTTGATTCAGGAGGGTAACAGAAAAACTGTGATGATGAGAAATATTATATTTCTCAGATGATTCAGAATGAAATGAAACACTATTCAATCTTGATATGATGATTTTGTATCTGATCTTGATTGAAAGTGGGAAGGAACAGAAAAGATGATAAGAATCTGTTTGATTCTTAGATGATTCAAAAAGAAATATGCAGCCTGATCTTGATATGATGATTTTAGATCTGATCTTGATCAATGGCATGGCATTTTGCTGTTAGGCTTTGAAATGCTCTGATACCATATAAAGATTTGAAGAGAAAGAAATGTAAACTGCTTTATTTTATTATATTTTGAATACAGAGAATTGATACATTAATACTGGCATATGCTCTCTATTTATACAAATGTTGATAAAATACTTATTGGGCTAAATGGGTGGCACACAGCCCAGACCGCCTCATCATATGTGATAAGCATGCCCTCTGTCTAGATTCATTTCAATGTCAGCTGTACACCATTGCTCAAAATAAATACAGCGGTTTACTTTTGCTTTTGCTTTTGCAGTATACACATAAAAAGACTACTTCGGCTTTAACTTTGTCAAAATGCTATTTTAATATTTTTTGATGTTTGTTGCTTCCTCGTGGAATGCTTGTATTGTTTATTTGATTATGGACGTACTAAAATTATCTTCTTCTCCGTAACTATATCAGCTAAATTTAGAATCCAATATAACTATTACCTTGAATATATAGAAAATTGTATTAATAAATCTATATACAAATCCATGTATGACTAAAACATATAATAACTAATTTGATAGAAACAGTTGATAGATCAGCACATGTGTTTTTCCATATTTTGAACCAACATTAGTACATTTTTAGTGTAGTGCTATGAAGGATGATTCAAGTGACTTTTGTATAAGCACGTATCAATACATGCTCACGTTAAAGTAAACACATGAATAGAAGACCAAGGAAAAAGATGGGATAATAATGTATTATGAATAATGTCCGAATGAAGTTTTTTTTCTTTACAATATACTTGTACTAAAATATAAAAATGTATTAAATGGAAAAGTCTAATTGTGTTAATAAATAAGGCATGAACTTTGGATAAATATAATTGAACTCTTTTTGTTTATGATTATTTGTCCTGTAGTAATAAATTGTACGGTAATCTTGGTTTCTTGTCCAAAAAAAGCATCAAATATTCTGTAAATTTTATTAAGATTATTATGACGTGAAAAGTCATCAAGGACTGTTGGATTATAAATTTACCACAACCATGTAATCCGCATATACATTGGTAAAAAACAATATTTTTTTATATGTCAATAAAGCCAAAAATTTGAGATACAGCCTACCAAAAATACGAAATTTATAAACCACTTTTATGTACCACATACCTATAAATGACTCTTCACATGTACCCGACTTGCATTGTCACATACCGGAATTTTCGACTTTCGAAAATTCGACATCGATACTCACTTTATCGACTGCCGAGAAATCGAGTGCCGGAAACTCCAATAGTGAGGGTTTTAGAAAGAAGAAATAGGTAGAAGAAGAAGAAAAGAAGAAAAGAGAAAGAAGAAACAACAGAGAACAAGAGCAGAACAGAAAAACAATATCAGAATCTCACATTCGCAGCGGAACAATATATAATAGATAAACACTAGTCTTTTAAAACAAAGAACTATATCTTTTTATACATACATCAATCATCAGAGTCAATATACAACAATGGACAGTTATATAACTTGTCCTCATACAGAATACACAGCGGAATAAATACTATCAGATACAATATACTACGTCTCGTCATCCAGCTTATCTCCAAAGCTCCAGAATGTCCTGATAACATAACTCTAGGCTGCCCGTGTGGAAATTGGTGGGCACCCAGAGTTTAGAAGGGAACAATAAACTCCGAGTCAGTCATGGTGACTGGTGTGAGATCGTAAAACAGTTTATCTTTAAAATAACAACAGGAAAACTTTAATGTCAATTCGCAATGCTTTTGGAAAATGAAACTACCATAAGACCTCCCACCACACACACAATGCAAACGCAGACTTGGAGGAGATTTCTTCTTATGATAGTCAAAGATGCTTACTACGCAAAATCAAATCATTTTTGATATTATTACTAGTGCATAGTGGAAAACATTTCGAAAGTATAATATAAATCTTAGCCAGCATAGGTACCATTATATTATGCCTACTATAGCTGCCTCCTGAGGAGACAGGTTATACAATTGAAATCGTAAAGGCTCGTATTGTTTCTTTGGATTTCCAACAAATGGTCAGGCCAAGGAACTTCCTTTTCCACGATGGGTACGTCCTTGGAATAGACGACCCGAGAACCTAACCGGATCTCTGCCAACACAAGGCCGGGTTACCTCTGCAAAAATAGGTAACTACTGACACGCGTATGCCATCCCCCAATCGTCACCGATCTTCCCAAGGATCCCCGATTTCCAACAAACCACAAAGTAATAAATTTGCACCAACCACAGAGGTTAAGTATCTGGGCTCCATACCATGATACCACCTTTATCCAGAAGGAATGACATACACTAAGGGGCGCTACTCCCTAGAACCATGCCGCATCCTTCCTGTTTCGACCATTTCCGGGGTGTGAGGCTCGACGAAGTCTCGTCCACAAAGCTACGCTTTCTCAAAAAGCCCTACTTCGGGTCAAACAAAATGATCAACCTATGATCACAAAGATATAAGATCAAACAAATGATCATATCGCAAATGATCAAACACTGATCATTTCACAGCAACACTCAGTATGCCACGTTACCAAATTGGGATATATCGCTGATAAATTTCAACTACATAACCTCTGAGCTTGTACGTCTCAGAGAAGGGTGTTAAGCTAAGAGAATAAATTCTCCGCCACCAACAGAAATGTATTTGAAAGAAATCAGCTTTATATCTCAAATTGTAACGTCAGACACACAATCCATACAAGTCTGTTCCGGGATCGAACAGAACCGAAGGCACTTCTCACGAAGCCCTTGCATATCCGGATAATTTCTAATCACGTCAGGACTTCCCGTCACTAAGGGTGATAAAACCTCTAAACCGGAGATCAGCCGATGTAGAGTAACTCGAGGGTAATCCTTCCGTTTTCAAAAATATCCGGTCTTCAATACCGGTCTTCAAATGCGATTCATAACGACGTATCACATATTCGGAATGGGTTATACGACCCCATGGTCCTTTCCCGGCTAACCCGAATAGTGAGCGTTTATTTAAAAATAAGTGTGGCATTCAAATTCATCCAATGCACAACAAATACCATTCAAGGTAATTATTGATAGTCGGTTATTTAACTATCAATAAAGATGCGCAACATCATCAGATTCCAAATAATTTTCCAAATTATTTATCTTACAAAATATCTTTACTAGATATAGAATTTCCACACTTCAAAATAAATCGATATTTATTTTTAAACGAATTCCCTTTTCTTTTATAAATTCCCTAGTGAATTTATATTTTCAAATATCTACTGATATGCGATTTTCAATTGATTTCAAAATTCATTTTCAATTTATCTCTGCAAAGATAAATTCTCAAAACGTTTCATTATATTTTGAAAATGCATTTCCATACTTATTTAATAATAAGTATTTCACAAATTTATTTATTTTCAACATTTGAAAATATTCGATATACTTAAATCAAATTAAGTATATATTCATTCTTTTTTTAGGAAAACATTCTTTTAACACCTTTATTGGAGTCAAAACGAATGTTGCGTAAAACATCGTTACGACGACCCAAAATCGCTAGTATAGGGATTCAAAAATTTAGATAGATAGGTAAATCCCAATACTATATAAAACATTTCCTTTCGGAAACCATTTACCATAACAACAGTGTTATAGTCCACCATTTCCTTATTTTTTGAAAACGTCTATTTCAACAATAAATGTTGAAATCTATGATTTCGATAGTTCACACATTTTAAAACATCTTTTAAAACAATTAACTTCATTTATAATATCGCTTTCTCAAAACCCTATCCATTTTACTTAAAAATATATTCACTGTCCAAAATCGTGAATATACTTCACTAACCACATTTCAGTCTTTTCTACACATTTTATTTCAATAAAAATTCGCTATTTAAAATCGCGAATATATCTTCTTTAATGTCCTTCTATATTTAATTTATCAAATCCAATTGATTTCGAATTTATAAAACAACGTTTATAAATTCTATTTTCTATTCTATAACAACTTCGATTTTTTAAATTTCCTTTAATGACCCATTCAATTTTATAACTCAACGTATACATCAAAAATCCATATTATAAGTTAAATGCTTATAATTTATTTATTTTAAAAGAAATCGTTCTTTTAAACTTTACAAACTGTAAATAAACCCATTTTAACATCATTTACATTTTAAATCCACATTCCCAAATATTCACTTTTAACCCCAAAATCAAATCCCAAATTGATTTCTAATTTTACTTCAATACCAAATCAATTTCAATATTCATTTCTAAATTAATTTCCCATCCCAAATCATTTTATATTGATTTTTTCTAAACTTGTTTCAATTTGCCAATTAAATTTATAATTGGACTTCCAACTTATTTCATTTTAAACAAATTCCTCTTAAAGAAAATAAATCTCTTTGTCTTTTTCCAACTATTTAGAAATCCAAATTTTAATTAAATTCTTCAATTTAAAATCACTATTATACGAAATTCATTTATTTAACATTTTCACTTGATTCTGGAATTAATTCGATAAGAATATAAAAATTAACTTTTTTATACTTTAAAATTCCTTTCTTCGAATTTATTCAATTTCTAAAAATTTATTTACTTAAAAATTTCTATTTTGATTTCAAAAATTCAATTTCATTTATTTTTGGAATCCAATGATATCAAACATCCATTCAGCTAAATTTTAGCTTTCAAACAATTTCCAGACATCAATATGATTTATAACATCAATAATCATTCACAGATTAACACATCACAGTAGAAATAAATTCAATCAATGTGAGGGGTCCAGTTGGATCCCTCCAACCTGTTTCCCTGCATCCAAAGATGTTAGCACAATACCAATTCTGCTCCAGTACGGAATTATCGCGGTATATGGGTTTTATAAAAATCCGCTTACTAACGGCGCAATAGGGTCTCATCCGCTATACGAGGCGGGAAATCATCAATCCAATATATACATATACCAATATGTATATATTGCTATATATATATATAGATATATCCTATTATATCTAATATCACATCCACATAGCAATCAGTCAATAACTGCAAAAATTCCACATTCAATTTGAGTGAGAAAATCTCACCTTTGCTTTTATTTTGCCATCCATTCCCATCTTGACTCGATTTCTTGATTTATACCTTATATAAATATATACACAGTTTATCAATATTCGAATTAAATCGAACTTTTAAATTTTCATTTGGTAATTTTAGTTATCCAATGGTTCTGTTTTAAACCAATTTCAATTATTTAATTTGAAACTAAATTTCTTATCTGATAAATTAAATTAGTCAAATTATGTTGTCAAACCAATTTTTCTCTTACCAATTAAATTAGATCGAATAAATAAATTTCCATTTGCTAAATTAAATTAGCTAGTGATTAAATTTAAATCAAAGGATTAAATTTTAACAAATTTCCTTGAAAATATTTTTATAACAAAAATGATTAAATGGGTTTCTTTAAACCAACTAGCACATTTAAAAATGTATATTTATTTCTCCTTTGAAACTATATATATATATATATATATACATACTTATAAAAATAAACTATATTAAAGATCTAATTTCTGTAAATTCCTCAGCATTTAAAAATCTTTATTTTCAACAAATTATACTTATATCAAATATTTTCTGTTTACTGTCAAATGTATTATATTTACATTTTTAACTAAAACTTATTTAAACTTTCAAACATTTCCAAAAATTCCTATATATATATTTATATTATATGTTTACTGTTTATCCATTTAAAATTGAGATCTTAACCCTTACTGTAAAAATACATATTCACTAATAAAATGAGTTACAGATTTTCAAAAATCTATTTTTTTCTTAAATCCATATATACAGATTTTCATTAAACCAATTCAAATTGATAAACGAATTTGAATACCTCATTGGAGAACTCGCGACCATGCTTACGCAGTAATGCCCTGACGCGACGCCATCAAAGACCAGCTCGACCCCACTGCCTCGCTATCGTCCAGCCATCGCCAGCATCCACGCCATCCACGAAGTCACGAATTTGCCGCGCCTACGCGCCTTCGCGAAACCCCCCCCATCGCTCGACCTCCACCTGCTCGCGAACGCCACGCGTGTCTCCAATTCGCGAGCGCCACCACCTCATCGCGCTCGTGCGTTTGCCACTACCCACGGCATCGCGACATCTCGACTTGCCACCAGTCGCGACAACTCTACTGAAATCGCGGTGCCGCCACAACCAACTCCGAGCTTCGCCCTTCCCCCTTCCCGCGGCCTCGTGCTCGCGAGCTTCCCCCACTTCGATTTCTGATCGAATCGATTTTGATTCGAAAAATTTAAGAGAGGAGAGTTCGATTTCACATAGATTAGAACGAGACCGTTCGTTCGAACGAGAGTGAAAGGGTCACCATGATTTTGATTTCGGTTGGTTCGAATAAAATTTAAAAGATGAAGGGGAATTTCATTTTCTTTCGAACTGGGACAAAGGATACGCGGCCATTTTATTCTTCTTTGAATTGATTTTGAACTAAGGAAGGACGAGATATTTGAAATTGAAGACGGCATGGTTATCACGATTTCTTCCCGTGATGCTTGGCTGAAACAAAGGGGCGTGAATAAAGGAACGAACGTGCTGCAGTTGACCAGATTTAAATATTAAATTTAATTTTGAATTTGATTTGATTTCAATGCGTTTGCTCGCCGTACGATTATATATCATCTCCGAAAAATACGAAATTGGAAATCCAACAATAATACAATATTACGGACCCAATGGAACTGGTTTCGTCGAATTCCGAGGCTGCGCCTCGGACGGCTATTTTTAAATATCGATACGAACAATATAAATTCAAACTCATCAAATTTATTTCAAATTCGATTCTGAAGTGTAACGACCCCAAATTTTATAAGTATTTAAATTAATAATTAATTGAGTTTTTGAATTTAAAATTGTTAATTTTTTTCATTCTGAATAAAAATAGTAAAACAAATGGTTTAAAGTGAAATTAATCGATTTATTTATTGCGAGTTTCCCCGATATCCAAGTATATTCTGAATAAATCATTTGAGATTAAAATATTGTAAATAGTGTATATGTGAGTATATGTGTGTATATTGAATGTATATATATATTTAGGTATATACGAGTAAATTTAATATATATATGTAGATATATATATTTCTATTTGAATTTAAAACTTAAATAAATGGTTTAATAATGATTGATAATAAGTATTGAGTTATAAATAGAATTAAAATGAGTAAGATAACAATAAATATTTAAACTAGGAATAGAAAATAAATTTGACCAATTCAAATAGATATACATATAAAAGATGAACTATAAAAAATATAAAGTAACACTTATGTAAATTCTAACAAAACAACATATAGAATAAAATAGGAATAAAAACAAAGTAAAATAAGAAAAACCAAACTCTTTCAATACAAAGTAACAAACAAAATAAAATCAAAGCATAAGTATGTAGGCAGTAACTAGGAAAGTAATATTACCAAAGACAAGTTTGAACAAAAGTACAAAGATGAGTATGGTAATGGAAAACAAAGGCAACATTTTATATTTACAAAATCAGCTGGGTAATAAATGCTACATACCTTCATTTATGCAAGCCATAACAACATCATCTCAGCCGAAGTAATTCATTTTCATCAGCCTGCATAAAGTATGGAATGAAAACATATAAAAACACAAAGTACTTAACAATAAATGCAACATACCCTATGCATTTAATACAAATGTATCAGCCCATAACTGTTGTACAAAATATTACCCTGTCACTCTCTTTTCTATATATTATACTCAACTTCATCCCATTTTCGTTTGATTCAAACCAAACAAGCAACCTGAAAACAAGTATCAGGAGCAAAGCAAAACAAAGAAATCGAAAAAAAAAAACAACAAAGCTGAGAAAAGAAAATAAAATTTTAGTTATCAAGGGAGCAGGCTAAACTCATGTTCCAGGAAATAAAAGTACTCCTCTCTACTTCCCTGTTTATCATCCCAGGCCAAAAAGATTCATTCTCTGTTCTTCAACATTCCAGGCCTCTGCTCTCAAATGACAGGTGAGCAACTCCCTCTTTGAAGTCAAATTTTATTGATTCATTGAAATGTTGGTGAGCAAACTTTCTACTTTGATCCTGAATGGTTGTATGTGATTAACATTTCTTTACTTAAACATACGAAGCTGATTTCATGGTTAAGATCTAAAAATTAAGTATGCTGGTATATATGTATTTTCCTAGCTATATGGATGATGTTCTGTGTATTTGAAAGGACCCTGTTCCTCTCTGCTTTGGGATACAGTGTGAAAAGAATGAACAATAAGTTCAATACTACTTCATCTAGGCATCATTAGACTTAGGGGCTTAAAACAAAACAAATGTTTAAACATAAATCAGGTTTTTAAAATTTGTTGAAAGCATGTTAGTGGAGTAGTTCATCTGGAACTTGGTTTTACAGAGTTTGGGTATCATACGTTAAAAATCGAATGTTGTAAATTGTTAATTTAATTTTATAACCTGAATCATCATAGAAAATTATGATTTTTAAGACTCGAATGGTGATTTTTAGTCGAGTGTGCTTAGAGCAGTTTACAGTTGAACTGAAATGGGTTTTAATCCAATTTCTGGCGATCGGAGATTCATTGGGTGTCGAGCTTTTGATCGAGGGAAGTATGATTTGTGGCGAAGACAGGAAAAATGGTGGCAAGGGTTCCGGTTGGTCGTGGCAATGGCCGTAGGTGGAACTAGGGTTACTTACCCAGTTCTGTTCGATGTAGAAAACGAGTCGATTCCATCATCGACGATGGATAGGAGGGAATCGCGACTGGGGGAAATGAAGAAGGGGATCGTGGTGCAGCTTTGGGCGAGGCGACGCATTGTCTGATGGTCGAGGTCATCGTGGTGAGGCGTTGTTGATGATTGGTTTATTTCCAGTTTTCGATTGAAGGGTTCGTTTGTGATTGGTTGGTGGATACGTGGTTCTGTGAAGTCGAAAGGGATGGTGTGGCGAACGTCGACTTGCTGAGTGCCTCGGCGATGGCCGGAAGGGGATAGTTCATCGGTGCACGTGCACCGGTGCAAATGTGTGCCTGGGCAATTATAGGATTTGGGGTGTTTGAGGAAGATGAGGCCACTCGGGATGGTCTCGAGAAAACTGGTGGTTGAACTCGAAGTCGAACTCGAGTAGAACGATGGAGTACCGGGGCAAAATAACTTAAACAAAATTTAAAACAAAATTTAAAGTGTCTCGGGTTGATCTGGGGAAAAACTCGAAGCAGGAGGCAATTTTTCACGGGGACGACTCGGAGTAGCTTCGGGTTGGCCACGAAAACTACATATTCCAGTTTGATAAATTTTGAAAACTTAAGTTTCAACTATTTTATAAATCTTTCTTTATAAAATGAAGATAGTTTGAAAATGGAAGGTGAAGTAAATGATAGTGAAATGATTTATTGAAAATTTATGAAGTTCAAAGATATTAAGGGAGATTTTTAAATGTTAAGATGAATAATCAATAATTAATTATTTAAAAAGGGGTAATAAATTAAGGGTTAATTAATTTGAAATAAATTAAGTAATTAAGAAATTGATTTAAATGTTTTAATGTGTTAACTTAAAAGTTAAGTTAATTTTATATTGATTTATGATTTAAAATTAACTAAAGATCAATTTATTATAAATTTAAAGCTAATTAATTTATAAGAAAGGATAATTAATTAAATGGTAATAAATTAAAGGTTAATTTATTAATTGAAGACAATCAATTAAATGGTGAAATTTATAATTAAAGATTGATGAATTAAAATTAAAGGTTAATTAATTTATTATTAACGGTTAATTATTAAATGATTAAAGAATAATTAATCAAAATGATCTGTAATTTATTAATGTTAATTAACCAGGATTAGTAATTTTCGTAAGTAATTAAAACTGATTTGGATTACTCAACCAATTAACTGATCTTACGTATAGATGTTTGATATTTTATTACATGTTATGTGATGGATTGATATATCAGTTATGTGATGCGATGCTATGTTATGTTTTGTGCTTAGCTGTGATTTCTGTTTTCTGTGATATATTACTATGTGAATGTGAAAACCTTTTGACCCGTAAACGACATTTGAATTTCGATGCGACAGGGAGTCGGATTTCAGTTGGTTATCCGAAACCCACATCGAATTATAATTGTGAATCTTTGTGACCGATAAATTTATTTTATCTATGAATCTGTGAATGAAGATAAGCGTTATCGATTATACCGCTTATCGATATATCTGTGATGATTGATGCTGCACTATTGTGTGAAACCCCTGGACCACACTTTTACACACACAAATATGGATTTCACGTGGAAATCGGTTAAGTCACAGATAATTTAAATTGGATGTTTTTAAAATTGAAATTTTAATTTCAATTGATTTTGAAATTAGAAATTTGGGGTTTAAAGTTAAAAGCTTTTGAAATGGAATTTCAAAGATAAAAGTTATTTTGAATAACTTAATCGAGTTTTAAAAATGTAAATAATTTGATTTAAATTTGAATCCAAGTTTGAAATTAAATCTATGATTTGGAAACTAGGGATAAAAGATGATATAAATGTGTTTGTATGAATTAAACCATTTTAAAAGTATAAGTTGGGAATTTGAATTTAAACCAAGAACCTTAACTCGTATGAATGAATCAGATTTCCAAATTGAAAACTGTTGTTTTCGAATGATAAAAGCTTTTAGATAAGAAAAGAAATTCCAATTTAGTTAAAGGAATTTCAAGATTGAATTGAAAAATGGATTTTCCAAGTTATGAATGAATTGTTTTGAAAGCTATGAATTAAATCTGTTTATTTTTAACAGATTTAATTTGATGATTTATTTAAACCATTCGAAATGAAATTGTTTTGAAAGCTTTGAGTTAAATCTTTGATTTAAAGATTTAACGAGTTAATTAAACTGGAAGGGAAATTGATTTGGAAAATCTATGAATGAATCTTTGTGAAATTAAGTGAACTTTGTGAATTGAATCTTTTTGTTTAAAAAGATTAAAATGGTAATTTGTTAAACCATTTGAAAAGAAAGTTTGGGTTTAAATTGTGACTTAATTGAAATCCCATTATCCATTTGTTTTTGAATATTGCGCTCACTATTCGGGTTAGCCGGGAAAAGACAATTGTGTCATATAACCCATTCCGAATAGTGATACGTCGTATATGGATAGCATTTGAAGACCGGTGTTGAAGACCGGATATTTTTCGAAAATGAAAGGACAACCTGTCGAATGTCTCTGCACTGAGTCGCGCCGGTATAGAGATTTATATCACTCTTTTGTGACGGGAAGTCCGGACGTGATTGAAAGTTATCCAGAATTGCAAGGGCTTCGTGAGAAGTGCCTTCGGTTCTGTTTGAACCCAGAACAAACTTGTATGGATACGTGTCTGACATTACACTTTGAGATATAAAGCCGATTTCTTTCAAATACATATCTGTTGGTGGCGGAGAATTTATTCTCTTAGCTTAACACCCTTCTCTGAGACGTATGAGCTCAGAGGTTATGTAGTTGAAATTTATCAGCGATATATCCCAATTTGGTAATGTGGCATGCTGAGTGTTGCTGTGTGATGATCAGTGTTTGATCATTTGCGATATGATCATTTGTTTGATCTTATATCTTTGTGATCATAGGTTGATCATTTGTTTGACCCGAAGCATGGCTTTGTAGAAAGCGTAGCTTTGTGGACGAGACTTCGTCGAACCTCACACCCCGGAAATGGTCAAAACAGGAAGGATGCGGCAAGGTTCTAGGGAGTAGCGCCCCTTAGTGTATGTCATTCCTTCTGGATAAAGGTGGTATCATGGTATGGAGCCCAGATACTTAACCTCTGTGGTTGCTGCAAATTTATTACTTTGTGGTTTGTTGGAAATCGGGGATCCTCGGGAAGATCGGTGACGATCGGGGGATGACATACGCGTGTCAGTAGTTACCTATTTTTGCAAAGGTAACCCGGCCTTGTGTTGGCAGAGATCCGGTTAGGTTCTCGGGTCGTCTATTCCAGGGACGTACCCATCGTGGCATAGGAAGTTCCTTAGCCTGACCATTTGTTGGAAATCCAAAGAAACAATACGAGACTTGTACGGTATTAGTTGTAGAACCTGCCATTCACTTATGGTGGCGCCCCACTGTTTGGATGGTAGCTATAGTAGGCATACGATACTGGTCGTATGTTGGCTAAGATTAATATTATACTTTCGAAATGTTTTCTACACTATGCACAAATAATAATATCAAAAATGATTTGATTTTGCGTAGTAAGCATCTTTGACTATTATAAGAAGAAATCTCCTCCAATTCTGCGTTTGCATTGTGTGTGTGGTGGGAGGTCTTATGGTAGTTTCATTTTCCAAAAGCATTGCGGTTTTCAATGTTTAAATTCTTTTGTGTTGTTTAAAGATAAACTGTTTTTGTTGCTCACACCAGTCCCATGACTGATCCGGAATTTATTGTTCATTTCCTAAACTCTGGGTGCTCATAATTTTCCACACGAGCAGTCTAGAGTTGGGTTTTTCAGATATTCAGGTTTAGTAGATTATCTGGAGCTAGTTCAGTTCTTGGAGTTCATGGACTGACGTTGCTTATCTTGGAGCATTCTATTGGAGACATTCTATTCCGCTGCTGTTGTTATCTTTTCTTTTCCGCTGCTATTTGTTGTATCGTATCTCTGATGTATATTGATATTCATTGTATCACTCTGTTGTATCAGATATTGTATATCAATGTATTATTCATTTATTCCGCTGTGTTATTTACTTAACTGTGTTATAAGCTCCCGAGAACCAGATTCGGCATTTGAATCTACGGCATTTTGAGTACAAGGGAAGTACGGGTGCCGATTTTCGAAGGTCGATTTTTGGGTCTTGACAAGTGGTATCAGAGCTAAGGTTGAACTTTAGCTCAGGAGTGTAACACATTAAGTAGCTCGTTAGAGATAGAGTGAAGTAAACTCTAGAATGAGTAATCCTTAAGATATCCGTCTGAACGTCTCAGTAAATTCTCTTGCTATCCACTGATAGTGAGTATGAGTACAAGAAGAGGACGAGATAGGGGACGAGGGAATACGACTATAAATGGTCAATACCCTGCAACAGTGGAAACAATCTTTCTCCATCAATATTCTTTGATTCGTTTCCAAATTCTTTTGATTGCTTCGTATCAGCTACAAGAAGAAGTTTCGGTGTGATGATGGCTCTACGAACCGTTGTAGGAGATTCTTATTTCGTCTCTTCATCGACTTCTTATCAGCTTTTGGATTTAAAACTTAATGAATTTGAAATTTGAATTTTAAATTGAATTAAAATTATTAATAGAATATAAGGCTAAATTGAATTGAATCAATTAAAACGATATCGTTTAAAACCGAATTTGAAATTCTATTGTAATTTCTTTTGAATACCGAAGTCCGAAGAGGGACAAATTGGTATGTATTCTGAGATATTCCGACTTGAGTTTGGAATTCATATCGTAAGTTTGAGGAGTTATAGGAGATCGAATCTGTCTATCTCTGTCTTTGTTTCGTGCCTGCGAATTTCGAGGATGAAATTCTTTTAAGGGGGGAAATTTGTAACGACCCCAAATTTTATAAGTATTTAAATTAATAATTAATTGAGTTTTTGAATTTAAAATTGTTAATTTATTTCATTCTGAATAAAAATAGTAAAACAAATGGTTTAAAGTGAAATTAATCGATTTATTTATTGCGAGTTTCCCCGATATCCAAGTATATTCTGAATAAATCATTTGAGATTAAAATATTGTAAATAGTGTATATGTGAGTATATGTGTGTATATTGAATGTATATATATATTTAGGTATATACGAGTAAATTTAATATATATATATGTAGATATATATATATTTCTATTTGAATTTAAAACTTAAATAAATGGTTTAATAATGATTGATAATAAGTATTGAGTTATAAATAGAATTAAAATGAGTAAGATAACAATAAATATTTAAACTAGGAATAGAAAATAAATTTGACCAATTCAAATAGATATACATATAAAAGATGAACTATAAAAAATATAAAGTAACACTTATGTAAATTCTAACAAAACAACATATAGAATAAAATAGGAATAAAAACAAAGTAAAATAAGAAAAACCAAACTCTTTCAATACAAAGTAACAAACAAAATAAAATCAAAGCATAAGTATGTAGGCAGTAACTAGGAAAGTAATATTACCAAAGACAAGTTTGAACAAAAGTACAAAGATGAGTATGGTAATGGAAAACAAAGGCAACATTTTATATTTACAAAATCAGCTGGGTAATAAATGCTACATACCTTCATTTATGCAAGCCATAACAACATCATCTCAGCCGAAGTAATTCATTTTCATCAGCCTGCATAAAGTATGGAATGAAAACATATAAAAACACAAAGTACTTAACAATAAATGCAACATACCCTATGCATTTAATACAAATGTCTCAGCCCATAACTGTTGTACAAAATATTACCCTGTCACTCTCTTTTCTATATATTATACTCAACTTCATCCCATTTTCGTTTGATTCAAACCAAACAAGCAACCTGAAAACAAGTATCAGGAGCAAAGCAAAACAAAGAAATCGAAAAAAAAAAACAACAAAGCTGAGAAAAGAAAAGAAAATTTTAGTTATCAAGGGAGCAGGCTAAACTCATGTTCCAGGAAATAAAAGTACTCCTCTCTACTTCCCTGTTTATCATCCCAGGCCAAAAAGATTCATTCTCTGTTCTTCAACATTCCAGGCCTCTGCTCTCAAATGACAGGTGAGCAACTCCCTCTTTGAAGTCAAATTTTATTGATTCATTGAAATGTTGGTGAGCAAACTTTCTACTTTGATCCTGAATGGTTGTATGTGATTAACATTTCTTTACTTAAACATACGAAGCTGATTTCATGGTTAAGATCTAAAAATTAAGTATGCTGGTATATATGTATTTTCCTAGCTATATGGATGATGTTCTGTGTATTTGAAAGGACCCTGTTCCTCTCTGCTTTGGGATACAGTGTGAAAAGAATGAACAATAAGTTCAATACTACTTCATCTAGGCATCATTAGACTTAGGGGCTTAAAACAAAACAAATGTTTAAACATAAATCAGGTTTTTAAAATTTGTTGAAAGCATGTTAGTGGAGTAGTTCATCTGGAACTTGGTTTTACAGAGTTTGGGTATCATACGTTAAAAATCGAATGTTGTAAATTGTTAATTTAATTTTATAACCTGAATCATCATAGAAAATTATGATTTTTAAGACTCGAATGGTGATTTTTAGTCGAGTGTGCTTAGAGCAGTTTACAGTTGAACTGAAATGGGTTTTAATCCAATTTCTGGCGATCGGAGATTCATTGGGTGTCGAGCTTTTGATCGAGGGAAGTATGATTTGTGGCGAAGACAGGAAAAATGGTGGCAAGGATTCCGGTTGGTCGTGGCAATGGCCGTAGGTGGAACTAGGGTTACTTACCCAGTTCTGTTCGATGTAGAAAACGAGTCGATTCCATCATCGACGATGGATAGGAGGGAATCGCGACTGGGGGAAATGAAGAAGGGGATCGTGGTGCAGCTCTGGGCGAGGCGACGCATTGTCTGATGGTCGAGGTCATCGTGGTGAGGCGTTGTTGATGATTGGTTTATTTCCAGTTTTCGATTGAAGGGTTCGTTTGTGATTGGTTGGTGGATACGTGGTTCTGTGAAGTCGAAAGGGATGGTGTGGCGAACGTCGACTTGCTGAGTGCCTCGGCGATGGCCGGAAGGGGATAGTTCATCGGTGCACGTGCACCGGTGCAAATGTGTGCCTGGGCAATTATAGGATTTGGGGTGTTTGAGGAAGATGAGGCCACTCGGGATGGTCTCGAGAAAACTGGTGGTTGAACTCGAAGTCGAACTCGAGTAGAACGATGGAGTACCGGGGCAAAATAACTTAAACAAAATTTAAAACAAAATTTAAAGTGTCTCGGGTTGATCTGGGGAAAAACTCGAAGCAGGAGGCAATTTTTCACGGGGACGACTCGGAGTAGCTTCGGGTTGGCCACGAAAACTACATATTCCAGTTTGATAAATTTTGAAAACTTAAGTTTCAACTATTTTATAAATCTTTCTTTATAAAATGAAGATAGTTTGAAAATGGAAGGTGAAGTAAATGATAGTGAAATGATTTATTGAAAATTTATGAAGTTCAAAGATATTAAGGGAGATTTTTAAATGTTAAGATGAATAATCAATAATTAATTATTTAAAAAGGGGTAATAAATTAAGGGTTAATTAATTTGAAATAAATTAAGTAATTAAGAAATTGATTTACATGTTTTAATGTGTTAACTTAAAAGTTAAGTTAATTTTATATTGATTTATGATTTAAAATTAACTAAAGATCAATTTATTATAAATTTAAAGCTAATTAATTTATAAGAAAGGATAATTAATTAAATGGTAATAAATTAAAGGTTAATTTATTAATTGAAGACAATCAATTAAATGGTGAAATTTATAATTAAAGATTGATGAATTAAAATTAAAGGTTAATTAATTTATTATTAACGGTTAATTATTAAATGATTAAAGAATAATTAATCAAAATGATCTGTAATTTATTAATGTTAATTAACCAGGATTAGTAATTTTCGTAAGTAATTAAAACTGATTTGGATTACTCAACCAATTAACTGATCTTACGTATAGATGTTTGATATTTTATTACATGTTATGTGATGGATTGATATATCAGTTATGTGATGCGATGCTATGTTATGTTTTGTGCTTAGCTGTGATTTCTGTTTTCTGTGATATATTACTATGTGAATGTGAAAACCTTTTGTGTTGTTTAAAGATAAACTGTTTTTGTTGCTCACACCAGTCCCATGACTGATCCGGAGTTTATTGTTCATTTCCTAAACTCTGGGTGCTCATAATTTTCCACACGAGCAGTCTAGAGTTGGGTTTTTCAGATATTCAGGTTTAGTAGATTATCTGGAGCTAGTTCAGTTCTTGGAGTTCATGGACTGACGTTGCTTATCTTGGAGCATTCTATTGGAGACATTCTATTCCGCTGCTGTTCTTATCTTTTCTTTTCCGCTGCTATTTGTTGTATCGTATCTCTGATGTATATTGATATTCATTGTATCACTCTGTTGTATCAGATATTGTATATCAATGTATTATTCATTTATTCCGCTGTGTTATTTACTTAACTGTGTTATAAGCTCCCGAGAACCAGATTCGGCATTTGAATCTACGGCATTTTGAGTACAAGGGAAGTACGGGTGCCGATTTTCGAAGGTCGATTTTTGGGTCTTGACATGAAGTTTTAATTATCTTCAGTGTTATCAATACGAATTTTAAAAGCGTTTGAAATATTTTTCTTTAGCTTTAAATTGAAGATTCAAATTTTTATTCAACTTCAATCGATTAAATTTTATACTTTAATCGTCAAATTCAAATGTATATCGGGGATTCAAATTAAATCATCGTTCAAATATTTAAAATTAATTAAATATTCTCAATTTAATTTGTTCAAAATTCTGGGTCGTTACAGACTTCCCTCCTTAAAAGAATTTCGTCCTCGAAATTACAAGTTAGAAAGAAAGGTCTTTAACTCGTCTACTATTTTTCACAATCCAAATAGTTTTATCAAATTTTCAAAACAAATCTTCCTACTAAAGATTCGTTATCATCCCAACTAAATTTCCAACTTCAATTATAAGTTTCAAAACAACATTGTTTACTTCAAAGTTCAAATTTAAATTCAAATTCAAATTTTAAACTTTCAAAATTTTCTCAAAATTTTCTAACACTCGAAATTTTCGAAAAATTTCGCCAGCGTCTCCTTTGCGCGGCTAATACGGCACTACTACAAAACGTCCCTACGGACTCTCAGATTTCAAAAAGAAAAAGAAAAAGCCAAGCGGCTAGACAAGAAATCATCAAAAACTCATATTATAATTCAAATACATACCTTTTGTCGAGCAATTCAATTTTATCTTTGAAATTCAAAATCCCAACTCATTTACACCTGTATATCCTACTAGCCATAATATCTTGTTATACATTCAAACCATTTTGCAAATCCTATTACAAAATTTTCAATATATGCTTGTTATATCATTTTTACTTCACTATTGAAGTTACACCTATTCATTTTCCTTAAATTTTACATTTCAAATTCACTTGAATTCAATTTTATCTTCTATTCTGAATATTGAATTTTTATCGATTATCTTTCATTTACTAATTCATATCACTCTATATATTAGTTTCATTCACTAATTCTTTCATTTCAAATTCGAATCTGATTTCCAAATCAAATTTCAAATTTATTTCATTTGAATTCAATCTCATCTTTTATCTTTAGTTGATAACTATACTATTCTAAATTAGTTTTATTTACTAATTCATTCGCCTTCAATTTGAATTTCATCCCAATCAGATTTCAAATATTCTATAAGTTATCAATTTATTTACATCTTGATTTATACAATCATTTATACATTCACATTCACAATTCCATTTCATTAAGGAATTTTATTTTCAATTATCTTCTTGGAATTCTATTTTCATTTGTAAATCATATTTACAATTCATATTCATAATTTTTATTCATATATGAATTTATTTCCTTATACTTTCAATTCACATTTATAGATTTCATTTGTTAATGAACTTTAATTCCAATCACATTTACATATTTTACATTAACAATTTCTATTTGTATAAGTTATCAATTCAATAATATTCCATAAATATTCTTATAAAGTATTCCAGAGTCTTTTCAACCTTTCAAAACCATTTTGAAAACAATTCAAATTTATCTTTTGAATTTTCAAAACAAAACTCAATTTTCCAAACAACTTTCATTTAAAACAATTTGGCAGCAATTTCTCTTTTGGAAACCCGAAAATGAACACCAATGATGCCGCGGTCATCATCGAAGCTATTTTCCAGCGACCGAAAAGAGTTTAGAGCTTTTATCCCTTCAAAACACTTTTCCAAAATCCTTTGAATTTCATTTTCAACCCAAAAAGAAATTAAACTTTCCAACTCTCCAAAATTTTCAAATCCTTTCAAAACATTTCCAAAACTTCTCTGGAATTCCGTTTCAAATTATAAATCACATTTACAATTCACATTCTTAAATTTCATTTGTACGTGGATTTATTTCTTAACTTTGGAGTTATGATTTCAATTTCTTATTCAATTCCGGTGATGATAATTCACTATTATTACTTCCTAACATCCAAACATCCATATACTATGATAATTCATAGAAAACCATTTCCTTTCTATACAAAAATAGGTTTGGGTAAAATTATTCCATTTACCCTATTTTAAAACAATACTGTGTCAGTTTATCTTGTTAAGAGTTTAGAAACCCCTATCGATTACAGTTAGCTAGACTGCACCGACCAGAATCCATAAACAATCAACCGATAAGTCAACACAATACAAAACAATTTCATATTCACTAACAAATACGCGCTCATATCTATTATTACACTCAACTCATTCTAGAGTACTACTGACTCTATCTCTAATGAGTACACCCAACAGAGCAGGGTTTTCGCTTAACCATATGCTCTGATACCACTTTGTCACATACCGGAATTTTCGACTTTCGAAAATTCGACATCGATACTCACTTTATCGACTACCGAGAAATCGAGTGCCGGAAACTCCAATAGTGAGGGTTTTAGAAAGAAGAAATAGGTAGAAGAAGAAGAAAAGAAGAAAAGAGAAAGAAGAAACAACAGAGAACAAGAGCAGAACAGAAAAACAATATCAGAATCTCACATTCGCAGCGGAACAATATATAATAGATAAACACTAGTTTTTTAAAACAAAGAACTATATCTTCTTATACATACATCAATCATCAGAGTCAATATACAACAATGGACAGTTATATAACTTGTCCTCATACAGAATACACAGCGGAATAAATACTATCAGATACAATATACTACGTCTCGTCATCCAGCTTATCTCTAAAGCTCCAGAATGTCCTGATAACATAACTCTAGGCTGCCCGTGTGGAAATTGGTGGGCACTCAGAGTTTAGAAGGGAACAATAAACTCCGAGTCAGTCATGGTGACTGGTGTGAGATCGTAAAACAGTTTATCTTTAAAATAACAACAGGAAAACTTTAATGTCAATTCGCAATGCTTTTGGAAAATGAAACTACCATAAGACCTCCCACCACACACACAATGCAAACGCAGACTTGGAGGAGATTTCTTCTTATGATAGTCAAAGATGCTTACTACGCAAAATCAAATCATTTTTGATATTATTACTAGTGCATAGTGGAAAACATTTCGAAAGTATAATATAAATCTTAGCCAGCATAGGTACCATTATATTATGCCTGCTATAGCTGCCTCCTGAGGAGACAGGTTATACAATTGAAATCGTAAAGGCTCGTATTGTTTCTTTGGATTTCCAACAAATGGTCAGACCAAGGAACTTCCTTTTCCATGATGGGTACGTCCCTGGAATAGACGACCCGAGAACCTAACCGGATCTCTGCCAACACAAGGCCGGGTTACCTCTGCAAAAATAGGTAACTACTGACACGCGTATGCCATCCCCCGATCGTCACCGATCTTCCCGAGGATCCCCGATTTCCAACAAACCACAAAGTAATAAATTTGCACCAACCATAGAGGTTAAGTATCTGGGCTCCATACCATGATACCACCTTTATCCAGAAGGAATGACATACACTAAGGGGCGCTACTCCCTAGAACCTTGCCGCATCCTTCCTGTTTCGACCATTTCCGGGGTGTGAGGCTCGACGAAGTCTCGTCCACAAAGCTACGCTTTCTCAAAAAGCCCTGCTTCGGGTCAAACAAAATGATCAACCTATGATCACAAAGATATAAGATCAAACAAATGATCATATCGCAAATGATCAAACACTGATCATTTCACAGCAACACTCAGTATGCCACGTTACCAAATTGGGATATATCGCTGATAAATTTCAACTACATAACCTCTGAGCTCGTACGTCTCAGAGAAGGGTGTTAAGCTAAGAGAATAAATTCTCCGCCACCAACAGAAATGTATTTGAAAGAAATCAGCTTTATATCTCAAATTGTAACGTCAGACACACAATCCATACAAGTCTGTTCCGGGATCGAACAGAATCGAAGGCACTTCTCACGAAGCCCTTGCATATCCGGATAATTTCTAATCACGTCAGGACTTCCCGTCACTAAGGGTGATAAAACCTCTAAACCGGAGATCAGCCGATGTAGAGTAACTCGAGGGTAATCCTTCCGTTTTCAAAAATATCCGGTCTTCAATACCGGTCTTCAAATGCGATTCATAACGACGTATCACATATTCGGAATGGGTTATACGACCCCATGGTCCTTTCCCGGCTAACCCGAATAGTGAGCGTTTATTTAAAAATAAGTATGGCATTCAAATTCATCCAATGCACAACAAATACCATTCAAGGTAATTATTGATAGTCGGTTATTTAACTATCAATAAAGATGCGCAACATCATCAGATTCCAAATAATTTTCCAAATTATTTATCTTACAAAATATCTTTACTAGATATAGAATTTCCACACTTCAAAATAAATCGATATTTATTTTTAAACGAATTCCCTTTTCTTTTATAAATTCCCTAGTGAATTTATATTTTCAAATATCTACTGATATGCGATTTTCAATTGATTTCAAAATTCATTTTCAATTTATCTCTGCAAAGATAAATTCTCAAAACGTTTCATTATATTTTGAAAATGCATTTCCATACTTATTTAATAATAAGTATTTCACAAATTTATTTATTTTCAACATTTGAAAATATTCGATATACTTAAATCAAATTAAGTATATATTCATTCTTTTTTTAGGAAAACATTCTTTTAACACCTTTATTTGAGTCAAAACGAATGTTGCGTAAAACATCGTTACGACGACCCAAAATCGCTAGTATAGGGATTCAAAAATTTAGATAGATAGGTAAATCCCAATACTATATAAAACATTTCCTTTCGGAAACCATTTACCATAACAACAGTGTTATAGTCCACCATTTCCTTATTTTTCGAAAACGTCTATTTCAACAATAAATGTTGAAATCTATGATTTCGATAGTTCACACGTTTTAAAACATCTTTTAAAACAATTAACTTCATTTATAATATCGCTTTCCCAAAACCCTATCCATTTTACTTAAAAATATATTCACTGTCCAAAATCGTGAATATACTTCACTAACCACATTTCAGTCTTTTCTACACATTTTATTTCAATAAAAATTCGCTATTTAAAATCGCGAATATATCTTCTTTAATGTCCTTCTATATTTAATTTATCAAATCCAATTGATTTCGAATTTATAAAACAACGTTTATAAATTCTATTTTCTATTCTATAACAACTTCGATTTTTTAAATTTCCTTTAATGACCCATTCAATTTTATAACTCAACGTATACATCAAAAATCCATATTATAAGTTAAATACTTATAATTTATTTATTTTAAAAGAAATCGTTCTTTTAAACTTTACAAACTGTAAATAAACCCATTTTAACATCATTTCCATTTTTAAATCCACATTCCCAAATATTCACTTTTAACCCCAAAATCAAATCCCAAATTGATTTCTAATTTTACTTCAATACCAAATCAATTTCAATATTCATTTCTAAATTAATTTCCCATCCCAAATCATTTTATATTGATTTTTTCTAAACTTGTTTCAATTTGCCAATTAAATTTATAATTGGACTTCCAACTTATTTCATTTTAAACAAATTCCTCTTAAAGAAAATAAATCTCTTTGTCTTTTTCCAACTATTTAGAAATCCAAATTTTAATTAAATTCTTCAATTTAAAATCACTATTATACGAAATTCATTTATTTAACATTTTCACTTGATTCTGGAATTAATTCGATAAGAATATAAAAATTAACTTTTTTATACTTTAAAATTCCTTTCTTCGAATTTATTCAATTTCTAAAAATTTATTTACTTAAAAATTTCTATTTTGATTTCAAAAATTCAATTTCATTTATTTTTGGAATCCAATGATATCAAACATCCATTCAGCTAAATTTTAGCTTTCAAACAATTTCCAGACATCAATATGATTTATAACATCAATAATCATTCACAGATTAACACATCACAGTAGAAATAAATTCAATCAATGTGAGGGGTCCAGTTGGATCCCTCCAACCTGTTTCCCTGCATCCAAAGATGTTAGCACAATACCAATTCCGCTCCAGTACGGAATTATCGCGGTATATGGGTTTTATAAAAATCCGCTTACTAACGACGCAATAGGGTCTCATCCGCTATACGAGGCGGGAAATCATCAATCCAATATATACATATACCAATATGTATATATTGCTATATATATAGATATATCCTATTATATCTAATATCACATCCACATAGCAATCAGTCAATAACTGCAAAAATTCCACATTCAATTTGAGTGAGAAAATCTCACCTTTGCTTTTATTTTGCCATCCATTCCCATCTTGACTCGATTTCTTGATTTATACCTTATATAAATATATACACAGTTTATCAATATTCGAATTAAATCGAACTTTTAAATTTTCATTTGGTAATTTTAGTTATCCAATGGTTCTGTTTTAAACCAATTTCAATTATTTAATTTGAAACTAAATTTCTTATCTGATAAATTAAATTAGTCAAATTATGTTGTCAAACCAATTTTTCTCTTACCAATTAAATTAGATCGAATAAATAAATTTCCATTTGCTAAATTAAATTAGCTAGTGATTAAATTTAAATCAAAGGATTAAATTTTAACAAATTTCCTTGAAAATATTTTTATAACAAAAATGATTAAATGGGTTTCTTTAAACCAACTAGCACATTTAAAAATGTATATTTATTTCTCCTTTGAAACTATATATATATATACATACTTATAAAAATAAACTATATTAAAGATCTAATTTCTGTAAATTCCTCAGCATTTAAAAATCTTTATTTTCAACAAATTATACTTATATCAAATATTTTCTGTTTACTGTCAAATGTATTATATTTACATTTTTAACTAAAACTTATTTAAACTTTCAAACATTTCCAAAAATTCCTATATATATATATTTATATTATATGTTTACTGTTTATCCATTTAAAATTGAGATCTTAACCCTTACTGTAAAAATACATATTCACTAATAAAATGAGTTACAGATTTTCAAAAATCTATTTTTTTCTTAAATCCATATATACAGATTTTCATTAAACCAATTCAAATTGATAAACGAATTTGAATACCTCATTGGAGAACTCGCGACCATGCTTACGCAGTAATGCCCTGACGCGACGCCATCAAAGACCAGCTCGACCCCACTGCCTCGCTATCGTCCAGCCATCGCCAGCATCCACGCCATCCACGAAGTCACGAATTTGTCGTGCCTACGCGCCTTCGCGAAACCCCCCCATCGCTCGACCTCAACCTGCTCGCGAACGCCACGCGTGTCTCCAATTCGCGAGCGCCACCACCTCATCGCGCTCGTGCGCTTGCCACTACCCACGGCATCGCGACATCTCGACTTGCCACCAGTCGCGACAACTCTACTGAAATCGCGGTGCCGCCACAACCAACTCCGAGCTTCGCCCTTCCCCCTTCCCGCGGCCTCGTGCTCGCGAGCTTCCCCCACTTCGATTTCTGATCGAATCGATTTTGATTCGAAAAATTTAAGAGAGGAGAGTTCGATTTCACATAGATTAGAACGAGACCTGTAACATCCCGAAAATTTTCGACTTTCGAAAATTCAACATCGATACTCACTTTATCGACTGCTGAGCCATCGAATGCCGGAAACCCGGAAAGTTATGGTTTTAAGAAAAAAAAAAGAAAAAAAGTAGAAGAAGAAGATAGAAAAAAAAAGAAAGAAGAACAACAACAGAACAAGAGCAGAAACAGAAACAGAACACAATATCAGAATCTCACATATCGCAGCGGAACAATATATAATAGATAAATGAATAATCTTTAAACAAAGAACTATATCATTTTATACATACATCAATCAGAGTCAATATACAACTCAATACAATACATCACATCAATGGACAGTTATATAACTTGTCCTCATACAGAATACACAGCGGAATAAATACTATCACATACAAATACTACGTCTCGTCATCCAGCTTATCTCCAAGCTCCAGAATATCCAGAATATCCTGATAATATAACTCTAGGCTGCCCGTGTGGAAATTGGTGGGCACCCAGAGTTTAGAAGGGAACAATAAACTCCGAGTCAGTCATGGTGACTGGTGTGAGATCGTAAAACAGTTATTCTTTATAACAACAAAATAATTTTTAAAGTCAATTCGCAATGCTTTTGGAAAATGAAACTACCATAAGACCTCCCGCCACACACACAATGCAAACGCAGACTTGGAGGAGATTTCTTCTTATGATAGTCAAAGATGCTTACTACGCAAAAATCAAATTCTTTTTGATATTATTATTAGTGCATAGTGTAGAAAACATTTCGAAAGTAGAATATAAATCTTAGCCAGCATAGGTACCATTATAGTATGCTTGCTATAGCTGCCATATTAGATGGCAGGTTCTACAACTAAAACCGTACAAGTCACGTATTGTTTCTTTGGATTTCCAACAAATGGTCAGGCTAAGGAACTTCCTATCCACGATGGGTACGTCCCTGGAATAGACGACCCGAGAACCTAACCGGATCTCTGCCAACACAAGGCCGGGTTACCTCTGCAAAAATAGGTAACTACTGACACGCGTATGCCATCCCCCGATCGTCACCGATCTTCCCGAGGATCCCCGATTTCCAACAAACCACAAAGTAATAATAACTGTGCAGCAACCACAGAGGTTAAGTATCTGGGCTCCATACCATGATACCACCTTTATCCAGAAGGAATGACATACACTAAGGGGCGCTACTCCCTAGAACCTTGCCGCATTCGTCCTGTTTCGACCATTTCCGGGGTGTGAGGCTCGACGAAGTCTCGTCCACAAAGCTACGCTTTCTCAAAAAAGCCCTGCTTCGGGTCAAACAAAAATGATCAACCTATGATCACAAAGATATAAGATCAAACAAATGATCATATCGCAAATGATCAAACACTGATCATTTCACAGCAACACTCAGTATGCCACGTTACCAAATTGGGATATATCGCTGATAAATTTCAACTACATAACCTCTGAGCTCGTACGTCTCAGAGAAGGGTGTTAAGCTAAGAGAATAAATTCTCCGCCACCAACAGAAATGTATTTGAAAGAAATCAGCTTTATATCTCAAATTGTAACGTCAGACACACAATCCATACAAGTCTGTTCCGGGATCGAACAGAACCGAAGGCACTTCTCACGAAGCCCTTGCATTTCCGGATAAATTTCTAATCACGTCAGGACTTCCCGTCACTAAGGGTGATAAAACCTCTAAATCGAAGATCAGTCGATGTAGAGTAACTCGACGGTAATCCTTCCGTTTTCAAAAATATCCGGTCTTCAACACCGGTCTTCGAATGCAATTCATAACGACGTATCACATATTCGGAATGGGTTATACGACCCCATGGTCCTTTCCCGGCTAACCCGAATAGTGAGCGATTATTCAAAAATAAGTGTGGCATTCAAATTCATCCAATTCACAACAAATACCTATCTAAAGGTAATTATTGATAGTCGGTTATTTAACTATCAATAAAGATGCGCGACATCATCAGATTCCAAATAATTTCCCAAATTATTTCATCTTCAAAAATATCTTTTACTAGATATGAAACTTCCACACTTTAACCATTTGAAAACAAATTTCAAATATTCACATTTCATTTTATCTTTGAAGATAAAATCTCAAAACAGTTTATTTCATATTGGAAAAGCATTTCCATACTTATTTAATAATAAGTATTTCACAAATCATTTATTTTCTACATTTGAAAATATTCAATATACTTAAATCAATATTAAGTATAATTTTCAATCTTTAAGGAAATCATTCTCTATAACAACATCAATTTGAGTCAAAACGAATGTTGCGTAAAACATCGTTACGACGACTCAAAATCACTAGTATAGGGATTCGAATTTAGATAGATATATAAATCCCAATACTACATTAAAACATTTCCTTTCGGAAATCATTTACTATAACAACAGTGTTATAGTCCATCATTTCCTTATTTCTCGAAAACGTCTATTTCAACAAGAACTGCGGAAATCTCTGCTTTCGATTTATAATACATTTTAAAACATCTTTAAAATGTTTAACTTCATTTTTCAATATCACTTTCCCAAAACAGTATCCATTTTACTTAACAATATATTCACTGTCCAAAATCGTGAATATACTTCACTAACCACATTTCAATATTTTCTACCCATTTTTATTTCAATAATTATCCACTATCCAAAATCGCGGATATATCTCCTTTATTAAACTTCTATGTTTAACCTATCAATTTCAATTGGTTTTGAATTTATAAAACAATGTTTATAAATTTCACCTTTTATATTTTATAACAACTTCGATTTGTACATCTCCTTTATTAACAAATTCGATCAATATTTCTTTTGTAGGCAAAAATCCAATTTATAAGTTAATTCCTTATAAATCTTCTATTCTACAATTTCATTCATTTTAACTTCACAATTTATACGTCTATAAATTTCATATCTTCACAATCTTAAAATTCTATAAGATTCATATCTTCACTTATAAAAACTCGTTTTAAAATTCCAAAAATTTCAATTGATAAATATATGAATTTTTCTGTACATCTTTTATGATACTTTAAAAATCTCAATTTAACCTATTTTACAATTAAATCAACTTTCTTTTCAAAAATCACACTTTGGTTATATTTCACCAAAAATCTTAACTTTTATAACTTTAAAATTCTAGACGTTTATTTTTCTGAAATAAATCAATTCAAAAATTCGATAAACGTCTACTTTTCAAAAATCACTTTAAAATCTTTTTAAAATAAAAGTCGTTATTTTTACATTTCAAAACTGAATCCGATGATGTCACAACACCAATCAGTCCATCACAACAGTCAATATCATATATCAATATGATAACAGAATATATCACAATATCTGTAAATAAATAACTACTGGTGAGGAATCCAGTTGGATCCCTCCAACCTGTTTCCCTGCATCCAAAAACGTCAGCACAATACCAATTCCGCTCCAGTACGGAATTATCGCGGTATATAGGTTTTTATAAATCCGCTTACTAACGGCGCAATAGGGTCTCATCCGCTATACGAGGCGGGAAATCAACAATCCAGTATATACATATGCCAATATGTATATACTGCTATATATATAGATATATCCTATCATATCTAATATCACAATCAACATAGCAATCAGTCAATCAATAAATAACTGAAAATTCCACTTCATTTTTGAGTGAGAAAAATCTCACCGTGATTTCAATTCTGTTCCAGCGTTTATTTCGGATAAAACTAAACAGACGTTTAATTTTACCCAAAATTTTCATTGACTCCAATCGACTCCAAATCAGTTGCACTGCGTAGAGCTTGTCGAGACGATTCCAACGCACTTGGTTTCGTATTTTTCTGATAACGTATGACAAAGATATCAATTTTTAAAGTTTACACCTTTATAATTACAAAACAATTAACTTTTATTTTTATTTTTAATCTCACTGAATCTGGGCCGTGAATTTCGAAATTAGCAAATCGAAGCCCTTGATGCTTTCTTCCCTCTCGCGATGAAGACCCAGGTTCGTTCGTTCGAACCCACTGCCGCCCCCAAGCCCTAATCACGCAACCTCCTACGAGCCACCAGACCCCATCTTATCACCACCGCTACGTGCGCCTCGCCCCTAGCTACCACCGGCTCCAACGCCATGAAGCTCGGTTGTGTCTTGCCTTCGAAAAACGCGAAAAACTGCCGCATCTTTGAACTGAGATTGTCGCCGATCCACCACGTGAAACTCCATCTCCACCGTTGGTTGTAAAGCTCTTGACGAGATCTACGTTTTATTAGTTGAAGATTTCTCGAAACAATCAATGGATTTGGAGATTTTAAAAGGAGAAGACCAACGTTTTCTGGCCGTTCGAATAGAGGGTGGCGGCTCTGAATGAAAACCCTAGGCTCGCAAGTTGTTTGCAAAGTGAAGATAGAGGGGGTCTTTTATAGAAGATTTTCCAAATTACTATTCATCCGGATTTTTCGAACTCGAAATCGAGCGTGCCGGCTGACGTTCGTAAGGTTTACCCCGCGTTCCGAACACAATGGAACGTGTTTCGGAAGCTAATTCGGACATCTGTGCGAGATACGGAGCAAAACGATCGATTTAAAATTAAACCGATTTAAATAGATTTCGAGGCGTTTTGGCTTGCCCCGGACAAACGGCACATCCAAAAATTACGAAATTTGAAATCTTACAATAATACCACATTACGGATCCGATGAAACTGGTTTCGTCGAAATCCGAGACCGTTTGAAAAATGACTATTTTAACTCGCCGAATTAAAATTAAAACGATATCGATGCGTTTCGAGTTGCCACAGTCAAACGACAACTCCGATGGATACGAAAATTGAAATCCGATAATAACTAACTATTATGGATCCAATGGAACTGGTCTCGTTCAATTCTGAGACTGTTCGAAAATTGGCTATCTTTACAGTCGATAATTAAATATTAAAATATTCGATTTTCACAGATTAACTCCAAATTCAATTCTGAAAGTTCTATAACCTTTCTATAACTCCAGTATGATAAAATAAAATTTTCCAAATCATTTTCAAACATATTTAAATCCAGATTTAAATTATTTCTGGAATTTCACTATTAAATTATCGATTTAATTATCCAATTAAACTCAATATTTGAATTTTAAATTATCCGACTTATTAATTCCACTCATTAATATTTAAAATCAATTAAATATTCGAATTTTAATTATCGAAAATTCTGGGTCGTTACAAACTTCCCCCCTTAAAAGAATTTCGTCCTCGAAATTACAAGTCAGGAAGAAAGGTCCTTAACTCGTCTACTATTTTTTTCAACATCTAATAGTTTTATCACTTTTTCAAAACGAATCTTCCTACTAAAGATTCGTTATCATCTCAACTAACTTTCCAACTTAAATTTTAAGTTTCAAAACAACATTGTTTAACTTCAAAATTCAAATTCGAGTTTAAATTCAAATTTTAAACTTTCAAAATTTTCTCAAATTTTTCTAACGCCTTAAATTTCCGAAAAATTTCGCCAGCGTCTCCATTGCGCGGCTAATACGGTACGACTACAAAACGTCCCTACGGACTCTCAGATTTCAAAAAGAAAAAGAAAAAGCCAAGCGGCTAGAGAAATAAGTCATCAAATCTCATATTCAAATTTAAATACATACCTTTAGTCGAGCAATTCAAATTTATCTTTGCAATTCAATTCCAATTCCTTTATACCTGTATATCCTACTAGCCATAATATCTAGTTACACATTCAAACCAATTTGCCAATTCTGTTACAAAATTTTCAATATAAACTACTTATACCTTTTTAGCTTACTATTGAAGTTGCATATTCAATTTCGTTCAATCTTTACATTTCAATTCCATTTGAATTCAATTCCAACATTTAATTGGATTCAGTTCAATTTCTGAATATTGAATTTTATTGATTAGCTTTCATTCATACTGCACCATTTTAAATTAGTTTCAGTTACTAATCCATTTCAAATTCTAATTCACTTATTCAAATTCGGTTTCAACATTCAGCTTTAATCTTATTCACTTCATTTATTCAAATTTATTTACTCATTCACAAATTCTTTCATTTTCAATTTGAATCTCATTTCTATCAAATTCCAAATATTTTATAAGTCTTCGACTTATTTACATCTTGATTTATAAAATCATCTATACATTCATATTACAAATTCATTTCATTAATGAATTTTTAAATTTTCCAATATCTATCTGGAATTCCATTTTCATTTATAAATCACATTTACAATTCATATTTACCATTTTATTCACATATGAATTCGTTTCCTTATGCTTCCAATTCATATTTAAAATTTCATTCGTTAAATGGATTTTTATTTAAACTTTAAACTTTGCAAGTTATCAACTTCATAATATTTCATAAATATCTTTATATAGCATTCCAGAGTTTACCAACATTTCAAAGCCATTTTGAAAACAATTCAAATTATCCCTTGAATTTTCAAAACAAAACCCAACTTTTCAAACAACTTCCACTTAAAACAATTTGGCAGCAATTTCTCTTTTGGAAACCCGAAAATGAACATCAGTAATGCTGCAGTCATTACCGAAGTTATTTTCCAGCGACCGAAAAAGAGTTTAGAGCTTTTCATTCCTTCAGAACATTTTTCAAAACTTTTGAAATTCATTTCCAAATCAAAAAGGAATTTAAACTTCCAAATCTCCAAAATTTTCAAATCCTTTTCAAAACATTTCCAAATATTCTCTGGAATTCTGTTTCAAATTATAAATCACATTTACAATTTACATTCTTTAATTTCATTTGTATATGTGAATTTTATTTCTTAACTTTGGAGTTTATAATTTCAGTTTCTTATTCAATTTCAAATTAAATGATAACATTTCAACATTATCATTATCCTAACATCCATGCAACCATATACTATAGTAATTCATAGAAATTCATTTCTTTTCTATACGAAAATAGTTTTGGGCAAAATTATCTCATTTACCCTATTTTAAAACAATACTGTGCCGAATTGTTCTATTCGAGTGTTTAGAGATCCCTATCAATGATCGTTAATTACTCGTATTGACCAGAATCCATATACCACTCAATAAATCAATCATCACAATATAAAACAATTTTTATATTAACTAACAAATACGCGCTCGTATCTATTATTACACTCAAACTCATTCTAGAGTACTGCTGACTCTATCTCTAATGAGAAACACCCAACAGAGCAGGGTTGTCGCTTAACCATATGCTCTGATACCAAATGTAACATCCCGAAAATTTTCGACTTTCGAAAATTCAACATCGATACTCACTTTATCGACTGCTGAGCCATCGAATGCCGGAAACCCGGAAAGTTATGGTTTTAAGAAAAAAAAAAAGAAAAAAAGTAGAAGAAGAAGATAGAAAAAAAAAGAAAGAAGAACAACAACAGAACAAGAGCAGAAACAGAAACAGAACACAATATCAGAATCTCACATATCGCAGCGGAACAATATATAATAGATAAATGAATAATCTTTAAACAAAGAACTATATCATTTTATACATACATCAATCAGAGTCAATATACAACTCAATACAATACATCACATCAATGGACAGTTATATAACTTGTCCTCATACAGAATACACAGCGGAATAAATACTATCACATACAAATACTACGTCTCGTCATCCAGCTTATCTCCAAGCTCCAGAATATCCAGAATATCCTGATAATATAACTCTAGGCTGCCCGTGTGGAAATTGGTGGGCACCCAGAGTTTAGAAGGGAACAATAAACTCCGAGTCAGTCATGGTGACTGGTGTGAGATCGTAAAACAGTTATTCTTTATAACAACAAAATAATTTTTAAAGTCAATTCGCAATGCTTTTGGAAAATGAAACTACCATAAGACCTCCCGCCACACACACAATGCAAACGCAGACTTGGAGGAGATTTCTTCTTATGATAGTCAAAGATGCTTACTACGCAAAAATCAAATTCTTTTTGATATTATTATTAGTGCATAGTGTAGAAAACATTTCGAAAGTAGAATATAAATCTTAGCCAGCATAGGTACCATTATAGTATGCTTGCTATAGCTGCCATATTAGATGGCAGGTTCTACAACTAAAACCGTACAAGTCACGTATTGTTTCTTTGGATTTCCAACAAATGGTCAGGCTAAGGAACTTCCTATCCACGATGGGTACGTCCCTGGAATAGACGACCCGAGAACCTAACCGGATCTCTGCCAACACAAGGCCGGGTTACCTCTGCAAAAATAGGTAACTACTGACACGCGTATGCCATCCCCCGATCGTCACCGATCTTCCCGAGGATCCCCGATTTCCAACAAACCACAAAGTAATAATAACTGTGCAGCAACCACAGAGGTTAAGTATCTGGGCTCCATACCATGATACCACCTTTATCCAGAAGGAATGACATACACTAAGGGGCGCTACTCCCTAGAACCTTGCCGCATTCGTCCTGTTTCGACCATTTCCGGGGTGTGAGGCTCGACGAAGTCTCGTCCACAAAGCTACGCTTTCTCAAAAAAGCCCTGCTTCGGGTCAAACAAAAATGATCAACCTATGATCACAAAGATATAAGATCAAACAAATGATCATATCGCAAATGATCAAACACTGATCATTTCACAGCAACACTCAGTATGCCACGTTACCAAATTGGGATATATCGCTGATAAATTTCAACTACATAACCTCTGAGCTCGTACGTCTCAGAGAAGGGTGTTAAGCTAAGAGAATAAATTCTCCGCCACCAACAGAAATGTATTTGAAAGAAATCAGCTTTATATCTCAAATTGTAACGTCAGACACACAATCCATACAAGTCTGTTCCGGGATCGAACAGAACCGAAGGCACTTCTCACGAAGCCCTTGCATTTCCGGATAAATTTCTAATCACGTCAGGACTTCCCGTCACTAAGGGTGATAAAACCTCTAAATCGAAGATCAGTCGATGTAGAGTAACTCGACGGTAATCCTTCCGTTTTCAAAAATATCCGGTCTTCAACACCGGTCTTCGAATGCAATTCATAACGACGTATCACATATTCGGAATGGGTTATACGACCCCATGGTCCTTTCCCGGCTAACCCGAATAGTGAGCGATTATTCAAAAATAAGTGTGGCATTCAAATTCATCCAATTCACAACAAATACCTATCTAAAGGTAATTATTGATAGTCGGTTATTTAACTATCAATAAAGATGCGCGACATCATCAGATTCCAAATAATTTCCCAAATTATTTCATCTTCAAAAATATCTTTTACTAGATATGAAACTTCCACACTTTAACCATTTGAAAACAAATTTCAAATATTCACATTTCATTTTATCTTTGAAGATAAAATCTCAAAACAGTTTATTTCATATTGGAAAAGCATTTCCATACTTATTTAATAATAAGTATTTCACAAATCATTTATTTTCTACATTTGAAAATATTCAATATACTTAAATCAATATTAAGTATAATTTTCAATCTTTAAGGAAATCATTCTCTATAACAACATCAATTTGAGTCAAAACGAATGTTGCGTAAAACATCGTTACGACGACTCAAAATCACTAGTATAGGGATTCGAATTTAGATAGATATATAAATCCCAATACTACATTAAAACATTTCCTTTCGGAAATCATTTACTATAACAACAGTGTTATAGTCCATCATTTCCTTATTTCTCGAAAACGTCTATTTCAACAAGAACTGCGGAAATCTCTGCTTTCGATTTATAATACATTTTAAAACATCTTTAAAATGTTTAACTTCATTTTTCAATATCACTTTCCCAAAACAGTATCCATTTTACTTAACAATATATTCACTGTCCAAAATCGTGAATATACTTCACTAACCACATTTCAATATTTTCTACCCATTTTTATTTCAATAATTATCCACTATCCAAAATCGCGGATATATCTCCTTTATTAAACTTCTATGTTTAACCTATCAATTTCAATTGGTTTTGAATTTATAAAACAATGTTTATAAATTTCACCTTTTATATTTTATAACAACTTCGATTTGTACATCTCCTTTATTAACAAATTCGATCAATATTTCTTTTGTAGGCAAAAATCCAATTTATAAGTTAATTCCTTATAAATCTTCTATTCTACAATTTCATTCATTTTAACTTCACAATTTATACGTCTATAAATTTCATATCTTCACAATCTTAAAATTCTATAAGATTCATATCTTCACTTATAAAAACTCGTTTTAAAATTCCAAAAATTTCAATTGATAAATATATGAATTTTTCTGTACATCTTTTATGATACTTTAAAAATCTCAATTTAACCTATTTTACAATTAAATCAACTTTCTTTTCAAAAATCACACTTTGGTTATATTTCACCAAAAATCTTAACTTTTATAACTTTAAAATTCTAGACGTTTATTTTTCTGAAATAAATCAATTCAAAAATTCGATAAACGTCTACTTTTCAAAAATCACTTTAAAATCTTTTTAAAATAAAAGTCGTTATTTTTACATTTCAAAACTGAATCCGATGATGTCACAACACCAATCAGTCCATCACAACAGTCAATATCATATATCAATATGATAACAGAATATATCACAATATCTGTAAATAAATAACTACTGGTGAGGAATCCAGTTGGATCCCTCCAACCTGTTTCCCTGCATCCAAAAACGTCAGCACAATACCAATTCCGCTCCAGTACGGAATTATCGCGGTATATAGGTTTTTATAAATCCGCTTACTAACGGCGCAATAGGGTCTCATCCGCTATACGAGGCGGGAAATCAACAATCCAGTATATACATATGCCAATATGTATATACTGCTATATATATAGATATATCCTATCATATCTAATATCACAATCAACATAGCAATCAGTCAATCAATAAATAACTGAAAATTCCACTTCATTTTTGAGTGAGAAAAATCTCACCGTGATTTCAATTCTGTTCCAGCGTTTATTTCGGATAAAACTAAACAGACGTTTAATTTTACCCAAAATTTTCATTGACTCCAATCGACTCCAAATCAGTTGCACTGCGTAGAGCTTGTCGAGACGATTCCAACGCACTTGGTTTCGTATTTTTCTGATAACGTATGACAAAGATATCAATTTTTAAAGTTTACACCTTTATAATTACAAAACAATTAACTTTTATTTTTATTTTTAATCTCACTGAATCTGGGCCGTGAATTTCGAAATTAGCAAATCGAAGCCCTTGATGCTTTCTTCCCTCTCGCGATGAAGACCCAGGTTCGTTCGTTCGAACCCACTGCCGCCCCCAAGCCCTAATCACGCAACCTCCTACGAGCCACCAGACCCCATCTTATCACCACCGCTACGTGCGCCTCGCCCCTAGCTACCACCGGCTCCAACGCCATGAAGCTCGGTTGTGTCTTGCCTTCGAAAAACGCGAAAAACTGCCGCATCTTTGAACTGAGATTGTCGCCGATCCACCACGTGAAACTCCATCTCCACCGTTGGTTGTAAAGCTCTTGACGAGATCTACGTTTTATTAGTTGAAGATTTCTCGAAACAATCAATGGATTTGGAGATTTTAAAAGGAGAAGACCAACGTTTTCTGGCCGTTCGAATAGAGGGTGGCGGCTCTGAATGAAAACCCTAGGCTCGCAAGTTGTTTGCAAAGTGAAGATAGAGGGGGTCTTTTATAGAAGATTTTCCAAATTACTATTCATCCGGATTTTTCGAACTCGAAATCGAGCGTGCCGGCTGACGTTCGTAAGGTTTACCCCGCGTTCCGAACACAATGGAACGTGTTTCGGAAGCTAATTCGGACATCTGTGCGAGATACGGAGCAAAACGATCGATTTAAAATTAAACCGATTTAAATAGATTTCGAGGCGTTTTGGCTTGCCCCGGACAAACGGCACATCCAAAAATTACGAAATTTGAAATCTTACAATAATACCACATTACGGATCCGATGAAACTGGTTTCGTCGAAATCCGAGACCGTTTGAAAAATGACTATTTTAACTCGCCGAATTAAAATTAAAACGATATCGATGCGTTTCGAGTTGCCACAGTCAAACGACAACTCCGATGGATACGAAAATTGAAATCCGATAATAACTAACTATTATGGATCCAATGGAACTGGTCTCGTTCAATTCTGAGACTGTTCGAAAATTGGCTATCTTTACAGTCGATAATTAAATATTAAAATATTCGATTTTCACAGATTAACTCCAAATTCAATTCTGAAAGTTCTATAACCTTTCTATAACTCCAGTATGATAAAATAAAATTTTCCAAATCATTTTCAAACATATTTAAATCCAGATTTAAATTATTTCTGGAATTTCACTATTAAATTATCGATTTAATTATCCAATTAAACTCAATATTTGAATTTTAAATTATCCGACTTATTAATTCCACTCATTAATATTTAAAATCAATTAAATATTCGAATTTTAATTATCGAAAATTCTGGGTCGTTACAAGACCGTTCGTTCGAACGAGAGTGAAAGGGTCACCATGATTTTGATTTTGGTTGGTTCGAATAAAATTTAAAAGATGAAGGGGAATTTCATTTTCTTTCGAACTGGGACAAAGGATACGCGGCCATTTTATTCTTCTTTGAATTGATTTTGAACTAAGGAAGGACGAGATATTTGAAATTGAAGACGGCATGGTTATCACGATTTCTTCCCGTGATGCTCGGCTGAAACAAAGGGGCGTGAATAAAGGAACGAACGTGCTGCAGTTGACCAGATTTAAATATTAAATTTAATTTTGAATTTGATTTGATTTCAATGCGTTTGCTCGCCGTACGATTATATATCATCTCCGAAAAATACGAAATTGGAAATCCGACAATAATACAATATTACGGACCCAATGGAACTGGTTTCGTCGAATTCCGAGGCTGCGCCTCGGACGGCTATTTTTAAATATCGATACGAACAATATAAATTCAAACTCATCAAATTTATTTCAAATTCGATTCTGAAGTTTTAATTATCTTCAGTGTTATCAATACGAATTTTAAAAGCGTTTGAAATATTTTTCTTTAGCTTTAAATTGAAGATTCAAATTTTTATTCAACTTCGATCGATTAAATTTTATACTTTAATCGTCAAATTCAAATGTATATCGGGGATTCAAATTAAATCATCGTTCAAATATTTAAAATTAATTAAATATTCTCAATTTAATTTGTTCAAAATTCTGGGTCGTTACATGCATCCTCAATGTTCAAGACTGGTTAAGGTGTTGCTCCTATATAAGTATGAAAATACATATTCAATATGTAAAAACTATATATTCAAAGAAACCGATGCTAATTATGAAGATTAAAATGCTTACTATTATGACTATCCAAAATCTCTGATACCTACACAAATCAAAAGTTTTGTGAGTTTACATAACCAGTATCATAATATGTTCCAATTAAGAAATCTTGCTATATAAAATATTCAAAATTGACATGATCATATGCCTTGTGTTTGCATTCATCCTTCTTCAAAAATCCATACACGTGGTAAGATTCAAACAGCTGAACTAATGGTTAGTTTATTTCTATTACAACCATGCCCATAAAGTAACTTAAAAAAAATTGTGGCAATAATTTCAGTAGCAATGGAACATGTTAGCTAGAATGTCTTGAGTGTAATATACTGAGAAATAAAGAGTAATATTAAAAATCTAATCTCACAATCCTGGTTGACCTAAGACAAACAAAAATAATAAACATTGTTTCAGATCTTGTGAGTAGTAGTATCAATCATGAATAAAGTCTATTTAATGCTATCCAAGTTGTAAAACCTTAAGATAAACAATTTATGCAATAATGTGGAATCATCTTAAATATTGGATAAACCATCCATTTTTTCAGAATGTCTTATATATTATAATAGCGAACTGTCAAAGTTCATGAATTGCAACAACTTTATAATATGATTTAAGTCCTAAATATGAAAGATGTAGGGCTTGAAATGAAAAGGAAAGAGGACCAACCTTTAGTCATAAAATATTCAGATAAATATATCTACGTACCAATATAATGATTCAAAGTAGAAAGAAAATAATATGACACCAATAGTTGATATACGACCTTATGTTTTGGAATATACTCACTACTCCCTCTTAAATCACTGTTATCTTTCTCTTAGTACTCATTGTGAATAATAAACTCAATTTCATAAATTCTTTTGTTGATGTAATCTATTGTGAATATACCATCTTCTACTCTCAAAAAACCACATACTGCAATTTACAGTAAAAGGAGCGAACTTGATTTACACAAAAAAAGATGAAGCATAAACTAAAAAATAAACAAAAAGGTTACTTTTTTATCTTTTTTTTCTATCAGAATACCATGGCATAGAAAACTTTTAATTAGAAAAGGAGAAAAGGAGAGCAAAACCTTAGGGAGACCTCTACTGCCATAATTCAACTCATTCTCGCTGAGCTATCATTCTCAAATTACTCGGATTATCATGTCCATGCACAAAAAATGTGTCGAGTTACCATTTACTGAAATTATCCACTGGTTCGATTTTTCGTTCTTCAACCTAATTGTTTTTCGTTTTTAGATTCGTGGGGAAGAAAAGGAATGTGATCATAAATGTGTCTGTGAACCAACTTAGTCTGGTGGAGATAAAAAAGACGAATATACCCTTATAATAAAATGTATCAGAAAAGGACACAATCGGCAATTCAAAATATAAAAACTCATTATACATTTAAAAATAAAACAAGACAGTATTTCAGGAAGCATAAAATTTTAAAATTCAAAATACAAAACATTAAACTATTAGGTAATAGATAAGTATGCAAAATACTAAGGCTGTTAAATTTCCTTCAAAAAGCATTTTCCAATACATAAAATGCTATTTGGAAAGTAGAAGTTTTTTAAAAAGATGAAAAAGTTGATGATAACGAAGGTACAACGGTTAACATCACAAAATGGTAAAAGTTAAAGTGGTAAATGAGATAAGAATTGTATTATTATACTAATCATCATCATAATATAAAGGAAACACGGTCTAAGAAAATAATAATCATATAGCTAGATATTATTCAGTATTTGGATTACCTAAACATAATCTATATATTTATAAGTGGTGCAATAACAACGTTATAAAAATTTGTGCAAATTACGGCAAAAACAGCATTAAAAAATGTAGATAGTCTAAAGATTACAAAACCAATATCTAGATATTGGTTTTGTAACTATTCTCTCTCTATATTACAAATGAAGAACATAATAAAATATATGATTGCAAGAAAGTGTGAGTAAATATTTGGCGAAGAGGCGGAACAGTAAAAAATCATATACTAATATCGTTTTAATTGAGTATGATAAATAAAGAATACAAAAAAATCAATCCTAAAAAGTAAAGTTTGAAAAACGAAAACAAAAGATTTGAAACCAACATAGGGAGAAGAAAATTTTCAGAAATATAAATTATACAAATGCAGACTAGTACTAAAATAATTAATTATTATAATAAAAGTATACCGTATAAAAATATTTTGTAAAAATGAAATATGTAAAATTTAAAAGAACCTTTTTAGCTTTTAATTAGTATTTAAGTTAAATTTTTGATTTAATGGTGAATACAAACTTTTGGAAAATGTAGTTCATAAATAACTACAAACATATTTTACATAGCTTTTTGCGCCTTCTGATACAAAACACAAAATAATTTCACTTTCTTGGTTGCATGAAGAAATCATACTTTAAGTTTGATAAAACAGAAGTTTAAACAAAAAGAAAAGAAAAAAATTTATCCAGGAGTTTAATTTAAAAATAAAATTCTAAAACTAACTTAATATATATATATATATAATTTAAAAGCTTTAAAATTTCAAAATATAAAAACAACTCTGATATAAGTTAGATGACAAAACGTACAATAATATATTTCCTGTAAATCTGTGAAAGTTGATACCGTTATAAGAAAAACACAAACAGATATGCACTTCTAGAGGCTGAAATCAAAATAGTCTCATTTTTTTTTCATTTTTAATGTCTTAATTGCAGTTAAAAGAAATCACAGCTAAAATGTTATTCAAATTGCAATAAGTAGGACTTTCATACCGTCAATTCTATTATAACTTGTCGTTGATACGTATAATTTTTCAGAACAAATAAAGTTTTGAATCTATTTTGCAAGAAAAAGTATTTAAAATTAAACTTTCTTTAAAATAAAATTCTGAAATTACAATTAAAAGCCTTTTTTTACTATGTAAATCAGTAGGTAAAATGTAAAATTCTAATTTGACAGGAAAGACAAAGTTTGGAAAATAAAGGTTGCAAAGAAAAGACAGGGAAAAAAATAGTACTTGGAGAATATAAAATTGAACAGCTAAATTTTTATTCAAATTGCAATAAGTAGGACTTTCATACCGTCAATTCTATTATAACTTGTCGTTGATACGTATAATTTTTCAGAATAAATAAAGTTTTGAATATATTTTGTAGGAAAAAGTATTTAAAATTAAACTTTCTTAAAAATAAAACTCTAAAATTACAATTAAAAGCTATTTTTACTATGTAAATCAGTAGGTAAAATGTCAAATTCTAATTTGACAGGAAGGACAAAGTTTGGAAAATAAAGGTTGTAAACAAAACACAGGGGAAAAAATAGTACTTGGAGAATATAAAATTGAAAAGTGGCTAAGTTGAATCAGTAATGAAACGCATTTTTATCAAAACAACAATTTCCGAATGTTCAACGTTGGTATTTGTAAAAACTTATCGTAAATATAAAAATTAAATAAGACAGTATGTCATGAAGCATAAAATTTTAAAATTCAAAACACAAAACTTTAAACTATTATGTAATAGATAAGTATGCAAAATACTAAGCCTTTTCAATTTCCTTCAAAAAGCATTTTCCAATACATAAAATGCTGTTTGGAAATAGAAGTGTTTTAAAAAGATGAAAAAGTTGATGATAACGAAGGTACAACTGTAAGCATTGCAAAATGATATAAGTTAAAATGGTAAATGAGATTATAATTGTATTATTATACTAATCATCATCATAATATAAAGGAAACACAGTCTAAGAAAATAATAATCATATAGGTAGATATTATTCAGTATTTGGATAACCTAAACATAATCAATATATTTATAAGTGGTGCAGAAACAACGTTATAAAAATTTGCGCAAATTACGGCAAAAATAGCATTAAAAAAATTGTGTGAAACAGTAAAAGGAAAAAACAAACACAGTAAACGAAAGAGAAGTAAGTATTATTTTAACAGCTTGTCTAATTGAATTGGAGGGGATGAATGTTGGTTTTGGATTTCCCTTCCATCTCTGTAGTTATCCAAACATCAGACATAACAATTGATTACCTTAGAAATGGTACTGTAAACTAAAAAAAGGTCTTAAAAACAAAACTTTTACTTAATACGCAACAAAATTAAGCTCTAAAACCCACAAATCTCAACGATACAACTTATCAGAGTATATGAAAGGCAGTTTTGTTAATCCGAAAAAGGCTTCAGTAGGGAAGTAAAGCATAATGACATTCAAAATTAGATTTTTAACGTTGAAAGGAGCAGTAAACCCTAACTGCAATCTACAACATGATGTTGTTGAATTTCATGTAAATTAATGAGTCGAACATGGGTTAAAGGAGAACAAATCGATTTAACAAAGGTAGCATACCATCAAACATCAGTGGAAAAAAACTAATATTAATTTCCATAAATACAGAATTTACAAACAAACATTACCTTCATCCCTCCGCTATTCAATTATCAGAATATAGTCGCTATCTTTGCAACTTCTTGCAGTCGAAGCCGTCTCATTTTCCAAACTCGTCGCCGCAATGTTCTAGCTCCTCAATCGGTTAAAGCTTAAGAAATTGAGTTAGGTTGAAGAGAAAGTGGTTATGGTTTGGAGGATTGTGGTAGGGTTGAAATGGGGGCGTGAGTAGAAGACGTGTATATGAACTGAAGCGTAGTGGGCAGTGCAAAAACCGAATATGTCCTTACTGCCATGTATTATGAAATGATGTGAAAAAGGTCAATTTCGTCGGTCCAAAAAAGGCTTCACTAGGGGAAGTATTTGCTTTATATATAAGATATCAACTATTTGTAGGTTGAATCTTTAGTGACAATTTCCTAAGATAGTATTATATGTTGAAAGAAAAAGGGTTGTCTAGTGTGTGCGCGTATGTTCAAGGAAATAGGGGTGTGTGTGTATAGTAAGAATTTTTTTTGAAAATCCTTTTTGAAAAACCTTTTCAAAAATAACAAGTATGTCACTCATACATGTAGTTTCCCCATTGATCGGGTAACCTAAGCTCTGATACCAAATGTAACAACCCACCTCGGGACATGCCTAAATTTCAACCTAGAAAAGGCCCATCGAAACTTAAGTCCATTCTAAGGCTGGCTGTTGAATGGAAAAAAAAGTAACAGTACAAAACAATAACTATTATTTTAGAACTCACAACAGATGGAATAAAATATAATAGCAAATTGTACTCATTTTTCTAAAAGACATTTTAAATGTCATAATACAAAACATCATCAAATTGTCATGTAAAATCCATTAAATCATTTATCTAAAATACATGGGTACAACATAAAACATCATAAAAGATAATAATAACTGCCACAAGCTTAAGTCACTCCACCTTCAAGCATCGTCACTATTATCACTCCATCCTTAACCTATGTCATGATGAGGAGGGAGTCAAAACAATAAATGTCTGGTGAATAAAAACCTCGAGTCTTACCATTTCAGTACTTGGCCAGTATATTTTAAAATAAGAATATGTCTTACGTACATAAAACCTTTTAATACTTCTTATAAGGAAAGTAGGCGGGTCTACAATCAACCAATTAGCACCTTCCATTTCAAAAGTAGGTTTCTAAATCTCATAACCCAAATCCCACGTCATAAATATCTAATAATGCGAGAGATTGTACCCAAGTCACTTAATACCTTTTATTGGATAATAGGCAGACTATGACCATTTAAGACCTCAATTGAAGCAGATCTTACCATTTAATACCTCCCAAGGTGGACTCCTCATCAGTGACTATCTAGCTGACATCGCATGGAATCTATTGAGCCATTTAATACTTCTTTATGCAAAGGCGGACCCTCAGTCAGTCTCTTAATACCTTATTCCAAAGCGGACCTCTATCGAGATTCCACCTATCATGCCCAATAACTAGCCCCTTGGTCATTTTATACTTCATTTGGAGGAAAGAGGCGGCCCTCAAACAAACACTTAATACCTCAAGACCCCGAAGTAGGTCGTTCGTATTATGACTCATACTCATAATGACATCTCACATTAGTTCGACTATTCATAAGAATTGGTAGCCAGATTAGCTAGATAGATTTAGCCTATAGAATTTGGGACAAACCTCGCATTATCATAAATATTTATCATAGGAGATGTCTCGCATCAGCCCCAAAGTCACATTGTTGGTAGCCAGATTAGGTGGGTAGACTTCTGTGTCTCTTTTGATTGAAGTCGTATCCCTATGACCTAGCCATAATTTAAATACTCTCCATATATAATACTCATCTCATTGTTTCATAATTAATGCATTACAAGGAATCTTTCTTATTACGTCTTAAAATATTAATTACCTTCCTAAGGTGGAATCAATGACAATTACTACCTAATTAGCTACGCAATTATATGCTATTATTATACGTTTATTACGCTAGTAGAAAAAAAAAGTATTCGCGCCTAATAACTTCTAAGTGTACTGTTCATACACCCTAAACTAGCGTTGATGTCAATTCCTTTAACCATAATACTAATACAAGTCCTTTACCTTCAAATTTTCAGGATTTCAATATCCATAACAAGGATTAAATATTCATATCCAAAACTGCAAAAAATAGACTTGTAAATAGAAATAAAAACCCAATTTATTACATCAATCCAATGGAATATCCTAAACAGTAGAAATTGCAATCTTAACTTCATATTCTATTCAACTTCACTTTTACACAGAAATAAATGAAGGAATTTTGTATAGAATAAGTGGTGTAAACTACGAATAGGATTCGTGCTCTACACCCTTATTTCATTATTGAAAACTCACAATTTGAACCAAAGAAGGAGGAGAAGTGGAATAGACTATGAAATTATCAAAATTGCAGAAACAATATGAATTCCATCAAATTAACATAATAATTGAGACATCTAGTGTAATGACCCAGAATTTATATTAATTAAAACTTGAATATTTAATTGATTTTAAATATTAATAAGTGAAATTGATAAGTCAAGTAATTTAAAATTCGAATAATTGGATTTAATTGGGTAATTAAATCGATAAATTAAATAGTGAAATTCCAGACTTACTTGAAAATTGGGTTTAATGTGAATGAAAATGATTTATAAAGTTATATCAAATCATATTGAAGTTATAGTGATGTTTTAGAACTTTTAAAAATTTGAATTAAAAGTTAATCTGTGAAAATTGAATATTTTAATATTTAATCGACTAGTGAAATTAGCCATTTTTCGAACAGTCTCAGAATTGGACGAAACTTGTTCCATTGGATCCGTAATAATTTATTATTATCGGATTTCAATTTTCGTATCAATCGGAGTTGTCGTTTGATCGTGGCAGCTCGAAACGCATCGAAATTGTTTTAATATTAATTTAACGACTAAAAATAGTCATTTTTCAAAAAGTCTCGGATTTCGACGAAACTAGTTTCATCGGATCCATAATGTGATATTATTGTAAGGTTTCAAATTTCATGTCAATCGGATGTACGGTTTGTCCGGGGCAAGCCAAAACGCCGCGAAATCGATTTAAATCGGTTTAATTTAAATTGATCGTTTAATTTCATATCTCGCACATATGATCGAATTAGCTTCCGAAACCTATTCCATTGTGTCCGGAATGCGGGATAAACCCCAGAAACGCCGGTCACCGCGCGTAAATCGGAGTTTTGAAAAGCCGGATGAATAGTGTTCATTTTATTTTCTATAAATAGACAATTTGTTCACAAAAATAGAAAGAAAAAAGGGCTAGGGTTTCTCCTTAACCAGCCGCCACTTGATGAATGAATGGCCGAAAACCTTCCTCGTTCTTCCTCAAATTCCTCCAAATCCACTCATCAATTCGAAAGGTTGTCAACTAGGAAAACATAGAGGGCATTGAGATCTTTAAAGTGAACGGCTATGATTGGATTTAGTGGCTTAGATCGACGGCAATTTGCAGTCAAAGGGGTTGCATTCGAGCTCGTTTTTCGAGCACAGGGTTGACCAAGTTTCTCGCCATTCGAGGTGTGGGTCGAGCTCGAGACAGGCTTTCGAAGGGTGCCGTTGTGATGGAGTTTCGTCAACGTTGGAGGGGGTGCGATCGTAGCAAAGTCGATCGACTGATGGGTTAGTTCGTTCGAAACGAACGAAGAAGGAGGAGTTTTTCCACATGCGGCCGTGATCTCCCTGTTCAAAAACGTGCGGCCCAGATTAAATTGTGGGTTTAAAATAAAATGTGTAATTTATTTATTTAAAATTTATATTAAAAATTGTACGAACTTTGTAACGCGATATCTTTTTCGTACGTGGTCAGAATTTGAAGAATTTGGTGGCGTTGGAATCGCAGCGGCGAAATACACGCTGCAGCGCAGATTTGAGCGCGTTTGGAGCTAGCAAAAATTTTGGGTAAAATTAAACGTCCGTTTAATTTTATTCGAAATAAAACGCTGGAACTGAATTGAAATCAAGGTGAGAATTTCTCACTCAATCGAATAGTTTCGATGTTAATTTTAAATAGTTAGATTTAAAATTGCTTGATTGTGTGAATTGGATGATGACTGTTATTTATTGTGATAAATAGACATTATACGCCGTTATTAAGCGGAGGTTAATTATTAAAAACATATACCACGATAATTTCACATTGATGTGGAATTGGTATTATATATGTATATAGCAATATATATATATATATATATATTGACATATGTATATATTGGAGTTGATTTCCCGCATTGTATAGCGGATGAGACCCTATTGTGCCGCATAATAGCGGATAATATTTATTAAACCCATATACCGCGATATGCCGTACTGGAGCGGGATTGGTATTGTGCTAACATCTGTGGATGCAGGGAAACAGGTTGGAGGGATCCAACTGGATTCCTCAACTGTATTGATTTATTTACAGATATTGTTATATATTCTGTTGTCATATGATGATATATGATGTTTTGATTGTCATGATTTATGATGGGTGCTGTTGCATCATCGGATCCATTTTTTAAGTTTAAAAATAACGATATTATTTTTAAAGGGATTTTAAAGTGATTTTTGAAAGTATACGTTTTATTGAATTTTGGAATTGATTCATTTTAAATAAATAAATGTTATAATTTTCGTGTTATGAAAATTATGAGATTTGTGGAATATAAGCGAAAAGTAGTTTTTGAAATAAAAAGTTGATTAATTTGTAAAATGGCTTAAATTGGGATTTTGGCATTTAAATGAGATATGAATGGAATTTGTTAATAATGAGATTTATAAGTTGAAGTTTTATAAATAGAAATGGAATTTATAAACGTTGTTTTATAAAATCCGAAATCAATTGAGTTTGATAAATTAAACATAGAAGTTTAATAAAGGAGGTATATTCGCGATTTTGGATAGCGAATTGTCAATTATATGATAGGTGTAGTAATTAAGAGTTTGGATGGGAATTTTATTCACGATTTTGGACAGTGGATAATCCTTTAAATAAAATGTGTAGAAATGTTGAAATTGGTTAATGAAGTATATTCACGATTTTAGACAGTGAATATATATTATTGAAAAAATGGTTATGTTTTGGTAAAGCGATATTATAAAATGAAGTAATTGTTTTAAAAGATGTTTTAAAACGTGTTAAGTATCGAATACATGGATTTCAACATTTATTTTTGAAATAGACATTTTCGAGAAATAAGGAAATGGTGGACTATAACACTGTTGTTGTAGTAAATGGTTTCCAAAAGGAAATATTTTGTGTAGTATTGGGATTTATATATCTATCTAAATTTCGAATCCCTATACTAGTGATTTTGAGTTGTCGTAACGATGTTTTACGTAACATTCATTTTGACTCAAATAAAATTTGTGAAAGAGAATGATTTCCTTAAAGAATGAAATATATACTTAATTTTGATTTAAGTATATCGAATATTTTCCAAGTGTTGAAAATAAATGATTTGTGAATTACTTATTTTTAAATAAGTATGGAAATGCTTTTCCAATATGAAATGAAAGGTTTGAAATTTTATCTTTTAAAGATAAATTAAAAAAGTGAATATTTGAAATTTGTTTCAAATGGTTAAGTGTGGAAAATTATATATCTTGTAAAGATATTTTTGGAAATTTAATAATTTGGAAAATTATTTGGAATCTGATGATGTTGCGCATCTTTATTGATAGTTAAATAACCGACTATCAATATTTACCCTTGAATGGGTATTTGTTGTGATTTGCTTGAATTTGAATGCCACACTTATTTTTGAATAAGCGCTCACTATTCGGGTTAGCCGGGAAAGGACCTTTGGGTCGTATAACCCATTCTGAATATGTGATACGTCGTAATGGATTTCATTTGATGACCGGTGTTGAAGACCGGATATATTTAAAAATGGAAGGATTACCGTCGAGTTACTCTACATCGGCTGATCTCCGATATAGAGGTTTTATCACCCTTAGTGACGGGAAGTTCGGACGTGATTAGAAAATTATCCGGATTTGCAAGGGCTTCGTGAGAAGTGCCTTCGGTTCTGTTCGATCCCGGAACAGACTTGTATGGTTGTATGTCTGACGTTACAAATTGAGATATAAAGCTGGTTTCTTTCAAATACATTTCTGTTGGTGGCGGAGAATTTATTCTCTTAGCTTAACACCCTTCTTTGAGACGTACGAGCTCAGAGGTTATGTAGTTGATGGTTACTAGTGATATACTCCCAATTTGGTAACGTGGCATGCTGAGTGTTGCTGTGAAATGATCGTTGTTTGATCATTTGTGATATGATCATTTGTTTGATCATTTATCTTTGTGATCATTACTTTGATCATTTGTTTGACCCGAAGCATGGCTTTGTGACAAAGCGTAGCTTTGTGGACGAGACTTCGTCGGACCTCACACCCCGAAAATGGTCAAAACAGGAAAGATGCGGCAAGGTTATTAGGGGGTAGCGCCCCTTTAGTGTATGTCATTCCTTCTGGATAGAGGTGGTATCATGGTATGGAGCCCAAATACTTAACCTATGTGGTTGCTGCATTATTATTCTTATGTGGTTGTTGGAAATCGAGGATCCTCGGATATAGATCGGTTACGATCGGGGGATGACATATTCGTGTCAGTAGTTACCCAGTTAGGGGTAACCCGGCCTTGTGTTGGCAGAGATCTGGTTAGGTTCTCGGGACGTCATTCCAGAGGCGTTTCCATGTGGCAATGGGAAGTTCCTTAGCCTGACCATTTGTTGGAAATCCAAACTCCAATACGAACTTTGTACGATATTAGTTGTAGAACCTGCCATTTACTTATGGTGGTCACCACTGTTTAGATGGTAGCTATAGTAGGCATAAGTGCGGAGTGCCTATGCTGGCTAAGATTTATATTATACTTTCGAAATGTTTTCTACACTATGCACTAATAATAATATAAAAAAGGATTTGATTTTGCGTAGTAAGCATCTTTGACTATCATAAGGAGAAATCTCCTCCAATTCTGCGTTTGCATTGTGTGTGTGGCGGGAGGCCTTATGGTAGTTTCATTTTCCAAAAGCATTGCGAAATTGACTTAAAAATCTTCCTGTTGTTTGTTTTAAAGAAAAACTGTTTTAAGTTCTCACACCAGTCACCATGACTGACCTGGAGTTTATTGTTTCCTTCCTAAACTCTGGGTGCCCACCAATTTCCACACGGGCAGTCTAGAGTCAGGTTATCAGGTCATTCTGGATTCTGTATGCTGTGGAGCTTAGTGGCGAGCTGGATGGCGAGACGTATCACCTATACTATGTATTATTCCGCTGTGAATTCTGTTATGAGGACAAGTTTATATAACTGTCCATTGTTGTATTGTTGTTGTAAACTCTGATGATGATGTAATGTATAAAATGGTATAATTCTCTGATTTAAAGATTATTCATTTATCTATTATATGTTGTTCCGCTGCGAATGTGAGATTCTGATATTGTTTCTGTTTCTGATGTTGTTCTGTTGTTCTTCTTTCTTTTTCTTCTATCTTTTCTTCTACCTCTTCTTTCTAAAAACCCTAAGAATTCGGTTTTCCGGCATTCGATGGCTCGGCAGTTGATACAGTGGACGTATCGATGTCGATATTCGGAAGTCGAAGAATTGGGTCCTTACATCTAGAATTGATATTTCGAAATAAAAAGGAATTTTGAGGGATTTTATCTATTTTGTTTTCGCAATCCCAAAATCTCCAAGGCATATTCAAATCCATAGATATATACTAACTAATTACTAAAATAAAAATACCAAGATTTCCTCACACAGATTATCCTTAGCTTTTCTTGTATGGATTAGCAACGCCAACACAACTCTTTTTCAGATCCCCTTCTTTTGATACACACACACACAAAGAGCGAATGATAGGTATACATATAATTTTGTTAGATTCAAAGAGGTTGATGGAGAAGTGAATAGATTAAAAGAATAGTTAGAAAAAGGTTAGAATCCTTATTTGAATTCTTGATTGAATTTCTAAATCTAACTAAAGCGAGAAAATGGCAGAAGTTCGAGGAATTCCTCAAATATTTATGAAAAAATAAAGATGATGGGGTCCTATTTATAGGAGTTGAAACATACTAGAACCGTAGGATGAAGTTAGATGAAAAACAGATAAATTTGGAGCATTTAAACGTGGAAACACCCTAGCCACCACCCTGAATAGGAGTCGACCGCCCCTCTTGACCGGTCGATCACTAGGGGTTAACCGCTTGGATCGGAGGTGTCTACCTCTCCACCTATTTGGAATGCGTTGATTTGTTTCCATTGCTCATTTATTTTATTCCCTAATTAACTTTTAACGTTAATTGTTGAAAATGGAAATTTTATAAAAGTTGGCCTTCGAAAATCGGCACCCGTACTTCACTTGTACTCAAATGCCGTAGATTCAAACGCTGAATCAGGCTCCCCGGAGCTTATAACAACATTAAGTATAACAACACAGTGGAAGAAAGAAATGAATGATATCATATACAACTCCAATGAATACAATATCCAGAATGATATACAACAATGATATCAATAATACACAGCAATATCAGAGATATGATACAATGCTACAGCGGAAATAATAACAATGAGAGAGATCACTCCAAATGATCTACCAAAGAGAATGAGTCCAACGACTCCAATATCAAGCTCGAACCACCATCCCGTCTCACCAAGAGAAGCAAGTGCAGTCATGAACTCCAAGAACTGAACCAGCCCCAGATAATCTACTAAACCTGACTATCTAAAAAGAAACCCAACTCTAGACTACTCGTGTGGAAAATTGTGGGCACCCAGAGTTTAGGAATGGAACAATAAACTCCGAGTCAGTCATGGGACTGGTGTGAGTAATAAATACAGTTTATCTTTAAAACAATCAACAAAAGAATTTTAAACATTGAAATCCACAATGCTTTTGGAAAATGAAACTACCATAAGACCTCCCGCCACACACACAATGCAAACGCAGAATTGGAGGAGATTTCTTCTTATGATAGTCAAACATGCTTACTACGCAAAACAAACTCTTTTGATATTATTACTAGTGCATAGTGTGAAAATCCTTTCGAAAATACAATATTAATATTAGCCAACATACAACCATTATTGTATGCCTACTATAGCTACTATGTTCAATAGCAGGTTACCGCCACATTCCATAGCAGGTTATACAACTAAAACCGTACAAGGCTCGTATTGTTTCTTTGGATTTTCCAACAAATGGTCAGGCTAAATAACTTCCTACACCACATGGGAACGCCTCTGGCGGGACGCCCCGAGAACTAACTAGCTCTCTGCCAACACAAGACCGGGTTACCTCTTACACTAGGTAACTACTACACGAATATGCCACCCCCCGGTCCTTTGGGACCTTTATCCGAGGCCTCGATCACAAAGCAAAAATCACAGAGTAAATGAGATTGGAGCAACCACATAGGTTAAATATCAGGGCTCCATACCTGATACCACCCTTTTCCAGAAGGAAATGACATACCCTAAAGGGAGCGACCCTCATAACTTTGCCGCATCTTTCCTGTTTCGACCATTTCCGGTCTGTGAGGTTCGATGAGGTCTCGTCCACAAAGCTATGCTTTTTCACAAAGCCATGCTTTGATCTACAAATGATCAGCAAATGACCATCAACACACAGCAACACTCAGCATGCCACACTACCAAATTGGGAGTACATCACTGATAACCTTCAACTACATAACCTCTGAGCTCGTACGTCTCAGAGAAGGGTGTTAAGCTAAGAGAATAAATTCCCCGCCACCAAACAGAAATGTATTTGAAAGAAATCAACTTTATATCTCAAAGTGAAGTGTCAGACATATAACCATACAAGTCTGTTCCAGGTTCGAACAGAACCGAAGGCACTTCCGAAGAAGCCCTTACAATCCGGGTATTCACAATCCCGATTGGACTTCCCATCACTTAGGAAATCTCTATACCGGCGCGACTCAGTGCAGAGACAATCGATAGGTTATCCTAACGTTCTCACAAATACCCGGTCTTCACCACCGGTCTTCAAATGCAATCCATATACGACGTATCATTATTCGGAATGGTTTATATGACACAAAGGTCCTCTCCCGGCTAAATCGAATAATGAGCATAATATTTAAAAACATATGGATAATGGGATTTCAGTTGAGTCACAATTTATTACCTAAAACTTTTCTTTCAAATGGTTTAAACACATTACCATTTTAATCTATTTAAACAAAAAGATTCAATTCACAAAGTTCACCCAGTTTCACAAAGATTCATTCACAGATTTTCCAAATCAATTTCCATTTCAATTGGATTAACTCATTAAATCTTTAAAACAAAGATTTAACTTATAGCTTTCAAAAAGAATCCACTCATAACTTGGAAACCATTTTTCAAATCAAACTTGAAATTCCTTTAACTTAAATTGGAATTTCATTTCTTATATGGAAGCTTTTATCATTTGGAAACAAACAGTTTTCATTTCGGAAAATCTGATTCATTTATACGAGTTACAATCCTTGGGTTAAATTCAAATTCTCAAAACCATACTTTTAAAATGGTTTCAATTCATATAAAACACATTTATAACTGGTAGGGTCTTTTAGACCATAGTTTCCAATTATTGAATTCAATTTCAAATATTGAATTCAAATTTAAATCAAATCATTTAGATTTCAAATTTTATTAAATCATTTGAACTCATTTTCAAAAGCTTTCAATTCCAATCCCAAAACTACTTTGGATTCAAGAATTCAATCTTTACAATTGTCAAAAATCTGTGACTTAACTGATTTCCACGTGAAATCCATATTTGTGTGTGTATGGTGTAGTCCAGGGGTTTTACACACAATAGTGCAACATCATTCAATCGTCACAGATCAAAATACAGAAATATAGTTGATAAGCGGTATAACTATAACACTTATCTTTTATTCACAGATCACAGATATATAAATTACAGATAATATATTACATTCATCCCAGATAAATAAACTACAGTACAGATCACACACAAATCAAGATATATCACAAAGCATCACAGATCAGGGATATCAACAATTCAATCATTCAGTCAAATCCAACATTCACAAGTAATTTTTTTATTAATCAACTGATTAATTTTTATCAGATGTATCAATTATTAATCCGGGTTAATTATCATAAGTTAATCTGAAATAAATTCCCCTTTCATCATTTATTAGTTAATCTTTTATTATTAACTAATCAATCTTAATTAATGAACCAATTTACCTTTAATTATTTAATTTATCTTAATTAATCACAATTATTAATTAATCCATTAATTAATAAATTTAATTAACCCCTTGATTAATAACAAATATTTATTCCCAAATTACTGATTATCATTCAATTAATTACATCCGGTAATTATCTATTAATTACCTTTCTAAGTGATTATATTTTCCAAATTGTCAAATGATTATTCTTAATTAATTTAAACTTAAGTAATTAGCTTGAACAAATTCAATTAACTCAATTAATAACACTGAATAATTGATTCCATAATTATTGTCATTAAGTAATTATACTTAATAATTCCACAATTGATTATTATTAAATTAATTAATCTAATTTATTGTTAAAATTTATCACATTAATTAATTATTCAAATAATTTTAGTTAATGATTTCACTAACTATTAAAATTTATTTAATTACTTTTCTAAAGAAATTTACCTATATTAAATCATTATTGAGTATAAATTGATTAACGATTAAGAATTCATTCTCAATGAATTATCTTCATTATTTAAGGTAAAACTCATCCATATTTATAATTTAAATTTTTTTTCAAGATGTTGAAAACATTGTTTTCAAGCTTCCTTTTATATTTCAATTTGAATTCAAGCTTTGAAAAGAATCCTTATTTACCTTAAATAAAGCTTAAAACAAATTTCCTAACATTTTTAAATTTACATATTACAATAACAATTAGTTATAAAGGAAATTGCAAAGAGTTTAAAATCACTTTTCTTTTTAAATTTAACATATTTAACTTATTGTAAATACTTAAGTTATAATATTAAATTAAATTTTAAAATCATGAAATCGGATTTAAAATGAAATCCAGGTTTAACTTATAATTTCAACTTGTTTAAATTTTTCATTTACAATTTCAAATCTATTTTAAATTCAAATTACTTCACTACATTTAATTGCTTTTAAATTATTAAAACAATTTGAATTTGAAACTTTATTTATGTCCAAACTAAATTCCAATTCAAACCTGAATTATATTTACATTTTGATTTAAAATTCAATTCAAACCTTGATTTATAATTTAAATTTAATTTTTAAATTCAGAAAATAGAATCAGGTTGAAAACCTGGAACAAAACTTTGACCCGAGCCTTCCCATTCTTGCTTCAAGTCCCTCCGTTCCATGCTTCGAGTATACTACTCGAATTACTCGAGTCAATTCCGAGTCTTCTCTCTGCTTCATCCCAGACAACAGAAACATCCAAGCATCAGAGCTCGTGCACGTGCACGGTGGCTCTGATCGACTTCGATCATCCACGATGATCTCCTCAAGTCTTCAACGCCCAAACTCAAGATCGAAGTTCGAGCTTTACAAACCAAACCTGGAACAACTGGAACCACCACCACCTGTCCCTGTCAACGCCTCGTACTCACGACCCCGACCACCAGAACTCATGCGACTCCGGCCACCACTTCGTCGACATCCCCTCTGCCATTTCCCGAAACCACACCACGCTCGATCATCTCTAGACATCATACGAACAAAATCACTTTACCTCGACAAAACTAGGTTTAGAAGCTTAAAATGCTCGCCGCCGCCACCACGACCATCTGACCTCCACTACACTATTTTTCCTACAACCGCCGTAGATTCCTCCACCTCCAGACACGATCCCGACCATCTCGAACTAAAAGATCACCGGAAATTGCCAAGTCAACGAATTTCGAACAAATTCAAACTGCTCTCGAAGCCGAAATCGAAAAAATTATGATTTATGCTTTAAAATCATGTCTTTGTATGAGGATTCAGTTTAGATACCTGAATTCGAAAATTAAGAGATTCGAATTTTGATTAATTTAGAGTTGTGCACAGACATCTTTCTTTCCAGAGATGATACCAAGTTATTTTAACTTGAATATATTTTTAAAATTTAGTTCAAGGTCAAACAAACATTTTTGGTTTTGATCCTAAGTCCAAACTTCAAGTAGATTGAGCAAAAATGATTTTTGAAATCTAAATTTTGTTTTTCAGAGTATCAGACAGTAAACCTATATAATCACTTCCAGCTTTAAACTTATATTCAGAGGATCATGTACATATATACAAGCTTACTCACAGATATATATATATATATATAGATAAATAACAGATTATACTTTTAAATCTGAGAAAAAGATGCTACTCACATTGGTTTCAGAAAAAGAATAGAGCTTTATGTTGAAATCTGGTTTTGAACTATTAGCTGAAGCTTCTTCTTGATCTCAGGCTTGTACAAATTTTATTTTGATGTTTTAATCTGAAGTTTGTTTGATTATAAATGATTTTTACTTCAGTTGTTTCTCAGTTTATAATGGTGAACGAATTGATATATAAGAAATGGAGTTTTACAGTGTGATGTTGTTTATTGTTTTAAGCTAAGATGAAATGTGGTACAAGTGATATAATTTGTTGTACAAATGTTTATATTTTGTTCAAAAAAAATGAGCAGGGATATTTTTCAAATGGGAGGCTGCATTTATTAGCATTGTACCATGTTTTCATTTAAAAAATTTTCTCTCTTTTCTTCATTTCGGCTGTTACATGTTTTGAGATAGTGGTGGCTTCCTTTACAAGCTTCATATCCATATATTTTTGTTTCATTTGTTTCTTTCTTTTGTTTTGTTTTTATCACTTTGTAGTATAAGTGAGATTATATTTTATTTTAATTTTCTTTTATTATTTTTGAATGCATTTCTATATTTAATACGTTGTTATAATTTATCTAATGTATTCATTTTATTTTGTTTTATAATTTATAATTTTGTAATATAAATGAATTCCAATATTAATATATTGTTTAATTTAACTAATTTGTTTATATATATATTTTCTAAAATTTTATCTTATGTATTTTTATATTTATTTCTAAATTTAATACTAATTATTTTTATATTCATTTGGTAATATAAGTGAATTTCAAGATTTTAGTTTATATTATTAAATTTTATCCAATGTATTTACTTTATACCTTAATATCTTTTATATATATATATGTTTATTTTAATTTTTCTTTAGTCTTATTAATTTGTAATATAAATAATTTCTATATTTTCATTTGTTGTTAAATTTTAGCTAATGGGTTACTCTTATATTCTTATACTTTATCTTATATAATTTGTATTTTTATTTTTAAACAATTTATTTATGATTTAAATTCAAGTCAAATATATATATATATATAATTTCAAATTTACTCATATATGCTCAAATACATATATATTCACATATATACATTTATATACAATATTTTAAATTTAAATGACTTATACAGAATTTATTTGAATTCGGGGAAACTCGCATCACTTTATCAATTAATTTTACAAATTAAATTCAAAAATTCAATTAATTATCAAATTAAATATATATAAAATCCGGGGTCGTTACAACATTCCCCCCTTAAAAGAATTTCGTCCTCGAAATTTGCCAGGGAGACACAAAGATAGATGAAGAATGTTTCACCAAATCAACTGGATATCTATTCTGTATTTGGCTTACCAAATCAGAATATCAATAATAGATACAAGAACGAATCTTTTTAATTTCCCACAAGATACTCGGGTTATCCAGATCTATGAAATATGCAGTGGCATTGGTTAGTTCGAAAGGATAATTAACCATTCGTAGAATATATTCGGAATCCCAAAAATATAGATAGATATATGGACACAATTTCAAAACTTTAAGTTTAGAACTAAAGTATACCTATCAACCATAGCAACCAAAGCAACCAATTCATCCAAACAAACAATTCTGACCTATTTGGAGTTTATGTCCCATACAAATATATCAAATCTTCTTCCTGGATCTACCAAGAACCATCAAAGAATTGAAAAAAGATGTTGAACAAAAGAGATTGATAGAGAAAAGGTTGTTTCCTTGTTGTTACAGGGCATTGACCATTTCGTGGTGGTATTCCCATGTCCCCTATCTCATCCTCTTCTTGCACTCATACTTACTATCAGTGGATAGTAAGAGAATTTACTGAGGCGTACGGACATATATCTTAGAGATTACTCATTCTAGGGTATACTTCACCCTATCTCTAATGAGCTACTTAATGTGTTATACTCCATAACTAAAGTTTAACCTTCAGCTCTGATACCAAATGTAAGAGTCCTGAAACTCGGCCTTCGAAAATCGACACCCGTACTTCACTTGTACTCAAATGTCGTAGATTCAAACGCCGAATCTGGCTCCCCTGAGCTTATAACAACATTAAGTATAACAACACAACGGAAGAAAGAAATGAATGATATCATATACAACTCCAATGAATACAATATCCAGAATGATATACAACAATGATATCAATAATACACAGCAATATCAGAGATATGATACAATGCTACAGCGGAAATAATAACAATGGGAGAGATCACTCCAAATGATCTACAAAAGAGAATGAGTCCAATGACTCCAATATCAAGCTCGAACCACCATCCCGTCTCACCAAGAGAAGCAAGTGCAGTCATAAACTTCAAGAACTGAACCAGCTCCAGATAATCTACTAAACCTGACTATCTGAAAAGAAACCCAACTCTAGACTGCCCGTGTGGAAAATTGTGGGCACCCAGAATTTAGGAAGGGAACAATAAACTCCGAGTCAGTCATGGGACTGGTGTGAGTAACAAAAACAGTTTATCTTTAAAACAACCAACAAAAGAATTTTAAACATTGAAATCCGCAACGCTTTTGGAAAATAAAACTACCATAAGACACCCGCCACACATAATGCAAACGCAGAATTGGAGGAGATTTCTTCTTATGATAGTCTAACATGCTTACTACGCAAAACAAACTCTTTTGATATTATTACTAGTGCATAGTGTGAAAATCCTTTCGAAAATACAATATTAATCTTAGCCAACATACAACCATTATTGTATGCCTAATACAGCTACTATGTTCAATAGCAAGTTACCACCACATTCCATAGCAGGTTATACAACTAAAACCGTACAAGGCTCGTATTGTTTCTTTAGATTTTCCAATAAATGGTCAGGCTAAGGAACTTCCTATGCCACATGGGAACGCTTCTGGCGGGACGCCCCGAGAACTAACTAGCTCTCTGCCAACACAAGGCCGGGTTACCTCTTACACTAGGTAACTACTACACGAATATGCCACCCCCGGTCCTTTGGGACCTTTATCCGAGGCCTCGATCACAAAGCAACAATCACACAGTAAATGAGATTGGAGAAACCACATAGGTTAAATATCAGGGATCCATACCTGATACCACCCTTTTCCAAAAGGAAATGACATACCCTAAAGGGAGCGACCCTCATAACCTTGCCGCATCTTTCTTGTTTCGACCATTTCCGGTCTATGAGGTTCGATGAGGTCTCGTCCACAAAGCTACGCTTTTTCACAAAGCCATGATTTGATCAACAAATGATCAGCAAATGACCATCAACACACAGCAACACTCAGCATGCCACACTACCAAATTGGGAGTATATCACTGATAACCTTCAACTACATAACCTCTGAGCTCGTATGTCTCAGAGAAGGGTGTTAAGCAAAGAGAATAAATTCTCCGCCACCAAACAGAAATGTATTTGAAAGAAATCAGCTTTATATCTCAAACTATAGTGTCAGACATATAACCATACAAGTCTGTTCCAGGATCGAACAGAACCGAAGGCACTTCCGAAGAAGCCCTTGCAATCCGGGTATTCACAATCCCGATCGGACTTCCCATCACTTAGGAAATCTCTATACCGACGCGACTCAGTGCAGAGACAATCGATAGGTTATCCTATCGTTCTCACAAATACCCGGTCTTCACCACCGGTCTTCAAATGCAATCCATATACGACGTATCATTATTCGGAATGGGTTATATGACACAAAGGTCCTCTCCCGGCTAAACCGAATAGTGAGCATAATATTTAAAAACATATGGATAATGGGATTTCAGTTGAGTCACAATTTATTACCCAAAACTTTTCTTTCAAATGGTTTAAACACATTACCATTTTAATATTTTTAAACAAAAAGATTCAATTCACAAAGTTCACCAGTTTCACAAAGATTCATTCACGGATTTTCCAAATCAATTTCCATTTCAATTGGATTAACTCATTAAATCTTTAAAACAAAGATTTAACTTATAGCTTTCAAAAAGAATTCACTCATAACTTGGAAAACCATTTTTCAATTCAAACTTGAAATTCCTTTAACTTAAATTGGAATTTCATTTCCTATATGGAAGCTTTTATCATTTGGAAACAAACAGTTTTCATTTCGGAAAATCTGATTCATTTATACGAGTTACAATCCTTGGGTTAAATTCAAATTCTCAAAACCATACTTTTAAAATGGTTTAAATTCATATAAAACACATTTATAACTGGTAGGGTCTTTTAGACCATAGTTTCCAATTATCGAATTCAATTTCAAATATTGAATTCAAATTTAAATCAAATCATTTAGATTTCAAATTTTATTAAATCATTTGAACTCATTTTCAAAATCTTTCAATTCCAATCCCAAAACTACTTTGGATTCAAGAATTCAATCTTTACAATTGTCAAAAATCTATGACTTAACTGATTTCCACGTGAAATCCATATTTGTGTGTGTATGGTGTAGTCCAGGGGTTTTACACACAATAGTGCAACATCATTCAATCATCACAGATCAAAATACAGAAATATAGTTGATAACCGGTATAACTATAATGCTTATCTTTTATTCACAGATCACAGATATACAAATTATAGATAATATATTACATTCATCCCAGATAAATAAACTATAGTACAGATCACACACAAATCAGGATATATCACAAAGCACCACAGATCAGGGATATAAACAATTCAATCATTCAGTCAAATCCAACATTCACAAGTAAATTTTTTATATTAATCAACTGATTAGTTTTTATCAGATGTATCAATTATTAATCCGGGTTAATTATCATAAGTTAATCTGAAATAAATTCCCCTTTCATCATTTATTAGTTAATCTTTTATTATTAACTAATCAATCTTAATTAATGAACCAATTTACCTTTAATTATTTAATTTATCTTAATTAATCACAATTATTAATTAATCCTTTAATTAATAAATTTAATTAACCCCTTGATTAATAACAAATATTTATACCCAAATTACTGATTATCATTCAATTAATTACATCTGGTAATTATCTAATTAATTACCTTTCTAAGTGATTATATTTTCCAAATTGTCAAATGATTATTCTGAATTAATTTAAACTTAAGTAATTAGCTTGAACAAATTCAATTAACTCAATTAATTACACTGAATAATTGGTTCCATAATTACTGTCATTAAGTAATTATACTTAATAATTCCACAATTGATTATTATTAAATTAATCAATCTAATTTATTGTTAAAATTTATCACATTAATTAATTATTCAAATAATTTTAGTTAATGATTTCATTAACTATTAAATTTTCTTTAATTACTTTTCTAAAGAAATTTACCTATATTAAATCATTGTTGAGTATAAATTGATTAACTATTAAGAATTCATTCTCAATGAATTATCTTCATTATTTAAGGTAAAACTCATCCATATTTATAATTTAATTTTTTTTTCAAGATGTTGAAAACATTGCTTTCAAGCTTCCTTTTATATTTCAATTTGAATTCAAGCTTTGAAAAGAATCCTTATTTACCTTAAATAAAGCTTAAAACAAATTTCCTAACATTTTTAAATTTACATATTACAATAACAATTAATTATAAAGGAAATTGCAAAGAGTTTAAAATCACATTTCTTTTTAAATTTAACATATTTAACTTATTGTAAATACTTAAGTTATAATATTAAATTAAATTTCAAAATCATGAAATTGGATTTAAAATGAAATCCATGTTTAACTTTTAATTTCAACTTGTTTAAATTTTTCATTTACAATTTCAAATCTATTTTAAATTCAAAATACTTCACTACATTTAATTGCTTTTAAATTATTAAAACAATTTGAATTTGAAACTTTATTTATGTCCAAACTAAATTCCAATTCAAACCTGAATTATATTTACATTTTGATTTAAAATTCAGTTCAAACCTTGATTTATAATTTATATTTAATTTTTAAATTCAGAAAACAGAATCAGGTTGAAAACCTGGAACAAAACTTTGACCCGAGCCTTCCCATTCTTGCTTCGAGTCCCTCCGTTCCATGCTTTGAGTATACTACTCAAATTACTCGAGTCAATTCCGAGTCTTCTCTCTGCTTCATCCCAGACAACAGAAACATCCAAGCATCAGAGCTCGTGCACGTGCACGGTGGCTCTGATCGACTTCGATCATCCACGATGATCTCCTCAAGTATTCAATCACCTTCATACCCTCTCGCGATCATCAGATCACCACCCAAACTCGAGATCGAAGTTCGAGCTTTACAAACCAAACTTGGAACAACTGGAACCACCACCACTTGTCCCTGTCAATGCCTCATACTCACGACCCCGACCACCAGAACTCATGCGACTCCGGCCACCACTTCGTCGACATCCCCTCTGCCATTTCCCGAAACCACGCCACGCTCGATCATCTCCAGACATCATACAAACCAAATCACTTTACCTCGACAAAACTAGGTTTAGAAGCTTTAAATGCTCGCCGCCACCACCACGACCATCTGACCTCCATTACACTATTTTTTTTACAACCGCCATAGACTCCTCCACCTCCAGACATGATCCCGACCATCTCGAACTAACAGATCACTGGAAATTGCTAAGTCAACGAATTTCGAACAAATTCAAACTGCTCTCGAAGATGAAATCTAAAAATTATGATTTTTGCTTTAAAAATCATGTCTTTGTATGAGGATTTAGTTTAGATACCTCAATTCGAAAATTAAGAGATTCGAATTTTGATTAATTTAGAGTTATGCTCAGACATCTTTCTTTCCAAAGACGATACCAAGTTATTTTAACTTGAATATATTTTTAAAATTTAGTTCAAGGTCAAACAAACATTTTTGGTTTTGATCCTATGACCAAATGTCAAGTAGATTAAGTAGAAATGATTTTTGAAATCAAAATTTTGTTTTCAGTATCAGACAGTAAACCTATATAAACACTTCCAGCTTTAAACTTATATTTAGAGGATCATGTACATATATACAAGCTTACTCACAAATATATATATATATAGATAAATAACAGATTTATACTTTTAAATCTGAGAAAAAGATGCTACTCACATTGGTTTCAGAAAAAGAACAGAGCTTTATGTTGAAATCTGGTTTTGAACTATTAGCTGAAGCTTCTTCTTGATCTCAGGCTTGTACAAATTTTATTTTGATGTTTTAATCTGAAGTTTGTTTGATTATAAATGATTTTTACTTCAGTTGTTTCTCAGTTTACAATGGTGAACGAACTGATATATAGGAAATGGAGTTTTACAGTGTGATGTTGTTTATTGTTTTAAGCTGAGATGAAATGTGGTACAAGTGATATAATTTGTTGTATAAATGTTTATATTTTGTTCAAAAAAACGAGCAGGGATATTTTTCAAATGGGAGGCTGCATTTATTAGCATTGTACCATGTTTTCATTTATAAAATTTTCTCTTTTTATTCATTTCGGTTGTTACATGTTTTGAGATAGTGGTGGCTTCCTTTACAAGCTTCATATCCATATATTTTTGTTTCATTTGTTTCTTTCTTTTGTTTTGTTTTTATCACTTTGTAATATAAGTGAGATTATATTTTATTATAATTTTCTTTTATTATTTTTGAATGCATTTCTATATTTAATACGTTGTTATAACTTATCTAATGTATTCATTTTATTTTGTTTTATAATTTATAATTTTGTAATATAAATGAATTCCTATATTAATATATTGTTTAATTTAACTAATTTGTTTATATATATATTTTCTAAAATTTTATCTTATGTATTTTTATATTTAATTCTATCTCAATCATTTATTTCTAAATTTAATACTAATTATTTTTATATTCATTTGGTAATATAGATGAATTTCTAGATTTTAGTTTATGTTATTAAATTTTATCCAATGTATTTACTTTATACCTTAATATCTTATATATATATATATATATGTTTATTTTTATTTTTCTTTAGTCTTATTAGTTTGTAATATAAATAATTTCTATATTTTAATCTGTTGTTAAATTTTAGCTAATGGGTTACTCTTATATTCTTATACTTTATCTTATATAATTTGTATTTTTATTTTTAAACTGTTTATTTACGATTTAAATTCAAGTCAAATATATATATATATATATATATATATATATATATTATTTCAAATTTACTCATATATGCTCAAATACATATATATTCACATATATACATATATATACAATATTTTAAATTTAAATGACTATACAGAAGTTATTTGAATTCGGGGAAACTCGCATCACTTTATCAATTAATTTTACAAATTAAATTCAAAAATTCAATTAATTATCAAATTAAATATATATAAAATCCGGGGTCGTTACATGTTACAAGTACTTTAAAGGATATGGCCTAAAATATTTAAAAAGCGCTTCGTTTATATTTTGGGAAATATTTTTATCTATATATGAGAGACATATAAATATAAATGCAATTTGTTTTGAACTCAATGTTTTATGTTGATGCAAAGACCTGTAATTTGAGTAATATTAGTATATGATGCACTATGCTGCTTTTCTGTTCATGTATTAATCAATTTAGATGCATATGTACGGGTTAAAATAAACAGGTTTTTCAATACACGAAGCTATGAGTTGTCTTGCTATGTGATGCTTTAGGCGATGAGCTAAAATAGTTATGTTATTGTTATTATGAATGAAATTTTTAAGTGCTATGCTATGTTATAACCATTCATTTATTGATGCCTTCATTTTGATGTATGTGAATGCAAGTTGGCCTTGAATTGCTACTATTATTATAACTTCGTTTATTATCACTTATTTGAATTATGTTGCCAAGTTATATTGATATCCCATTGATACTATAATGTTGATCTTAAAATTGTCATGTTTAATTACCCCGTTTTAGGTATTGATATATTGATATGATGAAATGCACATACACGACATTTAAATGATGAAAATGGGATATACATCATTTCAGGAATAAATGAATTTTGGGAGGTCAAATGTTTTTGAATGAAATAGATCAGTTTAACATTTGACTAGAATGGCATGAGGTAATGACCATTAGATGCTAGTATCCATCCTAGCGGACAGATTCGGGATCACAACTTGAATTGTGACGAACTAGTCCAGTGTCACTTGTATCCAAACGATATGTTGCATGGACATGCTTTGAGATTGGTATTGCGCGACAGGGGAAGTAGTGCATATGATGGAGACTAGAAGGCTACTACAACACGACGGGGTTTTTATTGCCAGAAGAGAGAGATTTTAGAACTAAGGGTTCATGTGGTGTGCATCCACAACTGGTCGGGAGTTATACAGATGAAAATAGTCATGATATAGGTTAGAGGCAGAAGTTTAGTAGAGGTTGAATTCAGTTAAGGGTTCACTAATGCAATTTCCTATTGGGAATCCACGGTTGAGTATGAAAAGGACTCACTATTAATCGGTGAATATGAAAAATGACTCACTATTTACAAGTGAGCATGAAAAAGGACTTACTATTAAATGATGAGTATGAAAAATGACTTATCAGTTAATTGTAGACCTCGTAAAATGAATGATTTGAAAATTGAATTTGATTAAATAGTGCATTTATTAATTAGATATACGGATGAAAAGGCCGTATTATGTGAAATAATGTATATGAATTGTAAAATCACCATAACTTACGAATGATGATATGATGTGATATCCTAGTAGATTAGAGTTGCAACTGTGGGTTACTTTAAATAGTGTTATGACACTTGTGTGTTTACACTATCTTTGATTTGATGACTGTGGGCAGGATCTTGTATGGTGTGAGTGACATTTTGTTTGATTGATATGTCATATATATACCTAACACCACATGTATATGCTATTGGTATTGCACCATTATACTCACAACTAATTTCTGGCCTGACTCGAGGTTTGTTATATATATGACAACACCTCGAGTAAGACCGAGGTTGTTATATAGGTTTGATGTTATATTTATATATGCTTTGTGGGCTGTGACATAGAGATGGAGTCGATGACGATGATGAATATTAAGTTGGCTTATATTGAATATCTCAAATGATGTTATGTCATATTCATGGATTAAGACTCACTTGTACTTGATTATAGGATGTACTGTGTTGTTTAGCCATGTATTGGATATAAGTTATGTATGAGATATTTTATAAGATATCACACACACACACACATACAATTATTATCTTTTATTAGCCTTCGATTATATTATTATGGGTTTCCACTTATGTGTCTCTAATACTATATTGTTCAGTCCTGGAAACTTGTATATGTTTCTTTGTGTAGAGACAATATACATATTATTTCATATGTTTTCAGGTATTGCAGCGTATCTGTGACGCTCTGCCTCTATACTCACACTAGCCAAGGACACTACGGGGTAATGCCGTCGACTAGCACGAAGAATAAGGCTGTTGAGGAGCGACCATCTGTGTAATTGCTTTGTGCGAGTACCGATATGTTAGATAATATAACTTACATTTAATTTCAAGAGGAAATCTGACATATCAAATACAAACTCAAAGCTACCACACAGTGGCTATGTGGGCTTTGGAAACAAATATAGAAATAAACATAACACAAATCAGTTACAGATATTCATATCACTAAGGCGGAAACATATATGAATATAATACATAAAAGTGTACATCAAAATAGTGGTCAAACTAGATCCACTACATCACAAAAGAATAGATACAAGTGCTAGACAAAAGAATATGTATACATCAAGGAGTCTCTATCTCGAATGTATAAAAGCAAAAACTACTAATCTATAGTAGTTATCCAAAAGTCAGAAGCTAGTCCATGCTAAATAGTCAAGTGGAAGCACCTATAACACCTCGGTCCGACTCAAGTATTATTTAAGAAGAAAATAATAAACGGATCAGTCTAGCTATAAATATCATATAAAATGAGATAGGATAAGAGATATGATCAAAACATATGATCACAATAATGCCATATTGTGACAAGTATACATTCAATATCAATAAAAATGATACAATATCTCAAATCTACTCAAACACACAAAAAATGTCATCTTCTTTAACTTATTCACCAAACCAAAAATATTGATAAAGCTTATCAATGCAAACCACGAAACTTGGTGAAACACAAATTATAGAAATCAACAACCAGAAATCCAGAAAACACAAAGGGGGAGGCCTATCACAAACGGGAGCATGAAAACTCACCAACACGCGTGTCACAAATGGAACGCTATTCCATGGTCGCTAACCATCAAGTTTGAGCCGAAGCTCCACAAACGACCCGAAGACCATTAGTCGCTACCCCACCAATTTGAACCGAAGCTCCACAAACGGGGTTTTTAGTTCCCCACACAAACAAAGAGACTCGCACATCGCTAGTCTAAATCATAAAATGATCACCATTGATCAATAAGAAGTGTGAATCACACTAAGCTAGTAAATATAAGAGTTTAGCTTCATGTCCCATAACCACTAGCTTAACTTAAATATTTATGAACAAATTGTAGATTTCCACTCGAAAATTATCACAAGATTTCAATCGAACAAGTCTAAGAATTAACCAACGAAGTAAACGCAAGCGTTTCAAACCACTTGTTTTGCTAAGCCGTTTAATTAGATTTCTCATACGAATGAGGTAAAGGTTTGTATATACTAATAGAGTTGGAAAATGGTTTTAAAAACGAGCTTTGTATTTAAAAGTAGTGTTGAAATCGTTTTTGTGAAAGAGTTTGAGTATTTACTACTAGTATAGAAACATTTGTATTTTAAAGTGACAAACCACAGAAATGATTATAAAAACAATCAATTACCAAAAATTCACATACGACAATGTGAATTAAATCCATAAAAATCGATATCAACTCCATCAAATGGATATTCCCAAAAATCCAAAGAAAGAAGTCATCAAAGTCAATAATAAGTGATAACAACTAACCGGATCAACAAAAATCGATTAAAATTGGAAATCCACTCAAAAACAGCCAAAAAAAGGCAAATGAACAGTTCCAGACGTCTGGTAGGTATTTCCAGACATCTGGCCCTAGGTTCTGGAAAATATATGCTTTTTCTCCTTTCTCTTTTTAATTCCAAAACCATTTCAGACGTCTGGATTTTTCAATTAGACGTCTGGATTTTGTTCCAGACGTCAGGATTTTGTTCCAAACGTCTGAATTTTAGCTCTGCCCTTTTTTATTTATTTCCAGAACCCTTTTAGTCGTCTGGATTTTAATTTGAGACGTCTGAAATTTCCTAGGAGGCAAAAAAACAGCCTAGTACAAAAAGGGCAAATCCAAACCGAAATACGATCGAATGAGCGATGGATGCTAGGGATTTATGCCAATCGACAACCCAGTCCTATAGGCTCTTCGATACGCCTAAAATAACATGTTCAAACATTCAAGATAGGATCTTTAAATATTTTGACTTCAAAACACCAAAATTGGAAAATTCACTAAATAACTTCAAATCAAAAGCAAATGAACATGGAATAGATGTTAGGAATTCATACCTAACAACAATGAAAGCTATAGACTTAGATGTGAGTTCAAGAACTCACCTTTAAAACTCAAAGAAACAAATGAGAGGCTTTAAAACAAAGCAAGACCAATTCCTCTTCAATACACCTCTAGAATCTTCAATCTATTATCAAAGGTGAAGTTTTTCCTAAGTTAGCGATAGGAATTTCTGAGAATTGAAGAGAGATTAAGATGGAGAAGAAGAAGAGGATGCTTACCTGAGCTTCTCTTAGATTTTGGACTTGATTTGTATTTCCTAATCAAACTAGGGTTTTGGAATTCTAATTTCCAATCTTTTCCCCCATTTTTCTCTTGAGCTAGAGTGTTAGGAAATGAGGAATGAAATGAATGAAGAGGAGTTGAGTTAGAGTGTTTGATAAAGAAGTTGGGTTCTCTTATTGGGTTTGTGGGCTGAAACCCAAACTCAAAGCCCCAAATGAAAACATCAAAATTCTAATCAACTCCAAACATTTCGATGTTTATACTCAAAAAAGTTGTAAATGCCATTTTGGACTCAATGGAACTGGTCTCGAGTCCCAATTCGACTGTTTACAAAAAGTAACATTTCGGACTTTAATCCGATTAACGATGCTATATTTAAATAAAACATTTAAATATACAATCGTAAAATATGCGGGTTGGTACAGACTCCCCTCCTTAAAGAAATTGCGTCCTTGCAATACTTATGAAGAAAATAAAGAGTAACAACCATACCGAGGCATAATAACACAAAAGAAGAAATTTTGAAATGAGAAGTTCACCTTAAGAAGCAAGAGAGAGTAAGTCCGGATGTGTTCGCTCGATGAATTCTCTGGATTCCCAAGAGCAATCCTTAGGATTTGAGGACCATTGAACTTTCACAATAGGAACATATTTATTTCGAAGGCGTTTAACCTCCGTAGCAATGATACGAATAGGATGTTGCTCATAAGTCAAATTAGGTGAAACTTCAATTTCTTCAATTACACCGGGCTCAAGAATAGAATCGGAATCCCCAAGGCATTTCCATAGTTGAGAGACGTGGAATACGTCATGAATAGCAGAAAATTGAGCCGGTAATAAAAGGTGATAAGCCACGGAACCAATGCGTTCGGTGATGGGAAATGGACCAATATATCGAGGTGCTAATTTTCCCGATCGACTGAAACGCACAACACCCTTCATAGGTGAAACACGAATGAACACCAAATCTTCCATAGAAAATTCTAATTTCCTTCTTCGGTTATCAGCATAGGATTTTTGTCTACTTTGAGCTTCTTTCATCCTATGACAAATAAGGTCAATCTTTTCTGTGGCACCACGAATAAAATCTGGACCTAAAACCAGCTTCTCACCCGGCCTCAAGCCAACAAGAAGGAGATCGGCATGGCTTTCCGTAGAGTGCCTCGAAAGGAGCCATACCAATACTATATTGGAAGCTATTATTGTAGGAAAAATCAACGAGAGAAATATGATCTTCCCAACTTCCACCAAAATCAAGAACACATGCACGAAGAAGATCTTCAAGAGTTTGATTCACACGCTCGGTTTGTCCATCGGACTAAGGATGATAAGCGGTGCTAAAATTAAGCTTTATTCCCAAAGCTTTTTGAAGACCTTTCCAAAATCCACTAGTAAATAATGGATCACGATCGCTAACAATAGAAGTAGGAACTCCATGCAATCTAACAATTTCTTTAACATAGAGTTTTGCCAAAAGCGGTACGGTCCGATTGGACCGAACGGGAAGAAAATGGGTGGATTTTGTAAGTCTATCTACTATTACCCATAAGCTGTGACGACCCGAACGAGAACGGGGAAGACCGTCAATAAAGTCCATGGAGACTTGATCCCACTTCCAAACGGGAATTTCCAAAGGTTGCAATAACCCACCCGACCTTTGATGCTCGGCCTTTACGAGTTGGCAAGTCATTCAACGCTTAATAAAGTTAGCAATATCTGATTTCATCCCATCCCAATAATAGAGTCGTTTCATATCCGCGTACATTTACTACTACCGGGATGAATGGTAAACTTAGAACGATGAGAATCTTCTAAAATGTCTTTACAAAGATCACTAATATTTGGAACAATAAGTCTACCAAATTTTCGAATACCGCCACGAGTATCAATATCAAAGTCTTTCAAACCTTCAATATCAATTTTATCCGTACAACTTTGGCTAAGAAGAACCAATTCGGGATCATGCTTTTAAGCTTCAAGAATGCGGTCAAAAATAGAAGGATGAGCCTCAAGGCTACACAAAACAAGAGATGAACATGAATTGGATTCATGATCTTGAATCCCACAAGTGGAAAAAGTCTTGAGATCATTCCATTCGGATATCATCATTGAAACAACCGCTTGTTGCTTCGGGCTAAGGGCATCGGCAACATGATTTCCCTTTCCGGGAGTATACAGGGTATCAAGATCATAAGATGCAAGGAACTCGAGCCAACGTTGTTGACGCAAATTAAGTTTATTTTGAGAAAATAAATACTTCAAAGATTTATAATCGGTGTAGAGAACAAATTTCTCTTCCAAAAGATAATGACGCCAAATTCTAAGGGCGAAAACAATGGCCGCAAGCTCTAAATCATGAGTGGCATATCTAGTCTCAGCAGGCTTTAATTGCCTAGAAGCATAAGCGATAACACGTTCCATTTGCATGAGAACGGCTCCCAAACCAACACGACTAGCATCGGTATAAACAATAAAGTCTTGGTTCCCTTCGGGAATCACAAGAATAGGAGCATTGAAAAGGAGTTCTTTTAGTTTTTGAAAAGCAGCTTCACATTTGTCTGACCAAATGTATTTAACTCCCTTTTTTGTCAAACTAGTAAGAGGCACGGAAAATTTAGAAAAGTCTTTTATGAATCGACGATAATAACCCACCAATCCAAGAAAGCTACGAATTTCCGTCACACTCTCCGGTTTTGTAACGACCCGCTATTTTGGACCATTCGCATCCATTATAAGTGTATAGATAGACACTCATGCCGGAAGTGAATTGCTCAAAATACCGCGTTGTTAATTTAAATTTGGCAAAACTGAACATATACAGTAAATAAATAATCACAGATCACAGACACAGAGTAATAAGTGCAGCGGAAATAAAAGAGATAGTAGTTCATGAAGCTACTATATAAATATATGAGTTACATCAGAGTTAAACCAGATACAACGGAAGAGTAATATGATACATCAGATACACATCAGAATACATCACTGGAATCATCGAATGCTGAAAGCAGAATAGATGGTTGGATCTTCAAGCAAAGCTCCAACTCCAAAGGTGAGTCTCGAATACTGGTACACTTAGTCTGACCCGAGCGTAAAGCAAAAGACAAGACACTCGAGTCAGGATTAACATTCTTATATTTATAAATCCAACTCAAGTGAAATAGCAACTGAAACACAAGTAACTCAAAGGATGTTTGGAATGACCATCCTTTAAGGATCCGTTAAACTATCTACTATGTAGTAGTGTACGATAAGTAGATAATGTCTATTAGTAATATAAGATATCAAAATAGTGTTAAGGCGTTACCATTATTCCCCTTAACACATTTTTATTCCCAAGAGCATATACAAGACCATAGTTTCCCCAAAACCGTAAGTCACCAGAGGGCAATCCATATACTAAAGGTACAAACCAAAATCGTAGTGGTCGCGTATAAAGGAATACAAGTATGACAAGGCACATGAGGCAATACCCAAGGTAGTGAAACTACCGTTTGCCTGATCCGGACTGGTGAGAACGCATCGCCGCAGCGACCGCAACACCGCGAAACAACACTCCCAAAATCAAGGGTGCACCAATCGACAACAAGTAATGAGTAGTTCGAAGAAGTGTGTTCGCTTGAGGTAGCTGACCTCCATTGGCCCGGCACGGCTCCTGTTTTAGTCATTTCCAATTTGACACAAGTGTCAAGGCTATCCATTATCGTTCTCTTTCTTCAGTCATCGCGAACATCATTCCAACCACTTCATTCTGGATCACACTCCGCGTATAGTTATTAAAGTGGTTTTCGGTTTAAACAGAGAGTATGTCCCTAACCGATTCCGGTCTCTTTAATAACTTTCGTCATTATTTCACCGATTGGTCGTTTATATATTTCAAAAACCAAATCAATTACAATTTCAATTAGAATTTGTAAACCAACATTTCATTTGTCTTTCTAAAACAATTTCCATAATTTATGTTTCAAAACTTCCAAATTACCATTTCAAAATCTTATAATACAATTTCAATTTTTATTTAAACCATTCAAATATTGATTCAAGTTCATATATAAGATTCATTTCGAAATCATTTAAATTAATTTAATTTAACATTCAAATCAATTTAAATTCGTTTATCGATTTCATTCAATATTCATTAAGTAAATTTGTCATTCTAAACAATTTCTATTTAATTTCCAATTCATTAAATCAATTACTTAAGTTCAACTCCAATATATCAAAACCTACAAATTTAATTAAATTAAATTCGTCAAATCAAATTCTTTACATTTCAAGTCTTACATTTATTCCAATAAAACACATTTTATTTCTTATTAGAGAAATTCGATTTCACTTATTAATTTACTTAGCTACAATTTCAAAACTCAATTAATAAAGAAACTCAATTTCAATTATTTACGAAGAAGATTCACTTATTCAAAAGTTCAATTTTACTTATTAAAGAATTCAATTCAATTTAATCATTAAATAATTCAATCTTATTTAATTATTAAATAATTCAAAACTTAATTATTAAAAATTTCAAAGTTTAATAATTTCAAACTTAATTATAATTTCAAACTTAATTATTAAATCATTTCAAACTTAATTCAATCATTTCTCAATTTAAACAACGTTCTTTCATCAATTACATTGTTCATATTTTGTTTCAGATTATTAAATATTAACGTTTTCCTTTCATTAAAATTCAAATTCCAACTTCATTTCAAAACCATATTATTTATTCAAATAAAATCTTCGTTTATTTTTAAATCAAATTATTGACCAATCGGGTTTTATTTAATTATCTATCCTAGGTCAAAGTTCAATATGGGTATTTATCATTTCAACCCGATTCCAATTTAATTCAAAATCAAAGCATAACAAAGGGAACTTGCAGTGTGATAACTGGGATGGTGTCAAAGTAAATAAACAAACAATAACAACAACCAATATCAATCCAATGATCAATTCAAATAATCCCGAAATAATCGTATAAATTCGCATTTGTTTGTGCATATTAATATAATTATTTCTAGAATCTACACTATCATTTCATGCAGATTAAAGATTATTCCACTAATCATTTATACGGTTTTTCACTTGTCATTCAATTACAATTTTATACTACAACAATTAATCCAATATACGTCGATGGTTCAAAGTGTAATTATCACTATTCTACATGTCAATTAATTTAACAATTAAAAGGGGTCATATTCAACTAATCAAATTTAACATATAAATCCGTTTTAAAATTGTTAACTATCCTATATCAATTTCAATTCTGCATACTATTAATCACTTAACATTAAAAAATTAACGTCCAATATAAACATCGATCAAACAATCAATTATCAGCCAAACTAGATTATCATTTCATAATTAACAGTTAATGGTGTAAGATGTCGTAGGTAAACTGATACAGGTAATAACATATATAACAGTGTAATTAACTAACAGCAGCATTTCAATTGTCGTTTCAATTGAAATCAGATTTAATAAATAAAAGAATATTAATCGTGAGTGATTGCTCACCTTTCGAGGCTAGGTAGAACGGGAGATGACACGGATACACACACTGATACGGATACTGAAATTGAGTTACGAATCCAAGCACGAGTTCGATTATCAAAGCTGATAACAAGGAATAGACGAACTCAAATCAGAATTTGATCGATGATGATAAATGGTTATAGTGAAAAATAAAGTCATATTCTAAATTTAAGCAGATATTAAATTAAAGATATAGGTATTTCAAAATCATTATTTAAACTAAACTCAAATATTAAAGTCAAACATATATAAAATAATAAATTTCAAATCAATATATTAAAACTTTAACTATTATATAAACCTTATCGCCGTAAAACAACTATTATATTCAAATGCATAGTTACTATAACATATTTTTAAGTCACAAATTCATATAAAAACTGACACGTTATATAACTAACTGTAAAATAAAATAAGATAAAACCCATTGTTATAAACAAGCAATTGCAACCTGCTCTTTTTTTTATATACATTGTAAACCAGGGACTTGCATATATACTAAACTGTAAAGTATCTGTTGGTATATAAATAAACATTATATAAATTTGAGATAAATACATATATTTGTACACGTACCCTTCTAATATAAACTCAATATTACTATATCCAACATATGCAGGAGCTATATAAAATCCATTGTATTCAGACATCACGTGAAGATTAATATCTATGTACTTTAAACTAAATATGGATGTCTGAAACATTATATATACATACGAATATACTTAATATAGTATTATGCAACTTTTTCATGAGAACAAGAGGCAAGGCCCAACTATATCTTTTTTTTTACTTATATTATATATATATATAAAATAATTTAAGACAACAGAGACAAGAGAAGTTAACCAAGCTTTGACGTACGAAGCATAAACATTACAAACAAGATCTGGTTTAAATATACAAACACAATATACCACAGAACATAGAAAAATAAGATACTTACATATAAATATAAACGCTGATAAAGGCTGGGGTGCTTTAGCTATGCGGAGGAATTGGACGGCCAAAATGGTGCTGGTGGTCGGTGAAAGAAGGAAAGGCGAAGTGGAAGGCGAAACTGTGATACAGGTGGGCTGATGTGGCAAGGCCGAGGGGTGGTAGGCAGAGCTCGGATCTAGGGGTGGCCATCGGCGAGATAGAGAAGGTTTGTTAGCTTGCGTGCGTGGGCGGACCTACTGCTGTGCTCGGCGAGTTGTAGGCGGAGTGTGGAGGTGAGTTGGCGGAAGAGGCCGAAGTGGTCTGTGGCCTTGGTCAAGGGGAGGAACGGGTGGGACTATGGGCGAAGGTAGGTGATGGCGGAAGGTAGGGTATGGGGTGGAGAGACGAAGGTCGGAGATGCGATAAGGGTTCCTGGCTTGCTGCGCATAGCAGATGCTTGCAAAGAAGAATATGTTACAGGTAATCACGCATGCCTCTTCTTCTGGGCCAAGAAAAATAAAAATAAATGAGTATGAATGCTTTGGGCAACAGGCAAAAGTAAATACTAGCTGGCACTAGAAAGAAAAGGTGAAGAGTCAGAGGAAAAATATAAAGAACGAAACATTAACTTTGGACAGTGAAAACAAAAAAGTCAAGCACACGGGAATTTATGATATATAAATGCAAACAACTGAATTTTAGGAATTATAAAAGCTAATAGCTGTTCAATTTAAACGGTGGAGTATGAAAGAGACGTGGACAATCAAAAGTTAGAATTTGTTACCGGTACGATTACCGTTTTCTGTGAATTCCGCTGTGTACCGGACATCAAAAACATAATTAAATATAGCGTAGAGATCAGCACGGTGAGACGATCAAAACGGTATACAGATATTAGTGGTATGATCGAATTCGAATTTCCTAATAGCGGAAAATGTAAGAAAAACGCTGAAAAATAAGATCGACGGAGCCAAAGATGTCCGAATTTGGAAAAATGACAAACTGACATCTTGCTCAGAAGATGGTTTAGAATTTTTTTATGTAAAAATATTTAGGATTCGAAACGTTTTATTTTCATCGCTTTTTAACCGATTAAATTGAAGTAAATTTACGCGCGAAATAAACTTTCATATTTTCGGACGAAAATTTACCAGTTGCTATGTTTAACTAGACACATTCCAAATATCAAATTTATATTTCAAAATTTTATCGTTTAAAATTTCGCAAAATTTCAATTAATAACGTTATTAAAAACAGTTAAATTTTACGGGTCGTTACACTCTCCCCCACTCAAAGCTTTTCGTCCCCGAAAAGGAACGAGGTAGGAGAATAGAAACAACCAGAAAGAAAAACAGATTTGAAATACAAAATAATAATTAATTCAAACCATATAAATTCAAATTTAAATTAATTGATATTCAATAATAATTTAATCCATTTGATTTCACTAAAATCAATCTCAACTATTTCTAAATTCATTATCTTATTATCCAATTATCTTCAATTTACAATTTCTAAAACCATAAATTTGAATAGTCTTTTATTATAATCATATTTTTTCAGCAATTTAAATTCTTCTTTTATTCCAAATTCTTATTAAGTTTATTTCACTTAATATATCTTACTACATATATTTAAACCATATAAATTAATTTAAACCATATAAATTTAAATTTAAATTAATTTATATTCATTAATTGATTCAATTTCAAGGTATGTCTATAAGTTGATCTAATTTCAATTTATTAATTAACCTTCAAAACAAAATTCATTTTCAATTATCTTATTATCCCATTTATCTCTATTAACATTTTATAATTAAAATTTAAGTGTATAACATTTGTTATAACCACTCAAATTTTATTTATAAATTCAACTTTATATTATATATATTATCCAATTACATATTCAACTCTGAATGATTTAGGTAAGTTGTATTAGAATGCAGTTGAACAATATATAAATAAAAAATTTCCCAATTCAATTATTCAAGTTTAAATATTTATTCCAAATTTTGGTTTTATTTATAATTAAAATAATCCTTTAACAAAATTTAAGAATTAGATTTCCGATTAACTTTAAACAATTTAGAGATATATATAATATATTTATATCAAATCAAATTAAATTTTAAAGTAACATATATAAATCAAATTATACTGAAGAAATTCAAATCAAAATATTTTTCAAAACAAAACCGTAGCAAGCTATAGAATAGTATCTCCACTTCGATACTTGAAATGAACGTCGATGATGCGGCCGCCATCACCGAAATTATTTTCCAGCGACAAAGAGAAGAGCACTGATTTCAACATTTTAAAATTCTTTAAAAACGGTTTCTATTTGAAAATACTTTAAATAATATACATTAAAATTCTTTGGAAACAATTTATAGTCAAAATACCTTTAAATAATGTGCATTTTAAACCTTTAAAACCATAGTTCAAAATCATTGGAAATTAAATTCTCAAATTCTTAATTTAATTTCATTTCAAATTCTAAATCAGTTTATAAACCAAGTTTATAAATTTATTTATCGAACAATAGATGATAATCAATATTATTATTTCAAACAACGAATTAATTAACCTCTTCTTTTTTTTTCAGAAAAATTTTACTTATATATTTATAATATAATCATACAAAATTATTTCATTTACCAAATTTGAAAACAATATTGTGTCAGTTTGCTCTGCTCAAGTGTTTTAGAAATCCTATCGATAGCGCTGATCAGACGAATCGATCGAAAACCCAAATCAACATCAACAACTCAAACAACACAATATATATATAAACATTTTTAAATATTAATTTACAAATACACAACTTTGCTTGACGATACAGGAATGGATTTCAAAGCAAGGATAGAGATTCAGATTCGATGTACTCAATCAAAGAGAATTCTGATTCGAAGATAGGTTCGAGATAAAGGTAAGATGATTAAATAACAAAATAGGAAGATAGATAAGTTTATATAAATCGCGGGCAACCTTAACCGGGTCAACCGTGACTTCCAAATAAGATCGGTGTAGAATTCCGAGGTAAATCAAGATTCGATCTCAAGAAATAGAATTTAGGTATAGCAGAAGATGGATAGCATCGTAAACCGAGGATACAGAAATCTCCGGTAAATCAATGCCTATTGTAAGGAGTTTCACCCCTTTACAAATCAGTTAGAGATTGGCGGGACCGCCAACTCATTATAAAGATCATTCGAAGTGGAGTTATGTGATACTCCAGAATTGAAAGAAGACGAATAGTGAGGGACACGAATGAAATTTGGAACCGCAGGGAACGTTCCAAAATTCGAAGGAATCGAATCAAAACGGAAGAGATTGAAACTCGAAATGAAAGTGATTCTGTAAATACATTTACCCTACATGTTGAGTTTTGCCTAGAGCTACCAAAGCTCTGATACCAACTGTAACGACCCGCTATTTTGGACCATTCGCATCCATTATAAGTGTATAGGTAGACACTCATGCCGGAATTGAATTGCTCAAAATACCGCGTTGTTAATTTAAATTTGGCAAAACTGAACATATACAGTAAATAAATAATCACAGATCACAGACACAGAGTAATAAGTGCAGCGGAAATAAAAGAGATAGTAGTTCATGAAGCTACTATATAAATATATGAGTTACATTAAAGTTAAACCAGATACAACGGAAGAGTAATATGATACATCAGATACACATCAGAATACATCACTGGAATCATCGAATGCTGAAAGCAGAATAGATGGCTGGATCTTCAAGCAAAGCTCCAACTCCAAAGGTGAGTCTCGAATACTGGTACACTCAGTCTGACCCGAGCGTAAAGCAAAACACAAGACACTCGAGTCAGGATTAACATTCTTATATTTATAAATCCAACTCAAGTGAAATAGCAACTGAAACACAAGTAACTCAAAGGATGTTTGGAATGACCATCCTTTAAGGATCCGTTAAACTATCTACTATGTAGTAGTGTACGATAAGTAGATAATGTCTATTAGTAATATAAGATATCAAAATAGTGTTAAGGCGTTACCATTATTCCCCTTAACACATTTTTATTCCCAAGAGCATATACAAGACCGTAGTTTCCCCAAAACCGGAAGTCACCAGAGGGCAATCCATATACTAAAGGTACAAACCAAAATCGTAGTGGTCGCGTATAAAGGAATACAAGTATGACAAGGCACATGAGGCAATACCCAAGGTAGTGAAACTACCGTTTGCCTGATCCGGACTGGTGAGAACGCATCGCCGCAGCGACCGCAACACCGCGAAACAACACTCCCAAAATCAAGGGTGCACCAATCGACAACAAGTAATGAGTAGTTCGAAGAAGTGTGTTCGCTTGAGGTAGCTGACCTCCATTGGCCCGACACGGCTCCTGTTTTAGTCATTTCCAATTTGACACAAGTGTCAAGGCTATCCATTATCGTTCTCTTTCTTCAGTCATCGCGAACATCATTCCAACCACTTCATTCTGGATCACACTCCGCGTATAGTTATTAAAGTGGTTTTCGGTTTAGACAGAGAGTATGTCCCTAACCGATTCCGGTCTCTTTAATAACTTTCGTCATTATTTCACCGATTGGTCGTTTATATATTTCAAAAACCAAATCAATTACAATTTCAGTTAGAATTTGTAAACCAACATTTCATTTGTCTTTCTAAAACAATTTCCATAATTTACGTTTCAAAACTTCCAAATTACCATTTCAAAATCTTATAATACAATTTCAATTTTTATTTAAACCATTCAAATATTGATTCAAGTTCATATATAAGATTCATTTCGAAATCATTTAAATTAATTTAATTTAACATTCAAATCAATTTAAATTCGTTTATCGATTTCATTCAATATTCATTAAGTAAATTTGTCATTCAAAACAATTTCTATTTAATTTCCAATTCATTAAATCAATTACTTAAGTTCAACTCCAATATATCAAAACCTACAAATTTAATTAAATTAAATTCGTCAAATCAAATTCTTTACATTTCAAGTCTTACATTTATTCCAATAAAACACATTTTATTTCTTATTAGAGAAATTCGATTTCACTTATTAATTTACTTAGCTATAATTTCAAAACTCAATTAATAAAGAAACTCAATTTCAATTATTTACGAAGAAGATTCACTTATTCAAAAGTTCAATTTTACTTATTAAAGAATTCAATTCAATTTAATCATTAAATAATTCAATCTTATTTAATTATTAAATAATTCAAAACTTAATTATTAAAAATTTCAAAGTTTAATAATTTCAAACTTAATTATAATTTCAAACTTAATTATTAAATCATTTCAAACTTAATTCAATCATTTCTCAATTTAAACAACGTTCTTTCATCAATTACATTGTTCATATTTTGTTTCAGATTATTAAATATTAACGTTTTCCTTTCATTAAAATTCAAATTCCAACTTCATTTCAAAACCATATTATTTATTCAAATAAAATGTTCGTTTATTTTTAAATCAAATTATTGACCAATCGGGTTTTATTTAATTATCTATCCTAGGTCAAAGTTCAATTTGGGTATTTATCATTTCAACCCGATTCCAATTCAATTCAAAATCAAAGCATAACAAAGGGAACTTGCAGTGTGATAATTGGGATGGTGTCAAAGTAAATAAACAAACAATAACAACAACCAATATCAATCCAATGATCAATTCAAATAATCCCGAAATAATCGTATAAATTCGCATTTGTTTGTGCAAATTAATATAATTATTTCTAGAATCTACACTATCATTTCATGCAGATTAAAGATTATTCCACTAATCATTTATACGGTTTTTCACTTGTCATTCAATTACAATTTTATACTACAACAATTAATCCAATATACGTCGATGGTTCAAAGTGTAATTATCACTATTCTACATGTCAATTAATTTAACAATTAAAAGGGGTCATATTCAACTAATCAAATTTAACATATAAATCCGTTTTAAAATTGTTAACTATCCTATATCAATTTCAATTCTGCATACTATTAATCACTTAACATTAACAAATTAACGTCCAATATAAACATCGATCAAACAATCAATTATCAGCCAAACTAGATTATCATTTCATAATTAACAGTTAATGGTGTAAGATGTCATAGGTAAACTGATACAGGTAATAACATATATAACAGTGTAATTAACTAACACAGCATTTCAATTGTCGTTTCAATTGAAATCAGATTTAATAAATAAAAGAATATTAATCGTGAGTGATTGCTCACCTTTCGAGGCTAGATAGAACGGGAGATGACACGGATACACACACTGATACAGATACTGAAATTGAGTTACGAATCCAAGCACGAGTTCGATTATCAAAGCTGATAACAAGGAATAGACGAACTCAAATCAGAATTTGATCGATGATGGTAAATGGTTATAGTGAAAAATAAAGTCATATTCTAAATTTAAGCAGATATTAAATTAAAGATATAGGTATTTCAATATCATTATTTAAACTAAACTCAAATATTAAAGTCAAACATATATAAAATAATAAATTTCAAATCAATATATTAAAACTTTAACTATTATATAAACCTTATCGCCGTAAAACAACTATTATATTCAAATGCATAGTTACTATAACATATTTTTAAGTCACAAATTCATATAAAAACTGACACGTTATATAACTAAATGTAAAATAAAATAAGATAAAACCCATTGTTATAAACAAGCAATTGCAACCTGCTCTTTTTTTATATACATTGTAAACCAGGGACTTGCATATATACTAAACTGTAAAGTATCTGTTGGTATATAAATAAACAGTATATAAATTTGAGATAAATACATATATTTGTACACGTACCCTTCTAATATAAACTCAATATTACTATATCCAACATATGCAGGAGCTATATAAAATCCATTGTATTCAGACATCACGTGAAGATTAATATCTATGTACTTTAAACTAAATATGAATGTCTGAAACATTATATATACATACGAATATACTTAATATAGTATTATGCAACTTTTTCATGAGAACAAGAGGCAAGGCCCAACTATATCTTTTTTTTACTTATATTATATATATATATAAAATAATTTAAGACAACAGAGACAAGAGAAGTTAACCAAGCTTTGACGTACGAAGCATAAACATTACAAACAAGATCTGGTTTAAATATACAAACACAATATACCACAGAACATAGAAAAATAAGATACTTACATATAAATATAAACGCTGATAAAGGCTGGGGTGCTTTAGCTATGCGGAGGAATTGGACGGCCAAAATGGTGCTGGTGGTCGGTGAAAGAAGGAAAGGCGAAGTGGAAGGCGAAACTGTGATACGGGTGGGCTGATGTGGCAAGGCCGAGGGGTGGTAGGCAGAGCTCGGATCTAGGGGTGGCCATCGGCGAGATAGAGAAGGTTTGTTAGCTTGCGTGCGTGGGCGGACCTGCTGCTGTGCTCGGCGAGTTGTAGGCGGAGTGTGGAGGTGAGTTGGCGGAAGAGGCCGAAGTGGTCTGTGGCCTTGGTCAAGGGGAGGCACGGGTGGGACTATGGGCGAAGGTAGGTGATGCGGAAGGTAGGGTATGGGGTGGAGAGACGAAGGTCGGAGATGCGATAAGGGTTCCTGGCTTGCTGCGCATAGCAGAGGCTTGCAAAGAAGAATATGTTACAGGCAATCACGCATGCCTCTTCTTCTGGGCCAAGAAAAATAAAAATAAATGAGTATGAATGCTTTGGGCAACAGGCAAAAGTAAATACTAGCTGGCACTGGAAAGAAAAGGTGAAGAGTCAGAGGAAAAATATAAAGAACGAAACATTAACTTTGGACAGTGAAAACAAAAAAGTCAAGCACACGGGAATTTATGATATATAAATGCAAACAACTGAATTTTAGGAATTATAAAAGCTAATAGCTGTTCAATTTAAACGGTGGAGTATGAAAAAGACGTGGACAATCAAAAGTTAGAATTTGTTACCGGTACGATTACCGTTTTCTGTGGATTCCGCTGTGTACCGGACATCAAAAACAGAATTAAATATACCGTAGAGATCAGCACGGTGAGATGATCAAAACGGTATACAGATATTAGTGATACGATCGAATTCGAATTTCCTAATAGCGGAAAATGCAAGAAAAACGCTGAAAAATAAGATCGACGGAGCCAAAGATGTCCGAATTTGGAAAAATGACAAACTGACATCTTGCTCAGAAGATGTTTTAGAATTTTTCTATGTAAAAATATTTAGGATTCGAAACGTTTTATTTTCATCGCTTTTTAACCGATTAAATTGAAGTAAATTTACGCGCGAAATAAACTTTCATATTTTCGGACGAAAATTTACCAGTTGCTATGTTTAACTAGACACATTCCAAATATCAAATTTATATTTCAAAATTTTATCGTTTAAAATTTCGCAAAATTTCAATAATAACGTTATTAAAAAACAGTTAAATTTTACGGGTCGTTACAGGTTTCTTCCAATTTTGAATCGCTTCAATCTTTGAAGGATCCACGGAAATTCCGGATTCAGAAATAATATGTCCTAAAAATTTCACACGAGATTGCCAAAAGTGGCACTTGGAAAATTTTGCTTTCAATTGATTGCTCCGAAGAGTTTCCAACACAATCCGAAGATGTTTTTCATGCTCTTCCTCAGTTTTAGAATAAACCAGAATATCATCTATAAAGATGAGAACAAATCGATCGAGGAAGACTTTGAAAACTCGATTCATAAGGTCAACGAAATAAGCTGGAGCATTCGTTAAACCGAATGGCATAACAAGCCATTCATAAGATCCATAACGAGTATGGAACGATGTCAAAGGAATACTATCCTCTGCAATACGAAGCTGATGAAAACCAGTTGCTAAGTCTAACTGTAAATGGACTCTAGCACCACCAAGTTGATCGACACCAAGTTGATCGAATAGATCATCAATCCGAGGCAAGGGATATTTATTCTTGATGGTGAGATCATTAAGCTTGCGGTATTCAACGCAAAGCCTAAGTGTACCATCAGATTTCTTTACAAAAATAGCTGAAGCTCCCCATGGAGAGGAACTAGAAAGAACAAACTGTTTTGCTTCCAATTCGGATAATTGTTTACGCATCTCCTCATTTTCCTTATTGGACATACGATAAGGAGAACGAGTGATAGGTATAGCTCCACGGATTAGATTAATTCTGAACTCAATTGCTCGCTTAGGTGGTAATCCTAAAACGGGCTCAAATATGTCGGGAAATTCACAAACAATGTGAATGATGGAAATGAGATCTTCCTCATCATCATTATCGTCATCATGAGGATTTAGAGAATACAAGGATGCTCCCAAATTGGAATCTGAATCTTTAAGAACAAGAGAAATCTGCTTAACAGATTGAGAATGTCGAAGATATATAGTCAGCTCGGGACATAGGATATGGGCTTCATATCGGTTAAGCCAATCCATCCCCAAAATCATTCCGAAATCTAGGTAATGCATAACATGCAAATCGGCTTGGAAGGCATAATCACATAAAATAATTTCGACATCTTTACACAGTAAACTGAGTGTTGCGGATCCACCAACCGGATTCGCAATTCTCAATAAAGTCATCAAGCCAATAACATTCAAAGACAAAGCATCAACAAGTTCTTTTGATATAAAAGAGTGAGATGCACCCATATCAAAAAGAACTCGAATAGGGAGATCACGAAATATAATAATGCCATCAAGGATAGAATGAGAAATACCTTGACCAAGAGAAGTGTTACTAGGGGCTTGCACCACATTAAGCTTCCCTTCCTTCTTGCTTTGAAGTTTGGGATGAAGATATAGTATGACCCGAACTTTTGCAATAGCGGCAAGTAAGGGGCTTCGGATACTTGTTTGCATAATGGTCCTTAGAACCACAATTGTAACATTCTCCACGACTAGAGATAGGAGTCTTTGCTACCGAAGTTGCTTGCTTCCCTTTCTTGTTGGGATAAGGCTTGAACTTAAAAGGCCTCTTCTTATTGATGTTTTGTTTAGCACCCACAACTTCAACATCACTTTCTTTATCGGCCTCTTCGAGTCGAAGAGCGATATCAACAAGCTGATCGAAAGAAACTTCTAGTTTCAGAAGTAATGGCTTTTTGAGGTTCTTATTCAACCCATAGATAAACCTCTGATTTTTCTTCAATGGGGTATTAATATACTCGACCCCATATTTAGAAAGAGATTCAAAAGATGCGACATAGTCGGTCACAGAAGATTCACCTTGAACATGGTCAATAAAGCGTCGAGCTAAAGTTACTTTTTTAGCTTCCGGCACAAATTTCAACTCGAACCTTTCCCAGAATTGCTCCCAGTAAGATCCGCTTCAATAATTTCAGAAATCAAAAGCTCATACCAATCTAATGCTCTCTCCTGGAGCATGCTAGAAGCCACTTGGACTCGATGTAGATCAATAAGATTCATGCGGGAAAAGATGCGATCGCATGTTCTAAGCCAAGATTGGACTTCTATAACGCTTTCGGAACCCTTGAATGGCCTTCCACCCAAGTTGGTATAGTCACTACATAAGCGTGCAAACCCAGATTTAGGATAAGTAGGCTCTGGAATGGGTCCGACAGCTTGAGCATTCTTCACAAGATCTAAGAGCTGCTGGGCAGACATAAATACTCCATCCTGAGGAGTAGCACTGGATTGACCGGCGCTGGGACGACCTGGTCTAACCATTTCTCTTCTTTAAGAAAGAAAGAAAGAAGAGGAAAAAGGTTATTCTCAGAATGAATATCAACAAACTTGATTGATAAAACAAGGCATCATAAAAAGAAATAGGATAGAAAGGTAAGAAGACTCGAATTAAATCATATGGTACGACTCCTAAGAAAGACTTAGGACAATGATCCTTGCTAGATTATTCTACATTGTTCCGAAGTTTGGCTCTGATACCAAGCTGTGACGCCCCACCTCTATACTCACACTAGCCAAGGACACTACGGGGTAATGTCGTCGACTAGCACGAAGAATAAGGCTATTGGGGAGCGACCATCTGTGTAATTGCTTTGTGCGAGTACCGATATGTCAAATAATATAACTTACATTTCATTTCAAGAGGAAATCCGACATATCAAATACAAACTCAAAGCTACAACACAGTGGCTATGTGGGCTTCGGAAACAAATATAGAAATAAACATAACACAAATCAGTCACAGATATTCATATCACTAAGGCAGAAACAGATATGAATATAATACATAAAAGTGTACATCAAAATAGTGGTCAAACTAGATCCGCTACATCACAAAAGAATAGATACAAGTGCTAGACAAAAGAATATGTATACATCAAGGAGTTTCTATCTCGAATGTATAAAAGCAAAAACTACTAATCTATAGTAGTTATCCAAAAGTCAGAGGCTAGTCCCTGCTAAATAGTCAAGTGGAAGCACCTGTAACACCTCGGTCTGACCCGAGTATTATTTAAGAAGAAAATAATAAACAGATCAGTCTAGTTATAAATATCATATAAAATGAGATAGGATAAGAGATATGACCAAAACGTATGATAACAATAATGCCATACCGTGACAAGTATACATTCAATATTAATAAAATCATACAATATCTCAAATCTACTCAAACTCCAAAAAAATGTCATATTCTTTAACTTATTCACCAAACCAAAAATATTGATAAAGCTTATCAATGCAAACCACGAAACTTGGTGAAACACAAATGATAGAAATCAACAATCAAAAATCCAGAAAACATAAAGGGGGAGGCCTATCACAAACGGGAGCATGAAAACTCACCAACACGTGTGTCACAAACGGAACTATATTCCATGGTCGCTAACCATCAAGTTTGAGCCGAAGCTCCACAAACGGCCCGAAGACCATGGGTCGCTACCCCACCAATTTGAACCGAAGCTCCACTAACGGGATTTTTAGTTCCCCACACAAACAAAGAGACATCGCACATCGCTAGTCTAAATCACAAAATGATCACTATTGATCAATAAGAAGTGTGAATCACACTAAGCTAGGAAATATAAGAGTTTAGCTTCATGTTCCATAACCACTAGCTTAACTTAAATTTTTACGAACAAATTGTAGATTTCCACTCGAAAATTGTCACAAGATTTCAATCGAACAAGTCTAAGAATTAATCGACGAAGTAAACACAAGCATTTCATACCACTTGTTTTGCTAAGTTGTTTAATTAGATTTCTCATATGAATGAGGTAAAGGTTTGTATATACTAATAGAGTTGGAAAACGGTTTTAAAAACGAGCTTTGTATTTAAAAGTAGTGTTGAAATCGTTTTTGTGAACGAGTTTGAGTATTTACTACTAGTATAGAAACCTTTGTATTTTAAAGTGACAAACCACAGAAATGATTGTAAAAACAATCAATTATCAAAAATTCACATACGACAATGTGAATTAAATCCATAAAAATCGATATTAACTCCATCAAATGGATATTCCCAAAAATCCAAAGAAAGAAGTCATCAAAGTCAATAATAAGTGATAACAACTAACCGGATCAACAAAAATCGATTAAAATTGGAAATCCACTCAAAAACAGCCAAAAAGGCAAAATGAACAGTTCCAGACGCCTGGTAGGTATTTCCAGACGTCTGGCCCTAGGTTCTGGAAAATATATGCTTTTTCTCTTTTCTCTTTTTAATTCCAGAACCATTTCAGACGTTTGGATTTTTCAACCAGACGTCTGGATTTTGTTCCAAACGTCTGAATTTTAGCTCTGCCCTTTTTTATTTATTTCCAGAACCCTTTCAAACGTCTGGAATTTCAATTCAGACGTCTGAAATTTCTTAGGAGGCAAAAAAACAGCCTAGCCCAAAAAGGGCAAATCCAAACCGAAATACGATCGAACGAGTGATGGATGCTAGGGATTTATGCCAATCGACAACCCAGTCCTATAGGCTCTTCGATATGCCACAAATAACATGTTCAAACATCCAAGATAGGTTCTTTAAAGATTTTGACTTCAAAACACCAAAATTGGAAAATTCACCAAATCAATTCAAATTAAAAGCAAATAAACATGGAATAGATGTTAGAAATTCATACCTAACAACAATGAAAGCTATATACTTAGATGTGAGTTCAAGAACTCACCTTTAAAACTCAAGGACAACAAAGAGAGGCTTTAAAACAAAGCAAGACCAATTCATCTTCAATACACCTCTAGAATCTTCAATCTATTATCAAAGGTAAAGTTTTTCCTAAGTTAGGGTTATGAATTTCTGAGAATTGAAGAGAGATTGAGATGGAGAAGAAGAGGATGCTTACCTAAGCTTCTTTTAGATTTTGGACTTGAATTTGTATTTCCTAATCAAACTAGGGTTTTGGAATTCTAATTTCCATTCTTTTCCCCCATTTTATCTTGAGCTAGAGTGTTAGGAAATGAGGAATGAAATGAATGAAGAGGAGTTGAGTTAGAGTGTTTGATAAAGAAGTTGGGTTCTCTTATTGGGTTTGTGGGCTGAAACCCAAACCCAAAGCCCCAAATGAAAACATCAAAATTCTAATCAACTCCAGACATTTCGATGTTTATACTCAAAAAAATTGTAAATGCCATTTTGGACTCAATGGAACTGATCTCGAGTCCCAATTCGGCTGTTTACAAAAAGTAACATTTCGGACTTTAATCCAATTAACGATGCTATATTTAAATAAAACATTTAAATATACAATCGTAAAATATGCGGGTTGTTACAGTATCCATGTTGATTCAAAGATGTCTGTATGAGAGGTCACTCCTCTCGAGCCACTACAAGATACCTAGTTTCAGTAGCACCTATTGATAGTGTTTACTTCAAAAGTGCAACCAATATAACCGGAGTCTATCAAAATTTTTTTCCACTTATCGCCACTAAATCGTTTGCCGCCCAACCCGCCTATAATTTCAGGAAAAAAAAAATGTGTTACACAATTGCTTCTTTACTTCTCTCCTTTTCCTCTCATCATGCCATCTCTTTACTTGAAAAAGAAAACCTAGGGTTTATCATCTTCCTCTCCACCACTCACGTATTCGTCATCTCGTCGTTGCTCTCACCATAGCAGCGAATACATCCATGACCAACTCTCGTCGATCCGCTCCACGTGAATTGTCGATGGCATAGCCTTATGTACCTTATGTTGTGTCTCCTTAGGGTTTCCCGTTGATTACTCATGATCGCTCACTATTTTATTAGGAGTCGCCGGCACCATGTTACAGGTAAGTGTTCTAATTTTTATTTTTATTTTAAGATCAGCAAAACTTGATATTTTTATTGGGTTCATTCTATTTAGACCGTGATATTGTTTAATAGCGTCCATAAATCAAAATAAAAATATGTGACAAAATTGTCATTTTTCATTCATTCATCTTTTTACCTCGCGTCATATTTTCTTTCTTCTATTCTTCTTATCAAATAAACCTTAATAATCGAATTTTATGTAAATTATCAACTCTTGTGGTTGAATCGATGGATTGTGAGGATGATAATACATACCTAATGGAATTAGAAGAGGTAAAACTTAAATTTTATGTTTGATTTTTTATATTTGAAAATGCACAATTCTGCATAAGAAATGAAACTTGAATTTTATGTTGTTTTGTGATTTTGCTGAAGTGATTTTTCAATGGTGAAATTCTTTTGTTCGAGAGATTTTTTTCTGCAGTGAAATTCTTTTATGAGCTGATTTCTACAACGGAAGGTATGAAGGAAATTTTTAAAAAATAAGATAGTTACATTCAGCAAAAATACGAGCATGTGAGATTTTTCAGTTTTGGAGGATGCTATTCAGCAACTTTTGAGGTTTAAATGGAATTAGCCTTTTTATTGATTTCAAGTTGGTTTGAAATAAATTATTACCAAACGCACTCTAATTTTAGGTCGACTGTTTTATTAGACTAATCATTCTCATCAATGAAATTACTATATGCCGAGGAGTTTGGGGCTCTAACAAGCTTGGCAAGCAAATGGCCAAGCCTCAAGTGCTTGCAATCACAAGTATGTTTCTATTCATTTGATTTGTGATTCATACGTTATTTGATGCGAATGTTTGGTGTTTGATGAAATGCATGACTGATATCTTGCATTTTATGGTGTGCACTGTGCCTGCTTGTTGGGTTGGATATTACATTCGAAGCACACAATTGACTGTTCTATTTTTACTGCGAGTCAACTGATATAGAGTCCTGATGATTATTGGTATCTATCTGCCTATTTATATGTGTGATTGAATTGAGGTGCTTGCATATTATTTGTATGTTCAATGCACAGAAAACCTTGCTAGTGAGTTGTAAATGTATTTATTTGTAGAATAATGTATGTTAGCAAGTTTGTTATTAAAACTGCAATATGCAGTGCACAAATTCATTCCTTGCAATAATAGAATCATAGAAGTTAGAGTTAACTAACTTATCGTTGTATGCGCTTTTTTACTTCCTTACGTCTATTCACATAGAACTTAACTTTTTGTTCCATAATACTTTTAATAATGAATACTTCTTTGATTTAGTCCTTTAAGAAAGACCTTACTTCTGAGGATTGGTAACTCTAACTATCCAATTCCATTTATAAGGTATATAAGAAATCACTTCTTCCCTATTTTTGTGTGGTATTTTACATTTGACTACCAGTATAGCAAGGAGTTCGGTTCTTTTTTGTTTATTAAATGTTTGTATTGAATCTGACAACTGGAAATTACGGCTAAGTCGAAGGGTCAGAGGACTTTGGCTTCTGGTGGTGTGCTGGTGGTAACACAGTTAAAGCGTCTGAATTCTTTTATCAGATAACAATGATTCATCAATGATTTTCATTTGATTTCAAAATATGTGTATCGTTTTTAGATGCCTCATGGAACAACGTTATAATATCACCAAACCCATAGATCAACTTATGTGTGCTTTTCTGCTTATATTCTTTTTGATATGATTTATAGCCTGCAGAACTTTACAAGCTAAAGCATCTCTCAAGGGTAGAGGTAAATCAAAATGATCCCAGTGGATGCACATTTACGCTGGTAATTTATGCTTCCTCAATCATTTATCCTTCCACTTGTATGGTTTCCTTGTACTCAAAAATTCATGGTCATATGTGTTTCTGCTTGTTTCTCTAATTCTATAGGGATTCGATGATCTAAGAAGCCAAAGTGTTTCTCCTCCTCAGTTGACAATGCGCAACAGAGATGATGGGTAAAATTTTCAACATGGTAATTCTGTTTCTCTAGAATTTCTACAAAAGTAAGGTCAAGATGGTTCTAAAGTCAAAAAAATCTGAAATTTCAAGGAATCGGATACTTATGAGCATTATAAACTTATGCAAGGAGATACTTGCTCGGCTTCCCAAAGTTATTGGTATAGATGTCGTGGAGATGGCTCTGTGGGCAAAGGTGTGCTATTAGTTTGAATACTTAATTTTCCATTCTGTGTGCGTATGCGCCCACGCACGTGTGTGTTTGTATGTATGTGTATGTGTGTGTAAAGTAATTAAGTTTTCATAATATATGTATATTTTAAATAAAGAGGACATATTTTTTCCCTACAATTATCTAATTTTATGTAATTTACCGAACATGTGAATACTATTTTTCATATCAAAAGAGTAAATATGGAACTCTTGTCAAAAAGAGTTAACTCGAGTATTACCATTATTAGTAGGGTTTATCAGTACTGAAATCGCTTAACTAGTCATGAATGAATAATTATGCAGATTTAACCTTTATAGGAAATGTGTTTTACACATAGCAGTGGTGTCAAGTGTATGTGTAACATGGTCATTTCTATTTATGCTGGCTGCTGATTTCAATGTGGCAGTTGCCTAGTAGGGCATTATTTATATCGATGAAGTGGATAAGATTAGGGGTGGGCGCGGGTCGGTTTGGTGCGGTTTGAAGTCCAAACCGCTTCCGCACCGCATCAAACGGTTAATAAAAAATTCAAACCATTATACTAAACTTTTAAACGGTTCGGTTTCGGTTCGGTTTGAATGTACTACGGTTCGGTTTCGGTCCGGTCTGGTTTGAACCCGTATTAAATATGAAATAAGAGAATTACTTCAACAATCAATTTACGAAGGCTACTGTGTGAAGCTTTTACACTTAAAGGTTAAAACACACAATGTTATACTGAAATGAAAGTTAGTTCTTAACTGTATGAATATTTCAATTTGACATTTAGCTACAAGAGAGATTTTTTTGGTATATTAACCAAACATCAACATTAATCAAAGCATAATCATCAAAGAAAGACTAGAATAAGATTATAATTAGCATTTATCCAAAAAAAATGAGATGAAAAATATTATACCAAAACTATAACTTCTTCCTTTATGGCAGCGAATATTATTAATATAATAACATACGCTAAAAATTGAATATACATCGTTAGAATTTAAAATAAGATAGGAGTTGCTTATTTTTTATCATAAGATTACTAGTGTAAATATTCGGTTCGGTCCGGTTTAATATGGTTGGTTCAATCATCCAAACCGCAACCGAACCGTATCCATACGGGTCGGTCCGGTTTGGGGTATTTGCTTTGGTTAGAAGATTCGGTGCGGGTTTCCGCACCGTTTTTGCGGTTCGGTGCGGGCGGTTTCCGTATAGCGGTGCGGTTTATGCCCACCCCTAGATAAGATTACAAAAAAGGTTATTAGTTTCCCACTTTTATGAGTACTGGATCTAGTATGCCACTTGTTTTTAAATGTTTCTTCCTTTACTAATAATTTTTAGATAGGCCGAGAGTCTCAATATCAGCAGATATGTGTCTAGTGAAGGTGTACAACAAGCATTGTTAAAAATGCTGGAAGGAACAGTGAGCCCTGCAAGTTTTATAAACATTTTACTGTCTTTTTTGAGGCATACAATTATACAAAATATATTCTGATTCATATATGCATTATTGCCAGTTTTATTGATAGTGTGTGAAATAAATAATAATATATTACACCAAATATTATTAGAGCATTTACAATTCACTGAGAGTTTGGCTGACCAAATTTCCAAGTGATCTAAACCACATCGTGAATGGGTTGTGCTAGTAAAAAACTGGTAATGAAGGACTTCAATGACATAAGTAAAAAAACCCATAAAACTCTTTGTCTTCAGCGTCAGAGCTGCTCATATCAAACATCAAACTTTTAGTTGTTTAAGCCAGAAATCCAAATCAAGTCAAATTAGAAAATGACTATTTTTTGCTCCGTCTTAGACTCTTTGAAAAGGCTACTTTCATGGACGTCTCCAATGAAAAATCCCTCCGTTTCCTTTTGCTCGTCTCTCTAAACACGCAACTTCTATTTCCCCTTTTTATTATTACATTCCTACAAGCGAACAAATTTGAGCATCTTCAACCCTAGTGTGAATTCATTATAATTTGAATGCCACATCATTATTTAACATTTTGTATTAAAATGTTGTCTCCAATACTAATGTTTTTTGTTGATGTAATTGAAAAACTATTTGACATTGCCTTTTCCAATGTCTAGTTCGAGACATTCAACTCCACGTGACACGTCATCTTTCTCTCTCCACTGGTGTATTTTAACTAAAATATTTTTTTTCTTCTAATTATCAGAAAATTACACCTAAGCATTTTTGTGTATCTACACTTTTGCATTGGATAAAAAGCTTAACTCATGAATGTTAAGTACTTCACATTCTCTTAACAATGTGTAGTAACCTTTGTCACGTAGATTTTAGATGAATATACATCATATATGGATTGGAGATGCTCTTATGTACTAAATCTATACCTTTTCTTTCTTTTTGTCATAAATCTTGCAAAGATGTAATATTTAGGTATGTTTTAGCTACTTGTTACTTTGGTTATGGAAATTATGTAGAGAGGAATTAACATTCAGTTATGGGTTAAAATGGGCACTTGCTAATAGAGGTGTAATAGTTTAAAGATAAGGTCTTTTACAATTTGCAGTCTTGTGAGCTTAAAAGGAATGGTGCAAATCTAGTAGGTTGGTTCAAGTTAAAGGCTATTGTTAATCCTTGTAATGTGTTTCTGCAGTTTCTTTTGAACATATTACATTCATTAAAACGTATTAATATGGGGTTTTTATAGAAAGTATACCTAGGATTCCGCTTCATTTTCATGGAAACTTCTCTGTGCGATGTATTTCTCGTTTAAAGATATATTTCTTTTGAACAAATTGTTACCACCTGCTGCGTAAACTTCTCTGTGCACGGGCATGGATTTTATGTTAACTTGGTGGGCTTGAAATTACCGTATTTATACAGTTATGAATTTTACGTGAACGTGGTTATTTTATTTAAAATATTTTATATCAAATTGTTTGTATATCGTATTATGCGATTAATGTGTTTTTCGATTGTTTGAATATGATAATTATATGAGTGATTTTTTGTTTCAAACTGAAATATGTTTACTATATAATACATGTTGTGAACAAATTGAAGTGGAAACTTAATCAGGCCCGAGACCAAGGCAAGCAAGACTAATGTTTAGGGCAACACAAGGAACAAAGGCAACGCAAAAATATCCTGCTTCTCAATCCTTGATGTCGCGCTGCCTCTTTTCCACCTCGGTGTCCCACTACGCCCCTCGACAATCGTGCCTGCCCAACCATCTTCTCGCTGCTGCCCTACTGGATTTTGCAATGCTTCTTTCGGTTGCCCTAATTTTTTATTTCAGTTGCTATTGTCTCACTTCTGATTACCTTAAATATGAATCTTTCGATAATTGTCTATTGTTCATTAAAAATAGTGAAATCATGTATAGATTTACAGTATGTCAATTTATGATTTCATAACTAAAGTTGGGATTATTCCAATTCAATATAGAACGTGAGGCTTTTATTCAATATAGAACTGTAACCATTTTGTTATGTCCATTGCAGCATTCGAGAAGATTGCTATTTGGAAAGTTGGGGTTATTCCTATTCAGTATAAAATGTGACTTTTTTTTGAGCACATGGGAAACCTTAAGATCATGGTATTCATTGATACTCACTTAAGTAAACCACGCCGTGTGTCTACCCCGCTTTTATTTAGTCGTCGCGTACGGATGCATAACGTTGAAACTCCCACTGATGGTTTGGCGTTGGGATTCGAACCTGTCCGGACGCAGTTCTTAGGTTCCCATCTCCCAGCTCCCAAACCAACCGAGCTACGAACGGCGGGTTTTTTATGAATGGATTTCTGTCTTGAGCAAAAACAGCAGTTTCCTTGGAATAATTAGTCTAGTTTTGATACAAAGATTAGTTGTTTTCACATATTTGTGCAGTTGCTCATGCAAAAAACAAGTTTATATGGTATAATTAACATACATGTCAACCAAAATATTAACATATTTTACATACATTTTGTCTTAATGCATAAGACTTTGTGAGATGAGAAAGAAGTCGAATATGATCAACTACTGTCATTTTTATTGACTACGCTTTGCTTTTTTTTCATGACACATTTGAAGAATAATGGATTATTTTGGCCATTAGTTAATTTTATTGCGTTTCACTTTTTTTTATGTAGATAATGCCCATATTTATGCAACTCCAAACATCAAGGAGTTGTAAAACCTATCATGCAGTCAAATTCAACTTTCATTTTTGTAAAGAGAAGTATATGTTAAACAAATTAGTAAATTTAAATCGAATTTGCATTTTGGCTTTACATATAAAAGTATTATTGTTTTCGTAGGAATAGGACAGCAAAAATGGAGAAAAAATATATTTGTCTAGGGCATTAAATACCTTTGGGCCAGCCCTGAACTTAATGTGCTATCACAGTGAAGGAAATCTGCACAAAATATTAATAATTTTTAGCAGCGTTCAATAAACATTACCAAAATATATATGGTGGCAGACAAAAAACGCTACTATAATATTTTGTATACCGTCAACAATACTTTTTAGTGACATTTATACAGTGCTACGATAAAAATTTTGGTTGTGCAGAAGGTGCAATATGTTGATTTTTGGTAGCGTTTATGTAAATCCAACAGAAAGTCTTGGAATTTTAGTTGCACGTCGTATAACGACATTCTTTAAAATGCAACTATACGTTATTGTAGCATTTTTTGGGCGCTGCTAAATCTATTTTTTGTTGTATCGAGCCCTTTGATCCGGGCATCGACCAGTTGATTTTTTTTTGTAGTTTGGTCATTGGAGAAAAAGCATCACAAGCTTGGTATTAGAGCCGAGGTTGAAATAATAAAGAGATAGAGATATATTTTAGCCTTAGTGGAGCGAGACTTCGGATGTTTTATCTATTTTTACTCGACTCACACATGTGATGTGCAAGTTGTTGAATGGTCGAAGGGGTCGATCATCAGGGTAGAATACACAGACATTGATATATATGTGTGTGTGTATGTATACTCGTATTTGTTGTGATGACTTAAAAGTTTATTTATTCTTTAAAGGGAAAAATATATTCACACATATAGAGTGAATATTTGTATGCGTTTATGAGATGTTAAAATGAATTTTATTTGGACGTAATGGCTGCTTGCTTGATTGATGTTTCGAATGGTTTATTAGGATATTTGATTGATAATAATGTATATGATTTTATAAAATAAGTTAAAACAATGAGTCCAATAAAAGCAAGCATTGGTTTTCAAAGAGCAAAGAAATTTGCTAATGGAAATATTTTTTTTGTGTGTGTTTATATATGTGTGTGTATGTATATATTATTGATAATATAATGATATCTCCAAGAATAAATATCTTAGATTTATTTATAAAGAAAATGTATCATATAGAGAAGCGATCCCTTATTATATAAAGTGATTTTGTAATGATAATATCAATTTCTTTTTCGGCAAGGCCAGCGGGCGTTAAACGTGTGCCATCCACATTTATTGTCCCAAACATTTTAAAGAATAGATGATCAGAACAGGCTCCGGATCAGCTAAGACAATAAAAGGAAAACAGGAGATAGATAGATATGTCTAAACTATTAAACAAAAAGGACAGCTATCCCTCAATGACAAGACTGAACACAGCGTCAGTCGAAGGACTAATAACATGAAGAACACGAGAGAACTGAGTCGCAAGAGAGGGATCGAACGACCGTGACATGGTAGAGCAAAGATACTTCCGATCTCAAGATGAGTCCAAAAATAATTGCCTATTGCGTAGACCAATTTCGCCTCCTGTATGAAGTGTCAGACCTTCCCCATCCACACGATAAAACAACCTTCTCGATTCCTCGTCTTCGCTCACGTACAAATAATAACTATTTCAACACCGGATCATATCTCATTTTTATATCATAAAGTACCCAAGAACGCTCTTCTGGGAACCACGAAATGGTCTCCAAATCAGGAGAAGCCGAGGCAGTAGAAGTACCGGTATGGGACACAGAAGATGAAGGTGACGTAGCAAGCGTTTCAATAGGAGGGATAGAGGAAGTAACAACGGATGGTAGGGACAAAATTTTTACTTTAGGAACCCACTTCAAAACTGGCTGAGGGAGCAGAACCTTAGCCGGAGAGGTTGGGAATCGGGCCCAATCGAACACACATCAGGAGAATGACCAAAGGACTTACAAGATAAGAAAATTTAAGGTTTCCACTTGTACTGCACGTCCACTACCACGTCATGACCATTAGCAAGCCTAACATTTAGCTTCGATGGCAATGGTTTAGAAGGCTTGATCTCAATTAATGCTCTTGCATAGTGTAAAGACTTGCAGGCTTCAGTATTACATCAAAACACTTGAGGTCACCGATGAGACTGACAAGTCAATTTAGATCTAACAGAGGCTGAAGAGCAGACAGAATATGTGTAAAGGTGACCCAAATTGGAATAGACAGCACCTGCTCCCTAGCTTTTTCCACACTAAGGCTCCGTGGTGTAACAATAACGGTTTCCCCTTTATGATAAGTGGACCGGTCTCAAGCGCTCTCAGCTTGTCATTTTTATTAGCGAATTTGAAATAAAACATAGTGTTGAAAAACTGGACATGAAGATTACCTTTCAAATTCCATGCACGTTTACAATGGTCACAAACTTCCTTGTACGGAGTGGAAGAAACCAATAAAAAGCCAACCAAATATTTAGACCAATATTTCACACCTTTCTGAACGACCTTATCTGGCGGAACATTGACACCGTCGATCACAACCATATCAAAAGATCTAGGCGAGAACGAACCAGCGTTCCTGGGCAAAGATTTGAAGAGAGATGACCATTTCGGCAAAGCTTCCACTAGATTAGCTGCAATAGAGGTTGAATGAGAACTATGTGACTGAATAGCTTCAGAGTTTGAGATGACTGGATTACAATGCATAGCAGGCACTGAACCATCCTTAATTTTATTGGTTACAACAAAATCCTTAACTTCCAAAGATGACTGGATACAATTTTATTTCTGACCTATCTGATTCAGATTAGAATCGGCAACCTGGAGAGCTGTTGATCGACAAAGCCAGCATTAACTGAAGGCATAACTTCAGCATGACCTCCATCATTTAGAGGAATTACAACATCTCCATCATTCTCAAAAGAACCAATAATACTACAAACCATATTCTCCCATACCCGAGCACTAGAATCAAGCAAAGGAGTAATCACCGATGCAGCATCAGTATTAGAAATACCTGAATTAGGACCAGCTGCGACAAAATCGGCTTCACAGTCAGCAATAATATCAAAGAAAGAACCTTTCGGAGGAGTGAGGCTATCAACTTCAACAGGGACATGGACCACCATTAGACCAGCGACATCATTCAAAGTAGCATCAGATTCCTGAATCACAGAGCGAGCTTCAGGCGAAGAATTTGAAGCAACAACCAAAGAATGAAACAGGCTACCAGATCTGGTCAGAGAAGAAGACGATCGATTTTCAATCGATGATGCGAACCTAGGTTTAGCTTTACGATTTTTTGCCATGGTCGAGAGACAAAGTGAATGGGAGGGGATCAGAGAGGTGTGGGGAGATTAGGATTAGAATTGAGATGGAGAGACGAGGTTAAGTGATGAGATTTTAGATCTTGGAAGCAAAAAAACGCAGTCGCCAAATTTTTTCCAATCGCCATGGATAAGGCATATTCCACATGATAATATCAATTTTGACCGAGAAATCAAAAGGATTTAGTATATATGGATTTTTAAGCAAGTATTTAACGATTTGTTCCATATCTTCAAAATTTACAAGTTAAGAATTTTATATACAAAGTTTGTATGATTTTCATATGATGTTTGTAGCCATTTGAGTGTTACAAGAAGTTCAGATTGATGGCGAGGCAGTGTTATATTTCTTATGTGGTCAACAGTGTAGCCAATCGGTGAAACGAATAATCAAGTCCGTGATGAGGGGATGTTGTTGTATTAAGTATCCATACATACATACATACATGGTGTGTGTAAGCATCGGTTGAGTTTTATGTATAGTTGATGTATTTGCTTGGTTTCTTAGTTGTATATGATGTGTTGCATATTACATAATTATGTGATGTTAGTAATGAATGGCTTGTGTATGCAAAAATGTATTGATATAGTCTGACGTATGAATTTAAATTTTAAAATTAATTTTGAAAAATGCATTTGCCTTTTGCCTTTCTAAACATATTTATTTAATCTTTATTTGAGGAAAATTAATAATGAAGGAAATGGTTTGGGTTCTAGTTTGTATATTTTGAAAAACGAAGTACTCTTTCGAAAATTTTATTTATGAAGGTAATGATGTTTGGAAAATAACATTTTAAAGATAGGAAGATATATAAATGATTTTGAATTTTGGAGTGCTACTTATTTTTGAAAGTGTGTTTATGGTTTAAGAAAGGAATATTTTATATAATTGAAGTAATAATAAAGGTTTATAGATTATTCTGAGTGAAAAATTGAAATTATGAAGTAAGTGAGTTTTGAAAAGTGTTCATTTGAAAAGTTTAGTAGAGTTTTCAAAGAAAAAATATTTGGGAAAAACAAAAGGAGTAAAAATTTATTTTGAATACTAGGAAGTAAACTAGAAAGGATCAAAGGGAACACTTTTGACGCTTAAAGTGATTATGAGATTTCTAAAGAGGCAAATTAAAAATGAACTATCTTGAAATATTTATGCTTGAAAAATGAAGTCGTAATATTGTTTTGAAGTAAAACGGGGAATCAAAACATATTCAAGCTATTTCAAACTTGTTGAGTTCGAGCTAAATTGTTTTAAAAATTTAAGTTTGGATTTTAAATATATATTGGTGTATATATACCTTAAAGTTATATGTCTAGTTGATAATTTGAATATATTTTGGTTGTGCCTATGTATGATTGTCATATTTAGTCGTATTCAACATAACTAGTAATTTTGTAAGAAATTGAGTATTTTCAAATTGAATGATCTTTCTAGAACCATATGGAGAAAAATATTTTTTTTCATTGAACTTGTGTTGCTAATTTGAACATTTTGATTAAAATGAATAGGAGTTCTTATAATATAGAAGCATCTTAAATAAATTTGAAAATTGATTTGTTAAATGCTACTTAAAATTTTGAATTACGTGATTTTAAAATTTGTTGAATGAAAAACAAAACTTGGAATTTCCCACTTCGTTTTATTCTACCATTATGGTTATAACCTTTGATTTTAATGTCTGATTTTGGTGAATCTTCTTTCATTTGAAAGACATTTTAATGCGGAACAGCTGTCGTGAGTTCATCACTTTTCAAAAATTTGAAATTCATTGGTGTTAATCAGTTTGAAGTTGAATTAAAACTCTGGCCTATGCGTGTACTTTCAAAATCATAACATTGTATTATTTTGACAATAACTTTCAAAGCTTTCTCTATTTTCGATGATCTTGTACTTTTCAGAAAGCTAAAACGACAAGTAACAACCTTTGTTTTAGAAATTAAACAAAAATTTATCATTTGCTAGGTGAAAGCTTAGTTTTAAAGTGGTCAATAGAATCTTGGGGAAGCTTGCTATTTCTATATCTTGTTATATTTTTAGTGAATTTTATGGCTTGACTTTGTAGGCTAGTTGTCTATCCTAGCAGCTTAACTACAATGGTCACATCCAGAGTCATGGTACCATTTCATCTTGCTTTGTGCTCGTCTTCGTGTTTTCATGATTTTCCTGATACCATAAAGCCAACAGTTAGGTACCTAGGGAAATATTCGATGTCATAACACTTGCATCATTTGTTAGTAGACATGACACCTTACAGTGTATTCGATAGGATGGATACATGTTATGAGTATCTATTAACCATATTGATTTTAGAAGTGTTGCTATTCGGTATCATTGTAGAAACTCCTAGAGCTTTTCACATTAGTCTTCCTTTGGAAGGAAGCAATTTCACTAAAAAATTCCCTTTATAAGATATCTATATGATCATTTATGATTACCCGACTTGCTTCGTTATCTCTTTGGTTTTACTTGCTTCATGCTCGTCTTTGGTACTGATTTTCCTAGTGTTCGTCCTTGGGACTTGACTTGCTGTACGTTAGTCTTATGGAATTAATTTGGATATGCTTGAATCACCATATTCTACTATGATTGCCTATGATAGGCATAATATTATTTTATGACATGGTGATTTTATTTACGATTATGCCAATTAGTTCGTTTTATTGTTGGTATATTTTTTGGTTTTGACTATATCACTTAAGATTCACATTTATACTGTTGTTATGGTCTCACCATTTGAAATTAGATATAGTTTGACCCATTTATCATTTCAATAATACTCAGTTCAGACTAAGACATAACAGGTTCAAGACTCAACTTTGGATGTTGGGATAGCTTTTGGAGATAGATATATCACATTATCCTAGTCTTTTATTTATATGTTTGTATGAAACTTGTATGAGATGTTGTGACTCATGTTGTATATATTTTGTATTCATCTTGTACTTGGTTCTATATGTATTATGAGTGGATTTAGTGCTTCCATTTTGTAGACTTGGATTATATATGTATCTTTAGCATGTATTATATTTTCTGCTATGACCTATGATTCTGTGTTCTATGTTACTATATATTGTTCTGTTCTGGATTATCCGATGTGTTTATTATTTTGTGTCTATATCGAACACGTCATTTTTGTTTATATGAGGTAAGAAAAAATGTGTCAGTGTCAGTCCATGGGAATATTCATGTGTGGTCACTCCTAACAAGCCTTATTCTCCATATTACCGAACAATATTACTATGAAATATTTTTGGTAGCAAGGTTATATAGGTGGGGCGTTACATTGCCGAATGATCTACAACATTTATTGAAGTATTATTGGCACATTGATAGTGCCAGAGTGAATAACTGGGTGAAGTGTAGGTGCTTCCCATTGTTATGGAAGGTTTAAAAAAGATTTGGTCTTATAGGCTAGAGTCGGGATCTGTATCGTCATATGATCAACTTGTGAACAAACTCTGGAACAATTTTAGGGTTTAATTTATGCAACCCAGAATACACCGTCATTGGAAAACATGTAGCAAAGAAATGGAGAATAATTGAAGTGCTATCTGAAGTGGTTCAATGCTGCTTAATAAAAGTGAGGAATCCAAATGATAGTTTGGTGCTAATGGCGATGGTTGGCGATGTGATAGTGACATATATTTGGAAAGTGATTTCCAATGAAGAAGCTAGCCAAGTCGAAGGACTTTTATAAAAAGGCAAACTAGTTTCCAGGCTTGGAAGAGGAAGAAATGGAGAAGAGGTTGAAAATCAGTGGTCAGGATGGACCAAATAGCATGGTGAAGAGTAATGAAGTTGTTAAGTAGGATAGTAATAGTGGTAACAATAATGGTGATAATAAAAGAAAGAACAATAATGTTGGGGTAAAAAGGAGGACCCTAAGAAGCACTTTCAATTTTCAAAAATGGTAAATATAAAAATTTGAATGGCTCCATCAAAAATATTTACATGCAACCCAAAGCATAGTGAGGTACAAGAAGCCAGCTCCAAGAGAGGCTACCAAGGTAGAGAAACACTCTGGGAAGTATTATGAATTCCATGAGACTCATCGACACAATACCAACAAATGTAGGCATTTGAAAGACATAATCGAGGAGTTGATTAGGAAGAAATAGTTGCACTAATATGTTAGAAGTATGCAGTAGGGCAGACAAAAGAATAGTCAACTCCAGAGACAGCAGCCTCAGGGAGATATGGAAGGGACTAGTGGAGAGGGTTCAAGATCTCCAAGATGTGATTTGGTGATTAATACAGCTTTTGGAGGTCCGCATACCGTAGAGAAAAACTGTAATGAGATGGAACACTTTAGGAATTCGTTAAGGCACGCTCTGCAAGATATGTGTTATGCAATCGAGGATAGCATTCCTGCTAAGCAACAAAGAAGCGTAGATGATGACATCACATTAAGAAATATGGATATAAGCAGGGTCGAAGCTCTAAACTTCGATCCATTGGTTATTACGGCTATGGTTGGGCCAACAACATTTTGTCGAGTTCTGATTGACGACAATAGCTTGGTGAACAATCTGAATTGCCATTGATGAAATACAACTAGATGTGAATGATTTGTTGCCTTATGAATCCCGTATTCAAGGTTCTACCAGGGAGGCAACATCTTCGGTCGGATATATCTAGCTGATGGTGCAGCTATGAGAGTAACCCCATAAGGTGACATGGATTCAATACTTTGTGGTGGTGGATGGATACTCTACCTACAACATCCTTTTAGGTGGACCGCCCCTTACTGACTCCTATATAGCTCTTGCTTCATGGTGTTTGATAATGAAATTTCCCACGAATGGTAGAGTTGGGGTAATACAAGTTGATTAAAGCATGAGAAGAGAATGCTACGTTGCAAAATTGAGAGAAGCACGACGTAGGGAGAATAAAAGGAATACAAAGAAGACTGTACATCAAAACTTCGAATGCATAGCAATTACCGTCCAAGCCATGGCTCAAGTCCACTAGCGATCAATATAAAGCTATGGCCCTTATGAAAAAATTGAAAGAGCCAAGTGCAGAATCGATAGATCCGATGGATGAGATTCAATTTGATGAAGACGATTCAACAAAGATAGTTAATATTGGTTCTTAACTTTGCATGTGGAGGAAGAAGGAATTAATTGGGTTTTTGAGAGAGAACCAAGATTGTTTGCATGGACTCACTTTGACATGTACAGTATTTCGATAGAAGGTACATACCATGTGCTTAGTGTTGGCAAGGTATTTGTTCCTGTGGAGCAGAAGAGACATAGTATAAAACCGAAAAAATCTGCTGCATTGATGGAAGAAGTAGATAAGTTTTTTGCAAACAAGTTTATTCAAGAAGAACTCTTCTTCGAATAGATAACTAATCCCCCGAGGGTTAGGAGGGCCAATTGAAAGTGTTGGACATGCATCGAATATTCATATTTGAATAAAGAATGCCCGAAGAAGTGCTTTCCACTTTCGTGGATTGGCCAACTCGTGGATGGAATAAGCGGATATGAACTACTATCATTTATCGACACTTATTCCAGCTATAATTAGTTTGCGATGCATGTCCTCGATCAAGAGCATGCAAGCTTTATAAAGAACTTGGGATTGTATCGCTACAAGGTGATATCATTCGATTTGAAGAATGCTGGAGCTACTTACTAGTTATTAATCAATAAGATGTTCTCGAGACAAACTAGATGGACAAATGAAGTCTATGTGGATGATATGCTGGTAAAATCGAGGAGATCAACGGACCACATAGGTAACCTATCATAAATGTTTAATGTGCTCCGAAAATACGAAATGAGATTGAATCCACTAAAATGTTCTTTTGGAGTTGCATCTGTAAAGTTTCTAGGTTTATCGTGAAAACTAGGGGCATTAAAGCTAACCTAGAGAAAATCAAAGCATTAAGATATGTTACAACCCGAAGGAGAAGGAGGGAAATGTAGAGCTTGAATGGCAAGGTTGTCGCTTTGAGTAGTTTCATCACGATGGCAATTGACATGCGCATACGATTCTTTGATGCCCTTATGAGTTTAAAGTGGAAGTTTTGATGGATGGATGAAGGTGAAGATACCTTTCAGCAACTATTGGAACAACTCCAGAAAACACCAATCCTTTCGACACCTTTGGAAGGAGAAGTTTTGTAAATCTATTTGGTAGCATCAACTCATGCATTGAGTGAGTCATTATTACATGAGGAAGAAAAGTCCACATTTTGGTTTATTATATCAGTAAGTGGTTCATAGGTGCGAAGAAATGTTATCCAAAACTGAAAAAGTGGCTTGCTAGTTATTAATAGCATTGAGGAAGTTGTGACCATACTTCTAGGCTCATCCGATAAGAGTTACGATAGATCAACCTCTCAAATAAGTACCACATAACCTGAGACTTTGGGATGATTATTGAAATGGAATATTGAGATGAGTCAATCCAAAATAACTTATCATTCGAGGAAGGCGATTCATGGATATGCACCGGTAGAGTTCATTGCTTAATTTACCATCCATGATTATGAAACAAAAGAGGAAATGGTTGAGCTTTCTGAATGAAAATTGTATGTGGACGATGCATCTAATGGCCATGATTCACTCCGAAAGGTCGGAGAATATGTTATGCTTTGAAGCTTGAGTTCTATGCTATAAATAATAAAGCGAATTATGAGACGTTTATTGTAAGACTCTATATAGCGAAGGAGATGGGAGTGCGGACAATGCATATATTTAGCTATTCCCTACCAGTGGTTTGTTAGGTTAAAAGGAGTTTCAGACTAAGGGATCATGACTTGCCCCTTTCCGATCAAAGTGGTTGGACCTACCAGATGAAAGAGAGCATTACATGATAATGCACATCCCTAGAGAGGAGAATACGAATACAGATTCATTAGCCAGATTGGCTAGCTTTGAAGATGTGCAGCTGTTAAGAATCATTCCAGTAGTGTCGTTGAAGTCTCCAAGTATTGATGAAATGGACACCGATTATATCTTTGAAGTTGAGAAGGAGTAGTCATGGATGACTCCATTTAAGGAATATTTGATTAAGTGAACTCTTGTAAAGAGTAAAAACGAACGATGAAAGCTCTTGCTTAAAATACTGCAACGTCCCGGAAATGTGAACACTTTATATTTAAATATAGGAATGATTTAAATATTTGAATTATGAATTAATATTAATTAAATAGATTTAATAGCATTATTAAATTCCTTTTAGTTAATAAATAATAATGGTAAACTCATTTTGTAAATTGGTTTACATAAATAAATAGTTCGGTGAAAAATGGAAAATGTGACCATAATTCGTTTTTCGGATTTTTGACTTCTACCGAATGAAATTTGTTGCAACGTTATTGCACACACTTATATTTGTACACACATAATAATAAAGTCATATAGTACAAAAAGGAGTCAAATAAAAGCAAATTTCATTAGTGGCTAATGATGTCATTAAGTTATAAATAATAAGGAAGACTTTTTATGCATTTTCTTTGATGTGACGTGGAAGTGAAGGAAGGTACCATGGTCACATGAAGGGAGATGTGGTGCATGGGTTGATCCAAAAATCTATGAGGGTGGAAGAGTCATTTGGCTAAGGGGTGGTGGATGTCATTTTCCATTTTGCCTCAGTCTATAAGAGGGCCCTTCTATTTTCGTTTCTCACTTAAGAATTCATTCATTTCATTTTCTATTTTCGTTCTCCTTCTTCTTCATTTTCTATCTCAAATATTCCTAACAAAAACTATGTCAAAACATAACCTTTTCTCCTCTAAATCATCGTATAAGCTTGAAATAATATTGCAAATATCATCACCTTCTCAAAGCTGCAAGTTTTCGAGCCAAGCCCATCCATTTCTACCATGGTCGTGTGCATTTCTTGGCCTCCCTGGGCTAGGACGTGAGCATCTGGAAGGTAGGGGGAGTTTGGAGCTAGTTTGGGTTGAGGGTAGGAATTAGTGTGTGTTGCTTTATTGTGGTAGGAAGTGTTGGCTTCATCTTTGGTTTGAAAGTGAGTTAATCTCACTTTAAAATGGTTTTAAAAAAATTGACAAAATGTTATAGTATATAAGTTATTGTTTATGTTGTTTATACTTGTGTATATTGCTTGTTTGGATTTGATTTCCGCTTGGAAGTGGATGGCATAAATAACATTGTTTTGAAGGGGACAAAAGCAAGAGGAAGTCAAAGTGTATTCATAGCCAATAGGTCGCTACAAACACTTCGAAGAACATACATATATGAGATTTACATGGGACTTTTGTAGAGAGACCCTAAGGGGTTTCTTTCCAATGTTGAGTTACTTATTACTTATGTTTCTTATATGAAGTTTGATTGAAATATATATGTGATTTATTAGTTGTTGGTGAAAGAGTCATTGTAGCAACTATCGCTATACCGATACTTATGAAATCTCCTTTTTCAATCTTTGTCTATTTGTCTTATGCTTGTGTTTGCATCATTAAATATTTGGCCATGATTTTGCACTTTTAAAATTTTGTTTGAACTAAGTTTCGATGGCTTGGAAAAGGTTATAAAACCTAACTCCAAAGTGTTTAAAAGTTGGAAAAGGATTTGGTCGTGTTTTTGCAGTTCGAAAGTCAAGTTTTGAAACAACTTTCAATTGGCTTTATTTGACTTTAAAATTCACTAAAGTTTTTTGAATGCATACTAGACTCACAGTATGTTGTTCTAAAAATAAAATAGGGTATTCATACTTTGTAAAAATGTAGAGAAAATTCCATTTTGAAAGGAACAGATTTAAAGGAATTTTTTGTACTCCTTTTAGCGGCATTTTTGCGGCACTATTTCCAACTTTTATAGAATGGTTTTAAACTTGATTTTTCTTCTTCACTCCTTTTAGTAAACTTTTCTAACATATATTTAAGTGTTTCAAAAGTAGTTTGAAATTTATATATGTTTTAAATGATTTAATATAAATTATCGAAGAAGAAGTTTTATTTCAAAATAAGAGAAGGAAATGGTTTTTAGTTTTTAATATATTTTGAACTTGAGATTTTCTAAGTAATATTTAAACTTGATGTTTTAAAGCTATATTTCTAGTATTTTTGAGTTTATTAAAAGTGAAAAAGACCCATGGATTACAACACCGTTGTTGTAATAAATGTTTTCTGAGAATTGAGAAAAGAATTTATGGATTATAACACTTTTGTTATAATAAATGATTTCATAAAGTTATTAAGAAACCTTGTTACTTGACTTAACAAGTGTTGATATTCTTAAATCTTTGGATAAGTTTTGTTTTAAATATGATAATAAGTCGATTTATAAATGATATTTTATAAATGAAAAGATCTTTAAAAAGAATGTTTTAAAAATGAAGCTAAGTGTTACTGGTTTTGGTTTTATAGTAAACAATGTTTTAGTGACATTTTTGTTTGACCCTTCTTTTTAATACACTTAGAAATATAATTAGCTCTTGTTATCCATATAATTTCCAAAGGATAGGAGCAAAGGCATTTACATCGAATGAAAAGAATAATGGGGTAGAATCAATGCCAAAAGACTACCGTTATCATCATTGGCGACCGCAAAGACGTTCGACATGCTACTTGATCACGACGCCGCATCAATAAGCAATGCCAAAGTAATGGAAATGGCTTAGTGCTGACACCAACGACGCCGACTGTCATCAACGTTGGCATCACATGTCATCAGTAAAGCCAAAGAATCCTAGGCAACATCAGTTTCGCGCATCACCCTTAGGGTTAGTTGGACTTGCATCATAAAGCATGCCAAATGGAACCAGCATTGTAAGTTATCAAAGAAAGTAAGGATATTGAGCATGATCGACATCTCTCATCAATGATACCGCACTGCATCAATTATTGAATGATACCACATGGTGACACCGAGAATCATGGTTGCCTAAGTTATACTGGATGAGGCCGCCTCTTATCAACGTCGCATCTCATTGATGACGTGCTTAATCAATGTCGCTATCCACTTAATAAGTGATGTCGTGCACCATTGTCACCGAAAGATGTTTACGGCCGATGCTGCTCCAATAATGCTGCCACAGTTAATAAGATCGTTGTCATTGTCACCACTATTCCATACCGCTATTCATCTATGATGTTAAATAATGATGTCACGTCTCCATGATGTTGCTTTAATACCAACATCGCCACTCCTTAGAGTCGTCTTCTACATAGAACCACCCATTATTAATGTCGTTGATGGTCAACACCGTGCACCTTCTTTTATGCAGCACAGTTCATCAACACTTGGGGACGCCACATACCTATACATGCGATGTTGATGGCGAACGTCGTCAATGTCCACAGAAGTTAAAAATGCGAACACTATGCTGGGAGAAGCTGCTTTTTCTCGATACTGTTTTATATTAACGTCGCTCTTTATCAATGCTTAACACTGCCTCCAACTGATGTTGCCAACAATTATCCAAGAGCACTTTAATGAGTAAGATCATCTACGCTAAAGACCATTGCTACTAAGGTGGCATCAAAGTCCTGTTATTGTCGTTGTCAAATGAAGACCAGCGCATAGCAACATTGAGGTCATTGAAATTATTGCCACAGCACTTTGAAGTCATGCAGGACCCACCCTTATAAATATGGACCTAAGGGTTGTGGAGAAGGGGGATCACTTCTTTTCTCTACTCTTGAAATTAAACTCTTGGGAACCTTAAATAGAATTAAAGACCAAACCTATTTGACTGTAATCATGCACAATTTATATGAACAAGGACTTGGACATGCCTATTATTTTGACTATGCACTTTGGATGTTATCGACATGGATATGGATATGCATATAAAAAGCTCTTTAGGCCCAAAGTCCGATATGAATAATTTCAAAGGGGCTTCGGTCCAAATAAGAGTTTATATGCATATTCACTATTTTCTCCTACTACATATAGATATTGGACTTAGAATATAAGGAGAGATTGCCTAGTTCATCAACATGCTTAATGGGCTATTGCACCAATTTGCTACTTGTCTTCTCTACCTCCTTTGAATATATAACATGAGCTTCTGATGATTTTATTCCAAAAGACCATATGGGTTCTTGAATATATATATTCCAAGTGATCTTAAGGGCTCTCGAATATCATATTCCAAGATGATAAGTGGACTTTCGGATGTACAATATCAAATGCCCATAGGCATTACAGTTCCATCCCTTAGTGATATTCTCTTGCCCCGAGTATTGAATGATAAACTTGTTCTTGGTAGCGCTATTTGATCAACATCGAATAAACTATGCCTGGTTATGTTATCATATGTGTTCAAATCAGGGTTAGTTTATCATAATTAGCATCATGGGTGTTATACCAGATTTTAGTTTGACATTTTGGCGCTAAAAGGAGGACTTGAACCTCCGATTCTATTTAAATCGCTCCTTAAACTAATCAAATGAGTTTGTTTCAGGAAAATGGAAAGATCAAAACAAATTAATGTTGCAAATGAAGAAGTCATGCAAATGGTTACATTGGAGGAAAACATGTTCCCGACTTCAACATGGGAAATGAAAAACCTAGACAACCATCAAGACCAGCACAACCTATCAACAACGAAGCTAAGATTAAAGTCTTAGAACAACAAGTGCTAACGATGAAGGAACTTTTAGAAGGAATCCTTGCTAAGAAATCCTCCAAAACCACTAAGCTCACAAGGGGAAATAAGTAGATTCTCCAAGATGCAGCTTTGCTTAAAAGCAAAAGTAAAGGCAAACTTACTATAACTCCACAAAAAAGATGAGGTGATCAACAAGTTGAAGCAAATTACCAAGGGAGGATAATGGAGAAATCTATGGAACTATCTGGAAGCTTAACCTCCAAAGGATATAAACCTGATAGAAGCAACTATTATAGTGATGAAGCCTAACCGAAAGGTATGGTAGAGAAGATGGCGAAAGATATGCTTAATCTCAAGGGAAAGAGAACTCTTAATGAAAGTGTTAACGATAATCATTGAGAAGCTCCCTTCATGGATGAAATCATGTCCACAAAAATCCCTTCTCATATCAAGATTTTTTCGATCAGATATACTGAAACAACTGATCCGGATGATCACTTGATGGCTTTCGAAAGTCATATGGACTTATACAACGTATCTGGAGCTATGCGTTGTAGGCTTTTTCCTATTACGTTTCAGGGAGCAGTAGCCAAATGGTACAGGCAATACCGAGAGAAAACTATCCATTCCTGAAAACAATTCTCCTATGAATTCTTGGCAAAATTCTGCATCTGTAAAGATCCTACCATCTATTGCACCATGCTGGCTAATATTAAGCAAAGACCAGGAGATTTGTTGGGCGATTATCTTAAAAGATTCAATATATTGGCCCTGAAGGTGAAAGATACGACTGATAGGGATAAATTAGTGGCGGTACATTCGGGGCTGGTTGAACAAACTTCGTTTTGGCGAGAGCTCTATATACACGGATGTAAGGATTTGCAAGATTTCCACTTTCAAGCTGACAAGTTCATCCGTATAGATGAAATATACCACGCCAAGAAAAAAAAGCTTAACTGAAGAAAGAAGTAGAAAAAAATGGCTATGACCATAACAATAGGAAGTGGAAATGGGAAAAAGTCCCAAATAGATTCTTTAAATAAGCAGATATCCTATATATACACTACAACGAAAGAAAATTTAAATTTCTAGTTTTCTACAAAGCTAAAACCAATCCCAAGCTATAAAAAGGAGGCGAGTATTGCGCTTACCATAAAGTAAATGGGCATAAAACGGATGAATTTCGTGTGTTAGCAGGAACAACCTAGAGCAAAAACAAAGCTTAATGAGGAGACTAAGCATGCGTTGAGAAAGCTTGATTCCTCTAAAAGGAAAAGAAAATGGAGAGGAAGAAACTTGGTGGAGGATGAAAGAGAGGAGATAATTACTAAATTATATTATAGAAGTGAGCAAGAAAGAATAAAGCCTACAGAATATTGAAGGAAATATGCCTGGATCCGATTGATTCATCAATGGCGGTAAAAGATGGAAAAGAGCTAGATAATGAACTTAAACAAGAACTCATTCAGTTTCTTCAAACCAGTCGAGATATATTTGCCTAGACCCATTCAGACATGGTTGGGATAGATCCAACCGTTATATGCCATTCTTTGAATATAGACCCAAATATTACGCCTATCCTGCATAGGAAAAGGCAGTTTGATAATGTCCAGTCCAACGCCTTAAAAGAGAAAGTCAAGAGATTACTTGAAATAGATTTATCAGAGAAGTACATTATCCGAAGTGGTTAGCTAATCCAGTATTAGTCAAAAAATCCAATGGGAAGTGGAGAACGTATTTCGATTACACTGATTTGAATTAAGCATGCCTAAAAGATTGTTAACCACTCAAGAATAGACTAACTGATCAATGCAACAAGTGGACACAAGCTCTTATCTTTTATGGATGCTTATTATGGATACAATCAGATTTCGATGTCCAAATCGAATGAAGAGAACATCAGTTTCATAACAGATTGGGGAACGTACTACTACAAAGTAATGCCTTTCGGACTAAAGAATGTTGGATCGACATACTAAAGATTGGTAAAAAGAATTTTCAAAGAACAAATCGGCCGGAACATGGAAGTGTATGTTGATAAGATATTGGTAAAATGTCAAGAAGAAAGCAACCATCTAAAAAATCTTGAGCAAATGTTCAATATATTAAGAAAGCATCATAAGAAGCTTAACCCGCAAAAATGCTTCTTTGGAATTCGGTTCAAGAAATTCTCGGGGTATATTCTCAACGCAAGAGGAATTGAAGCCAACCCCTATCAAATCCAAGCTATTAAAAATATGTAAGAGCCTAAGACAAGTAAAGATGTAATGAGGCTAAATGGTAAAGTAGCAGCATTGAACAGATTCATTCTAAGCCTCCTGAAAAATGTACCTCATTCTTGATGTAATTAAGAAGAAGAAAAACTTAGAATGGAATAAGGATTGTCAAAAAGCTTTTAAGGAGCTGAAAGATCATTTGGGGAAATCACCAATTTTATCTAAACCCATAGAGGGGGAAATATTTACCTCTATATGATGGTTTCTGAACACGCAGTTAGCTCTGTGCTAATAAGAGAAAGAAAAGGGAATTCAACTTCCAGTATATTATACAAGCTAGAGACTCAAGAATGCAGAAACTAGGTATCCTGTTAAAGAGAAGTTGGCGTACTGCTTAATGCTCATCGCGCAAAACTAAGGGCTTATTTACAAGCACATCCAATCAAAGTCTTAACTAATTTCCCACTCAAGAAGGTTTTTAGTAAACCAGAAAATTCAGGGTGATTAGTCAAATAGGGAACATAGCTTAGCCAACATGATATCAAATTTCAACCTTATGTATCAATTAAAGAACAAGCTATTATCGATTTGTCAACGAATGTACATGATTCAGTAAAGAGCAATCGGAAAAGGAAAAAGATCTAAATCCTAAGTGGCAGTTATTTGTGATGGAGCCTCAAATGAACAAGGAGTTGGGGCTGGATATGTGGTTATTTCCCCCAATGGATACCGTTTGCATTATGCAATGAAATTAGGATTTCCAGCTACTAACAATGTGGCAGAATATGAATCAATGATAGCAGGACTTAGCCTAGCCCTCCAATTGAAAATCCCTAGAATCAAGACTTTCGGTGATTCACAATTAATGGTAAATCAGAAATATCAGACGAAGGATGCCAAATTAACTCTATATGTTAAAAAGATATTGAAAATGTTAACCTAATTTGAAGATTCCTCAATACACCAAGTGCTAAGAGGCAAGAACTCCCAAGCTGATTCTTTGGCTAAGTTCGCCAGCTCACGCGGGGCGCCAAAAGCTCGTATTATGCAGAGGGCTACCAATCAAGCCCTAGTGTAGAAGAAAAAGGACCTAATCCGAAAAATGAATCCTTATTATTGACCAGATCTTAAGCCTGAACACACAAAGAGAAAGAGTATGAAATAGAAATTCTACAAGAAAAATCTCCCCACATGGGAACCTATAACCAATATGAGAATAGTTAGATAAATTCTATCGTCGAATATATAATAAAAGTGGAATTACCAACAGACAAAACAGGAGGCAAGGAGAATAATGCGTTTAGCCCCAACTTTCGTCATGACAAACGAGATACTTTATGAGAAGGGAAATTCACTCCCTTACTTAAAATGCGTTAATCCGGAAATAGGAGAAAAATTACTAAGGGAGGCGCACAAAGGATTCTGTAGAGACCATTCCAATGGTATAAAGTTGGCCAATAAAGTTATAAGACAAGGCTTCTCTTGGCCTCAGATGAACAATCAAGTCATTGATTATATGAAAAGGTGTGAAAAGTGCCAAAAGTTTTGTAAGATCCCACGTTTTCCATTAAGCGATTTGCCTTATATCTCAAGTCCATGGCCTTTTGACATATGGGGAGTCAACCTAATTTGACCACTGCCTATATCAAAAGGAGGAGCTAAATACACAGTGGTAGTTATTGATTACATCACAAAGTGGGTGGAGGCCGAACCACTCCCGAATATCACATTGGAAAAGGTTATCAAGTTCGTAATTAAGAATATTGTTACTAGATTTTGAATTTCGTACAAGATAATGTCCGATAATGGAACTTAATTCGAAAGCGAACTGTAACAAGAATGGAATCGTCAAGAGCTTTTCATTTGTAGCTCACCCCAAGGCAAACAAAGCTGTTGATGCTGCCAATAAAACTGTAAAGACCATCCTAAAGAAACGATTAGATAAAGCAAAAGGAAATTGGATAGAAGAACTAGCTCTCGTTTTGTGGGCATATAGAATTTCTACTAAAACCGCAACAGGGCACACCCCATATTCCCTAGCATATGGATGTGAAGCCATGCTCCTAACTGAAGTTGAAGTACCTTCTTATCGAAGTGTCGCGTATGCATTTAATCCAAATCAAGAATTAAAGAAAAAGTCCCTAGACCTAATCAATGAGTTAAGAGATGAGGTAGCCATACAAATGGTTGAATATCAACAAAGAATATCCAAGTATTATAACTCTAGAGTAAGAGGAAGATCGTTTCAAAAAGGAAATTTGGTGCTTCGAAGAGTCATGGCAAATATTAAGAATCCAGCAGATGGATCGCTCGGGCCAATTTGGGAGGGACCCCTAATCATACACAAGTAATTCCACCTAGGACATATACACTATGCCGACCTAATGGCAATATAATAACAAGAACATGGAATGCTGAGCATTTGCAATCGTATTTCTAATAATGGATGAATGAAGAAGTTGAAATAAGCGTATCTACATGGTAGGGGAGTAAGATTCTCCTAAGATAAAAGGACATGCCCAAACCACCACCTAAGATGGTAGTAAGGGGCAAAAGCCTTTGACCCCGCCAAGATGGCCAGGTCAAAGCACCTCTTAGAGGGAGGTCAGAGCAAGCCTTGGGTACTATCTGAAAAGACTTTACCAAGGCATCTGCAAGCCCTTGGTTCCACCTATGTGGCCTGGCCAAGGCACCTTCTAAAGGGAGGACGGAGTAAGCCTTTGACACCGCCTATGACATCAAGGTCAAAGCACCGACCCGCCTTATGTTCCGCCTAGGCCTGACTGAAGCACCTCCTAGAGAGAGGATGGAATAAGCCTTTAACACTGCCTAAGATGGTCTGGTCAAAGCACCAAACCAGCCTTTGGTACTATCTATAAGGCTTGGCTGAAGGACCTCCTAGAGGAAGGTCCGATAAGTCTTTAGTTCTGCTTAAGAATAGCAAACCAAATGCAGCGGACAAATACCTAAATCATCTCCAAACCGGTGATAAGGGGTCTGATCTAAGTAGAGATCATCACCTAAAACGGTGCCAAAAAAATCCGAGCCAATTAGCGCTCCAAATCAATTAATCTTCTAGAGAAAGGTTCTAGAGGAAAAATGAGAAGTACCATGCTCCGAAGCAAGAATTAAGCAACCTTCTAGAGGAAAGTCTTTCATTGTTACCAGATAAGGAATTCTAGCCTTTTATTATTTCCAGATGAATTTCCTAGTCTTCTATTATTGCTAGATGGATTTTTTGGTCTTCTATTATTATTGCCAGATGGATTTTTTGGTCTTCTATTATTATTGCCAGATGGATTTTCTGGTCTTTTATTATTAATGCTAGATGGATTTTTTGGTCTTTTATTATTGGTGCCAGATAAGGATATCTAGACTTCTATTATTATTACTATTATTATCAAATGGATTTTTGGTAATCTATTATCAAATGGATTTCTGGACTTTTATTATTGTTACCGGATAAGGGTCTCTGGACTTCTATTATTGTTATCGAATGGATTTATGGTCTCCTATTATTTACAGAAGGTTTTTTGGCCTTCTATTCAAATTATTCCCAGGTCTACTATTCAAATTATTATTGCCAGAAGGTTTTATGGTCGTTTATTCATGATATCACCTAAATTTTTTTTGAATGCACCCTCCTATAATACTACCAAATAATCTTCTAGGCTTCCATTTGGAAATTTATGTTATTGATCCCTTAAAAAAAATTATAATCTTGACTCATACAGATAATATGGACATTATATACCTATTTATAGCCCAATCAAATCCAAGAAGGGATCGTTTGAAATTGAAATTGAGATTAACATTAATAACGGAAGTTATCATTTGCTTTATGTTTTACAAGAAAATGAAATTGAAAGGAAAATTTCACAAGGGATCAAGAAAGCAATGAAATTCTTAGTTTTACACTAAAGTGTAAAAACCTTCTTCTATATAAGAAGGGAGGCAAAGGTTATCCACATAATTTCCAAAGGATAAGAGCAAAGGCATTTATGTTGAAAGAAAATAATAATAGGGTAAAATCAATGCCAAAAGACTATTGCCGACACTAACAATGACAACTCCCATCGACGTTGACATTGCATGTCATCAGTAAAGCTAAAAAATCCTAGGCAACATCAGTGCCGCCCATCACCTATAGGGTTAGTTGGACTTGCATCACAAAGCAATGCCGAATGGAATCAGCATCATAATTTATCAAAGAAAGTAATGATATCGAGCATGATTGACGTCGCTCATCAATGATACCGCACTTCAATAATTATTGAATGATACCATATGGTGACACCGAGAATCATTGTTTCCTAAAGCCATACTGGATGCGGCTGCCTTCTATCAACGCCGCGTCTCATTGATGCTGTGCCTAATCAATGCTGCTATCCATTTAATAAGTAATGTCGTGCACCATTGTCGTTGAAAGAAGTTTACGGTCGATGCTGATCCAATAATGTTGCTTTAAGTTAAAAACATCATCACCAATGTCGCCACTATTCCATACCGCTATTCATCTATGATGTTAAATAATGATGTCACATCTCTATGATGTTGCTTCAACACTAACATCGCCACTCCTTAGAGCCGTCTTCCAAATAGAACCACCCATCATTAATGTCGCCAATGGTCTATGCCGTGCATAATCTTTTATACAGTACATTATATAAACACTTGGGGATGCCGCATACCTAAGCATGGGATGTTGATAGCGAACATTGTCAATGTCCAAAGAAGTTGACAACACCGACACTATGTTGGAGGAAGCCGCTTTTTCTCGATACTGTTTTATACCAACGCCGCTCCTCATCAATACTTAACACTGCCTCCAACTGATGCCACAAACAATCAGCCAAGGGCATTTTAATGATAATATCATCAATGTCGAAGATCATTGCTAATAACACGGCATCAAAGTCCTATCATTATCGTTGTCAAACGAAGACCAGCATATAGCAACATTGAGGTCGCCGAAGCTGTTGCCACAGCACATCGAAGTCATGCGGCAACCACCCCTATAAATATGGACCTAGGGGTTATGGAGAAGGGGGATCATTTTGTTTTCTCTACTCTTGAAATTAGACTCTTGGAAACCCTAAATTGAACTAGGGACCAAACCTATTTGACCGTAATCATGCACAATTTATACGAATAAGGACTTGGACATGCCTATTATTTTGACTATGCACTTTGGATGTTATTGACATGGACATGGATATGTATATAAAAATCCCTTCAGGACCAAAGTTCGATATGAATAATTTTAGAGGCGCTTCGGTCTAAATGAGAGTTTATATGTATATTTACTATTTTCACCTACTATATATGGACATTGAACTTAGAATATAAGGACCGATTACCTAATTCGTCAACACGCTTAATAGGCTATTGCACCAATTTTCTACTTGTCTTCTTTACCTCCTTTGAATATATAGCATGGGCTTTTGATAATGTTTTTCCAAAAGACCATATGGATTCTTGAATATATATTCCAAGTGATCTTTAGGGCTCTCGAATATCATATTCCAAGATGATATACAGACTTTCGGATATACAACGTCAAAAGCCCATAGGGATCATAGTTCCATCCTCTTGTGATATTTTCTTGCATCGAGTCTTGAATGATAAACTTGTTCTTGATAGTGCTATTTGGTCAACATCGATTAAGCCATGCTTGGTTATGTTATCATATGTGTTCAAATCGAAAATTAGTTTATCATAATTAGCATCATGAGTGTTATACCAGATTTTGGTTTAACAGCTCTTTAAAAGAATATTTTAAAGAGTGTTTTTAAAGTGTTTTACAAATATTTGTGATGTGCAAATCAAGCATAAGGGTGAGTCGAATGTTTTAAAAGTTTGGTTCGTTTATAGAAAATATTTAGTCATACACTTAGTAGTAAGCATTAAGGGAACCCCTGCTCTCTTTAAAGTTAAAAATGTATGTTGAGGCAAGGTCTGAGAGGCAACACTGCCCAAACTTGTCCGTCTCATTGTTAACCCCGTGATAGTGGCTTGGTTTAGGATCGACAAGTGGTGATAAGTGTAAGAGATTTAATTCCTATAAGTGATATCACTTATATGGAAAGGATTTAGGCGTATGCTTAGCATTAAACATTGAGGGAAGTCTTGCTATTCTTAAAGTTAAGGATGTATGCCGTGTCAAGGTGGGAAGCAACACTGAACTAACTTGTCCTACTTTATTGTTTTCCCTGGGGTAGTACTAGCTTGAGATCGACGACTTGTGATAAGTATATGAGATTTTAATTTCCATATACTATCATTTTTGTTAATCCAATAGTTGATTCACTGACCATCGATTTTGATATCCTTCTTTGTGCTTCGTCGATTTAAGACAATTTGTTGCTCGTTTTGAGCATTGATATCCTTCTTTATGTTTTGTCAACCTAAAACGGTTTGTTGCCTGTTCTTAGCAGTGACATCCAACACTAGAGATAATTAAAACAAAAGAGCCAATAGGAGCCAAGCTATGTGGGTGGCACCCATTAGGTATATTCACATCTATATAGAGAGGCTTCAGTTGCATGCATGTGGTGATGTGGATATATTTAGATTCTCGAATGTTGTTCGCAGGGGTCTAGCTTGGAAGTTCTAGAGAGTGATGCGTTATGGCATGGGCTCTCAAGTATATTTTATTTAGAGGTATACTTTCGGTGTAGAGGGGCGTACCCTCCTAGTCATGTTGGATAAATTCATTCTCTTATTTTGATTCGGACGTTGGCGTTAATCCTTTCGTAATGGCATTGAGTAGTGCCTTGTGCTCTTATACATGTCCAATTATTTGTGTCTATTCTTTAAATTTGAATCTTGATCTTGTTTGTGTTCATCCTTTCTAGTTTGGATTTCGGTTTTGATTTTCTCCATTCTTTCATATATGGACGTTGTTCTAGTGAGGCAAAACTCGTTCTATGTTTAGTGACATGGTTTACAGATTATTATATGTTCATCATATTTCTTGAGTTTTCTCGTGCTGGTTTTCTGAACTGATCTAGGTGTTATTTTATTATAATGATCAGGTCATATTGAGTTTTTCTAGGTTGTCGTTAGTGGGATATGGAGCTTATGGAGTAGGGCCGGATGTTCACTTGCCGTAGTATTTTTATTTTCCATTATATTATTATGTATACCCATCAGCAATTGTAAGGTTAGAGAATTATAACTGTCCAGCAGATGAGGTTTGTTTTTAACTTTTATATACCATGTACCTTAGAGTGGCAGCTTTTACTGTCTATGTTATATTATATGTTGTCATTCTGCAATGAGATTTTGTTTCCCCTATTCATTTGCTTTTTATTTTACCCTAATAATCCACCTTTCCGACACTTGAATGCTCGACATTTGAATACCATGGATTCTTAAGTGCCGACTTTCGAGGGTCGAAAAGGCAGGCCGTTATATTTGGTATCAGCTCTAAAGGTTAAGCGGGAACCTCGGTTTTGGTTGGGTATGACTCATTAGAAATAAGGTAAATGACACCTTAGGATAAGTTAAGAGAATTACATATATGAGAGCGTATTTGTTATTGCTATAAAAATATATTGTGTCAATTGATCTGTTGAGTGGTTTATAAATTCTAGTCGAGAGGTGGGACACCACCGTGTCGATAGAGATTTCTAAACACTTGTACAAGGCAAAAGGACATAATATTGATTTTTGAAAATTGGCAAATGAAATATTTTACCTAGGATTATATATCATATATATATATATAAGAAATAATTTTCAAATTTACATAGTTATTTAAGGTGTGTTTGTTTGCTAGAAATGGTAATATTTCTTTATTATCATTGTTTGATTTTCCATGCTCAAGCAGTTTAGGAGCATTGACTATTGTTTATTAATTGCTGATTTATGCTCGACCAGTTTATGAGTATTTACTGTTTTGATAATTGTGAGTGCATTAAAGCGAACCCCTTGTGAATTAAGTATCGCAGTTTGACTGTAAGATGTTCGGTGAAAATGTTAAGTTAAAAGTCATCTTGTAATAAAGTTATTTAATATAATCTAAATGGGAAGATAAGATAGAGGATTAAATTTTTTATGGAAAGTTCATTATAGTAAAGGGAAGCTATTATAATATAAGATGATTTTGAAGGTACATTTTTTATGAGTATGGTATATTAAATGATTTATATGATTTATAAATGGTGTTTTATAATTAAAAAGGGTTCTGAGAATTTAAATCCCGGTATTGCTTGAAAAGATTTCAAAAAGATTTTGAGAAAAGTAAGGATAGTATTACTTGGAAGTATTTATAAGTATAAATATATCAAAGGGAATTTTTTTATAAGGATACATTTTCTTTGGATAGTTCGAGGAAACATCTTGATTAGTTTTGTGGTAATCTAAATAATCTTCTAAGTGACGATCAAATGTTTGCTTAGGCGGACATTGTTGTGCACTTAGTAAATTATTCTCTTTATCATTATGCGATCAAAATGTGTTTGAATCCAAACGAACCCAAAGTGAGTGTTAGTGAATAAATTGTTAAAGTTATTTCATATTTAGAAACATATGTGGTAATGATTTCAAAAGGATTTTGAAATAAAACCTGGGTATTTAATTCTTAAGTTTCCTTAAAGGAAATTAACTTAAAATAAAAGGTATTTTGATAAATAAATTTTTTAAGTGTTGGATATAAAAGAGATAATTTGACATAAATTTTTAAATGGGTTAAATTGGATAAGAATGTTTTAATAAACATTTTTTTATTAAAACCGTATCTTTGTTTAAACATCTAAGTCATATAAACTATTTAATGTTATTGAGCCAACTAATAAACGTCTTACTTTAGGGATATCTAAGAAAAAGTAGATTCTAGGGCTAAGTTTGGATACCAGCATCATATTCTTCTTAACTACTTAGCAGACTGGATAGGTAAAGAGGTCGAAGTAGTTGAATCAGTTTTAAGACCCATATTATGTTTGGGCCTCCATCTGAATTTTGAAAAGTGAAATAAAATTGACATTTTGTATATACTCTTAGGATGTAGAAGAGTATTATACAAGTAAATAAGAGTATAGCAAGTTTTTAATTCAATGTTTTATAAAGATGTGTCTTTATAAAATGTTTATAAGTTTAAGTGGAAATTTGTGAAATGATTCATAAATAACTTTAGTATTGAATGAAAATGAAAGTGATTTTGAAAGAAATTGGTGTAGTTACTAAATCAATAGGATTAAGTATGTAAGTTGTACGTATATCATTTTATTCGCACAGTCCTTCATCTAGGATTCGAGTACATAACTTCGGGGTGATTCACACCATTAATAACAAGGATTTCTCACTTAATTTTTGACACGGACACTTGATTCAGATTCTTTATATAATACTAAGGTTTTCTATCACATTATATGGCTATGTAAGGAAAATGAAGGTTTTTAATCAAGGAACCTGATCGAAGTTCGCACTATGTAGGTTGGGTGAACAATACTAGTTCAGAAGTAAAGTTTATGCATTCGAGCAAGTGGTTAGATCATATATTACGTATGGATGATCCATGTACATCATACATGCTTAAATATATTTGTATACTATGTTCTATGGCTTAGGGAAGTTTAAGAAGTGACTTTCAATTTAAGTCTAAGGTAGCTTCGATAATCTTTTAAGCAATGACCAATGGCTGATGAACGTAATGGTACGCTTAGGAAATTACTTATACCCTTGGACGATCGAGAAAGTTGTGAGCCTAAGCAAAATTCTAAATCTTGTTTGTTAGTCATTTAACATTTTAAATAATGTTAAATGTTAGTTTATTCCTTTAGGGAATTTAATTTGATTGATAGTTTGACTTTATATACTATGGTTTATAAAGTATGACTTTATAAGAAAAGGAATTTAAAGTTGTTGTTTATTAGGACCTAAATCCCGATGCTTTTGAAAAGGTGATTTCAAAAGAATTTGTGGAAGAAATAATAATAACATTATTTTGAAAACTTCGGTGAAGTATTATTATTTTAGGACATTTAAAAAGAGTTTCTGTGAAGTGATTTTTTTTAATATATTTTTGTTATGACTAAAGTTGGGCGATTGTTGGTTTTCTGATTTGGACTTGCCAGGTATATTTGTTTACTCTAGTTGTTGCTTAGAGAGGAACTAGAATACAACTGGATGCTATATATTATAGAGTTATACCATGCTTCGGTAGGAGGAGCCCCCTTCTTGTCATGATTGATTTTGGTTTTGATATATTTCTCTTTGGAGAAATTTGAAAATATATACTGAATAGAAAACCCAGACATTTAGTTCTAAATTTATCTTTTGAAAAGATTGAATGCATAGTATTTTATTATAGAGTATTCTCTGTACTTATGATGCAACTTTTAATATGGATTTTCTATAAAGAAAAATATGACTAATCGGATTACTGAAATCCAAGTAAGTAATTTGATTTTTAAGTAGGGTATTACATTTTCCACTCTATGATAATTTTGGGGATGAATTTCTTTTACGGGGGAGAATGTAATGTCCTAGAAATGTAAACACCTTATATTTAAATATAGGAATTATTTAAATATTTGAATTGTGAATTTAATATTAATTAAATGAATTAATAGCATTATTAAACTACTTTTAATAAATAAATAATAATGGTAAACTCATTTTGTAAATTTGTTTACATAAATAAATAGTTCGGTTAAAAATTGAAAACATGACTGAAATTTGTTTTTCGGATTTTTGACTTTTTACCAAACGAAAGTTTTTGCAACATTGTTGCACACATACTTATATTAGTACACACATAATAATAAACTCATATAGTACAAAAAGGAGTTAAATAAAAGCAAGTTTCAGTAGTGGCTAATGATGTCATTAAGTTATAAATAATAAGGAAGACTTTTGTGCATTTTCTTTCATGTGATGCGGAAATGATGGAAGGTACCATGGTCATATGGAAGGGGTGTGGTGCATGGGTTGGGCCAAAAATCTATAAGGGGTAGAAGAGTTATTTGGCTAAGGGGTAGTGGATGTCTGCCTTAGTATATAAAAGAGCTTGTCCATTTTCATTTCTCACTTTACATTCCATTCATTTTATTTTCTATTTTATGTTCTCCTTTTTCTTCATTTGCCACCTCAAATTTTACTTACAAAAACCATGTCAAAACATAAGCTTTCCTCCTCTAAAACATTGAATAAGCTTGAAATAATATTGCAAACATTGCCACCTTCTCAATGTTGCAAGTTTTGGAGCCAAGCCCATCCATTTCTACCATGGCGGTGTGGATTTCTTGGCCTCCCTTGGCTAGTGTGAGAATATGGAAGGACGGTGGTTTGGAGCTAGTTTGGGTTGATGGTAGGAAGTATTATGTGTTGCTTTGTTGTGGTAGGAAGTGTTTGGATTTAATTCCCACTTGAAAGCGAAAGGCATAAATAACCATTATTTTGCAGGGGGCAAAAGCAAGAGGAAGTCGAAGTGTACTCATAGCAAGTAGGTCACTATGGAATACTTCGAAGAACATACACATATAAGATTTACAGGGGAATTTTGTAGAGAGATCCTAAGAGGTTACTCGCCAATGTTGACTTACTTATCACTTATTTTGCTTATATTGAATTTTGATTGAAATATATGTGTTATTTATTGGTTGTTTGTGAAAGCGTCGTTATAGCGACTATCTATATTGACACTTATGAAATCTCCTTTTTCAATCTTTATTTGTTTCTCTTCCGCTTTTTTGCATCGTTAAATATTTGGTTGTGCTTTTTCTCTTTTAAATAATGTTTGAACAAAGTTTTGATGGCTTGGAAAAGGTTATAACACCCAACTCCAAAGTGTTTAAAAGTTAGAAAAGGATTTGGTCGCCTTTTTGCAGTTCGAAAGTCAACTTTTAAAACAACTTTCAATTGTGTTTATTTGACTTCAAAATTCTCTACTTTTTTGTGAAACTAGACTCATAGTATGTTGTTCTAAAAATAATATAGAATATTCATACTTTGTGAAAATGTGGAGAAAATCACATTTTGAAAGGAACTGATTTAAAGAAATTTTCCATACTCTTTTTAGCGGCACTTTTGCGACACTATTTCCAAATTTTATAAAATGGTTTTAAATTTAATTTTTCTTCTTCAATCCTTTTAGTGAACTTTTCTAACATATATTTGATGTTATGTGGCTTTATGACCAAGCCACATCTGGATGAGTCAGAGCAATCGAACAGAGAAGTTGTGAAGCAGGAATCCACAGCGATAACTGCCAAACTCGAAGATCGAGTAGGACAACAAATGAAGCCATAGACATGTCAGAGGCTCCTAAAATGTACAACATATAAAATCATCAACATACCAAAGCTCAAAGCTCAAGATCCATATAAAGGGATGGAACTGTACCGATCTATGAGAGGGATCAGTAACGATCCCCAACTTTTCCTCAAATTCATCAACAACTTACACCACTTGAATCTGGGATGCTTATATACTACTACATGCAATATGGAGTGGTTCGATATTCAAACAAAATCTCAAACAATTGATCGAGGAACCAAAAGCTATAAACCAACATTCAAACCAAGGAATTCAACCAAACTCAAGGTCGTATCAATGCAACTAGATACCAAGGACAAATGCACAAGCCAAACAAGCCACTACAATAATTCAAAGAAGATTTCCTATTCAATCTTATGGATCGGTACCGATCGCTGTTCATGGATCATTACCGCTCCCTAAAACTTGATGACATAACCATGATCTTCTCTGCATAACTCCTTTTAGACGTAGGGAATGCAGGGATAAACATGAAGGAGTGAATTCTAATGACCTACAACTATAAGTAGAGGATACGAGGCATTGTCTACGGGATCCTTTTTGCTTTTCTAACAAATTTCTGTACTTATTCTATAATTTCAGGGATCATTACCGATCCATAAGAACAACCTCATAAAATCTCGATAGAAATAGAATAACAAAGTTTAAGTGGACGTAGGCCAAAGTATTTGCCAAACCACAATAAACATTGTGTGTTATTCTTTCTATTTCTTGCCTTTTTTCTTGAAAATTTTAATGTTTACTATTTCATTAGGTGTTTGTACCAACTTTTGATGTAAAAATTTTGGTGCTTTCACGGAGAACTCTAGGATTGATAATTTGAAACTTGAAATTAAGAAGACGACGAGACCATTAACCAGGAGAACTGCTGGAGAAAGCCAATAAGGATGTGGGGGTAGCCAAGAGGTGTCCTCAGGATCCAACCCCTTCCATCTACATAACCGGAGATGAGATGGAGGTGATGAAGATTGAAATGAAGAAAAAAATGTTAGCCCACTAGGAAGAGATGATGGAAGGATTTTTTAGAAGAACGGGACAACTTGGAATAGCTGGAGTTGCTGCAGATCAGAACCAAAGACTGAAGACCAGAACAAATTTCCTTGGAAACAAAGTGGAACCAAGCAGGGCGATCCTCGAAAAAATGCCATGGATCGGCACCGATCCCCAAGCATGGATGGGTAACGATCCTCAAGGACTTAGGGGCATAGGGGACTTGAACTTGGAAAGAAACAATACACATCTAGGAAACGATGCTGAACACTAGAACGTAAATCAGAATGCAAATGCTCAAAGTGTGGAGTACGTACCAAAGTTTCTCCGTAGAAATGAGGGGCAACATGAAAATGCGGATCAGAGACTTACATTAGAGGACGATGACATGATCGTTGAGATAGTTAGATGAACAATGAGAGGTGGACTACCAGACCAGAATCTAGAAGATGTGACTAGAAACCCATTCACTCCAAACATCCGATACACAAGGAAACCACCCGATTTCAAGCTGCCGACACTAGAAATGTACGATGGAAAAACCGATCCAACGGTTCATCTAATGAGATACATCTGACATATAGAGGCGTTGGGTGCATCTAAAGAGGTAATAGGACGGTGTTTCCCCTTGTATTTAAAAGACTCAACGACAATGTGGTTCCGACAGTTGGAAAATAGTTCCAATAGTACATGGACCGAGTGAGTGAACATATTCATGAGGCAGTTCAGAGTGCATATTTCATGACCGTAGAATATGATGATGTCATTAAGCATGAAGCAAAGGGCCGAAGAGACCCTAAGAAGTTATTTTACCAGGTTTAACACGGCAGTTGCTGCGGTCCATAAGCCGGATCCATTGGTGGTTCTGATGGCGGAAGTTTCAGGAGTTGCTAGTAAAAAAGATTTTAAAATTGCTTTGGAAAGGGATCCACCGGCAGATCTCGTTGAATTTTACCATGAAGCTGAGAGATACTTGCGTCATGGGGATGTTGAAGCTGGAAAGGCAGAAGAAATATTGCGGATGGCGGAGGACTGTCTAGAGAAGGATTTTATAAAGATAAAGGAAAACAAAAGGTGGATGATGGCTTAGGAGGATCAAAGTGGCAAAGAAGGGAACAAAAAATCTCTTCTTACATAGAGTTGAGCAAAACCCCAGAGCGGATATACCTCGACACCAGGGGGTAGATCCCCTATCAAAAACCAATGAGGAGAGAACCCACCAATTGAGAAAGAAGATCGAGGAAGTATTGCCTATTCCATGAGCTGGATCGGCATGAAAGTAACGATTTCAGGCACCTTCATGACCTAATCGAGGAATTGGTTAGGAACAACTAGTTGCAATTGTTAGTTCGTGAGATGATGGTTTTGATGACAACAACCTTAGAATAAATTATAAAATATAAATACTAACATTATAAGATTAGATATATATGTATATGCAGGATTTAACCATGAAGGTACCAAGAATGAAGACTGTACAGTATAGAGATTCAAGATATCGAAGATTGAAAACTCATGAGTATCAAGAATATCAAGAGTTCAAGATTTCACGGTTAAGTTTGTTTTATTAGGAATATTTGTTAAAACTCGTAGAAAAGCACTGGCATCTTAATATCCAATTTATTCGTGGAATGGAATCCACTTCGAGCCCGTTAAAGGGATGGAACCCTTAGTAGGATGGAACCTACGAAAAATCTAGTGGAACATTGTTTTGTATCCGCTAATCTTTATTCAAATGATTTTACAAAATTATCTTGTTTTCAAAATCATTTCAAAACTTTCCTTTAAAAAGATTCAAAAACCTCTATCCTGATTTTAAATAATTTTAGCCTCAAAATCCTCTTTAATTTCAAAGTCAAATTACTCCTAATTTTAAACTATCTTTTAAAATAATATATTTAAAACTTTTAAATATTTATACTTAGATTTAAATATAAAAGTATAGTAAAATTTTATATATACAAAAATATTATTCTCTACATTTATTTATATATTTTAACTATATTTAAATATATTTATAAAAGTTTAAAATAGTTTTAATATAAAATAGAAGTTATTTTCAAAGAAAAACAAATCACCAAAATTTCATTTGGGATGTTGACATGCCCAACTTACCCATGTCAACATAGTATAACAAATCACCAAAAATCCCTTTAGGATGTCGACATGCCCAAGTACCCCATGTCGACATGGTGTCAGTTAGTTTCAAAATTCAAATTTCAAAATAAGTGTCTATTCGCCATAACTCTTCATGAATGGTCATGGCTGTTGTTCTTCTATAAATAGGGGTCAGTTTCAACGAATTTTTAATCACTTTTTCTGGTTTTCATTTCTCTTCTTCTTCCACATTTCTTAATACATATTCATACAATTACTCTGCCGAAATCAACATTGAATCATACTCGATTACTTCTAGTTTGATTCTCTATCACTATCTCTACAAGGTTCTCAGTGCTATTCAGAGTTATAGACTTCTTTGTAATCTATTAAGCGAGAAAAGGTGTGATTGTAGCCTTGGAAATCAATCAAAAGGGAAAAGGTGTGATTGTAGCCTTGGAAATCAATCAAAAGGGAAAAGGTGTGATTGTAGCCCTGGAAATCAATAGGGTGAACTTGTTGCCCCGGAAATCAAGTATTTCTACCTAGAGGATTGTAATTCTGGAGGGTGTACCTCGTAGCCTTGAAACCGAGGGTTGTAATTGTTGAATTGTTTTTGAAAGAAAATCCATACTTGTGTTGCGGGACTGGATATAGGGTAACTCCGAACCAGTATAAAATCCGGTGTGTTCTTTCCTTAACTGCTTTTACTTTATATTTGCATCTGTATTTGATTCTGTGTTCATATCTGTGTCTGATTAGTGTATACATTGTTAACAAAGTAAGATAAACTTAAAAAGATTAACAAATTTCTTAAAACACTATTCACCCCCCTCTAGTGTTAATTCTAACCTTAAGATCCTTAATCCGCATTCCTCTCATTTGGTATCAGAGCAAGGTTTTCAAACTTTCATAATCTGAATTTTGAAAAAAATTTAAATGGCATTTTTTTTATTAACACTGTTTTCATATGAATATGTCACAGAATCATCATGATATTGTTGTTTAAAATTATATTTAGTTATTTTGAAAATTCACTTGATTCTTTAAAAAGTTATCTTGTTTTGCAGGAGAAGAGTTATGTCTAATGACTGTTGGTTAAAAGATACCAGATAATCATTCATCTATCAAGAAGAACAAATGGATATATAATGGAAATCGACAAAGAAATGGGTACCAAATCAATTCAAAACTTTGGGTTCTCATCTACAACTTGATTTGATACTGTACTTCTCTCCATCTGCTTCGCAATGTCACTGGTTTCGTGTGAATCAGTCAAGAAATGATCAATTTATGGTCAAATGAAGTTTTGGTGAACAAAGAGAAAAAGGAGGCAAAACTGTCAAAGGTATTCTTCAAAATGCATCCAGAGATTTGAGTATTTTATTCCCACTTCTTTTCAGATTGTAGTTCTTGTTCTCACGGTCGTTTTGATGGGTGGATCATCAAATTCCGATCAAAATTGAGTGAGATATGACAGTTTGAAGTTGGCTATCCAAAACTGAAAAACTGTGTACGGGATCTTCTACATTTCTTCTACTGTTCGGCCTGTTGCATCACAATACCATCCAAATTCAACACCAAACTATTACTAGATCTTAGCCCTTGCCTTCCTCTTTGACTTGCCACTGGTTTCGTCCAATTCCGTTAAGAAACGAAGGAGATATGCATTCTACAAGTTTGATAGTATAAAGAAAAATGTGAAAAAGATGAAGATGAGGAATTTTTATGAAAAGTGGTGACCGTTGGGCCTATTTATAGTGGTTGAAGTGTCCATTCATTCAAAATTGGAATTCAAAGTTTTGGCGCCAAGTTGGTCAATTTACTAAACCATCTGTATCTTTCTCATACGGTCTTCAAATTCAGCAAATGAATATACTACGCTTATTAGAAAAACGAGCCCGTCACAATAGAACAGATTTCGTCGTCATATTCGAAAAGATATAAATGTGTGGATCACGACAATGGAGGAACATCAAAGTTAGAAAGATGGAATGCAAAAATTGGTACGCTTTACTATTATTTCATCTTTATTATTGCATTTAGAAATATATATCTATGCATTTAGTTAGGTATAGAAATTTATCTCTTTTATAAGTTTTGATATTTTGGTCCATATATCGACACACCATAATATAAATATCGTTATACAAGTCTAAATTTAAAAAAAAAGTCTTTTAAAATGTGTTTTCTTTCAAATAAAATCTTACAACTAATTTATTACAACTATATTAAGAAAAAAGCATACCTTCATTCGTAGTTTTAACTTATCTAATGTTGTTTTTATTTCTCGTACTATATTTCTTTTAAGATACTAATTTAAGAAATTAATAAAAGGAATTTAGAATGTTAGAATAAGGCTTTATTTATAGATTTCTTCAATTAATAAGATTGCATCACATCACATGATACTTATCATATAAGTAGATAGTGACACACATTTTAATAAAAGCATTTTTACATGCATAATGCCAAGTATCTTTACACAGGTATTCTCATTATTTTTTTAATTATTTTTTGTACTTTAATTATATTAACTACTATAAAAATTGGGTCAAAAATCACCATTTTTGCCCAGAACTTTAGACAGCATGTCTTTGCTTTTGTTACGCTGCAAATACGTTTTTATAGCATTTCTGTGCTTTGAAACACTGTAGAGTTTCAGAAACTTTACACAGCATTTGGTAAAAGCTACAGTTTCTATTTTATAATGTTTTGAATATATTTTATTGCAAAAACTTTTTATTGCATTCTGTAAATGCTGTCTTTTCTGTTTGAAATTTTAAATTATAAAATAACGATATTTAAACTAAGTATTTTTCTCTATTCTTTTTATAAATTATTTTCTAACTTATATTAGAATATTTAAAATTAATGTTTAGATATCCTTTAGTAATTAATTAAAATTTAAATGAAAGAGGCCTTAATATAACACATGTTTATTTTAGTTTTTTAATCTTTGTTATTTTTAATATTTCATTATGATTTTCTTTTTAAAAAGATGTTTAAACATGTTTCTAAATATTTAAATCAATAATAATTTGATATAAAGGTTTTAATTAGTAAGTTAAGAACATGAAAGTTTGGATTCTTAAAAAAAATCAACCAAGTTAATAAAAAATCATTTTAAATAAATTAAATAATTAGGGTATTAATTTAAAAAAAAACATATTTGATCATATATGCAGTTTAAAGTCCATATTTCTTATCAATTTGATTTTGATATTGAGTGTGATTACTAACTTTCATGAATATGTTATAGTTTTAATACCATTTATTACCTTTAAACTCTTTCTTTACAACTCTTTCAGTCCCATTCATTAGTTTCCTTAACTTAAGTCTAGTAATTGGTGTGTTTTACCTTTGTTTGGTTGAAGTGTTTTATAATAAATAGTTTGATATATGTATACATACATAGACATACACACACACATATATATATGCTTGTCAATTAGATATTATTTATCACTCATGTTTATCTTATAATCTGAATGTCACTTACCGTGGTATATATATCATCATATCATTCTGCATATTATTATTATTTTTACTTCATTATCATTTTGTTTCATATTACATCCTATTTCATATCACATTTCATTGCATATTACATCATAAATTACAATGCATGAAATATCATAATCATTTGCATCACAAGTTGCACTTCATTCTGCATATCATCTCATGCTACATTGCATATGTCATACATTTCATACTGAATTACAAACTACACATTGCATACATGTATACATAACGAGTGTATTTTATAGGAGTTTGTAGTATTGTCTTATAATATAGGATTATTAGTTTTTGATGTTTTGATTGACTTGTTTGACTTGATTGACTTGATTGACTTGTTTGACTTGATTGATTTGTTTGACTTGTCTAACATGATTGGTTTTGATGAGTGTGTTGAAATATACTTAATAAATAATTTATGTTCTTATATTTGATTTCTAACTATTATAAGCATTATCATAGATTCTTTGTTAGGATAGTTAGTAATTTAGGATTAAGTTCTAGTTTTTAGAGTTAAGTGTTGATCATTTATGATAACACTATCATTATAATCACATGTTATACAGTATTAGTTTAAGGGGGAGTTTTATAGTTTTATGGTTTTAGGATGGTTTTTGTTGATGGCAAAGGGGGAGAAATATAAAATAGGATAGTTAGACATAGATTAAGGGGGAGTTATTAGGATAGAAGTAATATTTTATAAACAAAGGTTGTCATAATCAAAAAGGGGGAGATTGTTAGTCCGTGAGATGATGGTTTTGATGACAACAACCTTAGAATAAATTATAAAATATAAATACTAACATTATAAGATTATATATATATGTATATGCAGGATTTAACCATGTAGGTACCAAGAATGAAGACTGTAAAGTATAGAGATTCAAGATATCGAAGATTAAAGACTCATGAGTATCAAGAATATCAAGAGTTCAAGATTTCAAGGTTAAGTTTGTTTTATTAGGAATATTTGTTAAAACTCGTAGAAAAGCACTGGCATCTTAATATCCAATTTATTCGTGGAATGGAATCCACTTCGAGCCCGTTAAAGGGATGGAACCCTTAGTAGGATGGAACCTACGAAAAATCTAGTGGAACATTGTTTTGTATCCGCTAATCTTTATTCAAATGATTTTACAAAATTATCTTGTTTTCAAAATCATTTCAAAACTTTCCTTTAAAAAGATTCAAAAACCTCTATCCTGATTTTAAATAATTTTAGCCTCAAAATCCTCTTTAATTTCAAAGTCAAATTACTCCTAATTTTAAACTATCTTTTAAAATAATATATTTAAAACTTTTAAATATTTATACTTAGATTTAAATATAAAAGTATAGTAAAATTTTATATATACAAAAATATTATTCTCTACATTTATTTATATATTTTAACTATATTTAAATATATTTATAAAAGTTTAAAATAGTTTTAATATAAAATAGAAGTTATTTTCAAAGAAAAACAAATCACCAAAATTTCCTTTGGGATGTTGACATGCCCAACTTACCCATGTCAACATAGTATAACAAATCACCAAAAATCCCTTTGGGATGTCGACATGCCCAAGTACCCCATGTCGACATGGTGTCAGTTAGTTTCAAAATTCAAATTTAAAAATAAGTGTCTATTCGCCATAACTCTTCATGAATGGTCATGTCTGTTGTTCTTCTATAAATAGGGGTCAGTTTCAACGAATTTTTAATCACTTTTTCTGGTTTTCACTTCTCTTCTTCTTCCACATTTCTTAATACATATTCATACCATTACTCTGCCGAAATCAACATTGAATCATACTCGATTACTTCTAGTTTGATTCTCTATCACTATCTCTACAAGATTCTCAATGCTATTCAGAGTTATAGACTTCTTTGTAATCTATTAAGCGAGAAAAGGTGTGATTGTAGCCTTGGAAATCAATCAAAAGGGAAAATGTGTGATTGTAGCCTTGGAAATCAATCAAAAGGGAAATGGTGTGATTGTAGCCCAGGAAATCAATCAAAAGGGAAAAGGTGTGATTGTAGCCCAGGAAATCAATTGGGTGAGCTTGTTGGCCCAGAAATCAAGTATCTCTACCCAGAGGATTGTGATTCTGGAGGATGTACCTCGTAGCCTTGAAACCGAGGGTTGTAATTGTTGAATTGTTTTTGAAAGGAAATCCGTACTTGTGTTGCGGGACTGGATGTAGGGTAACTCCGAAGCAGTATAAAATCCGGTGTGTTCTTTCCTTTACTGCTTTTACTTTATATTTGCATCTGTATTTGATTCTGTGTTCATATCTGTGTCTGATTAGTGTATACATTGTTAACAAATTAAGATAAACTTAAAAAGATTAACAAATTTCTTAAAACACTATTCACCCCCCATCTAGTGTTAATTCTAGCCTTAAGATCCTTAATCCGCATTCTTCTCATTTGGTATCAGAGCAAGCTTTTCAAACTTTCATAATATGAATTTTGAAAATTTTTAAAATGGCAATTTTTTTATTAACACTGTTTTCATATGAATATGTCACAGAATCATCATGATATTGTTGTTTAAAATTATATTTAGTTATTTTGAAAAGTCACTTGATTCTTTAAAAAGTTATCTTGTTTTGCAGGAGAAGAGTTATGTCTAATGACTGTTGGTTAAAAGATACCAGATAAACATTCATCTATCAAGAAGAACAAATGGATATATAACGGTAATCGACAAAGAAATGGGTACCAGATCAATTCAAAACTTTGGGTTCTCATCTACAACTTGATTTGATACTGTACTTCTCTCCATCTGCTTCGCAATGTCACTGGTTTCGTGTGAATCAGTCAAGAAATGACCAAGTTATGGTCAAATGAAGTTTTGGTGAACAAAGAGAAAAAGGAGGCAAAACTGTCAAAGGTATTCTTCAAAATGCATCCAGAGATTTGAGTATTTTATTCCCACTCCTTTTCAGATTGTAGTTCTTGTTCTCACGGTCGTTTTGATGGGTGGATCATCAAATTCCGATCAAAATTGAGTGAGATATGACAGTTTGAAGTTGGCTATCCAAAACTGAAAAACTGTGTACGGGATCTTCTACATTTCTTCTACTGTTCGGCCTGTTGCATCACAATACCATCCAAATTCGACACCAAACTATTACCAGATCGTAGCCCTTTCCTTCCTCTTCGACTTGCCGCTGGTTTCATCCAATTCCATTAAGAAACGAAGGAGATATGCCTTCTACAAGTTTGATAGTATATAGAAAAATGTGAAAAAGATGAAGATGAGGAATTTTTATGAAAAGTGGTGACCGTTGGGCCTATTTATAGTGGTTGAAGTGTCCATTCATTCAAAATTGGAATTCAAAGTTTTGGCGCCAAGTTGGTCAATTTACTAAACCATCTGTATCTTTCTCATACGGTCTTCAAATTCAACAAATGAATATACTACGCTTATTAGAAAAACGAGCCCGTCACAATAGAACAGATTTCATCGTCAAATTCGAAAAGATATAAATGTGTGGTTCACGACAATGGAGGAACATCAAAGTTAGAAAGATGGAATGCAAAAATTGGTACGCTTTACTATTATTTCATCTTTATTGTTGCATTTAGAAATATATATCTATGCATTTAGTTAGGTATAGAAATTTATCTCTTTTATAAGTTTTGATATTTTGGTCCATATATCGACACACCATAATATAAATATCATTATACAAGTCTAAATTTTAAAAAAAAAGTCTTTTAAAATGTGTTTTCTTTCAAATAAAATCTTACAACTAATTTATTATAACTATATTAAGAAAAAAGCATACCTTCATTCGTAGTTTTAACTTATCTAATGTTGTTTTTATTTCTCGTACTATATTTCTTTTAAGATACTAATTTAAGAAATTAATAAAAGGAATTTAGAATGTTAGAATAAGGCTTTATTTATAGATTTCTTCAATTAATAAGATTGCATCACATCACATGATACTTATCATATAAGTAGATAGTGACACACATTTTAATAAAAGCATTTTTACATGCATAATGCCAAGTATCTTTACACAGGTATTCTCATTATTTTTTTAATTTTTTTTTGTACTTTAATTATATTAACTACTATAAAAATTGGGTCAAAAATCACCATTTTTGCCCAGAACTTTAGATAGCATTTCTTAAATGCTGTCTTTGCTTTTGTTACGCTGCAAATACGTTTTTATAGCATTTCTGTGCTTTGAAACGCTGTAGAGTTTCAGAAACTTTACACAGCATTTGGTAAAAGCTACAGTTTCTATTTTATAATGTTTTGAATATATTTTATTGCAAAAACTTTTTATAGCATTCTGTAAATGCTGTCTTTTCTGTTTGAAATTTTAAATTATAAAATAACGATACTTAAACTAAGTATTTTTCTCTATTCTTTTTAGAAATTATTTTCTAACTTATATTAGAATATTTAAAATTAATGTTTAGATATCCTTTAGTCATTAATTAAAATTTAAATGAAAGAGGCCTTAATATAACACATGTTTATTTTAGTTTTTTAATCTTTGATATTTTTAATATTTCATTATGATAATTTTTTAAAAAAAAAAGATGTTTAAACATGTTTCTAAATATTTAAATTAATAATAATTTGATATAAAGGTTTTAATTAGTAAGTTAAGAACATGAAAGTTTGGATTCTTAAAAAAATCAACCAAGTTAATAAAAAATCATTTTAAATAAATTAAATAATTAAGGTATTAATTTAAAAAAAAAACCATATTTGATCATATATGCAGTTTAAAGTCCATATTTCTTATCAATTTGATTTTGATATTGAGTGTGAATACTACCTTTCATGAATATGTTATAGTTTTATTACCATTTATTACCTTTAAACTCTTTCTTTACAACTCTTTCAGTCCCATTCATTAGTTTCCTTAACTTAAGTCTAGTAATTGGTGTGTTTTACCTTTGTTTGGTTGAAGTGTTTTATAATAAATAGTTTGATATATGTATACATACATAGACATACACACACACACATATATATATATATATGCTTGTCAATTAGATATTATTTATCACTCATGTTTATCTTATAATCTGAATGTCACTTACCGTGGTATATATATCTTCATATCATTCTGCATATTATTATTATTATTACTTCATTATCATTTTGTTTCATATTACATCCTATTTCATATCACATTTCATTGCATATTACATCATAAACTACAATGCATGATATATCATAATCATTTGCATCACAAGTTGCACTTCATTCTGCATATCATCTCATTCTACATTGCTTATGTCATACATTTCATACTGAATTACAAACTACATATTGCATACATGTATACATAACGAGTGTATTTTATAGGAGTTTGTAGTATTGTCTTATAATATAGGATTATTAGTTTTTGATGTTTTGATTGACTTGATTGACTTGTTTGACTTGATTGATTTGTTTGACTTGTCTGACATGATTGGTTTTGATGAGTGTGTTGAAATATACTTAATAAATAATTTATGTTCTTATATTTGATTTCTAACTATTATAAGCATTATCATAGATTCTTAGTTAGGATAGTTAGTAATTTAGGATTAAGTTCTAGTTTTTAGAGTTAAGTGTTGATTATTTATGATAACACTATCATTATAATCACATGTTATATAGTATTAGTTTAAAGGGGAGTTTTATAGTTTTATGGTTTTAGGATGGTTTTTGTTGATGATAAAGGGGGAGAAATATAAAATAGGATAGTTAGGCATAGATTAAGGGGGAGTTATTAGGATAGAAGTAATATTTTATAAACAAAGGTTGTCATCATCAAAAATAGGGAGATTGTTAGTCCGTGAGATGATGGTTTTGATGACAACAACCTTAGAATAAATTATAAAATATAAATACTAACATTATAAGATTAGATATATATGTATATGCAGGATTTAACCATGTAGGTACCAAGAATGAAGACTGTAAAGTATAGAGATTCAAGATATCGAAGATTGAAGACTCATGAGTATCAAGAATATCAAGAGTTCAAGATTTCACAGTTAAGTTTGTTTTATTAGGAATATTTGTTAAAACTCGTAGAAAATCACTGGCATCTTAATATCCAATTTATTCGTGGAATGGAATCCACTTCGAGCCCGTTAAAGGGATGGAACCCTTAGTAGGATGGAACCTACGAAAAATCTAGTGGAACATTGTTTTGTATCCGCTAATCTTTATTCAAATGATTTTACAAAATTATCTTGTTTTCAAAATCATTTCAAAACTTTCCTTTAAAAAGATTCAAAAACCTCTATCCTGATTTTAAATAATTTTAGCCTCAAAATCCTCTTTAATTTCAAAGTCAAATTACTCCTAATTTTAAACTATCTTTTAAAATAATATATTTAAAACTTTTAAATATTTATACTTAGATTTAAATATAAAAGTATAGTAAAATTTTATATATACAAAAATATTATTCTCTACATTTATTTATATATTTTAACTATATTTAAATATATTTATAAAAGTTTAAAATAGTTTTAATATAAAATAGAAGTTATTTGCAAAGAAAAACAAATCACCAAAATTTCCTTTGGGATGTTGACATGCCCAACTTACCCATGTCAACATAGTATAACAAATCACCAAAAATCCCTTTGGGATGTCGACATGCCCAAGTACCCCATGTCGACATGGTGTCAGTTAGTTTCAAAATTCAAATTTCAAAAGAAGTGTCTATTCGCCATAACTCTTCATGAATGGTCATGGCTATTGTTCTTCTATAAATAGGGGTCAGTTTCAACGAATTTTTAATCACTTTTTCTGGTTTTCACTTCTCTTCTTCTTCCACATTTCTTAATACATATTCATACCATTACTCTGCCGAAATCAACATTGAATCATACTCGATTACTTCTAGTTTGATTCTCTATCACTATCCCTACAAGGTTCTCTATGCTATTCAGAGTTATAGACTTCTTTGTAATCTATTAAGCGAGAAAAGGTGTGACTGTAGCCTTGGAAATCAATCAAAAGGGAAAAGGTGTGATTGTAGCCCTGGAAATCAATCAAAAGGGTAAAGGTGTGATTGTAGCTCTGGAAATCAATTGGGTGAACTTGTTGCCCCGGAAATCAAGTATCTCTACCCAGAGGATTGTGATTCTGGAGGTTGTACCTCATAGCCTTGAAACCGAGCGTTGTAATTGTTGAATTGTTTTTGAAAGGAAATCTGTACTTGTGTTGCGGGTTAGATGTATGGTAACTCCGAACCAGTATAAAATCCGGTGTGTTCTTTCCTTTACTGTTTTTTACTTTATATTTGAATCTGTGTTTGATTCTGTGTTCATATATGTGTCTGATTAGTGTATACATTGTTAACAAAGTAAGATAAACTTAAAAAGATTAACAAATTTCTTAAAACACTATTCACCCCCCTCTAGTGTTAATTCTAGCATTAAGATCCTTAATCCGCATTCCTCTCATTTGGTATCAGAGCAAGGTTTTCAAACTCTCATAATCTGAATTTTGAAATTGTTTAAAATGGCAATTTTTTTATTAACATTGTTTTCATATGAATATGTCACAGAATCATCATGATATTGTTGTTTAAAATTATATTTAGTTATTTTGAAAAGTCACTTGATTCTTTAAAAAGTTATCTTGTTTTGCAGGAGAAGAGTTATGTCTAATGACTATTGGTTAAAAGATACCAGATAATCATTCATCTATCAAGAAGAACAAATGGATATATAATGGAAATCGACAAAGAAATGGGTACCAGATCAATTCAAAACTTTGGGTTCTCATCTACAACTTGATTTGATATTGTACTTCTCTCCATCTGCTTCGCAATGTCACTGGTTTCGTGTGAATTAGTCAAGAAATGACCAAGTTATGGTCAAATGAAGTTTTGGTGAACAAAGAGAAAAAGGAGGCAAAACTGTCAAAGGTATTCTTCAAAATGCATCCATAGATTTGAGTATTTTATTCCCACTTCTTTTCAAATTGTAGTTCTTGTTCTCGCGGTCGTTTGGATGGGTGGATCATCAAATTCCGATCAAAATTGAGTGAGATATGACAGTTTGAAGTTGGCTATCCAAAACTGAAAAATTGTGTACGGGATCTTCTACAGTTCTTCTACTGTTAGGCCTGTTGCATCCCAATACCATCCAAATTCGACACCAAACTATTACTAGATTGTAGCCCTTGCCTTCCTCTTCGACTTGCCGCTGGTTTCATCCAATTCCGTTAAGAAACGAAGGAGATATGCCTTCTGGAAGTTTGATAGTATATAGAAAAACGGGAAGAAGATGAAGAGGAGGAATTTTTATGAAAAGTGGTGACCGTTGGGCCTATTTATAGTGGTTGAAGTGTCCATTCATTCAAAATTCGAATTCAAAGTTTTGGCGCCAAGTTGGTCAATTTACTAAATCATCTGTATCTTTCTCATACGGTCTTCAAATTCAGCAAATGAATATACTACGCTGATCAGAAAAACGAGCCCGTCACAATAGAACAAATTTCTTCGTCAAATTCGAAAAGATATAAATGTGTGGATCACGACAATGGAAGAACAACAAAGTTAAAAAGATGGAATGCAAAAATTGGTACGCTTTACTATTATTTCATCTTTATTGTTGCATTTAGAAATATATATCTATATATGCATTTAGTTTGGTATAGAAATTTATCTCTTTTATAAGTTTTGATATTTTGGTCCATATATCGACACACCATAATATAAATATCGTTATACCAGTCTAAATTTTTTTAAAAAAATCTTTTAAAATGTGTTTTCTTTCAAATAAAATCTTACAACTAATTTATTACAACTATATTAAGAAAAAAAGCATACCTTCATTCGTAGTTTTAACTTATCTAATGTTGTTTTTATTTCTCGTACTATATTTCTTTTAAGATACTAATTTAAGAAATTAATAAAAGGAATTTAGAATGTTAGAATAAGGCTTTATTTATAGATTTCTTTAATTAATAAGATTGCATCACATCACATGATACTTATCATATAAGTAGATAGTGACATACATTTTAGTAAAAGCATTTTTACATGCATAATGCCAAGTATCTTTACACATGTATTCTCATTTTTTTTTGTACTTTAATTATATTAACTACTATAAAAATTGGGTCAAAAATCACCATTTTTACCCAGAACTTTAGATAGCATTTCTGAAATGCTGTCTTTGCTTTTGTTACGCTGCAAATACGTTTTTATAGCATTTCTGTGCTTTGAAACGCTATAGAGTTTCAGAAACTTTACACAACATTTGGTAAAAGCTACAGTTTCTATTTTATAATGTTTTGAATATATTTTATTGCAAAAACTTTTTATAGCATTCTGTAAATGCTGTCTTTTCTTTTTGAAATTTTAAATTATAAAATAACGATATTTAAACTAAGTATTTTTCTCTATTCTTTTTAGAAATTATTTTCTAACTTATATTAGAATATTTAAAATTAATGTTTAGATATCCTTTAGTAGTTAATTAAAATTTAAATGAAAGAGGCCTTAATATAACACATGATTATTTTAGTTTTTTAATCTTTGTTATTTTTAATATTTCATTATGATATTTTTTTAAAAAAAAGATGTTTAAACATGTTTCTAAATATTTAAATCAATAATAATTTGATATAAAGGTTTTAATTTGTAAGTTAAAAACATGAAAGTTTGGATTCTTAAAAAAAATCAACCAAGTTAATAAAAAATCATTTTAAATAAATTAAATAATTAGGGTATTAATTTAAAAAAAAACCATATTTGATCATATATGTAGTTTAAAGTCCATATTTCTTATCAATTTGATTTTGATATTGAGTGTGATTACTACCTTTCATGAATATGTTATAGTTTGAATACCATTTATTACCTTTAAACTCTTTCTTTACAACTCTTTCAGTCCCATTCATTAGTTTCCTTAACTTAAGTCTAGTAATTGGTGTGTTTTACCTTTTTTTGGTTGAAGTGTTTTATAATAAATAGTTTGATATATGTATACATACATAGACATACACAAACACACATATATATATATATATGCTTGTCAATTAGATATAATTTATCACTCATGTTTATCTTATAATCTGAATGTCACTTACTGTGGTATATATATCATCATATCATTCTGCATATTATTATTATTTTTACTTCATTATCATTTTGTTTCATATTACATCCTATTTCATATCACATTTCATTGCATATTACATCATAAATTACAATGCATGAAATATCATAATCATTTGCATCACAAGTTGCACTTCATTCTGCATATCATCTCATTCTACATTGAATATGTCATACATTTCATACTGAATTATAAACTACATATTGCATACATGTATACATAACGAGTGTATTTTGTAGGAGTTTGTAGTATTGTCTTATAATATAGGATTATTAGTTTTTGATGTTTTGATTGACTTGATTGACTTTTTTGACTTGATTGACTTGATTGACTTGTTTGACTTGATTGATTTGTTTGACTTGTCTGACATGATTGGTTTTGACGAGTGTGTTGAAATATACTTAATAAATAATTTATGTTCTTATATTTGATTTCTAACTATTATAAGCATTATCATAGATTCTTAGTTAGGATAGTTAGTAATTTAGGATTAAGTTCTAGTTTTTAGAGTTAAGTGTTGATTATTTATGATAACACTATCATTATAATCACATGTTATATAGTATTAGTTTAAGGGGGAGTTTTATAGTTTTATGGTTTTAGGATGGTTTTTGTTGATGACAAAGAGGGAGAAATATAAAATAGGATAGTTAGGCATAGATTAAGGGGGAGTTATTAGAACAGAAGTAATATTTTATAAACAAAGGTTGTCATCATCAAAAAAAGGGAGATTGTTAGTCCGTGAGATGATGGTTTTGATGACAACAACCTTAGAATAAATTATAAAATATAAATACTAACATTATAAGATTAGATATATATGTATATGTAGGATTTAACCATGTAGGTACCAAGGATCAACACTGTACAGTATAGAGATTCAGGATATCGAAGATTGAAGACTCATGAGTATCAAGAATATCAAGAGTTCAAGATTTCAAGGTTAAGTTTGTTTTATTAGGAATATTTGTTAAAACTCGTAGAAAAGCACTGGCATCTTAATATCCAATTTATTCGTGGAATGGAATCCACTTCGAGCCCGTTAAAGGGATGGAACCCTTAGTAGGATGGAACCTACGAAAAATCTAGTGGAACATTGTTTTGTATCCGCTAATCTTTATTCAAATGATTTTACAAAATTATCTTGTTTTCAAAATCATTTCAAAACTTTCCTTTAAAAAGATTCAAAAACCTCTATCCTGATTTTAAATAATTTTAGCCTCAAAATCCTCTTTAATTTCAAAGTCAAATTACTCCTAATTTTAAACTATCTTTTAAAATAATATATTTAAAACTTTTAAATATTTATACTTAGATTTAAATATAAAAGTATAGTAAAATTTTATATATACAAAAATATTATTCTCTACATTTATTTATATATTTTAACTATATTTAAATATATTTATAAAAGTTTAAAATAGTTTTAATATAAAATAGAAGTTATTTTCAAAGAAAAACAAATCACCAAAATTTCCTTTGGGATGTTGACATGCCCAACTTACCCATGTCAACATAGTATAACAAATCACCAAAAATCCCTTTGGGATGTCGACATGCCCAAGTACCCCATGTCGACATGGTGTCAGTTAGTTTCAAAATTCAAATTTAAAAATAAGTGTCTATTCGCCATAACTCTTCATGAATGGTCATGTCTGTTGTTCTTCTATAAATAGGGGTCAGTTTCAACGAATTTTTAATCACTTTTTCTGGTTTTCACTTCTCTTCTTCTTCCACATTTCTTAATACATATTCATACCATTACTCTGCCGAAATCAACATTGAATCATACTCGATTACTTCTAGTTTGATTCTCTATCACTATCTCTACAAGATTCTCAATGCTATTCAGAGTTATAGACTTCTTTGTAATCTATTAAGTGAGAAAAGGTGTGATTGTAGCCTTGGAAATCAATCAAAAGGGAAAATGTGTGATTGTAGCCTTGGAAATCAATCAAAAGGGAAAAGGTGTGATTGTAGCCCTGGAAATCAATTGGGTGAACTAGTTGCCCCGGAAATCAAGTATCTCTACCCAGAGGATTGTGATTCTGGAGGGTGTATCTCGTAGCCTTGAAACTGAGGGTTGTAATTGTTGAATTGTTTTGAAAGGAAATCCGTACTTGTGTTGCGGGACTGGATGTAGGGTAACTCCGAACCTTTATAAAATCCGGTGTGTTCTTTCCTTAACTGCTTTTACTTTATATTTGCATCTGTGTTTGATTCTGTGTTCATATCTGTGTCTGATTACTGTATACATTGTTAACAAAGTAAGATAAACTTAAAAAGATTAACAAATTTCTTAAAACACTATTCACCCCCCCCTCTAGTGTTAATTCTAGCCTTAAGATCCTTAATATGCATTCCTCTCAGCAATAATATGTAAGAAGCTGAGCTGTAATGGTGGGACAGGAGCATCCATCATCTACAGCAAATGGAAACGACCTTGGATCTAGATCGAGGATAGTTATCTCATGATCAAGATTGCAGAGAATCAGGTTTGACTCTCCCACTTTGCCTTTGCTTTCAATAAATGATCCATCATTTCAGCTAAGCCAATTACTCGTGTATGAGTCCTTGATCGGTCTCTAGGCATGCTCTAAGTTGGATGCTAGACTGTAGTGCTTATTAGGATGAATGCTGTGTTGTTTGATTGATGTTTTGAATTTGAATTCTGTGAATGAATACCTGACTTGGAAAATCACTCGAACGTGATAACTGATATTAATTTCGAAACACCAACGGAGATTGGTTACCCCTGAAATTGATTAAGATTTTATAAACCACTTGAGCATGGTGACTGGTATTGATCGTGGTAGTCTTGTCCGGAGAGATAAGATGATGACCATAAGGTGCAAATCCCTTTGCTAGAGAGCAAGCGGATTGGATTTGTATGATAGTGAGTCCCTTTACCAAAGAATGAGCCGGTGGAGTTGCTTGGACGTTGAGTCACCTCGTCGGAGAGCGAGTAGATTAGGCTCAGCAAGGATCCAGAGAGATCGAACCCTAGATTGGATGCCAAATGATCTAAAGAGATCAAACCCTAGATTGGATGTCAGATGATCTGGAGAGATCGAATCCTGGATTGGTACCAAATGATCCGGAGAGATCAATCCCCAGATTGGATGTCAAATGATCCGGAGAGATCAATCCCTAGATTGGATGTCAAATGATTCGGAGAGATCATAGATTGAAATAATGATCCGAAGTGATCAATATTCTGATTAACGATCTGGAGAGATTGAAATTTCAACCAATGACTCGAAAAGGTCGAGGATTCGATTAACTATCCGGAGGGCTCATGAATTGAATTGGTCACCGATTAAATGGCTTGGAGATCTCGAAAACTAGACCTTGGTTTTGAAAACCAATTGACCTTGAAACAATTCAATAGCAATTACCGAATTGAGCTGTTGAATTTGGTATATGATTATTAACTCCCGGAATAACACGAGATGATCTTGATTGGCGATACGCTATACGACATGATAATTCTAGGAGAACATGGAATGATGATTATTTGTGATTAATACCCAAGAAAGGACTTGAGTCCTTATCTATAATAGTCTTGTACGATCTTTGATTTACAGGTGAATCCGATAGAACCGGATGATTCGTCGTGGTTTGATCAAGTTAACAGCCAAGAATTCGGCTTCTTGTGGATAATCAATTTCAACATTTGTTCTTGAGAAAACCATGCCTTTCATTCACGAGGCATACTTTAGGGGGAAAATATTGTCCGGCTTTGTGACCAAGCCACATCTGGACAAGTCAGAGCAATCGAACAGAGAAGTTACCAAGCAGGAATTCGGTGCGATAACTATCAAACTTGAAGATTGAGTAGGACCAATAAATGAAGCCATAAACATGTCAAAGGCTCCTAAGATGGTCAACACACCAAACCACCAACATACCCAAGCTCAAAACTTAAGATCCATACAAGGGGATAGATCGGTACCGATCCCTAACCTTTCCTCAAATTCGTCAACAACTTACACCACATGAATATGGGATGCTTATAAACTAGTACGTGCCATATGGAGTGGTTCGCTAGTAAAAAACAACCCAAACAATTGATCGGTAAACCCAAAGCCATCAACCAACATTCAAACTAAGGAATTTAACCAAACTGAAGCTCGTATCGATGCAACTAGATACCAAGGACAAAATTACAAGCCAAACATGCCACTACAACAACTCAAAAAAGATTGCCCATTCAATCTTATGGATCAGTAACGATCCCTGTTCATGGATCGGTACCGATCCCCAAAACTTGATGAATGGCCATGATCTTCTTTGCATAATTCCTTTTAGATGTGGGGAAAATGGGCACAAATGCGAAGGAGCGAATTCCGATGATCAACAGTTATAAATAGAGGAGGAGAGACATTGTTTGGGAGATCCTTTTTGCTCTTCTAACAAATTTCTGTACCTCCTTTATAATCGTAGGGATCATCACCGATCCACAAGAACAACTTTGTAAAAACTCAAGAGAAATCGAATAATAAAGTTTAAGTGGACATAGGCCGGAGTATTTGCCAAACCACTATAAAGTTTGTGTTTTCTTCTTTCTATTTCTTGCCTTTTTTTCTTGAAATTTTCATATTTACTATTTCATTGGGTGTTTGTGCCAACTTTTGGCGTAAAAATTTAAGTGTTTTAAAAGTGGTTTGAAATTTTTATATATTTTAAATGATTTAATATAAATTATCGAAGAAGAAGTTTCATTTCGAAATAAGGAAAGGAAATGGTTTTGTGTTTTTAATATAATTTGAACTTGAGATTTTCCAAGTAATATTTGAAATTGATGTTTTAAAACTATATTTAAAGTATTTTTTAGTTTAATGAAAAGTGAAAAGGAAGCATGGTGTAACAACCCCACCTTTATACCCATACTATCTAAGAGTACTTTAGAATAATACCGTCAGATAATATGAAGAATAAGGCGATATATGGTACACACGTGAATATTCCCTTAGGCTAACATTGGTATGTATTACAACATCAAATATAACTTACCAACAAACGTACAGGGTATCAACACAAAGAAATAAACACTTGTGCCTCCAGGATATAATAATAGACAATATATAGTGAATATTTGTGATTACAGAGCCAATTTCAGAGATAATATATAATACACTATATAATACATAAAGATGTCATCACCAATATAAAACAAATCAATAGAAATCAAGAATACCATATCTAATGGGTGAATTATTCATACAATAAAACATCATCATAGAAAATGAAATCATCAAGTGAAATACGATAACACACTACAAAGCCCTAATATAATATCATAAAAGCATATAAGTAATAAATAATGTGAGATAGCCAATCAAATCATCCACACAATATCCAACATCATGTAAATCATAAAGATGATTAATCATAATTCAGACCACAATCAATAAACAGAGGCTATCTCTAAAATATCAAAACTTCAAGAGTATGGACATAATGAGGACTGACTGTACTTTAGGCATATGGTCTCTAATATAGCCAACTCATTGGATAGTGAATAATATATCTCAATCCACAACACAGACGTAACCTCGAACCAGAAAGGGAGACTGATAGCACAGAATGATAGCACATAGCATGCTATAGCAATCCATGGTCTACTAGCTTTCCGCTAATAGCCGAATCTATTCCTATAGTCTTTAGTTACTTTGATGGACATCGTGACCCCATCCACCAATGGCTCGTCAATGTGTAGCCTCGGTGACGATCCTGCTTTGCCCATATATGTAACAAACTGGTGGCCTATGCAACACAAGTGGCTACCAACTACCAATCCCATGTTGCATATCGAATATCATAAACAACAACAATGTCACGTATCTGGGGCACGATCCTATGATTAGGGCGCCAGAGTGGATCTGGCTAATCTGGTTCACTCCTAAAACATAAAGGGAGATGGACACAAGTGAACGGCATACAGTACTCGTATCCTATATCTACATAAAGCTCTAGATGTAAGCCGCCACAAGACTTTGTAAAAGTCAATAGATGACTATGATACACTAGAGCTCTATTCCCTCGACACACGACTCTACTCATTACCCAACACATGGCTATAATATACTCACCGCATCATGTATTATCACATGCTTGAGTAATCCCCATTTGTGTGACATTTACTTACGAAGAATAATCAAACAAACAACATAACGTCATCCCATACCACCATATGTTATTTGAATAATTAGTCAATGCTCATAAACTATACTTGACCCGCACTAGGTATCTCTATATGATAAGTCTGATGAATAACTGGAAAAGTATTACCGAAAGTCCCATACTATACGGTATCACTAACCATTTATTTAAATTCCTCATCAGATAGAAATAAATAACTAAATTAATATAAAATATCACAAATCTATTCAAAAGGATGTCATCACCGTGTCATATCAAGTCACTGAACAATATCTACATTAACGGTGAATCATTCATATAATCTAGTTCAATATATATATATATATATATTATATAATGAGAAAAAACACAAGATAAAATAGATTAACCAAAAATATATACATGTATAGAACTACCAATCAATAAATAATCTATCTATTACTTATATAGGAAAGGAGAAACCAAAGCGTTTATGTAGCGACACCTGTCCTTTATTCCTAACTAGGCTCTGTTTAACTTAATTAAAACGGTATTGTCACATACTTGCTTTCATCCGTCATTCTTCCCTTTTTCCAGTTTTTAACTCCACTAAATCGGTATTCTCCAATTGCTTTCAACTACCCTCCCACCCTTTTACAAGAACTTCACTGTCCTCAAAAACCATCGTAACCACCCAATTGAAATTGAGTAATTTTCCACCGTTGCCTATCCTTCTGTTCAACTCCACTTCACCAGACCTATCCACAACGGATATCTTCTGGGGTTGATTAAATCCCATCGTCGACTGGGGGAGTTAACTGGAAATAGGTCAGTAATTTGTTCATATTTACTACTCTGATTAAGGATTTCCTATACAGCCCAAGGTAATTGCTAGGATATGGGTTATAACCGTTTTTGAGTAGTTATATTTCATAACACTTGCTTACCTGTTCGTCCAAACTTATTTACTTCCACTGTATCGGTTTACTGACTATAGTTCAGTTGGTGATGTGGTGTTATTTACTATCCCAAGCATAGATGTGGCGACCGTTTTAATCTTTCTTACTGCAATATCATTGCATGTAGAAGGTAATATCTAGATTGTATGGTTTTTAATTTGCTCCAGTAATCGGAATTCGAAATTGATTGTCAAACTTCAGTTATTGGGGACTTCTCCGATTTATTATAGAAGTTTGGATTCAAGCAGAGTATTTTTAATTTGTTTCACTTAACTATAAGTTTACTAATTCTTACTATATGGAGTTGAGAAAATCGTAAATTGTTACGGTAACACCAGCAAATGAAATATGAAAAATGCGTTCTTCATTCTGTAATGCGAAGGAAAACATTATCAACTGAACTGAGAAATAACCAGGGAAATGATTATATTATAATGGCTTGGGTAACAATTCATGTGGATGTCAACAGAAATCCCAACCAAGAAAGGTAAATTCTTCAACAAAATGTATGGGTTCTGTTTTATTTTCGACATTAGTTTAGTTGGGAATTAGACATTTCGAGAATAAAAATGTTGGGCAGATGTACGAAAATTTAGCCTCTTTATTTTTTAGTTCTTTTATCTACATCTTTAGTCATATCGTAATGGTGTAAAAATAGAACTCTACCAAAATATGATTTATTCCTCTGAAATGCATACTTTATTGATTTTCAATAAGTTACTACAGTCATTTCTCCACTCAAACGGTATTTGGTGGGTAAATAACCAATTTTTGGCATTTCAAACTTAATTTTCCAACTTAAACTGCATATTTACATAAATAAACTTGAACTTCAATCAAAAAGAGATGCTCTCAAGCCCTTCTTTGTGCAATCTTCTTAGGAAATGATGTAAATAGAATAACCCATTTTGCCACTTCTGTTGTTTTCGATTATTTGTTGATGTGTGTTACACTGTATGGCGAGCATTCCATAACTTTGGATGGAAATTTATTAGCTTATTATGTGTACAAATGTAACACGGTATAGAACAGTGGTTTTCATGTTAAACTTTCAATTTTAATTTAATTAGTATTCATATAATAGCGGGTCATAATTGGACAGTCCTTTGTATTTGGATATATAAAATGCATAAACAGTGATTAAAATGTTAACTAACCTTGATCTATCTTCTAAATCTTAACTTTGTTTCAATAGTCGATGCGTTTTGTATGATACATTAGTTTTCTAACGTGAACAGGACATTTATTTTCAATGGTGAATTGAAGTAGGTATTGGGACATTAGTTTTCTATGAATCTAACTTAGATAATTCAGCATGTCCATGTGTACACTTTATATAATGCAGGGGTAGTTAAATAGTTTATATTACTTAATGGTCACATCTTCCGAAAATTGTTGTATAATTATTTGCAGTTTTGGTGATATTTTCAACGATATAACAATTTGGAAGGTAAACTAAGTTAGAAAAAATAAAAACTGATTGTGGTGCGTTACAAATTTTATGCCAGGCCCAAATCAACTTCCAACGTGTTCCTAAAATTTATCCTGCTATAATTAATTTTGTTAATTTTAGTTGATTAATACTTTTATAATTCTACTTGACATCATTCACTTAGTTATTTCTTAGCTGTTTCCGAATTGAACTGTGCATTACGATTGGCATAACCAACCCGTAGTATTTTTTAATATCTACTGCCAAGAATTTTATGTGCGACTATTTTTCTTATACATTGCATTTTTCATGTTTTCTGTCTCCAAGTTACTATCCTATTGAAAATATAAATGATTCCAAAAGCTTGAATTTAACAATTAATATTTTGTGATTTTACTCATAATTCTTAAGATGAAATATGTTGCATTATTTTTTTAACGTGCTTCTGGTTGGCTTTGTAGTTATAAATCTCATTTTGCTTTTTCTGTTAACGTAACAGAGATTCAATTTGGGTGTTGACTACATATTCGGATACACGATAGTACTTGAATACTGTATGCATTTTAACTCTTCTTTTCCCTTTGAATTACATATCTGTAACGTAGTCCTGCTTTATATTCATTATTTATATAGGTGAAACAACTGTGAATTATTAGACTTTGTTATGGTAGAGTCTCATATTTAAATTGAGGAAAATGATGGCTCAGAGGGTTGCCGAACCAAATTAAGGGTGCGAGCAAAGTTTGATCTGTGGAGGAATATTTACAATGAAATTCAATGGCCTACTTTTCTTCATTTAATCCAGGTCTAAAAATTAGTTTCAAGTTCAAATTTTTGTTATATGCTGTTAAGAAAAATGATTTTGTGTTAATGAAGCATAAGAAAGTATTATAAATAAAAGAGTTTGGCGCAGTAGGGAATTAAGTACCGCAGTTAAAATGAGGATCTTTGGTAAGGAATTATTATTTGCTCTTTTTGAAGTTTAAGGTAAGCCGCATCAATTTTCCTTTAAAGTCATGAGTATTTTAACTTTATTGCAGTTTCCTTTAGCCAATGCATGAAGTATATTATTTCATTGTACTACTACAACTTAATGAAAATAAATTGATAATATAACATATTGTACATCATTTTCATTGCTGTTGTCGAAGAATTTTATGTCACAACATGGATAATATATTATCAGTGTTATTTAAAATTGCACGTTGGAAATATCCATGTTTGCAAAAATCAATCAGCAGGAAATAGCCATGTTTGCAGAAATAAATAAATTTAAAGTATTTTTCTTACTTACCAGATATAGGTAACATAAATATGCTTATAAGTGCAAAAGAAGTTGAAAGAAACATGTTGCTTTCTTAGTACTTTACATGTACTAATTTTAGAAATAAAATTATAGCTCAGCTTACATGTACATAAGTCATGATATAACGTTGATTTAGTCTAATTTAGTTTGACTTTCTGTCATGAACCTTACCACATCTCCATTTACTGTTTACAACTAAAGACTTTTTAAAAACTATATTGTTACTGCTATTATCGTCGTCGTCATTATTATTATCTAAAACATTTATATGAAGATTTAGTGATATAAGGCACATATAGTTATCAAAGTTCTATCTTGATAAGATATTACAAGCTGAAGTCGGATAATGTGGTCAGTTTGTTTTCTTTATGTTGTGTATGGCTGTTTGTAAAAATGCAAAAGTAAGTCATAAGGTTTCCCCATAATCCTTTCTATTGTACTTTACAAATTAACAACATTATTGGATGTTGACGGTACATATGTTGTTGGAAATGTTAACTCAGCAGATTAGCTAATATAAGTTTAGTTTCATTTTTTTAAGTTCCGAGTTGTCGGTTTTGGACTTCTTATACGCCATTTTTTTACTCCATAAAGTATAATAGAGACGGGACATGCCATAGAAACCAATTGTACATATCAAACTGTTATTTTCTTATGCAATATGACTAATCCATTTCAAATTGATTTCACTTTGTAATGAGTGAAGTGCTTGCCTAATTAAGTTGGATCCATATCATTATGTATAGATTGATGGAATAATCCTTTGTGAGGTAAATGTCGCAAATTCTTGAACTTTCTACGATTTCAACCAATATTGTTCTTATTATGTTAGGGTTACTACTGTCTGGCTCTTAGATCCACTAAGGTGGTTGTTATTAATTAAGATGTTAGGGGGAGTTGAAATTTAGTTACATGCACTTTAGGAAAGATACTCTATCATAATTTCTTTTGTTGTTTGGTTAATGATCTTTTTACTGTTAACGAGAAAAGGAAACTTTAAATTGTTTCTTTAACAAATAATAATATGATGATAACACTCTTCACTTTATTTTTGACGACCCGTAATTTGTCCACTGGAATTGATACACAAAAGACTTACAGTTTTAACCTGTAAATTTATTACATTTCCGTCTCTTCTTTAAAGTACAAGGATATGCTGAATACTTCTTCTTCCATATGATAATATATGCACCGGTAATCAATTTTGTATTCCCTATTTCTATTATTTTGTACCAATGATTTTTTTAACAAAATCATTGTTAAAACATAAATTTATTTACCTAAATTGTGCCTACCTGTGTTAATTTTGGGATCAATTATTTTTATTATGTGACTAAAAAAAGATATCATATACATAGTTTAACTGCCTTTTTTAGAAATACTGAAAGTGGATATATGTATTGATTTGCATTCAATTTGTTGTTACTGCTATTAATAATCCTTATGGTTGTACTTGGATGTTGTTGCTGTTGTGACAATGTGTTTCTGACTATACCTCCATGTTGCTACTGTAAATGTTTTTCTTTTCAAATCTGACCCGTATTGTGTTGTTTGTATTAGGTTTAGATATCACTGTTTTCCACGCCAACCTTCCCGACCTGTTTGCGATAACTGACTACACTTTTTTCTTTGGTTGCTAGAAGGAAAAGAGACATGTTATATTGCTGACTGTAAGAAGGGTAGACGTACAGAAAAAGAGAGTATCATTGTTAAGGCAGGATGGCAAAGGCGAATGTTTTTTTCTTCACTATTTTCCCCTTTGCATTTGATGGCTGTTTTGGTCTTCCAACTAACTAACTAACCATATTTTATTCCACCATTACTTTATTTTACAACTAATACATTCAGCAACTGCTCTATGTAGAAGTTATCAACTATTTCACATAGCGTAAACTGTACAGCAAATAAAGGGTAATGGAAGGACAATGACAACTAGATAGTTAAAGGCATTCCATGTAGAACTTAGACAGAAGAGATATTCACTTAGGGACTAAGGCAAGCAACTATGGCAGTCGAATTAGTATGGGCTGATGATGCAAATATGGCAACAGCCGACTGATCCTGCTTACAACTGCGACTATGCATTGTAGCTGTGAGCTGAAGTGAACTAAAAGTTTGATAAAAGTTAAGAAAGCAATGCGGGACACGAGATTCTGGATGTGGAGTGAGCTGCTGTTACGTATCTAAAAAGAGTAGTATCAAGTCAATAGCAGTTGCATGATTTTAGTACAACCAATAAAACAGATTTCTCTCATACCAAGTACTGGAACATTACATTAATTTTCAAATTAATTATTCCCTTCCATCTTCATATCTTTGTTGCTACATTTTTCGTTTGGTTATTACTTTATTGGGCTGACTCCAACAGAATGTTGATATAGTACTTACTGCTCATTATTGTAGACATTTGGTCGAATTATCTCATTAACTAGCACTCACTCTGTCATTCATGTTGGATTTCTATTTATACAAATTGTTTAGTCAACACCTTCCTTTTCTACCTCTCTGTTTACCACTACAACGCACTAACTATATTTGATATTATAGTCAACATGTTTAAAGCACATATTGCAATAGTATACATGTTGTACAAACTTTGATGGCTGCACGAGAGCTATTTAAACCCATCGCGAGGTGGACCGTCCTCCAAAACAACCAAACCTGAAGCAATTCTAGAGAAAATAAAAGCACAGAGCAAACTACTATGACCTACAGTGTTTTAAAATGAAAAGCAATGACAAACAAAGTAAGGGACTGAAGTGACTTGAAATGTTTTCAACTGCTGCGCAGTTGAGACAGGTCCGGGTCCCACAAATTAGTGTTTTATTTGTTTCTATTTTGAAGTATCACAAGCTATCATTTTTAATAATTTCCACAACTACGTGATTATAGCTATGGAGAATGTGTTTCATGCGGGTTCTAGGATCAAGTTACGGTAGTTTGTGCCATTTAATTCTATGCGTTATCTTCGTATTACTCAATATTTTACATGACCTTAATGCATTTTCATATTGAAGGGTAGTAAAATACTTGGTTGTTTGCTTCATGCTTCATTCTTCAGTTGCACTTTAGGCTACATACTGGAAATAAACAAAGATGGCAATACTGCATTTTTCACATTGAAGGACCGTAACATACTTAGTTGTGCACTCAACGGTTAAGTAAATTTCGTCTTCCACTTTAGGCAACGTAGTGGAACAAAATATCAAATTTCATACTTATCATCATTGCACAATTCTTTGTCATTAATATAATAATCGTTCAAAATTATTTACACCTATAACTTTATTGTAGGTTTACCTGTACAACTATTTATATTCTGACCATATACTATATCACTACAAGAAAACTGTGGTTTACCTACGCCAAATTGGCGTAGGCTGGGCGTAGGTAAATGCATTAACTACGTAACACCTACGCCAATTTTGGCGTGGGTAAAACTTGCGTAGCTAATAAAATACCTACGCTTTACCTACGCTATCCGTTGGGTTGTTTCCTACGCCTTTCCTACGCCATAATTTTCTTACGCCTTCCCCACGCCATGTTGTACCTACGGTTTTGTTACGACATTTTTACTTCTTTAAGTGCTTACGCCTTTCCTACGTCATTTGTTTACCTACGTCTTCCCTACGCCCAGTTTTCCTACGCTTTCCCTACGTTATACACACGACTTTTTGCTACATTAATATTTGATTTCCCTACGCCTTCCCTACGTCTTTTCTGAAGCAATTTTGATATATTACTCTTCTATTTCATTTCACCACATTAAATAGAAACTAAAATCAACTTATTTTATATATATACACATTCCAACAAAAAGATTAACGTCAAACCATTCATTTTTAATTCAAAAAACAAATATCTCATTCATATTACAAAGTCAAACAATATTAATCAAGTTCCTACATGTTAAAATAATATGATAATATGTTCATGATACATGACATCATACAAATACCATTAAAAAGTTTTCAATACCCTCATCCCTCACGACGATCATTCGGCTTTTCCTCAAATCGCTGTCGAAGCATCTCGGTGAGTTGTTCATACTGCAATCTAATTTGCCTCTTTGAACTAAGGTCTAAGATGGCTTGAAACCCCAAATCGGTACATTTTTTAATCCATAAATATAGCCATTCCTACCCTTGTATTGATGCATGCAGTTATCCAAATGACAGAAATCTTGAGGGCGCCTCTCCTTGGTTCATATATATACTATTCTCTTTAAAAATATGTACAGGTAGCTTCAAAACAATAACATAAAACGGAGATATACACTTACAAAGCTTGTTCAACGTTATTGAGCAGTCTAGATGAATTACTAAAGCACAATGTTACAACCTCTTCCACAAAATTAGGACTTGCGGCATCCTGTAACTCTTCTAGCTGGTAAAACTGATCATCAAGGTAACCCTGCAAAGTATATAAGTATAGGTTAGGAGTGCAGTACATTCTTTTTCACAATGTTCTAGACTTATGTAATATCTAAAACATAATTAATAGCCGGTAATTAAACCTGATCAAAGAGGCTCTTTTTCAAGGAAGCAGTCTGGCGTTGCAAATTGGAGCACTCCATTCTTGATTATACCTAATAATTGAATAGCAAAGTGAGAAAATGTAGCGAAAAAGATTTGATGAGCTATTATCAAATATAAGGACCTATATATAGTAGAGAGGGATGGTTAAATTGGGTAGTGAATAGGTTAGTGAATTCTACCAAGGTAAAAACATAGATAATTACTTAAGCTTTCTGTGGATTTTCTCGCCCTACAGATATCAATCATGTCATGTATGTGATGTACATTGGACATAGATGCTTTTGACACTGTTTATTAGGAGGTCATTACATCTTATTTCAGTAAACACTCTATATAACCTTAAAAAGATTCTTTAATATCTATGTCGCACAGTGAATATGTTCATAAGTGGGCTCAAGGAATCCACGAGTCCGTTATGGATTATATGTATCCAGTTAGAAGAATACACATAAACAGTACATAAAGGAAGATGGATGAATAATAGAGATGCATGATTTGTGCGACGTGGAGAATTGGGATAACGGATATTAACACTATATGAACCAACCCTTACGCATGCTATTGTAAGATATTTTAATGAAAAGGAAGTTTATATAACATACTGTACTGTCTATCAGAGTTAGCAAGAATTAGTTTATATAATGACAACATTCTAAGAACTTGCAATATATTGCAATTCAAAAGCCGCCTTAAAATTAGTACGATCGAGCTAGTAAAACATATATAGCTGCTAAAGAAGGAAGATACCTTTAAGTTTAAGATATGATGATCTAGTTACATCTTTGTTTGAATCAGCCATGGTGTACACTTTTGATCGAAACATTTAAATATTAAAAAATTAACTTAACTAGTTATAAACCGAATGTGGTGAAATATTTAATGTTGCCCATGTGGTAGTAATGTCTTTGAAATTGTTTTGTAAACTCCCACCTAAAGATAAATGACCATATACAATAAGTGGATTTCAGTAATATCAGTTATTTATGTTCAATATCTTATATGAATAAACTCATTGTGCAAATTCTTAAGAATTTCTTTAGCACCTACATACCCGTGTAGTTAAAATGAGGATGTAGCAAAAAGAGCTGTACGATTTGTTATTCGTAGCTAGTCACTACCCGACTTTATTCCAAATAGCAGATGAGCCTGACTCAGGTATAGTATGAATAATGGAGGTATTTTATTCAAATTGTGCATGGATATTCCCCAAAAAATGAATCGAATCGAAAATGCTGTTTGAACCGGTGAAGCCGTGAGTATAACGGGTTTGAGCGGAATATTTTCGTCCTTCCATTTGAAGATTCGTGCAGCCCATACCTGATTTGAGCAGGTCGAAGCAGCAATGTCCTTCTCCCTAAAATCCCCTGTTTATTTTGCTTCTCTGTTCCAAAGAATGCACCAAACAGTCCGATATGAAAGCGTATGCATAACCTACGACCAATAACCGCCTCTCTTAACTCAAATCTTGTTTCTTGCAGCACCATGTTCTCCTCTCGAATTGTGATCCGACCCGAATATGAGGTAATTTGCAAGTTTTGTTTTCCCTTAAATGTTGACTTCATATTAAGATCGACTGCAACAATAATATCATCATGACGTACATTATAGAAAATATACTCAAACTTTGCAATAAATCTTGCTTATCAATGTCTAAATTAGTCGCTTTGTACAGGCATCACATAGTGCCCAATTATCCTGCACTACTTGCAAAGGATTTAACCTGCAAAAAGTGTATTCATGAGATATAGGCATACAGTTGCTATGTTAATTAAGCTCTATAATTTTGTGTTCCTTATACCGTGATATTTCTTCATTACGAGAATGATCTCCATGTTTCCTCATCAATAATCAGTTGTGATGGTCTAAATTGTGTATGGTCATACCAGAGCTATTAGCAGTTTGTCAAATAAGAAGTTATTGTACTAATTTGCCTCTTTGAACTAAGGTCTAAGATGGCTTGAAACCCCAAATCGGTACATTTTTTAGTCCATAAATATAGCCATTCACGTTTAAACCTATTACTTAGTCTTGGTAAAACAACATTAACCACTTCTTGTTCATAATTTTTGAAAACTGCGGTTGGGTTTAGTGCAATAAATCCAACAATGCATACAAAATTTTCTCAATCACAGTAAAATAAACTGCTGATCTTTTCAACATGGAAGAAGAAAAATAAAGAGACTGTAGCAGGACTCAATTTTAGAAAATTAGACAACTCAGAACAAGAAATTCGCATACCTAATTAGCAGTGGCAGATAAAGAGACTGTAGCAGGACTTCAAACCAACAGTAGAAAATATCGCGTAGGAGGCAAGGATGAAGCGACGATGGCTGATGGAATAGCCGAGTATGCAGCGATGATTATTTAGAAGGCGTTGATTTTTGAAACCCTAGTTTTTTTGGGTTCAAGCATCGTTTTTTTTATTCGTGAAAAACTGAGGGTAGGAGAAGGAAGTAAAGGTGATTAACGGGAGAAAAAAAAAGTTGAATGTGTAGGGACGGCGTAGGAAATTTCCTACATCTTTCCTACGCCAATGTGGAATTGTATAAAATTAACAAAGGCGTGGAAATGGCGTAGGAAATTATCTACGCCTTTTCTACGGTATCATTTTAGTGTAGACGATTTCCTACACCTTACTTACGCCTCGATTTTTTTTCTACGTGTTGAATTTGGCGTAGGAGAAGCGTAGGAAATTTTCTTACGTTTTCCCTACGCCTTACCTCTTTCTACCAGTTTTCTACGCCTACCCTACGTCCCGCCTTTTGGCGTAGGGAAGACGTCGGAAATTTTGTGTAGGAAACTGCAGTGTTTTCTAGTAGTGTATTATTAAAAGTATTACAACTACCCTATTGTTCATCATTTTACATTTTCTACATGCTATTTTGTGTATCATGCACAATAGAGTCCACACATGTACTCGACGACAAATAAATTGCTAGAGGGGGACTCATCAATATTCCATACAGTACTTATTAAAAATTCTGTCAATGATTCCAGTTTTCATATTTTTGATAGGATTATATATACATCAAATTTCTATCTTGGTTATACTAATTTTGCTTAGGATCTGTGGTTATATGTTCGGTATATGTTTGTACAACAAATGTACACATAAAGAAAATACAATGATTCTCAATGTATAGTTAACATAAAGAATAAAGAATGGGAAAAAAATTGAACAACTTCACACCATACAAAGAAAGGACTCCCTCTCCACTCTTTCCATTAGTTAAACATAAACTTATGACTGAAATTGACGTTTGACGTGCAATTTGGATGCATCCAAATTGGGGTGTCATCAAGCACTCATACACACATAGTTGAATATATATACACACACACACATACAGACACATACATATATATAGACACACATACACATATGTATATATACACATATATGTACATATACATATACATATGCACACATATATACATATAAGCGGTAAGCGAGGCGATATAAGTCTCACTTCACTTAATGTCACTTAACTACCGCTTATTCATCACCCAACTGTCGCTTAATTCCTTAGCATAAATTATTCATATCAATATAATCATATTTAAATAGAGTATATTAACTGCATCATCATTTTCTTCGCAAACTGATCAGAAAGAAGTAATGTTTAACCTATAAATTCATACATTGCAATAACTAGATATCAATATCATTATTCGTTACATTAAGATACTCGAGCTGAGTACAAACAAATCACATTTGTCTAACAATATACTTATATCTTGACACATAAAACTACTCACCATCCATCAATCCATAAGATATAAAATGATTGTTAACAAATATAGCTTTTTTGCTATAACCCAATTTCTTCCTATTTTAATAAAATATCTTTCTGCCCAACCATACTTATTCATGGATTAAATTTAAGCCCCCTACATAAAAACACCAATTATGCACGCTTAATCGCTCATCGCTTAACTCTACCGCTTTTCCACAAAATTTAGCATTGTACAAGCCTTTATCGCTTAAGCGCACTTTTCATTAGACATATACGTACATGTTTGTATGTCTATATGTATACTACAATTACACATATACATCAAAATATCCTACAAATCTACATTCCTCTCCTATATAAAATCCCTTTACGTTAACACATTATATTCTAAAATAACTTTTACTACCAATTTGACTACCAACACTGCCCGTGTGCGTAGCACGGGCCACACACTAGTTATATATATATATATATACACACACATATATATAACGGATCTTAACAAGTGATTAGTTAAAATTGGAATAGCTATTTATACTAAAAATAAACTAGATAATTATGTAAACTCAAATACAATATATATACTATTTAATAAATAACTAATTTCTTCTGTTTGAAACCCCAAAAAAAGTTTATAAAACTAATTTCTTTTCTTAATTAATTATAAATATCCAAACCAATTTAATTTATTCGAAGCAACTAAATATTTTTACAAAACTTCAACGTACTTTGAAAACTATAGAGTCGCAATTGAAAACAATTACGTATCTTTCCATCCAAATAATACAATTATATTCACTATATTAATTTATTTAACTTATATTTGCATTCATTCATACATATACATACATATATATATGTATATGTATGTATGCGTGTGTGTGTAAAATTAATGTTTATTAGAGTTGTATATTTATGTAAAAATATATATACACCAAATACTTACACAAGAATACACCAGATGGCACCCTAACTGAACACACACTCACAACACACACAAGCACACAAGGTACACATGTAAAACATGAAGGCAACAGTTCACTATGAAAATAAACAATTTGTAACTTGAGGGCAACATGTTGTGTATATATATATATATATATGAAGATAAGAATGAAATGATGCACATGGAAGAAAAAAACAAAATATGAAAGGGACGTGTCAGCTCATATGTGATTTATACATTGATTGAAACAATCGCATACATATGGCCAAGTTTCATAAAATACTTGAGCATTAGAAATAGGCATGCAACAGACAAATGTACATGCATTTGTAACTCACAGAGCACATGAAAACAAAGAGCTCACACACATAACTTGCAACAACCCAAAAATTTGTTGTTTTGATTTGCGAATATTTGATAAATTTTAAATATCAAATTAATGGTTTTTAATGGTCAAATAAACTTCTTTTAGTTACTAACTAATGATAAGAAATTCATTTTTGAATTTGTTTATATAAATAAATAGTTTGATAATTGAAAATGTGACAAAAAATCGTTTTTTGGATTTTCGACTTTTTATCGAACGAAAGTTGTCACAACGTATTCACGTAATGACCAACCTTTACCCTCAAAAGTCGATACTAATACATTCACTATATTCATGTGCCAAGCATCTGAGTGCAAAAAATAAACAGATTGTTAGGGTGAAAGAAAAGAAAATACAAAACAGAATCTCACATCGTGACAAGTAATATATTATATGATCTTTACAAAAGAAAACTGTAACATATATACATTAATCAGAGTAAACTAACTTATTATCAGCCTAGAAAGTTATAACAGTCCGTCCTTACAATTGCTGATAAATACAAAACAAGAAATGCAGTGGAAAATAAAATACATGAATAGGTCTTGGAGGCGTCCAGCTCGTCTGTTAAAGCTCCAAAGCATCCATAACTAAATCCAACATTATGCTCGGGCAGACCAGAGCATTATAAAAAAATAACGCCCGGATCAGTTTGGTAAGCCAAAATGAGAAACACAAATTGTATGGATTTTTAATGTTATAAAACATTTCAAAAAATAAAGGTATCTCCTAAGACCACGCCAAACATAAATACGGGCGGGTTTTTACCTTACAATAACCAAACCATTTTATTAAAAATCCAGTGCTATTATAATAATGTCTAGGGTTTGAAATATATATTTAACATAGCCATAATGGTTACATTAATTACGTTCAACGACATATTTATTATACAACTAAGTCCGTAATGGCACGTATTGGAAAATAGATTTCATACAATGACAAGGCTACTGAGGTACCACCATCCATAGTACACCTCTAGAAAAATGTACCAAGAGCCTTAGATGACTCCCTCCAAATCAGGACCGGCTTACCCCATCCTAGACAATACCAAATATATCATTACCCCTTGGCTACCAGTGTGACAAATCATACCAGGCCTGAAGCATATATAAATCCATAAATATCGATCCAGATCGGATGATGACCACACCCTAATTGTAGCGAACCACATAGCCTCGAAGCATATCCCCTGTTTTAGTCATTACCGGGTGTGATGCTTGAGGCTACGTTGTACCTTTTTAGCAAATCCTACTTGGAATGCTAACATTGCCCTCCAAGCAATAATGCAATACCAACATTCATCCATAAAAGTGGTTCAACCTATGAATAAATCGAATGCACTATTTATACTACATCCAATTTGAAATCACCTATAGGATTAGTAGCAAATAGTCCTTGCACTTCAAAGAACTCCATCTTTGATCATCTTCAAGATGTCTCCAATTTGAAAGCTTATGCTGGTTCGAAGTGGTTTTTGGATAACTCATGCTTATCTGATCCCGTTCACTCTAAACCAATAATCCATAATCTCAAAATTGGCCAAAATTTGGTAGTCAGCATTTAACTATCAAATAAACAAACAATCAATCAATCAGAGATTAAATTTCATATGAAAGCCAAGCACGATTAAGCACATAAGCAACCACTAAGCCTCTTTAATTAATCCCTTTATTAATTAAAATCACTTTGTAAATACTTGTATTAAATACCTTAACAAAGATATACATATGTATGTTACTAATTCATTATTCATTTATACTCTTTCAACACTTGAAACAATATCCATATACTTATCTCATCGGTATAGGTATATTCACATACCACTACACTTTCAATACTTAGAAAATGTTATCATATACTTATCTCAACAGTATAAGTATATTCACAAAACTTTTATGAAAGATTTCATATTTCAAATGCGTTCTTGAATGTGCTAAAAACAAGTGTCATCTAAAAACATTGTTTACTATAAACTCAAACCACTTTCCTTTTTGGTGTAAATAAATGGATCGTATGGAAATTAGACCAAATATACTTACCACCACCTTTTGATTTCAAATTTGTACCATCCCTCAATTAGCACTGAAGTTGGACAAGTTAGAGAAATATCCTTGCCTTGACATACATTCTAAATTCTTAGGATTAGGGCGAGTTTTCTTACCTCGAAATTTGGTGTTAGTATGAAAAGAATAATTTCTATACCACTATAATTTAAGTCGATCATTTATAGAAATCAAATCTCGTTCCTTTTATAAAACTCTTTCTATAAATCGCTTTTATAATTACAAAACTCCTTACATAAATCTCCTTTCTATTTATAAAACTCCTTTTTATAAATCTCTTAATTTTAAATCTCATATACTTATCACAAATCTTCGGTTTCAAGATAGGACTAAATACTTTCCATAAAGCGATCATTTCATATATCAATATAAATTCACAAATATGATTTATTATTCCAATTTATAAAAATGATATCATTTCCCTTCTATAAAATATCATTTATAAATCTATTCTTTATTTATAAAATACCATTTATAGATCTCTCTTTCCATACAACATTTTATATAAAGCATTTCACAATATTCCTATCTTCTTTAAAATCAAGATCACTTTATTATAAAACAGATAAACCTCATTTTGTTTTCTTGATAATAAACATTCGCTATTATATTAACTTTTCTATAAAATAAATACTTCCCAAAATACATTAAAACATTTCCAAAAAGGTTGGAGTAAAATAGAGAATTTCAAAAATCTTTTCTAAATAATGTACCACTGAAAATTCCAAAAGTCATATCTAAATCATTCCTCGAATTAAAATCATTTTCAAATCAAAACAGCAAATAATAGTATTTTAAACTACAATAATGAGGCCTAGAGCTACCATAGCACTTAACAAGTGTTTTCATAGATCTACAACTAAAACAGTTCAACTTTTTTGACATATCAAAGTCATATCCAATATGGTCAAGCTACCATGCTTTGACATTCAACAATTTATACAATAAGTATATAAATGAAATTACGAGGAATCTGAATCCCTCTACAAAATTCCATAAGTTCTCTTTATCTCATTTCATATGCTATCCGCTTTCCAAAATGGGAATTTAACCAAACCCAAAAAAGAATTCATTCAAGCATGCAAACAATAATTCGTATCTACCATAGATCATATAGTGTTCATCCAAAGGTGAGTTAACTCATCAAAATTCCAGCTGACGCTTACGCGTTCTTGCTTGATCTACAATCGAATAGCATTCCATTTTAGCTCAAAATTCTACTTGCTCCAAACTTGACGAAATCAATTCCAGTGCATAGATAATGCTCCTACGAGCACAATGCAAAAGACTGCGTATCGGTTAAAACTCGTATGTAGAAGATACCCTTTAATCATCTTATAACGACCCGCCAATCCACACAATTCAAGTTGACAATAAACCACACATGTCCAACCCAAATTGAACGGAAAGACGGATTGTTATGGGAAAGAAAGAAGAAAGAAGAAGAGAAGAGAAGAAGAAGAGAAAAAGAAACTAAAACAACATAGAATCTCATAACCGCAGCGGACCAATATATAATATAGTATCAATGATCTTTACAAAAGAGGAACTGTTATATATATACATCATATCAGAGTACATAAATAATCAATCATCAGCCTGGACAATTATAACAACCTGTCCTCACAATTGCTTATAATTTAAATAACAGTGCAGCGGAAAATAAACATATACGTGAATATGACTTGAAGTCAAGGTTTTAAATATCGGATTTCGATCACATTTCGTTTCGGAATTTTTACACAAGTTATCTCGTATCGGGGGAGATCTCGGGCGAGATGAGTACATATCGGGTGTACATCTCGGATTGACATCTCGGGTCTTATAATGCATCTCGGGAATATCTCGGATGTACTTATGTGTCTAAAATTGATGTGTCAAAAATATATTTAACGGTTATAACTTTCTCAGTAAAAATAAAAATGGTAATGTACTTGATTTACATGGCAAAAGGAATATTTTTAGAAGAGTAGTAGCTTGATTAGCTTAATTGATTTGGTAATGATTGAATAATATCCTTTTAATTGAACATAACAAAGAAATGAAACCTTTCAGTATGACTCATTAAGATAAAAAGTAAAGAATATGTTCAAGAAGTTGGTAAATTATAATTGGATTGAGAAATTTCTTTTGAATCAATATGAAAATAATAAATATTATGCAAAATAAGAAAAATGTATAATTTCGGATGAGATCTCGGATTGAGATTTTGATCCATATTTCGGGTGAAATTTGAATATCTCGGACGAGATGAGTGTCGAGGGAGATATGGAGGAGATTTGATGTCTCGTCTCGTTTAAGTGTGAAAAGGAGATCTCGGAGGAGATCTCGGGCGATATATAGGAGATTTAAAACCATGCTTGAAGTCCTCCCACTCGTCTCCTGAGCTCCAATGCATCCAAAGCAGTTTGTAAATATGTTTGAAATACTTGAGTTAGATCGAAGTGGTTTTTGGATAACATATCTGATCCCGGTCTCTTCGAAACAACATTTGATAACTTTCGGTAAACTCAACCCTGGTTCTTTAGGAAATAAACCGTCCAAGATAAGAGCGGGGATAACCTCCTAACCGATAGTGGATGGATTTTGTGACAACCCACATTTCAGAAGGTTTTAATCGACAATAATCCACACATGTCTGACTTAAACAATCCAGAACATAGATAATCAATGGGGTTAATTAAGAAAAATAAGAAAAGAAGAAGAAAACAAATACAGAATCTCGCAGCGGAACGATAAAATATAATAATCAAATAAATAGTTCATGAAGCTGTTTATATTATACAATTGATTATAATTTATACAACATTTATCAGAGTTATATATATACATCAGGGATAAATAAAGTAATGCACCAGAAAACATGATGCAGGAATAATAATAGTAATAATATACCAAATCTTCGTCTTCGTCCTTTAGAATAAATCTTTAATAAGCTGAAAACTCAGGGCTAACCCGAGCATAATGAAAAGACAAAACACTCGAGTCAGGACTAAAATATCCTTATGTGAGTCAAATCAATATCGTATAATATGAGTGTAATAGCGTCAGAGATGTTTATGGGATTTCACATCTCATATCCTGTGTATAACGTGCGTGCAATAACTCAAGAGATGTTACGGGATTTTCCATCTCTTAAAGGTCTGTCAAAATATTTATATGTAGTAGAATATGCTACATATATAACGTCTAATCAGTAAAATAAATATTTTTCTTAGCGTTAAGGCTTTACATTAATCCCCCTTAATGCGTTTTTAAGCATTGGCGTACAGTTTGCATTTGACACAACCAGTACCACGTCGGTAGTCAGTGATGCGCCGTGATACGACAACACTAAAACAAAATCGTAGGAGTCTCATATAGGGATGAAAGTAAGACAAGGCACATGAGGTAATGCCCAAGGTAGGATACTACCAGTTTACCCTTCTCGGCTGGTGGTAACCCCTAATGGCCCACCGCGTCCAACACTCCCAAAATCAGAGGGTGCGCACTAATCAATAACAATGTCATGATAATATGAAGAAGTGAGTTCGCTAGAGGTAGCTAGCCTCATTGGCCGGTATGGCTCCTGTTTTAGTCATTTCAAATTGACACAAGTGTTTGGCCAATCCATCATCGTTCTCTTTCTTCAAATCCAGCAAACGACGTCCAATCAAACCACTTTGTTCTGCAGCCTCCTCCGCGTACACAGTTGTTAAAGTGGTTCCAATATTGACAGAGAGTATGCCAATAAGAGGCCCCGGTCTCTTTAACAACCAAACGTCGTTTTACACACTGGTTGGTACTTTTATATTTCGAAAACAGTTCGTACTTGATATCAAAATATAATATTCGCTTCAAAATCAAATCCATTTTGAAATCAGTTCGTACTTGATATTAAAATATAATATTCGCTTCAAAGTCAAATCCATTTCGAAATCATCATATTTAATCAAAGTATTTCATTTCATTTCAAAATAATTTTAGCCTTAATATCCTGATTTTGCTTCCAAAATTGTTTCAAATTTCAATTTAGGTTATAACTTCATTTTAACCCAATTCGTATTTAAATCTAAGATTTAAATATAAACATTCCACCCGTTTGACCAGTTTAAATTTTTAGAAAATAGTTTAAATAATTTTAAAATAGTTAAAATAGTTTCATACAAAATAGTTTGAGTATTAAGAATGGTTTATATAGTAAAATAGTTTGAAAAATCAAAATAATATGAATATTTAAAGAAGATAGGTTTTAAACCATTTATACCAAAATAATTCATTTGAAAAAAGTTTCAAAGTCAAACCGATTCAATTCCAAAGTTCCCAATTCAAATCAATTCCAATTTTCATTTTGATTTAATCGATTCAATTCCGATTTCAATTTTCAAAATATCGATTCAAAACACTTAAATCAAATTTACCTTCAATATCCAATTTAAAATCCAAATCCTCAAATATAATTCAATTACGAGCTCAATTCCGAAATATCGTTTTATATCACTTTTACTTAGCAATATTCGAAGTTCGAATAAAAGTCCAATCTTTTAAAACAAATCAATTACTGAAATCCACATCATATTTCGATTATAACTTCAAAATCTCAACTTCAATTATTTAAACGTTCCTGTTATCAAACTTAAACTTCAACACTTCGAGCTGAAGTTCGAAAATAGGTTGATTTCCATAAATTCGATTTTCATTCTCTTAAAATCAAATCATTTAAACAAATTTCAAATCAAAAATTTTAAAATCATTTAATTTAACCAATTCGGTGTCCGTATATAATTTTCTATCCTATGGCTAAGTGAATAGTTATTTCGATTTAATTTCAGGGATGGATATATATCATTTCAATCCAAAATAAATATCATAGGTATATATCATTTCAACCTATTTCTTAGTTTATTCGAAATAATTCAATTTACAATTTATATACTGTAAATAATATACAGGATGATAACATGATATATCAAAATAAATAAACATCCAATCATCCAAATATCAATCAATTGGCATCCATCACAATTAATCATCTAAACAGTCAGTAAATCACAACAATTACCCAATTATCAATAATCGGGAATTTTTACTAACAATTTAATTCAAATTCAATTTAACCGTCAATTTAAATATCTGTCAGTTAAATTAGATGTCAATTTAAATGTCAGTTAAAACTATCAAATAACAATCAATAAATTTATATCACTTCATAATTTCAAATTTAACTAGCATAAAAATATTTTAGTACGTTGTGAGCATTATAAAACACTCACCTTTTATTTGAAAGTGAAAATATTTCAGCTTCAAGAAAATGCCATTTCGATTCCACGCCAAAGCCTTCGTCGATACGATTCTAACACTGCTTGTTTCGTCTCAATCGGACCTCGTATGAGTTAAATACACAATTTATAAGATTAATGATTTTAAAACAATATAATTTACATAAATTAATTTCCTTTTTCTTTTTAATAATAAACCTTCTAAATCCTGGGCTATTCAAACCTGGACAATCAGATCTGAGCCATCAATTCCTTTACCCTTCTTCTTCATTCTTGCGTTCGCTTCCAGGTTCGAAACAATCCATTGCTGCCAATCGAGTTTCAACCACCACTCCACCACCATAGCCCTAGAACTCGATCGACCAACATCATCGTGGGCGCCCACGCGAGCTCCACCAATGCCCCAGAGCGTGAGACACTCGGCTCCTTCCTTGCTTCGAGATTCGTGCACGCATGCGCGCCCTTTACCATTGATTTACCGCTGACGTGCTCCACCATCGACGATCTTAACCGTTGGATTGATAGAGCTGGGCAAACTCTTCAACTTTTTAGTTGGAAGTTTTCGCAATATGTGAAAGGATCGTGTGAAATCGAAGGGAGAAAGGTAGGGTCTTTCGGCCGTTGAACGTTATTGAGGCGGCTAGGTTATTTCTAGGGTTTAGTTTGTGGGATGTGTAAATATATACGTTCATATATATTATTTTATTATTATATTTACTATTCACGCGAATTTTGAACGAACTCTAAACGAGGCGTGCCACCTAGCATTTATAATGGTTTACCCCTATTTCGAACACAATGGAATATGTTTCGAGGCCTAATTCGATCATATGCAGAAGATAGCTTTTTGAACCCAAATATAATATTAAATTTTCAATATTAAATTCAACGCGTTTCAAGCTCGCACGAACAAATGACAAGTCCGATCGCTACGAAACTTGAAATCCTACAATAATTCACCATTACGGATCTGATGAAACTAGTTTCGTCGAAATCCAATACAGTGGCCAAAATGGCTATTTTTACTCATCAATTATAATATAAAATTTTCAATTTCTAAATATTCACTTTTAGACCCAATTTTAAATAGTAACAATCTTATTCATATTTAAATAAAACTTAAATCAATTTCTGATATCTTTTTCATTCACATTAATTCAAGATTCAATTATTCAAATAATTCCAATATTAAATTTAAACAACTTAATTTTCAATAAATCACCATTTATTAACAATCATTTTATTATCATCTAAATAATTCAACATTCATCTTCCAATTACAGACATCGATTACAAACACATTCAATAAATAGAATTTTCACTTCAATAGTTGTTATTGCCTAAATCTTCGGAATTTATTATTTCAATTTTTTATTCAAGTTCATATTCAATAACTACACCAATAATTCATTAAATTATATTTTTAACCAATTTTATTTAATAATTACATTAAATTTAATAATTTAAAATAGCTAAAAAAATACGTGTCGTTACTGTAACGACCTGGTATTTCGAACCATTCAAATCGACAATCATCCACTCATGTCGGACTTGAATTGCATAAAACAATAGATTGTTAATTTATATTTGGCAAAACTTAGCATATACAGTAAATAAATCAATCATAGAATCACAGACACAGAGTTTTATAATAATAAGCAGCAGAATACATAAATAGTAGTTCATGAAGCTACTATATAAACATCAGAGTTGAAAGTAAAATACAACAAATATCTCGAATACAAAGTTGCTAATATAAATGCCAATGACAAGTCTAAACAAAACAACTGGAATAAACTGAAGTAACTGGAAAGCTGAATAGACAAAGATAGATCTTCAAGTGAGGCTCCAAGCTCCAAAGGTGAGTCTTAAATGTTGTGACACTCAGTCTGACCCGAGCATAAAGCAAAACACAAAACACTCGAGTCAGGATTAACATTCTTATGCTAGTAAATCAACTCAAATGAAATGTACAAATGAAATACAAATAACTTAAAGGATGTTTGGGATTCCCATCCTTTAAGGATCCATTAAACTATCTACATACATAAAATAATACGCTACATAGATAATGTCTATAATAAAGTAAACTATTAAAATAGCGTTAAGGCGTTACCCATATCCCCCTTAACACATTTGTATATATTCCTGTAGTCTATAAAGATACTGTAAGCCCCACCAAACTGATGGGATACTTAGGGAGCACTCCATAGGTATGGTACAAAAAAACTCGTAGAGGGCGCGGTAAGGCATGTGACAAGGCACGTGAGGCAATGCCTAGGGTAGGATTCTACCGTTTTGCGGAACCGGGCTGGTGGTAACGCATAGCAGCTACTACCGCCCACCTCAAGACACACTCCCAAAATCAAAGGTGCACCCAATCGAATCACAAAGTAATAGAATGGTATCCAAGAAATGTGCCCGATCGGAGGTGCGACCTCACTTGGCCCAGGTATAGCTTCTGTTTTAGCCACATCAAGCTGACTCGCGGGGGTCAGGGCAGCGTTAATACCTCATATAGAATCATCGCCAAACCATCCTACTTCGTTCTGGATTCTCCACCACGTACACAGTTATTAAAGTGGTTTTCGATATTAATAGAGAGTATGACAATATCCGATCCCGGTCTCTTTAACAACCAAACGCTTATTTCATACCGTGGTCATTTTATATTTCAAACAGTTTATATTTCATAACAAAATATCATATTCATTTCAAAATCATATCACTTTCAAAATCATATTCACTTTCGAAATCATATTCACTTTCGAAATCATATCACTTCCAAAATCAAATTTGTTTTCAAAATCATATCACAAAATAGTTTAAATCATCATATCAAAATATTCGCATTTAAATCCATTAATTTTAAATTATAATCGTTCCAACTTAAATAGTTTAAATATTGAAATAGTATATATATTAAAATAGTTATATATTAAAATAGTTTATATTTAAAATAGGTTATAGATTTAAAATAGTTTATTTATTAAAAGAGTTTATATATTAAAATAGTTTATATATAAAATTATTTCTTCCAATTTCACGAATCAATTCAAATCAACTTAAGTCCTAAAATTCATTTTAATCAGTCTCAGTTCAACAATTTCAAATTAAATTCTAATTCTCAATAAACCATTATAATCAATATCGATTTCAAATCCAGGTTTAAACAACAAATCTAAACACTTCCAATTGATTAGGTTTCAAACCTTAAATATTCTAACAATTTACAATAACCCAATTTGACAAATTTCATTTATATTTCATAATACAACTTTAATTTTATTTAAATTTCAAAATATCCACTTAATCATTTTTAATAACATTTAAATAAAACCTCAAATTACAAAGCTAAATTGAAATAAAATATTCAATTACAATTTTATTTATATTTGAAATATCCATTAAATCACCCTTATCAAAATCAAGTTATTAAGTTATAAATCATATCTTTAAAATCTTACTATCAATAATTTTCAAATCCACTCTTATTTAACTTAAATTACAAATCAATTCTTATTTAAATTAAATTTTCAAACCAATTAAATTACGAATCAATTTTAATTCATCTTTCCATCCTTAATTTATTAAAGTTATAAAATCTATTTTAAAATATTGTATATATAAATAAAAGTTAAATTAATTTCTTATTAAATTTTATTATATTAATTATTATTAAATTAAATATTATTATTAAATCTATTTTAAATCTTATTTTATATATTTTAAAAATAATAAAGTTATAAGTAAAATCTTAAAATTTACATTTTTCAAAACTTAACTTATAATTTTAAATTTTCCAAAACCTATAATTAAAATCTAAATATTTTTACACATATTAAAAATCTTTATATTATATTTTAAAAATCAATATTTATCAAAACCCATATATTTCCTTTTCAAACTTTGGAAATCATTTTTCAAAAATAGACCAACAAAGTCCGTATATAATTTTCTATCATATGGTCAAGTGATACGGATATTTACCATTTCAATCCGCAATTTAAATTTAACATTTACGGATATATACCATTTCAACCCGCAATCCCAAAATTTCAAATTCAATAAAAATCGCTTGGGTTTATCATTTAAACCCATAACGATTTTTTCCTAATCTATGAAATCGTTCGGGTATGTATCATTTCAACCCATAGGGAGTTTCTAAACTAACAGGGAACTTGCAGAGTGAGAACAATGGAATAATATTATAAATGACATACATATCAATAGCACGCATATATCATCATTAACAATTCAAATATAATATATACAACATGTTATGATGTCATATGTCATAGGTAAACAATTACAAATAATGGCATATCATATTTAGCAATTATATAACTAACAATTCACATTTAACAACATATTTCAATCGTCATTTTATGTGAATTAAATTTATTAAATATAAGAATGTTAATCGTGAGTGATTGCTCACCTCTCAAAGCTAGAGAACAACGATGGTGAAGATGGTGACAAAGACACGTACACCGATATGGACACGAGCAAAGCAAACAGCTGATGCGACCAATTTTGGACAGTGGCGAGACAAAAGCCAAGCACGATGAACTGGATTTTATGAAGATCAATTATATATCTAAACTATATATATATATATATATATTAAGCTTATATTTTAATTTAAACACATATTAAGATTATATATATATATATATCAAAAATCATTGTTAAATTTAAAATACATATTAAAATTTAACATAAAACCCTTTCATTTACTTGAAATCCAAAACTCACGTATATACTTATATATATAAATTAACAGATCATACATAACTTATATAAACCTATATATATACAAACAGATCATACATAGCATAAATAAACTTATATATATATATATATATATATATGCAAGCAGATTATACATAACTTATACATCATAAATCACTTTATATATATATACAGATCATATAGCTTGTATAAATTTTTTAAAAATAACCTTTATAACATATATTTTGTTTTATATTTTCAGAGCACAGATCAAAACAAGGAGAAGAAACGAGTAGTAGAGTTCAAAAACAAATATATATATGAAAGCTTACCTTTAAGCTTCCTCTTATTTTTTTTCCAAGCAAATATATAGTCTCAGGTAAATATATATATTCTCAAGCAAAAGTGGCAAGGGAGGCTGCTCTGTGCTTTCGGGTAGGGGGTTGTTGTGGAGTGTCGGGTTGTGTTGGCGGTGAAGGGAGAGAGAGCAGGCCTTATTCATGTGGGAAAGGTGCTGCTCCATGGCAGTACGGAGGAGTGCGGTAGTTCAGATGGGAAGGCGGAGGTTTGTGGGAGGCTTCGACTCAGGTCAGAGGGCGAGAGGAGGGCTTTGGGTGTTACGGTGCGAGGCGAGCTAGGTTGGAGGAGCTGCTGCTCGGAGGTTGAGGGAAGGGGCTAAGATGGGTTAACGGGTCGGCGTTGGTGGCAAAAGAACAGTGACTAGCAGGCTAAGCTTTCGGCCATCAAGGAGGAGCAGTTTCAAGGTGGGAAAGAAAATATATGAACATGCTTCCAGAGCCACGAATGCAAACTTGATTTGTAAAAAAAAATATTTCTTTTCATGAAGTAATCACGGCTGTGGGTTTTCGGTGGTGTGGAAGAGCAAGGCTATGGGTGATGATTGAGATGGAGGGTGTGGGGAGGAGATCCGAGGTGGTTGGCGTTCTAGCGAGTTGGCTGGGCTTTACGGGTGGAGGGGTGCTCATCTGGAGTGAATGGAAGGCTAAGCGCGGTGATGAGGCAGAGGGAAGAACGGTTAAGGGAGGCTGAGGAGGTTGCTTGCATTGTGGGGCGATGGTAGGGTGTTGAAGTCGAAGGTGAGAGGTGTGGTGATAATGATGAACGAGAAGGCTTCAAGAAATCAATGAATACAAGCTTCAATATATACTTTGCATTATATATATATATAATTATTATATAATACGAAGCTTGTAATATTGTATATTTTTTCCAGAAAACAAAACAAGAACAGAAGTAAGAGGGGAAGAGAAAGCAGAAATGTAAACGAACAGCAAATGAATTTAGATTTCAAATGAAATAACTGAAATAGCGGGAAGTAAAAAGTCAGGAACCAAATTGAATAAACGAACCAGATAATAAAAGTAACCATTGGGGATAGAAAGAGCTAACTTTTGAATTCATGAAATATTAATAACGTGGCCATTTGTTTAACCATGGACAATGAAGGGACATAGGAAACCAAAAAGACTCAAAACGGGTACCGATATGGCTATCCGTTTCGTAGATTTCGACGCGTACTGGACGTCGAAATACAGGAGTGAATATACTGTGGAGATCAGCACGACGAAATGAACAGAATGGTACACAGATATGAGCGATACAATCATCCTATCAAAAGTCGATATTCGCTGCTAAAATGCCGTTAAAACTCCGAAAATAAGATAAACGGAGCTGGAGCAGTCCAAATTTGGCGAAACGAAATATGATGTCTCACTCGGAAAATAGTCTACATTTTTATTATATAAAACTATTCAGATTTCAAAAATATATTATTTTCATCAAATTTAACTAATATTTAAATTTAAAACTGAAATTTCACAACCAAACAAACTTTCATATTTTCAAATGAAAATCTGCCACTTGCTATGCTTAAATAGACGCATACCAAATATCAAATTTTCATTTCAAAAAATTTGTTGTTTAATTTCAAGAAAAATTTAGTTAATTACGTTATAAAAATCGTAAAAAAATTATGGGCCGTTACACTCTCCCCCACTCAAAACTTTTTGTCCTCGAAAAGGAACGGGATAGGAGAGTAGAAGTAACAGAAAGGAAAGATATATTCAAAGTACACATTACTAGATACAACAATTGATTTAAAACCATATAAATTTCATATTTGGACATTTTATCACTTACATTTATATTGTATATTATTCAATTACATATGCACATGAACATTTTAACCTTTGAATATTTCAGGCAAGTTATATATGTTCTAGAATGCAATTGAGTATTATACAAATTAATTTAATCCTAGTTCAACTGTTTCAATTTCATTTCTCATTTTCAACACTCTAATTATTCAAAAAATTTGCTTCATTTCAATAATTGAAAACCATCACTTAACACAGAATTTAAGAATTAAATTTCCGGTTTCACTTTAAACCATTTAATATATATATATATTATACATTAAATCATACACAAAAAATTCAAATCAAATCCGTTTTCCAAAAAAAAAGTGTAGCAAAGCTATTAAATGGTCACTCCGCTTTGAAACTCGAAAATGAATGTCGATGATGCTGCAGTCATCACCGAAATTATTTTCCAGTGATAAAGAGGAGAGTACTGACTTATTTCTTTTAAAATTTCTTTGAAAACGATTTCCATTCGAAAATACTTTCAAATAATATATTTTCAAAACTCCGAAAACCAAACTTGAAAGCACCGGAAATTTACTTCTCAAATCCTGAATTTTAAATTCATTTAACTTTCTAATTCCAGAAAATTATACTATATATATAATATAATCATACATAAATTTATTTCATTTACCAAATTTTGAAAATAATATTGCGTCAGTTTGCTCTGTTCAAGTGTTTTGGAATTCCTATTGATAGTGTTGGCCAGACGAATCGATCGAAACCCCAAATCAACCTTAACAACTCAAACAACTCAAACAACACAATATAAAACATTTTATATTATTTACAAATACACTCCCCCACAGGATGATTCAAAAATGGGTTTCTAGAACAAGGATTGTGACGACCGCCCATGACCCCTGCACCGAATCTAGAGATAGTGCGCTGTAAAGTGTGCCAGGCGACCATGGACGATTGTCAAGGTAAATTAAAGCAACAGAATCTATCGTATTACTCACGGCGCATGGACAAAATACAATAGAACATATGTATAGTGAAGCTTTACAGAACAAAATGACATCATATAAAACTTCATAATAGTTGAATACAAGCATCCAAATAGTCAATACATCAAGCCTCACTACATATCTCTCAGAGAATACAAAACATCGGAATATCCAGTACATATAAGAAGATAATATGCAACCCTCTAGCTCGTCTTCGATATCAGCATCATGAGAAGAGAACAGCACCTGTCACCTGCTACCTAGTCTGCCCGTCCCAAAATGGACGAACAGCCCAAGGCAATAAGAATTAAAACATAAAGCCTTGAGTCAGACAACAGTCTTAGTGAGCAGTAAATTAATTAACAACATACCAAAAGAGCATAAAGGAAAAGGAATAGGAATACAACCCTCCCACTCCAACCTCATTCTACAGTGGTAGCCCCCAGACACACACTAAGCAGAAGCAATCATAGCAGAGCATACAATTTAAAGTAAAGCTACTATCACTCGAGTCAAGGGCGATGTTTTCCAAGTACCAAGGCCTAAATCAGATAAGCACCCAGAAAATACCGCTCTTGAGTCCGAATGACGATACAACCAAACATCCATGACTCTGGCTATCACTGTTATCATTGCTTCGATATCACCGTTAATTGAATGACCGGCACATTCTTTCAGCCGTCCGTCAAGGGCTAATGGAAACCCCGGTTCTAGACATAACTCCCGCACGTCGTCGCAACCCGTGCCTAGGACTGTCGAATCTGCCCAGAGTACTCGACCATCAACTGTTAGTCGTTGGGACTATCGAATCTGCCCAAACGTACTCTTGCTTAGAGCATGCTAGAACCTTCAACAACGATGCTATCCAAACCTCCTAGTCATCCTCCTCGACGACTATTCTCATATCCATTCATTATCCTCAACTCGAATCATATCACCGAGTTATCAACATGCTTGGAATGATCCCGTCTGGATTAGACCAAGTCTTCATCACATGATTGCCTCGCTTCATCACATCCTCGCGAAGCCTCATCTCAACATGACGTCATCGAATCTATGCATAAGAGCTTCATCATCCCGCTACATATGCCACGAGCAACTTTCCCATTTCAAGAGCTTTTCCCTTAGCTTTTGAATCATCTTCGGTCTAAATCAAACCATCAATGATCTAATTCATATCAATCAATCAAATCAATCATTAATCCAAACAATCAAGCATTCAAATATGATCTAAGTAGACAATTATAACAATAATGACATTTTCGTAATTAAAGAGTTGAAAGTCCAATAAGCATGAAAACATGAACAATATCTCTACAAACTTGATGAATGAACTTGCATAGGTTAACATGTGATAAAATGGATGTAACATCATCATGAACAATGGATCTACATGGATCTACACTTAGGATGAAGAAAATGCATGGAGATCACTATTTTAACACTAAGACGAGCCAACAATCCGATATACTCCTTTGGATCCGTGTGAGAGGTAATCACCACTCACCAAATCACCAAAACAAACCCAAATCAACACGCTTCAGATCTGGACAGCGAAGGATGAAGCTTGATCTATCACGAATCCGCTTCAAACGAAGAAATCTCTCTTGAAAAGATGAAGATCTTCAACTTTAGCTCTTGAATCTTCAATCTTGATCTTTGATTTGGATGGAAGGAAGCACTAGATTAGAGTGGAGAAAAGAAGTGAAGAAGTGTAGAAGTCGAGCTCTCAAAATGGCAGCACTTCGTCGCTTCAAAATCCGGATCCCAAAAATGAAGAGAAACTCTCCTATTTATAGCTGAAATCCCTATCTCGTCTGCCTTCATGAGTCGTTTATGACTCACGACTCAAAGCCCTACGACTCAACGACTTAACACACTTCTGCCTATGACTCACGACAAAACAGTTATCTCCTAAGTCGTCTCCGACTCATAGCGTGTGCCTACGACTCAACAAAACCCAGATCCCTTACGACTTAACAGTTAACTCGGCTACGACTTATTAACCTCACGACTTAGCTAGGCTATTGGGATACTCGTCTACGACTTGACTGGATATACAACTCAACTACTAAGTCGTCTACGACTTATCAAATAGCTGGGGTTACGACTCAACTGGTCAGACGACTCATCAGATAACCAGGATACGACTCATCAGATAACTTGGGTACGACTCATCAGATAACTTGGGTACGACTCATCAGATAACTTGGGTACGACCCATCAGATAACTTGGGTACGACTCATCAGATAACTTGGGTACGACTCATCAGATAACTTGGGTACGACTCATCAGATAACTTGGGTACGACTCATCACCTTAACTCGGTCACGACTTAACTGTTACAACTTAAGCCTTATCTCGCCCAGTCTTTAAGTCGCGCCTATCCCTTAAGTCGTTCAAACGACTTATCCTTACACCCTTAACTAGCCAAATCCCTGAGTCGCTCCTATCCCCTAAGTCGTATACGACTCACGACTTACACTAAGTCGTTCACGACTCAGTACTTAGCCATTTTCGCCTAAAATCTGAAATGGCTCAAAAACTCTAAAATTCCAAATTCTGTCGAACTTGTCGATCCGTTAAAAATACGGGTCGTTACATTCTCTCCCCCTTAGGAATTTCGCCCCCCGAAATTCCAAACAAACAAAGCAATCGAAGACTATTCTGTACGCCTACCAACCATAACAATCAGCAAACCATGCATCCAATTCTAACTTAGCGTACAGAATTCTAAGACTTAGAACAAGTTACAATGTTGTTAGATGATACGACACCTTAGGGCCATACCTTGAAGAGTTCAGGATGAGCTGCCTTCATCCTCTCTTCCACCTCCCACGTACAGTCGTTATCATCGTCACTCCATTGTATCTTGAGCAACTTAACTACCTTCCTCCTAAGCTGTTTCGTGTCGGTTTCAACAACACGAAGCGGCTTACGAGGTCTTCTATCGACTGGATCAACTTCGAAGTCTTCATAGCTATCAGCAGAAACCACTGTATTCGAGTCGTGCACATACTTCCGTAGATATGATACATGAAAAACATTGTGCACACCCGACATCTTCTCAGGTAACTCCAACCTATAGGCGAGCTTTCCAATTCGCTCGATGATCGGGAATGGTCCAACAAATCTCGGAGTCAATTTTCCTTTCTTCCCGAATCGAATAACATTCTTTAGTGGAGAAATCTTCACAAAAACCATATCTCCTGCGTTGAATTCCAAATCTTTTCGACGCTTATCAGCATAACTCTTTTGACGGTCTTGGGCTGCCTTCATTCGTTGCCGAATGATCTCTATACAATCTGAAGTCTGACGAATCATCTCTGGCCCAAGCATCAGCTTTTCTCCAGTTTCCAACCAACATGTTGGAGAGTTACACGGTCTTCCATACAACGCCTCATAAGGTGCCATACCAATGCTAGACTGGTAACTGTTGTTGTACGCAAACTCCACCAAGTGAAGGTGATCTTCCCATGATCCTCCGAAATCCAAAACACAAGCTCTAAGAAGATCTTCCAAAACTCGGTTGACTCTCTCGGTCTGACCATCTGTTTGGGGATGATAAGCTGTACTCAAACACAACTCGGTTCCCAAGACTTCCTGGAAGCTCTTCCAAAATCCACTAGTGAACAATGGGTCTCGATCGCTCACTATACTCTTCGGAATACCATGGAATCGAACTATCCACTTAACATACAACTCAGCCAACTTTGATGCAGTCCTAGTCGATCGAACAGGAATGAATCGTGCACTCTTAGTCAGACGATCCACAATGACCCAAATCCCTTCATTCCCCGTTCTGGTTCTAGGCAATCCATCGATAAAATCCATCGACACTTGTTCCCACTTCCATGTAGGAACTTCTAATGGCTGAAGCAATCCACTTGGCTTCTTCTGTTCGGCTTTTACCAACTGGCAGTTCATACATTTGGAAATAAAATTTCCAACATCCTTCTTCATACCTTCCCAGTAGTAGGTTCTCTTCATATCCCGATACATCTTATTTCCACCTGGATGAATTTTCAACTTCGAGTGATGACTTTCCTTCAGAACTTCACTCCTCAATTCATCTATATCGGGAACAACTAGTCGTCCTTGCTTCCGAAGCCAACCCTCTCGATCGACCTCGAATCCTTTATCCTTTTCTGGATCCAATCCAGATTCCAATTCACGGATAATCTTGACAAGCTTATCATCTCGCTTTTGGCTCTCACCAATCCTTTCCACAAGAGTGGGTCTTATTGATAAGTTTGCCAACATCTCAGGTTCCAATTCGCATATAGGCCTGAAGTCAAATCCAGCTAAATACTCGAGATTCTTCCATTCAGAAAACATGGATCCCAATCCTGCATGTCTTCGACTTAACGCATCTGCCACTGCGTTACCTTTTCCCGGAGTATAAGCTATACCAAAATCATATGATGCCAAAAACTCTAGCCAACGTTGCTGCCGAAGATTCAAATCCTTTTGGGAGAAAAGATACTTCAACGACTTGTGATCCGAAAACAACTCGAATTGAACTCCCAACAGATAATGCCTCCACATCTTCAGAGCAAATACAATCGCCGCTAATTCCAAATCATGAGTTGGGTAATTCCTTTCATGCGGCTTCAGTTGTCGACTGGCATACGCAACAACTTTATCCTTCTGCATCAGCACTGCTCCAAGTCCAGTACCACATGCGTCGGTGTAAACCACCATCTCATCATTCCCACTAGGAATAGTCAAAACAGGAGCGCTCGTCAATCTCTCTTTCAGGATTCCGAAAGCTTGCTCACACTTAGCATCCCAACTGAACACTTGGTTCTTCGTCAATCCTGTTAATGGTGCAGCTACCTTGGAGAAGTCTTTGATAAACCGTCGATAATATCCTGCTAATCCAAGAAAACTTCTCACATCAGATGCATTCTTAGGTCTAACCCAATCCTGGATTGCTGCCACCTTAGCGGGATCAACCGCTATTCCATTTCCAGAAATCACATGGCCTAAGAACCTCACTTCACTCTTCCAGAAGTGACACTTCGAAAACTTAGCCTTCAGCTGATGTTTCCGCAAGATTTCCAAAACCATACGCAAGTGCGTCTTGTGCTCTTCCTCCGTTCTGGAATAAATCAGGATATCATCCACGAACACAAGTACGAACTTGTTCAACTGATCTCTGAACACTCTATTCATAAGATCCACAAAATATGCTGGCGCGTTAGTCAATCCAAACGGCATTACCAGCCACTCAAAGAAACCGGATGGTGTCCTAAAAGCAGTCTTCGGCACACTATCCTTAGCCACTCTCAACTGGTGAAATCCCGTTGCCAAATCCATCTGAGAAAACACCTTAGCTTCGTGAAGCTGATCAAACAAGTCATCTATTCTCGGCAATGGATACTTGTTCTTCTTAGTCACCTTATTCAGCTCACGATAATCGACGCACAATCTCAACGACCCATCTGCCTTGGTTGCAAACACAACTGGTGCACCCCACTCGGACACACTACGCCGAATGAATCCTTTCTGTAAAAGGTCATCAACTTGCACCCTCAACTCCTGCTGTTCCCTAGGCGCCATCCGCCTAAGAGGCATCACAACAGGTCTGGCTCCTTTAACTAGATCTATACGAAACTCGATCTCTCTATGCGGCGGCAACCCTTTGACTTCGTCAAAGACATCCTCGAATCCATTTGCGATTGGCACTAAAGACAGTCCATCCCGTGGAACAACTAGCGAATACATGAAGCTCATGAAGACGCCTTCCTCATGCTTACATCGTATCACAATCTTTCACCCCTCCACATTCTCGACTGTCACCTCCAGCCTCTCACAATCAACCTTAGCCGCATACTTCCTAAGCCAGTCCATACCCAAGATAATTTCGAACCCCGCAAAGTTCAGAACAAAGCAATCACAAACAAAAGAGCAACCATGACTCGACACAACTAGACCACGGCATAACATACACAAACAAGACGAACCCCCAACTGGATTAGTCACAACCAATGGCCTATCAACAATATCCGGTGCCAAACCTAACCGGCCTACGAGTTCATTACAAACAAACGAATGCGACGCTCCAGTATCAAACAGAACTCTAACCGGAACACCACATAGGAAAAGAGTACCTTGAACAACCACACTCTTTCCCTTCTCTTCAGCAGTAGGAGCTTTTGAAGACGACGGAACAACTCCCAAAGCATAAGCTTGCACAATCTGCTTGTCCTTCCTCGGTTCTGGACAATTCTTCCTGATGTGCCCTGGCTTGTCACAGTTGTGACACTTCATTGGCACCTTCGGATTCTTACAATCCTTAGAGAAATGGCCCTTCTGCTGACAATTGTAGCAAGTTACCTCGCCTTTCGGCTTCTTCTGGCCATCCTTACCCTTCTGCTGCTGCTGCCTCCTCTTCTTGTTTCCACCCTACTGGGGTTTAGACTCTTCCCTAGTCACAGCAACAACAGATCCTTCCTTAGGAAACAGACTCTCATGCCTAAGAGCTTTCTCCACAAGCTTCTTAAATGAATCGTCCAAATGATCCACCAACTGTCTCCCAAGATAACTATCCAAGCCGGTCACAAACTTCTCATTCTTCTGATATGCAGACTCAATATATGACCGGGCATACTTGGACAAAGCTTCAAACTCAGAAACATACTCAAGAACTGATCTTCCACCTTGCTTGAGCTCCACAAACTTATTGAACAGAACAGACTTCTGAGCTGTAGAAATGAACTTAGCTTCAAATCTAGCTTGGAATTTCTCCCAAGTAATCTCTTCCTCCGCAGTATCGATGGTAATAGAGTTCCACCAATCAGAAGCTCTCCCTTGAAGCTGCCTTGATGCCAACTTCCTCTTAGTTGCATCATCAATTCCAAAATCACCAAAGATCCTTCTACAAGCATCGATCCATCTCTGGACTTCAATAGTTGATTCTGTTCCCAAGAAAACCTTCCCTCCAAGAGCAGTATAATCCTTGCACAACTTAGCAAAATCCACTGGTTTCGGAGCTTGAACTTGAACTCCAACATCAACTGCCGCTCCGGAACTGGTATCCTCCTCATGATCGAAGTCATCATAGCTTCGAACATGGCTGCATAATCAGCAGTCTCTTCAGTAGCACGGCCTTCCCTAGCAGCTGGTCTCCCTCTTCGACTCATTCTCAATATCTATAAAAAGGAATGATTAGAACATCTAGAGAAACAACTGCATAAAGGACTCAAACTCTACTAAGCTACTACATTATATATAGTAGTCATCCATCAAAATTACAATTACGTCTCTCATACGTAGTTACGACAGCGAGCGTTGGGTAAAATCGATTAACCAATGCTCTGATACCAAATGTGACGACCGCCCATGACCCCTGCACCGAATCTAGAGACAGTGCGCTGTAAAGTGTGCCAGGCGACCATGGAAGATTGTCAAGGTAAATTAAAGCAACAGAATCTATCGTATTACTCACAGCGCATGGACAAAATACAATAGAACATATGTATAGTGAAGCTTTACAGAACTAAATGACATCATATAAAACTTCATAATAGTTGAATACAAGCATCCAAATAGTCAATACATCAAGCCTCACTACATATCTCTCAGAGAATACAAAACAGCGGAATATCCAGTACATATAAGAAGATAATATGCAACCCTCTAGCTCGTCTTCGATATCAGCATCGTGAGAAGAGAACAGCACCTGTCACCTGCTACCTAGTCTGCCCGTCCCAAAATGGACGAACAGCCCAAGGCAATAAGAATTAAAACATAAAGCCTTGAGTCAGACAACAGTCTTAGTGAGCAGTAAATTAACTAACAACATACCAAAAGAGCATAAAGGAAAAGGAATAGGAATACAACCCTCCCACTCCAACCTCATTCTACAGTGGTAGCCCCCAGACACACACTAAGCAGAAGCAAACATAGCAGAGCATACAATTTAAAGTAAAGCTACTATCACTCGAGTCAAGGGCGATGTTTTCCAAGTACCAAGGCCTAAATCAGATAAGCACCCAGAAAATACCGCTCTTGAGTCCGAATGACGATACAACCAAACATCCATGACTCTGGCTATCACTGTTATCATTGCTTCGATATCACCGTTAACTAAATGACCGGCACATTCTTTCAGCCGTCCGTCAAGGGCTAATGGAAACCCCGGTTCTAGACATAACTCCCGCACGTCGTCGCAACCCGTGCCTAGGACTGTCGAATCTGCCCAGAGTACTCGACCATCAAATGTTAGTCGTTGGGACTATCGAATCTGCCCAAACGTACTCTTGCTTAGAGCATGCTAGAACCTTCAACAACGATGCTATCCAAACCTCCTAGTCATCCTCCTCGACGACTATTCTCATATCCATTCATTATCCTCAACTCGAATCATATCACCGAGTTATCAACATGCTTGGAATGATCCCGTCTGGATTAGACCAAGTCTTCATCACATGATTGCCTCGCTTCATCACATCCTCGCGAAGCCTCATCTCAACATGACGTCATCGAATCTATGCATAAGAGCTTCATCATCCCGCTACATATGCCACGAGCAGCTTTCCCATTTCAAGAGCCTTTCCCTTAGCTTTTGAATCATCTTCGGTCTAAATCAAACCATCAATCATCTAATTCATATCAATCAATCAAATCAAACATTAATCCAAACAATCAAGCATTCAAATATGATCTAAGTAGACAATTATAACAATAATGGCATTTTCGTAATTAAAGAGTTGAAAGTCCAATAAGCATGAAAACATGAACAATATCTCTACAAACTTGATGAATGAACTTGCATAGGTTAACATGTGATAAAATGGATGTAACATCATCATGAACAATGGATCTACATGGATCTACACTTAGGATGAAGAAAATGCATGGAGATCACTATTTTAACACTAAAACGAGCCAACAATCCGATAAACTCCTTTGGATCCGTGTGAGAGGTAATCACCACTCACCAAATCACCAAAACAAACCCAAATCAACACGCTTCAGATCTGGACAGCGAAGGATGAAGCTTGATCTATCACGAATCCGCTTCAAACGAAGAAATCTCTCTTGAAAAGATGAAGATCTTCAACTTTAGCTCTTGAATCTTCAATCTTGATCTTTGATTTGGATGGAAGGAAGCACTAGATTAGAGTGGAGAAAAGAAGTGAAGAAGTGTAGAAGTCAAGCTCTCAAAATGGCAGCACTTCGTCGCTTCAAAATCCGGATCCCAAAAATGAAGAGAAACTCTCCTATTTATAGCTGAAATCCCTATCTCGTCTGCCTTCATGAGTCGTTTATGACTCACGACTCAAAGCCCTACGACTCAACGACTTAACACACTTCTGCCTATGACTCATGACAAAACAGTTATCTCCTAAGTCGTCTCCGACTCATAGCGTGTGCCTACGACTCAACAAAACCCAGATCCCTTACGACTTAACAGTTAACTCGGCTACGACTTATTAACCTCACGACTTAGCTAGGCTACTGGGATACTCGTCTACGACTTGACTGGATATACAACTCAACTACTAAGTTGTCTACGACTTATCAAATAGCTGGGGTTACGACTCAACTGGTCAGACGACTCATCAGATAACCAGGATACGACTCATCAGATAACTTGGGTACGACTCATCAGATAACTTGGGTACGACTCATCAGATAACTTGGGTACGACTCATCAGATAACTTGGGTACGACTCATCACCTTAACTCGGTCACGACCTAACTGTTACAACTTAAGCCTTATCTCGCCCAGTCTTTATGTTGCGCCTACCCCTTAAGTCGTTCAAACGACTTATCCTTACACCCTTAACTAGCCAAACCCCTGAGTCGCTCCTATCCCCTAAGTCGTATACGACTCACGACTTACACTAAGTCGTTCACGACTCAGTACTTAGCCATTTTCGCCTAAAATCTGAAATGGCTCAAAAACTCTAAAATTCCAAATTCTGTCGAACTTGTCGATCCGTTAAAAATACGGGTCGTTACAAGGATAGAGATTCAAATTTAGAGAGACCCCAATCAAAGAGAATTCTAACTAAGGGGATAGGCTCGAAAGGAAGAATAAGATAATAAAATTATAAAAAAGGAAAGATGGATAGACTTATATTAACCATGACGACCTTAACCGGGTCAACCAAGACTAAAAAAACGAGAATAATTCCAACGAAAATGGGGATAAACTCGTTGAGAACATCGTGGAAAACATGATTCATGAGATCAACGAAGAAGGCAGGAGCATTAGTTAATCCAAGGGTATGACAAACCATTCATAGAAACCATTCGTCCGGGAGATAGGACAACAGGTCGAGCTCCATAAATAAGGTTGATGCAGAATTCAATTTCCCGCTTAAGAGGGAGGAGTGACTTCATCAAAACATCAGGATAATCCTTGCCTATCAAGGTGGGGTCGAGATTACTGGGCTAAGCATCAAGTAAGAAGATAAATTGCCTGCAAAATCCTGAGGCAATCGACATTGGATCATGAAAGAATTGCCCGGGTCGTCTACTAGAGAAACGATTTGGGCTTTGCAAGAGATAACAACGTTAGAACTGTAACGACCTGGAATTTTGGATATTTGAAATTGGATTATTTTATTGATTTTAAATACTTAAAGGTTAGTTTTAACTTGGATTTCAAATATAATCATTTATTTGATGATTTTATTTTTGAATTTAATAATTGGAAATTGGGTAAATATGAAATCTTTGTTTTTAAGCTTGTTAAAAATAATCTAAAGGCTTATAAAATTTATATTAGTAATACTAAAGATAATAAAAATTTTAAATTTGAATTTAAAAGTGGTTTGTTCAGTTTTAAAAATATATTGTTCAAATTGACATTTAAAAATAGCCTTCCGGGGCACAGTTACGGATTTCGACGAAACTAGTTTCATTGGGTCCGTAATATTGTATTATTATCGGATTTCAAATTTCATGGTATTTGGAGTTATCGTTTGACCGTACGGTGTATAAACGCGTTGAATTTAATATCGAAAATTCAATTAAATGGTTGGGTCCAAAAAGCTATCTTCTCCATACGATCGAATTAGAACTCGAAACCTTTTCCATTGTGTTCAGAATAGGGGTATAACATTATAAACGCCTAGCGGCACGCCTCGAGAGGAGTTCGAGATTTTAGGCTACGAGAACCGATATAATTTAAAATTTTATTTAATATATATATATATATATAATTTGTTGACTTGACCATATTCCCATCATCTGTTTTTTCGTTTCCATCAACCAACTGTAACATGCAAGGCATCTTCACTCGTTTTAAAATCACGTCCATCTCCTTTCAAAAATCAAAATTCTCTATTGAAAAAGAAAAGGTAAGAAGAACGAAACGAAATTCATTCGTTCAACATATACAGAATGAAATAGAAAATATCGTTCAAAACAAAATCCAAATCTCGTTCCAGTATAAAATCGCGGCTGTTTGAAAAAAAATAGAACGAGAACGAAAATCTCTTATGTAGAGAGGAAATTGCGACCGAGCCTCCTAAGTATCTCACAATCGAGTTTGGCTGAGCATCGCGCGCAATGTTGTTCGTGCTGTTGGGTTCGGCGAACCCTAATTCACGGTCGCACGTGGGTAGGGAGGAGGGCAGCGGCCGCGTGGAGACGGAGCGCAAGGACGCGCGACCATAGCAGCCTTCCTTGGCGATAAGAGTTTGGTTGCTGTCGTATTCTCGTGTTCGCGCGTGGGTTTGTGTTCTGCGGCGAGGATTGGAAGCTCGTCGATCTCAAGATTTGGTTGCTGTACGATTTTCCTGGAAAAGAACGGTGGAGGTAATTAATGCTTCCATTAACCGATTTAAAGTAATTAATTAATTAATTAGGATTATTGTTAATTAATCGAGTCATATATGAATTCGAATGTTAGTAAATTTATAACTTCTTTATACGAGGTTAAATCGCTTGGAAAACAATCGTACGGGATTGTAGCTGTGGAATCTACGGAATAAAATAAAATTTAAAACGGAGTGCGAATAAAGGTGAGAATCTTTCACTCATTTGTATTACCGTTTTTAAATTTAAATGTTTAAATTTGAATTATTGGGTGTTAATTGGATTTATAGATTTATAATTATCTGTTGGATGATTATATATATATATATATATATATATATATATAGTAGTATTGGAGTGATATTCCTGCATATTATAACGTATGAGACCATATGCACCCGCATAATAGTGGATGACCCTATATACCACGATATCTCCCTCGAAGTGGGATTGGTATTTTTATATTGTGCTAACATCTGTGGATGCGGGAAAAACAGGTTGGAGGGATCCAACGGGATTCCTAAAAAATGTTGGAATTATTTTAATATGTGGTGATATGATTTATTTGAATAATCCATGATAGGATATATTGGAAATTGATTTATTTGATGTTATGGTATTGATGGATATATTTTTGGCATTTTAAAAATATCAAAAATATAAATATTGAATTTTTAAAGGAAATAAAAAGGGGATTGTAAAGTAAGAGGTTTATAGTAAAGTTGGATAAATTTAAAAGAAATGAATTTGGAAAAATAAATAGTTTGATTTTAAAACTGTACTTGATAGTTTCTAAATATGGAAAGATAGAGATTTTGAATATATGAATAAAAGGATTTAATAATGGGACTTAAGCAGTTTGTTTAAATATAAAAGTATTTATTTTTAAATCTGAGATTGAAAATGGATTTGAGAAAGATAAAAGGAAAATTCGAAAATAAAATATGAAATTAGTGTTTCGGATTAAATAAGATTTTTTTAATCATAAAAAGGAAGTAAATCTGGAATTAGGGAGTTTGGAATAAAATTGAGTAAATCAACAAATAAATTTTAAATGAAATTTAATTCAGCAAATCGATTTGAGGATCTATTAAGTGTGTGAAACAGTGATAAAAAGGGAAATGAGACTATGGAATTTATAAACGAAGTTTTATTTATAAAGTGAAGTAAGTATCAATGGGTAATTTTGAATTTATAAATTCACGGTGGCAATTTATAAGGAGATGAGTAAATCGTTTAAAAATGAACAGTGGTTTTACTTTAGAAATGTGAGAAGAGAAATTTACGGTGTTGGGACGTAAATTTAAACTGGAGATAAATCGAGAAGGATTTATAAATGATTATACTGGCTATATTGAAGTGGAAAGTGTATTTTTCTGGAAAGTTAAGTATATTTTAAAGGAAAGATTTTTAAGTACTAATTAGAAAATTTTAAAAGTGTTTAAACGAATGTTTTAGGAAAAATTTATCATTTAATCGTTTTAAAATTGTTAAAGTAAATATTAATTAACTTAGTTATAGTAGTTAATTATTTTTAAAGGTTAAATTAGTATTATTATTTTAAAACGGAAAATTGTTAAATATTTATATTTTATAAAATAGCTTTTGTTTTAAAAGTAGTTTTGTCTAAAGTTTTACTTGGAGAATTATTATAGAAATTTCATAAGTATTATTTTGAAAATTTTTAAATAAAGTTTTCGGAGAGTATTGGTATACTCGCATGGCGAAATCAGAGGCAGCGAGTGCCTGCAGTTAAGACTTGGATTTCTCTAGGATAGAGACGTAACCATTGAACTGTGATCCATGGTTTGATACCACAGTGGTATTTTCCATATTATTTAAAAGGGTTTTTAAATATTTTGAAAGAAAAAATAATTTGTTAATATGCGGAATTCGATAAGATAAGCGTACATTTTTGGGTAAGGAGATTTAATTTATTTAAAATCTGAATTTAATGAGATTAGATGATTTTAAGTGGAAATGGAATATTTGGTTGAATAGATTGTTTATTTGATAGTTAAACAACCGACTATCAAAATATGGACCCAAAACATAACTTTGGAAATATCTAGGAGAAGTACGGAAATTATATGGTACAGTTACCGTCCGAGGTGCTATACTGTACGTATAAACTCGTTTCATCTTCCAAGACGTTTATAAGGAAATCCATCCACTAACGGTTAGGAGGTGAACCTCGATCTTATTTTCTTCTGTTTATTTCCTAAAGAACCGGGGTTGAGTTTACCGGGAATATCGAACGTTTCAAAGAGACCGGAATCAGATTTGTGATCTTAAAACCACTTTGATCCAACGAGTACGTTTTCGGAATGAAGACAAGGGCTTGGAGTCGAAGATGGAGCAGTGAAGTGCAAGGGCTAATCGCTACTAATCCTGAGGGTGATTCCAAAATGGATGTAGTAAGAATAGTGCATTCGGTTCCGTTTGGACCGGTAACGGACTTGTATGGATGAATGCTATCAATACATTGTCATTGGAGGACAATGAGCATTCTAAGTGAATATTTCTAAAAAGGTAACGCTTAACCTCGAGCCTCATCAACCGGGAATGACTGAAAATCAGGGGAGATGTAGCAAGGCTAAGTGGGTCGCACCCAAGTAGGGTAAGGTTACTCTTATCTAGAGTCCCTTTCTTTTATTCGGTCGTGTGGTCCGGATGCTGATCCCAACCGCGGGGTAATCTTATTCGGGCTATCCAGTTTAAGGGGTAGTCCGGTCTTGTGTGGCAGGGATCGATAGGTTTGATCTCGGTACAGTGTTTCTAGACATGTACTATGACAGGTGGTACCACAGTGCCTAGTCATTCAGTTGGAATCCATTCTCTATACGTGCCTTTATGGTTTTGATTGTAGAGCCTAGTATTGATGAAATTTAATTAATGTAACAATTTCAGCTATTTGAATAAGTATTTGTACTTAGACACTATTATAATACCAGCGGATTTTGATATGAAATGTTCTGGTTATCGTAAGGTAAAAACCCGTCGTGTTTATTTGTAGCGTGGTCTTACGAGATACCTTTGATTTTCAAAGGATTTTGAACTTTAATAATTAAATCGAGTGTATTTTATCACGCTGGTTTCCAGACTGACTCGGGTGTTATTTTATTATAATGCTCGGGTCAAACTGAGTATTACAAATACATGATAGGATGCTGTAGAGCTCAAGAGACGAGCTGGGTGACGAAGATGTATATCACGTATCTGATTTATATTCCGCTGTATATGGTATGCTGTATATTCAGCTTTTGTGAGGATAAGTTATTATAACCGTCCAGTATTGTGCTATTGATTGTGTTGAACTCTGATGGTATAATGTATAAAACATTTATAGTTCTTTTTGTATAAAGGTCTGTTGCTATCTATTATATATTGTTCCGCTGCGATTGTGAGATTCTGTGTTATTATTTCTATTTTCTTCTTCTACCTCTTTCTTCTTTCCCTAACGATCTGGTATTTTCGACATTCGATTGTTCGGCATGTAATAGAGTGGACGTATTGATGTCGATTTTCGAGCGTCGAAAATCCAGGTCGTCTCATTTTTGGTATCAGAGCTGAAGGTTAAGCGAGAACCTTGGCTCTGGTGGGGATTACTCATTTAAGATAGGGTCAGTAGCACCCTAGAATGAGTATAGTGTATTAATAGATATGAGTGTGTATTTGTTAGTGAATATAAAATTTGTTTTATATTGTGTTGATTGGTTTGTTGAGTGGCTTATGGATTCTGGTCAATACAAGTAATTAACATTATTGATAGGGATCTCTAAACACTTGAACAGAACAACTCGACATAGTATTGTTTTAAAATGGGGTAAATGAAATAATTTTACCCAAATTATTTTTATATATATAAGGAATAATTTTTGTAAATTATTATGATTAGATATGGTTTGCTTGGATGTTAGGAAATGATAATATTAAATTATTATCATTGTTGTTGTGGAAATTGGATAAGGAATTGGAATTATAACCAAAAGTTAAGGAAATTAATTCGTATAACAAAATGGGATTTGTAAATGTGAGTTATAAATGTGATTTACAATTTGAAATGGTATAAAATTCCAGAGTAATATTTGAATATAGATTTAAAGGGCTTAAAAGGATTTAAAGAGTGGAAATTTGGGAATGTAAATCCCGTTAGTTTTGAGAAGGTGTTTTTCAAAGTTGGGAAGTAATAATGATATTATTTGGGGGATATTTTCGAATTAAAATGTTTTTAAAAATGGTTTTTGAAGGGATAAAAGCACTGAACTCACTTCGGTCCCTGGAAAATAATTCTGATGATGATCGCGACATCATCGTTGTTCATTTTCGAGTTTCCAAGGGAGGGATTGCTACCTGAATGTTGTGAATTGGAATTTGTTTGTAAAAACTGGTTTTGGTTTGAAATTCAAAGGAATAATTTGATATACCAAAGGATTTTGGATATGTATGATTTCAAAAATGAATTGGAAAAATTAAGTAGTGTTTTAAAACTCTAGAAGTTTATTTAAAAATGTGTTATGGAATATGGATAAGTTCGAAAACTGATAAATCTGAAATTTGAATTAAAATGGAAATTTACTCGAACTAAGTTAAATAAGAAAATTGTGAAAATAAGCCTAAGGTGGCCAACTAGGAATAATTATCGAAATAGAAATTTATTAAGTTGGAAAATAAATTAGTGAATGAACCAATTGATTTGATTTGTAAGTAAATAAAATTTAAAATTGAATATTGGAATGATATTAAATTTAATTTGTGTTAAGTAAAGTGAAATTGGAAAATTAGTTTGAGTGGGATAAATAAAATAAAAAGTTTGGAAATAAAAAATGATTGAGATATAAATAAATGAGTTAATGGAACTAATTGAGGGAATTGGTAAATTAAATATGGTTTGAGAGGTGGTTGGTAAAATTCAATATTGTAATTTGGAAGGTAAATTGAATTCAAATGGAATTGAAAATGCAAATTGAATAAAAATGGATATAAACTTCGGTGGTGAAGTAGGAATAAATATAAGAAGTTGCATAAAATATTTATAATAAACTTAAGAAAAGGGATGGTGAAGTTCTAAGTAAAAATTTGTATTGGAAAAATATACTAAGTTAGTATTAGAATGAAGATTAAATAAAGTTGTGTAAAGGAATAATTGTAAATAATTGATAGTAAATGAAATGAGTAAGAATAAAAGAAGGATATAACTAATGATCAATTAGAAATAAATACGTAAGTGTACATATATTATTTTATTCGCATGACGATCTGATCCAGATTCAAGCATAGAATTTCGAGATAGTTATATCGATCAGAGTTGGGATTTTTCACTCGATTTTCGACGGCGAACCCTGGATATGGGTTTTTGATTGATTCTAAAATTCTCTATCATAGTTATGGCTATGCAAGGAGAATGACGGTTTCTGATCAAGGAACTAGATCTGAGTCCGCACTAGAGAGTCGTGTGAACGATACTAGTTCGGAAGTGAAATTGTGCGATCGAGTGAGCGATCAGAGTGATATTGCATACGGATGGAATACGTACATCGTACGGGCATAACTAACACAGATATTGAAAATTTTGAAGAGGATTTTGTCTAATAATGAAGAGTAAGAGTTTTAAACCCTATCTCTATCCTTTAGAACCCTAAAAGAATCATTCTGATCCTATTTTTGATCAAATTGCTTGCTGATCGAATTTTGTTCTTGAGTTTTTAGGCGATTATGGAGAAGCTAAGAGGTTAGCAAGGCTTAAAAGAGGATTTAGCAAGCTATAGGAAAATAATAAGTGAGTTAATCACTCACACTACTGCTTCGGATCCATGAGAACAATTGCTAGTTGCTATTTGAATTGAATTGGATGGTTTTTTGATTGAAGTACTTTCAATTTGATTGTGAATTGTTTGCTTGAGTTTAAGTGATTATTAGATTGTTTGCTGAAAATAAAGTGTGAAAATCGCTGTTGTAAAACAACGATATCATGGTGTAAAATAAGTAAAAATGACTCAATTTTTGTGTGTTAGGAAGCTCTTTCAATTAGTTATAAGTTGTCTTTAATTCACATTTCAAAATTTTGCAGTTTAATGGGTCTAAATCGAGTTTGAATCTGATAGTGTAGTTCCGCCTTGTGTATTTTCTAAGTTGAAACCTGAAATTAAAATCACCATAACTTTTGATTAATAGATCAAAATTGAGTAAGGTCTATTTCAATTGAAAGGTATTTTTATAAGGAACAACTTTCATGTTTTGTGTTTTGCATAATTTTGAAGCTAAATGGTCAAAAACTTATTTCTTATCGCTGGCCTGTCAATGAGAAACAGTGTTAATAAATTAAAATCTGAGAAATTGTTTTGGCCACAACTTATTCATTACTTATCAGAATTTGATAATTCTTGAAGTTATGAAAAAATAGACATTGTGCTACAACTTTTATGTTTTAAGTTTTGTAAAATTTTGAGATTTATGTGGTCGAAACTGCATATCTTTAAACCCTAAATTTGAGTTAAATGAAATAAATGGATATGTATATCAAAATGGATTTGGAAGAGTAATTAAATATGGGTTTAAAATATGGTTTTGAGAATAATATAACATACGGAAATTTGAAACAGCTTTGGGTATATAAGTAAAATCTTGGAACAATTCAGAGTTATCGAATATTTTAACAAATCTGTGAATATTTTTCTAAAGTTAAATAATAAAAAAATTTATAAAAGATTATTATATGTGTTTTAAATAATAAACTAAGAAGAGAAAAATGTTTTGAGAAACTTAATTCTATAATTTTAGGGGTACTAATAATCGACTTAGTGTTATCCATCAGTTTAAATGCTTTTGAATAACCCTTCATCGAATATGGTATAACTCATTAAATATAATGCTTGAGTGGAACTCTCTAGCTCATTAGGGAATACTCGAATCTCACCGGGGGATGCCTTGGTTAAATTTATATGATTTCTATTAGGAAGTATTTTACACTTTAGGGTTGTATTCTCTTCTGGTGTACGACAGGTGGTTGCTAGATCCTTAAGAGAATGTAGTTTAGGTTTTCTGGTGGTATCCTTAATAAGTGATATTTACTAGCTTTTAGTAAATACTTGGATTTCTCCATATGGTATGGGATGTATTGGTTAAGTTCCAGCGATTACCGAAGGTGAAAGTATTTGGAACTTTATAGTTTACTCTCTTTTGGTGTACGGGAAGTGGCTGCTAGATCCTTAAGAAGTTTGTTCCTGAATTTCTTTTCGAAAATAATGATATAGTAATATTAAATAAATATAGATTTATCGAGTTATGGTTCTATGATCACATTGATTGGTATGGACTATCTTTGAGATCATTCTGTGATTCTGTGTTCCCGGTCTAAGTACGATCCTTGGTATCAGATCCGTTGAGTGATACCAATTTCTTTGTTTGTTTGCCACAGGTTTGAGTACAATCATTGTGATTGTTTTGGATGATCATTACAATCGGTTTGGATTAAGATCTCTTGGATTCTGGAAATTAGGATTATGTGATGATTCTGTGTTAGAGAAATAAATATGCATATATATTCTTGTGACTTGTGATGGATTCTAAATTAAATGGTTGATATTTGTGTGCTTAGAGATGTTCTTTGTTCTGTGAATTCAGTGTTTAGTGACTAGTTTGTGTTCGTGACCTAAATGTATAAACCTGTGTCTTATGATGAATTGTGGGTTAAGTTAATACCGTGACTTGTTATACCATGGACATTTTTATTACCTATATATTGTTTGTTCTTGTGTTATATCTTATTCTCACCCTATTGGATAGTTAGAGATAGTCCAACCCGGGTGTTATTTTGCTTGGGTCAGGCCGAGATTTTTTAGGTTACATGACATGTTGACCTTTGAGTAGTTAGGCTAGAAGCTAGATAGACAATTTAACTCTTTAGTTTATCTCACTTAGGATATTTGCGTATGTGATTTGAGATTAGAGTATTATGACACTTGTATATTATGTGAGTTTAGTGTTTTATTTTAGAGACTCTCAATTTGTATATATGTATAAGTTGAGATTTTTATTCCGCTGTGATCTATTATTACTTTTTATATATATTGTTCTAATTTTGAGAAACCGTGTGTCTATTACCTTGTATTAATATTGTACATGTCAAATTTCAGTTCAGATATTAAGTGAAAGGTATAAATGACATGTCAGTGTTAGTATAAAGATATATTCACATTCGATCATCCTTAACAAGCCATATTCTCTGGATTAGCAGACGACATTACTTATAATGTTTTTTGCTAAACTGGGTATCTTGGTGAATTTCAAGTATTTACTAGAAGCTAGTAAATCTCACTCATTACGGATACTACTAGAAATCCTGAACTATATTCTCTTAAGGATCTAGCAGCCCCATGCCACACATCAAAAGAGAATATAACTCTAAAGTGTAAAATACTTCCTAATAGAAATCACACGAATTTAACCAAGGCATCCCATACTACTAGATGAAATTCGAATATTCGCTAATGGACTAGTAAGTTCCACTCAACATCATATTCAATGAGTTATACCATATTCGATGAAGCATTATTCAAAAACATTTAAACCAATTGATAATACTAAGTCGGTTATTGGCACTCCCCACCTTATAGAGCTAAGGCTCTCTAAACATTTGATTGATTTACCTCTTATTAAAATATTCGATTAATCATTATTGTTCCAAAAGCATTTATTTTCTAAAAAAAATATTTTTTATAATCCAAAGCATATTTTTTTAGTCCGTTTGTTTTATAAGACCACTATTATTCATCTTCCAAACCCTTATTGAAACATAACCATTTTATAAGAAATAAACTAAGTTTATATTTTTCAAACCATTTTTCTGTCATTACTAATAAACAAATTCCAAAGATTTAATTAATAACAAAGTGTAATTATATACATTTATATTTATAGTTAACCTAAACTTGAATCTGTATTTGTTTGGAAATTGGTTTCTAAGATAATATTGATATACAAAACTTTTATATGTATAAGTTCTTTCTTAAAAGTACAAGCCCTGCTATTAAAAGTTTATAACCAGGTTCACTATATAAATATACAAACTTCTTTTGAAATCAATAACACGCTTTGTTCACCAAAATATAAGTATATAAAATTACAAGCTTTATTACTTACTATACTAGATTGAAAACATGTTATGCAACTTCAAGCAATATATATAGCACTACTAGATTGGAAACTAGATTGAAAACTACCAGGCGATTAATAATAACTTATAATAATATGTATATAAAATTGCTTGACTCTGCTAACACATTCTATTATTGCATTGACTAACTTAGTACATACATACATACATATATATTACGAACAGTAGGTTATAGAATTATAAATTCCTTTATCCCCATACACTTTTGACAAATAACTTAAACAAAAAGTAAGATATATATTACGACTACCTATACACAAAAGAATTCAATAGTTTATAAACTCATTCACTAAGTGTTAAAGCATATATCACATACACGCAACATGATGGCTGAGAATATTACAAAACTATGTTGTAAGACACTATAAAAATCATCACACAATCACATGAAGGTGTGCACGCAGCCAAAGAAACCAATAGAGTATTCTCAAAAGCAATAAAATAATATAGCAACAGAAGGTGGTTCAATCGACAAGTAAAAAGACATTTCTTGGAACCAATTCGGTTTAAGATGCTTCATGAAGACGCACAGCTTCAGGAACCCCTCCCGATCCATGTTTTCCGATCACTGGCAGCACAACGGCAACTAGGCCTCATGATTTGTATTAAACAAAGACGTGCATGCATATTTTATTAACTAATAAAGGATTAGCTTACTAATTTAAAGAAATTGATTATTAAGTAAACGTATTTAACTCAAAATCTCTAATAGGCAATAACCTAATGTCTTGGTAAAAAAATCCTTTCATCCATATGGAACATTAGCAAATTCAATGATATAAACTTGCAATTGATATATAGGGAAAGAGTGGCAAGGTTAACTCACCTATATCGCCACCATTGAATTCAAAATCGCCTCCATGCCTTAGGTTTTCACCTCCGTCGCTACCTAGTCCATCCGCTTCCACCACGTCACGCCAGCCTCTTTACGCTGCTATGCCGAGCTATTATGCCTTAGGGCTTGAAAGAATTCGCATTGATTTAGGATTTAATAATTAGAGAAGAGGGGAGTTAAGGCTTAGTTCTCGATTTGGAAATTAAGAGGAGATGAAGGGAGAATGTTTTCAGGGAAGGAGAAGAATAAACGTGTATATCTTATTTTCTTAGGAATAAACTTAGGTTGCTAAGTGAGTTATTAAGTGGACTAATGGGCTTGGGTATAAAAAAGGCCCAACCACTCAAAAAAATACTTAATTACACTACTTAGCCTAATCACCACTTATACAATGAAAATAAATTCCTAAGCCATAATCAAATTGTAAAATTAATAAATTCAAATGTTGATTTATTCCGTATTCTAAGAAACCAATAATTGATTTAAATAATATTTTGGTTAAATCAAATTCCATAATTTAAATCATTTTATTCAAATTAGACTAAACATTGTGAATATATTACAAAATTCCATATTTATATTAATCACACTAATTAATCGTAATTAAGTTGGTCATTAGCAACATGGTTGTTATAGACTTCCCCTTAAGAAAATTCCCCCGTAAGAAAATTGCATCCCAGCAGTTTCCTTAATGAAAGAAATCTATAATATAATTTCATTTTAAGACAATTATTGTTAACAAGTTTTCAATCCCATTTCCATAATTAACCAATTAATATCATACCACATTATAATATAAAAATCAAATTTTAGTTATAAAATTTTTCCAAAATTCTCAAAAAAAATTCTAACTTCCTAAATTTACGGAAAATTTAACCAGCGTCTCCTTTGCGTGGCTAACTTTTCTAAAATTTACAATATATAATAACAAATATCCATCCCATCTCAAGGATGAGGCATCCCGTAGGGGGAAAAACATAAAAATATGATATGTCATCCGAGATACAGACCTTTCTTATTTTTAGCAAGCATAAAAAGCAAAACCAATGGAAATTCTGTGATGGCCCTGAATTTTTGACATTTGAAATAGAAATATTTAAATTGATTTTAAATATTTGAATGTTAGTTTCACTTGAACTTCAAATATCAAAATGTATTTGGCAATTAAATTATTTAATTTAATTATTGAAGTTGGGTAAAAATATTGTATCTTCAGTTTTGAGCTTGTTAAAAATAAATTGAAGTCTTGTAAAATCTATATTGATAATACTGAAGATAATAAAAGCTTCAGAATCGAATTTGAAACTGTTTAGTTTAGTTTTGAATTTTATCGTTTAAATCGATATTTAAAAATAGCCTTCCGAGGCATAGTCTCGGAATTCAATGAAACCTGTTCCATTGGATCTGTAATAGTGTTTTATTATCGGATTTTAATTTTCGTAACATTCGGAGTTGTTGTGTGATCGTACGGTAAGCAAACGCGCTGAATTTGTGTTGAAAAATTTAATATTATAACTGGTCTAAAAAGCTATCTTCTCCATACGATTGAATTTGGCCTCGAAACCTTTTCCATTGCGTTCGGAATAGGGGTTTAACATTATAAATGCCTAGCGGCACGTCTCAATTGGAGAACGAGATTTTGAGTTGCATAATTTGTAATGATTTGAAAATTTAAATTTAATTTTAATTGTAATATATGTGTATTTAATACAAATTGTTTTCACAAGATAAAATTTACACGTTTCATCCCTTCTAGCACGTGTCTCCTGCAATTTTTATTTTGCGTACAAATGTCCCTTTTCCCTCAAACTAAAATCGAGATGGCCAGATAAAAAGATTTCGTTCATTAATAATAAAAAAAACCAAATAAAACTATTGCTTAAAGAAAATATGGCGGTGTTCTCTTCTATTTCGCAATTCAAAATCGAAATAAAAACGAAGAAAGTTATAGCCGAGCAAAAGATTTCGAAAACCCTACAAACTAAACAAATCAATTCGAATTGATTTCGATTCAAAATCGCGATCGAGCAAGGGAAGGAGGCGCCGTTGTCCACGAGGAGCGCCGGTCGTCGATGAGCTCGGTGAAGGCGAGCGTGGAGAGGCGTGCAACGCCGACGGCGCAGCTTGGAGGTGGAGTTTTCGCAAATGGCAGGGGTATGGTATCTCAAACGAAGTGAAATCGATGGTAGCCTGGGTTCGTTTGTTATCTGTGAGGTATAATTTTATTTTTCAACTTAATGTTAATTAACAGCAAAGATAATTTAGTTTTTAATTAAAGTGTTAAAAGGTGATTAATTTTAAATTGAATTTTTGATAAATGGATAATCAGTTTGATTTCGAAATATATATATATGTATAATTATACAAAACTATACATGCATGTTTTAAATTTTAAAATAGTAAATGTACATTTTAAATTTACTAGTTGGTTTAAAATTAATCTATTTAATTATCCTAAGATACTAAAAAGGAAATTTTTGGTTTAAAATTAAATTAATAAAATCATTGGTTAATTAAATTTATCCAATAGGAATTTAATTGTTTGATTTATTTGAATATTAATAAATTGTATAAATGTTTATACAAGGTCTAGAAATCGTGGAAACAAGCTGGGATAAAAATGGGTTGCATGCATAAGCAAAGGTGAGATTTTCTCACTCAAATTAAATTGGAATTTCAGTTGTTGATTGATTGTTTGGATGTGATAGTATATGTGATAGTAGTATATATATATATATATATATATAATTTAGTGATTGATTTTCCGCATTATATAGCGGATGAGACCCTATGCGCCACATAATAGCGGATGATATTATATAAACCCATATACCGTGATATTCCAGCTCGAAGTGGAATTGGTATTTAATTGTTGTGCTAACATCTGTGGATGCAGGGAAACAGGTTGGAGGGATCCAACTGGATTCCTCACATTGTTGAATTTAATTGTATATGTTGTGATGTGATAATCTGTGAATGATTATATTGGTGTGAATGATTATATTGATAAATGGAATTTATTTGAAGGCTATAATTTAGCCGAATATATTTTTGGTATCGTAGGATACCAGAAATAAATAAAATTTGATTTTTGGAAATTTAAATTCACAATGGGAATTTATAAAGAAAAGGGAGATTTGTTTTAAAAATAAATATTGGTTTATTTTTAAAAGTGTGGAAAGAAAGTTTACGAATTTGGAACGTAAATTTAAAATAAATCCAGAAGGATTTAGTAATTGATTTAAATGGACCATTTTGAAATGAAAAGAATATTCTTCCCTAGAAAGACGAGTATGGTTTCAAAGTAGCTTTTAAAATATAAATTAAAAGTTCTAGAATTGGTTTTAAAAAGAATATTGTTGGAGAAATTATTTTCGGAAATTGTTTTAAATCTTTAAAGTAAAGATTGATTTGGTTAATTATAGAAGTGATTATTTTAAAGATCAAATTGAGATTTGATTTAGAAAATGGATATTTTAAAAATTACACTTTATCTAATAATTTCATTTTTAAAATTATTTGGACTTGAGTTTTTATATGAGATATTGATATTAAATTTCATAACTAATGTTTTAGATAATTTGTTTAAAAATAGTTTTTATCTCAAGTGTTTCCAAATATACATATATTTTTGGATAAGTGTTTTAAGTTTTTCAGACTCGGCGAATCTTCAGTGGAAATAAATAACATTTGGAAATTTATTCCGCAAAAGAAAAGTGATTTGAAATTGGTTTTCAAAGTGTTGAAGTGTTAAAATATATCTTGCGAAGATATTTTGAAAATAAATAATTGGAAAAAAAAATTATTTAAATGTGATAATTATTGTGAATGTTGTTTGATAGTTAAATAACCGACTATCAATATTGGCCTTTAAACGGCATTTGAATTTCGATGCGACAGGGGGTCGGATTCCGGATGGTTATCCGAAACCCACATCGAATCTTAATAGTGAATCTTTGTGACATGTGTAACCATGTGTTTTTAAAAATAAATGCTCATTATTCGGATTAGCCGGGAGAGGAGTTTATGTCATAAAACCCATTCCGAATAATGATACGACGAAATGGGATTGCATTTGAAGATGGTGTTGAAGACTGAGTATTTTCGAAAACAAAAGGATTACCTGTCGAATGTCTCTGCACCGATTTGCTCCGTTATAGAGATTTTATCACCTTTTGTGATGGGGAGTCCGGACGTGATTAGTGAATATCCGGATTGCAAGGGCTTCTTTGAAGTGCCTTCGGTTCCGTTCGAACCCGTAACGGGCTTGTATGGATGTATGTCTGATGTTACACTTTGAGATGTAGAGCTGGTTTCTATCAAATACATTTCTGTTGGTGGCGGAGAACTTATTCTCTAATTTTAACACCCTTCTCTGAGACGTATGAGCTCAGAGGTTATGTAGTTGATTGTTACTAGTGATATATTCCCAATTTGGTAATGTGGCATGTTAAGTGTTGCTGATCATTTGTTGATCGAAGCATGGCTTTTGTGAAAAGCGTAGCTTTGTGGATGAAACTTCATCGGACCTCACAACCCGAAATGGTCGAAACAGGAAGGATGCGACAAGGTTGTTGTGGGGGTAGCGCCCTTAGGGTATGTCCATTTCCTTCTGGAAAAAGGTGGTATCATGGTATGGATCCTAGATACTTAACTTATGTGGTTGCTGCAAATTTATTACTTTGTGGTTGTTGGTGTTGAGGATCCTCGGATAAAGGTCGGTAACGACCGGGATGGCATACTCGTGTGTGATTTATCTAGTTACAACTTTATTGCACCAGAAGCGTGAGATAACTCGGCCTTGTGTTGGTATAGATCCGGTTAGGTTCTCGGGACGTCCCTTCAGAGGCGTACCCATGTGGTGTAGGAAGTTCCTTAGCCTGACCATTTGTTGGAAATCCAAACAAATAATACGTGCCCTGTACGTTTAGTTATATAACCTGCCATTTACTTATGGTAGTTTCATTTTCCAAAAGAATAGTGGATTTCTTTTTATTCCTTTGTGCAAATAACTGTTTTAAGGTCACACAATAGTCCCATGACTAACTCGGAGTTTATTGTTCCCTTTCTAAACTCTGGGTGCCCATAATTTTCCTCATGGGAAGCCTAGAGTCAGGTTATCAGTTGTTCTGGAGCGAAGTCAGAAAAGTATGCTGTGGAGATCAGGAGGCGAGCTGGATGGCGGAACGTACTTCCGTATACTATTATCTTTCTGCCGTGTATTCGATCATATGTGCAGGTTATTATAACTGCCAGTGTTGTGTGTTGTTGTTGTAAACTCTGATGATGTATTGTATGAACAGATATAGTTCTTTGCTTTAAAGATTATTCATTTATCTATTATATATTGTTCCGCTGCGATTGTGAGATTCTGATGTTGTTTTTGTTTCTTCTTCTTTCTTCTTCTACCTCATTCTTCTTTAACCCTAATGATTCATTTTTCCGGCATTCGATGGTTCGGCATTTGGTACAATGGGCGTATGGATGTCGACTTTCGGGCGTCGAAAAATCGGGTCGTTACAAAGTGGTATCAAAGCAATTGGTTAAGCGACAACCTTGGCTCTGTTGGGGATTACTTATTAGAGATAGAGTCAGTAGTACTCTAGAATGAGTGTGAGTGTAATAATAGATATGAGCACGTATTTGTTAGTGAATATTAAAAAAAATTGTTTTGTATTGTGTTGACTTATCGGTTGATTATTTATAGATTCTGGTCGGTTCAGTTTGGCCAACTGTATCGATAGGGGTTTCTAAACTCTTAAACAAGATAAATCGACACAGTATTGTTTTAAAATGGGGTAAATGAAATAATTTTACCCTAATTATTTTTGTATATAAAAGAAATAGTTTTCCATAAATTATTGTAGTATATGGTTGCTTGATTGTTAGGAAGTGATAATATTGAATTATTATCATTGTTGTATGGAAATTGAATAAGAAATTAAGGTAATAACCAAGGGATTTTGGATATAATTGATTCCAAAGATGATTTTGAAATGTTGAGTAATTGTTTAAAAGACTCTGGAATCTTATTTAAAATGTTACGGAATATGAATAAGTTTGATAACTTATAAAAATTTGAAATTTGTTGGAATAAGATTCAACTTGAAAAGGGATAAACAAAAGTAAATGTAAAACCCAAATAAGTGGGAAGGTAAGCTAATTAATTGAGGTGAATCAAAAGAAATTAGCAAATGAAATTTGTGACGACCCGGCTTTCCACTCCCGGAAAATAGCATCGACAGTAAGAAAGAAAGGGGTGAGAAGTAGAAAAGAAAAGAAGAGAAAGAAAACAAACACAAATACTCACAGCGGAAACGAACAAAATATATTATATCACATAAATATTACATAGTATCATATACAACACTTATCAGAGTTACACAGATAACACATCACATACTAGACAGTTATAACATCTGTCTAGTTATTACAACTCAATACAAAACAAAGATCTAAACAAGATCAACACAGCGGAAACTACTATCTATCTACAACGCCGAAGCCTCCTGCTCCATTGCTCCTCCACAATTCGTCAAGGCTAACCTGAATCCCTTGGCTACTCGTAAAAATTTGAGTACCCAAGAGTTTATAAAACAGAAATAAACAACTTGGGTCAGACATGGGTCTGGTGTGAGTAACAGGTTAAACTTGTTTAACTTCAAAACCTTTTGAAAGAAAAGGTATCACGTAAGACTTCCCACAAATAAACATGGGTAAGTTTTTACCTTACGCTAACCAAAACATTTGATAGGAAATTCGATTGTATTATAATAGGGTCTAGGGTTTTCAAGTAAAATACAGAAATAGCTGATATGCTTACATCTCACATTCCAACATAGTTGGGCACAACTAATACGTACGACACTTATTGGAGTTTGGATTCCATACAATGGCAGGGCTACTGGGGTACCGCCCGTCACAGTACGTGGCCTAGATCACCGTACCGAGGATCACTCCCAATCCCCTGCAACACAAGGTCGGAACATCCCTTACTGGATAATTCCCGCACAAGATACCTCACGGTTGGGATCAGCAACCGCACCACTAAGTCGAAAATAGAAAGGGACATCTAGACAGAGGTAATCTTGTCCTACTTGGGTGCTACCCACTAACTTTGCTGCACCTCCCCTGTTTTAGCCATTCCCGGTTGATGAGGCTTGAGGTCACGATTACCTTTAAATAGAACACATCTATCTTAGAATGCTCATCGTCCACCTGACGATGTGCTGAAAGCATTCAATCCATACAAGTTCGTTCCGGGTTCGAACGAAACCGAAGGCATTATCTCGTTACACTCGTTTTGGAATCACCCTCAGAGTTAACGACAATAACCCTTGCACTCTGAATCTTCATCTTCACTTGATTCACAACCTATCGTTAATTTGGATCGATGTGGTATTCGGGTCTCCAGACCTGGAAATCCGGTATACGGAAACCCGATCCCGGTCTCATCGAAATCCAAAGACGTATCTTTTAAGGCCAAGTTGTTTTAAAGGTTAAAACAATTCAATTCATTATCTTTATACACAAAGAAAGATAATTCACAACAGATAATCAACATTATCAGATAATCCATACAATTCAACTAACATCCATATCATACAGCATATATCTCATCAGAGATATCAATCAATGCCAAGTATTCAATACTATCACCCATTCATAAGTAATGATTTATATTATCTTTTAATTAATTTAAATTGAATTAAATTAATTACTTCATTTTATAAATCCTGCTTACTTAACCATTAATTAATTACAATTTAATTAATTAATTATCTTCTAATATTTCATTTCAATTAATCATCTTTGATTAATTATCTTTTAATTACATCCAAGTAATTTATCCTCAATTAATTTCTCAAATTAATTATCCTTAACCACTTATAGTAATTAACCTTTAATTACTTCATTAATTAATTAACTAAAATTAATTAACTTAATCAACTATAATTAATTACATTAATCCTTAATTAATTACATTGATTAATTTCTTCATTTATTAATTATTACTTAATTAACCAATCTTAATTACATCATTAATTATATTAATTAATGATCCTTAATTACAACTTAATTATTAATTACTTAATTAAATTAATTACATTAAGTAATTAACCTTTAATTAAACAACATTTATTAATCACTTTTGATTAATCTTCAATCAGTAATTAACTACCCTTAATTACTTTCATTAACTAAATTAATTACTCCTTAATTAATTCTTTAATTAATCCCTTGATTAATTTTTTCAAAGTAATTAACTCAAATTACTTCTATTAATAAAATCATTTATTCAACTAATTACTTCCAGTAATTATCTTATTATTTACTTCTCTAAATAAACTTACCTTAATAATTACATTAAGTAATTATTATCAAATCATCTCTTGATTATCCTAAATTAATTAAACTTAATTAATTAACTTAAACTAAATCAATTAACTTCAATTAATTACAATAAGTAATTAATTCTTAAATACTTCCAATAAGTAATTACATTTAAACAAATTCTATAATTGATTATCTTTAAATTAATTAATCTAATTAACTATTAAAATTAATCCTATTAATTAATTATTTAATAATCCATAGTTAATGACTTCATTAACTATTATTTAATTACTTTCTTAAGTAATTAACTTAGATTAATTATTTATTAATTCCAAATTAATAAATCTTAATAACCAATTTATTAATCTCTAATTACTAAATTAATTAAGTGTTAACCATAACTTAATTAATATTTAATTACTTATTAATTAATTCCTAACCATTAATTAATACTCTAATTTATGATTTTCAATTATAAATTTATCATTCCTAATTAATTTATCTTAATCATAAATAAATTAGTTTAAACCTTTAATTATTTATTTAATTAATCCAAATGATTAATTAATCAAATTAAATTAATTATCTATTAAATCTCCTAATAAATTATATAAACACAAGTCTTTAATTATTTTAAGATAAACTTTATTCTTATTGATAAACAAGTTATCATTTACCATTTATATTTGAAACATCCATTTCAAATTTACTTTTAAAATTTCATTTTAAATTATGTATTTAAAATGAATACCAATTTATTTTAACAAAGTTTTTAAAACCAATTTAAAAACCTTTACCTGTTAAAGAACGTTATATTTTCTAAAAAGTTTTTAAAAGAACTTAAATCAAATTTCTTCTTAGATTTAAAACATTTAAACATAACTACATTTAAACCTATTTAAACATTTAAATTCATAAAACTATTTATCTAATATTAAAGTTTAAAACTAAACTTGTCTTCATATATCAAACTTTGATTTACTGCTTAATATTACTTCAAAATTTAATTTAAATTTAAATTTCAAAACAGACAGGTATAAAACCTGACAGCACTAAAACTCTCAAGCCCACTTCTAAATCACTTCGAGTCGTAACCCAAAATTACCCGAGTCTCACCCGCAAAAACACTGGAAAAACTCGAGTCTTTCCTTGTCACTTGAGTTCAATACTCCAGCTCCACTACTTTGAGTCACACATCAAAATCCCCGAGACTCCCACGAACAAAACCCGAGACTTGCATTTGCCTTCTCCAGTAAACAGACTTCACCCAGACAAATTAGGTTTACAAAATTTAACTCTCGATTCCAAATCCCTCAATGTTTAATTCGATTTCCAGTAATTTTTCCTGGTATCCTTGATCATTACTCTACCACTACTAAAGATTTCAAACTTCCAATTTCAATGAGATGATCAAAATCACCAAAATTTCATTTCTGACTTAAACCAGAACTGCTCTTATTATACTAGACTAAAAACTATGATATTAATGTTAAAAATCATGTTATAGCCTATCTATTCCATATATAATCCTGAATCTATTAATTACCCAGTTCGAATTTTTACATTTTATAACATGCACTGTTATTTTAATTTACAAAGGCACTCAGGCTAAAGTTTTGACTTAATTAAAACTTTTAAACTTTAGTTTATTGCAAATCAATCATATTTTGTTTGTAAATTATGTCCTTACAAAAACTAAATACAGAGGTAAGAGATTTTTAAAAGAATTTCTTAAGTCTGGGCAACAAACAGAACAGAGAACAATATCATACATGCACACCTATATACATTCATGTATATTCAAAATCATCTACAAACATTCACATCCAAACACTATTTATCACAGAATTAAACATGCATCATAATTACTTAAGTTAATTTAAGTAAGAATGTTACTCACCAATAAAAATGGAGACAGAGCCTTATTCTTTTGAAATAGTTTTTGAAACTGTTTTGCTTAAGACTGGAATGCCTTATTGATTTAAAAAACTGGAGTTGCTAGAGCTTTAGATTGCTTTAAATCTACATGCATGTTGGCTTCCAGGTTGAAAAATGACTGCAAGCAGTTTGAATTGTTTCAGAGTTGAAAAGAATGCAGCAGTTGCTCTGATTTGATTCCAGATTTGAGAAAATGAAGGCTGCAGGCTGATTCTTTGATTTGGATTTTGGAAAATTGTTTTCAGAGATTTGATTTGAATTGAAGTTTTGGTTTTGTGAGAAGTTTAATTTCTAGTTTGAGGCATTTGAATTTCTGATTTGTTTCAGATTTTAGTTAGAAGAAAGATTATTGATTTGTTTTTCTCTTGGCTTTGAAAAAATGAAGATTAGAAAAGAATGGGAAATGAAGAAATGCAATGTTTATATACATGTATATTTTTGATTTATAAAATAAAAGAAAATGGAAAATAATTAAGACACTTGTCCTATACAATTGTTTATTAAATTACACATGTTATAATGAAGCTTTAGATAATGACACTTGTCATTTAAGTAATTACTCATATTTCAATTTATTTTAAAAGTAAATGAAAAGCCCTTTTCTTATTTATTTAAACACTTATCTATATATATTTCTTTTTAAAGAGAAACAAAAACTAATTATATTTTATAAATATAAGTTTATACAAATATTATAATATTCAACAATTTAAATATTTATTCTTTTGAACTTCAACTTTAAATTCAAATTTAAATAAAATTAAATCCTAAGATTCAATTTAAAAGTTAAGTTATATATATTTACATACACTATTTATTCAATTTAAAATAAAAATTCCTTTTAGCATTAAAATTCATACATATTAAAAATAATACATTATACTTGTTATTTGAAAATAACATATTTTATAATTTAAACAAGAGATTATATTATCAAGAAATATTTAAAAGAAATAAAACAAACCAATTTTTGTAAATCTTATTTATATAAACTTAAGTTAAAAATATCTTAAACCAATTAAAATATTTACCTGAAGTATTTTAAAACTATAAAATTACTTATTTAAATATCTTTGAAAAGTCCAGATTAAATTAAATATAAATTTCCAATTTACCAAAGCTTCTATTTACAATATATATAAATAAATATATATATTCAAATAGAAAATATCTTATTAACTTTTAAAAGATAAAATCATCAATTAAATACTAATTTAATCAGATTATTAAATTAAATTCAAATCTTATTATCAAAGATTATCCATATCAATTTAATTATTTAACAGATTATTAAATTGATATTGTTAAAATTTCCGGGATATTACATTCCTCCCCCCTTAAAATAATTTCGTCCCCGAAATTTAAACAAAGGTAATTTAATAATCTTATTAAAGATTTAAATTTAAAACATAAGCATATACTATCATCCATATGCTAACAACCATAGCAACCAAATCATCCAATCAAACAATTTAACTATCTAGACTAAATTCTAGATAAAATTCCTCGAGTTTCCCCAAGTATATATATATACCGGGATACTCGCTCTACAAACAATCTAAACTACTAAGCTATAGATCTCCTACTCATCTAGATCTATAGAACTAAACAGAATATCAGACTACAGACGAGTCTGACTCAATAACCAAACTTCCCAAAACTGCAGATTCTAAAACCAGAGATAGATCAAATACGTACTCCCTCAGAGATACGTAAAACTCAATGAATTCCAGTTATCCAAACTGGCAATTCAATTCAGAAGTCCAAATACTTATCCAAATCAGAACACAAACTAGATCCAAACATAACTCTACTTCACAATTATCCGTAGATTCCAAACTTACTCCTCCTATCCAGAGATACACTCCAAACTGCTTTCGCTGCACCACTCTGATCTGAAGTAGAACACAAGCACAGACTGGACAACTTATTCCAGAAATAAGATTCACTGATCCATAAAAGAAAACTCAGATACTCCATCAACTTGAGTTGCTTCACCAACTCCATCTCTAGGAAACATCCTTCCACTAGACTGAACCACCGGTATCACTCATGGAATCCAGTCGATAAGAAAACTCAACCTTCGGATGCGGACAACTCCTGACTTCTCTGAAGACATCCAAAAAAATTCTGACAACCCAAGAGAACACTCAGACAATCGCAAGTCACTTTTGCGATCAACCCAACCTAATTCCAAAGAAAACTGTTCCTCTATACACAATCAGAACAGCTCATACTTAACTATCCAATCCATCGAAGAAATGGATTTACTCTTACTGCTTCTGAACTTCACCTTCAGAAAAACTGCTCAGCCAGAAAACTTCCTGCCATCACAGAATACTCCGAGCTGCACTGCTGACACTGATGCCAAGGACTTCCTATTCCAAAGATCTTCGAGAAACTCGAACTCCAAACCAAACAGAAACACCATGCTGAACTCAGCCACAATACCAAAGCATACACACTTCCTTAATCTTGTTCCAAAGAAAACATCTTCAGGAACATCCATCGTCACTGTATCTCATCATACAGCTACTATTACTTGAGGTATCAAGGTACCATCACTCACTTCTGCCTCATCGACAGATCCAACTCTACTCATTCACACTTCAAAGATAAACTCCGAACCATTACAGTTTCCTTCGGAGATCGATGAAATCCTTCACCACAGCAAAGCTTACTCGAGACAGTATTAGGTCTACAGTCTCGACAGATACACTTCCAACCTCAACACTCAGACTCCAACCATTGGTAGTCGTGTTTCACACACCACCACCCTATCTACCTTTATATCCTATATTGGAAAACCTGTACGGGTAACCCAACAGATAGGTAGAATATATATATATAGTTATATAAAAATTACAAATACGCTCTCTCACGATAGACACCACTCCAAAGCTTAGGTATTCACTCAACCAAATGCTCTGATACCACGTGTGACGGGATGACCCAGCGGCGACTGGTAGGCTTTGCAACCATCCCAGACCCACCGTGGCACACAGTGATACCTCGAATTTGCTTTTACGGCCAGCCTCTCGACTCGCAACCAACCCTCACAAGGCCTTTACCTCTCAGGGACATGTAGGGGTAAGAGTCTCCCGTTCGCCACCAAACCGCGAAGCGAGAACCCCCTATCATGCTGTACTGTAGCAAACCCGATCCCGGTCTCATCGAAATCCAAAGACGTATCTTTTAAGGCCAAGTTGTTTTAAAGGTTAAAACAATTCAATTCATTATCTTTATACACAAAGAAAGATAATTCACAACAGATAATCAACATTATCAGATAATCCATACAATTCAACTAACATCCATATCATACAGCATATATCTCATCAGAGATATCAATCAATGCCAAGTATTCAATACTATCACCCATTCATAAGTAATGATTTATATTATCTTTTAATTAATTTAAATTGAATTAAATTAATTACTTCATTTTATAAATCCTGCTTACTTAACCATTAATTAATTACAATTTAATTAATTAATTATCTTCTAATATTTCATTTCAATTAATCATCTTTGATTAATTATCTTTTAATTACATCCAAGTAATTTATCCTCAATTAATTTCTCAAATTAATTATCCTTAACCACTTATAGTAATTAACCTTTAATTACTTCATTAATTAATTAACTAAAATTAATTAACTTAATCAACTATAATTAATTACATTAATCCTTAATTAATTACATTGATTAATTTCTTCATTTATTAATTATTACTTAATTAACCAATCTTAATTACATCATTAATTATATTAATTAATGATCCTTAATTACAACTTAATTATTAATTACTTAATTAAATTAATTACATTAAGTAATTAACCTTTAATTAAACAACATTTATTAATCACTTTTGATTAATCTTCAATCAGTAATTAACTACCCTTAATTACTTTCATTAACTAAATTAATTACTCCTTAATTAATTCTTTAATTAATCCCTTGATTAATTTTTTCAAAGTAATTAACTCAAATTACTTCTATTAATAAAATCATTTATTCAACTAATTACTTCCAGTAATTATCTTATTATTTACTTCTCTAAATAAACTTACCTTAATAATTACATTAAGTAATTATTATCAAATCATCTCTTGATTATCCTAAATTAATTAAACTTAATTAATTAACTTAAACTAAATCAATTAACTTCAATTAATTACAATAAGTAATTAATTCTTAAATACTTCCAATAAGTAATTACATTTAAACAAATTCTATAATTGATTATCTTTAAATTAATTAATCTAATTAACTATTAAAATTAATCCTATTAATTAATTATTTAATAATCCATAGTTAATGACTTCATTAACTATTATTTAATTACTTTCTTAAGTAATTAACTTAGATTAATTATTTATTAATTCCAAATTAATAAATCTTAATAACCAATTTATTAATCTCTAATTACTAAATTAATTAAGTGTTAACCATAACTTAATTAATATTTAATTACTTATTAATTAATTCCTAACCATTAATTAATACTCTAATTTATGATTTTCAATTATAAATTTATCATTCCTAATTAATTTATCTTAATCATAAATAAATTAGTTTAAACCTTTAATTATTTATTTAATTAATCCAAATGATTAATTAATCAAATTAAATTAATTATCTATTAAATCTCCTAATAAATTATATAAACACAAGTCTTTAATTATTTTAAGATAAACTTTATTCTTATTGATAAACAAGTTATCATTTACCATTTATATTTGAAACATCCATTTCAAATTTACTTTTAAAATTTCATTTTAAATTATGTATTTAAAATGAATACCAATTTATTTTAACAAAGTTTTTAAAACCAATTTAAAAACCTTTACCTGTTAAAGAACGTTATATTTTCTAAAAAGTTTTTAAAAGAACTTAAATCAAATTTCTTCTTAGATTTAAAACATTTAAACATAACTACATTTAAACCTATTTAAACATTTAAATTCATAAAACTATTTATCTAATATTAAAGTTTAAAACTAAACTTGTCTTCATATATCAAACTTTGATTTACTGCTTAATATTACTTCAAAATTTAATTTAAATTTAAATTTCAAAACAGACAGGTATAAAACCTGACAGCACTAAAACTCTCAAGCCCACTTCTAAATCACTTCGAGTCGTAACCCAAAATTACCCGAGTCTCACCCGCAAAAACACTGGAAAAACTCGAGTCTTTCCTTGTCACTTGAGTTCAATACTCCAGCTCCACTACTTCGAGTCACACATCAAAATCCCCGAGACTCCCACGAACAAAACCCGAGACTTGCATTTGCCTTCTCCAGTAAACAGACTTCACCCAGACAAATTAGGTTTACAAAATTTAACTCTCGATTCCAAATCCCTCAATGTTTAATTCGATTTCCAGTAATTTTTCCTGGTATCCTTGATCATTACTCTACCACTACTAAAGATTTCAAACTTCCAATTTCAATGAGATGATCAAAATCACCAAAATTTCATTTCTGACTTAAACCAGAACTGCTCTTATTATACTAGACTAAAAACTATGATATTAATGTTAAAAATCATGTTATAGCCTATCTATTCCATATATAATCCTGAATCTATTAATTACCCAGTTCGAATTTTTACATTTTATAACATGCACTGTTATTTTAATTTACAAAGGCACTCAGGCTAAAGTTTTGACTTAATTAAAACTTTTAAACTTTAGTTTATTACAAATCAATCATATTTTGTTTGTAAATTATGTCCTTACAAAAACTAAATACAGAGGTAAGAGATTTTTAAAAGAATTTCTTAAGTCTGGGCAACAAACAGAACAGAGAACAATATCATACATGCACACCTATATACATTCATGTATATTCAAAATCATCTACAAACATTCACATCCAAACACTATTTATCACAGAATTAAACATGCATCATAATTACTTAAGTTAATTTAAGTAAGAATGTTACTCACCAATAAAAATGGAGACAGAGCCTTATTCTTTTGAAATAGTTTTTGAAACTGTTTTGCTTAAGACTGGAATGCCTTATTGATTTAAAAAACTGGAGTTGCTAGAGCTTTAGATTGCTTTAAATCTACATGCATGTTGGCTTCCAGGTTGAAAAATGACTGCAAGCAGTTTGAATTGTTTCAGAGTTGAAAAGAATGCAGCAGTTGCTCTGATTTGATTCCAGATTTGAGAAAATGAAGGCTGCAGGCTGATTCTTTGATTTGGATTTTGGAAAATTGTTTTCAGAGATTTGATTTGAATTGAAGTTTTGGTTTTGTGAGAAGTTTAATTTCTAGTTTGAGGCATTTGAATTTCTGATTTGTTTCAGATTTTAGTTAGAAGAAAGATTATTGATTTGTTTTTCTCTTGGCTTTGAAAAAATGAAGATTAGAAAAGAATGGGAAATGAAGAAATGCAATGTTTATATACATGTATATTTTTGATTTATAAAATAAAAGAAAATGGAAAATAATTAAGACACTTGTCCTATACAATTGTTTATTAAATTACACATGTTATAATGAAGCTTTAGATAATGACACTTGTCATTTAAGTAATTACTCATATTTCTATTTATTTTAAAAGTAAATGAAAAGCCCTTTTCTTATTTATTTAAACACTTATCTATATATATTTCTTTTTAAAGAGAAACAAAAACTAATTATATTTTATAAATATAAGTTTATACAAATATTATAATATTCAACAATTTAAATATTTATTCTTTTGAACTTCAACTTTAAATTCAAATTTAAATAAAATTAAATCCTAAGATTCAATTTAAAAGTTAAGTTATATATATTTACATACACTATTTATTCAATTTAAAATAAAAATTCCTTTTAGCATTAAAATTCATACATATTAAAAATAATACATTATACTTGTTATTTGAAAATAACATATTTTATAATTTAAACAAGAGATTATATTATCAAGAAATATTTAAAAGAAATAAAACAAACCAATTTTTGTAAATATTATTTATATAAACTTAAGTTAAAAATATCTTAAACCAATTAAAATATTTACCTGAAGTATTTTAAAACTATAAAATTACTTATTTAAATATCTTTGAAAAGTCCAGATTAAATTAAATATAAATTTCCAATTTACCAAAGCTTCTATTTACAATATATATAAATAAATATATATATTCAAATAGAAAATATCTTATTAACTTTTAAAAGATAAAATCATCAATTAAATACTAATTTAATCAGATTATTAAATTAAATTCAAATCTTATTATCAAAGATTATCCATATCAATTTAATTATTTAACAGATTATTAAATTGATATTGTTAAAATTTCCGGGATATTACATTCCTCCCCCCTTAAAATAATTTCGTCCCCGAAATTTAAACAAAGGTAATTTAATAATCTTATTAAAGATTTAAATTTAAAACATAAGCATATACTATCATCCATATGCTAACAACCATAGCAACCAAATCATCCAATCAAACAATTTAACTATCTAGACTAAATTCTAGATAAAATTCCTCGAGTTTCCCCAAGTATATATATATACCGGGATACTCGCTCTACAAACAATCTAAACTACTAAGCTATAGATCTCCTACTCATCTAGATCTATAGAACTAAACAGAATATCAGACTACAGTCGAGTCTGACTCAATAACCAAACTTCCCAAAACTGCAGATTCTAAAACCAGAGATAGATCAAATACGTACTCCCTCAGAGATACGTAAAACTCAATGAATTCCAGTTATCCAAACTGGCAATTCAATTCAGAAGTCCAAATACTTATCCAAATCAGAACACAAACTAGATCCAAACATAACTCTACTTCACAATTATCCGTAGATTCCAAACTTACTCCTCCTATCCAGAGATACACTCCAAACTGCTTTCGCTGCACCACTCTGATCTGAAGTAGAACACAAGCACAGACTGGACAACTTATTCCAGAAATAAGATTCACTGATCCATAAAAGAAAACTCAGATACTCCATCAACTTGAGTTGCTTCACCAACTCCATCTCTAGGAAACATCCTTCCACTAGACTGAACCACCGGTATCACTCATGGAATCCAGTCGATAAGAAAACTCAACCTTCGGATGCGGACAACTCCTGACTTCTCTGAAGACATCCAAAAAAATTCTGACAACCCAAGAGAACACTCAGACAATCGCAAGTCACTTTTGCGATCAACCCAACCTAATTCCAAAGAAAACTGTTCCTCTATACACAATCAGAACAGCTCATACTTAACTATCCAATCCATCGAAGAAATGGATTTACTCTTACTGCTTCTGAACTTCACCTTCAGAAAAACTGCTCAGCCAGAAAACTTCCTGCCATCACAGAATACTCCGAGCTGCACTGCTGACACTGATGCCAAGGACTTCCTATTCCAAAGATCTTCGAGAAACTCGAACTCCAAACCAAACAGAAACACCATGCTGAACTCAGCCACAATACCAAAGCATACACACTTCCTTAATCTTGTTCCAAAGAAAACATCTTCAGGAACATCCATCGTCACTGTATCTCATCATACAGCTACTATTACTTGAGGTATCAAGGTACCATCACTCACTTCTGCCTCATCGACAGATCCAACTCTACTCATTCACACTTCAAAGATAAACTCCGAACCATTACAGTTTCCTTCGGAGATCGATGAAATCCTTCACCACAGCAAAGCTTACTCGAGACAGTATTAGGTCTACAGTCTCGACAGATACACTTCCAACCTCAACACTCAGACTCCAACCATTGGTAGTCGTGTTTCACACACCACCACCCTATCTACCTTTATATCCTATATTGGAAAACCTGTACGGGTAACCCAACAGATAGGTAGAATATATATATATAGTTATATAAAAATTACAAATACGCTCTCTCACGATAGACACCACTCCAAAGCTTAGGTATTCACTCAACCAAATGCTCTGATACCACGTGTGACGGGATGACCCAGCGGCGACTGGTAGGCTTTGCAACCATCCCAGACCCACCGTGGCACACAGTGATACCTCGAATTTGCTTTTACAGCCAGCCTCTCGACTCGCAACCAACCCTCACAAGGCCTTTACCTCTCAGGGACATGTAGGGGTAAGAGTCTCCCGTTCGCCACCAAACCGCGAAGCGAGAACCCCCTATCATGCTGTACTGTAGCAAACCCGATCCCGGTCTCATCGAAATCCAAAGACGTATCTTTTAAGGCCAAGTTGTTTTAAAGGTTAAAACAATTCAATTCATTATCTTTATACACAAAGAAAGATAATTCACAACAGATAATCAACATTATCAGATAATCCATACAATTCAACTAACATCCATATCATACAGCATATATCTCATCAGAGATATCAATCAATGCCAAGTATTCAATACTATCACCCATTCATAAGTAATGATTTATATTATCTTTTAATTAATTTAAATTGAATTAAATTAATTACTTCATTTTATAAATCCTGCTTACTTAACCATTAATTAATTACAATTTAATTAATTAATTATCTTCTAATATTTCATTTCAATTAATCATCTTTGATTAATTATCTTTTAATTACATCCAAGTAATTTATCCTCAATTAATTTCTCAAATTAATTATCCTTAACCACTTATAGTAATTAACCTTTAATTACTTCATTAATTAATTAACTAAAATTAATTAACTTAATCAACTATAATTAATTACATTAATCCTTAATTAATTACATTGATTAATTTCTTCATTTATTAATTATTACTTAATTAACCAATCTTAATTACATCATTAATTATATTAATTAATGATCCTTAATTACAACTTAATTATTAATTACTTAATTAAATTAATTACATTAAGTAATTAACCTTTAATTAAACAACATTTATTAATCACTTTTGATTAATCTTCAATCAGTAATTAACTACCCTTAATTACTTTCATTAACTAAATTAATTACTCCTTAATTAATTCTTTAATTAATCCCTTGATTAATTTTTTCAAAGTAATTAACTCAAATTACTTCTATTAATAAAATCATTTATTCAACTAATTACTTCCAGTAATTATCTTATTATTTACTTCTCTAAATAAACTTACCTTAATAATTACATTAAGTAATTATTATCAAATCATCTCTTGATTATCCTAAATTAATTAAACTTAATTAATTAACTTAAACTAAATCAATTAACTTCAATTAATTACAATAAGTAATTAATTCTTAATTACTTTGCCTTGCCAAAAAAAAAATAAATGCCTTGCCAATTCTTAATTACTTCCAATAAGTAATTACATTTAAACAAATTCTATAATTGATTATCTTTAAATTAATTAATCTAATTAACTATTAAAATTAATCCTATTAATTAATTATTTAATAATCCATAGTTAATGACTTCATTAACTATTATTTAATTACTTTCTTAAGTAATTAACTTAGATTAATTATTTATTAATTCCAAATTAATAAATCTTAATAACCAATTTATTAATCTCTAATTACTAAATTAATTAAGTGTTAACCATAACTTAATTAATATTTAATTACTTATTAATTAATTCCTAACCATTAATTAATACTCTAATTTATGATTTTCAATTATAAATTTATCATTCCTAATTAATTTATCTTAATCATAAATAAATTAGTTTAAACCTTTAATTATTTATTTAATTAATCCAAATGATTAATTAATCAAATTAAATTAATTATCTATTAAATCTCCTAATAAATTATATAAACACAAGTCTTTAATTATTTTAAGATAAACTTTATTCTTATTGATAAACAAGTTATCATTTACCATTTATATTTGAAACATCCATTTCAAATTTACTTTTAAAATTTCATTTTAAATTATGTATTTAAAATGAATACCAATTTACTTTAACAAAGTTTTTAAAACCAATTTAAAAACCTTTACCTGTTAAAGAACCTTATATTTTCTAAAAAGTTTTTAAAAGAACTTAAATCAAATTTCTTCTTAGATTTAAAACATTTAAACATAACTACATTTAAACCTATTTAAACATTTAAATTCATAAAACTATTTATCTAATATTAAAGTTTAAAACTAAACTTGTCTTCATATATCAAACTTTGATTTACTGCTTAATATTACTTCAAAATTTAATTTAAATTTAAATTTCAAAACAGACAGGTATAAAACCTGACAACACTAAAACTCTCGAGCCCACTTCTAAATCACTTCGAGTCGTAACCCAAAATTACCCGAGTCTCACCCGCAAAAACACTGGAAAAACTCGAGTCTTTCCTTGTCACTTGAGTTCAATACTCCATCTCCACTACTTCGAGTCACACATCAAAATCCCCGAGACTCCCACGAACAAAACCCGAGACTTGCATTTGCCTTCTCCAGTAAACAGACTTCACCCAGACAAATTAGGTTTACAAAATTTAACTCTCGATTCCAAATCCCTCAATGTTTAATTCGATTTCCAGTAATTTTTCCTGGTATCCTTGATCATTACTCTACCACTACTAAAGATTTCAAACTTCCAATTTCAATGAGATGATCAAAATCACCAAAATTTCATTTCTGACTTAAACCAGAACTGCTCTTATTATACTAGACTAAAAACTATGATATTAATGTTAAAAATCATGTTATAGCCTATCTATTCCATATATAATCCTGAATCTATTAATTACCCAGTTCGAATTTTTACATTTTATAACATGCACTGTTATTTTAATTTACAGAGGCACTCAGGCTAAAGTTTTGACTTAATTAAAACTTTTAAACTTTAGTTTATTACAAATCAATCATATTTTGTTTGTAAATTATGTCCTTACAAAAACTAAATACAGAGGTAAGAGATTTTTAAAAGAATTTCTTAAGTCTGGGCAACAAACAGAACAGAGAACAATATCATACATGCACACCTATATACATTCATGTATATTCAAAATCATCTACAAACATTCACATCCAAACACTATTTATCACAGAATTAAACATGCATCATAATTACTTAAGTTAATTTAAGTAAGAATGTTACTCACCAATAAAAATGGAGACAGAGCCTTATTCTTTTGAAATAGTTTTTGAAACTGTTTTGCTTAAGACTGGAATGCCTTATTGATTTAAAAAACTGGAGTTGCTAGAGCTTTAGATTGCTTTAAATCTACATGCATGTTGGCTTCCAGGTTGAAAAATGACTGCAAGCAGTTTGAATTGTTTCAGAGTTGAAAAGAATGCAGCAGTTGCTCTGATTTGATTCCAGATTTGAGAAAATGAAGGCTGCAGGCTGATTCTTTGATTTGGATTTTGGAAAATTGTTTTCAGAGATTTGATTTGAATTGAAGTTTTGGTTTTGTGAGAAGTTTAATTTCTAGTTTGAGGCATTTGAATTTCTGATTTGTTTCAGATTTTAGTTAGAAGAAAGATTATTGATTTGTTTTTCTCTTGGCTTTGAAAAAATGAAGATTAGAAAAGAATGGGAAATGAAGAAATGCAATGTTTATATACATGTATATTTTTGATTTATAAAATAAAAGAAAATGGAAAATAATTAAGACACTTGTCCTATACAATTGTTTATTAAATTACACATGTTATAATGAATCTTTAGATAATGACACTTGTCATTTAAGTAATTACTCATATTTCTATTTATTTTAAAAGTAAATGAAAAGCCCTTTTCTTATTTATTTAAACACTTATCTATATATATTTCTTTTTAAAGAGAAACAAAAACTAATTATATTTTATAAATATAAGTTTATACAAATATTATAATATTCAACAATTTAAATATTTATTCTTTTGAACTTCAACTTTAAATTCAAATTTAAATAAAATTAAATCCTAAGATTCAATTTAAAAGTTAAGTTATATATATTTACATACACTATTTATTCAATTTAAAATAAAAATTCCTTTTAGCATTAAAATTCATACATATTAAAAATAATACATTATACTTGTTATTTGAAAATAACATATTTTATAATTTAAACAAGAGATTATATTATCAAGAAATATTTAAAAGAAATAAAACAAACCAATTTTTGTAAATCTTATTTATATAAACTTAAGTTAAAAATATCTTAAACCAATTAAAATATTTACCTGAAGTATTTTAAAACTATAAAATTACTTATTTAAATATCTTTGAAAAGTCCAGATTAAATTAAATATAAATTTCCAATTTACCAAAGCTTCTATTTACAATATATATAAATAAATATATATATTCAAATAGAAAATATCTTATTAACTTTTAAAAGATAAAATCATCAATTAAATACTAATTTAATCAGATTATTAAATTAAATTCAAATCTTATTATCAAAGATTATCCATATCAATTTAATTATTTAACAGATTATTAAATTGATATTGTTAAAATTTCCGGGATATTACAAAATTAAATTGGGAAACTTATAGAAGTTTAAAATTTAAATTTGAATTTGTAAGTAAATGAAATTGAAGTTGAATATTGGAAATTGAATTTGATCTGTGATAAACAAAGTGAAGTGGAAAATTTGTCAAGTTAGATCAAATGAAGCAAAGTATTGAAATAAAATTAGCAAGTGAAACTAATTGAAGGAATGACAAATTTTAATATGGTTTGAAATGAATTGAATTAAAGGTAAATTGAATTCATGTGGAATCGGAAATCCAGTTAAACATAAGTGGTTATAAACCAAAGTGGTGAATTAGAAGTAAATATAGGAAGTATATGAATTATTTATATTGAACTTAAGAAATGGATAATGGAATTCTTAAGTAAATTTTGAATTGAGGAAATATTCTAAGTTAATAAGTGAATGAAAATTAAACTGGAAGTAGTAAAATGGTGATTGTAAATAAGTGGATAGAAATGAAAATAAATGTGAATAAAAGAAAAGAAAATTGATATAGCTAATAATAAATTGGAATAAAATACGTAGGATGTACGTATATTATTTTATTCGCATAAAGATTTGATGCAGAATTCGAGCATAGAATTTCGAGATAATTATATCGATCCGAGTTAGGATTTTTCATTCAATTTTCAACGGCGAACCCTGGATATGGATTTTTGGTTGATTCTAGAAATTCTCTATCATAGTTTACGGCTATGCAAGGAGAATGACGGTTTCTAATCAAGAAACCAGATCTGAGTCTGCACTAGAAAGTCGGGTGAACGATACTAGTTCGGAAGTGAAATTGTGTGATCGAGTGAACGATCGAATTTGATATTGGATACGAATGATAGGTGTACATCGTACGGATTTAAATGAAATAAATACTGAAACTTTTGTAAAGGAAAAAGAAACTAGATTTTTGATTTCAGAAGATAAAATTAATTTGCTCGACAAAAGGTATGTATTTAAATTTCAATATGAAATTTGATCCTTTTCTGATCTAGCCACTTGGCCTTTTGTTTTCTTTTGAAATCTGAGGGCCCATGGTGCGATTTTGTAGTCGTACCGAGCTAGCCGTGCAAAGGAGACACTGGCGAAATTTTTCGAAAATTTAAAGAGTTAGAAAAATTTTGAGAAAATTTTGAAAATTTAAAATTTGAATTTAAATTTAAAATTTGAATTGTTAAAGAAAACAATGTTGTTTGAAACTTATGGTTAAGATTTTGGAAAGTTAGTTGAAGTGATAATGAATCTTTAATAAAAAAGATTTGTTTTGACAAGTGGTTAAAACTATTTGAATTGCGAAAATGGTAAACGGGTTATGGATCATTCTTCTTAACTTGTAATTTCGGGACGAAATTCTTTTAAGGGGGGAAGAAAGTGACAAAAACTGAATTTTTGACATTTGAAATAGAAATATTTAAATTGATTTTAAATATTTGAATGTTAGTTTCACTTGAATTTCAAATATCAGAATGTATTTGGCAATTAAATTATTTAATTTAATTATTGAAGTTGGGTAAAAATATTGTATGTTCAGTTTTGAGCTTGTTAAAAATAAATTGAAGTCTTGTAAAATCTATATTGATAATACTGAAGATAATAAAAGCTTCAGAATCGAATTTGAAACTGTGTTGTTTAGTTTTGAATTTTATCATTTAAATCGATATTTAAAAATAGCCTTCTGAGGCATAGTATCGGAATTCAACGAAACCTGTTCCATTGGATCTGTAATAGTGTTTTATTATCGGATTTTAATTTTCGTAACATTCAGAGTTGTTGTGTGATCGTACGATAAGCAAACGCGCTGAATTTGTGTCGGAAAATTTAATATTATAACTGGTCTAAAAAGCTATCTTCTCCATACGATTGAATTTGGCCTCGAAACCTTTTCCATTGCGTTCGGAATAGGGGTTTAACATTAAAACGCCTAGCGGCACGTCTCAATTGGAGATCGATATTTTGAGTTGCGTAATTTGTAATGATTTAAAAATTTAAATTTAATTTAAATTGTAATATATATGTATTTAATACAAATTGTTTTCACAAGATGAAATTTACACGTTTCATCCCTTCTAGCACGTGTCTCCGGCAATTTTTATTTTGCGTACAAATGTCCCTTTTCCCTCAAACTAAAATCGAGATGGCCAGATAAAAAGATTTCGTTCATTAATAATAAATAAAAACAAATAAAACTGTTGCTTAAAGAAAATATGGCCGCGTTCTCTTCTATTTCGCAATTCAAAATCAAAATAAAAACGAAGAAAGTTATAGCCGAGCAAGAGATTTCGAAAACCCTACAAACTAAACAAATCAATTCGAATTGATTTCGATTCAAAATCGCGATCGAGCAAGGGAAGGAGGCGCCGTTGTCCACGAGGAGCGCCGGTCGTCGATGAGCTCGGTGAAGGCGAGCGTGGAGAGGCGTGCGACGCCGATGGCGCAACTTGGAGGTGGAGTTTTCGCAAATGGCAGGTGTATGGTATCTCGAACGAATTGAAGTCGATGGTAGCCTGGGTTCGTTTGTTATCATATGGGCAGGTTATTATAACTGCCAGTGTTGTGTGTTGTTGTTGTAAACTCTGATGATGTATTGTATGAACATATATAGTTTTTTGCTTTAAAGATTATTCATTTATCTATTATATATTGTTCCGCTGCGATTGTAAGATTCTGATATTGTTTCTGTTTCTTCTTCTTTATTCTTCTACCTCTTTCTTCTTTAACCCTAATGATTCAGTTTTTCGGCATTCGATGGTTCAGCATTTGATACAGTGGGCGTATTGATGTTGACTGTAACAACCCGCATATTTTACGATTGTATATTTAAGTATTTTATTTAAATATAGCGTCGTTAGTCGGATTAAAGTCCGAAAAGCTACTTTTTGCAAACAGTCGAATTGGGACTCGAGACCCCTTCCATTGAGTCCAAAATGGCGTTTGCAACCTTTTTGAGTATAAGCTTTGACATGTTTGGAGAAAGTTGAATTTTGCTATTTTCACTTGGGCTTTTGGGTTTGGGTTTCACCCAACTCATTCTATAACCTAACTCAGCCCTTCTCTTCATCCACTCATCCTTATTTCATTTCTTTTTCTCAAGCTAAACTGAAAATGGGGGAAGAGAAGTGGAATTAGAAATTCAAAGCCCTAGATTCCATTTGCAAACTCAAGTCTTGCTCCAAACTCTTGGAAAAGCTTTGGTAAGTCTCCTCTTCATCTCCTCCAACTCATTCTCTCTTCAATTTCAGAAATGTCCTAAACCTAACTTAGGGAATGCTCTTCTTTTTAGCTTAGATTCTAGCTTCTTGAGTTGTGGTTGAAGAGTGGATTAATCTTCCTTTGCTTTCAAGATTCTCCTTCATCATTTTTGAGTTTAAAGGTGAGATTTTTATCTCACATCTATGTCTATATTTATCTTTGATTGTTGGGTATGGATTCCTAACACTTATTCATGTGCATTTGCTTTTGGTTTGGATTGAATTGGTGAATATTCCAATTTTTGATGTTTTGAAGTCAAATCCTTAAAAATCATAACTTTGATGTTTGATCATGTTTTTAGTGATGCATCGAGGAGCCTATAGGGCTGGGTTGTCGATTGGCATAAATCCTTAGCGCCCGTTGGTTGTCCGATCGCGAATTGCTTGGGATTTTGCCCTTGGTGGCTAGGCTGAGAATACTGGAAATCCCAGTTCAGTCGACTGAACAGGAGTGCTCAGTCGACTGAACAGGAGTGCTCAGTCGACTGAACCGAACCCAGGAATTTTCCTGGACCAGTATCAGTCGACTGACCACTCCTGTTCAGTCGACTGAATCTGGAAACAAAAAGTTTCCAGGATTTGGGTCAGTCGACTGACCACTCATGTTCAATCGACTTAACCTGGAAACAGAAAGTTTCCAGGATTTGTGTCAGTCGACTGACCACTCCTGTTCAGTCGACTGAATCTGCTGTCTCTGCCTATTTTGCCTTTTGTGTTTGAGTTTCCAATTTTTAATCGATTCTTGATTCTCTGTTTTGTTGTTATCATTTGTTATCGGTTTTGATGACTTCTATTTGGGATTTTTGGGTATACCCATTTTGATGGATTCGGCATCGATTTCTATGGATTTGATTCACGTCTTCGTATGTGAATTTTTGATGGTTGATTGTTTCTATAATCATTTCTGTGCTTCGTCACTTTAAAATATAAAGGTTTCTATACTAGTAGTAAATATTCAAACTCTTTTACAAAGATTATTTCAAATCTATTTTTAATAACAAAGCTCTTTTATAAAACCGATTTCTAACCTATTAGTATATACAAACCTTTACCTCATTCGTATGAGAAAATCTAATTAAACGGCTTAGCAAAACAAGTGGTATGAAATGCTTGCGTTTACTTCGTCAGTTAATTCTTTGACTTGTTCGATTGAAACTCTTATGACAATTTTCGAGTGGAAATTTACAATTTGTTCGTAAATATTTGAGTTAAGCTAGTGGTTATGGGACATGAAGCTAAACTCTTATATTTACTGGCTTAGGGTAATTTACACTTAACTTCGAGTGGAAGTCTACAATTTGTTCGTAAATATTTGAGTTAAGCTAGTGGTTATGGGACATGAAGCTAAACTCTTATATTTACTGGCTTAGTGTAATTTACACTTAACTTCGAGTGGAAGTCTACAATTTGTTCGTAAATATTTGAGTTAAGCTAGTGGTTATGGGACATGAAGCTAAACTCTTATATTTACTAGCTTTGTGTAATTTACACTTATCGATCATTGATGATCATTTTGTGATTTAGACTAGAGATTGAGCGATGTCTCTTTGTTGGTATGGGGATTAAAACCCATTTGGGGAGCTTTAGCTCAAATTTGGCGGGGTAGCGACCCGTGGTCTTCGGACCGTTCGTGGAGCAATCGGCTCAATGAGTCTGTGCATGAGTCGTATCTTTTAGGGTGCATCGATGTTCGGCTCATTTATCCACGTGGGGACTGTACCACGACCGAATCTGTGCATGAGTCGTATCTTTTAGGGTGCGTCGATGTTCGATTTATTTGATGGGTTAGCGACCAATGGAATAGCGTTCCGTTTATGTTGCACGTGTTTGGGAGTTTTTATGCTCCCGTTTGTGATAGGCCTCCCCCTTGTGATTTCTGGATTTCTCGTTGTGATTTCTGGAATTTATGTTTCACCAACTTTTGCGTTTGGCATTTATATGTTTGTCAATATTTGTAGTTTGGTGAATAAAATAAAGAATATGATATTTTTTTTTATATTTTGAGATGTTTGGAGATATTGTATGATTTTTGTTATTATTTGATGTATACATGACACAGTATGGCATTACTTTGTTATCATACATTTTTGGTCACATCTCTTATCCTATCTCATTTTATCTGATAATTATAGCTAGACCGATCCGTTTATTATTTTCTTAAATACTCGGGTCAGACCGAGATATTTCAGGTGCTCCTGCTTGACTTCTTATCAGGGTCCTTCTCCCAACTTTTGGCTAACTACTTTAGATTAGTAGTTTTTGCTATTATACATTTGAGCTATAGACTCCTTGATGTATAATTATTCTTTTGTTTAGCACTTGTACCCATTCTTTTGTGATGTAGTGGATCTTGTTTGACCGCTACTCTGATGTACACCTTTTTGTGTTATATATTCATATCTATTTCCGCCTTTGTGATATGAATGTCTGTGACTGATTTGTGTTATGTTTAATTCTACGTTTGTTTCCAAAGTCCACTTAGCCACTGTGTGGTAGCTTCGAGATTGTATTTGATATGTCAGATTTCCTCTTGAAATGAAATGTAAGTTATTTTATCTGACATATCGGTACTCGCCCAAAGCAATTACACAGATGGTCGCTTCTCAACAGCCTTATTCTTCGTGCTAGTCGATGGCATTACACCGTAGTGTCCTTGGCTAGCGTGATTATAGAGGTGGGGCGTCACAGCTTGGTATCAGAGCCAAACTTTGGAACAATGTAGAAAAATCTGTCAAGGATCATCCTAAGTCTCTCTTAGGAATCGTGCCATAGGATTTAATTCGAGTCTTCGTACCGTTCTATCCTATTTCTTTTTATGATGCCTTGTTTTATCAATCAAGTTTGTTTGATATTCATTTTGTGAGTAACCTTTTTCCTCTTTTCTTTATTTCTTAAAGAGGAAGAGATGGTTAGATCTGGCAGCCCCAGCGCCGGTCAATCCAGTGTCACTTCTCTGGATGGCGTCTTCATGTCTGCCCAACAACTTTTGGATCTTGTAAAGAATAAAAAGTTTATCTGTGCTTTAAGTAAGAACCCTGAAAAGGTTTTACCTATGAAATTGGAAGTGCCTTTCGACCAGTTTGTTGATATCACTCTTCGACTTGAAGAGGTCGATAAAGAAAATGATTTTAAAGTTGTGGATGCCAAACAAAACTTCAACATCAACAAGAAAAGGCATATTAAGTTCAAAAGTCCTAATCCCTACAAGAAGGGGAAGCAGACAATTTCGATAGCAAAGACTCCAATCCCTAATTGTGGACGATGCTACAATTGTAGTTCTATGGACCACTATGTGTTTGCACAAAAAATGGGCAAACACCTCCAAGTCGTATGATTTAGTTGATTTTATGTTGTTTTTAGTGATCTGGGTGATTTATGCAAATATATAAAAAGCAGGGACTAAACTGTAAAAGACACACAGATTTATAGTGGTTCGGCCAGAATGTGCCTACGTCCACTTTATATGTTATTCTCCTTTACTGTTCAGATTACAAGTACAAAGATTTTATACAAGTATATGATAGCTTGTTTGAAAGTTCTATCCGTGCTTGAGCTCTCAAAACTTGTCCCCATTGTTGTACCCCTACCCCTCTATTTATAGAGTGAGGCAGGGGGTAGGGGTCTTGGATGTATATAGCTGCTGGTGGGCTTGGGCTGATGTAATCTGGCCTGGCCAAGTTGGTTCGGCAACGCCTTGGTTCAGAGATGGTTGGAGAGGCTTTGGTTCGGTTGTGAGTGGAGTTGGTCCGGTGATGGTTGGTCGTGAGTTGGTTCGGCAGTTCTTAGGAAGTGGGTTGGTTCGGTTGTGGCTCTGGTCCGGGAGTATGTTGGTTCGGTGGTGAGTGATTCGGTGGTGCCTTCTTCCCTTTGGTTCGGTGGTGGTGGAAACGCACCCAACATTTGCCCCCCCAAAGTGGGGCATATGCCAGCATATGTCGTGCTTTGTTTCAGCTTGGACAAACTCATTCGGTCCTACGTGCCGAACCGGTTGGTTCGGTCATCCTTGTTTGCCTATAAATACGGGCTTCATGTCTCTGTTCATCTTCTATCGTTTGAAATAGCCGAACCAATCAAGTACCGAACCAGACTCGACAGTTTGAAATAGCCGAATCAACTAAGTACCGAACCAGTCTCGACCACCGGACCAGGTGAGGTTTTCCTCCTGCTGAACGAACTTTTATGATTAAACTACCGAATGGGATCGGAGAGCACGAGTACCGAGTGAATTCCAGGCCTTGAACCCCCGAATGACCATGGGGAGTTTGATTGCCGAACGAATTATAAGACCTGAGCTTCCGAAGGAACTTTTTTTTTATGTTGGAAATACCGAATGAGATCGGGGAGTTTGAATGCCGAATGAACCTTCGAGCCTTGAGCTACCGGATGAACTTGAGTGCCAAATGAACTTTAGTCTCGAACTACCGATCGGGCTTTTAAGTTTTGAATTATGAACGATATTCCATGCCATATGTACTTGCTTGTTTATGTCTCCACACTCCTTGTTCTAACAATGTGTTTTCTCGTGTTGCAGATAATGTCTCACAAAGTAGAAACTCGTTCTGACAAAAAGAAGTCTAAGGACCAAGGAGAGTCCTCCATAGTGCCCCCAGTTCAGGCAGCACCAAAACGACATGGACCAACCCCAAGATCGCTAGTAGATGGGTACGGCCCTCAAGAGCTCCTGAACTCACCGCCTGATTGCTTTCCTAGCTCCCTCAAAGATGAGCAGCTTGACATTATATCTAGGTCTTTTGGGATTGACAGGGCGCATATGATGCTGCCAGGGAAAGGAGTGATGCCGTATAACCCTCCTGAAGGATATTTTGCTTATAGCAGGTATCATTGCATGTGTGGTGCCATCCCACCCATTAATGTTTGGATAGTCAGTTTCATCACATACTTGAAGGTGGCTCCTTTCCAGCTTCAGCCCAACTCCTATGTAATCTTGGTGAGTCTGTTCATTATCTTCCAGAGGAGATACGGGCGCCCTCCTTCCAACCGGGAAATCCGGTATCTATACAACTTAGAGGCTACAAGAAGGGGTCTCCGTACATTAGCTTAGAGTCGGCCGTGTCCTTCAAGCCAGTCCTGGATTTATATTCAAAATTCAGCATGTTCAAGAAGGAATGGTTCTTTGTCAAAGACGACTCCGTTTCTTTCCGTCGTTTCACCTCTGGCTGTAAGTTGAATCTCATTGATCATTTCCATTTCGACTGCGATGCTTCTTCTTACGTGCTTTTTTTCTTGATAGCGACAGGTGGTTTTGCGGTTGTAGAGAACGATCGTCTGGTTCAGATGGCTGCGGAAATAGAAGCCATCCCGGAAAGGGAGAGGGCGGCTTCTTATTTAATCAGGAACGCTACTCTTCTGGGGCTCAACCTGATTCTGCCACACCAGTCCGTGGTCAAGCAGAGAGACACAGCTGAGGAGAGGGCCGCCAAAGCTAAAGGAGGGGCTACGGCGAAGAGCAATAAAAGGAAACCCTTCTCGAAGCATCCAATTGCCGGGGGGAAGAAACTTAAGAAGTCCGATGGACCTTCGCCTAGCACATGTCCCGATGTTCCGGAGGAAGAAGATGTGGAGGAGGAGAGAGGCGAGGGTGAAGGAGGTGAGGCGGAGACTGGAAGCGGTGGAGAAGGTGATGGTGATGGTCATAGCGATGATGGTGATGGTCATAGCGATGATGGTGGTGACGGACAGAGCGGTGGTGGAACTGGGGCTTTGTCTTCTAAGCAGGCGGGTGTGATCTAGGAGTGGACAGATGACGCTTTCCGCCTCGCTTTTGAAGGGTCGGAGGAAGGATCGACTTTGGTGGAGAAGTCTAAGAAAGCTGACAAGGCCGAGATCGGTGCTGATTCAACTTCTAAGGGCGCTTCAGCTATGGCAACTCCTGTGAATCAAGGTGAATTTTTGACTCCCTCCGACTCCATTTATGATAAGGATTTAGAAACATTTTACGGCCCGCTCCCGTCCTAGAATGAGATTCAGGACTTATTGCAATATCCTACTCCTCCCCAGGGTCTGTATAACAAATGCGTCTTTTTACTCTTCTTAACTTGATGTATTTCTTGAATTATAGCTCAATGCATGCTTGTAACACTTGGCTTTTATTACAGGAGCGGGTAAGGTGGCCAAGACGTCAGGTGTTCGGCACCGTCTTGAAAAGTACAAACTCCTCAAGGCTTCTACTAAACCAAAGCCTCCGGCTAACCATCCTGGAGATGTAGTCGGCTACCGTCCTCTTCTTGGAGTTATCGAAGAGGATATCCAAAGGAAGAAGAGGAGTCGCTCTTTGTTTGAATCTTCACCCGGTCCTCAGCCCCCTACTCAGCCTCTTCAGGATACCATGGAGGAGAATACTGAGCTTATTCCTTCCCCGCACCCGTCTGAAAATCCTACTGTTACCCCGATAGATCATCCCGGCTTGGCTCGTAATCCGTTTGCAGATCATCCGGATTTGGATCCTGGTTCTCATGATATTATCTTTGATGAAGCTACTGGTGAGCACCTTCTCCCTCGTAATCCTATGGTAAGAGTACTGGATGAAGACCTTGATTTGCTTACCACTCAGGTCGTAACCTTGGGGGATGAAGCTAAGGTAAACATTGATCGGGTTGCCGAGGAAACCAGGAAGCTGATAAGGCATCACGCTCGGCTGGTCAAGGCTGGAGAAGAAATTGGCAGTGCTAATATTCGACTACGGTTAGTGGTTTCTGACCAAGCCAAACAACTTGCTGATCAGGCCATCCAGATCTCTCAGCATGAGGCCGCCTCCAGGCGACTAAAGACATCCATGGAAGAGGCCAGCAGAGCAGAGCTACGGAAAATGGAGGTTGCCTGTAAGGAACAGATTGACATGGCTATCACAATGGTGGATGAGGTTCGGAAAGCGGATCTCGAGCGGATACAGGAGTTGTCCAGGAAACTTGAAGCCGCAGAGCTTGCTCAAACCAAGCTGAAGGAGGAGATGGAGGCGATGAGGAGATCCTTCCAAGCCGACCGCTCGCGGTACCAATCAGAGAGGGATGCTGCCACTGCACAGCTGTTGGCTTCTGAGGGCCGAATAAGGGAGTTTGAAGAGAATGAGGGGATAATGGATGAGATGCTTTAGGATATGCACTTTCGCACTTGACAGGGCAACTTATCTTGGATGGATGATTATCCCCAAGTTATGGCTAAGATTTATCTCAGGGCCCTGGAGGAGGCTAAGGCCGAAGTAGATAAGGAGGGCGGGGCGGCCTTCAGAATGATGTGGTTACGGCTCAACTTACCAAAGAGGAGAAGGTGGCGGTGAAAGAGGGTATGCGGCTGCTTGCTGCTGAGGAGGTTGGTGTGCAGCTGGAGGATGATGATCAAGGAGCAGATGCTAGTAAGTTTCCCCTTTTAGCTTTTCGTAACTTGGTTGCTTATTATTAATGAATTCTTTCCTTGATAGGACATGCGAGACCTCTGGAGCACTAAATATCTCTGGTCAACATGCTGAAAGCTCCCACTCCGCGGTTAAGGAGACTTCGGAGGGCCAGCAGGACAAGGGTGAAGCTCCGATGCAGCTGACTCCTTAACTTGACCTGGATATCTTTTTGTTTACTTGACATTGCTGTCCATGTTAGTCTCAAAGCAGTAATGTAACTTTTAGGCTGTAATTATGTTACTTGTAATAAACGACTTTATTCTTGGTATGTAATTTTTTAACTTAAGCTGATTCTGTTGTATTTGAATGCTTTCGTCACTTTGATGTGTTGCATAAGAAGTATAGTTGTGCATATACCTGTGATTCGATCGTGTTTGATGTCAAGTTCTAGCTTAAAATGTAATTTCATACTTTGCAGTGTTAATGTGATGTGCGAATGAATTATAGCTACGTATTTATACACCAAAGAAGAAAGTACCGCCCTTCATGTTTTAGTTGTAGACGGTTGCTTTGAATGTCTTATATGACTGGGTATGGCATGTGGCCGAGTGGCCTGTCATTCAGTTGCGAGTTCCTATTCCCATTAGTGAGCAGTTCCTATTCTGTGTCCTATACTTTAGGGATCGTGATAGGAGGAAAGTTCTTTAAATAAAATTGAAATATGAGAAACAGTAAAACTTCCAATCACGGAAGGACTTTGATGTGCTTAAGTTCGTGGCAAATGGGTTTTGCAGTCACTTTACCTAGTTGTGGGTCTTGGAGACATTTGTCACCCATCTTACGCCTCCGCGGGGAGTTTATCTTTTTACCATAGCCGTACTTAAGACACATCGGAGCCGAGATCGCGCACAGTAACTACCAGGCCATTGTGGCCCATGATCGTGGGTATTATTCGATTTACCATGGCCGCCTAGCGTGGGTGCCGATCGTCAACTGTGAACTACCCCTGGCTGGCCACACCTTATATTGGGGCTTAAAGTAGGTTCACGGCTGTCGGCGAGCCGAACGCCGTAATGAGCTACCTCGGCTATAGTCGGCCTTCTCGGTGGCTTATAATCGGCTCATTACAGTTGGCTTTAAGGGCCGTCGCGAGCAATGAGTTAACCCGCAGCAGAGGGATGCCGAAGCAAATGTGTCTCATTGGCGAGCGCATAGATTCGCATAGTACCTGTTAGGTCTTGTCCAGGTGAAGTCATGTTGTGGAGTGCCTTGAATGGAAATGCTATATGCACAGGATTTTGTTCAACAGAAAAGGATAAAGTTAACAAGTAGCCAAGACACAAAGGAACAAGTTAAAAAAGAGACAAGTTTTTAAAGTGGTTCGGCACGAAAATGCCTACGTCCACTGATTCTCTTTGTTAATTCACTTCATATGGGCAGTACAAGTTAAGAAAAGTATCGACGAAGGTGCTGGATGTTCCATGCCCTCTAGAACACCTCTCCGTCCACTGTTGACAAAATATAAGCTCCATTGTGGAGATCTTTATGAATTACATATGGTCCATCCCAGATTGGATCTAGTGCTCCGGGGCGCGGGAAGATTCGCTTGAGGACAAGATCCCCCTCTTGTAAGCTACGATGCTTGACTTTGGAGTTGTATTGCGCTGCCACTTTTTGCTTGTGAGCTGCTGCTTTGAGGGCTGCATCATTCCTTCTTTCCTCAATTAGATCCAAAGACATGTGAAGGAGTTCCTCGTTCTCTTCTTGGTTATAGTGGATCCTACGGTGGGAAGGCACTACAGTTTCAACTGGGAGCATAGCCTCCGATCCGTATGCCAAAGAGAAAGGAGTATGCCCCGTTGATGTTCTGAAAGATGTGCGATAGGCCCAAAGTGCCGTCGGAAGTTCATCCACCCAAGCGCCCTTTGACTTTTCAAGTTTCTTTTTTATTAGAGTTTTGAGAATTTTGTTGACAGCTTCAACTTGTCCGTTCGCCTGGGGATAAGCTACATATGAGAAGCTTTTGTGAATTCTGTGCTCTTGGCACCAGTTGGCGAACTCCTCACTGTCAAACTGAAGTCCGTTGTCCGATATGATTTTAAGTGGGACCCCGTACCTGCATAGAACATTTTTGATCAAGAAGTTAATAATTTTTGCTGAAGATACTTTATTTAGGGGTTCTGCTTCCACCCATTTGGTGAAATAGTCGACTGCCACTATAGCATATTTGGCTCCGCCTCGGCCCATTGGCAGTTCGCCAATCAGGTCAATTCCCCATACTGCAAAGGGCCAAGGGCTGGTCATTTGGGTATTCTCAGTTGTGGGTAGCCGCGGAATCTTCGCAAATTTCTGACATCTGTCACATTTTTTGACGAAATCTAAGGCGTCTTTGTTTAAGGTGGGCCAGAAGTATCCATATCGGAGTATTTTCTTTGCCAGAGCCTGCCCTCCAGTGTGATCTCCGTAGCTTCCTTGATGGATGCTGGACAAGATTTCCTTTGCTTCCCTTTCAACGGCACACCTTAATAAGGGGTTAGAGAAGCCGCGCCGATAAAGGGTGCCTTCTTGTATTGTGTAGCGGGAAGCTCTCCTCAAGATTTTCTTGACTTCGTTACGCTTGTCGGGCAGTGTGCCGTCTTGTCAGTATTTTTGGATGGGAGTCATCCAAGTTTCCTCTTTGATTGTAGCTATCAGATTCACTTGCTCGAAACTTGGGGTCAGTTGCTTTGAGATGGCCACTGCTCCAGAAATAGTGACGTCTCTCATGCTAGCTTGCTTCGCCAATTCGTCGGCTTCTTGGTTCTCTTCCCAAGGGATGTGTTTGATTAAATAGCGATCCAATTGATCGAGAAGCAACTTGGTCTTCTTTAGATATGCTATGAGTCGTTCTTCTCGAGCCTGAAATTCTCCTAGTATTTGATTTACAATAAGTTGAGAATCACTATGAAGACACAAAGAATTGGCTCCAATTTCTAAGGCAAGTTCTAACCAGCTATCACTGCTTCATACTCTGCATCGTTGTTGGTGGCAGAGAATTCCAGCCTTAGAGCATAGTGTAGCTTATTTCCCCTAGGAGTGATTATTACCACACCTGCCCCCGAGCCTCGTTCGTTTGACGCACCATCCACAAAGAGATTCCACTTGATGTCTCCTGCTATTTCTGATTGCTCCTTACCTTCGTTGGTAGTGAATTCGGCAATGAAATCGGCCATGGCTTGTCCCTTGATGGCGGTGCGAGGATGGTAGGTGATATCATATTGACTTAGTTCAATGCACCATTTAAGTAGTCGCCCAGAAGTGTCGGGACGATGGAGTACCTGCCTTAGCGGTTGATCAGTTAGAACTCTGATGGAATGAGATTGGAAGTAGTGACGTAGTTTCCGTGATGTGATTAGTAAACAGTATGCTAGTTTCTCAAGTTTAGGATATCTGGCTTCCGCCCCTGTAAACCTCTTGCTCACAAAGTATATTGGTCGCTGCGTGCGTTTGTCTTCTCTCACCAAGGCGGCGCTTAGAGCATGAGATGACACAGTAAGGTATAGGTATAGCTTTTTGCCTTTGTTCGGAGTTGAGAGTACTGGTGGTCTCTGGAGGTGTTCGATTAAGTTAAGGAAAGCTGTTAAGCATTCGTCGGTCCATTCGAACTTTCCTTTGTCTTTCTTTAGAGCTTCGAAGAAAGGGATGCATTTGTCAGTTGCTCTAGAGATGAATCTGCTCAGGGCGGCCATCTTCCCATTTAGGCTTTGCATTTCTTTTCGGGTAGAAGGTATCCTGATATCTTTCAGAGCTCGGACTTGTTCAGGGTTTGCTTCAATTCCCCTGGCATGGACGATGAATCCCAGGAACTTTCCTGATGATACCCCGAAGGAGCACTTTAGAGGATTCAACTTCATTCCATATTGGCGGAGTACCTGAAACATCTCGCCCAGGTGGCTTACGTGATCGTCAGCTTTTCTTGACTTTACCAGCATGTCATCCACATAAACTTCCATAGTTTGTCCTATTAGCCCCGCAAACATCTTGTTGACGAGGCGCTGATAGGTGGCTCCTGCGTTTTTAAGTCCAAAAGGCATTACTTTGTAGTAGTACAATCCTCGGTCAGTGATGAAACTAGTGTGTTCTTGATCGGGAGCATGCATAGGAATTTGGTTATATCCTGAGTATGCGTCCATAAAAGATAAGAGTTCGTGCCCGGCCGTGCTGTCCACGAGCTGATCGATTCGGGGAAGTGGGAAGCAATCCTTCGGGAAGGCTTCATTTAAGTTGGAGAAGTCAATGCATGTTCTCCACTTCCCATTAGCCTTCTTTACTAGTACCGGATTGGCGATCCATTCCGGGTAGATGGCTTCTCGTATGAAGTCATTGGCAAGTAGGTTTCTTACTTCTTCATCGAGGGCTGCTGATCGTTTTGCCCCCATACTTCTCTTTTTCTGTTTTACTGGTGCCTTGGTAGGATCGATGTTTAGTACGTGGCATGCTATGTTTGGGGAGATTCCAGTCATGTCAGCATGTGACCATGCAAATACATCCAAGTTGTGGCGGAGAAAATCAATGAGTTGTTCCTTCAATTCTGCTTTTAGTTGGGACCCGACTTTCAATAGTCTACTCGAGTCGTGTTTGTCCACAGATACAAATTCCATAGCCTCTGCAGGCTCGGCGGTGGCCTCCTCCTCTTTGTCCCTGGGGTCTAATTCATTGAAAGGGTCACTGGTATATCGAAGAGGAGGGGCTTTCTTTAGCTGCTATGCTTTCAAACTTTTCGTGTAGAGGGCAGTCTCTGCACTCTTCCCTATATTCTTCCTGCGGTTATTGCAAAGTTCAGTTACATAGCAATCTCGAGCGATGTCCTGGTCCCCCTCTACTTCCCCTATTCCATTGTTCGTTGGAAATTTCATCTTCAAGCACCATGGGGCCAGGACAATTTGGAAGTCAGACAAGGCGGGTCTTCCTAAGAAGGCGTTGTAGGCCGAGTGGTTTTCTATCAACAAAAATGTTTGTTTTCGCACAACGGAGCGGGGATGACTTCCAATTTCAACAAAGAGGTCCAGTCGCCCGAGGGGCATCTTCGCATTTCCTGGGAAACCGTGTAGTGGTTTATCGCAGAGAAGAATATCCTTTAATGATAGCTTCATTTTGTCGAAGGCATGCTTGAATAGGATATTTACTGAGCTTCTAGTGTCTACTAGAATTTGGAAAACTTCGGCTGGACCGAGCCGGGCAGAGATAACCATGGGATCCGTGTGAGGGTACTGCCTTCCCTCAAGGTCACGCCTGCTGAATGTGATGTCACCATTCTCTATCCGCTTCGAGTGGCGTTCTTCTATAATAGAATTGACGCATTCTTCATTATTTCTAAGTGACTTTCCGTACCTTTCCATCTCTGCCCAGCTTCCGTCGGCGATGTGTGGCCCTCCCGAGATGGTATGGACCACTATCTTCTCTTGACTCAAGCCGCTGGTGTTGTGATTTCCTCTGCCTATTTTTGGGGAGGGTAGCCTTGGGTTCTCACTAGCAGGAACTGGAGTCCTGTTCTGACCTTTTACATAGCGTTCTAGTCTCCTTCTTCTGATGTGTTCTTCAATCAAGTCCCGGAGATGATGGCATTCGTTGGTATCATGCCCATAGGATTCATGGAAGCGGCAGAATTTTCCAAACTTAATTGCGTTATCTGATTCCTTCTTGTGCGGGGGCATTTGTATTTAACTTCGTCTTGAGTGGCCAAGAAGATGTTTTTGATTGTTTCATTCAAACGGGTGTAAGCGTCAAATCTCGTTCCTGGCTGATATAGACGCTTTTCTCCCTTCTTGCCCCCGGCATTGTCTCTAGAGTCATTTCTTCGAACGTCTTTTGCTACAGCGGGCGTGTTGCCGTGAGCTGCCTTATTTTGTTGCCCTGACTGCCCCTCAGTGGCAGCGTCTTCAAGTCTCATATATTTCCCGGCTTCATGGAAGAAATCGGGTAAAGTAGCTGTTTTTCTTTTGTCAATCTTCTAGCAAATTTAGTATCTGGATGCACACCACTACAGAGGGCCATTAAGATAAGTTTCTCATCGGCATCTTGGATTGCGGCCGCTGCGGCATTGAATCGGGTTAGATATTGCTGCACCTTCTCTCCAGGTTTCTGTTTGATACTGGATAAGGAATAAGCATCCTTGGCTTGCTCCACATGAATGTGGAACTGGCTGATGAACTTTTCTTTCAACATCTCCCATGAGCTGATGGGTCCTTGGGGTAGATGGCAGAACCAGGAGGTAGCTAGATCTGATAGGAATAGTGGAAAGCATTTGCACATCACTCCTTCTGTTGCTCCGCTCATGAGCATATGTTGTGTGTATCTCTGTAAGTGTACAACGGGATCAGAGGTTTCCTTGTAAGGTTACATTGTAGGCATTTCCATTCTCGGGGGGTGATGGCAATTTCGATATTGCGGGCGAAAGGGCTGGTTACCCTAGCGCCTATCCCTCGATCTCTTTGATCCCGTTGGACGCACTCTCTGAACAAGCGTGCCATCCTTTCATCAGAATTTGGAGCAGATAGAAATGAGTTCGGTTCTGCTCTGTGGGATTGATTCCATCCAGATGACCTGTAGGGATGGTATCGTCTATCATTCCTAATATTTTCCAGTGGCTGTCTTTGGTCTTCTGGGAGCATGCTAGGGTCAGCTACAGTTGGCCCTTGCCTTGATCTTCCCCTACTGGGTTCTGTTCTAAGCACTTCCTCGGGTCTACCTTCGGGCTGGACTCTAGCTCGTCCCCTTTCATTGGTGTTTCCGTGGTTGGGCAGCATGACAGGCTCAGCTATAGTTGACCTCCGCCCGGTACCTCCCCCGTTGGGTTCGGTTCCAAGCGTTTCCTCAGGTCCAACTTCGGGCTGAGCTCGGTCTCGGCTCCTACCATGGTCGCTTCTGTCGTTGGCTTCTTCGAAGAAGGAAGATCTTTGTCGCCCCTGAGATCCTCCAGACTGGGACTCACCCCAAGATTCAGTGTTGCGGTTGGACTCTTCAGCATCCCTTAAGCGTGACGTGAGTTGGTTCACCAAGGCTTCCTGTTGGGATGTGAAGCGGTTAGTCACTTCAGCCACAACCCTGTCTAGATCTGCCCTAGTAATTGCTGCCGGCTGTTCCGTGGCAGGGGTTGCCAGATTTGCCTGACCTTCATTTGGTACTGCTGTTGGAATGGGACGATTTACTTGATCTGTGACCACTGGATCTGGAATACTGCTGGTTGCGATGTTTTTTCCTTTGTTAACGTCTTTTTTCTGCCTGGGAGGCATATTTTCCAAGCAATGAACGACGCTGTTAGGAAGAAGGTTAAGTGGGATAAGGTGAAGCTTCGAGCTCCCGCTCTCAATGAAAGCACCAAAAATGTTTGCACAAAAAATGGGCAAACACCTCCAGTTCGTATGATTTAGTTGATTTTATGTTGTTTTTAGTGATCTGGGTGATTTATGCAAATATATAAAAAGCAGGGACTAAACTGTAAAAGACACACGGATTTATAGTGGTTCGGCCAGAATGTGTCTACGTCCACTTTATATGTTATTCTCCTTTACTGTTCAGATTACAAGTACAAAGCTTTTATACAAGTATATGAAAGCTTGTTTGAAAGTTCTATCCGTGCTTGAGCTCTCAAAACTTGTCCCCATTGTTGTACCCCTACCCCTCTATTTATAGAGTGAGGCAGGGGTAGGGGTCTTAGATGTATATAGCTGCTGGTGGGCTTGGGCTGATGTAATCTGGCCTGGCCAGGTTGGTTCGGCAACGCCTTGGTTCAGAGATGGTTGGAGAGGCTTTGGTTCGGTTGTGAGTGGAGTTGGTCCGGTGATGGTTGGTCATGAGTTGGTTCGGCAGTTCTTAGGAAGTGGGTTGGTTCGGTTGTGGCTCTGGTCCGGAAGTATGTTGGTTCGGTGGTGAGTGATTCGGTGGTGCCTTCTTCCCTTTGGTTCGGTGGTGGTGGAAACGCACCCAACACTATGCAAATAAGTGTCCGAAGCCTCTTACTTGTCGCTATTGCAAAGGTTTCAGACATCTTTTATCTTCATGCCCCATACTTCCCGACAAGAAAGGGAAGCAAGAAACTTCTGTAGCAAAGACTCCTACCCCTAGTCGTGGACGATGCTAAAATTGTGATTCTATGGACCACTATGCAAGCGAGTGTCTGCAACTCCTCTATTGTCGTTATTGCAAAAGTTTGAGTCATCATATATCTACATGTCCCATACTACAAAGTAGGAGAGAGGGAGAGTTGAATCTCGTGCAAGCTCCTAGTGACACTTCTCTTGGTCAAGATAATTCTCCTTCTACCCTTGATGACATTAATTTGATTTGTGATTATCCTATTTGATTTCTTTTGATACAAGTGCATCTCCTTCTTTTATATCAAAAGAATTTGTTGATTCTTTTTCTTTAAATATTTTTGGCTTGATTACTTCATTGAGAATTGCGAATCTGGTTGGTGGATCCGCAACACTCAGTTTACTTTGTGAAAAATGTCAAGATTATTTTATGCGATTATTCTTTTCGAGACGATCTGCATGTTATGCGTTACTTGGGCTTCGGAATTGATTTTGAGAAAGTATTGGCTTAATCATTGTGAAGTCCACATCCTATGTCCTGAGCGGACTATTTATCTTCGACATTCTCAATCTGTTAAGCAGATTTTTGTTGTTCTTAAAGATTTTGATTTTTTCAAATTCGGTGGCATCATTTTATTCATTAAACCCACTTGATGAGGGAAGATGTTATTTCTCTCATTCAAGTAATTTGTGAATTTTCTGGAATATATTTGAGCTCGTCTTAGGATTATCACCTAAGCAATCTATTGTGTGGTGCTAAGGTCTTTTCAGCTCGACCTTGCCACCGGTTTTCATCAGCTACGAGTTGCAGAAGGTAGCATTCCACTTACCGCATTCCGCACTCGTTATGATTATGTCATTCGGTTTGGAGAACATTCTACCTTATTTCATCCATTTTGCGAATCGAGTGTTCTACGAATATCTCGATTAGTTTATCCTTGTATTTATTGATTACGGATGAAAACAACAATTTAAAACTTGCCCATCTTCTTAATAAGATATTTATAAGTATAAGTGGATTTTGTTCTTAAAACGAACAAAGAATATTTGTGAAATTTTTAAGAGGCATGTTTATCATATAGAAGATGATTTTGTGTTGTTTTGCCCATAGAGTGCTTTAAGAATTCTGGTCGATGCGCTTGATTAACGTTATCGATAGAAATCTCCTAAATGCTAGGATGAGATAATCAGACACAGTAAATTGACTTGTAATAAGTTATTTTTTTCTAAAAAGGTAATTACATAAAGTTAATTATAATTTTGAATGTCTTAGCTTTTCGGGAAAGAGGATCATTTAAAAGAACTCTTTTTCGATATTTTTATTCTTGCGATTCCCGAAGGGAATCAAGACTTTACTGTTTTTACCGATACTTGTCGTATTGGTTTGGGTGCCATTCTCTTGCTAAGGGAATGTGTTTTATCATATGCTTCTTGACAATTAAAGCTTGTTGAGACTAGATATGCCACTCATGATCTAGTGCTCGTGGCTATTGTTTTCGCTCTTAAATTTTGGCGTAATTATCTTTTGGGAAAGAAGTTTGTTCTCTACACCGATCGTAAATCTTTGAGATATTTGTTTTCTCAAAAGGAACTTAATTTGCGTCAACAACGTTGGCTCGAGTTCCTTGCATCTTATGATCTTGATATTCTTTGTACTCTGGAAAAGGGTAATCGAGTTACCGATGCCCTTAGCCGAGAGCAACAACGGATGTTCTATGTTGATATCCGAATGGGATGATCTCGAGACCTTATCCACTTGTAAGATTCGAGATCGTGAGTCCAATTCATGTTCATATCTTGTTTTATGTAGCCTTGAGGCTCATCCTTTTCTTTTAGACCGCATCCTTGAAGCTTTAAAGTAAAATCCTGAATTGGCTTTTCTTAGCCAAAGTTGTAGGGATCAAAATAAGGTTGTTGGTTTGAAAGATTTTGAAATCGATGCTCGTAGTGGCATTCGAGCGTTTGGTAGACTTATTGTGCCAAATATTTGTGATCTTCGTAAAGACATTTTAAGAAGATTCTCATCGTTCTAGATTTACCATTCATCCCGGTAATAGTAGCGACTTTATTATTGGGATGGAATGAAATCTAATATTGCTAACTTCATTAAGCGTTGCATGACTTACCAACTCATAAAGGCCAAACATCAAAGGCCCGGTGGGTTATTGCAACCTTTGGACGTTCCAATTTGGAAGTGGGATCATATTTCCATGGACTTTAATTGACGATTCTCGTTCGGGTCATGACAATCTATGGGTGATTGTAGATAGACTCACAAAATCCGCCCATTTTCTTCCCGTTCGGTCCAATCGAACCGTACCTCTTTTTACTAAAGTCTATGTCTAGTTAAATTGCATGGAGTTCCTACTTCTATTGTTAGAAATCGTGATCCATTATTTTGCTAGTGGATTTTTGTAAGGTCTTCCAAAGCTTTGGGAACAAAGCTTAATTTTTAGCACCGGTTATCGTCCTCAATCCGATGGACAAATAGAGCGTGTGAATCAAACTCTTGAAGATCTTCTTCGTGCAAGTTTTCTTGATTTTGGTGGAAGTTGGGAAGATCATACTCTTGTTGAGTTTTCTTCCTGTAATGGCTTCCAATCTTGTATTGGTATGGCACCTTTCGAGTTACTATACGAAAGGTCTTGCCAATTTCCTTCGTGTTGGCTTGAATCAAGTGAGAAGCTGGTTTTAGGTCCAGATTTTATTGGTATTCATTTTTGTTTCACATATGATGGAGGTTGCGCATTTCAGTTGGTCGGGAAAGTTAACACCTCGTTATGTTGGTCCATTTCCCATCACCGAACGCATTGTTCCGTGGCTTATCGCCTTTTATTACCGGCTCAATCTTTTGCTATTTATGACGTTTTCCACGTCTCTCAACTACGGAAAGACCTTAGGCATTCCGATTTTTATTCTTGAGCTCGGTGTTGTTGAAGAACTTCGGAGATTAAACGCCTTCGAAATAAAGATATTCTTCTTGTGAAAGTTCAATGGTCCTCAAATCCTAAGAATTTCTCTTGGGAATCTTGAGGATTCATCGAGCAAACACATCCGTACTTACTCTTTCGTGCTCTTTATGGTGAACTTCTTATTTCAAATTTTCTTTTATGATGATATACTTTTATGGTTGTTACTTTTTATTTTCCTCTTAATTATTGCGAGGACGCAATTTCTTTAAGGAGGGGAGTCTGTAACAACCTGCATATTTTACGATTGTATATTTAAATATTTTATTTAAATATAGCATCGTTAGTCGGATTGAAGTCTAAAACGCTACTTTTTGCAAACAGTCAAACTGGGACTCGAGACCACTTCCATTGAGTCCAAAATGGCATTTGCGACCTTTTTGAGTATAAGCTTCGATATGTTTGGAGAAAGTTGAATTTTGCTATTTTCACTTGGGCTTTTGGGTTTGGGTTTCACCCAACTCATTCTATAACCTAACTCAGCCCTTCTCTTCATCCACTCATCCTCATTTCATTTCTTTTTCTCAAGCTAAACTGAAAATGGGGGAAGAGAAGTGGAATTAGAAATTCCAAGCCCTAGATTCCATTTGCAAACTCAAGTCTTGCTCCAAACTCTTGGAAAAGCTTTGGTAAGTCTCCTCTTCATCTCCTCAACCTCATTCTCTCTTCAATTTCAGAAATTTCCTAAACCTAACTTAGGGAATGTTCTTCTTTTTAGCTTAGATTCTAGCTTCTTGATTTGTGGTTGAAGAGTGGATTAATCTTCCTTTGCTTTCAAGCTTCTCCTTCATCATTTTTGAGTTTAAAGGTGAGATTTTTATCTCACATCTATGTCTATATTTATCTTTGATTGTTGGGTATGGATTCCTAACACTTATTCATGTACATTTGCTTTTGGTTTGGATTGAATTGGTGAATATTCCAATTTTTGATGTTTTGATGTCAAATCCTTAAAATTCATAACTTTGATGTTTGATCATGTTTTTGACGATGCATCGAGGAGCCTATAGGGCTGGGTTGTCGATTGGCGTAAATCCTTAGCGCCCGTTGGTTGTCCGATCGCGAATTTCTTGGCATTTTGCCCTTGGTGGCTAGGCTGAGAATACTGGAAATCCCAGTTCAGTCGACTGAACAGGAGTGCTCAGTCGACTAAACCGAACCCAGGAATTTTCCTAGACCAGTATTAGTCGACTGACCACTCTTGTTCAGTCGACTGAATCTGGAAACAGAAAGTTTCTAGGATTTGGGTCAGTCGACTGACTACTCCTGTTCAGTCGACTTAACCTGGAAACAGAAAGTTTCTAGGATTTGTGTTAGTCGACTGACCACTCCTGTTCAGTCGATTGAATCTGCTGTCTCTGCCTATTTTGACTTTTGTGTTTGAGTTTCCAATTTTTAATCGATTCTTGGTTCTCCGTTTTGTTGTTATCATTTGTTATCGGTTTTGATGACTTCTATTTCGGTATTTTTGGGTATATCCATTTTGATGGATTCAGCATCGATTTCTATGGATTTAATTCACGTCTTCGTATGTGAATTTTTGATGGTTGATTGTTTCTACAATCATTTCTGTGCTTCGTCACTTTAAAATATAAAGGTTTCTATACTAGTAGTAAATATTCAAACTCTTTTACAAAGATTATTTCAACTCTATTTTTAATAACAACGCTCTTTTATAAAACCGATTTCTAACCTATTAGTATATACAAACCTTTACCTCATTCGTATGAGAAAATCTAACTAAATGGCTTAGCAAAACAAGTGGTATGAAACGCTTGCGTTTACTTCGCCGGTTAATTCTTTGACTTGTTCGATTGAAACTCTTGTGACAATTTTCGAGTGGAAATTTACAATTTGTTCGTAAATATTTGAGTTAAGCTAGTGGTTATGGGACATGAAGCTAAACTCTTATATTTACTGGCTTAGGGTAATTTACACTTAACTTCGAGTGGAAGTCTACAATTTGTTCGTAAATATTTGAGTTAAGCTAGTGGTTATGGGACATGAAGCTAAACTCTTATATTTACTGGCTTAGTGTAATTTACACTTAACTTCGAGTGGAAGTCTACAATTTGTTCGCAAATAGTTGAGTTAAGCTAGTGGTTATGGGACTTGAAGCAAAACTCTTATATTTACTAGCTTAGTGTAATTTACACTTATCGATCATTGATGATCATTTTGTGATTTAGACTAGCGATTGAGCGATGTCTCTTTGTTGGTATGGGGATTAAAACCCATTTGGGGAGCTTTGGTTCAAATTTGGCGGGGTAGCGACCCGTGGTCTTCGGACCATTCGTGGAGCAATCGGCTCAATGAGTCTGTGCATGAGTCGTATCTTTTAGGGTGCGTCGATGTTCGGCTCATTTATCCGCGTGGGGAATGTACCACGACTGAATCTGTGCATGAGTCGTATCTTTTAGGGTGCGTTGATGTTCGATTCATTTGATGGGTTAGCGACCCATGGAATAGTGTTCCGTTTATGTTGCACGTGTTTGGGAGTTTTCATGCTCCCGTTTGTGATAGGCCTCCCCCTTGTGATTTCTGGATTTCTTGTTGTGATTTCTGGAATTTATGTTTCACCAACTTTTGCGTTTGGCATTTATATGTTTGTCAATATTTGTAGTTTGGTGAATAAAATAAAGAATATGATATTCTTTTTGGTATTTTGAGATGATTGGAGATATTGTATGATTTTTGTTATTATTTGATGTATACATGACAGGGTATGGCATTTCTTTGTTATCATACGTTTTTGGTCACATCTCTTATCTTATCTCATTTTATCTGATAATTATAGCTAGACTGATCCGTTTATTATTTTCTTCTTAAATAATACTCGGGTCAGACCGAGATATTTCAGGTGCTCCTGCTTGACTTCTTATCAGGGTCCTTCTCCTGACTTTTGGCTAACTACTTTAGATTAGTAGTTTTTGCTATTATACATTTGAGCTATAGACTCCTTGATGTATAATTATTCTTTTGTCTAGCACTTGTACCTATTCTTTTGTGATGTAGCGGATCTTGTTTGACCACTACTCTGATGTACACCTTTTTGTGTTATATATTCATATTTATTTCCGCCTTTGTGATATGAATGTCTGTGACTGATTTGTGTTATGTTTAATTCTACGTTTGTTTCCAAAGTCCACTTAGCCACTATGTGGTAGCTTCGAGTTTGTATTTGATATGTCGGATTTCCTCTTGAAATGAAATGTAAGTTATTTAATCTGACATATTGGTACTCGCCCAAAGCAATTACACAGATGGTCGCTCCTCAATAGCCTTATTCTTCGTGCTAGTCGACGGCATTACACCGTAGTGTCCTTGGCTAGCGTGAGTATAGAGGTGGGGCGTCACATTGACTTTCGGGCATCGAAAAATCAGGTCGTTACAAATTCAAGCTCTAAATGCAAAGCACTCTCCTATGGTACCACATACTAAACACTCAACAACCAAATGAGAATAAATATTGAAGCATATGGAAAATGAAATCAACTACATAAACACATTAAATTAGCTAAACACATGAAATTAGCCTAACCTTGTTTTGTAATGGGTTTTTATCGAGTTAAGCCCGAATTTTTTGAAAGTGTCAAACCATAAAGTTATTACATATTAAGTGAGGTTTCTGAAAAGTGCAAAAACATTAAAATCCGACCAAGAATGAAAAGGTTATGGTCTAGTTTGTTAGGTATACCATCTCAGCCAAGAACATAGCATGTCTGAAATTTGACTCCTCTTGAAAGGGTTTTTAAAAATAGCTAATTTCAAAATTTTCAAAAAAAGATCTACGTAAAAGTCGTTCCCTATTGAGACATCTTTCCGAAAAGTATAAAAACTTCAAAATCCGATCAAAATCGAAAAAGATATGATCAAATATCTATGGTTATCTACCTAGATTTTTCAAGTTCAGTTCAAATTTTTAATTTCATTTCAAACAACTTTTAAAAATTATAAACTCTAAATTTTCAAAAAGAGCACAAAACAAAAGTTGCTTCTTATTATCTTACCTTTCAAAAAAGACTAGAAATACAATATTCGAATCATTAACGGAAGATTTATGACCAAAATTCTACAAGAGGGTTAATAAAAAATTTAACCAAACATCAACAAATTTTTTATTCCCTCACTTACATAATTAATATTTCCTAATTTACTTTCTCATTTCATAAAATTAATTTCATTTTTGGAATTTAAAACTTCGTCTTCACCAAATTAAGAATTTCAAAACTCATTCCTACCTAAATACTTCTCATATTTATTTATATATTCATCACATAAGCAATTTAATAATTTCACTTTCACTTGTATCCATAATTTAATTCAAGGATATAAGATAAATTCTTATCGAATAATTTATCAATTATTAAATGTTCATTTTATTTTATTTACTTTTTCTAAACCATATATAAAATAATTAAAATTTTCTTTTCCATGATTTCTTAATATTCAAGAATATCATCTACTTATATACCATATCAATTATTCTTGAAATTTTAAATCATTTTTTACAATAATAAATATTTCTCTCAACACACCATAATACATATAAAATAATATTGAGCCTCTGAATTTAGTGAGCTACTTTGTCACTTGGCTGCAACATTGATAACCTATAATATCAACATTGCCTCGCCATGCTTTCCACTTCTCATAATTTATTCGATGGCTTAAAATATTCTTTTAAATTATTTTAAACTCGCTTATTTTCCAAATTCATTATTTCTCCAATCAGAATGTCTCGTTCAAGGTTTAGGAACCCTTATCAATAACATTGCATCCCATATATCGATCAAAATCCTTAAACAATGTCTGGACAAGTCAACACAATAGATAACCAAAAATTTTCCTAATTTATTTTATTATCACTAGCATCCTGCCTCCAATATAAATAAATACAACCAAGCAATCAATTTCTAACAACCAGTCAACCAAAACCAAATAGCTCTAATATTATTTTTAATATAACCGGCTAAAATCAAAACACACCCTAAATGATTATCCCCATAATCATTTTATACTCCTATCCCCATATAGATAATTACTATAACTATCTACCACACACCCTAGGGAACAGGACTCTAAGTCTCATTAGGTCTAAATCTATGATTTTATATGCTATAATGTTTTGACAATGCTCTGATACCAAGCTGTAACGACCCCACTGAGATACCTAGTTTAGCAAAGAACATTATAAGTAACGTCGTTTGCTAATCCGGAGAATACGGCTTGTTAAGGGCGATCGAATGTGAATATATCTTTATACTAACACTGACACATCATTTATACCTTTTCACTTAGTATCTAAACTGAAATTTGACGTATACGGTATTAATACAAAGTAATAAGCACACTGATTTCTCAAAATTAGAATAGTATATCATATAAACAGTAATCACAGATCACAACGGAATAAAAAGGAATCTCAATTTATACATATGCAAGTTGTGAGGTTACAAAATAAAAACACTAAACTCATGTAATATACAAGTTTTACAATTCCCTAGTCTCAGTTATACATTTTATATACAAAGTCCAAATTCCTATATGAGATAATTAAAAATCCAAATGTTTATCTCCTGGCTATCCCAACCATCCAAAAGTCAATCTGTGATATAACCTGAAAAGTCTTGGCCTGACCCAAGCAAAATAACACCCAGGTTAGACTATCTCTAAATATCCAATAGGGTGAGAACCAAATATAACACAAGAACAAATAATAGATAAGTATATCCAGATATCTAATATATATATATATAAAGTCACAGGATTAATTTAACTCGGAACAGGGTTATAAGTTTGAGTCACAAACACAGACTATTCACTAAAACACAGATTTACAAAATTAACTTAACCTAACATCCATCAGAAAACACAAGAATATATACATACATACATATATATATATATATATATATATTCACAAACACAGAATAGTCATAGAATTCAAATTTCCAGAATCCAAGAGATCTTAATCCAAAACTATCAAAATGATCGTACTCAGACCCGTTTTAACTTTTGATTGGTAGATCGAAATTGAGTGAGGTTTTTTTCAGTTGAAAGGTATTTTTATAAGGAACAACTTTCATGTTTTGTGTTTTGCATAATTTTGAAGTTTAAATGGTCAAAAACTCGTTTCTTGTCGCTCACATGTCAATGAAAAACAATGTTAATAAATTTAAATCTGAGACATTGTTTTGGCCATAATATTTTCGTTACTTATCAAAATTTTATAATTCTTGAATTTATGGAAAGCTTAGACTTTGTGCTATAACTTTGATGTTTTAAGTTTTGTAAAATTTTGAGATTTATGTGTTTGAAATGCGGATCTTTAAACTCTAAATTTGAGTTAAATGAAATAAATAGATATGTATATCAAAATGGATTTAGAAGAGTAATTAAATATGGGTTTAAAATATGGTTTTGAGAATAATATAAAAAATGGAAATTTGAGACAACTTTGTGTATATAAGTAAAATCTTGGAACAATTTAGAGTTATGGAATATTTTAGCAAATATGTGAATATTTTTATAAAGTTAAATAATAAACGAATTTATAGAAAATTAAATAAGTGTTTTAAATAATAAACTTAAAAGAGAAAAATGTTTTGAGAACCATAATTCTATAATTTGAGGAGTACTAATAATCGACTTAGTGTTATCGATTGGTTTAAGTCCTTTCGAATAACGCTTCGTCGAATTTGGTATAACTCATTGAATAGAATGTTTGAGTGGAACTTACTAGCCCATTAGCGAATACTTGAATTTCACCGGGTAGTATGGATGCCTTGGTTAAATTCATGTGATCGCTAATGGAAAGTATTTTACACTTTAGAGTTGTATTATTTTCTAGTGTGCGGCAAGTGGTTGCTAGATCCTTAAGAGAATGTAGTTCAGATTTTTCGACGGTATCCGTAATAAGTGATATTTACTAGCTTTTTGTAAAGACTTAGATTTCACCATATGGTATGGGACGTATTGGTTAAGTTCCAGTGATTACTGAAGGTGATAGTATTTGGCACTTTAGAGTTTACTCTCTTTTGGCGTGCGGCAAGTGGCTGCTAGATCCTTAAGAAGTTTTTCTTGGACTTCTTTTCGAACATAGTGATATAATAATATTAAATAAAAGTAGATTTATTGGGTCATGGTTTCTACGAACATCTTGATCGGTATGGACTATCCTTGAGATTATTCTGTGCTACTGTGTTCCCGGTCTGAGTGCGGTCCTTGGCATCGGATCGGTTTGGGTGATACCAATTTGTTTGTTTGTTTGCCACAGGTTTGAGTATAACCATTGCGATTATTTTGGATGATCATTACAATTGGTTTGGATTAAGATATCTTAGATTTTGGAAATTAGGATTATGTGACTATTCTGTGTTAGTGAAATAAATGTATATATTCTTGTGTCTTGCGATGGATTCTAAATTAAATGATTGATATTTGTATGCTTAGAGATGTGCTTTGTTATGTGAATTCAATGTTTAGTGACTAATTTGTGTTCGTGACCTAAATGTATAAACCTGTGTCTTGTGATGAATTCTAACTTAACTTAATCCCGTGACTTGTTATTTCTTGGACATTAATATTACCCATATATTATTTGTTCTTGTGCTATATCTCGTTCTCACCCTATTGAATATTTAAAGATAGTCTGACTCGGGTGTTATTTTGCTCGAGTCAGGCTGAGGTTTTTCAGTTTACAGGACAGGTTGACCTTTGGACGGTTGGGCTAGAAGCTAGATAGACAATTTAACTCTTTAGTTTATCTCACTTAGGATATTTGTGTATGTGACTTGAGATGTATATTTGAGATTAGAGTATTATGACACGTGTGTATTATGTGAGTTTAGTGTTTTATTTTGTAGACTCACAATCTGTATTTGTATAAGTTGAGATTTTTATTCCGCTGTGATCTGTTATTACTTTTTATATATACTGTTCTGATTCTAAAAAATCAGCATGTCTATTACTTTGTATTAATATTGTACACGTCAAATTTCTCAGATATTAAGTGGAAAGGGTATAAATAACGTGTCAGTGTTAGTATAAAGATACATTCATATTCGATCGTCCTTAACAAGCCGTATTCTTTGGATTAGTAGATGACATTACTTGTAATGTTCTTTGCTAAACTGGGTATCACTATGGGGTCGTTACAGTTGGTATCAGAGTTATGTCAGAACATTATAGCATATAATATTAAGATCTGACACCTAGATGACTTAGCGTCATGTCCCTTGGGGTTTGTAATAGATAGTTATATTAATTATCTAATTAGGGATAAGAATATAAAATGATTATAGGGATAATCATTTGGGGCATAAATTGATTTAAAAAATTTAAATTGATAAATTGGAATTTGTGACATTAAAACCTTTGGAAAATAATGAGTAAAATCTTTTAGAGTTGAGCAAATTTTGGAATTAAATTGGAATGAATCAAATTAATGTGAACTATTTTCTTTTAATAGTAAATTTGGGAAATTTGAGTAAATAATTTTAGTATTTAAATGATCTAGGAATAATCAGAGTTGCGCAGCGGAATTTCAGACATTGAATTATTCCGCGTAAGTGATTGTGTGTGTTTTGATTGATTAGCTGTTGCTAGGAATTGATTGCTTGGTTGCATTTATTTAAAATTGGATGCGTGGATGTTAGTGTTAATAAAATAAATGCATCTAAATTTGTGAATATCATGTTAAATTATCCAGACATTGTTTAAGGATTCAGATCGATATGTAGGATGCCATGTTATTGATAGGGGTTCCTAAACGTCGAACGTGACATTTTGACATAAGTAATAATTAAAACTTGAAAATTTAAGTACAGATTTGTTTCATTATGGAATATTATGAAGTCAATTTAATTAGAGTGTAATCATGAATTGCTAATATCTCCTGTATAATTTGAATTTGATATTAAATACTATATGAATTTTTGAGATAGGTGTAGATATCTGAAGTTAGACATCGTTTAGAAGATTATAAATCGTTTACTTAGGAATATTAGCAGACTCACTAATATTTCAAATATAAGGCACGTACCTCAGATAACATATCGCATTTTTGTGTTTTTCCCTATGGGATGCCTTATTCTTGAGATAAGATGTATATTATATAATTATATACCTATTGTAAATTTTCGAAACGCTAGCCATGCAAAGGAGACGCTAGCAAATTTTTCCGAAAATTTGAGGCGTTGGAAATTTTTGAGAATTTTGAGAAATTTTGATAACTAAAAATTTGAGTTTAGTGTTATGATTTGGACTGATATTAATTGAGAGATTTTGGAAATGAAATTAGAAACCTGTTAGCAAATAATTGTTCTAAGAAGAAATTTATATTAAGGATTTCTTTCATTAAGGAAATTGCGAGGATTCAATTTCTTTAAGAGGGGAAGTCTGTAACAACCCTGTCATGGCCCGCAAATCCGTACCTCTTGATTAACCACTAATCTCCATTGATTAACTCAAAATGAACGGGAATACGAACTATGATGTTTTAAGAAGAAGAAAAAGGCAGAAGAAGAAGAAAAGAGTAGAAGAAGAAGAGAAGAAGAAAGAAAGAAGAACAACAACAGAACAACATCAGATACAGAAACGATATCAAAATCTCACATATCGCAGCGGAACAATATATAATAGATAAACACTAGTCTTTTAAAACAAAGAATTATATTAGTTTTTATACACACATCAATCAAAGTCAATATACAACAATGGACAGTTATATAAACTTGTCCTCATACAGGATACACAGCGGAATAAATAATATCAGATACAAATACTACGTCTCGTCATCCATCTTATCTCCAAAGCTCCAGAATATCCAGAATATCCTGATAATCTAACTCTAGACTGCCCGTGTGGAAATTGGTGGGCACCCAGAGTTTAGAAGGGAAACAATAAACTCCGAGTCAGTCATGGTGACTGGTGTGAGATCGTAAAACAGTTATTTATCTTAAAAACAAAGAACAGAATTTAAAGTAAATTTCGCAATGCTTTTGGAAAATGAAACTACCATAAGACCTCCCACCACACACACAATGCAAACGCAGACTTGGAGGAGATTTCTTCTTATGTTAGTCAAAGATGCTTACTACGCAAAAAAATCAAATCCTTTTTGATATTATTATTAGTGCATAGTGTAGAAAACAGTTTGAAAGTATAATATAAATCTTAGCCAGCATAGGTACCATTATATTATGCCTGCTATAGCTGCCTCCTGAGGAGACAGGTTATACAATTGAAATCGTAAAGGCTCGTATTGTTTCTTTGGATTTCCAACAAATGGTCAGGCTAAGGAACTTCCTTTTCCACGATGGGTACGTCCCTGGAATAGACGACCCGAGAAATAACCTAACATTACGGTTAGATCTCTGCCAACACAAGGCCGGGTTACCTCTGCAAAAGTAGGTAACTACTGACACGCGTATGTCATCCCCCGATCGTAACCGATCTTCCCGAGGATCCCCGATTTCCAACAAACCACATCAAAATAATAATGCAGCAACCACATAGGTTAAGTATCTGGGCTCCATACCATGATACCACCTCTATCCAGAAGGAATGACATACACTAAGGGGCGCTACTCCCTAGAACCTTGCTGCATCCTTCCTGTTTCGACCATTTTCGGGGTGTGAGGCTCGACGAAGTCTCGTCCACAAAGCTACGCTTTCTACAAAGCCATGCTTCGGGTCAAACAAATGATCAACCTATGATTACAAAGATATAAGATCAAACAAATGATCATATCACAAATGATCAAACACTGATCATTTCACAGCAACACTTAGTATGCCACGTTACCAAATTGGGAGTATATCGCTGATAAATTTCAACTACATAACCTCTGAGCTCGTACGTCTCAGAGAAGGGTGTTAAGCTAAGAGAATAAATTCTCCGCCACCAACAGAAATGTATTTGAAAGAAATCAGCTTTATATCTCAAATTGTAACGTCAGACACACAATCCATACAAGTCTGTTCCGGGATCGAACAGAACCGAAGGCACTTCTCACGAAGCCCTTGCATATCCGGATAATTTTCTAATCACGTCCGGACTTCCCGTCACTAAGGGTGATAAAACCTCTAAATCGGAGATCAGCCGATGTAGAGTAACTCGACGGTAATCCTTCCGTTTTTAAAAATATCCGGTCTTCAACACCGGTCTTCAAATGCAATTCATAACGACGTATCACATATTCGGAATGGGTTATACGACCACATGGTCCTTTCCCGGCTAACCCGAATAGTGAGCGCTTATTCAAAAATAAGTGTGGCATTCAAATTCATCCAATTCACAACAAATATCGTTCAAGGTAATTATTGATAGTCGGTTATTTAACTATCAATAAAGATGCGCAACATCATCAGATTCCAAATAATTTTCCAAATTATTTCATCTTCAAAAATATCTTTACTAGATATAAAATTTCCACACTTAATCATTTGAAAACAATTTCAAATCAACTTCCACATTTCAATTTATCTTTAAAAGATAAAATCTCAAAACAGTTCATTTCATATTGGAAAAGCATTTCCATACTTATTTAAAAATAAGTAATTCACAAATCATTTATTTTCAACACTTGGAAAATATTCGATATACTTAAATCAAAATTAAGTATATATTTCATCCTTTAAGGAAATCATTCTCTTTCACAAATTTTATTTGAGTCAAAACGAATGTTACGTAAAACATCGTTACGACAACTCAAAATCACTAGTATAGGGATTCGAAATTTAGATAGATATATAAATCCCAATACTATATAAAACATTTCCTTTCGGAAATCATTTACTATAACAACAGTGTTATAGTCCACCATTTCCTTATTTCTCGAAAACGTCTATTTCAACAATGAATGTTGAAATCTATGTATTCGATACTTAACATGTTTTAAAACATCTTTTAAAACAATTACTTCATTTCGTAATATCACTTTTCCAAAACATATCCATTTTACTCAATAATATATTCACTGTCCAAAATTGTGAATATACTTCACTAACCAAATTTCAATCTTTTCTACACATTTATTCCAAGAATTATCCACTATCCAAAATCGTGGAAAAAATTCCCTTAATAACCTTCTATATTCAATTCATCAAATTTGATTGATTTTCGAATTTATTAAACAACGTTCATAAATTCCATTTTCTATTTTCTATAACAACTCCGGTTTATAAATCTCATTTTATTAACTTCTATAATTCACTTATAAAAATAAGTGATTTCGGATTTATAAACAATGTTTATAAATCGCATTTGTACTTTATAAAGATTTCAACTTTAAAAAGAATCATTTATGAACAAATTCAATCAACATTCCATTTAAAGGCAAAAATCTAAATTACTTATAAATCCTTTATTCTACAACTTCATTCATTTTTAACTTCACAATGTAAATCTATTAATTTCATTCACTTATGAAATCCATTTATACTTCTTTTTAACACTTATAAAATTCGTTTTATAAGTCCAATATTTTGATCTATAAAATATCAATTTTATAAATCTTTCTATACAAATCGTTTATAGTTATTCAAAAATCCCAACTTAAACCATTTTATAAATAAATCGACTTTTATTTCAAAAACGACACTTCGGTTATATTTCACTAAAAATTATAACTTTTATAACTTTAAAATTTTACGTTTATAAATCGATTCAAAAATTCCATAAAACGTATATTTTCAAAAATCACTTTAAAAAAACCCTTTTAAAGTAAAAGTCGATATTTTTACATTTCAAAACTGAATCCGATGATGCAACAACACCAATTTGTCCATCACAACAGTCAATATCATATATCAATATGATAACAGAATATATATATCAATATCTGTAAATAAGTAAATATAGTTGAGGAATCCAGTTGGATCCCTCCAACCTGTTTCCCTGCATCCAAAGATGTTAGCACAATACCAATTCCGCTCCAGTACGGAATTATCGCGGTATATGGGTTTTATAAAAAAAATCCGCTTACTAACGGCGCAATAGGGTCTCATCCGCTATACGAGGCGGGAAATCAATCAATCCAATATATACATATGCCAATATGTATATATTGCTATATATAGATATATATCCTACTATATCTAATATCACATCCAATAGCAATCAAATAAATCAATAACTGAAAATTCCACTTTTCAATTTGAGTGAGAAGATCTCACCTTAGCTTTTTTTTATTTTGCCATCCCTTTCCATCCAGTTTTGTTTTCTTCAAAATTTCTACCTTGTATAAACAATTCAAGATTTATTACTATTTAAATTGATTAAACAATTAATTACTGATTTTATTTTGACTAACAAATTCTTTTTAACAATTAATCCACTACTGTTAATATTAAACTAATCCCTTTTAATTTTTATACAGATTATTCTTAACAAATTCATCTAATAAAATTTAAATCCCAACCAAATTTTTTCTTAAAAACTGCATATATCTGTTTTACTATTTCCATATATTATAAATTACTTTACTGTAAAATCTTCTCCATAACATACGTATATATATCTATACTGTCTGAAAAAAATTATTTAAACTAAAATAAAATCAGAATATCTTACTGTTATTATTATTATTCTAATATCCATATACATATAAATATTTTCATTAAACCAAGTTAAATTGATAAACGAATTCGAATACCTCACTGGAGAACTCGCGACCATGACGTCCTTGCTTGACCAAAAGGTTACTGGTCGTGAACGAGCACTATGCTTCCAACCCCATCCCTTCGCTCGACTCCTCGTGATGACAACCCTACCACCCACGCGGCAAGCACTGCCTCGAAGGTTCCATCGCCAGCAGTTCCTCGACCCTGAAGTCGTCGACTTCCTTGAACGCGATAGCCTCCTATCATCGCGAATCACGTGAGCCACCCAAAATCGAACGCGCCTACTCGTGGCAATCACCGATGCCCTAGCTCGAGATCGAGCTACCCCAAATCGATTCGAACGCCTCGCCTTCGATTGCCGTGAAACCCCCCTTTATCCTCACGTCCTCCAGGCGCCGCTCTGCTCGAACTCGCGCTCGAGATGTTTGCCTTGAAGTCGCTCGAGTGTTCCCCCCCCCCATTTTTGTTCGATTGGCCTGTTTGCTTAGTAGCCTTGTTCGAATTTTTTTTTTAAATATACGAAAGAGATTTGGGTGCCGGCCATTTATTTTTTCTTTGTTTCGTTCTGATGTTTTGAACAGGTGAGGGGGATGAGATATTTAAAAATGAACGAGGTATGGGTTTGCACGATATTATTCGTGATTGTAGGCGTTTTTACAGTAGATAACGTGTGGTGATGTTGACAAATTTAAATTTAAATTTAAATTTGAATCCGATTAAATTTCAACGCGTTCACTAACCGTACGATCACAAAACAATTCCGAAAAATACGAAAATTGAAATCCGGTAATAATTCAATATTACGGACGCAATGGAACTGGTTTCGTCGAATTCCGAGACTGCGCCCCGGAACACTATTTTTAAATATCGGTTCAAACAGTTAAATTCAAAACTGAGCAAAATAGTAAAAAAATTAATTCTGAAAGATTGATTATCTTCGGCATTATCAATATGAATTTTAAAAGCTTTCGAAATATTTTTCTTCAACTTAAAATTGAAGATTCGAATTTTTATTCAACACTATATAGATTAAATTTCAAAATTTAATCACCAAATTCAAGGTTATATCGGGAATTCAAATTAAATCATCGTTCAAATATTTAAAATTAATTAAATATTCTCAATTTAATTTGTTCAAAATTCTGGGTCGTTACAGACTTCCCCCTTAAAAGAATTTCGTCCTCGAAATTACAAGTTAGGAAAAATGGTCCTTAACTCGTCTACTATTTTTCAACATCCAAATAGTTTTATCAATTTTCAAAACAAATCTTTCTACTAAAGATTCGTTATCATTCAACTAAATTTCTAAACCTTTCATAGTTTCCAAACAACATTGTTTACTTAACAATTCAAATTTAAATTTCAAATTCAAATTTTAACTTTCAAAATTTTCTAACACTCGAAATTTTCGAAAAATTTCGCCAGCGTCTCCTTTGCGCGGCTAATACGGCACTACTACAAAATGTCCCTACGGACTCTCAGATTTCAAAAAGAAAAGAAAAAGCCAAGCGGCTAGAGAAGAAATCATCAAACCTCATATTGAAATTTAAAATACATACCTTTTGTCGAGCAATTCAAATTTATCTTCAAAATTAAAATCCCAATTCCTTCATACTTGTATATCCTACTAGCCATAATATCTAGTTACATATTCAAACCATTTTGCCAATTCCATTACAAAATTTTCAATATATACTTCTTATATCATCTTTACTTCACTATTGAAGTTATATATCTATTTTCATTCAATTTTACATTTCAATTTTCATTTGAATTCAATTCACAATTTCAATTCAATTTAACTTCTGAATATTGAATTTATCAATTATCTTTAGTTCATAACTACACTATTTTAAATTAGTTCCAGTTACTAATTCATCACAAATTCCAATTCATTTTATTCAAATTCGTTTTCAACATTCAGATTCTATTCCAGTTTTATTCACTTTTGTTCGCTCCCAAAATTTATTTTCAATTCACTATTTTGGTTAAATCTACTTACATTTAAACTGGATTTCAAATTCCATATGAATTTTAATTCGTCTTTCATTTATAATTATTCAATTCAATTCATGGCTTACAAATTCGAAATGAATTTCAACTTTCAATTTCACTTTCATTTATTCAAATTTATTCACTTATACTTTCTCTAATTTAACTCCATTCTTTTAAGTTAAATTTATTCTACCAAAATTCAATTGGTATAAGTTATCAACTTAATAATATTTCATAAATATTTTAAATAGGATTTCAGAGTTTTCACCCTTTTCAAAACCATTTTTTGAAAACAATTCAAATTATCCTTTGAATTTCAAAAACCAAACCCAAATTTTTTCAACAACTTTCATTTAAAACAATTTGGCAGCAATTCCTCTTTTGGAAACCCGAAAATGAACACCGGTGATGTCGCGATCATCATCGGAATTATTTTCCAGCGACCGAAAAGAGTTTAGAGCTTTCATCTCTCCAAAATATTTTTCAAAACCTTCAAAATTCATTTTCAAATCAAAAAGAAATTAAACTTTCCAAATCACCAAAATTTTCAAATTCTTTTCAAAACATTTCCAAATACTTCTCTGGAATTCCGTTTTATTTATAAATCACATTTATAATTTATATTCTCAAATTTCATTTGTATATGGATTCATCTCTTTATCTTTCAATTCACATTTATAAATTTCATTCGTTAAATGGATTTATTTCCAAATCTTTGGTTATTATTTTAATTTCTCATTCCATTTCATACAATAATGATAACTTTCAATATTATCACTTTCCTAACAAACAAGCATCCATATACTATGATAATTCATAGAAAATCATTTTTTTTATATACAAAAATAGTTTTGGGCAAAATTATTTCATTCACCCTATTTAAAACAATACTGTGTCGGTTTATCTTGTTTAGAGTTTAGAAACCCCTATCGATTACAGTTAGCTAGACTGCACCGACCAGAATCCATAAACAATCAACCGATAAGTCAACACAATACAAAACAATTTCATATTCACTAACAAATACGCACTCGTATCTATTATTACACTCAACTCATTCTAGAGTACTACTGACTCTATCTCTAATGAGTAACACCCAACAGAGCAGGGTTGTCGCTTAACCATATGCTCTGATACCAAATGTCATGACCCGCAAATCCGTACCTCTTGATTAACCACTAATCTCCATTGATTAACTCAAAATGAACGGGAATACGAACTATGATGTTTTAAGAAGAAGAAAAAGGCAGAAGAAGAAGAAAAGAGTAGAAGAAGAAGAGAAGAAGAAAGAAAGAAGAACAACAACAGAACAACATCAGATACAGAAACGATATCAAAATCTCACATATCGCAGCGGAACAATATATAATAGATAAACACTAGTCTTTTAAAACAAAGAATTATATCAGTTTTTATACACACATCAATCAGAGTCAATATACAACAATGGACAGTTATATAAACTTGTCCTCATACAGGATACACAGCGGAATAAATAATATCAGATACAAATACTACGTCTCGTCATCCATCTTATCTCCAAAGCTCCAGAATATCCAGAATATCCTGATAATCTAACTCTAGACTGCCCGTGTGGAAATTGGTGGGCACCCAGAGTTTAGAAGGGAAACAATAAACTCCGTGTCAGTCATGGTGACTGGTGTGAGATCGTAAAACAGTTATTTATCTTAAAAACAAAGAACAGAATTTAAAGTAAATTTCACAATGCTTTTGGAAAATGAAACTACCATAAGACCTCCCACCACACACACAATGCAAACGCAGACTTGGAGGAGATTTCTTCTTATGTTAGTCAAAGATGCTTACTACGCAAAAAAATCAAATCCTTTTTGATATTATTATTAGTGCATAGTGTAGAAAACAGTTCGAAAGTATAATATAAATCTTAGCCAGCATAGGTACCATTATATTATGCCTGCTATAGCTGCCTCCTGAGGAGACAGGTTATACAATTGAAATCGTAAAGGCTCGTATTGTTTCTTTGGATTTCCAACAAATGGTCAGGCTAAGGAACTTCCTTTTCCACGATGGGTACGTCCCTGGAATAGACGACCCGAGAAATAACCTAACATTACGGTTAGATCTCTGCCAACACAAGGTCGGGTTACCTCTGCAAAAGTAGGTAACTACTGACACGCGTATGTCATCCCCCGATCGTAACCGATCTTCCCGAGGATCCCCGATTTCCAACAAACCACATCAAAATAATAATGCAGCAACCACATAGGTTAAGTATCTGGGCTCCATACCATGATACCACCTCTATCCAGAAGGAATGACATACACTAAGGGGCGCTACTCCCTAGAACCTTGCTGTATCCTTCCTGTTTCGACCATTTCCGGGGTGTGAGGCTCGACGAAGTCTCGTCCACAAAGCTACGCTTTCTACAAAGCCATGCTTCGGGTCAAACAAATGATCAACCTATGATCACAAAGATATAAGATCAAACAAATGATCATATCACAAATGATCAAACACTGATCATTTCACAGCAACACTTAGTATGCCACGTTACCAAATTGGGAGTATATCGCTGATAAATTTCAACTACATAACCTCTGAGCTCGTACGTCTCAGAGAAGGGTGTTAAGCTAAGAGAATAAATTCTCCGCCACCAACAGAAATGTATTTGAAAGAAATCAGCTTTATATCTCAAATTGTAACGTCAGACACACAATCCATACAAGTCTGTTCCGGGATCGAACAGAACCGAAGGCACTTCTCACGAAGCCCTTGCATATCCGGATAATTTTCTAATCACGTCCGGACTTCCCGTCACTAAGGGTGATAAAACCTCTAAATCGGAGATCAGCCGATGTAGAGTAACTCGACGGTAATCCTTCCGTTTTTAAAAATATCCGGTCTTCAACACCGGTCTTCAAATGCAATTCATAACGACGTATCACATATTCGGAATGGGTTATACGACCACATGGTCCTTTCCCGGCTAACCCGAATAGTGAGCGCTTATTCAAAAATAAGTGTGGCATTCAAATTCATCCAATTCACAACAAATATCGTTCAAGGTAATTATTGATAGTCGGTTATTTAACTATCAATAAAGATGCGCAACATCATCAGATTCCAAATAATTTTCCAAATTATTTCATCTTCAAAAATATCTTTACTAGAAATAAAATTTCCACACTTAATCATTTGAAAACAATTTCAAATCAACTTCCACATTTCAATTTATCTTTAAAAGATAAAATCTCAAAACAGTTCATTTCATATTGGAAAAGCATTTCCATACTTATTTAAAAATAAGTAATTCACAAATCATTTATTTTCAACACTTGGAAAATATTCGATATACTTAAATCAAAATTAAGTATATATTTCATCCTTTAAGGAAATCATTCTCTTTCACAAATTTTATTTGAGTCAAAACGAATGTTACGTAAAACATCGTTACGACAACTCAAAATCACTAGTATAGGGATTCGAAATTTAGATAGATATATAAATCCCAATACTATATAAAACATTTCCTTTCGGAAATCATTTACTATAACAACAGTGTTATAGTCCACCATTTCCTTATTTCTCGAAAACGTCTATTTCAACAATGAATGTTGAAATCTATGTATTCGATACTTAACATGTTTTAAAACATCTTTTAAAACAATTACTTCATTTCGTAATATCACTTTTCCAAAACATATCCATTTTACTCAATAATATATTCACTGTCCAAAATCGTGAATATACTTCACTAACCAAATTTCAATCTTTTCTACACATTTATTCCAAGAATTATCCACTATCCAAAATCGTGGAAAAAATTCCCTTAATAACCTTCTATATTCAATTCATCAAATTTGATTGATTTTCGAATTTATTAAACAACGTTCATAAATTCCATTTTCTATTTTCTATAACAACTCCGGTTTATAAATCTCATTTTATTAACTTCTATAATTCACTTATAAAAATAAGTGATTTCGGATTTATAAACAATGTTTATAAATCGCATTTGTACTTTATAACGATTTCAACTTTAAAAAGAATCATTTATGAACAAATTCAATCAACATTCCATTTAAAGGCAAAAATCTAAATTACTTATAAATCCTTTATTCTACAACTTCATTCATTTTTAACTTCACAATGTAAATCTATTAATTTCATTCACTTATGAAATCCATTTATACTTCTTTTTAACACTTATAAAATTCGTTTTATAAGTCCAATATTTTGATTTATAAAATATCAATTTTATAAATCTTTCTATACAAATCGTTTATAGTTATTCAAAAATCCCAACTTAAACCATTTTATAAATAAATCGACTTTTATTTCAAAAACGACACTTCGGTTATATTTCACTAAAAATTATAACTTTTATAACTTTAAAATTTTACGTTTATAAATCGATTCAAAAATTCCATAAAACGTATATTTTCAAAAATCACTTTAAAAAAACCCTTTTAAAGTAAAAGTCGTTATTTTACATTTCAAAACTGAATCCGATGATGCAACAACACCAATTAGTCCATCACAACAGTCAATATCATATATCAATATGATAACAGAATATATATATCAATATCTGTAAATAAGTAAATACAGTTGAGGAATCCAGTTGGATCCCTCCAACCTGTTTCCCTGCATCCAAAGATGTTAGCACAATACCAATTCCGCTCCAGTACGGAATTATCGCGGTATATGGGTTTTATAAAAAAAATCCGCTTACTAACGGCGCAATAGGGTCTCATCCGCTATACGAGGCGGGAAATCAATCAATCCAAAATATACATATGCCAATATGTATATATTGCTATATATAGATATATATCCTACTATATCTAATATCACATCCAATAGCAATCAAATAAATCAATAACTGAAAATTCCACTTTTCAATTTGAGTGAGAAGATCTCACCTTAGCTTTTTTTTATTTTGCCATCCCTTTCCATCCAGTTTTGTTTTCTTCAAAATTTCTACCTTGTATAAACAATTCAAGATTTATTACTATTTAAATTGATTGAACAATTAATTACTGATTTTATTTTGACTAACAAATTCTTTTTAACAATTAATACACTACTGTTAATATTACTCTAATCCCTTTTAATTTTTATACAGATTATTCTTAACAAATTCATCTAATAAAATTTAAATCCCAACCAAATTTTTTCTTAAAAACTACATATATCTGTTTTACTATTTCCATATATTATAAATTACTTTACTGTAAAATCTTCTCCATAACATACGTATATATATCTATACTGTCTGAAAAAAAAATTATTTAAACTAAAATAAAATCAGAATATCTTACTGTTATTATTATTATTCTAATATCCATATACATATAAATATTTTCATTAAACCAAGTTAAATTGATAAACGAATTCGAATACCTCACTGGAGAACTCGCGACCACGACGTCCTTGCTTGACCAAAAGGTTACTGGTCGTGAACGAGCACTAGGCTTCCAACCCCATCCCTTCGCTCGACTCCTCGTGATGACAACCCTACCACCCATGCGGCAAGCACTGCCTCGAAGGTTCCATCACCAGCAGTTCCTCGACCCTGAAGTCGTCGACTTCCTTGAACGCGATAGCCTCCTATCATCGCGAATCACGCGAGCCACCCAAAATCGAACGCGCCTACTCGTGGCAATCACCGATGCCCTAGCTCGAGATCGAGCTACCCCAAATCGATTCGAACGCCTCGCCTTCGATTGCCGCGAAACCCCCCTTTATCCTCACGTCCTCCAGGCGCCGCTCTGCTCGAACTCGCGCTCGAGATGTTTGCCTTGAAGTCGCTCGAGTGTCCCTCCCCCCATTTTTGTTCGATTGGCCTGTTTGCTTAGTAGCCTTGTTCGATTTTTTTTTTAAATATACGAAAGAGATTTGGGTGCCGGCCATTTATTTTTTCTTTGTTTCGTTCTGATGTTTTGAACAGGTGAGGGGGACGAGATATTTAAAAATGAACAAGGTATGGGTTTGCACGATATTCTTCGTGATTGTAGGCGTTTTTACAGGAGATAACGTGTGGTGATGTTGACAAATATAAATTTAAATTTAAATTTGAATCCGATTAAATTTCAACGCGTTCACTAACCGTACGATCACAAAACAATTCCGAAAAATATGAAAATTGAAATCCGGTAATAATTCAATATTACGGACCCAATGGAACTGGTTTCGTCGAATTCCGAGACTGCGCCCCGGAACACTATTTTTAAATATCGGTTCAAACAGTTAAATTCAAAACTGAGCAAAACAGTAAAAAAATTAATTCTGAAAGATTGATTATCTTCGGCATTATCAATATGAATTTTAAAAGCTTTCAAAATATTTTTCTTCAACTTAAAATTGAAGATTCGAATTTTTATTCAACACTATATAGATTAAATTTCAAAATTTAATCACCAAATTCAAGGTTATATCGGGAATTCAAATTAAATCATCGTTCAAATATTTAAAATTAATTAAATATTCTCAATTTAATTTGTTCAAAATTCTGGGTCGTTACAAACCCTGTTGTTCATCACCTAAAAAATTAAATTTAATTAAGGATAATTAATTTATAATTGTAATTTATGAAATTTAATTGTGGAATTAAATTTAGTATTGAAAATAATTGATTAGATTTGATTAAGAAATGATTTTTATTCCTTAAATATGATTTCAATTTAAAATATTATTAAATCGATTATTTTAATTTCATATTTAGAGTAAATTGTTAATAATGAGAATTTTTGATGAAATGCAATTTTTAAATTGTTAACTGGTTTTGTCAAATTTGAGAAATTAGCGATTAATCTTGTTAAAACATTTTTAGAGAAAATTTTGGTTTATTAATGATAGAACTAAACAAATATTAGTAGCACTTAGGAGAATTAGCAACACCTTGTTAGTAGATCCTCATCTCAACTCTCTTGACCCATTAGTGCAAATAAGAGAAAGTATCTCTCTTTAGTATACATTCACGTTCAATCTAAAGCTAGAAAATAGAAAACCAAAAACTAAATTCCTTTTTCTCAAAGCTTTGAAACCCTAGTTCCTAATTTCCAAATTCAAAGCTCAAATCAAAGGGAATTTGTACAATAATGAAGAGTAAGGGTTTTAAACCCTATTTCTATCCTTTAGAACCCTAAAGGAATGATTTTGATCCCATTTTTGATTAAATTACTTGCTGTTCGAATTTTTTTCCTAAGGTTTTAGGTGATTTAGTAGAAGCTAGGATGTTAGCAAGGCTTAAAAGAGGATTTAACAAGCTATAGAAAAATTAAAGGTGAGTTAATCACTCACACTACTACATCTAAGCCATGATAATTGTTAGTTGCTATTTGAATTGAATTGGATGGTTTTTTGATTGAATTACTTTCAATTTGATTATGAATTGTTTACTTGAGTTTAAGTGAATATTTGATTGTTTGGCGAAAATAAAGTGTGAAAATCGCTGCTGTAAAACAGAAATATCATGGTGTAAAATAATCCAAAATGACTCAATCATTTTACGGTAAAAAGCTCTTTCAATTAGCTACAAGTTGTCTTTTATTAACATTTTGAAATTTTGTTGTTTAATGGATTGAAATCGAGTTTGAATTTTATAGTGTAGATTTGCCCTATGTATTTGCTAAGTTGAAACCTGAAATTAAAATCACCATAACTTTTGATTGGTGATTGAAACTGAGTGATGTTTTTTTAGTTTAAAGGTATTTTTATAAGGAACAAATTTAATGTTTTGTTTTGCATGATTTTGAAGTTTAGATTGTCAAAAATTCATTTCTTTTCGCTGGCCTATCAATGAAAAGCGGTGTTAATAAATTTAAATCTGAGAAATTTTTGGTCATAGCTTTTTCGTTACTTATCAGAATTTGATAATTCTTGAAGTTTTAGACAGCATAGACTCTGTGATACAACTTTCATGTTTTAAGTTTTGTAAAATTTTGTGATTTAAGTGGTCGACACTGCGGATCTTTAAACCCTAAATTCGAGTTAAATGAAATAAATAGAGATGTATATAAAATTGGACTTGGAAGAGTAATTAAATATGGGTTTAAAATATGGTTTTGAGAATAATATAACATACGAAAATTTGAGATAACTTTATGTATAAGTAAAATCTTAAAACAATTAAGAGTTATGGAATAATTTAGAAAATCTGTTAATATTAACAAATTAATTTATGGAAAATTATAATAAGTGTTTTAAATAATAAAATCAAAAGAGAAAAATGTTTTGAAACCCTTAATTCTATAATCTAAGGAGTACTAATAATCGACTTAGTGTTATCGATTGGTTTAAATGCTTTCGAATAACGCTTCGTCAAATATGGTATAACTCATTGAATAGAATATTTGAGTGGAACTTACCAGCTCATTAGTGAATACTCGAATTTCACCGGGTAGTATAGGATGCCTTGGTTAAATTCATGTGATTGCTATTAGGAAGTATTTTACATTTTAGAGTTGTATTCATTTTTGGTGTGCGACAAGTGGTTGCTAGATCCTTAAGAGAATGTAATACAGGTTTTCCGGTGGTATCCGTATTAAGTGATATTTACTAGCTTTTACTAAATAATTGGATTTCACCATACGGTATGGGACGTATTGGTTAAGTTCCAGTGGTTACTAAAGGTGATAGTATTTGACACTTTAGAGTTTACTCTCTTTTGGTGTGCGGCAAGTGGCTGCTAGATCCTTAAGAAGTTTATTCCAGGATTTCTTTCCAAACATAAATATAATAATATTAAATAAATGTAGATTTATTGAGTCAAGGTTTCTACAATCACCTTGATCGGTATGGACTATCCTTGAGATTATTCTGTGATTTTTTGTTCCCGGACTGAGTGCGGTCCTTGGTATTGGATTGGTTCGAGTGATACCAATTTGTTTGTTTGTTTGCCATGGGTTTGAGTACAATCATTGCGATTGTTTTGGATGATCATTACGATCGGTTTGGATTATGATCTCTTGGATTCTAGAACTTAGGATTATGTGACTATTCTGTGTTAGTAAAATAAATAATATATTCTTGTGCCTTGTGTTGGATTCTAAATTAAATGATTGATATTTGTGTGCTTAGAGATGTGCTTTGTACTGTGAAGTCAATGTTTAGTGACTAATTTGTGTTCATGACCCAAGATGTTTTAACCTGTGTCTTGTGATGAATTCTATGTTAAGTTAATCCCGTGAATTGTTATTTCTTAGACATTTGTATTACCTATATATTATTTGTTCTTGTGTTATATCTTGTTCTCACCCTATTGGATACTTAGAGATAGTCTGACGTAGGTATTATTTTTCTTGGGTCAGGCCGAGACTTTTCAGGTTACAAGACAGGTTGACCTTTGGATAGTTAGGTAGAAGCTAGATAGACAATTTAACTCTTTAGTTTATCTCACTTAGGATATTTGTGTATGTGACTTGAGATGTATATTTGAGATTAGAGTATTATGACACTTGTATATTATGTGAGTTTAGTGTTCTATTTTGTAGACTCAAAATTTGTATATGTATAAGTTGAGATTTTTATTTCGCTGTGATATGTGATTACCTTTTATATATACTATTCTGATTTTGAGAAATCGGTGCGTCTATTACTTTGTATTGACATTGTACATGTCAAATTTCAGTTCAAATATTAAATGAAAATGTATAAATGACGTGTCAGTGTTTAGTATAAAGATATTTTCACATTCGATCACGCTTAACAAGCCATATTCTCCGGTTAGCAGATGACATTACTTGTAATGTTCTTTGCTAAACTGGGTATCACGATGGGGTCGTTACAGTATATCCAATCCATCATTGTCGCCAAGGTTTTTCGGCCGATCGTCAATGGCGAACTACCCAATCGACAGTCAGGATCTACCATTGTCGACCAAGGTTTTTGGGTCAATTGTCAATAGTGAATGACCCAATCGGCTGTCACATGCTAACCATGGGTAAGTCCAGTCTATTATTGCCAACCAAGTTTTTTGAGCCGACGTTAATAGCAAACTACTAAGTCAGTGGTCATGTTCGGATCACAGGTAGGTCCTGTTCACCATTGCTAACCAAGGTTTTCTGGATAATCATCAACGGTGAAAGTCGGCGGTTATGTTTTGACCATGGGTAAGTCCGGTCCACCATCGTCAGCCAAGGTTCTTGGTCTATTGTCAATGGTGAGCTACCTGGTGGACGGTATATTCTGACCGCGGGTAACTCCAGTCCACCATTGCCAACAAAAGTTTTTAGGGATTCTCATGACGGGACAATGTAGCGTTCCCCTAGTGTATATGGAATTTTCCCATATTGTCTTAGTAATCCATACTAAATTGGCAGTGTCAATCATCTACCACATCTTTTCATACCTGTTACCCGGCACTTTGGCCCGACTACATGGCGATAGTCGTAGAGCCTATGGATGAACCTAGACGGGACTCAAGCTAAGAGAGGATTGGAAGTATAAGAGACCGGTGTAACTTAAGTTTGGATCGGCCTATACACATGGATCGGTATGTTTGGCACTGGCTCGGCCAAATTGGATCGGCGTTAGAGTGTAGACATGGTGAATCGGCCAAAATGGACAAGACAAAGTGGTTCGGTCGAGATGGTTTCGGACCTAGTGGATCAGTGTGGATGGGATCGGCCCTGGTCGTTCGACTGATTGTGGTCCGGCCTTAAAGGTACTAAGTCATGCATCGCTCGGTCAAGGAAGGAAAGATGAGATGGTTCGATCGATTGTAGTTCGGAATTCATGGTTTGGCCTTGATGGTTCGGCATGTGTAGTTCGGCATACCTGGATCGGTGAACCTTGTGGAGGTTAATAAGTTCTTTGACCTACAACAGAGTGATGCGACTAACATTTCTTTGCTTCAAGTTAGCCACGGGACAGTCCCTGGATTGGCAGTAGGTAGGTCGGTCAGTGTAAGTGGTTCGGTCTACCTAACAGCTATGGCCCGAGCTACCTTGGTAATGGGCTTGCACAAGAGGTCCAAACTATCTTCATCTATAAATAAAGGGGCAGTTGCACAGTTGAAGGGACCTTTATTCGGGAGCTCCAGGGATACTCTGCCATTGTTTGTACTCATTTCTTTTCTATTCAAATTTGCACTCAAGTTGTTTGTTTACGGATTGTATCTGTATTCATGTTATCGAAAGAGCAATAAAGATCGCATTCAAAGTGGACGTAGGCAACTACGCCGGGCCACTATAAATCTGGTGTCTCCATTTCTGTTATTCTTTTTGCACTCAGTTGTGTTTTCCTCAGTTTTAATTTACTTTCTTCATTAATCACTCTACACAACTCTATTCGAGGACGTTAGTGACCAATTTAGGTGCTAACATTTTGGTGCTTTCACTGAGAACAGTGCATTCTCAGGCTGTTAGGATCTACTTGGTCGCTACTGGATTGAAGAAATCCCCCGAAGGAGATCTAAGTTCATTCTCAAGAGTTCATAGATTCTATTCAGAGTTCCGACGTAAGATGGGAAGACCACGTACCAGATCTGCCTCCCACAATGCGTATGTCAATAAGACCGCTAGCATCCAGCAAGTGGGACCCAGTAATCAGCAAGCTAATCTAGCTGCAGGAACTGCCACCGCCCTGAACCAATCCGAAGTTGTCACCAAGGCAGAGTTTAATGAGCTGATGAGAGAGCTCGTGGAAAATAGGAGACATTTTAACGAGCAGATTCAAGCAAACGCCAACCTTATGACCCAGATCGCTCAACAACAGCGTTAGAACGTGGGAGGAAGCCCCGCTTCCTACTCATAATCTAACAGCTCTGCTTCATTAGAAGAACATCCCAAGCATAGGCACCATAGGATTGAACCGGCACAAATGGGTGCAGCAGAGAAATCCAACAAAAATGGTCCAGGTTCCTTACCTGAGACCATGGCCCCTCACCTGCACCTGGGAAATCGCACCCAAACTGGAGTGGGAAACTTAGGATCCAGAGCACAAGTGGAAGCTGGTCCACCACCTCGCCAAAATTGTAGCGAGGCGGGCCCTCGGGACGCGCACTTGGGAGATCGCCTACCAAGGAGACACCAGCCGAAACGATCACGTGGGATGGATTCCGGCCTACCACCTTCCATCCAGACTCCGGATTTATCAACTATGGTCAGGCAATTGATGAGGGAGAATCAGGGCTTGTCTAATGACCATTGGAGCGCATCTAGGAGCCACACTTCGTTCACAGATGTTATCCTACAAGCTGAGTACTCTAGGAGGTTTAGTATGCCTATTATTCCAGCTTATGAAGGGAAAAAAGATCACCGACAGCATATAATGAGATATGAGTGGATGATGGATTCAGCACGGGCCAATGATGCGACCAAATGCATATGCTTCCCAATAACCTTGTCTTGGATCGCTACCATGTGGTTCACCAGACTTCCCCCGCGATCGATCTCCAGGTTTGATGAGTTAGCAGTGAAATTTGTGGAGCAGTTTAGGATCCATGCCACTCGCCCAAACGACGTGATGTCTCTATCCAGTGTGATCCAGGCTCCAGGGGAGTCGTTAAAGGACTATTTGCAAAGATTTCACGTGGTTGCTACCGAAGTTAGCAATCCGAATGACCATGCTATTCTTATGGTCGTGATGCAAGGAGTAGATCCGGACTCAGAGTTTGGTGATTGGCTGGCAGGAAAACCTCCGACTACCCTCAAACGCTTTTATTCAAAGGAGATCCAATTCATGAGAAGGGAAGAGGCCAGGTGGACAAGGCAAAGCAGTGCGCTAGGACCCAGCAAGGAGACGGTGCAAATCAACATTGCGGTAAAGCAATCTGGCAACAACTCCGGCAAGGTCCAGGTCAATGTTCAAAATAAGCCGGAGCAGTCTAAAGGATCTGGAGGAGGAAATTTCAAAAGAAAGAGGGAAGTAGGAAAGTGGAAACCACGAATCCCAACCTATGGCGAATACACTCCTCTGAACACATCTTTGGAGAATATTTATTGATCAACTTGTAATACATTCCAATACCGAAAGCCGCGCCCGAAGGAATCAACTGAGGAACAAAAACAGACTGGGAAGTACTATCGATTTCATGAGACCTACGGGCATAGTACGGTGGAATGTAGGCACCTCCATGATGCTGTAAAGAAACTGATTCGATAGAAGGAGTTACAGCGATTTGTTAAGAATTCACAGGAAGGCCGACATCCGACCCCAATCGCGGGCAAGCTTTACATCGACCTGAGGAACCCGCTCGGACTGGAGGAAGACTGGTCATAAACACGATAATTGGTGGACCTCATCCGGTGGATAAGAGTTGGCAAAATATGGAATGCTACGCTAGTTCCCTAAAGCATGCGGATTTCGACTGCTGCTCGAACACAGAAAATGGGACTCCTGCGAAACAACAGCGAATGATGACGGATGATATAGTATTCAGGAGCAGGGATGCCGATCAGGTGGAGGCACCTACCATTGACCCGATGGTCATCTCAGCCATGATTGGACTGGCGCTTGTGAGAAGGATATTGATTGATTGTTGGAGTTCTATTAATATTGTCTTCAAAAAAGCATATGACCAAATGAAGATGGTGGCGAAGGATCTGAAACCATCTAAAGCCCGCATTCACGGCTTTAATGGTGCAGCCACCGATGCGATAGGTTTTGTTGAATTGCCAGTTGAGTTAGGAAAAGGTGAACGTAGGAGGGTACGGATCCTACTGTTCATTGTTTTGGATGTTGATTCCCCGTATAATGTTTTTCTAGGCCGACCGGCCCTGGCGGAGTTTAGGGCGGCTTTGGCCCCGTGGTGTTTAACCCTGAAATTTCCAATAGATAGAGGAGTTGGTGTAGTGCATGGTGATCAAGCGACTGGTCGTACATGTTATGTGGCTGAGCTAAGAGAGGCCCAGCAAAGAGAGAAGGGAAAGGGTGTGGACAACTCTGTCTGCATCCGTGTTGCTGAAAATTGACAAGTAATGCCCGAGCCTTGGCTCGGGCAATAGGGTTAGATCTATAGAGACATAGATCCGAGAGATGATGATGAAGAGCCCAAGGAGGCTAAAGCAGCACCGGCTGAACTAACAATTGACATTCCTATCAGCCATACTGACCCATCACGGGTGCTTAAGATTGGATCACAACTCAACCCCTTGATGATTGAGGTCTTACCGATTTCCTCCGAGCGAATCTGGATTTTTTTTGCTTGGACCACTCTAATATGTGTGGGATTTCTCCCACCATAACAAGTCATATGTTGAACATTGACCCAAAGTATGTGCTAGTAAAACAAAAGAGGAGAGGCATGGACCCAGAGAGGTCTGCTGCTCTCAGAGAGGAAGTGGATAAACTTAAAGCCAATGGGTTCGTCCGCGACGCCCTCTATCCTGAATGGGTATCTAATCCCGTACTAGTGAGGAAGGCAAAGGGAAGTGGAGGACCTGTGTTGATTACTCAGACCTAAACAAGGCTTGCCCTAAGGATAGTTTTCCATTGCCCAGAATTGATCAGCTGGTTGACTCGATAGCAAGACATGAATTATTGTCATTCATGGATGCGTATTCAGGATATAATCAGATCCCGATGCACATTTCAAATCAGTAGCACACCAGTTTCGTCACCGACGTTGGATTGTACTGTTATGTAGTGATGCCTTTCGGGTTGAAGAACGCAGGAGCAACTTACCAGCATTTGGTGAACCAGATATTTAAAGAAAATATTGGTAGAACAATGGAAGTCTATGTGGATGACATGCTCGTGAAGTCACGACAGTCAAACGACCACATTCGAGACTTAGCGGAGATGTTTGATATACTAAGGTACTACGGAATGAAAATCAATCCACTAAAATGTTCCTTTGGTGTTGCGTCGGGAAATTTTTTGGGTTTTATTGTCAATGCATGGGGAATCAAAGCTAACCCAGAAAAGATTCAGGCTATCCAAGACATACAAGCACCCAGAACTATAAAGCAAGTACAAAGCCTGAATACAAAAGTCGTCGCATTGAGTCGATTTATATCTAGAGCGACTGACAAGTGTATTCCTTTCTTCGACGTGATAAGGAAAGGGAAAAGAAATTTTGAACAGACGTCAGACTTTGAGGATACATTCCGAGCTCTGGTGAGACACTTGGAGAGGCCCCTGGTTCTGCCAAAGCCCATAGACCATGAGGAGTTATATGTTTACTTGGCCGTATCTCAGCATGCCATCAGTGCAGCTTTGATTCATGAAGAGGACCGAATCCAAAAGCCAATGTACTATGTTAGTAAGCGTTTAACGGGGGTAGAGAGAAATTATCCTAAGATTGAGAAGCTAGCCTACTGCTTGGTGATCGCATCATGCAAGCTCCGTCCGTATTTTCAAGCACACTCGGTCAGTGTTTATACCGATCAACCTCTGCGGTAGGTGCTCCAACGACCAGAAGCCTCTGGAAGGCTACTCAAATGGAACATTGAGCTGAGTCAGTTCGATATCACTTACCTGCCATGGATGGCAATCCAAGGACAAGCGCTAGCAGACTTCATTGCAGAGTTCACCATATCAAACGAGCCATGTGGTAGTGATGTAATTCTCGCTGTTCGATGAAAGCTATATACAGACAGAGCATCCAACGACCATTGTTCCGAGGCTGGTATTATTCTTGCAACTCTCTAGAACCGTTCGATTTGTTATGCTTTGAAACTTGGTTTCCCCGCTACGAATAATGAGGCCGAATATGAAGCATTGATTGCGGGCTTGAAACTTACCAAAGAACTTGGAGTGAAATCGATTGAAATCTTTTGTGACTCACAGTTGTTGGTATACCAGGTACGGGGAGATTATCAGGAAAAAGGGGCAAAGGCTTGCCCCATACCTCGCTCGGGTTCAAGAACTGTTGGCGGACCTTGAGTACTATGATATTTCGCATATCCCGCGTGAACAAAATGGGGAAGCCGACTCATTGGCGAAGTTCGCACGTACTGGTGACGCACAACAGATGGACTTGGTTCCCGTCGAAACCTTACATGCCCCGAGCATAAATGAAATGGAAGTAAATTTTTTATTAGGGACGGAAACTGAAAGGGAGTCATGGGTGACCCCGTTCAAAGAATACCTGCTACATGGAACCTTGCCCAAGGGAAAGAACGAGAGGCGACAAGTCGTTCGCATTGCCTTGCGGTATATAATGCAGGATGGAATAATGTATCGGAAAGGATTCTCAGTTCCCTTACTTAGGTGCATCACCCACGATAAGATAAAGCGGGTCTTAAAAGAAGTTCACGAAGGAGAATGCAGTGACCATACTGGGAGGCAGCCGCTAGTCAAAAATATCCTCCGCTATGGATACTATTGGCCGACCATGAATCGGGACGCTGTAGACTATGTAAGGAGATGCGATAAATGTCAAAAGTACGCAAAGATCCCGAGAGCACCTTTGATGGAACTCATGCAAATGGTTAGTCCATGGCCATTTGCAATATGGGAGATCAATATAATCGGCTCCTTGCCAATCTCCAAAGGTGGTGCAAAATAAGCAATTATCGCGGTCGATTATTTCACCAAGTGGGCAAAAGCGGAGCCCTTAGCTACGATCACCACCAAAAAGGTCATAAATTTTGTTGTGCGAAACATTATATACCGTTTTTGCCTCCTACGAACTATCATTACTGACAACGGAACTCAATTCGAGAGTAGGGAGTTTAAAGAATTCTGCCAAAAATATTGCATTGAGAAAAGGTTTGCGGCAGTCGCTCACCCTAAAGCCAATGGAAAAGTTGAAGCCATAAATAAGATAATCAAGTCCATATTGAAAAAACATTTGGAGAAGGCTAGAGGCAAGTGGGTGGATGAGCTTACAACAGCAGTCTGGGCCTATAGAACCACCCACAATTCCGCGATTGGCCACACTCCTTTCACCTTGGCATACGACACTGAAGCTGTTATAACCGTGGAACTTGAAGTTCCCTCTCACCGGGTGACCCATTATGACCCTAAGATGAATCGAGATCTTTTACTGGAATCATTGGACTTTATCGTTGAGAAGCGTGAAGAAGCTGATTTAAGGGCAGACGCATATCGGCACTGATTCGCCCGATATTACAATGAAAAAGTTTGACCAAGAACTTTCGATGTGGGTGACCTTGTTTTGAAGCGAGTTTTTCCTGTCCCGTCACATATGAATCCCACATGGGAAGGTCCGTACGTCATCGAAGGAAGCTTGGAGAAGGAACCTTCAAGCTAGCGACTGTTGATGGCGTGACACTCCCCAGAGCATGGAATAGCGAGCATTTGTGTCGTTATTACACTTAGTTTATTTCTTTTGCATTATAGTAGAAATTGTTTCCAGAATACGTTTTCTTTCATTGTTCTTTATTTCCGACATGTAATAAGACAATTCAGTTTGTCTTTATTTTCTACATTCAATAAAGGCTTGAAGCTATTTTTCTATGTACTATTAGTGTTTTGTGTTTTATGATATTGTGGCAAAATAAAATTGCATTAATCTGTCTGGCGTGTGAATGCACACACAAAACTAAAATTCGATCGACTAACCATTCAAAAATCTCTAAATCCCTGGAGCGCGGGCTGGGGTACTTTGAGTCCTCGGAGTGCGGACTAGAGTATAAACGATTCAAAAATCTCTAAGTCCCCAGAGCGCGGACTGGATTACTCTGAGTCCCCGAAGTGAAGACTAGAGTATAAATGATTCGAAAATCTCTAAGTCCCCGGAGCGCGGACTGGAGTACTCTGAGTCCCCGGAGTGCGGACTAGAGTATAAACGATTCCAAAATCTCTAAGTCCCCGAAGCGCGGACTTGAGTACTCCGAGTCCCCGGAGTGCGGACTAGAGTATAAATGATTTGGACTAGAGTATAAATGATTCAAAAATATCTAAGTCCCAGGAGCGCGGACTGGAGTACTCTGAGTCCCCAGAGTGCGGACTAGAGTATAAACGATTCGAAAATCTCTAAGTCCTCGGAGCGCGGACTAGAGTACTCTGAGTCCTCGGAGTGCGGACTAGAGTATAAATGATTCAAAAATCTCTAAGTCTCTGTAGCGCGGACTGGAGTACTCTGAGTCCCCGGAGTGCAGACTAGAGTATAAACGATTCAAAAATCTCTGAGTCCCGGGAGCGCGGACTGGAGTACTCTAAGTCCCTGGAGTGTGGACTAGAGTATAAACGATTCAAAAATTTCTAAGTCCCCAGAGCGCGGACTGGAGTACTCTGAGTCCCCGGAGTGCGGACTAGAGTATAAACGGTTCAAAAATCTCTAAGTCCCCGGAGCGCGGACTAGAATATAAATAATTCAAAAATCTCCAAGTCATGTGAAAGCGGACTGACGCTTACGTGACCCACAAGACTTTGAAATTTCAATTACAAGTTAGGTGATAAGCTAAACAATGAAGATCATGGGAAAAAAAGAAACAAAATTTTATTTACTGATCAAAAATTAAGTTCCATTACAACTTCTCCGAAGTCCGGAGCCAAAGTCTATCTATGAAGACTATAAAAAAGAAAAGAAACAACTACATTACTTAGGTTTACTTAAGCTGAGCAAGGTATGACCAGATGATAGCTACCTCTTTGACTTTTTCTCCTTCTTCGGCTTCTCCGAAGGCTCCTCAACTGAACGTTTTCTCCTGGACCCCTTGCTTCCCAACGAGGTGGTATCCGAGGAAGGAAGAGGGACCTCCAGAGGTGTGGTCCCACCAAGGAGAATGATCTGCAGGGGCCTATTTAAAGGGTTGTCGAGTTCCACCACCCGAGGTTCTATCTTAACTTCGATTTTCTTTTTCTCCTCCTCCTCGATTTGCACCTTCATGTTAAGCTTGGAGGTATGCTCGGAATCGCCTGTGATTTCAACCTCGTCGTGTTCATCTACAGGCAAGGGATTCTCAAGTTTATCCTCATCCAGCGCCCCGATCACTTGAGCATCGGGACCAGGGGTATCTCCAGTGTGAAGTGCCTCAGCCACTTTTTCTTCCTGCTCCATGGCGACATCGCTCCTTGGAGTTGGTTCGGGATCGGAATGGCCTACATGAAGTCATAAAAGGAAAATGTTAGAATACATCTATTACTCGCCTAAGGCGATGGTTTCTTAAACTCTAGAAGGAAGAACTACATACCGGCTTCCAGTTGACTCTCAGCCGTCTTAGGAGTATCACCCTCTAGAATAGGGGATAGAATGTCAACACCAAGCCCGGGCTTCTCCGGGTCATAACCAACGTGCTGCTCGGGAGGCCCGAGTGACGAGCTACTGGCCGACTGAACGGGAGAAGGAACTGGAGGCTCAGTGCTGGACGGGCTAGTAATATCGTCCTTATCCTTTGATGACGAGGAGTCTCTTTCGAAGAGGGCTTTGGCCATGGATAAGTCTGAAGGCTCGCCTCATCGAAGCAATTCCCTCACAAGAGCTTCTTCATCAACCTCTTCGACGCCCAGTTCGACCTTTTTAATCTTTATCAAAGTGTCCCATGCTTCGACCAATGATTCGAGGTAACCATCGCCTAGAAAAGATAGGTCGCGGTGCATGAGGACTCGTGCATTGTACTAGGCAATGAGAGGATCAAATAAGCACTTAATTTCTTCTCTGTCGGCTTTGGTAGCTGCCTCAAGACGAGAGTTGACTTCCGTGAGCGCCATTTTCTTACCCTCCTCACAAGCTGCCTCCTTTAGCGCTTCAACCTATGAAAGTTCCTCGTCGAGCTTTGTCTTTAGGAGTCGTGTTGCGATGATTTCTTCGCAATATCGTTGTGATTCTTCCTACGTGATAGTTTTCTCTTCTTTATTTTTGGCAAGCAGTTCCTCCAGTTCTTTAACTCGTCAAGCGATAATATCTTTTTCTTTCTAGATATAATCTTTCTCTAAAGCTAGAGCACCACTACGTTGGATTGCTTCATCGATTTCTTTCTTGTAAGCGGCCTCTAAGCGACTAACTGCTTCGGCCGTATCCTTGGCATTTTTCTGGGCGGCCTCGAGTTGAGATTTGTACGAGGATAGCTCTTTATCCTGGGCTTTGATGATATCTTTGTCATGAATGGCTTCAAATTTCAGGTGATCAATTTCGTGTTAACGTTCCATCGAAACCTCTGAAACTTTCTCCGCCAAGTGTACAAACGCATCATGCTGGACATAAACATCGTTGGTGCAGGCAATGGCGCTTTGTTTGACATGTCGGGGAATAAGATGAATCGCAGGGAGAAATTTCAATCCATCGAAGCATATCTTCAGGAATGTAGCCTTAAGCTTAGCTAATTTTTCTGCTATCGATGGGTCGTGTGCGGAGGCTGGGAGAGTCTGCCAAGCCGGAGTCACGGATTTCTTATGGGGCTCACGGGATTGCTTGGTGCTCGATGAGCTAGAATGTTGGTCGCGGGGAGCTTCGAATTAGGATCCCTTCTGAGCAGATTTCTCCCTACTGTGCTCTGACTGAGGGGAAGGATCATTTGGATATGAGGAATGGCTGTAAGTTCTTCTTCTGGAAGACGATGACTCTCTGGGATGATAATCCCTATCGCCGATGTCATCCCTATCCCGTCATCTACCTGATCCTGAATCCCGACTGGAATGGTAGAAGATAGAGGATCTGCGAAGGCGGTCAATGCCGTGTGTACGCACCATGTCACCTGCACAGAAAACCAAGGGAGGACGAGTTAGTGGGAATCATATGATGACTAAAATTCAAGTGTAGGGTGAAGTGTAAGTGTTTGTGTGTGTCCTAGTGCTTCCCCCCGACGGACCAGTGTTTTTCGCTTTACTTATTGGAGTTTTCTATCCTTGATGACGAGCCTGAGCACCTTCATCGCTTCTCGTGGGCGAATAAGTCCCATAGCCTCAAGGTCATTGAAGCCATAATTTAGTAAATCGTCAGGGATGGTTAGGTCAGATAGACCCTTTAATGAACCCTCTAAATTTTGGGGAGACGACTTTTTCTCAACTGGAGTTATTGTAACCTTTGAGGTTCCTCCCACTGTTTTCTTTTTCAGTTTGTAAGCTATGCTCTTTTTTCTCTTTGAAGCGGGAGGTGGTTCGTCGATGCCGGGTGCGTCAACTATTGGTGCTAACCCGGAATTTATATTCTCGTCAGTCGCTTCTGGCACCTCGGTTTCTTTGATTTCACCTTCCTCAGCTATATCGGGGGCCCCTCTTGTAGGGGGCACCGAAGGTCCGGCCTTCTCTTTGCCTTTTTCCGCAGTGGATCTGATTGTAGTGGCGCTAATTGGAAGGCTAGTTCGACGGCCCTCCTCTAGTAATCCAAACTTCGAAAGCAGTTCATTGGAAAACAGATTATATCTCGGTCTCTCACAGGAATAGATCGAATGACCTCGAAGGCCTCAGAATACCCAGCGCCTTCAGGTCGTGGGCGGATACCTATGAGAGTCAAAAGAAGTTCAAAAAGATGCATCTTGAGCCTTAGACAAATATTAGTCTAAAAATGAAACTTACTCCCTTCTAGTCATCTTCTCGCAAACCTGGGAGGACAATGTACGTAAAACCACTCTTGTTTATACTGAGAAAATTTGCTCCACGCAACCTGTCAGGATTTGGCATTTGGAGTGTGGCTCAAGAAATATGAAGGATGGACTGTCGGAACGTCTCTTGAAGCGGTAAATATAACGAATATCCTCGGAAGTAGGAAGTCTGAATAAGGTGCTCATAAAGAGGACGCGAGTACCGTGAATAAATGCATGACTATTAAGGTGTAGCTGCGTCGGAGCAATCCCAATATACCGCAACACTTCATAGAAAAAAGAATTGAAAGGTGGCACACTTCCGACCCAGCACATAAATTTGTTGCACACTGTATATCCGGCTGGGGGCAAGTAAGGCCGATCTAGTGCCGACGGGACCAGAGCATCATCGAAGGGGATTCCATGGATAGAACATAATCCACGAAGAGCAGATTCATCGATTTTTGAGGTTTGGGAGTCGATAAGATCGTCCATAACAACGACCCCGTCTACAGCATCGGGAGTCGGGCCTATAACCGCAACAGGCGGATCTGGGATTCTAGGTGTAGGGACTGACGATAGATTCGAAGTTCCCACTGCCTCCTGCCGAGAACTTGGCACAGGCTTGTCAGAAACTATAGCAGAGCTTGATTTTTTGGACATCTCTAATGAACGATGAATGTGAACAGATACATGTTTAAGCTATACTTGAAAGGCAATAGATGTCAGATATAACAACAAAATATTCCCCCCGTGTGGTTTGTAAGCTAGCGTGATGATTCAAGCAAAGAGTACAGATAAATTAAAGTTCTAAAGAGTAAAGTGTAGTGCGACAAGCATTAAGTCGTCGTCCCTAAAAGCTTGAAGTTCACATTTACAATGGTTCGAATTGTGAAATTATTAGTCCTAATCAGTGCCATGTGCCCTTGAACTTAGGTTCGTATCATGGGTTCATTTGTATATGATTAGGTGTGGAAATAAGCGGTTGTATTATGTTCTATGATTCGAGGTGAGATAAATTTGTTTGCCAATGCTGATCCCCGTACCAAGGTTCATTCGTCCATTCAAATGTATATATGTCGAGCCATACTGCCTCGCTCGGCGCCGACCCACTCGTGTCCTGGCTACCGAACGTACCCTTAAAATCTATCCTGATTCACTCACTCATTTCCTCTAAACTAAAACGAACGACTCACTCTCTCTCAAAAAACCGACCCAGCTTCGCGCGACCTATACCGACCGATCACTCACATTTCCTACCGACCCGTACTTCCATTGAATGCCTATAGATCCAACCCTACTCCCCGAACCTACTGACTCCTCTCCTTCGATCGGTATGTCGAGCGCGACTTTGTAGCCTATGCACCGATCCTAAACTTACCCACCTTCTTTTCTAAAAAAACCTATGTCAAACTCTCTCTCTCCACTATCTTTTCCTATACTCTCACTCCCCATATTTCTCTCCTCTCGCACCCACCACGAAGAGTCGTATGCATACACGGCTCGAGCTTAGGTCGAGTTCAGGAAAGCAAGCCCTAATTGTTCTAAGCGGAGCGTGGATCATTACCTATGCTGTAATTTGAAGCTGGGGTGAGTGATTTCTTGGGCTTGAAGTCAAGAATGTTGGGGGAGCGTGTTGGGGAAGATGATTGAATGGAGGAGAGTGGCAATTCGGTAGAGAGATGGGACTTGGGTTTTGAGTAGAGCTGAAGGAAGAAAATAATAAAGTGAAAGTGGGAAGAAGAAAGTAAGGGCCGAAGGAAGAAAATAAGAAATTGAAAGTGGGAAGCCGAAGGAAGAAAATAATAAATATTTAAATTTGATTCGAATGTGATAAATAATAAGAAAATCAATTTTTAATAAAATGACTCGATTTTTAATGATGTATTTTTAAATGAATTTATTTGATTTTTTGGTAATTTTTAATTTGGGAAATATTTAAATTATCATTTAACGTATTTTATGGCAAACATTGGTATTTTTGAAATTTTACAGAATCATATAACCAGTGTATTTTATTATTGTTTTGAGATCGTATCACATTCTTATGCATGACCATATTTTTGTTTTGTCATTTGTAGTTCACACGCAAACGAAATTCTGTATAACGACGTACTGAAAACTTGAAAATAAACCAAACCCCCACCTTAACTATTCTTTACTTTTCCCTTTTCCCTCTCTTTACTATAAACTAAGAAAATGGCTTCCCCACTTCAAAAATCAAAATCAATTAATTTACTAACGAAAAATACAAAATTGGATCCATGAGATTCATGTGGAAGCGAGCTTAAAATCTATGAGAAGTTTTGGGATGCAGAGTTGTTTGGGATAAGTGACGTAAACAAGGCCGAAGTTAGGGTTTCAATGAGATGGTGACTAAAGTGGAGTTAGGCTCAAAGGAGTGTGACATTGGTGTAACGACCCTAATTTTGATTAACATTATTTAGGACATTTAATTAGATAAATTAAAAGAAATAATGTAAATGGTTAAGGGAATTGAGATTTGTCTAATTAGAGGGTAGTTATGCCTAATTAAACAATGAACAAAAGTTAAAAATGAAATAGATAAGGGTAATAAGATAAGGGCAAAATAGGAATAGGTTATCTTCTTATACCCTAAACCTTTATGCACTCTCATTTTACACGTTCACAAACAAAAATTAAACCAAGTAAGGCCAACCACCATTAGGAGAAAGCAAGAGGAAGATAACCAAGAATCAAAAGGAAGAGGCTTAATCAAATTCATTCAAGAGCAAATCTCAAACTCCTTAACAACAAGCTAGGGTGAATAATAGGTTACATCTTATATTACTTATTTTCGGTTCTAGATCAAATCCGAATATGTTTTGCAAAGTACATGCCATGTTTTGAATGTTAAATAGATATATACATGCTTGTTGATGAATTTTGTTTTTCATATAGATTTTATGACGAGTTTTGATCTGAAAAACTTATTAAATGACATCCAAATGCCTTGTCTTTTTGATATAAGGTCAGAAATATTATTTTAGGGATGGGTTTCAGGTTTCATAATTTTCTAAATTAGGGTGGATTTCTTATGAACTTTCTAGTGAAGAAAAAAGTTAAATTGGGTTTAAAATTAACTACTACTATTATATGTTAGTTTTGGGTCAGAAATTTAAATATGTTAGAAAACATATTAAAAGTGATTTATGGGAATTTTTGGAGAATTATTCTAAGTGTTTTGTTAAGTATATAAAATTATTTAAGGTATGGGACTTAAATGTTTTATATGTTTATAAAAGGAGAAGGGGCAATTTGTAAATGTTTTAAATGTTAATTTCTGAAATTCGGCAACACTTTTAGAAAAGGTTTTGGAAAAGATATTAGCAACCAATTATATGATGACAAATAAGCAAGTTAGTTGGAAAGAAATTGCTTTAAAAAGTTAAAAAATCAGTTTTATAAAGTTTTACTGCTCCGCCACTTAACAGCCACTTTTCGACCTCATACTGCCGCCTCCATCTAAGTCGAAACCAATACACATGGTATCAGTTTTGGTACGTAGTGGATTGGAGATTAGGCGAAAGGTATGGAGTCGAAATAGGCTTTCGAAGGGGTTGAAGTAGCTTTAGTAAACTTAGAACTATTTTGGTTACCAATGAAGCTTTCGAAGGAACTAGCTTTCAACTTGGTCAAATGTTTTAGAAAAAGCGCTTTCGAAAGAGGTTGCCGCATTTATTTTAAAAAGAAGCTTTTGAAGGGGTCGAAACCCCTACTGCCACATCCAACCTTTCGAAGAAATGCCTTTGAGAGGGTTCTTTTGTTTTAAATTGTGAAGCTGCTTCTCCATGCTTTCGAAGGGGAAGGTTTCGAAGCCATCTACTTTCTTTTACTTAGGAAATTGCTTTTGAAAGAGTTGCTTTCGCCCTAGTTGTTTTAAGACCCTTTGTTCTATTGAAAGTTAAACCCATAGGTTTTGAAAGGAATGGTTTTAAATGGTTTCGAAGCTATGTTCCATAAACAAATACTTGAACCCAATGCTTTCGAAAGGTTTGTTTTGAGTAAAGGACTTTAATGCTTTTGAAAGGTTTATCGTAAAGGTTTCGAAGGGGAGGTTCCCCAATGTTTTCGAAAGGTTTAATTTTAGTAATTGAATGGAAGGTTTCCAATGCTTTCGAAAGGCAAGTTTGAAATGTTTTGAAACGAGGATGTCTAAGGTTTTATAAAGCTTTCGAAGGAACACTTTCAATCGTTTCGAAAGGTCTATTATAAATGATTTCAAATGATTTCGAAAACTAATTAACCGCTCTGATACCACTGTGACGACCCGCCATTCATTCCACAGAATGACGCATCGTCAATAAGAAAGAAAGGGATAGAAAAGAGAAAAGAAGAGAAAAGAGAAAGAAACAACATCAGAATCTCAACAGCGGAACGAATAAATTATATTAATAACATAAACTATTACATAGTATACAACACTTATCAGAGTTACACAGCATATACATCACATACTAGACAGTTATAAACATCTGTCTAGACATTACAACTCAATTACATACAAGACACTATCATAGATCAACACAGCGGAACACTATATATCTACGAACGCTGAAGCCTCCTACTCCATTGCTCCTCCAGAAAACTCGTCAAAGCTAAACCTGAATCCCTTGGCTACTCGTAAAAATTTGAGTACCCAAGAGTTTATAAAACAGGCCTAGAGTTCAAAGTAAAGTAGTTAACAGGTTTCAAAAGGGGTACTTTCAAAGGTTTCGATAGAGATTGTTTAAAGCTTTTAAACAAGGGTTTCGAAGGTTTTCATCAACAATGTTTTGTGTAAAGCATATATCATGGCAAAGAGATTTGAGTAAAGCAAATAGTATATTTTCCTTGTTAAAGTATGATTTAAAGGGTTAAATCAATTTGAAAGAAATGATTTCAAGGAAAATTTAAAGAGTAGTTAACCCTAAGTAAATGACTCAGATATTTGTATACCAGATGGGATGGTATAGGGTCGTGCCTTATAAATTAGTTATAGCCCTTGCTAATTTAGTCCAAAATTCCAGTGTGTAGGGCTTAGTCATAGGTAAGACTGAAATGATGTTACACACAGAAAGGAATATACAGAGACGGAGGATAGGTTATTGGTGAGCCCGCAAAACTATTAGGATCAGTTGACCCTAGGAAAAGTAAGTTAAGGACAGACCGTCCAGAAGTGTGTCTAACAGATGTTAGATTATATATTTTGTCTGGTAGGCCCGAGTCAGCCAACGGTTAGTAGTTGGCCAAACAAAACTATATTGTTCGGATAGATAGTCCATTTATTACCTGGTTTATGAGCATATATGATATTGCTATCATTGTTTTAATCAGTTTGATTGCATGATTCTGATTTGCAACAAGATATGTTAAAGGGATATTAGTGAAGGGAAACCCATTCCGCCAAGCGGCATGGTCTCACTTAATATTAGTAATCCGAGATGTAATAGTATTATTCACACCAGGCTTTATGTCTGACTCGAAGTTTATGTTTTCCCCCTTAAACTCTCAGGTTGCCAAAATTAATTTAAGTAGATTGAGAGTTAAGGTTTTCCAGGTTTAGTAGGTTGGACGAATAAAGCTTTCAAAGACTTGCAGGAGGCAAAGCTAGCTATATCTAGGAGTTATTTTTTTTATTTCTGCTGTGTTGTATTAAGGCTGATATGTCTATTTGGTACTCTGTTCATCCAAAGGGGCATCTTCATATGTCGCTCTTGGAATAATTTGTAATAATTATATTTGATCCAAACCTGGGAATCAGTTATTGGATTATGTAATTGAATATGAAATATGGTTTTGAAATGTAATCAAAAAAGTTGTTTTAATCTGTGTTGATTTCATTTCATATTCAAATGCTTCTGATATTATGGATACCATTAACATTACCGTATTTTGTCACCGGAAGTTAATACTATGGATGACTGCAGCATCTGTAGCGCTTAGCTTTGGGCCTCAAGATAGGGGATGTTATAATTGGGTGTCTCGAATGAAGATGAGTGTTTTGATGTGGATCTGAGGGGGTGCAATGGTAGAAGGTGAAAAGCGACAATTGCTTTGTCGTGACCTGGGTTTTTGGTCGAATTTTGATGGCGGCGGTCGAGTTTAGCATTGAGGGTTCGATTGCAAAGAGATGATGAAGGAGAGTTCGTCGGAGGTGGTTTGGTGTGATTTTGTCAATCGTGGTGGATTATATTAACGGTGAAAGGTGGACTTGTTGGGTGTGCACTGTGCACAGTGATACGGGATTGGGGAAGATGATGATGTGGTGGGTGAATTATTTATATTTTTAAATCTCTAAATTTATTAGATGAATATCTTTCTCATACGAGGTCCAATCGAGATCCGATCTTTTGCATTGCGCTCGTAGGAGTGATATCTATGCATTGGAATTGGCTTTGTCAAGTTTGGAGATAATGGAATTTTGAGCTAAAATTAAACATCGTTCGATTTTAGATCAAACTGGAACGCTTAAGCGTTAATTGGAATTTTTGTGAATTATCTCACCTCTGGATGAATAGTATATGATATATGGTAGATATAAATTATTGCTTTTGTGTTTGAATGATTTATTTGTTTGGTTTGGTTAAATTTCCTCTTTGAAAAGCGAATGACATATAAAATGAAATACAGGGAATCTTGTGAGGGAACCTGGATTCCTCGTTGTTATTGATTTAATTTCAGTTATATACCCGTTGTATAAATTATTGAATTCTAAAAGTTCGGTAGTTTGGATATATTGGATGTGACATTGATATATGTTAAAAGTTGAACCTTTTTAGTGATGAAGGTAGTAGTAGCTTGGTTAAGTGCTATATATGGTATCTATTTGCCTTGTTTTAGTATTTTGAAATACTATCATTTGCTGTTTGGATTTAAAAATGGTTTTGATTCGGAAAATGATTTTGAATCTGACTTTTTTGGATTTTTTGTGTATTTTATTTAAAAATAGTTTTTGTACATTTTTATTTTACTCCCATCCTTTTGGAAATGTTTTAAAAGTATTTTGGCAAGTATTTATCTTACAGAAAAGTTTATATAATAATGAATGTTTATTTTAAAGGAAAAAATTAGGAATTTATATTTTATAATTAAGTGATTCTATTTTTAAAGAAGACAAAACTATTTTGGAATAAATATTGGTGAAACATTTTATATAAAATGTTGTATGAAAAGATAGATTCATAAATGGTATTTTATAAATAAAAGAATTTATTTTTAAATGGTGTTTTATAAAAGGGAAATTAATATCATTTTGATAAATTAGAATAATAAATCACATTTGTGAATTTATAGTGATATATGGAAGGATCGTTTTATGGAAAGTATTTGTTTCAGTCTTGCAATCAGAGATTTGGGATAAGTATAGGAGATTTAGAAATGAATTTATAAAGAAGTTTTATAAGGAGTTTTATTAAGAAGTTTTATAAAGAAGTTTTATAAGGAGTTTTATTAAGAAGTTTTATAAAGAAGTTCTATAAGGAGTTCTATTAATAAGAGTTACATAGAAGTTGTAAAAGGAGTTTTATAACTGAATTTGGAGATTTATAAAAGGAGTTTTATAAATAAATTTGGATATGTATAAAAGGAGTTTGTAAATGTAAAAGATATTTATAAAAAGGAATTTTATAAAAGGAATGAGGTTTGATTTCCATAAGTGATCGTTTTAAATTATAGTGGTATGGAAAGTGTTCTTTTCATATTTAACACCAAATTCTGAGGTACTCGTCTCTATCTTGAGAATTAAGAATGTATATCGAGGCAAGGATAATACGCTAACTTGTCCGACTACCTTGTTGACCGAGGGATAATACTGTTTGAAATTAAAAAATGGTGGTAAGTCTATTTGGTCTAATTTCTATACGATCCATTTATTTACACCAAAAGGAAAATGTTTTGGGTTTATTGTCACCAATGGTTTAAATGACATTTGTTTTAACCTAATTAAACATGGTTTTGAAAATGAAATCTTTGTTATGATTTTTGAATATACTTATACCATTGAGATAAGTATATGAGTACATTTTCTACGTATTAGAAATGTAGTGTTTTATGATTATACTTATACTATTGATATAAGTGTATGGAAAAAATTTCTAAGTGTTGAAAGCGGAATGTTTTGTAAGTATATGTTTACATTTGAGATAAGTATATAAATATTTTTCAAGTTTAAAAAGAGTAGAGAGGATTTATGAATGTATCTTTTGTAAAAGGTATTTTAATACGAATATTTGAAAGAATATTTTAATTAATGAAAGGGTTAATTAAAAAGGTTTAGTGGTTGGTTATGTACTTAACCATGCTTGGTTTCCATGTGAAATTAAATCTCTGATTTGATTGTTTGTTTATTTGATAGTTAAATAACCGACTATCAAATGTTGACCAGTTTTGAAAACTATTGTTTATCGGTTCGGGGAGATCGGGATCAGATATATTATTCAAAAACTACTTCGAACTGGCATAAGCGTTCAAATTGGAACATCTTGAAGATGATTGAAGATGGAGTTCTTTAAAGTGCAAGGGTTGTTTGCTACTAATCCCGAGGATGTAGTAGAAGTAGCGTTTTCAGTTTGTTCATACCCTGAACAACTTGTATGATGAATGCTAGCATTGCATTATTTCCTGGAGGGCAATGTTAGCATTTCAAGTGAGGTTTCTATATAAAAGGTAAAATGTAGCCTTAGCCTTACAATCGGAAATTACTAAAACAAGGGATATACAACATGGCTATATGGTTAGCTACCATTAGGGTATGTCATCACCCTTCTAGATCACTATCTATGAATTTATATATGTTGCAAGCTCGAGGAAAAAGGTTGCAAAGCAACCGAGATGATGACATATTTGGTACTATTTCGTATAGAGTAGGTCGGTTCTGTGTTGGCAAAGGGTCTGGGCATGGCTCTCGGTGCATTTTTCTAGAAGTGTATGTGGCAGGCGGTACTCCAGTAGCCTTGTCATTGTATGAATCCATTCTCTAATAAGTGCCTTATGGACTTAGTTGTGCCCAAGTATCTTGGAATGTGAGATGCAAGCATTCCAGCTATGCAATATATATTTATTTTAAACCCTAGACATTATTATAATATCACTGAATGTTCTAACATTTGCAACCCATTATCTAAAATGATCTACAGCTGGACTTCATACCCGCATGTGGCATTTTGGGCTAAGAGGTTGGTAACCTTTGGGGAAGACACCTTGGCAAGTGGTTTTGCCTCCACCTATTCACTAAAGTAATCCACCACTATTATTGCATACTTAGCACCTCTCTTATCCAAGAGAAGCTTCACGATCAAGTCAATCCCCTAGATAGAAATAGGCCATGGGCTGACCATGTGGGTCAGTCCAGTCAGTGGTAGCTTTGGAGTTTTCACAAACCTTTAGCACTTTTCAAACCATTTTGCATTTTCTATCGCATCATAGCCCAATGTAGGTGAAAAGTATATGTATCGCAACACCTTCTTTGCTAAGGTTTGCCCTAACTATAGTCCCTACAACTACTTTCATGTACATTATCCAGCACTTCGCGAGCCTCCCTTTTAGCTACATACCTTAACAGTGGTTTAGACAATCCTCTTCGGTATAGGACACCATCCTGAAACATAAAGCGAGGCGCCTTCCGTAATACCTTCACGAATTCGTTCCAGTTAAATGGCAAAACTTTATCAGCCAAATACTCAATTGTTCGGGTCATCCAAGTGTCTTCTCCATCAATAGTTGCAAAAATGTTTTCCTCCTCAAAGCTTGGCACCGATAAGGTCATTACTGGGACCAATCAAAGGAACGGTCCATTTTAGGATCTTGCTAATTTTGCCAAATCATCTACATCCCGATTTTCTTCCCTTGGAGCATGTTTAACCACGTAGTGTTCCAACTTGTCGAGTACAGATTTAACCTTCTATAGATAAGATGCCAAACATTCTCCCTTAGTCTAGAATTCCCTAAGCACTTGGTTGACCACCAGATGGGAGTCACCGCATATGCATTATGACCTATGCTCCGACTCCTTCACTATATTGTTATCAATGCTTCATGCTCCACCTCATTGTTTGTTACTCTGAATTCCAATCGTAAGGCAAAACACAACTTCCGCCCTTCAGGTGTAACCAACACCACTTCAGCCCCCAAATCATGCTCCTTCGAAGCTCCATCCACGAACATGTGCCGCCTAAGAGCTTCTACCTCCCAAGGTCCTGTTTCATTATATTTGACAATGAATTTCACAATAAAGTTCACCAAGGCATGATCTTGATTGTCGTTCGAGCGTGGTAGGTGTTTTCATACTAACTCAGCTCAATAATCCATTTCAACAACCTACCTTAGGTATCCGAGTGATGTTGGACTTGCCTCAATGGTTGATCAGTCACCACCCGAATAGGTTAAGACTGCAAGTAATGCCATAATTTCTTGGATGCTATCATCTAGGTGGTCTTGTGATTTCTCGCCATATTGGACTTTACCAGCCTGTCATCCACATATAATTTTATGGTTCTTCCAATTTGGTTAGCAATTTGATTGTATCCAAATTGGTTTCCATAAAAGATAATAGCTCATGCCCTGCAATCCCATCTACCAATTGATCAATTCTTGTAAGTGGGAAGCAATACTTAAGGCGGGCATCATTTAGGTTTGAGAAGTTGATGCATTTTCGCTATTTACCATTCGGGTTCTTGATCAACACTGGATTAGCTATCCATTTCGGGTAGTGGGATTCCTTAACAAAATCTGTTTGGCAACAACATCTCAAACTCCTCATATAGAGTTGCAGATTGTTCGGGACCCATGCTTCTTTTCTTTTGTTTTATCGGGGGTTTCCTTGGATCAATGTTTAGTACATGACATACAATACTAGGATAGATTCCGCACATGCTCGAGTAGGACCATGCAAATGAAGGAAACGAGCCGTTTAGCGGTGGGTAAAATTGGTGGATTTCAAAAAAATTCTCTATTTACATCTTTATTGGCTCTATGAAGTCGAAATAGGTTTATTAGATCTGATCCAGTTACTCCCAATGAAATCTAATTTTATTTAATTTCCAATTATTCAATCAATGAATTCAATTGTTTGGTATTTTGCATATTATATGAGTATATCGCAATATTCTTATGTGTGTGTATAGTTTATATCAACATACAATATAGTGTGCATAGTTAATGCATATGTATATAATGTTGGGATTTACATCTACAACAGACACATTCTCCATCCATATATGGATATGATGTCTCAAAACTATTATTTAAATAGTTATGCACTTAATTGTGTATGTTAAGATGCAAAATTGAAAGCATGGGTTGATCTTTGATAGTAGGAAATCAAGAGACAAACTCTCCTTAATTTATTCCTTCCTTTATTACCGTTTACTAGATCTAGATTTAGTAATTCAAATTTCTCTTTGACTATTTAAAATAAATAAATTTATGTATATGTATGTATAAATTTTTTAGCTAAAAGTTTTTTTTAATGAAAAACTCAAACCTTTAGATTTGAAATTCAACATCAATAAAAATCTAACTTTAATTTGGTATTAAATTATAAAACAAACTTTTTTAATTCACTCCTTAATTCATTACAGTTTATTAGGTCCAAATCTAAAATTCAAATGCTTGTAATTACAACTTTATACACACAGACCCACACACAGTTGATAAAATAACATTTTGAATGGCAAATAATTTCGAGACATAAATCCAAAACATTTGAATCATAACCACCATTTATTAGGCCATTTAAAACCTTTAATTGTATAGGTTAAGTTTTAGTTCAACCATGGATATAGAATCAAACCATTTTTATAAAATAACATATTGAATTTTAAATTTAAATTCAAGTTAAAACAATGATTTTGAGACATTGAAATATATTTCAATAACTTTTAAAATAAAATACACACACAGATATATATATATATATTAATGTCCAAATAAAAAATAATCCCCCCTTTTTAAATTAAAGATCTATAATTCAATATTACTTAATGAGTAAAACACATCAATTTTGATCATTGATAATTGGATGAGACAACATATACGAATATGGAATCATTCTAATAATTATCCAAAAAATAATATATATGTATTAAAATGTAAATAAGAGATATATTTTTCAAGATGTCGCCATTAATCACTCCATTAAATGGTAGATCATACTAAATCAAATCTAAAAAGTCTTGCCTTTTGTAATACCTTAATTTGGGATTCTCCTCGTATCTCAAGTTGATCCACGCCCAGCTTTGCAAAAGAAGGATGAACCACATAATTTTACTTTATTTATGTTTGCATTTGATTTGAGGTTGATAAAATTTTAGAAATCATTTGATTTTCAACCATGGTATGTTAGAAAGAGAGAAAAGACAGGTGAATGAAAGAGAAATATATTCTGGAAAGAAAATGAAAGAGAGTTTTTTTTAAATGAGAAAATAAAAGCCTTTGTTATTCTCTCTTCCAAACACCCACTTTTAATCCTCATTTAATTCTATCAAATCTTCATTCGTATCTTTTCCTCTCTCTTAAGAATGGCAGGTGACATCATTCCACCACATGATTAACTATTTCCAAAAGCTTGTTAAGCAATAAACTATATTAAAAAACCATTTGAATATACATTGATATCGTGTATCAATACATGCATATATAACTTTTATATATACATCAAAGTAATTACTAACAACACTAAAACATCAAATAAATTAAATAATAATAAATATTTCTAAAATATTAACAACATTTTACAAATTAATAAAATCATTTGGTTTTCCAAAGAATTCACAAATACGATTGTGTGATTCAGATAAGTGAATTCAGTTAGCAATTAATATTAAAACAGTTCAAATATTAATGTTCACACATCAATGTAGTTAGTGGTGTGACACTTCAGCCGAATTCATTGCTTATAAACCATTTTTTTAAAATCATATTTTATAATTTCTTAAGCAGTACCAATTAGTAACGATAATTTACACTAATTTTGTTCATCAACACTATATCACATTAGGATTACCGAGTTTTTTTGGGTCAAAATTCCAGTATTATCCATATTTAACTTGGTTTTTCCATAAACAAAGTCCATGTTTGAATAATAACATTTATTGTTAACCATACCACATTGGCCGGATATTTTGACTTTGGGTTTACTGCAACTGACTGTCATGTTGACCTTATATAACCTAGGAGATGAATTCTCTATTGAATAGTGTTTCACTTCCATGCTTCACTCAGACCTATCTATAGTTGTTCGAGGACGCCAAGCCTTAATTTAGCTATAATCAAAGTGGAGAGCCACATTGAAGTTTAATGGTATTCTCAAGTTAAGAGAATTATGTAATATCGTCAACGACATTTCCTATTTGACCTTAATTATTATTAACAATAGGGAAACTCTCTTATTCAATGCTATACAATAATTATATGTGAGTAACTCCTTGGTGCCCCTAACATCCATGAGTAATACATTGCCCAACATTTAGAGAGAATTACGTACTCTGGTCTCAATAGATGTATTGATATCCTTCCCCAAAATACCTTGACCAGGAACATTAAAAGTAAAATGTTATTTTATATTGTGATTAATTACTCACGATTGAAATCATATGCAACTACAATAACATAATAATTCATTTAAGTTTTTTCTTATTCATATACTTTGAATTAATTACCTAAATGATTATATCAGTATATACTAAAGTATATAACAGAAATCAAATACCTTTATTATGAATAAGATCGATCATAGAGTTAGATATATAATAAATTACATAATCTTCTTAGGGCATACTTCTAACTCTATCAATCTCCCAATTGCATTTGGATTTTTATTCCTATTCCTCCAATCAGTTTTCTCAAAACTGATTGAGCTAGTCCCTTAGTGAACAGATATGTTATATTGCCTTAACTATCTACTTTTTCATTTAACTCTCTCTGACATTGATAAACTGCCTTTATCATGTGGAGCAGAGTATGTTTCTCGACTTCTAGGGAGCTCTAGGTTGTTGCGTTACTTGTATTACTGCATTGTTATTAGATAACAATGCTTAATGATTCTCAACATTTGGAATCACTCCCAGGTTAGTTATAATTTTTTTGCATTATACAACTTTTGTTGTGGTGCTATTCAAGGTGATGTACTTAGCCTTTCGGCTAGTTAGAGTCTTTCGTTTAGAACAATTCCAAATTAAAGCTATTTAACTAAGATGTATCATGAATTTTGGATTGAAATATTGTACTCGATACTACTTACGAAGTTTGAGTATGAATACACCTTCATAAGAAGTTCGTTATTTCTATAAACTAATCTCTAGTATTTCGTAAATACTCGAGAACATTCTAAATTATCATCTAGTGATCTTAATTTAGATTTGATACTTTCTTTGTGTATCAAATACATAACGAATTGCGATATTATAGACAACACAGCATGTACAACAACTTCCTTTTCCAATGCGTAAGGAATCCATCTTACATGCTCCACATTAACCATTTCAATATGGTGTCTAAGTACATCACTTGGAACATTCCCAACATCTTTTTATATTGATTACAAATATGTTCTTTCAAATCAAATGTCGAAAATTAAACAACTAAAATATAATGATTTTAACTCGGGTACATCGTTCATAATCATAAGTTTGTTGTCTACTTGTAGTTTTTAGAAATATTCTAGTACCTTTACAGTTTTTTCTTATAAACTATAACGACCTACCTTTTCGACCCTCGGAAGTTGGCACTCAATACATCCACGGTATTCAAATGCCGACCATCCAAATGACGGAAAGACGGATTGTTAGGGTAACAAAAAAAGAACAGGAAAAACAGAAACCCATAGCAGAACGACAACATATAATAAAACAAAACCAGTAAAAGCTATCACTCTGAAATACATGGTATATCAGAGTTAAAAACAAATCTCATCAGCCTGGATAGTTATAAATTCCCGACCTTACAATTGCTGATAAAAATATACATAATAATACAGTAGAAAATAAAAATACTATGGCAGGTGAACATCTAGCTTTACTCCATGAGCTCTATGTCCCGCCAACGACAACATGGAAAAATACTCGATCTGACCCGAGCATTATAATAAAATAACTCTCGGATCAGTCTGGAGAACCAACGTAAGAAAACTCAAGCAATATTGTGAGCATTTAGTATTTCTCTGAGACCACGCCGCTAAACATGGAATGGATTTTACCTTACAAGAACAACGTCCATACATGAAGAAATCGGAAAACCAATCAGAACAGCAACAAAATAAGAAAGAATGGACACATATAAGATCAAAATCCAATCTTAAAGAATAGACAAAAATAATTAGATATAGAGAAGAGCTCAAGGCACTTCTCGATGCAATTAAGAAAAGATTAACTCCAAGGTTCAAATCAAACTAGGTGAATGAATTCATCCAACATGACTAGGAGGGTGTGTCCCCTACATCGAAAGTATACCCCTAGATAAAATATACGTGAGAGCCTACGCCAAACATGCATCACTCTCAGGAACTTCTAAGATGTACTCCACCTCACATGAGCATCCAAATACTTCACATCATAGTGTGCATGCTAGAGACAAATCTCTAGATAAATGTGAATATACCCTAATGGGTGCGACCCAATTGGCTTGGCTCCGACTCGCTCTTTGGTTTTAGTTATCCATGGTGTTGGATGACAATGCTCAAAATGAGCAAAATATCATCTTAGATTGATGAAGCAAAAAGAAGAATATCAAAATCAATAGTCGATAAATCAACTATTGGAAACAAACTAGTGCTACCCTGGGGAAAACAATAAAGCCGGACAAGCTAGGGCAGTGTTGTTATCTATCTTACCATGACAACATTCTTAACTTTAAGAATAGCAAGAGTTTAAATGCTCCAAACGAGCAAACAAATCATCTTGAATCGATAAAACACAAAGAAGGATATAGAAATTGATAGTTAAGAAATCAATTATCGAAAACAAACTAATGACTGTAAATGGAAATTAAATCGCATACACTTACCACCAATAAATGAATCAAGATTTTAAAATATTTGATTCTCACTTGTGCTTGATTTTCACATCACAAATATTTGTAAAAAACATTAAAAACACTCTTTAAAAATATTCTGTTAAAGAGAATTATATTTCTAAGTGTGTTAAAAAGAAGGGTAAAAACGAATGTCATTAATAACATTGTTTACTATAAACCCCCAAACAATTTGCACAAAGCTTTGTTTTTAAACATTCCTTTTTAAAGATTTACACATTTATAAACCATCATTTATAAATTTAAAACAACATTTATTATCCAGGAAGATAATAAATAAATTTAAATACATTTATTAATTTTAAACAATGTTAATCATCCTGAAAGATAATTGATATAATTCTTTTATAAAATTTAAAACCATATTGATTATTCCAAAAGACAATAAATCAAATTATAATCCTTTTATATATTTAAAAAACATTAATTATCCCGAAAGACAATAAATTAAATTTATAATCATTTTGTAAACTAAATTAATTATCCAAAACGATAATAAATCAAATTTAAAATCTTTTTTTTATCAATTTTAATCAATACTTAACTTTTATTTTTAGAATTCTCAAAGTATTTGAAAATATAGTTCAAAAAAAATTCATAGGGTAACAACGCGACCAAACATTTATTTTGTAAAAATACAAGCACTAGTTCAACACACATAAAAGTTTAAGGGAATGATATTTAATAAGTGACAGTATAGCGATAATCGCTATAATAAAACTTACACAATCAAACTGTATGTCATAAATGTTTCAACCGAACATCAATATAAACAACATAAGAATATAAGTAAGAAGCACATAACAGCAAATTAAAAAGGGTGAGAAATCCCTTAAGGTCTTTCTATAAAAGTCCCCTACAAAACAACTGTTATATATGCAATCCGCTTTTCAAGCAGGAATTCAAATCTAAACAAACAATCAAACAATAATAACAAACATATTAATTAACTTCAAAAATAATCATTTTACTTTCAAGCGCAGAATAGTGATTTGCTCTGCTAGGTAGATGTTCAAAATATTCTATTCAATTTAATTATAGAAAAACGGTGTTTTATTCTGCTAAATAGATATCACAACAAAATATAACTAATTTAACTATGTTAAATGTAATTAAATCAGTTTACTTATATTACCAATTTATTCTTCATTAAAACTGTCAACTATCTTCTAAGCATTCAACAATAATCTATAGCAACACAAATATCATATAGTTTATTTAAAGGTGAGTAAACTCACAAAATTCCAGTTGACGCTTCTGCATTTTGGTTTGATCTAAAATTGAATGATGTTCGATTTAGATCAAAATTTTACAGGCTCCAATTTCAACGAATTCGACTCCAACCCGTAGATATCATCGATACGATTCCAATGCAAAAGACCGTCCAAATCTGACCTCATATGCAATAGTTATTGAATTTATATGCTTTGGCATTAAATAATATAATTAATTCACCTAACACTTAATTAATTTTTTAATTACCCAAATTAACTACTTCTTCCTAAAACTAAATAAACGGCCGTGCACACCGATACACAGATACCCACTCAAGTGATCCTTCTTCCACTGATTTCTCTCTATTCACTCGATGATTCGACAAGTCGTCTTCTCCAATGGATCATGCTTCGTGATCTCAACGTGACGAACCCAAACTTTGGAAGCTCGGTGCTACTACCTGAATTGTGGCCTGCTTGGTCAAGCTCAACAACCCTAGCGACGTGTTTGCCTAGAAGGAGCTACAGCTTGCCAAAAGACCACCACAAATTCACCTTCACTCGAGAAGTCCAATGCCATCCTCACCTTGACCAAATTCGCCTTAAATCGACGATGAGACAGAACCATAACTACGGCCAAAACGTCGGTTACCCCAAATGGAAGCCACACTCAGCAAGACGTATATAGATTTGTAGATCTCCTCGATACAAAATCAAAGAACCTTGTTTTGTGATTTTAGTGACGAAGATTGATTGATTTATAATTTCGAAGTGGGAAGCCATTATTTGGTTTATTGTAAATGGAAGGTAAAGGAGGGAAAAATGAAAGTGGTGAGGCTAAGTGGAAGAAATGGTCAAGTGTTGATTTTTCTTAATTTATAAACAAAACAATTAGTTTACTTCAATCTCAAGTTAACCAAAATCTTCAAGCAAACTCAAATTCTCAAGCCACCCTTCATATCACCATTAATTTATGTTGAAAATTTTGAATTTTGATTTGATTTAAAAAGTTTTGAAAAGAAGGTTTTGCGGTATCCCGCTACACAATATTCAGTTCACGTACGGACCGCGAACGATAGAAATAAAAATACGATCGTGCGCCAAAATTCAATATGATCACAAGTCAATAATAAAATACACAGATTATTTTACTCTGTGAAATTTCAAAAATACCAAAGTTTGCCGTAAAATACATAAAACGAAATTTAAATATTTTTCCAATTAAAAATTATAGAAAAATTAAATAAATTAAACTAAAAATACATCACTAAAAATAAAGTCGTTTTGTTAACCATTGATTTTCTTGTTATTTATTCTGTAACGACCTAGATTTTTCAACAATTAACTTTAAATATTTAAATGGTTTAAATATTGAATTTGGGATTTATAATCGAGTTAGTAAGTTTTTAAAACTGAAATTTTAAGCAATTTCGAAATTTTGAAATTTGTCGATTTAATCGACGCGTTAAAGAGCAATCCGGGGCATAGTCTCAAAATTCGATGAAACCTGTTCCATTAGATCTGTAATAGTGTATTATTATTGAATTTCAAATTTCATACTGTTTCGAGTTATCGTTTGGTCGTACGGAATATAAACGTGTCGAAATTTATATCGAAAACTTAATATAATAATTGGGTCCAAAAAGCTATCTTCTCCATACGATCGAATTAGGACTCAAAATCCTTTTCATTGCGTTCGGAATAGGGGTATAAAATTATAAACGCCTAGTGGCATGCCTCGATAGGGATTCGAGATTTTGAGTTGTGCAAATCGAGACGGTCTGAATTTTTTTTATAATATATATATATATATATATATATTGACTTGACTATATCTTCACATCAGCCCCCTTTATCTTACTTCAAGCCACTATAGCCTTTCCCATACATGAAAACATCACGTCTCCCTTCACTTTTAAAAATTGCGATTTTTTCCCCTTTCTTCTTCGTTCATAAGCCAACTAGTTTGGAAAAAAAAAAGAAGCCCGAAATTAAAACACGACTTCTCTCATCCCATTCCAAAAATGTCGAGCAACGAAATTGAAAACGAACACAGAAAAAAAGGCAGGACACGAGGAAATTGAAGGGCGTTGAGGGTCGTGGAGGCTAGCGTTCGAATGGCGGAGGACTCGCGATGGTGCGACAGTGGATGCCGACTATAGATATGTATGAACTAGGGCTTAGATATTCTTGAATTGGAGAAGGTATTGGACTTCGGGGTCAACGGCGTTGGGGTTATCGAGTCGAGCAGCGCCTTGGTGTGAACACTAACGATGTGCGGTGTTAGTGGGGTGACCGCGATGGAAGGTACGGCCTGGGAAAATCATTGAAGTCACCTTATATGATGGCGTCGATCAAGTCAACAGTCAAGGCAGGAGTAGTGGTCAGCGGTGGGGGGAAACAGCGGCAGTCTAAATCTGGCGGCGTGGGTTCGTCGTTGGGTGTGGAGGAGCTGGCTAATGGTCTCACGCAAGGGAGGATCACAGCAGTGAGTTTTAATTAAGCAATTATTCAATTAATGTTGCTAAGAGAAATAATTTATTTATCCATTGAATTGAAATCTTATAAATGTCGTAATAAATTCATACGAGGTCCAAAATGATGAAATAAGTCAAGTTTGGCTCGCAACTGGAAAATCTACGGAATAAAATTGGTTTGAAGATTTTTGGGAGTCAACTAGAATTTTAAATTAAATTGAAAGCATGTTCAATTTAATTTAAAATTGAAAAAGGGTTGCAAACAAAAATCAAGGTGAGAACTTCTCACTCTTTTGGATTGCCACGTTTAAATTTAAATGTTTGAATTTAAATTAATTGATGTTTGATTGGACTGATAAATTTATAATTATCTGTTATATGATTATATATATATATATATATAATAGTATATATCAGTAATTGGAGTGATATTCCCGCACATTATAGCGGATGGGACCCTATGCGCCCCGCATAATAGCGGATGACCCTATATACCACGATATCCCCTTTATTGTTGTCTAACATCTATGGATGCAGGGAAACAGGTTGGAGGGATCCAACTGGATTCCTCAAATACATTTAGTATTGTTATATATAAAGATATATGATGTGATTGAATAATCTGCTGAATTATTATGTGTGTTAAATTTTTAAATGTTATAATAGTATGGAAATTAACTTGGGTATATTAAATACCATAAATATTATTTTGAATCTTTAAGGAATTAAAAGGAGATTTTTAATATAAAAATATGTACATCGAAATTTGGATTATTTAAAAGAGATCGACTTAAATAGGCAATAATTGGATTTTTGATCGTATTAAATAATGTGGAAAAAATATATTTTAAATAGAGATTTTAAAATAAATTATATAAAGGAAATTTTTGAAGACTGGATTTTTAAAATGATATTTGGGAAAAATGTAGAAAGAAGTTGAAATCGATATAAAAAAATAGATTGGCAAAATGAATGGAATTTATAAAATGAAATTTTATAAAGGAGATTATTCTTAGTAAAAACTCAAAGGAGTTATAAAATTTATAAACGAAGTTTGTGAATAAAGGAAAGTGATATCGGATGATAAATTTGGAATATAAATTACGGAAAGAATTTACATTTGAATATGGAAATAGGGTGAGAGAAAAGATAGTGTATACTATTTTTGAAGTGAAGATGGTTAAGGAGACCGGAATGGAAGTGATGTGATGGAAATCGAGAAGATTTATAAATAGAAATTTGGTTATTGAGATTTAAATTTTTTTTTATTGATAAGTTAAGTTTTATTTAAAAAGGAAAATTCTTATTTATTAAACTATGTAATTTTAAAGTTAGTTAGTATTGAAATACTTCAGAAGTGAATTTTCAAATACTTAATATTTATTTTAATAAATCCCAAATGTTTAAACCTGCTTTCAAATACTTATTATTATTCTTTTAAATACTTATTATTATATATATACATAGTTTTGTAATGTTTAAAATTTATTTATAAATCTTCTCGGAAGTTTGGAAATGGGGTTATTCAGTATATGGGATTTATAAGAAAATTCTTAAAATGGAATTGGGAAGAAAAGTAAGGAAATTTCCGAAGTAGTTAAATAACAGTGAACTTCGAAAAACGAAATAGAATTCATAAAGAAGTACAAAGGGAAATTAAAATTATAAGCGAGTATAATTGTCACGACCCGCCCTTTCGACCCTCGAAAATCGACATAAATACGCTCATTGTATAACATGCCGAACGATCGAGTGCCGGAAAGACAGATTGTCGAGGGAAAAGAAAGTAGGTAGCATAAAGAAGAGACTAAACAAAACAGAATCTCATAGTGGCCTAAACAACATATAGTATGAATAGTACTTTACACAAATAAAAAACTGTAATATACATATCTCGCATCAGAGTACATAAATCAATAATTACCAGCCTGGACGGTTATAACAACCCGCCCTCACAATTGCCGGTAATTTCAAACAAAAACACTACAACGGAAATAAACAAGTACGAGTAATACCTCTTTGCCATCTAACTTGTCTCCTGAGCTCCATAGCATCCTAACCTGAACCTGAAATACTCGGTCTGACCCGAGCATTATAATAAAATAACACCCGAATCAGTCTGGAAAACCAGCTTGCGAAAAACACACTAAATTTGAATTATTAAAGCTTCAAAATCCTTTGAAAGTCAAAGGTATCTCGTAAGACCATGCCACGCATAAACACGACGGGTTTTTACCTTATGATAACCAAAACATTTCATATCAAAATCCTTTGATATTATAATAGTGTTTAAGTACAAATACTTATTCAAATAGCTGAAATTGTTGCATTAATTAAATTCCAGCATACTAGGCTCTACAATCAAAACCATAAAGGCACGTATTGGAGAATGGATTCCATACGAATGATTAGGCACCGGGGTACCACCTATCACAGTACACGTCTAGAACAGCGTACCGAGGACCACGCCGGGATCCCCTACAACATAAGACCGGACTATCCCTGACTTGGATAGACCGAATATGCTATCACCCCGGGTGTTCCCACCCTTTATCGAGCTCCTTCCATAATCGTAGTAATAATAATATCCAAGGGTATCTAGAAAGGTGATAAACATACCCTACTTGGGTGCGACCCACTTAGCCTTGCTGCATCCCCCCTGATTTTCAGTCATTCCCGGTTGATGAGGCTAGAGGCTACGATTACCTTTTTAAGGAATTTTCACTTAGAATGCTCATTGCCCTCCAATGGCAATGTACTGATAGCATTCATCCATACAAGTCCGTTCCGGGTCCGAACGGAACCAAAGGCACTATTCCTACTACATCCATTTTGGAATCACCCTCAGGATTAGTAGCGATTAGCCCTTGCACTTCACTACTCCATCTTCGACTCCATGCTCTTGTCTTCATTTCGAAAACATACTTGTTGGATCGAAGTGGTATACGGATAACAAATCCGATCTCGGTCTCTTCGAAACAACGTTCAAAATTTTCTAGTAAACTCAACCCCAGTTCTTTAGGAAATATACAGACGAAAATAAGATCGGAGATCACCTCCTAACCGTTAGTGGACGGATTTCCTTATCAACGTCCTAAAAGAACGAAACGAGTTTATACGTAAAGTATAGCACCTCGAACGGTAACTGTACCATATAATTCCCGTACTTCTTCTAGATATTCCCAAATTTATATTTAGGTCCAGATTTGATAGTCGGTTATTTTACTATCAAATAAACAATCAATTCAACCAAATATTCCATTTTCCACTAAAAAACATCAGGCCTTATTTAAATTAAATTTTAAATAAATTAAATCTTTTTACCAAAGGTCACGTACTTATCTTATCGAATTCGGTAAATTTACAACTATCTTTTCAAAAGTATTTGAAAACCCTTTTTAAAATAATGTGGAAAGTACCACTGCAGTATCAAACCATGGATCACAGCTCAATGGTTATGTCTCTATCCCAGAGAAATCCAAGACTTAACTGCAAGCACTCACTGCCTTCGATTTATGCCACACGAGTATACCATTACTTCCCGAAACTTTATTAAATAATTTACTCAAAATAGTGCTTATAAATTCTAAAATAATTTCTCAAGTTAAATCTAGAAAAAATACTTAAATAAAAGTTATTATACAAACCACATTAATATTTATAATTTATCTTTTAAAAATAACAATGCTGACTAGTTCTTAAATAATAATAATTTTTTAATAATCATTAAAAGTAACTAATTAATAATTTAAATATGCTTTAAAAAAATTAAAATAATTAAATAACTATTTCCAGAATATTTTTAACTCCTTTAAAGTTACCAAATTAATAATAAAAAATTCTCTTTTTTACAACAAGCCAATTCCTCGACTCTAATTTCAATTCGTAAATTTGGAAGTCTCACTTGAACTCCAGTTTAACCGATTTCATTCTTATTTCCCAAATTCACTTCTATCTTCAAAATATTTAAAATCTCGATTTTACAACCTTTATAATTTAAGCAAGTACCATATTACAGATTTAGTATTTAAAAATCCTTTATTATATACTTTTATCCAAAAATCCTCTTCACAATATCCTGATTTTGTTAAGTACAAAATTTCATCCCATTTATTTTATCCAATTAATTTACCCAAATTTCTTTAAAAACATTTCGCTCAAAATCCTTTTAATTTTCTTTTCCAATTTAAAACATATACTAATGGTATTTAAAAATACCAAAATGTAGGTCAAAACCTGCCATAGCATCCAATCAATTCAAATCACACAACAATTTATCACAGATTATCCAGACAAATCATATACAAACAAATATGAAAGTTAATTCACATTTTTGAGGAATCCAGTTGGATCCCACCAACCTATTTCCCTGCGTCCACAAATGTTAGCACAATAGAAAAATACCAATCCCACTTCGAGAGGGATATTGCGGTATATAGGGTCATCCGCTATTATGCAGGGCACATAGGGTCTCATCCCCTATATACATGCGGGAATATCAATCACTCCAATATATATATGTGTACACTACCATATATAATATCACATCCAACTGATAAAATGCATCAATTCAACCAATCGATCATTAATTAATTTTAACTATTTAAAATTAATACCAGCTGTACAAAATTGAGTGAGATTAACTCACCTTGAATTTCACGTTGCCAAACGTTCCAATTTTAAATTAAATCGAACACGTCCGATTTAACCTAAAATTTTCGCTAGCTCCAATTGACTCCAGATCAGTTCCACGGCGTAGTGCTCGTCGCTGCGATTCCGGCGCTGCTTGTTTCGTCCGATTCCGACCTCGTATGAAAAGGATATGAATTTTCAAATTTTTTGAATATAAATTTATATAAATAAACTTTTTTTTTCAACAAACCCAGATCGGCCATTCATTTCAAATTACCAAACCAAGGCCACTGCTCTTTTCTTCCATCACGCGTTCGTATCCAGGCCAGAGAACCCACCTTCACCTCGATGTTGAACCACCGCACCCGCCTCCTCTCCGCTATAGCTCGATCAGGAACCACCGAACGATGCCCCGCACCCACGCGCACCCACGCCTACAACCCCACGATGCTCGGCGCTCCTATCCACGTGCAAACCTGGTTCGAATGGCCGACGAACGCGATAAAAATTTGGCTCTAAACGACGACTCTAATATAAATCCACCGTTGGATTGGAATATCGTGTCGAGCTCAACTTTGTAGTTGAGAGTTTCTCGTATAGATGCGTGGATTTAGAGATCAGAGGGAAGAAAGATTGGTAGGGTTTTGGCCATTGAAAACAATAACAGAGGCTCTATGAAAAACTAGGGTTTAATGTTTTGAGGGTGTATATATACGCGTATCTATATTATTTTAATATTATTTCTAATTTTTAACGTGCTTTTTCGAGCGAACTCCATTCGAGACGCACCGCCTAGCGTTTATAAGGTTTTACCCCTATTCTGAACCCAATGGAACATGTTTCGGGGCCTAATTCGATCGTATGTGGAAGATAGCTTTTTGAATCGAATTAAAATATTAAATTTCCCATATTAATTTTAACGCGTTTCTATTTTGTACGACCAAACGGTAACTCCAAATGCTACAAAATTTGAAATCCGATAATAATACACTATTACGGATCCAATGGAACTGGTTTCGTCAAATTCCAAGACTGTGCCCCGGAAGGCTATTTTAACGCGTCGATTAAATCGAGCGATTTCCAAAATCGTCGAAATCGTTTAAAATTTAAATTATAAAATTTTACTAACTTAATTATAATTCAAATGGAATTTAATTTCATATTAGAAATCATTTCGATTCATATTAAATCAAAATCCAATTATTTACATTATTTCCATATATTAATTTTCACTATTAAATTAATATATAAATTTCCAATTTTCTAACTTATCGACTTTTAATTCCATTCAAAAGTCCAATATTATAATTCAAATCCAAATAGAATTTAAATAAATTTTAGAAATCATTTCCAAGTCCATTTATTTCCAGATTCACATATTATCCCAATTTCAAATATTAAATTACCATTTACCAAATAAAATTAACCGCTATATTTGAAACTTTATACCATTTCAGAAATTCTTCCATATTCAAAATCAAATTAATAATTCAAATTCAACATTTAAAATAAATTAAATGTTCAAAACTAAATGACCAAATTCTGGATCGTTACAATAGTTGGCTTTGGAAATATAAAAGGGAATTAATGAAGGAATTTTGAAAATTTATAGGATTCGTTATAAACTAGTCAAGGAATTTACAAATAAAATTGTAAATGATTTCAAGAAATAGAAAGTAAGGAAATAGATGGAATACTTTCTAAGTGTGAATATAAATGAAGCAGGGAAAAATATTCTAAGTATTGGAATGGGTGGAAATATTCCATTGAGAATATAAGGATTTGAAACTATTTTCAAATGTTGAAGTACTGAACGTATATCTTTGTAAAGATATTTTGAAATGAGTAATTTGGAAGAAATTACAAATAATGGCTTAGTGATTGCTTATGGATGTTATATTGATAGTTAAATAACCGACTATCAATTTCGACCAATTTCGTTAATCTTTTCGAAGAGACTAGGATCAAATTTAATTATCCGAAAACCACTTCGATCTAGTTTGAACCTTACGAATGAATACCATGAAGATGGTGATTCAGTTTTTCCAGACCCATGAAAACTTGTATGGATGAATGCTATCAGTACATCATCATCGAAGGACGATGAGCATTCTAAGAGAAATTATTCTTGAAAGGTAATCGTAGCCTCTAGCCTCATCAATTGAAATGGCTGAAAATCAGGGGGTATGCAGCAAGGCTAAGTGGGTCATACCCAATTAGGGTATGTTATCACCTTTCTAGATAACCTCGGATATATTATATTATGTGAATACGGTGCATGCGAAAGAGCTCTCCGTAAGGGTAGGCACACCCGGAGTGATAACATATTCGGTTTTATCCAGGTTAGGGATAGGGCCGGTCTTGTGTTGCATGGGATCCCGGCGAGGTCCTCGGTACATTTTTCTAGACGTGTACCGTGATAGGTGGTACCCTAGTGCCTAGTCATTGTATGGAATCCAATCTCCAATAAGCGCGGTACGGTTTTGATTGTGCCCAACTATGCTGAAACGTGAGATGCAAGTATTTTAGCTATTTTCTATTTACTTGATTTAGACACTATTATAATATCAGACTGATTTGATAAAAATGTTTTGGTTTTCATAAGGTAAAAACTCATCGTGTTTATGTGTGGCGTGGTCTTACGAGATACCTTTGTTTCAAAGGATTTTGAAAAAGATAATAATTCAATTGAGTGTGTTTTCTCACGCTGGTTTTCCAGATTGACTCAGGTCTTAATTATAATGCTCGGGTCAGACCGAGTATTACAGATTCAAGATAGGATGCTACGGAGCTCAGGAGACGAGTTGGATGACAAAGGCGTACTTCTGTACTTGATTAATATTTTCCACTGAATGAGGACAAGTTATTATAACTGTCCAGATTGATGTAGTGATCGTTGTACTCAGATGATTGTAAGTATTAAACAGTTATAGATTCTTTTGTATAAAAATCTGTTATTATATATTATATTTTGTTCCGCTGCGATTGTGAGATTCTGTGTTGTTATGTTCTATTTTCTTCTACCTTTTTCTTCTTTACCCCTAATGAACTGGTATTTTCGGCACTCGGCTGCTCGGCATTTTATACAGTGGACGTAATAATGTCAATTTTCGAGGGTCGAAAATCCCCATTCATTACAGTTGGTATCAGAGCTGAAGGTTAAGAGAGAACCTTGGCTCTGGTGAGGATTACTCATTAGAAACAGAGTCAGTAGTACTCTAGAATGAGTTTGAGTGTATTAATAGATATGAGCGCGTATTTGTTAGTGAATATAAAATGTTTTATACTGTGTTGGTTGATTTATAGAGTGGTTATGAACTCTGGTCGGCACAGTCCGTACAACTGTATCGATAGGGGTTTCTAAACACTTGAATAGAGCAATTTAACACAGTATTGTTTTTAAATGGGGCAAATGAAATAATTTTACCCAAATTATATTTTTGGTGTAAAATGAGTAATTTTCTGAAATTATTATATAGTGAATTGATGTGTTTGGTTATTATTATATAATCAAAATAAGATTATAAAATTGGAAATGGTTTATTTAACCAAAAGAAAATTGTATAAGTATAAATTATACAACGGGATTATAACTAAAATTGAATTCAAACCATAATCTGGAGATTTAAATCCCAGGAAGTTTGGAAAAATTGTTTTTCAAGGTGGTGTGGAAAATAATAATAAGAGTATTATTTTTGGGAATATTTTTGAAAGAAAATTGTTTTAAAATGGATTTTGGAAGGGATATAGCACTGAACTCACTTCAGTCGCTGGAAAATAATTCTGGTAATGACTGCAGCATCACCAGTATTCATTTTCGAGTTTCTAGGTGACGGTTTGCTACCGTGGAAATTTGATATGGAGGTTTTTTGTGAAAAACAAATGTTGTTTTAGAAATTCCGAGGGAATTGTTTTGGATAATAATCAATTTGATTTTTGAAAGTTGAAGGATATGGTTTGTTAAAACAGAGTTTATATATATATATATATATATATATATATATATAATTTCGAATAATTTGAAATAAGAACCGGGTGTTTGAATTCTGAAATTTCTAATTAAAAGAGAAGTGGAATAAGAAGAGAATAAGTTTTTGAAATAAAACTTGGAAAAAAGTGAACTTCAAGATGAAATTACAATTTAACTTGTGTAAGTTAAATAAATAGGATTTGTAAATTAAAATTTATAGGAATTGGAATTTAACTTAAGAAAAAGTTAAAGAAAATAAATTAAATAAAGTGATTATAATAAATAAGATGAAATGAATAGAATGAAATGGATTAACTAAGTATAAAGTGCATATGAATGTGTAAGTAAATGGAATAAATAAATATAAGTAAGGAAGTGTGGAAAAATTTGAAATTGGAATTAAATTCTTACTTGATTGAATTGAATGAATTAATAATAGATTGTTTGAAATGAAATTGATTTAAGTAGGAATAAATTCGAATATGGTTCGAAAATATTGGTTAAAGGAAATTGAAATTAATTTGAATTGGATTGGATTTGAAACCATATTGAATGGAATATATAAACTTGGGTTGTTAAGTGACTAAATAACTATAAGTTATAAAAATTTAAATGGAATAAAATTTAAGTGAAATTTGGGATTGCGAATAAATAAATTTGAATAGCTTATAAAATTTGAAATTAATGGAATAAAAGTACATTTAAGCTATGAAGTGATGTATAATCCTTAGTTAAAAATAAAATGTGAGAAAATAAGCGTGTAACTTATAAAAAATTGGAAAAGAGGAATAGAAAAACCAAAATAAAAATAATTGGATGTTCTAGTAAAGAAACAAAAATCCAAAACTTGAATTAAAAAAATTGAATTTAAACTCAGGTGATTAAATAGGATGATTTTTTTGAAATAAAAATCAGATATCGAGTTGTAAAATGGAAATGAACTAAATAAATAAAATTCGACTTATATATAAGCTGATTAAATATATGTTGAACGTGATCAAATAAAATGGAATTGGATGGAAATAGAAATGATTTGAGTTATAAATAAATTCAATGTGAGTGTAAATAAATTGAATATAGCATTGAATATTATTTTAAATGAATTCGAGAATGAATTTAGTATGGAATTGAGTTTTGAATGGGTAATGCAAATCAACTAAAGGTGAATAAATTGAACAAGAGTCAAATAAAAAAAGGGGAAGTGTTATTACAATAGAAACAAACTTAGGTTATTTAATTAAATTGATTGGAAATAAATGAACAACTTAAGTTAATACTTTGGATGGAAGCTAGGCTTAAACAAATTTATGGATTGGATGTCGTTGACATAAAAATTTAGCAAACAAGGTTTTTGTTGAAAATTTTGAATGTGAATAAATTCGAAATGGAATAGAATTGAATATAAATCAATTTGGAATCAATTCAAAATATCAATAAACTGAGATGGTTATTTTATTAAATAAATATCACCGAATTGGCATAGAAAAATTGGCGTTTGTCGTAAACAGAAGTAAATGAAATTCTGTAAAGTAATATAGAGTGAATAAATTGATTTTTAATCAATTTGAAATAGATATGGGTTTGTTGTTATAAATATGAATTCAATGCAAATAATTTAGTTGTACATCATTCAGATTGAATAAAATGGTATGAAAATCGATTGAAAGCAATTAAATTATAATCACAACCTTATAATTGCTTAAAAATATTGGTTTGGCATGTTGCACATGAAATTGATGTGTAAAGTTAGTTAAAGGAATGAAATGTTATTGAACGTTCATATTTTAGTACTTACGTGGTTTAAATTGAGTAAGTACAGGTAACCGGAGGCTGTCGGACTAGATTTTGGTTGCGTATTTGTATATGAAGTAACTTGCTTGTTTAATAATGCTTAAAAATGCTAAAATAAGGTACGTTTTCAGATTAAATACAGCAATTATATAAATATTGATATATATTTTTGTTTTTCTTACCGTGTGGATCGACATATAAATTTTTATCTCTCTTGTCATATTGCAAAAGGCTCTCCGTACAAGGGAGATTCTGCCAAAAAATTTCTAAAATTTAGGGATTTAGAAATTATTTTGAAAATTTTGAAAAAATTGTTGACTAAAAAAAAGTTGATGTTCAAATTAAAATTGAAATCAGAAATTTTGGTTGAAAATGGAAACTAAATGTTTTGAATAGAACTAAAGGTTTTAGAAAAGTGAATGTTAAGATTTAACTAAGTGGGTTTTGAAAAGAGTAGTGGGTTTGGAGCATTTTGCCTGACTTAGCAATTTCGGGGACGAAATTCTTTTAAGGGGGGAGGAATGTAACGACCCAGATTTTTCAACGATTATTTTAAATATTTAAATGGTTTAAATATTGAATTCGGGATTTATAATCGAGTTAGTAAGTTTTTAAAACAGAAATTTTAAGCAATTTTGAAATTTTGAAATTTGTCGATTTAATCGACGTGTTTAATGGCGATCTGGGCACAGTCTCATAATTCGACGAAATCAGTTCCATTAGATCCGTAATAGTGTACTATTATCGGATTTCAAATTTCGTAGTGTTTGGAGTTATCGTTTGGTCGTATGAAACATAAACGCGTCGAAATTTATATCGAAAATTTAATATAATAATTAGGTCCAAAAAGCTATCTTCTCCGTACGATCGAATTAGGACTCGAAACCTTTTTCATTGCGTTCGGAATAGGGGTATAACATTGTGAAAGCCTAGCATCATACCTCGATAGGAATTCGAGATTTCTAGTCGTGTAAATTGAGACGGTCTGGAAAAAAAATATAATGTATATATAAATTTATTGACTTGACTATATCTTCACATGAGCCCCCTTTATCTCACTTCAATCCACTGTAGCCTATCCCCTGCACGCAAACATCGCATCTCCCTTCACTTTTAAAAATCGCTATTTTTTCCCCTTTCTTCTTCGTTCATAAGCCAACCAGTTCGTAAAAAAAAGAAGCCGAAAATTAAAATGCGACTTCCCTCTTCCCATTCCAAAAATGTCGAGCAACGAAATCAAAAACGAACACAGAAAAAAAAAGGTAGCACGCGAGGAAATTGAAGGGCGTGGAGGGTCGTGGAGGCTAGAGTTCGAATTGAGGAGGACTCGCGATGGTGCGACAGTGGATGTCGACTATAGATACGTATGAACTAGGGCTTCGATATTCTCGAATTCGAGAAGGTATTGGACTTTAGGGTCAGCGGCGTTGGGGTTGTCGGGTCGAGCAGCGCCTTTGTGTGAACTCTGGCGATGTGCGGTGTTAGTGGGGTGACTGCGATGGAAGGTACGACCTGGGAAAATCATCGAAGTCGCTTTCTATGATGGCATCGATTAAGTCAACGGTCAAGGCAGACATAGTGGTCAACGGTGGGGGGAAACGACGGTGGTCGAAATCTAGCGGCGCGGGTTCGTCGTTGGGTGTGGAGGAGCTGGCTAATGGTCTCAGGCAAGGGAGGATCACAGCAGTGAGTTTTAATTAAGCAATTATTCAATTAATGTTGCTTAGAGAATTAATTAATTTATCCATTGAATTGAAATCTTATAAATGTCGTAATAAATTCATACGAGGTCCAAAATGATGAAATAAGTCAAGTTTGGTTCGCAACTGGGAGATCTACGAAATAAAATTGGTTTGAAGATTTTTGGGAGTCAACTAGAATTTTAAATTAAATTGAAAGCCTGTTCAATTTAATTTAAAATTGAAAATGGATTGCAAACAAAAATCAAGGTGAGAATTTCTCACTCTTTTGGATTACCACATTTAAATTTAAATGTTCGAATTTAAATTAATTGATGTTTGATTGGATTGATAAATTTATAATTATCTGTTGGAGGACTATATATATAGTAGTATATATATATTAGTAATTGGAGTGATATTCCCGCACACTATAGCGAATGAGATCCTATGCGCCTCGCATAATAACGGATGACCCTATATACAACGATATCCCCCTCGAAGTGGGATTGGTATTTTTATTGTTGTTTAACATCTGTGGATGCAAGGAAACATGTTGGAGGCATCCAACTGGATTCCTCAAATACATTTATATATATATATAAATAAAGATATATGATGTGATTGAATAATCTGCTGAATTATTGTGTGTGGTAAATTTTTAAATGTTATAGTAGTATGGAAATTAACTTGGGTATATTAAATACCATAAATATTATTTTGAATTTTTAAGGAATTAAAAGGAGATTATTCATATAAAAATATATACATCAAAATTTGGATTATTTAAAAGAGATCGACTTGAATAGGCAATAATTGGATTTTTGATCGTAATAAATAAAGTGGAAAAATATATTTTAAATAGTGATTTTAAAATAAATTATATAAAGGAATTTTTTTAAGACTGGATTTTTAAAATGATATTCGGGAAAAATGTAGAAAGAAGTTGAAATCGATATAAAAAAATAGATTGGCAAAATGAATGGAATTTATAAAATGAAATTTTATAAAGGAGATTATTTTTAGTAAAAACTCAAAGGAGTTATTAAAATTTATAAACAAAGTTTGTGAATAAAGGAAAGTGATATCGGATGATAAATTTGGAATATAAATTATGGAAAGAATTTACATTTGAATATGGAAATAGGGTGAGAGAAAAGATAGTGGATACTATTTTTGAAGTGAAGATGGTTAAGGAGACCGGAATGGAAGTGATGTGATGGAAATTGAGAAGATTTATAAATTGAAATTTAGTTATTGAGATTTAAAAATTTATTTATTTATAAGTTAAGTTTTATTTAAAAAGGAAAATTCTTATTTATTAAACTATGTAATTTTAAAGTTAGTTAGTATTGAAATACTTCAGAAGTGAATTTTCAAATACATAATATTTATTTTAATAAATTCCAAAATTTTAAACCTGCTTTGAAAAGTGATGTATAAAGAGTATTTCAATATTTTAGATAATTATTTGAACATGCCTTAAAAATAAATTATTATTATTCTTTTAAATACTTATTATTATATATACACACACAGAGTTTTGTAATGTTTAAAATTTATTTATAAATCTTCTCGGAAGTCTGGAAATGGGGTTATTCAGTATATGGGATTTATAAGAAAATTCTTAAAATGGAACTGGGAAGAAAAGTAAGGAACTTTCCGAAGTAGTTAAATAAAAATGAACTTCGAAAAATGAAACATAATTCATCAAGAAGTACAAAGGGAAATTGAAATTATAAGCGTGTATAGTTGGCTTTGGAAATATAAAAGGGAATTAATTAAGGAAATCCGGAAATTTTTAAGATTTATTATAAACTAGTCAAGGAATTTACAAATAAAATTGTAAATGATTTCGAGAAATAGGAAGTAAGGAAATAGATGAATACTTTCTAAGTGTGAATATAAATGAAGCGGGGAAAAATATTCTAAGTATTGGAATAGGTGGACATATTCCGTTGAGAATATAAGGATTTGAAACTGTTTTCAAATGTTGAAGTATTGAACGTATATCTTTGTAAAGATATTTTGAAATGAGTAATTTGGAAGAAATTACAAATAATGGCCTAGTGATTGCTTATGGATGTTATATTGATAGTTAAATAACCGACTATCAATTTTGGCCAATTTCGTTAATCGTTTCGAAGAGACCGTCATTAGATTTAATTATCCGAAAACCACTTCGATACGGTTTGAACGTTACGAACGAATACCGTGAAGATGATGAAGACGGTGATTCGGTTTGTTAAGACCTAGGACAACTTGTATGGATGGATGCTATTAGTACATCGTCATCGGAGGACGATGAGTATTCTAAGTGAAATTATTCTTGAAAGGTAATCGTAGCCTCTAGACTCATCAACCGGAATGGCTGAAAATCAGGGGGTGTGCAGCAAGGCTAAGTGGGTCATACCCAATTAGGGTATGTTATAAGCTTTCTAGATAACCTCGAATATATTATATTATGTGGCTACGGTGCATGCAAAAGAGCTCTCGGTAAGGGTGGGAACACCCAGGGTGATAACATATTCGGTTTTATCCAGGTTAGGGATAGGGCCAGTCTTGTGTTGTAGGGTATCCTGGCGAGGTCCTCAGTACATTTTTCTAGACATGTACCGTGATAGGTGGTACCCTAGTGCCTAGTCATTGTATGGAATCCAATCTCTAATAAGCGCCGTACGGTTTTGGTTGTGCCCAACTATGCTGAAACGTGAGATGCAAGCATTTCAGCTATTTTCTATTTACTTGATTTAGACACTATTATAATATCAGACAGATTTGATAAAAATGTTTTGGTTATCGTAAGGTAAAAACCCGTCGTGTTTATGTGTGGCATTGTCTTACGAGATACCTTTGTTTCAAAGGATTTTGAAAATGTTAATAATTCAATTGAGTGTGTTTTCTCACGCTGGTTTTCCAGACTGACTCGGGTGTTATTTTAATTATAATGCTCGGGTCAGACCGAGTATTACAGATTCAGGATAGGATGCTATGGAGCTCAGGATACGAGCTGGATGACAGAGGCGTACTTCCGTACTTGATTAATATTTTCCATTGAATGAGGACAAGTTACTATAATTGTCCAGATTGATGTAGTGATCGTTGTACTTTGATGATTATAAGTATTAAACAGTTACAGATTCTTTTGTATAAAAAATTGTTATTATATATTATATTTTGTTCCGCTGCGATTGTGAGATTCTGTGTTTTTGTGTTCTATTTTCTTCTACGTTTTTCTTTTTCACCCCTAATGAACTGGTATTTTCGGCACTCGGCTACTTCGCATTTTATACAGTGGACGTATTAATGTCTATTTTCGAGGGTTGAAAATCCGCATTCGTTACATATTCGAACTATTTATTATTGTAAATAAATTTACAAAATGAGTTCGCCATAATTATTTATTAATTAAAAAGAGTTAAACAAGGCTATCTAATCCATTTAATTAATATTTAATTCACAATTGAAATATTTAAATAATTCCTATATTTGAATATAAGTTATTTAAATAGATTTTTAAGCGCTGATTATTTTAATATAAGTTATCTAATCCATAAGTAGATTTTTAAAAACTAATTATTTAAATATTAAATATTAATTAAATATTAAAAATAAAAATGATAAAATTCTAGGATGTTACACAAACACACACTTCCTTTGCGTTTTGACTGAAATTCAAACTATTTTTTGTATCAAAATGTTTGCGCAACTCTGATGCTTGTTGAATGATACTTTCGTTAGTTCTTGGATCCTATCCGAAATCCACAAACTAAGCATCGTTCCAACTGACTTCGAGACATTTTGGTTGTTATATGCAAACATATTATTCTGAATCATTATATAGAACTTTTAGTTTAACATATATATATATATATATATATATATATCAAAACTTGAAATCATATTGAGTGGTAATTTTCCGAGTAAAATCCAAATTAACTTAAGCACGTTGAATAACAAATATGTTACGTTAATTACAACAACTGAAATTTTCATTGCTATTCTTATCAGCATAGCTTTCTATATGCCGACTACATTAGTCTTTTTTTGAAAAACACTATTGCAACCAAAAGATCATATCACCACTATCGGAATTGTATTTTGATAATATATTTGGAATCCATTCCAAATTTGTGCTAGCCATATAGAAAAATCAATACTCTTAATGGCTAACTTGATAAATGGAGGAAATTATTTTCTCAATATTGAAATAAAACTCATAGGTTCTCTTTAATGTGCGAGAGTTCTTAGTAGTCATTCTAATGAGTCATGTCTATTTTGACTTGGTTAATTTCATTTCATCCTTCGAAATTAATTTTATCTTTGTAACATATCTAAATCCATTTTACTACCAATAATCTCAAAATGAAATTTCATTATCATGTAGTTAGCAATTCTTGAAACAATAGTTGTTTCTAAATATAACAGAATAAGCATTTAGAAACATTTCATGAATTACCTTTCTATATGTATAAAAATGATTCAATTCAGAGCAGACGAAAATTTATGTTCATAACATAAGTTTCTCAGTCAATATTGGTTTGTTCAAACTACTTTGGGGTGATCCACATAAGATCCCTTATGAATAAATATTACGTTCAGCCTCTCAACTTACACAACCTATCAACTTCTTGATCTAGGATTTTTAGGAGTTTGTTATAAACTTTTATCTTGTATGATCTTGTAAACTATGTTTTGGATGAAACTAATTTTAACATATGTACTCACTCCTACGTACACATCCTAACAAAAGAAAGTTAACTGAGCTTCATTCATTATCAATCATTCTTTATCCAACAAAGTCTGATCACTCATTATCGATACGTCATTAAGTATCATAAAGAGGAGTGACTTTTGGGATATCTTGTTCGTTTTAGGTACATTTGGAATTCCTTTCATATACACTCACATATTCGATCAAATCGAATTCCTTTTACTTCTTTTGCATTTGATGTTTTCTAATTTCATTTTGGTATCATTAGATTTTGAACTGCATACCTCTTCACGTATCAATTTGAAGATTTCATTAACTCTTTTGTTTCTCACTCTGAATCGGCACTTCGCCATTAATCTTGTAAGATACAATTCATCAGTACCATGTGGTTCGTAATCGTATGATTATTAATTTTATTCTTCAAAGATATGGTTTAGTTAATAATTCCAAAATAATTATAAAAATTTAGACACTTTTGAATTTTTTAATGCATCATTTTTGCTATAAATACTAGTATTTAAATTTAATTATAACAAATATTCATAATATTCATATAAAAACCAAACTATACCTTTTTTCAGTTATTCGTGAAAATAGTTACTATTTCATAAATAAGATTTTGTGTATATATATGAAAATAATTTTCCATAACTTGATGCAGACATTGAAAAGGTTTATATGGTATGCTCCCACTATTTCTACCAATATTGTAATAGCATACTAAATATGAAAATCCATCCAACCACCTAATACGAAATTTTATTTCATACACTATAATTAGTGTTAGATCCTTCCTTTTTACGTTTTGAGTAAAGGCAACTATATATATATATATATGTATGTATGTATATATGTATGTATGTATGTATGTATAAGTTTTTATTATCGGAGACAACATTCATAGAGTTGAGTTACAAAAGGTTTGACGAATATTGGAAATCAAAGAATTCAAGAAGAATGTGTTCAAGTCGTCGTCATTTGTAAATCTTAGATGTTTAATATTGTACAATCTCCTTGATGATATTGCAAACACATAGAGACATTTTATAACTTGATTTTACTTTGAAAAATGTTTTAAACATTCAATTTTTTTACTTAGAAAAATATTTTGTAAAGAAATACTCCGATTTAATTATTTTTTAGATGTCTAGTCATAATTTTCATACGTTTGAATTTAGTGCTTTTAAAGTTGTTTGCTCTTGGGTTGGAGAAATACCGAGTTTAGATGTTTAAAATCTATTTCATACATTTGACTGAATATTCAGATGTTTGAATAAAAGCCTCTGACATCTGAATATTCCCGATCTTTATAACTTGTTCTTACATCCTTTTCAGATGTCTAAATATTTCAACCAACCATTTGATCATAGATTCAGATGTCTCATTGAAGCACTCAAACGTATAGAAATAAATAGCTTTCAAAATAGGAAGGTGGCTTTCCAAATATAAATAGATTCAGATGTCTAAATCAAATTCAGACGTCTGGTCAACTATAACAATAAAAATTTTAAAAGAAGTGTCATCTTCCTCCCAAAGGTTGTAACTCTTTTAATGGCTACATCTTTTATTTATGATTATAACTTTTCACTGCAACTTTTCAACACTATAAATATAGTTTGCTCTCGATTTTTCAAACACAACTTGCTATTCTCATTCTTGTGCTTTCAATTCTTGATTTCTAAATGATCTCAAAAGCTTTCAAAACAATTCTATACTTCATATACATTTTCATGTTCATCTATACATCAACAAGAGAAATTATAGAAAGGGTGTACTTCAACTTGTCTTATCCATGTTGCGAAGAATTCTTTGATGTCAATAAGCAAGGATTTTGCTTAGGTAATTGTGAAGTCCTATTTGGATGCTCAAGCAGTTGTAAACATGTTCCTCTGAATGAAGTGAGTGTTTTTGGATAGTGAAATTCCTAAGGAGAGCTGTAAAGATCCTGAACTCGGCCTTCGAAAATCGGCACCCGTACTTCACTTGTACTCAAATGCCGCAGATTCAAACGCCGAATCTGGCTCTCCAGAGCTTATAACACAGTAAGTATAACAACACAGCGGAAGAAAGAAATAGATGATATCATATACAACTCCAATGAATACAATATTTGGAATAATATACAACAATGATATCAATGTGATAAAACAACATCAGAGGCAAATAATAATGATACAGCGAAACAACAGAAGTGATACTCCAAATAATCCGACAAAGAGAATGAGACCAATAACTCCAACATCAAGCTCGAACCACCATCACGTTGCACCAAAAGAAGCAAGTGCCGTGACGAACTCCAAAAACTGAACTAGCTCCCGATAATCTACTAAACCTGACTATCTGAAAAACCCAACTCTAGACTGCCCGTGTGAGAAATTGTGGGCACCCGGAGTTTAGGAAGGGAACAATAAACTCCAGGTAAGTCGTGGGACTAGTGTGAGTAACAAAAACAGTTTATCTTTAAACAAAGAACAAAGAATTTTAAACATTGAAATCCGCAATGCTTTTTGGAAAATGAAACTACCATAAGGCCTCCCGGCACACACACAATGCAATCGCACACATGGGGGAGATTTCTCCTTATGATAGTCAAACATGCTTACTATGCAAAAAAACTCTTTTTGATATTATTACTGGTGCATAGTGTAAAAAATCATTTCGAAAGTATAATATTAATCTTAGCCAGCATAGGTACCATTATATTATGCCTGCTATAGCTGCCGCCTGAGGAGACAGGTTATACAACTGCAATCGTAAAGGGCTTGTTGTGAAGTGGTTGTTGCTTGTGTGGTTCAAGTTCATCTTTGTTTTGCTGATTTTAGTGTGTAGTTCATTTGCGTATTTGTATGTTTTCTTTTCTTCTTTCTGGACTTTGTTTTTATATTGGGCCATGTTTGTTTGGGCCATCTTTTCTCTTTTGTATATATATACTCTCTCGTTCACTTTTGCTTGTTAAGTTCTAAAATAAGAAAATTGGTTTGAACTTCTTTTCCCTCTTCAATTTCGTAACATGGTATCAGAGCAATCTCGATCCAAACAATTTAATTAGATCGAGTTCTTCTTCATCGATTCGAGTATTGCCATGGCGGAAAGCAAATCAGTTATGGATGTGATGTCGGTGATGCCAAAGATCACGGATCATAAATTGGGGGATTCAAATTATTTTGATTGGAGCAAAACTATTCGCTTGTATCTTAGGAGTATTGACAAGGATGATCAGATCTGGCTTAGAGATGATGCACGGTTATTTCTTCAAATTCGAAATACTATTGATGTCAGTGTTATTAGTTTGATAAATCATTGTGGATTTGTTAAAGAGTTAATGGATTATCTGGAGTTCTTATATTCAGGGAAAGGAAATTTAAGTAGAATGTATGATATTTGCAAATCATTTTATCGAGCTGAAAAACAAGATCTGACACTAATGAACTACTTTATGAATTTTAAGAAAACTTATGAAGAATTCAATATATTGCTTCCAATTAGTTCAGATGTGAAGATACAACATCAACAACGAGAGCAAATGGCGATTATGAGCTTTCTTGGAGGTCTTCCACCTGAATATGAATCAGCTAAAGCACAAGTGTTATTTGGATCTGATGTTACATCATTGCAGAAGGTGTTTAGTCGAATCTTGAGATCAGATAGTTTGAATGCACAAAATACTCAAGTTGGTGTATCTAATAGTTGTGCTTTAATGAGTCAAAGGAATCAGGGTGATGCAAGTAAATATGTACCAAATCAACATACACAGTCTGAAAACCGTGTGATAAATCCAAATATGTATACATATTGTAAGAAGCTTGGTCACAAATATCAGAATTGTTGGAAGCTACAAGCAGCTAGGCAAAGGCAGAATAATGGATCAAATAATAAATGGCAAAACTCATCAAATCAAATGGCAAATGTTGTAAAGAAGAATGATGATGGTTCTGTTCTTATTTCAGCTGATGAGTATGCAAAATTCTCTGAATACAAGGAAGAGTCAAAGAAGAGCTCTAATTTGGTTTCAACTATTGCCAAATCAAACAAGTGGGTTAATTATTCAGGAGCAACTGATCATATGTCAGGTAATCCACACCTTTTCTCACTTTTTCAGAATGATAAATCTACTCAGAATATTACACTTGCTGATGGGTCTTTATCTAACACCAAAGGAACTGGATCTGTATGTGTTACATCACAACTATCATTGAACTCAGTTTTGTATACACCAAACCTTGCATTTAATCTATTATCTGTTAGACAATTAACTAAAAGGTTGAATTGCTGCATATCCTTTTACCCCACACATTGTGTATTCCAGGAATTGACAACCAAGCAGATTATTGGTAAGGGGCATGAATCAGAAGGGTTATACATTTTGGATACTTTGTCATCAACTCCTATTGCATGTACGAGCATTAATCAAGCACTCAAAGAACACTGTCAGTTAGGCCATCCTTCTTTACCTGTTTTCAAGAAATTGTGTCCACAATATAATTCAATACAATCTTTAGAATGTGAATCATGTCAATTTGCAAAGCATCATCGTCTTAGTTCAAGTCCAAGAATAAATAGAAGGGCTAATTCTATGTATGAACTTGTACATTCAAATATTTGGGGGCCTTCTTCTATTGTATCAAAACCTGGTTTCAAATATTTTGTTACTTTTGTAGATGATTATACTCATGTCACTTGGTTGTTTCTTATGAAGAATAAATCAGAGTTGTATTCTATTTTTTGCAAGTTTTGTGCAGAAATTAAAACACAGTTTAATTCTACAATTAAAACGTTGAGAAGTGACAATGCTAAAGAGTATACATCAGAGTTATTTCATACATTTATGAGCAACAATGGTATGATTCATGAAACATCATGTGTAGATACAGCATCACAAAATGGTGTAGCGGAGAGGAAGAATAGGCATCTTTTAGAAACAACTAGAGCTTTATTGTTTCAAATGAATATGCCTAAGTGTTTTTGGGCAGATGTAGTGTCCACAACATGTTTTCTAATAAATAGGATGCCTTCATCTGTGTTAAATGGTGATATCCCATATAAGCTATTACTTCCTAATAGACCCTTATATCCAGTCAAACCAAGAATGTTTGGGAGTACATGTTTTGTTAGAGATGTAAGGCAACAATTGTCTAAACTTGATCCTAAATCAATCAAGTGTGTCTTTATTGGATATTCTCGAGTGCAGAAGGGTTATAGATGTTATTGTCCTAGTATTGATAAGTATTTAGTGTCTATTGATGTAACATTTCATGAAGATATTCCGTATTTTAAATCACCACAAGAACCAACTGAATCTGTTCAACCAGAAAATGAAGATTTTCTCATTTATTCACATAGTGATACTGCTCAAGAGAATGATCCACCAGAAAACCCTATTGATAATTCTGCACCAGTTCATGATCCAATCCCATATGTTAACCCAGAACTTGATCTACCTATTGCACTTAGAAAAGGAAAACGACAGTGCACATATCCTATATCTTCATATGTATCATACAATCACTTACCTTCTACCACTTGCTTATTCCTTAAATCATTGGACACTGTTTCTACACCTAAGACAATTAATGAAGCATTATCTAGTCCAAAATGGTATGCTGCAATGGTTGAGGAAATGGATGCTTTAAAACTTAATAAAACATGGGACTTGGTTACTTTACCTGGTGATAAGAAAGCAATTGGTTGTAGATGGGTATTTTCGGTTAAGATAAATCCAGATGGGACTATTGCTCGTTATAAAGCTAGACTCGTTGCAAAAGGATATGCTTAAGTTTATGGAGTTGATTATCTAGAGACATTTTCTCCAGTTACTAAGTTGACTTCTATCAGACTTTTTATTTCACTTGATGTTGTTCAGAATTGGAAGTTACATCAATTGGACATCAAGAATGCCTTCTTACATGGTGATCTTCAAGAAGAGGTGTATATGCTGCAGCCTCCTAGATTCATCACTCAGGGGGAGAATGAAATGGTATGTAAACTTAATAAATCTTTGTATGATTTAAAACAAAGTCCTAGAGCTTGGTTTGGAAAGTTTAGTGTAGCTATTGAATCATTTGGAATGACCAAAAGAAAATTTGATCATTCAGTCTTTTATAAGAACTCTACAGCTGGATTATTCTACTAGTTGTATATGTGGATGACATTGTTATAACAGGAAATGATGAAGTGGGAATCTCTTCACTTAAGGTTTTCATTCATACACAATTTTATACAAAGGATTTAGGGGAATTGAAATATTTTCTGGGTGTTGAAGTTACAAGAAATGAGAATGGAATTTTTCTATCTCAAAGAAAGTATACTCTTGACTTGTTAAGTGAAACAGGGAAATTGGGTGTTCGACCAAATAACTCACCAATGATGCCAAACAGCAATTTAGCAATGGATGGAGAACCATTCGAAGATCCAGAAAGGTATAGAAAGCTTGTGGGAAAACTGAATTATCTTGTAGTGACAAGACCAGACATATCATATTCTGTTAGTGGGGTTAGTCAATATATGGCATCACCAAGTAAACATCATTGGAAAGCATTAGAGTATATTTTGGGATATTTGAAGAGAACTGCAGGGCAAGGAATTATGTACTCGAATCATCATCATATTAGAGTTGAGTGTTTCTCTGATGTTGACTGGGCAGGCTCAAAACTGGACAGAAAATCTACTTCTGACTATTGTGTGTTTGTAGGGGGTAATCTAGTTTCATGGAAGAGTAAGAAGCAAAGTATAGTGGCTCGATCAAGTGCTGAATCAGAATATAGGGCTATGTCTAAAGCAGTTTGTGAAATTATGTGGGTTGATCATCTTATGACTGAAATTAATTTGCAGGTTGAAAAACCAATAGTATTGAATTGTGATAATCAAGCTACTCTATACATTGCATCAAATCCAGTGTTTCATGAAAGAACCAAACATATCGAAGTTGATTCCCATTTTATTCGTGAAAAGATTCAGCAGGGTGTTGTTTGCACCAAGTATGTTCGGAGTGAAGAGCAGGTGGCTGACATTCTGACCAAGGCATTAGACGGAGGACGAGTTGGTTACTTATGTGGCAAGTTGGGCATGATAAATCTATATGCTCCAACTTGAGGGGGAGTGTTGTGAAGTGGCTATTGCTTGTGTGGTTCAAGTTCATCTTTGTTTTGCTGATTTTAGTGTGTAGTTCATTTGCGTATTTGTATGTTTTCTTTTCTTCTTTCTGGACTTTGTTTTTATATTGGGCCGTGTTTGTTTGGGCCATCTTTTCTCTTTTGTATATATATATATACTCTCTCGTTCACTTTTGCTTGTTAAGTTCTAAAATAAGAAAATTGGTTTGAACTTCTTTTCCCTCTTCAATTTCGTAACATCGTATTGTTTCTTTGGATTTTCCAACAAATGGTCAGGCTAAGGAACTTCCTACTGCCACATGGGAACGCCTCTGGAAGGACGTCCCGAGAACCACCTGGCTCTCTGCCAACACAAGGCCGGTTACCCCCTTCCCGGGGAGTAAACCTGAGATATGCCATCCCAGGTCGTTTACGACTTTTATCCGAGGCGCCTCGATCACACAGCAACAATCACACAGTAAATGAGATTGGAGCAACCACACAGGTAAATATCTGGGATCCATACCATGATACCACCTTTTTCCAGAAGGAATGGTCATACCCTAGGGGAGCTACCCATGAAACCTTGTCGCATCTTTCCTGTTTCGACCATTTCCGGTCTGTGAGGCTCGATGAGGTCTCGTCCACAAAGCTATGCTTTACACGAAAGCCATGCTTTGATCAACAAATGATCAACGAATGATCATCAACACACAGCAACACTTAGCATGCCACACTACCAAATTGGGAGTATATCACTGATAACCTTCAACTACATAACCTTTAAGCTCGTACGTCTCAGAGAAGGGTGTTAAGCTAAGAGAATAAATTCTCCGCCACCAAACAGAAATGTATTTGAAAGAAATCAGCTTTATATCTCAAAGTGTAATGTCAGACATACAACCATACAAGTCTGTTCCGGGTTCGAACAGAACCGAAGGCACTTCCAAAGAAGCCCTTGCAATCCGGGTATTAACAATCCCAATCGAACTTCCCATCACTTAGGGAATCTCTATACCGGGCGCTACTCGGTGCAGAGACAATCAATAGGTTATCCTATCGTTCTCGCAAACACCCAGTCTTCACCACCGGTCTTCAAATGCTATCCATTTACGTCGTATCACTATTCGGAATGGGTTACATGACACAAAGTCCTCTCCCAGCTAAACCGAATAGTAAGCGCGATATTTCAAAACATATGGATATTGGGATTTCAGTTAAGTCACAACTTATTTCCCAAAAAATTTCTTTCAAATGGATTAAACAAATTACCATTTTCCAATCTTTTACACAAAAGATTCATTTCACAAAGTTCACCCAGTTTCACAAAGATTTATTCATAGATTTTCCCAAATCAATTTCCATTTCAATTGGATTAACTCATTAAATCTTTAAATCAAAGATTTAACTTATAGCTTTCAAAATAATTCTATTTCGACCTTTTATACAAAAGGTACACCTTTCCAATTTCAAAACAAAGTTCAACAATCTTTCACAAAGATTTATTCATAACTTAGAAAACCATTTTCATTTCAAACTTGAAATTCCTTTAAATTAAATTGGAATTTCATTTCTTATATGAAAGCTTTTATCATTTGAAAACAAACAGTTTTCATTTCGGAAAATCTGATTCATTAATACAAGTTAAACCCCTTGGGTTAAATTCAAACTCCCAAACCAATACTTTTAAAATGGTTTAAATTCATATAAACACATTTATAACATCTTAACCATAATTTCCAAACATGGAATTCAATTCCAAATTTTGAATTCAAGTTCAAATTAAATTATTTAAATTGGAAACTTTACCAAGTTATTCAAAATAACTTTTCTCTTAAAACTCCTTTTTAAAAGCTTTAACATTTAACCCAAATTCATTTCCAAAATCAATTCAAATTAAAATTTCAATTTCAAAAATATTAAATTTAAATCATTTGTGACTTAACCGATTTCCTCGTGAAATCCATATTTGTGTGTGTAAGTGTAGTCCAGGGGTTTCACACAGTAGTGCAACATCAATAAATCATCATAGATCAAAATACAGAAACATAGTTGATAAGCAGTATAAACTATAACGCTTATCTTTTATACACAGATCACAGATAATATACAAATGTATCACATATAATAAATTACATCACAGATCACACACAAATCAGAATATATCACAAAGCATTACAGATCAGAGATATCAAACAATTCAACCATCCAATACAATACAGTCATCCATAAGTGAAATCAATTAAGATATCTGATTAATCTAAACCAGATCATTTGCCTATGGATAATTCCTAGTCAGGGTTATTTAATAATTAATTAATTACAAACACTTAATTAATTATTCTTTAAAGTAATTAACCCTTAATTACTACACTAAGTAATTATACTTCAGTAATTACATTAAGTAGTTACATTTATTAAATCATCAAGTGATTATCTTAAATTAAATTTAACTCAACTAATTACAATGAGTAATTAGTTCCTTAATTACTTTTATTAAGTAATTTTACTTAAATAATTTCACAAATGATTATCTCTAATTTATTAATATAATTAATTATTAAAATTAATCACATTAATTAATTATTTAAATAATCTTAGTTAATGACCTTCATTAACTAATAACAAATCATTAATTACTTCTCCTAAGTAATTAATCTTAGATTAATCATTTTTAAGTACAAGTTAATCAATCTTTATTTACCCATAAATTAATCTCTAATTATTAAGTTATCATTAACAATATAATTTAAATTAACTTTTAAGTTAACAAATTAAAACACATTTGATTAATTCCTTAATTACTTAATTAAGTTTTTCATTTAAAATAAACTCTTTTAAAAATATAAGTTTAAAACATCTTAAACTTAGTTAATTTGAAATATTTTACTTTCAAAACCTTTATCTACACATTCCAATTAAACAACAATCTTCATTTTAAAAAGAATAGATTTAGAAATTTAATTGGCTTAAATTGTTGAGGTTTTTAAAAACTGGAAATGCTAAACTCGAGTCAATTTGTAATTTTCCCGAGCCCAACATCTAAATTCCCGAGCGAACTTATTCTTATTTTTCTTCGAGCAAAATTGCCATTTCCTTCGAGTTTCCCCTTGGGATAATTCATCTTCCCAAACCATTGAAAAAAACTAACACAAACGACACCACGTACACGTGCACCGATGCTCTGACGCCCTCCGATCAAAGTTGTGACCACCCATGAGTCAAACCCGACCTCAACAACAAACTCGACTGCCCAGATTGATGAAACATCGGTGAACTCAAAATCGAGTTGAACATCGAAATACTGGAACCACATCGATCGGATCCTTTCTCGCGCCAACGATCTTGGCCACCATCGACCACGCCCCTTCTCCCAGGTCTTCTTCACCGACCCACGTAGAGTTTCCCCCGGGTCCGATTGCCTATGATCAACAATCGACAACGATACCGCCTCTTCTTCATCGTTCACCAGAATGGGTTGTCAAACCCTAAATCCACTTCACCTCACCCTGACAATCATCTAGAATAATCCATCCAATTTTTCTTTATTCTCCAAACTCCAAGCTAACCTAAGACCAAGTCTCGACCCATCCCATCTTGCCGATCAACGGCAATTGCCTAAAATACCAATTCTGATCAACTAACAATTCTTATCAAATTCCAAGCTTAAAAATCATGGTATTCATATCAATATTCATGATTTCCCTATACGAATAAGATTATGAATTTAAAACTCGAATTCCTATTCATTGATTTTTCTGATTTTAAAAGATCTTACTGTAATTCTCCTTTTTTTGAAAAATTTTACTCAATGAATATACCTGAAATTATTTTTAAAATTGATATTACATTCATACAACCCTTTTCTCTTTTATGATCATAACCATAATTTGATTATTTAAGAAGATATGAATTTTCTTGAGGAATTTAGCATGTTAATACAAACAAAGAGGTATATATATACCTATTTATAGACATGCACCCAGTCATACACATAGAGACATGCAAGCATATCACAACAACTAGTTCAAATCCAGATTTCAACAGAGTTTACTAATAGATAAAAGGGATTTAGTTTAGGGGTTTTCTCACAGAAAATATTTAACAGAGAACACTACTACTTATCTAACCAAGCTTATCCATTGACTAGCATAAAAGACTTAGTTTACTCACAAATATATATATATATATAGATAAACAACAGATTTATACTTTTAAAATTTGAAAAAAAGATGCTACTCACCTTATTTTCCAGAAAGAAGGACAGAGTTGATATATTCCAGGCTTGTGAAAATTGCAAAACTGAAACTCCTCTGGTTTGCATTTGATTTGTTTTGATCTAAGTTGTTGTTTTAGTTGAAATTTTTTTTAGTTTAAGATGATGTTACTTTTGTTTTTTCAGCTGGAATGGAACGAATTTGAAATGAGAAGAGCTGCTATCTGGAAAGGGAGTTAATAGGGTGATGGTATTATTTTTGTACAAGGTGATATTAATGCCTTGTACCATATATCAGAGATTTTTTCTCTTGGGGCTGACATGATTTTCGTTTGGTACAATAGGAAGATGATTTTTTTTTCCTTTCTTTGTTTTGTAGGCTGATAATCCATTATGGTGGCTGAGCATTTATTATCATTTGTCTTCTTGAGCAAGCCATTCACATATTCACTTGTTTACATACTTATCTACATTTTTGCTTGTACATAGTTTATTAACATGTTGTATAAATTTTATTTATGTGTTACTTCATTTTTTATAGTTTATATAATTTACCTTTTACACATTTATTTCTAGCTTAAATTATTATTATTAATTTATTTATTTTGTTTCTAACATAACCCAATCTTTTACAAATTTTAAAGTTATTTATTTTTAAACTTGTATCAATTATCTATATTTTTATATTTATCTTTAAACCATTTATATTAAGATTTAAATTCAATTATCAATATATATACACACACACACATATATACACAATTTAAATTCAAATGATTTAACGTCTATTTTATTTGAATTCAATTCCAAAATTTTTATTCAAAATCAAATTAATTATCAATTTAAATTTATATAAAATCTGGGGTCGTTACAGACTCCTCCCCTTAAAAAAAATTCGTCCTCGAAATTTGCCGAGGAGACACATAGATAAATGAAAAATGTTTCATCAAATCAACTGAATATTTACTCTGCATTTGGCTTACCAAATCAGAATATCAATAGTAGATACAAGAACGAATCATTTTTATTTTTCACAAGATACTCGGGTTATCCAGATCTACGAAATATGCAGTGGCATTGGTTAGTTCGAAAGGATAACTAACCATTCGTAGAACATACCCGGACCCAAAGAATAGATGGATATATGGATACAATTTCAAAACTTTCAGTTTAGAACTAAAGTATACCTGTCAACCATAGCAAACAAAGCAACCAATTCATCCAAACAAACAATTCTGACCTATTTGGAGTTTAGGTCCCATACCAATATATCAAATCTTCTTCCTGAATCTACCAGGAACTATCAAAGAATTGAGAAAAGATGTCGAACAAAAGAGATTGATAGAGAAAAGATTGCTTCCTTATTGTTACAGGGTATTGACCATTTATAGTCATATTCCCTTGTCCCCTATCTCATCCTCTTCTTGCACTCATACTCACAATCAGTGGATAGTAAGGGAATTTACTAAGGCATACAGACAGATATCTTAGGGATTACTCATTCTAGGGTATACTTCACCCTATCTCTAATGAGTTACTTAATGTGCTATACTCCATAGCTAAAGTTTAACCTTAGCTCGGATACCACTTGTAAAGATAATGAACTCGGCCTTTGAAAATCGGCATCCGTAATTCACTTGGACTCAAAATGCCGCAGATTCAAACGCCGAATCTGGCTCTCCGGAGCTTATAACACAGTAAGTATAACAACACAGCGAAAGAAAGAAATAGATGATATCATATACAACTCCAATAAATACAATATCTGGAATAATATACAACAATGATATCAATGTGATACAATAACATCAGAGGCAAATAATAATGATACAGCGGAAACAACAGAAGTGATACTCCAAATAATCCGACAAAGAGAATGAGACCAATAACTCCAACATCAAGCTCGAACCACCATCACGTTGCACCAAGAGAAGCAAGTGCTATGACAAACTCCAAAAACTTAACTAGCTCCCGATAATCTACTAAACCTGACTATCTGAAAAACCCAACTCTAGACTGCCCGTGTCAGAAATTGTGGGCACCCAGAGTTTAGGAAGGGAACAATAAACTCCAGGTTAGTCGTGGGACTGGTGTGAGTAACAAAAACAGTTTATCTTTAAACAAACAACAAAGAATTTTAAACATTGAAATCCGCAATGCTTTTTGGAAAATGAAACTACCATAAGGCCTCCCGGCACACACACAATGAAATCGCACACATGGGGGAGATTTCTCCTTATGATAGTCAAACATGCTTACTACGCAAAAAAACTCTTTTTGATATTATTACTAGTGCATAGTGTACAAAATCATTTCGAAAGTATAATACTAATCTTAGCCAGCATAGGTACCATTATATTATGCCTGTTATAGCTGCCGCCTGAGGAGACAGGTTATACAACTGCAATCGTAAAGGGCTCATATTATTTCTTTAGATTTTCCAACAAATGGTCAGGCTAAGGAACTTCCTACTGCCACATGGGAACGCCTCTGGAGGGACGTCCCGAGAACCACCTGGCTCTTTGCCAACACAAGGCCGGTTACTCCCCCCCCCCTCCCGGGTAGTAAACCTGAGATATGCCATCCCCGGTCGTTTGCGACCTTTATCCGAGGCGCCTCGATCACACAGCAACAATCACATAGTAAATGAGATTTGAGCAACCACACAGGTAAATATCTGGGCTCCATACCATCATACCACCTTTTTCCAGAAGGAATGGTTATACCCTAGGGTAGCTACCCCTGAAACCTTGCCGCATCTTTCCTGTTTTGACCATTTCCGGTCTATGAGGCTCGATGAGGTCTCGTCCACAAAGCTACGCTTTACACGAAAGCCATGCTTTGATCAACAAATGATCATCAACACACAGCAACACTTAGCATGCCACACTACCAAATTGGGAGTATATCACTGATAACCTTCAACTACATAACCTCTAAGCTCGTACGTCTCAGAGAAGGGTGTTAAGCTAAGAGAATAAATTCTCCACCACCAAACAGAAATGTATTTGAAAGAAATCAGCTTTATATCTCAAAGTGTAATGTCAGACATACAACCATACAAGTCTGTTCCGGGTTCGAACAGAACCGAAGGAACTTCCAAAGAAGCCATTGCAATCCAGGTATTCACAATCCCGATCGAACTTCCCATCACTTAGGGAATCTCTATACCGGGCGCTACACGGTGCAGAGACAATCGATAGGTTATCCTATCGTTCTCGCAAACACCCGGTCTTCACCACCGGTCTTCAAATGCTATCCATTTACGTCGTATCACTATTCGGAATGGGTTACATGACACAAAGTCCTCTCCCGGCTAAACCGAATAGTGAGCGCGATATTTCAAAACATATGCATATTGGGATTTCAGTTAAGTCACAACTTATTTCCCAAAAAATTTCTTTCAAATGGTTTAAACAAATTACCATTTTCCAATCTTTTACACAAAAGATTCATTTCACAAAGTTCACCCAGTTTCACAAAGATCTATTCATAGATTTTCCCAAATCAATTTCCATTTCAATTGGATTAACTCTTTAAATCTTTAAATCAAAGATTTAACTTATAGCTTTCAAAACAATTCTATTTCGACCTTTTATACAAAAGGTACACCTTTCCAATTTCAAAACAAAGTTCAACAATCTTTCCCAAAGATTTATTTATAACATGGAAAACCATTTTCATTTCAAACTTGAAATTCCTTTAATTTAAATTGGAATTTCATTTCTTATATGAAAGCTTTTATCATTTGAAAACAAACAGTTTTCATTTCGGAAAATCTGATTCATTAATACAAGATAAACCCCCTGGGTTAAATTCAAATTCCCAAACCAATACTTTTAAAATGGTTTAAATTCATTTAAACACATTTATAACATCTTAACCATAATTTCCAAACATGGAATTCAATTCCAAATTTTGAATTCAAGTTCAAATTAAATTATTTAAATTGGAAACTTTACCAAGTTATTCAAAATAACTTTTCTCTTAAAACTCCTTTTTAAAAGCTTTAACATTTAACCCAAATTCATTTCCAAAATCAATTGAAATTAAAATTTCAATTTCAAAAATATTAAATTTAAATCATCTATGACTTAACTGATTTCCTCGTGAAATCCATATTTGTGTGTGTAAAAGTATAGTCCAGGGGTTTCACACAGTAGTGCAACATCAATAAATCATCACAGATCAAAATATAGAAATATAGTTGATAAGCGGTATAAACTATAACGCTTATCTTTTATACACAGATCACATATAATATACAAATGTATCACAGATAATAAATTACATCACAGATCACACACAAATCAGAATATATCACAAAGCATTACAGATTAGAGATATCAAACAATTCAACCATCCAATACAATACAGTCATCCATAAGTGAAATCAATTAAGATATCTAATTAATCTAAACCAGATCATTTGCCTATGGATAATTCCTAGTCAGGGTTATTTAATAATTAATTAATTACAAACATTTAATTAATTATTATTTAAAGTAATTAACCCTTAATTACTTCACTAAGTAATTATACTTCAGTAATTACATTAAGTAGTTACATTTATTAAATCATCAAGTGATTATCTTAAATTAAATTTAACTCAACTAATTACAATGAGTAATTAGTTCCTTAATTACTTTTATTAAGTAATTTTACTTAAATAATTTCACAAATGATTATCTCTAATTTATTAATATAATTAATTATTAAAATTAATCACATTAATTAATTATTTAAATAATCTTAGTTAATGACCTTCATTAACTAATAACAAATCTTTAATTACTTCTCCTATGTAATTAATCTTAGATTAATCATTTTTAAGTACAAGTTAATCAATCTTTATTTACCCATAAATTAATCTCTAATTATTAAGTTATCATTAACAATATAATTTAAATTAACTTTTAAGTTAACAAATTAAAACACATTTGATTAATTCCTTAATTACTTAATTAAGTTTTTCATTTAAAATAAACTCTTTTAAAAATATAAGTTTAAAACATCTTAAACTTAGTTAATTTGAAATATTTTACTTTCAAAACCTTTATCTACACATTCCAATTAAACAACAATCTTCATTTAAAAAAAATAGATTTAGAAATTTAATTGGCTTAAATTGTTGAAGTTTTTAAAAACTGGAAATGCTAAACTCGAGTCAATTTGTAATTTTCCCGAGCCCAACATCTAAATTCCCGAGCGAACTTATTCTAATTTTTCTTCGAGCAAAATTTCTATTTCCTTCGAGTTTCCCCCTGGGCTAATTTCATCTTCCCAAACCATTGAAAACAACTAACACAAACGACACCACGTACACATGCACCGATGCCCTGACGTCCTCCGATCAAAGTTGCGACCACCCATGAGTCAAACCAGACCTCGACAACAAACTCGACTGCCCAGATTGATGAAACATCGGTGAACTCGAAATCGAGTTGAACATCGAAATACAGGAACCACATCGATCGGATCCTTTCTCGCGCCAATGATCTTGGCCACCATCGACCACGCCCCTTCTCCCAGGTCTTCTTCACCGACCCACGTAGTGTTTCCCCCGGGTCTGATTGCCTATGATCAACAATCGACGACGATACCGCCTCTTCTTCATCGTTCACCAGAATGGGTTGTCAAACCCTAAATCCACTTCACCTCACCCTGACAATCATCTAGAAAATCTCTATCCATTTTTTCTTTATTCACCAAACTCCAAGCTAACCTCAGACCAAGTCTCGACCCATCCCATCTTGCCGATCAACGGCAATTGCCTAAAATACCAATTCTGATCAACCAACAATTCTTATCAAATTCCAAGCTTAAAAATCATGGTATTCATATCAATATTCATGATTTCCCAATACGAATATGATTATGAATTTAAAACTCGAATTCTTGTTCATCGATTTTTCTAATTTTAAAAGATCTTACTGTAATTTTCCTTTTTTTGAAAATTTTTACTCAATGAATATACCTGAAATTATTTTTAAAATTGATATTACATTCATACAACCCTTTTCTCTTTTATGATCATAACCATAATTTGATTATTTAAGAAGATATGAATTTTCTAGAGGAATTTAGCCTGTTAATATAAACAAAGAGGTATATATATACCTATTTACATATATGCACCCAGTCATACACATAGAGACATGCAAGCATATCACAACAACTAGTTCAAATCCAGATTTCAACAGAGTTTACTAACAGATAAAAGGGATTTAGTTTAGGGGTTTGCTCACAGAAAATATTTAATAGAGAACACTACTACTTATCTAACCAAGCTTATCCATTGACTAGCATAAAAGACTTAGTTTACTCACAGATATATATATATATATATATATAAACAACAGATTTATACTTTTAAAATTTGAGAAAAAGATGCTACTCACCTTATTTTCCAGAAAGAAGGACAGAGTTGATATATTCCAGGCTTGTGAAAATTGCAAAACTGAAACTCCTCTGGTTTGCATTTGATTTGTTTTGATCTAAGTTGTTGTTTTAGTTGAAATTTTGTTTTAGTTTAAGATGATGTTACTTTTGTTTTCTCAGCTGGAATGGAACGAATTTGAAATGAGAAGAGCTGCTATCTGGAAATGGAGTTAACAGGGTGATGGTATTATTTTTGTACAAGGTGATATTAATGCCTTGTACCATATATCAAAGATTTTTTCTCTTGGGGCTGACATGATTTTCGTTTGGTACAATAGGCAGATGATTTTTTTCCCTTTCTTTGTTTTGTAGGCTGATAATCCATTATGGTGGCTGAGCATTTATTATCATTTGTCTTCTTGAGCAAGCCATTCACATATTCACTTGTTTACATACTTATCTACATTTTTCCTTGTACATAGTTTATTAACATGTTGTTTAAATTTTATTTATGTGTTACTTCATTTTTTATAGTTTATATAATTTACCTTTTACATATTTATTTCTAGCTTAAATTATTATTATTAATTATTTTTTTATTTCTAACATAACCCAATCTTTTACAAATTTTAAAGTTATTTATTTTTAAACTTGTATCAATTATCTATATTTTTATATTTATCTTTAAACCATTTATATTAAGATTTAAATTCAATTATCAATATATATATATATATACACACACACACATATATACACAATTTAAATTCAAATGATTTAACGTCTATTTTATTTGAACAAATCCAAATTTTTTATTCAAAATCAAATTAATTATCAATTTAAATTTATTTAAAATCCGGGGTCGTTACAAGAGCTTAGGGATTGGACGTGGGATGGAAGGTCTAAACCAGTATAAAAATTTAGATGTGATCGTATTTTTACTTTACTTATTTATTATCTACATATTTAGGTTAGTTCACTTAAGTTAGATTTATTCATATTACTTAGAATCCTATAGACCGTGATTTGGTATCAAAGCCGGCTTCCATTAAACCGTAAAAAAATTTGTGATATTCGTTAAGTAATATGGATAACACAATCGCCACAGTTTCTGAAGGTCAATCCATCGCACGACCATCACTGTTCACTGGCTCTAACTATGCTTACAGGTCAACTAGGAGGTGGATATATATATACAAGAAAATAGCTTTGAATTATAAAAATTGCTCAAAATAACAGATTATTAATTTATATTTGGCAAAACCTAGCATATACAGTAAATAAATCAAGCACAGAATCACAAACACAGAGTAATATAACAATAAGCAGCGGAATAGATAAATAGTAGTTCATGAAGCTACCATATAAACATCATAGTCAAAACAAGATACAATAGAAATCTCAAATACAATGGAATCTCAAATACATAAGCAAGCATCAAGTCTGGACATAAACAACTAGGAATAACTGAATAAGCTGAATAGATATCGATAGATCTTCAAGCAAAGCTCCAAGCTCTAAAGGTGAGTTTCAAATGTTGTGACACTTAGTCTGACCCGAGCATAAAGCAAAACACAAAACACTCGAGTCAGGATTAACATTCTTATATCAGTAAATTAAACTCAAGTGAAATATCAACTGAAATACAAATAACTTAAAGGATGTTTGGGATATCCATCCTTTAAGGATCCGTTAAACTATCTACATACATAGTACAATACGCTACATATATACTGTCTATAGTAAACTAAACTATTAAAAAAGCATTAAGGCATTACCCATATCCCCCTTAACACATTTTATATAATGTCCTATTCTATACAGATACTGTAAACTTCACCGAACCAGTGGGCTATCAGGGAGCACTCCATAGGTATGACACAAATCAAACTCGTAGAAGGCGCGATAAGGCATGTGACAAGGCACGTAAGGCAATGCCCAGGGTAGGATTCTACCATTTTGCGGATCCGGACTGGTGGTAGCGCATAGAAACTACTACCGCCCACCTCGAGACACACTCCCAAATCATAGGTGCACCCAATCAAATCACAAAGTAATAGAATGGTATCAAAGAAATGTGCCTGATAGGAGGAATGACCTCACTTGGCCCAGTGTGGCTCCTCTTTTAGCCACATCAAGCTGACTCGCGGGAGTCAGGGCTACGTAAATACCTCATACAGAATCGTCACCAAACCATCCTACTTCATTTTGGAATCTCCACCACGTGCACAGTTGTTACAGTGGTTTTTGGTATTGGCAGAGAGTATAACAATATCCGATCCCAGTCTCTTTAACAACTAAATGCTTATTTCACACCGTGGTCGTTTTATAGTTTCAAACAGTTCATACTTTATATCAAAATATCATATCCATTTCAAAATCATATCACTTTTGAAATCATATTCACTTTCAAAATCATATCACTTTCAAAATCGTTATTCACTTTCGAAATCATATCACTTTAAATCATGTTCATTTTCGAAATCATTATATCAAAGTATTCACATTTAAATCCATTAAATCGAGATCATAATAGTTCCAACTTAAACAGTTTTAAATATTGAAAATAGTTTTTATATATTAAAGTAGTTATAATTAAAATAGTTTGTATATTTAAAATAGGTTATAGATCAAAATAATTTATATATTAAATTAATTATATATAAAAAATATATATTGAAAATAGTTTCAAATTAGAATTGTTTCTTTAAATTTCACAAATCAGTCCAAATCAACTTTTAGTCCCAAATTCAATTTAATCGATCTTAATTCAAATTATCGTTAAAACCATTTTAATTTATCAATTTCAAATCCAGATTTAAACAACAAATTTTAAACCAATTTCAGATTCAATAGGTTTCAAAGTTAAATACTCAACAATTTACAAAACTCAATTTTATAAATTTCATTTATATTTCAACTTTAACTTATTTAAATCTAAAATATTCACTTAACCTATTTTAATAACACTTAAATAAAATCTCAAACTACAAATTTAAACCAATATCAAATTTTAAATATCTAACTTCAATTGTATTAAATTCTGACAATATCCATTTAATCGCATTTATAAACATTTAAATAAAATTCTCAAATTCAAATTTAAATCAAAATTAATTATTCAATTTCAATCTTATTAAAATTTGAAAATATTCATTTATTCACCTTTAATTAAATTAAATTATCTGGTTATAAAGTTATAACTTAAAATCTCAAATCAATGAGTTTCAAGTCAATTTCTATTTAAATACATATCTTAAACAAATTAAATTACAAATCAATTTTAATTTATCTTTCCAACCTTAGTTTATTAAAGTTATTATAAACTCTATTTTTAGAATATATTGATATAAATACTTAAACATAATATATATATTAATTAAATTAAATTTTATTAAATCTTATTTTGTATATTTTTAAAATAATAAAGTTATAAGAATAATCTTAAAATTATATTTTCAAAACTAAATTATAAATTTAAAATTTTCTAAACATATAATTTAAAAATGTAATTTACACATATATAAAATAACATTTATATATTATATTTTAAAATCAATATTTATAAAACCCATATATTTCCTTTCACAACTTTGAAAATCATTTTCAAAATATAGACCAACGGTGTCCGTATATAATTTTCTATCCTATGGTCAAGTGATACAAATATTTATCATTTCAATCCGCAATTTAAATATCTACGGGTATATATCATTTCAACTCGCAATCCCAAAATTAAAAATCAATGAAAATCGCTTGGGTTTATCGTTTAGACCCATAACGATTTTCCCCTAATCTATAATATCGTTCGGGTATGTATCATTTTAACCCACAGGAAATTCTAAACTAACAGGGAACTTGCAAAGTGAGAACAAATATGATAGTAATACAACATATCAACAACATGCATATATCATCCGTAATAAATTTAAATATAATATATACAACAGGTTATGGTGTCATATGCTACAAGTAAACAGTTACAGATAATGGCATATCATATATAGCAATTAAATAACTTAGCAATTCAAATTTAACAGCATATTTAAATCGTCATTTCATATGAATTAAATTTACTAAATATAATAATGTTAATAGTGAGTGATTGCTCACCTTTCAAGACTAGAGAACAACGATGGAAAAGATGGTGACACAGACACGCACACAGATACATATACAAGCAAATCAAAGGGCTGCTGCGACCAATTTGGACAGTGGCGAGACAAAAACAAAGCACGATGAACTGGATTTGATGATCAATTTATAAATGAATTTATATATATAAACTATATATATATATATGAAAAATCATATTTAAATTTAAACACTTATTAGAATAAAATCTATATATATTCCAAAATCATTGTTTAATTTAGAACACGTATCAAATAAAATCTCTATATATATATATATTATAATTTCTATTCAAAATTAAATATTCGAATTTAAAAAAACTCATATCCAAAATAAAATCGTTATATGTATTTACAAATCAATATTAAATTTTTAAACTCATATTAAAATAAAATCTTTATACATATTCCATTTCAAATACATATAATAAAAATCGAATATCTATACTATATTTTGAATATCAATATTTCTTAAAATTAATATTGTTTCTATACAGGTATATATATAAGCTACTCAAAATTATCTATGCAGACTATATATATATAAGCAAATATATATATATAAGCTGCTCAAGATCATATACCGGTTATATATAAATACATGTGACTAAACATATGCAGGCTTCTTCAATAAACAAATATATACTTTTATATATTACAGTTTAAAATAAATATCAAATTTGACACATAGCAAATAGATAACAGCTAGGATAGAACCTGTAATATAATCAATACCCGAAACTTACATGTATATAGTTATATATAAAGGAGGTGAGAGGAACAAATGGTTGCTGCTGCGCTGATGGCCGTAAGTGAGGTGAAAGGAGGGGGTGTGGGTGGCTCGGAGGGTCGGAGACTAGTTCGCTGGCCACTAGGTTGTTGCTTTTAGGGGTGGATGGTGGCAAAGGCTTGTGTGGTAGAGGCTAGTCGAGGCAGGAAGTTGGCGGGTCTGCTGCTTGGTGGGTAGGAATATGGCGAGCTGGAGGCTATTAGATGACCGAGGCAGTGGCTTGGATGGCCGTCGAACAAAGGGTGGTGAGTGCTTGGAGGAAGTAGGTAGCGCGTTGTGGGTGTACGGCCATGGTGATCTGGTAGGGCTGCACACGGCTGTGCACCATGGCGGATGGTGATGAATTGTGTTGGGACTGAAGGGAGACATGGGGTTGGAGGCGAAGGTCTGGAGGGGGAAAAGAGGCTTGCCGTGGCAATAAGGTGAGGGAGCGGATGGTTGCGTGGCAGTGGAGTTTAGTGTGGTCGGCGTGGAAAGCGAAAGAAAGCATGGTGGTAAAAAAAGAAAAATATAGAACACGAGATGAGCAGGTAGAAGAAATAGGCTGTCTCCATATAAACGAACTCTATATATATATAATATTTTAAATTACTATAAAAAGGTAAGATCAGAATGAAGAGGACAAAATGAAACAAGAAGTTAGAGAAAACGAAAAGTGAAAGGACAAATCAAAGTAATATATTGCAAATGGGGAAACGTAAAAGCCAGAAAATTGAATTCTGGAATTATTAACAGCCAGCTGGCTATTGGTTTTTGCCAGGAACAAATGAAAGGACAGGAAACCAAAAGGCTTGAGAAATGGGTACCGATACGGTTAACCGTTTCGCTGTTTTTGTCACGTACCGGACACCGAAATGTACAGATGAATATACTGCGGAGATCGGAACGACGAGACGAATAAAATGGTACACAAATATCAGTGACATGACAATCCTATCAAAAGTCGATATACGTTGCCAAACTGTTGTTAAAACGCCGAATATAAGATAAACAGGGCTATAGCAATCCCAATTTGGCGTAACGAAATACGAAGTCTCACTCAGAAAATGATTTACATTTTTATTATATAAAAATATTCAGGTTTCAAAAATATTTTATTTCCATCAAATATTATCTGATTTAAATTGAAATTGAAAATTAAAAAACAGAATTAACTTCCATGTTTTCTGATGAAAATCTTACATTTGCTACATTTAAATTGACGTATCTCAAATATAAAATTTCCATAGATATATTTTATAATTTAAATTTCATGAAAATAAGTTAATTACGTTATAAAAATCGTTAAAATTTATGGGTCGTTACACTCTCCCCCACTAAAAAATTTTTGTTCCTGAAATGGAATGAGGTAGGAGAATAGAAGCAACAGAAAAGAAAGATAGATTTGAAATTACATAGTACCAGATACAACAATTAATTTAAAACCATATAAATTTCAATTTCAAGAGTTAATACTATACATCTCATTACTTATTTAAATTCATTTATTATTATTGTTCTAATTAACTTACTTTAAATTAGTTTACATTTCATATACAATTTATTTGCATTTACCTTATTAAATCCATTATGTTTTAATTTATTCATATTCAACTCATTTGGTTTCAACCCATTATATTCAGTAAATCAATACACGATGTATTCGCATTTGTTTGATTTCAATTCAATGCTCTTTTCTTTTTCATTCAATTGATTTGCTTTCAGTTTATTAACATTTATTACAAAAATTTCTTTCAAAACAAAATTTATTTTATTTAACGCATTTGTTAAATCCATTTGACTTTCCTTAAGTTAATTCCACTTAAAAATTCAATTTCAGTTTATCTTAAGCTCATATTTATTTACTTAAATAGCATTCTCTAATTATTAATCAAATTTTTTTCACTTAACATATGTTGCAACATAGATTAATTGTATAAACATTTATTATAACCACTAAATTTTTATTTATAAATTCTCTTGTATAACATTAAATTACATGTTCACATTACATTTTAACTTTTGAATAATTCAGGTAAGTTATATATGTTTTAGAATGCAATTGAGTATTATACAAATTAATTTATCCTAGTTCAACTGTTTCAAGTTGTTTTAAATTCCAATTCTCATTTTAAGCACTCTAATTATTCAAAATTTTGCTTCATTTCAATAATTGAAAACTATTTCTTAACATAAAACTTGAGAGTTAAATTTTCTGGTTTCACTTCAAACCGTTTTAAATTGAATATACACACATATATATTTTGTACATTAAATCATACTCAAGAAATTCAACCAAATCCATTTTCCAAAACAAAAGTGTAGCAAAGCTACTAAGTGGTCTCTCCACTCTGAGACTCGAAAATGAATGTCGATGATGCTACAGCCATCACCGAAATTATTTTCCAGCAACAAAAGTGGAGAGTGCTGACTTATTCCTTTTAAAATTCTTTGAAATAATTTTTATTCGAAAATACTTTCAAATAACATATTTTCAAAACTTTTAAAACCGAAAGAAAAGCACTGGAAATTAAATTCTCAAATTCTAAATTTTAAATTCATTTCATTTTCGGATCAGATTTATAACCCATGTTTATAAAATTTCATATTCTTATAACATACAACAATAGTTAACGGTTTAAGAAATGTTGATAAAACAATAAATGATAATCTAGTATTATCATTTCTAACAAAAAATTCTTTCAACTATCTAATTTCAGAAAATTATACTTTTGTGTATAAAATAATATAATCATACAAAAAAAATATTGCATTTACCAATTTAGAAAATAATATTGTATCAGTTTGCTTTGTTCAAGTGTTTTGGAATTCCTATCGATAGCGTTGGCCAGATGAATCGATCGAAACCCCAAATCAAACTTAACAACTCAAACATCACAATATAAAACACATTTTTTTATTAAATACAAATACACTCCCGCACACGATGATTCAAGAATGGATTTTTAAACAAGGATAGGGATTCAAATTTAGAGGGACCCTAGTCAAAGAAAATTCTAGCAAAGAAGATAGATTCGGAAGGAAGGTAAGATAATTAAATTACAAAGAAGGAAAGGTGGATAGATTTATATTAATCGCGGCGACCTTAACCGGGTCAACCGAGATTCCAGGAATAAAATTGATGCGGAATTCAATTTCCCCCTTGGGAGGAGGAGAAGTGACTTCACTAAGACATCATAATAATCCCTGACTATCTGAGTGGAGTCAAGATTACTAAGTTGAGAATCAGGCAAAAAGATGAAACTGCCTGCATAATCCTAAGGCAATTGACATTCCATCACAAGAGAATTACCCTGGTCGTCTACTAGAGAACGGTTCGATCTTAGCAAGAGATAACAACATCGAAACCGAGATATAGAAATCTCCGGTGAATCAACGCATGTTGTAAAGGAGTTTCACCCCTTTACAAACCATACAAGATTGGCGAGACCGTGATGGGATTAGTCACTTAAGAGAATGAAGCTATGGGATGCTCCAGTATCAAAAGAACACGAATAGGGAAGGACAAGAATGGATTTCAAAACAAGGGGGAAAGTTCCGAAATTCAAGAGAAATCCTAATAGAAGAGGAACCTAACCAAGGATTTCAAGCTCGAACGAATATGATTCTGTAATTAAATTTTACTCCATATGCTAAGTTTTTCCTAAACCAGAGCTCTGATACCAACTGTAACGACCTACTATTTCGAACCGTTCAAATCGACAATCATCCACTCATGTCAGACTTGAATTGCTCAAAATTACAGATTGTTAATTTATATTTGGCAAAACTTAGCATATACAGTAAATAAATCAGTCACAAAATCATAGACATAGAGTAATATAACAATAAGCAGCGGAATAGATAAATAGTAGTTCATGAAGCTACATATAAAAAATCATAGTCAAAACAAGATACAATAGAAATCTCAAATACAATGGAATCTCAAATACATAAACAAGCGTCAAGTCTAGACATAAACAACTAGGAATAACTGAACAAGCTGAATAGATATCGATAGATCTTTAAGCAAAGCTCCAAGCTCCAAGCTCCAAAGGTGAGTCTAAAATGCTGTGACACTCAGTCTGACCCAAGCATAAAGCAAAACACAAAACACTCGAGTCAGGATTAACATTATTATATCAGTAAATTCAACTCAAGCGAAATGTCATCTGAAATACAAATAACTTAAAGGATGTTTGGGATATCCATCCTTTAAGGATCCGTTAAACTATCTACATACATAGTACAATACGCTACATATATAATGTCTATAGTAAAATAAAATATTAAATTAGCATTAAGGCGTTACCCTATCGCCCTTAACACATTTTATATAATGTCGTAGTCTATACAGATACTGTAAACTCCACCGAACCGGTGGGCTATCAGGGAGCACTCCATAGGTACGACACAAACCAAACTTGTAGAAGGCGTGATAAGGCATGTGACAGGGCACGCGAGGCAATGGCCAGGGTAGGATTCTACCATTTTGCGGATCCGGGCCGGTGGTAACGCATAGCAGCTACTACCGCCCACCTCGAGACACACTCCCGGATCAAAGGTGCACCCAATCAAATCACAAAGTAATATAATGGTATCGAAGAAATGTGCCCGATAGAAGGAATGACCTCACTTGGCCCGGCGTGGCTCCTGTTTTAGCCACATCAAGCTGACTCGCGGGCGTCAGGGCTACCTAAATACCTCATACAGAATCGTCACTAAACCATCCTACTTCGTTCTGGAATCTCCATTACGTACACAGTTGCTAAAGTGGTTTTAAGTATTAGCAGAGAGTATGACAATATCTGATCCCGTTCTCTTTAACAACTATACGCTTATTTCATACCATGGTCATTTTATAGTTTCAAACAGTTCATACTTCATATCAAAATATCATATCCATTTCAAAATCATATCACCTTTGAAATCATATTCACTTTCAAAATCATATCACTTTAAAAATCATTATTCACTTTCGAAATCATATCACTTTAATTCATGTTCATTTTCAAAATCATTATATCAAAGTATTCACATTTAAATCTATTAAATCTAAATCATAATAGTTCCAACTTAAATAGTTTTAAATATTGAAAATAGTTTTTATATATTAAAATAGTTATAATTAAAATAGTTTGTATATTTAAAATAGGTTATAGATCAAAATAATTTATATATTAATTAATTATATATATAAAATATATATTGAAAATAGTTTCAAATTAGAATTGTTTCTTTAAATTTCACAAATCAATCCAAATCAACTTTTAGTTCCAAATTCAATTTAATCAATCTCAATTCAAATTATCATTAAAACCATTTTAATTTATCGATTTCAAATCCAGATTTAAACTACAAATTTAAACCAATTTCCGATTCAAGAGGTTTCAAAGTTAAATATTCAACAATTTACAATAACTCAATTTTATAAATTTCATTTATATTTCAATTTCAACTTTAACTTATTTAAATCTGAAATATTCACTTAACCAATTTTAATAACACTTAAATATAATCTCAAATTGCAACTTTAAACCAATATCGAATTTTAAATATCTAACTTCAATTGTATTAAATTCTGACAATATTCATTTAATCACATTTATAAACATCTAAATAAAGTTCTCAAATTCAAATTTAAATCAAAATTAAATATTCAATTTCAATCTTATTTAAATCTAAGAATATTCATTTATTCACCTTTAATTAAAATCAAATTATCTTGTTATAAAGTTATATCTTAAAATCTTAAATTAATGAGTTTCAAATCAATTTCTATTTAAATACTTTTATCCCGTATTTTGGCAAGACCGTGACACCAAGGACTTGACTGGTAACCAAGGACAATCTGTCTCGAAGATTGGTTATACACAGGTTCACTATGGATACTGATAAATTTTGTCCGAATCCGGATCAAGCTACAATCAATATGATATGACTAGCAATGCTATGAAAGCCAATGTTCCAAATTTCAAGTCAATCAGGGTTCGTATGGTCAAGATATTGATTCATCAGAACCCAAGTGAAACACTATATTCGTATCCACGGAGAAAATAGTGTATTCGTGTCCATCCTCTCAAAAGACCTCCTTCTTATCCACTAGAGAACCATTGGTTCGTATCGATCATGGTCGGCTACAATTCGTCTCCATGGAAAGAAGCAGTGGTTCGTATCCATGGAAAGCAACATCGCGTTCGTATCCATGAAAGGTTGCCTCGTTCATATCCTCCTCACTCCTACAATTCGTATCCATCACATCAACTCAGCCTCATATTAATCGGCCCAGAAACACTTCGTATCGTTCCCTCCTTATACCATTCATATCGCTTTGATCCCCCAACAACTCATATCAATTGACCAGAGAATCGATACGATTGATACAAACATCGAGCGATACGAAGGCGCCTTTCCTCCACCATTACGAAGTGAACAAGAACATATCGATATGGAGCAGTCTCGATATGGAGCCATCGATAAGAGGTGAGGTGTGGTCGATGGATACGAATGAGCCCACACTGATGGATACGAACGAGGCACAATCAAGAGGGAGACCCAGTCACTCGGCATGAAAAGTGGATCGATTTTGGAAGATAGCGCCACGTCACCTAGCCAACATGTGTGTGCTATCGATACGAACGAGATCGACACGAATGGAAGCGATATGAGTTAGACAGCCCATTGAAAATCCAAACTTGCATCGATCAAAACTCGAGATCTACAGGACCAAATGCCACCAAATTTTCACAGGAGCTTGCCTACAACCTCAAGAATGTACCTGATCAATTTCAGCCCGAAAAGACCATTTATTGATCGATATGAACCCAATTCGTATCACTTCCAGATCAAGTCGAAATCACCTGAACTCGATTCCGTGGGCCCACTCACGTGAGAGAAGAAGTCTTCCGAGATCTGGGTGAGATATTTGCTGCCTACGAGTATAAATAATGACCCTGGACCTACAGAAAATGGACTTTGGCTTCTCTATGTTGATACTCTGCTGAAATCATTATTAAACTTCAATTGTACTATTGTAATCTCTTGTAAACAGTGAGTGAAATTCATTAAACATCAGTCATTTCATAGTGGATGTAGGCAATACGCCAAACCACTCTAAATTCGTGTGTTTCTATGCATTTTCTTATCTTTTGATTGGTGTGTTTGTTAGATCTGCCTCATTTTACATTTACTTTCTTCATTTTATCTCTTCAAACACATCCAAAGAGTGTTGTGCCCAATTTTGTACAAACACTTTGTTGCTTTTACTGAGAAAACCCAGCTTTACTCTTGCTCGTTGGATCTACTGCCGATATTGGATTACGAGAATCTAAGGAGAAGATCCAGATCTTAAGCCTAGAAGTTCTTCCATCCTATTCAGATTTGCACCAAGTCTAGGAAAGAGCTTCACTATTCACCATGGTCGCCTCCAGAACTACCTCAATCGCAGCAGATCCAGAAGGACGGGATAGGCAGAACCCCGCACAACTTCCCTTTGCAGACAGAATGCCACCGGACCTTCGGATCCACAAGGCCCTGTCACCAGGGAGGAGTTCCAACTACTGATGCAAGAGCTGACTCAAAGCCGCCAGCAACTTACCCAGCAGCTCTATGCCAACGCGGAGTTAACCAATCGGCTGAACCATGAAAGACGAAGGAGATCCAGAAGGGATCAGGCTTCCTACTCATCCACTGAGAGTTCAGCTTCTTCTGATTACAATCACAGATCCACACGCCCACAGCTGGATGGAAGCTATACACAGGCTACCGGACATTAGCGCACTTTGACTATTGGACAACCAAGAGTTGGTCTGTCAACCAGCTACCAGACCGGACCCTCCTCCCGAGGAGAGACGATTCCATATCACACTACTAATAACCGCGCTGCTGCCATTGCCACCGAGTTGGAAGTTGACACTCGGAACCAAACAGATCCGAACCTTCTCCAATGTGATTATACTCCCGAACCTTATGTTCCCAAAGACCTAGAGCCAAGGAGGCGAGGTATGGACCATCGACCGCGTTCGGCCCATCCTCGCATTGTGGAACCTGACCACACCTTGGCTCAGCATGCTCAGAATGTCTAGATGCCAGACATCCCGACAATGATCCGTCAGATGATCCGTGAAAGCCAAGGCCTCACCAACGACAACTAGGGAATCTCCCGGAGTCATACCCCTTTCACCGATGACATCCTCTACACTGAACCACCTCGGCGATTCAGAATGCCAACTCTACCTGTTTATGAAGGGAGTTCTGACCCTAACCAGCACATTTTAAAGTATGAATGGTTGATGAACGCTGAGCGGGCTGATGATGCAGTCAAATGCCGAAGTTTCCCAATCTCCCTAGGGGCATCGCGACTATGTGGTTTACTCGCTTACCACCCCAATTTATTTCATGTTTCGACCAGGTGGCTATAAAGTTTGTTGAACAGTTTCGCATGCATGTCACAAGGCCCAAAGATGTTAATACCTTGTTAGTGTCACTCAAGCTTCCGGAGAGACACTCAGACGTTACCTTGAGAGGTTTCACCCTGCATGCGCTGAGATTAATAACCCTAATGATAATTCCATTTTGATGGCACTGACTAAGGGAATCGATCCCGATTCCGAATTTGGCAACTGGTTGGTCGGAAAACCCCATGCGTCATTGGACAGTTTCTATTCCAAGGCAGCTCAGTTCTTGAGAAGGGAGGATGAGAAACAGTCTAGGAAAAAGGATGATGCGGGGCCCAGTGTGGAAGGCATCCAAAGCAATGTCGCTGTGAAACAAACCGGGGAGAGTTCTAGAAAGGTGCAGTTAAACATACAGAATATGCAGTCTCAGCAGAAAGGCGATGGAAATCAGGGTAGGAAGCGAGATCAGAATCGTAGACCGCGACGTAGAGCTCCCATGTTTGACACATATACTTCTTTAAATACGTCTCTGTAAAATGTGTACTTGCAAACTTGTAGTACTATCCAATATTAAAAACCTGCTCTGAAGCAATCATCAGAGAAACAGATTCAAACTACGAAGTATTGTAGATTTCACGATAGTTATGGCCACAACACGAACGAATGTCGTCATCTACATGATGTTATCGAGATGTTGATCTGAGAAAGAAAGTTGGAACAGTTCGTTCGAGCGCCGCAGGCTGGAGGTGTGGGCCCTTCAAATCAAAATCAAGTACCAAATTAGGTTAGACCAGAGGAACCCGCTTATACCGGCGGGAGGTTAGTGATTAACATTGTTAGTGGTGGTCCTCATCCAGCGGATCGGAGCTGGAGGGAAATGGAGTCGTATGCCAGCTCTATTAGGCATGCGAGCTTCAAATGTTGTAGTAATTTGGAAGACGGGCTTCAGCCAAGCAACAGAAAACGATGACGGACGACATCGTATTTCAAGACAGAGATGCCGATAGAGTCGAAGCCCCAACTATTGATCCACTAGCCATTTCAGCTCAGATTGGTCTTGCTTAGATGAAGAGGATCTTAGTAGACAGTGGAAGTTCTGTGAACATACTCTTTAAGCGAGCCTATGATCAAATGAAGATGGAAGCGAAAGATTTAAAGCCTTGTCAGTCTCGTGTTCATGGCTTCAATGGAAGTGCGACTATACCCACTGGGATGGTAGAGCTACCAGTAAAGTTGGGAATTGGAGAGCACCGAAGAGTCTGGATATTGCAATTTATTGTACTGGATATTAACTCACCATACAACGCTTTCTTGGGCCGACTGGCCCTTGCTGAGTTCAGGGCCGCTTCGCCCCTTGGTGTCTAACTTTGAAATTCCCTACCGACAATGAAGTTGGAGTCGTTCAGGGAGACCAGGCTGCCGGACGAGCCTGTTATGTTGTTGAGCTACGGGAGGCATAGAGGAATCTCTCTGCGTCCGCTTTGTTGATAATTGATAGTTAACGCCTAGGCCAAGGCTCTGGCACCACAGCCAATTCCAAAGAGATCTTGACCCGAGAGATATCGAAAGTGAAGACGAAGTCAAAGACAGTCAGGCTTCTCCGGCAAAGCTAACGATCGATGTTCCGATCGATAATGATGACAATTCTAAAATGGTAAAGATTGGATTTCAGCTAAGCCACCGGATGAAAGAGGAATTGGTTGAATTTTTCCGAGAAAACCTCGACGTGTTTGCCTGGATGCACTCCGACATGTGTGGGATCTCACCGGACATCGCAAGCCACACATTGAATATTGGCCCGAGGCATGTCCCGGTCAAGCAAAAAAGGCGTGGTATGGATCCAGAGAGATCTGCCGCTCATAAGGAAGAGGTGGATAAACTCAAATCGAACGGGTTTATCCGAGATGCATTATATCCAAAATGGGTGTCCAACCCTGTACTTGTCAGGAAACCTAATGGGAAGTGGAGAACTTGTGTTGACTACTCAGACTTGAATAAAGCTTGCCCTAAAGATAGTTTTCCACTTCCCCGGATTGATCAGCTCGTAGACTCAACGGCCGAACATGAACTCTTATCCTTCATGGACGCGTATTCTGGCTACAATCAGATACTGATGCACCAGCCTGACCAAGATCATACCGGCTTTGTCACCGATTCAGAGTCTATTGTTATAAAGTGATGTCATTCGGACTTAAGAATGCTGGGGCAACCTATCAGAGACTCGTCAACCGAATGTTAGCCAACCAGATCGGAAATACCATGGAGGTATATGTGGACGACATGCTTGTAAAGTCATGATTCTCCACCAATCATATCAAAGACCTGGAAACGATGATCAACATCCTCCGAGAGTACAGAATGAAACTCAACCCATTGAAGTGTCACTTTGGAATCGCGTCTGGAAAATTCCTTGGATTCATCGTTAATGCAAGGGGGATCGAAGCCAATCCTCGAAAAATCTGGGCAATTAGAAATCTTGAGACTCCAAGGACTATAAAGCAAGTTCAGAGCCTCAACGGGAAGGTAGCAGCACTGAGCTGGTTCATTTGGAAATCCACCGACAAGTGCATTCCCTTCTTCGACCTAATCAGAAAAGGAAAACAGAACTTTGAATGGACTACAAAGTGTGAGGGCGCATTTCGAGTGCTGGTTCAACACCTGTCCACACCACCCATTCTGTCAAAACCTATTGATCACGAGAGACTGTACATCTACTTGGCGATGTCAGAAAATGCAATCAGTACTGCTTTAGTTCGTGAGGAGAACCGGATACAATGGCCAGTCTATTACATCAGCAAACGGCTGACCGGAGCAGAAAGAAATTATCCGAAGTTAGAGAAGTTAGCTTACTGTCTTGCCATTGCCTTGAGAAAGCTCCGCCCATATTTTCAGGCTCATCCTATCACTATCTACACCGACCAGCCATTACGACAGGTCCATACGTGGCCTGAGACGTCTGGTAGGTTACTCAAATGGAATATCGAGCTGAGTCAGTTCGACATCACTTACATACCAAGGCGAGCTATTCAAGGACAAGTCCTGGCAGACTTCATCGCTAAATTCACTATCTCGGAGGACTTGCCCGAAACCAGTGAATCTCCCAAATATGTCTAGAAGCTACATACTGATGGTGCATCGAATGACCGCTGCTCAGGCGCTGGGATTGTACTTGAAACTCCTGAAGGCTGATCTATATGCTATGCTTTAAAGTTTGATTTCCGTGCGACTAACAACGAGGTCGAATACGAAGCCCTGCTCGCCGGACTAAGGCTTGCCAGAGATTTAAGAATTATTGTTGTGGAGATTTACTGTGATTCACAATTGGTTGTGTGCCAAGTTCGGGGGGGGGTACCAAGCTAAGGACCGGAGACTGGCCGCCTATCTCGCTCGGGTCCAGGAAATATTGAATCAATTTGATTATTATGCCATTTATTGCATACCCCGAGAACATAATCAGAAGGCCGATTCCTTGGCAAAATTAGCCAGTACCGGTGAGGCACAGCAAATGGGACTAGTTCCCGTTGAGACGCTATCTTCCCCAAGTATTGATCAAATGGAGACCAACTGGGTACCTGATGTCATGTCCGATATGGAGTCATGGATGACTCCGTTTAGAAACTATCTCGAGCATGGGGCCCTGCCAGAGTGCAGGAGTGAAAAAAGACAAGTTCTTCGAAAGGCTTCGCGGTTCACTATTCAAAATGGAGTCATGTATAGAAGAGGGTACTCCGTTCCTTTACTCTGGTGTATCGCCCACGATGAAATCAATCGAGTATTGCACGATGTACACAAAGGAGAATGTGGCGATCACACCGGGGGGCAAGCTCTTGCTAAGAAAGTGCTCCGATACGGTTATTATTGGCTGACTGTAAGTCGCGACGCATCAGATTATGCCAGGAAATGTGACAGATGTCAGAAACATGCTCGGATTCCAAGAGATCCGCCTACCGAAATAACTCAGATGGTCAGTCCATGGTCGTTCGCAATATGGGGCATCGACATCATTGGGTCTCTACCTCTAGCCAAAGGTGGCGTGAAGTATGCCATCGTTGTAGTTGGTTACTTTACCAAATGGGCGGAAGCCGAGCCCCTTGATACTGTCACAACGAAGAAAGTGATCAAATTTGTTGTACGCAATATTATATGTCGATTTGATCTCTCACATACCATCATCACTGACAACGGAGCCCAATTCGATAGTGTCCAGTTCAAAATTTTCTGTCGGCGATTCCATATCCAAAAGAAATTATGTGCAGTTGCGCACCCTCAAGCGAATGGACAGGTCGAAGCTGTTAATAAAGTTATAAAGTCCATTCTGAAGAAACAATTGGAAAAAGTTGGGGGCAAATGGGTCGATGAACTTCCTATGGCCCTATGGGCTTATCGAACAACCCACAAGTCCACGCCGGCCATACTCCATTTTCACTTTCCTACGGCTTAGAAGTCGTTATTCCGGTCAAGTTGGAAGTACCTTCTCATCGTGTGACGTATTATGATCTGAAGACTAATGCTATATTACTTGCCGAGTCTCTGGACTTATTAGATGAGAAGCATGAAGAGGCTGATTTGAGGGCAGCCATGTACCAAAGTCGAGTTGGCTGATTGTACAATGTCAAGGTCTGATCCCGAACCTTCGAACTCGGCGATCTCGTCCTTAAGAGAATTTACCCGGTCCCTTCGCATATGAAACCAACGTGGGAAGAGCCGTATGTTATCGAACGAAGACTCGAAGACGACACCTTTAAATTATCAACCATTAACGGTCTCACTTTGCCAAGAGCCTGGAACAGCGAGAGTTTTCGTCGCTACTACACATAACAGGCTTTATTTATTCATTCAGTATGCTTTTCATTTGCAATTTTTTTATGCATTTCGAAATTTGAATTTGTAATAAGGCAACTGATTTTTCCATACTTTCTTATTTCAGCAATAAAATGCAATATCTTCGAGCCAGAGCAGTGATTTTAGAAATGCGTCATGCGACCATCACAGTGAACGGAGAGCTAAGTTCCATCATATGGTAGGACTTATTCAAATAGGGAGTGACTGTGATACGACCAGTCACTCACTAAGTGAAATCCGAGCTCGGGGGAAAGCCATCACACTAAAGCCAAAAAAGGATTGATACACGACAATCCTCTAACTAACTCCGGCTCGCAGAGTGCGAGCTGGAGTATAAACTTACAAAAGCGGGCTCAAAGAGGGTGGATCCGTCCACTTAACGACTTCGCCCGTATTTAAACCAAGTCTGAGGAGGATGGATCCGTCCATCTAACGACCTCACTTGTTTACTCAGGATGGATGTGACCCGACCATCCATGATCTTGATAAACCTATCATTCCAAGAGTGCGAACAAAATCCTAAAACTCAAAATAGATGTGATCGATCGTCTGTTAACCATCTCCAGATTCCCAGAGTGCGAACTAGAGTATAATCGATAAAATGGGTGTGACTGACCATCCATCGGCTAACTCTAAGTCCACAAAGCACGGGCTGGAGTATAAACACAAATCGGGTGTGAACTGACCACCCGTGAGACAACTCCGAGTCCCCAGAATGCGGACCGGAGTATAAACCCAAATCGGGTATGACTAACCACCCACGAATCAATCTAAGTCCCCGAGGTGCGGACAAAACTCTAAATATCAAACGGGTGTGACTAACCGCCTATAAAATAACTCAAGTCCCCGGAACGCGGACATATCTCTAAACATTAAACACACGTGATAGACCGCCGATGTACAAGTGCAATCCCCAGAGTGTGGATGCAATTACCAATAGATAAGCGAGTGTGATTCGACCACCCGAACTCGTCTCGTTTCAGCTTCGTTTCAATAAAGTTAAGCTCGATGTATTAAAGGCGAAAAGCGACTGTTGGCTAACCATTTCAATTTATCCCCGGGACTGGGGGCAAAACTAAAGTACTAGCTACTGATCGAGACAGTGCAGTATTAGAACTCGACTTAACGTTCGGTCATGACCCGAAGCCATGGCTTTAGGACTTAACAACTGAACTCAGGTCTGATTCAGAGACTAAGGTTTCACAAGTATATTGAAAGGAAGTTCAAGCGCTAATACACTTAAACAAATATACACGAAACTATGCTGGAAACAAAATGGAATTTTATTTTAACTATTCTTTGAAAAAGAAGGATAAGTACAAAAATCGTTCCAAGAAATCCTACTAGCAGAGGCCAAACCTGCATCTATACACGGCCTACAAGAAGCAAAAAGAAATTCCTATCTATCTACCAAAAAAGGGAGCAAGAAGATACATCTATTCCCTCGGTTTCTTCTTCTTCTTCCTCGGCGTCGACCCACTGGAGCTACCGCTCGGATGCCTCTTCGAGCCTTTGCCTTTTGGTGGTTGGTCTCCAGCCGGGGGAATTATGGTGACCTCTTCCTCCGAACTCATAGGAATTGGAATGCTTTCTGAATGTGGAGTCGGAGGGATAGGAACACTCTTGACATTGGAAGACGAGGGAGGCACACCGGTGTCGACAATTATGCCGCCGGGAGAAATCATTCACAGAGGAGCTGTACCGGGACCTGCCATACCGCCTCCGATACCACTGGCCCGTGCAGCTGCTTCCATCTTGGCATTAATTTCTGCTATTATCTCTTCTTCATGGCTAGTTTGAACGTCCGTGGGATGCTGCCAGTTGGGCCCGAAGAGCTGGCCGTGAATGCGCCTTCACTCACGACGAATAGCAGGTCGGTAAGTGGGTCACTTTGATGACCAAGGAGTTCCTCCATCATCTGCTCGTCAAAAGTAAAAGCGCTCCCCTGCACTCCATCAGTTGGTGCAGTGGTCGTTGTTGTAGTCGCCTTTGTCATAAGGGCCTCCTGCTCATGATGCGGCTCTTGAGTTGTAGGGGGCACGGCTGGTTCGGCTCCTATCACTGAATAAAGATAAGAGAAAAGGTGTTAGTGACTACTTCAAACAACGCTCCCAGCTTTGAATAAATGCGAGAAATGCTCAGAATACCTTCCTCAGATTGGCTCGCGGGTGGTGGAGCAGCTTCAGAGACATGCTCGCGAGCTGGAGACAAATGCGGTTGATCAGGATTGTAAGCAGGCACAGATAGAGGATCAACCGCAGGAGTAGATTTGTGCTGGGTTGGCATAGGAATTTCGGAACCCGCATAATGATGCTCAACGCCAGAACTCTCTCCAGCCTCCAGATGCTGAGTACCGAGCCTCTCCTTCTCAAATGTGGTAGTGACGTCGTGGAGAACTCTTCTTTCATCCTCATTCAGCACCTGATTCTCCAATTCAAACTCATCGATAGATTCAGTGTGGTGCTCCACTTTTTCATCTTCAACCAAGTGGCATCAAGCATTGTACATATATGATGGATAGTCTTCGAGCCAGCTTAGATTTCGATGCTTCAGAACATTGGCATTATATGTAATGAGGAGATCTTCAATGTCACCCTCCAACCTGGCCTCTGCCGTTCTCACTTCACCCTCAACCCTGGCTTCGGCTTCCTGAACCTTTAGCGTTGCTACATCCCTCTCATTCCTAAGCGCCACAGCCTGCTCTCACGCTTCTTGAGCGGCTTTACTTGCGTCATTTTCTCTTTGACGACTTCAGCAAGTTTGGCTTTAAGCTCCTCAAGCTCTTTTAGCGCCCCATCTCTTTCGGCCATAACTGTGGTGGTCTGGTGCCCCATTTCCTCAATCAGGGCTAACTGTGTTCGCCTCATCTCCTCCATCCTTCGGGTTGCCTCATCGGCTCTTTTATTGGCCTCCGTTTCTGAATTTCTCGTGGACTCGTTTTCATCATTAAGCACCTGAATTACGCGGTCCTTTTGAGCGGGATCGGTTCCTAGTTTCTCGATTGTCTTTTCCCGCTCAAAGGCCACCGCTGATACTTAATCTACAGTCTTTATCCATTCCCGATACTGGCCATAAACTTCGTGTATATAGTCATGCGTCATCTGTTCTACCTCGATGGGAATTCACTTTAAGTGCAGAGGAAAGATGAAGCCGTCAAAGCAGATATTTGGAAAATCTTTTTTCAACCTAGCGGTTCTAATCACTCCTTCCCCGGTGGGCTCTGTGATGGTTTGTTCAGTAATGACGGGAGTTTCGGTTTCGGTCCACCGACGCTGTTGGTTAGGCCTTGGTGCTTGGGAAGGTGGTATTTGACGCGAAGATTCATGGGTTTGTTTGCCAGAACTAGAAGGTTGCGTTGGACCTCTATGTGGCGGAGATAGTGACCGGGAACGACGCCTATACTCCCTCTCCCTCTCCTTATCCCTTTCTCTCTCATAGCGCTCCCTCTCCTGACTGGAGTAGCCACGATCGCGGTCTCTATCGGCCTCACGTCTGCGAGACTCATAATATGAACTAGATGAATGGCGTGCAGAACGGAGGCTGCCGAGCATAGATCCTCGCTTCGACATCGTAACTGTGAAATGAAAAGAGAAATAGAGTTGGTATTTCCCAGAGATGAATTGCTTGCGATTAGAAATTGTGCGGTGCCGTGAAGTGTGTGTATGCATGTGCAAACCCCCCGACCAACCGGTTATATCGGCCATACTCGAAGGAATTCACTCGCCTAGATCTAAAGCGCTCTGAAGCCCTTCTAATCCGGTATCTTGTTGGAGCGACACATAGTCCGGAATTGGAATGTCTACAAGTCCTTCGAAAGGATTCTCCATATGTAGGGGAGGAGCCACCGAAATTATAACACCGGCGGCTGGCAGAGACATGACCACAGATTTCCATCTCGTAGGCTTGCGAAGCTTATGAGCAACCGCCTTGCCTTTCCTTTTTCCCTCTGAGTGTCGAGGACTATCTGAGGGTTCGGCTATGGGCTCATCTTCAGTGGGCATATCCTATTCGCCACCCTGCTCAGCGATTACAATTCCAGGCATTCTACGCCTAGCTTGTCTTGCTGGAGCTGCCCTAAGAGATCCTTCAAGCCCCACGCTCTGGTCTCTGTCAATTAGCCCGATGGCCCTCAAATTTTCATCCGTAAGCACCGCTTCGATCTCTTTAATCTCGCCCGGCACCTCTTGAAGAATTCGTACTATTTCCTTAAATTGAGCACCTTCATGTCATGGAATTGAAGCTATAAAAGAAAGAAAATGTTAGACTCGACATCGATTATAACTATCTCATTAGTCGCCAGAGAAATTGCGACACTTACGTCTAACTAGCCACCGTCTAGCGAATCCCGGCGGGAACCGAACGTAGAACCACTCGGTTTTGAAGTAGCTGAGTTTGGTCCAAGTCCCAATCACAATTTGACAGTTTTTGGCTCCCTCTAAGAATGTGAAGGAGGGATTATCTCCACGACTCTTTACCTTGAACAAGAATCTTACTTCCTCTGAAGTCTAAGGCCGGAAAAGGTGCTCCATAAAGATGATGAATAGGCTGTTCAAAAGAGTGTACCTGTTCGGATGTAACTTTGACGGGGCAATCCCTAAATAAGATAGCACCTCCCGAATATATTGATTGATTGGTGGGAGCGTCCCGGCCGTGCAGGAAAATCGATTTAAAGCGGTATACCCTTCCGGAGGAGTATGTGGCCTGTCATTCGGCCCTGGTAGCAGGGCATCGTTCAGCGATAACCCGTGCTGCAAACAAATCCTCCCCAATATATCTTTGGAAACATTGGATGGTACAGAATCTTGTGGACTCCCAATGAAGGTTGCTCCTTTTTGCTCGTCCGGAGTTGGACTTATGACTTCGGCCGCGATGGTCGGCATCTCTATTATTGGAAGAGGTGGACTTTGAGCCTCATGTTACTGTGAACTCCCGGGTTCCATAGCTAATCAACTCATCAAAAACCATCGTTAGGTGACAATAATCCCGTGTTTTCCCTAGTGTGAAATGCATGAATGTGTTATGCAGTGCAGTGCTGTGAATTACTCAAGAAAATTCTACAAGGATTAGCGAAGTATTTAAATGACAAGACTCCGGAATTCAGCCGTAGTGACCGTCGTCGCTGACCGTCACAACCGTGCCATCCAGGCTTTGGAGATCGATCCAAGTTGAGATTCATCAAATATTGTTAAGTTATAGTTCCATCAACGAGCTTCGAAAGGCAATCAAATATGTAGTAAAAATGGCTAGGTCCCATTATGCAAGGCAGAAGCTCGTCGGAATCAGATGTTCGAATATGCGAAGGATTTCATCTCCACCAAATTCAAAACTTAGATCGATCTCCGCATAGACAACTCGTATCGATGAGAGAACGAAACAGTTCGTATCAGTCATCTGTGCTTCAATTCGTGTCGATTAGAGAACCCAAGTTCGTATCGATCACATTACGAAGTTCATATCAAGAGTTTTGTATCGATCACCTCACGAGGTTTCGTATCGATCACCAAAACCACTTTTGTATCGATCACCTTTGCTTCACTTCGTATCGACCCAGGTATTGAAAATAGATCGATACGAGACAACGTGAATCCAAAAGCGATACGAATCTCCTCCTCGTAACCCTCAGCTGTCGATCGATACGAGTCTCCCTTGGCAGAACGATACGAACATGCCTTCTCCCATCGATACGAGTTCGAAGCCAGATAACTCTTCCACGAGCTCCTTCGTAACCCTCTACCTTCTTCCCTAAATGGCCTAAACACCATTTCCTTCCTCCCTCAACCTCGCTCCGGCCATCCACGACATCAACATCATCAGAATCAACCATAAACTTGATTAGATGGCGAATAAACTCGAATCCTATCAGTTTTAATGTGAATTGACTAGCTGATTACCTAATTTAGGCAGATGGTTCAAAGGAGTAGTGCTTCGATGTTCAATTCTCGAGTTTCTGATCAATACGCAGGCTAATGGCAATTATGGAAGTAAGCAAAAAAAATTCTAAGTACAAAATGGTATTTATATGGTTCGACCCCCTAGGCGATGACTATTCGTATCCCAGTAACTTTGACTGGCTAAAAGCAGTTTCACTTCCTATCAGTACGAAGTGATGTGTTCGAATCCATTCGCCATCGATCCAGAACTCGGCCATTCATATCCATGCGTTATCTGTCTGAAGCAACCATGCTTCATATCCATTCGAAGTCTGCTACCACATACTTTTCCATCGATGCGAAGCAAGTGCTCCAAGGTTGTGTCGACATGTATCAATGATCATCGATGCGAAAGTTACTGAATGATTGAGTTTGAGCTGCGTATCTCCATCGATACGAGTTACTCATTCCGTATCTATCCATAACCGACCCTGAACAAAACTCTGCATATCCATCCGGTCATCGATACGAAGAACTATATACTAACTGTATATCATCGATACGAATTGCTTTTTTCATATCCATCAGCTTGAAAATCTAGAATGACCAGGCATTCCAACTTCTCAAATCAATCCAGCAGAGGATCGATGCGAAGGGCTGATTTAAAAATAACCATCAAACATGGACATTATTCAAACTTCACATCGATCCAGGAGAGGATTGATATGGAATTCGATACAAGAAAGCTGACAACGACTTGTGACCATGCGAATGTTAACGGGAGTCAGGTTAACATGCATATGGGTGTGCGATGGATTAACGTTAAATTTTTAAAATTCGCGGGAATTGAATGCTCACTTGGTTACAATCACAACAGTGAACGATAGATTTCTGCCGCTCAACACTCAGTTACAACAATGCCGAGTACAATCGTTGGCAGGCAACAGTTCAGTATATATATCGCCAAGAAATAATCAAGGGTTACATCTTTTGACAAAATGACAACAACTATACACCAAATCAGATAGAATTTCTCAGACAGAAGGTTGTATCTTTTCGAAGCATGTCAAGTCCACACAAGACGTACTTCGAGGATCAAATGTTATCCCGCCTTTTGGCATGGCCGTGACACCAAGGACTTGACTGGTAACCAAGGACAATCTGTCTCGAAGATCGGTTATACATAGGCTCACTATGGATACTGGTAAATTTTGTCCGAGTCCGGATCGAGCTATAATCGATATGATATGACTAGCAATGCTATGAAAGCCAATGTTCCAAATTTCAAGTCAATGGGGGTCGTATGATCAAGATATTGATTTATCAAAATCCAAGTGAAACACTACATTCGTATCCATGGAGAACACACTGTGTTCATGTCCATCCTCTCAAAAGATCTCCTTCTTATCCACTAGAGAACCATTGGTTCATATCCATCATGGTCGGCTGCAATTCGTCTCCATGGAAAGACGTAGTGGTTCGTATCCATGGAAAGCAACATTGCGTTCGTATCCATGAAAGGTTTCCTCGTTCGTATCCACCTCACTCCTACAATTCCTATCCATCACACAAACTCAGCCTCGTATCGATCGGCCCAAAAACGCTTCGTATCATTCCCTACTTATACCATTCGTATCGCTCTGATCCCCCAACAACTCATATCGATTGACCAGAGAATCAATACGATTGATACAAACCTCGAGCGATACGAAGGCGCCTTTCCTCCATCGTTATGAAGTGAACAAGAACATATCGATACGGAACTATCGATACAAGGTGAGGTGTGGTTGATGAATACGAATGAGCCCACACAGATGGATACGAACGAGGCACAATCAAGAGGGAGACCCGGTCACTCAGCATGAAAAGTGGATCGATCCTAGAAGATAGCGCCATGTCACCTAGCCAACATGTGCGTGCTATCGATACAAACAAGATCGACACGAATGGAAGCGATACGAGTTCGACAGCCCATTGAAAATCCAAACTTGCATCGATCATAACTCGAGATCTACAAGTCGAAATGCCACCAAATTTTCACAGGAGCTTGCCTACAACATCAAGAATGTACCTGATCAATTTTAGTCTAAAAGGACCATTTATGGATCGATACGAACCCAATTCATATCGCTCCCAGATCAAGTCGAAATCACCTGAACTCGATCCCATGGGCCCACTCACGTTAGAGAAGAATTCTTCCGAGATCCGAGCGAGATATTTGCTACCTACGCCTATAAATAATGACCCCGGACCTACAGAAAATGGACTTTGGCTTCTCTACGCTGATACTCTGCCGAAATCATTATTAAACTTCAGTTGTACTGTTGTAATCTCTTGTAAACAGCGAGTGAAATTCAATAAACATAAGTCATTTCATAGTGGACGTAGGCAATACGCCAAGCCACTCTAAATTCGCATGTTTCTGTGCATTTTCTTATATGTTGATTGGTGTGTTTGTTAGATCTGCCTCATTTTACATTTACTTTCTTCATATTATCTCTTCAAAAACATCTGATGAGTGTTGTGCCCAATTTTGGTACAAACAAATACAATTCTTAAACAAATTAAATTACAAATCAATTTCAATTTATCTTTCCAACTTTAATTTATTAAAGTTATTATAAACTCTATTTTTAGAATATATTAACATAAATACTTAAACATAATATATATATTAATTAAATTAAATTTTATTAAATCTTATTTTATATATTTTTTAAAATAATAAAGTTATAAGAAAAGTCTTAAAAACTATATTTTCAAAACTAACTTATAAATTTAAAATTTTCAAAACATATAATTTAAAAATGTAATTTACACATTTATAAAATAAAATTTATATATTATATTTTAAAATCAATATTTATAAAACCCATATATTTCTTTTCACAACTTTGAAAATCATTTTCAAAATATAGACCAACGGTGTCCGTATATAATTTTATATCCTATGGTCAAGTGATACGGATATTTATCATTCCAATTTGAAATTTAAATATCTACGGGTATATATCATTTCAACCCGCAATCCCAAAATTAAAAATCAATGAAAATCGCTTGGGTTTATTATTTCAACCCATATCCCCTAATCTATAATATCGTTCGGGTATGTATCATTTCAACCCATAGGGAATTCTAAACTAACAGGGAACTTGCAGAGTGAGAACAAATATAATAATAATACAACATATCAACAACATGCATATATCATCAGTAACAAATTTAAATATAATATATACAACAGGTTATGGTGTCATATGCTACAAGTAAATAGTTACAGATAATGGCATGTCATATATAGCAATTAAATAACTTAACAATTCAAATTTAACAGCATATTTAAATCGTCATTTCATGTGAATTAAATTTACTAAATATAAGAATGTTAATCATGAGTGATTGCTCACCTTTCGAGGCTAGAGAACAACGATGGCGAAGATGGTGACACGGACACGCACACGGATACGGATACAAGCAAATCAAAAAGCTGCCGCGACCAATTGGGACAGCGGCGAGACAAAAGCAAAGCACGATGAACTGGATTTGATGAAGATCAATTTATAATTGAACTTATATATATAAACTATATATATATATATATATTAAAAATCATATTTAAATTTAAACACTTATTAGAATAAAATCTATATATATTCCAAATCATTGTTTAATTTAGAACACATATCAAATAAACGATATCACTCATGCTCTAATGGCCTTAGGAGAATAATTTTTCGAGTTTGATATTGTATTGAAAATTCTTTATTCCTTAACGGATGAGTGGGAATGGAAGGTGTTGGCTATTAAAGTGGTCAATTTTCTTTCGACACTTAAGGTGAAAGAGTTAATTGGTAATCTAATATCATATGAAGTTAACTTACAGGACAAAAAAACTCAAGCTCAAGAATGAAAGACCACTGCTTTACAAGCCGAAGATGATTTGAACATTGGGGAAGATGATTTTGTTTCTATTACCAAAATTTTTATTTTTTTTAAATATGGCAAAAACTACCATGTTTGCAAGAACAACAACTCATCCTATCTAAAATGTTATGAATGTAACAAATCCAACCACATCAAGAAAGATTGCCCAAATCTATAAAAGGAAAAGCAAAGCTTTAAAAGCAAGAATGAAAAACTATTCAAAAAGAAAAAACAAGCTTTCCAAGTATATGGGATGATTCAAAATGGTCTTTTTCATCAAATAGTGAGAGCGAGTTAGAGAAAGTTAATGTATTTTCTGGCATCCTGACTTTAAAGCCGCAAGTATTGTTTCGACGTGAGGTTTTGATGCTGTGGTTTATCAGTGTCGGCATTCTATATTTCATTGTTTTTGGCAATAATGTCGTGTGGTATTAATGTCGTATTTCTTTTATGTCGCCACTAAGGCCCTGTTGGCCAAGATTGTTAGGTTTCTATGTTAACTAAAGCTATGTTTTAAGGGAAGGATAGCCTATATCTTAAGTATGTCGGTAACCTAACATTTTGACATAAAATTTTATATACTTAGGTTAATTTAAGTTTTGTTTTCCAACCTTAAAAGGAGGTTTGACATCGTTATTGCGGCATAGATGTCGTAAGTCTTCTATTTTGCTATATTAATGGCAGTAAAAATGCTTCATGATTTCGACATTATTCATTGGGATACCAATGTTTTATATTGCTATAACCCAGAAGTTATGAATTTAAGATATTCAATTGAGGCACCAATGTATATTATATTTGACTTGCCATTTATTTCATGATTTCGACATCACATATATTAGGGATACCAATGTATATTATTATGACATGCTATAAGTTTAATGGGTCGGTCAACCTAATTGGCATACCAATAGACATAGGTTGTGCACTTGGGTGAATAAGATTAATTATGAATTAAATTGATAAGTGATGGGTTCATAGTCACCCTAGGAAAACTATGGAATGTGTGATAGATAGTCTACATAATGCCTGAGATGGATAGTCTCTATATGGTTAATGAAAGATTCATAATTATAAAAGGAAAACTATGTATATGTGATTGATAGTCCACATAGTTTAAAAATGAACGAAACATGTGTGATGGATAGTTCACATAATTTTAGAGAGTTAAACCATATGTGATGGGTAGTCTATATTGTAGGGGATAGATAATCCATATATTGTGTACATGCAGTCGAACAAATTGGGATAGGAAGTCCATTGTATGTTGCATGATTGCAAATGATTATTTACATGATCTCACCATTGTGGATGCATGAGCATAGTATATGATTGATATGTTTTGGTTAAGATACTAGTGAGGGGAAAACCCATTTCGCTTAGCGGCGTGGTCTCACTAGATATCTATTTTGGTTCGAGATGGTAGGTTATATTCACACTAGAGTGTTTGTCTGGCCCAAAGTTTTTGTTTTTCCCCTTAAACTCTCGGCTGCTCATTTGAGTAGGCCAGGAGTAGGGTTTTGAGGTTTCCAGTTAGACAAATAAGCTTCCAGAGACATGTTGGAGGCAAGCAAGCTATTACTAGGAGCTTTATTTTCCGCCGTGTAAGTTTTTTTGCTTAATGGATGTAATGAGAAATTGTATAAATGCCAAGTATTAGGCTTTGATCAACCAAGGGGGTATCTTTATATGTATCTCTTGGAGTATTTTGTAATAATTATATTTTCTCTGAACGTGGAACCGAATGGAATCATGTAATGAATATGAAACCATATTTGTGAAATGACATTATTATTAAATTCTCTTTGCAAAGTTTCATATTTATGTTCTTCTGATATTATTGATATGATTAACATAGCCATATTTTATTACCGAAAATTAATACCATGGATGACTGTAGCATCCATAACACTTAGTTTTAGGCCTCAAAATAGGGATGTTACAATTTAGTATCAAAGCATAGGTTTATGTAAAACATTAAAGATTAAATGAAATTAGAAAACATAATTCAAATGAATCTAAGAATAAGATTGGGGTATGGGATAACGCTATAGTAACGTACTTGTATTTGCTATATATAAGTATGTATTTTCCCCTCTCTCTCACCCGTTCTTCTGAATCTTATTAAGACTCGTATGCAGATTATGAGAAAGCAAGATAGTGAAGCAGAAAACAAAAGAGTGAATCTTGGAGGAGGAAGTACTACAACCAATGGAAATTTTTGACCCAATACCAGAAGGAACCAAGGTTGATAGGCAAATGCTAACCAAAATGCAAATGCCAATGTAGGTGCTGGAACCCCACCAATAGATATGGGGATTATGTATAAGTTCTTTGTCAATATGATGCAAGATGGATCTGCTGCTGGTTTGGCTAGAGGGAATGCTGATAATGTGGAAGGAGCTAATATCGTGGTGTCGGTTGGCAATAACCCTACAAAGCTGAACCATGATTATACCAATCTTGGAGGAAATCCTTTTCTTCGAACTGAGGATGCTACTGAAGTGGAGAATTGGCTATCGCACCGTGAGAGGAATTTTGTTGATCTAGAGTTAAACGATGAGTTGAAATGGAGATTAGCTACTAGGCAGTTGCAAGAAGCAGCACTGTACTGGTGGAATGGGGTAACCATGGGTGTACAAGAAGAGGAATCGACTTAGGTTGAATTTCGTAGGAGATTTAAGGAGAGGTTCTTATCTGAAGTAGCCAAGTCAACCTTGCTTAGGAATTTTATGGAATTTGAGCAAGGAGAAATGTCGGCATTGGAATATGCTGCTAAGTTTGATGAGCTGTCACGGTATGGATATGCCACCATCGATACTATGATTAAGAGGAATGAGAAATTTATCTGGGGTTTAAGGCTAGAGATTGTTAGGGTGACTATGCCACATCACAGGGATCCTTGTAATATAGTGGTGGAGATAGCAATCAGGAATGAGGAGATGCTTTCAACTTTCACGAAAGAAAAGCCAATGGAGACCCAAGAGTTTTTAAAGTAAGAAGAGAAAGTTCTTCAAGGGGAAAGGAGCTCAGAAGGGTGAAGTTGCTAAGAAAGGGAAAGCTGGTATTTTCTATTACAAGTGCGACAAGAAAGGGCACTATGCTAATGAGTGTCGATCTGGTGATGGCAAGACAGTTGTGGGGAAGAAGAATGTGAAGTGTTTCGACTGTGACCAAGTGGGGCATTATAAGAATACATTTCTAGAAGCAGTGGAAAAGGGAGGGTCTTTGCTTTGGAGCCATCATCTTCTAGGCCAACAGCAGAAGGGAAAGGAAAGGCTGTGATGGGAGGTACGCTTTTGATTCATGGCATACGTATTAGAGTATTATTTGATTCTGGTACATCACATTCTTTTATCTTTCTGTGTTTGGTAGATTAGTTATATTTAGAACCATCATACCTTGTTACATCCTAAAGGGTCGTGAATCCAATAGGAGGGTATGCAACCCTTGGAATGAGATGTGACCATCTAAAATTTGAGTTGTTAGGCCATACTTTTGCCTACTGTTTGTTTTTGTTTGATTTTGTGGGCTTTGGGATCTTTTTGGGTATGGATTGGTTGAGAAAATATGATGCTAGGATATCTTGCCAGGATAGTAAAATATCGCTAAGACACCCTAATAGTAGAAATAGAATTATATACTCAGTTGAGAATTCAAGTTTTGATGTTTGTGCTTTATTAGATGCAACAGAGGTGGAAGATGAGATAAGATGGGTTTTAGTTGTAAGAGAATTTACAGATGTTTTTGAACCAGTTACAGAATTACCACCGAGGAGAGCTATCGAGTTCAGATTGATCTTGTACTTGGAGCTGAACCCGTGAGTAGACCGCCTAGCAAAATGACACCTACCGAGATGAAGGAGTTAGAGGTGCAGCTAGTGGACTTAGAAGGAAAGAGTTTTATTGGACCAAGTAGTTCACCTTGGGGAGCGACAGTGGTATTTGTGAAGAAATCGAATGGATCGTTGAGGTTGTGTATTGACTATCGTAAGTTGAGTGAGACGATGATAAAGAATAGATTTCCTTTGTCCAAAATCGATGATATATTTGATCAGTTAAGTGGAGGCAATGTATTTTCCAAGTTGGATTTGGCGACAAGGTTCCATCAATTGAGGGTGGTAGAGGAGAGTATCCCTTTGATGGCGTTTCGAATCAGGTATGGTTCGTGCAAGTGGTTAGTGATGTCATTCAGGTTAACTAATGCACATGCTTTCTTTGTCGACTTGATGAACCGAATTTTCTAAGAGCACTTGGATAAGTTCATGTTGGTATTCATTGATGACATTGTCATATATTCTAAGAATGAAAGAGATCTCGAGATTCATTTTAGAATAGCTCTTGAGACGTTGAGACAGCATCAACTAAAAGCGAAATTTCGATGTGTCATTTTTGGAAGAGAGAAGTGAAGTCTCTTGGTCATGTGGTTTCATAAGAAGGGTTATCTATGGATCCAGCTAAGATTGAAGCTGTAAATAATTGGAAGAGACTTGAAATGGTGACCGAGATAAAGAGTTTTTTTGGATTAGTAGGCTGCCACCGGAGATTCATGTAAGATTTCTATCGGATAGCAGCACCTTTGACTAAACTAGAAAGGACATAAAGTTTATTTGCTCTAGTAAATGCGAGGAAGCATTCCAGAAGCTAAAACATTTATTAACAAATGCGCCCGTGTTAGGTCTGCCAGATGGTAATTAGGATTTGGTGGTGTATATAGATGCATGTGGTATAGGATTAGAAGCTATGCTGATGCAAAGAGGTAAAGTGATTGCCTACGCTTCTCGACAGCTCAGACCACATGAAACTGGATATTCGACTCATGATTTGAAATTGGCAGCTATAGTCTTTGCTTTGAAGGTGTGGAGAGACTATCTTTTGGGATTCGATTTATATACAGATCATAAGTCCTTGTCGTATTTACTCTCTTAGAAGGAGTTGAATATGAGACAACAAAGATGGCTGGAGATTTTAGCAGCTTATGATTTTGGAATTGAATATATGCCAGGGAAAGGAAATAAAGTTGCTGATGCACTTAGCAGAAAAAATCAAAATGTGGTGTTAGCTATTTTGGCAGAATATAAGGATTTAGAGGCATTGACTACTTGTAGTGTGCAATTGAGATCGACTGTCGGTTCTAGTCAAAATACTGCCATGTTATCTTGCTTGGAAGTTCGACCCATATTGATCGAAAAGGTTATTTCTAAGCAGAGAGATGATACATTGATAGCCGAAAGGATTAGAAGATTGGAAGGTGGAATTGAGATTGATGATTGGAAAGATTTTAGTCTTTATCAAAAGTGATGGTTGAGGAAAAAAGGATAGTTATGTGTTCCGGATGTTGGTGACCTAACGAGAGAAGTTCTTAGGGAATGTCATCGATCGAATTTTACTAGTCATCCAAGAGGAACTAAGATGTATCAGGATATGAAGAGGAGTTTCTTCGGGAAAGGTATGAAAAGGGATGTAAGCTTATGGGTAAAGCAATGTTTGAATTGCCAGCAAGTGAAAGCCAAGCATCGGAAGCCAAGTGGTTTGCTTCAGCTTTTAGATGTACCAGTTTGGAAATGGGATTCTATATCCCTGGATTTTATTGATAGAATTCCAGGGTCGAATAGGGGAAACAAGAGTATTTGGGTTATTGTGGATAAACTAAACAAGAGTGTACATTTCACTCCCGTTAAGTCGACCAGAACGACACCTGTATTAGCTAAGTTGTTTATGAAATATATTGTTAGACTGCATGGGATTCCTAGTAGTATAGTCAGTGACAGAGATACTTTGTTTACTAGTGAGTTATGGAAGAGTCTACAAGAGGTATTATGTACCAAGCTTAAGATGAGTACCGCTTATCACCCACAGACGGATGGGCAGACAGAGAGAGTCAATAAAGTACTTGAAGATTTGTTGAGAGCTTATGCACTAGATTTTGGTGGGTCATGGTAAGACCGATTACGCTTAGTTGAGTTTTTCTATAATAAAAGTTATCAGATTAGTATAGGAATGACGCCTTTCAAAGCTTTGTATGTAAGGTCGTGCAAATCACCAGCATGTTGGTTGGAGACTGGAGACAGATTGGTTCTTTGTCCAGATATGGTGAGAGAAGTCATCGAAAAGATTGAGTTAGTCCAAGCATGGATGAAGTAGGCTCAGTCTAGGCAGAAAAGTTATGCAGATAAGAGGCGTAAGGATCAAGAGTTCTCAGTTGGAGATTATGTTTTTATTAAGGTATCTCCAATGAAGGATGTGGTATGATTTGGAAAGTCAGGGAAACTAGCACTAGATATGTTGGACCATTCCCTATTATAGAGAGGATCGGGAAACTTGCGTACCAAGTAGATTTACTAAGTAGTTTGGCAAGAGTCCATAATGTTTTTCATGTTTCTCATCTTAGGAAGTATGTGCAAGATGCAGAGACTATTATTGCTCCGACTACATTGGAAGATTTAGTAATGGAACTGGATCTTGACTTTTGTGAGATGACTAGTTCATGTTGTAGCAAGAGATGAGAAGAAGATAAGGAACAAGACAATCAGATTGGTGAAAGTCCAGTGGAGGGACAACGAGAAAGACTGTACTTGGGAAATAGAGGACATGATTAGGGACACTTATCCTGAAATGCTATGGTGGTATGTGTTATCCAAATAATATCTCAAGAGAATATGATGTTGAATTCAAAGCTTTAAGGCGATAATATCGAACCTCATTACAAGAAGGAGAGTCTAACCCTTTATTTATAATAGCAACCATTATAAAGCACATAAAAGCAGCATTAAGAAAATAAGCAAGCATTAATCCCATAGGAAGATTATTTATGTCACCCCTCATTAATGACGCACATCATCTGTAACAACCCAAGATTTTTGCAAATATTTTTAAATTAGATTTTATTTCAAAATTTTATTTTTAAAACATTTTAAAAGTGTAGTTGTAATTTTCCAATATTAGTTGTATTTTGTTTACAATTTTTAATTCTAGTTTCAATAAAATAAACTATTTTCTTTATTTATTTTCCTATTTTCCTAAGAATAATTATTTATTTTCATTTCTACATTATTTTGTTTTAACTTTTATTTTATTTATTTGATTTTTGATTGGTTTATTTTGAATAAAAGAAGTGGAAATTCAAAGAGACAAAGCGTTACACTTTAATTTGTGACTCTTCCTTTCTTGGCTTTTCACTTGCTTTGGCCGTTCTTTTCTCTAGTAGCTATACATTTTTCATTGCTTATCATATGAAAAACTTTCCATCTCATCATCATTCACGTCCATTCCATTTCTGAAAATATCTTGGTAAGTCATGGCTTCCTTTTTTTCTCATTTTCCTCTTCTTTTCCATTTGATTTTTCCTTGATTCATCTCATGTTTGCTCGGCCATTACCACCATCATCTCCACCGACTACCACCATCACCTCCTTCCCCTCATCATCCATGGCCAGCACTCCTCTTCCTCTGACCAGACCAGGCCGTGACCATCAAGTGGACCAAACACCTCAAAAACTTAGCATAAACTCCAAAAACTACATAGCCGAGCCATTTATTCCACCATCCTTTCATGTTAGCTTCGGCCATCACCCTTAGCCACCACAACCAGCACGTGTATCTCCTCTAGCCATCACCTCACATCTGACCTGACCTGTACATGACCCTGGCCGAGCCATATGACCATAGGCCGAGCCTATGCTGCAACCCAAAACCTTCCTTTTGGCCTTGATCTTTGCATTCCTTGTTTTGCAACTCCAAACTCTTCACATCCCCATGTAGCCGTGCCTATGTGATGCCAAACCCAAGCCTTTACCACCTATAAACATGTATGGCCGAGCATAGTAGAGTAATGGTCGAGCCCCTTTATGATGTGGCCAAGCACATTTGTGTGCTTAAGCCATCTATTCATTTGTTGATTCTAATTTCCATTTGTTTTAATTTAAATTTTGAGTTGAATATATATTTATATTGCTTTGTTTTATTGTTGTATACAAGGTTAATATCTTGGCTCTCTCTCCACTTGAATCCAAAGTCGTGCTATATCGTGCTTTCTGGATTTATTTGTGTGTATCGATTTGCGAACTCTAGCTTAAAGAGGTGAGTTATTCACGCTTGACATTCATACTTATAGAATTTGTAAAGTGACAACAAGTGAATGTGTAGAAATTGTTATATCATGTTATACCTACCTGTGATATGCATTATATGATGTTAACCTTTGTTATAAACTTGTCACGTCATCTGATATGTTATATTCTGTTATATTGTTTATTTTATTCTATTTCTCACACTGCAAGTACCATGTAGAATAGAATCACTATGGATTGAAATGATACATACCCGAACGGACTTTAGAATAGGGAAAAATCGTTATGGGCTGAAATGATAGGCCTGAGCGATTTTTATTTATTTTTATTTACTTGGGATTGCGGGTTTGAAATGATAGAACCCGGATTTTTCTTTGTAAATTATGGATTGAAATGATATATTATCCGTATTACTTGACTTAGGTCAGAAAATATTATAAAGACCCGTGGTTATTTTATATATTTTTCTGGAAAATTTTAAGTATTTTAAAATGTAAAATTTTGATATTTTGATTTAAATTTGGATTTAAAATGATTTAATAAAGTGATAATGATTTTCTATGTGTTAAAAATGTTAAATAAATGAATGGAAAATTGTGATTTGAAACATAACTTAATTTGGAGATTTGTGATTTGATTTTTAAATGGAAGTTTAAGTTAATCAAATAAAAATGGAAATTAAGTTTTATTTATGAAATGGAAATTTAAATTTAAGTGTTAAAGTAAATTGTTAAAAATGCAAAGAATGGGAAAATGGTACACTTAAAATTAATAAGTGAGATTATTGGAAAATTTGATTTTATTGTAAAAATTTTCTTTATAAAATCATAAGTTAAAGGGTGTTTAAATGAACATTTTTGAAGTGGAAAAATATGATTTTTATAAGTTAAAATAGTTAAAATTGAAGTTTATTTGTTTCTTAAATTTTATTATGAACCTGGAAATTGAATTAGTAGCACTTCAGAAATGCTATCATTTCTGAAATCAACTTAAAATCTGAAGTAAATGATACTATAGCACTTTGTAAGTGCTGTGGTTGATGCAAATGAACTAAAGGCTAAAATTAAGTAAGGGCTACTGCAGCACTTGGTAAGTGTTGTGGTTGCAGAAAGAAAGTTGAAATCTAAAACTAATAAAAGGGCTACAGTAGCACTTGATAGGTGTTGCAGTTGGCCGAAATGAAGATTTTCGAATGAAACTGAACTACTACAGCAGTTTTGTAGATGCTGTCTTTTCTGAATTGAACTAGTTTTCAAATGTAATTGAACTACTGTAGTAGTTTATAAATGCTGTCTTTGCTGAAATGAATTTGTTTTCAAATATAACTTACCGCGGCAATTTTCTAAGTGCTGTGAAAACTGAAATTTTGATGTGTTAAAGTATTTAAGTGAATAAATGAGCTCAGAAAAGGCTAAATTTTTTGGAATCGAATATTTGATTTGTAAGTATAATGACTTTACTTTTAAATGGTTTAAATGATGTATTTTGATTTGAAATATAAACCAATTTGAAATGTATAACTACGGGTTATAATAACGATTGGTTGTTAAAGAGATCGGGATCAGATATGGACATACTCCCTGTCGATACCGAAAACCACTTTAATAACTGTGTACGCGGTGGAGATTCCAGAATGAAGTAGGATGGTGGCGACGATCCTATTGAGGTATGAACGTGGACCCGACTCCCGTGAGTTGGCTTAAGGTGGCTAAAACAAGAGCGATCTCGGGCCAAGTGAGGTCATTCCTCCGATCGGGCACATTCCTTTGATATTATACTCTTACCTTGTGATTGATTTGATGGCCATCTTCGATTTTTGATTTGGGAGTGTGTTCCGAGGTGGGTGGTAGTGGCTGCTACGCGTTTCCACCAGCCCGTGTGCGTAATTGGTATATCTACCCTGGCATTGCCTTGTGTGCCGTCTCACCTACCATAGCGAGCTTTACTACGAGTTTGGTTTTCTCCCGTAGCCCATGGAGTATTTAGGGTAGCCTCTTGATCTGGAGGTATGCTGATACTGGATGGTCTACTGGGACTATTACGTGCTAAGGTGGAAAATGTAAAGCCTTAATCCTATTTAAAAGTATGTTTATTTTACTATTAGACATTATGATAATAGCGAATATTACTACATAGTAAATAGTTTAACGGATCCTTAGAGGATGGGCGGCCCCAAGCATCCTTTAAGTTACTTGTACATTTATTGCAGTTCACTTGAGTTGGTTTACATTGTATAAGTATGTATTTCCTGACTCGAGTGTTTGTGTTTGTATTTACGCTCGGGTCAGCCTGAGTATTCACAGCTTTGGACTTCACTTTCTGGAGCTAGGAATCGCTGGAGATTCTGCTTATCTAGTTATTTATCTATTTCAATTTCAGTTTCAGTTGTTCCAATTTAGCTCTTGTATTAGTGGACTTCTATGTATTTGGGATTTCTATTGTATTCATTTTCAGACTGATAGTATGTATTTGTTTTGAGACTTTGTTATAGTAGCTTCATGAACTACTATGGTATTTTATCTTCCGCTACGAGTTATTCTGATATTTCTGTGTTTGTGATTCTGTGGTTGACTTTATTTGCTCCAAATTTTATTACAATCTGTTATTTTGAATTATGCAAGTCTGACATGTGTGGATTATTGTCGATTTGAATGGTCCAAAATAGTAGGTCGTTACATCATCGATTCCACTCATTATCAATATAGCTTCTCCTCAACGCTGCTTCTTATCAGGGCTGCGCTCCATTAATATCACCACTCATCAACATTGCATGTGACCAGTGATGCATCTCTTCAAAGGAGCAGGGCCGGAGGAATGGAAACGAGTTAATGTCGACACCAACTATGCCGACCCTCATCAACGTTGGCATCACATCTCATCAACAAAGCTGAGAACTAAAGACGATGTCAGTGCTGCTTTTCATCCATAGGGTTGGATGAAATAACATTATAAAGCGATACCGAATGGAATCGACATCAAAGGTTATCAAAGAAAGTAATGATATCGAGCAAGATCGATGATGTAATCTATCGGCGTTATAACAACATAATCTACGTCACGCTTTATGGATGCCACATCCTATTGATTCCAACTTTAATCTATGGAAAAAATTCATCGGTGCCGCTCTTCATCAACGCCAGCATCGTTGATGTCACCAATGATCAATGTCGTCACTCTACAGTGTTGATGGAAAACGTCATCAATGTGTATAGAATCTATACATGCGATGTTGATGATGAACATCGTCAATGTCTATAGAAGCCAACCATGTCAAGGGTCATCATTATCGATGCTATGCTGAATGAAGCCGCTCTTCCCCAATTCTACTCTATATCAACGCCGCTCCTCTAACAACCCGTATTTTTATAATTAAAAATATTCAATTTAGTAAGGCTTTGGAATTTAATATTATGAGAAATTAAAATTTATGATTTATTAATGAAATTTTCTATTATAATATAATTTAATAATATTGATTGAATGTAATTGATAATCGTTTTAATGTAATTTCAATCAATTACAATAAAAAAAAGTAAATAAGGATTAAAAGAGATGATGTATTAATGGTGAAATTATATATTATTTAAGTGAAATTGGTTTTAATATAGGATATGAAATCAATTATTTTGTTCGTAAGTTTATAAACTTTGTTTGTAAACAATAAATTTTGAAATGTGTTAAATTACTAAGCTGTAACAATTTTTCTATTCTCATTCATTTGGTTAATCCGTTTTGAAATAATTTAGTAATCAATGAGAAATTAACGTAATTGGAATATTGAAATTAATATGGTAAAAGACATCAACTGTAGAGTATGAGAATAATAAAATGGAAACTTATGTTTATCTAACACATAAGATATTTGTTGATTTAATAATAAGAATGTAAATCAAAATAAAAATTTGTTTTGAAATTTAAAATATAATGAACGGATTTTATTACAGTTGTAATTAAATGTTAAAATTAATTTAATATTTAAATATTAGATTTAACATGGAAAATTTAATTTTAAAAAGATTATTAATTTCTATTTAATCAAGAATGATGATAGGAACTTTTAATTTAGAATTTAATGATGATTAAATCAATTTAATAATGATTCGTTTTAATTAACACACAAAAATGAATATAATTTGATTTTTAAAGCTAACTTCTATATACAATAGAATTAGGGTTTGAAATTAGTTTCATTGAGTTTAAAAATATTGAAAACCTATATTTCGATATATGGGTTGACCTATTTTCGTTTCGGGAACAAAAAGAGCTTTTCAGGCCTTGGTTATTGCTTTGGCCTAATCAATCTGTTTCATCCATTCATGTCCATCTTTGTCTAAATATAGGTTGTTATAAACCCTAGTAGCCTTCTATTCTATTTTCTGTACGTACAATTCAGTTCTAATTTGTTCCTTCTCAACGGAGATTATCCTAAACCTTAATTACTGATTTCAAATCAACTCCAAAAATTCAAACTGCTCAGATCCTATCATATAATATATCATCGTGAAGCTCTCGACGAATGGAATCACTGTCTGTAGTTTGTTTTTTGATTGGAGGCTTCGTTTGTTCAGAAATTGGAGAATTATTCTGTAACGACCCATATTTTTAACTATTTAAATTATTAAAATTAATTTTATTATTGAATAAAAATGGTTCAAAATAAAATTTAATGTTTTATTTATGTAAGTTATTGAATATTAACTTGAATAAAATTTTGAAATAACCAATTTCAAAGATTTTGGAAATAATAGATATTGAAATGAATTTTATATATTGAATGTATTTAGTTGGATTGAATAATAAATGTTGACTTATTTAGTTGAAAATAAATTAATTATCGACAACTAAAATTCATTGAGATTTTAATATTGGATAATTAAATTGTTTAAAATTTAACATTTGAATTATTTAAATAATTGAATTCTGAATTTAATATGAATGAAATGATATCGAAAGTTGATTTAAATTTTATTTAAACAAGAATGAAAATTGTTAAATTTTAAAATTGAATTTAAAGGTGAATAAATAGAAATTGAAAATTTTATATTTAATTAACGCATAAAAATAGCCATTTTGGGCATTGTCTTAGATTTCGACGAAACCAGTTTTGTCAGATCCGTAATAGTGAATTATTATAGGATTTCAAGTTTCGTAGTGATCGGACTTATCGTTTAGTCGTGCGAGCTTGAAACGCGTAGAAATTAATTAAAGGAATTTAATTAAAATAAATTGATTTTGATAAGCTATCTTTCGCATATGATCGAATTAGGCCTCGAAACTATGTTAGGAATGGGAGTAAAACATATAGAACACCAGGCGGCACGCCTCGTTTGGAGTTCGAGAATTTCAGACGTTTAAGTTAGATATTTTCTAATTTATATATATATATATATATATATATATCTTATCCTTATCCAACCATCCGTACATTCCGCCCTCAGTCATGTCTCACTCGTACACTCCGCCGCCTTATTATCTACCTGTACTCTCCCCTCTCCCTTATTTCAATTCACATATGATCGAAGAAAGAAAATATAAAAAATGAATGAAAAAAACAAAACGAAACAATGACAATGGTTGCAAGTGCCTGGAGACGTCGCATGCGCGGCTGGGTGATGGTCGGAGAAAGGCGGTGCGGTAGGGGGCTGGGTTGGAGGCGCGAGGTTCACGGCGACGGTTAGGGATTTGTGCCTCGATGCTCGTTCACGCAGGCTTGGGCGAGGCTAGCGTGTGGTGGTGGTCTTCGATCGATGTCCGGTCGTAGGTGGTGGCGTGCGTCGAGAGGGATGTGTGTGCGACTTGGGTTCTTCGAACGTGAACAACGACCGAGAACAGGAGAGAAGAAGGTAAGGGTTTTTGTTAGTTTAATTATTTTAATTAATATGTTAATTACTTTTAATTAATTGTTATGCTAATTAATTCGTAATCTTCACATACGAGACCCGTTTTGGACAAAACAAAGTGCGTTGGAATCGTATCGACGTCGTCTACGTCAGGGAGCTAGTTTGGTATTTATTTGAAGCTAGAAATATTTTCAATTTCAAATAAAAGGTGAGTGTTTTATAACACTCACGAAGTACTAAAATAATTTTTATGTTAGTTAAATTATATTGTGAAGTGATTTAAATTTATTGATTGTAGTTTGGTAAATTTAACTGACATTTAAATTGATATGAATTAAAATAATAGGCATCTGAATTGACAGTTCAAATTTGCAATGGGAATTAAATTGCTAGTTAAATTCCCGATTATTGATAACTAGTCAATTGTTATGATATTTTGACTGATTTGGATGATGATTGTGATGGATGCTATTGATTGATATTTGGATATTTATTTATTTCTATATATCCTGTTATCACCCTTTAAATTACTTGACAGTATATAAAACTGTTATTGGAATTATTTCAAATAAATTAAGAAATAGGTTGAAATGATATATACCTATGACATTTATTTTGGATTGAAATGATATATATCCATCCTTGAAATTAAATTGAAATAACTACTCACTTGGCCATATGATAGAAAATTATATACGGACACCGGATTGGTTAAATTAAATGATTTTAAAATTCTTGGTTTTAGAATTATTTAAATGATTTTGGATTAAAGAAATAAAAGCCAAATTTATAAAGATTGAATTAATTTCAAATTCGAGTCTTGAAATGTTAAATTTGATTTTGGTTAAATGAATTGTTTTAAGAATTTATTTTGAAATGTGAGGTAAAAATCGACATATGACTTGAATTAAGAAGACTGAAATTGTTTTAAGGTTTGAACCTTTACTCGAACCTCGAATTTATTTAATTAAAAGTGACATAAATGAATATTTCTAAATTTGGCTCAAAAGGGAATTATGTAAAAGATTTGAACCTTAAATTGAACATTGAAGTTTAAGTTGATTTAAGTGATTTAAATCGATATTTTGAAATCGAACTCGAATTTATATAAATTGAAATGGTTTAAAATTGAGAATTGAATTGAAATTAATTCAAATTGGAATTACATTGAAATTAATTGAATTGAAATCGAAATTGAACTAATTTGAAATCGAAATTGAAATTGATTTGAATTGAAATTGAAATTGTTTGAAATTGAATCGAAATTTAGTCGATTTGAATGGATATAAGATTGAAAATGATTTGAAATGGAATAATTGAAATTGAATCAGTTGATTGGAATTTGGACTTAGGTCCTGATTTGTTAAAATGAAAAGTGACAGTTTGATCTGAAAATAAATTATTTTAATATAAACTTTTTAAAATCTATCTTTTTAAATATTCAAATTATTTTGATTTTCCAAGCTATTTTATTATATAAACCATTTTCAGTACTCAAACTATTTTATATCAAACTATTTTAACTTTTTAAACTATTTAAAATTATTCAAACTATTTTCTAAAAATTCAAACTGGTCAAGACTGGAATGTTCATATTTAAATCTTTGATTTAAATATGAATTGGTTTAAAATGAAGTTATAACCTAAATTGAAATTCGAAACATTTTTTGAAATGAAATCGGGATATTGAGGTGAAAATGACTTTTAAGTGAAATAGTATATTTTGAGTAATTAGATGATTTCAAAATGAAATTGATTTTGAAGCGAATATGACATTTTGATATCAAGTATGAATCATTTTCAAAATGTAAAAGAACCAACCGGTGTGTAAAATGACGTTTGGTTGTCAAAGAGACGGGGCCTCTTATTGGCATACTCTCTGTCAATATTAGAACCACTTTAACAACTGTGTGCGTAGAGGAGACTCCAGAACGAAGTGGTTGGATTTGGCGTCGTTTGCTGGATTTGAAGAAAGAGAATGATGATGGATAGACCCCGGCACTTGTGCCAATTTGAAATGACTAAACAGGACGGCTTGACATGGCCAAGCGGGCTATCCACCCCTAGCGGACATCCGTTCTTCGATTTTTTTGGACATTGTCAATATTATTACTCTTGTTGTTGGTTTCGATAAGTGCACCTTGATTTTAGGATAGCCTCTTTTTGACTCGATATGGGATGGATGTACGTGGTGGGCGATCGTGGCTGCGATGTGTTACCACCAGCCCTGCGACCCGAACTGATAGTATCCTACCTTGGGCATTGCCTCACGTGCCTTGTCATACTTTTATCCCTATACGAGATCACTATGATTTTGGATTAGTGTTGTAGTATCACGGTGCATCCCTATTCCCCGACGTGTTACTGGGGTGTTATATGCAAACTGTACAACAATTCTTAAAAACACATTAAGGGGGATTAATGTAAAGCCTTGACGACGCTAAGAAAAATATTTATTTTACTGATTAGACATTATATATATAGCGTATTCTACTATATATAAATAATTTGACGGATCCTTAAGAGATGGAAAATCTCGTAACATCTCTTGAGTTATTGCACGTACGTGATACACTGGATAGGAGATGGGAAACCCCGTAAATATCTCTGACGCCATTACACTCATATTATATAAGATATCGATTTGACTCACATAAGGATATTTTAGCCCCGACTCAAGTGTTTTGATTTTTCATTACGCTCGGGTCAGTCCTGAGTATTCCAGTGCATTGAAGATCATTTTCTAAAGGATGAAGACGAAGATTTGGTATATTAATTATTACAAGTAATATTCCCTACATCATGTGTTCTGCTACATTGTTTATTTATTCTACTGTATATATAACTCTGATAAATGTTGTATAAATTGTAATCAAATGTATAGTATAAACAGCTTCATGAACTGTTTACTTGATTATTATATTTCGTCATTCTGCTGCGAGATTCTGTGTTTGTTTTCTTATTCTTTTCTTATTTTTCTTAATTAACCCCATTGATTATCTATGTTCCGGATTGTTTAAGTTGGACATGCGTGGATTATTATCGATTTAAACCTTCTGAAATGTGGGTCGTCACATATTCTCGGCCGTTCATGCTAGGGTTTGGACTCAACGGTAGATCGTCGACTAATCGACTATCGAAAGGTGCTGCATGGTAGAGGACGAGTAGTGGAGTCAATCCATCAGCTTGGATCAGATTATCGATGCACGAATTCGCCAAAAATTGGCAATCTTTGCGCGGTGGTGGATCTCTCCAGGAGGCATCGGGTGATCGCGTGCGACGCCTGGATGGGACGCTCGAGGAGGGCGAAGCAGTGTTGGAGTTTGATATGGTCGGAGATGACCGTAGCAGCAGCGGTTGTTCACTGTTTTGGTTCGATGTTTGCCAATAGGGTTTCAGATGGTAATGCTATTTACGAGTTTGCCCCTAGTATAATTTAAATTTAATTTTGAAATTTCAACCTTCTAACGCGAATAACTTTTGCATACGAATTCGGATTCGCACGCGGTTTCATCCATTAGGTTCATATCAAAATTCCGGACAATAAGAAACTTATTTGGTTGAATTTGGAGACCGTTAAAATTTGGCTTTGATTTGATTTTTAATGGGCTATAAATCGAAAGTGAGTGATTTAACCCACTCGCGCAATACTAAATTTTCTGATGTTAGTCAAATTAAATTTATGAAGTGATAAGAATTTTATTGGTTGTTGTTTGTTAGTTAAATTGACATTTATGTTAATTTGAATTAAATTAACATTTAAATTAATATTGAATTTAATTGCTAGTTTAATACCGAAATTGATAAATAGCAATTGTTATGTTATATTGGTTGATTTGGATGTTGATTGTAATTTGATGCCTATTGATTGATATGTTGGATATATGGTTGTTATTTATTTTGATATAACCCTGTATTATACTCTATTGATTGATATGTTGGATATATGGTTGTTATTTATTATTATATATTCCTGTTATTATCTCATTGTTTATTTGACATCCTATAAATTGTCATTTGAATTATTTCAAATAAACTAAGAAATAGGTTGAAATGATATATACCTATGTCATCTAATTTTGGGTTGAAATGATACATATCCAATCATGTAATTAAAAATTGAATTAATTGATCACTTGGCCATAGGGTAGAAAATTATATACGGACACGGGATTGTTAAATTAAATGATTTCCGAATCTTGAATTTAAATTGGTTTAAATGATATTGTTTAAAGAAAATAAAAATTAGATCTATATGAATATTTTCTAATTCAAGATTTGAAATGTTGAAATTGAAACTGTTTAAATGAAATTGTTTAAGGATTTAATTTGAAATCTTAAAGTGGAAATTTGAACATGACTTGAATTTATCGAAGTGAATTATTTGGAAGGTCAAACTTTGAATTTAAACTTTGAATTTAATTTATTTAAAATGGTTTTAAACTGGTATTTTCAAGTTTGGACGTGAAATGGATTTAAAGAAAAATTGTTTATAAATGAGAAATTGAATTGAGACTTTCAGCCATTTGAATATGACTGTTTAAATTGAATTTGATGTAAAGTTTGAAATTGTTTTGAATTGAGGCAGATGTAAATCAGAATTTGAATATGAAGTTGACTTGAAATTGGAAGTTGAAAGGTTAAATTTGTTGTGATTTGAAATGGGAACATGAGTTCAAACCGTTTTGAAAAGGAACAAACAATTTTAATATAAATTATTTTAAATATATAAACTATTTATCCAAACTATTTTAAATATTAAAATCTATTTTATATTCAAAACTATTTCTAATCTTTAAACTATTCTAATTATGCCAAACTATTTTTCAATATTACAACTATTTTAGTTATCCAAACTATTTTCAATATTCAAACTATTTTAATCATTCAAAACCATTTTCAATATTCAAACTATTTTAGAGGGGAATTATTAGATTTAAGTCATTGATTTAAATATGAATGCTTTGATATGAAGGTATAACCTGTTTTGAATTCGAAATGATTTTGAAGTGAATCTGGTATTTTGTTATGAAATATGACTTGTTCTTGAAATGTAAAAGAACTAACCGGTGTGAAAAATGACGTTTGGTTGTTCAAGAGACCGGGGCCGAATGTTGGCATACTCTCTGTCAATACCGGAACCACTTTAACAACTGTGTACGTGGTGGATGATCCAGAATGAAGTGGTTGGATTGGCAAACGATTGCTGGATTTGAAGAAAGAGAACGATGATGGATGACCCCAGCACTTGTGCTAATTTGAAATGACTAAAACAGGATGGCTTGTCAGGGCCAAGTGGGCTAGCTACCCCTAGCGGACACACTTCTTCGTACTACTATATTAATTTTGACTTGATCGGTGCACCTTGATTTGATTTTGGGAGTGTTGGACGCGGTGGGCAGTCGTGGCTACGATGTGTTACCACTAGCCTACGACCCGAATTGGTAGTATCCTACCTTGGGCATTGTATCACGTGCCTTGTCATACTTTTATCCTTATACGCGCCCACTACGATTTTGTTTTAGTATGGTTCCTTAGAGGACTCACTGGCTACCGACGTTACTAGTTGTGTTATAGGACCTACATAGACTACCTGCTTAAAAATGTGTTAAGGGGGATTAATGTAATGCCATAACGCTAAGAAAAATATTTATTTTACTAATAGACACCACATATATAGCGTATCTTACTACATATAGATAGTTTAACGGATCCTTAGGAGATGGAAAATCCCATAACATCTCTTAAGTTATTGCACTCACGTTGTACACTTAATAGGAGATGGAAAATCCCATAAACATCTCTGAAGCTATTACACTCATAATTACTTGTTGTTGATTTAACTTACATTAGAACTTTTAGTTCTTACTCGAGTGTTTTGTCTTTTTATTACGTTTGGGTTAGCCTGAGTATTTCAGTGTTTGAAGATATTATTCCTTGAAGGTGAAGATGGAGTTTGCTAGAACGTATTTGCTATTATTATTCCGCTGCATTATTTTGGTTTGCTTGTTGATTGTACTCTGATTAAGTTATGAAAATTGTGTAATCAAATGTATATTGTAAAACAGCTTCATGAACTGTTTATTTGATTATTATATTTCGTCATTCCGCTGCGAGATTCTATGTTTTTGCTTTCCTTCATTTATCTTATTTTCTTATAAAACCTCGTTGACAATTCTCCCTTTTGAATGGTTTGAGTAAGACATGTGTGGTTCATTGTCGACTTAAATCGTCCAAAAAGGTGGGTCGTCATAGTTGGTATCAGAGCTTTGGTTTAGAGATACCTTAGCCTGTTGGGAGTTAAACTCATTAGAGATAGGGTTAGTAATACCCTAGAATGAGTTTGAGAGTATATATATACGAGAGAGCGTATTTGTTAGTGCTATAAAAATGTTTTTGCATTGTGTTAATTTGTACAGTTGAGTATTTATAAATTCCGGTTGGTACATAGGACGTTATGCCATCGATAGGGATTTTTAAACACTTGAACAGGGTAGACCGACACAATACTGTTTTGAAATTGGTAAATGAAATGATTTTACCTAAAACTATATTTTATATATAAAATAATAATAATAATAATAACAACAATAATTTTTCATAAGTTGATATTGTTATTTTTGTTGTGTTGTTTGTTAGGGAATGATAATATTTGATTATTGTCATTTATTATTTGGTTGGTCAAGGTTCTTAAAACTATTGACTATTGTATGTTATAAGAAAATGTAATTTATAAATATGGTTTATAAATTATGATTTACCAATAAAATGAATTTAAATGGAAATTTGAGAACTTAAATTCCGGTGTTTTGAAATTGGTTTTCAATGATTTTTGGAAAAATAGTATTAGTATTACTTGGAAATATTTTCGGATAGAAATATTTTAAATGAGATTTGAAAGAAATGTTTTTAAAAGAAGTTTAAAGGAAACAAATTATGTACTCCCCTCTTATGTCGCTGGAAAATAATTTCGGTGATGACCGCGGCATCATAGACTTTCATTTTCGAGTTCCAAAGTGGGAAGACTGCTAGTAACTTTGCTACACAGTGTTTTGCTGAAACAAATTTTAATTTTAATTTCCTATGTGTGATTTGATATACAAAAGATATAACTATATATTTTTTCAAGATGATTTGGAATGAAACTCGGTATTTAGTTCTTAATTTTTCTTTTATTCAATGATTTTCAATTATGGTAATATAATGGAATCTTGACTATTTCTATAAGTTGGAAACTTCCAAATTGAAATCTAAATTAAAAGATAATTTTTTAATGAAAATATAAGGAATTGAAGTTTTGTAACTTGTAAACTAAAAGATAATGGAATATCAAACAAGTAAAAACTTGAGTAATATAATGTTTTCAAATGGAATTATGTCTACAAATAAAAAGTAAGATGTACAAGAAATGTTATAAACATTAGTAATGTTTTGAATGCTTAATAAGTAAATTGAATAATAAAAAGAGAATACTATTTAAGTAAATAATTATAAACTTGAAAAAAATGTTGAAATAATTCATAAATAGATTTAATAGTAAATGATGCTATGTATATGAAGAAATAAATAGGAATCAAAGAATAGAGAAACTTATGTATGAAATTATTTATTAATGAATATTAATAGTTAATGGAAATCAAGTTATATAACTAAATAAATGTGAATTAAGCTGCAAAGAAACATATGTAATACTTTAAGAACTTATTCATTGATGATTTTAAATATTGAATAAGGAATCATTTATGTAAGTAAATGAATGTAAATTAATAAAAGATGACCTTGTATGAATGAATGAGAATTAAAATAAATGAAAAGTAAATGATGTGTAAAAAGAAAATAAGTTGTGCGTAGATCATTTTATTTGCATAACAGTTTTGATCCAAATTTGAATACATGATTTGTAGTAATCCACACCAGTCTGAATTAGGACTTTTCGCTCGATTCTTGATGGCGAACATTTGATACGAATTTTTGATATAAATTTGAAGTTTTTCTATCATATTTTATAGCTATGTAAGGAGAATGGAGATTTCTAACCAAGAAATCGGATCAAAGTCCGCACTAGAGTAGTCGAGTTAACAATACTAGTTTGAAAGTGAAATTTGTGTATTCAAGCAAGCGATTAGAATTGATATTGTGTACAAAATGATATATGTACATCGTACAAACTTAAATAATATTTAAATTCTTTGTTGTTTTGCTTATGGGAAGTTTGGGAAATGATACCTCAAATTGTTTGAGGTTGTATGAATAATCTATTAAGTGATTATATAAGGTTGTTGAGCGAAAGGTACACTTGGTAGTTTATTTATCACCCTTGTATGATGAAAAGTTTCTAAACCAAGACAAACCATTAGTTTTTTATTGCTATGGATGTATGATGGATTCTTTTGTTGCATATAATGATTGTACTACTTTTGTTTACACATGATTATTAAATATTGTATGTTGCTTGTGCTATTAGTTGAAGCAACTAAAATATTACTCTTTTTACATAGTTTTAACTCTTTTGGATTGTGCAAGTAAGATACAGGTTTATGGAAGCAATAGCAGTTGATTTTGGTTTCATAAATAAAGTTGTTTGCCCGACAAATAGGTACGTTTTCAGATTATGGTTTTAGTTCCGATATTTTATTGTTCTTCCTTTGGTTTGGGATGCTTTATTATTGAAATATGATATATACAATGTAATTATGGATATCGTTATTTTCTAGACCTATCCGCACAAAGGAGATGCTTTCGAAATTTTTTGTGAATTTAGGACTTAGAAAATTTTCCGTAGAAGTTGAGTTATTTTCAAATTTTTATTAAACTTAAATATGAAAGTTTAATTGTTTATAAATTGACTATTTTAAAAAAAAATATCAAATTTCTTGATTCTTTCTTGTTCCTTTTTGGGGATGAAAAGTTTTGAGGGGGAGGGGAGATTGTGACGACCCGTATTTTTTATAATTACAAATCTTCAATTTAGTAAGGCTTTGAAATTTAATATTGTGAGAAATTAAAATTTATGATTTATTAATGAAAAAATTTATTATAATATAATTTAATAATATTGATTGAATGTAATTGACAACCGTTTTAATGTAATTTCAATCAATTGCAATAAAAAAATAAGGATTAAAAGAGATGATGTATTAATGGTGAAATTATATGTTATTTAAGTGAAAGTGGTTTTAATATAGAATATGAAATCAATTATTTTGTACGTAAATTTATTAAACTTTGTTTGTAAACAATAAATTTTGAAATGTGTTAAATTACGAAGCTGTAACAATTGTTCCATTCTCATTCATTTGGTTCATCCGTTTTGAAATAATTTGGTAATCAATGAGAAATTAACGTAATTGAAATATTGAAATTAATATGGTAAAAGACATCAACTATAGAGTATGGAAATAATAAAATGGAAACTTATGTTTAATTAACACATAAGGTGTTTGTTGATTTAATAATAAGAATGTAAATCAATATAAAATAATTTATTTTGAAATTTAAAATATAGTGAACGGATTTTATTATAGTTGTAATTAAATGTTAAAATTAATTTAATATTTAAATATTTGATTTAACATGGAAAATTTAATTTTAAAAAGATTATTAATTCTTGTTTAATCAAGAATGATGATAGGAACATTTAATTTAGAATTTAAAGGTGATTAAATCAATTTAATAACAATTCGTTTTAATTAACGCGCAAAAATGGACATAATTTGATTTTTAAAGCTAATTTCTATATACAATATAATTAGGGTTTGAAATTAGTTTCATTGAGTTTAAAAATATTGAAAACCTATATTTTGATATATGGGATGACCAATTTTCGTTTCGGGAACGAAACGTGCTTTTCGAACCTTGGTTATGCTTTGGCCCAATCAATCTATTCCATCCATTCCTGTCCATCTTTGTCATATATATGTTGTTATAAACCCTAGCACCCTTCTATTCTATTTTATGTACGTACAATTTAGTTCTAATATGTTCCTTCTCAATGGAGATTATCCTAAACCCTAATTACTGATTTCAAATCAACTCCACAAATTCAAACCGCTCAAATCCTATCATATGATATATCATCGCAAAGCTCTCTTTGAATGGAATCAGTGTTTGCAATTTGTTTTTCGATTGGGGGCTCCGTTTATCCAGAAATGGGCGAATAATTCTCAACCGTTCATGCTAGGATTTGGATCAATGGTGGATCGTGGACCAATCGACGATCGGAAGGTGCTGCGTGGTAGAGGACGAGTAGGGGAGTCGATCCATCGGCTTGGATCGGGTTATCGATGCACGAATTCGCCAAAAATTGGCGATCTTTGGTACGGCGGTGGATCACTCTAGGAGGCGTCGGGTGATCGCACGCGAGGCCTGGATGGGCGGCCAGAGGAGGGCGATGCAGTGTTGGGGTCTGATGTGGTCAGAGGTGACCGTAGCGACGGCGGGTGGTGGTTTTAGGGTGGCGGCTGTTCACTATTTTGGTTCGATGTTTGCCGATAGGGTTTCAAATGGTAATGCTATTTACGAGTTTGCCCGTAGTTTAATTTAAATTTAATTTTAAAATTTCAACCTTCCAACGTGAATAATTTTGCATACGAACTCGGATTCGCACGCGATTTCTTTAGCTGGGTTCGTATCGAAATTCCGGGCTATAAGAAACTAGTTTGGTTGAATTTGAAGACCGTTAAAATTTGGCTTTTATTGGATTTTTAATGGGCTATAAATCGAAGGTGAGTGATTTAACCCACTCACGCAATACTAATTTTTCTGATGTTAGTTAAATTAAATTTATGAAGTGATAAGAATTTTATTGGTTGTTGTTTGGTAGTTAAATTAACATTTATGTTAATTTGAATTTTATATTGAATTAAATTAACATTTAAATTAATATTTATTTAATTGCTAGTTTAATACCGAAATTGATAAATAACAACTGTTATGTTATATTGGTTGATTTGGATGTTGATTGTAATTGGATGCCTATTGATTGATATGTTGGATATATGGTTGTTATTCATTTTGATATATCCCTGTTATTATCCCATTGTTTATTTGACATCCTATAAATTGTTATTTGAATTATTTCAAATAAACAAAGAAATAGGTTGAAATGATATATACCTATGTCGTTTAATTTTGGATTGAAATGATATATATCCATTCATGTAATTAAACATTGAATTAACAGATCACCTGGCCATAGGGTAGAAAATTATATACGGACACCGGATTGGTTAAATTAAATGATTTCAAAATCTTGAATTTAAATTAGTTTAAATGATATTGTTTAAAGAAAATAAAATTGGATCTATATGAATATTTTCTAATTCAAGATTTAAAATGTTGAAATTGAAACTGTTTAAATGAAATTGTTTAAGGATTTAATTTGAACTCTTAAAGTGGAAATTGGAATATGACTTGAATTAATCGAAGTGGATTGTTTGGAAGGTTAAACTTTTAATTTAAACTTTGAATTTACTTTATTTAAAATGGTTTTGAATTGGTATTTTCGAGATTGGACGTGAAATGGATTTAAACAAAAATTGTTTAAAAATGAGAAATTGAAATGAGACTTTCAGCCATTTGAATAGGATTATTCAAATTGAATTTGATGTAAAGTGTGAAATTGTATTGAATTGAGGCTGAGGTAAATCCGAATTTGAATATGAAGCTGACTTGAAATTGGAAGTTGAAAAGTTAAATTTGTTGTGATTTGAAATGGGAACATGAGTTCAAATAATTTTGAAAAGGAAGAAATAGTTTTAATATAAATTATTTTAAATATATAAACTATTTATCCAAACTATTTTCAATATTAAAAGCTATTTTATATTCAAAACTATTTCCAATCTTTAAACTATTCTAATTATACCAAACTATTTTTCAGTATTAAAACTATTTTAATTATCCAAACCATTTTCAATATTCAAACTATTTTAATCTTTCAAAACCATTTTCAGTATTCAAACTGTTTTAGAGGGGAATTATTTAGATTTAAATCATTGATTTAAATACGAATGCTTTGGTATGAAGGTATAACTTGTTTTGAATTCGAAATGATTTTGAAGTGAATCTGATATTTTGATATGAAATATGACTTGTTCTTGAAATGTAAAAGAACTAACCAGTGTGAAAAATTACGTTTCATTGTTAAAGAGACCGGGGCCGAATATTGGCATACTCTCTGTCAATACCGGAACCACTTTAACAACTGTGTGCGTGGTGGATGATCCAGAATGAAGTGGTTGGATTGGCGAACGATTGCTGGATTTGAAGAAAGAGAACGATGATGAATGACCCCAACACTTGTGCAAATTTGAAATGACTAAAAAAAGATGGCTTGTTAGGGCCAAGTGGTTTTTTGTTTAAAAATAGAGTTTCGGTCATTAAACCTTTCGATACCTTCGAAACCTAGCTTTCGATTTCATAGGGTAACCTTCTTCGAAAGCTCTTTAAAACATTAGGCCCCTACCTTTTAATACTTTAAATTTTACCTTTCGAAATTATAAAAATTGGTCAAAAGAAAATAATTTTACAACCCCTTCGAAAGTATCTCCTTCGAAAGCTAAGAAAACCAAGCAAATATATTCGAAAGCAAAGAAAACAACTCCCAACGGAAATATAAAACTTTGTTTTTACCATAACTTTTTGTAGGCGTGGAATTAAGGTTTCTAACCTATTCCATTGTGTTCAAATGATGGTTTCCCTTTCCGTAGAGTGGTCACAATAGAAAAATGAGCTAACGGTTAGAAAGTAATGCCTATTTGAAGTCTACAAACAAAGCTGGAGAAAACTGCTACAAAAGGGGTTCCGTAATGTTTACAACTGCTGTCGAAAGGTTCATCAAAAATGCTGCAGAAATGCTGCGGAAGGTTCTATAATGAAAGGTTGCTTCCGACAAGGTCGGAAGGTTCATAAAAACGCTGTAGAAAGGTGCAGAAATATTGCAGAAGGTTCTATGACGAAAGGTTGCTTCCGACAAGGTCGGATAGTTCAGTGGTAGAGTCGTAAATAACTCGAAAAATGCCACACTTATTCTTTATCAAATTCCTATTGGTTAATAACATATTTTAACAATTCTTTGTCAAATTTCTATTGGTTAAAGACATATTTTAGCAATTTATTTGCAGAAAATCTGCTATAGATCAGATTTATTATTTCCAAAATTATTTTTAAAAATTATATTAATATAATTATTAAGCCTTTTTAGCTTAGAAAATTCATAATAAATCGAAATCATTTGGGAAAAATCTCAAAAAATGATCAAAAATCTAAAATAAAATTTTCTTCATCATATAAAAATTTCGGGGCAGAATTCATTATTTTATTATTTTTAATAATTAAAACCCGAAATAAATATCTTTTTTACCTTAGAAAATTCATAAAATATTCCTATTAACTCCGAAAATTATGAAATTAAAAACCCATCTTCAAAATTACGTTTTACATAACATATCGAAAAATCAAGCTGTTTGGAGGTCGTTTACTAAGGTTTTTACTTTAAAACCCATCATTTTAATTCCATAAAAATCCCAATATATCACCATAAATCATTATTCTATCCAAACAATGATTATTAGATCCAAACATGATCAGCACAGCAAAATACATTCGGTTACTATCTATAACTGAACCAAAACAAGTAAAAATGAGATGATTTACCCTATTATTCACCTTGATTATTTAATTGGAGAATGAGATAATTTCCTATCTTTAATGCCTTAGCTTTATCTTCAATTTATTGTTCTTCCTTGAGCTTTAAATGGTTGGTCGAAATATAGGTGAGGAGTTATGAATGAGAAAGTAAAAGTTTATTAAGGTGTAGGAAGAGATTTATACTAAGAAATGTAGTACCGTTTCCTAGTTTACCCCTTAGGAAATTCCTCCTTCTTAATTTAGTTAAGTCTCATTTTATTTCATTCATTAAGACACGTCCATTGGATTTCTTAATCTCATCTCCCTAATTATTCACATTATTCTATTTAATTTATCCATTTAAATATCCTAAATAATGTTAAACAAAATTTAGGGGTGTTACAGGCTCCCCCTTAGAGAATTTCGTCCTCGAAATTCAGTAAGAACTACAAACAAGCATAACAACTATGCAAATAAAAGCTAGTATGTCCTACCAGCTAATAAGTCTATATAAAAAAATAGAGCATACCCTCAAAGCAGATCAGGATACGCATCTCGGATCCTATCCTCTGTTTCCCAAGTACAGTCCTTCTCGTTGTCCCTCCACTGAATTTTTACCAACTTGACTGTCTTGGTCCTCAATCTTTTCTCATCTCTCGCTGCAACCGAACTGGTTGTCTAACAAAAGTCAAATCAGGCTCTACCACCAAGTCCTCCAACTCTGTCTGGGGAATGGTAGCCTCTGGATCATGCACATACTTGCAAATATGAGACACATGGAATACATTATGGACCGCTGCCATACTGCTCGGCAACTCTACTCTGTAAGCAAGTTTTCCAATCCTTTCTAAAATCTAGAATGGTCCAACATATCTCGGGGCCAACTTTCCCGACTTTCCAAACCGTACCACACCCTTCATTGGTGATACTTTAATGAAGACCATGTCTCCCACTGAGAACTCTATGTCTTTACGCCTCTTATCTGTGTAACTTTTCTACTTGGATTGAGCTTCCTTTATCCGTCCTCGGATTAATTCAATATTTTCTAACGCCTCTCTAACCAAATCCGGACCTGAGAGAATAGGTATCTCAAAGATTTATGATCGGTATACAATTCAAATCTCTCCCCCAAGTGATAATGCCTCCAAATCTTCAAGGCAAAGTTATCGCTGCCAACTCCAAGTCATGAGTAGGATATCTTACTTCGTGTGGTCTAAGCTGCCTAGATGCATAGGCAATAACTTTGCCCTTCTATCTAGTCCCACATGCATCTGTGTAAACTACCAACCCTTGGTTACCATCTGGAACTACAAATACTGAAGCATTGGTCAACAAATGCTTTAAATTAAGGAATGCTCCTCACATTTGTCGGACCAAACAAACTTCACTTTCTTTTTGGTAATCCTTGATGAATGCTTTAACTTAAGGAATGCTTTAACGCGAGAAATCCTTGATGAATCTCTGGTAACAGCCAGCAAGTCCAAGAAAACTTCTAATCTTGGTCACCGTTTCTGGTTTCTTCCAATTGTTCACAGCTTCGATCTTATCTGGATCGACTGACAATCCCTTCTCTGAAACCACATGACCAAGAAACTTAACCTCTTTCTTCCAAAAATGACACTTGGAAAATTTTGCTTTTAGCTAATTCTGCCTCAGCGTCTCCAACACCACTCTAAGATGAATCTCATGCTCTCTTTCATCTTTTGAGTATACTAAAATATCATCTATGAATACCAATACGAACCTATCCAAGTGCTCACGGAAAACTCGGATCATCAAATCAACGAAGAAAGCAGGTGCATTTGTTAATCCAAATGGCATCACCAACCATTCATATAATCCATATCTGGTTCGAAACGCCGTCAATGGGATACTATCCTCTGCCACTCTTAGTTGATGGAAACCTGTCGCCAAGTCCAATTGGGAAAACACTCTAGCTCCACTCAACTAATCAAATAAGTCATCAATTCTTGGCAAAGGATACTTATTCTTGATCGTCCACTCGTTTAGCTTACGGTAGTCGATACACATCCTTAACGACTCATCTGGTTTCTTAACAAACACCACGGCCACTCCCCAAGGTGAACTGCTTGGTCTAATAAAATTCCTTCCCTCAAGATCCACTAGCTGCACCTTTAATTCCTTCATCTCTATCGGTGACATTCTGCCAGGTAGTCTACTGACAGGTTCAGCTCCCGGTACCAGGTCTATCTGAATATCTACAGGTTGTTTTGGTGGTAATCTAGTGACCGGCTCAAATTCATCTACAAATTCTCTGGCTACATGAACCTGACTAAGGTCATCTCCCACCTCCAAGGCACTTAACAAAGCACAAACATTTTTACTGGAATTCTCCACTGAGAAAATGATTCGGCTATGACTATCTAGGTGCCTCAACGATATTTCCCGATCCTGGCAAAATATCCTAGCCTCATACTTACCCAACCAATCCATACCCAAAATGATCCCGAAATCTATGAAATCAAAAACATACAAACTACATGCAAATTTATGACCTAACAAATCAAGTTCTAACTGGTCACATCTCATCCCAAGAGTTGCATGCCCTCCTATTGGATTTGCAACCCCTAAGGAAGTAACAAGGTATGTCGGTTCTATACATAACCTATCAACCAAATACTATAATATAAATGAGTGTGATGCACCGGTATCAAAAAGTACTCTAACTGATATACTCTGAATCAAAAGCGTACCTTCCATCACAGTTTTCCCTTTCTCTATGGCAGTAGGCCTAGAATAAAATGGTGGTCCAATAGCAAACACCTTCCCTCTGTCCGCCTGGACTGGCTCTGGACACTGGCTCTTATAATGCCCAACTTGGTCACAGTTGAAGCATTTCACATTCTTCTTCTCTACAGGCTTCTTTCCTTTACCAGATCTGCACTCATTGGCATAATGACCCTTCTTAAAATTTTTGAAATCATTAACACTGAATTGATATGTAAACTTTATTTCATTTATTATAAATGTCCAAGTGATTAAAAATGATAAGAATCTGCTAGTTTATAAATATTGAATTTAAAAGGTGATTAATTAATTTAATATTAATTTATTTATTTAATGTAAGAATAGCCATTTTGACAACTATCTCGGATTTCAACGAAACTAGTTTCATCAGATCTGTAACAGTGAATTATTGTAGGATTTCAAGTTTCGTAGCCATCGGACTTTTCGTTTGATTGTACGAACTCGAAACGCCTAGAAATTAATTAAATTGAAATCAATTTGAAATAAACTGATTTTCACGTAACTTCTTCATACGATGGAACTAGGAATTGAAACATGTTCCATTGATTTTAAAATTTCTGCAAACATCCGTTTTGATATATGGGTTGACCCATTTTCGTTCCGGGGTCGAAACGGGCTTTTCGGGTTATTTATCGTTCAGAATCCAAATCAAATCTTATCCGTTCTTTTCATATTTCTGACCTACCTATAAATATCTCGTTATAAACCCTAGCTGTTCTCATTTTCATTTGTCTGTACGTACATTTCTTTCTCAGCTCCTCTTTCCAATGGCAGACAAATCCTAATTCCCAATTGCAATTTCAAATCAAATTCAATTCCAAAATTTAACCCCTCCAAGCCCTATCAAATTATATACCGTTTCGAAGCTCTCGACGAGCGTAACCCAGATTTGCAATTCATTCTTACATCTAATTCTCAGTTTGTCCATAAATCGACAGTTACTCCCGGCCGTTCATAGTGGGGTTGCCGTTTTAATGGCCGATTGTCGACCTTATGACGATCAGAGGGTAGGAGTTCGTGGAGAACGGTGTGTAGAGCAGATCCATATGGTTGCTTAGGGCTGGATGTGCTTGGATTCGTGGCAATTGGAGGTCAAAGGAGTGGATTTCGCCGTCGTTTTCTGATGAACTAGGCGACCGCGGCTGGCGTAGTGGTGGCCAGTGGGGCGTCGGGGTGTGACGTACTCGCTGGCGTTGTCAGATCTATCCCTAGTGGTGGCCACGGCGTGCGTTCGAACGTAATAGGGCGGCGGCTGGTTGGGTTACATCGGTGTACAGGGGGCATTGAGTTGCTGAGAGATGATGGCTTGGTGACGTGTATTATCTCATTATTTATTTATTTATTTTAAATTTTAAATCATATTTTGTTCTAATAGTCATAACTTTTGCATACGAAATCGGATTTGGGCACGGTCGGATCCACTGGGATCGTATCAAAATTCCGGACATTTTGACGCTGGTTTGGATGAATTCTGAGACCATTTGAATTTTGGGCTTAAATTGGATTTAAATTCAAAGGTGAGTTTTTTCACCCACTCACAACTTCAAATTTTTCTTATGTTTGTTAAATTTAATTTATGATGTGATTAGAAATTTATTTATGGCTGTTTGGTATATTTTAAATCATCTTCTCCGTTAATTTGAATTTATTTGAATTAAATCGTTATTTAATTTATTATTGAATATAAATTGCTAGTTAAATACCTGTTATTGATTATCAGTTCTATATTGATATTGATTGATTGATTTGGATGATGTTTGTATTGGATGTTGATTGTTGATATTGGATGAATGGATGTTGTATTTTATATCATTATAAAGTGCAAGTTCACTATGGGTTGAAATGATATATACCCAAATGATCAATAGATTAAGGAAAAATCGTTATGGGTTGAAATGATAGACTCGAGCGATTTTATGGATTTTATTATTAATTCGGGATTGCGGTTTGAAATTATATATAACCGTAAAATTTTAAATTGTGGATTGAAATGATAAATATCTATATCACTTGACCCTAGGGTAGAATATTATATACGGACACCGGATTGGTTAAATTTAATGATTTTGAACTTCTAAATTTTTTAATTAATAAAAATGATATCTTGAAATAAAATTTGATGTATATAAATTGAAGTATTATTGGAAAATCAAGTTTTGTGTTGAAATGTGAATTGGTTTAAAAGGAACTGCTTTAAGAAATAAATTGGAAGTTTAAAGTTAAACTTTTAAGTATAAATGAAATTCTATCGAAATTAAGTTATTGAAGTTGTTTGAAAATACTTTGAAATATTTTGAAATTGGAGTAATCCGAATTGATTTTTGAACATGGATTGAAACGATATGAAATTCAATAGTTTATTGAAATGTTAAATTGAAAGGTTTGGAATTTGGTTTGTTGACTTGGAAATTGAAAATGGTCCAAATGTGTTGAAATGAATGAATAGTTTAATTTGATATTAATTCCAAATTCATGTTTTAATGTAAACTATTTTAAAAATATATTATTTCCAAATTTCTAATTATTAAGATTTCAAAGTATAAACTATTTTAACCTGTATTAATTATATTAAATCATTTTAACCTATTTTAAACCATTTAATTTATTTAAACTAATTAATCTGTTTTAACTTATTTTAAATCTAATTAATCTATTTTAAAGCTATTTAATCTATTTTAATTATATTTAATCTATTTTAAATCTATATTAACTATTTATAACTATTTAAAACTATTTTCTTCTAAATTCCAAACTAAGTAAAATGGATGGGTTTATATTCAAATTCTCAATTTTTTTTAGTGAATATGGTTAATGATGTTATAACTTAAGTTGGGAATTATATAACATATTTGGTTTAATACGAAATTTTGAAATGAGAGTTTAGCCTATTTTGGAAATATGAATTTTGAAAGGAAATATAATTTCGAACTATGATTTCAAGTATGATATGATTTCAAAGGTGAATATGATTTCGGAAGTAAGTAATGATTTCGAAAATGATATGATTTGAATTGAATATGATATTTTGATATCAATTATGAAATGATTTTGGAAATGTAAAATAACCATCCGGTGTGTAATAAGCGATTGGTTGTTAAAGAGACCGGGATCGGATATTGTCATACTCTCTGCCAATACCGAAAACCACTTTGACAACTGTGTACGCGGTGGAGATTCTAGAATGAAGTAGGATGGTGGCGACGATCCTAAAGGTATACATACGTGGACCTAACTCCCGTGAGTTAGATTAAGGTGGCTAAAATAGGAGCAATTGACGGGCCAAGTGAGGTCATTCCTCCGATCGGGGACATTCCTTTGATACTATATTCTGACTTTGCGACTGATTTGGTGGCCACCCTCGATTTTTGATTTGGGAGTGTGTTCCGAGGTGGGCGGTAGTAGCTGCTATGCGTTACCACCAGTCCGGAAGTGTAATTGGTATATCTACCATGTTATTGCCTAGTTGTGCCGTGTCACATACCCTATCAAGACCACTACGAGTTTGTTTTGTATCATACCTATGGAGTGCCCTCTGACGACGTCCAGTACGGATGGGATTACTGTACTGTATAGGCTATGGGAATATATAAAATGTGTTAAGGGGAAATGGGTAACGCCTTAATGCTATTTTAATAGTTTATCTTACTGTAGACATATTATAATAGTGTATTGTACTACATAGTAGATAGTTTAATGGATCCTTAGGAGATGTGAATCCCGAACATCTCTTAAGTTACTACACTCACGTTAGACACTGGATAGGAGATGTCAAACCTCATAAACATCTCCGACACCGTTTACACTCATATTTATTTACCGTTGATTTGACTTACATAAGATCTTTTAGTTCTGACTCGAGTGTTTTGTCTTTTCAATTCGCTCGGGTCAGCCTGAGCATTTCAGGATTTGAAGACCTTATCTCTAGAGGACGAAGACGAAGATTTTTACTATTATTATTATTTATATTCTTCCACTGCATCATACTATTCTGCTACATTATTTATTTATCTCTAATATGTGTAACTCTGATTCTGTATTGTATAAGTATAATCAAATTTATTTCTAAACAGCTTCATGAACTGTTATTTGATTATTATATTTTGTCATTCCGCTGTGAGATTCTGTATTTGTTTTGTTTCTTTCTCTGCTTTTTGCTTATTTACTCCATAACAATCCGCCCTTCTGTATGGTTTGAGTTGGCACGTGTGTCTGCTTAAAGCGTCCAAAAAGGCGGGTTGTTACACTCCAGGTGCACGGTAGTAGCTGCTATGCGTTACCACCAATCCAGTTCTACAAAACTACTAGTATCCTACCCTGGGCATTGCCTCGTGTGCCTTGTCATATTTATCCTGATCGAGCCCATTACGATTTTGGTTTGTGTCGTACCTATGGAGTGCTCCCTGATAGGCCACCATTGTGGTGGAGTTTACAGTACTGTATAGACTACGACATTTATAAAAATGTGTTAAGGGGATATGGGTAACGCCTTAATGCTATTTTAATACTTTACTTTACTGTAGACATATAATAATAGTATATTGTATTATATATGTAGATAGTTTAAAAGATCCTTTGGAGATGGAATCCCGAACATCTCTTAAGTTATTGCACGCACGTTAGACACCAAATAGGAGATGTAAAATCTCGTAAAGATCTCTGAAGCCGTTGCACTCATATTTATTTATTGTTGATTTAACTTACATAAGATCTTTTAGTTCTGACTCGAGTGTTTTGTCTTTTCATTACGCTCGGGTCATCCTGAGCTTTTCAGTGATGAAGACCTTATTTCTGGAGGACGAAGACAGAGTTTAGTATTATATTATCATTATTATTCCACTGTATCACGTTGTTCCGCTGCATTATTTATTTATTCCTGATGTATGTATAACTTTGATTGTATTGTAAAGTGTAATCAAATATTATTTGTAAAACAGCTTCATGAGCTATTTATTTGATTATTATATTTTGTCATTCCGCTGTGAGATTCTATGTTTTGTTTTTCCTTTTTTTCTCTTATTTGCTTATTTACCCCATTAACTATCCTCTCTTTTAAATGGTTTGAGTTGACATGTGTGGTTTATTGTCAATTTAAACCGTCCAAAAAGGTGGGTCGTTACATTTATATTTCAAAACATTTACAGCTCTTATATATAAAAATCATTTTAAAATTGTTTATAACTTTTAAAACTGTTATATAAGAAATAACAAGTACGCTCTTATATATAATATACTCAACTCATAATAGGGCATTCCATTATCCTTCTCTTAATGAGATTACCCCAACATGCTTAGGTATTTGCTCAACCAAAGCTCTGATACCAACTGTGGCGACCCGCCATTTGGGGCAATTCAAGTCGATAATAAACCACACATGTCTAACTCAAACAGTCCAAAAGGATAGATTATCAATAGGGTTTATTTAAGAATATAAAAGGAGAAGAGAACAATACACAGAATCTCATGATGGAATGATAAAATATAATAATTACATAAACAGTTCATGAAGATGTTTTATAATTTACATTTGATTTTCTTTTACAATATAATCAGAGTTATACATTTAAAAGACATAACAAAATAATGTTGCGGAATATAACAAATACGGTCTTCCAAACTTTGTCTTCATCTTCAAGAAACAAACGTCTTTGGAACACTGAAACAACTCAGACTAACCCGAGCATAAAGAAAAACAATACACTCGAGTCAGGACTATACATTTTTATGTAAGTAAATTCAAATCAAGCAACAATAATTTAAGAGAAGTTACGGGATTTTCCATCTCTTAAGGATCCGTTAAACTATCTATATATAGTAAGATATGATATATATGTAATGTCTATCAGTAATGTGAATATTAAAATAGTGTTAAGGCTTTACATTAACCCCCCTTAACACATTTTTAAGCATGTAGTCTATACAGGACCTATAACACAACTAGTAATGTCGATAGCTAGAGAGTCCCCAACAGGTACAATACTAAAACAAAGTGGTGGTGGTCTCGCATAGGGATAATCGTATGACAAGGCACGTGAGGCAATACCCAAGGTAGGATATGACTGTTTTGCCCTCCCTAACTGCTCGTAACCCCTAACGGCCGACCGCGTCCGTCAATCCAAAATCAAAATGCATGACTCAAGTTCAAAATTAAGATAGTAAGATGAGGGAAAGATGTCCGCTAGAGGTAGCTAACCTCATTGGCCAGGTATAGATCCTGTTTTAGTCATTTCAAATTGACACAAGCATCGGGGTCATCCATCATCGTTCTCTTACTTCATTCCAGCAAAACATTCGCCAATTTAACCTCTACATTCTGGAAATGTCCTCCACATACATGGTTGTTAAAGTGGTTTCGGTAAATGACAGAAAGTACGCCATTATCTATCCCCAGTATCTTTAACAACCAATCGTTCATTTTATAAAAGGATGTTGTTTCGTCCAATTTAATTTTTACAGCAAAATTTGTTAGGAATTTCATAAAATGGTAGACATGAAAAGTTCTCCATTTTACTTCAGGAATCTATAGAAAAGTTTCAAGAATTTCTGGAAGTATATAATATTTTACATAGTCAAAATCACATATTTTTCCAAATCAATTTAATAATTTCTCTACTTTTCAAATAAGTAATTTTAATGATTTAAATCTTTGAAATTAGTCGCTTGAAAATTAGGGAAATTATTAAATTCGTTTGAAAATTTTTGAGATTTTACTGGAATTTCTTTAAAAATATTTTAAGAACTCGGAAATTCAAATTGACTTTTTTTTGCAAAAGTTTAGGCCATTAATAATTTATTTAGTGTAAAAACTGATGTATTTTGACTATGAAAAATATTAAATACTTCCAGAAATTTCTGAAACTTTTGCCATAGATTCATAATATGTGTATGGGCTATATTTCTAAAAAAATTAATATAATTTATGTCTGATTACATCATTTTTCATGCCAATGGTAATGAAGGTAAGGTAATCTTTACTGTATTTGATGTAAGTTTGCATCTGATATAAAACACATAATGAAGGATTAGAAGAACTTTGATGTAAAGGGATGTATCAAATTTTAATACAACCCACTTTAATATTTATGACCTATAAAACGAAATATATTTATCATTATTTTTTCCAATAAATTACTGTATTTTCCATATAGTACTCGCGACAAAATTTAAGAATGGTTGTATCATAGTTTTTCCATGTTGGACACCTCCATTAATCCATACAAATGATTATGCTGCATAGAAAAGATAAAGGTATATCTCGTCCCATAAAACCTATCTGCTTTTTGGTCATTCCGTTGCACCACCCACTCCCCAATATTGGCTCTTGGTATATTGGATCCCGGCCAAAGTCGATCGTTCATCATGAAAGTAACTAAGATAGGGTGAAGATATAGTCTCGCGATGGGTATGATTATATGTACTCAGAGGTCAGTTCAATTCGGCTACTTGCTGAACTCCATTCCCATATTCGATGTGTTAGACGTGTCCAATGCATTAGAAAAGGGGAATAAAATGGAAATTCATTTTTCCATGTTTCATTTACGTGAGAAACTTGAACTGTCGATGGTCCATGCATCGGATGCATCCGACACTCTCTAACGTGTCAACCATCGATGGTTCAATTTCCCCCTCTCCATCCCTTATAACATCTCCTCCTCTTCACCATTTTTTCCACACCAATTTCACTCTCCTTCATCTTCTCTAAAATATTGTAGATATAACATAAAATGGAGAAGGCTGATTTGTTATTGTTGCTTCATATTTTCTACGATGCGCGCCAGAGGAATATGTTATCGTTGAAAATAAGAAGTGCATCAAAAGTTACCAAGGCACTCAATCATGCATTGAAAGAGTGTCCTGGAGAATCAGCCATGACCGACAAGCTTATTCGACACAAATACGATGCACTCAAAAAATAATGGATGGTGTGAAAATTTTTGTGAAATGAAAGGCGAGGTGGGATCTCTTAAGGGAAACTATATCTGGTAGAAAGAATGTTGGATCAGGTACATTGGCAGTGGGGTAAAAAAGAGAAATTTCAAAAATCTGTTAATTTCCACTAGAACGTATTTTATGTTTACATAAATAAACATTTTCTATTAAATCCTATCAAGTAGTGATTAATAAAAGAGATTTGGGTTTTACTTGTAATTTAATAGATTTATGTATAAGAACTTATGTCTATGTTTTATAATTTAATTATAATATACGTTATCATTTAATTTAATTTAATTCATATTTTAATTTTATAATATGTTCGCAATCACAATGCAAACATTCTAACTATATTAAACATAGTGATCTAAATTAGGATATACGTGGAAAATATATGTCATATGTGTATAATTAACCATTGGAATATATGCTTAATAAATATAGTGTTAAGGTAATGATTATTTTAACATGGGTATATCACATATATAATGGATAGATGTGTATACACATAAATATAGTTTTAAAATATTATTTTTTATTCGACCACAAATTATCCTAAGATATATACCTTTATATTTATTAAATATATATCAAATTAAATTTTAAGTTAGGATTTAAAATAACAAAAAATTACATAAATACTGAAACATTTTATTATAAAACATTTTATTTTAAAATCGAATTTAAATAATTTTAACTAATTAGATATTTCGTTTAAATTGACTTATTCAAATGAGAATAAAGTTTATAAAAATAAAACCAATAGCAAATAAAACATTAATATTTTTATATATTTATTTAAACTGAAATAATATATATATATATATATATAATGATCTAAAAATACAAATATATATAAAATATTGTTAACCGGCCTTTTGGGCAAGGCCATGGACAGGCGGATTTAATTAAATCGACTACTTGTTTGTCGAGATTGGAATACGATGGGTTTGAGCTAGTTGGATGGATAGATGATCGGTTATGCATGGGTCGGTCATGTTCGAGTGGATCGGCGAGTTAGATGGTTTGGCGTCAAAGTGGATCGGCATCAAGGTAGTTCGGCATCATGAGTGGATCGGCAATGGAGTGGATCGGTCAGGTAGGATCGGTCAGGGTAGATAGGTTGAAGTGGATCGGTTGAGGAGGTTCGGTCAAGCAAAGGAAGGGAGATCATGTCGTTCGGTCATGATGTGAAAGTTGAGATTGGACGGCCAGGTATGGTTCGGCATAGGTGGTTCGGCCTCGATGGGATCGGCCTTGATGGTTCGTCATGTTCTGGTTCGGCCAAGGAAGTTGGGCAGAGGTGGTTTGGCAGGATGGTGTGGACCGGCATGGTTAAGTGGATCGGCGTGCTGGAGTTCACGAGTGAGTTGGCATAAGGTGGTGGTTCGGCATGCTGTGGGTCGGTCGAGTGGATAGGTTCGGCTAAAGAGGGTTGGATCGGCAGAAGAAGTGGAGGTTGGCATGTTATAGCTGCTTTGGGTCGGCTGCTCGTTTGCTTCGAGTTTTGGATAGGCCAACTTCGGGTAAATACCCAGGATGCTTCATGTCATCATGTACAAGGCTCAAGATCGGTCGTAATGAAGGGCATAGGTTCAGTTATGGTCTTAATGGGCCCAGACCACTCGAGAAGCCCGGTAACTCGAACTTTGCCTATAAATACAGTAGGAGGGGCTTCAGAAAAGGGGATCTTCATTCTATCTTCCTTCATATTCTATACTAAGGTTGCTCTGCCATTGTTGTTCTAAAAATTCTGGATTGTAACTGTACTGGATTTTCATATCAATAAAAAGGAAATTTGTGGAGTGGACGTAGGTCGGAGTCAGCCGAACCACTATAAATCCTCTGTCATTACTGCTTTCTTTTTAATTTTTACTGTTCTTCACATTTATACTCACTACATACTTTCTATTTATGATTTGTGATTGTTGGTTGGTGCTTTCATTTGGATTTGGGTGTTAGTGACCAATTTTGGCGCTAACATTTTGGTGCTTTCGCTGAGAATTGAACTCAAGGATTCTGAAGCTCGAATTTCATATTTAAAGGCTTAGGAACTTAGATTCTAGAGACTATGGCAAAGCAATCAATTAGGAGGCAGAGGACGAAAAGGAGCCAGCAAGAAGGAAGTCAGGAGGCTTCCTCTGGAGCTAACCAGGCCTCAATCTATATTACTAGAGACAAGGATATGATACAGAACCTACTCCAGCGGATTGGACAAGTTGGAGCACAAAGTCAAGGGAATGGACCAACCGCAGCTGCTGGCAATGCAGAACAAGTGTAACGCCCCACTCTGAGGCCCACATTAGCAAAGAGTATTACAAGGTAATACCTTCTGCTAATGTGGAGAATAGAGCTGTATAGGAGCGACCATCTATAGCCTTGTTTTAACTATCTACTGAATATGTCGATAAATGTAGCATATTATTTTTTTTCAGATGGATCGACATATCCAATAGATATTTAATACAAAACTATAATGGCTATAAGATCTAATAGAACAAAATATAACAACTCAAATGTAAAACACATCACAGAATAGTAGATCATCACATACATATACACATATACAGATACATCACAGAGTATACAAAATGATACATGTCAAGTGGTGTAGCAACCACAATATACAGGCGAGTCAAAATAATATACATATCATAGTTACAACCAAAAAGGACTACACAAAAAGCTATAACAAAAGAAACTAGCAGAAAAGTCCATGCGGAAGTAGAATAGGCTAAGTCCAAATGTACCTAACCTGAAACACCTCGGTCTGACCCGAGTATAAAATACACGGGTCGGTCTAGATAAACAAATCAGTTAGATAAGCTAAATGATAATGAACATGCAAGGTCATAAAGTACCACAATAATCTCTAAAAGAAATAACATGATCATTTAACAAAAGATGAATCATAACAAGCCTCATATCATCGGCAACTCAAATAAACAAAGGATATAAATATCCCAAATCAAGCCAAAAAGGCAAATAACAAATACCAATAAAGGTAACACAAGTTTCCACAAGGTAATCGCTATATGTCGTGTGGTTCAAAGGACCTACCCCGAAAGGTGATACTCTAGGGAAATATAAATATCAAAGAAACAAAGGATGCACGTGCTCAGTAATGTATAAACAAGGATCCACAAGCCTGAAGGCGACAAACCCAAGTATCTCTTGAGCGGTGATGAAGGACCAACTCCAAAAGCGATACTATAGGGCAATAACCCGAAGGCAACAAACCCGAAGGCACAAACCCAAAGGCAATAAACCCGAAGGCACAAACCCGAAGGCAACAAACCGTAGTGCCAAAGGTCCGGAGGCCCAGTACTGGACACCACTAACTGGCAATATGTGTCACAAACTCCTCGGATAGGAACCCACAAAGTGTTAACGTATGTCCCATACCACACGTTCGCACTAAACGGTTTACTAACCGTTAGTCAATTCCACACTCAAAGCAGTACAAAGCTTACCTCATCTCATCGGTAAACCTGACCCGAAGGTCAAAATGATTAAACGAATAGATTAGGAATTAACTGAAAAGATAAACGCACGTGTTCATAGCACGCGTTTTATCTAATCATTTAATTCTCCTCCCTCTTCACTCGAAGTGCAAAATTGTGTGTTTTATATAGAAATTAAGTTGAGGAAAACGAGTTTTAGGAACGTTTCGAAATCGCTTTAGAAATTGCCTTTGAAATTCTCTTATTATAGAGTATATAATTTTTTATACTAAAAATAATATATAATAATAATTTCAAAAGCCCATTTATTTGAAAAATATTTTTTAAACACATTATAATACCTGTGTATGAAATCCAGAAAGAAATATCAAGAAAACATCGAAATAGCGAAAATTACACCAGTATTATCCGTTTAAAACAAGCTGCGACTCAATATTCGACAGCAGGTTTGAACGAGTTAACTATGTCAAAATGATTTGAAATTTTTCAAGAATGTAGATCAACATTCCTACTTCAATCTTCAAGAAGAATCATTCAAATCCGATTTGAAACGAAGAATCTGCGTCATTTCAAAGTTGGACCAAAACAAGGTTTTAAACACTGAATTGCAGCAAGCTGCGAGTACAGGTTCGACAGCAATTTCGAAATAGCAAACGAACCCAGATTGCCAAGAAATTTTGTAGGAATGTAATTCAACACTCCTAATTAAATCTGAAAAAAGAATCACTCAAATCCAATTTGAAATGAATGAGTTATGCTGTCTCAAACATGAACTCAGACCATGTTTGCAACAGTTCAGAAAACCCAAAAATGTACAGTCCTGAAACCATTTTGGGTTCAAATTCCAGGCATGAAACAGAGGATCAAATGGCATCGGATTGAGCTCAAAATTGGTATGCATATAGTATAAAAGTTTATCTTTCAAATAAAAAAACAATGATGAAATTTGGATAAAATATAAGAAAGTTATGATGTCTCAAAGTGGAACCTAGACAGTGTTTTCACTGTAAAACTCTGGGCAAAAACATGGTCCAGGTCAATGTTTGGCAGCATATTTATATAAGCTATCTATATCGAAATGACCTAAAATTTGGTATGCTTATAGTAGAGAACTTTATCTTTCAAAAACAAATCATGCAATTCAAGTAAGAAACGAAAGAGATATGTTGTCTCAAATATGGACTCAGGCCATGTTTGCAGTAACACAGAAAACTACAGGCAAAAATCTGTGCGTGTGTTGATTTTGCAGCAAAGTTTTGAACATTCAAATAACATTATTTTTCAACCAAAATTTGCAGAAATGAAGTTCAACGTGTAATCTATCATCTGAAAGAAGTCCAGCAACATTTCCTTACCGGAATCGAAAGATACAAGCCTCTAAAGAAGCACTACAGAACATATTACCAGTTAGTGGTAAACTTACATACCTATAAAATAAAACATTTTCCACCATATAAAAAGATAAATTTATATTTTTAAAACATTTTTATTATTAAAATCCTTTATTTTATAAAAACACACAATTTTCACAAATAATTGCACAAAACCCTATTTTTAACTTCTAAAATTCCACAAAAATATTTTATCACAAAGAAAAATATTTTAAACCATTTTCAAACATAATTTATAGCCAAAACTTATTTTTAAACCAAGTTTCACCTTTTTATTTAATTAAACGACCTTTAAAAATCAAATACTTCCCTTAAAAATTATTAAAAGAAGTAATTGGCAAAAATTAATGAAATTTTTGCATTTTCTTTAAATAAAAGTAATTATCGATTCATTATTAACCCAAATAAACAAAATAAAGTTTCCAAACTTTATTTTCATATTTTATTACCAAAATTCATTGTTTATTCCAAATAAACAATTTAATTTCTCCAATTTTATTTTAATTCACAATATTAAATCATAACTACCGTTGTAATTTAATATTTACAGGTAATCTCCAAAACCAGGGTTGTTACAACAAGGGACCGGGGCTGTTGAGGTTTCTGGAGGTCAAAACCAAAACCAGACTAGAGAGATTGAAGGAAATCAGCAAAGGCCTGGGGGTAGATCCCCGGGGTTGGATCCTGGAAGGACTGCGAATGAAGTTCAACAAGCTGGGACCAACGCAATCGCAAATGAACAACAGGAAGAGTACTACCCCGAGTATCCTCCAAGACATGGGGGGCAGGATGGAAATGAAAGCAGGGGATCGCCCCCGGACGGAGATGAGTGGATGACTGGATTGATAAGAAGGATTATGAGAGGAGGACTACCAAGCAGAGGCTTGGAAGAAGTTAGTCGGAGTCCATTCACTTTCGAATATCAGGAACGCACGAAACCCTCCAAAGTTCAAACTGCCAACGCTGGAGGTCTATGATGGGAAATCGGACCCAACAATGCATGTGACTAGATACATCAGACATATGGAAGTGATGGGGGGCATCTGAAGAGGTGATGGCGAGATGTTTCCCTCTATACTTGACTGATTTGGCTGCACTCTGGTTCAGGCAGCTAGAGAGTGGATCAATCAGAACGTGGGGTGAGCTAGTGGAATGCTTCATGAGACAATTCAGGGTTCACGTGACACGACCCAAGAATGTGATGACATTGACATCAATGAAATAGAGGACCGGGGAGTCCGTGAGGAGTTTTCTGATGCGGTTCAATGCAGCCGCAGCTTCGGTAGATCTCCCGGATTCATCAATGATTTTGATGGCGGTGGTAGCAGGGATTGCATAAGGCACTGAGCTTAAGGATTCATTGGCAAGAGATCCACCACAGGATCTTAGAGAGTTCTATCATGAAGCGGAAAGATTCATTCGATTAGAGGATTCGTGTGCCGAGAGGCAAGAGATAAATGTCATGCAAGGTGAAGGAACGTCAGACGAAAGACGAGGAATGGATAAAGGAAAGCGCAAGCAGGATGATGGCAATAGTGGATCTGACAAACGGAGGAGAGGACGGTAACCCAAATTCGTGACGTACGCGGACTTGACATATAACCTGGAACGGATTTATTTGGACACTATGGGGCAACTCACCTATCGGAAACCACCCAGGAGGGATCCCACAGAATGGGAACGCAGGAGCGGGAAGTACTGCTTATTCCATGAGCTGGAAGGGCACTCCACGGATGAATGCGGCCACTTGAAGGATGTGGTGGAAGAACATGTTAGAAGTGGCAGGTTGCCACAGTATGTGAGGGATCGGACGAGAGCAGTAGAACACGAGCAACTACCGCTTGGATCAAACAGGAACGACCCTGGAATAGGGTCGCGACTCGTCATCCGTTAATCGTGATGGCAAGGACCGGGTTCAGGATTTGGACCCTGGACATCGAATAATCTTTTCTGATTTTTTTTCTAAAAAATAAATAGTATCTATGCCACTTACACATGTAACGGAACCAAAACAATCCCAGGCATGCTCTGAGATGGTAATAGGCTGCTCTACCCGGAGAGGCAGCACTTAGTTTTTTCTGTTTTTCTTGTTGGACGTTTGGAACTTGGATTAAATGAATGAATTTCGATTTTATTAAACAAATCCTTAACCAGAGAGTTAGGGGACGGATATTGGAAGTCAGATTGAAATTAATCGCTTTATGTTCAGGGACAGTGAACCGGAGTGCAGGGAGCGACGCCGCTTCGCCGGAGAGCGACAGGATCGGCTCGCTCGTCGTTGCTTCCCCTTCATCGGAGAGTGACAGGATAGGATCCAACAAGAGCCCGGAGAGGCTGCAATCGGTCTAGGACTTAGGCCATGGCATCGCTTAATGTTCAGGTATACTGAACCGGAGTGCAGGGAATGATGCTGCTTCGCCGGAGAGCGATAGGATCGGCTCACTCAACGCTGTTTCCCCTTCACCAGAGAGTGATAGGATGGGATCCAGTAAGAGCCCGGAGAGGCTGACATCGGTCCAGAAGGATCAGGGCATCGCTTAATGTTCAGGAACGTTGAACCGGAGTGCAAGGGATAGGTTGCTTCGCCGGAGCGCGACAGGATCAGCCTATTCAATCGTTAAGTTTGGATTGAATTTAACAAGGGTCGGAGAGGTCGTCAACGATCCAGAGAGATCATAGGATTCGATTAATGACTTCCAAGGTGTGAAATGGATTTGGATAGTGGCTTCGAACAACCACATATTTGAATAAGGACCCGGCAAGGTCTTGGATACGGATTTTAGGACCCGGTGAGATCCGGGCTTAGGATTTGGACCCGGCAAGGTCCTCAATTTGGACTACAAGACCCGAAGAGGTCCTGGACTTGGATAAAATGATCCAGAGAGATCGTGGATTCGGTTAATGGATGTGGGGTGGATTCAAAATTGAATAACGACTCGGAACAGTTGTGGAGTAGACGGTCGGACTTGGATGGAATTGCTTGATAATAAATGGAACATGGACTTTGGATATCGGATTTGAGGCTATTCAAAACACACCTTCCAATAGCAAGGCATGTTTTGGAGGACAAATGTTAACCCGCCTTTTGGGCAAGGCCATGGACAAGCGGATTTAATTAAATCGACTACTTGTTTGTCGACATTGGAATATGATGGGTTTGAGCTAGTTGGATGGATAGATGATCAGTCATGCATGGGTCGGTCATGTTCGAGTGGATCGGAGAGTTAGAGTGGTTCAGCGTCAAAGTGGATCGGCATCTAGGTAGTTCGGCATCATGAGTGGATCGATAGTGGAGTGGATCGGTCAGGTAGGATCGGTCAGGGTAGATAGGTCGAAGTGGATCTGTTGAGGAGGTTCGGTCGGGCAAAGGAAGGGAGATCATGTCGTTCGGTCATGATGTGAAATTTGAGATGGGTCGGCCAGGTATGGTTCGGCATAGGTGGTTCGGCCTTGATGGGATCGGCCTTGATTGTTCGTCATGTTCTGGTTCGGCCAAGGTAGTTGGGCAGAGGTGGTTCGGCAAGATGGTGCGGACCGGCATGGTTGAGTGGATCGACGTGCTGGAGTTTACGAGTGGGTCGGCATAAGGTGGTGGTTTGGTATGCTGTGGGTCGGTCGAGTGGATAGGTTCGACTAAATAGGGTTGGATCGGTAGAAGAAGTGGAGGTCGGCATGTTATAACTGCTTTAGGTCGGCTGCTCGTTTGCTTTGAGTTTTGGATAGGCCAACTTCGGGTTAATACCCAGGATGCTTCAGGTCGGCATGTACAAGGCTCAAGGTTGGTCGTAATGAAGGGCATAAGTTCGGCTATGGTCTCAATGGGCCCGGACCACTCGAGAAGCCCGGTAACTCGAACTTTGCCTATAAATACAGCATGAGGGGCTTCAGAAAAGGGGATCTTCATTCTGTCTTCCTTCATCTTCTATACTAAGGTTGTTCTTCCATTGTTGTTCTAAAAATTCTGGATTGTAACTGCACTGGATTTTCATATCAATAAAAAGGACATTTCTGGAGTGGACGTAGGTCGGAGTCAGCCGAACCACTATAAATCCTCTGTCATTACTGTTTTCTTTCTAATTTTTACTGTTCTTCACATTTATACTCACTACATACATTCTATCTGTGATTTGTGATTGTTGGTTGGTGCTTTCATTTGGATTTGGGTGTTAGTGACCAATTTTGGCGCAAACAAATATGTAATTTATAAAAAAAGTTTCATTTTTTTAAAACAGGAAAATAAAGAATTGAAAACATAGTATTGTCCAACTCATGAGGATAGGTGTAAGTATATTTATATATGAAGTAAGTACTAAAGTATTGTACTCTATTTTGAAATCAAAAATTCAATTTGATATGTATTTTTTTGAAAAAAAGAAACCATAAGAATGTGTAGGTCATGAAGTGCAATTTTGTAACGACCCATAAATTTTAGTGATTTTATTTATTTAATTAATTGAAATTTTGTGAAATTTTAAATAATAAAATGTTGAAATAAAAATTTGATATTTGGAATACGTCTATTTTAATATAGCAACTGGTAAATTTTCATCTGATAATATTGAAGTTTATTTTCCTGTGAAATTTTATTTCAATTTAAACCGGTTAATAACAGTTGAATTTAAAAGTATTCCGAAACCTAAATACGTCAACATGAGAAAATTTATTTGGAACACTCTGAATCTGACTACGAAACTCGTTTCGCGAAATTTGGACTTCTACTGCTCCGTTTATCTTAATTCTAGCAAAATAGCAGCATTTCTGATACCGATTATCGACTTTCGATCGGATGATCGTACCACTAGTATCTGTATACCGTTTTGATCGTCATGTCGTGCTGATCTCTACGGTATATTTATTTCTGTATTTTGAGGTCCGGTACACGACGACAGCAATCAAACTATATATTGTACTGGTACCAAAATTCGTGACTTTTGATTCCCTTTCTTTCAAATTTTGAACCGTGTCAACCAAGCAAGATAATTGCTTTAATAAATGTTGCAGAATCAATGGAAAGACGTTACCATTCCCATCATTTCACTTTATTACATCTGGTACGTTTTCTGCCTCTCTGCCTTTTTCCATTCTGTTGTTTCAAAAGAAAAATTTATATAACAAAACTTTACCACTACTTTATCACTTCACATATATATTCCCTGAGACTTCTCCTTCTTCTCTTTTTTCCTGAGATCTAGTATCTTCCACGTTTTCTCATCCCCCTCTTCACGCATGTCCAGCCATGCCGATTGCCTATCTCCCTCCACATCAGACAATCACCCGAGTTGCAACCTTCCCACCACTGCCCAACCGAGAGCACCCATGCCTCGCCCAACTCCAGCCAAAGCTTCGGCCTCACCCATCTTTGCAAAGCCTTCCCTCCAGATCAGATCGTACCCGACCCAAACTTCCACCTAGCAACAGCCTCAAATCGCTAGCCTCGCCATGCAGTTTGAACAACCACCTCGGCTTTGCCTGTAAAGGCTACTCCTCAACCGCGTGTATCCCAACCTTCACCCTCACGGAAGAGCAACCGTCACCACCGCCCTTATCGATCATGGCAGCTCTTCTTGCTGCCTATCTTTGTTCTCGAGCATTGCTGTCGATTCTCCTTTTATTCCTTATTTGTAAGTTAGTCTTTATTTATATTATGCATTCTTATATTCGCTGTTTTATATATTCTTGCATATGAAAATTTTGTTAATCATAGATATATATGTTATATTACAGTTTATATACATATGTTACCAAATATTGATTTTTAAGTATGTTATATAAATATATATATAGTTTTAAAAACACTAGTCTGTTAGCTGTAAAATGATATATTGGTATTGATATACTTTATATCACATATTTCAAAGTTTATATATTAATATATACGTATAAATCTAATGTAAGGTATGTTGTATATAATATATGTTATTTCTGTGATTTAGATAATTTTGAATTGCACTTATGTATATAAGTTTTGTATATATATAAGTTTTACAGTGTGTAGTTTTGTACAAGTTTAGTAAACAATGTTATATAAGAGTATACGTTAAATTTTTATAAATATATATGTGTTTATATTTTATTATAACTTTACTCTTTTGTTCGGTTTGAATGGGTCAGATTGTTAGTGCTTTAACTGTGTATATATATATTTTATAGTTATATATGAATACGTATATGGGTAATTGTTATATGAGGTACGTATGTACCATATGAGTGGTATTTCATATATCTTTATTTAGTAGTTTGAGTGGTATATATATAGCATTGCTTGTTTTATAAGCTATTAATATAAAATGTCGAGTATATGGGTCAGTTTTAAAAAGTATAAAGTTGCGCAGTTTAAGTATATATGTGTCAGTTTATTTGCATTAGCTATATAATCATGTATAGGTTATTTACATATATATATATAAAAGCCTCGTGATCTATACTCCTTGTGTTTACAGTATGACTATATTAGTTAAATTATTTATTGGGTTATTCACAGCAGTAAGAGAGATTTTTGTAGTAATATTGATTTTGAAATAATATATTTAAGTTATGTATTTATTTATTTATAAAAGTTTCAAAGCTATATATATATAACTGTTGTTTGCATAGGTCGGTTACACCTACAAATGTAAGTCCTCAAGCATGTTACTGTATGCTTAGATCTGACAATATAAATCAGCTTATATACGTTACCTTATATTAATATAGTATAATATTGTTTATATTAAATATATACCTTACTTTATATTTATGTTATATATTGTACTCGCAACTTGGATATAATATTGTTTTATATTAAATATTTACGTTACTTTACATTTTTATAAGTTGATTTGTAACTTACATTTGTCAGTTCTATCTTGCTTTGGTTTTTGAGAATATAAAGTATATATTAATATGTTTATAAGTAAGGGTTGAACAGTTTTGATATTAGTATACAATGTTGTTCATATCAGTATATATATCAAGCTGATTCTAATTCAGTTCATCAATTCTAATTTATCAGCTTTGTCCATCGTGTTTGTTTTCTTCATCGATTCGTGCCAATCTAGCTTTGTTTTGGAGTTCATGCCTGGATTCGTAACTCAGTTCATTGTCTATTTTCTCTAACCTCGGAAGGTGAGCAATCACTCACGATTAACGTTCTTTTATTTATTAAATTTGGTTTCAATTGAAACGACAATTGAAATATGATGCTGTAGTTATTTAAATTGTTATATATGCTATTATCTGTAACCGTTCAGCTGTGGGATATGACACCATATCCCGTTGTTTATATTATATTATTATTTATGATATATGCCTGTTGTTGTATTTTATATTATCTGTTATCACTCTGCAAGTTCCCTGTTAGTATAGAATTCACTATGGGTTGAAATGATACATACCCGAATGGACTTTAGAATAGGAGAAAATCGTTATGGGTTGAAATGATAAACCCAAACGATTTTCATTTGAATTGAAATTGGGATTACGGGTCGAAATGATATCTACCCGTATATATTTAAATTTCGGATTGAAATGATAAATATCTGTATCACTTAACCATATGATAGAATTATATACAAACACCGTTGGTCCATATATTTAAATATTTTGAAAATAAATTCTATGGAGTTGGGAAGAAATATATGGTTTAATAAATGTTGATTCTTAAATTATTATATGTAAATGGTAATAATATATATAGATTTAATAACAATGTTTAATTAAGATGAATTTGATACATATAATATGTTTAAGTATAAAATTTATATTTCAAAATAGATTTTGGTAATAATTTGAACAAATTAAGGTTGGGAAGATAATTTGAATTTAGTTGAAATTGTATTCATTAAAGAATTTTATTTAATTAAACCAATTTGAAATTTATTGAAATTGAGATTTAAGATATGATTTATAACTTGGGTTTGATTTAAATAATTTGATGAATATTTCTTGTTTAAATAAATTTAAGGAAGTATTTAGTAAAATTGAAATTTAGGGCTAGTTAAATGATATTGAATCTATTAAGTGGATATTCCATGATTAAATAATAATGAAGTTAAATCAAGAGCTATATGAAACTGTTAAATTTAACTTTGAAAATGTTGAATATTAAAGCTTTGAAATATATTGAAAATTTAAATGATCTATTTAGAATTGAATTGAATTAATGAATTGAGCTTTGAATAAATTGGAATTGGAATTTGAGTTGATTTGAATCGATTTGTGAGACTTGAGGAAATTATAAATACTTTACTTTATAAATTATTTAACCTATATATACTATTTTGGAAATAGATATTTTGAAATGAAATGATATTTGGGTTTGAAGTATAAATAAAATTGAAATGACCACGGTGTTATAGTGTATATTTCTACCTTGTAGATAGTTCCACGGACCCTTAGAGGATGGTTATCCCAAACATCCTTTAAGTTACTTGTATTTCGGTTGATATTTCACTTGAGTTGGATTTATTGATATAAGAATGTTAATCCTGACTCGAGTGTCTTGTGTTTTACTTTATGCTCGGGTCAGACCGAGTGATACAGCATTTGAGACTCGCCTTTGGAGTTTGGAGCTTCGGTTGGAGATCCAACTATCGACTCAGCTTTCAGCTTTTCTAGTTGATTCGTTCAGAGAGGTCATCTGTTGTACTGAAGACTTCACTGCATTTGAGATATTCTGTTGTATTCTATTTCTAATTCTGATGTTTATATAGTAGCTTCATGAACTACTATTTATTTATTCCGCTGCGTATTATTGTATTGCTATGTGTCTGTGATTTTGTGATTGATTTATTTATTGTATATGCTGAGTTTTGCCAAATTTAAATTAACAATCTATTGTTTTAAATTATTCAAGTCTGACATGTGTGGATTTATTGTCGATTTGAATGGTCCAAAATAGTGGGTCGTTACAGTTGGTATCAGAGCCAGGTTCTAGGCAAACTTAGCATATATAGTAAATTTATTTACAGAATCACTTTCGTTCGAGTTGAATCTCTTCCTTTTGACTCGATTTTCTTTGAACTTTGGAATGTTCCCTACGGTTCCAAAATTCATTCGTGTCCCTCACTATTTGTATTCTTTTGATTCTGGAATACTCCATAACTCCACTTCGAATGATCTCTATAAGAATAAGCGATCCCGCCAACCTTTGAATGATTTGTAAAGGGGTGGAACTCCTTTACATTTGGCATTAATTCACCGGAGATTTATATATCCCTCGGTTTAGATGCTGCTATCTCTGGTTATGCCGAATATTATCTCTGGCAATCGAATGTCGATTTGCCTTGGAATTCTGCATCGATCTTGTTCCTGAAGTCATGGTTGACCCGGTTAAGGTCGCCCGCGACTTGTATAAGTATATCCATCTTCTATTTTGTAAGTTAATAATCTCATCTTTGTTCAAGCCTATCTTCGAATCAGAATTTTATTTGATTAAAGTCCTTTTAAATTGAATCTCTATCTTTGTTTCGAAATCCATCCGTGAATTATCCTTTGAAAATCGGGTTTGTTTGTATTTTCGAAATTGTTTTCTAAACCGAAAATTATTATTTTGATAAGTATGATTATATTCTATATATAAAAGTGAAATGTTTTCGATAAAGATTATATACCCTTTTTAAAATGAGAATTTGAGGTTTCGAAAGGATTTGTAATTTTGAAAAAAATTATATAAGAAATTGATTTATCTAAAAATGATTTATAACTGAAGGATTTTAAATTTGAAATTCGAGAATTGAACCCCGGTATTTTGAAATTGGTTTTAAGATTTTGAAATATATAATAATAATATGATTTAAAAGTATTTTCCAAATAAGAAATGTTTCAACTGATTTTAATAAGTTCAAATGATTTCGAAGAAATTTCAAAAGAAGTTTGAGAAAATAAAAGTCCAGAACTCACTTATGTCGCTGGAAAATAATTTCGGTGATGAGTGCACGCATCATCGACATTGATTTTCGAGTTTAAGAGTGGGGGATAGGCCACTTTAGTAGCATTGCTACGCGAGTGATTTTGCGAAACCAATTTTGATTTCAAATTCCGAAGTAAGATTTGATATTCAAAAGATATATGTATATATATATTTGTAATGATTTGAAGTAAGCCGGTGTTCAGTCCTTGAGTTTCGGATTTGATATAACCCTATCTATTAAAATTGATTTACTAATTTGTTGCTGATTTCCAACTCTTGAATTTGAAAATGATTTCTTCAACTATATTGATGGTTCGAGCACTTCCAAATCAAGGTTAACTTTTCAAAAGCTAAGAATTTTGAAAAGTATAAAGTATATAAGTTTGGTATGAATGTTAAAGTATGTAGTAATATGATTTAAATAAGTTGAAACTGTTTGTTAAGAAAATGAATAAGGCAATTTTAAATTTTTCTAATATGAAATTTAGATTTGAAATGTTTTGAAAATAATTTGGTCTTCAAAATATTTTGAATAAAATTTAGTCTAAATGTTTTAACTTAGTAACATCTTTATGAAACTATATATTTAACAAGTTGGAATAAATATATAAGTTGTACGTATGCTGTTTTATTCGCATAAATAATTTGATCCAGGTGAGTACACAAGTTCGAGGTGAACTACACCATTTCGTGTTAGGATTTTTCATTCGATTATTGATGGCGAATATTTGATATGGATTTTGGGCTTGATTCTAGAATTCTCTATCATAGTATATGGCTATGCAAGGAGACTGATGGCTTCTAGTCGAGAAACCATATCGAAATCCGCATTAGGGAAGTCGAATGGACAATACTAGTTCGAAAGCGAACTTGTGTGATCGAGCGAGCGATCAAATGTGATTTTTGCGAAATGATGATGTATGTACATCTTATATTCTAATATCAGTGATATATTTTGACGTTGAAGTTGAAAGCTGTCGGGTTAGAATATCTTTGCTTACTAAAAGAAATTTTCCAATTTAAAATTACAAAGATATATAACCCATAAAAGCAAAGATATTCAATCCCATATGGCTCTTCATACAGCGAAAATTTATTTTGTAAAATTTGATCCTTATATAAGGTGGACCTTATGTAAGTATAAGATTGATTTTGAAAACCATTGATTTCGGAAATGAATTGGTTGACTTAAATGATATTGATTTAGAAATTTGGATTTATTTTCTAAATTTATTATTTTAGAAACTTTGGAACTGAAGATATTTAATTTGAGAAGAAATAATTTTGGTGAAATTGTATATGATTTTGAAATTGAACTGATATTGAAACAAATTGAAATTTGAGAACCTTGTGTTACTAAATACTTGATTTGGGAGTTGTCGAACTTATATAAAATTGATTTGTATGAGTATGAAATTGATTCGAAAACTATGGATTTGAAAAAGGGTACTCAATGTGAAAAGTGAAATCTTATATAATTAAAGTCTATATAAGTGTGATTTGATATACTTTTAAATTTGGAAAAGTATTTGATTTGAAAATTAAATCTTATATATAATGGATTTTATATAAGTACGATATTTGAAAGTGATTTGAAAAGGTACTATATGATACATATTTTCGAAGTAAAGATATGGAAAGTGCCTTCTGCTTGATATCCGATTTGTGGCCACATCTTGGATTCATTCTATCGATATTATTCTCTCTGATTTTTGGTTTTCCGGATATGATACTCGAGTGTCCTTCGAATTCCATGGCGTTACCTATGGTCTTACGAACTCGAATGCATAGCGTAATTCGCAAGGCAGTGATTGCTTTAAAGGTACGGATGTTTCCTGGGGGATCCAGGCGTAACCATTGTGTATCTGCGATCTATGGTCGTGTTAGTGGCGTAATCCGCAAGGCAGAGATTGCTTAAAGGGTATGGATGTTTCCTGGGGGATCCAGGCGTAACCATTGTTATGTATCATGCGGTCCACAGTTTTGTTATCATGGCGAAATTCGCAAGGCAGTGAATGCTTAAAAGGTACGGATGTTTCCTGGGGGACCCAGGCGTAACCATTGTGTATCTGCGATCCATGTTTTTTTTTGTTTGGATTGTACTTTCCATATCTGTTTTTAAAAGTTTTCCAGTATTTTCACTGGGTGTTGAAACAGGTCTACTAAGTACCTGGAGAATTCTAGCTTTGCGCCTGATCAACGCACTGCCAGAGTCTACGGGAACGAGGATAAACTTGTTGAAACATCGAGTTATAAAATTATTTCCAACAAAGAAATTTTGTATTAATATTTGAAATTGAAATTCTTATGGTTTGTCGATACTATTCAAGCCCGATACTATTCTTTGAATCTACCTTATCTGCTCAGCTTTATGTATACACCTATATTCTGTTTTTCTAAGTCCTCCTTCTTTTCCTTGTTGACTATATTTTTTTTATATATATTTTTATTTATATACTACATGGTTCAATAGTAAATTTTAGTGTCATAAATATTTTACGAGTTTTAATTAAATAAAACATATTTAAAGTAAATGGTTATTGATTAATTAATAACGTTGAAAGATATTTTGAGATAAAATTTATAAATTATGAATTATGGATTTGATGTTTTCAAATAGCTTCTTTGTAAATATAAGTAATAATGTAAATAATGGTTTTCAAATAGTTTTCATATGTTTATAAAGGTGTTATTTAAACATATAAATGGTATTTATAAAAGAAGTAAGAAATTTTACAAATGGGTTTTGAAAAAATTTGAAGTATTAAAGTTAATTTAATTGCAAATGAAGTTTTCAAATAAATATTTCAAGTAAAATTTATATAGTTTAAATTAATTTTTTATCCTTGTCTTTCAATCTATTTTTTTTTCTGGTTGTTTCTATACTCCTACCTCCTTCCTTTTCGGGGACGAAAAGTTTTGAGTGGGGGAGAATGTAACGACCCATAAATTTTAGAGATTTTATTTATTTAATTAATTGAAATTTTGTGAAATTTTAAATAATAAAATGTTGAAATAAAAATTTGATATTTGGAATACGTCTATTTTAATATAGCAACTGGTAAATTTTCATCTGATAATATTGAAGTTTATTTTCCTGTGAAATTTTATTTCAATTTAAACCGGTTAATAACAGTTGAATTTAAAAGTATTCCGAAACCTAAATACGTCAACATGAGAAAATTTATTTGGAACACTCTGAATCTGACTGCGAAACTCGTTTCGCGAAATTTGGACTTCTACTGCTCCGTTTATCTTAATTCTGGCAAAATAGCAGCATTTCTGATACCGATTATCGACTTTCGATCGAATGATCGTACCACTAGTATCTGTATACCGTTTTGATCGTCACGTCGTGCTGATCTCTACGGTATATTTATTTCTGTATTTTGAGGTCCGGTACACTATGACAGCAAACAAACTATATATTGTACTGGTACCAAAATTCGTGACTTTTGATTCCCTTTCTTTCAAATTTTGAACCGTGTCAACCAAGCAAGATAATTGCTTTAATAAATGTTGCAGAATCAATGGAAAGACGTTACCATTCCCATCATTTCACTTTATTACATCTGGTACGTTTTCTGCCTCTCTGCCTTTTTCCATTCTGTTGTTTCAAAAGAAAATTTAATATAACAAAACTTTATCACTACTTTATCACTTCGCATATATATTCCCTGAGACTTCTCCTTCTTCTCTTTTTTCCAGAGATCTAGTATCTTCCACGTTTTCTCATCCCCCTCTTCACGCATGTCCAGCCATGCCGATTGCCTATCTCCCTCCACATCAGACAATCACCTGAGTTGCAACCTTCCCACCACTGCCCAACCGAGAGCACCCATGCCTCGCCCAACCCCAGCCAAAGCTTCGGCCTCACCCATCTTTGCAAAGCCTTCCCTCCAGATCAGATCGTACCCGACCCAAACTTCCACCTAGCAACAGCCTCAAATCGCTAGCCATGCAGTTCGAACAACCACCTCGGCTTCGCCTGTAAAGGCTACTCCTCAACCGCGTGTATCCCAACCTTCACCCTCACGGAAGAGCAGCCGTCACCACCGCCCTTACTGATCGTGGCAGCTCTTCTTGCTGCCTATCTTTGTTCTCGAGCATTGCTGTCGATTCTCCTTTTATTCCTTATTTGTAAGTTAGTCTTTATTTATATTATGCATTCTTATATTCGTTGTTTTATATATTCTTGCATATGAAAAATTTGTTAATCATAGATATATATGTTATATTACAGTTTATATACATATGTTACCAAATATTGATTTTTAAGTATGTCATATAAATATATATAGTTTTAAAAACACTAGTCTGTTAGCTGTAAAATGATATATTAGTATTGATATACTTTATATCGCATATTTCAAAGTTTATATATTAATATATACGTATAAATCTAATGTAAGGTACGTTGTATATAATATATGTTATTTCTGTGATTTAGATAATTTTGAATTGCACTTATGTATATAAGTTTTGTATATATATAAGTTTTACAGTGTGTAGTTTTGTACAAGTTTAGTAAACAATGTTATATAAGAGTATACGTTACAATTTTATAAATATATATGTGTTTATATTTTATTATAACTTTACTCTTTTGTTCGGTTTGAATGGGTCAGATTGTTAGTGCTTTAACTATGTATATATATATATATATTTTATAGTTATATATGAATACGTATATGGGTAATTGTTATATGAGGTACGTATGTACCATATGAGTGGTATTTCATATATCTTTATTTAGTAGTTTGAGTGGTATATATATAGCATTGCTTGTTTTCTAAGCTATTAATATAAAATGTCGAGTATATGGGTAAGTTTTAAAAAGTATAAAGTTGCGCAGTTTAAGTATATATGTGTCAGTTTATTTGCATTAGCTATATAATCATGTATAGGTTATTTACATATATATAAAAAAGCCTCGTGATCTATACTCCTTGTGTTTACAGTATGACTATATTAGTTAAATTATTTATTGGGTTATTCACAGCAGTAAGAGAGATTTTTGTAGTAATATTGATTTTGAAATAATATATTTAAGTTATGTATTTATTTATTTATAAAAGTTTCAAAGCTATATATATATATATAACTGTTGTTTGCATAGGTCGGTTACACCTACAAATGTAAGTCCTCAAGCATGTTACTGTATGCTTAGATCTGAGAATATAAATCAACTTATATACGTTACCTTATATTAATATAGTATAATATTGTTTATATTAAATATATACCTTACTTTATATTTATGTTATATATTGTACTCGCAACTTGGATATAATATTGTTTTATATTAAATATTTACGTTACTTTACATTTTTATAAGTTGATTTGTAACTTACATTTGTCAGTTCTATCTTGCTTTGGTTTTTGAGAATATAAAGTATATATTAATATGTTTATAAGTAAGGGTTGAACAGTTTTGATATTAGTATATAATGTTGTTCATATCAGTATATATATCAAGCTGATTCTGATTCAGTTCATCAATTCTAATTTATCAGCTTTGTCCATCGTGTCTATTTTCTTCATCGATTCGTGCCAATCTAGCTTTGTTTTGGAGTTCATGCCTGGATTCGTAACTCAGTTCCTTGTCTATTTTCTCTAACCTCGGAAGGTGAGCAATCACTCACGATTAACGTTCTTTTATTTATTAAATTTGGTTTCAATTGAAACGACAATTGAAATATGTTGTTGTAGTTATTTAAATTGTTATATATGCTATTATCTGTAACTGTTCACCTGTGGGATATGACACCATATCCCGTTGTTTATATTATATTGTTATTTATGATATATGCATGTTGTTGTATTTTATATTATCTATTATCACTCTGCAAGTTCCCTGTTAGTATAGAATTCACTATGGGTTGAAATGATACATACCCGAACGGACTTTAGAATAGGAGAAAATCGTTATGGGTTGAAATGATAAACCCAAACGATTTTCATTTGAATTGAAATTGGGATTACGGGTCGAAATGATATCTACCCGTATATATTTAAATTTCGGATTGAAATGATAAATATCCGTATCATTTAACCATATGATAGAATTATATACAAACACTGTTGGTCCATATATTTAAATATTTTGAAAATAAATTCTATGGAGTTGGGAAGAAATATATGGTTTAATAAATGTTGATTCTTAAATTATTATATGTAAATGGTAATGATATATATAGATTTAATAACAATATTTAATTAAGATGAATTTTATACATATAATATGTTTAAGTATAAAATTTATATTTCAAAATAGATTTTGGTAATAATTTGAACAAATTAAGGTTGGGAAGATAATTTGAATTTAGTTGAAATTGTATTCATTAAAGAATTTTATTTAATTAAACCAATTTGAAATTTATTGAAATTGGGATTTAAGATATGATTTATAACTTGGGTTTGATTTAAATAATTTGATGAATATTTCTTGTTTAAATAAATTTAAGGAAGTATTTAGTAAAATTGAAATTTAGGGCTAGTTAAATGATATTGAATCTATTAAGTGAATATTCCGTGATTAAATAATAATGAAGTTAAATCAAGAGCTATATGAAACTGTTAAATTTAACTTTGAAAATTTTGAATATTAAAGCTTTGAAATATATTGAAAATTTAAATGATCTATTTAGAATTGTATTGAATTAATGAATTGAGCTTTGAATAAATTGGAATTGGAATTTGAGTTGATTTGAATCGATTTGTGAGACTTGAGGAAATTATAAATACTTTACTTTATAAATTATTTAACCTATATATACTATTTTGGAAATAGATATTTTGAAATGAAATGATATTTGGGTTTGAAGTATAAATAAAATTGAAATGACCACGGTGTTATAGTGTATATTTCTACCTTGTAGATAGTTCCATGGATCCTTAGAGGATGGTTATCCCGAACATCCTTTAAGTTACTTGTATTTCGGTTGATATTTCACTTGAGTTGGATTTATTGATATAAGAATGTTAATCCTGACTCGAGTGTCTTGTGTTTTACTTTACGCTCGGGTCAGACCGAGTGATACAGCATTTGAGACTCGCCTTTGGAGTTTGGAGCTTCGGTTGGAGATCTAACTATCGACTCAGCTTTCAGCTTTTCTAGTTGATTCGTTCAGAGAGGTCATCTGTTGTACTGAAGACTTCGCTGCATTTGAGATATTCTGTTGTATTCTATTTCTAATTCTGATGTTTATATAGTAGCTTCATGAACTACTATTTATTTATTTCGCTGTGTATTATTGTATTACTCTGTGTCTGTGATTCTGTGATTGATTTATTTATTGTATATGCTGAGTTTTGCCAAATTTAAATTAACAATCTATTGTTTTAAATTATTCAAGTCTGACATGTGTGGATTTATTGTCGATTTGAATGGTCCAAAATAGTGGGTCGTTACAAATTTGGACCATACCCAGTACGCATATTTCTTAGAACCTTTTTTTCCTTCCTTCCATACCTGCTTTGCTCCGCTTGCCCTAATTAATATACTAGAGTTAAAAAAATAAAAAGTTAACACAACCTATCTTATATGTTTGTTTCACTAATCCTTCATGCCTAATTAATATACTGGCCTAGTTTATTACCGAGAACTGAATTCGTTTCAAATTAGAAATTCAGATATGTATGTATGTATGTAGGTGTGTGTGTGTGTGTATGTTGTGAGAAATATTTTTATAATTAAATCAAAATTAAAAACCATGTATATGTGTAATATATACATATAATTTAATTACTTAAAATATGTGTGTATACAGTTTTAAATTCTTTTCATACCTGAAAATAAATGAAGGGGATTATACATATGATAATTATATGAATTAATTTAAAATGGAATTTTACCTTATTGAGATCATATTGATTGCTGATACCTAGGTCGTCAGTGATTTCCTTCTCCAAACTTCTAGTCCTTTCTCCTTGACCATGGGATGCAACTCCGTCTACAAGACATCACCAATTTTTTAACCATGGAGGCTAGGGCCAAGATTTGTTTGTCTTTGGAGAGTATGAAGGAGGTGATTATTCATATATAACTAGATCACAAATATCTAGCACCCTTCTCTCCATATCTGAAGACCATGTCTCCTTCAGTCCCTCCTCTCCATTATTTTAATCGCCCCCTCTAAGCTTCTAGAGTTCGGGCCGTAATTTAATAATTAATGTATATCAAATTATCTGAGCCTATACCTTAATTAAATGACTATATCTCTATTATACATCATTTTAATTAATTTTTAGGCTTCAAACAAATAATTAAAATGCCATAATAAATTCCGTACAACATTTGTATTGATTTTACTATTAATTTATAAAATTTATAAATTATTATAAATTGGTCGAACTCGGAAATCAACTAACAACACAGTTTGTGTTGACTCTCCAGTGAGAATTCAATCCTCAACCAATATTTAGACAATTCAAATACTAAAGCATGTATGGTGTTTGCTGAAGTATAGTACTGGGAATGAGTTCAATCACTTATAGATCATTTTGGCAAAATCTAATTTCTAATCTTTATTATGTTGCACCTTGCAATGACATTTCGTGCACATTTTATTTTTATTGTCACTAGATCACTAAGATATGTAGACTTTGATCAATGGTCAAATTTTATATTAATATCCATAAGTAATTGTGTAAACCACTTTAAAGTCTTTATTTCAATCTGATAACACTTATCGATAAACTAATTTACTATGGCTAGATATTTTGACTTTAATTTGACTACCAATTATAGTGATACTAACCTTCTACAATGAGTAGATGAATCCTCCTTTTAGTAGTGTTTCACTTCAAGTAGTTCAATATGTAGCCAACTATGGCCATAACATGGTCGTTAAGCTATTTGATTGGCAGTAATCAAAGTACATCCTAGCTACTTAATATATACTATACTCTTAAGTCTGAAAACTACTATATGTTATTACAATGAGATATCTATTTTGACTTAGTTGTATTAACCTATAGCAGACTCTCGTTGAGTCGTTCTATGATTGTCCTGGACAACCACAAGCATGTAACCCCTTGGTGTCCCCAACGATCATAAGTAATTCACCGTCTATCATATGGAGAGTGTTACATACACTAGTTCAATAGATGTATCAATATCCTTTTCTCAACACATCTCGACTAGGAACGTTTAAGGAATAAGTATTTAAATATCGATTCAATATTTATGGTTACGAACACATTCGTAATTGCAGTCGATAAATTATTTCTTCGAAGAATTTTCTATGTATATATGTTTAATGTATTAATATCATTACTTATATCTCTATACAATAACACATATAAAAGAAACTAAAACCAAAAGCATACTTTATTTCAAACAATATTTTTTCTAAAAGTTAAGTTACGTAACAAATTATATAATTGGCCTTATGACACACCCTTAACTCTATCAATCCTCCACTTGCAGTTGAGGCCAATTATGGTACCTCATACCCATAACTTCTATCAATCTACCTAAATTGCAAAAAAATGACCCTTAGTGAATGGATTTGCGATATTATTATTTTGTATCTACTTTCGATTATACTTCCCCATTACTGATAAACTTTTTTATTATATGTTAATTACGGAGAACGTATCTTGACTTTTAATCAAGCCGTCGGTTCCTATTGCAATCTATATTGCATTATTTTTATAACGATACATTATTAGATTCTATGGTGGGAACCACCCTAGCTCTCTTATAAATTTGCGCAGATATACTGCTTTCATTGCAGCACTACTCAAGGCGGTATACTTAACCTTTATAGTTGAATTTTTCACAATCTCTCATTTGAAAATTTCCAACTCAAAGTTTCTTAATCAAGGGTGAACATGAATTTAAGATTAACTTACTATATTCGATGTCACTTATGAAGTTCGAGTCTGAACACTCCTTCATAAGGAGTTCGATATTTCCATAAACAATTCTCTAGTATATCGTAAATACTCGAGAACACTCCTAACTATCATTTAGTGATTTTACCTCTGATTTGATATCTATTTGATACACCTAGGGTATAAACGAGATCTAATATAACATATATAAGGATTCCTACTATCGATCAATAAGGGTTTTACCTCATATGTCTCATATTAAACATTTTAATATGGTGTTTGTGTATATCAATTAGGACAATCCTAACATCCTCTTATAACAAGTATAAAAGGCGTCTCTTTCAAATTCTTTATCGAGAATTAAACAATCCAACTTTAGCTTATTTTAATATGGGTACATCGTTAACAATTAGTAGCATGTGTTTACCTATAGCGTTAGAAATGGTTTGGTACCTTTATTTTTCTATCTTACAGAAACACACTTCCTTTGCATTTTGACTGCAATCAGACTATTTGATTTATCTATCTTAATACATACCCAACCTTTAGCTGCTTTTTAGACATAATTTTTGTATTATCTCTTGGATCATATTCTAAAATCCCACAAGCTTTGTTATTGCTCCCACTAACTACGGGACATTGGCTATTATATGCAAATAGTCTCCTCTAAATCATCATTTAGAAATTCAATCTTAACATCAACATGCATAAATCAAAGTCAAATTGTGTTGTAATATGCGATTACAGTCCAAATGAACTTATGCACATTGACTGTAAAACTGTTCGCTAATTTCAACATTTGAAATCAATGAGGTTATTGCCCACCAACCTGGTTTTTATATTCCCACTGCTTTGATCTTCTTCTCGAAGACTCACTTGCAACCGGCGGTTCAAATCAATTCAAGTATGATTTCCAAAATCAATTTTTTAAGTACTTGGAATCAATATTAGATTTATAGCATCGCGCCATGTAGCAGAGTCCATACTCTCCATGGCCTATCGACAACTAAGAAGATTGTTATCTCTGACAATTCATTCTCTCGACATTGATAAGAAACTTATAGTTTTCCTTCAATATGCGAGAATTCTTATTATACATTCTAATAAGTTGAGTTCGCTTTGGGCTTGGTTAAATTTACTGTATTTATGTGGTCAATCGTTATGTTTTGAATCTTAGATCGTGTCCAAGTCCATTTCGCTGCCATTAATTTCTCTAGAAATGAATTCCTCCGACAAATAGGTGCTATACCTTGAAATAAAAACTTTTTCTCAAGGCAATGGAATATGCATTCAAAACATTTTATGAACTGCCTATAGACTTAAATAAAATAGATATAGTTTTGAACTCATGGAACTTACATTCATAACGTAAATTGGACAAGCACATATCTTAACTAATTTTAGATTAGGTATCCTTCCCAATTCATATCTTATATGAATTCGTAATCTTCGCCTTAGATGAAATAAAATTTAAATATGTTATTGCTCTTAAGTACATACCTTTACAGAAATAAGTAGCCCAACTTCACTCATTATTGATCATACTTTATCCAACAAAGTCTGATTAATCCTTATTGATAAATCATTATGTAGCATAAGGAAGACTGACTTTGAGAGTGAATTTTATGCTCTTTTAGGTACTATTGGAACTCTTGTCCAAGACACTTACCTATTCGATGAAATAAAATTATTTTTAATTCCTTTGCATGTTATATTTTCAACTTCCACTTTATATTCTATGAACTTATCTTAGATATCTAACTTGTATATCAAATACATATGTTCATATCTAAGATTATTCATCAGGGAATTTAAAAAACTAAATAGACCCACTTTTGGTATCATTAGACCTTGGATTGCATACATCTATATGCATCAATCCAAAGAGTTTGTGAACTTTTTTTGTCGCTCCTACCGAATGGGCGCTTTGTCCATAATCATTTGAGATATAATTCATAAGTACCACATGCTTCATAATCATAGGATTGAAGAATTATTTTTCAAAGATAAAGCTTGGTCCATATTTCCAAAATTAATTGTTAAATATTTTAGATGCTTCCGTATTTTATATAGCTAATACACCACAGTTCTTATGAAAACAAATACCATCATCAAAATGCCAAAAACAATTTATTTTATGACGAATATTCAATAAACTCATATTAAAACAAAGTTGCATCCATGTTCGGTCAAAACAAAAAACAGATATTATTTCATAAACAATATTTATCGTGCACGAAAGTAATCTTTCGAAATGAGATGCATCCATTAGTGAGTGTCATATGGTATGCTCTCGCTATTTCTATTGTTACAATAACAATGTATGGTATGTGAAGTTTCATTCAATCACTTATTATGGACTATTTATTTATTTTGTTGCAACTAAGTTACATTTGAGAGTTTTAGATTAAATATCTTGAACTTAAGAAATGGATCTCATAAATAACAATTTCTATAAGAAAGTATATTTGGAATAGAATCATATTTCTTGTTCTCTATTAAGTGTCTACTAATATTTCAAACAATTTTGTTTCCAATGTCTCTTAATGAAGTAGAGGTGACAATTCACTCTCTTCACCCTAACTGTGCCAATATTATTACCATTCTCAAAGCTTTTCTTTTAAAAGGTTGAACCTTCAAAAGAGAAATCCTTTACTTCAAGAATACATCAGAATTCTTTACAAAAATACATTCGATCATCATTAATATTTTAAGGATATTGAATGAGTTGCACTTAAGTAAACATATCATGACTGACATTTCAGTGATCAAAATCCTAAGTCTAGTTGTAGTTCTTGGTCAAGTGTTATTTCTAACATAATAAGATCCTTTTTTGTATTCGACCATATTGAACACATGATCTTGCATCATTATTTACTTGCTTATTTCAAATGAAACATTTCCATTTAGATTTCATACATTACAAACCCGATTATTCACCATACAACTTTTGTATATGATCGAATATGTATCGTGTATCCATACTCTTTTATTTCTTTATGGTTAAAAACTAATAGAAGATAATGCATAGCCTTTGGCAAATTACCCCTTAAGTGTCCAAGGCATAAATGTTTCAACGGTTGTATTATATTCCTCTTGCATGAGTATTGAAGTGAAAACATACCAAAAGATTCATTGGTAACTAAATTTTTACATTTCTTCGTCAATCATTAATATGGATCATTTAGCGTATTTTAATTAATAAACAATTTTATCAATTATATTAATTACTCAAATTTATCAAAATAGGTTTTATAATATCACATATGTTCTTATACTTAGTAGATTGGTGTATTATATATTTATCTAATAAAAATCCCACTGAATTCTACATCTCTCATGAAACTTAACGTGACAACTGCCTCATGCCACCCGCACATCAATAACCTAAAAGAGCGTTGTAACCATGTCAGACTGATATGGGACGATCATCAAGGATTGAAATTTAAAGCAGAAAATCTGTTGCATATCTCACAACGCATGGATAAAATATAATATAGAAAATATACAACAGAATATAGTGAGCCATAACAAAAGAAAATAAAATCTCCATTGAGTCATGAGTTATGGTACAAATGTCATAATATCTTAGTACAACATTTCCTCACTACATCCCTCAGATTTTCTGAAGGTTCTTTTATCAAATTCCCTGATTTTTCTTCATATGCTATTCCAGACATGGCTTGCCGTAGCGGATTGGAGCACCTCATTAATTTTGCGATAAATAATAACAAGATTAATCACCTCCTTGTTAAACTTTTCTACGCCAACTTAAATCTAGACCACCACACAATTACAAATCCGGATGACTGCATTTGGACGGTAGTATGTGGTAAAAAGATTTTTCTTCCACTATAACGACTTGCACGGATTCTACAATGTCCGGATGAGGGTGACGAGTTACTAAAACCCTTAGTCTCATGAACCTACCAAAGCAATATCTTGACCACACCAAAATTACTTATGAACATTGGCTTGAAAACCAAGCCGCGGGTCAAGCTCAACCATCCTCCCAACAAACTCCACATATGAAAGCCTCTACTTTGTCCCAACCCCCTCGATCTACTCGAGAAGTCTACGAGATTCAAGAAATAGACCCTCAAGCTCAACCCCACGAAGCCATGACTACCATTGCTCCTAATAAAAGACTTCTCGATAATCGTCTATCTCGAGTTGAATCGATCTCTAGAGTCGATAAAATTGTCACCAAAGTCAATAAGAAGCTTAATTATATTAAGTCCTTCCTCAACAATATCTGGGAAGCTATCACATGCTCCCAATAACCTTTTACCTCCGTCCACGTACCTACATCTCATGGGAAACGACCGGCGGAACATTTCACTTGGTCAACATCTAATGAGGAGCAGGAGAAAGAAGCTGAAGAGGTAGGTGATGAATCGGATGATGAAGAAACTGATGGTGACGAACAAAGCTCAAATGGCGGAAGTCAAGGTAATGAATAAGAATGTTTTTCTATTTTTTTATGATGTTGTTAGACTTTTCTTTCAGACATTTTGATCTTTAAGTTCTTGTGGTATTGTGTAATTGTCTAAAACTCTATGTTTACTATGTGTATGTCATGTTTTATTATTATTCTCGGAGGATGTGACTGTTCTGTTTCTATGTTATGTGCTAAGTATTAGTTTCATATGTATGTGTGTTCCTGTACCATATTACTCGTACTTTAACTATCCTAAACTTGAGTACTCTCCTTTTTGTCGATGATAAAGGGGAGAAAAACGTAAATTGTTTACAGGAAATATAGCATAGATTCAGGGGGAGAATGCAATATAAAAGTTGCAAGCATATTACTCAGGGGAGAGATATTTTAACAAAATCTTGTCGATGATTCACTCGTAGAAAATGGAGTTGTCATCATCAAAAAGGGGGAGAATGTTGGATCATAAGGTTTTGAATGCTGACAAGAGATGAAAGTTCACGAATCTACTACTATGGCAAAACTCATCGACTCAAATATGGTTCGTATTGATATTAATGTAACTAGAGTCAATAAGTATACTAGTATACAATTTTGTTAAAGTCTATCCTCAAAGCTCATCGCTCACAAATTCATTTACGAAACTTGCATACGTTTTTATAAAACTTTCATATACACACACACGTTTTTAAGTGCACTGGAAAAACAGTATTCAGTCGACCGCATACTATATGTCAGTCGACTAATGCTGTTTGAATTTTTTTTATAATATACAGTATACAGTCGACTGAACTGCTTAGGTCAGTCGACTGACACTGTGAAAATTTTTGTGCACGTTTATATTCAGTCGACTGACTAAGCAAGTTCAGTCGACTGACTAAGCAAGTTCAGTCGACTGAATACTACAGCTGTCATATTTTCCAAGAGACACTTCTTTTCACCTAAAGGTTTCTTCTTCATAGAAGGTTGCATTTCTTTGATTTTGATAGATATCTATTTCCAGTAGTCATATCTCCTCACACACTATATATACACTCAAGATTTATAGATTCAAATTACCTAATTTTCTATTCTCTTTTGATCTATAGCACTTAGCATTCTTGAGTTCAATATCTACAAGCTTTCATACAATCATTGCTTAGGTATTCATTTCCATATTCTTCAACAATATTAAACTTCCTATTCTTTATACGCACACAAATATACACATATACTTTGAGGATAAGATTATAGGAAGGGTGTACTACAAGTGACAAATCCGTGTTATTCAGAACACACAAAGTCAAGTTAAATCCAGTTTGTAAGAAAGTCCTGTTCGGTTGCTCAGGCGGTCAAAGTCATGTTCAGTTGCTCAGGTGGTGTAATATCTGTTCCTCCGGGTTAAGTGAGGGTTGCTAGTTATAATTCTAGAAGGAGTCTGGGACTAGACGTAGTACGGGAGTTCGAACCAGTGTAAAAATCTCTGGTGTCATTTTACTGTTATTATTATTTTACAGTTATTTTCCGCACTAGTTATTTTCCGCACTAGTTATTTATTATACTCCATATTACTCGATCCTATAACATAGTCAATTTCACGAAATACCTAAACAAATATAAGCAACCAAGGTTATCTCGCATGCCTACCAGTCACTAGCAAACACTTAACAATCCAACTAAATAGTTAAATCAACAATAGAAAACAAAACCTATCCTAGCATGTGAAATTCTAATAGTATAAGATACAATGGTGCAAGTAGATATGATATATGGGTCTTACTACTCGAAGAGTTCTGGATAGGCCGTCCTCATACTCTCTTCAGTCTCCCATGTACAATCGCTATCATCCTCACTCCATTGCACCTTAACTAGCTTAGCTACATTCCTCATAAGCTGTTTCTTCTCATTCTCAATGATTCGAAGCGGCTTACGAGGTCTTGAAACTTCTAGCTCAACCTCTATTTCTTCCAACTAATCTCGTGCTACCACGATACCCGAGTCATGCACAAATTTCCGTAGATAGGAGATATGAAAAACATTGTGCACATCTGCCATCTTCGAAGGTAGGTCCACTCTATAAGCCAACTTCCCAATTCTCTCAATAATTGGAAATGGTCCAACAAATCTGGTTGCTAACTTTCCCTTCTTACCAAACCGAACAACATTCTTCAAAGGAGAAATCTTAAAAAATATCATATCTCCAACTGAGAATTCCAAATATCTTCTTCTCTTATCTGCATAACTCTTCTAACAGTCTTGAGCAGTCCTCATTCGTTGTCGAATGATCTCTAACTTCTCTGACGTCTCTCTAATCATTTCGGGCCTAAGTATTAGTTTCTCACCTACTTCCCACCAACATGAAGGCAAATTACAAGGTCGTCCATACAATGCTTCATATAGTGCCATGCCAATACTTGACTGATAACTGTTGTTATATGCAAACTCTACCAATTGCAATTGACCTTCCCAAGATCCTCCAAAATTTATAATACAAGCTTGAAGAAGATCTTCCAGAATTCGATTCACTCTCTCGGTTTGTCCATTTGTCTATGGGTGATAAGTTGTGCTCAAGTGTAGCTCGGTTTCCAAAATCTCTTATAAGCTCTTCCAGAATCCACTGGTAAACAATGGGTCTCTATCACTTATAATACTCTTCGACACACCATGGAATCGAACAATCCACTTAACATACAATTCTTCCAACTTGAATGCCATTCTGGTAGACTTGACAGGTATGAATCTTGCACCCTTAGTTAGTCAATCTACCACTACCCAAATACTATCATATCCTACTCTAGTCCATGGAAATCCATCTATAAAATCCATAGATATCTGTTCCCATTTCCATTCGGGAATATCTAGTGGTTGTAGCAATCCACTGGGCTTCTTCTGCTCAGCCTTCACTAACTGGAAATTCATACACTTCGAGATGAATTTATCTACATCCTTCTTCATACCTTCCCAGTAGTAAGTCATCTTCGTGTCTCTATACATCTTGTTACCACCGGGATAAATGGTCAATCTGGAATGATGGCATTCCCTTAGTACTTCATCTCGTAATCCATCAACGTATAGAACAATCAGTCTCTTATCCTTATGAAGCCAACCATCTCGATCAATCTCGTACTGCTTCAAATATTCAGATTCCACTCCTATCTCAATCTTTGCCATGATCTCTACTAGCTTAGCATCTTGCTTCTGACTAGTACCAATCCTTTCTATGAGAGTAGGTCTGATCGATAGACTTGCCAACATCTCAGGCTCGAGCTCACAATATGGCCTGAAATCAAATCCAACTATATACTCCATATGCTTCCATTCAAAAACATAGTTCCTAATCCAGCATGTCTTCTGCTTGGTGCATCTGCCACTACATTACCTTTCCTTGAAGTGTAGGAAATATTAAAGTCATAAGAGGCTAAAAACTCTAACCACTGTTGCCGTCGAAGATTAAGATCCTTCTAAGAGAAAAGATACTTCAAGGATTTATGATATGTGAATAGCTCAAATCTTTCTCCCAACAAATAGTGCCTCCACATCTTCAAAGCAAACACAATCGCTGCCAACTCCAAGTCATGGGTTGGATAATTCCTTTCATGTGGTTTCAACTATCGGCTAGTATAAGCGACAACTCTTTCTTTCTGCGTTAACACGGCTCCGAGACTAGTACCACAAGCATCTGTGTATACTGTCATCTCTTCATTCCCAGAATAACCAATATATGTGCGCTCGTCAATCTCTCCTTCAGAACCACAAATGCATTCTCACTGTTACCTGAAGGATTGACCAGGCAACTAGGTCGTTCGGCATTTCAGTGATCGTCCGGTCCGGCATTCAGTGGTCGTTCGGCATTTCAGAGGTCGTCTGGCATTCAGTGATCGTCCGACATTCAGTGGTCGTTCGGCATTCAGTGGTCGTTCGTCATTTCAGTGGTCGTTCGGCATTTCAGTGGTCGTCCGACATTCAGAGGTCGTCCGGCATTCAGTGGTCGTCCGGCATTCAGTGGTCGTCCGGCATTTCAGAGGTCGTCCGGCATTCAGTGGTCGTTCGGCATTTGAGAGGTCGTCCGGCATTCAAAAGCCATCCGGCATTCAGAGGTCGCTCGGCACTCCAGCCTCGTTCGCCATTCAGAGGTCGTTCGGCATTCAGCCTCGTCTGGCATTCAGCCTCGTCTGGCATTCAGCCTCGACCGGCATTCAGCCTCGTTTGGCATTTACGGCTTGGCACGCAGAAGTCACTCACCATGGGCCGAGGTATCTCACTCATAGGCCCAATAGGGAAGTCCAACCCATCTTCGTCTATAAATAGAGGGGCAGGGGCACAGTGAAATGGACCTTTTTTCGAGAACACTGAGGAGACTCTGCCGCTTTCAAGACTCATTCTCTTTACTTAGCAATTGTATTCGAGTAGTTGATGTACGGATTGTACCTGTAATCAATCGTTGAGTAAAGCAATAAAGATTAACTTCAAAGTGGACGTAGGCAGTTACGCCGAACCACTATAAACCTGGTGTTCCTATCTTTGCATTTAACTTAGCATACAATCTTTTGTTTAAATTTACTTTCTTCATTAATCTCTCTACACAATCTTTCTAAACGGGGTTAGTGACCAATTTTGGTGCTAACACTTTGGTGCTTTCACTGAGAATCGAATTCTCAGGCTACAAGGATCTGCTTTGAAGCTACTGGATTGAATAAATCCCCCGAAGGAGATCCGAGCCATTCATAAGACGTCCGTTGATTCTACTCAGAGTTCCTACCAATAACTCTACAATGGGAAGACCACGCACCAGATCAGCCTCTCATAACGCGGACGCCCATGAGACCGCTAGCATACAACAAGTAGGACCTAGCAATCAGCAAGCAAATCTAGGTGCAAGGACTACCGCCCAGGACCAAATGCAAGTTGTCACCAGAACTGAGTTCAACGACTTGATGAGAGAGCTCATGGAAAGCAGGAGACAACTTGGAGAGCAGATGCAGGCCAACGCCAACCTTATGGCATAGCTCATTCAACAACAGCATCAGAATGCTGGGGGCAGTCCAGCTCCTTACTCTTCATCTGACAGCTCAACTTCATCTGATGAACCCCCTAGGCGTAGACACTGCAAGACTGAAACTACGCAGGCAGGCGCTGCCGATCAGACAACTGGGGACCAGTTACACCTCGGAGACCGCAACCGAGCTGGAACGGGAAACTTAAGGGCTGGAGCGCAGGTGGAGGCTGGACGCCCGGCTCACCAAGATGTCAATGATGCCGAACCTCAAGATGCACGTTTGGTAGATCGCCAGCAGAGGAGGCATCAGCCTGATCAATCCCGTAGGACAGACTCCAACCTTCCATCTTCCATACAAACCCCAGACCTAACAGCTATGATCAGACAGTTGATGAAAGAGAATCAAGGCTTGTCGAATGATGATTGGGGGGTGTCCAAATATTATGCACAAACAACCAAAATCACATGCGAAAAGACTAAAAGATAGTCATAAAATTCCAACACTCCAAAAAGTCAGATAAGTTTACCTCCCAAATTCATAAAGCATTAATACATAACAGTCGGCTATAAATATCAAGTTCTAAGTACAATCATACTAGACTAAGGATATAAAGTCTTTGTGCCACGCGACGGTTGATCCAACGGCCTCTTTAATAGTGGACATCTCTGAATTTGGCCTAAATAAAAAAGCTTCTGGTTCCACCGCTACATCCACCCATACTTTCCAAGCTTCTGCTCCAAGCTTTACAAAATGTACCGACGCATCAGGATCAGTGCTTGCTATTGTCCCCTCTGCAACTACGTTCTTCTCCCAACTCAATAGCCTGCACTTTTTTTTCATCAAACCATCCACAATAACTCGTTCTTGCTGATCTTGAACCTGCTGCATATTGTTGCTATCGCGGTGTGACTACAAGAAAAAAATATTGACTTTAGTGAATATGATAATCATGATCAAGGTGAAGTTACCATTAAAAAATCACTGGCAAAGTTACCATCCGGAAGTCAACACCTACCAGTAAACCTAAAGCAAAGCCCAAAAACGTTTCAAGCCATGAATAAAAGACGGATAAATCAAAAGAAGAAAACAGTAAACTATTCGCACAATATATAATCATGTTAAATGGGAAAACTTTATTTGGCAAAAAATCCACATACCCAAAATGACTATTTGCATGTACAACGCATCAACAACTATCTATCCACTGAAATTAGATTAAAACAAAGGGGTCTAAACATTGAAACATCATGCGTACTATGTAATCAACATGAGGAAGATGCAGATCATTTATACTTTTAGTGCATATGATAATTACTTACAATGGTGTTTTTATCTCAATAAAAAATTAATGTTCTTTTAGTGCATATGATAATTACTTACTTTTAGTGCATATGATAATTACTTACTTTTAGTGCATATGTTAACAGTCATCAGAAGTTCTATAAATATTGTTGCTATTACAGCAACAAAGATCATCTGAACGAACAAAGAATTATTATTTGTATTCTGGTAAATGAATCATCTATTCTAGAAACAAGTGTTTTAGTTCTCTCTGTACGAAGAATGTTAACTTTTATGTCCAATTTACATTTTGTCTTGAGAAAATATTTTCATTCAAACCAAATTAAAACATTCTTAAAAGATGACAGTTTGATAGTGTGCCTTAGCAATATTTCTGTAAGCATAACAATGACAAGTCACAAAAAGGTTTGAGGGTTTGGGAATAAAGGTAATCACTACATAAAGGTTTCTTCTATTTGATCACATTTTTTTTAATGTGGACATAGAAAATTTATGTGATGCCATGCAACATATGGGATTCACACCTAATAATGTTATTACAGCTGATTTTCTAGTCTAATAGGTTGACGATACGATAGAAGTATTTACAGGTATAGATCAAGGTATGGAAAAGACTGGAAATTTCAACTTGAAAAGAAAGAAGTTGTTCCAACTTGTGGGGAAGACAAACTCAAATCTTGCTGATGTGACTGTCAAACTTGGGCTTTTTGACAGGTTAGTGCTTGTTTCATTTGCATTTTGGATCTGTGATATCAAACGATCACCATATTAAGTGAAATAATCTGAATATTTCCAGGACATATGATGCATACTAGCAAAATAAAATCGCCGGTTTTGCATATTTCTATTTCTTGTATCACACTGTTCTAAAAAAAGTTGCATGGAAGAACATTAATGTCTATATATCAGTAACAATGTACAAGAAATGCGCATTTTTGTTTAGACGAAAACAAAAAACTAAAAACAGCAAACCAAACAGAGGCTAAGTCTTTGACTCCATTTTCTCATAATAATAATTTTAGAATCAAATAAATATGGTTCCCCTTCCGATATTCTTTCACAATCTTCTCTTTCCTTATATCTTACTAGGAAGAGACCATTTTGTCTAGCAAATAATTCAAATTTTCCCTCGGGATTCTATACTCTATCCACATATATTCAGAAATGAATATAATATGGTCTTCTCCAAAAACATAAACTGCTATTGAGTTACCCCATTTTGGTTCAACTTGTTAGAAAATTCTCTCAGGGATTAAGGGTTTCCATACATTTTATTAATTAAGTGAAGGTTTAATATATGTAAGTTTCCTTCCTCCTTTATACTATGTAGCTTGTTGATTTTCGCTAATTATCTCTTTTGCTATGTTTCACCAAGTCACCTTCCTAGTGAGATAAAGACGCTCTTATTAATATTATTCTGTATGTTAAAAATTTTAAAACCTTTTCAGAATTGTTCTCCTTCCGTAGCATTCCTTCATTCAAAATTTCTATTATCTTTATTTACTGCCTTCTGCCCACGCACACTTGACTCTTTCCCCTACGATGGGATGTTAGTCCTGTACCGATGCACTTCTGTATTAAAAGTAGTACAAACTAAAGCATGGTTTAAATGTGATGGTCACATAGGAATGCACTAAAAGTCTAGAAGCATGTTACAAAATCAATTACAGACATACTCCTGAATCATATTATAGAAACAAGGTGGAGCACATAACAAAAACAAAGTAAATATACTTTTGAAGCATGATTACAAAATACTATATAAACAAAAGTTACATCGGCCGCCCTTTACATTTCACTTAAATGTTCTTTTTACATTTCAACTTTACCTCCTACTTGTATATAGGATATCCAAGTAATATCCCCACCTAAATGTAATAATGTACGGGAAACTTTCAGGTAGGAAAGGTCAGACTTGTAAGGCTTTTAGGATGGTGAATAAACAGGATATAAAGTAAAATAAGGAAAAGTATGCTGTAAATTGACAGTATAATCCATTTGGATTGGAATATTTTTACAATGCCTCAATGAAGTTATCACTATTTGGCAACCTGCTAGGGCCGGCCGAAAGGTTTTGATTGACCAAGCTGAATAACAATTTTTTATAGTTTTGTTCTTCCACGATTTTTCAATAAATGAAATAACTTCTCAAAAGGAAAAGTAACTAAACTCCAAACAAATTCGAATCGTCACTTACATCAAAATAATTTTAAATGTGAAGAAACGATAAATATGAACGAAGTAATTGCTTTGAAAGCTTATGAATAGACGACGAAAACGGAAGACTTACCTCAAGCAAATTCGAATCTCTTTCAAAATTCAACCAAATTCGACTCCCTCCTTATAATTATCGAATCGACGGAAGCTTAACCAGTGAAGTTTTTTTTCCCTTCTTCTTACTTTTAACTTTGTTGCCCCGATTCTTTTGGAACGACGTGGAACAAGAACTACGACAATATACGAGAGGGAGAGAGGATGTAGTCTGCTGATTTTGTTGAGGATTTGAGGTCGATCTTCTGATTTTGAGGGGATGGAGTCTACTGGGGCAGTGAGACGCGAGGCAGTGGAAGGAAAGCACACGACGACGAGAGAGAGAGGCGACGGAGCTAGTGCCTTCCTCATAAAAATCGCAAAATTACTTACAATGGTGTTTTTATCTCAATAAAAATTTGAGTCTGGGGAGAGAAGCTAGTGCCCTAATCACGTTGTCGATAAACACGTGATAAACCACGTGAGATTTCGTACTCCATTTATTACAACGGCCATAGGGAGAATGTTGTAAAATATACAACTATTACAACGGGCAGAAGCTGACCGTTGTAATATTGCTCTATTACAACGGGCAAATGATGCAAGTTGTAAGAAGGGCGTTGGACAGAGTATCTATTACAACGGTTATAAGACGACCGTTGTAATATCTGTCTATTACAACGGGCAATATATGCCAGTTGTAAAAAGGACGTTGTAATAGGGTATTTTTGTTGTAGTGTTTCAAAATGCCTTTTTGGCGTACTTCTTTCGCTTCAAAAGAACGCACCTTTAGTCACTATATTATGTTGGGCTAAGAAGTATATTGTTAAGGGATTTTTGTTACAATATTTTATAAGTTGGAAGTGAACAAGAAGGAACATTTAGAGCAATACAACAAATTGATGGTAGATTTAACAATGCAAATAAATAAATGCCTCTACTTAGTCTTACGTCTATACATAAGTATTTACATCGAAATCCATTGAGGTGTAGCGAAAGTGAGGTAAAGTTGATCATTATTCTAGAAAGGGTTCCGCTACCACTCTCTGTGCTACATATCATTCTACACGTCTTTCATTTTTCGACCTACACAATTCAAATCAAACAAAAATTTATAGATATATTTTACATAACTCAAGATCATATCTACAAAATTTGGTTTAATTTGGATAACCCTAACATGTTCAAAATCATGTTTCAAATCACCGATTAAAATAAGTGTTTTGACGGTTGATATTCGACTTAACATGACATGTTTAGGGTTTCGAAAGGACCTATTCTTTGCGGACACAATGTTTATAGCGTAGATTTAACATCGCCAAAGTTTCATTTGAATTGGAGTAGTGTAGCATCGAAAACCGTAGAGATATAGACTGAGAATCTGAAATATAGCAAAAGTGAGGTGTAGTGGATCCATACCCTATGAGTAGGGTTTTGATGCATCTCTTTTCGCTATACGTCATTTTACATTTCTTTTATTTTTTGACCTACACAATTTGAAATCGGACAAAAACTTATGGATATGTTATTACATAACTCAAGATCATCTCCACAAAATTTGGTTTAATTTGAATAATTCTAACATATTCAAAATGATGTTTCAAATATACGTTTAAAATAAGCATTTTGACGGTTAATATTCATATTAATATTTTGAACATGTTAGAAGTTTCAAAATGGTCTAATTTTTGCAGATTTCATATTCATAGTGTAGATTGAATATCCCTAAAATTTCACTCAATTTGGAATGATATAGCATCGAAAAATGTATTGTAGAATGAGGAGTAGTGGATTCTTACCCTCCATATGTGTGTGTGTGAATTCTGTACTTTTTTTTTTCTTATTCAAGTTTCTTTCTTTCATATCTATAATGTTATGTGCTTTGTTCCATGTTAAAGAAACAATACACTAGAAGATTGTATTTGCCAACGAGCAAAGTTAATAGGATACTCTTCTTTTGAATATTTGAACTATTTTATAAAAATATAATCACAACTTCTACTTCAAAACTGCATATGGTAGTATTATTTTGAACCAAAAGGCTGAAGAATGCCTCCATGTAGAAGCAAACTACAATACCTGAAACTACAAGCAATGCCAAATATTTGTGATTCCTTGTAACTTTGTCTCAATCATCACGTTCATATATTTCTCCTGCTGTCCCCATCTCTTTCACGAACAGCCAAGTCCATAACACCACTAAATTTATCCAGTACTGTAACCACAATGGCCATCACTCATAATGACCTTTCCATCAGGAAGAAATTTCAAAACGCCGAAATTAGCAGCAAGCTCGCTCTCTTCCTCGTCGTCTTTTCAGTTATATGCGGTCTCATCACATTCATCTTATGCCTTGTAGCAGAATCGACCAAGTCGGAGGTAATTCTAGATTGATTCTACATGTAATCGCCATACTCTCAACTGCATGAAAACATACGCATATTTATTCAGGTGACATGGTTGCTACTGTCGACTCCCTACAGTAAGGAAAACAGATGCTTTTACAATGGCAGTGGTAGAACTCCACTTGCATGTGCAGTTGCGTCGCTTCTACTACTTGCAATCGCCATGTTCTGTGAACATGCCTACATGCTAATTGCAGTTACCAACCCCAAGCAGCCTGCCGTGGCTGCATGGGCAACTGTCCCACATGGTCGTAGAGCTACCACCACCCATACAGATCTCTCATGCCAAGCATGTTGCCTCTTCCTTACTACTTGGTATGTAACATGTTCACTAACCTTCCATTACCCTGATAAACTAATCCTTTATTTAATCCTCTCAAAAAATATGCATACATGTGCACATGTATTACGGTATACACTGAAACTCAAGCGCTGCATTAAATGAACGACAGGGTGTTTTTTGCGCTTTCCGAGGTGCTGCTAATGATTGGAATCGGTGTGGAATCGGGACACTTGACCAATTATGCAAGCCCGAGACTGAGCTGCCATGCAATCAGACATGGCGTTTTTGCAGCTACAGGCATATCTGCATTAGTCACTGTATTCCTGGGTGTGGGACTTTATATAACTGCGTTGAGGACTCAGAAATTGAGTCTTGGAGAAGACACTACCGCTCACAATGATGGAACAATGCACAGCGTGGAAAGCACGTACCCTCATGTTCAACCAAGTGCACCAGCCAGCGATAAAAACTCCACTCGTGTTTAAATATTTGAGCGTGTATTTTACATGCAAACTTCTTGAAGGATAAAAATATAAGAATATTAATCAATCGTTATCGGTGTGTACAGCAAATTACATATCAAGACTGGTTAGTAATCAAAACTGATAGCTAAATAGATGAACAAACAAACAAACAAACAAACCAGTAAATACATACAGCAACCACACACACCAGTAAGAAATCAAACTTTTTTTAGGGCTTGAATTGACAAGATATACAAATGCATTCTTCAACATGAAGCAGCTGGAGTTAAGGAACGTTTCCCTTCCATGGCTTCTTTCTTTTTTCTACATTCTGTGCAAAGATAGGGTGTTTCTAAGGATTTTGGTGATTGAGAGAAGTATGAGGATGTGGTACATGATAAACCTTCCTCTGTTTGGCATATTGCGCATCTGTAAGGCAATGAGTTCGCCTTTGATGGAAAAGTAGTACTCAACCTACACATAGGTAAACATTAGTAAATTGTTCTTTTGTAAAGGAAACAGAGCATATTTTAAAAAATAGGAATGGTGATTATATATTTCCATGATCATATGCTTGTTCTAGCTTCCTATGAAAGCAGGGTCACTTAAAGTCTGATTGCCCTTGAATTAGAGAAGAACAATAAAAGAACTAGTAAGGATAATAATAAGTTGCTCTAAACTTTTTAATTTATTTTCTTGAATTGGCAGATCTTGTACGCTTAAAGGTTTTCAATATAAGACCATTGGTTGTAGAATCAATTTATCATTGGTTATGGACATGAATCACTGTATTTTATAGTAGCAACAATCAATCACTATAATAACATACAATCCCAGGACTTTATATGATAGAGGGATGTTAGGAACCAGGTGACTTATATGGGGTAAATTACGGAGTTTGGTATATGTGCCTAAGCTAGGAACAATATTATAATTTTCGATTTCTTTTTTAGAGAAGATGCATTTGAGTTAGTGTGGACCAGACACATCTGACTAATGGGAGAATGACCATCACGTAATCATAATATATTCATGAGACATGTTTCTACCACCAAGAAGTAAGGTTATTGTGATGTACATCATTTGGACTAAATCAGTCAATACAACAATATTAAACATGCAGACAAATAACAATGTGATAATGCAGTTAAGCAGAAGTTCAAAATAATAAAATTAGCAAGGAGCTGCATGATACAATACCTTTCTTCCAACATTGCAGAACCTTCTTCAAATAGCTCCTCAACAGACCCCACAGATGACGGTCGTCTTGAAAGTTTACTAGTATAATTTTGAGGCTTTAAGCTAAAAAATAGAGACCTCAATTTGTTCTGTTGTTTAATAGATGGTGAAGGTGGTGATAATGATGCAGAATGATCGGAAGGTACAACATCAACCACTAGGCAAGTTGTGTCATCTTTCAAGCCACTCGTCCTCAAAGCTGCCTATTATATCAGAAATAATAGTTAAGCTCTAAAAACTATTGAATCCCTGCAATGGGGAAAAGTTCCATCATTATTTGCTCAAGTGCGGAGCTTTAAAATATAATATCTCCAGAGTTCACGGACAGTGTCCGATTCACCTGAAATTCAGGATTTAAAGAAACTCGAAAACATACACTTGCAGCATTGAATAAAAATATTCAAAATTTGATTAAAAAAACCGAAAGTTACCTTAACAACAAGTTTAGCAGCAAGCTCGGCAGGTAACCCCCTGCAAGCTTTTGCAGCCGCTTCGGATGAAAGTGAATCCCATATGCCATCAGAAGCAATTATCAACCTCCCTCCAGCAGACGGAAGCTATATTATTCAAGTCATTCAGTATAATATTTCTGATTCAAAATTAGAATATGGTAAAAAAAATTCGGGAGACTTCACCTTGATTTGTTTAACATGAGGAATTGGCACAATAAACTCACCCACATCAGTGTCACCAATTGACCTTGAAAGGCAAAGTCCACCAGGCCAACAACGCAAAGGTCCCACCTAATAGGAAATTAAGAATCAAACAGTAAGTCATCTTACCCTACATGTACATGTGTATATGAAAGTGTGTTTAGCACTAACGGGTGAACCAAACATTAAAATTTTACTAATTCCAACTCTTTTGGTGTGGCATTACATTGAACAGTGTGGAAGAAGAATCATAACACTATATAGAATCTTTCCGCACCATTAGAGTGGATTCAGCTTAAGCAAAAATTGATGTGGAAATGGTCCTGGCCCAAAAATGACCCGCATTCTAGCTGTTTTTGGCGCATGAATGAATAAATGACCAGAAAGATTTACAAATAAAATTTTCCTATGAAAAAAAGATCTAACAAGATATATTACATTTTTCTACAACTTTTTAGTTGACTTTGCAAAGTGCGGGAATTAGCCAACAAAGGATAAATAATCTTATGCTGAATGCTTATGCCAAGAACTACAACAGTGGGGCATGCTTGTCTGTTCCATCAAGTAAAAATTTTATCAACTTATTGGGAAAAACACATGCTTTTTCTGAACTGAGTTTTACAACGATAAATACTCACATATCGCATTAAGATGTAACATGATTTTTAATTTGAAAATTGTTTGGTCTTTTCTATTCTAGGGGGAAAGAGGATGACAGTTGATTATTTTTTTTAAAATGGTATTGCATATTTTATCTTTATTTTTGAATTTCCAAGTAACCGAGACGTTGTTCATAAATTCCTGAACAAGCACACACATCAATCTTTCAACACATTCCAAAAATATTAACAAAATGATCTACCATCACAGTTGAAATTCCTCCCATAGAAATCTCAATATTTTTGGCAAAATAGGTTGCTATTTGAGGTGCATTCCCTGATTTCTCAACATGAAAATTGAATATGTCTCAGTTGGATGGAGACGTATCAACGATCAAGATTTCAAACTTCATTAGAATAATATTGTTTACAGAATCAGATTTATTGAAATACCTCCTGTCCACCACAAAGGTTGAGCCGCCCCACCTCCCCACCACTAGCAGTAACCCTTTCCCGTTCTTCAACATTCTCTTCCAATCTATGATCAACAGTCAACAACGAAACAACACCATCTTGTGAATCCAATATGCATCTTGAATCGCCTACACATGCAACCGTGACTGTCCATCCATCAATCACTACAAATGTCGCTGTTGTGCCTGATGTCTCCCCTATTAATTATAAAAATAAATCACCAAAATAACTATACATTAGTGTCATCTAACCTTTTCTGAACATGGCTAATTGATGTCAATAAGATTTGATCCCATCATCTCTAGATAAACAACCTAAGGACAAACCAGTGCCCCGCGTGGGATATCCTAAAAGTGTAATATCAGGTCTAGTTTCTTCATAAAAATTAAGATTCAGCGTGTATATGCTAAACTGTTTATTGTGCATTCAAAATTTAAACACTTATTGCAAGTGTGAAATGAATTATCACTAGTAATTATTAACCATTATGCTTTTTATTACACTATAAAAAATCATATGTACAAAACTTTAATAGTAATTAACCACATTTTAAGCAATAAGACTTCTTATTGCTAATATACACAACCTAAATTTATATTTCAAGGTATAACAGGAAAATCCTACCTAAATTAATAAGCATAAACATAAATGCAATCAAAAACCTCTTAAATTGTCTAAATTGAGCCTTCGCCTAAAATATCAAATTTATTTTACCTTTTCTTTGAAAATCAATGTCAGTCTTCACAAAACCAGCAACCAAAGCTCTTGGCAGCTCCTGCAGCCACTCATCTCTCCCAATCCCTTGAGGAATCGCGCTCAATACATGATCCAGAAGATGCTCTTTCGTAAAAACAGCGGCTGATACTCCATTGTGTCCATCAAGTACCTACATATTTAACCCACAAATTATAAATTGTTAAGTAAAACCTTCGAAACAAGATCAAAATTAAACAACTACCCATTTTGTGAATTCAGATTTCAAGTAAACAAGAATGAGGAATTAAGCTGTAGATCTAAAATTCAAAAACCCTAAAAAGAGGAAGTGAGCATACCGCGAACACTGAAAAAGCAGTAGCTGGATTTCCAGGGATTCTATAGCAATTAGGCTTAATCAAGAAGAGATCTTCGCCTCGTTTAGCTAAACCTGCGTGTCCGTACTTCAACGAAGGATTTTCGGTATTCTCACCGCGAAGTTCCCGGCCTATTAGTGTTGCGAGTGGGACTAAAGGCGGTCTGGCGTTTGGATTTGGATCTTGAATTTGAGAGTTCGTCATCTTTTCTGCGAATTCTAGTTCGTCAGCGTACTGACATTGTTGTAATCTTGACCAAAGAGAGATGGAGATAAAGAGAAGAAATGTATGGCTTTTTTTGGGGATAAATTTATGGAAACTGAAAGAGAAAACGAGTTGAGAAAAAGGTGCGTGGGTCTTTTTATTTCTTCTTTTTTCTCTTACTTTACTTCTCTCTTTTTTTTAATTAGAAATTCAGAAAAAAAAAAGGAGCATGTAGTTGATTTTACCGCCAAATAGCATGTAAGTACTTGTTATTTATTACATGAATCAAACTTTTTCATGGTTTACAAATTTATTAAGTATATTGCAAATGTATGTTTATAAATTTTCGAAATTGTATATAGAACGGTGCTAAACGCGCAGTGTAAAATGTTATTGGCACGGTGGTCGACCGTAAACCGTCGACCAACGCACTGTTTTGTCGACGATTTAGCGTCGACGATAAGGTATAAAAAATTTAAAAAAAATTGCAGTGCTAGTAGCCTTTCCTCGGTGACTTTAGCGCTAATCTATATAAAACTAATGCGAACTCGCGCTACGTAAGCGGTATAATAAAATAACGTTAATTAAAACAACTACTTACTCAATGTGATATTTTGCAATGCTCGTTCTAAAGAACTAAAAAATGTCAAATAATAATAACATATAGTGTATTTTGCATTGAAAATATAGTATTAAATGACATTTAAATATTAATAAGTTAGATGAGACCAAGGGACTTTTCGATTAAATATGTGGAGGGAAAATAAAGTTTTCAACGGTAATGTTAAAAGAAGAACCACAGTTTCTTACCAAGGAGAGTGATGATAGATCAATTTATTCTATAAAGAAAATAGAGCGTTGATTTTGCTTAAGATATTTATATTTAATTTATCTTGCATTTTATAAAAAAATAAGAATGAAAGAAATAATGAAATTGGAAGAATGGAGATTAGAAATAGTACAAAAAATAAGGATGAAAGAAATAATGAAATTGGAAGAGTGGAGATTAAAAATAGTAGAGGTTAGTGGAAGTAAAAAAAAGAAAGACCGAAAATAAATTTGTCTACCGAGAGACAAACGAATTCATAAATTTTGAGTTACCTTCATGTTAACCATTTTTTTGGAAAAATGAAAGTCTGTATTTCAGGGATCATTGAGAAGTTTGGATTTTCTTTTCCAATTTGGGGAAAATAAATTAAAAAAGGATATAAATTTATATAATATATAGTATTATATTAGTTCATTCAGCTTTATACATTTCATATTCGATAATTTTAAATGAAATTGTAGTTCACGGGATTATTTGAGTGAGTGAACTTTACATATTATATTTTATATCTAATATATTATATTAATGACAATGGTGGTTGAATTTATATGTTTTAGTTTTTAAAAGAGTGAATGAAGAAAAAAGGTAAAAATGAGAATTATTGCAACATGATAAGTTGATACCCAGAATTAATGATCATTATGTTTCTATTAATACGAGCGGTACAGCACGCGCTTCGCGCATGATGACGACACACACTTTGTGCATGAATTGATTTTTTACAAATTGCATATGTTTAACTCGTTCGAAAAAAATATGATTTGCACAAATATTTAACCATATTTTTGCGTTGAAATGATATGCAATTAGTTTTAATTTTCCTTTTTAAATTGCAACATCTAATTTTTTGTTATTTTGAATTTTTATTTTTATTATTAATTAATAAAGAATGAATTTAATTTTTTATTAGTTTGAATTTTTATTTCTGTTATTAATTAATAAAGACCGACTTTGAAAAAAAGTTTATTTGTTGGATCTATTTTGAAGTGATATTAAGATTTCGATAATATTCGTAGAGAGACATTTTGAATTGGTAAAGGAAACTTATCTGTTGGATCCTATTTTTCAGTGATATTAATATATAATAATATTTATAGAGGGGCTTTTTGATAGTTCACTGTGATATAAAATAGTGTGACATGAAAGGTATTACAACTATAATAAAGATTTATTAGTTTTTGTATTAATTTACTTAGAACCAATGAAATTCAAACATAGATCAGACTTAAATATTTAAAATAACCACTTTGAATAAGATGTGGTTAACTTAGTTCTACTAATTTTTAAATTTAAAAACAATAAATTCTTATTATCACAAGTGTTTGTGGTATGTTATATTTTTGATGGTTTTTATATTTTAAGGAATAAAATCAATGCATTTCGTATAAAGATCATGCTTATTTAGTGAAAATAGCTACAAAATATAAGATCATAGAATGGAGCTTAGATTTTGGTTGAAATTTATAAGTAAAAAAGAACTTAGTAGGAAAAAATAAATGTTTTTAACTGAATTAAGCAGTTCCAAAATATCCAAAATAAGATGAGGTTAATTGGATTCGAACTTAGATGATTGGGAACAAAGTGAATCAAGGAAAGTGAAGTTATTCTAATATACATTAGATATAAGTATGGTTAGTTCGAACTTATGACCTTCTTGATAGTATACTAAATCAAGAAGAGCTAATTATTTAAATTTTAAAATTATAAGGAAAAGAAAATTTTTGAGTGAGATTTGACTTTAGTATATGTGGTAAATTATAGACCCATGCTACGCACACAACATGACAAAGCTACATAATTTAAAACAACTAATTTTTTTGTGATGATTGTAATGATGTTTCCAAAACACAAAAATTGGTATAATAATGGTGATAGTGAGTTTATCGATATAAGAATGTAGCATGAAATAGACATTGACACTGGTATGATTAGGTAAAACATATTCTTTATATTAAATTTGTTCTGACTATACATTAACTAAAACATATTATTTTTTATAGTCCAAATTCATCCATAGAAGCCCCATATTACACTGGAATAGTAAACCCAGTATTACATCGGAATGCTAGAATGAAATAAAAATTAGAATAACATTAAAAAAAGAAACAGAAATATATTTTGAACACCATATCATAGATTTTAATGAACTATCATAGAAAAATACAGTCCAGTAACCCAAAGTATTTACAAAATGTTATAAAGTAAAAAATAACTCTCAACATTCTATTTATCGAACTTCAAATACTAGTGCAAAAACTCTAACATCTCTATTACATTTAGATTAAATGTCTTCTCTAAGAAGGTTTTATCTTCTATTAGAATATAAAGAGACTATAGTTCTTCCGTCACATATAAGTGCAAAATACCTTCGAATTTGACACTTTAAGTCGATTTGTTTTCTTCCTTATCCCTCCTGTAAATTATCTATGATAATCCAATCTTACACTTAAGAGTGTGAAACATGGTAGTGTTCAAAATATTTTTAGATCATGTTAGTAGCATTGGATACCATTTTTTTTACTATATACTAGTCATCTTATAGATATAATTAAACTATGTTATTGGATTTGTAAACTTGAATAGTAATATACTGATATAATTTGAGAAAACTTACGATACTGCTAGCTATAGTTCAAATTGGATAGTATGTGTAATCATCTTAGCTTGACACCTCACTACAACGTTTTTCCACTTTATATGTGATATAATGTATAACTTCCATCAATGCATGCTCATATTGGGATTTTACAAACATGGATCAATATTCTTTTGTCCTCACATATACCAAAGGTATGTAACCTATAATGAAGGAATATTTTCATTTAAAGCAATTTTTTTATATATATGTAATATGTAAAAGTGGATTATACATAGAGTAAGATAAAAAATCTAGTGAATTGAGTGGGAAAGAGAGTTAAATATCATTTAATTCTATGGGCAAATGGAAGAAGTGAATAAATAAATTGTCATGATTTGAACTTAATTGTAAAAAACAATATAATATATATATATATATATATATATTGTATAAAATAATTCTTACTTACCTATGGGGAAAAGGAAAAAGTAAATAAAGTCTATGTATCTTGTACCAAGATTACGAAATATTGTACAATCTATTCTTTCGAGATGATAAATGTAATTTCAATGAAAAGTGAAGACCTTTGAAGATTCAAATCAAATTGTTTGTAGATATGGAATATAAAAATTGAACTATAGATAAAGTAAGATAAAATTCTAGTGAATTGAATGGGAAAAAGTATTGAATATCACCAAAGTTTGAACCTTACCATCATAACTTACAACTCTTTTCGATGATTGAATTGTGCAATTGAAATTGTGATATGATTTTGATTTCTTAGGGTGTCCTTGATTAAAGAGAAACTACAATGAAACAAAGAAACAATGTGAAAAAAGATTTTATTTTGACGAGAAAAAAGAAACTTTTGCTTAGGGTTTGAAATTTATAGAGAAATAAAATAGAATTGAATAATAAAAAGGGAAGTCAAAGAGACATGCTGAGACATCTGTATATGTATGAATGAATCAAATAGAAATAAGGATATAATTCTAAAATTATGAAGGAAAAAAACAATAGGATTGGGAGTGATCTAAGTTTAACATATTTGTGTACATATAGTATTTTGAGTTCTTGTAAAGGAAACAAACATATTAGATATTTGTGAAAGATCTGACTTTAATATATGTTCGTCTTTTTGATTTTATTTTAATGGAAAATAAATGAAATCAAGATTAGAGCGAAAAAATAAATGAAATAACGGAGGAAAGTGATTAAAAATTTTGAATAGACAAAACTAATTAAAGGAAGAAAACAAAGAAATAACTATTGCAGTTGGGTTTATTAAAATTAATCAAATGAGAAGCTTTAGAGTTGAAAATTATAAAGCTGCCAAAATTTCAAATTGATTTCGTTTGACTTCTTTTGAATCTAAACACATCTTAGAAACCATCCATTATATTTCAAGAGGTTCAATATAAAATTCAACTTTCAACATTGTTTATTTTCATCGCCAATTACAAGCAATTGGATTGTGCATATTTAGAGAACAATAGATCCAAAAATAAATCTACATGGTACAAAAAGGTACATTTGTTTTGTAAAGTTAAGATTACCGTTAAAAAAGAACTAATAAATAATTGAAATTACTCTAAAAATATTAGTTGCACGTCTAAAATCATGATATAAACTTAATTTATAAAAGTAATAAATAAAAATATATTGTAAAAATTCTTATTTATTTACAGGGAAAAGGAAGAAGAAAATAAACTTTAACCGTGTTATACCGTATGATTTTAAATAGTGTACAGACTTATCTTCCGAGAAAATGAATGCAATATCAAAGAAAAGCGAAGACCTACAACGATTTAAAGCAAATTGTTTATATATATGGAATATAAAAGATGATTTGAAAGTGACCGAGCTATGGGATCGTGTAATATGGAATATATATATACACACACACACACACACACGCACACACATCACTAAACTTATTGGGCGTGGAAATAACAATAAAATAAAATAGCAGTGAAGTAAGAAATGACACCGGAGATTTTTATACTGGTTCGAACTTCCCGTTCTACGTCCAGTCCCAGACTCCTTTTGGAATTTAAACTAGCAGCCCTCACTTAACCCGGAGGAATAGGTTTACACCGCCTGAGCAACCGAACAGAACTTTTACCGCCTGAGCAACCGAATAGGACTTGACCGCCTGAGCAACTGAATAGGACTTGAATACAAAGTAGATTGATTGTATTGACCTTTTGTGTTCTTTTAACAACACGGATTTGTCAATTTGAAGTACACCCTTCCCATAATATTTTCCTCAAGTATATATGTGTAAGTGTGTGTATGAAGATAAAGAATATTTAGATTGCTTAAGAAATATAGATTTATATTTGTAAGCAATAGAAATTTGAATATTCAAGAGAGCCGTGAATTCAGAAAAGTTAAATCAAGTAAAAGCAAGTAAGTAAAGTGATTTGATCTTGAAATTCATGCTTATTTATAGTAGACAGAGAGTTACAACATCTGGTGAAAGGTTCTATCGAAAAGCAATGGATGTAACTCTCTGCAAAGAAGAAACCCGTTTATTAAGAGAAGTGTATATTCATAAAAATGACAGTTGGAACCAGGTCAGTCGACTGGACATTCAACATCAGTCGACTGAATTTGAAATTATATATGTGCATACATATGTGCACAGATTCAGCCAACTGACTGAGTGCATTCAGTTGAGCGAGCTGTGCATTTTAAGAAAAAAACAATATGCACAAGTTCAGTCGACTGAGTGCATGTGTCCAGTCGACTGAACTGAGTATTTTCTTAAAACCAGTCTGAAAATATATTGTAAAGTAAATTTCAAAAGATCGTGAACTACTTGAGTATATATGCGAGGGAGTGTGAACAACTTAAGGATAGATTTTAACATATATGAACACTAGACTTAGCTTTAAAAACGAAATTTATACTTGATGTTATCCCGCCTTTTGGCAAGGCTGTGATACCAAAGAATTGACTGAAGATCGAAGGTAATCAGTCCCGAAGATTAGTTATACACAGGCTCACTATGGATACTGATAAATTTTTCCCGAGTCCGGATTGAGCTACAATCGATATGATACGACAAGCAAAGCTGTGGGAGCCAACGTTCCCAATTTCAAGTCAATCGGAGTTTGTATGCTCGAATTATGAATCGATCAAGTCTCAAGTGAAATACCTCCGGTTCGTATCCATCAAATGTAGGTTACTTCGTATCCATCAAGGGAGCAGCACTTCGTATCCATCAAGTAAGCACTGATTCGTATCCATGGAAAAAGCACCACCTCGTATCCATCACATCTGCCCCAAATTTCAAGTCAATCGGAGTTTGTATGCTCGAATTATGAATCGATCAAATCTCAAGTGAAATACCTCCGGTTCGTATCCATCAAATGTAGGTTACTTCGTATCCATCAAGGGAGCAGCACTTCGTATGCATCAAGTAAGCATTGATTCGTATCCTTGGAAAATGCACCGCCTCGTATCCATCACATATGCCCCATTTCATATCCATCACTTGAGAACATACCGTATCACTCCATCTATACCCAATTCGTATCGATCGTCATCTACACAATTCGTATCGATCGGTAAACGATCGATATGAAATGTGCCACCAACGCTACAAAACACCACTCAAAAGGCACCGATACGAGTTCGATTTTCAATCGATATGAAGGAGGTTCAGGTGAACGATACGAATGGAATAATTTGGAACGATACAAAACACATCGTCTCAGATCGATACGAAATAGAGTACAACAGATGGATACGAATGAGTTTACATTGGTGGATACGAACAGGGCCTATAAGAGAGGAAGACTCATCACTCGGCATAAAAAGTGGATCGATACCAGAATATAGCGGCACGTCATATGATCAACACGTGCAAACCATCGATACGAAGAAAGAGATACGAATTGTATCGATACGAGCTCGGATGTACGTTGTAAATCCAAACTTGCATCGATCATAACTCAAAATCTACAAGTCTAAATGCCACCAAATTTTCACAGAAGCTTGCCTACAACGTCAAGAATGTACCAGATCAATTTCAGCCAAAAAGGATCAATTCTTGATCGATACATTCCATTCGTATCGCTCCTAGATCAAGTCGAAATCACCTGAACTCAATCTCGTGGGCCCACTTACGTGAGAGAAGAAGTCCTCCTAGATTTGGGCGAGATATTTGCTACCTACGCCTATAAATAGTGACCTAGGACCTACAGAAAAAGGGGCTTTTTGGCTCTTCTACACCGATACTCTGCCAAAATCATTGTTGTAACTCGGTTGTACTGTTGTAAACCTATGTAACCAGTGAGTTATAACCAATAAAATAGCAACTCTTCAAAGTGGACGTAGGCTACAACGTCGAACCACTATAAATCTTGTGTTTCTACTGCTTTCCTTTTAAATTTCGAGTGTTCTTCGTATTTTTATTCTCTACATACTTGCTATCTGTGATCGTGAATGGGTGCTTTCATCGGCAATTGGGTGTTTGTGACCAATTTTGGCGCAAACACTTGATACACGATCTTCGAGTCTCGTTGCCTCTTTGAGTCTAGTCGCCTTCGTAGTTTGTAGTCGTAGATTTTGTCGAATATTCAATCATTCCTATGTCATCTTGAACGTCTTGGCATGAATAAAAACCTGAGATCCAACATGATTTACATAGAGTAATAAAAAAGTCTAGTGAACTGAGTGGGAAAAAGAGTTGAATATTATTCAAGTTTACACTTTACCATCACATTATGCGACCCTTTCTAGTGATTGACTGTGCAATTGAAATAGTCGATATGACTTCGAGTCATTGTGGAGTCAGAGATTAAATAGAAACTGAATGATAGAAAGAAACAAAGAGAATAAAGATTTTATTTTTTTATGAGAAAAAGAACTTCTTCTTAGGGTTTGAACTTTATAGAGAAATAAAATAAAATAAAATCAAATATATTGAGTAAAATTAATAAAAGGGGAAGTCAAAGGGATATGACATTACACATGAATATATTAAGACTTATGGAATGACAAACTGTAGAGGTGTAAATGTGAAATATACACATGAATAAAGGAGAAATAAATTTTAGTTCTAAAATTATGTGACAAATTACATAGTTGACTCTTGGGCATACCCCTCGCTCTCAATCTCCCACTTGCACTTGAGACCCATTATGAAATCTCAATCGCGTATCTTCGATCGGTTTTCTCAAAACGATCGAGCTAGTCCCTTAGTGAACAGATATGTTATATTGTCCTGATTATCCAGTCTGTCAATCAACTCTCTTTGACGACGATAAACTACTGAACTTTTTCGCCGTCTATTTCCCAATTTCTAAAGAACTCTTGGTTGTTTAGAGACCTTATCACGGCATTATTTTCATAAAACAAAGTCATGAGATTCTCAATATTTGTAATCACTCTTAGTCAAGATATAAAATTGTGCATTAAATATATACAGCTTTTGCTATGGCGTTATTCAAGGCTATGTATTTAGAATTTTGAATGTATCAGGCATAATCTTTCATTTGGAACAATTTCAACTTAAAGCTCCTTAAGTAAGATCGAACACAAATTTAGGGCTAACGTATTATACTCGATGTCACTTATGGAGTTTAAGCCCAAATACTTCTTCATAAGGAGTTCGTTGCTTCCATAAATAATTCTTTATATTTTGCAAATACGCGAGAATATTCTTAACTACCGTTTAGTGGTTTTAATTCAGATTTGATTTTCGCAAGCATACCAAACACACAAGCAAAATGTGATATAGTAGACTACATAGCATATGTGATGATTTTTGTTTCTAATACATAAGGAATCTATCTCATATGCTTCATTTTAAATTTTTTAATATGGTGTATATTTATATCATATGGGAGTATTCCAACATTCTTTTATACTGATTTTGAAAGATATCATTTGCAAATCCAATGTCGTAGATTAAACAACCAAACGAAAATATTTTAACACATATATCGTTAACAATCATAAGTTTGTTATTTACTTATAGTTTAAGAAATATTTTAGTATCTTTAATATTCTTTCTTATAGACACACACTTCCTCTGCATTTTGACTAAAATAAAAATATTCCTACCAAAATACTTCTTCAACTTTGATGTTTATTGCATGTCATCATTGCATTTGCTTTTGGATCATATCCAAACATACAAATCAAATTATCGCTCCTACCGACTACGAGACATTTTAGTTATTATGTGCAAACAGTCTCTTCTAAATCCTATTAGAAATTCTATTTCTAACACCAAAGCGCCAAAGGTCAAATTTAAATTGTGCGATGATTGCACGTAGAATCCAAATGGTTTTGAGCTTTTTGAGCAGCAAAATTACATCATTAATTTCAACTTTTGAAATCAATGAAGTAATTTCCTATTAACACTAATTTATATAATTTCAACTATATCGATCTTCTTAAAGATATACTTGTAGCCGACAAATCATATCCTTTCGAGCACAATTATCAAAATCTTATTTTGACAATGCACTTGGAATCCATTTTAGATTTAAAGTATCATGCTATACGACAGAGTCTATACTCTTTATGGCTTATTGACAACCGAGGAAATTGTTACTGCTAACAATTCTTTTTCTTGATATTGATGAGAAACTCATAGTTTCTCTTTAATGTATGAGAATTATTATTAGCCTTTCTAATGTGTTATGTATCCGTTTTATGTTTGGCTAATTTTATTTCATCTTATGTAATCAGTTTCTATGTTCAAGTCTTTGGATCATATCCAACTCTATTGTACTACATTTTTAAACAAAATTCCTTTAAACATGAAAGTAGTGTTTCTTGAAACAATAATTTTTTCTTAGTACATCGGAGTAGGCATTCAAAAATATTCTATGAACTTCCTTTTATATGTTTACGAACTGATTTAATTTTATGTTTACAAAACTTATGTTCATAACATAAATTAGACAACCACATATCTTAAACTATTTAAGATCAGGGTTTCTTATAAATTCATATCTTATATGAATATGATCTCATAAACTACGATTAACATGAAATTAGATTTAACCTATGTACTTGCTCTTAAATACTCGTCCTTATAGGAAGAACTTAAGTCAACTTCACTCATCATTAATCTTACTTCGTCCAACAAAGCCTAATTACTTCTTATTGGTACATCATTATGTATTATAGAGAGGAGTGACTTTTGAGATTGAATCTTATTCATTTTTAAGTACATTTGGAACTATTTTCTAATACACTCACTTGCTCGATCAAATAGAATTCTTTTTTTTTTCTTTTGCATTTAATGTTTTCTACTTCCCTTTTATATTCTATGAACTTATAATACATACACTACTTGTGCACCAAATACACATTTCAATTCCATGATAAGTCATCAGTGAATTTTGATGAAATAAGTGGATATGTTTTGGTATCATTAGACCTTCGACTACATACATCTTTATATATTAATATGAAGAGTTTACCAACTCTTTTGTCACTCCCAATGAATGGATGGTTCACCCTTAATCGGTTAAGGTACAATTCATCGATACCATATGGTTCATTATATAATTAAAGAATGATTTCTCAAAGATATGGCTTAGTCAATAATTTCAAAATAATTCTACCACTTTTGTAGTGAAAACAAATACCATGGATTTATCTTATAATGAATATTCATATTAAAATAAGACTATATTTATTTTTAGTCAATACTAGGAAACTTTATTATTTCATAAATAACACTTGGTACATATATACAAAGACAATCTTTCATAATTTGATGCATTCACTAATGAGTGTCATATGGTATGCTTCCATTATTTCTACCATTACAACAATAGCTCATAAACACGAAGCTTCACTCATTCACCCATTATGGGATTTTATTTCATCCACTTTAACTAGTTTACAGTCGAGATTTTTACATCAAATATCTTGAAGTCATAAAAATAAATCACATAAAAAATAATTTTTTACATAACATTTGGAATAGAAATCACATTTCTTATTCTATATTAAGTATGTACTAGAAATTTATACGATTCTCATTTCATGAAAAAGAGGTGACCATTCACTTTATTCATCCCAACCATGCATAAGTTACATCTACTCTTGTACCTTCTCTTTCCTTTCCAAATACTTGAACCATTGAAAGGAAATCCTTACTACAAGATCACACTAAACTCTTTACAAAAGCACATTTGATCATCCTTAATATTTAAGGATATCGAATAAGGTGCACTTTATATAAACTAATCAAATCGACATTTCAATGATTGAATTTCTAGGTCTGTCTAGTAGTTCTTGGTCCATATTGCTTCTAACACAACAAGATACTCATTATATTCAATAGCATTGGACACATCATCTTGCACTATGGTTTTCTTGCTCATTTCGAATCATCTAATTTTATCAAGGTTTCGTACATTATGAATCGTGACTGTTCACCATATAACATTTATATGTTATCGAATATGGATCAAATATTCATATTTTTGTATTGCTTTAGAGTTCAAAACACATGGAAAACAATACACAGTCTCAGGCAAATAAAGATACAAGTAACTAAGGCATGTCTGTATTTAGTAGTTGTATAATTTGGCTCTTGCATGGGTCTCGATGTGACAACATGCCAAAAGATTTTTATAGAAAGCATACTTTACATTTCTATATCAATCATAATGCAGTTCATTTGTATATTTTAACTGATAAACACTTTATCAATTTATAATAGTTGCACAAATATATCAACGTAGATTATTTTAATTTAACGCGGTATATGTTCTTATAATATCAGAATGGCTAATTGTTATCATTTCATTTTTCTTATAAGGCTCCCAATAGATTTTTATGTTTCTCCAGTCCCTAAGAAAAACATGGAAATATTTTGATTACTCTAGTAGGCATTAGGACTCGCTTGTCTTGAGATTCTGACTTTGAGTTTGCCCGACAAATCATAGGCCCACAAGTGATGTACAATGCTTTAACAGTTGTATCAAATACAACTTCTAACCCGTGGTCTTTGCCCTAATCTCAATCTCGACCTTGAGTTTGCTTGACAAATCGAAAGATATTATTCACTCATACCCACCATTTCATGATGGTCTAAGTATAATGCACGTTCCTTGAGTTTGCAAAAAAAAATTGCAAGAGACTATTCACTTGTACTCTTCATTTCACGATGGCTTGCTTAACAAATACATGCATGTATCTTACCTCGTCTAACAATATATTAATAGCATTATACATAACATCTCTAGCTTAAGTTTAAGCTCAACGATGAAAGAGTATGCAAATAATTTATTAGTATATAAATGATAGAGGGCAACTTATATATTAAGGATTAATAATCTTTAATATATATATATATATATGTATATGTATGTATATTGAGCAATATCGATTTAATAAATAATGTATTATTTACGAAATCGCCATCGTGATTCAAGTGTTAAACACATTTGAAATCATGGTATATGCACTTTACGTATGTACTTATTCCAAAAATCTGTTTTGGGTTTATTTTAGTTCAACCTAGGTTTAAACATACACACATATAATTTTAGTTTATTTATTACTTTTATAATTTAATTAACTTATATAATATATATGTATACTTTATTAATTAAATCATATCTACTTAATTCATATTAATTAAATCATATTTAATTAATTTTTATTTTTATTATTAATTAAACCACATTTAATTAATTTAATATATATATATATATTGAAATTTCATATTATTTATCTTAATATTCATGATATAATTAACTATAATATATATAGTTTGTTTATATATACATATCAATATATATATACATATTAATTAATCAACTTTTAATTACCTTTATGTAATAAATTCATTTATTTAATTAAACAATTTGGTTAAATATTTAAATTAATTCAAAATTTTAATATTATTCATCTTAAACAAATTTAAGATAAATATATAATCATAACAATTATAGTTATATATACTAGTGTAAATCGCACGTACGTGTATCTATAAAAATATTTCATCGGAATGGGGATGGTGGTTGAGATGGCAAACGGATGATGAGATTCCGTTGATGGATGAAGGGTATTTTTGGAATTTCAAAAAGACACAGTGTAAAACATATTCATTGAATTCTCTTTATTAATAGTAGATATATATATATATATATATGCATGCGCGCGCGCGCATGGGCGTGTATTAACTAATTAACTTTTAACTAATTTTTTAGTTTAATTTAACTAATCAAATTAATTAAATATATTAAAATATCGAAACTAATTATTTTAATTTCTCAAAATAATTTTTAAAAATTTGAATTCATTTTATAACTTTTACAAAAAAATTCTTTTATATCTTAAACTCAACTTTTAAATTTAAAATATATTTTAAATTCTCAAAACGAATTTTGAAAATTAGCCCAAGGCCAAAATCATTTTGGGACTTTATAGTTGGACTAATCTTTTAGACGTACTATGCCCATTGGATCATGTCGGTAGCAAGGGAGGGAAGAACAAGCCTAGACACTACTTTTCTAGACACCTATCAGTTAGGTAGGTTTAATTGGATGAGCTTAAAGTAGCTAATTAGACCGCACAAAACATTTGGGGTCTGATTTATTATAGGAATTGGGTTGATCTCTAGAAGTAAATTGGGTTATTTCAAAAGAAATCCCTATTTGGATCATTGTAGGCTTATGAAGTATAATGAGGTTTCACTAGATCCAATTTATTTATTTTAGTAAAATCATATTTTACTAGTACCATCTTTTTCATAATTAATTAAATCGATATTAATTAAGTGTGAAATTTGAAAGTGTATGAATATATCAAATATATTTGTATTTCATGTTATGTGACAAATATGTGAAACATAGAACTAGTGTGCTTATTAGGTGTTAAAGGGTAGGATCAAACATGAAATTAGATCTAGATGTAATCACGTCAATATCTAAAATGGAAAGAAACATGAAATTAGATCTAGATGTAATCACGTCAATATCTAAAATGGAAAGAAATACGAAATTAGATCTAGATGTAACCACATTAATATTGTCTCCCCTTAATTATAAAGGGGCTTTGCAATGAAGGTCCCTATTTTTAATGTTGTTGTAAGAAAATTCCTTGTGATAATGAGTATGTAAATTAAGTCCCTGTTTTTTTTAAATCAGAAAACGCAAAGTATCTTGCGCTTTTCTTATAGAAAGTGCAAGTTAATTTGCGTTTTCGAAAAAAAAAATTTTTTTGAAAAGTTCAAAATTTTCAAAAAAAATTCAAAATCAAAAAGCGCAAACTAGCTTGCGCTTTCCTGATAAAAAGTGCAAGTTAACTTGCGCTTTTCAAAAATTTCAAAATTTTCGAAAATTTTAAAATTTCAAAAATAATTTCAAAATCAGAAAGCGCAAACTAACTTGCGCTTTCCATCAAGAAAGCGCAAGTTAACTTGCATTTTTGAAAATTTTGAAAATTTTCAAAAAAATAATTCAAAATAAAAGCGCAAGCTAGGTTGCGCTTTTTAATTTTTTCAAAAGTTTTAAAATTTTCAAAAAAATAATTCATAGTCAAAAATTGCAAGTTAGCTTGCATTTTCTGTCAGAAAAATGCAAAACACCTTGCGTTTTCAATTTTTCAAAAAATATGGACTAAATTTACATATTCATATCTACAGGGACTTTGTGACGACCGCCCATGACCCCTGCACTGAATCTAGAGATAGAGCGCTGTAAAGTGTGCCAGGCGACCATGGACGATTGTCAAGGTAAGATTTAAAACAACAGAATCTATCGTATTACTCACAGCGCATGGACAAAATACAATAGAACATATGTATAGTGAAGCTTTACAGAACAAAATGACATCATATAAAACTTCATAATAGTTGAATACAAGCATCCACATAGTCAATACATCCAGCCTCACTACAAATCTCTCAGAGAATACAAAACAGCGGAATATCCAGTACATATAATAACAAGATAATATGCAACCCTCCGGCTCGTCTTCGATATCAGCATCGTGAGAAGAGAACAGCACCTGTCACCTGCTACCTAGTCTGCCCGTCCCAAAATGGACGAACAGCCCAAGGCAATAAGAATTAAAAACATAAAGCCTTGAGTCAGACAACAGTCTTAGTGAGCAGTAAATTAACTAACAACATACCAAAAGAGCATAAAGGAAAAGGAATAGGAATACAACCCTCCCACTCCAACCTCATTCTACAGTGATAGCCCCCAGACACACACTAAGTAGAATCAAACATAGCAGAGCATATAATTTAAAGTAAAGCTACTATCACTCGAGTCAAGGGCGATGTTTTCCAAGTACCAAGGCCTAAATCAGATAAGCACCCAGAAAATACCGCTCTTGAGTCCGAATGACGATACAACCAAACATCCATGACTCTGGCTATCACTGTTATCATTGCTTCGATATCACCGTTAATTGAATGACCGGCACATTCTTTCAGCCGTCCGTCAAGGGCTAATGGAAACCCCGGTTCTAGACATAACTCCCGCACGTCGTCGCAGCCCGTGCCTAGGACTATCGAATCTGCCCAGAGTACTCGACCATCAACAGTTGGCCGTTGGGACTATCGAATCTGCCCAAACGTACTCTTGCTTAGAGCATGCTAGAACCTTCAACAACGATGCTATCCAAGCCTCCTAGTCATCCTCCTCGACGACTATTCTCATATCCATTCATTATCCTCAACTCGAATCATATCACCGAGTTATCAACATGCTTGGAATGATCCCGTCTGGATTAGACCAAGTCTTCATCATATGATTGCCTCGCTTCATTACATCCTCGCAAAGCCTCATCTCATCATCTCATCATCAAATCTATGCATAAGAGCTTCATCATCCCGCTACATATGCCACGAGCAGCTTTCCCAATTCAAGAGCCTTTCCCTTAACTTTTGAATCGTTCTTGATCTAAATCTAATCATCAATCATCTAGTTCATAACAATCAATCAAATCAATCATCAATCCAAACAATCAAGCATTCAAATATGATCTAAGTAGACAATTATAACAATAATGGCATTTTCGTAATTAAAGAGTTGAAAGTCCAATAAGCATGAAAACATGGATTATATCTCTACAAACTTGATGAATGAACTTGCATAGGTTAACATATGATAAAATGGATGTAACATCATCATGAACAATGGATCTATATGGATCTACAATTAGGATGAAGAAAATGCATGGAAATCACTATTTTAACACCAAATCGGGCCAACAATCCGATATACTCCTTTGGATCCGTGTGAGAGATAATCACCATTCACCAAATCACCAAAACAAACCCAAATCAACACACTTCAGATCTGGACAGCGAAGGATGAAGCTTGATCTATCACGAATCCGCTTCAAATGAAGAAATCTCTCTTGAAAAGATGAAGATCTTCAATCTAAGCTCTTGGATCTTCAATCTTGATCTTCGATTTGGATGGATGGAAGCACTAGATTAGAGTGGAGAAAAGAAGTGAAGAAGTGTAGAAGTCGAGCTCTCAAAATGGCAGCACTTCGTCGCTTCAAAATCCGGATCCCAAAAAGTGAGAACAACCCCTCCTATTTATAGCTGAAAACTCCTTAAGTCGAAATCTGGCTATCTCCTTAAGTCGCTGCCGACTTACGACCTAAGCCTCTCCGACCTAACAGATGCACAACTTAACTCCCCAGCGACCCAACACTTGACGACCTAAAGCAATGCGCTTTCCTTCGACCTACGACTCAGTTGGGTTGCGACCTAACAACTTAGGTTTCTACGCGACCTAACACTTAGGAAACCCAGCGACCTAACACATACCGACCTAAAACAACACGCGACCTAACCTAAGTCGCAAACAACTGGACTTCGACCTAACTACTAAGCCAAAGCCCAGCGACCTAACACTCGCGCGACCTACGACTTAGAATACACGCGACCTAATACTTAAACTATTTCCTACGACCTAACAACTCATACAACAAACTACTCACGCGACCTAACTGGGTTATGTTCTAACTCCTTAAGTCGCCAACCCTTAGGTCGCTAACACGCTACCCTTCTTAGGTCGCTAACCTATAGGTCGCTCCAAGATACTAAGTCGCTAACCCGGTAACCATTAGGTCGCTAACTCACCCTGCCGACCTAACACTTAGCTCACCGAAACTCTTAGGTCGCTCACAACATTCCCTTAGGTCGTTGCCGACCCAACTCTTCCCCAGAATACTTAGGTCGCCTACTATTCTTCCTTAGGTCGTCTAAGCCTCTTAAGTCGGTCACGACTCATCACTTAGGTCGGTCACTCCCTTAAGTCGGCAACTCGACCCAGACCTATCCTTTAACTTACCTATCCCCTTAGGTCGCAGATCTTCTCTAAGTCGCCAACAACATTTAGGTCGCGTACGACCTAGGACTTAGACAAATCTGCCTAAAAATCTGAAATGACATGAAAATGCTAAAATTCCAGATTTTGACGAACATGTCGATCCGTAAAAATACGGGTCGTTACATTCTCTCCCCCTTAGAAATTTCGCCCCCGAAATTCCAAGCAATCAAAAACTATTCTGTACGCCTACCATCCATAGCAATCAACAAACCATGCATCCAATTCTAGCTTAGCGTACAGAATCCTAAGACTTAGAACAAGTTACAATATCGCGAGATGAGACGACACCTTAGGGCCATACCTTGAAGAGTTCAGGATGAGCTGCCTTCATCCTCTCTTCCACCTCCCACGTACAGTCGTTATCATCATCACTCCATTGTATCTTGAGCAACTTAACTACCTTTCTCCTAAGCTGTTTCGTGTCGGTTTCAACAACACGAAGCGGCTTACGAGGTCTTCTACCAACTGGATCAACTTCAAAATCTTCATAGCTATCAGCAGAAACTACGGTATTCGAGTCATGCACATACTTCCGTAGATATGATACGTGAAAAACATTGTGCACACTCGACATCTTCTCTGGTAACTCCAATCTGTAAGCGAGCTTTCCAATTCGCTCGATGATCGGGAATGGTCCAACAAATCTCGGAGTCAATTTTCCTTTCTTCCCGAATCGAATAACATTCTTCAGTGGAGAAATCTTCACAAAAACCATATCACCAACGTCGAATTCCAAATCCTTTCGACGTTTATCGGCATAACTCTTCTGACGATCTTGGGCTGCCTTCATTCGTTGCTAAATGATTTCTATACAATCTGAAGTCTGTCGAATCATCTCTGGCCCAAGTATCAGCTTTTCTCCAGTTTCCAACCAACATGTCGGAGAGTTACACGGTCTTCCATACAACGCCTCATACGGTGCCATACCAATGCTTGACTGGTAACTGTTGTTGTATGCAAATTCCACCAAATGAAGGTGATCTTCCCATGATCCTCCGAAATCCAAAACACAAGCTCTGAGGAGATCTTCCAAAACTCGGTTGACTCTCTCAGTCTGACCATCTGTTTGAGGGTGATAAGCTGTACTCAAACACAACTCGGTTCCCAAAACTTCCTGGAAGCTTTTCCAAAATCCACTAGTGAACAATGGATCTCGATCACTCACTATACTCTTCGGAATACCATGGAATCGAACTATCCACTTAACATACAACTCAGCCAACTTTGATGCAGTCCTAGTCGATCGAACAGGAATGAATCGTGCACTCTTAGTCAAACGATCTACAATGACCCAAATTCCTTCATTTCCCGTTCTGGTTCTAGGTAATCCATCGATAAAATCCATCGACACTTGTTCCCACTTCCATGTAGGAACTTCTAATGGCTGAAGCAATCCGCTTGGCTTCTTCTGTTCGGCTTTCACCAACTGGCAATTCATACACTTGGAAATGAAATCTCCAACATCCTTCTTCATGCCTTCCCAGTAGTAGGTTCTCTTCATATCCCGATACATCTTATTTCCACCTGGATGAATTGTCAACTTCGAGTGATGACTTTCCTTCAGAACTTCACTCCTCAATTCATCTATATCGGGAACAACTAGTCGTCCTTGCTTCCGAAGCCAACCCTCTCGATCGACCTCGAATCCTTTATCCTTTTCTGGATCCACTCCAGATTCCAAATCACGGATAATCTTGACAAGCTTATCATCTCGCTTTTGGCCCTCGCCAATCCTTTCCACAAGAGTGGGTCTTATCGATAAGTTTGCCAACATCTCAGGTTCCAATTCGCATCTAGGCCTGAAGTCAAATCCAGCTAAATACTCGAGATTCTTCCATTCAGAAAACATGGCTCCCAATCCTGCATGTCTTCGACTTAACGCATCTGCCACTGCGTTACCTTTTCCCGGAGTATAAGCTATACCAAAATCATATGATGCCAAAAACTCTAGCCAACGTTGCTGCCGAAGATTCAAATCCTTTTGGGAGAAAAGATACTTCAACGACTTGTGATCCGTAAACAACTCGAATTGAACTCCCAATAGATAGTGTCTCCACATCTTCAGAGCAAAAACAATCGCCGCTAACTCCAAATCATGAGTCGGGTAATTCCTTTCATGCGGCTTTAGTTGTCGACTGGCATACGCAACAACTTTATCCTTCTGCATCAGCACTGCTCCAAGTCCAGTACCACATGCGTCGGTGTAAACCACCATCTCATCATTCCCACTTGGAATAGTCAAAACAGGAGCACTCGTCAGTCTCTCTTTCAGGATTCCGAAGGCTTGCTCACACTTAGCATCCCAACTGAACACTTGGTTCTTCTTCGTCAATCCTGTTAATGGTGCAGCTACCTTGGAGAAGTCTTTGATAAACCGTCGATAATATCCTGCTAATCCAAGAAAACTTCTCACATCTGATGCATTCTTAGGTCTAACCCAATCCTGGATTGCTGCCACCTTAGCGGGATCAACCGCTATTCCACTTCCAGAAATCACATGGCCTAAGAACCTCACTTCACTCTTCCAGAAGTGACACTTTGAAAACTTAGCCTTCAGCTGATGTTTCCGAAAGATTTCCAAAACAATACGCAAGTGCGTCTTGTGCTCTTCTTCAGTTCTGGAATAAATCAGAATATCATCCACGAATACAAGTACGAACTTGTTCAACTGATCTCTGAACACTCTATTCATAAGATCCACAAAATATGCTGGCGCGTTAGTCAATCCAAACGGTATTACCAGCCACTCATAGAAACCAGATGGTGTCCTAAAAGCAGTCTTCGGCACACTATCCTTAGATACTCTCAACTGGTGAAATCCTGTTGCCAAATCCATCTGAGAAAACACCTTAGCTTCGTGAAGCTGATCAAACAAGTCATCTATTCTCGGCAATGGATACTTGTTCTTCTTAGTCACCTTATTCAGCTCACGATAATCGACGCACAATCTTAATGACCCATCTGCCTTGGTTGCGAACACAACTGGTGCACCCCATTCGGACACACTACGCTGAATGAATCCTTTCTGCAAATGATCATCAACTTGCACCCTCAACTCCTGCTGTTCCTTAGGCGCCATCCGCCTAAGAGGCATCACAACAGGTCTGGCTCCTTCAACTAGATCTATACGAAACTCGATCTCTCTATGCGGCGGCAACCCTTTGACTTCGTCAAAGACATCCTCGAATCCATTTGCGATTGGCACTAAAGACAGTCCATCCCGTGGAACAACTAGCGAATACATGAAGCTCATGAAGACGCCTTCCTCATGCTTACATCGTATCACAATCTTTCGCCCTTCCACATTCTCGACTGTCACCTCCAGCCTCTCACAGTCAACCTTAGCCGCATACTTCCTAAGCCAGTCCATACCCAAGATAATTCCGAACCCCGCAAAGTTCAGAACAAAACAATCACAAACAAAAGAGCAACCATGACTCGACAAAACTAGACCACGGCATAACATACACAAACAAGACGAACCCCCAACTGGATTAGTCACAACCAATGGCCTATCAACAATATCCGGCTTCAAATCTAACCGGCCTACTAGTTCATTACAAACAAACGAATGCGATGCTCCAGTATCAAACAGAACTCTAACTGGAACACCACATAGGAAAAGAGTACCTTGAACAACCACACTCTTTCCCTTCTCTTCAGTAGTAGGAGCTTTCGAAGACGACGGAACAGCTCCTAAAGCATAGGCTTGCACAATCTGCCTGTCCTTCCTTGGTTCTGGACAATTCTTCCTGAAATGCCCCGGCTTGTCACAGTTGTGACACTTCATCGGCACCTTAGGATTCTTACAATCCTTAGAGAAATGGCCCTTCTGCTGACAATTGTAGCAAGTCACCTCACCTTTCGGCTTCTTCTGGCCATCCTTGCCCTTCTGCTGCTGCTGCTTCCTCTTCTGGTTTCCACCCTGCGGTGGTTTAGATTCTCCCTTGGTAACAGCAACAACAGGTCCTTCCTTAGGAAACAGACTCTCATGCCTAAGAGCTTTCTCCACAAGCTTCTCAAATGAATCATCCAAATGATCCACCAACTGTCTCCCAAGATAACTATCCAAGCCGGTCACAAACTTCTCGTTCTTCTGATAAGCAGATTCAATATATGACCGGGCATACCTGGACAAAGCTTCAAACTCAGAAACATACTCAAGAACAGATCTTCCACCCTGCTTGAGCTCTACAAACTTCTTGAACAGAACAGACTTCTGAGCTGTAGAAATGAACTTAGCTTCAAATCTAGCTTGGAATTGCTCCCAAGTAATCTCTTCCTCCGCAGTATCGATGGTAATAGAGTTCCACCAATCAGAGGCTCTCCCTTGAAGCTGCCTCGATGCCAACTTCCTCTTAGTTGCATCATCAATTCCCAAATCACCAAAGATCCTTCTACAAGCATCTATCCATCTCTGGACCTCAATAGTAGATTCTGTTCCCAAGAAAACCTTCCCTCCAAGAGCAGTATAATCCTTGCACAGCTTAGCAAAATCCACTGGTTTCGGAGTTTGAACTTGAACTCCAACATCAACTGCTGCCCCCGGAACTGGTATCCTTCTCATGATCGAAGTCATCATAGCTTCGAACATGGCTGCATAATCAGCAGTCTCTTCAGTAGCACGGCCTTCCCTAGCAGCTGGTCTCCCTCTTCGACTCATTCTCAATATCTATAAAAAGGAATGATTAGAACATCTAGAGAAACAACTGCATAAAGGACTCAAACCCTACTAAGCTACTATATTATATATAGTAATCATCCATCAAAATACAATTACGTCTCTCATACGTTGTTACAACAGCGAGCGTTGGGTAAAATCGATTAACCAATGCTCTGATACCAAATGTGACGACCGCCCATGACCCCTGCACTGAATCTAGAGATAGAGCGCTGTAAAGTGTGCCAGGCGACCATGGACGATTGTCAAGGTAAGATTTAAAACAACAGAATCTATCGTATTACTCACAGCGCATGGACAAAATACAATAGAACATATGTATAGTGAAGCTTTACAGAACAAAATGACATCATATAAAACTTCATAATAGTTGAATACAAGCATCCACATAGTCAATACATCCAGCCTCACTACAAATCTCTCAGAGAATACAAAACAGCGGAATATCCAGTACATATAATAACAAGATAATATGCAACCCTCCGGCTCGTCTTCGATATCAGCATCGTGAGAAGAGAACAGCACCTGTCACCTGCTACCTAGTCTGTCCGTCCCAAAATGGACGAACAGCCCAAGGCAATAAGAATTAAAAACATAAAGCCTTGAGTCAGACAACAGTCTTAGTGAGCAGTAAATTAACTAACAACATACCAAAAGAGCATAAAGGAAAAGGAATAGGAATACAACCCTCCCACTCCAACCTCATTCTACAGTGATAGCCCCCAGACACACACTAAGTAGAATCAAACATAGCAGAGCATATAATTTAAAGTAAAGCTACTATCACTCGAGTCAAGGGCGATGTTTTCCAAGTACCAAGGCCTAAATCAGATAAGCACCCAGAAAATACCGCTCTTGAGTCCGAATGACGATACAACCAAACATCCATGACTCTGGCTATCACTGTTATCATTGCTTCGATATCACCGTTAATTGAATGACCGGCACATTCTTTCAGCCGTCCGTCAAGGGCTAATGGAAACCCCGGTTCTAGACATAACTCCCGCACGTCGTCGCAGCCCGTGCCTAGGACTATCGAATCTGCCCAGAGTACTCGACCATCAACAGTTGGCCGTTGGGACTATCGAATCTGCCCAAACGTACTCTTGCTTAGAGCATGCTAGAACCTTCAACAACGATGCTATCCAAGCCTCCTAGTCATCCTCCTCGATGACTATTCTCATATCCATTCATTATCCTCAACTCGAATCATATCACCGAGTTATCAACATGCTTGGAATGATCCCGTCTGGATTAGACCAAGTCTTCATCATATGATTGCCTCGCTTCATTACATCCTCGCAAAGCCTCATCTCATCATCTCATCATCAAATCTATGCATAAGAGCTTCATCATCCCGCTACATATGCCACGAGCAGCTTTCCCAATTCAAGAGCCTTTCCCTTAACTTTTGAATCGTTCTTGATCTAAATCTAATCATCAATCATCTAGTTCATAACAATCAATCAAATCAATCATCAATCCAAACAATCAAGCATTCAAATATGATCTAAGTAGACAATTATAACAATAATGGCATTTTCGTAATTAAAGAGTTGAAAGTCCAATAAGCATGAAAACATGGATTATATCTCTACAAACTTGATGAATGAACTTGCATAGGTTAACATATGATAAAATGGATGTAACATCATCATGAACAATGGATCTATATGGATCTACAATTAGGATGAAGAAAATGCATGGAAATCACTATTTTAACACCAAATCGGGCCAACAATCCGATATACTCCTTTGGATCCGTGTGAGAGATAATCACCACTCACCAAATCACCAAAACAAACCCAAATCAACACACTTCAGATCTGGACAGCGAAGGATGAAGCTTGATCTATCACGAATCCGCTTCAAATGAAGAAATCTCTCTTGAAAAGATGAAGATCTTCAATCTAAGCTCTTGGATCTTCAATCTTGATCTTCGATTTGGATGGATGGAAGCACTAGATTAGAGTGGAGAAAAGAAGTGAAGAAGTGTAGAAGTCGAGCTCTCAAAATGGCAGCACTTCGTCGCTTCAAAATCCGGATCCCAAAAAGTGAGAACAACCCCTCCTATTTATAGCTGAAAACTCCTTAAGTCGAAATCTGGCTATCTCCTTAAGTCGCTGCCGACTTACGACCTAAGCCTCTCCGACCTAACAGATGCACAACTTAACTCCCCAGCGACCCAACACTTGACGACCTAAAGCAATGCGCTTTCCTTCGACCTACGACTCAGTTGGGTTGCGACCTAACAACTTAGGTTTCTACGCGACCTAACACTTAGGAAACCCAGCGACCTAACACATACCGACCTAAAACAACACGCGACCTAACCTAAGTCGCAAACAACTGGACTTCGACCTAACTACTAAGCCAAAGCCCAGCGACCTAACACTCGCGCGACCTACGACTTAGAATACACGCGACCTAATACTTAAACTATTTCCTACGACCTAACAACTCATACAACAAACTACTCACGCGACCTAACTGGGTTATGTTCTAACTCCTTAAGTCGCCAACCCTTAGGTCGCTAACACGCTACCCTTCTTAGGTCGCTAACCTATAGGTCGCTCCAAGATACTAAGTCGCTAACCCGGTAACCATTAGGTCGCTAACTCACCCTGCCGACCTAACACTTAGCTCACCGAAACTCTTAGGTCGCTCACAACATTCCCTTAGGTCGTTGCCGACCCAACTCTTCCCCAGAATACTTAGGTCGCCTACTATTCTTCCTTAGGTCGTCTAAGCCTCTTAAGTCGGTCACGACTCATCACTTAGGTCGGTCACTCCCTTAAGTCGGCAACTCGACCCAGACCTATCCTTTAACTTACCTATCCCCTTAGGTCGCAGATCTTCTCTAAGTCGCCAACAACATTTAGGTCGCGTACGACCTAGGACTTAGACAAATCTGCCTAAAAATCTGAAATGACATGAAAATGCTAAAATTCCAGATTTTGACGAACATGTCGATCCGTAAAAATACGGGTCGTTACAGACTTTTCTTATAACAACGTCAAAAATAGGGACCTGTAACACTTTTCTTGAATTATAAATGCATTAGATCTCATTAAACAACAATTTTACATAAAACAATTTATTTAATACAAAGTTAGAAAACAAATATGCATGCAAATATTATAATTCGGATATACATACATATACATACATACATACTTTAATATATATATATTATGATTTTCTAAGAATTATTATTATTTTTAATAATTTTTTATTAATTTTAAAACCTAAAATTCATTTAAATCATATTTGAAAATACATATAAATATATTAAATTATTTTAAAATAAATTTTGGCTAAATAAATTAAGAAAAACTTTTCCAATCAAAATTTAATTATATTATATTATGATATATATATATATATATATATATTAGCTATTAATTAATACAATGTATATCTTTTGCATGCACGCATTTATTAAAATTAGCTTTCGAATTTAGTTTATTTTATTACTGGCCTAATACTATCTTGCATGTACATAATTTTAGAATATTTATTTATAATATATATACGTGTGTGTAGTTTATACATGTTAAAACAGAGTTGTGTATTTTAAATGAAAAAATAATAAAACAAAACAAAATAAATATAAATAAATATATTTTTGGTTGTTATAACTAATTATATATATATATTATTAAAATTTAATTGAAGATAATTTAAATACTATTTTTAGGATCAAGTTTTTAATTTTATATGTTTCACTAAATCTTAATTAGACATTGTTATACAAAATTTAAATTTAAAATTTACTGCCCAATTAGCCGAAATTAGATTAGATATTTTATATTTTATTATATGTAAATAATTTAAAATTTTAGGTTTATATTTATGTATTTCGTGCATATATTAACCAATGTTTTAAGACAATTAACACATATATAAATGATCGATGTTTATACAATGGATATAAATCTCAATATCTACTTATGTAAACATTAGCCATGTACACCATGTTATGTTGTAGATTACACTTATATGTACACATGAGTAAATATTGATATACTTAAAAAATATAAATGTTAAATTAATTAACATAATATACATCAATTAAATCAAGAAAATGAAATAAAATACGATTTTGCTTGAATTAACTAGATTGGATCTAGTACAACCATTATACTTCATTGGTCCACCAAGATTCAATTAGAGATGTTTTTTAGTCTATCGTTTTCACCCGCTGCAGACCGATCCAATTTCAACATGATAATGTGGTTGAATTTTTACAATTTTTATCCGATCCGATCTTTAAATCAAAATGGTTTCAGCCCATTTTTTAGACTGAGTTAGATCCAGTTCGTCGGATAATGCATCCCTAAGGAAAATAAATTATAATCGAATAAGAGATTTTTTTTTAAGTTTGAATTCATATGGCCCGAGATACCTTGGAAGTAAACATAAGTATTGATTTGATTTAACACCCGATCATAACTAAAGTTTTAAATAGGAAGACATAAGCCAAAACGCTTTCAAGTTTCAAACTACACAGACACCCCTCCTCTAAACAAGTTTTAGAAAACATCATTGTTTCTAGTCTTGGTCAAAATGTGCAAATATTTGTGATTAAAAAGGTAAATATCGGCAATTTGTGAAAGTGTAAATATTTGCAAATATCTGAAGAAACTGCAAATAGTTGCACTTTTTTAAAGAAATTCAAAAAGAAAAAAATAGTCTTGCTTATAAAAATATGCTATGGAGTTCAAATTTAATTTTCGAAATAAAAAATAATTATTCTTTATCAAGATTAAAAATGAATGCATAATTTAAAATTTGTTTGTAAGAGGGTTTTTTGCTTTTTAAAGTTGAAAATAAGTAGTAGATACTAATTTTCACAAAAGTTATTATTATGATAGCCACCAATCAAACTATTATGTAACGGGACCGGTTCAAGCTTTCCATATCCAGTACGTGGTGTACGCATATAAGTTGACACACACTTTATTGTAACAAAAGAAACCTCTGATATTGCGTGTCTATCAATCTATATTTATGCACTATTTTTCTAGGTTATTTAGGGATGTGAGACTATTACAATTTCAAACCTTTGTTTCTTTTTGTAACATGCGAGATGACCCTTAACAAAAATTAAAAAGAATTATCGAGGTACTTAACTCAAAATAAAATCAATATTTTTAACCATTTTTGAAAATTATGTTTAATGTAACTGATTAAATAGTGAAAAAGTACTTCAATCAGATTTACTATTGGACCTTCTTACTAGCTTATGAAATTTTAAGAGAAAATGCATAATCTTCGACCGTCTTACTAGCTTATGAAATTTTAAGAGAAAAAGCATAATCTTTGATCTAAATTTTTGTTGTAGTAAAATCCATATCAAACTATATATCGAAATAAATCCAAGGCTAAGATCACCCAATGGCAAGATGGGTTGATAAGTATAATTTAATTGGATTCACTTAAACATGAATTGACGATCCTACAGTAAAATTTTCAATATCTATGTTATTTACAAAAGCATCAATCGAAGAACAAATGCTTTTCTACGGAATTTTTCCTACGTTAGTAAATATATTTTCACTAATAAGAACCCCGTTATTGTATTGACATTGAGCCTTCTGCTTATACATGGTATCCAACCAGTTGCGACAATGAAAGGCATTTGATACACTACGTATGATTATTAACAAAGAGAACTGTTTCCGTAAATGTTGAAGGCGCATTTTCAGTTCAAACAAACATAAATTAATTTACGTGATCATATGTTTTTTTTAAATCTAGAAGAACCCGACGGACTGTTAAACTCCCGAAGAGGTTATGATAAAGCTGTCCGTTAATCCAAACCTTCATACTCCAGATAAATTTATATAAGATAGGAAAACACATGGTAGGAATCGAATCTGAGTCTTTTTATCAGAATACTAATCTCATTTCCACCGTGCCACGCCCGCGGACGTGATCGTATGTTTTTTCTTCTTAAAAAACTATTATTTACTTTCAAGTGACGAACAGTAAACAAGTAAAACGTAACGATGCGTGGTATAGTTGGAGAAAAATATAAGGATGCAGGCCCATGTCAATAGGACATTATATGCTCAACTCCGTGGATCTTAAATGAATCCAAGTTTCTCAGAATGTCGTTGTCAAACTAAGATGAAAGACGGCACACCGTGACTTGCGGATGATAAGCAAGCGTGGCGAGATATGCACGTAGCGGGATCCACAGAACGTGGTGACGTGGCCACGTGAAATACAAGCCCTACTTCTATTTTTTTCGTGGGGTTCGGTGAGTATCTGTACCCTACCCGTCGGACAGGCAGAAAGTAAATGAAAATGGAGAAGCTCCATCCTTTACCTGGGATCCACCTTTTGTTATCAGCGTTTTTCTTAGTTTTAATATAATCCCGTGTGCGTTCTTTGGAAACCGAGATCTGACCAGTCCCGTGAGCGAGAGAGTTGATTGAACGCGTTTGGCGATGCGATCGGAGTACTTTGAACAAAGTATTTGAATAGAAGGGTGTGGAGGAGAACATAAATCAACGGCTATTCGTGATTACCGTTGGTGAAGCGTCGGACGTTATTTTTCTCCAACATCCACCAAACAAAGCTGAAACGGAGCTAACCACACGTCCGACGCGTCGGATGCATCGTACACGTCTTCAACGGAAACTCAGCAAAAAAAAAAAGTTGCGACCAGGTGCATAAATCCATTGACACTAATCCTATGTTTAATTTATACCAAACATCAATAAGACGTGTCATGTATGCAACCTGATTATAATTGGGCCTTAAGCTATATGTGGTGTGTTGAATTATCTTTACCACCACGTTTATTAACCTTACCTTTTCATCTTCCTTTTAAAACCATTTGAATTCAAATAAGTAACTACTTGTCCTTTATTTTTAGATTGCTAATGTTGCCATCCGCCTTTTTTCTTTTTTGTCACCTTTATAATTTTGAGAGATATGATTATTTTTATGTGCTTCTGACAACCATACTATATTTCTTCACTCAGCCATACACAATCGTAACTTCACTTTTCAAAATTGTACGTATTCCTTCAAGATTTCAAACCTTAAACCCTAAACTACCGTGCCATTTTCCAGTTAATCGCTTTTTCATCTTTTTCTTGAGAAAAAAACACATAAAAGATCAGTTGTAAATAGCCGTAGATTTAACAAAGTGTTGTTCGTTGTAAACCATACCATGGGAACAATAACTGACCAGTAAATGCGGTGAAAACATGGTACCAGTTCACGGTGGTTTCCCATCGAATTAATCACAACTTTTTCGACATTACATCACCATAGGAAATCATTCGTACTTGTAATTTATTTGACAGTACGTTCGGTTGATAATAGCCGTAGTGTTTCAGAGTTCAACGGTTGGACGTAACCGAACATCAAATGTTTATTGTTTCCATTTGAATCTGAGCGGCCATACATAGCCGAATACACTAAGGTGTTGTTTTCTCTCTCCAAAAAGTGCTTTTTAGCGCTGAATAGAAAATGCTAAATATGTTCAGCCCTTTTTAATCATTTGGTTGGATGATATATTCAACGATGAATCATTCAAAATAGCTAAACGGCAATAAGCAGATATTTATAGCTTTTTGAACTACTGATTGCTAGCAAGTACCGATTTACAGGACAATCCTTTTCCTTTATAAATAGCAGTATGTATGACTTTTTTTATTTGCAAAAGCACCAACACATTTCACTGTCCACAGATTGCAAGAGCTAGATACATGAGGTAACCATTTTATTTTCTTTCGCTAACATTACATGGTAAAAATAAAAAACAGTACTTTGCAGAGCACATGTTTTGTTTTTATCTTCCATTGATTGATGTGCACGTTAATGTGCATATATTTACATTCATATTTTATCAATTTTTATTTAAATAAATGTCATATTTAGGCATTTTAACATGTTTAAAACCAAAATTCAATTGTTTTCAAATCATCATATATTCATCTTCATTCAGGGGCAAAATGGTCATTTTTGTGCATGTGCCAATTTGAGAATTTTTACTTGGACATTTTTTTATGATTTTTATAGAAATTTGAATGCATATGAAAGAGGCTTTTATGAAGATACATGCATGTACAAATGAATACAAAGGAATGAAGAGAAAATAATTCAAGCTCATGATCATGGAGGACCTCACTCACTTACCTAAATCTACAATTAGAAGCTAATGAACAACTAAGTGGAGGTTAAAGCTTCATGCATACATAATGATGAATAAATTAGTGGCTAGGTTATTTGGTGGCCACACTTCCTAAAGGGCATTTTGGGAAGCATCCAAAATGATTGAATTAGGGTTTTATGCATGTATAAATAGCCCTCTTATGTACATGTAAATATCTTCTACTCTTTTGTTCTACTTAAGAAAATTAACAAGCAAGTTGTAAACAAAATGTTTCGTGAAATAAAAATGGCTTCTTAGCCTCTTTCTCTTCTCTTTTCTACTTGTTTTTCTTTACTTTTATGCTCATTTTTTATTCTTATGCTCACTTTCATTTCATGTTCATAGCTTAGATTTACATTTATGCACTTAGTTTAGTTCATTTCCTTCTAATAGTTAATCTTATTTTTCTTTGTTTATTTTCTACTTTATTTTATTTTCAATGTTGAAATCTCTATGTGTTAAAATGATAACACAAATAAGAGGCTAAATCCCTACAATTTAGGGGTAATGAAGCTTTCTTTTATCATGTAGATTCAACATAATTTTCTATGTACGATCTCTTTTGTGCTTAATGAGAAATGAATTTTATGTTTGTTTGTGTTTTATGTTGAATTTGATAGCCTACTTTGTTCATAACAAATAGGCTATGTTTATCTCCTTAATCACAAATTGTCTCTTCATCTAAAATATGATCATGACAATGAAGTGAAGTTTTAATCAAAATTTGATGATCTATGTTACTAATTAATAGTAAATAGATCATGCTTAAACAAGATTTTGGTTTCATTTTCTATGCCTTGTTTCATGAGAATTGAAAAAGTAGGACTAGATTTGTATTATAGTTTGATGGTTTGATTTATGTTAATTAATAACTCAAACAGGCCATGCTTATGATATATACATAACTAATCCTACTTAGATAAAAAGAGAATTGAAAGTGGATTTGCCTCTAAATTGAATTTTAATCACATAGTTTTTAATCTCAACATTTGCTTAGCTTTCTAGTTTTCAAAACAATTTCCACTCTTGGTTTAATTTGATTGATTAGAAATTTAAAATCTAACAATTCCCCGCGGATCGACCCGTACTCGCCACATACTAACTTTTGTACGCCGTGCGCTTGCGGTGTAAATTTAATTCAAAATTTATCGGTGGTTTTCTAACTCGATAGAAAATTCGCCGTTAAACAAGTTTTTGACGCCGTTGCCGGGGAATTTGCTTTGATTTTGATTTTCTATTCTTCGAATTTTTTTTATTTTTGTGTTATTCTATTTTGTGTGTATTTCTATTTAAAAAAAATTGTTGCGTTGTGTGTTTTGGTAATTTTTGTTTGCATTTTCATTGTGTGTTTGTTGCTTTTCTTTTTTGCATTTGCATTTCTATTTCTATTTAAAAAAAAAGAATCATACACAGTTAAAAAAGAAAAAAATTTCATTTCAAATTACATTTACAGTTTTATATTTGCATTTACATTATCATTTTTTCTGTTTACAAATTACAAAAAGAAAAAAAATTTGCAACTATTTGCTCGCCTCTCTGTTTACTCTTCTCTGCATAGTAACCTGTTGCCTTCTCATTCGCCACACAACTTCACCCATGTTTCCAGAAACCATCATCCATCATACGGCCATCTTCCACTTTTCCAAACCTTCCCCTTGACCCCTGACATCCTCCGGCTGCCACATTTAGCAACTCATCCATCACCAGTTACTTCCACTACCAATCCACACTACAGCAAGTTCACCCACCTTCATCTATATCAACCAAAAACTTCAAACTTCCCTGCCACATTCATCAAACTATCAGTGCAAACAGCCCCAACTGCCACTACTTCACATCTTTGAACGGCTCTACCACCCCTGTGCACATTCCACTGCAACCAAGCAATAGTATCTTCAGCTACTACCTTCCCATTCCCCTGCAAACTACAAATCAGCACTGCCTTGCATCAACCACCAGACCATCCCCTGCCACTATATACTGCTTCAACCTCTACGGCAACCACCACTTGCCCACTTTCATTCCATTCCTCCTCCTTCAAACTACATGCTACTGCATTAACATACACCCAGACGCTTTCATTCAATTACATCATTGATTTGAGACCACCATACAACCACTTTGAACCACCACAATTGCAACTTCATACTGCACCTCAACCAACCGAATCATAGTGACCATCACATAATTCACCAAGTCCTTGTTCCACTTCCTAAAATCATCCACGCCAACTCTGATCATCCAACCATTAAACAAACAACCAAACCATTCCAACAACTTGTGGTGCCTTCTTCCTCTACAGTACAAGCCGCTCCGACAAAAACTGCTCATAACATCTGCCTCGCTCTTCTCTGTAAACATCCGCAACACCATCAAACTTCGAACTCAAGCTCACAAACAACCCATCGAGTTAACGAACTCAAGAAACATACAACAACCCCAATTGAAACTACCACCTTCATCATAAACCCCAAATCGTCGTCGTCATCCTCGCGATGACCCCAAACCAACCACGACCGCGAAGTCTGAACCACCACCACTGTCGCATCGCCTCCACGACCTGAAACCCAAAGTCACTCACCCAATTCGACAACACTTCGCACTGCGACCTGCAACGCCGCAACCCAAAATTCCCACTTCCTCAATTCGCCTACAACAACAATCCTTCAACCACCTCTGACCTCTCGGTCACCTCTGCCCCTTCCTCAAACCTGCCTCCAACACCCTTCAATCAAAAGTTTCAACTACCGCCTCTCCTCATAACCGCAATCTGAAACCACCAAAACCGAATCAAAATAAAAAAATTCACTGCGTATATGATTGCGGAAAGGACGAATTCGATTTTGCGAATTTTGTTATTTCTGAGAGTTCGATTATGTGATTTCGATTTTGTAATATCGTGGTTTGTGAAGTTAATTTGGGTGGAACTTTTGTGTGGTAAGATATTAGTTTTAGGCCGGATAGTGTTTTAAACTTTTTTTTCTTCCGTCCTTTTTATTCTTTTTACCAATAGTTATTCTTCTTATTCTAAAAAAAATTACAATAACAAGATTTAATTTGTTTTGGTGTGTTTTCATTTTCGTCTTAAATCTGTTGTGTGTTGTTTTTAATTTGTTTTAAGCTCTTTTTCAGAAAAGAATCTTTTGAACTAGTTTTGCTTTGTTTAAATTATTTTTCGTCCAATCCAAAAAGTGTGCTTTCTTTGATTTTAGTTTGTTCTACCCTTAAAAAAAACAAATTGTTTTAGGTTTCATTTGTGTAGTGAATTTGGCTTTGGCAAGTGAATTTGGTATTTCAATTGTTTTAGTTTATTCTTTAACCTATATATAAAGAAAAAAACTTGGATATATATATTGTTTTTAGTTTCAAGTTGCCAAAGTAGAAAATCAAGAGGAATCGCTTTGCTTTGCTTGCTTGCATAAAAAATCGCCGCTTAAAAAAAAATTGCTAATAATCTGCACGCTCTAGTATCGTGCTTTCATCACTAGTTTTATTTTAATTGCATTGTTGGCTGCTTGCATTTGCATTTAAAAAAAATCTTCATTTTAGTTGCATTGTAAATTCACGTTTAATTTTTGTTTTGCATTCATCTCATGATCTTGTTTTATTTCCTAAGGGCAATACCCCAATTCACATAAGGTAAGGGATTTCATCGCCCTTTCCTTAGCTCACAAATCACATTTCATCATAGAATTTGATTAATAATAAAGGTTAGACATTAGACTTAAGGGTGTCGCGAGCTCATCTAGGGCTTAATTGTATCTTCACAATTATTTTCTTTGAACAATTTTATTTCTTGGTGTCTAGGCTATGACAGAGTAATAACCATTTATAAATATTATGGTGATTCGTAAATATTATAGTGGTTGTTCCTCTAAAGTTACTTAAACCTTCGGTTGCATTGCTACGGTGATTCGCGGTGCACCAATAACCCTTGTCCGTTACTTGGCTGAGAAATATTTTTGTTGGTTTAAGACAAAGCGTGATTATACAATTTTGGGTTTGGAGCTACTAAGGACAGAAAATTGCAATTAACTCCTTTGCATTCATTTAGTTGCATTAGTTCATGCATATTTAAAAAAACAAAAAAATACAAAGAATCCAAAATCCAAAAAAAAATTGTAAATTTTACTTAACTTAGTTTTTAATCCAAAAAAAAATCCTTTTTCCTTTCCTTTGAAAATTTTCAATCAAAAACAAAAAAAATATAAAATCTTTTCAAATTTTTTTTTTGAAAATTCAAAAAAAAAAACAAAAATCAAATTTCCATTTTCTAAAAACAAAAAAAAAACAAAAATCCTTTGGGTAAATATTTGAAAATTTGAAAAAATAATACAAAAAAAGACATATAAAAAAATTTGAAAAGCCAAAAATCAAACTTCTCTTTTAAAAATAAATTTCACTTAGTAAATAGTTTTCTTCCTTGTAAAAAAAAGCAAACAAATTTTTCACTTCGTTTTTCAAATCTTCTTTCATTCTCTAAACTCGATTCTAACTTCTTTCTCTTCTCGACTTTCACTTGTGCATGTGTACTTGGACTCGTGACACAACAACAAATCGTTGGACTTGCGACTCAACAACTAATCGTTTAACTCGAACTGACAATCCTCCCGAAATGGCGAACGAGAACGCCCCTCAAACTCTTATGGATATAATCTTTTTCGATAGAGTTTCTATTCCATCCTGCATCACGTTACCCGCCCCTACAGGTAACCATTTTGAAATTCAGTCGAACCATATTGCCATGCTTCCAAAATTTGGCAATTTCGAGCACGATGACCCATACATTTGCTTGACGAAATTCAAACAAGTTTGCGCAACCATTAAACTCCAACAACTTTCCATAACGGAATCAAACTTCGATCAATCCCATTTGCTCTCACGGATTACGTTGAAAAATGGTGGTACAGCTTACCATCAAACTCGATTAAAACTTGGGAAGAATTCGTAAAAGCTTTCTTAAAAAATTTCTACGCCTTGGAAAAAACGAGTAGAATCCGAAACGAAATTGTAAATTTTCATCAATTCAAGGGAGAACCATTCAGAAAATATTTTGAAAGATTCAAAGAGCTTTTGATAAAATGTCCACACTATAACTTCGAAAAATGGACGATTTGGCAAATCTTATACGATGGTCTAGAAAACAGCTCACGAACCATGCTCGAATCAATGTGCCAAGGCAACTTTCTTGCCCAACATCACGACGATGCTTGGCAATTTCTTGAAAACCTCGCCGAAAAGTCATCCCAATGGGAAAGTTCGAACGAAAAATTAATTTACTCACGATTGAGTGCACACTCGATAGGATCTTCTTTTGCTTTGGAAGCTAAGATCGACGCAATAACATTTTCTCATTGAATCAAATGAACCAAGCTTCCCAACCGATGTGTTATAAATGCAACGATCCTAATCATATAGCCGATCAGTGTCCCAATTCTGTCGAACAAATCAATGCTTTCAATAAAGCCAAAAATGACCCATTTTCTCCAACATACAATCCTGGTTGGAGAAATCATTCGAATTTTTCTTGGAACCAAAACAATCCCAACATGAATACGGTTTGTCCAAATTTTCAAGCATTCCCGAATAATGCTTCGAATCCTCCCTTTCAGCCTAACAATTTTCAACCAAACTTTGCGGGTCCGTCTCATAATCAACCGCAACAATCAAATTTTCAACCAAATTTTGCTCATCCTCCCCAAGACGATAAAAGTTTAAGTTCACTTGAGAAAACTCTTCAAACATTGGCTAAAGCAACTACTCAATGCCTTCAATCAAACAGCAATTTGCAAAATTTATTGACCTCATATATGCAAAACACAAACCAATCGATTGCAAAACTTGAAATGCAAATGAGTCAATTAGCCACGTCTGTAAGTGAATGCGAACGAGGAACATTCCCAAGCCAGCCCCTTCCAAATCCCAGAAATCAAAATGCAAATTCAAATCAAGCCCATGTTGTTCAAGATAGCAATGTCACCCAATTGAATGCTATCACAACTCTACGTTCCGGTAAACAAATCGACAATCAAGTCGTTAATCCAAACGATTTACCAGAAACCTCTCTCGACACTTCTAAACGACGAACGAATCTAAACAGAACAGGGAGCCAATCGTCGAATCGAATGCCAATCAAAATTCTTCTTTTTACTCGAGTAGACCCACCTACCGAGTATCATGTTCCATTTCCACATCGTCTTCGACCAAAGAAACACTCGGACCAAATGGAAAAGATGTTGGAAATTTTTAAACAAGTCAAAGTTAACATTTCGCTTCTTGACATCGTTCAGCAAGTCCCCACGTACGTGAAATTTCTTAAAGACTTGTGCACCCAAAAGCGACACACTCAAGTGCCCAAAAAAGTCTTCTTAGCCGCTAGTTTGAGTGAAGTCTTGTCCCAATCCATTCCCGTTAAATACAACGATCCTGGCTGCCCTACAATTTTTTGTACAATTGGAGATAAGGCGATTAACAAATGTTTGATAGACTTATGCGCGAGTGTCAACTTGATTCCATACTCCATGTATGAACAATTAGGCTTAGGTGAGCTCAAACCCACAAAAGTTACGCTTCAATTCGCCGATCGTTCCATTAAGAAGCCCATGGGAGAAATCGAGAATGTGCTCATTCGAGTAGGGCAATTCATATTCCTCGTTGATTTTATCGTTCTCGAAACACAACCCGTGACAAATCCCGCGAGTCAAATTCCATTGATTTTAGGTCGACCATTCTTAGCCACCTCAAATGCCTTAATCAATTGTCGTAATGGTTCGATGAAAATCTCTTTTGGAAACATGATTTTGGATCTCAACATTTTCAATCTTGAAAGCCAATCAAATGAACCTCGCGACCAAACATTAGAAGCTAGTGCCATTCACGAAAATTTTGAAAATGAGACACTTGACTTTAACGACGAATGCGAAGCTGAATACAAAAAATTATTTCACGAATTCCCCAACGAGATTGAATATGCTCTTCCCTTTGAATTGCTTCAAGTTGAGTCCGAATCTCAACCCAATTCTGTGATCGAGCAACTCCCTAAGTTAAACCTCAAACCACTTCCCGATCACCTTAAGTACGCATACTTAAGTGAAAACGAAACTTGTCCTGTCATCATTTCTAACGATCTTTCTCTTGACCAAGAAGCTTCTCTTCTCTCTATTCTTTCGAAAAATAGAGAAGCAATTGGGTGGTCCATTACCGATATTAAGGGAATTAGCCCTGCTATTGTCTAACATCCCATTCACTTAATTGATGAAGCCAAACCCACTCGTGATGCACAACGGAGGCTTAACCCAAAAATGAAAGATGCGGTTCGTGATGAAATTCTTAAGCTCCTCGATAACGGTATCATATACCCCATCTCCGATAGCCCATGGGTTAGCCCAATTCACATTGTACCAAAAAATTCTGGACTTACCGTTGTCAAGAACGATTCAAACGAACTTATTCCAACTCGTACTCAAACTGGTTGGCATGTTTGCATTGATTATCGAAAATTAAACGCTGCAGCATGAAAAGATCACTTCCCTCTTCCTTTCATTGACCAAATGCTCGAACGTTTAGCCGGCCCTGAATTCTATTGCTCCTTGATGGTTATTCCGGCTATAACCAAATTCCAATCGCTCCCGAAGATCAAGAGAAAATGACACGTGTCCATTCGGTACCTTTGCTTATCGACGTATGCCATTCGGACTTTGTAACGCTCCTGCTACTTTCCAACGATGCATGGTTGGCATCTTTTCTGACATGATTGAGCGCTTTCTAGAAGTTTTTATGGACGATTTCTCTATCTTTAGTGATTCGTTTTCCCAATGTTTACATCATCACGAGTTGGTTTTAAATCGATGTAAAGAAAAACATTTGACTTTGAATTGGGAAATGTTTGCGCCCATTTTGGTGCTTTCACTGAGAAGGCTAGCACTTAAGGGTTCTAAAGCTTGGGTTTCGGATTTGAAAGCTTAAGGACTTGGATTTGGAAGGCTATGACAAGGCAATCGACAAGAAGACAAAGGACTGAAAGGAGTCAGTGTGAAGGGAGTTGAGAGGCTTCCTCGGGAGCGAATCAGGCCTCGATCTTCATCACCAGAGACGAGATGGAAACGATGCTGAAGAGACAAGAGGAGATGATGCAGAACCTACTTCAACAAGTTGGACAAGTTGGAGTGCAGAATCAAGGGAACACAACTGTAGGAGATGTTGGAGATAGGGATCGAAAGCACGGAGCAACCATAATTCAGAATAGAGCAGGACCATCAGGAGCAGCACCACAACTAGGGGGCACTCACCCGGAGCATGTTGATCCAATCCCGGGCAGAGTACCAGGTGGGGCTATGCAACATGGCATTGATAGAGGAATGGATGCTCCTCTAGGAGAGCAGATTCCTAGAATCCCTTGTGAACTCGGGGGGCAGATTGGAGGAAACGGACAAGGACTGCAGCTTGGCGATAGCGATAGATTGGCAGAGATGGTTAGGCGAGCCATGAGAGGCGGATTGGTGAATAGGGACTTGGAGGATGTGAATAGGAGTCCCTTTGCTCCAATGATCAAGCAAGCTAGGAACCCGCCGGATTTCAAACTACCAATACTGGAGATGTATGACAGGAGAACGGATCCTGTTGTTCACTTTACGAGGTACATGAGGCATATAGAAGTACTGGAGGCATCGGAAGAGGTCATGACGCGATGCTTCCCTTTGTATTTGACGGATGTAGCGGCACTATGGTTCAGACAACTGGAAAGCGGTTCAATTGGCACTTGGATGGACTTGATTGAGAAGTTTATGAGGCAATTTCGGGTCCACATCGTGAGACCCAAGAATGTGATGACTTTGACATCGATGAAGCAGTGGAAGGGAGAATCACTTAGGGATTTCTTAACCAGATTCAACGCAGCAGTGGCTTCGATGGATCGACCCAATCCGTCAATGGTTTTGATGGCAGCAGTCTCAGGAGTTGCGGATGATTCCGATTTTAAGATATCATTGGAACGAAATCCACTGATGGATCTTGGAGAGTTTTTGTAACAGTCAGCACCTCACTTAACGCAGATATTGTCCCCAACTTAGTCACCTCCGCCTCATGGGCCAAGCCAAGGTGTGGGATTTTGTTCCTTAGAAGGCCTCAACGTTGTTATGAGGTGAAGGCTTGGGTATATAAGCACCCACTTTATAGTGTTTTTCCGCGATGTGGGACTATTATTCCTATTTTTGAAGGGGTGTTACAATCTCCCCTCCTTTAGAGCCCAACGTCCTCGTTGGCTCATGAACACAATACCACTCAGGCGTCGTGGCTGTAACACGTACAGACCACAATTTCGGCTGGGTATGGCTCTGATACCAATGTAACAGCCCGCACCTCACTTAACACAGATATTGTCCCCAACTTAGTCACCTCCGCCTCATGGGCCAAGCCAAGGTGTGGGGTTTTGTTCCTCAAAAGGCCTCGACGTTGTTATGAGGTGAAGGCTTTGGTATATAAGCACCCACTTTATAGTGTTTTTCCACGATGTAGGACTATTATTCCCATTTTGAAGGGGTGTTACAGTTTTATCACGAAGCAGAAAGGTTTCTGTGGCAGGAAGATGCAAAGGCTGAAAGAGAGGGGAGAGAGGCTGAAGTTTATGCGGTAAAAGGTAGAGGTTCATCCAGGGAGGATCTAAGCAAGGACGATAAAGGAAAAAGGAATATGAATGATAACGGTAACACTTCAAAAAGGCCACGGAGGAATTCAAAGTTTACTTCCTACACAGATTTGATTGAGACTCTGGAAAGGATTTGCTTGGATACTCGAGGGCACCTCTAGTATCGAAGGTCGGCAAGAAGGGAACCTTCTGAATACGAGCGGGCATCGGGAAAGCATTGCCTATTCCATGAGATGGATGGGCATAACATGAACGACTTCAAGCATTTAATGGATATCATTGAAGAGCATGTGAGGAATGGTCATTTGCAACAGTACATAAGGAATCGAGCTATGGCAGTGGGACAGGAGAGGCCACCGCCCACCTCAAGCGAAGATGGCACTAGATCTAGGCAACGTCATCAGCTTGTTATCAACTGAATGGATTTATGGCTTTGAATAACTAATAAACCCCAAAGTGATGCGGCTAAGTCACTTACACATGTACGGGATCAAGGACGGTCCCTAGGCATGCTCTGAGATGATAGTAAACCGTGATGCTCGGGTTTATGAAATCTTGTTTTCTTTCTTTTTACCGTGGACTCTGGTTTCTTTCCTGGTACTATGGCTATTTTTTTTCTTGGTTGTACGAACTTTCATTTTGTTAATTGGATCATGTGATTATTGGATTTTGATTAATGTAATAAATAATACCGGTTACGCGATTACGGTCCTGACCGGAGAGACGGGGCAGTAATCGCAAGTTATGAGTCCCTTCGTCGGAGAGCAATGGAATGGACTCGAACACAATATAAAAGTCCTTAGCCACAGAGCTGAGGCCGAAGAATATAAAAGTCCTTGGCCGGAGAGCCGAAGCCGGAGAATATAAAAGCCCTCGACCGGAGAGCCGAGGCCGGAGAACATAAAAGCCCTCGACCGGAGAGCCGAGGCCGGAGAATATAGAATTCCTTGGCCTGAGAATATAAAAGTCCTTAGTCGGAGAGCCGAGGCCGGAGAATATAAAAGCCCTTGACTGGAGAGCCGAGGCCGGAGAATATAGAATTCCTTGGCCGAAGAGCCAAGGTCGGAGAACATGAAAGTCCTTGGCCGGAGAGCTGAGGCCGGAGAACATAAAAGCCCTTGACCGGAGAGTCAGGGTCAGAACAGGATAACGCAACCTGGAGAGGTCATGGATTCAGATTTCGGCTTGGGATAAATGGACCCAGAGTGGTCCTGGATTTGGAAAAGGGCATCCCAAATTTGGATATCAACCCAGAAAGGTTATGGATTTGGTTATTGGTCATTGGATACTGACGGATTACGACTAGGTTGACGAGTTCGGATAGCTATGGAATTGGCTAAGGATTTGGTTACTGGACTTTGAATCGGACATCGACTTGGAGCAGTCGCGGACTTGGATATGGCTATGGCACTTGGATAGGATGGCTTGGTAATAGATTGGATTATGAATCAGATGGTATGGCTATGGATGGGATATAGGCTTTGGATGTTGGATTCAGAGCTATTCAAAACACGCCTTCTAACCTCAAGGCATGTTTTGGGTGGAAAATGTTATCCTGCCTTTTGATCAAGGCTGGGATATCAACAAATAGGCTAAAAAGAATGGATATCAGGATTGGAGATCGATTGGAAACAAGGCTATGATCGATACCGTCAAAATTTGACCGAGCTCCAATCAAGACGAGATCGATTGGGAATGATGAACAAGGCTAGGAAAGGCTACGTTTCAAATTTTAGATCAATTGGAGTTTGTATGCTCGAGATATGGATGGATCAAAATTCAAGGAAAGTAGGTTCATATCGATGTTTCAGATCGATCAGGATGGAAATGGAAACATGCTTCGTATCGATGGTTTCGTATCGATGCAATGCGCATCAATTTGGTTGGACTCGACATCGGTATGGCATGGTATTTCGTATCGATCAAGGCTGGGATCGATACGAAGAACGAGCAGGAGTTTAGAAGAGCACCTTGTATCGATCAGGTATTGGATCGATACGAAGGACATATGCGGAGGATCGATACGAACAAGGGAGCGACCGATGGATACGAAGGAACAAAGCTCGATCGATACGAAGATTATGGGTACTAACATGACTTGGACCGATACTAAAGGATGGATACGAAGAAAGGATGCAGAGGATGGATACAAAGAACATAACTTTGGATGGATACGAACAGATCAAGAGCCACTTTCATATCGATCGGGTTCGTATCGATCGGTACGGAAGAATGATCAAGAAGACTCGGTCGCTCGGCATGAAAAGTGGATCGATCTTAAAAGTTAGCGCCGCATCATCGGTCATCACGTGCCCAAAAGCGATGCGAACAGAAGCGATGCGAACATAAGCGATGCGAACAGAAGCGATGCGAACTCGGCAGCCTTCAACAAATTCAAACTTGCATCAATCATATCTCACACACTACAAGTCCAAATGCTACCAAATTTTCACAGGAGCTTACGTACAACCTCAGGAATGTTCATGATCGATCTCGGCTCGATTGGGCAAGATTTGGATCGATACGAATCTCATTCGTATCGATCATGGATCAAGTCGAAACGACCAAGGATCGCACGTGGGCCCACCCACGTGATGGAAGGAGTCTTCCGAAGTTTGAGACAGGTATTTCCAGTCCACGCCTATAAATAGGAGCCCAGGGTCTTCAGAAAAAGGATCTTTCGGTTTTTCTACGCCGTTACTCTGCCGAACTCCATTGTAACTCGATTATTAATAACCATACTCTTGTAACCAGCGAGTGATAATCAATAAAATAGCAACTCTTAAAAGTGGATGTAGGCCCGAGATAGCCGAACCATTATAAATCGTGTGTTTCTATTGCTTTCCTTTTAATTTTCTGAGCATTCTTCATATTTTATTCTCTATAAACTTGCTATCTGTGATTTGTCATTGTAAACGGGTGCTTTGATCGACAATTGGATGTTTGTGACCAATTTTGGCGTAAACAGGAAAAATGCCACTTTATGGTCAAATAAGGCAAAGTCCTTGGACATATCATCTCAAATAAAGGCATTGAGGTAGATAAAAAGAAAGTCGTCGTAATTGCAAATCTACCCATTCCCAAATCTGTTAAGGACATTCGATCATTTCTAGGACACGTTGGCTTTTATCGACGCTTTGTGAAAGACTTTAGCAAAATCGCTCGTCCTTTGATGTCACGACCTGTAAATTTTAACGGTTTCTATAACGTAATTAACTGAAATTTTGTTTGAAATTTAATTATAAAATTCTACAATGAAAATTTGATATTTGTAATACGTCTATTTCGACATAGTAACTGGTAAATTTTTATTGGAAAATATAAAAGTAAATTCTATTGTGTAATTTTCAATTTATAATCAGTTAATTTGATGAAAAGAAATTGTTTTCAAAATTTGAATATTTTTATACAATAAATTTGCAAATCATTTTCTGAGTGAGACGTCGTATTTTGTTTCGCCAAATTCGGACTGCTCTGGCCCCGTTTATCTTATTTTCGACGGTTTAGCAGCATTTTGGCAGCGAATATCAACTTTTGGTAAGATGATTGTATCGCTTATGTCTGTGTGCCATTCTGTTCGTCTCGTCGTGCTGATCTCCACAGTATATTCATTCCTATAATTCGTTGTCCGGTACACGGCAAAAACGAAAAAAACAGTTGTCGTATCGGTACCGTATTTGTGCCTTTTTGTTTTCTTTGCCTTTCCAAATTTCCAGTCGTATAAACTTATCAGTCATTGCTTTAATAAATTTTGGAAACCTACATTTGTCCTTTCATATTTCCTTGATTTATATATATATATATATATATATCCGCCGTGCCTTTTCATTTTGCTATCTCTTCCTTTGTTCACCTTTCTCTTTTCTAAAGATCTGAAGAAAAAAACAATATACATCAGTGCGTTTGCTTCGAGACTGCTCATCTCCACTTCCTGGTCATTCTTCCTTTCACTTTGACTATTATTTTTTTCTCTGTCGTTTCCATTTTTTGTTTTGTTTCTCGAGGAAAGCTGGATCGTGCACGAGTCTTCCATGCTTCCCCCCGAAGTCTGACCCGAAGCCATCCTCATACTTTTCCCTTTCTGACTCGGAGCGGACCCCACTGCCCCACACCACCTTCTACACCATCAGCCGACCTAACCCAATCCATTTCTGCCACCATCTCCACTCGAACAACCAAGCAGTCCATGTAACAACCCTGGTATTGGAGATTACTGATGATATTAAATTATAACGATAGTTATGATTTAATATGGTGAATTGAATGTAATGGAGAAATAAATTTGGTTTAAATTGTTTATTTAAATAAACAATATGTTTGGAGTTAAATATTGGGTTTAAAATTCAATGTGTGGAGTTTTGGTTAAATAAAATGGAAAATATTGGAATTTAGGTAAATTTGAGTTAATAAATTTACCAAGTGATGTATTTCAACATTTAATTATTGAAATAAATCCAAATTGATGGAAATAAAGTTTTAAAAACTTTATTTTGAGGTTTTGGAGTGAAATTAATCATTTATTGTATCTTAATTAAGTTAATGTGATAATATTGGTAATTATTGCCAATATTATCCTTTTATTGAATATAAAAGGAAAAATATGAAGAAAACATGTATTTTATTAAAATAAAAGTTGAAATATTGTGTGAAAATATTATATTGTTGTTTTAAAAGTGTTAGAATGATTTATTACAATTTATTTAACTAAGAGGATAATTTTTGATCAAGTTATACTTTAAAAAAAATAGTGTATTTACACTAAAATTGTGTAAATTGTTAAATATTGTCAAAATTTGGTTTTATTGTAAAAATAAATTTTTATTGTTGAAATAAATTTTATTTTGTTACAATAACTATTTTATTTCAAAACAAATTGATGTATGTATTTTACTTGGCTTGAAAATGTTGGAATATGAGTATATAGTGTAAAATAGGTTAATATATACACATAACTTTGTTTTTTTTCTCTAAGTGTTTTATTTGGGCTTAGAGGGTTTGGGTGGGATCCATAGCTCATTCTCTAGATCCTTCCGGTGAGAAAAGAGCTGTAAGTAATTTGTATTCTCCTTCTTCTTAAAACATACTTACAGTAAAAACAAAAAGAGAAAATAATGGCTTCCTCATACTAAATCAAATTCCCACTCAATTTGCTGCAAATTTCAAAGAGAAATCATCTAAATCAAGAATAGAAAGGTAATCTCCATCCAATACAAAAGAGTTTTCATAAAATCTTAGAACTTGAGATATGAATTGTTTGTAATATTTTGTTTCTTCCTGCATGTTCTTGTTTAAGCTTCTACAAGTGTTTAGGGCTCCAATCTTGCTTGCAAATCCTCACTTATTCACTGCAAATCAATAGGTAAGTATAAAAGATTACAAATTCTAGCCAAAAATAATGTTTTGATTTGAATTTTCGTATTAATAAGGTTATGTTTCCTCTTTGTTTTTTTTTCTGTTTTCTGTCGCCATATTGTTTTGGCCATAACTTATTCGTTTCTTAACCAATTTTGATAATATTGGATGTCCTGGAAAACTTAAATTATGTACTACAACTTTCATGTATTATGTTTTCTGTAATTTTGAGGTTAGATATGCCAAAATTGAATTTTTCTACTGCTATCCTGAGAGCAAAACCAATATTTGCTCTGTGCTTGAAGCTGAAATGAAATTGGCCATAACTTCTTTGTTTCTTAACCTATTTTGATAATTTTGGATGGTCCGAAAAGCTTAAATTATCTACTACAACTTTAATGTATTAAGTTTTCTATAATTTTGAGGTTAGATGTGCCAAAATTGAATTTTTCTACTGCTATCCCGAGAGCAAAACCAATAATTGCTCTGTGCTTGAAGCTGAAACGAAATTGACTATAACTTCTTTTTTTCTTAACCGATTTTGATAATTTTGGATGTTACGGAAAGCTTAAATTATGTACTACAACTTTCATGTATTATGTTTTCTATAATTTTGGTGTTATCTATGTCAAAATTGAATTTCTCTTCTGCTATCCCGAGAGCAAAACCAATATTTGCTCTATGCTTGAAGCTGAAACAAAATTGGCCATAACTTCTTTGTTTCTTAACCGATTTTGATAATTTTGGATGTTCTCAAAAGCTTAAATTATGTGCTACAGCTTTCATGTTTTGAGTTTTCTATAATTTTAGTTATCCGGGTCAAAATTGAGACGAATTAAGAGCTAGAAATTTCTATTTGGAATTATGGTTATAAATAACCATCTAGATGTTATTTTTACTTGCCGATGAGATGTGGTAAGCTACCTTTTTGATGATTTTACAATGTTGAGATGTATTATGATGGCTTTTACTTATCGATGAGTTGAGGAAAGTCACGATGCCACTAGTACCCGTCAATGAGATAAGACGGGTAGGGTATTGTATTTACTCGCCGATGAGATGAGGCAAAGTATATTTTCATGATGTTTATGGTGTTTTACTAGTGTGGCACCAACTAACGGCTAGTAAACCGTTAGGTGCGAACGTATGGTATGGGATGTACGTTAACGCCTATTGGGTTCCTATCCGATAAGTTGAAACACATTCATGATGTTTACTAGTACTACAGACCACGAGTACTCAATTGGAGTCATCACGTTGTAGTTGCGACTCCGATCATCACGATGTTATTAACTCGGGTCTTTTTGACGTGGAGTCATTATGATATTATAGACTATAGTCATTACGACATTCACGATGTTACTTGGCTCCAGTCATCACGATGTTTATAGTACCAAATATTAGTACTAGTCACGATGTAAGCATGTGTAGTTTTCCATGAAATTTTAGATGTTTTGATTTCACCTTTTTATGAGGAAGTTTATTATAGCCTTGAGTAAGATGAAGGCTTACATGTATTGATGGTTTTATGGTGATTTCTAATATGATGTTTTGAACTCTTTGAGTTCTATTATGATGAATTTATGAGGTTTTAGACCGTTTTATGATAATTATTTATATGGTTTAAATCCTTGCATATTTCACTTATATAACTATTGAAGTTGAACCATAGTTTGATAACCAATTGAATTCCCTTTTGAAATCATGATGAACCCATAGATGTCTCACCTTAGAGATGATCTTGATGATACTTATATCATTCCATTAGCAACAACGGAATGGTTCCTATTAATGTTATCTTTACTAATGATGAGTTTTAGCTAGCCTGACCTGTGTATTTATTACTCGGGTAAGACCGAGTTGCAGGTTAGGTATGGATTTAGCTCAGTCCTTCTTGGATCGGTTAGCTTGCTTTTGTTTGGACCACTTTGTTCGGACTTGGACATTGTAACTATTATTTTGTGGGATGGTTGTGTATGTATACTTTTGTAGTTCATGCTACTTATGTATGTTGTATTTTGTATGATGTATGGTGATGTATGTATACTCTGATCTGGTTTGCTGTTCTGTGACTGTTTATATTTTTTGTATATTGCATTTATTCTGAAACGGTCCTAAACCACCATGGTATCGTATTAGTTAAGGACTAGGTGTGTCGATCATATATGAGGTGATGGAAGAAAAAAATATCGACAGACTTATCTCTTAGCTAATGCATTATCATGAGGGTCGCCCTTAACCAGCCCTATTCTCTGCATTAGTAGACATGATTACTTAGTAATTCTCTTTACTAATGTGGGTCTCGGGGTGGGGCGTCACAGTTTGGTATCAGAGCAGGATTTCAGAATATAATGTAATATAGGCAGAACAGTACACAAGATTACCCTACATCAAATATAATACATTTGTACACATCATCCCCAATCGTGATCCATCTCACCTTGTCCTTGTTTTGACTCGTGTCCCTTTTCGATTCCTTTGGGGTAGATAGAAAGGAATATGTATAGGAATGTTAATTTAATTCCATAGTATTCTTTAATTTCTACATTTGAATTGCTAATATATCTATCTACCCTGTGAATAATCCTATCTTATCTTATCTTTCAGCTATGTCTGGTAGAGGTGGAGGACGCTCTTCGGCGGCGGGACCGTCTAGTGGTTCTCGTCCCGAAGGTGTATATATGCCTACCGATCATATTCTTGAGCTTATTAGGAGCACTCAGCCTCCAGATCCAGCTCGATCTTCTCCTCCATGCAAATCCGCATTTGCGCGAATGTGTAGCGACTTCACTCATCTTGGTGGCAAGATCTTTAGAGGCACTGAGACCGTCTTAGAGGTCGAGGCATGGCTCAGTTCTTGTGAATGCATATTTAACCGTATGGAGATATCTAGCCATCATCGCGTTCTTGTCGCATCAAGTGTGTTGCAAGAACATGCATTGAATTGGTATGACTTGCTTGTGGTGGATGTTGATGAGTCTACCTTAGAGTGGGATCAGTTCCGTGAGAGATTCAAGCTTAAGTTTGTTCCTGAATCCTAGAAAGTTATTTTAGCTCGACATTTCCTTGATTTCAAACAAGGTAAGTCGATAGTTTCTAAGTATGTTGCATCTTTTGAAGCCTTATCTAAGTATGGTCTTGAGCACATTTCTACTCTGTATAAGAAGAATCTTAAGTTCGTCTCTGGACTTAAGAAATACTTGAAGAAATCTCTTATGCTTCATCTTGAGCTTTCTTTTGAGAAACTTGTGGATACGGCCCTTCAGCTTGAAGCGGTCGAGAAGGAGAAGGATAGTGATGTTGAAGGTGAGGTTCGGGGAAATCTGAACAAGAAATTTTTTTCCGCAAGTCTAAGCCTTTCCACCCTAATAATAAGAAGAAGCAAGGTAGATCCTCTTCTCAGTCTCCAATTACTCCTTTAGCTAAGCCTTTTGCTTGTTTCAACTATGGTTCGCTTGACCATCCTGTGAGAGAGTGTCCTAAGCCTAAGAGATGCCTCTATTGTAAGAAGGAGGGACATTTGATTTCAGCTTGTCCCAAGTGGGAGAAGAGTTCTCGTCAGGGTCATCTTAATGTAGCTACCACTTCTGGTGATGCTTCTCAGTCTCGAGGTATATTCTCTTCCATTTTAGAGGGTTCTATTTTATTTCATGATCATTCTATTCGAGTGCTCTTCGATACCGGTGCTTCTCATTCATTCGTATCGAAGGAACTCATTGATGCTTTACAGTTAGATGTTTCTTGCATGCTTACTTCTTTACAGATTGCGAATCCTATCGGGGGATCTGCAACCCTTAGTCTTCTTTGTGATGAAGTTGAGATTATGATTTGTGGTTTTTCTTTCTGTGCGAATCTGCATGTGATTCCTTTTCTTGGATTTGATATGATTCTTGGTATGGACTGGCTAGTTAGATACGATGCTAGGATTCTTTGTTTGGAGAGAGTTTTATATCTTCGTCATCCTGATTCTCCTACTCAGTTGTCTCTTCTGCTTCAAGAGTCCGATCACGATTTCATGGCTTCTTTATTTGCTCTTGATTCTCGAGACGATGATGATAATGAGTCTCAGATTCCTATTGTTCATGACTTTCCAGACTTATTTGAGCCTGTTTTGGGATTACCACCCAAGCGGGCTATTGAGTTCCGCATCGTCCTTATTCCAGGTGCACAACCAGTTAGTCGTCCTCCCACGAGGATGTCTACTAAAGAGAATGAGGAACTCAAGAAGCAACTCCTAGAGATTGAAGCCAAGCATTTCATTCAATCTAGTTCTTCACCGTGGGGAGCCGCGGTGGTATTCGTGAGGAAGTACGATGGGACTCTTAAGCTATGCGTCGATTATCGCAAGCTTAATGAGTTGACCATCAAGAACCGCTATCCATTGCCTAGGATTGATGATATGTTCGATCAATTGAGTGGCGCTAAGGTCTTCTCACAGCTTGACCTTGCCACGGGATTTCACCAGCTCCGAGTTGCAGAAGACAGCATTCCACTTACAGCTTTCCGCACTCGCTATGGTTCATATAAGTGGCTTGTCATGCCGTTCGATTTGATGAACGCCCCTGCTTTTTTCGTCGACCTTATGAATCGAGTATTCCGGGAATATCTCGATAAGTTTGTTCTTGTTTTCATCGACGACATTCTAGTATATTCAAAGTCCGAAGCGGACCATACTCGACATCTTAAAATTGTTTTGAGTACTCTTCGACCGCATCAACTCAAAGAAAACTTTCTAAGTGTCATTTCTGGGAAAAGCAAGTTAAGTTCTTAGGCCACGTTGTTTCTTTCGAAGGCATTTTGGTCGATCCTTCGAGATCGAAGCCATCCAGAATTGGAAGAGGCCTGAGAATGTTCATGAGATTCGTAGCTTTCTGGGTTTGGCGGGTTATTACCGTCGATTCATCAAAGACTTTTCCCTTATTGTGCTTCCCTTGACTAGCCTTACGAAGAAAGGCATTCGCTATATATGGTCAGATAAGTGTGAGGCTTCGTTTCAGAGATTGAAGGAGCTTCTCACTAATGCTCCTGTTCTTGTGGTTCCAAAGGGGAATCGGGATCTTATTGTCTATACCGATGCTAGTGGCCTCAGTGCTGTTCTTATGCAAAAGGATAGGGTAGTTGCTTACGCTTCAAGGCAATTACGTCCGAATGAAGTTCGGTACGCTACCCACGATTTAGAGCTTACCGCCTTTGCTTTGAAGATGTGGCGTCATTATTTGTTGGGAGAGCACTTTACTCTTTTCACCGATCACAAGTCTCTTACGTACTTGTTCACCCAGAAGGAGCTCAACATGCGACAGCAGCGTTGGCTCGAGTTTCTAGCTTCATATGATTTCGATATTTAGTATACCCCTGGCAAGGGGAATCGAGTAGCTGATGCTTTGAGTCATAAGCATTCAGCTATTGTTTCCATGATGATTGCAGAATGGAAAGTTCTTGAGACTCTTTCCATGTGTGATATTCATGATCGTGCTTCCACATCCAACTCTCCTATTCTATTATATAGCATGGAAGCTTGTCCTACTCTTCTAGATCGGATTGTCGAGGCTTAGCGGCAAGACTCCGATATATCTACTCTTATTCAGAAGTATAAGTCTGAATCCCACGATGACATTGAGATGAGGGATTTCAGCATCAATATTCATAGGTGTCTTCGAAAGAAGAACCGGCTAGTCGTGCCTTCTATTCCAGAACTTAGGCGGGACATTCTAGCTAAGTGTCACCGTTCTAAGTGTACTATTCATCCTGGTAACAACAAGATGTATGCTGATATGCGTCTCTCTATTACTGGAAGGCATGAAGCGAGATATAGCAAGTTATGTAAGCAAATGCATGACTTGTCAGCTTATTAAGGCCGAGCATTAGCAACCCAGTGGTCTTCTTCAGCCTTTAGAGGTTCCATTGTGGAAATGGGACCAAGTTTCTATGGATTTCATCGATGGCTTACCTCGTTCGAGGTCAGGCCATAGCAGTATTTGGGTTGTTGTGGACCGTCTCACCAAGTCCTCACATTTCATTCCTATTAAGTCTAATAGGATGACATCTCTCTTATCGAAGCTATATATTAAGGAGATTGTGCGATTACATGGTGTTCCTTCTTCTATTGTGTGTGATCGTGATCCTCTATCATGAGTCACTTTTGGCAGAGTCTCCAGCAAGCTTTGGGCACAAAGCTTAATCTTAGCACAACTTATTACCCATAGTCTGATGGACAGACTGAATGGGTGAATCTATCTTGGAAGATCTGCTTCGTGCTTGTATCTTGGATTTTGGTGGTAGTTGGGAGGATCATCTTCCTCTAGTCGAGTTTGCTTATAATAATAGCTACCAATCTTCGGCATGGCTCCTTTCGAAGCCTTATATGGAATGCCGTGTCGTTCTCCATCATGTTGGCTTGAGTCGGGGGAAAAGCTCATTCTTGGCCCCGAGTCTATTCGAGAATCAACTGAGAAGATCCATCTTATCCGAGAGAGAATGAGAGAGGCTCAGAGTCGACAGAAATCCTATGCGGACAACCGTAGGAGGCCTCTTGAGTTCTCAGTGAGCGATTTTGTTTATATTCGAGCTTCTCCTCTGAAGGGAGTGATACGCTTCAGCCAGACAAGGAAATTCGCATCATGCTATATTGGACCATTTCCTATTACAGAGTGTATCGAACCTGTTGCATATCGCATAGCACTTCCCGATCAATTTTCTGGAGTTCACGATGTATTCCACGTCTCTCAGTTGCGGAAGTGTCTACGAGATTCAGATTCTGTGTTTGATTCTCGTGCTTTAGAGAAGCTAGAAGTCTCTCTTAATCTATCATTCGTGCAGCATCCTGTGAGAGTTCTTACTTCGGAGGTTAGACGCCTTCGCAACAAGAATATTCCGCTCATAAAGATTCAATGGTCCGAAAATCCCAATGACTGCACTTGGGAAACCAGAGAATTCATCGAGCGATCGTATCCTGGATTCTTATCTTCTCATGACGAAGGTAAGAATTTTCCATTTTAATATATTCAAAATTTCTTTGTTTGAAAAAATAATTTTTTTTTGTGTTGAATACAGATTTCCTCTAGAAATTGCGAGGACGCAATTTTTATAAGAGGGTGCGTTTGTAACAAGCCTGGTATTGGAGATTACTGATGATATTAAATTATAACGATAGTTATGATTTAATATGGTGAATTGAATGTAATGGAGAAATAAATTTGGTTTAAATTGTTTTTAAATAAATAATATGTTTGGAGTTAAATATTGGGTTTAAAATTCATTATGTGGAGTTTTGGTTAAATAAAATGGAAAATATTGTAATTTAGGTAAATTTGAGTTAATAAATTTACCAAGTGATGTATTTCAACATTTAATTGTTGAAATAAATCCAAATTGATGGAAATAAAGTTTTAAAAACTTTATTTTGAGGTTTTGGAGTGAAATTAATCATTTATTGTATCTTAATTAAGTTAATGTGATAACATTGGTAATTATTGCCAATATTATCCTTTTATTGAATATAAAAGGAAAAAAATAAAGAAAACATGTCTTTTATTAAAATAAAAGTTGAAATATTGTGTGAAAATATTATATTATTGTTTTAAAAGTGTTATAATGATTTATTACAATTTATTTAACTAAGAGGATAATTTTTGATCAAGTTATACTTTAAAAAAAATAGAGTATTTACACTAAAATTGTGTAAATTGTTAAATATTGTCAAAAATGTGGTTTTATTGTAAAAATAACTTTTTATTGTTGAAATAAATTTTATTTTGTTACAATAACTATTTTATTTCAAAACAAATTGATGTATGTATTTTACTTGGCTTGAAAATGTTGGAATATGAGTATATAGTGTAAAATATGTTAATATATACAAATAACTTTGTTTTTTTTCTCTAAGTATTTTATTTGGGCTTAGAGGGTTTGGATGGGATCTAAAGCCCATTCTCTAGATCCTTCTGGCGAGAAAAGAGGTGTACGTAATTTGTATTCTCCTTCTTCCTAAAACACACTTACAGTAAAAACAAAAAGAGAAAATAATGGCTTCCTCAAACTAAATCAAATTCCCACTCAATTTGCTGCAAATTTAAAAGAGAAATCATCTAAATCAAGAATAGAAAGGTAATCTCCATCCAATACAAAAGAGTTTTCATAAAAATCTTAGAACTTGAGATATGAATTGTCTGTAATATTTTGTTTCTTCCTGCATGTTCTTGTTTCAGCTTCTACAGGTGTTTAGGGCTCCAATCTTGTGCTAAAGGCTCAATCTTGCTTGCAAATCCTCACTTATTCACTGCAAATCAATAGGTAGGCGTAAAAGTTTACAAATGCTAGCCAAAAACAAAGTTTTGAGTTGAATTTTCGTATTAATAAGGTTATGTTTCCTCTTTGTTTTTTTTCTGTTTTCTGTCGCCATATTATTTTGGCCATAACTTCTTCGTTTCATAACCGATTTTGATAATTTTGGATGTTCCGGAAAGCATAAATTATGTACTACAACATTTGTGTATTAAGTTTTCTCTAATTTTGAGGTTAGCTATATCAAAATTGAATTTTTCAACTGCTATCCCGAGAGCAAAACCAATATTTGCTCTGTGCTTGAAGCTGAAACGAAATTGGCCATAACTTCTTCGTTTCTTAACCGATTTTGATAATTTTGGATGTTTCGAAAAGCATAAATTATGTATTACAACTTTCATGTATTATGTTTTCTATAATTTTGAGTCCAGCTATGTCAAAATTTAATTTTTCTACTGCTATCTCGAGAGCAAAACCAATATTTGCTCTGTACTTGAAGCTGAAACGAAATTAGCCATAACTTCTACGTTTCTTAACTGATTTTGATAATTTTGGATGTTTCGGAAAGCATAAATTATGTGCTACAGCTTTCATGTTTCGAGTTTTCTATAATTTTGAAGTTATCCAAGTAAAAATTGAGACGAATTAAGAGTCATAAATTTCTATTTGGAATTATGCTTATAAATAACCATCTAGATGTTATTTTTACTTGCCGAGGAGATGAGGTAAGCTACCTTTGTGATGATTTTACGATGTTGAGATGTATTATGATGGCTTTTACTTGTTGATGAGATGAGGCAAGTCACGATGCCACTAGTACCCGTCAATGAGATGAGACGGGTAGGGTATTGTATTTACTCGCCGATGAGATGAGGCAGAGTATATTTTCATGATGTTTATGGTGTTTTACTAGTGTGGCACCAATTAACGGCTAGTAAACCGTTAGGTGCGAACGTATGGAATGGGACGTACGTTAACGCCTATTGGGTTCCTATCCGAGAAGTTGAGACACATTCATGATGTTTACTAGTACTATAGACCACGAGTACTCAATTAGAGTCATTACGTTGTAGTTGCAACTCCAATCATCACGATGTTATTAACTCGGGTCTTTGTGACTGGGAGTCATTATGATATTATAGACTATAGTCATCAGGACGTTCACGATGTTATGATGTTACTTGGCTCTAGTCATCACGATGTTTATAGTACCAAATATTAGTACTAGTCACGATGTAAGCACGTGCAGTTTTCCATGAAATTTTAGATGTTTTGATTTCACCTTTTTATGAGGAAGTTTATTATAGCCTTGAGTAAGATGAAGGCTTACATGTATTGATGGTTTTATGGTGATTTCTAATATGATGTTTTGAACTCTTTGAGTTCTATTATGATGAATTTATAAGGTTTTAGACCGTTTTATGATAATTATTTATATGGTTTAAATCCTTGCCTATTTCACTTATATAACTATTAAAGTTGAACCATAGTTAGATAACCAATTGAATTCCCTTTTGAAATCATGATAAACCCATAGATGTCTCACCTTAGAGATGATCTTGATGATACTTATATCGTTCCGTTGGCAACAACGGAATGGTTCCTATTAATGTTATCTTTACTAATGATGAGTTCTAGCTAGCCTGACCTGTGTATTTATTACTCGGGCCAGATCGAGTTGCGGGTTAGTTATGGATTTAGCTCACTCCTTCTTGGATCGGTTAGCTTGCTTTTGTTTGGACCACTTTGTTCAGACTTGGACATTGTGACTATTATTTTGTGGGATGGTTATGTATGTATATTTTGTAGTTCTTGCTACTTATGTATGTTGTATTATGTGTGATGTATGGTGATGTATGTATACTCTGATCTGGTTTGCTGTTCTCTGACTGTTTATATTTTTTTGTATATTGCATTTATTCTGAAACGGTCCTAAACCACCGTGGTATCGTATTAGTTATGGAATAGGTGTGTCGATCATATATGAGGTAATGGAAAAAAATATCGACATACTTATCTCTTAGCTAATGCATTATCATGAGGGTCGCCCTTAACCATCCCTATTCTCTGCATTAGTAGACAGGATTACTTAGTAATTCTCTTTACTAATGTGGGTCTCGGGGTGGGGCGTCACAGTCCACATCCCCACATCACCACGCAACTGCCACCTCACTGTGCATCTCCGACCAAACTGCAGCCCTCGTCCTCACAAGCACCCAGATCCGCCACCCGCCTGTGCCACCATCACCAAAACAAACTGCATCTCTGCCTGTTCCCTCTACCTCCATCCGCCTTCACCCTGTCCGCCCCATCAGACGCCCCGACTTTCCATGCATTTTTGCCCTGTTGCCCACAAGCGAACGACAGCCAAACCCGAGCCTGCCTTCCATGTGAATCGAGTTGCCCAACACCATCACCGCGCGCCTGATCACCCTCGCTTGAACCACCCTCAACCGAGCTGAGCTGTCTACCAAATGTCAGCCGAGCACAGCGGCTCCGAGCAAGAGCAGTCGGGTCTTCCTTTCATTGTCGGGTTGTAAACTCTTGTATCCTCTTTCTTTTATATGATTCTAATAGTTGTTTTAAAAATTTAAATTAAATATTGATTAAAGTATATTTATATGTAAGTCATACCTTTATTTCTATATTAGTTTACATATATATCTAAGTACATATGAGTTTATATATTGGTTTGTATGTATATATATAGGCCGTGTATATTTGTTAAGTAGCCGCATTACATTTTTTTTCAAATACAAATTGTCTGCATATAATGGTTTACCTATATAATCTGCATATGTGTTTGAATAACATGCATTTATTAGCCTGTACATATATTTACATATAACATTTATTAGCCTGTACATATATTTACATATAACATTTATTAGCCTATACATATATTTATATATATTTAGTTGTATATTATATACATGTCTACATATATTAGCCTGTACACACACAGATATATATTTATATATATATATATATATTTAATTGTATATATTATATAGTGTCATAGATTTGCCTACATATATATTTTGTTTGCATATATAGTGGTCTGCATATGTTTGTTTTGAGAAGCTCACATATGTTTGTGTGTATATATAGTCTGTATATGATTGTGAGTAGCTTATATATATATGCATAGAAAGAATACTGATTTATGAGAAATATTAATATTAATATATATATATATATAGAAATTTTATTTATATGTGTTTAACTAAATTATTGATTTGAAAATATATTTTATTTTTAAATATTTGTTTTTTAAAATTGGTTTTAGAGAAAAATTATTGTTATATATATATAAGACATATATTTTTCTCAGTTTATATTAAACTAATTTTGATTTATTTTCCGCCAATTCCAAACTTCCAGCTTTGCTTTGATCGTCAAATTCGTGTTCATCGTAGATTGTACTTTACTTTGGAATTCGTTGCTCTGATTCGCAGCTCAGTTCGTTATTAAATTTCTCTAGCCGCGAAAGGAGAGAAATCAATCACGATTTACATTCTTATATTTAGTAAATTTGACTTCACTTGAAACGACAATTGAAATATGCTGTTAAATTTGAATTGCTAGTTATTTAATTTTTATATATAGTATGCCATTAACTGCAATTGTTCACCTGTGATATATGACACCATATCCTGTTGTGTATATTTTATTTAATTTGTTACTGATGATATATGCATGTTGTTGATATATTATATTATTATCATATTTGTTCTCACTCTGCAAGTACCATGTTAGTTTAGAATTCCTTATGGGTTGAAATGATACATACCCGAACGATATTCTAGAATAGGGGAAAATCATTATGGGTTGAAATGATAAACCCTAGCGATTTTCATTGATTTTGAAATTTTGGGATTGCGGGTTGAAATGATATACATCCGTAAAATATTAAATTGCGGATTGAAATGATAAATATCCTATCACTTGACCATATGATAGAAAATTATATAGGGACACCGTTGGTCTATTTTGAAAAATGAGTTTTTCAGCTTTGGAAGAAAATATATGGATTTTATTAAATATTGATTTTTTTAAATATAATAAAAATATATTTTATTTTGTAAAATTAGATTTTTAAAATAATATGTTTTGGAAATTTTAATTCATAAGTTAGTTTTGAAAAAATATAAATGTTAAGATTTTACTATTTTAAAAATATATAAAATAATATTTAATATAAAATATACATTTAATTAGTATATAATATGTTTAATTATTTAATAGTTTAAAAATAGATTTTTATAACTTTAATAATAATGGTGGGAAGATAAATTAATGTTGACTTGGAATTTAAATTGGAAAAAAATAAAAAAATTGAATTTAAAATAAGAATTTATTTGAACTTATTGATTTTGGGATTTTGGAAAAAATATGATTTATAACGTGACTTGATAAAAAGTGATTAGACGAATATTCTCAAAAAAAATAAGATTGAATATTTAATATTGATTTAAATATATATATTTGGATTTAAATAAATTGCCATTAAAATGGTTAAGTGAATATTTTCCAATTTGAATCAAAATTTAAAGTTAAATGTTGAAATATAAATGAAATTTATATATTGTAAATGTTTGAATATTTGAACTTGAATTTTTGAACTTTGAAAATCAATAGCAAAAATGACATAGTTTCCGCGTAAGAGAAAGAGAAGCTCCCCTCTTTAGTTGCCATAGGATCGCTATTTATAGGTGTGGATCTGAAAATATCCGCCTCAAAACCTGAGACACCTCTTCTCTTGCGCATGTGGGCCCGCTAGATCGATCTAGAGCAATTTTGGATCGATCCTAGTACAATTCGTATCGATCCAAAAGTAGTCCAATCGGGTTGAGATCGATCATGAACCTTCTTGAGTGCATAAGGAAGCCCCTGTGAAAATTTCATAGCGTTTGGACTTGAAGAATGAGAGTTATGATCGATCCAATTTTGCATTTTCCAATGCCGGCTGTCATCTTCGTATCGATCGTTTTACATCGATCCACTTCGTATCGATCGTTCTTGGATCAATGACGTGGATTGATAATCGTGTGTAGATCCTTCTTTCATGCTTGCTGACCTCTTCGTGTGCCTTGACCTTCTTCGTATCCATCGGTTGCTAAGCCTTTTGTATCGATCCTCGCCTTGCTCTGTATCGATTCCAAAACGTTCTACTCGTATCGATACTTAGCTATGCTCTTTGTATCCATGCCATTCGTATCCATCGATCCATTCCCTGCTTTGTATCCATACTCCTCATATCGATCCGAGCCTCGTTCCTGTTAGGAACTGGAGATAGTGGTTTTGATGACAACAACCTTTGTAACCTATTTTATTATAACTTATATACTAACACTATTGTCTAGATATATATGAATGTTATTATGCAGGATATATATAAGGCAGGTACTGATTATTGAAGACTGTACAGTATAAAGATCAAGAATAAAGAAATCAAGTTTGAAGACTCATGAGTATCAAGATCAAGATTTCAAGATATGTGTCTAGTTTTTGTTAAAACTTCATAATAGCATGGAAATCTTCATTCCAAATTTCATTTGTGTTGGAACCCATTTCTACCTTCTTAGTGGCTTACAAACCCACGACAAGTAGCTTACAAACCTACGACAAGTGGCTTACAAACCCACGAACATCCTAGTTTTTTACAAGTTCTCGAGTCCTGATGTGATGAAATATTCTGCAGGAAGAAGCTTGCAAAACTACTTCAAAATGGTTTTTCAAAATGATTTTCAAAACTGCTTTTCAAAATGTTTTAGCCTTAAAAATTATCTTTTCAAATGATTTTCAAAAAGATGTTTTAGCCTTAAAATATTCTTTGTTTTTGTTTTTAAATAAACTATTGTTTTAAACTTCGTTTGTTTTTAAAACTATCTTCTGATTTTTAAATATTCTTTTATAATATATATATATATATATATATTTGAGATTTAAAATCAAATTTATATATACATTCTAAAATTATATTTTTCTACTCTTCTATATTTTAAAACGTAGGAAAATTAGTTTATTTTACTCCAAAATCATTTCATCTTGTGTTCCTTTTAATACCATTTTCAAAACAAATTTTACACTGTTTTTAACTAAGGGATGTCGACATCATGGGATACCCCATGTCGACATGGTGGCCGTTAAATTTAAAAGTTTCAATTTTCAAAAGAAGTGTCTATTCGTTTAAATCTCTTCACAAATGGTTATGATCGTTACTGGTCTATAAATAGCCTTCACAAACGAATTTTTTAACTAACTATTTTCTTATTTTCTTCACTCCTTCTCCACAAATCCATATTCTAAAATTTTCATATTTTTAAGATCGTGCCGAAATTCTGCCAAATTCTCAAGTGAATCAAATTAGAATCTCATTCTTGTTTGATTCTCTGCCCTCTCTCGAAGATCAAAGTGCTATTCAGAGTTATAGGATCAATTTGTAATTAAAAGTTTATCGAGTCTCTCTATAAGGTGTGGTTGTGCTTGGAAATCAATTGGGTGATCTTGTGTGCCGTAAATCAAGAGAGTTTCCCCGGACTCGAAGACAGGAGGTATCTCAAGGCCTTTAGAAATCGAGGATTGTAATCTCGACATTGGTATAATAAAAATCTGTACAAGGTGTTTGCCTTGGTGCATGACTGGACGTAGGGTAACTCGAACCAGTATAAAATCCGGTGTGTTCTTTCCTTTTACTGCTTTTTATTTACTTTCTGCATCTGTGTTTGATTTTGTGATTGTTCTATGATTAAATTCTATTTTTTTATATCATAATTTTTAAATTAGTCCATATAAGTCTAAGAATCCATTAAACACTATTCGCCCCCTCCTCTAGTGTTAAATTAGCCTTAAGATCCTAAATCCGCACTCCCTTTTAATTCCTTCGTATCGATCACTTACTGATCGATACGAAACGCTTCTCTCTATAACCATTTGCTCCTCGTATCGATCCAAATTCCCCTTCTTCATATCGATCCCAATGGATACGAACACCATCCACCTTGATCGATACGAATGGATCGATACGAACCAGTTTTCATGAACCTTGATCCATCCATAACTTGAGCATATGAACTCCGATTGACCTGAAATTTGAAACGTAGCCTTTCCTAGCCTTGTTCATCATTCCCAATCGATCCAACCTTAGTTGGAGCTTGGTCAAATTTTGACAGTATCGATCATAGCCTCATTTTCCAATCGATCCCTAATCCTGATATCCATCCTTTTTTAGCCAATTTGTTGATATCCTGGCCTTGTCCAAAAGGCGGGATAACAGTATGTATTAAAGCACACTTTGTAGAATTAATAGATTAATTAATTACTTTGATAATTTGTATAATTGAAATTGTATCCTATAAATTTAGTAATGTTGAATATTTATCAAATATGGTGTATTAAGTTGTAGTTTTCATTAGTAGTTTTAGAACGAATGGATTTTTCGGCGATTTTAATTGGTCCAAAAATCCGGGTCGTCACATATTCTGTAATAGATGATATGCATCCAATTATTTCAAATGACAAATTTAGATCTAAATACCCGGGTTTTTTCAATTCAAAATTTTATTTTCAAATTTCTCAGATGAGAAAAATCCAAGATCAAAATCAAAATGACAAGGAGGGAATTCCTCCAAATAAATTATGGTGAAACTCTAGTTCAAAACAATATGGAGCGTCCAGTAGTATTTTGGTTCCTCCAAAAACATCAACAAGAGTGAATAAATATCTTTCCTTTCTCAAAATCTTCAAAAATTTCCTTTTTCAAAATTTCTGAGATTTAGGTCCTAATGACAACAATTTAAAATTCTTTGTCTATAAATTTAAACATTATAGACAATGGTATATGGAATCACACAACCAATCAATTCAATTCAATTAAATCAATCAAATTCCATAAAGGAATAAACTAACACTAACAGTCAAACAAATTCCATAAGGAAAAACTTATCACTTAACATTGTTTCAAAATGTCAAATGACTAACAAATTTTTTTTAACTTAGGTTCAATACTTTCTTGATTGTCCAAAAATATAGATAATTATCTAATCGTACCATTTTGCTCATTAGCCTTCGGTTATTGCTCAGAAGATTATCCAAACTAACTCAGACAAAATGGAAAGTTATACTTTATATTTTATAAATTTCTTAATTATAATATTTTCTAATTATATTTTCACTTAGTATTTTATTCAATACTAAAATTATTTATGAGTTATGTAACGACCTGCCTTTTTGGACGTCATAAGCAGACACACACGTCAGACTCAAACCATTCAAAAGGGCAGATTGTTATAGGGTAAATAAGAAAAAGCAGAGAAAGAAATAAAACAAATACAAAATCTCGCAGCGGAATGACAAAAATATAATAATCAAATAAACAGTTCATGAAACTATTTTATAAATACATTTGATTTTTCTTTTACAACACAAAATCAGAGTTACAAAAAACAAGAATAAATAAATAAATGCAATGGAACAACATGATGCAGTGGAATAATAATAATAATAATAATAATAATAATAATAATACAAACTCTTTGTCTTCATCCTCTAGAAAGCAGTCTTCGATAAACTGAAAAGCTCAGACTGACCCGAGTGAATTGAAAGACAAAACACTCGAGTCAGAACTAAAAGATATTATGTAAGTTAAATCAACGATAAATAAATATGAGTGTAACGGCGTCGGAGATGTTTACGGGGTTTGACATCTTCTATCCAGTGTCTAACGTGAGTGCAGTAACTTAAGAGATGTTCGGGATTTCCATCTCCTAAGGATCCATTAAACTATCTACTATGTAGTAAAATACGCTATTATAATATGTCTATAGTAAAGTAAAGTATTAAAATAGCGTTAAGGCGTTACCCATATCCCCCTTAACACATTTTTATATATTTTCATAGTCTATACAGTACCGTAACTCCTCCATAAACTGGAGGCTATCATAGGGCACTCCATAGGTATGGTACAAACCAAACTCGTAGAAGGTACGATAGGGCATGCGACACAACACTCGAGGCAATGCCAGGGTAGATATACCAATTGCACTCTCGGACTGGTGGTAACACCTAGCAGCAACTACCGCCCACCTCGGAACACACTCCCATAATCAAAATCGAGGGGTGGCCACCAAATCAATAACAAAGTAATAGTATTGTATCGAAGAAACGTGCCCGATCGGAGGTGCGACCTCACTTGGCCCGGTATAGCTCCTGTTTTAGCCACATCAAGCTGACTCACAGGAGTCAGGATCACGTAAATACCTCATATAGAGTCGTTCGCCAAACCATCCTACTTCATTTCTGGAATCTCCACCACGTACGAAGTTGTTAAAGTGGTTTTTGGTATTGGTAGAGAGTATGACAATATCCGATCCCGGTCTATTTAACAACCAAACGCTTATTTCACACCGCAATTTACAATTTTACGGTTATATATCATTTCAAACCGCAATCCCGAATTAATTAAAAATCCAGAAAATCGCTCGAGTCTATCATTTCAACCCATAATGATTTTCCCTAATCTATAGATCATTCGGGTATGTATCATTTCAACCCACAGGGAACTTGCAGTGTTATAACAATATAAAACACAACATCCAGTCATCCAATATCAACAATCAACATCCATCACAATCATCATCCAAATCGATCAATAAACATCAATGGATAACTAATAATCAATAACAGGTATTAAATTGACAATTTAAATTCAATATTAAATTAAACGAAGATTAAATGCAATAAAAGTCAAATTTAACTAGAATGACAATTTAAACATACCAAACAACCATCAATAAATATCAAATCACATCATGAATTTTTAACTAACATAAGATAGTTTAGTGATTGTGAGTGGGTTAAAACACTCACCTTCGATTTTAAATCGAATTAAAATCCAATTTAGGCCCAAAATTCAAACAGTCTCAGAATTCGTCTAAACTAGCATCAAAATATCCAGAATTTCGATACGATCCCAACGGAACAAACCGCGCGTGAATCAGACCTCGTACGTAAAAGTTATGATCATTAGAAGTTATAAATTCAAATTTAAATAAAATAAAATAAAGAAAAAAAACGTAACCATTACCACATCAGCAACTGCTACTCACGCTCGAAACCCTAAGCCACACACGATCGAACTGCTACCCACGGCCGCCACCATATCGCGAATTTTTGCTGTCGCCACCCACAGTTTCAAGTTGATCAGAGGCCACCATCGGAAGGCTCACTCCTGACCGCACCTACGGCATGTTTGCCTCCACCTCCGGTCCATCAGGAACACACCACCTCCGTGCCTATACTATGGCCAATTTTGGCAAATTCTGAGCGACTTACGAAGAGCGACGACCACTCTACGACTTGTTCGACACCAGCTTCCCAACACCACTCCTCGATCGACCATCGGACGACGATCCACCGTTGGATCGTCTAAAGTTCAAATGGACGGTCGAGGTTCAACCTCGATTTCTGGATCAATGGTTTTGCCGATTGAAAAATGAATCACACTAGTGAATTACGCTCGTCGAGAGCTTCGAATTGATATATAATTTGTCAGGGTTTGAAGGAGTTTGATTTTTGATTTGATTTGCAATTTGAATTTGGAATTGGTTTTGGTTTGTCTGCCATTAGAAAGAGAGAAGCATATAGAATTGTACGTATAGAAAAATGGAATAAGAAATAGTTAAGGTTTATAGCGGGCTATATATAGGCAGATCAGAAATAGAAATGAATGGACCAGATCGATTTGAAAGTTGAACGATAAAGGACCCGAAAAGCCCGTTTCGTTCAAGAAACGGAAATGGATCATCCCATATATCAAAATAGATGTTTTAGATAGTTTTAAACTCAATGGAATAGGTTCCAAGTCCTAATTCCATCATATGAAGAAGTTAACCTAAAATCAGCTTATTTTAAATTGATTTCAATTGAATTTAATTAAATTGATTTCTACGCGTTTCGAGTCCATACGATCAAACGACGAGTCTGATCGCTACGAAACTTGAAACCTTACAATAATTCATCGTTACGGATTCGATAAAACTAGTTTTGTTGAAATCCGAGACAGTGGTCAAAATGGCTATTTTCACGTTAATTAAATTAATTAATATTAAATTAATTAATCACTTTTTAATTCAAATTTTATAATTTACAAATTTCTATCACTTAGATTACTTAGTAATTTATAATCCTTTAAAACAAAATTCTATATCAATTCAATATTGCACAAATTATAGTATTTGATTTCAATTTAAATAAATTCAGTAATTATAAATTTAATTTCCAATAAATCCATTTGTTTGGCTTTTCAATCTTGTTATTTAATCAATTATTACCCTAAGGATAAAATTAACATTAGTTTATCTCTTACTACATTAATATTTTAAATTTTCAACTTAATTTCCATTAACGTAGTATTTAATTACATTTAATTGCAATAAATCCATTTATTATAGCTTAAATTCCAATAAATTGATCAAACTTGATTTCAATTCTTTTTATTCAATCAATTATCATATTATGAATAAAATTTACATTGGGTTACATCTTAATGAATCAATATTCTACAATTACCAATTAAATCTACATTAGTTGCGCTAATTTAAATGAATTAATTGCAATTGATTGCCAATTTAATCACATCTTTTAAGTTTATTACCCATAACAAGTGTTATAATTACTACCACAACACTAATTTTTCTTCCATTACATTTTATTAAATATTCTTTAATTAATACAACATTTAAATGATCAATTACTCTTTAAATCCAATTATCAATTATGTAACAACCCGCATATTTATTGATTGAATATTTAAATATTTTATCTAAATATATCATCGTTAGTCGGATTATAGTCCGAAAAGCTACTTTTTGCAAACAGTTGAATTAGGATTCGAGACCACTTCCATTGAGTTCAAAATGACGTTTGCGACCTTTTTGAGTATAAACTTCGATATGTTTGGAGTTAGTAGAATTTTGCTACTTTTTCACTTTGGGTTTGGGTTTCAGCCCTATATCCTAACTCAGCCCCTCTCCTCTCCATTCACTCATTTCATTTTGCAAACACTCAAGCTCAACTGAAAATGGGGGGAAGAGAATGGGAAATAGAAATTCCAAACCCTAGTTCCTCTTGCAAACTCAAGTTCTAGCTCCAAATTCGTAGAGAAGCTAGTGGTAAGCATCTCCTTCTTCTTCTCCAACTCATTCTCCTTTCAATTTCAGAAATTCCTAAACCTAACTTTAGGAAATATTTCTCTTTTAAGCTTAGATTCAAGCTTCTTGAGTTGAGATTGAAGAGGAATTGGTCTATCCTTTGTTTCAAAGCTTCTCTCTTGTGTTTTCGTGTATAAAGGTGAGATTTTTATCTCACATCTATGTCTATATCTATCTTTGTTGTTAGGTATGAATTCCTAACATCTATTTTGTGTTCATTTGCTGTGATTTGAATTGGTTATGTGAATTCTCCAATTTTTGGTGTTTTGGTTCAATTTTATGAAAATCCTTTTATGGATGTTTTGAACATGTTTTTGGTGATGCATCGAAGAGCCTATAAGACCGGGTTGTCGCTTGACGTAAATCCTTAGTCGTCGTTGCTTGCTCGATCGTTTCCGAGAATGTTTTGGCCACTTTGGCCTAGGCAAATTGTTGCCCAGACCAGGTGACCAGAAGTCTGGGGATCAAGTCCATACGTCTGGTTTAGACCTGGAGCAAAAATATATGCACGTAGGAAAATAAAGAAATGGCAGAAACCAATTTCAGACGTCTGGTATGTTGGATCAGACGTCTGGGCGGTTTTTCTGGAATCGTCTGGTATGTTGGATCAGACATCTGGGCGGTTTTTCTGGAATCGTCTGGTATGTTGGATCAGACGTCTGGTATGTTGGATCAGACGTCTGTGCGTTTTTTCTGGAATCGTCTGGTATGTTGGATCAGACGTCTGGGAGGTTTTTCTGGAACTTCCAGAACCTAAATCCAGACGTCTGGATTTCAAACCAGACTTCTAGAACTGTTCATTTTTGCCTGTTTAGGCTGTTTTTGATTATATTTCCATTGTTTATCGATTTTTGTTGATCCGTCTTATTGTTATCAATTATTATCGATTTTGATGACCTTTTCTTCGGGATTTTTGGAACGTCCATTTTGATGGATTTGGTATCGATTTCTTTGGATTTTATTCACGTCTTCGAATGTGAATTTTTATGATTGTTTGTTTCTACAATCATTTCTATGATTTGTCACTTTAAAAATATAAAGGTTTTCTATACTAGTAGTAAATATCAAAACTCTTTCATTAAAACGATGTCAACACTATTTTATTACAAGGCTCGTTTCTTAAACCGTTTTCCAATCTACTAGTATATACAAACCTTTACCTCACTCGTATGAGAAATCTAATTAAACGACTTAGTAAAACAAGTGGTATGAAACGCTTGCGTTTACTTCGTCGGTTAATTCTTGGACTTGTTCGATTGAATCTCTTGTGACAATTTTCTAGTGGAGATCTACAATTTGTTCGTAAATATTTAAGTTAAGCTAGTGGTTATGGGACATGAAGCTAAACTCATATATTTACTAGCTTAGTGTAATTGACACTTCTTGATGATCGATGATGATCATTTTTGTGATTTAGACTAGCAATGTGCGATGTCTCTTTGATTCGGTTCATCGGACGTTACGCTGTACGACGTCGTTGTTCCATTTTATCGTGATTTGGTTCATCGGACGTTACGTTGTACGACGTCGTTGTTCCATTTTACTATGTGTTGGTTCATCGGACGTTACGCTGTACGACGTCGTTGTTCCATTTTCTTATGTGTTGGATCATCGGACGTTACGCTGTACGACGTCGTTGTTCCATTTTCTTATGTGTTGGTTCATCGGATGTTACGCTGTACGACGTCGTTGTTCCATTTTATTATGTGTTGGTTCATCGGATGTTACGCTGTACGACATCGTTGTTCCTTTTTATTGTGTTTTGGTTCATCGGATGTTACGCTGTACGACGTCGTTGTTCCTATTTATTGTGTCTCTGGATCATCGGACGTTACGCTGTACGACGTCGTTGCTTCGGATTATTTGATTTCTGGATTTCTAATGGTTGATTTCAGGAATTTATGCTTCACCAACTTTTACAAATTGGCATTGAAATGTATGTCGTTATTTGTGGCTTGGTGAATTAAATTAAGAATATGACATTCTTTTTAATCTTTGAGAAGATTTATGAGATATTGATTAATCTCTGGATTGATTTTCGATTAGATACTTATCACAGTATGGCTTTATGGTTATTATACATTTTTGTCGTATCTCTTATTCTATATCACTTTATCTGATATTTATAGCTAGACTGATCCGTTTATTATTTTCTTCTTAAATAATACTCGGGTCAGACTGAGATTTTATAGGTGCTTCCTCATGACTTCTTATCTGGGACTACCATCTGACTTTTGGCTAACTACTCTAGTTTAGTAGTTTTTGTTGTATACATTTGAGATTTAGACTCCTTGATGTATACATATTCTTTTGCCTTGCACTTGTGTCTATTCTTTTGTGATTATTGTGGATCTTATTTGACCACTACTCTGATGTACACTTTCATGTGTTATATTCATATCTATTTCCGCCTTTGTGATATGAATTGTCTGTGACTGATTTGTGTTATGTTTATTTCTATATTTGTTTCCGAAGTCCATATAGCCACTGTGTAGTAGCTTTGAGTTTGTATTGGTATGTCGTATTCCTCTTGAGATGAAAAGTTATATTTTTATCTGGCATATCGGTACTCGCACAAAGCAATTATACAGATGGTCGCTCCTCAACAGCCTTATTCTCCGTGCTAGTTGACGGCATTACCTCGTAGTGTCCTTGGCTAGCGTGGGTATAGAGGTGGGACATCACAACTTGGTATCAGAGCCAAACTTCGGAACAATGTGGAATAATCTAGCAAGGATCGTTGTCCCAAGTCTTTCTTAGGAATCGTGTCGTAGGATTTAATTCGAGTCTTCGTACCGCTCTATCCTATTTCTTTTTATGATTCCTTGTTTTATCAATCAAGTTTGTTTGATTTTCATTCTGAGATTAACCTTTTTCTCTTTTCTCTCTTTCTTAAAGAAAAGAAATGGTTAGATCTTGCCGTACCAACGTCGGTCAATCCAGTGCTACTCCTCAGGAGGGAGTATTTATGTCTGCCCAGCAGCTTCTAGATCTTAAGAATGCTCAAGCTATCAGACCCATTCCAGAGCCTACTCATCCTAGATCCGGTTTTGCATGCTTGTGTAGAGACTATACCGATTTGGGTGGAAGGCCATTCCGGGGATCCGAGAGTGTCATTGAAATCCAAGCTTGGCTTAGATCATGCGACCGCATCTTTTCTCGCATGAATCTTATTGATCTCCACCGAGTCCAAGTGGCTTCTAGCATGCTCCAAGAAAGAGCATTGGATTGGTATGAGCTTCTTATTTCTGAAATCATTGAAGTGGATCTCACTTGGGAGCAATTCCGGGAAAGATTCGAATTGAAATTTGTGCCGGAGGATGAAAAAGTAACTTTGGCCCGGCGTTTTATCGACCTTGTTCAAGGTGAATCTTCTGTGACGGATTACGTCGCATCTTTCGAATCTCTTTCTAAATACGGGGTTGAATACATTAATACCCTATTGAAGAAAAATCAGAGATTTGTTTATGGCTTGAACAAGAATCTCAAGAAGCCATTACTTCTGAAATTGGAAGTTTCTTTCGATCAGCTTATTGATATCGCTCTTCGTCTTGAAGAGGCCGATAAAGAGTGTGATGTTGAAGTTGTGGGTGCTAAACAAAACTTCAACAACAACATGAAAAGGCCTATTAAGTTCAAAGGCCCCAATCCCACTCCCAACAAGAAAGGGAAGCAAGAAACTTCGATAGCAAAGTCTCCAACCTCTAGTCGTGGACGATGCTACAATTGTGGTCTTTCGGACCACTATGCAAATGAGTGCCCGAAACCATTTTTTTGTCGTTGTTGCAAAAGTTCGGGCCATCTTATATCTACCTGTCCCATACTCCGAAGCCGGAGAGAGGGAGAGATGAATGTCGTGCAAGCCCCTAGCAACTCTTCTCTTAGTCAAGGTATCTATTCTATCCTTGATGACCTTTATTTTGTGATTATCTTATTCGAGTTCTTTTTGATATGGGTTTCATCTCATTATTTTAAATCAAAAGAACTTGTTGATTCTTTTTCTTTAAATATTATGGACTTGATGACTTCACTGAGAATCGCGAATCCGATTAGTGGATTCGCAACCCTCGGTTTACTTTGTGAAAAATGTCGAGATAATTTTATGTGATTTTTCTTTCCGAGCCGATTTTTACCTATGCTTCGGAATTGACTTTTGTAAGGATTGGCTTAATTATTATGTAGTCATATCCTTTGTCCCGTGTGGACTATTCATCTTCGACATTTTCAATCTGTTAAGCAGATTTTTGTTTTTCCTTTGTGATTTTAATTCCAATTTAATGGCATCATTTTATTCTTTAAGCTCACATGATGAGGAAAGTGTTATTTCTCTCATTCATGTAGTTTGAGAATTTTCCGGTATTTTTGAGTTTGCTGTAGGATTATCACCTAAGCAATTTTTTTGAGTGGTGTTAAGGTCTTTCCAGTTTGACCTTTCCCCCGGATTTCATTAGCTAGGAGTTGCGGGGGTTAGCATTCCGCTTACCACATTCTGCACTCGTTATGCTTCTTATGAATGACTTATTATGTCATTCGGTTTATCTAGCTTATTTCATCCAATTTATAAATCGAGTATTCTAGGAATATCTCAATGATTCCATCCTTGAATTTATTAATTTTGGATGAAAATCGAAATTTAAAATTTTGCAAATCTTTTTCATAAGATTTATTTATAAGTACAATTTGATTTTGCTCTTAAACGAGAAAAGAATATTCTTAAAAGGTATTTAAGAAACATGTTTATCATATAGAAGATGATTTTATGATTGTATTGCCCATTGAGTGCTTTAAGAATTCTGGTCGATGCGCTTGATCAACGTTATCGATAGGAATTTCCTAAACGCTTTGATGAGACAATCAGACACAGTAAAATTGACTTGTAAAAATGTAAATTTCTCTAGAAAGATTATTACATAAAGATAAATGTAATTTTGAAAATTTAGCTTTTCGGGAAAGAAGATTATTTAAAAGAAATTCTTTCTTTTCGATACTCTTATTCTTGTGATTCCCGAAGGGAACCAAGACCTTATCTTTTGTACCAATGCTAATCGTATTGGTTTGGATGCCGTTCTCTTGCAAAAGAGAACGTGCTATCACTTGTAGTTCTAAATCATTAAAGACGATCGAGACTAGGTATGCCACTCATGATCTAGTGCTCGTGGCTATTGCTTTCGCTTTTAGAGTTTGGCATCATCATTTTTGGGAGAGAAATTTGTTCTCCACCTTGATCATAAATCTTTGGAATATTTATTTTCTCATAAGGAACTTCATGTTGACTCGAGTTCCTGGCATCTTATGATCTTGATATTCTTTTTATTCCCAGAAGGGAAATCATGTTGCCAATGCGCTTAGTCGTAAGCAACAGGTGGTTGATTCTTTGATGATGTCTGAATGGAATTATCTTTTTATCAAGTTCATCGAACGTTTTGATATACTTCGTTTTATTGAGTTTTATCTCATTTCTTATATGGGCTAGCGCCCGATGTTCTTTTATGGTGTTCGGTTCATTGGACGTACCGTTCTTGTGCTACGTCGGTGTTCCGAATTATTTGAGTTTCCGTTCATTGGACGTACCGTTATTGTACTACGTTGATGTTCGGAGTTATTCATATTTCCAGTTTCTCGGGCGTATTGTTATTATACTACGCCGTTGCCCCGGCTCAATTTTCTGTCTTGACGTTTTCCACGTCTTTTAACTATGGAAATGATTTTTGGTTTCCGATTTTTATTCTTGAGCCTGGTGTTATAGTAGGAATTAAAGTTTCACCAGATTTGACTTTTGAGCAACATTCTATTCGCATCATTACTTCGGAGGTTGAGCGCCTTCGAAATAAAGATGTTCTTCTTGTGAAAGTTCTATGGTTCTCAAATCCCAAGGATTGCTCTTGGGAAATCTAGAGAATTCATTGAGCGAACTCGTCCGGGTTTACTCTTTCGTGCTCTTTTTGGTGAACTTCTTATTTCAAATTTTCTTTTGTGTTGATATGCTTTTATGGTTGTTACTATTTATTTTCTTCTTAAGTATTGCGAGGACGTAATTTCTTTAAGGAGGGGAGTCTGTAACAACCCGCATATTTATCGATTGAATATTTAAATATTTTATTTAAATATTTCATCGTTATTCGGATTATAGTCCGAAAAGCTACTTTTTGCAAATAGTCGAATTAGGACTCGAGACCACTTCCATTGAGTTCAAAATGCCATTTGCGACCTTTTTGAGTATAAACTTCGATATGTTTATAGTTAGTAGAATTTTGCTACTTTTTCACTTTGGGTTTGGGTTTCAGCCCTATATCCTACCTCAGCCCCTCTCCTCTCCATTCACTCATTTCATTTTGCAAACACTCAAGCTCAACTGAAAATGGGGGGAAGAGAATGGGAAATAGAAATTCCAAACCCTAGTTCCTCTTGCAAACTCAAGTTCTAGCTCCAAATTCGTAGAGAAGCTAGTGTAAGCATCTCCTTCTTCTTCTCCAACTCATTCTCCTTTCAATTTCAGAAATTCCTAAACCTAACTTTAGGAAATATTTCTCTTTTAATCTTAGATTCAAGCTTCTTGAGTTGAGATTGAAGAGGAATTGGTCTATCCTTTGTTTCAAAGCTTCTCTCTTGTGTTTTCGTGTATAAAGGTGAGATTTTTATCTCACATCTATGTCTATATCTATCTTTGTTGTTAGGTATGAATTCCTAACATCTATTTTGTGTTCATTTGCTGTGATTTGAATTGGTTATGTGAATTCTCCAATTTTTGGTGTTTTGGTTCAATTTTATGAAAATCCTTTTATGGATGTTTTGAACATGTTTTTGGTGATGCATCGAAGAGCCTATAAGACCGGGTTGTCGCTTGACGTAAATCCTTAGTCGTCGTTGCTTGCTCGATCGTTTCCAAGAATGTTTTGGCCACTTTGGCCTAGGCAAATTGTTGCCCAGACCAGGTGACCAGACGTCTGGGGATCAAGTCCATACGTCTGGTTTAGACCTGGAGCAAAAATATATGCACGTAGGAAAATAAAGAAAATGGCAGAAACCAATTTCAGACGTCTGGTATGTTGGATCAGACGTCTGGTATGTTGGATCAGACATCTGGGCGGTTTTTCTGGAATCGTCTGGTATGTTGGATCAGACATCTGGGCGGTTTTTCTGGAATCGTCTGGTATGTTGGATCAGACGTCTGGTATGTTGGATCAGACGTCTGGGCGTTTTTTCTGGAATCGTCTGGTATGTTGGATCAGACGTCTGGGAGGTTTTTCTGGAACTTCCAGAACCTAAATCCAGACGTCTGGATTTCAAACCAGACTTCTAGAACTGTTCATTTTTGCCTGTTTAGGCTGTTTTTGATTATATTTCCATTGTTTATCGATTTTTGTTGATCCGTCTTATTGTTATCAATTATTATCGATTTTGATGACCTTTTCTTCGGGATTTTTGGAACGTCCATTTTGATGGATTTGGTATCGATTTCTTTGGATTTTATTCACGTCTTCGAATGTGAATTTTTATGATTGTTTGTTTCTACAATCATTTCTATGATTTGTCACTTTAAAAATATAAAGGTTTTCTATACTAGTAGTAAATATCAAAACTCTTTCATTAAAACGATGTCAACACTATTTTATTACAAAGCTCGTTTCTTAAACCGTTTTCCAATCTACTAGTATATACAAACCTTTACCTCACTCGTATGAGAAATCTAATTAAACGACTTAGTAAAACAAGTGGTATGAAATGCTTGCGTTTACTTCGTCGGTTAATTCTTGGACTTGTTCGATTGAATCTCTTGTGACAATTTTCTAGTGGAGATCTACAATTTGTTCGTAAATATTTAAGTTAAGCTAGTGGTAATGGGACATGAAGCTAAACTCATATATTTACTAGCTTAGTGTAATTGACACTTCTTGATGATCGATGATGATCATTTTTGTGATTTAGACTAGCAATGTGCGATGTCTCTTTGATTCGGTTCATCGGACGTTATGCTGTACGACGTCGTTGTTCCGTTTTATCGTGATTTGGTTCATCGGACGTTACGCTGTACGACGTCGTTGTTCCATTTTACTATGTGTTGGTTCATCGGACGTTACGCTGTACGACGTCGTTGTTCCATTTTCTTATGTGCTGGATCATCGGACGTTACGCTGTACGGCGTCGTTGTTCCATTTTCTTATGTGTTGGTTCATCGGACGTTACGCTGTACGACGTCGTTGTTCCATTTTCTTATGTGTTGGTTCATCGGATGTTACGCTGTACGACATCGTTGTTCCTTTTTATTGTGCTTTGGTTCATCGGACGTTACACTGTACGACGTCTTTGTTCCTATTTATTGTGTCTCTGGATCATCGGACGTTACGCTGTACGACGTCGTTGCTTCGGATTATTTGATTTCTGGATTTCTAATGGTTGATTTCTGGAATTTATGCTTCACCAACTTTTACAAATTGGCATTGAAATGTATGTCGTTATTTGTGGCTTGGTGAATTAAATTAAGAATATGACATTCTTTTTAATCTTTGAGAAGATTTATGAGATATTGATTAATCTCTGGATTGATTTTCGATTAGATACTTATCACAGTATGGCTTTATGGTTATTATACATTTTTGTCGTATCTCTTATTCTATATCACTTTATCTGATATTTATAGCTAGACTAATCCGTTTATTATTTTCTTCTTAAATAATACTCGGGTCAGACTAAGATTTTGCAGGTGCTTCCTCATGAGTTCTTATCTGGGACTACCATCTGACTTTTGGCTAACTACTCTAGTTTAGTAGTTTTTGTTGTATACATTTGAGATTTAGACTCCTTGATGTATACATATTCTTTTGCCTTGCACTTGTGTCTATTCTTTTGTGATTATTGTGATCTTATTTGACCACTACTCGGATGTACACTTTCATGTGTTATATTCATATCTATTTCCGCCTTTGTGATATGAATTGTCTGTGACTGATTTGTGTTATGTTTATTTCTATATTTGTTTCTGAAGTTCATATAGCCACTGTATAGTAGCTTTGAGTTTGTATCGGTATGTCGGATTCCTCTTGAGATGAAAAGTTATATTTTTATATGGCATATCGGTACTCGCACAAAGCAATTATACAGATGGTCGCTCCTCAACAGCCTTATTCTCCATGCTAGTTGACGGCATTACCTCGTAGTGTCCTTGGCTAGCGTGGGTATAGAGGTGGGACGTCACAAATTAATACGCACATTATTACAATTAATTTACAATCTATAACCAATTATAACTTTTTAATCATTTTAATTAATTGGAATTACATTGGAAGTAGTTATCAATTATCTTAAATTAATACTATTACATTTTATTCTAGTTATATTCTTATTATAAAACCACAAATTTTTATTTCTTCCAACATTAAATCACAAAACTCTATTAAATTAACAAATTTTTAATTATCGAAAATTACGGGTCGTTACAAGTTATCTCATAATTTCTCACCCAAGTTTTAAAATATCTTATAAAGTTATTTCTTTATAAAGCATCAAATCATAACTTATTCCACTTTATTTTACTTGTATAATACTCTTCTACATTTTAAGAGTGCATACAAAATTTTTATTTTACTTTTTCAAAGATTTGTATGGACATCAAATCAAATTATGGTTTCTTAAGACCGAGTCAACCTATTAACCTCTTTTTATTTAGAGTGTTAAAATAAATAATATTTATGGGTTGACCCAATCAACAAGTAGCTTACACTACTATGATGTTTTTAAGCAACTATATGGTTTTAAATAAAACAATATTTATCAAAACCTACTTATTTAATTTAACCCAATTTAAACCTGTGTTAAATTATCCCATATTTTATATAGGGGAAAATTATTATTTATTAAAGCAATCTTTTACTAGAAATACTTTTTGTTGTTAAATCGATTTCCTTTTAGGGAACTTAAAAGTTGGATACCCGGTTTTAAATTTTCAAAACTTATCTTTGAAAGCATACTTCATATATTTTTATATATTAATAACTTCAAACAAATTTATTTATTAAAACTCACTATGGGTTTATTCGGATTTGAACTCATTTTAATCGCATAATGATAGTGAGAATAATTTACTAAGTATTCCATAAGTTCGCCTAAGCAAACATCTGATCGTCACTTAGAAGATTATTCATATTATCACAAAACTAATCGAAACAATTTCCTCCTAATTATCCCAAAGAAAATGTATTCTATTTAAAATCTTACTTTCCAATATCTTTTTACCTTTAAATACTTTCAAAAGTACTACTATTTCATTTCTCAAAAATTCCTTTGAAATTATTTCCAAAAATTCCGGGGTTTAGATTCAAAAATCCTTTTTAAAACATACTCCAAAACTAAATCTATATAAAATTTCCTTTATATAAAAATTATTTCATATTATAATCATCCCTTTTTATATTATAATAGAATTATCTCCAATATTTATTCTCTAAATATCTTATCCCACTATTTATTATATTATCAACCTTTTATAATGTTTAATTCTTAACCCACCGTTATTAAAAGGTGAATTTTCCAGTTAACATTTTCTCCGAACACCTTTATAGTCAAATTGTGAAAATTAATTCATAAAGGGTTTGTTTTAAATCAAAGCTATGAACGCTCCTAATTAAACTGAGCACAATTTAACAATTAACAGGCAACAGTCAATGCTTCTTATTTAAACTTAGCATAACCGAACAAACAATAGTGATAATAAATAAATATTATCACATTTAAACCAACACACTATATAACTATATAGAGTTTTGAAAATTATTCCTTTGTATATATAAAATATAATCCTAGGCAAAATATTTAATTTTCCAAATTTTCACTACAATATTTACCATATTAAATTCTAATATTTCATTAAAATTAATAAAATCAGCATTTGGAAATAATTTCCAAAATTATTGCATTTTATCAAATGAAAACCAAATAATGCACATTTTTACCCCAAACTAACATAATAAAGTTTTTAAAATTTTATTTTCAACATTTTAAATTTATTTCAACAAATTAATGCTGATTTAAATAAATATAAAATGTTGAAAATAAAGTTTTAAAAACTTTATTATGTTAGTTTGAGGTAAAAATGAGCATTTTATGGTTTTCATTTGATAAAATGCAATAAGTTTGGAAATTATTGCCAAATGTTGATTTTAATTAATTTTAATGAAATATTAGAATTTAATATGATTCAATACCATGTCCATTGGCCTTGGTCAAGTGTTTAAAACCCCTTATCGATACCATGGCATCCCACGTCTCGACCAGAATTCATAAAAACTCAATAGATCAATTAACATAATACGTTTTTATAACATTAACAAATACACTCTCATATATATAATACTCTCAAACTCATTCTAGGGTGTCGCTTACCCTATCTCTAATGAGCCAAACCCTACCAAAGCCAAGGTCCTCGCGTAACCTCGTGCTCTGATACCAAATGTAACAAACCGTTTTTCTGTACCCTTTGAGTTTAAAATAAACTACACGTGTCCAACTCAAAGTGAACGAAAAGGTGGATTGTTAGGGTAAAGAAAAAAAAGAACAAAGGACAGAGAAAAAATAGAATCTCATAGCGGAATCGACAACATATATAATATAACAAGGACAGTATAAAACTGTCACTCCAAATATACAGAGTATATCAAAGTTAAAAACAAACCTTATCAACTGGACAGTTATAAAATTCTAACCTTACAAATGCCGATAGGTATACTATATAATACATCGTATAATAAAATACCACGATAGGTGAATCTTCAGCTCTCCTTCAAAACCTCCATAACACCATTGTGACACCCCGCACCTCTAGGCACCCCGAAAATCGGATATGACTAGAAGCACGGGTGGTCGGGTGAAATAAAAATCCATAACATAGCATATAGACTAAGGCAACAGCTTAAAATGATTAAAATATTACAGCGGAAGAAAACTTTCACTAATTATAAATTAATAGCAAAACAGCTTCATTAAAAAAACATTATCCTAAATTTATTTCTAAAACCAAAAGTACCAAGTAGTCTCCACCAAAACATTAAACATAACAAAGTTCACATTATAGGTCCCCATATATAGAGTAAAGTATGTAAAGAGAAACGAAGTACATGAAACAAAAGAAACAAAAGCTGAAGATAACAACTGCTCTAATGACCCTCCAAGCTGCAAAGAACTGCAACCTAGACCTGCCCTCTTGTGATTTGGGGAAAATAGGAATGGGTTAGACATAAAGTCTGGTGAATGAGAAATAAATAAAGCAGAAAGAATAAAACAGTTTAATTCCAGGTCTTCCCCGGATATCGCAGAAGGTGAATAATATAATGAAGTGAATCCTTCTTAGATACAGTTCCTAAGAAGCCAAAGTCCATGGTCACTCTAGGGAAGTCAACCATGCAGTAATACTAAACATCAATCGTTCTATCGGACCTGCTGTCCTTACCTATACACATGCTACAACGTGAAAGTCATGCTCTTCACCTGTGCACTGTGACTAAATGCCTCTTACGTCCAACCGACGCCGACTCAAACAACCTCGTAGGACCCCGAAGTTGCGCTCAGGCTCCGCCAAACTGGACTCCTATCCTCCTATCTCCTCGGTCACCAATGTGGACTTGCCCCTATCCAAAGTGTCGGTCCTCCGAAAGAGCGCCCACAGCTGGGTTGGCTGCGCCAAATCTTCCAATGATCTGCCTAAAGAAGCCTACGTCGGAGCACACTTACCATGTTCCGTCCGCGTCGATCTGCCTGAATAAGCCTACGATTGCGGATGTCATCTATCCTACGTACTAGCAACCTATGAATGGTAACAAACATCCTTGCGAACCTACTTGCCCGCTCCTAGTACGTACAGCCAAAACTATATTTTGGTCTTAACTGCATGAAACACCTATCCAGACCTTTACAAGGTCTGCCTACCAAATCACTTCCAGATTAATTAATTTTACCGTTACAGTTTACATACTGTTTATTTCCATTAATATACTTTAGGCCATTTTTACATCTGATCTGGTTGTTTCACAATTTCCCTTTTTCTTACATAAATGGTATTTCAATTTCACATCCATTTAGTTCGTATGGTTTGTCTGTAATTTTTATACCATTTTGTTACAGATTTACACTAGTCTTTAGGGTCCATTTAATTTACATTTTTTAGGCCACAAATAAAACAAACAATTATGCCAATTAGACTTCCCAATTTTGTTCCAAAACCATATTCAAAATTATGTAATTATATTAATCAAAACCATAATTTTATTCAAGTAACATATTGTGAATTTATTCAACTAACATGTTCTACCATTATAAATTGAATAACAATTCTAATTCAATTTAATTAAACCAATCTTATTTACGCCATGCAACGTGAATAACAATTTATTTGTTCCAAATTTCAACCGAAACATGAATTAGAATTGAGAAGTGGAAGAAGAAGAAGAAGTTGCAATAATTTACATCTATTCTCAATTAAAAACGGAAATTAATTCATATTAACGTGCCAGAAAAGAACTGAAATTGAACTACTCTATTTTTCTATTTCATATTGATTCCCACTCACCTGGCACTTGAGCTTGTATAAATTTGAAAAATCTTTGCTTTAATCTATCTCCTTTTGATTCTTCTAAATTCCCCAAATTGCTTGAATATATATAGATAATTTAATTTGGTAGAGATTTGTTTATTTAGTAGAGAAAAGGAAGAAGAATAATACACACTAATTTTACTGTAGAATTATGGCAACGGCTGAATAAGAGATTAGGTTTAGGTTAGATGGTTTATTTATAGATTGTTTGCATGAATATAACCCATTAGATTATTTTAGATTAAATATGGTTCTTTCATACACTTAATGGTTATCCATTCTAGCCCATACACATCACTCAACCAATAAAATTTAGCCATCTCATCCTATTACATCACTGGAGCGAATGGGAAGCCACCACATGTCAAAAACAACGCTGAAAAATGTAGGAAAATCACTGAAAACGAACCAGCTAAAAAAAACATCGCTCCAGATTTTGGGCGACAATGGGACTTGATCCCTGGTCACTAAGGAAGTCAACATGCGCCTTTACCACTGTACCAAATGCGCTTTTAATTTCTTTTAATTATATTTCCCGTAAAATATCGGGGCGTTACAACCATGGATAACCTTGGGAAATACCTAGTCTGACCCGAGCATTATAAATAAATAACACCCGGATTAGTCTGGAAATAGCAGAGTGAGATAACTCGAATAATGGGGAACATATATGTTCTGTGATACCACGCCGCTAACGCAAAACGGGTTTTTACCTCACAAGAATAACATCCATACAGACAAGAGAAAAAATAAATATCAGGAAACAAATCCAAATATGAATGAGCATAAATAATATTAAACCAGACTTGAAAGAATAGAAATAAACCGAGTAAAATCCAAACTGGACATAATGGATAGAACAAGGGAAAATAGTCCAACTTGATAGAATGGACTAAATGAGGTAACTATCCAAACTTCATAAAATGGATAGAATAAGTTAACCGTCCAACTTGATAGAATAGACAGAATAAGGTAACAATCCAAACTTGATAGAATGGACTAAATCAATACTTAAATGTCGTGATGAGGAATTGGCTCTACTCGTGGCAATTTAAAAGCTAAAACAGATTTAGGGTCTTTGAATCAAACAAGGAAAGTAAATTTTCCAACATATGACAAGGAGAGTGCGGCCCACCTTAAATATATCTCTAGTATTATACACTTGATAAGGTCATATACTCGGTGACCTCCTCGGGAAAAGTACCAGCTGTACCCCGCCAAACCTTCCCAATAATCAGAATATTTCACATCTAAAACACAAACCGTTTTTCATGTGATGGTACACAATAAATCTAGATGAGATGTGAAATACCCTTTTGATGGGAGCAACCCCACATAGCTGGACACCCCTTAGCTCTTTGGATTTAGTCATTTTCGATAAAGGATAACAAAGCTCGATGGAGCAATAAATTGTCTTAGAATGACGTTAATAAAGTAGCTGAAGTAACGGATAGCTGAGATACCAACTATCAAGGATATAAAATGATCGTATATGGAAATAAAGTCTTGTATACTTATCACCACTCATTGAATTCAAACTTGTAATTTTTCTTGGTTAACAATAATACCGGACAAATCAAGGTAGTGTTACCTTAAAGTCATGTCCAATGATTATTCTTAACTTTCGAAATAGCGACAAGTTTACTTCTTCGATTTTTAGTGCTAAAAATACAAATAAATCGTTTCCAAATAAGTGATTCGTTTTACGGAAATAATTCATTTCCATAAACGAATCAAACTTTTACTTTTAAAAATGAAATGAACTTGTGCTTGATTCCTATATTTCCATCTTGGTAAAATACTTTAAGAATTAGTTCTTAATTGTTGAAACGTTAAGAAAATAATTTTTCTAAGTGCGCGACCCCGAAGTCATAAACCAACATCGGACCGAACACCCAGAATGTTATCCAACTTAACATCCCATAATCGAGTTCCAATTCCTTTTTATAACTTTAAAACAATATTAATTATCCCAAAAGATAATTAATCACGTTTAAAATTTCTTTTAAATAAACAAATCCATTATCTATAATAAAATAGATAATTATTTCCAAACACTTCTATAACAATGGTAAATCAACTTTAAAAATCTTTATTAAATCGGTTTATTGACCTTAAATCAGTTGATTAAAGCAATTTTATTATATTAGTTAATTTACTTTTATCACTTTTATTAAATCAATTAACTGGCTATTAAATATCATTAATTAAAAAGATTCATTAGATTCAAATAATAAATAATTAAATAAATAATTAATCTCAAACATCATTAATTAAAATGATAAGTAATTTTAAATTCAATTAATTAAATTTAATAATCATAAGTTAATCGGATCGATTAAATTTAGATCCTCACTAGTTACAATGATTAATTAAAACATCATTTGTTAAAAAGATTCATTTAACAATAGAACATCATAAATTAAAATGATTTAACTAAATTCAAAATATTATTAGTTAAAACAATTAATTAAATTTAAAACAATCATTAATTAAACGATTAATAAAATTCAAATATCATTATTTAAAATGATTAATTATTTTTAAATATCATTAATTAAAATGATTATAAATTTCAATTATCATAAATTGAAATAATTAATTTAATTCCACCATCAGTAGTTCAAATATTTAATTAAGTTAAATAAATTAATTAAACTCCATTATCATTAATTAAAAGAATTAATTAAACTCAAATAATCATTAGTTAAAGCGATTAATTAAGTATAAAACATCATTAGCAAAAATGATTAATTAAATCTAAAGATAAACCAAATTTTAAACATCATTTATTAAAATGGTTAATTAATCTCAAATTAATTAATTAAAATGATTAATTAATTTAAATTATCATTAATTAAAATGATTAATAAATTTTCAATATTCTTTTTTAGTGGAAACACATGCTCAAGTTCATATGACATGGTTTTGAGGATGAAATTTAATAAACGATGGTATAGCGAAAATCACTGTAAGGACATTTAAACTGTTAAATGAAATATCAGAAATTATTTTCAATTAACCACCAGTAACAGCATATGGATGTAAACAAATAATTTATGGGCGAGAAACCCCCTTTGGGTCTCTCTACAGATTTTTCCAGTAAAATAATGGTTATGGATAATATATAGATAATCATATGGGTTTATAACGATCAATTTAATATGTCATCCAATTTCCAAACGGAAATTCAACCAAACAAGCAATCAAAAAATTTAACTAACATCCAAAAAATCAATAAACGTTTATAACAATATTAATATGATACAATAAAATTTAATGTGAGTTAAACACACATTGATTTTCATTTCCGCCGAAACGCCCCAATTTCGGACTAAAACCGAACAGCCGTCCAATTTTAGCCTAAATTTTCACTTCCAAATCCAACCAAACCAGCTCCATCGCGAAGATCTCGACGTCACGATTCTAACGTAAAAAGACGGCGTTTGAATCCGACCCCGTACGAAGGTGTTATGCAAATTATAAGATATCGACAAATTTAAAAATTAAAATTAAATAACTTAACCAATATTACAACAATGCCCCTCTCTATACCTCTCCTTCTTCCCCAATACCATAGCCGTGCATTGATATCATCTCTAACAACATGGTCGTGCATGCAATATCAATAACACGAAGCTAGACATGATGGTTTTCGAATCTGTCTTCGCCAACGAACTTCTCTCGATGATCTACACTCGCCTACCACCAACTCGACACCCCCGGAGCCACCTAGGCAAAAGAAACATCACCCAAAAACACGCCCAGGTCTCACGATCGTGATTTCCCATACTCGACCGCATACCCCAAAATCGACGCCGAGTTGCTCTTTGCTACCCCGAATCCAAAAATGACCTCCAACAAGCAATTCAATGAACCAATTTATCAGAAATCAAAGCCCTAGCCACTTTAACCCATTCGACCCTACAGTCAAAACCCAAGAACAAATGTCGCACCCAACATAAAGCATATCAGCGCGAAGATCTCTTCGAATCGAGATTTTTAAAACTGGTTTTAGGATTTTTAATTGAGTATAACATTATATTTTAATTTTTGAATTTCTTGAATTAAGGAGAAGAACCTCGGTCCTTGGTTACTGGCAACAATTATAAAGAGAAGGGAAGCATGGTCTTCACACACGGGTATGGGCCTGACAGTGATGGTGTATGGGGCTGGGTATGGCCTAGGCATGTCAAATTTGAATATATTATATTTAATTTAAAATATTCAACAAAACATACCCAAAAATTCCGAACTCCTAACAAGGCGTGCCACATGTCGTTCTATATGTTATACCCATATTCTGAGCGCAATGGTACTTGTTTCGAGACCTAATTCGGTCGTATGTAGAAGATAGGTTTTTAGACCTAGTTATTATATTAAATTTTCGATATAAATTTCAACGCGTTTCGATCTCGCATGACCAAACGATAAGTCGGATCGCCACGAAATTCGACGACGTAATATAATTCACTATTACGGATCCAATAAAACTGGTTTCATCGAAATCCGATATTGTGCCACGGAAGGCAATTTCACAGATTTAAATATTTAATTAACGATATTTAAATCTGATTTATTTATATTTGTATATAAATTTACAACTTGAATTCACCAATATTATTTATTAATTAAAAAGAGTTAAATAAAATTATTAAATCATTTAATTGACATTTAATTCACAATTCAAATATTTAATTATCCTCTATATTTGAATTATAAATTATTAAATTCCAAAATTCAATTATTTTAAATATTTAAAATTAATTAAGCATTTAAAATCCAATAATCAAAATTTTGGCTCGTTACATTTTGGGAGGGTGCGACTTTGTGAGATGGAATACGACATTTTGGAGGAGGAGCAGGTCGGCTACAGTTTGCTTTTTGGGTGGATGGATCGAGCTCGATGTGGATAGGTGGAACGTGAAGCTCACATGACCCAGAGTTCGTCGGTGGTATCGTTGGTAGATTTCGTAGACCGAAGGAGAAGTTTGGCGGTGCAAGTGCACAACTAGATATGAGCGTGCGTATACAGGAATTGATTAGAGAGAGGGAGAAAAAGGATTAAGGTGGGATTAATTTTATTAATGTACTTAGTGTAGTTAATTATTATTTAAATCTCAATAACCTATAAAATGAGTATCTCTCTCATACAAGGTTCAATCAAGATGTGGTCTTTCGTGTTGTGCTTGGAGGAGCGATATCTACACGTTGGAACTGAATTCGTTGAGTTTGGATCAAGTGAAATTTTGAGCTAATCAAAACGGAATTCTTCCATGAAATTTTGAAGCAAAGGTGACTGCCATTTAAGAATCAAAGGATCTGAAACAAGTTAAAGTTGAAGAATTCATCGGAAACCTCACCACTTATGAGCTAGAAATCAAATTCAAGGAAGAACGTGAAGGAGGAGATACGCGAAAAAAAATCAATAGCTCTCAAAGGAACGATGGAAAGTGAAGATAATGATAATGAAGGAGCAGCTAAACTGGCACTGATAATAAAGAGATTCAAAAGGTGGAACCATAAATATGGAAATCCAACCCTAAATCAACAACTAAAGAGCAGAATCGTCAAAGTTTTAGACAACTCAGAAAAGCAGGAGGTAATTTGTCACAAGTGCAATAAATCTTGTCATATCAAGCCAAATTGTCCTCAAAATCAAGTCAGAAAAGGAAAAAAACTGAAAAGGAGAAGTTTTGCATCAACTTTGGGTGAAAGTGATGAAAATGATGATAAAAAAACTGGCAGTGAGAATGAAAGAGCAAATCGGTGTCCTTTAGGGGAAACAAGTGACAGCGATGATGATGAGCCCAACGAGGTATCAAAACTTACTCACTCACAATTACTTATATATTTTCATGAAGTAAATGGCTGTTTTGAAAGACTTAAGAAGAAGTACACTAAAATTGAATCACAAAAAGATAGTTTGATAGAGCTAAATAAGCAGCTTGATCAAATGGTTCAAAACTATAGAAATAAGAGCCCTAAGTGTGATAAGTGTCCATCATTAGAAGAGAAAATAAAAAAATCAGAAACTAAAATTAAATCGCTTGAAAATGAAATTCTGATTTTGAAAGAAAGTGAAAATACTAGGAGAGAAAATTCTATTAAAAAGTGCACTTTGTTATTGAATGAAAATGAATCTCTCAAATCACAAGTCCAACAATTGTCTACAACTTTAGGAAAATTCTCCAAAGGAGAAAAATCACTAAATATGCTATTAGGGAAACAAACTGTTAATACTATTAGACAATGACTTGGGTATACTCAATTTGAAAAAGGTAGAAGTGAAACTAATCATGTCAACTCCAAGGCATGACTTGTGGAAAAATTGGACACGATCAAAAAAATTGCTGGTATAGACCCAAACACACGAAAACCATTCAAATTTGGGTTCCTAAAGGCACGAATGTAAAATTCCATAAAATCAAACAAATCTGGGTTCCAAAAGGGACAAACATAGAATGTCTTAGTTCTACGAAAACTTGTTTTTCAAAAAATTTTGTCACTAACAATCATGGACCTATGAAAACAAATAGGTCACAATACTCTTTTCTTATGTAGGTGTGTTGACAGGCTAAGGAACAACAAGAGTGGTACTTGGATTCTGGCTGTTCCAGGCACATGATGGGTGACAAATCAAAGTTCCTTAGCCTAAAGAAGTGCAAAGGTGGTAGAGTCATAATGGGCAACAACGATAAATGTAAAATTATCGTAAAGGTGATCAACTGGGAAAATTTGAGCCAAAAGCTGACTAAGGCATGTTCATGGGATATTCTTCCATAAGCAAAGCTTATAGAGTATACAACAAAAGGACGAGAACAATCGTGGAGTCAATTATTGTGAAATTTGATGACGGCATTGATGATCAATGCAAGGAAACAATCAAAAGCAATGTCGAAGAGGAGAACAAAAAAGATGAAAGTGAAAATACAAAAGAAACTACAACCGCGGAAGAAGTCCAAAGAAATCTGGAACCAGAGAGATTGAATTCAAAGCAGATCATCCTCCAGAATTGGTAATAGGTAATCCTACCGCAGGTAATCAAACTCGTTCCTCCTTTAGAAATTTATGTGATTTTTGTCTATACAGTGGATTAGATCAAAAATTGAACCCAAAGACATAGATACAGCTCTCAATGATGAGAGTTAGTTTATGGCTATGCAAGAAGAGCTAAATCAATTTGAACAAAATGATGTTTGGATTCTAGCACCTAGACCTAATGATTATCCAGTTGTAGGAACCAAGTGGATTTTTGAAAATAAATTTGATGAATATGGAAATGTGATTAGGAATAAAGCTAGGTTAGTTGCTAAAGTTTATAATCAAATTAAAGGAATTGATTTCGATGAAATTTTTGCACCTGTAGAAAGACTAGAATCTATTAGAATCTTGTTAGCTTTTGCTTGTTATAAAGGATTTAAACTAAGACAAATGAATATTAAAAGTGCTTTTCTTAATGGAATTTTGAAAGAGGATGTATTCGTTGAACAACCTGAAGGATTTGAAAGTCAAGAATACCCTAACCATGTATATAAACTTAAAAAGGCACTATATGGATTAAAACAAGCCCCTAGGCTTGGTATGAATCTCTTAGCACTTATCTCCTTGAAAATGGGTTCAAAAAGGGCTGTGTAGACACCACATTGTTTCTATTGCACGAAAATGATGACATATTGATTGTTCAAATATATGTTGATGGCATTATTTATAGTGCCACTAACAACCTTTTGTATGAGAAATTTGAAAAAGTCATGCAGGAAAAGTTTGAAAGCTTGGTAGGAGAGTTAAAATTCTTTCTGGGATTTCAAATCAAACAAAGCGAAAAAGGTACATTCATCTCTCAAACAAAATATATCAGAGAGCTTGTCAACAAATTTGGATTAAAAAATGCTAAACCTGCAAAAACTCCCATGAGCACAATAATTAAACTTGACAAGGATGAAAAAGGTAAAGTGGTTGATCAAAAGAAATATCGAGGTATGATTGGATCACTTCTTTATCTTACTGCTTCTAGACCAGACATTATATTCTCTGTTTGTTTATGTGCACGGTTTCAATCAAATCCAAAAGAATCCCAATTAAAAGCTGTAAAAAGGATTATAAGGTATCTGTTGCACACCCCACGTTTTGGTCTATGGTATCCAACTAATGATAACTTTGAGTTAAAAGGATATTCAGATGCAAACTATGCTGGAAGTCTAGTTGATAGAAAAAGTACTAGTGGAACGTGTTTTATGTTAGGACATTCGTTAGTTGCATGGTCAAGTCGAAAGCAGAATTGTATTGCATTATCTACCACTGAGGTAGAGTATATTGCTCTAAGCAGGTTGCTCTGCTCAAATCTTATGGATGATACAAACGTTGCAAGACTATGGTCTAAATTTTAAACGAGTTCCACTTATGTGTGATAGCAAAAGTGCAATTAATCTCACAAATAATCATGTACATCATTCTCGCACCAAGCATATAGATGTTAGACATCATTTCATTAGAGAACACATTTCCAAAGAAAATATCTGCATAAACTTCATTCCAACGGATTCTCAATTGGCAGACAATTTTACAAAACCCCTTCCAGAGAATAGTTTTTATCGACTTCGTCTCAGTTTAGGCATTTTAGAAATGTGATTTTATATTATTTTTGGATTTGATCTTAAACGCCTATGTTAACTAATCTGACTCCCTATTGATTATCGAAAAGATAAATAGTGACTGAAAAAAGTGATGAGTGTTGATCTTGATCATACATTATGCCTTGAGAGAGTATATTTAGAAAATTTCTTTAAAAATTTAAAGAAAATTTGTAATAACTTTGGTTGGTAAAAATTCCATGACCATCTCTATTCCTATCATATTTCTACGACTATCGCTCATCAAAATCCAATAAAGTATGTCAAAATGTGGTATTTAAACGGGAAATTATTCACTTTTTTAATTAGCAATAAAATCATCCAAAAGTACTCACTCTCGTTTAAAAGTCCTCACGGTTATGCATGGGTGAACTACTTGGAATTTTGATTATGTACTTTCATGCTCATTTAAAAGTCCTCACGGTTATGCATGTGTGGAACACATATCAAAATTGGATAAAATAGGCGAGTTGATTCTAACCCCATTTAAAAGTCCTCACGGTTATGCATTGTTAGAAAATGCTTGGAATTCATTTTTAATAAAAATAGGAAATACTACTAATCTCATTTAAAAGTCCTAACGGTTATGCATGGCTAGTAAGTATTTAAAAATTTCCTGTCATAAATATACCATAAATGGACACGACTATATGGTTTTCTATGCCGACATCACCCCTATCACTCTAAAATGGAATATGCGCCTAATAGAGTATTTATGATTTTTGTTTGATTTTTTTTAAAATTTAATATGTATACTTGATTAGGTATTAATGTTGTATTAATGTTTATCACTTTATCACTCTTATCTAACACTATTACTCTTTTTCTGATAACAAAAGGGGAGAGAAGTTAAGAGTTTGGCAAATAAGTCAAATTTTTTATTTTCATATTCTGATCTAGGTTCATTGCATTTTTTATTTGCATATTTGTTTTATTTTCATGCATATGTGAAGGGGGGGCTTTGTTGTAGGGGGAGTATTCAAATAGGGGGAGCTAATAGAATTCATCAAGACCAAATACATTTAATAGAGTAAAAATCTTAATATATGTTTGTTATCATCAAAAGGGGGAGATTGTTGAATACAATGGCATATGATTTTTGTTTAATGATAATAAACACACACACATATATATATTCGTTTAAATGTATTTGTTATTGTACTATTTTATTTTTCACATAATAAAATAAATATTTGTTGAATGAAATAAATAACTCGGAATTCATATTTAAACAAATATTTTATTACAAATTCAAATAGTACAAATTTACGCTCTCACTATATTTACACAATTCCAAACACAAGTTTCAATTACAACACAAATGTTTCATCTCACTACATAATTCACTCATCATTCGTATTTGGTTTTCAACTTTGTTCCAGCCTGTATCCAGCATCCGAACTATCTGCAAAATAAACACTGACGCGGTAAAATTGAAAAAGAAATATTTTGCAGTGCACAATGAAGTGTGTGTGTTTGAAAATATTGTTTGCCTTAGTTATTTAGGTTGTTCGTCATCATTTTTTTAATCTTTCTTTTTCAAACTAATCAAAAATACGCGAACAACTTGTGACATGCATAGTGTATCACTGTACATACCACAAGGTCGTGCACACCGATATACACTTGCTTGTGAAAATTGCAGGGACAGGCGAGCACACGGTCAAACCCAAACTGGATTCAAGTTAGATGCAAACAAAATTGAGGCATGAGAACAAAACAAGACAGAAAATGCAACAAGACTTCAAATTGAACCAGATTCAAAATTTTCAAAGGCAACATGTGCATGCAGCAAATCAACCAAGCAAAGACAGCAATAGAGCAACGAAACAATGCATCAAGCAAAATTCAGGCATGAACACACTAGAACCAGACCAGACTTCAAGTGGAACAAGGCTACATTCAGGCATGAACACAATGGAGCATGAAAACAAAATACAGGGCAGAAATCAGAATTGAGGCATAAAAATAATAACAAGGACAAGTGAGAACATGAAAACACCAAATGCAGCCAAAGTTCATATGGAACCAGACCACCAGAAATGTACAAAGATCAGACCAGATCAATAAAAACAGAGAATACAAAATCAAAAAGTAAGCAGTTGAACATGACAACAGGTCAATATGGAACCAGACCAAAATGGAACCACACAATCAAAGGCAATATACAACAGCTCAACTAGACCAGTCTCACATATACACATGTATGTGTATATGCAATATATATATATATATATATATATGTATGTATACACATAAACCAGACTTCAGAGAATACAAGTTCAATGGTCAGTTCATATGTACATGGATATGCAAGCAGTTTTACATGCATAAATAAAAGTTCAGGCATTAAAGCAATGGTCAGTACAAGGCAGTTCTCTAAATCAATGCAGACAAACACAACAGTGCACAGGAGTTCAAAGGCAAACAGGTTCAAGTACATATGTGCATACAAACACAGCAGTGGTGAACACAAGGGCTGCAACCAGACAAGAATAGACCAGACTTCAAATTCAAAGCAACAATAACAAAAGCAATCAACAAACAGCCTGCTTGAATGCAAAGCAGCATGACAACATACAATCAAAGCAACAAAGTGTCAGACATGTCAAGTTCATATGAAATAGAGAAATGGACATATGCAAACATTTCAACATGTACAAGTTCATATGCAAGTTAAGTTTCAACATGTACAAAGTGGTGCACCGGATATAGACATAAAACAGAGAAGACATCAATGCATTGGAGCTGCAACAATCATACACACATGAACACACATGAATGCAAGCACTCGGGTGGACAGAGCATAGCAGCACCAATCACACACATATAAACATACATATATGTATGTATATACATGGATACATCAGATTAAACTCGAGCAACTAACATCCAAGACTCCAAGTCAAGACCAAAGAAATGGCCAAACGAAAAATACTATTGAAGTGTTCAAAAATTCGGTAACTATCAGTAGCAGTTCGATCAAATTCAAGGAGTAGAAAAAGTCGCTGATGAACAAGTCAGACTTCAACAAGTCAAGTTTATCTCAAATTCTAATACCAAACTATAAGCAACCGATGAACAAGTCATAGGAGCAAAGAACGGAACAGATTCAAACATATTCGAATATATCAACTAATGAACAAGTCAGAATCATCACAATTGTTCAAGCAAGAATCGAATGGACGAGAAAAGTAATTGAAGAATTCAAACCAAAATATACGAAACAAAATTATAGGGTTTCGATCCCTATAAAAACCCAATTCATCATCGGCAGAAAATCATGAAGTTGAGTTACTAGCAAGTTAATTAAAACAACAAATTTAAAATCATACCAAAGCCATAACCGAAGAAGTGCTTGACACAATTGAAGCGACCGAGTGCAATCAAAGCTAGGATCGATTGACGAAGCAAACCAAAGTGAAATCATCACTTCAATCGATCAAATTCCAAGCGGTGTCTTCAATTGGAACAAAGCCCTAATTCCAGATCGCAAAAGGAACAAGGTGACAGCAGGAAGCAAAAGAATAAAAGGGAAACTCGTTTATTCTTTTAGGGCCAAAGAGTTTACACAAGCAAAATAAAAAAAGGGAGAAATCGTTTACATCTTTACTTGGGTGGTGTCCTTTTTTATGTGTATTGGGCTTAAGTTTTAAATATAGGGTTTTGTTTAGTTTTATTTTTATTTTCTCTTTTAAAATTTTGTAAACTTCTAGTTGTGTAACTAGGTACAAACTACGGGGTGTAGTTTGAGAATTCGCAACTCGGTGGCTAAGTTGTGGCAGGGTTTTGAGCTTAGAGATTAGGTTAATCGAGTTAGCGAGTATCACAAGTTTATGTGTTTTTGTAAGCGAAAGATTACTTAATTCCTAGCAGAAACCTTAGGGGTAGCACGTAGGCAGGTTTTGCCGAAGCTGGGTAAAACTGTGTGTGATCTTTTACTGCATTACTCTTTGTTCTGTTTTTATTTTTAATTCCGCATTTATATTTAGTAGACCCTATTCACCCCCCTCTAGGGTGAAAATGATCCTACAGAAAACAATGGCAGCAGAAATGGTGGGAATGGTAGAATAAAAGAAAGTGGGGATAAGTGATTGACTAACTATTGAATTGTTAGTGGGATCAGAATATGTATAGGAGAAATGGCACATATGCCCTCTTCTTCTTTTTTCTATTTAATTCTTTTGTACGTATGTGAAAGGGTTAATTGGGAAGTTCAAAAAAGCTTCACCATATTGAAGTATTTGCATTATTAGTAGAGATAATTAACATTTAATTAATTTATATAATAAATATTTTATATAATTAAAGCAATTTTAGTTAAATACCTTTAATAAATTTGAATTTTTTGTTTATAATTCATCCTAAACCATTTAAGAAATATATATATATATCAACTACAACATTTATAATTTTATATGTATATATTAATATATATATATCTATATCTATATATATTTTTATTTTAATTAATCTACCTTTAATTAAAAATTTATTTAATTAATCCAATTAATTAAATATTAAATAATTTTTTAAAAATATTAATTTATTTTCAAAAATATTTGAACAAAAATTATAAATTTTATTTTATATTTTAAGTTTAACTTTTAAATTTAAAATATATTTTAAATTTTCATACCGAACTTTGAAAATTACCCAAGGGCAAATTAATTTGGGCCTTTACAATTGGGTCAATTTTTTGGACTTACTACACCCATTATGCTAGGCCAGTAGCCAAGGAGGAGAAAATGCTTGATTATCCAACCCAAGCTTAGAAACGACCTTTTTAAGCACCCATCGGATAGGTAGGCTTTATTAATTGGCCTTAAAGTTGATTTAGACCGCATAAACCATTTGGGCTATGATAATATTAATAGAACCGGGATAGTCTATAGCGGGTGAAATAGGTCGGTTTCAAAAAAAAATCATATTTTGGTTCATATTGGGCCAATAAAGTCTAATGAGTTGCATTAGATCCAATCTAATTAATTTAGATAAAATCTAATTTTATTTGTTTATTTAATAAATTTAATTAAAGTGCTTTTATATATTTAACGAGTATATTATTATATACTCATAAGTCTATAATGCATATGCACCATAACATGTGGTGTACATGGTTAAGTTCATACATGAGTTGATGTTGATATTTACATTTACTATATATATACTTCGCTCTTACATATATGTTAATTTCCTGAATAAATTATTTCATAATATATATGTGTATGTGTGTGTGTTGAAAATTTTAGTTAAAAATAATTTATAAATTTATTTTAGATAAAATAGAAAATTTTGACTAAGTCTTTAGTTTTAAATTAAGAATATCTTAATCGACCTAGTAAACAAGATTCAAATTAAAAACTGGATTTGAAATTTGGAAACAAAATTTCAAAATGTTATAATATGACTTAGTAATATCTTTTTATACACACACACACATATACATATACGAACATACATATATACATACATATAAACATATATACATACATACATGCATATATATATATATATAAAATCATAGCCGAAAATAATTTATTTAAAATATTTTTTTTTTGAAATTAGGTTAATGGTATTATAGTGGGCTATGCGGCCCAAAAGCATTTACAACTGCAAAATACAGAAATATATTCATGACAACTCAGCCGACAAGTTCGACACCAACAAAACATTAACACATACTTTCCTAATTTGATTTAGGGTTCTTCATCTTCGATCTCTATGGTGGCTCCTCGGTGTTTGCTTGATTTTCTGGCCTCGCAACCTTCCATCTCCAATTCTCCAGTAGCTGTTTATCTCTTGCCTCTGAGTTGGTAATTCCCCTGATTCTTCCAATATTGATCTTAACTTCTCTTGCAATGTTTAAAATATTTGTACATATATATATATATATATATGTTTATTAAAGGATATATATAAATAGATATTTACATATATATATAATAATAAAATTGTCAAAAATATATATTATATGTATATATCTGTTTCGTCGATAATTTTTTTATAAAACCGAAAACAATTATTATTGTTTGTAAAATACATAACTAAAACAATATCTTTATTTATATATGAAATATATTTTATATTAGAAACCAATTCGATTGAAAATATATTTTTAGTTTATTTCCAATAGCATTTTTAATGAATAAAATATTTAGATAATACTTTTAACTTAATTTTAATTTACAAACAAACCATTAATTACTAAAAAAAATTTAAAATTAAATGAACAATATTATATATCTAAAATTAGTTTGAACCATTTTTTTATTTCTAACCGAAACATTATACACATATATATAATAATTTTTTTAACATATTATAATACTGAGACAATGCAAGTAGATTAAATATTAAATATGAAACTAATAAAATGATAGGCATTAACGTATATGAAAGATGACCTAACTAATACAATAAATAATGACCAAATTATAGTACTTAATAAATTTTACCTTGTGAGAAGATGTCGTAGACATACACATTGGTCTAGTCAAACTACTTTAATCTCTCAAACCTACACCAATGCTGCAAACAAATGGCATGCCAACACCAAATAAACAAGTACTTGATTGAGTGGATGTAAATGGAGCTGAAAAGGTGGGGTTATGAAGAGGGATGCTTGTAGCCAAGACTAAAGGAAGAGGGAAGCAAAAAATAGAAAATGAAAAGAAGGCCAAATTTATAGAAAAGGCTGGAGAAAATATATGCATATATTTTTCTTACATTTTAAAATCCAAATCCCATCCATTACTCCTCTTTCTTAGCCAACCTAAACAAGGCCTAATATGGATCAAATCCCTATAAAACTCATTTGTAGTTTATTTAATGTAAATTTAATTTAAATGCTTATCTATATCATATACCGCTATGTACATATAAATTTTTTTTATATGTTGCACCAGAAATTGGCACAACACCTCAAATTAGATTAATCCAAATCAAACAAGCAAAAATAGGAAGAAAATAAGAAACCACGAACACTTTTTGTTGTGGTTTGGCAAATCTAAGGCCTACATCCACTTTGATATTATTATCCTTTCGATCCTCTCTAGAATACAAAGATTACAACCCAAATCCAACCACGATCCAATAGACCTTGAATTTGGTAGAGGTTTTAGAGTTAAGGAAGAACATGATTGATCTCTAGATCTAAAGTGCCAGCCCCTTTTTATTTTCAAGTAGCTTCATATTTATAGGCAAAATCTAGCATAGATCTCGCCATCTAGGTTTGAAAACATCACAACTCCAAGATCCAAATTTCCAGCAAGTAGAACAAGTCATGCCGCAATCAGGAAGAAAATCAGATCGGTACCGACCTGAATCAATTCAGTACGATATGAATTTATGCATACAAAGCTAATTTTCTCTTCATATTTAAGCTCCTTTCGTCCTCTCTTTCCATTCCAAGTCTCAAAATCATGTCAATACCGACATGATTTTCTTGTTCGAAAGTTCATCAAACTTCCTAAGCTTCTTCATATCATCATTCTAGATATTTCTAATCAAATTGGCATGAATCATATCAGTACCAACATGAATCATGGCGGTACTAACTGGATATGCATTTATGAAACTTGGCCAAATCTTTGATTTCTTTAATGTTGACATCTTCCAAGCTTCTTGACTCATTACTTCATTAGTTTGTAGTCTATTTCATCTGTTTGAGTCTGTTCTCAAAATGAAGAAGATTTGGTTGTAACACTTGCCCCCAAAGTATGCCTAATAAATGAAAGGTGTGCTTTGCTCAAGAACAAGTTTTAGGAATAATCAACCATTAGTAATCGAGCTTCCTGGTTATCCATTGATCCAAGTCATAGTGTGTGACGGTCTGCTTTTCTTACATCCAAAGATGACACTTAATACATCCTCGGTATTCCTTTGCCGATCATCTAAGTGTCCAAAAGACAAGTCAAGGGGTAGAGAAAATAAAAGACAAGGAAACAAACACATATTTTCTCACGAAGTCGGAGTTACATAAACATCACCACATAATAGTACATATGGTTGCTCCAAAATGTTACATCAAAGTTACAACAAGTACAATTCCCAATAAGGACAACTATATCAGCCTATCCAAACTATTAATATATAATATACAGTTAAAAGGGAAATATATACAACTACAAGATGATGATGATGAAAGCTCCTACTCCATACTGCTTCCCAAAATGCTCCATAGAAACCTAACTACTTGGCTACTCAAAAAAATTTGAGTACCCAAGAGTTTAAGGGAAAGAAATAAAACTCCGGGTCAGACATGGGTCTGGTGTGAGTAAAGTATAAGTTTAACTTTATAAAAACCTTCAAACCAAAGGTATCTTGTAAGACCACATCGCACAAAAACATGGATGGATTTTTATACCTTACGATAACCAAAACATTTCAATATAAAATCCTCTGATATTATCATAATGTCTAGGTTTAAAATATATATGGAATCATAGTTGAAATTGTTACATTAATTAAATTCCAATATAATAGGTATACAATCAAGTCTGAAAGCTCGTATTGGAGAATGGATTCTAACAAATGGCAAGGTAAGGGTACCTTCTATACAGTACATCTCTAAATAAAATGTATCAAGGGCTACAAACACATTCGCCCCTCTACCAACTGAGGATCGGTCTACCCCTTACTGGATAGTACCGAATATGATCACCCCTTGGTTGTGATCAACAACCATAAAAGAATCCCGAAGCATACATAAACCATAGATATCACTCTAGATTAGGCGATGATTATACTCTAATGGATACGACCCACATAGCCCTACCGCATCTACCCAGTTTAAGCCACCTCCGGGTTATGAGGCTCGAGGCTACGCATTTACATTTCCTCCTACCATACCAGCTTGGAATGCTAACACTGCCCTCCAAGCAACCAATTCAATGATAGCATTCATCCATACAAGTTGTTCTGGGATCGAACAAACATTCAACAATTACTATCTTCCATTTTGAAACAACCCTCAAGAAGAATAGTACAGCTCCATAGCATACTTCATAACGATCCATCATGAACATTATTAGTTTGGAGTGGTTTGGATAAATCATACTTATCTGGAAATGGGTGTCTCCAAACTAAGTGGTAATTACCGGCTAACTCAATTTCAGTTCTTTCGAATTATGCAACAAGTATTCGAGTCTTTACCGGGGAACTCAAATATACACAACATTCTTCTTGAGTTAAAACAGGTTAAGTTATTGATAGCGAGCAAATCACTATCTAGGGTAGTTATACAGAGTTCGCATATGAATAACCATATACTTAATTAAACATGACCCATTGATAGAAATTAACCCTCCCATATCTATCACATTTCTGATATTTCGACCTTACTCTATCCCTCGCCTAGAAATAAATTCTAGATCTCACAGATAGAGGATCGGCCTACTCATCGGCTTTTAGCGCTACATATGAGATGACTTACTTCCCATAAAATGTGTCACCACATTAGTATTGGTTTCATATTTGTTTGAGGTTACTTAAGTGTAACGACCCGTAAAATTTTAACGGTTTTTATAACGTAATTAACTGGATTTTGTGAAATTTAAAAAAAATTGAATTTTGCAATGAAAATTTGATATTTGGTATGCATCTATTTAAACATAGCAAATGGAAAACTTTCATTGGAAAATATGAAAGTAAATTCTATTGTGTAATTTTCAATTCATAATCAGTTAATTTTATGAAGATAAATTTGTTTTCGAAATCTGAATATTTTTATATAATAAATTTGTAAATCATCTTCTGAGTGAGACGTCATATTTTATTTCGCCAAATTTGGACTGTTATTGCTCCGTTTATCTTATTTTCGGCGTTTTAGCAGCATTTTCGGTACCGAATATCAACTTTTGATACGATGATCATATCGCTGATATCTGTGTACCGTTCTGTCCGTCTCATCATGCTGATCTCCGTAGTATATTCATTTCTGCATTTCAACGTCCGGTACGCGTCGAAATTGACAAAACTATTTTCCGTATCGGTATCCATTTTGAGCATTTTGAATTTCCTACACCCTTCCACTATCCACCGTGTAATCAAACGGTCATCAGTAATTATTACTTCAGCTTTTTTAACTTTTCTATTCCCAATGTTCAATATTATACGCTGGTTGCCTTTTCAGTTTGTACTCTATTTCTACTATTTCCATTTTTGCTCTGTCATTTTATTCGAAACGAAAGTAAGAAATATAATATATTTTTTTATACAAAGTACTATTGCTACTGTAGCAATTCTAAAATCTAAAAAAACGTATAAAATTAGTGTACGTTTTGTATTCATTTATTTTTTTAACGGTTCATTTTCATTGCTTTTATAACATCATTCTTTTCATCTCGTTCCTTTTTATTTGCAAAGCTTCTCCCCTCTTTCCCTGAAATGCTGGTCGCCACCACCTTTTGCAGCCCGAGCTCGCCACATCCCCACCATCACACGTCACTAACCCCTCCACCTCCAACAACTCAAACACCGGCCCGCCTTCCTCTAGTACAGCCACCACCCACTGCCTGCGAACAACCCAATTTGCCTCACCTTATTTCCACCGCCTCGGCCTTCCCTCCTCCCTACCGTTGATCTAAACCCTAGCCCCCTCCTGCCTCGAAACCGAGCACCGAACAACCAACACCACCGGCCTGGCCTCACCGTACCTCCCCTACTGCCACCCAAGCCACCCGACCTCACAACCGAGGCTCCTCCTTTCGAACCTCCGCTTGAGCATTTCCACCTTTACCTCTTCACTTCCACACCATCCCACCTTCTCGTCTATGTTTTGAAAGAAAGCAAGGTATATAATCAAGTTATATTCAAGATAGTATATATAATTTATATCATAAGTTGTTTAGTTTTTTTACTGGCTACCCATATATATATATTATGAATTTACACTCGTTATTTTAAATATAATTGTCACACACACACACACATATATATATATATTCATATATAGCCTGCATTTGTTTAATTGAAGAAACCTGCTCTTTGTTTATACATGGGTAATGTTTAAATAAAATATATTGTTTTAAGTATGATATATTATGTCAGTATATGTATATATTGATTATATATGTAGTTATTTATATGGTATAAGATCTGAGTACATAAGTTTTATATAAGTGGTTATGATGTATCAATTATATAAGTAGTATATAATCTGTTGGTTATAAATATATATATATATATATATATATATATATATATATATCTGTGTGTGTGTGCATGAGATCAAAAAAGCTGTATGTAATATTGTTGTTTACAGTATAATACAATATGTTAGTTATATAAAAAGTTTACACCAGTATATATATATATATCATATTTATCTAATGTATGTTAGTAATATAGGTATACATATTAGTCATATCTATAGTTTACGTCAGTTTATATATAAGGTGCAGTGCACAGTGACATTTGATACTGCTAATATATATCTGTTTTTAAATATGATTTGCATATATTTTGCATACAGTATATGTGAATTTGGTTTTTCAAATACATATAGATATTTTATGTGTTGGGATCTAATATTGATTTGAAAATAAATAAATATATTTTATTTTTAATATATATGTTTTAAATTGATTTTTGAAAATTTATATATATGTAATATATCTTGTTTCATCGATCTCTTGCCCATCTTGACTTACTTTCCCAATATCAAATTTGTCGCATAAACTCCTAGCTTGTTGTGTCATGTGTCGTGCCCGTGTTTGTGTGCGTATCTGTATCATTTACTTCTCATTCTGTGCTCTCTAGCCTCGAAAGGTGAGCGATCACTCATGATTAACATTCTTATATTTAATAAATTTGATTTCACTTGAAACGACAATTGAAATATGTTATTAAATTTGAATTGCTAGTTATTTAATTGTTAAACATGATATGCTTTTATCTGCAATTGTTCACCTGTGAAATATGACACCATATCCTGTTGTATATATTTTATTTTATTTATCATTGATGACATATGCCTTTATTGATATGTTATATTATTATCATATTTGTTCTCACTCTGCAAGTTCCCTGTTAATTTAGAATTCCCTATGGGTTGAAATGATACATACCCGAACAATATTCTAGAATAGGGGAAAATCGTTATGGGTTGAATGATAAACCCAAGCGAATTTCATTTATTCTAAAATTTTAGGATTGCGGGTAGAAATGATATATACCCGTAGATATTTAAATTGCGGATTAAAATGATAAATATCCGTATCACTTGACCATATGATAGAAAATTATGTACGGACACCGTTGGTCTATATTTTAAAAATGATTTCTAAAGTTTTGAAAGGAAATATATGGGTTTTAATAAATATTGATTTTTAAAAATAATATATATATAAATGTTATTTTATATAAGTCTAAATTTTAGATTTTTAAATTTTATGTTTTGGAAATTTAAATCTATAAGTTAGTTTTGAAAATAAATTTTTTAAGATTTTACTTATAATTTTACTATTTTAAAATATATATATAGATTTTATACAAAATAAATTAATAATAAGATTTAATTTAATAAAATTTAATTTAATTAGTATATAATATGTTTAAGTATTTATTTAAATTTATATTAATATTTTAAAAATAATTTTTATAACTTTAATAATAAAGGTTGGGAAGATAAATTAATGTTGACTTGGAATTTAAAATTTCGTTAACAGTTGAATTTAGATAAGTATTGATTTAAACTTATTGAATTTGAGATTAAGGATATGATTTATAACTTTATTTTTGATTAAAGGTGATTAAAGGAATATTTTCAAAATTTAAATAAATTGAAATGGGATATTTAGTTTTATTTAAATTTGAAATTAAAGATTTTATTTAAATGATTATTGGATTGATTAAGTGAATGTTTCAAAACTAAATAATAATAAAGTTGAATTTGAAGTGTAAATGAAATGTATCAAATCGAGTTATTGTAAATGTTTGAATATATAAACTTTGGAATCTATTGAAATTGAAATGGTTAACTGGAATTGATTTAAAATTGAATTTTTGAATTTAAGCCGATTTGAATCAATTTGTGAAATTGGAGGAAACTATTTTTATTATATAAATTATTTTTAATATATATAAACTATTTTAATATAAATTATTTTAATATATAAACTATTTTAATTTATAACTATTTTAATTTATATACTAATTTCAATATCTAAACTGTTTAAGTCGAAAGTGTTATGATGTCCAAAGTGTTATGATTTCAAAAGTGTTATGATTTCCAAAGTGTTATGATTTCAAAAGTGTTATGATTTCGAAAGTGTTATAATATTGAAAGTGTTACGATTCTGGAAATGAATATTATAAAGTGAATAATGATATCAAATTTGATATGGATTTGAAATGAATATGATATTTGATATGAAGTATGAACTATTTGAAATAAAATGACCACGATGTGAAATAAGCGTTTGGTTGTTAAAGAGACCAGGATCGGATATTGTCATACTCTCTGCTAATACCAAAAACCACTTCAACAACTGTGTACGTGGGGGAGATTCCAGAATGAAGTAGGATGGTTTGGTGACGGTTCTATATGGTATTTACGTAGCCCAGACTCCCGTGAGTCAGCATGATGTGGCTAAAACAGGAGCCACGCCGGGCCAAGTGAGGTCATTCCTCCGATCGGACACATTTCTTCAATACCATTCTATTGCTTTTGTGATTTGATTGGATGCACCCTTTGATTTGGGAGTGTGTCACAAGGTGGGCGGTAGTAGCTGCTATGCGTTACCACCAGTCCAGATCCGCAAACGGTATATCTACCCTGGCTTTGCCTCACATGCCTTGTCACATGCCCTATCGTGCCTTCTAAAAGTTTGGTTTGTACCATACATATGGAGTTCCCTCTGGAAGCCCTCCAGTTTACGAAGGAATTACGGTACTGTATAGACTATGGGAATATATAAAAATGTGTTAAAAGGGATATGGGTAATGCCTTAATGCTATTTTAATACTTTTACTTTACTATAGACATATTATAATAGCGTATACTACTACATAGTAGATAGTTCCACGGATCCTTAGAGGATGGTAATCCCAAACATCCTTTAATTTCTTTATATTTCAGTTGACATTTCACTTGAGTTGAATTTACTAATATAAGAATGTTAATCCTGACTCGAGTGTTTCGTGTTTTGCTTTATGCTCGGGTCGGACTGAGTGTCACAGCATTTGAGACTCGCCTTTGGAGTTGGAGCTTCACTTGGAGATCCATCTGTATCTATTCAGCTTTCAGCTATCCAGTGGTTTTGTTCAGACTTGTCAACTGTTTGTATTCGAGACTACATTGTATTTGAGATATTCTGTTGTATTTTATTTCAAACTCTGTTGTTTATATAGTAGCTTCATGAACTGCTATTTACCTTTTCCGCTGCTTATTGTTATATTACTCAGTGTCTGTGATTCCGTGATTCATTATTTACTGTATATGCTGAGTTTTTCCAAATATAAATTAACAATCTATTATTTTGAGCAATTCAAGTCTGACATTTGTGTTTACGAATGGTTCGAAATAGTGGGTCATTACAGTTGGTATCAGAGCTCTGCAAAACTTAACATATAGAGTAAATTTAATTACAGAATCACCTTCGTTCGAGCTTGAATTTCTCCTATTTAATTCAGATCTCCTTTGAATTTTACCCTTTGTTCTGAAATCCATTATCGTCTTCTCCTATTCGTGTTCTTCCTGATACTGGAGCATCCCATAACTCCACTTCTTTTCCACCAACCTAAAAATGATTTGTAAAGGGGTGAAACTCCTTTACAACAAGCGTCGATCCACCGGAGATTTCTACGTCCTCGGTTTAGATGTTGTTATTTCTTGCAAAGCCCGAACCGTCTCTAGTAGACGGTCGGGGTAATTCCCTTGTAATTTTGATTCCACTCTGATAATCAGAGATTATCCTGATATTGGGTGAAGTCACTTCTCTTCCCTTCAAGCGGGAAATTTAATTTCCGCATTGATCTTATTCCTGAAATCTCAGTTGACCCTGTTAAGGTCATCCACGATTTATATAAGTCCATCCCTCTTTCCTATTTTGTAATTCAATTACCTCATCTTCGTTTCGAGCCTATCTTCCTTGTTAAGATTCTCTGTAATCAGGATCCCTCTAAATTTGAATCTCTATCCTTGTTCTATAATCCATTCTTGAATCATCGTGTGAGGGAGTGTATTTGTAATTAATATAAAATGTTTTATATTGTGTTGTTTGAGTTGTTAAGTTTGAATTTTGAGTTTCGATCGATTCGTCTAGCTAACGTTATTGATAGGAATTCCAAAACACTTGAACAGAACAAACTGATACAATTTTGTTTTCGAAATTGATAAATGAATAATTTTATGTGTTATTATATTTTATATAATTTTCTGAAATAAAACAGTTAAATGAATTGGTTGTTAGAAAGGATAATAATAGATTATCATTTATGGTTTGGTCAACATTTCTAAACCTTAACTATTGTTGAACTTTAGAATATGGTTTAAAACATGATTTGAAAATGTAGTGAATTTAAAATTTAAGATTTAAGAATAAAATTTCCGGTGACTTTCAAAAATTCGGTTTTAAAGTTTTGGCATATTTTATTTGAAAGTACTTTAGAATGGAAATTGTTTCCAAAGAATAAATTTTAAAAGAATTAAGTCTGTACTCTTTTCGTTTGTCGCTGGAAAATAATTTCGGTGATGACTGCAGCATCATCGACATTCATTTTCGAGTCTCAAAGTGGAGAGACCACTTAGTGGCTTTGCTACACTTTTGTTTTGGAAAACAAATTTGATTTGAATAACTTGAGTATAATTTGATTTATAAAATATATATGTATACATATTTATTTCAAAATAGTTTGAAGCAAAACCGGGAATTTAATTTTTAAATTCTGTGTTAAGTTAGGGTTTTCAATTATATTTTTTTTGAAATATTTGAAGTGTTTAAAGTTTAAATTATAATTTAAAATAACTTGAAATAGTTGAACTAGGATAAAAATTTATTTGGATAATACTCAATTGCATTCTATACTATATAACTTACCTGAACCATTCAAAAAGTTAAAATGTTATGTTAATGAAATGTGTAATTGAAGATTATACAAGAGAAATTTAAGTAATAAAAATGTTCAAACTGAGTTATGCTTAATACAAATGTTGTAAATGAAAGGTGAATTTGTATGGTTTTTAATTACATTCAGAAACATTACTATAACTTACCTAGAAAAGTTTAAATGTAATTAGAATGTGATTAGATAGTATACACCATGATATAAGTAATAGGAAAAAAATGATGATATTTCTTAGGGGAATTTACAGATAAAAAATAATAGTAAATTGAATAATAAAAAAATTGTTGAATAATATATGGTTATAAAATGTTTATACACTTAATATATGTTGCAAAATATGTTAAGTGAAATAAATTAAATAAATAAAAGAGAAGACTATTTAAGTAAATAAATATGGACTTAAGAATAAGTGAAATTGCATTTTAGTGGAATCAACTCAAATAAAAATAAATTGATTTAATAAATGAGTTAGATCAAATGAATTTTGTTTTGGAAGAATTTTATGTAACAAGTATTTATAAATTGAAACAAATCAAATTGAATGAAAATAGCTCAAATTGAAAATCAATAAAATATGAATATAAATGAATATTATTGATTTAAATAAAATGGATTGAACCCAAATTTGCTGGAAATTAATCAATTTTAAAATAAATAAAATTTATATGGCTTTGAAATTAACTATTGTATCTAATATTGTGTATTTTAAATCTATCTTCTCTTCTGGTTGTTTCTATTCTCCTAACTCATTCCTTTCGGGGACGAAAAGTTTTGAGTGGGGGAGAGTGTAACGACCCGTGAAATTTAAACGGTTTTTATAACGTAATTAACTGAATTTTGTGAAATTTAAAAAAAATTGAATTTTGCAATGAAAATTTGATATTTTAGATGCGTCTATTTAAACATAGCAAATGGAAAATTTTCATTAGAAAATATGAAAGTAAATTCTGTTGTGTAATTTTCAATTCATACTCAGTTAATTTTATGAGATAAATTTGTTTTCGAAATCTGAATATTTTTATATAATAAATTTGTAAATCATCTTCTGAGTGAGACGTCATATTTTGTTTCGCCAAATTTGGACTGCTATTGCTCCGTTTATCTTATTTTCAGCGTTTTAGCAGCATTTTCGATACCGAATATCGACTTTTCATAGGATGATCGTATCACTGATATCTGTGTACCGTACTGTCCATCTCATGATGCTGATCTCTGTAGTATAATCATTTGTGCATTTCAGTATCCGATACGGGTCGAAATCGACAAAACTATTTGCCGTATCGGTATCCATTTTGAGCCTTTTGAATTTCTTACACCCTTCCACTATCCACCGTGTAATCAAATGGTCATCAGTAATTATTACTTCAGATTTTTTACCTTTTCTATTCCCAATGTTCAATATTATATGCTGGTTGCCTTTTCAGTTCGTACTCTATTTCTACTCTTTCCATTTTTGCTCTGTCATTTTATTAGAAACGAAAGTAAGAAATATAATAAATTTTTTTTATACAAAGTACTATTGCTGCTGTAGCAATTCGAAAATCTAAAAAAACGTATAAAATTAGTGTACATTTTGTATTCATTTATTTTTTTAATGGTTCATTTTCAGTGCTTTTATAACATCATTTTTTTCATCTCATTCCCTTTTATCTGCAAAGCTTCTCCCCTCTCTCCTTGAAATACTGCTCGCCACCACCTATTGCAGCCCAAGCTCGCCACTTCCCCACCATCACACATCACCAACCCCTCCACCTCCAATAACTCTAACACCGGCCCGCCTTCCTCTAGTACAGCCACCACCCACTGCCTGCGAACAACCCAATCCGCCTCACCTTATTTCCACCGCCTCGGCCTTCCCTCCTCCATGCCGTAGATCTAAACCCCAACCCCCTCCTGCCTCGAAACCGAGCACCGAACAACCAACACCATCGGCTTGGCCTCACTGTACCTCCCTTACTACCACCCGACCCTACAGCCAAGGCTCCTCCTTTCCATCCTCCACTTAAGCACTTTTGCCTCCACCTCTTCACTTCCTCACCATCCCACCTTCCGGTATATGTTTTGAAAGAAAGCAAGGTATATAATCAAGTTATATTCAAGATAGTATATATAATTTATATCATAAGTTGTTTGGTTTTTTTACTGGCTGCCCATATATATATATTATGAATTTACACTCGATATTTTAAATATAATTGATCGCATATATATATATATATATATATATTCATATATAGCCTGCATTTGTTTAATTGAAGAAACCTTCTCTTTGTTTATACATGGGTAATGTTTAAATAAAATATATTATTTTAAGTATGATATATTATGTCAGTATATGTATATATTGATTATATATCTAGTTATGTATATGGTATAAGATCCGAGTACATAAGTTTTATATAAGTGGTTATGATGTATAAGTTATATAAGTATTATATAATCTGTTGGTTATAAATATATATATATAAGCAGGAGTTCATAAAAGTTGTGTGTAATTTTACTGTTTACAGTATAATACAATATGTTAGTTATATATTAGTCATATCTACAGTTTACGTCAGTTTATATATAAGGTGCAGTGCACAGTGACATTTGATACTGCTAATATATGTGAATTTGGTTTTTCAAATATATATAGATATTTTATGTGTTGGGATCTAATATTGATTTGAAAATAAATAAATAAATTTTATTTTTAATATATATGTTTTAAATTGATTTTTGAAAATTTATATATATGTAATATATCTTGTTTCATCGATCTCTTGCCCATCTTGACTTACTTTCCCAATATCAAATTTGTCGCAGAAACTCCTAGCTTGTTGTTTCTCGTGTCGTGCCCATGTCCGTGTGCGTATCTGTATCAGTTACTTCTCATTCCATGCTCTCTAGCCTCGAAAGGTGAGCAATCACTCACGATTAACATTCTTATATTTAATAAATTTGATTTCACTTGAAACGACAATTGAAATATGCTGCTAAATTTGAATTGCTAGTTATTTAATTATTAAATATGATATGCTTTTATTTGCAATTGTTCACCTGTGAAATATGACACCATATCCTGTTGTATATATTTTATTTAATTTATCATTGATGATATATGCTTGTTATTGATATGTTATATTATTATCATATTTGTTCTCACTCTGCAAGTTCCTTGTTAATTTAGAATTCCTTATGGGTTGAAATGATACGTACCCGAACGATATTTTAATACTTTTACTTTACTATAGACATATTATAATAGCGTATACTACTACATAGTAGATAGTTCCACGGATCCTTAGAGGATGAGAATCCCAAACATCCTTTAAGTTCTTTGTATTTCAGTTGGCATTTCACTTGAGTTGAATTTACTGATATAAGAATGTTAATCCTGACTCGAGTGTTTCGTGTTTTGCTTTATGCTCGGGTCAAACTGAGTGTCACGGCATTTGAAACTCACCTTTGGAGTTGGAGCTTCACTTGGAGATCCATCTGTATATATTCAGCTTTCAGCTATCCAGTGGTTTTTTTCATACTTGTCATCTGTTTGTATTCGAGACTACATTGTATTTGAGATATTCTATTATATTTTATTTCAAACTCTGTTGTTTATATAGTAGCTTCATGAACTACTATTTACCTTTTCTGCTGCTTATTGTTATATTACTCTATGTCTGTGATTCTGTAATTGATTTATTTACTGTACATGCTGAGTTTTGCTAAATATAAATTAACAATCTATTATTTTGAGCAATTCAAGTCTGACATGTGTGGATGCGAATGGTTCGAAATAGCAGGTCGTTATATTAAGGGTAATGGACAAAGAAATCCCTTGATTTAAAATACTTTTGCAAAAGAAAACTGCTTTTAAATAATACCCATATTTAGAGATAGAGTGATTTTAACATTTAAAAACCTTTATTGATAAATTAAATAATAAAAAACCTTTATTAAATAATAACTAAATGTTAATTAAGTCCTAATTTATATCTTAATTAAGTCCTAACTTAATTAATAATTAAACCTTTTGTAAATAAATTAATAATTAATAATTAATCTTTATTTAAATAATTAAATAATAATTAATTCTAAATTAATAAATAAATATTAATTAACTTTGAATTAAAAATATAACTAAAATTATCTTATTTGATTAACACTTAAGTATTATTACCTTGTTAACTAATGATTAAGTACTAATTACCTTAATTAATTAATTAATCAATCAATCATTGATTAAATAATTAAATAATTAAATAATAAATACTTATTATTACATAAAATATGTTGTAAAACACTTTCCAAAAAGATTCCAAAGTGAAAACACTTTGAATTTTTCCAAAATAGTTCGTTTTAAGAATTGCATCCATAGCGACTATCGATATATAACCCGTAATTTTCAAAACTTGTTTAACCTTCTAAATGGCCTTAAAAATCTTTCCTTTTATTTAAGCCACTTTATAACTTGTATGAAGTTTGTAATTCAAATAAAACTAAAGTTAACACTTTATGGAAACATTTTCAAAATCGCATAAGAAAGTAAGTTTAAGTAAAAGAATTCCAATCTCACAACAAGTGATTTTAAGTGCTAATTCCTTTAGCATACAACACATACAATAACACAACATTATCCTAAAATAAGCAGGATTTCAAACATATATACACATGCCATACTTTGACACATACAAGCAAAGACTATAACTTGTATACTAACTTAACTTTTATTTTCCATATTCAAAACTATATGTCATCTCAACCAAGCACATATACATACATCCAAGTCAACACTATATATACCCAAACAAACATCATATTTTACAACAAGTCAAGCATATATATAATTTTTAAAAACTTAGTTAAAAGCTAGATCTTTACTCACCAAAAGTACACGAAATAGACCGAACTTTCACAATAACTTGTACATGACCTAGATTTTCGCTTTGCCTTTGGAAAACTGAAGTCTTTAGGCCAAGGGTGGTGCTTTTTTAATTCGGCCTAAGGGGGATAGGTTTGGCCTTGAGTGGAAATGGGTAGTGGGGTTTGTTTTTGAAAAAAAAGAGTTGTAGAAATGGAAAAGGAAGTGTTTAAATAAGGATTTAATGAATTTAAAAGTGAATAAAACTAGAATTTTTAACTTTAAAAATCTATGGAAGCCATCAAAGTATACATGAAGACTGGGAGGAAAATTTGAAAAGTAAGAATAAAAATGAAAAATGGGAAAAATATTAAGAAATTTGTATATATACAAGGTGCATAAATTAAATAATTAAACTAGCCCTAAGTACATAGCCTTCACTACATGCTTGCTACCTCACCACCCTTGTCTACCCTCCCTTTGCTCATGTGTATGCTTCCCTCTTCATTTTGATGAGCCAACATTCATTTAAAACTTGTGTACTTTGTGTTTTTAAAGATGTGATATGTTATGACACTTTTCTTTTTCTTTTTAATTTCTTTTAAACCTTTTTCATAACAAGTCACATCATATATTTATAAACTTAAGTATATATATATATAAATGTATATATATTACAAAATCCTAACTTATTTATAAATGTGAATATGTTAACTTAAATGTGTACAACGTTTTCTGACAACTTTTAGACACCAAAAAGTCGAAAATTTGGAAAACGATTTTCGGTCAAATTTTCTATTTTTCTTTGAGCTAGTTATTTCTGTAAACAAATTTTAAAAACTATTTCACCATCGTTAGTTATAATCTTAAAGGAGTTTATTTAAGTTATAAAATCCATTAAATAATTATTTAAAATTATATTAAAATATCCTTATTTAAAGTGATTAAATTCTAGGTCGTTACATTCTCCCTCCCTTAAAAGAATTTCGTCCCAAAATTAGCAAACAAAGAGATAACTCAGAATAGCTCAAAAGACCATATATTATATATCATGAAATTCATACAAAAGACATACACTAAGCATCCATAACACAAACTGTGCGTACACAATACATACAAACAAACAAATAACTATCCTAACATCAACTCAAAATAGGCTTCTCTCATATGATCTACAGTCTCCGAAGTACAATCTTTGGGATCATCATTCCACTGAATCTTAACTAATTTGACCACCTTGTTACGCAACCTCTTCTCATCCTGATCCATAATATGAACCTGATGCCTGATTACTGTCAAGTTCGATTATATCTCTAAATCCACTTGAATTTATGGCTCCACAATTAGTGATGGGTAATGAATATACTTTCTCAAATGAGACATGTGAAAAATATTGTGGAACCCCAACAACCTTTCCGGCAACTCAACTCTGTAGGCAAGCGATCCAATCCTCTCAATAATTTTAAAAGGTCTAGTATACCTGGGTGCCAACTTCCCAGTTCTTCCAAATCGAACAACTCCTCTGATAGGTGAAATCTTCACAAACACAGAATCTCCGACTTTAATTTCCAAATCCCATCTCATTTTATCAGCATAACTCTTTTGTCGATCTAGAGCTTCTTTCATCCTTTTCTTGATCACCACAACCTTTTCCATAGCTTCTCGAATAATATCCAGTCCATGCATTAGTCGATCTCCTATCTCAATCCAATATGTCGGTGACTTACATGGACATCCATAGAGAGCTTCATAAGGTGCCATGCCAATTCTCGCTTGATAACTATTATTGTAGGAGAATTCCACCAAGTGCAGATAATCTTCCCATGATCCTCCAAAATCCAAGATACATGCCCTCAGAAGATCTTCTAAGATCCGGTTCACCCTTTCCATTTGTCCGTCCGTTTGGGGATGGTATGTTGTGCACAAGCTTAGCTTTGATCCTAAAGCTACTTGCAATGCCTCCCAAAACTGACTTGTGAATATGGGATCTCGATCACTTACAATGCTTACTGGGGCCCTATGCAATCGAATAATCTCCCTCATATTAATTTCCACCAAAGAAGCTGCAATTCTTGTCGGCCTTACCGGAATAAAATGAGCACTCTTCATTAGCTGATCTACAATGAACTACACACCTTCATTGCCTTCTCCGCTTTGGGGTAAACCATCGATAAAATCCATTAATATCATCTCCCATTTCCAATTTGGGAGTTTCAAGGATTGAAGTAAACCATCCGTCTTCTGGTGAATGCCTTTTATCTGCTGACAGATCAAACATCTCTCGCATACATTAAGACGTCCCCCTTCATTCCTTTCCACCAAAACACCCGTTTCATATCTCGATGCATCTTAGAAACACTTGGATGGATATTCAATTTAGATCAATGATGTGACGCCCCATCTCTATACTCACACTAGCCAAGAACACTACGGAGTAATGTCGTCGACTAGCGCGAAGAATAAGGCTGTTGAGGAGCGACCATCTGTGTAATTGCTTTGTGCGAGTACCGATATGTCAGATAATATAACTTACATTTCATTTCAAGAGGAAATCTGACATATCAAATACAAACTCAAAGCTACCACACAGTGGCTATGAGGATTTCGGAAACAAATATAGAAATAAACATAACACAAATTAGTCACAGATATTTATATCACAAAGGCGGAAACAGATATGAATATAACACATAGAAGTGTACATCAAAGTAATGGTCAAACTAGATCCACTACATCACAAAAGAATAGATACAAGTGCTAGACAAAAGAATAAGTATACATCAAGGAGTCTCTATCTCAAATGTATACTAACAAAAACTACTATGTTAAAGTAGTTAGCCAAAAGTCAGGTGACAGACCCTAATAAGAAGTCAAGCAAGAGCACCTGAAATACTTCGGTCTGACCCGAGTATTATTTAAGAAGAAAATAATAAACGGATCAGCCTAGCTATAAATATCAGATAAAATGAGATAGGATAAGAGATATCACAAAAACGTATGATAACAATAATGTCATACTGTGACAAGTATACATCAGATAACAACAAAAATCATACAATATCTCAAATATTCTCAAACACCGAAAAGAATGTCATATTCTTTAAATTATTCACCAAAACACAAATATTTATAGAGCATATCAATGCCTATCATCAAAATTAGTGAAACACAAATTCTAGAAATCAACATCCAGAAATCAAGAAAACACAAAGGGGGAAGGCCTATCACAAACGTGAGCATGAAAACTTACCAACACGTGTATCACAAACAGAATGCTATCCCATGGTTGCTAACCATAAAGCCGGTGCAACGGCGTAGTGCAATAATGGTACGCCCGAGGAACCAGAAACTCAAATGAGTTGGAACAATGGCGTAGTGCAATAACGGTACACCCGATGAACCTGAAACTCAAATATTTCAGAACGACGACGTAGTGCAATAACGGTACGCCCGATGATCCCGAAACTCAAATAATTCGGAACAACGACGTAGTGCAATAACGATACACCCGATGAACCGAACTCCATAAAGCCCGTAGGTCGCAAGCCTATAAAAATGAGACGAAGCTCAATAGAACTGGGTACAGTCCCCCACGCGAACAAAGAGACATCGCACATCGCTAGACTAAACCACAAAACGATCATCATTGATCAATAAGAAGTGTCAATTGCACTAAGCTAGTAAATAGATGAGTTTAGCTTCATGTCCCATAACCACTGGCTTAACTTAAATATTTACGAACATATTGTAGATTTCCATTCGAAAATTGTCACAAGAGTTCAATCGAACAAGTCCAAGAATTAACCGACAAAGTAAACGCAAGCGTTTCATACCACTTGTTTTGCTAAGCCGTTTAATTAGATTTCTCATACGAATGAGGTAAAGGTTTGTATATACTAATAGATTGGAAAACGGTTTTAAAAACGAGCTTTGTATTAAAAATAGTGTTGAAATCGTTTTTGTGAAAGAGTTTGAGTATTTACTACTAGTATAGAAACCTTTGTATTTGAAAGTGACAAATCACAAAAATGATTGTAAAAACAATCAATCACCAAAGATTCACATTCGAAGACGTGAATCAAAACCATAGAAATCGATATCAAATCCATCAAACGGATATTCCCAAAAATCAAAAGAAAGAAGTCATCAAAGTCGATAATAAGTGATGACAACTATCCGGATCAACAACAATCGATTAAAATAGGAAATCCACTCAAAAACATAAGCAAATAGGCAAACTGCTCAATTCTAGACGTTTGGAGGTTCAATCCAGGCGTCTGAAAACTAACCAAACGTCTGGTTTAGAATCCAGACGTTTGGATTTGTTCTCTGGAAATAATCCAGAGAACACCCTATTAGTCCCTGAGAAGTTTGTTTTGATGACAGCAACCTTAGAATAAGATTATAAAATATAAATACTAACATTATTGTTTAGATATATATGTATATGCAGGATATATATACAGGCACCAAAGAATGAAGATTGTACAGTATAGAGATTCAAGAACCGATGAACTCAAGATCGAAGATATCAAGATTCAAGACTCACGAGTATCAAGATTATCAAGAGTTCAAGATTTCAAGATTAGTAATTTAGTTAGGAATTTTGTTAAAACTCCTAGAAAAGCACTGACATCTTAAAATCCATTTTATTCGTGGAATGGAATCCATTTCGAGCCCGTTAAAGGGATGGAACCCTAAGTAGGATGGAACCTACGAAAAATCTAGTGGAACATTGTTTTGTATCCACTAACTTTTATTGAAATGTATTACAAAATTATATCTTGTTTTTAAAATGATTTCAAAATCCTCCTTTTTAAATCAAAAACATCTATCCTAGTTTTAAAATACTTTTAGCCTCAAAATAAACTTTATTTTCAATATCAAATTATCCTTGGTTTTAAACTATCTTGTAATTATAATATATTTAACCTTTAATATTTATACTTAGATTTAAATATAAAATTATAGTAAAAATTAATATATACCAAAATATTATTCTCAATACTTATTTATGTATTTCAACTATAGTTAAGTATATTTATAAAGTTTAAAATAGTTTTAATACAAGATAGAAGTTATTTTCAAAGAAAAACAAATTACCAAAAATAACTTAGGCTTGTCGACAACCCCAAGGACCCCTTGTCGACAAGGTAATAGTTTATTTCAAAAGTTTGAATTTCAAAGGAAGTGTCTATTCCTCATATCCTTTCACGAATGGACATGGCTGTTGTTCTACTATAAATAGGGGTTGTTTTAAACGAATTTACAATTATATTTTCTCTGATTTCACTCCTCTTCTTCTTCCACATTTCTTTATATACATTTTTACCATTACTCTGCCGAAATCACCATTGAATCTAACTAGATCATCTCTGGTTTGATTCTCTATCACTATCTCAACAAGATCCCAGTGCTATTCAGAGTTATAGATTTCTTTGTATTCAATCGAGCGAGAAAAGGTGTGATTGTAGCCTGGAAAATCAATCGGGTTAACTTGTTGCCCGTAAAATCAAGTATCTCTACCCAGAGGATTGTGAATCTAGAGCGGTGTACCTCGTGGCCTTGAAATCGAGGGTGTAATTGTAAGAATTGATTTTGAAAGGAAATCCGTACTTGTGTTGCGGGACTGGATGTAGGGTAACTCCGAACCAGTATAAAATCTGGTGTGTTCTTTCCTATAATTCTTTTACTTTATATCTGCATCTGTGTTTGATTCTGTGATCATATCTGTGTCTGAATATTGCATACATTTGTGTTCAAATTAATATAAACTCAAAAAGAATTAGTAAATCCCTAAAACAGTATTCACCCCCCTCTAGTGTTAATTCTAGCCTTAAGATCTGTAATCCGCATTTCTCACATTTGGTATCAGAGCAAGGTTTTTAAAGTTTCATAATCTGAATTTTGAAAAATTTAAAAATGGCTACGAACACTGGTACCGTTACTACTACCAACACTGGTTCTATTACCTCTGTCACTAGTTCATTTGTAGAAGGTCAGTCTACTGTCAGACCACCACTTTTTAATGGCAGTAACTATGCATATTGGGCATGTAGGATGAAAATATATTTACAATCTGTAGGACTAGACACTTGGAATATCACACAGACTGAATATTTTGAACCCACAACTGGTTTTGCACAGTGGACTGCTGAGCAAAAGACCATCGCACAAAATAACTCTAAAGCTATGAATATTTTGTTTTGTTCACTTGATAGGAATGAATTTAATAGAGTGTCAGTTTGTAAGTCTGCATATGAAATATGAAAAACTTTGCAAGTTACTCACGAAGGAACAAGCAAAGTTAAACAGACCAAAATTTCCATGCTCACAAATCAGTTTCAATTATTTAAAATGAATCCTAATGAGTCTATTCCAGATATGTATAGTAGATTTCACGATATTGTGCATTCTCTAATAAACTTGGCAAACGTATTTTCGGAAGAAGATCAAGTCGGAAAAACTTAAATTCTCTTACTCCAGAATGGGATCAAAAGACACTTGCGATCGAAGAGGCTAATGACATCAGTACCTTAAAGATAGAAGAATTAATTGGAAATCTAATGTCGTTTGAAGTCCAAATGCTTGGGAGAAGAGAAAGCAAAGCATCTGAAAAGAAATCAATTGCATTCAATGCATTGACCGATGGATCAGACTCAAACAGCGATAATGATGAAGAGATAGCCTTTATGACCAAGAACTTTCGGAAATTCTTGAAATACGGAAAGATGAATAATCTCAAGAGAAACAACTATAAGAACTCTGGTAATCAGAATGTAGTGCCAAACTATATCAAATGTTTCAACTGTGACGAACCAGGCCATATCAAAAGAGACTGTCCGCATCCAGATAAGCAAAATCTTCCTATAAACAATGATTCCGCAAAGAAATGAAAACGTGCATTTACCATTACTCTAGATGACTCAGACTCGTCCTCAAGCGATGATGATCAGAAGACAGATAATTCAAATATGTGTTTCACGGCAGTTCACGACTCCGACGAATTCAGAGAAACGGACTTAGAAAAAGGTACACGTTTACAATATATTAGTTGAAATTGCATGCTTAGGATCGGATGTTTGATTGTTTGATTTTGAATTGGTGTGTCATTTGAATTTTAAAATTTTTATTATTATTTTATTATATTTTTACTATTTTTTATAATTATTATTTTAAATAGTATCATAATATTTTATGGAATATACTATAATTTTAGTAATATTCCAGATATTATATAGACATTAAAAATAATAAATATATATATATATATTAGAATACTTAAGAGAAATAAATCATGAAAATTCAGAGACACCTGTCGACAAGGGCCCCCCCACGTTGTCGACAAGGGTACATAAATTTGAAATTCAAACTTGAATTCAAATGTTTGAATTTCCCTCCATCTTTTCACTTCATTCAAGCCTCTGCAAAGTCACCTTTTGACCAGAGAATCTGTCCCTTGGGAATCTATTTATTTACTATCTCTTATCACAACTTTTCACTTTCATTTTCAAATTCAAACTCTTATTTCAAAATATCAAGCTCTCTACTCTCTACTCTAATGGCTTCTTCAAGCAGCCCTTCCACAATGAGACTTTCCAGAAATATAAAAGAGCAACTTTTCAATAATCCGGAGGCTATAAAAGCATATATCAACTATGCTAACTATGTAAAAGTCCATTCCGGAAAGTTTGCTTTATTTCAAGATTTCTCTACTTATGAAATCGATTCTCTTTTTGCAAACAACCAAGTTCTTAGTCTTATTGATGCTTCACAAAATGACTTTGTTTGTTATCCAAATCTTGTTAAAATTTTCTATGCAAATCTCAACCGTGGATTTTATAACGGAAATGATGATGAAATTTGGAGTAGTGTCAATGGGACTAGAATCATTTTAAATTGTGATGTTTTAGGTACCATTCTCAATTGCAAGAGCACGGGAATGGATATTTCTGGTTTTAATATCAATGAAAATGATCGTGAGACATTTCATCACATTTTCGAAGGAGATGAGAACTTTGAATTCATAAATCGAAACTTCCAACCAAAAGCAAGAATTATTAATCTTCTTTTACTACATACTTTGGCCCCAAGATCGGGGAGTTTTAACAACCCAACTTCAAAAGTTTGCAAAGCACTTTTTGCTATTTTTGGAAATTATGATATTAAATGGGCGCAAGTTATTTTGGATGAACTTCGTCCCAAAAATTTTGAAGTGGGTGAAAACACTTTGTATCATGGAATCTATCTCACTCGGATTTTTAATTATTTTGGAGTGGATTTCAAAGGAGAAGAATTTGTTTCAAGAAAAGTTTTTAATCACTCAAAGATTTATCTTATGAAAATTCCGTATGTTTTTTCAACCATATGAGACTCTTGCCGAAAAGGAAGAGCGTTTGGCTCATGAGGAGATGGAAGAGGAAGAAGAAGAAGAAGAAGAAAAAGAAGAAGAAGGGGATGAAATGGAAATAGAAGAAGAAGGTGAAACATCCTTGGAAAGTATTGACTATCCCTTTAATCCAACCAACAAAACCTTACTCAAAAATCAAAAGACCATTGTTGAGAATCTACGGACTCTTAAACGGTCCGTTAGTAAGAAATTGGATAAAATGTCATCCAAGATGAACAAGTTTTTCTCCAAAGTAAGCAAGAAGCTTGGATTATCTTCATTTTGTCATCCTCTAACTAGTTCTTCCTTTTCATGTCATGTTGTATTGGTTTTAGTTTGTTTTGATTTGAATCTTCGTATAGTTCTTAATGTTTAATCATTGTATCGTTCTATTATGAAATGAAATTGAATTACTTTTCTGCTATCTAGCTTATCTTATCTCTAGAATAAATGTTAGTATATTATATAAATATATATATATACACAATTATTCACAAAATCAAAATGAGTCATCAAAATTAACTGACCCCTGTCGACAACCCCCTAGAGACCCTGTCGACAAGTACTGGTCAGAAATGACTTTTCATTTTAAATTTGAAATTTGAATAACTACCTTGTGTCTATTCATTTCAAATGAATTTCTACACCTATAAATACATATTTCTTACAGAATTCATCACTCAAAATCATTTATTATCTACTCTATCTATATTTCTTCTCACAAACTCAAATATGGCCGATCCAATTCATAGTTTGATCGAGAATCTTGAAGAAACCCTTAATTCTTTCATGAATATTCTTTCTTTCATTCTCCGTGATTAGCGACACTTAGAGTTGAGTCAAATGCAGATGGTCAAGGAACAAGAAAAGAATTTCGATGCGATTCGATGGATGATTTCCTCCCTGCACAAAGATGATAATGAAGCACATCCTCCAGTCTCTCTCACCAATGAAAATGAAAATTGGGATGCCATTAAAGCAGACCCTATATTTGGAGAAGAAGAATGGGTGGAAGTTCCTCGTAATGTTTGATTTTATTTGATTGCTTTGTTTGATTTGAATTGATTGCTTGGATTGATTTGATTTGATTTGGTTTGGCGTGGATTGATAATTGGTGTGCAAAACATAATATGTATAAATACACATTGATATTTATATGATATTTGATTAGTTATCATGTCTATCAGTATAATTATCTCTTAATCTATCTATTATATACTCCATTATATATTTTATTAATACAGGTACTTTAGTACAAGAATAAGGGGGAGTTATATAGTTTGGAGTTAGTTTTTGTTGATGAAAAAGGGGGAGAAGTATAATATAGGATAGTTAGGCATAGACTAAGGGGGAGTTATTAGTTTTAGGGGGAGTTATTAGGATAGAAGTAATATTTTATAAACAAAGGTTATCATCATCAAAAAGGGGGAGATTGTTAGTCCCTGAGAAGTTGGTTTTGATGACAACAACCTTAGAATAAGATTATAAAATATAAATACTAACATTATTGTTTAGATATATATATATATATGTATATGCAGGATATATATACAGGTACCAAAGAATGAAGACTGTACAGTATAGAGATTCAAGAACTGATGAACTCAAGATCGAAGATATCAAGATTCAAGACTCATGAGTATCAAGATTATCAAGAGTTCAAGATTTCAAGATTAGTAATTTAGTTAGGAATTTTGTTAAAACTCCTAGAAAAGCACTGACATCTTAAAATCCATTTTATTCGTGAAATGGAATCCACTTCGATCCCGTTAAAGGGATGGAACCTTAAGTAGGATGGAACCTACGAAAAATCTAGTGGAACATTATTTTGTATCCACTAACTTTTATTCAAATGTTTTACAAAATTATATCTTGTTTTCAAAATGATTTCAAAATCTTCCTTTTTAAATCAAAAACATCTATCCTAGTTTTAAAATACTTTTAGCCTCAAAATAATCTTTATTTTCAATATCAAATTATCCTTGGTTTTAAACTATCTTTTAATTATAATATATTTAACCTTTAATATTTATACTTAGATTTAAATATAAAATTATAGTAAAATTTTATATATACCAAAATATTATTCTCTATACTTATTTATGTATTTTAACTATAGTTAAGTATATTTATAAAGTTTAAAATAGTTTTAATACAAGATAGAAGTTAATTTCAAAGAAAAACAAATTACCAAAGGCTTGTCGACAATCCCAAGGACCCCTTGTCGACAAGGTAACAGTTTATTTCAAAAGTTTGAATTTCAAAGGAAGTTTCTATTCGTCATATCCTTTCATGAATGGACATGGCTGTTATTCTACTATAAATAGGGGCTGTTTTAAATGAATTTACAATTATATTTTCTCTGATTTCACTCCTCTTCTTCTTCCACATTTCTTTATATACATTGTTACCATTACTCTGCCGAAATCACCATTGAATCTAACTAGATCATCTCTGGTTTGATTCTCTATCACTATCCAAGATCCCAGTGCTATTCAAAGTTATAGATTTCTTTGTATTCAATCGAGCGAGAAAAGGTGTGATTGTAGCTTGGAAAATCAATTGGGTGAACTTGTTGCCCGTAAAATCAAGTTTCTCTACCCAGAGGATTGTGAATCTGGAGCGGTGTACCTCGTGGCCTTGAAATCGAGGGTGTAATTGTAAGAATTGATTTTGAAAGGAAATCTGTACTTGTGTTGTGGGACTGGATGTAGGGTAACTCTAAACCAGTATAAAATCCGGTGCGTTCTTTCCTTTATTGCTTTTACTTTATATCTGCATCTGTGTTTGATTCTGTGATCATATCTGTGTCTGAATATTGCATACATTTGTGTTCAAATTAATATAAACTCAAAAAGAATTAGTAAATCCCTAAAACACTATTCACCCCCCCTCTAGTGTTAATTCTATCCTTAAGATCCGTAATCCGCATTTCTCACATTTGGTATCAGAGCAAGGTTTTCAAAGTTTCATAATCTGAATTTTGAAAATTTTCAAAATGGCTACCAACACTGGTACTGTTACTACTACCAAAACTGGTTCTATTACCTCTGTCACTAGTTCATTTGTAGAAGGACAGTCTACTGTAAGACCACCACTTTTTAATGGCAGTAGCTATGCATATTGGGCATGTAGGATGAAAATATATTTACAATCTGTAGGACTAAATACTTGGAATATCACATAGACTGAATATTTTGAACCCACAACTGGTTTTGCACAGTGGACTGCTGAGCAAAAGACCGTCGCACAAAATAACTCTAAAGCTATGAATATTTTGTTTTGTTCACTTGATAGGAACGAATTTAATAGAGTGTCAGTTTGTAAGTCTGCATATGAAATCTGGAAAACTTTGCAAGTTACTCACGAAGGAACAAGCAAAGTTAAACAGACCAAAATTTCCATGCTCACAAATCAGTTTCAATTATTTAAAATGAATCCTAATGAGTCTATTCCAGATATGTATAGTAGATTTCAGGATATTGTGCATTCTCTAATATCCTTGGGAAAGGTATTTTCGGAAGAAGATCAAGTCGGAAAAATCTTAAATTTTCTTACTCCAGAATGGGATCAAAAGACACTTGCGATCGATGAGGCAAATGACATCAGTACCTTAAAGATAGAAGAATTAATTGGAAATCTAATGTCGTTTGAAGTCCAAATGCTTGGGAGAAGAGAAAGCAAAGCATCTGAAAAGAAATCAATTGCATTCAATGCATTGACCGATGGATCAGACTCAAACAGCGATAATGATGAAGAGATAGCCTTTATGACCAAGAACTTTCGGAAATTCCTGAAATACAGAAAGATGAATAATCTCAAGAGAAACAACTATAAGAACTCTGGTAATCAGAATGTAGTACCAAACTATATCAAATGTTTCAACTGTGACGAACCAGACCATATAAAAAGAGACTGTCCGCATCCAGATAAGCAAAATCTTCCTATAAACAATGATTCCGCAAAGAAATGAAAACGTGCATTTACCGTTACTCTAGATGACTCAGACTCGTCCTCAAGCGATGATGATCAGAAGACAGATAATTCAAATATGTGTTTCACGGCAGTTCACGACTCCGACGAATTCAGAGAAACGGACTTAGTAAAAGGTACACGTTTACAATACATTGGTTGAAATTGCATGCTTAGGATTGGATGTTTGATTGGTCGATTTTGATTTGGTGTGTCGTTTGAATTTTAAAAATTTTATTATTATTTTATTATATTTTTACTATTAATTTATTATTATTATTTTTTAAATAGTATCATAATATTTTATGGAATATACTATAATTTTAGTAATATTCCAGATATTATATAGACATTAAAAATAATATATATATATATATATATATATTAGAATACTTAAGAGAAATAAATCATGAAAATTCTGAGACACCTGTCGACAAGGTCCCCCTCGCGTTGTCGACAAGGGTACATAAATTTGAAATTCAAACTTGAATTCAAATGTTTGAATTTCCCTCCATCTTTTCACTTCATTCAAGTCTCTGAAAAGTCACCTTTTGACTAGAGAACCTGTCCCTTGAGAATCTATTTATTTACTATCTCTTATCACAACTTTTCACTTTCATTTTCAAATTCAAACTCTTATTTCAAAATATCAAGCTCTCTACTCTCTACTCTAATGGCTTCTTCAAGCAGCCCTTCCACAATGAGACTTTCTTGAAATATAAAAGAGCAACTTTTCAATAATCCGGAGGCTATAAAAGCATATATCAACTATGCTAACTATGGAAAAGTCCATCCTGGAAAGTTTGTTTATTACAAGATTTCTCTACTTATGAAATCGATTCTCTTTTTGCAAACAACCAAGTTCTTAGTCTTATTGATGCTTCACAAAATGACTTTGTTTGTTATCCAAATCTTGTTAAAATTTTCTATGCAAATCTCAACCGTGGATTTTATAATGGCAATGATGATGAAATTTGGAGTAATGTCAAAGGCACTAGAATCATTTTAAATTGTGATGTTTTGGGTACCATTCTCAATTGCAAGAGCACGTGAATGGATCTTTCTAATTTTAATATCAATGAAAATGATCGTGAGACATTTCATCACATTTTCGAAGGAGATGATAACTTTGAATTCATAAATCGAAACTTTCAACCAAAAGCAAGAATTGTTAATCTTCTTTTACAACATACTTTGAACCCAAGATCGGGGAGTTTTAACAATCCAACTTCAAAAGTTTGCAAAACACTTTTTTGCTATTTTTGGAAATTATGATATTAATTGGGCACAAGTTATTTTGGATGAACTTCGTCCCAAAATTTTTGAAGTGTGTGAAAACACTTTGTATCATGGAATCTATCTCACTCGGATTTTTAATTATTTTGGAGTGGATTTCAAAAGAGAAGAATTTGTTTCAAGAAATTTTTTTAATCACTCAAACATTTCTCTTATGAAAATTCCATATGTTTTTCAACCATATGAGACTCTTGCCGAAAAGGAAGAGTGTTTGGCTCATGAGGAGATGGAAGAGGAAGAATAAGAAGAAGAAGAAGGGGATGAAATGGAAATAGAAGAAGAAGGTGAAACATCCTTGGAAATTATTGACTGTCCCTTTAATCCAACCAGCAAAACCTTACTCAAAAATCAAAAGACCATTGTTGAGAATCAACAGACTCTTAAACGGTCCGTTAGTAAGAAATTGGATAAAATGTCATCCAAGATGAACAAGTTTTTCTCCAAAGTAAGCAAGACACTTGGATTACCTTCTTCTTCGTCATCCTCTAACTAGTTCTACCTTTTCATGTCATGTTGTAATTGTTTTAGTTTGTTTTGATTTGAATGTTCGTATAGTTCTTAATGTTTAATCATTGTATCATTCTATTATGAAATGAAGTTGAATTTCTTTTCTGCTATCTAGCTTATCTTATCTCCAGAATAAATGTTAGTATATTATATAAATATATATATATACACAATTATTCACAAAATCAAAATGAGTCATCAAAATTAACTGACCCCTGTCGACAACCCCCAAAGACCCTGTCGACACGTACTGGTCAGAAATGACTTTTCATTTTAAATTTGAATAACTACCTTGTGTCTATTCATTTCAAACGAATTTCTACACCTATAAATACATATTTCTTACAGAATTCATCACTCAAAATCATTTATTATCTACTCTATCTATATTTCTTCTCACAAACTCAAATATGGCCGATCCAATTCATAGTTTGATCGAGAATCTTGAAGAAACCCTTAATTCTTTCTTTCATTCTCCGTAATCAGCGACACTTAGAGTTGAGTCAAATGCAAATGATCAAGGAACAAGAAAAGCATTTCGATGCGATTCGATGGATGATAATGAAGCACATCCTCCAGTCTCTCTCACCAATGAAAATGAAAATTGGGATGCCATTAAAGCAGACCCTATATTTGGAGAAGAAGGATGGGTGGAAATTCCTCGTAATGTGTGATTTTATTTGATTGCTTTGTTTGATTTTATTTGATTGCTTTGTTTGATTTGAATTGATTGCTTGGATTGATTTGATTTGATTTGGTTTGGTGTGGATTGATAATTGGTGTGCAAAACATAATATGTATAAATACACATTGATATTTATATGATCTTTGATTAGTTATCATGTCTATCAGTATAATTATCTCTTAATCTATCTATTATATACTCCATTATATATTTTATTAATGCAGGTACTTTAGTACAAGATTAAGGGGGAGTTATATAGTTTGGAGTTAGTATTTGTTGATGACAAAGGGGGAGAAGTATAAAATAGGATAGTTAGGCATAGATTAAGGGGGAGTTATTAGTTTTAGGGGGAGTTATTAGGATAGAAGTAATATTTTATAAACAAAGGTTGTCATCATCAAAAAGGGGGAGATTGTTAGTCCTTGAGAAGTTGGTTTTGATGACAACAACCTTAGAATAAGATTATAAAATATAAATACTAACATTATTGTTTAGATATATATATATATATATATATATATATGTATATGCAGGATATATATACAGGTTCCAAAGAATGAAGACTGTACAGTATAGAGATTCAAGAATTGATGAACTCAAGATTGAAGATATCAAGATTCAAGACTCATGAGTATCAAGATTATCAAGAGTTCAAGATTTCAAGATTAGTAATTTAGTTAGGAATTTTGTTAAAACTCCTAGAAAAGCACTCACATCTTAAAATCGATTTTATTCGTGAAATGGAATCCACTTCGAGCCCGTTAAAGGGATGGAACCCTAAGTAGGATGGAACCTACGAAAAATCCAGTAGAACATTATTTTGTATCCACTAACTTTTATTCAAATGTTTTACAAACTTTTATCTTGTTTTCAAAATGATTTCAAAATCTTCCTTTTTAAATCAAAAACATATATCCTAGTTTTAAAATACTTTTAGCCTCAAAATAATCTTTATTTTCAATATCAAATTATCCTTGGTTTTAAACTATCTTTTAATTATAATATATTTAACCTTTTCATTTTAAATTTGAAATTTGAATAACTACCTTGTGTCTATTCATTTCAAATGAATTTCTACACCTATAAATACATATTTCTTACAGATTTCATCACTCAAAATCATTTCTTATCTACTCTATCTATATTTCTTCTCACAAACTCAAATATGGCTGATCCAATTCATAGTTTGACCGAGAATCTTGAAGAAACCCTTAATTCTTTCATGAATATTCTTTCTTTCATTCTCCGTAATCAGCGACACTTAGAGTTGAGTCAAATGCAGATGATCAAGGAACAAGAAAAGCATTTCGATGCGATTCGATGGATGATTTCCTCCCTGCACAAAGATGATAATGAAGCACATCCTCTAGTCTCTCTCACCAATGAAAATGAAATTTGGAATGCCATTAAAGCAGACCCTATATTTGGAGAAGAAGGATGGGTGGAAGTTCCTCGTAATGTTTGATTTTATTTGATTGCTTTGTTTGATTTGAATTGATTGCTTGGATTGATTTGATTTGCTTTGGTTTGGTGTGGATTGATAATTGGTGTGCAAAACATAATATGTATAAATACACATTGATATTTATATGATCTTTGATTATTTATCATGTCTATCAGTATAATTATCTCTTAATCTATCTATTATATACTCCATTATATATTTTATTAATGCAGGTACTTTAGTACAAGAATAAGGGGGAGTTATATAATTTGGAGTTAGTTTTTGTTGATGATAAAGGGGGAGAAGTATAAAATAGGATAGTTAGGCATAGATTAAGGGGGAGTTATTAGTTTTAGGGGGAGTTATTAGGATAGAAGTAATATTTTATAAACAAAGGTTGTCATCATCAAAAAGGGGGAGATTGTTAGTCCTTGAGAAGTTGGTTTTGATGACAACAACCTTAGAATAAGATTATAAAATATAAATACTAACATTATTGTATAGATATATATATGTATATGCAGGATATATATACGGGTACCAAAGAATGAAGACTGTACAGTATAGAGATTCAAGAACTGATGAACTCAAGATCGAAGATATCAAGATTCAAGACTCAAGAGTATCAAGATTATCAAGAGTTCAAGATTACAAGATTAGTAATTTAGTTAGGAATTTTGTTAAAACTCCTAGAAAAGCACTGACATCTTAAAATCCATTTTATTCGTGAAATGGAATCCACTTCGAGCCCGTTAAAGGGATGGAACCCTAAGTAGGATGGAACCTACGAAAAATCTAGTGGAACATTTTTTGTATCCACTAACTATTATTCAAATGTTTTACAAAATTATATCTTGTTTTCAAAATGATTTCAAAATCTTTATTTTTAAATCAAAAACATCTAACCTAGATTTAAAATACTTTTAGCCTCAAAATAATCTTTATTTTCTATATCAAATTATCCTTGGTTTTAAACTATCTTTTAATTATAATATATTTAACCTTTAATATTTATACTTAGAGTTAAATATAAAATTATAGTAAAATTTTATATATACCAAAATATTATTCTCTATACTTATTTATGTATTTTAACTATAGTTAAGTATATTTAAAAAGTTTAAAATAGTTTTAATACAAGATAGAAGTTATTTTCAAAGAAAAACAAATTACCAAAAATAACTTAGGCTTGTCAACAACCCTAAGGACCCCTTGTCGACAAGGTAACAGTTTATTTCAAAAGTTTGAATTTCAAAGGAAGTGTCTATTCGTCGTATCCTTTCACGAATGGACATGGTTGTTGTTCTACTATAAATAGGGGCTGATTAAATGAATTTACAATTATATTTTCTCTGATTTCACTCCTCTTCTTCTTCCACATTTCTTTATATACATTGTTACCATTACTCTGCCGAAATCACCATTGAATCTAACTAGATCATCTCTGGTCTGATTCTCTATCACTATCTCAACAAGATCCCAGTGCTATTCAGAGTTATAGATTTCTTTGTATTCAATCGAGCGAGAAAAGTTATGATTGTAGCCTAGAAAATCAATCGGGTGAACTTGTTGCCCATAAAATCAAGTATCTCTACCCAGAGGATTGTGAATCTGGAGCGGTGTACCTCGTGGCCTTGAAATCGAGGGTGTAATTGTAAGAATTGATTTTGAAAGTAAATCCGTACTTGTGTTGCGGGACTGGATGTAGGGTAACTCCGAACCAGTATAAAATCTGGTGTGTTCTTTCCTATAATGCTTTTACTTTATATCTGCATCTGTGTTTGATTCTGTGATCATATCTGTGTCTGAATATTGCATACATTTGTGTTCAAATTAATATAAACTCAAAAAGAATTAGTAAATCCCTAAAACAGTATTCACCCCCCTCTAGTGTTAATTCTAGCCTTAAGATCCGTAATCCGCATTTCTCACATTTGGTATCAGAGCAAGGTTTTCAAAGTTTCATAATCTGAATTTTGAAAAATTTAAAAATGGCTACGAACACTGGTACCGTTACTACTACCAACACTGGTTCTATTACCTCTGTCACTAGTTCATTTGTAGAAGGTCAGTCTACTGTCAGACCACCACTTCTTAATTGCAGTAACTATGCATATTGGGTATGTAGGATGAAAATATATTTACAATCTGTAGGACTAGACACTTGGAATATCACACAGACTGAATATTTTAAACCCACAACTGGTTTTGCACAGGGGACTGCTGAGAAAAAGGTCGTCGCACAAAATAACTCTAAAGCTATGAATATTCTATTTTGTTCACTTGATAGGAACGAATTTAATAGAGTGTCAGTTTGTAAGTCTGAATATGAAATCTGGAAAACTTTGCAAGTTACTCACGAAGGAACAAGCAAAGTTAAACAGACCAAAATTTCCATGCTCACAAATCAGTTTCAATTATTTAAAATGAATCCTAATGAGTCTATTCCAGATATGTATAGTAGATTTCAGGATATTGTGCATTCTCTAATATCCTTGGGAAAGGTATTTTCGAAAGAAGATCAAGTCGTAAAAATCTTAAATTCTCTTACTGCAGAATGGGATCAAAAGACACTTGCGATCGAAGAGGCTAATGACATCAGTACCTTAAAGATAGAAGAATTAATTGGAAATCTAATGTCGTTTGAAGTCCAAATGCTTGGGAGAAGAGAAAGCAAAGCATCTGAAAAGAAATCAATTGCATTCAATGCATTGACCGATGGATCAGACTCAAACAGCGATAATGATGAAGAGATAGCCTTTATGACAAAGAACTTTCGGAAATTCCTGAAATACAGAAAGATGAATAATCTCAAGAGAAACAACTATAAGAACTCTGGTAATCAGAATGTAGTGCCAAACTATATCAAATGTTTCAACTGTGACGAACCAGGCCATATCAAAAGAGACTGTCCGCATCCAGATAAGCAAAATCTTCCTATAAACAATGATTCCGCAAAGAAATGAAAATGTGCATTTACCGTTACTCTAGATGACTCAGACTCGTCCTCAAGCGATGATGATCAGAAGATAGATAATTCAAATATGTGTTTCACGGCAGTTCACGACTCCGACGAATTCAGAGAAACGGACTTAGAAAAAGGTACACGTTTACAATACATTGGTTGAAATTGCATGCTTAGGATTGGATGTATGATTGGTTGATTTTGAATTGGTGTGTCGTTTGAATTTTAAATCTTTTATTATTATTTTATTATATTTTTACTATTATTATTATTATTTTAAATAGTATCATAATATTTTATGGAAAATACTATAATTTTAGTAATATTCCAGATATTATATAGACATTAAAAATAATAAATATATATATATATATTAGAATACTTAAGAGAAATAAATCATGAAAATTCAGAGACACCTGTCGACAAGGGCCCACCCACGTTGTCGACAAGGGTACAAAAATTTGAAATTCAAACTTGAATTCAAATGTTTGAATTTCCCTCCATCTTTTCACTTCATTCAAGTCTCTGAAAAGTCACATTTTGACCAGAGAACCTGTTCCTTGAGAATCTATTTATTTACTATCTCTTATCACAACTTTTCACTTTCATTTTCAAATTCAAACTCTTATTTCAAAATATCAAGCTCTCTACTCTCTACTCTAATGGCTTCTTCAAGCAGCCCTTCCACAATGAGACTTTCCAGAAATATAAAAGAGCAACTTTTCAATAATCCGGAGGCTATAAAAGCATATATCAACTATGCTAACTATGGAAAAGTCCATCCTGGAAAGTTTGCTTTATTACAAGATTTCTCTACTTATGAAATCGATTCTCTTTTTGCAAACAACCAAGTTCTTAGTCTTATTGATGCTTCACAAAATGACTTTGTTTGTTGTCCAAATCTTGTTAAAATTTTCTATGCAAATCTCAACCATGGATTTTATAATGGAAATGATGATGAAATTTGGAGTAGTGTCAATGGCACTAGAATCATTTTAAATTATGATGTTTTGGGTACCATTCTCAATTGCAAGAGCACGGGAATGGATCTTTCTAGTTTTAATATTAATGAAAATGATCGTACGACATGTCATCTCATTTTCGAAGGAGATGATAACTTTGAATTCATAAATCGAAACTTTCGACCAAAAGCAAGGATTGTTAATCTTCTTTTACAACATACTTTGACCCCAAGATCGGGGAGTTTTAACAATCCAACTTCAAAAGTTTGCAAAGCACTTTTTGCTATTTTTTGGAAATTATGATATTAATTGGGCGCAAGTTATTTTGGATGAACTTCGTCCCAAAATTTTTGAAGTGGATGAAAACACTTTGTATCATGGAATCTATCTCACTCGGATTTTTAATTATTTTGGAGTGGATTTCAAAGGAGAAGAATTTGTTTCAAGAAAAGTTTTTAATCACTCAAACATTTCTCTTATGAAAATTACATATGTTTTTCAACCATATGAGACTCTTGCCGAAAAGGAAGAGCGTTTGGCTCATGAGGAGATGGAAGAGGATGAAGAAGAAGAAGAAGAAGGGGATGAAATGGAAATATAAGAAGAAGAAGAAGAAGAAGGTGAAACATCCTTGGAAAGTATTGACTATCCCTCTAATCCAACCAACAAAACCTTACTTAAAAATCAAAAGACCATTGTTGAGAATCAATGGACTCTTAAACGGTCTGTTAGTAAGAAATTGGATAAAATGTCATCCAAGATGAACAAGTTTTTCTCCAAAGTAAGCAAGAAGCTTGGATTATCTTCATCTTCGTCATCCTCTAACTAGTTCTAACTTTTCATGTTATGTTGTATTGGTTTTAGTTTGTTTTGATTTGAATGTTCGTATAGTTCTTAATGTTTAATCATTGTATCGTTCTATTATGAAATGAAATTGAATTACTTTTCTGCTATCTAGCTTATCTTATCTCCAGAATAAATGTTAGTATATTATATAAATATATATATACACACACAATTATTCACAAAATCAAAATGAGTCATCAAAATTAACTGACCCCTGTCGACAACCCCCCAGAGACCCTGTCGACAAGTACTGGTCAGAAATAACTTTTCATTTTAAATTTGAAATTTGAATAACTACCTTGTGTCTATTCATTTCAAATGAATTTCTACACCTATAAATACATATTTCTTACAGATTTCATCACTCAAAATCATTTCTTATCTACTCTATCTATATTTCTTATCACAAACTCAAATATGGCCGATCCAATTCATAGTTTGACCGAGAATCTTGAAGAAACCCTTAATTCTTTCTTTCATTCTCCGTAATCAGCGACACTTAGAGTTGAGTCAAATGCAAATGATCAAGGAACAAGAAAAGCATTTCGATGCGATTCGATGGATGATAATGAAGCACATCCTCCAGTCTCTCTCACCAATGAAAATGAAAATTGGGATGCCATTAAAGCAGACCCTATATTTGGAGAAGAAGGATGGGTGGAAATTCCTCGTAATGTTTGATTTTATTTGATTGCTTTGTTTGATTTTATTTGATTGCTTTGTTTGATTTGAATTGATTGCTTGGATTGATTTGATTTGATTTGGTTTGGTGTGGATTGATAATTGGTGTGCAAAACATAATATGTATAAATACACATTGATATTTATATGATCTTTGATTAGTTATCATGTCTATCAGTATAATTATCTCTTAATCTATCTATTATATACTCCATTATATATTTTATTTAATGCAGGTACTTTAGTACAAGATTAAGGGGGAGTTATATAGTTTGGAGTTAGTATTTGTTGATGACAAAGGGGGAGAAGTATAAAATAGGATAGTTAGGCATAGATTAAGGGGGAGTTATTAGTTTTAGGGGGAGTTATTAGGATAGAAGTAATATTTTATAAACAAAGGTTGTCATCATCAAAAAGGGGGAGATTGTTAGTCCTTGAGAAGTTGGTTTTGATGACAACAACCTTAGAATAAGATTATAAAATATAAATACTAACATTATTGTTTAGATATATATATATATATATATATGTATATGCAGGATATATATACAGGTTCCAAAGAATGAAGACTGTACAGTATAGAGATTCAAGAATTGATGAACTCAAGATTGAAGATATCAAGATTCAAGACTCATGAGTATCAAGATTATCAAGAGTTCAAGATTTCAAGATTAGTAATTTAGTTAGGAATTTTGTTAAAACTCCTAGAAAAGCACTCACATCTTAAAATCGATTTTATTCGTGAAATGGAATCCACTTCGAGCCCGTTAAAGGGATGGAACCCTAAGTAGGATGGAACCTACGAAAAATCCAGTAGAACATTATTTTGTATCCACTAACTTTTATTCAAATGTTTTACAAACTTTTATCTTCTTTTCAAAATGATTTCAAAATCTTCCTTTTTAAATCAAAAACATATATCCTAGTTTTAAAATACTTTTAGCCTCAAAATAATCTTTATTTTCAATATCAAATTATCCTTGGTTTTAAACTATCTTTTAATTATAATATATTTAACCTTTAATATTTATACTTAGATTTAAATATAAAATTATAGTAAAATTTTATATATACCAAAATATTATTCTCTATATTTATCTATGTATTTTAACTATAGTTAAGTATATTTATATAGTTTAAAATAGTTTTAATACAAGATAGAAGTTATTTTCAAAGAAAAACAAATTACCAAAAATAACTTAGGCTTGTTGACAACCCCAAGGACCCCTTGTCGACAAGGTAACAGTTTATTTCAAATGTTTTAATTTCAAAGGAAGTGTATATTCGTCATATCCTTTCACGAATGGACATGGTTGTTGTTCTACTATAAATAGGGGCTGTTTTAAATGAATTTACAATTATATTTTTTCTTATTTCACTCCTCTTCTTCTTCCACATTTCTTTATATACATATTTACCATTACTCTGCCGAAATCACAATTGAATCTAACTAGATCATCTCTGGTTTGATTCTCTATCACTATCTCAACAAGATCCCAATGCTATTCAGAGTTATAGATTTCTTTGTATTCAATCGAGTGAGAAAAGGTGTGATTGTAGCCTGGAAAATCAATCGGGTGAACTTGTTGCCTGTAAAATCAAGTATCTCTACCCAGAGGATTGTGAATCTGGAGCGGTGTACCTCGTGGCCTTGAAATCGAGGATGTAATTGTAAGAATTGATTTTGAAAGGAAATCCGTACTTGTGTTGCGGGACTGGATGTAGGGTAACTTCGAACCAGTATAAAATCCTGTGTGTTCTTTCCTTTATTGCTTTTACTTTATATATGCATCTGTGTTTGATTCTGTGATCATATCTGTGTCTGAATATTGCATACATTTGTGTTCAAATTAATATAAACTCAAAAAGAATTAGTAAATCCCTAAAACACTATTCAACCCCCCCCTCTAGTGTTAATTCTAGCCTTAAGATCCGTAATCCGCATTTCTCACACACCTAGTCGTCTGAAACTTCAAGTCAGACGTCTGAGACCCATCTTGACGTCTGATCCTAAATTTCAGACGTCTGGAATTAGTCTCTGCCTTTTTTTATATTCTGCGTGCTTATATTTTTCTCTACAAGTCCAAACCAGACGTCTGGACTTGGTCACCAGACGTCTGGTCACCTTGTATGGGCAACAATTTGCCTAGGCCAAAGTGGCCAAAACGTATCAGGAGCGATCGAACGAGCAACGACGACTAAGGATTTACGCCAAGCAACCAAGTCACCAAAATTTTATAAAATTGGATTTTCATAAAATTGGACCAAAACACCAAAATTTTGGAAAATTCACCAAATCAATTCAAATCAAAAGCAAATGAATATGCACAAATATTAGGAATTCATACCTAACAACAATGATAGCTATAGACGTAGATGTGAGTTAAAGAACTCACCTTTAAAACTCAAAGACACGAATGAGAAGCTTTAAAACAAAGGAAAGGCCAATTCCTCTTCAATACACCTATAGAAGCTCCAATCTAAGCTAATAAGCCAATATTTCCTAAGTTAGGGTTTAGGAATTTCTGAAATTGAAGAGAGATAGAGATGGAGAAGATGAAGAGGATGCTTACCTAAGCTTCTCCTTGATTTCTAGCTTGAAGTTGATCTTTCCTAAACAAACTAGGGTTTTGGAATTCTAATTTCCAATCTTTCCCCCTATTTTTCTCAAGAGCTTGAATGTTAGGAAATGAGGAATGAAACGAATGAAGAGGAGTTAAGTTAGGGTATTAAGATGGGTTAATGGGCTGAAACCCAAAGCCAAAGCCTAAATAGAAAAATAGCAAAATTCTACTCAACTCCAAACATATTGATGTTTATACTCAAAAAAGTTGTAAACGCCATTTTGGACTCAATGGAAGAGGTCTCGAGTCCTAATTCGACTGTTCACAAAAAGTAACATTTCGGACTTTAATCCGATTAACGATGCTATACTTAAATAAAACATTTAAATATACAATCGTGAAATATGCAGGTTGTTACAAATGACGTTCCGATAAAACTTCTTGTCTAAGACCGTCGACATTAGGGACACAGATTCTCCCATTCATATGCAAAATACCTCGGTTATCCATCTTAAAACTTGCACACTGCCCATCCTCAACATCCTTGATGATCTTCATTAAAAACTTATCTTCCTTTTGTTTACTAGCAATCCTTTCCAATAGTGTCGGTGTAACTTCCAAGAGAGCCAAAACTGCATTATTACTTAGAGCATCTGCCACCACATTTGCTTTTCTTGGCGTATAGAGAATATCCAAATCGTAAGCTGCTAGGAACTCCAACCATCGATGTTGCCTCAGGTTCAGATCCTTCTAAGTGAAAAGACACTTCAGGAACTTATGATCCATGAAGAGCTTGAAATTTTCACCTATTTAAAGAAGGAAATGACTAATTAGGATCCTTAAAGAGTATAAATAAACAAAAGATGAAAAGAAGGTTCTTACTTAGCAAGTAATCCTCCACATCTTTAACACAAATACTACGGCTAATAGCTCTAAGTCATGTGTTGCATAATTCTTCTCGTGAGGCTTTAACTGTCTACTTGCATAGGCTATAACCTTCTTATGTTGCATCAGCAATGCATCCAAACCAACTCTACATGCATCTGTATAAACAGTTAACCCTTCTCCTCCATCAATAATAGCCAAAATAGGGGGCATTGGTCAACCTTTCTTTTAACTCGAGAAATGCACCCTCGCACTTCGGAATCCACTCGAATTTAACATCCTTCTTCGTCAGCTTGGTTAGATGAGTGACGACCTTTGAGTAATCCTTTATAAACTTTCTATAATAACCCACCATCCCTAAAATGCTTCTCACCTATGTGGGAGTTTGGACTCTCTTGAAATCTTGCATAGTAGCTACCTTAGCCGGATCAACTGAGAAGCCATCTCCCGATACAATATATCCTGGGTATCTCACTTTTGATTTCCAAAAGTGGCGCTTAGAAATTTTTTCCTTAAGAATGTTTCTCCTTGACGTTTCCAACACTACTTTCAAATGGTGTTTGTGCTCTTCCTCAGTCTTTGAGTAGATAAGAATGTCATTGATGAAAACCAACATGAACTTATTCAATGCATCCCTAAAAATGCAATTTATAAGATCAATGAAAAATGTAGGTGCATTGGTTAGCCCAAAAGGCATAACAAACCACTCATAGAAAAAATCTAGCCCTCTAAAAGTAGTTAAGGCTATACTATCCTCCGCTACCCTTAGCTGATGGAAACCCATAGCAAGGTCCATTTGAGAAAATACTCTAACCCCGTGAAGTTGGTCAAGCATATCATCTATTCGGGGTAACAAATACTTATTTCGAATGGCCTGCTTGTTCAACTCCCTATAATCCATGAACAATCTTAACGAACTATCGGACTTAGCTACAAAAACATTGTTGATCCCAACCCGAATGGCTTGGTCTAGTCATTCCTCTTCTTAACAAATCATCGGTTTGACTTACTAGCTCCTACTTCTCTCTCGGGGCCATTTTAAGCAGAGGTTGAATGACAGGTCTCGCACTGGGAACTAAATCAATACGAAATTCAATTTCTCAATGGGGAGGTAAACTGCTAACTGGCTCAAAAAGATAAGGAAAATATGGAACCACTAATATAGACCCTAACTCTTCTTGGGATGATTCTAAGGAATAAAGAAACTACTCATTCTTTTGCTACGCTCTACACACGACACCTCAACAAATTTTCCAAATTTGGCCCTTAAGAATATAGTTCTCCCAACACAATCTCAAACAACCTTATTTTCCCCTAGCCAATCCATAATAAGTATAGTATCAAACCCCCAAAATCCAAAACAAATAAGTCATAAGAAAAATAGTGGGTAAGGTAGGAAATTTGTACATTCTCACAAATCAATCATAGATTAGATGTACCACCTATGGGGTTGACACACAGAGAGGAGTTTCTACCAATTTCGGGGTAAGTCCTAATCTATCAACCAATTCCTTAGAAATAAAACTATAGGAAGCTCCGGTATCAAATAAAACTTGAACTAAAATACCATTAATAAGTAAAGTACCTTCCAAAACTCCCTTCCCTTTAACATATTCAGAAGCTGAGGACTCGTCTTTCATAGCATAAGCTTTTATCTGCTGACCCTTCTTCAAAAGTGGGCAGTCCTTAATCATGTGTCTAGGCTGGTGGAAATTATAACAAAGCGTCTTCTGGACCATTGGAGAAATAGTCTTCGCCTGCTGACAATGTGGTGAAATATGCCCCTTTTTATTACACTTGAAACGTGTAACATCCTTGAACTTGTCTCTTTGATTTCCTCCTGTTGGTTTTCCTTTACCCTAGTTCTTTTTCTAGCTCAGTTTAAACTTCCTTTCATTTGGGTTGAGTCTGCCGCCACTTGGTGCTGCTGCTACCAATGGCTTCTTCTTCAAAAGCACTTCATACCTTAAGGCCATGTCTACCAAATCTACAAATGATTCCTTTACATGAGCGATCATTTTTCATGGAACTCTTCTCTCATACCCAATACAAACATCTCGTTTTTCATTAGCAGCGTGTCAATAAGTCCAAGGCTAAAACAAGATAATTCATTAAACTTCGTCTCATATTCCTCCACCAACAAGACTTCCTACTTGAGATCCATGAAACTTTTATAAATTCGAGCTTTACCTACAACTAGTAGGTATTGGTCTTCTAATACTTCTATGAATCTAGCCCATGAGAATTCATCTTCTAAAACATTTGTGGTGACAGAATCCCACCATGCCACTGCTTCCTCTTGCAATTGCCATGATGCCATAAAGCATTTTTGATCATCAAATATGTCCAAACCTTTTAAAATCTTCTCACATGACCGTAGCCAAGCTTGTACTTCAGCGATGGATTTTGTACCCTTGAAAGTTTTTCCCCTAGATTTGTGAAGTCCTTGCATAGAGTTGCGAAGTTTACTCGAGGTTGTACTGGAGCAACTGCCTCAACAGCTATTCCACCCCTTCCAACGTTTGAGGCTCTTCCATTTGTGGTTGTCATGCTACTATTTCCCCTTCCTCATTCCCTTCTCATAATTATTCTTACTACCAAAATAAAGTAAGATATCTTTAGAATGCATAAACGAGATTATCTTAGGAAAAAAGATCATAAACCAAACATAGAAATGTTGATCAGAACAATATGGAAACACACTCTCAAAGACTGAACTCATTCTAATGTCCTACTAACTGTATCTCTAATGAGTTGACCCCAGCCAAGGCCTAGGTGTTCGCTCAACCTAAGCTCTGATATCAAGTGTGACGATCTGCCTTTCTTACACCCAAAGATGACACTTAATATATACTCGGTATTCATGTGTCGATCATCTAAGTGTCTGAAAGACAGGTAGTGGGGTAAAGAAAATAAAAGACAAGGAAATAAACACAGATTTTGTAACGATCTATCTTTCTTATACCTAAAGATGACACTTAATACATCCACGGTATTCGTGTGCCGATCATATAAGTGTCCGAAAGTCGGGTCATTAAGGGAAGAAAGAATATATAATATAAGAAGAAACTAGAACAATCACATAATCTTACAACGCAACGGAATAACATATATTAATCAAGATAATACTTTACCAAATCATTTCTAAAAAGATACATCAGAGTCGTACTAATAGGGATTCTATCCTAGGACAGTTATAACAGCCCGTCCCTACCTAACTGATACTATATACATATAGTATAACAGAAACAAAATAGTAACTAGCTATCGATGAAGCCTCATGCTCCAAGCTCCTCCAAAATGCTTCCGTGGAAACCTGAACTACTTTGCTGGCCATGCAAATTTGAGCACCCAAGAGTTTTAGGAAAAGAAAATAAAACTCCGGGTCAGACATGAGTTTGGTGTGAGTAAACCTTATACAACTGAATTATTACTTTAAAAACTCTTTTAAAATCAAGGGTATCTCATAATACCATGCCGCATATAAACATGGACAGGTTTTTACCTTACGATAACCAAAAACACTTTTATATAAAATCCTCTGATATTATTATAATGTCTAGGATACAAATACATTAATCATAGTCGAAATTGTTACATTATTAAATTCCAACATACTAGGCTCTACAATCAAAATCGTAAGGCATATATTGGGCAATGGGTTCCAACAAATGGCATGGTAGGGGACTACCTTTCGAAAATGGTACATCTCTAGGTAAAAAGTACCGGAGTTAGACCCTGAACTTGGTTTACCCTTGCCAACACAGAACTGACCTACCCCTGAACTTGGATAGTACCGAATATGTCGTCACCCCATTTGTTCCCAACCTTTATCGAGATATCTCATGCATAACCAAATCCATAATAGTGTAATCTAGAAAGCTGATGACACACCCTAATGGGAGCGACCCACATAGCCCTGCTACATCTACCTTGTTTTAGCCATTACTGGGGTGTGAGGCTTGAGGTAATGATTTACCTTCTTCTTAGCAGATCATCTTGGAATTCTAACACTGCCCTCCAGACAGAAATGCAATGCCAGCATTCATCCATACAAGTTCGTTCTGGGACCGAATGAAACTGAAGGCACTACCTCTACTACATCCATTTTGGAATCACCCTCGGGATTAGTAGCAAGTAGCTCTTGCACTTCAAAAGCTCTGTCTTCAATCATCTACAAGATATCTTTAGTTCAAAATGCTTGAGTCGGGTCAAAGTGGTTTTTGGATAATTTATGTTGGATCATGGGTTTTGATTGCTGACAAGACACAACAATTCACGAATCTATGACTAGGACAACATCCGGACTCAACGACTCAAAGTATGGTTCATATAGTTATATATTTTAACAAGAGTCATCAAATATGTATATAGAGTCTAGTTTAGTGCTTTGTTAAAATATTTCCTCAAGAAACATCATTCACATTCAAATAAACTTGCATGCATATTTTAATCAAAATCAAGTTTTCAAAAAATGCATGGAGCGGGGCTCGAACCCGGGTCACTAGTTTAGAAGGCAAGTGCTCTAACCAAATGAGCTATGGTGATTTTTGATTATCAACAGAATTCAGTCGACTGACCAAAATCGACCAGTCGACTGAATATCTATAAACAGCCTATTAAACTTGTGCACATATGTATACACGTTTATATTTTCAAATTCAGTCGACTGACCATTTTCGACCAGTCGACTGACCATTTTCGACCAGTCGACTGACCTGAACCCAACTGCCATATTTTGAAAAGACATTTCCATTCTGCGAAAGGTTGCGATCCTTCTCTAAATGGGAATGGTTGCTTCTTTTGGTCAGAACCCTTCACCAATGGCAGCAACTCTCTAACTACTATAAATACATGTTCCCAAACAATTCACATTAACCGAAAATCTTTCTAACTATCTTGTATTCTTCTGTGCTCTCATACTCACATTCAAAACAGTATACAAGCATTTTATTGCTTTGAATCTCCAAATTAACTTTCATAATCTTTGATTCTTAGCAACACCTTCCTTTAATATCTTCACATACACTTCATACACTTGAGGATTTGATTATAGGAAGTTCGTACTATCAGAGACAAATCAGTGTTTTCAAGAACACACAGTGTTAGATATTCTTTTGTATTAGTGAAGTCCTGTTTTGCTGCTCAGGCGTGTGAAGTCCTCTTCGGCTGCTGAGGCAAAAATCCTGTTCTGCTGCTCAGGTCCCTGTTCGGTTGCTCAGGGGTTGTATACACCTGTTCCTCCGGGTTAAGTGAGGGTATTGTTGTTAGTTAAATTCCAGAAGGGAGTCTGGGACTGGACGTAGGACGGTGCTCCGAACCAGTATAAAATATCTGGTGTCATTTTACTATACTGCTTTTATATTCTGCACTATTTATAGTATTACTATCATCACTATACTCTGTATTATCATATATCCATATTACACGGTCCTACACACTTTCAATTTATACTTATCCAATCTCGATTTCTTTGAAACAACGTTCGATAGTTCTGGTAAACTCAACCTCGGTTCTTTTGGAAATATTCAGACAATACATAGAAGCAGGGATCACCCCCTAACTGTTTAAGTCGACGGATATCCCTATCGTTTGTCCTAGGATAACAAAATGAGATTTATACGCACAGTATAACATCATCGAAGATGATTGTGCCCTATAACTCATGTGTTTCTCCTAGATATTTCCGGAGTTATATTTTGGTCCAGATTTGATAGTCGGTGATTTTACTATAAAATAAACAATCATTCAAACATTGATTTAATTCCATATGGGATCCACTTAGCCTTTATTAATTAATATTTAATTAATTAAAATCACTTAATAAAACTTGATCAAAGGATTTTCTCAAAAACCCTATTCCCAAATCCCATACATCCCTTTACACTTAGAAAACATTTATACTTATCTTAACGGTATAAGTATTTACCAAAACATTTTGGAAAATTTCCTCTTCTCAACTTCCAAATTAAATAGCCAAACAATTTCCCTTTCAAAACATTACATCCTATAAAATCAATCCACTTATCCTTTATAAAAAGTTTCCGTTTTTTTAAAAGCCCATTTCATATTTCAAATAACTTATAAATTTCTAAAATAAATATATAACTTCTTTTATAAATCTCTCAGCTAATTTATAAAACCTCTTTACAAATCTTTAAAATGATTTAAAAATCTTTTTCCTATTTTTAAAACTTTTTTTTAAATCTTCCTTTCGTTCCTTTATAAAATATCCTTTATAAAATATCATTTACAAAATATCATTTGTAAATAACTTTAAATAAACCTTCTTATTTTGTAAAACCCCTTTTTAAACAAGTTGTTATTTATAAATACCTTTATAAAATAACTATATAACCTGAAAAATCATTTACAAACTTTTAACCCCAAATTGATTAAAGAGTTGAAGTTAATTCAAAACTGTGCTTTATAAATTCAAAACGAGGTATAGCAATCCCCGTGGTACTAATTTAAATTACCATTTAATTCCAATTTGAATTCCAAGTCACTTCACAATTATTTACATAGGTCAATGTATATGTAAATTCAATTCATATCCAATCAAGGAATAACATGTTAATTACAACTCAACCGACATATACCAATACATAGTAACAAGATGGTGATTTGTCCTGCTAATAGATGTCCAAACAGTTCGCTCAATTATAGCAGAATGGGAATTTATTTCTACTAACAAATGTCTAAACAAATCAAACAATCAATTTATAACAGACTGGGGATTTAATCTGCTATTAGCGGTCCAAACAATCAACAATCAATTAATAACAAAATGGAGATTTGTTCTATTAATGAATGTTCACACAATCAAACAATTTACAATTTAGCAAAACGTTGTTTTATTCTGCTAAGTGGATGTCCACACAATTTAATTCAACTTAGTATAACTCATTCATATTCGTTTGGTTCTAAATGTCACAAACAAAAGAACCCTTGATTTAAATTCAATTCACTTATAAAAAAGCCGACTTAAAACATAACCAATAAAGTTTAAAATAACTTTAATAATTAAATCTTAATTTAAATTATAAATTAAAGCTTAATTAAATCTTAATAAATCATAATTAAATCATAATTAAACCTCAATTAATCTTAGTTAATTCCTAACTAATTAATGATTACCCTAATTAATTAATAATTAATTAAATCATTAATCTCCAATTAAATAATTAACCTCTAATTAAATAATAATTAATTAAAATAATTAAACTTGATTGATATAAAAATTAATAATTAATTATCTCTTAACTTTATTAATCATTAATTAAAACCTCCTTAGTGAATAATAAACTTACTTAATTAATATTAACTAATTATTAATTACTTAACGTAATTACTAATTAATAAATAACTAACTATTCCTAATTATTATATTAATTGATTATCAAAACATAGTTAATTAAGTAATAATTAACTTATTTGCTTACTGATTTATTTTGAAAATGGTTTTCAAAAACATTTAAAAGAAACACTTTTAAAACTTGAAAATCGTTAAATTCCCCAAACTGCATCCAAAGCGGCTATCGCTATGGGTGTAATAACTTAGAATTACTTTTCTAAGTTACCCTCCAAAACATTAACTTTTCACCTTTTCTTACTTTTAAAACATAATTTAAAAGAGTTTTATTTAAAAAAAACTTTAACTAAAGTTAGAAACTAAAATAATATAAAACAAAACATTTACCAAATCAAAACTAGTAAACGATTTGATTTTCAAAATGGATCTCAAGTCCTTTTCAACATCTCAAGTACTAACTTCCAATCCATTTAATCACATATCTAAGATTATGAACACTAAATCATATCATCACCATGCATCACAAAAATTGCAACTTTAAATCCAAACACATCACTTTAATCCATCGATTGAAGTCAAATACTAAAACACAAGCTACCATATACATATACATCCAAACCATATTATAATCCAAACATTAATATCATATATAAATAACACATAACCATCATATATTCAAAGGCAACATCTTTCCAAAAGTTAGAAGTTTACTCACCGAAAATTTGCAAAACCCTTTTGAAAACTTGAAATAACTTCAAAACTATGCAAAACTTGATCTTTGGACTTAAAACTTGGAAATAGGCTCGACCATGGTAGAGTATTGCCCGGCCATGGCATGTAGATGAGGTGAGGACTTGTTTTGGAGTGGTGGAGGAACATCGGATAATGTTGAATTCACAAAACTGGACCCAAAATTTTGTCATCTTCTCTTGGATTTCTAGCTATGTTACTCTCCGAATTTGGAAAAGTTGTCAAAGAAAAGTTTTGGTAAATTCTCTTCTCCTCCATTTAAAAAAAGAATTACTCAATTTGGATTTGTTTTGAGGGAGATATGTCAAAAGAAGAAGAAGTATTTTCGGACTTGAAAATATGGGTCCAAAAACACTTTGCAAAGAAATGATATTTTGACATAGCTAAGCTCAAAATTCTAAGAAGTGGTACAAACGAAAGTTGTAGCTATTAGAAGTTTATATAGTTTTGATAAAATAATTTTCTCCATTAGGGTAAGAGATGAGGAAGCTATGATAAAATAAAGAGGAGGAAAAATTTGAAGAAGTGAAGGGCTATTATAAGCAAGAGAAAAAGTAAGTTACCTAAATACCCTTGTCCTTTACCCTCCACTACCCTCTTGCCACCTCACCTAGCCTCCTCCACCTCATGTACTCATGCCCACACCCTTGTTCCTTCTTTTCATTTCCATGCAAACATGTTTAAACATGTTTAACTACTCTTTGTACTTAATGTTTATAATAATGTGACATTTATATTTGTATTTTTATTTTAAACTTTATATTCTTATGTATGAATACATATATCATACATTAATACACACATATATATAGATACTAACTTATTTACAAATGTGTATACTTCTGCTAAAGAGCTCACAACATTTCCGATAACTTTTAGCCAACGAAAAATCAAAAATTTAAAAACAAATTCCGATCACATTTTCGATCTTTCTTCGAACTAAATATTTTTGTAAACAAATTTGGAAAACGATTTCACCATTATTATTCATTATTTAAAAGAGTTTTATTTCCATTATAAAATCAATTATTTGAATATTTAAAATTAATTAAATATCAGTAAATCAAAGCAGTGGAATTCCGGGTCGTTGCAAATTTTTCTCACAACATAAGACGTACATAAACATCATCACGGAATAGGACATATTGTAACTCCAAAATGTTACACCAAAGTTACAACAAGTACTATTCCCAATAAGGATAGCTATATCAACCTGCCCAAACTACTAATACGTAATATATAGTCATGGCGGAAATATAGACACATACAAGATGAGATGAAAGCTCCTACTCCATACTGCTTCCCAAAATGCTCCAAAGAAACCTGACTATTTGGCTACTCATAAAAATTTGAGTACCCAAGAGTTTAAGGGAAAGAAATAAAACTTCAGATCGGACATAGGTTTGGTGTGAATAAAGCACAAGTTTAACTATACAAAACCTTCAAACCAAAGATATCTCGCAAGACTACGCCGCGCATAAACACGGATAGGTTTTTACCTTACAATAACCATAACATTTCTATATAAAATCCTCTGATATTGTCATAATGTCTAGTTTTAAAATAAATATGGAATCATAGCCGAAATTGTTACGTTAATTAAATTCTAGCACAATAGGTATACAATCAAGTCTGAAGGCTTATATTGGAAAATGGATTCCAACATATGGCAAGGTAAGGGACTATCTTCCGTACGGTACGCCTCTAAGTAAAATGTACCGATGGCTACAAACGCATTTGCCCCTCTACCAACATAGGATCGGCCTACCCCTTACTGGATAGTACCAAATATGATCACCCCTTGGTTGCGATTAACTACCATTAAGGGATCTCGAAGCATACATAACCATAGATATCGCTCTATATTAGGCAATGGTTATACCCTAATGGGCGCGACCCACATAGCCTTGTCGCATCTACCCTATTTAAGCCACCTCCGGGGTATGAGGCTCGAGGTTGTGCATTTATCTTTCCTCCTAGCAGACATCTTGGAATACTAACACTACCTCTAGGCAACCAATGCAATGATAGCATTCATCCATACAAGTTTGTAACATCCCCTATCTAGAGGCCCAAAGCTAAGCGCTACAGATACTACAGTCATCTATAGTATTAACTTCTGATGACTAGATACAGCTATGTTAATGGTATCTATAATATCAAAAGCACTTGAATATGAAACAAATCACTGATTTCTTTCCATTACATTTCAAAACATATGTTCCATATTCAAATTACATAATCCCAAAACGTTTCCCAGGCAATGATCAAATATACTTATTACAAAATACGCCAAGAGCGACATATGATGATGCCCCATTGGATGACCAGAGTAATATTGTCGTAATTGACATAATACACACAGCGGAAATAACAACAAAACAAGAACTGCAACTCCTAAATAGTTATCTGTTAGCCTCCTGCTCACCTCCGGTAGCTTTATTCATCATCCTACTAAGAAACTGTATACCTCAACCCTCAGCCTACTCAAATCAATTTTGAGCACCCAAGAGTTTAAGGGGAATAACATAAACTTTGAGTCGGATATAAAGCCTAGTGTGAATAATATTATGCATCTCGGTTATTTAATGTTAAGTAAGACCACATCGCTTAGTGGAATGGGTTTCCCCTCACTAAAATCCATTTAAAACATATCTTTTGCAAATCATAATCCTGCAACCAAAATTGGTTAAAACTGTAAAGCATTATTACGTAAACATACATATCAGGTAATAAATGGACTAGCTGTCCGAACACTATAGTTTTGTTTGGCTTACTATTAACCTTTGGCTGACTCGGGCCTACCAGAAAAAATAACAAAATAATCTAACATCTATTAGATACACCTCTTCTGGATGGTCCGTCCTTAACTGTCAAGACCCAAAAGTCGACCTTCGAAAATCGGCACCCGTACTTCCCTTGTACTCAAAATGCCATAGATTCAAATGCCGAATCTGGTTCTCGGGAGCTTATAACACAGTTAAGTAAATAACACAGCGGAATAAAAGAATAATACATTGATATACAATATCTGATACAATGAATATCAATATACATATATATTAACTTCAAATTTACTCATATATCACGTATACATCTATATTCACCTATATGCAATATTTATAATACATTTAAATAAAAAGGATTTATACAGAATATATTTGATCCGGGGAAACTCGCTCTCAATTTATCAATTAAATTTACAAATTTTTATCCAAAAATTTATTTAATACTAAATTTAACTCAAAAAATCAATAAATTATTATTTTAAATAAATTTTAAATCTGGGGTCGTTACAAATTTCCCCCCTTAAAAGTATTTCGTCCTCGAAATTCGCAGGCACGAAAATAACGCAGAGATAGACAGATTCGATCTCCGATAATTTCTCGAACACAAGATACGGATTCCGAATTCAAGTCGGAATATCTCAGAATACATACCAATTTATCCCTCTTCGGACTTCGGTATTCACAAGAAATTTATAATAGAATTTCAAATTTTCGGTTTCAAACGAAATCGTTTTATTGATTTAATTCAAATTTAACTTCATATTCTATTAATCAATTTAACTCAATTTAAATTTTCCAATTTCTTTAAAATTTCCAATTTCAAATTTCATTAAAGTTTAAATCAAAAAGCTGATAAGAAACTGATGAAAATACGAAGTAAGAATCTCCTACAACGGTTCGTAGAGCCATCATCACACCGAAACTTCTTCTTGTAGATGATACGAAGAAATGAAAAGAATTTGGAAACGAATCAAAGAAAATTGATAAGAAAGATTGTTTCCACTGCTGCAGGGTATTGACCATTTATAGTCGTATTTCCTGTCCCCTATCTCGTCCTCTTCTTGCACTCATACTTACTATCAGTGGATAGCAAGAGAATTTACTGAGACGTTCAGACGGATATTTGAGAGATTACTCATTCTAGAGTTTACTTCACTCTATCTCTAATGAGCTACTTAATGTGTTACACTCCTGAGCTAAAGTTCAACCTTAGCTCTGATACCACTTGTCAAGACCCAAAAGTCGACCTTCGAAAATCGGCACCCGTACTTCCCTTGTACTCAAAATGCCGTAGATTCAAATGCCGAATCTGGTTCTCGGGAGCTTATAACACAGTTAAGTAAATAACACGGCGGAATAAAAGAATAATACATTGATATACAATATCTGATACAATGAATATCAATATACATATATATTAACTTCAAATTTACTCATATATCACGTATACATCTATATTCACCTATATGCAATATTTATAATACATTTAAATAAAAAGGATTTATACAGAATATATTTGATCCGGGGAAACTCGCTCTCAATTTATCAATTAAATTTACAAATTTTTATCCAAAAATTTATTTAATACTAAATTTAACTCAAAAATTCAAAAAAAATTTATTTTAAATAAATTTTAAATCTGGAGTCGTTACATTAACTATCTATTAAATACTTCTCATCTGGACGGTCTGTCCCTAATTTAACATCTCCCAGGATCACCTGATCCTAATGGTTTTGCGGGCTCACCAATAACCTATTTGTATACAAACATATATTCCCTTTTGTGTGTAATCATAATTTTAGTCTTACCTGTGACAAAGCCCTACACACTGGAATTTTGGACTAAATTAGCGGGGGCCAATAGCTAATGTATGGGGCGCGACCCTATACCAGTCCCATCTGGTATTCTAATATCTGAGTCATTTTACTTAGGGATACCTTTCCAAAATTTTACTTGAAAACCTTTTCATCTAAAATTGATTTAAAACCTTTTTAATCAAACTTAAACAAGGAAAACACTTATGCTCTATGCTTTACTCAAAATCACCTTGCCATGTTATATATATATACTTTACTCGAACCTTGGTTGATGGAAAACATTTACACCTTTGAAAGTACCCCTTTCAAAACCAAGTAAAACCACTTCGTTTGTCTAGGCCGAAAGGCCAAAACCTTCCTTTCGAAACCATACTCAAAAACTTTTGAAACCTCTAAAAAGCCTTTCTTTCAAAAGCCATAAAATATTAGACATCACATCTTAAAACCTTTAAACATTGCCTTTAAAAACCTTTGGAAAACCATCCCTTTCAACCCTTTCGACACAGTCAGAAAAGCATTCCATTCGACTCCTTCGAAACCATTGGGGAACCACCCCTTCAAGACCTTTCCTTAAAACCTTTCGAAAGCATCGAACCTTTATAAACACAAACCCTTCAAAAGCATTTAGGTTCAATTTAAAACATGTGGAAAAACATCTTTCGAAACCATTTAAACCTTCTCTTTCAAAACCTTTGGGTTATACCTCAACGGAACAAAAGGGCCTATAAAACCATTTAAGTCGAAAGCCAACTTTTTGAAAGTATTCCTAAGTAAAGAAGTGATGGTGTCGAACCACCCTTTCGAAAGCACTAGAGAAGTGGCTAATTTTAAAAGCTAAGTATACCTTTCGAAACCATTGACTTCGATAGGTAGAAAGGCAGCGGCTAGGGGTTTTGACCCTTTCGAAAGCATTACTTAAAACAAAAGAGCGCAACCCATTCGAAACTTCTTCTTTTAAAACAATTGACTCAGTCGAAAGACAACTGAGTCAAAATCTATCCTTTCGAAAGCAAAGCAGGCGCTACTTTTAATTAAAACCAAGGCATACTCCGACCCCTTCGGAACCCAATGTTTCGACTATGTACCTTCCGCCTCTATCCAATATGCTAAGTACCAAGTAACTTGATACCATGCACATTGGTTTCGAAAGCATGGTGGCGAAACCTCCTAGTCGGAACCCCTTGTACCGAAAGTAGCGGAACATACTAAAAACATGTTATTTTTGTTTTTAACTTAAAAGAGAAGTACTTTTCAACTAACCTGCTATTATTTGTCAAATTTTCATTGGTTGCTAAATACCTATTTCAAAAGTGCTGCCAATATTTTCAAAAATAAACAATAGTTTTATTTTACAAAATACCCCTTCTCCTTAATTAAATACATAAAACATTTAAGTCCCATACCTTAAATAATTTTATATTTTCATCAAAACACTTAGGAAAATTCTATAAAAATTCCATAAAATCCTATTTAATATGTTTTCTAACATATATAAATTTCAGACCCAAATAATTAATTATTTAACCGTAAATAATTTATAACCTAATAAATCATTTTCTTCACTAGAAAATTAATATAAAACCACATTAATTCAGAAATATAAATCCTATTTAATCTGTCCACTATGACCCATATACTTTCATTCCCTCTATTAGATCTCGGCAACCCGCCTATAAATCCATAGAAATAGAATCCCACTTCCAAACCAGGATTTCTAATGGCTGAAGTAACCCACTTGGCTTCTGATGCTTGGCTTTCACCTGTTGACAGTTCAAACACTGTTTCACCCATAAGCCAACATCCCTCTTCATTCCTTCCCAGAAGAAACTTCTCTTCATATCTTGATACATCTTCGTTCCTCCTTGATGAATAGTGAACTTCGAACGATGGAATTCCTCCAAGACTTCTTTCCTTATGTCTCCCACATCTGGAACACATAATCTGCCTTTCTTTCTCAACCACCCACTTTGGTCAAGACTAAAATCCTTTAGGTCATCGCTCTATGTTCCATCCCTTAATTTTTTGATCCTTTCAACTAACACTGGATCCTCTTCCTGTTTAGGAGCAATCTTCTCAATCAATATCGGCTAGACTTCTAAACAAGATAATATAGCAGATCCTCCACTAGACCCAGCCTCGAATCTCCACTGCACTTTGCAAGTCGACAATGCTTCCAAGTCTTTCCATTTTTCTATCATAACCAATACTGCATTCTGATGCTTTCTACTAAGCGCATATGTAACCTTGTTGCCTTTCCCTGGTGTGTATTCAATTCCAAAGTCATAAGCAGCTAAAAACTCTAACCACCTCTACTGTCTCATGTTTAGATCCTACTGAGAGAATAAGTACTTCAACGACTTATGGTCGGTATAAAGCTCGAACCTCTCTCCCAAAAGGTAATGCCTTCACACCTTCAATGCAAATATCACTGCAGCTAACTCCAAGTCATGCGTTGGATATCTAACCTCACACGGTCTAAGCTGTCTAGGAGCGTAGGAAATCACTTTACCCCTCTGCATTAGTATAGCTCCTAATCCAGTACCACACAGATCTGTATAAACTACCAAGTCCTAATCCCCTTCCGGAACCACTAACACCGGTGCATGGGTCAACAAGTGTTTACTCTGGAACGCTTCCTCACACTTATCGGTCTACAAGAACTTCACATCCTTTCACGTTAGCTTAGTCATCGGTGCTGCTATCCATGAATAATCTTTAATGAACCTTCGATAATATCCAACCATCCCAAGGGAACTTCTAATCTCAATCACCATCTCCGGTCTCTTACAATTGTTAACAGCTTCGATCTTATCTGGATCGACTGACAACCCTTTCCTCGAAACCATGTGACCAAGAAATTTCACTTCCTTCTTCCAAAAATGGCACTTCAAAAACTTTGCCTTTAGCTGATGCTGCCTCAGTGTCTCAAGCACAACTCTAAGATGAACTTCATGCTCCTTCTTATCCTTAGAGTATATCAGAATATCATCTATAAAAACCAACACGAACCTATCCAAGTGCTCTTGGATAATCCAGTTCATCAAATCCACAAAGAATGACGACGCATTAGTGAGTCCGATCGGCATAACTAACCATTCGCATGACCCATACCTTGTTCTAAAAACCGTCAAAGGTTACTATCTTCTGCCACTCTAAGTTGATGAAAACTTGTTGCTAAGTCTAACTAATAAAATACCTTGGCTCCACTCAGCTGATCGAACAAATCGTCAATCCTAGGCAACATATATCGATTCTTTATCGTTTTCTCATTCAACTTATGATAATCGATACATAGCCTTAACGATCCATCCGGCTTCTTAGAAAATACTACAGTTGCTCCCAAAGGTGAACTGCTCGGTCTGATAAAACTCTCGCTTTCCAAATCTACCAACTGAGCCTTCAACTCCCTTATCTCTATAGGTGTCATCCGGTTGGGCGGTCTACTTACTGGTTCTGCTCCAAGCACCAAATCTATCTGAAACTCAATGGCTCGATTCGATGGCAATCCTACTACCGGCTCGAAGAAATCTGCGAATTCTCTAACCACGAAAATGCAATTTAACTCATTCTCTAACTCCATAATTCCCAACAAAGCATTCACCTCACAGCTAGGGCTTTCTACGGTATAAACTATCCAATTAGTACAGTCCGGGTGTCTAAGTGATATTTTCCTATCCTGGAAAAATATCCTAGCATCATATTCACTTAACCAATCCATACCCAATATAATTCCGAACCCTACAAAATCAAAAATATGCAAACTACAAACAAAAGTGTAACCTAGCAAGTCAAACTCTAAGTGGTCAAACTTCATCCCAAGTATCGCATACCCTCCTATCGGATTTGCAACCCTTAAGGAAGTAACTAAATACGTGGGTTCTAGGTTAAGCTTATCTACCAAACATCGAGATATAAAAGAATGTGATGCACTAGTATCAAATAAAACGCTAACAGACATATCATGGATCTGAAGCGTACCTCCCAAAACTGCCTTTCCTTTCTCCTGCACTGTCGGCTTTGAAGTAGCAGACTCCAATGCAAATACTTGGCCTTTATCTCCTTTAGCTGGCTCTTTGCACTGGTTCTTGTAGGGTCCAACTTGATCACAGTTGAAACATCTAACTCCTTTCTTCTCAGCCGCCTTCTTTCCTTTGCATGTCTGACACTCATGAGCATAATGGCCTTTCTTATCACACTTGTAACAGACCACTTCAGACTTCACCTTCTTAGCTACTCCACCTTTCTGAGCACCTGTCTTATGAAAGAACTTTCTCTTTTGACCATGCCTAACCTGGACCTCCTTCTCCTTCTTCTTCTCCAAATAAGTAAGCATCTCTTCATATCTTAACGCCATCTCCACTACCACATCACAGGGATCTCTGATATGCGGTAAGGTAGCCCTAGCCAACTCAGGCTTCATTCCCCTGATGAACTTCTCATTCCTTCTCATCACTGTATCAACAGTGGCATACCCATATCTAGCCAACTCTTCAAACCTGCTAGCATATTCCAAAACAGACATTTCTCCTTGTTCTAATTCAGCAAACTTTTTGATCAGGAAAAACTACGCCATCACTGACATGAACCTCTCCTGGAACGTTCTCCTAAACTCAGCCCATGTCATCTCATATTCGTTTACTCCAGTCGTTACACTATTCCACCAAAATAAAGCTGCTTCTTGAAGCTGCCTAGAAGCAAGCCTCCTCTTCTGCTCGTCACTGATCCCTAAATCGACAAATATCCTTTTATAGTATAACAACCAATTCTCCACTTCTATAGCATCCTCGATTCCAATAAACGGCTTCCCTCCAAGCCTAGTATAGTCTCTACTCAAGTTAGCATAATGATTGGCAACCGGAGCCTCCTGAACTCATCCCACAACATTTCCTCCAACAACCCCAGCAGCGATCCCAGCTTGTATCATGTTTACGAAAAACTGATACATAGCCCCCATATCTACTTGTGGGACTCCAGCACCTACATTCTCAGCTTGAGCCTGACCTCGAGTCCTTCTTGTATTTGGTTGGGTATTTCCATTGGTGGTGGTGTTGTCCCCTCCTAGGTTAACTCTGCCTCTTCTACCATCCATATCTGTATTCAAGCCTAGTGAGGTAAAGAAGAATAGCCAACAAAGATAGGAGACTAGAGATAAAGCGTATACTTATATATATATATAGCAAATACAAGTACGTTACTATAGCATTGTCCCATACCCCGATCTTAACTCTAATTCCTAAGGGTTATATTTTCAAAAATCATTTTTAGTTAAAGTATTTCATAAACCTATGCTCTGATACCAAGTTGTAACATCCCCTATCTAGAGGCCCATAGCTAAGCGCTACAGATGCTGAAGTCATCTATAGTATTAACTTCCTACGACTAAATACGGCTATGTTAATGGTATCTATAATATCAGAAGCACTTAAATATGAAACAAATCACTGATTTCAAAATAGAATTTTCCATTACATTTAAAAACATATGTTCCATACTCAAATTACATAATCCCGAAACGTTTCCCAAGCAATGATCAAATATACTTATTACAAAATACGCCAAGAGCGATATATGATGATGCCCCTTTGGATGACAAGAGTAATATTGTCATAATTGACATAATACACACAACAAAAATAACAACAAAACAAGAACTACAACTCCTAAATAGCTATCCGTTAACCTCCTGCTCGCCTCCGGTAGCTTTATTCATCATCCAACAAAGAATCTATATAACTCAACCCTCAGCCTACTCAAATCGATTTTGAGCACCCATGAGTTTAAGGGGAAAAACATAAACTTCAAGTCTAACATAAAGTCTGGTGTGAATAATATTATGCATCTCGGTTATTTAATGTTAAGTGAGACCACGCCGCTTAGTGGAATGGGTTTCCCCTCACTAACATCCTTTTAAAACATATCTTTTGCAAATCATAATCATGCAACCAAAACTGGTTAAATCTATAAAGCATTATTATGTAAACATACATATCAGGTAATAAATGGACTATCTGTCCGAACACTATAGTTTTGTTTGGCTTACTATTAACCTTTGGATGACTCGGGCCTACCAGACAAAATAACAAAATAATCTAACATCTGTTAGATACACCTCTTCTGGACGGTCTGTCCTTAACTATCTGTTAAATACTTTTCTTCTGGACGGTCTATCCCTAATTTAACATCTCCCAGGGTCACTTGATCCTAATGGTTTTAGGGGCTCACCAATAACCTATATGTATACAAACATATATTCCCTTTTGTGAGTAATCATAATTTTAGTCTTACCTGTGAAAAAGCCCTACATACTAGAATTTTGGACTAAATTAGCTGGGGCCAAGAGCTAATGTATAGGGTGCGACCCTACACCAGTCCCATTTAGTATTCTAATATCTGAGTCATTTTTCATAGGGATACTTTCCTAAAATTTTCCTTGAAAACCTTTTCATCTGAAATTGATTTAAAACCTTTTAAATCAAACTTAAGCAAGGAAAACACTTATGCTCTATACTTTACTCAAAATCACCTTGCCATGTTATATATATACCTTACTCAAATCTTAGTTGATGAAAAACATTTACACCTTTGAAAGTACCCCTTTTGAATCCATTGAAAGTAACCCTTTCAGAACCAAGTAAAAACCCTTGTTTATCTAGGCCGAAAGGCCAAAACCTTCCTTTCGAAACCATACTCAAAACCTTTCGAAACATTTAAAAGCCTTTCTTTCAAAAGCCATAATTTATTAGTCATCACGTCTTAAAACCTTTAAACATTGCCTTTAGAAACCTTTGGAAAACCTTTTCTTTCAACCCTTTCGAGACAGTCAGAAAAACATTCCTTTCGACTCCTTCGAAACCATTAGGGAACCACCCCTTCAAAACCTTTCCTTAAAACCTTTCGAAAGCATCAAACCTATATAAACACAAATCCTTCAAAAGCATTTGGGTTCAATTTAAAACATGTGGAAAAACATCTTTCGAAACCATTTAAACCTTCTCTTTCAAAACCTTTGGGTTATACCTCAACAGAACAAAAGGGCCTATAAAACCATTTAATTTGGAAGCCAACCTTTTGAAAGTATTCCTAACTAAAGAAGTGATGGTGTCGAAACCACCCTTTCGAAAGCATTGGAGAAGTGGCTAATTTTAAAAACTAAGTATACTTTTCGAAACCATAGACTTCGAAAGGTAGAAAGGAGGCGGCTAGGGATTTCGCCCCCTTCGAAAGCATTACTTAAAACAAAAGAGCGCAACCCATTCGAAACTTCTTCTTTTAAAATAATTGACTGAATCGAAAGACAACTGAGTCGAAAGCTATCCTTCCGAAAGCAAAGCAGGCGCTACCTTTAATTAAAACCAAGGCATACTCCGACCCCTTCGGAACCCAACGTTTCGACTACGTACCTTCCGCCTCTATCCAATATGCCACGTACCAAGTAACTTGAGACCATGCACATTGGTTTCAAAAGCATGGTGGCAAAACGTACTATTCGGAACCCCTTGTATCGAAAGTAGCGGAACATACTAAAAACATGTTGTTTTTGTTTTTAACTTAAAAGAGAAGCACTTTTCAACTAACCTGCTATTATTTGTCAAATTTTCATTGGTTGCTAAATACCTATTTCAAAAGTGCTGCTAATATTTTCAGAAATAAACAATAGTTTTATTTTACAAAATACCCCTTCTCCTTAATTAAATACATAAAACATTTAAGTCCCATACCTTAAATAATTTTATATATTCATCAAAACACTTAGGAAAATTCTATAAAAATTCCAAAAAATCCTATTTAATATGTTTTCTAACATATATAAATTTCAGACCCAAATAATTAATTATTTAACCGTAAATAATTTATAACCCAATAAATTATTTTTTTCACTAGAAAATTAATATAAAACCACATTAATTCAGAAAATTATGAAAATTGAAACCCATCTCTAAAATATTTTTTTTGATATATATCTAAAATCGCAAGGCATTTAGATGTCATTTAATAGGGTTTTCTTATCAAAACATATCATAAAAATCAATATGAACATGCGTAAATCACCAACAAGTATATATAAACATTTAATCATTCAAAACATGGCATTATCATGCAAATCCCTTCAGATTATCCTTAAAACCAAAAATCATTAAGAAAAATGAGATGTAGTCATTATTCACCTTAGCTTTGTGATTACGGATGTGAGATTTGATCTTGATTAATTGATTTGATTCTTCTCTTGAATCCTAGCTTTATCTTCTCTTGAGATTGCTAATGGTGGTCGGCCTTAAACTTAAAATTTTTGCTTGTAAAAATTGAATGAACATATGGAAGTAAATTCCTAAGGGTTTAGGGTATAAGTTTACTATATTTCCCATTTTGCCCATCCTTATTTCCTAACACTTTAATTATTTGGTTCATTGTTTACTCATTAACATAGCACGGCTACCCCTATAAATCACAAATCTCAATCCATTAATCAATCCCACATTATTTAATTTAATTTAACTAATTTAATTTCCTAAATAATGTCACTAAAAATATAGGGTGTTACAAAGTTGTTCCGGGATCGAACAAACATTCAACAATTACTATCTTCCATTTTGGAATCACCTTTAGGACCAGCTCTATAGCATACTTCCTAACGATCCATCATGAACGTTATTAGTTTGGAGTGGTTTGGATAAATCATACTTATCCGGAAACCGATGTCTTCAACCTAAGCGGTAATTCCTGACTAACTCAATTTCGGTTCTTTGGAAGTATGCAACAAGTATTCGAGTCCTCACCGGGGAACTCGAATATACACAACATACTTCCTGAGTTAAAATAGCCAAGTTATTGATAACGAACAAACTACTATCTAGGGTAATTATATAGAGTTCGCATATGAATAACCATATACTTAATTAAACATGACACAAATTAACCCTCCATATCTATCATGTTTCTGATATTTCGACCTTACTCTATCCCTCGCCTAGAAATAAATTCTAGATCTCACAGATAGAGGATCGGCTTACTCATCGGCTTTTAGTGCTATATATAAGAAGACTTACTTCCCATAAAATGTGTCATCACATTAGTATTGGTTTCATATTTATTTGATGTTATGTAAGAGTAATCGACAAAGAAATCCCTTGATTTAAAACAGATTTGTAAAAGAAAGATGCTTTTAAACAAAACTCGATATTTAGAAATATAGTGATTTTAAATTTTGAAAACCTTTATTAGTTAATTAAATAATAAATTAAACATGTATTAGAAAATAATTAAATCTTAAATAAGTCCTAACTTAATTAATAATTAAACCTTTTACAAATAATTAATCAATTAATAATCAATCTTTGAATAAATAATTAAACAATAATTGATCCTAAATTAATAATTAAATAACAATTAACATTTAATTAAATATCTAACTAAAATTATCCTATTCGATTAACACTTAGTATTAATTACCTTGTCAAATAATGATTAAGTACTAATTACCTTACTTAATTAATTAAATAACCATTTATTAAATAAATAAATAATAAATACTTATTATTACAAAAAATATGTTTTAAAACACTTTTTAAAAAGATTCCTCAACGAAAGCACTTTGAATTTTTCCAAAATAGTTTGTTTTACGAATTGCTTCCATGGCGACTATTGATATATGACCCTTAATTTTCAAAACTTGTGTAACCTTCCAAATAGCCTTAAAAACATTTCCCTTTTTATTTAAACCCACTTTATAACTTGTATGAAGTTTGTAAATCAAATAAAAGTAAAGTTAACACTTTATAGAAACTTTCTGAAATCGCATAAGAAAAACAGGTTTAAGCAAAGGATTTGCGATGTCGTAACAAGTGATTTTAAGTGCTAATTCATTTAGCATACAACACATATAATAGCACAACGTTATCCCTACATAAGCAAGATTTCTAACATATATATACATGCCATAATTTAACACATACAAGCAAAGATTACAACTTGTATACTAACTTAACTTTTAATTCCATATTCAAAACTATATGTCATCTCAACCAAGCATATATACATCCATCCAAGTCAACACTATATATATATATATCCAAATATATATATATATATATATCCAAACAAACGTCATATTTTACAACAAGTCAAGCATATATATATATATATATATAAGTTTTTAAAACTTAGTTAAAAGCTAAATCTTTACTCACCAAAAGTACACGAAATAAACCAAACGTTCACTATAACTTGTACACGACCTAGATCTTCGCTTGGCCTTTGGAAAAATGAAGTCTTTAGGCCAAGGAAAGTTCTTCTTGAATTCAGCCTAAGGGGGTATGGATTTGGCCTTGAGTGAAAATAGGTGGTGGGGTTTGTTTTTGGAAAAGAAGAGTTGTAGAAATGAAAAAGAAGTCATTAAACAAGGATTTAATGAATTTAAAAGGGAATAAAACTAGGATCTTTAATTTTAGAAATCTATGGAATCCATGAAAGTATACATGAAGACTTGGAGGAAAATTTGCAAAGTAAGCATGAAATGATAAATGGGAATAATATTAGGAAATTTGTATTATACAAGGTGCATAAATTAAATTACTAAACTAGCCCTAAGTACTTAACCTCCACTACATGCTTGCCACCTCACCACCCTTATCTCCGCTCCCCTTGCTTACGTGTATGCTACCCCTCTTCATTTTGATAAGCCAACATTCATTTAAAACTAGTGTACTTTGTATTTTTAAAGATGTGATATGTTATGGCACTTTTCTTTTTTCTTTTTTATTTCTTTTAAACCTTTTTCATAACAAGTCACATCATATATTTATAAACTTAAACATATATAAACACATATATATATATATATTACAAAATCCTAACTTATTTATAAATGTGAATATGTTAACTCAATGTGTACAACGTTTTCCAACAACTTTTAGACACCGAAAATTCGAAAAATGATTTTCGGTCACATTTTCTATTTTTCTTTGAATTGATTATTTTTGTAAAAAAATTTCGAAAATTATTTCATCATTATTAGTTATCATCTTAAAGGGGTTTATCTGAGTTATAAAATTCATTAATTAATTATTTAAAATTATATTAAAATATCCATATTTAAAGTGATTAAATTCTTAGTCATTATATGGTGAATCATCTGGTTCCTTTGGATCACCTGCAAATCAAAGGTCGTTCTAGACCATTATAGCTAAGGACTCTAGTCCTTGCTTAAGTGTTAGCGTAAATTCTAATCACACCGTGTTCGTCTGAAATTATCACATTAAATATATCATTATCTAAGCCATCCCATGTTCGCCTGGTGTTAAGTTTTCACATATCATCTTCAGAGCCATAAGGTGTTCGCATGGGGTTAAGTTATCTTATTTCAATGTCGTCCCATGTTCGCTTGGGATTTATTTATTTTAGGTTAATTATAGGGGTGCATCGCCACCTATTGGAACATTACTTGAAAATTATCTAGTATCACCTAGCATCCTGTTATAAGTAAGCCCGACTGAATCAAGGCAATGACAACTATTAATCAATAAGTTATCATTATCAAATCATAAGGCGTTCAAGTCTAGATCACTTCAGATCACAAGGTCAATTTCTAATTTAGGGTCAGATCTCTCTGGATCGTTCAAGATCCAACCTAGGGTCCGATCTTTTCGGATCATTCAACTTCCAATCTAGGGTTCAATCTCTTCGGATCCATACTGAGTCCAACCCACTTTCTCTTTAGCGAGGGGACTCAACGTCCAAGCAAATCCATAACTAACTTTTCGATGAGAGAACTTACATTCCTAGCTAACACATCCACTCATTATACAACGAGGGGGCTAGCTATTTGTACAAGTCTAATCCACTCGTTCTCTAACAAGGGGACTTGTACCTTATGGTCATCTTCCCATCTCTCCGGATAGGACTATCATGTCCAATCAATATCAGTCATCATGTTCCGGTGGTTTTCAAAATCAAATATTCATTTGTAAAATCCAAATTAAAGCAATAAACAAATATCCTAAGCATCCATCCTAGACATTCAACTCAAAGCATGCCTAGAGACCAATCAAGGTCTCGTACGTGTGTAAGCGGTCTGAGGTTATTATTGTCTTATTTATTCAAGACAAAAAGAAAAACTAAGGAATCAAATCTGACTCATATCCATCCCAATCAACGGATTATCATTCTCGACCCAGCTCCATGGTCGTATCTAGATGTGTTTGTTGCAGATGGTGGCTGCTTCTGTTGCACCATTGCAATTTGGTTCATCACGTACTATTGTATCCGATAGTTCCGAACCTGCTCTTCTATTACGAAGGTGTCTGCACTCGTTCGTTTCATGTCCGTCCATTTCATGGAAAAATAAAAAATCTTCCAGACCTTTACTTCTAATATGTGAGTTCTCTCTTAGCTAGATTCCAGCAGGGGATCTGCCCTCTAGTGTCTAAGTAAACACACTTCGGGGTTTCAGTTAGGTCAGCATAGACAGAGAATTTCAATTCCCTCATTTGCCGCTTCGGTCCTCTGAAGCTATCTTCAGCCTTCCGCTTTCCTTTGTCTTTACTGTATCCTGCTTTGGACTGTCCTCCTTCATCCATAACTTAACTTTAACATTCTCTGCTTTAGCATCCTCTTGACGCAAGTATCTCTTAGCTCCATGGTAGAATTCTATAAGATCCATTGGTGGATCACTTTCTAAAGCAATTTTGAAGTAAGTCTTACTTGCAACTCCAAACACCACAACGATCATAACAATCAATGGATCTGGCTAATGAAATGTAGAAACTGTTGCATTAGACCTAGTTAAGTAACTCCTTAGGGTCTCTCCAGCACTCTATTTAATGCTCAAATGCGTCATCGCATTCTTTGGTCGAGAAATGTGAACTCTAAATAATCTCAAGAATCTATCTACTAATTCGCTCCATGTGCTTATGGACCCATTCCCTAACCACATAAACCATACAGTAGCCAGCTCTGTCAAGTACAATGGGAAAAATGTCCCATTACTTCCTCAGAAGCACCTAACACATCTGATATATCTCATCAAATGAACGATCGGATTTATCCTCCCTTTGTACAGTTTCAACGTGGGTAACATAAAATTGGATGGATTCCTTGCCTATCGGATGTTAAGGGTGAATGGATTCTTTTTCACATCCTACAAGCTCTGGTCCGAAGGTCCACCTCTCACTATTCTTCTAACCATCTCAACTATTTAGTTGTTGTCATCTAAAGGAGGTCTCTGATACGTAGCTCCATCCTGCCCCGTTCCTTTAGGAAAATTCTGACACATACTCTTTGGTTGTGTGTTTGCATTCTAATTCGCATATCTGGCTAAGGCATCATCCGCTCTTGGCATCCTAGCTCATCCCAAATCCAAATTGACAGTGCCCATGTAAATTCATGTCGGTACCGATCTGATTTTGTGTGGGGGCACTATTCTAGTTTGCTCCGCTCCAGCTTCAGATGCTCCTACATTAGTTTTTGGCCTTTGGTTCTAATTCCAGTTGTTCTTTATTGATCCATCCTTCTAAAAAATCTCTTTATCATTTCATGCTGCGGAGCCATCATTCCATCTTGCATCTCTTTCATCACCCTCTCCATCTCTTCTTTAGTTACATAGACAGATGGATTTGAACTTGAGGATACCTCCTGGCTACCCCCATCCTATGATTGATTTGATCCTACAATAGCTCTGGTAGAAGGCATTTTCATCTCCTCTAAATCCAAGCTTCAAGTCTTCAAATCTAACTCATTCTCGGTGAAAGCACCAAGAATGTTGCATTAAGAATTGGCACGATACCACTAATTACATTAATCCAAATCAAACAAGCAAAAATAGAAATAAAATAAGAACACATAAGCACTTTTTATAATGGTTTGGCAAATTTGAAGCCTACATCCATTTATATCTTATTATCCTTTTGATTCTCTTCAAAATACAGAGATTACAACCCAAATCTAACCACAATCTAATAGATCTCAGATTTGGTAGTGGTTTTAGAGTTAAGGAAGAAGAGGTTTGCTCTTCAGATCTAAAGTGCCAATCCTTTTTCTAGTTGCAAGTAGCTTCAAATTTATAGGCAAAATCTAGCATAGATCTTGCCATCTAGGTTTGAAAACGTCACAACTCCAAGATCCAAATATCCAGCAGGCAGAACGGGTCATGTTGCAAGACTAATAGGAAGAAAATCAGTTCGGTACCGACCTAAATTAGATTGGTACCGCTATGAATTTATGCATGGAAAGCCAATTTTCTCTTCATATTTAAGCTCCTTTCGTACATTTCTTGCCATTCCTAGCCTCAAAATCAAGTTGGTAGCGACATGATTTTCTTATTCGAAAGTTCGTCAAACTTCCTGAGCTTCTTCATATCATCATTCTAGATAATTCTAATCACGTTGGCATGAATCATGTCGCTTAAAATCATATCGGTACCAACATGAATCATGTCCGCACCATCTTGAATTGCATTTATGAAACTTAACCAAATCTTTGATTTCCTCAATCCTAACATCATCCAAGCTTCTTGACTCATTTATTCATCAGTTTGTAGTCCATTTCATCTATTTGAGTCTATTCTAAGACTGCTGAACATTTGGTCATAATAATATATGCATCCAATAAACTATTAATGACATCCTGAACAATTCTAGAGGTCACTCCATTTTACTAAACATACCCCATACAATAAATACAATCACAAATATAAATCAATTTAGTTGATTTACAACTATTATAATCAATTAAATCAAGCTGTGTTTCAGAGACTGAATAGATTCAGTTGTGCGACTCACAAGTGTGAATTTGGCTAGTGATTAATGTTCGAATGATTCAAATACTAATATTCATACGTCACTTTAGCTAGAAGTGTGATAATTTGACTTAATTCATCACTTACAAATCTCATCGGTAAAATCTAATTTAATAAATTAATCGATGCCTTTTAGTAATGATTATTTACACTAATTTTCTTAGTCAACACTATATCTCTTAAGGATTTTTGGAATTTGGTTTTCGTCAAAATTCCGACATCATCCATATTCAGCTCGATTGGTCCATAAACAAAGTCATTGATTCAACAATAACATTTGTTATTAACCGTAGTACTCTGACTATAGATTTTGACTTTGAGTTGAACAAAGGTGACTGTAATACTAACCTCATACAACCGAGGAGATGAATTCTCCATTGAATAGTGTTTCACTTCCAGTGCTTTAATTTAGACCCAACTATAGTCGTTCGATAGTCGCTACACCATGATTTAACTATAATCAAAATGGAGTATCCACAACGAAGTTCAGCGGTACTCTCAAGTCAAGAGAACTGTGTAATATTATCGCTCAAAATTTCCTGTTTGACATGGTTGTTGGTAACCAACAGGAAACTCTCGAATAAGTCATTTCATAGTTATTCAATAACTATCGATATGTAACCCTTGGTGCCCCCAATAGCCATGAGTAATACACTACCTAACATTTGGAACGCGTTACATAACCTGGTCTTAACGGATGTATCGATATCATTTCTTGAAACATCTTGACCAGGAATATTTAAAATAATATGTTATTTACTATTGTGATATCTTTCTTATGATTACAACTCTTTGTAATTATTATCACTTAACATATTATTTAAGGATTTTTTGTTATATATACTTAAATTAATTATAAGATTAATATATGACAATATAACAAGTGTATACACACACACAAACATATATACATATAAAAAAACAAACACCTTTTATTTCGAACGAGGTTTTATTACAGAGTTCATAATTTACAACAAATTACAATATTACCCATTAAAAATACCCCTAACTCTCTCCAAACTTTTGGATGAGGGCTTACAAGGACAATAAAGAAGAGATAGTGTGTCGGTATTATGTTTTACCTTAGATATATTTTGTTAATACCCAACAACGTCTCTTCTATTTTCTCACAAGTCCTCTAACTACCTACTCTTTGATTATACATGATTTAAATATATTTTTTCAATTTTACCTTGCAAATTAGCCTAGGAAAAAGTTCAGCAAAGCATAACTGATTGACTAGTTAGTGTGCTGAGGGATTTTCCTAGGTCACACGGTTTTAAAATTTGAATCATCGCTTCTTTTTATTTTTTCACGACTCCTCCTTCTCTATATTTTCTAAGAAGACGCGACCTCCCAATCAAGGCTTTTCACTTCTGTATAAACGTATGATCATTGTTCAATCAAATTACTTCTCTTGCTCTCAATTCTCTATCTATTTATTTGTGATCTTGCTCTCTGGTTCACTCTAAAACCCTAGTTAATGTTATACATTCAATTCTATACTACAGCAATCATTACAAATCCATAACCTAAATATTACTCCATTCAAATCTTAGTTGTTAGGTTATTGGACATTGTAAAGCGTCAAGGAAAACAATCAATGTTATAGATACAAAGTTTGCAGAAATAGTCTTTTTGTAAAGTTGAAACCCTCCTAGAGGGAGTCCACGTGCATAGTTGTAAACCTATTCCTGCAGGTTAAATGAGGGCGTTTTTCATTATTAAAATACCGAAGGGAAACTTCGGGTATGTAGGACGAGAGGTCTGAATCAGTATAAAATCCTAGTGTATTTACTCTTTACCTCATTTCTTTTACTTTTATAGCTTTATTATAATCTATAACTTCTTACACAACCATATTATTACTAGGTGTACACACACACAAACTTTCATAAATCAATTAAATAAAATGAGTAATGTAGTGTTCATCTCATCTAATGTACCCAACAATCTGAAAGAAACATCATTAGATGATTCATGGATTCTTCCTATGCAAGAGAAACTAAATCAATTCGCAAGGAATGATGTTTGGGAATTAGTACCATGACCAAAAAAACCAATATGTTATTGGAACTAAGTGGGTCTATAGAGATAAAATAAAAGAACAAGGGGAGGTTATAAGAAATAAGGCACGTTTGGTGGCATAATTATATTATCAAAAAGAAGACGTCAATTTTGATGAAACCTTTGCACCTGTAGCAAAACCTAAGGCCATAAGGATACAGCTTGCCTTTGCAACTTATAATAACTTCAAATTATTCTAGATGGATGTAAAGAGTGCATTTTTACATGGAATAATTAAGGAAGATGTATATGTTGAGCAATCTACCGTTTGAAGAAGACAAATTTCCCGATCATGTCTATAAACTAAAAATGGCACTATATGGTGTAAACTAAAACCTTGTGCTTGGTATGAGAGATGCAAATCTTACTTAATAAAGTTAGGATTTGAAATTGGAAAAGTTGGTACTATGTTATTCGTAAAATGAACTTACAATGTTATTCAACATATAGAGATAAACATAAACGATATTATTTTTGGCTCAACAAATGAACAACTAAATTTGGAATTTTCAAAAATAATGATGAATAAATTTGAAATGAGTCACATAAGAGCATTAACAACTTTTATAAGATTACAAATTAAGTAACTAAAAAATATAGTATTTATAAGTGAAGAAAAATATGTTAAGGAACTATGTCTCGCTATCCACTGTAGAAGTAGAATATATATCTACAGCATTGGCCTATTCGCAAGTCATATATATGCAACAAACATTAAAAAGATTGGATTAAATATTAAACAATCACCGATATACCATGACAATACAAGCTATAAATCTATCTAAAAGTCCAACAAATCATGTTAGAACAAAACCTATAGATATAAGACATCATTTCTTAAAAGATAATGTAAGTAAAGGAAACATAATTGTAGAGTTTATAAATACTGAAAATTAAGTAGTTAATATTTTAACAAACCATTGATACAAAATACTTTTTTTTGAATTAAGAAGAGAACAGGGTGTATGTTCTTTAACTAAGATCTAAAATAAGAACACACGTGCAATATATATATATATATATATATATATATATTGAAAACGGGTTCATTTTATTAGGGCATTTGCGGTCCAAATGCTGATTGACCGATAGTGTGGTAGGTGAGGATGGTGAGTAAGAATGCGGAAGGTGAGGCTAATCGACCCAAACGCTGATCTGACTGTCATATAAGAAACTAATCCAAAAGCTAACTTGGTTATTTATAATCTGTGACGCCCCACCTCTATGCTCACGCTAGCCAAGAACACTATTGGGTAATGCTGTCAACTAGCACGAAGAATAAGGCTGTTGAGGAGCGACCATCCGTGTAATTGCTTTGTGCGAGTACCGATATGTCATATAGTATAATATGCATTTCATTTCAAGAGGAAATCCGGCATACCGATACAAACTCAAAGTTACTACACAGTGGCTAAGTGGACCTTGGAAACAAATATAGTAATAAACATAACATAAATCAGTCACAGATGTTCATATCTCAAAGGCGGAAACAGATATGAATATAACACATAAAAGTGTACATCAGAGTAGTGGTCAAATAAGATCCACAATATCACAAAAGAATAGATACAAGTGCTAGACAAAAGAATATGTATACATCAAAGAGTCTATATCTCGAATGTATAACAACAAAAACTACAAATATTTTACAGTTAGACAAAAGTCAGAAGATGATCCCAGATAAGGAGTCAAGCAGAAGCACCTGTAACATCTCGGTCTGACCCAAGTATTATTTAATAAGAAAATAATAAATGGACCAGTCAAGCTATAATTATCATATAAAGGAGTGAGATATAAGCAGAGATATAATAAGAACGTATGATAACAATAGTGTCAAGCTGTGTCAAGTATGTTTTAAACAACAACAAAATCATACAATATCTCAAGAATCTTAAAGCACCAAAAAGAATGTCATATTCTTTATTTTATTCACCATACCACAAATATTGACAAACATAATATTGCCAATCACGTAAAGAGGGGAAACACAAATTCTAGAAATCATCAAATAGAAATCCAGAAATCACAAAGGGGGGGAGGCCTATCACAAACGGGAGCATGAAAACTCACCAACACGTGTATCACAAATGGAACGCTATTCCATGGTCGCTAACCATAAAAATTGAGCCGAAGCTCCATAAATGGTCCGAAGACCACGGGTCGCTACCCCGCCAAATTGAACCGAAGTTCCACAGAAACGGGGTTTAGTCTCCCTCGCAGACAAATAGACATCACACATCGCTAGTCTAAATCACAAAATGATCATCATTGATCAATAAAAAGTGTCGATTACACTAAGCTAGTAAATATATGAGTTTAGCTTCATGTCTCATAACCACTAGCTTAACTTAAATATTTACGAACAAATTGTAGATTTCCACTCGAAAATTGTCACAAGAGTTTCAATCGAACAAGTCCAAAAATTAACCGACGAAGTAAACGCAAGCGTTTCATACCACTTGTTTTGCTAAGACGTTTAATTATATTTTCTCGTATGAATGAGGTAAAAGTTTGTATATACTAATAGATTAGAAAACGGTTTTATAAACGAGCTTTGTATTAAAAATAGAGTTGAAATCATCTTTGTAAAAGAGTTTTAATATTTACTACTAGTATAGAAACCTTTGTATTTAGAAGTGACAAATCACAAAATGATTGTAGAAACAATCAATCACAAGAATTCACATTTCGACAACGTGAATCAAACCATGGAAATCGATATCAAATCGATCAAATAGAAACACCAAAAATTCAGAAAAGAAATCATCAAAGTTGATATTAATTGACAATAACTATATGGATAACCAAAAATCGATAAATTTGAAAATCCACATAGAAAAATAGGCAAATTTCCAGAAATCAACAGCCATAGACGTCTGTGGGAAATCCACAGACGTCTGTCACCTGTTTCGGGAAAGATTTTTCCTGAAGCCACAGACGTCTGTGGGAAATCCACAGATGTCTGTCACCTGTTTCAGGAAACATTTTCCCTGAAGCCACAGACGTCTGTGGGAAATCCACAGACGTCTGTCGCCTATAGCAGGACAGAATTTGCAAAGCCCAAATATGGGCAAACCTACACAACTTCTTGGATTCGGAGCGATTGAATGAGCAATGGCGACAAAGGATTTATGCCAAGCGACAACCCAGCCCTAAAGCTCTCTGATTCACCACCAAAACATGTTCACAATTCAAAGCTAGGATTTTTTCAAAGTTTTGACTTCAAAACATCAAATATTGGAATGTTCACTGAATCAATCCAAATCAAAATCAAATGATCATGAACAAGTGTTAGGAATTCATACCTAACATCAAAGATAGTTATAGACAAAGATGTGAGATAAAAATCTCACCTTTTTACACAAAACAAGGAAGAAGAAGCTATAGAGCAATGGCAAGGACAATCACTCTCCAATTCCAACTCAACAAGCTTGAATCTAAGCTTAAAAGAGAAACATTTCCTAAGTTAGGTTTAGGAATTTCTGAGATTGAAAGGAGAACAAGTTGGAGAAGATGAAGAGAAGGCTTACCAAAGCTTCTTCTTGAATTTGGAGCTAGAACTTGGATTTGCAATGGAACTAGGGCTTAGGAATTTCCTAATTCTTTTTCTCCTCCACCATATTTATCTAGAGCTTGAAAGTGTTAGGAAAATGAAGTAAATGAAGATAAGTGGGGGGTGGAGCTAAGGGCTTGAGTTAGGATATAGGGCTGAAACCCAAACCAAAGCCCAAAGTGAAAAAGTAGCAAAATTCCACTAACTCCAAACATATCAATGTTTATACTCAAAAAGGTCGCAAACGTCATTTTGAACTCAATGAGGGTGGTCTCGAGTCCTAATTTGACCGTTTGCAAAAAGTAGCTTTTTGGACTATAATCCGATTAACGATTTTACATTTAAATAAAATATTTAAATATACAATCGTAAAATATGCGAGTTGTTACAGACTCCCCTCCTTAAAGAAATTGTGTCCTCGCAATCTTAAGGAATAATTGAACAAAAGTAACAATCATATAAGCATATCAACACAAAAGAAATTTTGAAATAAGAAGTTCACCTTAAGGAGCACGAGAGAGCAAATCCGGATGTGTTCGCTCGATGAATTCTCTGGATTCCCAAGAGCAATCCTTAGGATTTGAGGACCACTGAACTTTCACAATAGGAACATCTTTATTTCGGAGGCGTTTAATCTCCGAAGCAATGATACAGATAGGATGTTGCTCATAAGTCAAATTTGGCGAAACTTCAATCTCTTCAATAACATCGGGCTCAAGAATAGAATCAGAATCTCGAAGGCATTTCCGTAGTTGAGAGACGTGAAACACGTCATGAATAGCAGAAAACTGAGCCGGTAACGAAAGGCGATAAGCCACAGAACCAATGCGTTCGGTGATGGGAAATGGGCCAATATACCGAGGTGCTAATTTTCCCGATCGACTGAAACGCACAACACCCTTCATAGGCGAAACACGAATAAATACAAAATCTCCCACATAAAATTCTAATTTCCTTCTTCGATTATCGGCATAAGATTTTTGTCTACTTTGAGCTTCTTTCATCCTATGACGAATAAGGTCAATCTTTTCTGTGGCATCAAGAATAAAATATGGTCCTAAAACTAGCTTCTCACCGGCTTCAAGCCAACATGAAGGAGATCGGCATGGCCTTCCGTAAAGTGCCTCGAAAGGAGCCATACCAATACTAGATTGGAAGCTATTATTATAGGAAAATTCAACAAGAGAAATATGATCTTCCCAACTTCCACCAAAATCAAGAATACATGCACGAAGAAGATCTTTAAGAGTTTGATTCACACGCTCGGGTCCATCGGACTGAGGATGATAAGCGGTGCTAAAATTAAGCTTCATTCCCAAAGCTTTTTGAAGACCCTTCCAGAATCCACTAGTAAACAATGGATCACGATCACTAACAATAGAAGTAGGAACTCCATGCAATTTAACAATTTCTTTAATAAAGAGTTTGGCCAAAAGAGGAACGGTCCGATTAGACCGAACGGGAATAAAATGGGCGGATTTAGTAAGTCTATCAACTATCACCCATAAGCTATCATGACCCGAACGAGAACGGGTAAGGCCGCCAATAAAATCCATGGAAATATGATCCCACTTCCACATTGGGATGTCTAAAGGTTGCAATAACCCACCGGGCCTTTGATGCTCGGCCTTACTGAGTTGGCAAGTCATGCAACGCTTAACGAAGTTAGCGATATCAAATTTCATTCCTAATAAAGTCGCTTCATATCCGCGTACATTTTACTACTACCGGGATGAATGGTGAATTTAGAACGATGGGAATCTTCTAATATGTCTTTGCGAAGATCACTAATAGTTGGTGCGACAAGTCTACCAAATTTTCGAATACCGCCACGAGAATCAATATCAAAGTCTTTCATACCTTCAATATCAATTTTATCCCTCAAGTTTTGGCCAAGAAGAACCAATTCGGGATCTAGTTTTTGAACTTCAAGAATGCAGTCCAGAAGAGATGGATGAGCCTCAAGGCTACATAAAACAAGAGATGAACATAAATCGGATACACGATCTCGAATCTCACAAGTAGACAAAGTCTCGAGATCGTTCCATTCGGATATCATCATAGAAACAACCGCTTGTTTCTTTCGACTAAGGGCATCGGCAACACGATTTCCTTTTTCGGGAGTATAAAGAGTATCAAGATCATATGATGCAAGGAACTCGAGCCAACGTTGTTGATGCAAATTAAGTTCCTTTTGAGAAAATAAATATTTCAAAGATTTGTGATCGGTGTAGAGAACAAATTTCTCCCCCAAAAGATAATGACGCCAAATTCTAAGGGCGAAAACAATAGCCGCGAGCTCTAAATCATGAGTGGCATATCTAGTCTCGGCAGGCTTTAATTGTCTAGAAGCATAAGCAATAACACGTTCCCGCTGCATGAGAACGACACCCAAACCAACACGACTAGCATCGGTATAAACAATAAAATCTTGGTTCCCATCAGGAATCACAAGAATAGGAGCATCGGAAAGGAGTTCTTTTAATTTTTGAAATGAAGCTTCACATTTGTCCGACCAAATGTATTTAATTCCCTTCTTTGTCAAATTAGTAAGAGGTATGGAAATCTTAGAAAAGTCTTTTATGAACCGACGGTAATAGCCCGCCAATCCAAGGAAGCTACGGATTTCCGTCACACTCTCCGGACTCTTCCAATTTTGAATCGCTTCAATTTTTGAAGGATCCATGGAAATTCCGGATTCAGAAATGATATGTCCCAAATATTTCACACGAGATTGCCAAAAGTGGCATTTAGAAAATTTTGCTTTTAATTGGTTGCTCCTAAGAGTTTCCAATACAATACGAAGATGATTTTCATGCTCATCCTCGGTTTTAGAATAAATAAGAATGTCATCTATAAAGATGAGAACAAATCGATCGAGGAAGTCTTTGAAAACTCGATTCATAAGGTCAACGAAATAAGTTGGAGCATTCGTCAAACCAAATGGCATAACAAGCCACTCATAAGATCCATAACGTGTACGGAACGATGTCAAAGGAATGCTATCCTCTGCAATACGGAGCTGATGAAAACTAGTTGCTAAGTCTAATTGTGAAAAGACTTTAGCACCACTAAGCTGATCGAATAAATCATCAATCCGAGGTAAGGGGTATTTATTCTTGATGGTGAGATTGTTAAGCTTGCGGTAGTCAACGCAAAGCCTAAGTGTACCATCAGATTTCTTCATAAAAATAGTTGAAGCTCCCCATGGAGAGGAACTAGATTGAATAAATTGCTTCGCTTCCAATTCGGATAATTGTTTGCGCATCTCCTCATTTTCTTTATTGGACATACGATAAGGAGGACGAGTAATAGGTAGAGCTCCAGGGATTAGATTAATTCTGAACTCAATTGCTCGCTTAGGTGGTAATCCTAGAACGGGCTCAAATATGTCGGGAAATTCACAAACAATGTGAATGAGAGAAATGACATCTTCATCATCATCATTATCGTCGTCATGAGGATAGAGAGAATACAAGGACGCTTTCGAATTGGAATCTGGATCTTTCAGATTGAGAGAAATCTGCTTAACAGATTGCGGATGCCGAAGATATATAGTCCGCTCAAGACATAGGATATGGGCTTCTTAACGGTTAAGCCAATCCATTCCCAAAATCATTCCGAAACCAAGGTAACGCATAACATACAAATCGGCACGGAAAGAGTAATCACATAAAATAATTTTGACACCTTTACACAATAAACTGAGTGTTGCGGATCCGCCGACCGGATTCGCAATTCTCAAAGAAGTCATCAAGCCAATAACATTTAAAGACAAAGCATCGACAAGTTCTTTTGATATAAAAGAGTGAGATGCACCCGTATCAAAAAGAACTCGAATAGGAAAATCACGAAATATAATACCATCAATGATAGAATGAGAAATACCTTGAGCACGAGAAGTGTTAGTAGGGGCTTGTACAACATTTAGCTTGCCCTCCTTCTTGCCTTGAAGTTTGGGACACAAAGATAAAGTATGGCCCGAACTCTTGCAATATCGGCAGAAAAGAGGCTTCAGGCACTTGTTTGCATAATGGTCCTTAGAACCACAATTGTAACATTCTCCGCGACAAGGTGTAGGAGTATTTGCTACCGGGGTTGCTTGCTTTCCCTTCTTGTTGGGATTAGGCTTGAATTTGAATGGTCTCTTCTTGTTGATGTTTGGTTTGACCTCAGTATCGCTATCTTTATCCGCCTCTTCGAGACGAAGAGCAATATCAACAAGCTGATCAAATGAAACTTCCAATTTCAGAAGTAATGGCTTTTTGAGGCTCTTGTTCAAGCCATAAACAAATCTTTGGTTTTTCTTCAATGGGGTATTAATATACTCGACCCCATATTTTGATAGAGATTCGAAAGAAGCGACGTAGTCGGTCACAGAAGATTCACCTTGAACAAGGTCAATGAAGCGTCGAGCTAAAGATACTTTCTCAGTTTCCGGCACGAATTTCAATTCGAACCTTTCCCAGAATTGCTCCCAAGTAAGGTCCGCTTCAATAATTTCAGAGATAAGAAGCTCGTACCAGTCTAATGCTCTTCCTTGGAGCATACTAGAAACCACATGGACTCGATGAAGATCGATAAGGTTCATGCGAGAAAAGATACGGTCGCATGTTCGAAGCCAAGCCTGGACTTCTATAACGCTCTCGGAACCTTTGAATGGCTTTCCACCCAAATTGGTGTAGTCACTACACAAGCGTGCAAACCCAGACTTAGGATGGGTGGGCTCAGGAATAGGTCCGACAGCTTGAGCATTTCTCACAAGATCAAGAAGTTGCCGAGCAGACATAAATACTCCATCCTGGGGAGTAGCACTAGATTGACCGGCGCTGGGACGGCCAGGTCTAACCATTTCTTTTCTTTAAGAAAGAAAGAAAAGAGAAAAAGGTTAATCTCAGAATGAATATCAAACAAACTTGATTGATAAAACAAGCCATCATAAAAAGAAATAGGATAGAACAGGTTCGAAGACTCGAATTAAATCCTATGGCATGACTCCTAAGAAAGACTTAGGAGAATGGTCCTTTCTAGATTATTCTACATTGTTCCGAAGTTTGGCTCTGATACCATGCTGTGACGCCCCACCTCTATGCTCACGCTAGCCAAGAACACTACTAGGTAATGTTGTCAACTAGCGCGAAGAATAAGGCTGTTGAGGAGCGACCATCCGTGTAATTGCTTTGTGCGAGTACCGATATGTCAGATAGTATAACATGCATTTCATTTCAAGAGGAAATACCACATATCGATATAAACTCAAAGCTACTACACAGTGGCTAAGTGGACCTCGGAAACAAATATAGTAATAAACATAACATAAATCAGTCACAGATGTTCATATCTCAAAGGCGGAAACAGATATGAATATAACACATAAAAGTGTACATCAGAGTAGTGGTCAAATAAGATCCACAATATCACAAAAGAATAGATACAAGGGCTAGACAAAAGAATATGTATACATCATAGAGTCTATATCTCGAATGTATAACAACAAAAACTACAAATATTTTGCAGTTAGACAAAAGTCAGAAGATGATCCCAGATAAGGAGTCAAGCAGAAGCACCTGTAACATCTCGGTCTGACCCGAGTATTATTTAATAAGAAAATAATAAACGGATCAGTCAAGCTATAATTATCATATAAAGGAGTGAGATATAAGCAGAGATATAATAAGAACGTATGATAACAATAGTGTCAAGCTGTGTCAAGTATGTTTTAAACAACAACAAAATCATACAATAACTCAAGAATCTCAAACCACCAAAAAGAATGTCATATTCTTTATTTTATTCACCATACCACAAATATTGACAAACATAATATTGCCAATCACGTAAAGAGGTGAAACACAAATTCTAGAAATCATCAAATAGAAATCCAGAAATCACAAATGGGGGGAGGCCTATCACAAACGGGAGCATGAAAACTCACCAACACGTCACAAATGGAACGCTATTCCATGGTCGCTAACCATAAAAACTGAGCCGAAGCTCCATAAACGGTCCGAAGACCACGGGTCGCTACCCCGCCAAATTGAACCGAAGTTCCACAGAAACGGGGTTTAGTCTCCCTCGCAGACAAATAGACATCGCACATCGCTAGTCTAAATCACAAAATGATCATCATTGATCAATAAAAAGTGTCGATTACACTAAGCTAGTAAATATATGAGTTTAGCTTCATGTCCCATAACCACTAGCTTAACTTAAATATTTACGAACAAATTGTAGATTTCCACTCGAAAATTGTCACAAGAGTTTCAATCGAACAAGTCCAAAAATTAACCGACGAAGTAAACGCAAGCGTTTCATACCACTTGTTTTGCTAAGCCGTTTAATTATATTTTCTCGTACGAATGAGGTAAAGGTTTGTATGTACTAATATATTAGAAAATGGTTTTATAAACGAGATTTGTATTAAAAATAGAGTTGAAATAATCTTTGTAAAAGAGTTTTAATATTTACTACTAGTATAGAAACCTTTGTATTTAGAAGTGACAAATCACAAAATGATTGTAGAAACAATCAATCACAAGAATTCACATTTCGACAACGTGAATCAAACCATGGAAATCGATATCAAATCGATCAAATAGAAACACCAAAAATTCAGAAAAGAAATCATCAAAGTTGATATTAATTGACAATAACTATATGGATAACCAAAAATCTATAAATTTGAAAATCCACATAAAAAAATAGGCAAATTTCCAGAAATCAATAGCCACAGACGTTTGTGGGAAATCCACAGACGTCTGTCACCTATTTCGGGAAAGATTTTTCCTGAAGCCACAGACGTCTGTGGGAAATCCACAGACGTCTGTCACCTGTTTCAGGAAACATTTTCCTTGAAGCCACAGACGTCTGTGGGAAATCCATAGACGTCTGTCGCCTGTAGCAGGACAGAATTTACAAAGCCCAAATATGGGCAAACCCACACAACTTCTCGGATTCGGAGCGATTGAATGAGCAATGGCGACAAAGGATTTATGCCAAGCGACAACCCAGCCCTAAAGCTCTCCGATTCACCACCAAAACATGTTCACAATTCAAAGCTAGGATTTTTTCAAAGTTTTGACTTCAAAACATCAAATATTGGAATGTTCACCGAATCAATCCAAATCAAAATCAAATGATCATGAACAAGTGTTAGGAATTCATACCTAACATCAAAGATAGTTATAGACAAAGATGTGAGATAAAAATCTCACCTTTTTAAACAAAACAAGGAAGAAGAAGCTATAGAGCAATGGCAAGGACAATCACTCTCCAATTCCAACTCAACAAGCTTGAATCTAAGATTAAAAGAGAAACATTTCCTAAGTTAGGTTTACGAATTTCTGAGATTGAAAGGAGAATGAGTTGGAGAAGATGAAGAGAAGGCTTACCAAAGCTTCTTCTTGAATTTAGAGCTAGAACTTGGATTTGCAATGGAACTAGGGCTTAGGAATTTCCTAATTCTTTTTCTCCTCCGCCATTTTTATCTAGAGCTTGAAAGTGTTAGGAAAATGAAGTGAATGAAGATAAGTGGGGGTGGAGCTAAGGGCTTGAGTTAGGATATAGGGTTGAAACCCAAACCAAAGCCCAAAGTGAAAAAGTAGCAAAATTCCACTAACTCCAAACATATCAATGTTTATACTCAAAAAGGTCGCAAATGTCATTTTGAACTCAATGGGGGTGGTCTCGAGTCCTAATTTGACCGTTTGCAAAAAGTAGCTTTTTGGACTATAATCCGATTAACGATTTTACATTTAAATAAAATATTTAAATATACAATCGTAAAATATGCGGGTTGTTACATAATCTATACTATTATTAGCGACTTGCATTTCAAGAGCGCAAAAACCCTCATGAATTTTAAACTCAATCATAGAGGACTTTTTCCCCCTTTGTCTTTACTCTCCCTCTTTCGCATTTTTAGCCCTCCCCTCTCCCAAACACTTCCGACCCCAAATTTACTCCATAGTCGACCCAAATTATTGCTTCCTCAAAACCCTAGAAATTTGTTTTTTTCCTAACAGGCTATGCCCTCGTTTTAGACGTAGATCAACTTCCTAATTTCAAACCTTCGATTATTCATCCGCCCCAACTGCTCTATCGCGTAATCCTATCGGATATATGCTGAGGTATCGCTATTTTAATTTTGAAATTTATGTCTTCCTTTTTAATTGATAAATCAAAAAAATTGTTATAATATTAAAATTGGGTATGATTTGGCTATTTTTTATTGTTTTCCAGTAAGTTTCTGCAATTTGGTACCAACTGTGTTTGTTTATCTATGTTTCAAGTTAAATCCTAGATATTAAAAATACATGGTGCGATTTTCATTTCCACCTTTATCGTTTTCTTTTTAAGATGTTTGGATTCAGATTTCTGTGTATAAGTTCTTATCAAATGCAAGACTCGGTTTTATTACTATACTATATATTAGATTTTTTTAATACATGTACAAGCACACGCCCCTTTTGATGGTCTTATATTTCCATAAATATATGTTAAGCTTTTAAATTGGGTATGATTTGAAGACTTTTAGTTACTTTTTGGTAAGGTCTTTCAATTTGGTGTTTAGACTAATTTTTGTATCTAACTTTCAAGTTAAACCTTTTATATTAAAAGTGAATGGAGATTATGAAATTGATGTTTATATTTCTTCGTTGGTTGCTTTTTAAGATGATTGGATATAAATTAATTGTGTTTGAGTTTTTATCAAATATGAGACTCAATTCTTGTAGTATAGCCAATTATCCAATTTATATGTAATCAAATTATATGTATCCACATTTTTGTTGTCTCAAGAAGAAATTTGATATTGATTTGGTATACATTGCTAGGTTAGTGAATGAAGAATTGAATTTTGATGCTGATTTGAATTATCATGGAAAAATCAAAACTTTAATCTAACCAAAAGTGAAATCGTTTGAAAACATAAAAGATATTTCTATTTTAATTATCTTTTAATGTTCACTATTCGGCAACCGGTTAGGATATTAATGCTCGACGACCACTTAACAATTCTTCACCTCTAACACATGATTCTACATCCGCTATTATTAGAAAGTAGGGAATATGTACAACAAAGAGCATCATGTGATTACATGCATAAGTTAAGTGACATTTAGTAAGAAGACAAGGAATTTTGACAAATATAGAAACATTTCGAGTGCTAAGTAGATCTTTTTTGTTTTATTTTTTAATTTACTATAAAATTAGCTCATAATATTTATGCATATAAAAACACAATAATGACTATCAACAAAGCAATACCATATTGAGGTATCCACGGATTTCAATAGTAAGTTGTAGTTGATCTTAGATCTATTTTAATTAGATCATCAATCATTATTAAGTGACTGGATTCCTATATTATTTACTTTGCCCACTAAATTTTCTATTTTAATGCCTTAGAGAATCTAACAGAGGTGGCAAGTGAGCTAACAAATCGCTTTTTAAGCTATGAGATAGCAAAATTCAGCTACCTAGAAGCATGAACTTACATGAGTTTTGGAAACTTTGGTAAATCCATATATTCACATATGCTAAATATATAAATTAAATTGTATGAATACTTACACATACAAATGAATATAAAAGTAAGCTAAATATACATATACATATACATATACATATACATATACATATACATATACATATACATATACATATACATATACATATACATATATATGTGTGTGTGTACATATAAATTACATCATCTAGATAAATTATACATATAGGTAAATTGTATGATATATATTAAGTATATTAATATACATATCATACTATCCATAGTTAGTTTGGTGCAACACATAAATTAAACCTAAGCGGCTAAGCTTTTGCAATAATTTTCTTAACTTATTTGTATAAGTTATTGTTCCACATCGTAATTAAATGATAAATTTATACTTTTCAAAAAATTGGTTCACCACATATTATTTTGAAAAATATTTTAAAATCATGACACCACATATTCGGTTTATACACATACATATGTATGTATATGTATATATTAGTTAAATTTGGTTTATGTATGTGGATTAATTTACTATATAATATATTATATGCTGTTTAAATAATATAAATTAATATTATATATAGACATGAGCAAACTATATAATATAATTATGTTATGTATATACACATCTACATAAACACGTATAAATTAATTTAATTATGTTATATATATTAATTAACATCGGTGTTAATTTATATGTATATGTGTGCTTGTCAACATACATACATACATATATTTGAATATACAAGTTAATGTTAAGACTTCCTCGATTTTCTAAAACTCAGGTAATTGGTGTGATCAAACTGCATCTATAGAAGTTCCTATAGATATTTATTTGTTGTTACTAAAAAAATTATATTTGAAGATAGTGAAGAGAACCACATCAATGACCATTGATACAAACGACATGGACTTGAATTAGTACATCAGTATGTATAGCTATTTAGAAAAACTGTATGTGTAATTCTGTTCATTTGCAGATACGTGTCACTTTGAATCGTTTTGTAATCAAAACATCTCTATGACTTAAAACCCCATAAATTTCTTACTTAAGGAGGTGCAAAGTTTATTTCATCCCTATTTGCAAATTATTCTACTAAATTTTCCTAATCTCTTTATTGAATAAAGAACCATGTAAGATACATATTTATGCCTTTTGACATTTATCCAAATTGTTATGGATAGTTAGACTCATTAAATTGTTGAATTAACGAACTTCAATTTTTCAAACAGTAAATTGTTTGATAGCAAAAATGCATCATGCGGTTACTAACAATGGAGAGGACATTGTATTTTTTTATCTATTGTTGTATAACTAAATTTCAATATTTGAACAAATTTTACCTGATATATGGTTAACTTAATAAAAATGGATTAGAGATGTGCACATTTGCATGATACCTCAGAAACTTTGTCAAATATATTTAGTATAAGACACATTATTACGATAATTAGTATAAGATACTAAAATTTATATGTACTTTACACACACACACACACGCAAAAATTATGTTTCTCATTGATTGCCGGCATTTTGGCAGGTTACTTTTGTAATGTAACATGCCAAAATGCTTTTATAATGGGAATACTTTGTATCATCAAAGGATCCTTTGGATAGTGGGAATCAGATTATTTGAGTGTCATGTAGAAACAGTCAGGCTCCAATCTTTCCAATGAGACCCAGAGAACAAAGATGGAGTTATCCAGGGTCTATACTACTTTAAATTGCCCAGAGTGTGCATAGTTTAAATTTTCCAAAACTATATTGTTTTGGCAAAAGATGGTGCCTTAGTTTTCTTCTAATACAGATATTGAAATCAAGTCTATATTGTTTCAATGAAACTGACAACTTGGATTATAGTCTATGCACGAGTTCATAGCTTCCAAGTTTTAGGAAACCCACATCTTAGTTTTGTATAATTGCACCTACTTACTTATCAAAAACAATGCTATTTAAATTACTACAATCCACCAAATCTATAACTCTTCAAAAATAGACTTTGGTTCAGAAGGCAGAACCTTTACATGCTTTTTATTACTCTACCACTCTTCCTTTATATGATTCAATTCTATAACTGGTTCCTCTTTGACATGCTTAAAGTTGACTTAATGGTTACAAATCTTCAATCCACAACTGACTCTACTAGAGTATACAAAGACTACATACAACATATTTATTTGCTCTCTTGGATATGCTAACACTTAACAGCAAATTCTTTTTACATGTTCCCACTTATAAATTACATATAGGATATTTATTAATTTGGAGATTGCATGTTGATCGAACATGGAGAAAGACATGAAAATTTAATTAAGACAGCCTTATGATCATTGAAACTAGACATTATTGCTATGAATTTAAAGATTGGTATTCCTCTTCATCAAATTAAGGAATAACACGTAGTGAAATAAAGGGCTGAACATAATTTTGCTAAACAATCATATCAAATCGACCTCCTCATACTTAGCAATTTGAGTTTTGGTTGAACATTGCTATGAACAACAATTTGGATATTACTTTTAGCTAAAATATTATGGGCTATACTTGAATGGATTATATCTTAAACAACAGTTGAACATGCACAACTGAAAATGGGTATTAAACTATGGGTGAATATTTTATAGGTTACTTAATAAACAATTATTTGATCCATTGAATTTCTTGATTTCATGACAAATAAGTGTGTTAACACAATATAGTTACATCAGACAATCTTTATCCATCATTTACCATTTGCTGCATTAATCTCTATTCCATTAACGCTAAGTTTATTGCTAATGATACACCCAAACAAGCGTTCACTAGCAAGTATGATTGTTATATTATCGAATTTGGATTCTTAACTCTTTTCATGTTGTAGAAGCATTTATGACATCAATGTCTATGTCAATATTTACCAGTAATTTTATATCCCATTTATATTCTTTAATGACTTTCTGGCTCAATAGCTTGCTTAAAGAAATTTGAATCTTGACATTGATTAAAAAATTCCCTTTCACGTTTTTAGTTTATAAAAAAACCGTCCTTCACTCCATCATCATGACATAATCCCAAAATATGTTTCCTTTTTTATTTTTTATATTCATAAGTTGATTATTTTCATTTTCTATAGATTTTGATGTTCCTTCTTTGAGGTTCCGAGTAGGTTAAAACTCATTTTCCATGTTAGTTATAAACAATGATGGGAATTATAATATAAAAAGCAATCACTTTGGTACAAGTGATACCACTTCGACCACATCTATAGAACAATCATAACATTACATATTTTTTGTCCACTCATGCACAATCTAACAAATGAATTGATATATATTTCTACCTTTTCACCTTATCTTCTCCTTATGAATGAGACTTTCTTTTCTTTGCTCATTATTGGTTTTTTTAGAGTATCAGTTTCTGGATATATATTTTCAATATGTACTCCTAGATGCACAATTAGGAGAAGGTCAGTAGGTTCGATGGGCATGGAATGGTTAGTAATATGCTTTTAGTTTATCGATTTACTTTGATTCAAATATACATATTTATAATGACTATTGCACAAATGCTTAAATATTAGTATGATATATATAAAATTCATTGTCGACTATTTGTCACCATCAGTAACTGAATAATAATGTTTGCTCAATAAATATTATTTTTTAGGTTATAAGAATATAGGTGGTGATATAGCAAAACTACAAATAGACATATGTTACGAGGAAAGTTGTCGGGCTTTTACCATTTGTTGGATGGGTAACCATAAATCTTGATTTAAACCAATTATCAAGGTAGAATATTCTTCCAATCATTCAAATTTGTAAGGTGCTACTTCATATGTATTCATAAGCATGAGAAATACAGATTTAAAATATCAATGGATTCAATAGAAGCTCGTAGTCATTTCATCAGCTAAGATCTATGCAATTGTTTCCTAGCTGATGTACAATATTTATATAAATTTGGATGACGGTGTATATGCTATTAACTTTTTATAATATAATGTATTTGATTACCTTACCTTTATGCTTTTGGTTTTAATTTAATTATCTTAACCATTCTTTTATTTTGATAGGACTTGCACAGTCATATATTACTCGTTTCATGGTGTATATTTTGATGGTATACATTACATTTGTTACAGTTCTATGTAATTATTATGCATAAAATTTAAGCCATTTCTTTTGTTCGAAAAAACCATGTGCGAAGCACGAGTTCATATTAGCAGGGATGCATAGTAATGTACTGCTTATCAAGTTAATAATAATTGATAATTGATGTTATCATTTGTTGTATGAAGCTGTTGTGCTTTAAAAAAATTAGTATACATTGTGTGCCTTTGTGATTACTCAAATAGGTTTATTATCAAATTTTTATCATTAATATTCAAGTAATTTTACTCTGTCAAAAAAAAATTCCATACACACTTTCATCTTTATAGTTTTAAAAAATATAAAATATAGCGTTAAACAAATTATGTGGTGAACCCCATGTGCGTAGCACGGGTTTGCACTAGTCTCATGAATGTGGGAAGTAGGGATGGTGAGTAAAAAGAAGAAGGGGAAGAAGGAGAAATATATGACGAGGATGATGTTTGACATTCGGGTGAAGATATCTTTGATGCACAAGGTCAAATAATCGAACGTACCAAAAAATTTGGGCATCTTGTCCCTACTATCTAACATATAAATCACCCATGGTAAAGCGGTGTCGTCGTTATTAGATATAGTTTTATATTTATGTTTATGTACTAGTGATGTATTGTGTTGTGTTGTGATTGCACTGTATGTTCGATGTTGTCATGTTCCAATGTCTAATGAAGCATTGTTTTTATGTTATAATGTTTAGTACTTTAAATATGTGATTCATTTTGCATACTATGTATGTATTTTGGTTCCCATTGTGCTTGTTATTTCTACATATTCATATGATATTTTATACAAAAAATCTATACATTTTGTCTAGTTGAGCTTAAATAGTTCATTTTTGCCCATTTTTGCTAATGACAAAAGGAAGGGGTAATGTATAAATATACTAGGCAAAATGATATGGAGAGTGCATATAGTTAAGGAGATTTAAATATAAAAATAATATATTTTATTTCTTAATTATTTATATGGTTGTGATCATCATCAAAAGGAGGGGGATTGTTAATACCCTAAGTATTGATTTTGATGATAACAACCATATAACTATTTCTACCAATATTTCTCCGAGTTGTGTAGTATTTTTTAGATATAACAATGAAGATATTTCACAAAGATATACAAGAAACTCAATGAATGAAAGCAAGCAAATGGGTGATACATACATACATATATATGTATTTATGTATATATGAAGATTAATCAGAGCTAATGGTAGACAAAGTTGACTCAAGATGAATGGAACATTAATGCTTCAACGATAGAGATAACGGAAGTGTTCAATAAGTCTGCCGAGTCTTAGAATTTCATGAAAGGTCCCATAGCAAATATCCTTGATATTTCTCTTTCATTTTACTCTATTTTATATCCATAACATTTTTGTGTAAACATACAGTCTGAGTTTTAAAAATGTGAAAGCCAAAATTGTATTTTAGAAAAAGAACATCAAAATTAGCTAGTGTATGTCGACACTTTATGGGGATATGTTGACATATACGTAGTTATTCTGAATTTTTAATTTTAAATAAATTTTTGTTGTTGTAATCTCCGCACCAATGGACACATCCTTTCATATTCTATTTAAAGGGTCTAGAAAACAAATTTCTAATAATAACTTTCCATTATTCTCTTACTCTTTTATCTCTTTAATTTTGTGAGAAAAACCCTTTTATGTACTTCATCTCTCTTTGCAAATTCATACTTTTTCACCCTTATTCTTCAAGGGTTTGTAAACCACATAAGATTATAGAGTTTGTACTTGAATTCTAAATCATTCTCTCTCCGATCTCATCCTATTCTTCATTGATTTCAAAGATATATTTCTATCATAGTTCCATAAGATCATTTTACTAAAATGGCAAGAATCTGGATACAACTACCTATCATGCTTTATTTGTTTGTAAAGAGAAAGATGTTCTTACAACTTGTGGAAAGTCAAGAGGAAATTTATATCTTACCACCCGTGAAATTCTAAGAATGTAAAGGTGTTTTTGTCATCCGTAGAAAATAAGGAAGTGAGCATCTTCCATGTGCTCAATGGCTATCTCCCTATGGTAATTGGCCGGGTGGTAGAGTCGTGGAAACACTTGTTTATTCCATATTTTGGACCTTAGCTCCATGGAGCAATATGCTACTGTTGAAGCATGGAAGAATTGAAATCTTAGATCAAAACACTATGTATGGATGATATGAACTGTCTAAATAAGAATTCTTGAACGGTGAACAACCAGAGCCTATTACTCACTACATCTACATCAAAAAATTTCCATTAATGAAACCATGGAAATTCATCGGAAAAGAAAAAATATGCATGTCCGATGAAACGACTGTTGCTATCTGCTCCAATAACGAATCATTGGTTTAACTGAATAACTAAAGAAAATAGATAGACCTTTCTCTTCGTCTCAGGTCGATGGATCTTCTCAATTAGAAGATCTCCCATATGGATGATACATATCCCGGTTGATCGAGCCTAATTCCCTTACTTTGTCCGTGTCAACAAACAATTCGATATACCTTAACTAATAGAAGAAACTCTACAAGCGAAGTACAAGACCAGACATAGGTTTGATATCTGAACCAGTATAAAAATTCCTAGTATCTTTTAATTTATTACTTTTACTTTACTTTGCATTTATTATATACTTATCTACCTGTATTTGTGATTTTGTTACTTATATAAGTGTAACTTTAAAATTCACAACTTAATTTTTAAAGAGTTGACATACTATTCACCCTTCTAATGTATTAGTGGCCTTAAGATCCATTTCACATTAGTGTGTTTGGATATTCCATAACCCACATATATAGTCATAAAGAACTTTCATCAAACAAGAATGAAACCTATTAGGTGAATATATACGTCTAGTTACATTAGTGTGTGTATGCATATGTGTGCGTTGCATCGAAACTATAATTTTTGACCATCACAAGTATTGTCAATGAAATTTCCAAATAAAAATTCTTTGCTTCATAACACCATGCATTTTTAAAATAACTATGGTTTAAGACCAACGACAAAAATTTATGTTAAAGAAATGAGCGTATTTTTGAATACCATACCTCTTACCAGGGGCGTCCCTACACTAGGCCTAGTGGGGGCCATCGACCCCACTGAAATTATTAATTTTTAAACAAAAATTGAGACTTTCCTCTTATTTCTACATTCCCACTTACGAGACTGCCCCATACATTTTCAATTACAAAAGCCGAAGATCAAAAACCTAAATAAAACCTAAATTCACAAATAAATACCAAAATTTCATCATTTCTTCAAATCCCTTGCATCAAAAACTGAACTTTATTGCTGGATTATTGCTCAGTGTTCTTCTTAGCCTCTTGCAAACTCTACACTCGGATAAATTGATTTTGTTTCAATAAATTGATTTGTGCTTTTTGTTGAATTAATTTGTTTAAGTAAATTGATCCTCTGCTCTTTGTTGAATTGATTTGTTTAGCAAATGTTAGTTGAAGGGGAATTTGGGCTCACATCCCTATTTTGTTTAGCAAATGTTTAGCAAATTATGCATTCTTACTTGAATTTGCTTGACAGTTGCGTGACAAATTCAAGTAAGCAAATAGTTGTCTGCAAATTGTGTGAAAGTCTATCATAGAATTTGTAAGCTTATATCAAACGGTAATATAAATGTTTTTTTGACCGTAAATGCATTTAATTACAATAAAGTATGATGAATTCAAAATTCATATTCCCACCCCCATGATGTAAAATTTCTACGTACGCCCCTATCTCTTACTTTTTCAACTTGACAAGTTGCGAGCGATTTATAGCTTAGGTAGTAAAATACATGTTTATTTCCATTCTGTTTTTATAGTGGTACTCTTTTTCGTTAGATATGACTAAGCTATATGACCAACTATATAACGCTATCCCAAAACAAAGTAGAAGTTCAAACCAAGATTTTATTATTTTGTTTTTAAATTTTCGTCAAATAAACATATAATATAAGTGGCATATGAAAACTTATACCCATAACGTTACACCAATCGCCATAACGGTTAACTATGAAAATAATAACTTCCTTTCCCTATCATTTTTTATGTACATATAAAGTTTATCGATGCTGCTATATTAATAAAACAAATACAACTCAGCTTGTATGCAAAATTCAACAAAAATCTATACACAATGAAACCAAAACCTTTCGTTCATCAACACCAAATAAGGCAATTAATACTACTTAAGTGAAATCCTAATTATAACTCCACTTTCATTTTTAGAACGAAATATATGACAATTTGAATTGATGAGCTTTAATGAGATATGTTATCGTGCTTCTCTTTAGAGAGATTGAAGGTTTAATCAATTATCATTAACATCTAAATGTGCATATTTTTCCTTTTTATTTCAGAGCGCACCTTAACTATTTTAAGTGAAACCGAAAGCTATTAAAGAAATTATAGTTGGAGATGGCTTCAGAAATTAGATTTTCTAAAATAATCGCTACAACATAAGGAGATTACCTTTAGACAAATTTGAAAAATGAAAAAAAAAAAAAAAAAGGAAAAAAGAGGCTAAAATCCCAGTCGCCATCTCTCGTTTCTGAGTTTCTCTCCCCCAATTCTAGATCCAAATAAAATTATTATTCAATTTAATTTAAATATTTATCATAAAACCCTAATTATTTTATCATTTTCATTTATATTCCATCTCCTTCCCCAATTCGAAACCCTAATTTTCAATTTCTTAAAAAAGTCAAAAACAATGGTGATGACCAAATCTACTTCCGCAAGAATCAATGGCACCGAACGGTTCTACACACCACCCGCACTTCGCAGGCAACTCGAGCAGCAGCAGCAGCAATTACAGAAACAACAAGAAAATCGGCAGAAAAAGTCGTCTAGAGCCAAGCCTCGGCCGCCCCAAGAGGCTAAATCGCCCGCGATCGACGAGCATCGAATTGAATCGGACGACTCTTCGACGTATTCAAATTCAAATAGTTTGAATTCGATGAGTTCCACGCCGTCGGTTTCTGCTGGAAATTTGGATCGGTTTTTGGAATCTACCACTCCGGTTGTTCCGGCACATCAGAAGGTGAGATTGAGTCACGTGAAGTCAAGGATTTTAGGTTATTTTGGGTCTAATATGTGAGTTTTCGTGCGTGGAGGGCCTAAATTTTGAGAAACGTGAAGTTGATTTTTTCTGTAAAGTTAGTTAATTTGTTTTTTACTTGTTGAGTTTGGGAATGTAGAGGAAAGCTTAGGAATTAGAAAATGGGAAACTCTTAGGGTTTCGTTTTTTTCATTTGAATATAGTTATTGGTTTATTTGAATATAGGTGAGGGTAAGAAGAGGGAGAGGATCAGAGAATGCACAGCCGAGCATATTTTACTATCTTCGAGATCTATGGGAGTTTTATAACGAGTGGAGCGCGTATGGAAATGGCGTGCCTTTAGTTTTGAATGGTGAAGATGAAGTTGTTCAGTATTATGTACCATATTTGTCAGGGATTCAATTGTTTGTGGATACTCTTAGGCATTCTCCAAGATCAAGGTATGCGTGTGTATTTATTTTAAATGAACAGTTAACTAGAATGTTGGTATTGGAACTTGAGTTTATCCAGTTTAGGCATATTGCACTCATCACATTGGTTTAGTTTCGTCTATCTAGCATGTTAGATTAAAGGTTTGTGATTGAATTAGTGGTTTTCTTTTCCAGTGCTATTTTGCTCTTTACAATCGGTTTTATAAGAGAGTTAATATGCCTGCTATGTTTGCTTAAGTTTAATCTGTGCATGGTTGTCTCAATATGCTTTTGGACCAAGGTTGGGTTAAGCAAAGTCACCATTGGGTAACATGTGTATTGTGATTCCTTATGAGAAATATTTACAGTTTACGTACGAAAAAAGAAAAGAAACTTATTCCTTTAGGTTTCTTGTTGCAGTACCATCTATACATCGAATCAGGTAACATGAAGTACTGAATTTAGGTTGATAGATAGAATACAAAACAGGGGTATAACATATTAAACCTAAAGGAGTAGATGTTTACAAAGTCAATCCAGGCAAGGTCATAGGTGGTTGGACTTATTTCTTGTACAAAATAAAACACATCCAAATGCATATGAGTGGTTTGTGTATTATCTCATGTAGGTTGAGTTAATGCTAACCGGTTGGTTACCAAGCCAATTCAGGCCACTGATTTACATGGTCGTTCTTTCTTATTATTAGCATTTGAGGCAATAGTTATCATGATTTTTTTTATTTCTGACACTATATTGAAACTGTTAATGGATGTTGGAACAGTAATTGAATATTGTGCTTGTTAGGCTTGTCTGTTCTTTCATAAAAGTTGTATAGTAAAAACCGGCAGGGATGCTAAGTTTCACTTATTCAAAGTTTTGTTATCTCATCATTTTACATTTAACATGGCGGTAATTGATATATAGTTGTATGAATGATCTACTAGTTGTAGATATCACCTCAGTTACAATTTGAAGATGTCTCATCACTTTAAAAAGGTTAAACATAGTGCCTAACAGCCATTTTGACTTTGAAAACCGTTCAGCCTTCAATATGATATTCTGGGGATTGTTGATGGTTTACTAAACTTGGGAAGAAAATCATATCTATGCCGTCATGTCATTTACAATTAGTATAACCCAGTACATTTTGGCTTGGTTTCTATGGCAAATAATAATATAATAATCTGGCAGAAGTTTATTTTGAATTCTACCAAAACCCATAACCAAATAGCAAATAGGTATGTTTAGAAGAAAGGATAGGTTACTCTGAAGATGAAGTGGGGATTACTTTAATCCAGGAATTACAGAACCATCACATTGACATTTGTATAGAGATCATACATACATGGAGGGCTATAATCTGTGAGGTTGGGCTTAAGAGGTTATAGGCTGATATTTTTTTTAAAACCAATACTTAAAGCTAATATATTGTTAACATTTGAACAAGCATGATGGTATTTCTGAGCATGCATCTTTAGACAATATCATTTATGAGCGGGATAGGTACAGGAGTAAACTTAAGAAGCTTAAAGCTACCTAGATTCCCCCTAGTTCTTTCCCATCTTGCTTGTAGGCTATAGTGTCGCTCCATGGAATGGTTTTACCTAATCAGACTTTACTAAATCTTGAGCGTTAAATATAAGGCATGTTTGATATGTTTTAGAGTTATAAAGTTGAGAACTGAAAAGAACTTTATGGGAGATGGATTAGGTGTTGGTAACTTTCAGTTTATGAATCTAATGCAATTAGGTTTTCAATAAAAACAAACAGACTTCTTGATGTCTGAGTGATCAGAAAACGAGTCTTGTGAACTTCTATCACTTGTGGTCTTCTGCCTTTACTTTCAAACTTTAACATTTGCTTTATATATTCAGTCCTTTTGTTCCTTTTAATTTTTGCTGAATTTCCTAGCCAGTTCTCTATTTTTCTCAACGTGTGTATTAAAATCCTCCTTCAAATTTAATTCGACATGTCCCCCTGTCAACTGTGTTGTCTTATTCTTATTACTCTGCATCTATGGTACATTACCCCTTATGAAAACATCCAAACATTTGCCATCAATCAGCCTAGGGGTGAGGGTTCGGTCGGTTTTGAGGTAAAAAATGTCAAACAAAATTGGAACTGAAAAAATTCAAAACCGAATCGAATTAATTTCGGTTAATTCGGCCGGTAACCGATTTAACCGAACTAGAAAGATATTTTGTTATTCAAATGATTGAGTCACTCAAAGAAAAACATAAATTTATGTTTGGAATTTTTATTTTATTTTATTTTTTATGTTTATAATAAAATTTGACATATTTTTAACCGATAACTTTGTATTTTATCATTAAACCAATTAGTTAAAGTATTACAATACGATAATGGATAACACAATAAATGTTCGGTTAATTCGATAACAAAAAAAAATTATTTTACAAACCGATTTCAAACAAATTTAGTTTCATAACCGAACCAAACCAACCGAAATGTACCGGTTCGGTCGGTTAATTTGGTTTTAACCAAATATTGCTCATCCCTGAATCAGCCAATTCTTTCAGCTCCTTCCTTTCCTTGTTCATATTTTTTGATCATTAAAGCATTAAAATCATCAGCCTATTTTTAGATTGAGCAAAGTTTGCACGGATACATGAATAAATGCTTCTTGTTTCAGCTCTATGGTCCTACATCTCTGTAAATGCACATTAACATACTATCACATATTCTTCCTGTTTATGAAGATGAGTATATATATAGTTATCACATGAAGTACTGTACAGAAGAGTGAGTTTTTAATATGCATGTTTTTCTTTTTTCTATTATAATTAAAGACATCGGGTGGAGGAGAATGATGGCGGAGTTACCTATCAAGATTTAAGTAGCGAATCCAGTAGCACAAGCAACAGCCATGCTGACCAGGAAGGCCATATAAACGAGGATCTCGAGGGCATCACAAAAGCAAGTAGACCTATATTTGAGTACATGGCACGTGATTCTCCGTACGGAAGAGAGCCTTTGTCTGAAAAGGTGTGTTAACTATTTTCTTTTATTTCAAAGTAACTGTACACGGGTCAAATTAGCAGTAAAACTCTACATTTGTGGGAGTTAAACTTGAACTTCAAATTTCTGTACTATGTTTTTCTTCTAAATACATTTCCTTACTGTTTCTATGTTACTGCTGCTACGGTCTTCTGTTTAATTATTTAACCAAACATATTTATGTTGAATAGTTGTGTAAATGCAGTTTTTTTTGAGTCAGTGCAGGAATCCTGCTTTTAGCACAAAAGAAAAAAAAAGAAGAAAAAATTAAAAGAAATAAAAAAATAAAACCTATATGTATCTTTGTTGACTAATGTTACAAATGTGAATTTCCATCACAGATAAAGGAACTGAACGTTAAGTTTCCAGGCCTAAAGACCTACAGGAGCTGTGATCTTCTCCCTTCTAGTTGGTTGTCTGTAGCATGGTATGCCTTATTTCTCAAACATCCTCACCTCTGCATTATGAGTTGCTTTTTCAACCTCCTGCTCACGTTTAGAAAAATTTATGTTATCAATGTATGCTTGCATCCAACACACACTCAGGCTATGAACACGAGTTTCAATTTCCGTATAACATGTCTGAAACTTTGATGATTTATTCTACGATATGCACAAGCTTGTCTAATGGCTCAATTTATTGCAGGTACCCTATATACAGGATACCAATAGGTCAGACATTGAAGGATTTGGATGCTTGCTTTCTGACCTTTCACTTGCTATCCACTCCTACGAGCAGCAGTAAGCTTTGTCTCAGTTCATTTGCATTTGATCATTATGAATTCAAAAGCAATCAATCATTTTAGCCCCAAAACTAAATTAGTGGGCCATGGGAGAAAATTACAAACTTTGGTCTGAAAAGCTATTGGAATTCAAAATAATACATATATATTGCAAACTTATGCAGATGCGACTCTTTTGAGCAATGGGCATTCTCTGTGTAATGGTAGTTCCAGCAGAATGCCCCTAATGTCAACTAAAATGTCAGTTCCTGTATTCGGGTTAGCGTCATATAAGCTTAAAGGTTCGATTTGGACATCAAATGGGTCAAACGAACAACAACATGCCGAGTCGTTATTGCAAGCAGCAGATGATTGGGTTAGTCGTTTAAATGTAGATCACCCTGATTTTCAGTTCTTTTTATCTCGCTACAATTCAACGTGGAGGTAATCGATGTTAGTTAAAATAGCATTTTTTAGTATTTTACTGTTGCTGATTTTGCTTTTTGTATTCTAGATTAGTTATCTTAAGCCCATCATGTATGTACATTTTCGGGTTGATATAATTAAACTGTAGATAACTTACCACTTCATCATGTGGTGTTGTTCTTTTTGAAAGAAAAACAGAATGAAGGATGGATATTACAGAATTAGTATGGGTATGAATTATTTTGTTACATTGTTTGTTTTTGCATTCTTTTAGAATAAAGCTGAAGTAGAAGGCACGTTGAATTTATTGTTACTTTTAAACCATTAATCCATGCATCTGCTTTCATATCTGTCACGTTTTCTGCTGTTCAGAGAATGAGATGGGTGAATACGTTTTTCCACAATATTACAATCTGTTTGCGTGCATAATTATACTATTAGATTAACTAATAACATGCGTTTTAGGAAGTTTCAAATTGGGAGGAAGTTTTCATGTATGAACAGCATTTTCTTGCGTCTATTTTACTACCATTTGTCTTTCTGATTTGCCCATCTCTTGATATCTCGACATGGGAAATATGTGTGTATTGTGGGATTAGGCCACTAGATCTTTGTTTATCCATATTCGGTTGATCTTTATTACTGCACCAACGCAACTCTTATAAGTTATAACGAATGATACGTGAATGTGGAGAAATCATTTTTAATGCACTTACGTGCAACAACCATGACTCATCATGTTGGTCCGAAGGAATATATCTAAATTACTTGTATACAGTTTAAATTAGTTACTGATAAGTGATAAGTTAGTTTACAAATATCCTAATTCTGAGAAGTGCATTTACAAATATGTCACTCTGATATGATTCCCATATCCTCAGATTATGAGATTTAGCATTTCCAACTAAATATCAAGAAAAATGCATAAAGTTTATAGGAGCCGCCTCTCTTTAACATTAGTGATAGGTCGGCCCTGTTTTGTCTTTTGCATTTGTTTACACAATTGTTATTTTGTTTTTCAACATTACAAAATTGCTGACAAACCATTAGTTTATATATAAAATTAGGCAATGGTCACTAATTCATTTTTGTATTTGCACCACTAGAGAATGTGGACATGTATCATTCTTAGTTTTTAATATTTTACGTTTTCCCTAATAAAATTTATCTCTAATATGGTTAGTATGTTGAATACGTGATTTTGAGCTGAATTTAAACTTTATGCGAATATTCTGTCTCATTACATGATTGCTTATGTTTTAGAAAATTGAAGATATGGAGCAGTTTTCGAAATTATGCACAATATGTTTTTTTTTTCATATTAGAAAGTGTTTGAAGTTTACACATGATTTAAGTTGTTTAACCATGTACAGTCTACACCATTATTTCATATTTTGTACATGCATTTGAAAAGAGTTGGATTATCCTTTTATACCATAATTTTTACCAAGTAATTATGTGCTTTTATGTACATACGATATGTTCATATATCCAAAAACCAAAAAGGTTCGACCTATTGGAATGATAAATGGTCCACATCTTTGAAATGTTTTTATAAACGTTGGCACTAGAGTTGAACCAACGACTTCCATTTATATGTAGAACATTGCTACCGATGTTCAAGACAAAGGGACACTTTCAAAGCTTTCATATCGAGTCGTTGCTTGTTAGTTGATCAAACTTTTTAAACCATCTATGCTCCATAATCGACGCCAAGTATGTTAGAAGAGTATAGCTCAAGCATTAGTCAAGAGTTTAGATTCCTCTAACATGCCATGTGACACCAATCAAAGTTGCTAATGCTCTCCAATTCTGTCCAAGGACCAATACTAAATATCATTGGCGATCACTTATCAAAGAGGAACTAAGGCACACCAATTATCACTCGTCCATTTGTACACATGTTGTTCACATCAAGGATCAAGTATTTAGTTTGCCGCCACTCAAGGAAGCATTCCATGTGATGTAATCGATCTGTGTGAGTTACTCCACCTTTAGGATGGCAAAACGTGTTTCTATTTGGATCGTACAATCTCCCAAGGCATTGATTTGCATCAACTCAGAGTTCATAGTCCATAGAGTGGAATGGTGAAATAGCCACATACAAAGAATGCAGTTGATAGCTTTTGAGATTTACTTTTCATACAACAACCACTAAGCCATTTAAAAGTTCTCAAGGGTCAGTTAGAGATGGAATCAAAAACTAAACGAAAAAGTCAATTTAAAAGTAATAATAATAATAATAATAATAAACCATGATAATAATAATAAAATAAAGTAAAATAATTAAAATAATAATAATAATATAATATAATAATAATAAATAATTAAAATAAAAATAAAAAATAAAGATAAAAATAAATATATATATAAAGAAACTAAAAAAAAATCCATGATGGTAATGATACCAATAGAAATTAAAAAGACTAAACACTACGCTTTAGGCTCATATTTACTACTCCTATAAACTAAAACCTATAATGCTATCCCTAAACCAAAAAAACTCATAGTTCATGGTTCTGGTACGTGGATCACTAACTTCCACGTGCTTTTGTCCGACACCGGCTTTTCGGATATATTTCAATCATTCAAGTCCCTTTTTACTACTTTCTCCCATGTCAATCTTGGTCGACCTCTACCTCTCTTTGAGCATTCAATGTGACCTATAATTCCAACGCGCACAAGTGCCTCGGGAGGTTTCCGTTGGAGATGTCCAAACCATCTTAAGCGGTGTTGGACTGACCTCTCTTCAATTGGTGCTACTCCAAGTTTGTCACGTATATCATCATTTCTAATTTGGTCTCGTCTTGTATGACCACAGCTCCATCACAACATAGGCATCTCCGCTACACTTATCTTTTGGGCATGTTGTCTTTTAATAGGTTAACATTCTGTACCATACAACATCGCAGGCCTGATTGCCGTTATGTAGAATTTTCCTTTAAGCTTTTATGAGACTTCCTATCATAGAGAATGCCAGACGCTAGTCGCCATTTCACCCATCCCGCTCGAATTTTAAAACCAACATCCTCATCAATTTCACCATCGTACTGCAACATTGATCCTAAATATCGAAAGGATTCCTTCTTGTGCACTATTTATCCAACCAGAGCGACATCTCCATCATCTGACCTGACACCGCCGAACTCGCACTTCATACACTCTATTTTAGTTCAAGCCTAAAACCCTTTGATTCTAAAGTCTCTCCACAACTCCAATTGTCTATCAGCTCCTATCATACTTTCGTCAATTAGCACAATATCATCAACAAAAAACATACACCAAGGAATCTTACCTTGTATACCCTTCGTAATCTCATCCATTACTAGGACAAAAATGTAGAGGCTCAAAGTTGACCCTTGATGTAAACTTATGTTAATGGGAAAATCACTGGTTTCACCTTCGCATGCTCTGACACTAGTCATAATATCATCGTACATATCCTTGATAAAGGAAATGTACTTTGTTGGGACCCTCTTCTTTTTCAGAGCCCACCACATAACATTTCTCTGTACTCTGTCATAAGCATTCTCCAAATCGATAAATACAATGTATAGATCCTTCTTTTGCTTCCTAAATCTCTCCATAAGTTGTTTTATTAAGAAAATCATCTCTGTGGTCGACCTCCTAAGCACGAAACCAAATTGATTATCTAAAATGTTTATCATCCTTCTTAATCGATGTTCAGTGACTTTCTCCCAAAGCTTCATTGTATGACACATAAGCTTAATTCCTCTGTAGTTTGTGCAACTTTGAATATCTCTTTTATTCTTGAAGATTGAAACAAATATGTTTCTCCTTCACTCATCTGGTATCTTGTCTGATTTGAAAATATTATTGAACAACTTAATTAGCCAGGCTATCTCTGCATCTCCAATGCATCTCCACACCTCAATGGGGATGTCATCTGGCCCCACATCTTGCCTGCTGTTATCCGGCACTTTGGCCCGACTACCTAGCGATGGTCGTAGAGCTTGAGGTTGGACTTAGACGAGATTCAAGTCAAGGAAGAGGTGGAAGTATACGAGAGCAATGTAACTAAAGGTCAGATCGGTTTGTATGCGGCTCGGTATGTTTAGCACTGGCTCGGCCAAGGCGACACAGCGTTGAAGTGAAGCCAGAGCGGATCGACCAAGATTGGCAAGAGCAAGTGGTTCGGTCGAGATGATTTCGGACATCGTGGGTAGGCATGGTTCGGCCTTGGTTGTTCGGCTGGATTCGGTTCGGCTTAGGTAGGTCAACAGGTATCGCTCAGCCAAGGAAGGAAAAGCGTGACGGTTCGGCCAGGATGGTTCGGTGTTGGAGTATTAGTCAAGGTGAATAAGTCAAAGTCGTTCGGCCAACGTGGTTCGGCTACTCGTTGCTCGGTCATGGATGGAGGACTAGCGTGGTTCGGCCATTCATCGTTCGGCCCGGGAGTTAGCAGATTACAATAGGGACAGTAAGCCTTTCTTTACTTCGGGTGGCATCACTAGCTGCTCCGAGTCATGGGAGACTTTGCTTCGAGTCGCGTGCGAGGAACTCTTGGTTCGGCCATAATGGCTCGGGGATTATTGGTTCGACACTTGTCGATCGACCAAAAGTCGTTCGGTATGTCTAGTCCGGTCGACTCGAGGTTACCATATATGGGCCGAGTTACCTTAGTCGTAGGCCTACACAGGAGAACCAGCCTATCTTCGTCTATAAATAGAGGGGCAGGGGTACAGTGGAGAGGATATTTTTTCGAGAACTCCAGGGATATTCTGCCATTTTTGATACTCGCTTCTTTCAGTTCAAACTTGTATTCGAGTTATTTGTTTACGTATTATATCTGTATTCAAGTCTTTGAGAAAAGCAATAAAGATTACATTAATAGTGGACGTAGGCAGTTACGCCGAACCACTATAATTCTGGTGTTCTTGTTTCTGCAGTTAGTTTTGCATATATATTCCTCTGTTTTAATTTACTATCTTCATTAATCTCTCTACACAAATCTTTTCTTGGGTGTTAGTGACCAATTTTGGTGCTAACATTTTGGTGCTTTCACTGAGAACTTGCATTCTCAGGCTGTTAGGATCTACTTTGTCGCTACTGGATTGAAGAAATCCCCTGAAGGAGATCCAAATTCACTCTTAAGAGTCCATAGACACTACTCAGAGTTCTCGCAGATAACTCTAAGATGGGAAGACCACGTACTAGATCAGCCTCCCACAACGCGGATGACAACGAGACCGCCAGCGTCCAACAAGTGGGACCTAGCAATCAACAAGATAATCCAGGTGTAGGGACTGCCACCGTCCTAAACCAAGCAGAAGTTGTCACCAGGACAGAATTCAACGAATCGATGAGAGAACTCGTGGAAAGCAGGAGACAGCTTAACGACCAAATTCAAGCTAACGCCAATCTCATGACCCAGATTGCTCAGCAACAGCATAAGAATGCTGGACGAAACCTCGCTTCCTACTCATCATCTGACAGCTCCGCTTCGTCAGATGAGCATCACAGGCGTAGACGCCGTAGGATTGAAGCGGCACAACCAGGTGCAGTAGAACCATCCAACAGAAATGGTCCAGGTTCTCTACCTGGAACCGCGGCCCCTCACTTGCTCCAGGAAAATCACACTCAAACTGGAGTGGGAAACTTAAGATCCGGAGTACAAGTGGACTGGTGCACCACCACGCCATGGTCGTAGGTCCCCAGGACATGCATTTGGGAGATCACTTACCAAGGAGGCACCGGCCAGAACGGTCACGCAGGACGGAGTCCAACCTGCCACCTCCCATCCAGACCCCGGATTTATCAACTATGGTCAGACAGCTGATGAGAGAAAATCAAGGCCTATCCAATGATGATTGAGGTATATCTAGGAGCCATACTCTGTTCACAGATGCTATCCTACAGGCTGAGTACCCCCAAAAGTTCAGTATGCCGACCATTCCAACGTATGAAGGGAAGACTGACCCCCGACAGCATGTAATGAGATACGAGTGGATGATGGACTCAGCCAGGGCAAACGATGCAACTAAATGTAGATGTTTCCCAATAACCTTATCCGGAATCGCCACCATGCGGTTCACCAGACTTCCTCCACGATCGATCTCCAGGTTTGATGAGTTAGCGGCGAAATTTGTGGAACAATTCAGGATCCATACCACTCGCCCAAAGGACGTGATGTCTTTATCCAATGTGATCCAGGCTCCAGGGGAGTCGTTAAAGGAATATTTGCAAAGATTTCACGTTGCTGCTACCGAAGTTAGCAACCCGAATGACCATGCTATACTTATGGCTGTGATGCGAGGAGTAGATCCGGACTCAGAGTTTGGTGATCGGCTGGCAAGGAAACCACTGACTACCCTGGAACGTTTTTATTCAAAGGCAAATCAATTCATGCGAAGAGAAGATGCCAGGTGGACGAGGCGAAGCAGCGCGCCAGGGCCAAGTAAGGAAGCAGTGCAAAGCAATATCGCCGTGAAACAATCTGGTGAAAGCTCCAGCAAGGTCCAAGTCAATGTGCAGAATAAGCCGGGGCAGTCTAAAGAATCCTGAGGAGGAAATTCCGGAAGAAAGAAGGAAGCAGGAAAGTGGAAACCAAGGATCCTTACCTATAACGAATACACTCCTCTGAACGCATCGCTGAAGAATATTTATTTATCAACCTATAATACATTCCAATACCGAAAGCCGCGCCCAAAAGAATCCACTGAGGAACAAAAGCAGACTGGGAAGTATTGTCGCTTCCATAAGACTTACTGTAACGACCCACTATTTTGGACCATTCAAATCGACAATAAATCCACACATGCCCGACTTGAATAATTCAAAACAATGGATTGTTAATTCAAATTGGCAAAACTCAGCATATACAGTAAATAAAATAATCACAAATCACAGACATAGAGTAATATAACAATAATGCAGCGGAAATAAAAGAATAGTAGTTCATGAAGCTACTATATATATATAACAGGGTTAAACAAGATACAACAGAGGTCTCGAATACATAGATATCTCAATACAATAGTCAAATACAAGATCTGAATACATCACTGGAATCAACTGAATAACTGAAAGCTGGATAGATAGCTGGATCTCCAAGCGAAGCTCCAACTCCAAAGGTGAGTCTCGAATACTGTATCACTCAGTCTGACCCGAGCGTAAAGAAAACACAAAACACTCGAGTCAGGATTAACATTCTTATATCAATAAATCCAACTCAAGTGAAATAACGACTGAAATACAAGTAACTCAAAGGATATTTGGGATAACCATCCCTTAAGGATCCATTAAACTATATACTATGTAATAGTGTACGCTAAGTAGATAATGTCTATCAGTAATATAAAGTATCAAAATAGCGTTAAGGCGTTACAATAATCCCCATTATTACATTTTTATAATGTCATAGTCTATACAGCACCGTAAGCCCCACCGTAAACTAGTGGTTATCAGAGGGTACCCCATAGGTATAACACAAAACAAATCGTAGTGGTCGTGAATAGGATAATCAGTATGACAAGGTACATGAGGCGATACCAACTAGGATACTAGTAGTTGCGTGATCCGAACTGATGTTGGGCATAGCAACTACTACCCCAACACCGCGAAACAACACTCCCATAATCGAGGGGTGCACCCAAATCGAATCACAAAAGTAATAGATATGGTAACGAAGAAGTGTGTCCGCTAGAGGTGGCGAACCTCAATGGCCCGGTGCGGCTCCTGTTTTAGTCATGTCAGGGGTCATCCAATATCGTTCTCTTTCTTCAGTCAACGCGTTCACCAAACCATCCACTTCATTCTGGATCAACACTCCGCGTATATTAGTTATTGAAGTGGTTTTCGGTTTGGACAGAGAGTATGTCCCTGAGCGATCCCGGACTCTTCAATAACTACGTAATTATTACACCGATTGGTTATTTAATAAACTTTCAAAATAGTTTATATTTCAAAACCGAAATATCATTGCCATTTCAAAACCATATCCATATGATATCATTTTCACTTCAAATAAATCCATTTCCAAAATCATATCACTTTCCAAAGTTATATCGCTTTTGAAATCGTAAGTCTTTTAAAATCAAAACACTTTGGAAATCAAAACCTTGAAATTCATAACACTTTGAAACTATAGTTTGAAATCATAACCTTTTGGAATTCATAACACTTTCCTCTTAAACAGTTTAGATATTAAAATTAGTGTATATAATAAAATAGTTTATAAAATAAAAATAGTTTATATAAAATAGTTATAAGTTAAAATAGTTTATAATAAAATAATATACATTGAAAATGATTTATATAAAATAGTTTATATTAAAATAATTTTTAAAGTAAAATATAAATAGTTGTGGATATAGTTTAAAAATACTTTATACAATAAAATAGCTTCCACAATTCACAAATCGATTCAACTCAACTCGGATTCCAAAATTCAAATTAAATCAAATCTCAAATCATCAATTTCAATTCGATTCAGTTTCTAAATAGACCATTTCAAATTATCAATTTCAAATACATATTTGAACCACAAAATAAACCATTAAATTTCAACATATTTCAAAGCTTTAAATATTCCACATTTCAAAACTAAATTTGATAATTCCATTTATATCTAAATTTAATTTCATTACATTTAGTTTCTGAGATATTTCTTTAATCATTTCAATACATCTAAATACAACTTCAATTTACAAATTTATATAAACAAAATATCCCTTTTAAATTTATATAAGTTTGAAATATTCGTTTAAGCCACTTTTAATCAAATTCAAGTTATAAAACATATCTTAACATTTCAAATTTAATAGATTTAAAATCAAACTTATTTAAGTATAATTCTTAAATAATTAAAAATTCCAAATCAAATTCAAATTTATCTGTTAACCTGAAACATTATAAACTCTATATTTGAAATTATAAATTTTACATAAATACTTAAAAACATATTTTATATCAACTTTATTTAGTCTTTAAAATCAATATTTATTAAAACCATATATTCCTTTTAAAACCATAGAAATCACTTTTCAACATACTTATATATAGACCAACGGTGTTTGTATATAATTTTCTACCCTATGGTCAAGTGATACAGATATTTATTATTTCAATCCGCAATTTAAATATATACGGGTATATATATATCATTTTAACCCGTAATCCCAAATTCAATTCAATTGAAAATCGCTTGGGTTTATCATTTCAACCCATAACGATTTTCTCCTATTCTAAAGTCCGTTCGGGTATGTATCATTTCAACCCATAGTGATTCTATACTAACAGGGAACTTGCAGAGTGATAACATATATGATAATAATATAACATGCATATATCATCAATAGAAATAACATATAATGGTGTCAGATGTCATAGGTGAACTGATACAGGTAATAACATATATATAATAGTGTAAATAACTAACATCAACATATTTCAATTATCGTTTCAATTGAAATCAAATTAATAAATAAAAGAACATTAATCGTGAGTGATTGCTCACCTTTCGAGGCTAGATAGATTTGACAAAGAAATGAGCTACGAATTGCAAGCATGACTTCCAAAGTAAAGCTAGATTGGTACGAATTTGACGAACAGATCTGATAGATAAGAATTGATGAGAAAACAAAATTGGTTGGATATAGACTAAACAAAACATATACATTATATTTTATTCTAAAATAATTTTTTTTTTGAAATACCAACATATTTTAATTCCACATATAATTTAAAATCAATAAATAACTTTCAAAAATCTATATATATACAAACCAATAAACAACCTTTAATTATATATATAAAGCATAAATATACAGACTCCCGTCATACACTTTTATACTTTAATATCTTTATTAAGATATTTATTATAATCTATATAATAAACAAACTATAGACTAATATAAATTTACATAAAATAAACTATAACACGTATCATAATTAAAACGAAAACAAATATGCACATCTACTTATAAACGAATAAAATATCCAATAGATACATAACGTGTAAACAAAAATCAAACCTACCTTTACAAAAAAAACTGTACCAAATTTATAACCTAATATATATATAACCCATAACACGTACACCTGAAGCCGACCCATATTTAAAGTTACTATGCAACAGAAATTAGAAAACACACTTTATGACTCACTAAATTCCATACTTTTACAAAACAATATATAACGAAACTATTTCCAGGTAAATTTTTGAATATAGCTAGGTACCTAACTTATTATATAAGCCTTGCATAATTCTTTCAAAACCAGTGTAAATATATGCACGGTAGGTATACATGCATTATCTTTCATATATATACAAAACACATCAGAGAACAAGGTCTATAACATAGAAAATATACTGATAAAACCTTTATATGAAACTGTTATGTGAATATACACGTATAAAACCATATGGACTTACTCATTTCATTATATAAACTGTTCAACAAAATAAAAGCAACATCACTAAATTCTAAAATTTGCACTGCAATTTATGTACGCAATATAGCCTAGTAGACATATACAGTAACAATATGAAATAAACAAAAAAAAGTTCACCTTCCAAAATCACTCATATATATATGCGAATAGGCTGGACATGCAACACGAAGGAGAAGGCTGTCGAAGTCGAGAGGGGGAAGGAGAGGATGGTCGAAGTTGGAGTGCGGCGAGCATGGTTGGTCAAGGGAAGGGCTCGAGTAGCTTTGCGCGGGCGGTGACAGGATGAGCAAAGGCGGAGGTTGCGCGAGCACGTGAAGAGGTGGTGCGCGATCAGCAGTGGTCGGCGGCTCGGCTATCGGTGATGGCGGAGCAAGGCGGCTGGCGCCCGGCCTGGGGAGGGTGACCGATGAGGTGTAGCCTTGTGATGATGGATCAGAGAAAGAGGAGGATTGGTCAAGGACAACAAGTTGGGCTGTGAGAATTGAAATAGGAAAAATAAAAGAGGATGAAGAAGAATAATATATGTATTAGTTTTAAATGTACAGCCGAAGTTTCAAATAGAAAGAATCAAACCAACTTTAATAATCAAACGTTGGGAAAAGGAACGGTCACCCTTAAATTCCGGAAAAATAAATAAAGGCAACGGCTATTTGATTCATACGTTAGCTAATGAATGGACACAAGGTTCAAACGCACCGATACGATGAATCGTTTCATATATTTCACCGCGTACCGGAACTCCGAAATACAGAAATGAATATACCGTAGAGATCAGCACGACGAGATGATCAAAACGGTATGCAGATATCAGTGGTATGATTGAATTATAAAATTTCGAAATTTCTACTAGCGGAAAATGCAGCAAAACGTAGAAAAATAAGATCGACGGAGCTAAAGAAGTCCGAATTTGGAAAAACGAAAAATGACGTCTTAGTCAGAAGATGAATTAGAATTTTTCTATGTAAAAATATTCAGGTTTGGAAAACATTTTATTATCATCAATTTTAACTGATTTAAATTGGAATAAAATTACACTAGAAAATAAACTTCCAAATTATCTGATGAAAATTTACTAGTTGCCATGCTTAATTAGACGCATTCCAAATATCAAATTTTTATTTCAAAATTTTATCATTTAAAATTTCACAAAATTTCAACTAATTACGTTGTTAAAACAGTTAAAATTTACGGGTCGTTACACTCTCTCCCACTCAAAACTTTTCGTCCCCGAAAAGAAGTAGGTAGGAGAATAGAAACAACCAGAAAGAAAATAGATTGGAATACAAGAAAAACAATTAATTTAAACCATATAAATTTCAATTTAAATTAATTAATATTTAACAATTTGGTTAAATCCCTTTGAGTTCACTTAAGTTAAATCAATCTATTTGTTTCTAAATTCATTATCTTATTATCTAGTCATCCTCAATTAACAATTTCTAAATCATCAATTTGTATAATCATTTATTGTACTCTTATTTTATTCAACAAATTTAATTCTTTTATTCCAAATTATTATTAAGTTTATTCCACTTAATATATCTTATTACATATATTTAAACCATATAAATTAATTTAAACCATATAAATTTCAATTTAAATTAATTTATATTCAATAATTGGTTTAAATTCAAGGTATTTCCATAAATTGATCTAATTTCAATTTGTTAATTCTTTCAGAACAAAATTTATTATATTCATCTCATTCAATTAACTTATTATTCTATCATCTTTATTAGCATTTTTTATATAATTAAAATCTAAGTGTATAATATTTATTATAAACACTCAAATTTTATTTATAAAATCATTTTATATTGTATATTATCCAATTACATTTTAACTTCTGAATAATTTAGGTAAGTTATATTGAAATGCAATTTAGTACTATACAAATAAAATTTTCAAATTCAATTTTTCAAGTTTAAATATTTATCCAAAATTTAGCTTTATTTATAATTGAAAACATCCTTTAACATAATTTTAAGAATTAAATTTCCGTTTAATTTCAAACCCTTTAGAGATAATTATGTATATGTTATATATATTAAATCAAATTAAATTTAAATAATATACCCATATATATATATATAAATCAAGTCATACTTAAGAAATTCAAATTAAAATATTTTTTCCAAACAAAACCGTAGCAAAGCTACAGAATAGTTTCTCCACTTCGAAACTCGAAAATGAATGTCGATGATGCGGCCGCCATCACCGAAATTATTTTCCAGCGATAAAGAGAAGAGCACTGATTTCAACATTTTAAAATTCTTTGAAAATCATTTATAATTCGAAAATACTTTATATAATATACATTTAAAATTTTGAAACCAAAGTTTAAAATCATCGGAAATTTAAATTCTCAAATTCCTGATTTAAATTCATTTCAATTTCAAATCAATTTATAAACCATGTTTATAAATCCACTTAGAACAATAAATGATAATCAAATATTATCATTCAAACAACAAATTTAATTAACTATTAAATTCTAGAAAATTTTACTTATATATATAATATAATCATACAAATTTATTTCATTTACCAATTTGAAAAACAAAATTGTGTCAGTTTGCTCTATTCAAGTGTTTTGGAAATCCTATCGATATCGCTGACGAATCGATCGAAAACCCAAATCAACATCAACAACTCAAACAACACAATATATAAGACATTTTAATATTAATTTCAAATACACTCCCTCACTCGATAATTCAAGAATGGATTTCAAAACAAAGATAGAGATTCAAATTTTATGGACTCAAATCAAAGAGAATTTTGATTCGAAGATAAGTTCGAAACAAAGATGAGATGATTAAATAACAAAATAGGAAGATGGATAAGTTTAGATAAATCGCGGGCAACCTTAATCGGGTCAACCGTGACTTAAAGAATAAGATCGATGTAGAATTCTACGACAAATCGACATTCGATCGCCAGAGATAGAATTCGGGTATAGCAAATGATAACAGCATCGTAAACCGACGATACAAAATCTCCGGTGAATCAATGCTTATTGTAAAGGAGTTTCACCCCTTTACAAATCATTCAGAGATTGGCGAGACCGCCGATTTATTATAGATATCATTCGAAGTGGAGTTATGGGATGCTCCAGAATCAGAAGGCACGAATATGGGAGACACGAATGGACTTTGGAACCAAAGGGAACGTTCCAAAATTCAAAGAAACCGAGTCAAAGAAGAAGGAATTCAAGCTCGAACGAACGTGATTCTGTAATTGAATTTACTCTATATGCTGAGTTTTGCCTAAAACCAGAGCTCTGATACCAACTGTAACGACCCACTATTTTGGACCATTCAAATCGACAATAAATCCACACATGCCCGACTTGAATAATTCAAAACAATGGATTGTTAATTTAAATTGGCAAAAGTCAGCATATACAGTAAATAAAATAATGACAAATCATAGACACAGAGTAATATAACAATAATGCAGCGGAAACAAAAGAATAGTAGTTCATGAAGCTACTATATATATATATATATAACAGGGTTAAACAAGATACAACAGAGGTCTCGAATACATAGATATCTCAATACAATAGTCAAATACAAGATCTGAATACATCACTGGAATCAACCGAATAACTGTAAGCTGGATAGATAGCTGGATCTCCAAGCGAAGCTCCAACTCCAAAGGTGAGTCTCGAATACTGTATCACTCAGTCTGACCCGAGCGTAAAGAAAACACAAAACACTCGAGTTAGGATTAACATTCGTATATCAATAAATCCAACTCAAGTGAAATAACGACTGAAATACAAGTAACTCAAAGGATGTTTGGGATAACCATCCCTTAAGGATCCGTTAAACTATATACTATGTAATAGTGTACGCTAAGTATATAATGCCTATCAGTAATATAAAGTATCAAAATAGCGTTAAGGCGTTACCATAATCCCCCTTAACACATTTTTATAATGTCATAGTCTATACAACACCGTAAGCCCCACCGTAAACTAGTGGTTATCAGAGGGTACCCCATAGGTATAACACAAAACAAATCGTAGTGGTCGCGAATAGGATAATCAGTATGACAAGGTACATGAGGCGATACCAACTAGGATACTTGTAGTTGCGTGATTCGGACTGATGTTGGGCATAGCAACTACTACCCCAACACCGCGAAACAACACTCCCATAATCGAGGGGTGCACCCAAATAGAATCACAAAGGTAATAGATATGGTAACGAAGAAGTGTGTCCGCTAGAGGTGGCGAACCTTAATGGCCCGACGCGGCTCCTGTTTTAGTCATGTCAGGGGTCATCCAATATCGTTCTCTTTCTTCAGTCAACGGTTCACCAAACCATCCACTTCATTCTGGATCAACACTCCGCGTATATTAGTTATTGAAGTGGTTTTCGGTTTGGACAGAGAGTATGTCCCTAACCAATCCCGGACTCTTCAATAACTACGTAATTATTACACCGATTGGTTATTTAATAAACTTTCAAAATAGTTTATATTTCAAAACCGAAATATCATTGCCATTTCAAAACCATATCCATATGATATCATTTTCACTTCAAATAAATCCATTTCCAAAATCATATCACTTTCCAAAGTTATATCGCTTTTGAAATTGTAAGTCTTTTAAAATCAAAACACTTTGGAAATCAAAACCTTGAAATTCATAACACTTTGAAACTATAGTTTGAATTCATAACCTTTTGGAATTCATAACACTTTCCTCTTAAACAGTTTAGATATTAAAATTAGTGTTTATAATAAAATAGTTTATAAAATAAAAATAGTTTATATAAAATAGTTATAAGTTAAAATAGTTTATAATAAAATATATATATTGAAAATGATTTATATAAAATAGTTTATATTAAAATAATTTTTATAGTAAAATATAAATAGTTGTGGATATAGTTTAAAAATACTTTATACAATAAAATAGCTTCCACAATTCACAAATCGATTCAACTCAACTCGGATTCCAAAATTCAAATTAAATCAAATCTCAAATCATCAATTTCAATTCGATTCAGTTTCTAAATAGACCATTTCAAATTATCAATTTCAAATACATATTTGAACCACAAAATAAACCATTAAATTTCAATATATTAAAGCTTTAAATATTCCACATTTCAAAACTAAATTTGATAATTCCATTTATATCTAAATTTAATTTCATTACATTTAGTTTCTGAGATATTTCTGTAATCATTTCAATACATCTAAATACAACTTCAATTTACAAATTTATATAAACAAAATATCCCTTTTAAATTTATATAAGTTTGAAATATTCATTTAAGCCACTTTTAATCAAATTCAAGTTATAAAACATATCTTAACATTTCAAATTTAATAGATTTCAAATCAAACTTATTTAAGTATAATTCTTAAATAATTAAAAATTCCAAATCAAATTCAAATTTATCTTTCAACCTGAAACATTATAAACTCTATATTTGAAATTATAAATTTTACATAAATACTTAAACATATTTTATATCAACTTTATTTAGTCTTTAAAATCAATATTTATTAAAACCATATATTCCTTTTAAAACCATAGAAATCACTTTTCAACATACTTACATATAGACCAACGGTGTTTGTATATAATTTTGTACCCTATGGTCAAGTGATACAGATATTTATCATTTCAATCCGCGATTTAAATATATATGGGTATATATGTATCATTTCAAACCGTGATCCCAAATTCAATTCAATTGAAAATCGCTTGGGTTTATCATTTCAACTCATAACGATTTTCCCCTATTCTAAAGTCCGTTCGGGTATGTATCATTTCAACCCATAGTGATTCTATACTAACAGGGAACTTGCAGAGTGATAACATATATGATAATAATATAACATGCATATATCATCAATATAAATAACATATAATGGTGTCAGATGTCACATGTGAACTGATACAGGTAATAACATATATATAATAGTGTAAATAACTAACATCAGCATATTTCAATTATCTTTTCAATTGAAATCAAATTTAATAAATAATAGAACATTAATCGTGAGTGATTGCTCACCTTTCGAGGCTAGACAGATTTGACAAAGAAATGAGCTACGAATTGCAAGCATGACTTCCAAAGTAAAGCTAGATTGATACGAATTTGACGAACAGATCTGATAGATAAGAATTGACGAGAAAACAAAATTGGTTGGATATAGACTAAACAAAACATATACATTATATTTTATTCTAAAATAATTTTTTTTTGAAATACTAACATATTTTAATTCCGCATACAATTTAAAATCAATAAATAACTTTCAAAAATCTATATATATACAAACCAATAAACAGCCTTTAATTATATATATAAAGCATAAATATACAGACTCCTGTCATACACTTTTATACTTTAATATCTTTATTAAGATATTTATTATAATCTATATAATAAACAAATTATAGACTAATATAAATTTACATAAAATAAACTATAACACGTATCATAATTAAAACGAAAACAAATATGCGCATCTACTTATAACCGAATAAAATATCCAATAGATACATAACGTGCAAACAAAAATCAAACTTACCTTTACAAAAAAAACTGTACCAAATTTATAACCTAATATATATATATATAACCCATAACACGTACACCTGAAGCCGACCCATATTTAAAGTTACTATGCAACAGAAATTAGAAAACACACTTTATGACTCACTAAATTCCATACTTTTACAAAACAATATATAACGAAACTATTTCCAGGCAAATTTTGAATATAGCTAGGTACCTAACTTATTATATAAGCCTTGCATAATTCTTTCAAAACCAGTGTAAATATATGCACGGTAGGTATACATGCATTATCTTTCATATATATACAAAACACACCAGAGAATAAGGTCTATAACATAGAAAATATACTGATAAAACCTTTATATGAAACTGTTATGTGAATATACACGTATAAAACCATATGGACTTACTCATTTCATTATATAAACTGTTCAACAAAATAAAAGCAACATCACTAAATTCTAAAATTTGCACTGCAATTTATGTACGAAATATAGCCTAGTAGACATATACAGTAACAATATGAAATAAACAAAAAAAAGTTCACCTTCCAAAATCACTCATATATATATATGCGAATAGGCTGGACATGCGACACGAAGGAGAAGGCTGTTGAAGTCGAGAGGTGGGAAGGAGAGGATGGCCGAAGTTGGAGTGCGGCGAGCATGGTCGGTCAAGGGAAGGGCTCGAGTAGCTTTGCGCGGGCGGTGACAGGGTGAGCAAAGGCGGAGGTTGCGCGAGCACGTGAAGAGGTGGTGTGCGGTCAGCAGTGGTCGGCGGCTCGGCTATCGGTGATGGCGGAGCAAGGCGGCTGGCGCCCGGCCTGGGGAGGGTGACCGATGAGGTGTAGCCCTGTGATGATGGATCAGAGAAAGAGGAGGATTGGTCAAGGACAACAGGTTGGGCTGTGAGAATTGAAACAGGAAAAATAAAAGAGGATGAAGAAGAATAATATATGTATTAGTTTTAAATGTACAGCCGAAGTTTCAAATAGAAAGAATCGAACCAACTTTAATAAATAAAACGTTGGGAAAAGGAATGGTCACCCTTAAATTCCGAAAAAATAATAAAGGCAACGGCTATTTGATTCCTACGTTAGCTAATGAATGGACATAGGGTTCAAACGTACCGATACAATGAATCGTTTCATATATTGCACCGCGTACCGGAACTCCGAAATACAGAAATGAATATACCGTAGAGATCAGCACGATGAGACGATCAAAACGGTATGCAGATATCAGTGGTATGATTGAATTATAAAATTTTAAAATTTCTACTAGCGGAAAATGCAGCAAAACGTAGAAAAATAAGATCGACGGAGCTAAAGAAGTCCGAATTTGGAAAAACGAAAAATGACGTCTTAGTCAGAAGATGAATTAGAATTTTTCTATGTAAAAATATTCAGGTTTGGAAAACATTTTATTATCACCAATTTTAACTGATATAAATTGGAATAAAATTACACTAGAAAATAAACTTTCAAATTATCTGATGAAAATTTACTAGTTGCTATGCTTAATTAGACGCATTCCAAATATCAAATTTTTATTTCAAAATTTTATCATTTAAAATTTCACAAAATTTCAACTAATTACGTTGTTAAAACAGTTAAAATTTACGGGTCGTTACACTTACGGGCACAATACCGAAGAATGTAGACACCTCCATGATGCTATGGAAAAGCTGATTCGACAGAAGAAGCTACAACAGTTTGTTAAGAATCCACAGGAAGGCGGACCGGGGACCTTCGAACCTAATCGCGGATAGACTCTACATCGACCCGAGGAACCCGCTCGGACTGGAGATAGATTGATTATAAACACGATAGTCGGTGGGTCTCACCCGACAGACAAAAGTTTGCAAGAAATGGAGCGCTATGCTAGTTCCCTAAAACATGCGGATTTTGAATGTTGCTCGAACACAGAAGATGAGATCCCAGCGAAACAGCAGCGAATGATGACAGATGATATAGTATTTAGGAGCAGAGGTGCCGATCGGGTAGAGGCACCTACCATGGACCCGATGGTCATCTCGGCTACGATTGGGCCATCACTTGTGAGAATGATACTGATTGATTATGGGAGTTCTGTGAATATTATCTTCAAAAAGGCGTATGACCGAATGAAGATGGAGGCGAAGGATCTAAAACCATCTAAAGCCCGCATTCACGGCTTTAATGGTGCAACCACTAATGCAATAGGTTTCGTTGAATTGCCAGTTGAGTTAGGAGAAGGTGAACGTAGGAGGGTACGGATCCTCCCGTTCATCGTTCTAGATGTTGATTCCCCGTATAATGTGTTTTTGGGCCGACCGGCCTTGGCGGAGTTTAGGGCAGCTTTGGGCCCGTGGTGTTTAACCTTGAAATTTCCAACGGATAAAAGAGTTGGTGTAGTGCATGACGATCAAGCGGCTGGTCGTGCATGTTATGTGGCTGAGTTGAGGGAGGCCAAGCGAAGAGAGAAAGGAAAAGTTGTGGACAACTATGTCCGCATCCATGTTGCCCATAATTGACAAGTAGCGCCCGAGCCTTGGCTCGGGCAGCAGTGTCGGATCTATAGAGACATAGATCCGAGAGACGATGATGAAGGACCCCAGGAGTCTAAAGCAGCACTGACTGAACTGACGATTGACATTCCAGTCAGCCACGATGACCCATCATGGGTGCTTAAGATTGGATCACAACTCGCTCCCTCGATGACCGAGGATCTTAATGATTTCCTCAGAGCGAACCTGGATGTTTTCGCTTGGACCCACTCTGATATGTGCGGGATTTCTCCCACCATCGCAAGTCATATGTTGAACATTGACCCAAAGTACGTGCCAGTGAAACAAAAAAGGAGAGGTATGGACTTGGAGAGGTCTGCTACTCTCAGAGAGGAGGTGGACAAACTCAAAGCAAATGGGTTCGTCCGCGACGCCCTCTACCCTGAATGGGTATCTAATCCCGTACTAGTGAGAAAGCGAATGGGAAATGGAGGACCTGTGTTGACTATTCAGACCTGAACAAGGCGTGCCCTAAGGATAGTTTCCCTTTACCCAGAATTGATCAGCTGGCCGACTCAACAGCATGACACAAATTATTGTCATTCATGGATGCGTATTCGGGATACAACCAAATCCCGATGCACATCCCAGATCAAGACCACACTAGTTTTGTCACGAACGTTGGACTATACTGTTATGTAGTGATGCCTTTTGGGTTGAAGAATGCAGGAGCGACTTACCAACGTTTGGTAAATCAGATGTTGAAAGACCAAATTGGTAGGACAATGGAAGTCTATGTAAATGGCATGCTCGTGAAGTCACGATAGTCAAACGACCACATTCGAGACTTAGCGGAGATGCTTGATATACTTAGATACTATGGAATGAAAATAAACTCACTGAAGTGTTCTTTTGGCGTTGCATCAGGAATTTTTTTGGGTTTTATTGTCAATGCGCGGGGACTCGAAGCTAACCCAGAAAAGATTCAGGCTATCCAAGACGTACAAGCACCCAGAACTATAAAGCAAGTGTAAAGCCTGAATGGAAAAGTCGCCGCGCTGAGTCGATTCATATCCAGAGTAACTAAAAAATGCATTCCTTTCTTCGATGTGATAAGGAAAGGGAGGAGGAATTTTGAACGGACGCCGGACTGTAAAGATGCGTTCTAAGCTCTGGTGAGACACTTGGAGAGTCCCCCGGTTCTATCAAAGCCTGTAGACCATGAAGAGTTATATGCTTACTTGGCCGTGTCTCAACATACTATCAGTACAGCATTAGTTCGTAAGGAGGACCGAATTCAAAGGCTAGTGTACTATATCAGTAAATGCTTAACGGGGGCAGAAAGAAATTATCCTAAGATCGAGAAGCTAGCCTATTGCTTGGTGATTGCTTCACGCAAGCTCCGTCCGTATTTTCAGGCACACCCGATCAATGTTTATACCGATCAACCTTTGCGACATGTGCTCCAACGACCAGAAACCTCTGGAAGGTTACTCAAGTGGAACATTGAGTTAAGTCAATTCGATATCACTTACCTGCCACGGAGGGCTATCTAAGGGCAAGCGCTAGCAGACTTCATTGCAGAATTTGCCATATCAGACGAGCCAAGTGGTGTTGATGTCATTCCCCCCATTCGATTGAAACTATATACCGATGGGGCATCCAACGACCGTTGTTCTGGGGCTGGTGTTATTCTAGTAACTCCCGAAAACCGATCAATTTGTTATGCTTTGAAGCTTGATTTCCCAGCTACAAATAACGAAGCCGAATATGAAGCACTGATTGTTGGCTTAAAACTTACCAGGGAACTCGGAGTGAAGTCGGTTGAAATCTTTTATGACTCACAATTGGTGGTGTATCAAGTACGAGGAGACTACCAAGCAAAGGGGCAGAGACTTGCCCCATACCTTGCTCGGGTTCAAGAACTGTTGGCAGACCTTGAATATTACGATATTTCGCATATCCCGCGTGAGCAAAATGGAGAAGCCGATTCATTGGCAAAATTCGCAAGTACTGGTGATGCACAGCAGATGGGTTTGGTTCCTATCGAAATCTTACATGTCCCGAGTATAGATGAGATGGAAGTAGATTATTTGTTAGAAACAGAAATTGAGAGGGAGTCGTGGATAACCCCGTTCAAGCAATACCTGCTACATGGGACTTTGCCCGAAAGAAAGAACGAAAGACGACAGGTTATTCGCAAAGCTTTGCGGTATATAATGCAGCATGGAATAATGTATTGGAAAGGATTCTCGGTTCCTTTACTTCGGTGCACCGCCCACGATGAGATAAAGCGGGTCTTGAAAGAAGTTCATGAAGGAGAATGTAGCGACCATACTAGGGGGCAGACGCTAGCAAAAAAGATCCTCCGCTATGGATACTATTGGACAACTGTGAATCGAGACGCCGCATACTATGTAAGAAGATGCGACAAATGTCAAAAGTATGCGAAGATCACGAGAGCTCCGCCAATGGAACTCACGCAAATGGTTAGTCCCTGGCCATTTTCAATATGGGGGATCGATATAATTGGCTCCTTGCCAATCTCCAAAGGTGGTGCAAAATATGCAATTGTTGCGGTCGACTACTTTACTAAGTGGGCGGAAGTAGAGCCCTTAGCTACGATCACCACCAAAAAGGTCATTAATTTCATTGTGCGAAACATTATATGCCGTTTTGGCCTCCCACGAACTATCATTATGGACAACGGAACTCAATTTGAGAGTAGGGAGTTCAAAGAATTTTGTCAAAAATATTGCATTGAGAAAAGGTTTGCTGCAGTCGCTCACCCTAAAGCCAATGGACAAGTTGAAGCCGTAAATAAAATAATCAAACCCATATTGAAAAAGCGTTTGGAGAAGGTCAGAGGCAAGTGGGTAGACGAGCTTCCAACATCGCTCTGGGCTTACAGAACCACCCACAAGTCCACGACTGGTCATACCCCATTTACTTTGGCATACGACACTGAAGCTGTTATACCCGTGTAACTTGAAGTTCCCTCTCACCGGGTGACTCATTATGATCCTAGGACGAATCACGATCTCTTATTGGAATCGCTGGACTTTGTCGATGAAAAACGTGAAGAGGCTGATTTAAGGGCGGCTGCATATAGGCACCGAGTCGCTCGATATTATAATGAAAAAGTTCGATCGAGAATATTTGATGTGGGTGATCTCATTTTGAAGCGAGTTTTTCCGATTGAATCCCACATGGGTAGGTCCATACGTCATCGAACGAAAGCTTGGAGAAGGAACCTTCAATCTAGCGACTGTCGATGGCATGGCACTCCCCAGAGCATGGAATAGCAAGCATTTGCGTCGTTATTACACTTAGCCTATTTCTTTTGTACTTTAGTAGCAATTGTTTCCGGTATATGTTTCTTTTGTTGTTCTTTGTTTTCGGCATGTAATAAGACAACTCAGTTTGTTCCTATTTGTTATGATCAATAAAGGCTTGAAGCCATTTTTCTATGAACTGTTGATGTACCGTGTATTATAATTCCATGGCAAAAAAATAAATTACATTATTCTGTCCGGCGTATGAACGCACACACAAAATTAAAAGTCAATCGATAAAATAAAAATCTCTAAGTCTCTGGAGCACGGACTAGAGTACTCTGAGTCCCCGGAGTGCGAACTAGAGTATAAACGACATAAAAATATCTAAGTCCCCAGAGCGTGGACTAGAGTACTCTGAGTCCCCGGAGTGCGGACTAGAGTATAAACGACTTAAAAATCTCTGCGTCCCCGGAGCGAGGACTAGAGTACTCTGAGTCTCCGGAGTGCGGACTAGAGTATAAACGAATTAAAAATCTCTACGTCCCCGGAGCGCGGACTAGAGTACTCTGAGTCCCCGAAGTGCGGACTAGAGTATAAACGACTTAAAAATCTCTACGTCCTCGGAGCGCGGACTAGAGTACTCTGAGTCCCCGGAGTGCAGACTAGAGTATAAACGACTTAAAAATCTCTAAGTCCCCGGAGCGTGGATTAGAGTACTCTGAGTCCCAAGAGTGCGGACTAGAGTATAAACGACTTAAAAATCTCTAAGTCCCCGGAGTGCGGATTAGAGTACTCTGAGTCTCTGGAGTGCGGGCTAGAGTATAAACGACTTAAAAATCTCTAAGTCCCCAGAGCACGGACTAGAGTACTCTGAGTCCCCGGAGTGCGGACTAGCGTACAAATGATTCATAAAATCTCTAAGTCCACGAAGCGCGGACTAAAATATAAGCAATTCGGAAATCTCCAAGTCATGTGGAAGCGAACAGGTGCTTACATGGCCCATAAAACTTTGAATGTCAAGTACTAGTTGGATGATAAGCTAAATAGCGAAAATCATCGAAAACAAAGAAACAAAATTTTATTTATTTACTAATCGAAGATTCAGTTCCATTACAACTTCTCCTAAACTCGGAGCAAAAAGTCTATTCACAACGACTATAAAAGTAAATAGAAACAACTACATGACTTAGGCGGAGCGAGGTATGACAAGAAAATAATTACTTCTTTGACTTCTTCTCTTTCTTCGATTTCTCCGAAGACTCCTCAGCCAAGTGCTTCTTCTTGGACCCTCTGCTTCCTAGTGAGGCGGTATTCGAGGCAGGAGGAGGGACATCCAGAGGTGTGTTCCCCCCGGGGAGGATTATCTTCAAGGGCCTATTTAAAGGATTATCGAGTTCCATCACCCGAGGTTCAATCTTAATTTCAGCCTTCTTTTTTTCCTCCTCCGTGATTCGTTCCCCCATGCTAAGTTTTGAAGTAGGTTCGGAAGATCCCGTGATTTCAACCTCGTCATGTTCATCCGCAGGCGAGGGATCCTCGGTCTTGTCCTCATCGAGTGCTCCGATTACTTGGGCATCGGGTCCGGGAGTATCCCCAGTGTGAAGCTCTTCCGCTATTTTTTCTTCCTTCTCCGTTGCGACATCGCTCCTTGGAGTTGGTTCAGGATCAGAATGACCTACATGGAGTCATAAAGGATAAGTGTTAGAATACATCTATTGTTCATCAAAAGCGATGGTCCTTTCAACCCTAAAAAAAAATTACATACCGGCTTCCAGTTGACTCTCAGCTGTTTTAGCAGTCTCGCCCTTTGGAATAGGGGAAAGAACGTGAACATCAAGCCCGGGTTTCTCTGGGTCATAGCCAACATGCTGCTCGAAAGGATCGAGTGATGAGCAACCAGCCGGCTGGGCGGAAGGAGGAACTGGAGACTCAGTTTCAGATGGGCCAACAACGTTGTCCTTCCCTTTCGATGAGGAAGAATCTCATCCGTAGAGGGCTTTGGCTGTGGATAAGTTAGAAGGCTCGTTTCCTCGAAGCACTTCCTTCATAAGAGAATCCTCATCAATCTCTTCGGTGCCCAGCTCCACTTTCTTAATTTTTATTAGAGTATCCCATGCTTCGGCTAATGATTCGAGGTAACCCTCGAGCAGAAATGATAGATCTCGATGCATGAGAACTCGAGCGTTATATTCAGCAATAAGCGGATCAAATAAGCATTTACTTTCTTCTCTACCGGCTTCAGCAGCTGACTCAAGGCGAGAATCGATTTCTGTCAGCGCCATTCTTTTGCCCTCCTCATGGGCTGCATCCTTTAACACTTCGGTTTTAGAAAGTTCCTCGTCAAGCTTCGTCTTTAAGAGTCGTGTTGCGAAGATTTCCTCGCAATATCGCTGCGACTCTTCCTGTGCAGCGGATTTCTCTTCTTTCTCTTTAAGCAGCAGCTCCTCCAGTTCTTTAACTCGTCGGGCGAGGATATCTTTAACTCGTCGGGCGAGGATATCATTTTCTTTCTGGATGTAGTCTTTTTCTAAGGCTAGAGCACCACTATGTTGAACTACCTCATCAATTTCCTTTTTGTGAGTGACTTCCAGACGGTTGACTGCATCAGCTGTATCTTTAGCGTTTTGCTGGGCAGCCTCAAGTTGAGATTTTTATAAGGAAAGCTCTTCATCCTGGGCTTTAATAATATCTTTATCATGGATGGCTTCAAGTTTCAGGCGATCGATTTCGCGCTGACGTTCCATAGAAACTTCTAAAACTTTTTCTACCAAATGAACAAACGCATCGTGTTGGACATAGACATCGTTGTTACAGGTGATGGCGCTTTGTTTGACGTGCCCTGGAATAGGATGAATCACTGGAAGAAATTTCAATCCGTCAAAGCATATTTTTGGAAATGTGGCTTTAAGCTCAGATAATTTTTCAGCTGTCGATGGATCATGTGCAGAAATGGGAGGAGTATGCCTAGTCGGAGTCACAAACTTTTTATGAGGCTCACGAGATTGTTTGGTGCTGGACGAACCAGAGTGTTGGTCGCGAGGAGCTTCAAATTGAGGTCCCTTCTGAGCATATTTTTCTCTACTGTGCTCCGAGTGAGGGGGAGGATCGTTGGGATATGAAGAATGGCTGTAAGTTCTTCTTCGAGAAGACGACGAGTCTTTGGGACGGTAGTCCCTATCGCCGCTGTCATCCTTGTCTCGGTGTCTACCTGATCCCGAATCCCGACCGGAGTGGTGGAAGATAGAGGACCCGCGAAGGCGGTCGAAGCCGTGTGAGCGCCCCATATCACCTGCACGAAAACCAAGTGAAGACGAGTTAGTGAAGATCACACGATGGCTAAAATTTAAGTGTAGGGTGAAGTGTGAGTGTCCGTGTGTGTCCTAGTGTTTCCCCCCGACGAACCAGTTTCTTTAGCTTTACTTATTGGGGTTTTCTCTCCTTGATGACGAGCTTGATCGCCTTCATCGCCTCTTGCGGGTGAATTAAGTCCCATGGCCTCTTGATCATTGAAGCCGTAATTTAGCAGGTCATCGGGGATGGTCAGGTCTAATAGACCTTTTAGCGAACCCTCTAGATGTTGGGGAGACGACTCTTTCTCGACTGGAGTAATTGTAACTTTTGAAGTTCCGTCCACTGATTTCTTTCTCAGTTTGTAGGCTAGGCCTTTTTTCCTCTTTGGAGGAGGGAGCGGTTCATCGATGCCGTGTGCGTCGGTTACTGGTGCCGAGTCGGGACTTATATTCTCGTCGGTCGCTTCTGGCATCCCGGTCTCCTTAATTTCACCTTCCTCAGTTGTATCGAGGGCCCCTTCTGCAGGAGGCACCGAAGGTCCGGCCCGCTCTTTGCCTTTCTCCACAGCAGTTCCGGTTGTAGTGGCGCCAGTTGGGAGGCTAGTTCGACGACCCTCCGTCAATAATCCAAACCTTGAAAGCAATTCATTGAAAATAACAGATTTGATCTTCCGGTCTCTCACGGGAATAGCTCGAATGGCCTCGACGGCCTCAGAGTATCCAACGCCTTCCGGTCGTGGGCGGATACCTATAAAAGTAGAAGGAAATTTAGGAAAGATGCATTTCAAGCCTCAAGCAAATATTAGTTAAGGAATAAAACTTACTCCCTTCCAGCCATCTCCTCGCGAAACCTGGAGGGCAGCATACGTAGAACCACTCTTGCTTGTACTGGGAGAATTTACTCCACGCTCCCGTCAGGATTTGACATTTGGAATGTGGTTCGAGAAATAGGAAGGATGGGGTGTCAGACCGTCTTTTGAAGCGGTAGATATACCGGATATCCTCAGGAGTAGGGAGTCTGAATAAGGTGCTCATGAAGAGAATACAAGTTCCATAGATAAACGCGTGACTATTGGGATGTAGCTGTGCCGAAACAATCCCAATATACCATAACACTTCATGGAGGAAAGAGTTGAAAGGTGGCACGCTATCGACCCATCACATAAATTTATTGCACGCTGTATATCCGGCTGGAGGCAGGTGAGGCCGATCTTGCCCCGATGGAACTAAAACGTCGTCGAAAGGGATTCCATGAATTGTACACAACCGACGAAGAGCGGTTTCGCCGATTTTTGAAGCTTGTGAATCAATAGGATTATCCAAAATGACTGCTCCGTCTATAACATTAGGAGTCGGGCCAACAACTGCAGCTGATGGATCCGGAATACCCTGTGTAGGAGTTGTCGGTGGATTCGAAGTTCCTACTACCTCCTGCTGAGAACTTGGCTCAGGCTTGTCAGAAACTGTAGCAGAGCTCGACCTTTTGGACATCTTCAACGAGCGTTTGATATGAGTAGATACCTGTTTGAACTATACTTGAAAGACAATCGATATCAGATATAACAATGATAATACATACCCCCATGTTGTGTGTGAACTAGTGTTATGAATTAAACGTGAGTGCCGGAAAAACTAAAGTTTTAAACACAAATGTGGTATGATAGAACTTTAAGTTATTATCCTCGGAGACCGTCATCGCTGACCCTCTCCTACAGTTTGTTATATGGTTGACAGTAGTGGTTTTAGAGTCGAACATTGGCATCATAGAGTGTGGAGGCTGTCGTTCGCATTTGTTGAGTTAAGTTTGCGTTTAAGATCGTTCAAGTTAAGAGGGAGTTAGTTCAAGTTAAGTTCTTGGGCTTGTATGCTTTGTTGTTTGTCATGCTTTGGCCAATTTGCTTAAGATGGGTAATGGAGGTAAGTTGCTCAAATGTGTCTTATGTTCGGGATAAAACACTTCTGATTACCAATGTCGACCCACTCGCTCGCTACCTCTCCCTAATTACCGGACGACCTCACTCGGACTTATACCGAACCTTATTCACAGTACTTCTCTCCTTCACCTTTCTCAATATGTACCGACCCACTACCCTAAATTCCTGTCGATTCACAGCAACACACTTAATACCAAACAGACACATTCCTAAGCACGTGTTGACCGACCCGCTCTCTCATTCTAGGCCGAACGACACTCTCTCTAGCACTGCTTCCACTCAAAATACCGACCCGAAGTTGTTACTTCCTTCGCCAAACGGCTGCTATTCGCATGTGCCGAGCCGCTCATTCTTATAGTTTCGACCTACTTTATTACTAAGTTCCTGACAATTCAACATTACTACGGTGGGCTACCAACCGTCCTCCCTCGACCGTATGATGAGCAGAATTCCACAAATTATATACCAACTCCCACGAATCACCAGACCTTCTTCTTTCCCATGTCCTCGGCTTCGAAGTCAAAGCTATAGCCGTTCCTCTTGGTAACTTACCCTAGCTCCACCGAGATCGAACCAAATTCCTAGCCTAACTCCTACTTGGGAACCCACGAGACTTCCATTTAGGGAAATATCGAGTGAAAGGCTCATGCCTATATGCGAATAATTAAGGCCTATGAAAGCTGTTGGATTCAAGACGAAGTGTGGTTAGGCTTGCTTGCGGATGGAGTTTCAAAATAGATTGCTTGGCTCTGAAAGGAAGAAGGGTCGAATGATGGGCGTGGCTCGGGAGAAAAATAGGTTAGGGGACTTGTAAAAAAATGGAAGTGAGAGGAAAAAACTAGAGTGTGGGCTTTTATATATGGGGAGAGGGAGGCGAACGGGCCTTAACCAGTGGAACCGGTCAGAGTACCTCAGCGGATCGGTGAGCAAGCGTACCAAGTGGTAATGAGTAAAAAGATCAAGTGGTTCGGCGCTCGTATGTCGGCCAGACCGCAGTAAAATAAAATATAACAATAATAAATAAAAATAACAAAATAGTAACAATAAATAAATCCAAATACATATATACACTTATATGAATCCATGTGTACATGTGTGTATACATGGATACATGCACAATTAGTGTGCAGAAAATCCACCTTGATTCAGCCTTCGTGAGGACGTATACATTCAGCTTTCGAAATTTTTTTAAAAAAAACAGAATGAAAATGACAAATGATTGTCATTCTAGATGGGCTAACTTTTGAAAGCGAGGACTGGTTGCTAATTCAAAGCACGTCATGTCGATTCACATGACGAGCTTTGGGGGGGCAGATGTTATCTGGCACTTTAGCCCGGCTACCTAGCGATGGTCGTAGAGTTTGAGGTTGGACTTAGACGATATTCAAGTCAAGGAAGAGGTGGAAGTATAAGAGAGCAATGTAACTAGAGGTCGGACCGGTTTGTATGTGGCTCGGTATGTTTAGCACTGGCTCGGCCAAGGAGACACAGCGTTGAAGTGAAGCCAGGGCGGATCGGCCAAGATTGGCAAGAGCAAGTGGTTCGGTCGAGATGATTTCGGACATCGTGGGTAGGCATGGTTCGGCCTTGGTTGCTCGGCTGGATTCGGTTCGGCTTAGGTGGGTCAACAGGTATCGCTCGACCAAGGAAGGAAAAGCATGATGGTTCGGCCATGATGGTTCGGTGTTGGAGTATTAGTCAAGGTGAATAAGTCAAAGTCGTTCGGCCAACGTGGTTCGACTACTCGTCGCTCGGTCATGGATGGAGGACTAGCGTGGTTCGGCCATTCATCGTTCGGCCCAGGGAGTTAGCAGATTGCTATAAGGACAGTATGGCCAGCCTTTCTTTACTTCGGGTGGCATCACTAGCTGTTATCCCGCCTTTTGGCAAGGCCGATATATCAAAGAACTTGACTAGAAACCAATGACGGTTCGTCTTGGTGATCGGTTATACGCAGGCTCACTATGGATGTCGATGGATTTTGTTCGAGTCCGGATCAAGCTACAATTGACAAGACACGACGAGTGAAGCCATAAAAGTCAACGTTCGGAGTTTCAAGTCAATCGAAGTTAATATGCTCAAGATACGATCAATACAAGCTAAGGAAAATCAACTCTATTTCGTATCGATCGACAGGTGCCATCTTCGTGTCCATCAAGCAACCATAGGAACTCCTTCGTCGTATCGATCTGTCTCGAATCGATCGACTACACATAGTTTCGAATCGATCGGCAACAGGTGAGTTCGCTTCGCATCGATCCAAGTCCACATGTTTCGTATCCATCCTTTTCGTACCACTTCGCATCGATCAGTCTATCTCTGATTCGTATCGATCAAACAAAGTCCACTTCGTATCCATCCGAAAACTCCTACTTCGTATCCATCGGAAAGTAGCATGGGCGTCTATTTCGCATCGTTCAATCTTAAACTCACTTCGTATCGATCGATCATCGATCGATACGAAATGCACACCTCCCACCGATGCGAAGCATAGCATACACAATCGATGCGAACAGAGCGAAACCAATCGATACGAACAAAGCATAATAATCGATACGAACTAAGGAACTTTCATCGATACGAACTGTGCATCCTTCATCGATGCAAACAAGGCAGCAGCATCGATACGAATTAGGCAAAAATATGGGGACGACTCGGTCGACTTGGCGCCAAGAGCGGATCGATCCAAAAATCACTCGCCACGTCATCTCCTGAGCACGTGTCCAATATCGATTCGAAGCAATCGATTCGAAGCAATCGATTCGAAGGCATCGATTCGAAGGCATCGATTCGAACGCTTCAGCCTTCATAAAAACGCAATCGCATCGATCATAACTCACAATTCATAAGTCTAAATGCCACCAAATTTTCACAGGAGCTTACGCACGTGCTAAAGAATGTTCACACCAAGTTTCGACTCCATTGGACGAAATCTTGATCGATACGAAATTCATTCGTATCGATCACGGATCGAGCCGAAACTTCACGGGCTTAGTCGTGTGGGCCCACTCACGTGCCAGAAGAAGTCTCCCGAGTTCTGTGCGAAATATCAACCTCCTATACCTATAAATAGATCCCCAGGACCTATAGAAAAAGGATCTTTTGACGCTCCAACGCCCAGACTCTGTCGGATTCAACTCCATACTCCATTATTGCTGTTGTACTCGAATTTCATAGCTTTAATTCGCTATAATCCGCTGCAATCAATTGTAATCATCAAAGAAACATCAATAAAGTGATCAATTTCATAGTGGACGTAGGCAACACGCCGAACCACTCTAAATTCCTGTGTTTCTGTGCGTTTTTATTATTTTCATATCTGTTTTTGGAGTTTTTGTTAGATAATCCTCTTTTTCCATTTGATTTCTTCATTTTTATCTCTTCAAAAACTTTGAAGAGTGTTGTGCCCATTTTTGGTATAAACACTTTGGTGTTTTCACTAAGAAAAAAACCCAATTTTTCTCCTACTCCTTGGATTTCCTATCGATACCGGATCCAGATCTCAAGCCTTGAAGCCCTTCCATCCTATTCAGATTTGCATCAGATCTAGGAAAGGACTTCGTCAATTCATCATGGTAAGCACACGAACTGCTTCTACAGTTGCTGATCAGGAAGGACGGGATAGACAGAATCCCGTGCAATTGCCTCCATCCAACCAAGATGCCGCCGGACCTTCAGATCCATCAGGCCCGGTTACCAGACAAGAATTCCAGATGTTGCTTCAAGAGTTGACCCATAGTCGGAAACAGCTTACTAAACAACTACGCGCCAACACAGAGTTGACCAACCAGCTGAATCGCCAAAGGCGCAGATGATCCAGAAGAGATCAAGGTTCTTATTCTTCCACGGAGAGTTCAGCCTTATCTGATGATCATCATCGATCCACACGCCCACGGCTGGATGTAAGCTACACCCAGGCCACAGGACACCAACCTGCCTTGAATCTTGGACAACCCAGAACTGGACCATCCACCAGTCATCATACCGGACCTTCATCCCGAGGGGGTGCCGCTCCTTACCATGTCACAGACAACCTCGCTACCACCACTAATACCGAACAAGGAGTTGATGCTAGAAATCAAGCTGATCTGCATCGTAACCAACGAGAACACACTCCAGAACCTTATGTCCCTGAAAATGTTGAACCAAGGAGGCGAGGCACGGACCGTCGACCGCGTCCAGTCCAGACTCGCGCTGTTGAACCTGACCACACCTTGGCACAACATGCTCCAAATATCCGGATGCTGGATATACCGACGATGATCCGTCAAATGATCCGTGAAAGTCAGGGTCTCACTAATGATGACTGGGGAATCTCCTGGAGTCATACCCCTTTCACTGATGACATATTAAATGCTGAACCACCTCGGCGCTTCAGGATGCCAACCCTGCCAGTCTATGAAGGAAATTATGACCCCAATCAACACATCCTGAAGTATGAATGGCTGATGAATGCTGCGAGAGCCGACGATGCAGTTAAATGCCGTAGTTTCCCCATTTCCCTAGGGGGCATTGCAACTATGTGGTTTACTCGTTTGCCACCATGATCCATCTCTAATTTCGACCAAATGGCCACCAAGTTTGTTGAACAATTCCGTATGCACGTAGCGAGACCTAAAGATGTTAATACTCTGTCTAGTGTCACTCAAGCTCCCGGAGAGACACTCAGATGTTACTTGGAGCGATTTCATGTTGCTTGTGCAGAAATAAGCAATCCCAATGACAACCCTATCCTGATGACATTAACTAAGTGGATTGATCCTGATTCCGAGTTCGAAAATTGGTTAGCTGGGAAGCCGCCTGCGTCATTGGACCGTTTCTATTCCAAAGCAGCCCAATTCTTGAGAAGGGAGGATGCGAAACAGTCTAGGAAGCAGGATGACGCAAGGCCCATCATTGAAGGAAGTCAAAGTAACATCGCAGTTAAACAATCCGAGGAGAGTTCCGAAAAAGTTCAGTTGAATATACAAAATAAACAGAACCAGCAGAGGGACAGTGTAAATCAAGGTAAAAAACGAGATCAGAATCGTGGTCCACGACGTAGAGCTCCCATGTTCGACAATTATACTCCATTGAATACGTCATTGGAAAATGTGTATTTGCAGACCTGTAATACCATGCAATACAAGAAACCTGCCCCGAAGCCGTCAATGGAAAGACAAGTCCAAACAAGGAAGTTTTGCAGATTTCATGAAAGTTATGGCCATAATACAAATGAGTGTCGTCATTTACAAGATCTCATTAAAAAGCTGATACGTGAACGAATGTTGGATCAGTATGTGCGGGCGCCGCAGTAAGGAGGTGCGGGCCCATCCAATCAGAATCGTTCACCAAACCAGGAAAGACAGGAAGAACCCGCTCGTACTGGTGGGAGGTTGGTTATTAATACAATAAGTGGTGGTCCCCATCCAGCAGACCGAAGTTGGAAGGAAATGGGGTCGTATGCCAGCTCTATTAGGCATGCAGACTTCGAATATTATAGCAGTTTTGATGAAGGGGCTCTGGCCAAACAGTAGAAGGCGGTGAGTGATGACATCGTGTTCAGAAACAGAGATTCTGATAAAGTCGAAGCCCCCACTATCGATCCACTGGTCATCTCAGCTCAAGTAGGTCCTGCTTGGATGAAGAGGATCTTAGTTGATAGTGGAAGCTCTGTGAATATTTTGTTTAAATGAGCTTACGACCAAACGAGAATGGAAGCCAAAGATTTGAGACCTTGTCAATCCCAAATCCACGGTTTCAATGGGAGCGCTACTATACCCACTGGAGTAGTGGAACTACCAGTGGAGTTTGGAGTTGGAGAACGCCGGAGAGTGCGGATATTATAGTTCGTCGTGTTAGACATAGACTCCCCTTATAATGCTTTTTAGGCCGACCGGCCCTCGCTGAGTTCAGGACAGCTATTGCCCCGTGGTGCTTAACCCTGAAGTTTCCCACTGATCGTGGAGTGGGAGTCATCCAAGGAGATCAGGCTGCAGCGAGAGCCTGTTACGTTGCCAAGCTGCGGGAGGCGCAGCGGAAGGAGAAAGGAAAGCGCGTAGATGAATCTCTCTACGTCCGTTTTGCTGATGATTGACAATTAATGCCTGGGCCTAGGCCCGGGCACCCCAGCCAATTCCAAAGGGATCTTGACCCAAGAGAAACTGAAGATAAAGGAGAATCTAAAGAGAGTCAAGCATCCCCGACCGAACTGACGATCGATATCCCGATTGACAAGGATGATGATTCAAAAACGATAAAGATTGGATCTCAACTAAGCCAGCAAACTCAAGAGGAATTTGTTGAATTTCTACGGGCGAATCTTGACGTATTCACCTGGACGCATTCCGATATGTGTGAGATCTCGCCGGACATCGTGGGCCACACCTTGAATATTGACCCGCGGCATGTCCCGGTCAAATAGAAAAGGCGTGGTATGGCTCCAGAGAGATCTGCCGCCCTTAAAGAAGAGGTAGAGAAGCTTAAAACAAATGGATTTATTCGAGATGCGCTATATCCCGAATGGGTGTCGAATCCCGTGCTTGTCCGAAAATCAAACGGAAAATAGAGAACATGTGTCGATTACTCCGATCTAAATAAAGCCTGTCCTAAAGATAGTTTCCCGCTTCCCAGAATTGATCAGCTAGTATATTCAACATATGGGCATGAGCTCTTATCCTTCATGGACGTGTATTCTGGCTACCATCAGATACCAATGCATTTACCTGATCAAGAACATACCAGCTTCGTAACCAATATGGGACTTTATTGTTACAAAGTTATGCCATTCGGACTCAAGAATGCTGGGGCTACTTATCAACGATTGGTCAATCAGATGTTTGCCAATCAAATCGGGAAAACCATGGAAGTATATGTAGACGACATGCTTGTGAAGTCACGATTTTCCACTGACCATATTAAAGACCTGGAAACTATGTTCAACATACTTCGAGAATACAGAATGAAACTCAACCCACTGAAATGTCATTTTGGAGTTACATCCGGAAAATTCCTTGGGTTTATCGTCAATGCTAGAGGGATCGAAGCTAATCCTGAAAAGATCTGGGCTATCAGAAATCTTGAAACTCCGAAAACTATAAAACAAGTGCATAGTCTCAATGGGAAAGTAGCGGCACTGAGCAGGTTCATTTCAAAGTCCACTGACAAATGCATTCTCTTCTTCGATTTGATCCGAAAAGGAAAACGAAACTTTGAATGGACCACGGAGTGTGAGGGCGCTTTCCAAGCATTAATTCGGCATCTATCCACACCACCTATCCTGTCGAAACCCATTGATCATGAGAAATTGTACGTTTACTTGGCGATTCAGAAAACGCTATCAGCGCTGCCTTAATTCGAGAGGAAGACAAGATACAGAAGCCAGTATACTATATCAGCAAACGATTGATTGGAGCTGAGAGGAATTATCCGAAACTAGAGAAGTTGGCTTATTGCCTTGTTATTGCATCAAGGAAGCTCCGTCCATATTTCCAGGCACATCCTATTATTGTTTACACCGACCAACCATTACGACAGGTCCTTACGCGGCCTGAGATGTCTGGTAGGTTACTCAAGTGGAACATCGAACTGAGCCAGTTTGATATTACTTATACTCCAAGGTGTGCCATTCAAGGACAAGTCCTAGCCGATTTCATAGCTGAATTTACCATTCCAGAGGACTTGCCCGAAACCAGCGAACCTCCCGAATACGTCTGGAAGCTGTACACTGATGGTGCATCAAACGATCGGTGTTCGGGCGCTGGTGTTGTACTTGAAACCCCTAAAGGCCGATCTATATGTTATTCTTTAAAGTTCGATTTTCATGCAACCAATAAGGAATCTGAATATGAAGCCCTCTTAGCTGGACTGAAACTTGCCAGAGATTTGAGAATTATCGCTGTGGAAATTTATTGTGATTCACAATTAGTTGTGTGTCAAGTTCGGGGAGAATATCAAGCGAGAGATCGAAGGCTGGCTGCCTACTTAGCTCGAGTTCAGGAAATACTGGACCAGTTTGATTATTATGTCATTTATTGTATACCTCGAGAACGTAATCAAAAAGCCGATTCGTTGGCAAATTTAGCCAGCACAGGTGAAGCTCAGCAAATGGGATTCGTTCCCGTAGAGACGTTACCTTCCCCAAGTATTGACCGGGCAGAAGCAGATTGGGTATGTGAAACCATCCCCGATAAGGAGTCATGGATGACTCCATTCAGAAATTACCTTGAGCATGGAACCCTGCCGGAGCGTAGGAGTGAAAAAAGACAAGTCCTTCGGAAGGCCTCATGATTCACCATGCAAAATGGAGTCATGTACAGAAGAGGGTACTCCGTTCCTTTACTCCAGTGTATCGCTCACGATGAAATTAAACAAGTATTACACGATGTACACGAGGGAGAATGTGGCGATCACACCGGGGGGCAAGGACTAGCCAAGAAAATACTTCGATACAGATATTATTGGCCGACTGTGAACCGCGATGCATCGGATTATGCCAGGAAATGTGATAAATGTCAAAAGCATGCTCTAATTCCTAGAGCCCCACCTACCGAGATAACGAAAATGGTCAGCACATGGCCGTTCGCGATATGGGGCATCGACATCATTGGTACTCTACCTCTGGAAAAAGGTGGAGCGAAGTACGCCATCATTGCAGTTAATTACTTTACAAAGTGGGCTGAAGCTGAACCTCTTTCCACCATAACGACGAAAAAAGTGATCAACTTCGTAGTCCGCAACATCATCTGTCGATTTGGTCTCCCACACACCATTATTACTGATAACAGAACCCAATTCGACAGTGTTGAATTTAAAGATTTTTGCAAACGGTTTCACATTCAAAAGAAATTCTCTGCAGTTGCACACCCTCAAGCAAACGGACAGGTCGAAGCAGTTAATAAAGTTATAAAGTCCATTCTGAAAAAACGACAGGAAAAGGTCGGGGGCAAGTGGGTCGATGAACTCCCTATGGCTTAATGGGCTTACCGAATAACCCACAAGCCCGCAACCGGTCACACTCCATTCTCTCTCTCTTACGGTTCAAAAGCTGTTATTCCAGTCGAACTAGAAGTACCTTCTCATCGTGTGACATACTATGATCCGAAGACAAATGCTATATTACTTGCTGAATCTCTTGATTTACTAGATGAGAAGCGTGAAGAGGTTGATTTGAGGGCAGCCGCGTATCGAAGTCGAGTCGCCCGATTGTACAACGCCAAGGTCCGCCCACGAACCTTTGAACTAGGCGATCTCGTCCTGAAAAGAATCTATTCGGTTTCTTCGCATATGAAGCCAACATGGGAAGGACAGTATGTTATTGAACAAAGGCTCGGAGATGGCACATTCAAATTATCGACCGTCGACGGTCTTACTCTACCGAGAGCTTGGAACAACGAGAGTCTTCGTCGCTACTACACATAACAGGCTATGTTTATTCATTTAGTTTATTTTCCATTTGCAATTTGTTTCCGCATTTCGAAATTAGAATTTGTAATAAGGCATCTGACTTTGCCATATTTTCTTATTTCAGCGATAAAATGTGATCTCTTCGAGCCAGAGCTGTGATTTACTTGAAATACTTCATATGAACATCACCATGCACGGAGAGCTAAGTTTTACCATATGGTGGGATTTATTCAAATAGGGAGTGACTGTGATGCAACTGGTCACTCGCTAAGTGAAACCCATGCTCGGGGACAAGCCATCGCACCAAAGTCAAAAAAGGATTGATACACGACAATCCTTCACTTAACTCCAGATTCCCAGAGTGCAAATTGGAGTATAAAAATACATCTACGAAGAGGGTGGATCCGTCCGCCTACTGACTTCATCCGTATCTGAACCAAGTTTGAGGAGGGTGGACCTGTCCATCTAACGACCTCACTTGTTGACTCAGGGTGGATGTGATCCAACCATCCATGATCCTGATACACCTTTCATTCCTAGAGTGCGAGCGAAATCCAAAAACATACAGCAGATGTGACTGACCGTCTGTTTACCAACTCCGAACTCCCAGAGTGTGAGTCGGAGTATAAACATTAACTCCAAATTCCCAGAGTGCGAATTGGAGTATAAACGTCAACTCCGAACTCCTAGAGTGCGAGTCGGAGTATAAACATTAACTCCAAATTCCCAGAGTGCGAATTGTAGTATAAACGCCAACTCCGGAGTCCTAGAGTGCGAAAAGGAGTATAAACATCAACTCCAAATTCCCAGAGCGCGAATTAGAGTATAAATACCATCTCCGAACTCCTAGAGTGCGAGTCAGAGTATAAGTGTCGATTCCAAGTCCCCATAGCGCGGACATATAATTAAAACTTAAGCCGGCGTAACCAACCGCCACTAAACAAAATGAAAATCCCCGGAGTGCAAATATAATCATCGAAAATCAAGCAAGTGTGGTTGAACCACTCAATCTCCACTTGTCCCAAACATCCATTCAGTGGCACCAGACTCAACATGTTGTAAGTGAGAAACAATTGCTGACTGATGTTCTACAACTCACCCCCAAGACTGGGGGGCAGAGCTTAAGTGTCGACCATTGACTGAAGCAGTGCAACATCAAAATTAAACTTACTTCCTAGTCATGAATCGTGTCCGCAGCCTTCGGACCTGGCGGATAAAAACAAACTTGACTCGGAAGCTGAAACTTCACATGTGCATTTCAGACATTGAAACACTCAAGTAAATACGCAATAGCTCAAAAGAAGCCAAAAAAGAAGAGTTTCATTTCTACTATTTGTGAAAGAAATTCATGTACAAGTTTGTTCCAAAAAAAAAATTCCTACTAGCAGGGGCCGAACCCGCATCTATACACGGCCAACAATATGAAAATCAAAATAAACCGAGGAAGCATGTCTACTCTTTTTTCTTCCTCGGCTTCCTTTTCGGTGTAGACCCGCTGGAGCCGCCACTACCTTTCCTCTTTGAGCCTTTACTTTTCGGTGGTCGGTCTCCAGGCGGGGGCATGATCTCGACATCCTCCTCCGAGCTTAAATGAATAGGGATGCTTCCTGCGGGCGGAGTCGGAGGAACATGATCAAGTATAGAAGGTGGAACGGGCACACTAGTGTCGAAAACTGTACCACCAAGAGATATCATTCATAGCGGAGCTGGACCAGGTGCCACCATCCCACCTCCAAAACTGCCACCATGAGCCGCTGCTTCCATCTCAGCATCGATCTCGGCCAATATTTCCTCTTCATTAATCACTCGGGCCTCGCTGGGAGCATCGGTGGTTGGCATTGAAGAGCTTGTAGCGGGAGCGCCTCCACTCATAACAAATGGCAGGTCGGTAAAAGGATCGCTATGACGACGAAAGAGTTCCTCCATCATCTGCTCATCAAAAACAAGCGTGCTTCCCTGAATTTCATCAAGTGGCGCAGTTGTAGCTACGGTGGTCACTTCGGTGACGATGGCCTCCTACGTCTGATATGATTCTTGAGTGACAGGAGGCACGACCGGTGCAACATCAATCACTGGACAAAAATAAGAGAACTGTTAGTACTTAGTTCGAGTGACGATTCCGGCTTAAGACAGACATATAGAATGTTCAGAATACCTTCCTTAGTTTGGCTTGTAGAAGGCTGAACAGCTTCAACAACTTGCTCTGTAGTCGGAGACATCTGCGGCTGATCCGGATTGTAGGCAGGAACGGCTTGGGGATCAACCGCAGGCACGGGTTCAGGCTGGGTTAACACGGGAATTCAAGACTTGCGTCGTGGTGTTCAACCCCAGAGCTTTCTCCTATTTCCAGGAGCTGGGTGCCGAGTCTCTCCTTCTCATAAGAAATCATTGACTTGTGGAGAATCTTCCTTTCATCTTCATTCAGTAGACGATTCTCGAGCTCAAACTCATCAACAGACTCACCCAGATGCACCGCTTTCTCTTCCTCAACCAAACGGCCCCAGGCGTTATATAGATGTGCCGGGTAATCATCGAGCCAGGCTAGACCCCTGTGCCTCAATACGTTGGCGTTGTAAACAACAAGAAGATCTTCAATATCGGCTTCTAGCTTGGACCCAACCGATTTCACCTTCTCCTCGACCTCAGTCTCCACCTCACGAACTTTAGCCACGACCGCATCCCGTTCACCCCGGGGCAAGACAGCCTGTTCGCACGCCTCCTTGGCTGCGTTGTTCGCATCATCCCTTTCCTTGGCCATGTCAAAGAATTTGGCCTTAAGCTCGTTGAGTTCCTTGACTGCCGCATCCCATTCGGCGGTGACTGTAGTATTTCGGTGGCCTATCTCCTCCACCAAGGCAACGTGTGTCTGCCTCAACCTCTCCATCGTCACAGTCGCTTCATCAGCTTTTTTGGTGGCCTCAATTTCAAATTTCTGAAAAGACTCGGCCTCGGTATTCAACACTTGTATGATTCAGTCCTTTTGAGCAAGATCGGACTCCATCTTCTCGATCGCTTTGGCCCGTTCAAAGGCCACCTTGGAAGCTTTTTCTGCAGCCTTTACCCACTCTCTATACTGGGTGTAGCCGTCATGAATGTAATCATGCATCGTGTTTTCCACCCCTGACGGAATTCTCTTTAAGTGAGGTGGGAAGACGTAGCCGTCGAAGCATATGTTCTTGAACTCCTTCCTCAGCTGAGCAATTTTAATAGCCCCTTCCCCTGTGGGCTCAGTTGTGACCTGCTCTGCAACTATGGGGGCCACGGTTTTGACTCTTTGGAGATGGGTTTCGAGCCTAGAAGTGTGAGAAGATGGTCTGTGACGCGGAGGCTCTGGTGGATATGAAGTTTGAACAGGAGGTGGAGATGGAATTCTGAGAGGTGGAGAACGGGACCTAGATCGGTGTCTATAGTCTCTATCCCTATCCCGTTCGTACCTCTCTTGATTAGAGTACCCGCGATTGCGGTTTCTATCCGAGTCTCTCCTGCGGGGCTCATAATAAGAAGAAGACTTTCAGGCCGATCGAAGGCTCCCAAGCATTGATCCTCTCCCGAACATCGTACCTGAAAGTGAGAAACAAAAGGAAAGTTAGCGATCTCTTGAGTTGGACAATTTATGGTTAGGAAATCATGCAGTGCCGTGAAGTGTATGTATGCGCAACCCCTCGACCAACCGGTAATGTCAGCCGCACTTGTAGCAAGCGACTCGCTCAGATCAAAAGCACTGTCAAGCTCCTCCATCCCGGTGTCGTGTTGAAACGACACATAATCTGGAATCGGAATATCAGCAAGCCCTTCGAAAGGATTCTCTACGTGTAGGGGAGGAGCCTCCGAAATTCTAATTCCAGGAACATGCAAAGACATAACCACAGATTTCAATCTCATGGATTTAGAACGCTTATGAGCAACTACCTTGCCTTTTCTCCTTCCTCCTGAGTCCTGGAAACTACCAGAAGGCCCAGCTATAAGTTCATCATCAGTGGGTGTTCTCTCTGGATCAACCCCTTCGGTTATCACGACGCCAGGCGCTTTGCGTTTCACCCGCTTCTTCGAGACCGCTCTAAGTGTCCCTTCCAGCCTTATGCTTTGCTTCCGTTCAATTAGCCCGACAATTCTCAAGTTTCTGTCGGTTAGAACCGAGTCAATGTTCCTCTCTTCACTCAAAACTGCTTGGAGGATCCGAACTAACTCTCTGAAATACCCACCATCAGGTCGTGAGATTGCGGCTGTAAAAGAGGAGAAGTATGCTAGTTTTGAGAACGATTATTATTATCTTGATAATTCATGAGAAAGACTGCAATGCTTACGTCTATCCAACCATCGCCTAGCGAATCCAGGGGGCATCGAACGTAGAACCATTCTGTTTTAAAGCAACTCAGCCTTCCCCAGGACCCCGTTACTATTTGGCAGTTCCTAACCGCTTCCAAGAATGTGAAATAAGAGCTATCTCCGCGGCTCTTAATGTTGAAGAGATATCTAATCTTGATCGGCTTTGGTGGTCGAAAGAGAATTTCCGTAAAAACAATGAAAGTGCTATTCAGCAAGGCGTATCCGTTGGGGTGTAGCTGAGATGGAGCGATTCCAAGGAATGACAACATTTCCCTTATATACTGATTAAATGGAGGAAGTGTTCCCGTTGTGCAAGCATGACGATTGAAAGCAGTAAACCCCTCCGGAGGAGCATGCGGTCTATCATCTGGCCCTAGTAGTAATACGTCGTCAAGCGACAAGCCATGTCTTAAGCAGATCCGTCCCCGCATATCTTCGGAGATGCCGGACGGCACATAGTCTTGTGGATTGCAAAGGAACCTGGCACCTGGAAACGCATCCGGAGCTGGATCTATGACTTCGGCCTCGATGGCCGGTATCTCGATTATTGGAGGAATTAAACTCTGAGCTTCTTGTTGCTGTGAGCTTGAAGATTCCATTACTAACTAGCTTATGAGAAACCATCGTTAAACAAATAATAAACCCGTGCGTCCCCCGATGTGAAGTGTGTGAATGTGTTGTCAGTGCAGTGCATCCTATTACTTGAAAAAATTCAACAAAATTAGAAAAAATGTCAGAACGACGAGATTTCGAAATCCAATTGGGGTGACCGTCATCGCTGACCGTCACAACCGTACCACCCAGACTTCGGAGACCGATCCGGGTTAAAGTTCGTTAAAAATTTATTAGAATCCAGTCAAGTTATAGTTCAATCGACGAGCTTCGCAAGACAGTCAGATGTGCCATTCTAAGGTCAAGTCCAAGTATGCAAGTTTGAAGCTCGTTGGAGTCAGTTTTTCAAGTGTGTAAGAGATTATAAGTTCTTTAAGGTTCAATTCGTATCGATCACAAAAGTTCGGTTCATAACGATAATTCATATTCATCTGTATGTGAGTTCGAATCGGTTAAAGCTGAAAACTTCGAATCGATCCAGGGTGATCATTTTATATCGATCAATTGGGTCGCCGTCGTATCGATCCCATGACGCATAATTCGTATCGATCGGAAACTCTGGGTTTCGAATCGATCAGACGCAACCCCTTCGTATCGATCTACATGTTCGAAACACTTGCATCGATCATCTCAATTCGATGCAAAAGCTTAGCCATCGATCGATACGAATGCCTCCATCTCATCATCTCGAAGCCCCTACTCCAGATCGACACGAAGCGAAGGCCGAAGAATCTTCGATCAACTCCTTCGTATCCCTCCTCACTTCTTCTTTCCCAAATGGCATAAATGCCATGGCCTTCCTCAACCTCACTCCAACACGAATCCAACATCAACTACGTGGGGATCGACCACGACTCTGGGTGATTTGATGTTAAAGATCGAGTCTCATCGTTTACGCGTTGGATTCGTTTAGTGGATTACCTGAATCTAATAGTTGATTCGAATAATTGAAAGTTTGGTTCGATTCGAGGGCAAGCGGTTTTCTTTTTCCAAATCTCTGGAGTGATACGAAGACAAAGCGGAAAAGTAAAAAGTAAAAAATGACTAAGTCCACAGTATTTATATGGACTCAAGTGTGAAAGGAAGAAACGATTCGCCTCCCAGTGAACTCGAGCGGTTACAAAATGTCACCACTGAATCGATTCAAATGAGCCATTCGAATCCATCAACTCGAGCCTTTATCAAAACGAAATTGCCAACAAAGGCTTTTCTGAGTCACCCAAATCCATCGATACGAAGCCATTATTCGTATCGATCATTTTCAACTACCTCCACTATGCATCGATACGAACTACGCCTTTCGAGTCCATCAAATCACAGCTCCCAAAGGTCAGTACCCATCGATACGAATTGTCTTTTCGTATCCAATGACACAAGGCCCATCGATTCGAAATACACAATGAGGACTATTCTGAAGGCATTGAACTCCATCGATATGAACGATCGTTTCGTATCCATCGAACCTCATATCCATCGATGCGAACTATTCATTTCGTATCCTTCAATGCGATGTATATCGGTGCGAAGACAATGTTTCAACGTTTTACATCGATTCAGGAGAGGACCAATACGAAGTAACATTCAAAAACAACCATCGAGCATTGTTACAATTCGAATTTCACATCGGTTCAGGAGAGGATCGATACGGGACAAACTGACAACGACTCATGGACGAGCAACGTCAACAAGAGTCAGATTAACATATATGCATATATGTCGGACTAATATTCAATTTTCAACATCCAAAGGAATTGGATACTTATCTGATAACGATTACAACAGCAAACAGCTAATCACAATAAAACAACAATCAGTTACAACAATACAGGGTACAACAGTTGACAATCAACGGTTCACATTACAGGGGAAATCAGTCAAAGATTACAACTTTCAGCGAAAAGATGATAACTGTTCAGAATGAAGAATGCAGCTTTTCAAAGCACATTATGTTTCCACAAGACGTACTTTGTGGGGCAAATGTTATCCCGCCTTTTGGCAAGGCTAAGATATCAAAAAACTTGACTAGAAACCAATGACGGTTCGTCTTGGAGATCGGTTATACGTAGGCTCACTATGGATGTCGATGGATTTTGTCCGAGTCTGGATCAAGCTACAATTGACAAGACACGACGAGTGAAGCCATAAAAGTCAACGTTCCGGGTTTCAAGTCAATCGGAGTTAATATGCTCAAGATACGATCAATACAAGCTAAGGAAAATCAACTCTATTTTGTATCGACAGGTGCCATCTTTGTGTCCATCAAGCAACCATAGGAACTCCTTCGTCGTATCGATCTGTCTCGAATCGATCGACTACACATAGTTTCGTATCGATCGGCAACAAGTGAGTTCGCTTCGCATCGATCCAAGTCCACATGTTTCGTATCCATCCTTTTCGTACCACTTCGCATCGATCAGTCTATCTCTGATTCGTATCGATCAAACAGAGTCCACTTCGTATCCATCCGAAAACTCCTACTTCGTATCCATCGGCAAGTAGCATGGGCGTCTGTTTCGCATTGTTCAATCTTAAACTCACTTCGTATCGATCGATCACCGATTGATACGAAATGCACACCTCCCACCGATGCGAAGCATAGCACACACAATCGATGTGGACATAGCGAAACCAATCGATATGAACAAAGCATAACAATCGATACGAACTAAGGAACTTTCATCGATATGAACTGTGCATCCTTCATCGATGCAAACAAGGCAACAACATCGATACGAACTAGGCGAAAATATGGGGACGACTCGGTCGACTCGGCGCCAAGAGCGGATCGATCCAAAAATCACTCGCCATGTCATCTCCCGAGCACGTGCCCAATATCGATTCGAAGTAATCGATTCGAAGGCATCGATTCGAACGCTTCAGCCTTCATAAAAGCGCAATCTTGCATCGATCATCACTCACAATCCACAAGTCCAAATGCCATCAAATTTTCATAGAAGCTTACGCATGTGCTAAAGAATGTTCACACCAAGTTTCGACCCCATTGGACGAAATCTTGATCGATATGAAATTCGTTCGTATCGATCACGGATCGAGCCGAAACTTCACGGGCTTGGTCGGGTGGGCCCACTCACGTGCTAGAAGAAGTCTCCCGAGATCTGGGTGAAATATCAGCCTCCTACACCTATAAATAGACCCCAGGGCCTATAGAAAAAGGACCTTTTGACGCTCCAACGCCCAGACTCTGCCGGATTCAACTCCATACTCCATTACTGCTGTTGTACTCGAATTTCATAGCTTTAATTCGCTATAATCCGCTGCAATCAATTGTAATCATCAAATAAACATCAATAAAGTGATCAATTTCATAGTGGACGTAAGCAACAAGCCGAACCACTCTAAATCCTGTGTTTCTGTGTGTTTTTATTATTTTCATATATGTTTTTGGAGTTTTTGTTAGATAATCCTCTTTTTCCATTTGATTTCTTCATTTTTATCTCTTCAAAAACTTCCGAAGAGTGTTGTGCCCATTTTTGGTACAAACACTAGCTGCTCCGAGTCATGGGAGACTTTGCTTCGAGTCGCGTGCGAGGAACTCATGGTTCGGCCATAATGGCTCGGGGATTACTGGTTCGACACTTGTCGATTGGCCAAAAGTCGTTCGGTATGTCTAGTCTGGTCGACTCGAGGTTACCATATATGCGCCGAGTTACCTTAGTCGTAGGCATATACAGGAGAATCGGCCTATCTTCGTCTATAAATAGAGGGGCAGGGGTACAGTGGAGAGGATCTTTTTTCGAGAACTCCAGGGATACTTTGCCATTTTTGGTACTCGCTTCTTTCAGTTCAAACTTGTATTCGAGTTATTTGTTTATGGATTGTATCTGTATTCAAGTCTTTGAGAAAAGCAATAAAGATTACATTAATAGTGGACGTAGGCAGTTACGCCGAACCACTATAATTCTGGTGTTCTTGATTCTGCAGTTAGTTTTGCATATATATTCCTCTGTTTTAATTTACTATCTTCATTAATCTCTCTACACAAATCTTTTCTTGGGTGTTAGTGACCAATTTTGGTGCTAACACCTGCTTTCATCCATTTTAGCGCCTTCTTTACCTCGGACTCTTGAATTTTTCGAACAAAATGTCTACTGGTATCATCAAAGAATCGTCCAGCTCGATCGTAGTGCTATCACCTTCTTGATTAAATAGCTTATCGAAGTATTCTCTCCATCTATTCTTTATCTCATCATCACTCACCAAAAGTCTATTATTCTCATCATCGATGCATTTAACTTGGTTGAAGTCTCTCAACTTCTTCTCGTGGAGCTTAGCTACCCTATAAACGTTTTTTCACCCTCCTTCGCACTTAACTTTTGATATGGATCTTCATACGTCCGACCCCTTGCTTCACTCATTGCTTTCTTTGCGTTCTTTTGTGCCACTTTGTACTTTTGCATGCTGTCCTTGCTCTTGTGATGATACAAGCATTTATATCATTTCCTCTTCTCTTTGATAGCCTTTTACACATCATTGTTCCACAACCGTGAATCTTTAGGTTCACGTTTATTTTCTTTCATTATCCCAAACACCTCAGTACCCACTTTTCGAATGCGCATTGCCTTCTCATCCCACATGTCATTTTCTTCTCCTTCCATATTCCATGCCCCTTCTCCCATCATCCTATCCTTAAACACTCGTGAGGCGTCTCCTGTAACGACCCAGAATTTTGGTCATTTAATTTTGAATATTTATTTGATTTTAATTATTAAAATATTGGTTTAAAAAGGGTTTAATAATGAAAATTCAAATATAGGTGTTATTTTATAAAGTTAATATTTGAAATTCAAAAATAAGGGTTTAAAAATCTCGGAATTGTAGACTTATTATTTGAATAATGATTTAAATATCTGGATTTTTAATTGAATATTTATTTAATGGGTTTAATGGACTTATTTAACTACTTTTTAATTATTAAATGCTATCAGTGAATTCTTTTGTTAATTTATTTACAGTAATAAATGGTTCAAATAAATTATCAGAAAATTTATTTTTATTTTTATGACTTGAATTCTATCGACGTATTTTTAATTTATTTTATTAGATTTTTCCATAATTTTAAATTTGGGAAATATGGAAATTATCCGTTTGACTATTTATCGACAAACGACAATGTTTTTGTGATTCTACAAAACTCAATAACCACTGTATATTTTTATTGTTTTGGGGTTGCGTCAATGCTCTGCGTATTTCTGTTAAGTTGACTCGGAATTCGTACACGAACGGAAAGCGGTGCGGCGAGCTGCCTGAAAACATGTCTTGTGCCAACATTTTTATTTATTTATGAAAAATCATCATCCTATTGTTAATTTTGATATAAAATCAATGGAATTTATACTTGAACCATCTGTACACTTCAATATCCTATTCTCTCCTCTCTTCCTTTATCAGTTCATTCTAGTAAACGAAAATGGCCGATCCTCTTATAAAAAAAGGAAACGCTGATGCTTTGTGTCGCCTGGATCTGCAACCTCGACATGTTCATCCCTTGAATACACACACACAGTGCTCGAAAATTGGTCGTAAATGAGAGAGGAGGGGGAGGCTGTTCGTGTGCAGGCATGAGTGGATGGTTGTCAAGTGGCTGAGGCAGAGTTCGTTGTGGAGTGGCTGGGGCCGCGTGGGCTTCAGATCGGCGAAGGCGGTGGTTCACGGTGGAGGGAGGCGGTTGCATTCTTCGTGCCTGGAGATTGTATATTTTGTTTTGCATGTTACTGTATATTACAAGGGGATTTGCATAGAGGCCCTTGTCATTGTGTTCTATTGCAAGTGTGGGGTGAGAGGGGTTTTGCAGGCGCATGGGGCTGTTGGTTTTGGCAATGCATGGTGGGCCGTGGGCTTATGATAGTGGGTAAGAACTTTGAATTGATTTCTTAGTATAATAATTTATATAATAATATGTAATTAGTGTGTTTAATATAAATTATATAAAATTGTTTAACTTATTAATTCAATAACTCTCTCATACGAGGTCCGATCGAGACGAAACTTTTTACGTTGCACTCGTTATGACGATAACTTCGCAATGAAACTGGTTTGGTTCAATTTGGAGCAAGTTGAAATTTAGGCTAAAATCGGACGTCATTCGATTTTAGTTCAAAGCGGAACACTTCGGTGAGTTAAAACTCACTCTTTTTGGTTAATTTGTATGGTTATCGTAAATAAAATTTATTATCCCTGTTTGGATTGATGAATTTGCTGGTTGATGGAATTTGGTCTAGGATCACGATATACCATCTTGAAATACTAATAGATTGGTTGAATTTGATCTAGGATCGCAATATAGCATTTTGAAATGCTATTAGATTGTTTGATTTTTAAATTTTTATTCAAACTTGTTTTAAGTAATGGATATATACGAGGTGATAAATTGATATTGATTTTGATTAATATAATTACGTTGTTTAAAATTATAACGTAGTTAATGTAAGTATACTTCTGAGTGTTATCTATTTGGCCAAATAGACATTGTTTAATAAATGCAAGGGTTTATCTTTGAATGGCATTGGTTAGCAGAATAAATCCCTGTTCTGCTATTATATTAATTTGGACATTTATTTAAGTGTTGATTGATCGTTAATTATGGATTGGTTTACATATATGCTTAATTATGTAAATACCGGCAATTTGACTTGAGAAGTTAAATAGAAGGTAATGGTAGCTTGTTAAGTACCATTAGGATCGCCGAGCCTTTTCTAGATTCGGAAATTTTGGATTTGATTAACTTCCAATTGTATAAATTGGAAGAAAAATGTTTTAATTATTACTATATATACAAGGAGCTTTATTAATAATTAATTACAAATGATTGTAAAATTACTTTTGTAAGTCAATTACTATATTATCTATAGTGTTTTAAAATAAATTATTTTTTTAATGTTTTTGAAGATAATAATTATTTTGTTATTAGTTATTTATAACTAGACGATTATTTCATTAAAAATATTGTTGAAGACAATTAATTTTATTTAAAAAGTTGTTTAAAGTTATTTTATTTTATTTATCTGTTGGAGATGTTTAAAAGTTTAAAAATTTAAGAGTTTATTTATTATGTTATTAAAAATGTTTTTAGTTATATTTCTTTTATATTATTAAAAATGATTAAAGCTAAGTTTATGATGTTTTAGTTATTTATTATTAAACAAATAAATTGTTATAAAAGGATTTCTTTTACAAAAAGGATTTATGTAAAGGAGTTTAAAATCTTGGGAAGAGGATTTTAAATGGTTAGTGATTAAAAAGGGAGATTTTATAAATGGATTAGGAGATTATAAAAAGAGTGCTTTTATAAATAAAACTTGGAGATTTATAAGGAATTCTATAAATAGATTTGGAAATTCATAAAGAAGATATTTTAAAATAAAGAGAAAGGATAGTTAAAGAAAGAGAGGGCATTTTGGAATATTCATATCTTTGTTTAAAGGATACTTGTGTTTAATCATTTTAAATGATCTTGAAATAAGTAAATCATGCTAAGTGATCAGTTAAAATACTTATACCATTTTGTAAGTATGTGGAAAAGGTTTTTCAATTTTCGAAAAGAATGATTTGAAAATATACTTATACCATTAATATAAGTACATGGTTATATTTTCTAGGTATCGAAAATATTGCGTTTTGTGAATATACTTATTTCGTTAAGATAAGTATATGGAAGTGATTTCCAAGTATTTGAATAGTGATTTTAAATTTATGAATGTGAGGGTCAGTGGGTTCCATGGGAAATAAAATCTATGATTTGAATGTTTGTTTATTCGATGGTTAAATAACTAACTATCGAATTCAGACCCAAAAGTAATTTTGAAAATATCTAGGAGAAACACGTGAGTTATATGGCACAGTCATCTCCAATGATGCTGTACTGTGCGTATAAATCTCGTTTCATTACTCTAGGATGAATGATAAGGAAATCCATCCACAAACGGTTAGGAGGTGAACTCCGCTCTTATCTTTGTCTGTTAATTTGCTAAAGAACCGGGGTTGAGTTTACCGGAAACTGTCGAATGTTGTTTCAAAGAGACCAGGATCATATATGTTATCCGAAAAACACTTCGATCCAACTTAAGCATTGCGAAGTGAAGACTTCTTGAGGATGATGGGAATTTAGAGACGGAGCTTTCAAGTTTTTCATTTAGTCCTAGAACGAACTTGTATGGATGAATGCTGACATTGCATTTGTTGCCTGGAGGGCAATGTTAGCATTCCAAGGTGGTTGCTATATAAAAGGTAATCGCAGCCTCGAGCCTCATCAACCGGGAATGACTAAAACATGGGAGATGCTTCAAGGCTATGTGGTTCGCTACCATTAGGGTATGGTCATCAACCAATCTAGATCGATATTATAGATCATGTATGCTCGGGGGCCATTTAGGTTGTTGATCCCAACCAAGGTGATGACATATTCGACGCTATCCAGTAAGGGGTAGGGCCGGTCTTAACTCGTAGGGAGTCCATGTGAGGCTCTCGGTGTATTTTATCTAGAGATGCACCGTGACGGGCGATACCCCAGTAGCCCAGTCATTGTATGGTAACCAATCTCCAATATGAGCCATTACGATTTTGATTATGCCCAACTATGTTGAAATGTGATATGCAAGCATTTCAGCTATTTTATATATTTACTTTGAACCCTTAGACATTATTATAGTATCACTGGATTTCATATGAAATGTTTTGGTTATCGTAAGGTAAAAACCCGTCCGTTTTTATGTGCGGCGTGGTCTTATGAAATACCTTTGTTTTCAAAAGGTTTTTATAAATTTAAAATCCAGTTGGGTGTGTTTTTCTCACGTTGGTTTTCCAGACTGACTCGGGCGTTATTTTGTTATAATGCTCGGGTCAAACCTAGTATATTTACAGATTGCTTTGGATGCATTGGATCTCAGGAGACGGGTTGAAGGTCTTCAAATCATATTCTCGTATATGTTTATTTTCCGCTGCTTTGTTATTGAAATTATTAGCAATTGTGAGGATTGGTTGTTATAACTATCCAGACTGATAATTGTGATTGTTGTACTCTGATGGATGTATGTATATAAAAGTTCTCTTTTTTTTAAAAACATTGATATTATATTATATGTTGTTCCGCTGCGATTGTGAGATTCTATGTTGTTTTTAGTTTCTTTTCTCTTCTTCTTCTCTTCTTTCTTCTTTCTTCCCCATAACTATCCATCTTTCTGTTTCGATTTGGGTTGGACATGTGTGGTGTATTGTCAACTTGAATGGTATGGAAAAGCAGGTCGTTACATCTCCATTGAGCTTTCACCATTTCGTCTGACTAATCTTGCCTCCTTTATCCTGTCGAACACGTATCCGAAGACGAAACTCAGATATCAAAAGCTGATATTGTGAGACGACACATTCTCTAGGCATCACTTTGCTATGTATAAAAGCTCGTTTATCATCTCTTCTAGTAAGAACAAAGTCAATTTGGCTAGAGTGTTGGCCACTACTGAAAGTAACTAAATGCGATTGTCTCTTTCTAAAGAAGATATTAGCTATCATGAGGTCATAAGGAATAGTGAATTTCAATATTTCTTCTCCTTCTTTGTTCCTATCGCCATATCCAAAATCACCATACACTCTCTCAAACTCCCACTAGTTGTACCAACATGGCCATTGAAATCTCATCCTATGAAAAGTTTCTCGCTACTAGTCATATCTCTAACCATGACATCTAGCTCTTCCCAGAAATTCCTCTTTACGGCTTCACTTAGGCCTACTTGTGGGGCATATGCACTAATGACATTCAGAATCATATCACCAACTACCAGCTTGACTAGGATGATTCTATCCCCTTGTCTTCTAACATCGACAACTCAGTTTTTAAGGTTCTTGTCAATTAAGATGCCTACCTCGTACTTGTTACGTTCTTTTTCCGTTTACCATAACTTGAAGCCTGTGTTCTCCATCTTCTTCGCCTTTTGGTCTGTCCATTTGGTCTTCTGAACACATAATATATTTATACGGCTCCTAATCATAGTATCAACCATCTCTCTTAACTTTCCAGTTAAGGACCCTACATTCCAACTACCTAACCGAATCCTACTTTTATCGACTAGCTTCCTTGCCCCTTGCACCCGCCGAGTAAAGTGCGAAGACCCTTTCTCATTTATCACTACATCGGGGCATCGATGTAGCACGCTACTAAGATAGTGATGACCTAAGCCTTGTATATTTATCACCATACCCGAGGCTTAATATGACGCGCCACTAAAGAGTGGCAACCCATCCTTGCTTATTTATCACTATACCCGAGCCTCGATATGGCGCGTCGCTAAGAGGGTTATGCCCCCAACGAAATATAATAAGGTTCCATTTCCATAAGAGAGGATATGGTTTTTATGTTGGCTCACCAATCCTATGAAAATCCTTCTCCTTAATCTTGGCTTGGGATAGGCTGCATAAAAAACTACACAGGCAGAGTTAATCAATAATTGATGCTGATTTTTATTTATACACAAGGCCTAGAGCCTTTAAGCAAGAGAAGTATCCAAAAGTGGACGTAAGGACTTCCCAAACCACTATAAATCTCTTGTGTATTTATATTCGACATTCGTCTATTGTTTATTTTGTATTTTGTCTTTCTTACTTATAATCGCTTGGTCCCTCTCTCAAAAGTCGGATGTTTACAATTGCTTAGCATAGTGGATAAACACATTGTGTTTGGCGTTAGAAGGGTCGAACCTTTGACTCTCGTTTAATTGTTACTGGTTTTGTTTGCCTACCATATCTTTCGTTATCGAAAGGTTTGCTATTAGAGTGCCTAATTTGTCCTCGAAAGGAAAGATAAAGAAGTGTGTTAAGAGATTGTTCAGGAGGAAATTATTCAAGAATTGAGCGAGAATGCTTTTAACATTGCTTCGACCGCTGTTCAAGAAAAAGGTCAGAGTTTCGGGAGCTCTCGGACCGACAATTCAAGTGTTTAGTGCTTTCTTTCATGGAGAATACCCAGGAGCGTCTTGACAACTTCAGACAACTATTTAGCCATCGAGAGACTGTGGAAGAAATCAAGAAGGAAACTTCAACAAATCAAACTCCTACAACAAAGAGTGTGCCCCCATTGAAAGGAATCTTGGAAAGCAGTAGATGATTCAAATAGAAGATTACGTATATCAAAAGTATTTGGCCAATGCATGCTTAGGTTTACATAGAGAGACTTCTAGGTTGATTGGTGAGGAGAATATCGGTTGTGATGGAATAATATACCTAGAAGACTTGTAGATACGATAAAATTTTTAGATGGATGCAGTTAATTCAAATGCAATCCATTGTAGGTTTCTCCCGGCTATGTTTATAAGAGCTATGGGCAAATGGTATTACTACTACCCCATTGGATCCATTCACTCTTGGTATCAATTCACCATGGATTTTATCAGTTTGTTATTTGTCTCTCGTGATTCAATGTCAAACTTTAGCATTTTAACCGATATCAAGCAGAACAAAGGAGAGTTGTTGAAGAAGTATTGAAGAAGGATAAAATGAGTCAACAACCAAAGCCTAAGAGATTTCATCAAGAGTCCAAGCTTATGGTGTTAAATTTTGGTTTATGGAAGTACACGCCTTTTTGGAAGGATCTTATAGGGAATGAGTGCAAGAGTTTGAAAGAGTTCTTTTACCGAACCGAAGGATGATGGAGTTAATGACATCCTAGATGAAATATGTAATTTGATTATATGATTTAACTCTTTTTTATTGAATTTAATTCGAAATAAATATATACATCTAATATTTTAATTACATTGTTTCATACAAGTATAAAATTTTAGTACAAAACGTTTAACTAATTGCAATTACGAAAGAGTTTGTAACCATGAATATCGAATCATGCTAACAAAACACTTATCCTTATACGTTCCTAGTCAAATGTGTGGAGAACAAGATATCGATGCACTGGCTAGACTAGTGTACATAATACCATCCATACGATGATTGATTTTTAAGAGCATTAATAGGTAAGGTACTTGTAATCGTTTGAAACGATTATCAAATGACTCACTAAGAGTCTTCTAGAAGTTATTGTACCTAAGTCTAATAGAAAATTTCATATGACGTGTAGTAGTCATTCGACTTGAGTACTATGAATCTTATGTGTGGAGGCTTATGTGATGGCTGTGGGATTCGAACCCTTGTCGCCTCGAAAGAAATAACATGCACTAACCACTATTTAAATAAAAAATCGGGTACTTAGCTGGTAGTACATCGCTTTACTTATTACAAGTCAACATATATCCAGTGGTTATAATTATGGACTAAGCAGCATTCAAACCTATGACCTCATGGACCAAAGCCAGAGGGTGTAACACTGTAATAGTGGTGCTTGACTTGCACACTATGTTAAAAGATCTTTGTATTAACTCTCCGAAGATGGTATAGACTACCCCCTTAAAGTGTCCAACATCCTCATTGGCTCATCATCATACACCACCCACGCGTTGTGTTTGTAACCCGCATCAGTACCATACCAACTGACATCTGCAACATTACAACACACAATTCTGGTTGGGTATTGGCTTTGATACCAATTGTGACGGTCATGAGATTCGAACAATTGTTATCCCAGAAGGCAACAATATGCATTAACCATTGTATTAAAAGATCTTTGTGTTAACTTTCTAAAAGGGATGTTACACCTTACTTTGATTATGATCAATCGAGTGGTATTGATTCAAATTACGACCATTTTTGGGTATGCGTTAAAACACATGAAATAGAAACTTAAGATAGAATTCGTCTCCTTCAATGTAAAATGTTAATGTCATCATAGTTGGAATTTGAAACAAAGTCATGAATATCTGGTTAAATTAATACAATTGATCGATAAATGTTATCATATTGTATCAACTGCCTTCGATGGTCAAACTTTTCCGTTATTAGAGTTTTGACCATTGATCAGGCTTTTGACGTCCAAGTGGCGTGGTGTTGACGAAGAGATACAATATGCACAACGTATCTTTGCTTTAGGGTGTAATATAAAATGATTATGAAGTAAGCAACTAAATCGATGTCCACTATGGTGCTTCAACAAAGTTTGTATATGCTCTAGTATTTAAATTGTTTAAATATTACTAAGGCTTGAGGTTACACCAATAGTCTCATAATGGTAATTCTCAGTGTTTGTTTGAATTGAATTAATGAAATAATTTATAAATATTATATATTATCATGGAGAAAATAGTATAATGATTATATTACCGTGTATATTAATTATGGACATTTATTTTAATTATAAACATATAATTGTTATTTATTTATTTTATTAAATAGGCTACAATAATTAAATAAAATAAATATTGTAATTATTTATATATAAGACGAATTTATTATGTTAATTAGTGAATAAATGTTGTCGGTCATAGAGAGTGTTGGTGGAGTTTTGGCATGTGGATAATGTTATATTACTTCCAAGTAAAATAATTAGCATTACATGTTATAATTACAAAACCTATGCCATTGTTTTCTATATAGAGAAACCCTAACCTTCACTCTCTTCTATTTTCTAAATCAAGTTCAAGAAAAAATTCTTGAAAATGAGGTGGTGTTGATTCAAGGTGACACATCTCAACTTGATCTTCGAAGAAAGGTACTATTTCATCATCTTAATTTTCTTATATCATAATAATTATCTGGTAATATTCGTTCAATACAAAAGGAGGAATCAGTTTAGTTTGTTAGAAATAACTAATTGGAGAGTATATGGTGTTGTTTTCAAATGTTTGGTGTGCACGTAAATGAATTGTTTAATGTTTTCCACGAATGTAATTCATGTTTTAATTTATATTAGACATGAATATTAGGTTTAAATTTTAAACTGATTTTAATGTTGGTTTTGTTTAATACACATATTTAATATTTTATTGCAATTAATAATTTCGATCAAAACTTTAATTTTGGACAAAAACAAAAATGAATACACACACTTATATTTTGTTGAGTTTCGAATAATTTAGTTTAGGTTTAAATCAAAACGAAGTCTGATTGAAAAAGAAAAAGATGGTTAATTTTAAAATAAAAGGTAATAAATTTTAACATTCAATCTTTGACCAAATAAAATCATTCATATTTATTTTAGGAAATTTTATATTTTGATGAATGCCTTTTCTTATAGTTTCCACTTTGCATATGCATGAACAAAAAAAAGGAACAACTCCTTGTATATATGGCTGAATATATACAGTTTAGACGTACATATATGCATATTAAATGTACTCTAATCTTAACATTTGGAGAGCATTGCGTACTCTAGTCTCAATGGATATATCAATATCAAATATTGAGACATCTTGACTAGGAATATTGAAATGATGTGCTTTTTATATTATGATACAATACTGGTTATCGAGTTAGATATGTATAATAAATTACATAATTGCCCCTAGGGCATATCGCTAATTAGATCGATCTCCCATTTGCACTTGGGGTCAATTATGGAATCTTATTCGAACTTCTCTAATTGGACCAATCCCTTAGGTAACTGGTATGCTATTATGTTTCGATTATTTTACTACGTGAATTAACTCTCTCCGATGCTGATAAACTATCTTTATCATATGGAACAATTCGGAATATGTCTCTCGACTTTCAATAAGCTCAAAGTTATGTTACGAACTATATCAGGCATTGTTACCATATAATAATGTTATGAGATTCTCAACATTTGGAATCATCCTCAGCTCAGTTATAAATTTGTGCATTTATTATGTATATACGTTGCTTTTATTATGATACTATTCAAGGCGATGTAATTGGTCTTTTATTGAATCAGCCACAATATCTCATTTTGGAACATTTCCAACTTAAAGCTTCTTAACCAAGCTTTGAAAATGAATTTTATACTGACATACCATACTCAATATCAGATATGAAGTTAATACCGCTTCATAAAGAGTTCGTTGTTCCTATAAACAACAATTCTTCTGTATTTCGTAAATACACAAGAACACTCTAAACTACCATTTAGTGACCTTAATTTGGATTTGATTTGCTTCATGTATCAAATACACAAACAAATCACAATATCATGGACAATATAACATGTATGAGAATTCCTATTGCCAATGTATAAATAATCCATCTTACACGTTCTTTATCAAATATTTTAGTAAGGTGTTTCTACATATCGTTTGGGACATTCTAATGTCTTTTATACTCACTATAAAAGACATAATTTGCAAATTATGAATCGAGTATTAAAATAACTAAAAGATGATTTTAACACAAGTACATCGTTAACAATCAAAAGCGTGCTGTTTTCTTATGTTTAGAAATATCATTGTACCTTCAACGTTCCTTCTTATGGACACACGCTTACTCTGCATTTTTAATGAAATCAAAGTATTTGATATTTCTATCAAAATACTTGTTCAATTTTGATGCTTATCGAACGATACTTTCGTATCGGTTTCTTGGATCATATCCCAAATCCATAAATTCAATATTTCTCTCATTGACTTTGAGACACTTTGGTTATTATGTGCAAACAATATAGTCTAAATTTTTATTTAGAATTTTCTGTTTCAACATGTATATACAAAACACAAAGTCATACAAGGTGATCATTTTATAGGTAGAATCCGAATCAAATTGAGAACATTGAATGGAGAATCTGTTAAGCTAATTTCAATAATTGAATTCATGATTTTATTCTTATCATTGTAGCTTACCATATTCCAACTGCATTTGCCTTTCTCTTAAAGATACATTTGTGACTGATGGATTATATCCCTTTGCATTCAACTATCAAAATCATATTTTGATAATGTACTTGGAAACTGTTTTGGATTTACACATCGTACCTTATCACAGAGTCAATACTCTTAATTAAATAACCTAAGATTATTTATTCCTAACATTAATAAGAAACTCATAGTTTCTTCTTCAATATGCAAGAATAATCATTAGACACTCTAATGCCATGCGTTAATTTATGTTTGGTTAATTTCATTTCATCCTTTGTAATCAGTTTTATCCTTGGATCATATCCAAATCCATTTTACTACCAACAATTTCTTAAATAATTATTTTGCTATGAAGTTGGTATTTCTTGAAACAACAATTGTTTTTTATTGCAATGCAATGGGCATTCATAAACATTTTATGAATTTCCAAACATAAAAATGGTTTGGCATTAGCTCACAATATTTATGCTCATCACATAAATCAGTCATCCAATGACTATCATCTCCAAACTCCTTTGGGGCGATTCATATAAGATTTTTTAGGTACAAATATTACGTGCAGTCCTTCGACTCACACAACCCACCAACTGTAACGACCCAAAATTTGATCACTTTAATTAAAGATGTTTAAATTATTTTAAATATTTAAATATAGATTATTTTTCATAAATATTCAAGTTTTAAGTGATAGTTAATAATAATGAACTTATTTTGAAAGGATGTTCCAAAATATAGTTCCTTTGGAAAAAATATATCGATAGAATGGTCGAAAACCGTTTTACCAATAAATAGCTCTATAATCATAAAACATCATGCACGGAGTTGGATACGTACACTTATTTTTATAATTGAAAATAATATGAAATAAATCAATTATTTTATTAATGTATTTATGACATCATTAGGAATGCCCTTATAATTGATTTATTAAATTCAGATTTAATGATTTAATAATTATTTTAATTATTATAATAATTGTCATAAATAATTATAATTCATTATGAAGTGATAATTAATAATTTTATGATGATATATACTTGATTTGAAAATATAAGAAAATTCGTATCACTTTATCGATATAATAGCCATTTTTGTAAATAATTGCAATATTGATTTATATGGGTTTATAAATAAAATGCGATCATTTTAATTAGTTAAAAATGATAATAAATTAGTTTTCAAATTTTGTTTACAATTATATTTAAATTAATTTATAAGTAAAAATGTGACCAAGAATTGGTTTCTTGATTTCCAATGGTTTAACAAACGGAAGTTGTTCAAAGTTGTTACAACCTTGTTTATATGCGATGAGCACCTATATAACATACATATGCACAGTTTAACTTGCATATGAACATACATACATACATATACATATATATATATATATATACAAATATACATGTCCACTTAAACATATATATATATATATATTCCAAAATATTAAAAACATAAGACTTAAGCAACCAAAAAGCAACCATCAACTCATCTTACACACCAAAGTACACTCACATGGGCTAGCAGATGGAAGAGAGGACATAAAGAGGGGTGGCCATGTAGAATGACGTGATGAGGGGTGTGGGTTGAGGGCAAAAAGGTAATTATATGTTTAGGTATTTTTTTTCTAAGTTTTTCCTATAAATACCCACCCCTTTCTTTATAAATTCCTAACACTTATTCTTCATCTTCTTCCTCCTTCTTAAAGCTATTTTAATGGCTTCCTATGTTAGCAAAATTATGGAGAAAATAATTACAAAAAGAAATTAAGTTATTAGCATATATGTATGTGTATGTATATATATTAGTATAAAACCTCAAAACCACTCAAATTACCTCCTTTCCACTTCTAATACTCACAGCTACACCCATATCAATGCTTGGCCGAGCCCTTCCACCTCCTTATGCTTAGGACGTGACTTCCCTAGCCAAGGCCGATCTCATTCAAAGCTTAGGAGCTCGATTCCATAGAGTTTAAAGCAATCGTAGCGAAGCTATAGCCGATTCAAAACTAGTTCAAGTCAAAATGAAGGTGAGAAACTCTATTTATAATATGATATATTGGATGATATATATGTTTTGTTATGCTTGGTTGTGATGATTGTTTATCAAGTTTAGATGTTGATTTTATGTTTGTTTGATTGTGTTAACAAGTCACGTTTAATACATGTTGAAAATCACAAAGGAAATCACTTTCCTTTAGTAAATGAAATGGTGTATATGAGATTGTTAAATCTCTTTAAAATAGTTTAAAATGATTTAGAAATGTTTTATAAACATTTAAAATGTCTTGATAAGGTTTGAAAATAATATGAAAATTGAGTTAAAATAGGCGCGTCGCGTAACGTCAGTTCGCGATTTCACACCGTAGAAAGTTAAATCCATTTAAACGATGGATTCAGAGTTGGAATTCTTTGTAATAAGAATTTTTCGAACCCTTATAATCATAGTTTTCAAAAAAAAAGGATCGAGATTTCATTTGGTAGATTTTGAAATATGAGCAAAACAAATTTTCAAAATAGCCGCGGCTTGACAGTTCAGAAACCAAAGCGACAAATTCTTTAAAATTGATATTTTTAATTCTTTAAATATATTAAATAAATTATTTAAATCTTTTAAAATGTTTTGAAAGAGATTTGAATTATAAAAATGGATTTCTAAATGATCGAAAAGTTGTTTTGATCAAATAAGCTATAAAACACTATTTGCAGCACTTTTTAACAGCTTTTACAAAAAGTGGTTTTATCTTAATTATTCGTTCCCAAATCTTTGTGAACCTTTTCAAACAAATAATTAGTAATTTAAAGATGATTAAGAGGTTTAAAAATGAGTATGCGGAAACGACTAGTACATTTGTTCCATTTGTGAGTGTCATAGAAAATCTGACCAAAGAATGGAACAGATCGAAGGGAAAACCCGGATGCTCTAAAAAATTAAAATTAAATTAAGCATGTTAAAAGATTTAGAGTCGATCAAATAACTTGACCACCTTATGGGTGACAGAGAGGTAGTCTCTAGGCTTGGTTTGGGAAACCAGTTGCTTTCCCTCCCTAGCTACCCGAACTGGCCCGACGGAGGGGATAGTAAATTTGATTTACTCGAATCAAAATTTCCCGAAGTATAAACGATATAATTTTCCAAATTTAAATAACTTAATATTGCATAGAAATAATCTTCTTGTACTTGGTACTAAATTCTGAGGAGGGAATCTGTACTATCCATGAGAATTGAAAAAGGTGATCTCACTGTTGTTCGACGGATAGTAAAGGTTAAACACGAAAATTGATATTGAGTAGAACTAGTATAATTCCTATGATCCTATTTACCCAATGATGTTTTCTAAAATGATTTACGAAAATGATTTGGTAGTTCCAAAGTTAAAGAGAGGATTAATGATTCCGTATATACCGAAATGAATGTTTTAAAGATATATATCTCTAGAAGATATTTTCATTAATTAATCAAAGAATAATTCCCTATTCACTTAACATCTTTTTATCGATGATTGGTTCGAAGGAACCAGTGTCGGATTTGCGTAATTCTTATTCGAAAACCACTTCGAACCAATGTACGTTCGAAAGTGAAGAAATAGAATGATGGTAAATGAATGAAGGGATGCTTGCCACTGACCCTCAGCGGAAATTTCCCATATCATACACATGTGGCAGTAGTATCTTCATTTGATCTTTGATGCAAGGGCTGCTCGCTACTAATCCTAGGGGTAATTCCCGACATGATGTGGTAGGAGATTTCCTTCCATTTGTTCCGTTCCTGGACAACTTGTATGGACGAATGTCCGACGTTGCATTTCTAATCGCATTTATTGATCTCTATAAACGTATCATCTGTTTAGTGGTAGAGAAGACAACTTCTCTTAGCTTAACACCTTTTCCTGAGACATATGAGCTTAGGAGTTATACATTTGTAGAAATCAGTTGTGTGATTATGAATTGGCAATGTGGCATTCAAAGTGGAGTGGGCTATGTGAAGGTAATCGTCACCTCAAGCTTCATTACCCGACAATAGATTAAACAGAGTATGACGTAAGGCTATGTGGTTTGCAACCATTAGGGTATGATCATCATCGTTCTAGATTACTTTATATATATCGAGTATGTTGTGTATGCTAAGAGAGCTCTCGGATAGGTCGGTTACGGCCGGGGTGACGACATATTCGGTTTCTAGCCAAGCCATGTCTGAGTGCTAAACATGGATATACCAGTTTTGCCAGATGCAGAGTGTTGTTTGTGTATCCTCGGTACATTCCTCTAGAGATGTACTATATGAAAGGTAGTACCTTACCTTGCCATTGTATAGAACCAATTTTCCAATAAGTGCCTTCGGACTTAGTTGTAAACCTATTATGCCATCAAATTTAACCAATGTAACAATTTCGGCTACTTTAATATGTTTACTTGAAAACCTTTTTTCAAAGAATGTCATTAAAAATAATATTTTTAGATTTTGCGTGGCAAATGTTTAGGTTATTATAAGGTAAAAACTCATTCTGTGTTTATGTGCTGGTCTTATGAGATACCATTTGTTTTCAAATATCCGTATATTGAGTTTCTCACACCAGTCCCATGACTGACCCAGAGTTTATGTTCTATTCCTTTTAAACTCTGGATGTCCTATTTTTCCCAGCACCCTAGTGGTCAGGTTTAGTTAGAAGAAATTGGAAGAGTTTGGAGCATAGAGTTAGAAGATTCTTTTGAAGATTGTTATCCATTTACACCACACTCATGTACTATTATATTCCGCATTTGTAAGGATATATATTTATAACTGTCCATATTGATAATAAGTTAAACTCCGATAAATGTATTTGAAATTTTCCATTGTAAAGATTATATGTTGAAATAATATATGTTATTCCATTCGTGTGAGATTCTTTTCTGTCTTTATTTTCTTCCTTGCCCTTAAAGAACCGCCTCTTCGGCGCTTGGATTTGCGGCATGTGAATACCAAGGATGTATTAGTGTCGATTTCCGAAGGCCGAAGAAACGGGTCTTTACATTTGGTATTAGAGCTTAGGTTGAGCGAACACCTAGGCTTTGGTAGGGGTAAAGTCTCATCAGAGATAGGGTTAGTGATGCCATAGGATGAGTAACTCATTAGAGATAGGGTTAGTAGCACCCTAGAATGAGTTTGAGAGTATTATATATGAGCGTGTATTTGTTAGTGATATATACAAATGATTTTTGTTTTGAAAATTGGTAAATGAAATAATTTTACCTAGGATTATATTTTGAATAAAAAGGATATCTCTGAAAAATTTAGTTTTGGATGATTAAAATCAGGTTAGTTAAAACTAAGTATAAACATTTTTTGATTAGAATTTCACAGTTTGACTATAAGATGTTTATAATAACACTGAAAGAATTAATAAGGGATGTTTTTCTTGACAAAGGATTTCGAAGGAGATAATTTTTTTTGATAGAAGTCTTAGTTTGTTTTCAAAGATTGGCTTGGGGGGGAAATAACACTAAGTGCTTGAGATTATAGTTGAGACCGATTTATATTAGGATATGCCCAAGTAAATAAAATACTAATAACTTGACATTTGAATGAGTAAGAATTAGTAAAATGCCTAGTGTTTATATTTAAGTAGTTGCATTTACATTTGTAAAAACCACATGGAAGAAAGTATTTTAAAGGGGAGTCATCACGAGCAAATTGGAGAGAAAAGGATAATCGCATTATCCTCTCTAGGGATGAGGAAGAAACATCAAAGCAGTTACCAAACACCTTTGGCCTTAGATTAATGAGGGGCGTATCGCGCACACCAAAAGGGATGAAGATGGGCATCCAATGGCAGAAATGCTCATCCTACCCACTACTTCGGAAATGATCATTATATCCAGCGATGATAAGGCTGCACAAGCCTCGATAGGAATATGGGTAACAGATCCGGCCAGTTTTGAATTGGAACCCATAGAGGAGTCCGAACCTATGTAAGAGGAATCTGGACCATGAAAGAAGAATCTGAACCAATGGAGGACCCAGAAACCATGGTATAAAACCACAGTAGCATAGATAGCAATGTGATTTGGGACATGGAAGGAGAAAACATCATCTGGTAAGAAGAATCATCTATCCTTACATCAACTGGAGTAAAATGGAAGGAGACAATAAGGAAGTAGTTTAGGATGAAGCTAGAGTAAAACTCGTGGGAGGTTGAAATGCAAGGAATAGCAGAAGGTGAGGAAATGCAAGATGTACCGGTTGGTCTCGGTCATGTTCCATGGAACCAGCCATGGCTACCTTATGTTGAAGAAGAAGTGCAACAATTGGAAAATGGAAATGATGCGGACGACGAGCATGAAAGTGGCGAGGAAGGGATTGGAGAAGTTATGATTGACTTCGGATATTTGGGCACCCCATCAACCTCCGATTCAGAAGAGTGAGAAAGATGAGGAGTATGATTGGTGAAGGAAGTTTTCTTTCTGTCTATTTAGTATATATATATAGCTTATGTTTGGAAGGAGAAGAGATGTGATGCTGGTTAGCGATGAATAGTATTAACATTATGTGCTTAGATGGGAGTTGTGTGTTTAGGTATGACCTATGTCGGAATAGGAACATTGATGTAAGTTAATAAAGTGTATGATATGCTATTTTATTTTCAACTTTGTTCATTGCAGTTGCATAGATCTTAAAAAAATCAATAATAATTCTTGATTAAAAAGGAAAAATTTAAGTGGAAAATCTTCTTTTAAATTTGAAATAGAATTTTTCTAAACGTTTGTGAAAAGATATATATATTTATATATACACGTAAAGGAAGTTTTGATTAATAAAAAGGAAACAAGTAAGTTTTGACTAACAAGGAAGTTTTGTTAAATACAAAAGTATTGCAATTAATATTGATTTAAAAAGAAGCAAAAAGGGTTTATTATAACAAAAGGTAAGTTATCTTTTAACTTGAATGGTTTCTTTAAAAAGAAGATAGAAATTCTTGGTGAATAAAATTTTATGAAAAGTTTTCATAAATATTTTGGAAAGATTAATAAGTATGTATGAGGTACGTAAATCATTTCATCACACGATTCTGATCTAAGATTCGAGTATGGAACTTGGAAGTGTTTACACTAGTTCGAAAATGAACTTATAACTCGATTTTTGACGATGAACATTGATGAGGGTTTATGGTTGGATACTTATGTTCTCTATCATAGTTGAGAGCTATGCAAGGAAATCTAAAAATTCTGATCGGAAGGTCTGATCGGAGTCCGACTAGAGGATCGGGGGATCAATTCTAATTCGAGAGTATAGTTGTGGATTCGAATAAAAGATCAAATTAGATGTTATGGATGATCTGTGTATATCATGTAGAATTGGGTATATAAAATAATGTTTTGGGTAAGAATTACCGAGTTTTTGTTTTGGTGTAATTTCGGGGATGCAATTCTTTTAAGAGTGGAGTATGCAATGACCCGAAATTTGATCACTTTAATTAAAGACGTTTAAATTATTTTAAATATTCAAATATTGATTATTTTCTGTAAATATTCAAGTTTTATGTAATAGTTAATAATAATGTACTTATTATTAAAGAATGTTCCAAAATATAGTTCCTTTGGAAAAGATATAACGATAGAATGGTCGAAAACCGTTATATCAATAAACAGCTCTATAATCATAAAACAACGATTCACGAAGCTGGATACGTACACTTGTTTTTATAATTGAAAAAGAATATGAAATAAAATCAATTATTTGATTAATGTATTTATGACATTATCAGTAGTATGCTTATAATTGATTTATTAAATTAAGATTTAATAATTTAATAATTATTTTAATTAATATAATAATTGTTTAAAATAATTATAATTTATTTATGAAGTGATAATTAATAATTTGTAATAATTTTATGAGGATATATAATTGATTTGAAAATATAAGAAAATTCGTATCACTTTATCTATATAATAGCAATTTTTGTAAATAATTGTTAATATTAATTTATATGGTTTTATAAATAAAATTTGATCATTTTAATTAGTTAAAAATGATAAGAAGTTAGTTTTCAAATTTTATTTTACAATTAAATGTAAATTAATTTATAAGTAAAATGTGATCGGGAATCGGTTTCCCGATTTTCAACGGTTTAACGAACGAAAGTTGTTCAAAGTTGTTGCAACCTTGTTTATATGTCAGGAGCACCTATATAACATACATGTGCATATTTTAACTTGCACATGAACATATATACATACAAATATACATGTACACTTAAACATATATATATATATATTCCAAAATATTAAAAACTTAAGACTTAAGAAACCAAAAATCAACCATCAACTCATCTTACACATCAAAGTACACCCACATAGGCTAGCACATGGAAGAGAGGACATGGACGGGGTAGCCGTGTAGAATGAAGTGATGGGGAGGAGTGGGGTTGAGGGCAAAAAGGTAATTATGTGTTTAGATATTTTTTTCTAAGTTTTTCCTATAAATACCCACCCCTTTCTTCATAAATTCCTAACACTTATTCTTCATCTTCTTCCTCCTTCTTCAAGCTATTTTAACGGCTTTCTATGTTAGCAAAATTATGGAGAAAATAATTACAAAAGAATATAAATTATTAGTATATACATACATACATACGTACATACATATACATATACATATATACATATATATATATATACATATTAAATATATATATATATATATAGAGACACACACACACACATATACATATATATATATACACATATATTAGTATAAACACCTCAAAAACCACTTCAAATCACCTCCTTTCCTCTTCTAATACTCACAACCACACCCATATCAATGCTTGGTTGAGTGCTTCCACCTCCTCATGCTTAGGCTGTGACTTCCCTAGCCAAGGCCGAGCTCATTCAAAACTTAGGAGCTCGATTACATAGAATTTAAAGCAATCATAGCGAAGCTATAGCTGATTTAAAATTAGTTCAAGTCAAAATGAAGGTGAGAAACTCTATTTATAATATGATATATTGGATGATATATATGTTTTTGTTATGCTTGGTTGTGATGATTGTTTATCAAGTTTAGATGCTGATTTTATTAACAAGTCACGTTTAATACACATCGAAAATCATAAAGGAAATTACTTTACTTTAATAAATAAAATGGTGTATATGAGATAGTTAAACCTATTTAAAATGGTTTAAAATGATTTGGAAATATTTTATAAACATTTAAAAGTGTTTCGATGAAGTTTGAAAAGAATATGAAAATTGAGTTAAAATAGGCACGTCGCATAACGGTAGTTCGCGATTTCGCACCGTTGAAAGTTAAATCCCTTTGAACGATGGATTTAGAGTCGAAATTCTTTGTAAAAAGAAATTTTCGAATCCATATAATCATAATTTTCAAAAAAAGAAGAAAAGGATCGAGATTTCGTTTGGTAGATTTTGAAATATAAGCAAAACAAGTTTTCAAAAAAGTCACGGTTTGGCAGTTCGGAAACCAAAGCGACAAATTCTTTAAAATTGATATTTTTAGTTCTTTAAAAATATGAAATAAATTCTATAAATATTTTAACATGTTTTGAAAGAGATTTGAATTATAAAAATGGATTTCTGAATGATCGAAAAGTTGTTTTGATGAAATGAGTTTTTAAAACACTATTTGCAGCACTTTTTCGTAGCACTTTTTAAGAACTTTTGCAAAACAGTGGTTTTAACTTAACTATTCATTCCCGAATCTTTGTGAACCTTTTCAAACAAACAATTAAGTAATTTAAAGATGATTAAGAGGTTTAAAAATGAGTATGCGGAAACGACTTGTACATTTGTTCCATTTGTGAGTATCATAGAACATCCGACCGAGGAATAGAACTAATCGAAGGAAAGCTTGGATGCTCTAAAAAATTAAAAGTAAATTAAGTATGTTAAAAGATTTAGAGTTGATTGAATAACTTAACCACCTTATGGGTGACAGAGAGGTAGTAACTAGGCTTGGGTTTGGAAAACCAGTTGCCTCCCCTCCCTAACTACCCAAACTGGCCCGACGGAGGGGATAATAAATTTGATTTACTCGGATCAAAATTTCTCTAAGTATAAAAGATATAATTTTCCAAATTTAAATAACTTGGATTGCAAAGAAATAATCTTCTTATACTTTGTATTAAATTCCAAAAAGAGAATCCATACTATCCGTAAGAATTTAAAAAGGTGATCTCATCGTTATTCGACGGATAGTAAAGGTTGAATACAAAAATTGATATTGAGTAGAATTAGTATAATTTCCATGATCCTATTTACTCAATGATGTTTCTAAAAATGATTTAGTAAAGTTAAAGAGAGGATTAATGATTTCTTATATACCAAAAGGAATGTTTTAAAGATATATATCTCTAGAAGATATTTTGATTAATTAATCAAGAATAATTCCCTATTCACTTAACATCTTTTTATTGGTGATTAGTTAGAAGGAATAGGTGTCGGATTTGGGTAATTCTTATCCGAAAAGTACTTCCAACCAATGTACGTTCGAAAGTGAAGAATGGAATGATGGTAAATGAATGAAGGGCTACTTGTCACTAACCTCGGGGGAAATTTCCCATATCATATATATGTGGCAGTAGTATCTTCATTTGATCTTTGATGCAAGGGCTGCTCGCTACTAATCCTAGGGGTAATTCTCGACAGGATGCAGTAGGAGAGTTCCTTCCGTTTGTCCTGTTCCCGAACAACATGTATGGGCGAATGTCTGACATTGCATTTCTAATCACATTTATGGATCTCTATAAATGTATCATCTGTTTGGTGGTGGAGAAGGAAACTTCTCTTAGCTTAACACCCTTTCCTAAGACATATGAGCTTAGGAGTTATACGTTTGTAGAAAATAGTTGTGTGATTACGAATTGGCAATGTGGCATTCAAAGTGGAATGGGCTCTGTGAAAGGTAATCGTTACCTGGGGCCTCATCACCCGGTAATGGCTTAAATAGGGTACGACGCAAGGCTATGTATTTCACAACCATTAGAGTATGATCATCACCCTTTTAGATTACTCTATATATGTCGAGGATGTTGTGTATGCTAATAGAGCTCTCAGATAGGTCGGTTACGACTGGGATGATGACATATTCGGTTTCTATCCAGGCCATGTCTGAGTGCCAAATAGGGATAGACCGATCTTGCAAGATGCGGAGGGTTGTTTATATATCCTCGGTTCATTCTTCTAGAGATGTACTGTATGGAAGGTAGTCCCTACCTTGCCATTGTATGGAATCCATTCTCCAATAAGTGCCTTCGGACTTAGTTGTAAACCTAACATGCCATCAAATTTAACCAATGTAACAATTTCGGCTATTTTAATATGTTTATTTGAAAAACATTTTTCAAAGAATGTCATTAAAAATAATATTCCAAGATTTTGCATAGCAAATGTTTTGGTTATCATAGGGTAAAAGCTCGTTCTGTGTTTATGTGCGGTGTGGTGTTATGAGATACCATTTGTTTTCAAATATCTGTAATTTGAGTTTCTTACACCAGTCTCATGACTGACTCAAAGTTTATTTTCTATTCCCCTTAAACTCTGGGTGCTCTATTTTTTCGGGCAACCTAGTGGTTAGGTTTAGTAAAAAAATATAGATGAGCTCGGAGCATGGAGTTAGAAGATTCTTCTAAAGATTCTTTTCCATTTCCACCATACTCATGTACTATTGTATTCCTAATTTGTAAGGACATATATTTTTAACTGTCCATATTGATAGTAAGTTAAACTCTGATAAATGTGTTTAAAATTTTCCACGGTAAGGATTATATGTTGAAATAATATATGTTATTCCATTCATGTGATATTCCGTTCTATCTTTATTTCCTTTCTTGCGCTTAAAGAACCGCCTCTCCGGCACTTGGATTTGCGACACGTGAATACCGAGGATGTATTAGTGTCGATTTTTGTAGGTCGAAGAAACATGTCTTTACACCAACTCCTTAGCCTAGGACATGATGGGGTTTCTTATAAACTCATATCTTGTATGACTTTGTATACTATTCTTCGGATGATATTAATCTTAATCGTTTGTACTACTCTTAATTACATAGCTTATAGAAAGAATTTAACTCAACTTCACACATCATTTAATCGTTCTTTTTTCGGCAAAGTTCGATCACTTATTGTTGGCACATAATTATGTATTATAAGGAGAAGTGACCCTTGAGATTGAATCTTAATTCATTTTAGGTATATTTGGAACTCTTTCCAAAATACTCACCTATTCGATCAAATAGAATCATTTCTTTTGCATGTTATTTTATTTTACTTTTATTTTATATTCTATGAACTTATCATAGACATGCCTCACATGTATTATATATATATTCATGCTTGCGATAATTCATTGGTGAATATAATGAAGTATATGGAATCTTTTTGGTATTATCAGACTTGTGATTGCATACATCTATATGTATCGACCCGAAGAGTTCATCAACTCTTATGACGCTCCTACGTAATAAGTGCTTTGCTTTTAATTATCTGAGGTACAATTCACTAGTGCCATATGATTCATAATAATACAATCAAAGAATTACTTCTCAAAAAATGGCATAGTATATAATTCCATAATAATTATAAATAATTTCAGATACTTTGGTATTTTCCAATGAATCACTTTTTTATGAAAACAAATACCACATTATTGTATTATTTCATAATGAATATTTTGAAATAAACTATGTCTATTATTTAGTCATCATCGAAGAACATATATTATTTCATAAATAATCTGTGGTACCGTGACGACCTGTCTCCTCGACCCTTAGAAATCGACACTAATATGTCCATGGTATTCACGTGCCGCAAATCCAAGTGCCGGAGAGGTAGATTATAAAGGGTAAGAAAGAAAAATAGACAGAATAGAATCTTACATGAATGGAATGACATATAATATTTAAACATGTAATCTTTACTACGGAAATTTAAACAAATTTTTTAGAGTTAAACATGGACAGTTATAAATATCCATCCTTACAAATGCGGAATAAAATAGTACACAAGTGTGGTGGAAATAAGGTAATAGCCTATTGAAGAATCTTCTAACTCCATGCTTCGAGCTCCATCCAGATTTCTTCTAACTAAACCTGAACTACTGGTTACCTGGGAAAATTAGGGCACCCATAGTTTAAGGGAAAAGGAAAATAAACTCCGAATCAGTCATGGGACTGGTGTTGAAGAACTCAAAATATGGATGTTTTGAAAAGAAAAGGTATCTTATAAGACCACGCCGCACATAAACACGGAACAGATTTTTACCTTATGATAACCAAAAACATTTGCTACGTAAAAATCATTTGATATTATTTTAAATGACATTCTTTTGAAAAACGTTTTCCAATAAATATATTAAAATAACCGAAATTGTTAAATTAGTTAATTTGACGACATAATAGGTTTACAACTAAGTCTGAAGGCACTTATTGAAGAATGGATTTCCATACAATGGCAAGTAAGGGACTACCTTCCGTATAGTACACCTCTAGAGGGATGTATCGAGGATCGATGTCTTCGAAACCTCTGCACCTGGCAAAACCGGCCTACCCACAGACCCGCTTGGTGGTGGATAAAACCGAATATGACATCACCCCGGCCGTAACCGACCTACCCTTGACTACAATATGCACAACATACTCGACATATAGAAGGTAATCTAGAAAGGTGATGACCATACCCTTATGGGTGCGACCCATATAGCCTTACAACATGCCCTGTTTAATCCATTACCGGTTGATGAGGCCCAAGGTAACGATTACCTTTCACATTGCACTTTCTACTTTGAATGTCACATTGCCATTCCATGATTACACAACATATCTTTACAAAAGTATAATTTCTGAGCTCATTCGTCTTAGGAAAGGATGTTAAGCTAAGGGAAGTTGCCTTCTCCGCCACCAAACAGATAATACATTCATAAAGATCAATTAACGTAATTAGAAATGCAACATCAGACATTCGTCCATACAAGTTGTCCACGAACAGGACAGACCGAAGGCACTCTCCTACCACATCCTGTCGGAAATCACCTCTAGGATTAGCAACGAGAAGCCCTTGCATCGAAGATCTCAAATGGAGAACTACTGGCACTAATAAGTGATATGGAAAAATTCTCCCGAAGGTCAGTGACAAGCTGCCCTACATTTCATCTTCCAAATCATATCCATGTCTTCACTTCGAATACGTAAATTGGTTCGAAGTGGTTTCCCGATAAGATTACTCAAGTCCGACCCCGGTTCGAACCAATCATCGATAAAAAGATGTTATGTAAATAAGGAATTATTCTTTGATTGATTAATTTCTTTTTTATGAAAATATATTTTAGAGATATATATCTTTAAAATATTTCTTTTCGGTTTATACAGAATCATTAAACCTCATTTATCAGATCCTTTGATTACTTGAAACCGTTTTAAATTCCAAATCATTTCATTCTTTACTTAGGAAAATATTTCCAAATCATTTATTTAAATCTTAACAAAGATTTTCAAATCATAACAACCTTTAAAACGAATCAAAAACAATGTTATTTAAAACATTGTTTACTATAAACCCAAACCAATTAATTTTAAGTATAGGAATTAGATTAATTCCAAATCATTTTCATATGTCATATTGGAAAACATTATGGAGTTAAAAAGGGTCGATAGAAATTATACTAATTCTACTCAACATTAGTTTCTGTATTCAACCTTTACTATCCGTCGAATAACGGTGAAATCACCTTTTAAATTCACACGGATAGTACGGGTTCCTCCCTCGAATTTAATACCAAGTATATGAGGATTATTCCTATGCAATCCAAGTTATTTAAATTTGAAAAATTATATCTTTTATACTTTGGGAAATTTTGATCCGAGTAAATAAAATTTACTATCCTCTCCGTCGGGCCAGTCCGGTTAGCTAGGGAGCGCAGGCAAATGGTTTCCCAAACCCAAGCCTAGAGACTACCCCTCTGTCACCTATATGGTGGTCAAGTTATTTGATCGACTCAAAATCATTTAACATACTTAATTAACTTTTGATTATTATTTAACCACGTTGAAATAATTTATAAATCCTTCAAATCACCTTTAAAATAATTTATTAATCATTTAAAAATAGTTACAAAAGATTTGGAAAAGAATTGTTCCGTTTAGAACTATATTTCAAAAGTTATAGAAAAGTGCTGCAAATGGTACTTTTAAGCTGTATTGATCAAAACGACTTTTCTATCATTTGGAAATTCATTTTTTTAAATAAATTCACTTTTAATTTTTTTAAAATATTTATAGTATTTATTTCATATATTTAAACAATTTTAAAATATCATTTTTAAAGAAATCCTTTTATGGTTTTTGAACTGCAAAACCGTGATTTTTCCGAAAACTCGTTTTATCATATTTCAAAATCTACTTATCGAAATCTTGGTTTTCTTTCTTTGTTTGAAAATTATAGATATAATAGTTCGGAAAATTATTATCTCAAAGAATTTCGAGCTATATTCCATTATATATATTCATTTGACTTTCACGGCGCGAAATCGCGAACTACCATTATGCGACGCGTCTATTTTTGACTCAATTTTCGATATTCATTTAAACTTTGCCAAAACATTGTTAAATGTTTATAAAACATTTCTAAATCATACTAAACCATTTTAAAGAGGTTTAAACGTTCCATATACACCATTTCATTTATTAAAGGAAAGTGATTTCCTTTGTGCTTATCGACATGTATTTAAACGTGACTTTTATATATATTCAACAACAATATTAAACAACCAAACTTGATGATCAAAGCATATTAAACATCCATTGCAAACTTCATATCATCATCAAAAATATAATATAAATTAGAGTTTCTCACCTGCATTGGATATTAACCTTAGGAAAATTCGCTATAGCTTCACTATGATTGCCTAAAACTCTACGGAATCAAACTCCATGACCTTGTATGGGCTCGACGTTGGCCTTGGATGCTCACGGCCTTGGGTTTGCTTGGCGGTGGGCTCGGCCTCAGCTTTGGGGAGTGGTGGCCGTGAATATTAGAGAGATAGGGGAGGAGTTTGATGATAGTTTTGAGGTGGTTTTACTAATATATATATATATATATATATATATATATATATATATATATATAAAGTATAATTTTAATTCTCGTTTACCAAAAATTTTGCCATTATTTTGCTAGGTTTTGTAGCCATTAGAATAGCTTGAAGAAGGAGGAGGAAGATGAAGAAGAGGGTAGAAAATTATTAAGGAATGGGTAGGTATTTATAGGAAAAACTTTGGAACAAATATCCTAAAGGGAATTACCCTTTTGCCCCTTGCCCACACCCTTCCTCTCCTCCCTAGGTTTGGCCAAAATGAACTCCATATGGGTGCATCCATGTGCTTGTCCATGTGTGTGTAATTGTGTGTCCTTGGTTGACTTTAAGTTTTCTTAAGGCTTAAGAAGTTAAGAAATATCTTAGATATTTCTTTTATATATATATATATATGTGTGTATATATATGTATACATGTTTATGTGTAATTTAAATTGTTAATATGTATATTATATATGTGTGTATGGCATGTAAATAAGATTGCAACAACATTTGAATGAATTTTGTTCGTTAAACCATTGAAAATCGAGAAACCAAATACCGGTTACATTTCATGAAACTTTCATTCTTTTTTCAAACATTTTTATAAAGACCTTCTTTATTTTTAACTATTTGCTAACATTTCTATCCCTTTAAAATAAATTATTCAAGTTAAAGATAACTTACCTTTTATTATAATATACCTCCTATATTATAATTTGCTTCTTTTAACCAATATTAAATCCAAACACAAACACCTTTGTATTTAATAAAACTTCTTTTGTTAATCAAGACTTATTTTATTAATTAATACTCCTTTTATTAATTGTCCACTTATACCAGTTTCAATACTTAAAAGTATTCATATACTTATTCAAAGGTTTTAAGTATATTCACAATTTACTTAGCAAATTTTACTTACTTTAAAATATGATCAAAGAGATTTAAACAACTATTACCAAAACATTGTTATAATAAACTCCTTTATAAATTAAACATATAACATTTTCTATCTCTTTATAAAAAATTCCAATACTTGTTATTATCTTTAATCCCATTATTAGAGATCTAATATACCCATAAGATTTCTTCCAAAGTGCTATTCAAGGGTTTAAAAACAAATGTTGCTAAAACATCATTTACTACAAACCTGAAATCATTCATTAATAACTTTAACCATTTCTTTTATAGATCAAAGCATACCCATGCTTATCAATTAAGATAATATACTTTGATAAAAATTGACAACCATTAATTAATTTATCAATTAATGATTCACATTATCCTGTTTAACTTTAGAAAAGTATGTAGATCGAGTAACTCAAAAATGATACCAAGGAACTGGGTACCACCAATAGCATCGCATATTTCTTTAACAAGAAGGGAAATACGAGAAGCATTTACCATCCAAACACATCTCCTGCCTATTTTTAGTTACTTTCGAGCCACTTGAACCAATCAATCACAAGATTATTTTTCGTTTTCAAAATCACATTTTAGAAATAATACTATTATTATTCCTTTCTAAATAATCATTTGAAATTCCTTTCAAAAATACCGAAATTAAAATTCTCAAAAATTCCTTTATAAAGCACGATTTATAAATCAAATTCATAAAATCACTTATATAAAAACATTTATAAAATTTATTTATCTTAAATAAATTCCTTTAATCTTTAACTAACATTATTATTTATCGAATACTGTAATGAACGGGCAGTTTTTGACCCTCGAAAATCAACACTAATACGTTCACAGTATAAAGTGCCGAGCAATCGAGTGCCGGAAATACCAGGTTCTTAGGGTTTAAGAAGAAAAGAGATAGAAAAGAAAACAGAAACAACACAGAATCTCACATTCGCAGTGGAAAAAAATAAATATACAATAACAGCATTTGTACAAAAGAATCTGTAACAGTTAATATACATACAGGTTATCAGAGTACAATCATCAAAAAATAAATCTAGACAGTTATCATAACTTGTCCCTAAATGCTGAATATATAGCCTACAATACACATCAAAATATAATCAAATACGTGCAATACGTCTCTGCCATCCAGCTTGTCTCCTGAGCTCTAAAGCGTCCTAATCTGAAAACTGTAATACTCGGTCTGACCCAAGCATTACAATAAAGTAACACCCGAGTTAGGCTGGAAACCAGCGTGAGTAAAACACACTAAATTTGAAATGCTTAAGTTATAAAAATCTTCGAAAACCAAGGTAAGTTGTACAACACGACAAGTTTTTTTCTTATTATAACCAAAACACTTTTATAGAAAAAAACTGGTGGTATTATAATAATGTCTAAGTATAAAATATTTATTAAAATAGCTGAATTTGTTAAATTAACTAAATCCCAGCATAATAGGTTCTACAATCAACATCATAAAGGTTCATGGTGATATCAAATCGAAGTGGTTCCGGATAACACTGATATCTGATTCCGGTCTCTTCGAATCCAAGCAATAAATTTAAAAGGCTAAATTGTTTAAAATAAAAAATTTATATTTAGGGTGACAATATTCACCTATGGGAATTTATTACAGATGTTTATTTCCAATAAAACCTATCATCATTTTGCTCTATCTATTTTAACTCGTCCGACCACTTGATGGCATAGACAAGAATAATTGAAATAAATATCCAATAGAATTAAGCCAAGATATAGATCGTTAACTAATTTAACGATCAATAACCAATATCAAAACAATTCACAAATTAGGATTTAATTAACTTTAATTAACCGAATCCATTTATATTTTAATCCAAATTAATTACAAATTAAAGAAATTATAAAACAATTTATTTTAGTTAATTAAAATTAAGCAATCTAATTAACAACTAATCTTATTTTATTAACCTAAGATTTAGTTAATTAAGAATTTAATTAATTACTTACTTTAATTCTTATAAATTAATTAAATTTTACTTTACACAAAATAAATTAAGCTTAAAATATTAGGAGGTAAAATTATAATGCAAAGGATTTCGTGTTGATTGGATTTATGATGACAATAGAATTAGAGTTTAAAAAAAATATAAGTTCCATTTTTTTTCATTCTTTTTCCTTTTTCCTTTTTCCTCTTTCCTCTTTTCCTTTTCTTTTTCTTTCTTTCGTTTTCTTTTTCTTTTTTTCCTTTTCCTTCTTTCTTTCTTTTTCTTTTTCTTTTTTTCCTTTTCCTTTTCTTTCGGCCCATGCCACCTGGCCCAACTCCTTCTCCTCCTTCTCTTTTCTTTTCCAGTTCCTATTCCTTCTCCTTTTCTTCATTTATGACCAGAGAAACATGCACGTATGCGTGCACGTACACACGCCCAAAGTTGTCGCTTCACGACTGCCGACCATCCACCCATATCACGTATGGCCACCATACCTCACTCGGTCCCTTAAAAACCATGGAGAACCCACTATTCGAGAATTCGATCATCATGCCGCAAACTAGAAATGACAACCACCAGTACAAACGCCTCGACGAGCCACCATACTCCATCAATCAACGCCAAATTTCACCTGAAGCTTCGCCGTTGCATCCCCTTCCCATTCCCCCTGGACCGCACATCTCGTATGCCTCCACCACATCGCCATGCCCACCGATTCGAAGACCAAAAACAAACTCCTTAAACCCTAAAACTACCTCACCAAGCCACCACAATCATAAAAAAAACTACACCATTTTTCTCGAGTTCCCCAACACCCCAGCCTCCTCCGTGTCAAACGGTGAAACCCCAAATCGACTCGACCGCCCAAATTTGACCACAAACCAACTTCTGGTCATCTTCACTTTTCTCCCTCAATACCCAACTAAAAATTTCCAACTCACTTTCAAAAATCACCATTTTCGACAACAAGTACATTTATATAATCAAAAGATTAAATTGTGATATATGATTTTAGGCATTTATAAGTAGTTTTACTGTATTTTGGGTTTTTTTATCTCCATGCTTATCGATACTTGATGAAATAATTTTTAAAACATTCTATACCCAAAATCAAACCACTTTTATTTTGAAACCATAGTTTGAAACTGAATAGGTGTTGAGTTTTTGATTTTTGAAGTTGATTGTTAAATTGTTCTTGAACATACAACATGGTATAGAGCTTTTTTTTAAAAAGTGCTTTGGTTGTGCAGGTATCTAGTTCCCTTTCGTACCCAACCATACATTCATGTTTACATACATACACACATATACTTATCACATATCATAATTCACAGTCATATATATGTATACATCCTTTAACCAGTTAACAAAATATAGTGTTGTACATAAAGTTTAAAAGATGATGAACTGTTGCTTTATTTTTCTCCTCCTCTGTTTTGTTCAATGGCAGTTCCTTGTTGTTTTTGTATACGTTTTTTTGTTTTTTTGAACAAGTGAACCAAGCATGGCTATGTAGATATATATAGAAGAATATTGAAGTGAATATAATGGCATATAGAGGGTGGCTAGTATACATAGGGTGGCTGAGATTGTACAGTCCTTCACCTTTCATTTATTTTATTTTTTTCCTTTATGACTTGATTTAATGTTTGGACTGATTTGATTTATATAAGATGATTTGATTTATTATGGGAGATTTGATATTATGTTTTTCTTTGACTTGATTAAATGTTTTGTATGCTTGCATTTAATGCCTTGCCATCATGATGTTTTCTTATATATATACATGTATGCATCATATAAATATACATAGATTTTCTTGACTATATGTATATGTTTTGATTTTATCTTTTGAGTGCTTGATTTAATGTTGACATGAAGATTCCTATGTACATATATATATATTTACACATTTACATATTTTATATACACTATTTACATTTAGATATATACTATTTATAAACACACAGATATATATATATATATGGATATGCATACATTCACATATACATATTTACCCTACCATACTTACATATATAGATGTACATATATATATATATATTCCCATATGCACTATATTTAATAAACATATGCTCATATATATATATAGATATATATTCATAAGTTTGAAATTTTCCATTTTGGAGTTTATACATTCACGTATATATATATTAATATACTATATTTTTATAACCATATATATCTAGACTTATATATATATATATTCTTAAACATCATAAAGCTTGTATTTATATATATATATACATTTATGGATATTTTATCTTAAATTTAAATGGAGTTTATATACATATTTCTATAAAATTTATCATATCTAGAAATTCATAATTTAATATTAAATATGGTTTTTATCAGTTTATATATTCAGATATTTTAAATATCAGAAAATTTATCTATTCGACTTAAAAAAAATTAATATTCCAGTAATTAAAATCAGTTAATTACCCCAATAATAGGTGATTGAAAATCCAGGTCGTTACAAATACCCCATAGTCAAATTGTGAAACTAAATTCACAATGTGTTCATATTTAATCTTTTAAATTAAACAACCAATCAATCAATGATAATAATTGAGTTTTTTCATTTCCTTAATCAAATAACTATATTATTTGAAAAATATTCTTTATATTCAAAATATAATCGTAGGTAAATTATTTCATTTACAATTTTTAAAACCAAAATCATTTGTATATATCATTAACAAATACAAGCTCATATATAATATTCTCAAACTCATTCTAGGTTGTTACTAACCCTATCTCTAATGAGTTACTCACCATAGGGTATTACTAACCCTATCTCTGATGAGACTTTATCCCTACTAGGCTTAGGTGTTCGCTCAACCCAAGCTCCGATACCAAATATGAAGACCGGGCCCTCCCAGCAGTGGGTACAACCACCGTGGCTCACACTGGTACCTCGCCATTTGCTATTACGACCAGCCTCTCAAATGCACCAACCCATTCCCTAAGACATGTAGGAGTAAGAGTCATCTGCTCGCCACCAAACACAAGCGAGAACCCCCATCATGAAGCAATCAAATCTGTTCCTGGTTCCTTCGAACCAAGCATCGATAAAAAAGATGTTAGGTAAATAGGGAATTATTCTTTGATTGATTAATTTTTTTTATCAAAATATCTTCTAGAGATATATATCTTTAAAACATTTCTTTTCGGTATATACAGAATCATTAAACCCCATTTATCAAATCCTTTGATTACTTAAAACCTTTTTTAATTCCAAACCATTTCATTCTTTACTTAGGAAAATATTTCCAAATCATTTATTTAAATCTTAACAAAGATTTTAGAATCATAACCTTTAAAATGGGTCAAAAACAATGTTATCTAAGATATTGTTTACTATAAACCTAAACCAACTAATTTTAAGTATAGGAGTTAAATTAATTCCAAATCATTTTCATAAGTCATATTGGAAAACATTATTGAGTTAAAAAGGAGCAGTAGAAATTATACTAATTCTACTCAACATTAATTTCCATATCCAACCATTACTATCCGTCGAATAATGGTGAAGTCACCTTTAAAATTCGCACGGATAGTATGGGTTCCCTCCTCGGAATTTAATATATACCAAGTATATGAAGATTATTCCTATGCAATCCACGTTGTTTAAATTTAAAAAATTATATCTTTTATACTTTGGGAAATTTCAATCCGAGTAAATCAACTTTACTATCCCCTCCGTCGGGCCAGTTCTGGTAGCTAGGGAGGGCAGACATCTAGTTTTCCAAACCCAAGCCTAGAGACTATCTCTCTATCACACATAAGGTGGTCAAGTTATTTGATCAACTCTAAATCATTTAACAACTTAATTAACTTTTAATTATTTATTTAACCACTTTGAAATAATTTATAAATCCTTCAAATCACCTTTAAAATAATTTATTATTCATTTAAAAACATTTACAAAAGATAGGAAAAGAATTGTTGCGTTTAGAACTATATTTCAAAAGTTATAGAAAAGTGCGGCGAATGGTGCTTTTTAAGCTGTATTGATCAAAATAACTTTTCTACCGTTTGGAAATTCATTTTTATAACTCAAATCGCTTTGAAAACATTTTTAGAATTTATTTTATATTTTAAATCAATTTTAAAATATCATTTTTAAAGAAATCCTTTTATGGATTCCGAACTGCAAAACCGTGATTTTTCCGAAAACTTGTTTTATTCATAGTTCAAAATCTACTTATCGAAATCTTGATTTTCTTTCTTTGTTTGAAAACTAAGCATATAACAGTTCGGAAAATTCTTATCTAGAAGAATTCCGAGCTATATTCCGTTCTATTTATTCATTTGACTTTTACGACGTGAAATCGCGAACTACCGTTACGCGACGCGCCTATTTTTGACTTAATTTTCAATATTCATTTAAACTTTGCCAAAACACTTTTAAATGTTTATAAAATATTTCTAAACCATACTAAACCATTTTTAAAAAGTTTAAACTTTCCATATATACCACTTCATTTATTAAAGGAAAGTGATTTACTTTGTGTTTGTCGACGTGTATTTAAAAGTGACTTGTATATATATTCAACAACAATATTAAACAACCAAACTTGATGATCAAAACATATTAAACATCCATTGCAAGCATCATATCATCATCCAAAAATATAATATGCGTAAGAGATTCTCACCTTCATTGGATATTAAACTTAGGAAAATTCGCTATAGCTTCGCAACGATTGTCTAAAACTCTACGGAATCGAACTCCTTGATCTTGTATGGGCTCGACCTTGGCTTTGGATGCTCATAGCCTTGGGGTTTTCTTGGTGGTGGGCTCAGCCTTGGCTTTGGGGAGTGGTGGTCGTGCGTATTAGAGAGGTAGGGGAGGAATTTGATGATAGTTTTGAGGTGGTTATATATATATAATTTTAATTCTCTTTTGCCAAATATTTTGCCATTATTTTGCTTCAGGAATAAGATCAATTCAGAATTCAATTTCTTCACTTAGGTGACAGGAGAAAAGGAATCCCGAAAGAAAGAGATTGGAAAACAGAATAAAATAATAAACTTAAAACCATGAAAATTTCAACTTAAATTAATAATTGATTTCATCCATTTGATTTCACCTAAGTTAAATAAATCTTAACTATTTCTAATTTCATTATCTTATCATCCAATTAACAATTTCTAAAATCATGAATTTGAAAATCATTTATCATGCTCATAATTTATGCAATAAATTTAATTCTTCTTTATTCCAAATTATTATTTAATTTTATTCCACTTAATATATCTAATCACATATATTAAGTATATTTACACCTATTATAACTACTCCAATTTATTTATAAATTCATTTAACACCATTTTAAATTGTAAATTATTCAATTAACCTTTATTTTGTTTACCTTTATTAATCTTTTATAACTAAAATTTAAGTGTATAACACCACTCGAATTTTATTTATAAACATCCTTTTATATTGTACATTATCCAATTACATAGTTAACTTCTGAATGATTTAGGTAAGTTATATTGGGATGCAATTGAATATTATACAAATAAATTTTTTCTAATTCAATTATTCAAGCTTAAATATTTATTAAAATTTGGCTACATTTTATAATTGGAATCATCCTTTAACTAAGAATTTCAAATTAAATTTCCGATTAACTCCAAACTATATAGAGATAAATAAATATATATACATAATGTGTCAAATCAAATTTAAATCATATATCAATATATATATATATATATATATATATATATATATATATTATCAACCAGGTCACATTTTAGAAATCCAAATCAATTTAATTTCCCAAACAAAAGTGTAGCAAGGCTACAGAATGGTCTCTTCACTTCGAAACTCGAAAATGAATGTCGATGATGCTGCAGTCATCACCGAGATTATTTTCCAGGGACAAAGAGAAGAGCGTTGATTTAAACATTTTAAAATTCTTTGGAAACAGTTTCATTTGGAAATACTTTAAATAATATATCCTTTTAAAACTTTAAACCAAAGTTTGAAATCATCGGAAATTAAATTCTCAAATTCTTAATTTAAATTCATTTAAATTTCCAGATAAATTTATAACCAAGTTTATAATCCAATTATTTATGTGTGAAACAAAAGCCAATGGTTACAAGCTATATACAGAAATCAATTATTATTCTTTGATATCCCATTCAATTAATTATCGAAATCCAGAAAATTATACTTTTATACATAATATAATTATACAAAATTTATCATTTACTAAATTTTGAAAACAATATGGTGTCAGTTTGCTCTGTTCCAGTGTTTGGAAATCCTATCGATATCGTTGATCAGACGAACCGGTCGAAAACCCAAATCAACATCAACAACTCAAACAACACCCTTCATTTTAAACATTTTTAAATATTAGATTTTTCAAATATAGGAATAACTCTTTTTTTCTTTCAAAACAAGGATGGAGATTCAAATTTTAAGGACTCAAATCAAAGATAATTCTGATTTGAAGATAAGTTCAAAACAAAAGAAAAGATGATTAATTAACAGAGTAAGGAGATGAATCAGTTTAGATAAATCGTGGGCAACCTTAACCGGAAGATCGATGTGGATTTTCTGGGGTAAATCTACATTCAATCTCAAGAGATAGAATTCAGAATAATAAGAGATACTAGCATCTAAACCGAGGATATATATAAATCTCCGGTGAATCAATGCTAATTGTAAAGGAGTTTCACCCTTTTACAAGTCAATTTGAGGTTGGCGAGACCGGCAATTTTATAAAGATCATTCGAAGTGGAGTTATGGGATACTCCAGAATCAAAAGAAGATGAATAGTGAGGGACATGAATGGATTTTAGAACCGCAGGGAACGTTCCAATATTCAAAAGAAATCGAGTCAAAAGGAAGAGATTCAAGCTCAAATGAAAGTGATTCTGTAAATAAATTTACCATATATGTTAAGTTTTGCCTAGAGCCAAAGCTCTGATACCAAATGTAACGACCTGATATTTTCTACTATTCGAATCCACACATGCCGGACTTGAATTGCTCAAAATACCGAATTGTAAATTTAAATTTGGCAATACTCAGAATATACAGTAAATAAATAAATCACAGATCACAGACACACAGTATTTTACAATGCAGCGGAAGCAAAAGAGATAGTAGTTCATGAAGCTACTATATAAATACATCAGGGTTAAATAAGATACAACAGAAGTAATAGTATGATCATCAAGTACAAAGCTGAATACATCACTGGAACCAATAGAGTGACTAGATAACTGAAAGCGAAATAGATGGCTGGATCTTCAAGCAAAACTCCAACTACGAAGGTGAGTCTCTAATGCTGTATCACTCAGTCTGACCTGAGCGTAAAGCAAAACACAAAACACTCGAGTCAGGACATACATACTTATACAATGTAAACCAACTCAAGTGAACTATAATAAAATGTACAAGTAACTTAAAGAATGCTTGGGACCGCCCATCCTCTAAGGATCCGTTAAACTATTTACTATGTAGTAATATTTCGCTATTATAATAATGTCTACAGTAAAATAAACTTACTTTTAAATAGCGTTAAGGGGTTACCCATATAGCCCTTAACACATAATAGTCCCAGTAGTCCATCCAGTATCATAGTCCCTCCTGATCGGGAAGCCACCAGAGGATAATCCATAGGCTACGGGAGAAAACCAAAATCGTACAAGGCTCGCTAGGGTAGGTGACACGGCACAACTAGGCAATGCCAGGGTAGATATACCAATTACGCTTCCGGACCGGTGGTAGCGCGTAGCAGCTACTACCGCCCACCTCTAACCACACTCCCAAAATCAAATGTGCGCACCAATCAATCACAGAATAATAGAATGGCATACGAAGAAGTGTGTCCGATAAGAGGTGCTGCCTCCTTAGCCCGTCGATCGCTCCTGTTTTAGCCACCTTATGCCAACTCACGGGAGTCGGGTCCATGTATATACCTTAACAGAACACCACCACCATCCTACTTCATTCTGGAATCTCCACCGCGTACACAGTTGTTAAAGTGGTTTTCGGTATCGACAGAGAGTATGCCCATATCCGATCCCGGTCTCTTTAACAACCAATCATTATTATAACCCGTGGTTATAAGTTTCAAAAATAGTTTATATTTCACTTCAAAGCATATTCCTTTAAACCAATTAAATTCAATATCAAATAATATTCATTTCAAAGTTGTAACATTTATAAGTTTATTCATTAAATTATAAAATTCCCAAAACATTGTAAATTTCAGCTATAACAGCACTTATAAATGTTACGGTAGATATAGTAATATTTCAAAACATTGAAATTTCAGCATTCGCAGCACCTAGAAAATGCCGCGGTAAGTTATATTTGAAAACAGTTCATTTCAGGAAAGACAACATTTAAAACTGCTGCAGTAGTTCAGTGTTCATTTGAAAATCTCTTCATTTCAGCAAACAGCAGCACCTATCAAGTGCTACAGTAGCCCTTTAGTTAGTTTCTAATTTTAGTTTTCTTTCAGCAACAGCAGCACTTACCAAGTGCTATAGTAGCCCTTTAGTTATTTCAGCCTATAGTTTACTTTCAGCAACCACAACATTTACCAAGTGCTGCAGTATCATTTACTTCAGATTTTTAATTAGTTTCAGCAACGACAACATTTCTGAAATGCTACCAATTCTAATTCCAGATTTATTATAAAATTTCAGAAACCAATAAACTTCGATTTTTAACCATTTTAACTTATAAAATCATATTTTTTCACTTCAAAAATGGTCATTTTGATAACCTTTTACTTATGATTTTATAAAATAAAATTTCATTAATAAATATCCAAATTTTAACAATGATTCACTATTTAAATCAAAGTGCACTATTTTCTTATTCTTTGTATCTTTAACAATTAACTTAACAATTTATTTTAAAATACCATTTTATAAATAAAACTTAATTTCCATTTATTTACTTAACTTAAACTTCCATTTCAAACCAAATCACAAATTTTCAAGTTAAGTTATATTGTCAAATTACAATTTAACCATTTATTTACTTACACATTTTTAACTCATAGAAAAATCACTACGCTTTATTTAAATCAATAAAATCCAAATTTAAGTAAAAATATATCGTATTTTACATTTAAAAATACTTAAATTTTTCCAGAAAATATATATAATAACCACGGGTCTGTATAATATTTTCTTACCTAAGTCAAGTGATACGGATAATATATCATTTCAATCCGTAATTTACAAAGAAAAATCCAGGTTCTATCATTTCAAACCCGCAGTCCCAAGTTAATAAAAATAAATAAAAATCGCCCAAGCCTATCATTTCAGCTCATAACGATTTTTCCCTATTCTAAAGTCCGTTCGGGTATGTATCATTTCAACCCATAGTGATTCTATTCTACAGGGAACTTGCAGTGTGAGAAATAGAAATAAAATAAACAATATAACATATCAGATGATGTGACAGGTTTATAAATAGATTTTAACATCATATAAATCGTATCATAGGCATGTAAGGGTTTATTAACATAGCATATCAATTCTACATATCCACTTGTCATCATTTCACAATTCTATAAGTACGAATGTCTAGAGTGAATAACTCACCTTTTTGAAGCTAGAGATCAATTCAAAACAAAAATATCCACACACCGCAAAGCACGAAAAGGCACGATAAGATTTGAGAAGAAGTAACAACCAAATTCAAATCTTGTAATCAAATAAATAAAACAAATATACGTATATGGTTTAACACAACAAGCTATGAATTTAACAATGAAAAATATGAATAAATTTGAACAAAAATAGATTCAATCAACAAGTGGGCTTGGCCACATCCTCTATAGGCTCGGCCTCATCACCCAAAGGCTCGGCCACCATCATACATGGCTCGGCCATGATGGGTTTGAGTCATGAAGGCTCGGGTATGGGTCAAGTACTCATGGTTATGGCTTGAGGAAGGTGGAAAAGGGTAGGCTACACATGGTAATGAACAAGGTAAGCAATTTGAGGAGTTTTTGGGCTCGACCCTAGATCTACATGGTTCGGCCATGGTTAGACTTAGTCAAGTCAGATCTGAAACATGGCTAGGAGATGGAGATAGTCACGGCCAAAGCAAGGTGGAGGTGGTTGGTGTTGTGGCCGAGACTAATAAAAGGAAAGCGGTGAATATATAGGTTTGTGATGGAAAATTTTGATGCTTTTGGTGATGGATCTTCATCTCTGGTCACGACATGGTCATGGGATGATGAGTAGAAGTTGTTGGCTGTGGAAGGTGGTGGTGGAGGGGGAGTTATGGTCGGCAATTCATGGTGGCCTAGCTTATTCCTTGAAACAAAAGAAGAACAAAAGAAAAAAACAGAAGAAAAAAAATAGAAAAAGAGGAAGGAGCCATGACTTCCAGGAAATAGTTTCTCACGTGAAGATGCAAATGAAAATGAGATGTGGGAAAGTGTATTGTACGTGAATTAGTATTTACTAGAGGAGTTTTTCACGGCCTAATCAAGTGCAAAGAAATGGCATGTAATTAAATGTTTAAACGACTAGAGATTTGAAAGGATCTATTTCTTATTAAATAAAAAGAAACAAATGGAACTAAATGAGAGGAGATACTTCCTTTTTCACGTGAATTGATAGGTAGTAGTCGGCTAAAGTTTGAGGTAGGAACGACTAGAAAGTGATTAAGGAGGTAGGAAATAAAAGATAGGCAAATAAAGAGGCAAGAAATAAAACAAATGTAATGTATGCCAATTAAAGCAAAGTAACATACACCTAATTAATTTTCTTCCTTGCCATTAATTACAAGATATATATACAAAGAAACATTCAATAAATAAAAATAAAGTTTATACAAACACAATAGAAAAATAAAATAAGGAGATGGATATAGAAACATATAAAATAAAACTCAGAAATTAATTGCTTTTAAAACGCTGTATGTTATCCAATTTACAAAGTATACATCAGAATTTAACGAAAAGCATAACGGATATTAGAATTATATATAACTTCAAATAAAAGATTAGAATTTAAAATTTTAAATTTTCAAATTTTCAAATAAAATCAAAGTTTGACCAAAATATAAAATTTTCAGAAAATGTTTATTTTATTGTATTTGGAAAATAAATTATAAACAAAATCCAAATTTACATTTATTATAATTAAAACCTTAATCAACTTATTCAACTAGGTTTCATTCTTTTATTTTTATCTATGACTAAAATATACATTTCCATTTATTTCATTACATTCACACTTTACAATTACCATCTTATCTCATATTAATGAACATTTACTTACATTTAAATGCAATTGATTTCCAACTTTAAATTTAGCAGCCTAAATAAAATGTAACTTGCAATAAATGTTATCATTAATTTTATATTACATTCCAGTTTATTATTTCCACTAATTATCATAATTGCTTACAAAATGTTTAATTCATCCAATTACCATAAACTATATACTAATTCATTTATCCATACCACACTTACATTTAATCACTTATATCCAGTTTTATACCCAAATGTAACATTTACAACTAAATTAATAGACCAATTAAATAGTAACTTACAACCGTTACTATAACTTTTAATCACACTTTTGAATTCATTGTTCACAAACACATGTTACCTTTCTATATACCCAATCTTTATTCAATGGTCATTTATTTCATACTAAACCATTTATAAATTTTAATGTTTGCATTTGTTTTCCTACATAAATTTATAGCCAAGTATAACAATTTACATTACTTAAATGAATTGTAGTTTCATTTCAATTGTTAATAATTAGTTTTAAATACATTGTTACATTTCATTTTGTCATTCATTTCACTATTAAATTACAAAGTTCTTATTTCTTCCAAATTTATTTACCAAAATCTTATTAAATTGACAACTTTAATTATTGAAAATTTACTTTTAAATGATTATAAAAATCAAAGTTTTTAAATAAAACTTAATTAAAAATATTTACAAAATTATGGGTTGTTACAATCGAATTATCATACATTATGAACTATGACCATTCACCATATAACAATTATATATGAAAGTATTTGGATCAAATATCCATAGTCTTGTATTGCTTTTAGAGTTCGAAACTCATAGTGTAACGACCCACTATTATGGACCATTCAAATCGACAATAAATCCACACATGTCGGACTTGAATAATTCAAAACAATAGATTGTTAATTTAAATTGGCAAAACTCAGCATATACAGTAAATAAATAAATCTTAGAATCACAGACACAGAGTAATAAACAATAATGCAGCGGAAACAAAAGAATAGTAGTTCATGAAGCTACTATATATATAAGAGAGTTAAACAAGATACAACAGAGGTCTCGAATACATAGATATCACAATACAATAGTCAAATACAAGAACTGAATACATCACTGGAATCAACTGAATAACTGAAAGCTGGATAGATAGCTGGATCTCCAAGCGAAGCTCCAACTCCAAGGGTGAGTCTCAAATACTGTATCACTCAGTCTGACCCGAGCGTAAAGAAAACAAAAAACACTCGAGTCAGGATTAACATTCTTATATCAATAAATCTAACTCAAGTGAAATAACGACTGAAATACGAGTAACTCAAAGGATGTTTGGGATAACCATCCTCTAAGGATCCGTTAAACTATCTACTATGTAGTAATGTATGCTAAGTAGATAATGTCTAATCAGTAAAGTACGATATCAAAATAGCGTTAAGTCATGGCCCATTCCACCCTTAACACATTTTTATTCCCAAGAGCATATACAAGACCGTAGTTTCCCCAAAACCGGAAGTCACCAAAGGGCAATCCATATACTAAAGGTACAAACCAAAATCGTAGTGGTCGCGAATAGGATAATCAGTATGACAAGGTACATGAGGCAATACCAACTAGGATACTAGTAGTTGCGTGATCCGGACTGATGTTGGGCATAGCAGCTACTACCCCAACACCGCGAAACAACACTCCCAAATCAAGGGGTGCACCCAAATCGACTTACATAAGTAATAGATAAGGTATCGAAGAAGTGTGTCCGCTAGAGATGGCGATCCTCAATGGCCCGGCGCGGCTCCTGTTTTAGTCATGTCAAGGGTCCTCCAATATCGTTCCCTTCCTTCAGTCAACGCGTTCATCAAAACCATCCACTTTGTTCTGGATCAACACTCCGCGTATATTAGTTATTAAAGTGGTTTTCGGTATCGACAGAGAGTATGTCCATATCCGATCCCGGTCTCTTTAATAACTACGTATTAATTACACCGATGGTCATTTAGTAAACTTTCAAAATAGTTATATTTCAAACCAAAATATCATTTCCATTTCAAAACCATATTCATACGATAACAATTTTATTTCAAATAAATCCATTTCCAAAATCGTAGTACTTTTCCAAAGTTACATCGCTTTCGAAATCGTAAGTCTTTTAAAATCATAACACTTTGGAAATCAAAACTTGAAATTCATAACACTTTGAAATCCTAACACTTTCCTCTTAACAGTTTAGATATTAAAATTTTGTATATATAGAAAAATAGTTTATAAAATAAAATAGTTTATAAAAAATAGTTATAAGTTAAAATAAAATAATTTATATTGAAATGATTTATATTAAAATAATTTATATTAAAATTTATAAAGTAAAATATAAATAGTTTTAGATATAGTTTAAATACTTTATATAAAAATAGCTTCCTCAAATTTCACAAATCAATTCACATAAACTCGAATTCCAAATTTAAAATTTAATTAAATCTCAAATCATCAATTTCAATTCAATTTAGTTTCTCAATAAACCCTTTCAAATTATCGATTTCAAATGCCTATTTGAACCATAAATAAACCATTTCAATTTCAATATATTTCAAAGTTTAAATATTCTACATTTCAAAACTAAATTCGATAATTCAATTTATGTCCCAATTTAATTTCATTACATTTAGTTTCTGAAATATTTCTTTAATCATTTCAATACATCAAAATACAACTTCAATTTACAAATTCATATAGACAAAATATCCCATTTAAATTTATATAAGTTTGAAATATTCATTTAAGCCACTTCTTAATTAATTCAAGTTATAAAACATATCTTAAAATTTCAAATTTAATAGATTTCAAATCAACTTATTTAAGTATAATTCCTAAATAATTAAGAATTCCAAATCAATTCAAATTTACCTTTCAACCTAAAACATATAAATTCTATATTTAAAATATAAATTTTACATAAATACTTGAACATATTTCATATTGATTCAGATCAACTTTATTAAATCAACTTTAATAAATCTTTAAAATCATTATTTATTAAAACCATATATTTTTTCAAAACCGTAGAAATGTTTTTTTTTCAAAAACATTTATATATATACCAACGGTGTCTATATATAATTTTCTATCCTATGGTCAAGTGATATGGATATTTATCATTTCAATCCGCAATTTAAAATATATTCGGGTATATATCTTTTCAACCCGAAATCCCAAATTCAATTTAATTTGAAAATCGCTTGGGTTTATCATTTCAACCCATAACGATTTTCTCATATTCTAAAGTCCGTTCGGGTATGTATCATTTCAACCCATAGTGATTCTATACTAACAGGGAACTTGCAGAGTGATAATAGATATGATAATAATATAACAACGGTAACATGCATATATCATCAGTATAAATAACAGATAAGGGTGTCAGATGTCACAGGTGAACAGATACAGATGATGGCATATATATATATCAATATAAATAACAGATAATGATGTCAGGTGTCACAGGTGAACAGATACAGATGATGGCATAGATATAGCAATATAAATAACTAACAGCAGCATATTTCAATTGTCGTTTCAATTGAAATCAAATTTAATAAATAAAAGAACGTTAATTGTGAGTGATTGCTCACCTTTCGAGGCTAGAGATGCACGAGAAGATGACACGGGTACGCACACTGATACAGACATAGAGATTGAGTTACGAATCCAAGCAAAACAAATCGGCACGAATTCAACGATCAAAGCTGATAACAGAAATCGATGAAATCAAATCAAAACATTCAACATAGCAACAAATAAAACATGTCCTGTATCAAAGTTTAACAATATAATTCTATGTGCTACCGAGATCGAAATGGTCTGAAATTTGGTATGAATAAAGATCAAAACTTGTATTTCAAACTGCAAAAGATTCACTTGTTTTGGATAAGAGACGAGAAAAGTTACGATGTCACGAACATAGACTCAGGCCATGTTTGCAGCAGTGTAAAATAATTTCTAAGTACCAAAGAATAGCTGCCAGGGTCTAACTTCAAGGTCCTCGACCACTAATCAAACGATGTCGGATTTTGCTGAAATTTGACAGGCATAAACTAAGTAACTTCGAATCCTTTTTAAAAATAGAATCAACCCATTCCAATAAAACATGAGTGAGATATGATATCGCGAACATGAAGTCTAACTACTGTTCAGAAAGAAAAAAAAATAACATGCAAAACTTATGAACTGTAATCATACGTAATACAATATACTTCTATATATACAGTCTAAGCTTGATAATATGTTAAATATAGCTTTATATTGATTGGTATCAAATAGATATCAATTATATAAATTAAAAACGTTTGATAAGTTGTACGTTATCAACATCTAATGCACATTTACATAAATAACTACTACTAAGTTATTTTCGCATTCCTATACAAACTCACATGCACAACATGTACAACTTAGTAAAGCTTGGTATATAAGCAGAAACAAGTATTGATTTAACAAGTATGCTATGTACAACTCAGACTAAAATGTGTAACTACAACCGCCTTTTATACATAACAAGTATGCTATTACAGTAAAACGAAACATAGATGACATCTCGTTTATAATATAATAAAATCTATAACTTACATATTTTTTAATATAAACAATATTACATCTCAGCCGTGTATATATTTTTAACAACAGAATTTTACATACTATAAAATTGATTTATATAAATGAATATATATAACATAAATACAACTATAGATTTATATCCACCTATAAACATGCAGACCTCAAAACTCTACAGAAATATTATATAAACTATATGTACAATAGCAATAGGTCATAAGCACTGAAATATATCATACTTATATGCAGTACGTGTTTATAAAAAAATATATATAGTAAAATACTTTATATCACAACATACTATAAATATATAGACTACTGTTTTATAAAGACAAATAATATCGAGCATATCCTTGTATAGATTTATATATATGTAAACCACAACAGCTCTTATACAAACTAATGTAAATTTTTACATACCGCACATATACATATATATATTTTTGATGAACCGAACCATTAAAGGCAGAGGAAGCTTGCGGGGTCGGAGAGAACAGAGGCCGAAGGATGGAAACTTGGCTGGAGATCGGCGAGGCTGGAAATAGTGGGTCGGAGCAGGCACAGTCTTTGGTGGTTTAGGTGGCGGAGGTCGTATGGGTGGAGATGGTGTTCAAAGGCGGAGCCAGGCCCTTAATGATGGCGGGGAGGCTAGGTTGCGGTTGCCGTGTGTGGCGGCTGCTGGTTGCGTTCACGAGGTGATGGGGACAGGGAAGCCGAACAAGGACAGGGAAAAATAGTGGAGGTGCTGTCGGTAGTGATGAGGAGAAGGAGAAGGATGGGTTCAAAACGTCAAAGTGGAAGTGAAAGAGAATGCAACATTTTTATAAAAGTAGCTACAGGAAAGAAAAATATGGACAATGAAATGAACGTGTATATTGAAACGTATGAAATAATTAAATATTGAAACGTACAGGCCTTTCAAATTTCTTCAAAGTGATACAAAAAGAGTGGCTATGGCTAAGAGAGCAGATCAGTAAATATTGAAACGGCGACCAATAATAAATCAAATGTTGAAAAGTCATTAAAGCAATAAATTTTGTTGTTCGGAAAGCTCGGCTAAAGTTTGAAATTCAAAAGAAAACGAAAGGTCGCGGATCTAGTACCGGTATGGTTTATCGGTTTCGCGGATTCCGCTGTTTGCCGGACTTCAAAACACAGAAATAAATATACCATAGAGATCAGCACGACGAGATGATCAAAACGGTATACAGATATTGGTGGTATGGTTGAATTATAAAAATTCGAATTTTCTAATAGCGGAAAATGCAAGAAAAACGCTGAAAAATAAGATCGACGGAGCCAAAGATGTACGAATTTGGAAAAACGACAAACTGAAATCTTGCTCAGAAGAAGGTTTAGAATTTTTCTATGTAAAAATATTTAGGTTTCGAAAACATTTTATTTTCATCGCTTTTTAACTGATTAAATCGAAGTGAATTTATGCGCGAAAGAAACTTTCATATTTTCGGACGAAAATTTACCAGTTGCTATGTTTAATTAGACGCATTCCAAATATCAAATTTATATTTCAAAATTTTATCGTTTAAAATTTTCTAAATTTCAATTAATAACGTTATTAAAACCGGTTAAATTTACGGGTCGTTACACATAGAAAGCATTACACGGTCTATGGCAAACAAACACGCAAGGGACCAAATTACGAATGTATTTAGTAGTTGTAAAATTAGATGCTTGCATGGGTATAAAAAACATCAACATGCAAGAAATATTTAATAGTAAGTATATATTATATTTCTATTTGTTAATCTTCAATTCAGTTCATTTGTATATTTAGTTGATAAACTTTTATCTATCATATTAAATGCACAAATTTACTAATGTAGATTATTATAACATTATATAGCATACATTCTTAAAAATAAGAAAGGTTGAATGTTACCATTTTATTTTTCTAATAAGGCTCACACTAGTCTTATATGTTTCTCCAAACTCTAAGATGAAACATAGAAATTTTTTCAACTTCACTAGTGGGCGTTAGGACTCATCTGTCTTTGGATTCTGACCTTGAGTTTGCGCAACAAGTTATAGTCTCACAAACGATGGATAACTCCTTATTGGTTGTATCATATACAACTCCTAACATATGGTTCATAGTCCTAATATCATTTTGACATTGAGTTTGCTCAATAAATCAAAAGAAAATTTTCACTCGTACCTACCATTCCGCAACGACCTGAGTATAATATACGTATCTTAAGTTTGCTTAACAAATACGCATAGTTATCTTACCTCATCTAGTCAATATATTAATAATTCTACTCATAACATCTCTAGCTGGAGTTTGCTCAAAAACCAGAGAGTATGCAAGTGATTTATCAATATATAAATGGTAGAGGACAACACTTATATTATAGATTCATAATCTTTAATGTATTTAATCGATTGATATGGACTTATGGAATAATGTATTTCTTATGAAATACCCTCATGATTCAAGCGTTAGACACATCAAAAATCACTGTATATGTACATTTATGTATGCATATATTCCTCAAGTCTATTCGGGATTCTTTGATGTTCCACCTTTCGTTTATACATTCGTATTATATAAGTTTAATTATCACATAACTTTTATTTTTCATTAACTTATATAATAATTATATATATTACTATATTAATTAAATATTATTTAATTAATTAACTCTCTAATTAATTTTATACTATTATTCGATATAACTTTTATATTGGACGTGTATACTATAACCTTTATAGTAGTACATACATATATACATAAATACATAAATACATACATACATATATATATATATGTCTTTAATTTAATTAATTAACCTTTAATTAATTTAATTAACACTTCTAATTAAATTACATTAAATTTAAAAGTCATTTTATACACACACACACACTTATATTTATAACGTCTTAATATTTTAAGATAATATAACATATATCTATATATACATAGTACCATAGTACATGTATATATATAATTAACTTATTTAGTCAATTTATTTATTAATCTTATTAATAAATTTGTTTTCAAAATTAATGTTTAAATTTCAAATTTCAAATTTTCAAACACTTTGAAATTTTATTATATTTTCAAACATTTTGAAAACCAATGCTATATTATAACTTTATAATAAGCATGTTTCATTTTAAATTTAACTTTTAAATTTAATATCTTTACTTTAATTTTCAAAATAAATTTGAAAATTAGCCCAAGACCTAACACAAATTGGGCCATTTCTATTAGGGGCAACCATTGAGCTCACTTTATCTTTTAGGCCAGGTCGGTAAATAGGTAGGACAGTGTACTTGATTACCCAACTCCAATCCTAAACATTACCTTTCTAAATATCGTATTAAGTGGGAAAGCTTAATTAGTTAGCCCTAACACGACTAATTTAGACCGCATAAGCTGTTGGGCTCTAATACCATTGTTGGAACTGGCCCAGCATATTGTGGAAGAAATGGGTAAATTTAAAAAATTCCATTATTAGATGTTTAATGGGCCTACATAGTCTAAATTCATTTAGAACTTTTCTAAATTTAATTTAAATAAAATCAATACTTTTTGTTTCATAAATAAAATTTTACTTTGATTTATTTTGTATTATCTTTGGAATATGTGTATCATATACACATATGTGTAAACGTGCAATATATTAACGTGCGCATGGTTTAACATACCTGTGTATAGATGCTAAGATTTACACTGTAACGAGCATTTTATCCCCTCTTGCATTCAATTATATCATCTAAAAGTACGTACAGGTGCATCGATATTATAGCAACACAATGTATATATTTGAGGATATGTGTGAAAACAAAGAAATATTAATTTTAAATTATATATATATATATGTGTGTGTGTGTGTGTGTGTGTGGGCAAGGATTGACTACACCTTAATTTGGTTACGCCTCTAATCCTCCTGATTTCCACCACAAGTTCCGATTTAAATAATATAGTGTAGTGAGAAAAGAGAGAAAGTATTGTTATTTAAATTAGAACTTGTGGTGGAAATCATGAGAGATTAGAGGTGTAGCCAAATTGAGGTGTAGCCGATCCTTGCTATATATATATATATAAAAGTTTATATAAGACAATATTGGTGATATGAAGTAGTTATTTGAAATGAAGGGTAATGTATTATTAAAGGAAAAATTAATATGGCCATTAATCTCATTTAATACTATCTTTTCATTTCAAAATTCAAAAGGAAAAACCCCTTCATTTGCTTCTTTTAAGGCTGGCTATATCTATAGCAATCAAGGCTGGCTATGTGTATTTTCTCATAGACTTTAGACATATTTAAGTCCGTACAAAAATTCCTGCATTTTAATCCAATTTAAAAGCACACCAATACCACATATCGTTTAGTATATTTATAGCTATTATAAATATATTATTAAATCATGTTCAATACATCAAATAAAATTTCATAATTAATATTTCATAAATATTAATTAATTTAATTAATTTATAACAATTATAAATTAATTAAATTAGGTGGTCAAAGGAGTATTCAACGTTTCGGTTGTGTGACTCTAAACTGTAAATTTTATTAAGATTAATCAATTCAAGTATTAATGTTCACATGTCACTTAGCAAATGGTGTGACATTTTGGTCAAATCTAACGCTTACTTAGTTTCGATAAATCCAATTTTACTTTGTTAAGCGTTACCTTGTAGTAACGATTATTTACACAAATTCTCTTCGTCAAAACGGTATCACTTTGGACTTATGGAATTTGGTAATGGTCAAAATTCCAATATCATCTATATTCAACTATATAGTCTAAGTACAAAGTCCTTGATTCAATAATAACAATTATTACTAATCAAACTACCCTGACAAAAGATTTTGACTTTGAGTTAAACTTGAATTGACCGTAATACTAACCCCATATAACTAAGGAAACAACGGAAAACTATCGAGTGAGTCATTTCATAGTTATCCAATAACTACTGTACGTATCCTCTTGGTGCCCCTAACATCCATGAGTAATATACTGCCCACCATTTGGAGAGCATTATGTCTCAATGGATATATCGATGTCCAGTCTTGATACATTTTGACTAGGAATATTTAAAACGATGTGCTTTTTGTATTATGATACAATACTCATGGTTACTACTATTTGTAACTATTATCATAAACACATCATTTGTGGACTTTCTAATATATATAGTTAAATTAGGTAATTATTTATTTATAACAGGTATATAGCAAAAAGAACACCTTTTATTTTGAACAAGATTGGTTATCGAGTTAGATTTATATAACAAATTACATAATCGCCCCTAGAACATACCCCTAACTCTATCAAACCTAGCAATGGCCATAACTTTTGATCGGGGACGAATTAAATGTTAATTCTCATTCTAGATGAAAGAACAAGTTGATAATCTTTCCATAGAGTGGTCATAATGGTAGTTTGGTCTAGCCTTTTGAACATTATGAATGTTTTAAGTTTTCATCCTACATTGGTTGTTTTAGGTATATTTTATAATTTTGTACAAAAACCCAAAACTAATGACTTGATGTAATTTTAAGATTTAGAGATAAGCTAGGGTTAGAGCAACCACTATCTCCATTATTTTCATATCTAAAAACAGTCCTAAAGCTCCATTCTGAAAGAGTTATGAGTATGCTCTAGGGGCAATTATGTAATTTATTATATATATCTAACTTTATATCAATCTTGTTCATAACGAAGGTGTTTGATTTCTGTTATATATTTTGTTATATAGTGATATAATTAATTAAGTAATTAATTTAAAGTATATTAAGTAAAAGGTCTTAAATAATGTTTTATGTGATAATAGCTATAAATAGTTGTAATCATGAGAAAATTATCACAATATAGAGTAACATATTATTTTAAATATTCCAGGTCAAGATGTTTCAAGAAAGGATATCAATACATCCGTTGAGATCAGAGTACGTATCACTCTCCAAATTTTAGGCAGTGTATTAGTTATGGCTATTAAAGGCACCAAGGAGTTACAGGTCGTAGTTATTAATTAACTATTGAATGACTCGTCCGAGAGTTTCCCGTTTGTTGATTGCAACTAGATCAAACAGAAAATCTCAAAGTGACGATGTTACACAGTTCTCTCGACTTGAGAATACCATGGAACTTCTTTATAGATACTCCACTTTGATCATAGTTGGCATGATGACCAATGATGGACTATAGTTGGATCTGAGTAGAAGCATAGGAAGTAAATCACTGTTTAGTAGACAATTCATATCCTTAGTATATGAGGTTAGTATCATGGTTAACCGTAGTCAACTCAAAGTTGAAATCTCTGGCTAGAGTAGAACGTTTAATAATAAATTTTATTATTACATTAAGAACTTTGTTTATGGACTAATTGAGTTGAGTTTGGATAATACTAGAATTTTGACCAACATAAAATTCCATGTATCTTAATGATATAATGTGATGAAGTGAACATCTGTGAATAATCATTACTAAAAGATACCGCTTATAAATATGTAAAATTCGATTTTATCGAAGAGATATGTAAGTGATGAGTTCAGCCAAACTTTCACACCACTAGCTAAGGTGATGTGTGAACATTAACATTTGAATTGTTTGAATATAATCGCTGATTGAATCCACGCCTATGAGTCGCATAATAGAGTCTCCAAAATACCATCATGTTTAATTAGTTTGTAATAGTTATAAATTAATAAAATCAAATAATGTTTAAGGAAATATTAATTGTGAGTGCATTTAGTATTTGGGGTGTATTTAGTGTAAGGGGTAGCTCATAGAAATGTTTTGGGTGTTACTAGTAATTAATTGTGTGTGTATATACAAGCTATATATGCGCGTATCGACATACAATATCGATGTACATTTAAATTGGATTTAAATGGATTACTTAATTCATGAGTTTATGAGTATTATTTCGTCTGTTTAGGACTATGTCTAGGCTGGTTGTAATAAGAGTGGAGAGGTGGTCTTGGGTTTTGATTTGGTAAGAGAAAATGGTGCAAGATATTTCCACCAACTCTCTATATAAAAGCAAGACCACACTACCAACTTTTGTCTCTTTTTCTTGCTCCTCCTTTCTTTGTCATGACCGACCACCTCATCCAAAAACCCCATAGCCGACCCCTTTTGCATCTAAACTAAATACATATTGCTTAGATCCTATGGTGTTACGTTGTAGCTATTGACTTTGGGTATAGATCTAGGAGGCCGTTAGATAACCTGTGTAGAGTAGGAAAATCTCATTCAGGTATTACTCTAATTTATGCTTAATCTTATATATGACTATATCACCATTTATATATGCCTATATGTGTGTTATCTTCATTTAATATTAATTCAACACTTTATAATTGACTTTATTACTTTAATGGAATTGACTTAAATAAAAAATTTAATTTTTCTTTATGATTTCGGTCATGCATTAATTTTATTGAATATAAAATATTTTCATAATGCAAAATATTTATTTTTAATTTTTAGTACTGTTATACACATTTAAAATAGAAATAAATACATAAGTTAATTTTAAAACAATATATAAATATATATTGTCCAAACATTTTTCAGCAAAATTTAATTTTTAAAGTTAGTCGAAAGATATTTATATATATATATATATATATATTATAATATAATTTTAATTTAAAATCAAAATATATATAATATTATATTTATAATTCATGAGTGCTCTCCTCCTATGGAGGACCACTCATTTTACTCAAAAATATTACAATTATAATTCATGAGTGCTCTCCTCCTAAGGAGGACTCAAAAATATTATATTTATAATTCATAAGTGCTCTCCTGCTATGGAGGACCACTCATTTTACTTAAAAATATTATATTTATAATTCTTGACCGAATTATTTTATTAATAATAATTTTTTGTTTGGCAAAGAGTAGTTTTCATTCATTTTTGTATTTTTATTATAATAATAAATATGAAGATGATTTAAATTAAATATCATTATTTTAAAAGCTCTTGGCTATAAAATTAATATAAATATATATATTATATAATTCATACTTGGTCAAATCTAAGATATTGTTATATTTGAATTAATATACAGACTCAAATATGAAATTCATATATATATATATATACTAGTCAAATTGAGATATTTTAATTATTTGAAATTTAAATTTGAAATATTTGACTTAGTAAAATCTCATAAGATATTTTATAAAGTAAAGTTATTATTTTACTAAACATATAATTTTATAGAGTGAAGTTTTTATTTTATAAATATATAATTTTCGAAATACACACACACACATATATATTAAATGATTAATAAGGCTATGATATATAAATGCTAAGTATATTCATGGTAGATATAAGTTCAAATACCTACACATGTATAAATTTGACCACGTCTACATCTATTATGTTATGTATTACACGTGTGTAATATTTAATATATGTATAAATATATTTGATATGTTCATATTTATGCACACATTAATCTTAATTAATACAGATTAATTAAACGAAAAATATAATAATAAAAAATGGTATAAGAGGCCAACTAATTAAATTTATCAATCTAATGGATGTCTAGAATAGTAATGTCTAGTCTTGGGGTTAAATTTTAAGTATTCTCTCCTCTTTTATAACTGGCTTAGCTTGATAAGTGGAGTAAGTGCAAAAGGTTTGCGAAAATGTAACGTGCATAGTTGTTTGGGCAATGGGCTAATCTTCAAATCAAGATTTGAAAATTCAAAATATATTTTAAGTTTTAATGCGAAGTTTAACATATAAAAGAAATTTTATAAATATTATAAAATAAAATTTAAATATTCAATTTTTTTAAAAATAATTTTAATAATTTTCAAAAATTGTATATTTAATTAATATGATTAATTAACAGTTAATGAATTAAAATATATGTATACATTGATATATATAACTATAAAGTTATAATTAAATATTTATCTTAAAATTATTTAAATTAAATAAGTTATTAAATATTTAAATAAATGATTTGTTAAATAAAATAATTAATTAAAATTCAATTTATATGTATATATTGATATTTACATAAATAGAACTATAAAGGTTGTCGTTATATAATTTAAAATGTTTTAATTCTCTCAAAATTATTTTGAGAAATTAAACTAAATAAAGTTTTGAAATTTATTAAATATTTAGTTAATATGTTCGATTGAATAATTAATTAGTTAATCAATTAATGTGTATATGTATATGTATATGTATATGTGTATGTGTGTATATTTGATATGTATATATAAAACTATAAAATTTACAATTAGTTATTCATCTTAAATAGTTTAGGATGAATAAAATTAAATTTCTGTCATTTCAAATAAAATTTAATTAAATATAGATTTAAAATTAACTAAATATGGTTTAATTAATAAGATAAATATACATTTATGTATTATCTTAGTTAATGAAATTGTAATAGTTATAAATAAATTAAACTTATATGATTTTATGTGTATAAATATAATATAAGTGGAACTGAAGAAACCAAAAAGATTTTTGAAATAAATCTATACGTATGGTACATATACTATGATTTCAGATGTTTTCGACATTTGAACCGCGAATGTATTTCATAAGATATTCCTTAAATCGATATTTCTAAAAATATATTAAAGATTATTATATCTTTGATATAGTTGCCCTTTATCATTTATATTGATAATTTACTTGCTTACGTACTAGTTGTTAAACAAACTTAAGCTAGAGTTGTTATGGTAGTACTATTAGTATATTGCCTAGATGAGGTAAGATACATGCATGTTGAAACACCCCACACTCCTTAGTATACCCAAAAAGGGCACACTAAAAGATGTGGTGCGTTATAGGTATAGCTAAAGCATCACAGAGACTAAGATTCACAAGATAAATAACTAAAAATAGCGGAAACATTTAAATAATAACTAGACATTTAAAATTAAACTTCATTTCAAAACAGAATATGTCATAAAAACCAAATACACACGTCTCGTGAAAAATACAATCTCAGTCACATCATCAGAGTACATAAACAATAAAAATCATCCCTCTCATGAAGTACGAGTACATCCAAAGTCAAAAGAAAACTGAAAAGAAGAAGAATACATGAAGAACTTCCAAGAATATATCTCCAAGCGGTCTGAATCTACTGTCCTCGATTCTGCTGGCCTATGGGGGGAAAAGGGGGAAATAGAGGAGTGAATCAAACTATAAGTCTAATGAGTGAAAGTAACTACTAGTATTTTTAAGCAAGATAAAGATAATAGACTTAGTGTAACGACATGATATTTTCAACTATTCGCATCCATTATAAGTGTATAGGTAGACACTCATCCCGGAGTTGAATTGCTCAAAATACCGCGTTGTAATTAAAATTTGGCAAATCTCAGAATATACGGTAAATACATATAATCACAGATCACAAACACAGAGTAAAATAATGCAGCGGAAGTAAAAGAAATAGTAGTTCATGAAGCTACTATCTAAATATGTCAGAGTTACATAAGATACAACAGAAGAAATAGAGTACAACAAAAGTCTCAATAAAATAACCAAGTACAAGCTGAGTAGAACAACGGAATTGAAATAGATAGGACATGACAAGCAGATAATCTCCAGCGATTCAAATCTCCAAGAGAGTGGAAATCCAAATCTGTGAATAACTCAGGCTGACCCGAGCGTAAAGCAAAACACAAAACACTCGAGTCAGGACAATATATACTTATATAATGTAAACCAACTCAAGTGAACTGTAATAAATGTACAAGTAACTTAGAAGATGCTTGGGACCGCCCATCCTCTAAGGATCCGTTAAAATATCTACTATGTAGTAATATTCGCTATTATAATAATGTCTAATAAGTAAAGTATAATCATATATAGAAAATAGCATTAAGGGGATGGAGAACCTTAACGCGGTCGGATCTTAAAATCATAATCGTAGTGGGTTCGATATGGTAGGTGACATGGAACACAAGGCAATGCCAGGGTAGATATACCAATTACGCACACGGACTGATGGATACGCATAGCAGCCACTACCGTTCCACCTCGAACAACACTCCCAAATCAAAGGTGGCCACCAAAATCACAAAGTAATAGAATGGTATCGAAGAAGTGTGTCCGATACGAGGTGCTACCCCACTGGCCCGAGATCGCTCCTGTTTTAGTCACCTTATGCCAACTCACGGGAGTTGGGTCCACGTATATACCTTAGGATCGTCGCCACCATCCTTCTTCATTCTGGAAACTCCACCGCGTACACAGTTGTCAAAGTGGTTTTCGGTATCGACAGAGAGTATGTCCATATCCGATCCCGGTCTCTTTAACAACCAAACGTTATTATAACCCATGGTTATAATTTTAAAATAATATTTTATACTTCAAAATAGAATATCATTTCAAATCCAAATCTTTATCAAAATAAAGATTAAATCAATTCCAAACCATTTCAATATATTAACATATCATATCTTTCCAAACTTCATTTCAAATCATTTTAATATATCAAAATATCATATCTTTCCAAACTTCATTTCAAACCATTTTAATAAATTAAAATAAAATATCATATCAGTTCAAATCCAAATATTCAACTTTAAATATCCTTTTAAATTCAAAGATATCATTCATTTACTATCATTTCAAATCACTTTTAAATAGTTTATATTCAAATCAAAATAATTCATTTAAACCTTTTAAAAGTGTAATTATTATATTTTCAAATCAAGTATTCAATTTCCAAAGTTTCAAACCATTCTGAGTTCGTTTACTAAGTCAAAACCCCTAATTATTAAAATTTCAGCATTTCACAACATTTAAAAACAACTGCTATAAGTCATATTTGAAAACATTTTTAATTCAGCAAAGACAGCATTTAAAACTGCTGTTAAAACTCAGTTTTTAGTTAAATTATGGTTCAAAACAGAAAAGACAGCATTTCAGAAGTGCTGCGGTAACTCAGATTTCAAAACAAAGGTTTTATTTGATTTTAACAAAGACTGCAGACTACTACAGCATTTCCAGAGAATGCTATAATAGACCTGAGTTAAGTTTTTGCCTATTAGTTCAACTACAGCAACTACAGCATTTCAGAAATGCTGTAATAGCTCTTTTTACACAATTTTAGTTCAAAACAGAATCTATAGCATTTCTGAATGCTATTAAAAGTAGATTTCAGGTGTTAGTGTATTTCCAGCAATTAAATAACTTCAATTTAAATCACATAAACATTTTAAAAATCATATTTTAACATTTAAAATGTTCATTTACATATCATTTAACATATATCTTTTTCACAATAAATTTCCTATAATTAAATCCAATTTTCAACAATTTACTTAATAAATTTAAGTGTAAAAGTTTCCAATTCTTCACATTTCAACAAATAAGTTAACACTTCAAATTTAAATTTCCATTTCACAAATTTAACTACATTTCCAATTTTATTTAATTAACTTAAACCTTTAATTAAAACCAAATTTCACATTTCCAAGTCAAGTTATATTTTAAAAGATCACTTTTAAACATTCATTTATTTAACCACTTAAATTCATAGAAAAATCAATAATACTTTAATAAATCGCTTAAATTCAAATTTAATCAAATTATCATATTTTACCATTTTCCAAATATAATTAAATTTCCATTTTATTCATATAACTTAAATATCATTTTTAACCAAAATTCCAAATTCCAAACTTAAGTTATATTTCAATAATCCAATTTAACCATTCATTAATTACATTTTTACTCATAGAAAAATCATAATTTCTTTATTTTAAAACATTTAAAAATCTATTTAAATCAAATTTCATAAATTTATATTTTTAAAAATACTTAAAAATATCCAAAACACTTTATAAAATAACCACGGGCCTGTATATAGTTTTCTAACCTAGGTCAAGTGATACGGATATGTATCATTTCAATCTGCAGTTTAAAAAAGAAAAATCCGGGTTCTATCATTTCAAACCCGCAATCCCAAGTTAAAATAAGTTAAATAAAAACCATTTAGGCTTATCATTTTAGCCCATAATGATTTTTTCCTATTCTAAAGTCCGTTCGGGTATGTATCATTTCAACCCATAGTGATTCTAGTCTACAGGGAACTTGCAATGTGATAAACTGATATAAATAAACAGAATAAAATAAAACAACAGTAACATATGATATAACAGGTGTAATGACAGGTGTGAACATCATATGATAATAATATAAGCATATATAACATGATAATATACATTACAGATTCAAATGGTGTCGGTTTATCAGTTATATAGGTACATATTGTCTGGTGAGAATAACTCACCTGTTAAAGCTGGAGATTAGCGATCAAAACACACAGAATAGATTCCAGAAAGCACAACAAGCACGATATAGCATGACTTTTGATTTGAATGAATGGAGAGCCTTGATATTTATCTTGTAAACAATAACCAAACAAGACAATATACACATAAATATTCAACGCAAACAATGTTGAGACAATGAAGATAAGAAGCAACAACGGAATAGATTACTTGACTGTGCTTTAACCATTCAAAAGCTCGAACAAGGGGTTCATTTTCACAGCCATGATGATGATGAGTGTGGGAGAGACAAGGTTAACTTCCTCGAATACATAAGAAAAAACAATACAAACAATATAAGTTTTCAAATGCACAATACGATAGAATAATATAGAATCAACTGCACGAATCAAAGTAGAATTGCTTTGCACTTGCTTCCAACAACCTTCAGGTTCAGCCATATGGTGTACTACAGGTCTAAGGCAAGATTTGGATCAGGTTTTGGTTGCCTAAGGGTCGGCCAAACATGTTTAGAGGATAGCAAAAGGTGAGTATGCATGAAACAACACAACAAGGCAAAACAATGTCACTTTAACATGGATTCAAGGCAATTCAAGGCTCGGCCAAGGATCATGGGGCACGGCCAGAGGAGTGGGGTCCAAGGTGATGACGTGGCAGGGGGTCCAGGGGGTGCTGGAGGTGCTGGAGGTGGTGTTGGTGGCGGCCATGGGTGGTGGAAGGTGATGGTACCAAAACTAGGTCAGCTTGAGTGCATAGGTGATGGCTAGTGCTAGTTTAGATGGATTTTTGTGATGATCTTCATCATGGCTTGGCTTGGCCTGAGGAGGAGAGGTGTTAGGCTGTGTGATGGTCTGAGAAAAGTGGTGGTGGTGGTCAGCCACAGCTTGGAGGAAGGGGAATACAGCTATGAAGGTGGAGAGCATGTGCAAATTCAAGTAGAAAATCATAAAAAGACAAGAAGAAGATATAAATTTTTACCTAAGCTTCACAAGGAGAATAGCCGTGATTTTTTTGTGAGAGGAGGAGAAATGAATTTCGTGAAAGTGAAAAAAAAATGCAGCTGAAATGAGTAGATTACACGCCCAAAACAATTAAGAGAAGAGTTGGGAAAATGAAAGGTCGGGAGATGGAAAGCCTTAGGAGTTTCAAGAGTTTAAAACTTTTCAAATTTCCTCTATTTCTTTTTAATAAGTTTAAATATCTGAAAATACATATAATTTCAGTTAAAATTCTAAAATCTAACAAATAAAAAAATATATAAATAAAAAAATATTAATTATAAATAATTAAATCAAGAAAATAGCAAAAATTGTCAACTAGGCTAGAAAAATTGAAAATAAATGGTATAAACTTTAGAAAATTCATATGAGCTTGTAATATATTTTTAAACATAAATAATAACATAAAATAAAAATAAATTCACAAAATAAATATATAAAATTTAATTTAAATATAATTTTAATGAAGAAAATAGCAGAAAATAAGAAAACAGCCTTTAAAAATAGGAAATCAACACAGTAAACATTGGAAAAATTCTATTATCAATTTAAAAATATTTAAAAGTCAAAATATACATAATATAACATATTAAAATATTAAAATAAAATATAACAAAGAAAATATAATTTATACAATTTAAAATAACAAAATTGCAAAATAAACAATTTATACTCAAAATTGAAATGTACATATCTTTTGCAGTTTAACTCCATTTTCAATGAAACAAAAAGCAGTGTTCAAGTTATTTCATCTATTTTCATAATAAAAGATAAAATTTAAGATTTTAAATAATTTGAATTTGAAGTTTAAAAGTCAAAGTTTGAACAGTTTGACCAGAAATTCACTTTACAGTAAAATATTCAAATTATACTAGTTTGAACTATAAATCACATAATAATCAACATTTATATTTAAAATGAAATGTTTGAAACAAAATAAGTCTAAAATAATTTAAAATAAAATAAAGTCAAATTTAAATAATATACAAAAAAATCTAGGGTTGTTACACTCTCCCCCACTCAAAACTTTTCGTCCCCGAAAAGGAATGAGGTATGGGAAAGCACAAAAAAAGATAGAGTGAAATAGATTTTAGACAAGATGACAATTAGATTAAAATTATACCTGATGACAATTTGTTATAGGTAAGTTTAACAAGACGGAGGTGATCAAATCAAGAATACAAGCACGAAAAAGATCCTCTAGAGTCTGAATCACCCCTTTCACTTGACCGACGGTCTATGAATGGAAAAACAGTGTTCAGATCCAGATGAGTAACAAAAATTATCAAAGATTACAGAAAGATTTCTAAACAGACTGGTATAAGAAATAGCCTTCCCATTCTGTAACAAGATAAGAGAAATAAGGACAACCAAAAGGTAGTTTGAAAAACAAGATAAGATAATAATTTGAAACCATAATGCTTTGAAATCATAATAATTTAGGGATGTTTATCATTTGGAAATCATACTACTAAAATCATAACACTTTGGAAATGTTATTCTAAAAAAAACCATAATACTTAGAAAATCATAACACCTTTTAAAAATAATCTTTATTTAAACCATTTTAATTCAAGGTCAAATAATATTCATTTTAAAGTTGTAACATTTCTAAGTTCATTCAATTATAAAAACTTCCAAAACATTGTATTTTCAAAATAGTAGCACTTATAAAATGCTACAGTAGGTATATTAGTATTTCAAATCAGTTTAATTCCAGAAATATTCATTTGGATATCATTTAATTTATGACTTATTAAAACAAACTTTTATGAATGGAATATCCAAATTAAACTATACTTCGTTTATTAAGTCAAAAGCTCACTATTTTACTTAGCTCTTAATTTATCACATAAGCTAACACTTTATTTAAAATACCCATTTCATAAATAGATATTCCTTTAATAAGTTACACTTAAAATTTCCATTTGAAAACCAAATTCTCAATTATCAAGTTTTAGTGATGTTAAAATACATTTTAACTATTTAAATCATAATTATTCATTTTTCAAGACATATCAATTTCATAAATAAAATATTTATCATAGCAAATATAACAATCAAATTTCTTTACACATTTATTCATTTAGACATCAATTAAACTATGAATTCAAGTTAAATAAACTTTATTACCAAAAGTCCAAATCAAATGTATTTTATTTTATCTATTCAAAGATACATTATTTATTATACAACATATTCATTTCAGGAAATAACCTTTATTAAAATTCCTAGGTTAGACTTAAGGTTCCATATTAAATCAAATTTGATTATTAAGTTATTTAAATAAAATCTCTTTAAATTCCTTTTTCACTATTTACCTCTGTTAATCTTTTATAACTAAAATTTAAGTGTATAACATGTATTATAACCACTCAAATTTTATTTATAAAAATCCTTTTTATATTGTATATTATCCAATTCCATATTCAACTTCTGTGTAATTTAGGTAAGTTATATTGGAATGAAATTGTGTGTTATACAAGTAAAACTTTCCAATTTAATTATCTCAAGTTTGAATCATTTATCCAAATTTTTGATTTTTTTTCTTTTAACTGAAATTATACTTTAAATAAAATTTAAGAATTAAACTTCCGATTCCTTTCAAACCATTTAGAGATAAGTAATTATATATACATAATATGTCAAATCAAATTTTAAATCATATATCTATATATTATAAATTCAGTCATATTTTAGAGATTCAAATCAATTAAATTTCCCAAAACAAAGCTGTAGCAAGACTACAGAACGGTCTCTTCACTTCGAAGCTCGAAAATGAACGTCGATGATGCTGCAGTCATCACCGAAATTATTTTCCAACGACAAAGAGAAGAGCACTAAATTTTTAAACTTTAAAATCCTTTAGAGACAAATTTTTATTCAAAATACTTTAAATAATATCCTTTTAAAAATTTTAAACACAAGGTTTGAAACCATCGGAAATTAAATTCTTTAAATTTCTTGTTTTAAATTCATTTCAGTTCCCAAATAAATTTATAAACAACTATTTATAAATTCATTTGTAGAACAATAAATGATAAATCAAGTATTATCATTTCAAATTATCAATTTAAATCAATTTATTAAGTTCCATAAAATTATATATCCAAATTTATTTCATTAACCAAATTTTAAAATAATATTGTGTCAGTTTGTTCTGTCAAAGTGTTTTAGAAATCCTATCGATAGCGTTGATCAGACGAATCGATCGGAAACCCAAATCAACATCAATAACCCAAACAACACAACATATAAAAAAAACATAGATTTACAAGTATAATTCAAAATGTTTGGAGATAGTTTAGAAACAAAAGACAAGATGGTTAACAGAGTAGAGAGATGGGTAAGCTTAGATAAATCACGGACAACCTTAACCGGGTCAACCGTGACTTAATGGATACGATCAAATGTGGATTTTCTGGGGTAAATCTACCTTCGATCTCAAGAGATAGAGTTTGGAATAATAAAAGATATTGGCATCTAAACCAAGGATAAATATAAATCTCTGGTGAATCGATGCTGATTATAAAGGATTTTCACCCTTTTACAAGAAAATTAGAATATTGGCGAGACCGCCAATTCACTATAAAGATCATTGGAAGTGGAGTCATGGGATACTCCAGAATCAAAAGATGATGAATAGTGAGGGACACGAATGAATTTCGGAACCGCAGGGAACGTTCCAAAATTCAAAGGAAATCGAATCAAAAAGAAGAGATTCAAACTCGAACGAAAGTGATTCTGTAAATAAATTTTCCATACATTCTAAGTTTTTCCTCAAAGCCAAAGCTCTGATACCAACTGTAACGACCCGATATTTTCAACTATTCGCATCCATTATAAGTGTATAGGTAGACACTCATGCCGGAGTTGAATTGCTCAAAATACTGCGTTGTAATTAAAATTTGGCAAATCTCAGAATATACAGTAAATAAATATAATCACAGATCACAGACACAGAGTAAAATAATGCAGCGGAAGTAAAAGAAATAGTAGTTCATGAAGCTACTATCTAAATATGTCAGAGTTACATAAGATACAACAGAAGAAATAGAGTACAACAAAAGTCTCAATAAAATAACCAAGTACAAGCTGAGTAGAACAACGGAATTGAAATAGATAGGACATGACAAGTAGATAATCTCCAGCGATTCAAATCTCCAAGAGAGTGGAAATCCAAATCTGTGAATAACTCAGGCTGACCCGAGCATAAAGCAAAACACAAAACACTCGAGTCAGGACAATATATACTTATATAATGTAAACCAACTCAAGTGAACTGTAATAAAGGTACAAGTAACTTAGAAGATGCTTGGGACCGCCCATCCTCTAAGGATCCGTTAAAATATCTACTATGTAGTAATATTCGCTATTATAATAATGTCTAATAAGTAAAGTATAATCATATATAGAAAATAGCGTTAAGGGGATGGAGAACCTTAACGCGGTCGGATATTAAAATCATAATCGTAGTGGGTTCGATATGGTAGGTGACACGGCACACAAGGCAATGCCAGGGTAGATATACCAATTACGCACACGGACTAATGGATACGCATAGCAGCCACTACCGTTCCACCTCGAACAACACTCCCAAATCAAGGGTGGCCACCAAAATCACAAAGTAATAGAATGGTATCGAAGAAGTGTGTCCGATACGAGGTGCTACCTCACTGGCCCGAGATCGCTCCTGTTTTAGTCACCTTATGCCAACTCACGGGAGTTGGGTCCACGTATATACCTTAGGATCGTCGCCACCATCCTTCTTCATTCTGGAAACTCCACCGCGTACACAGTTGTCAAAGTGGTTTTCGGTATCGACAGAGAGTATGTCCATATCCGATCCCGGTCTCTTTAACAACCAAACGTTATTATAACCCATGGTTATAATTTTAAAATAATATTTTATACTTCAAAATAGAATATCATTTCAAATCCAAATCTTTATCAAAATAAAGATTAATCAATTCCAAACCATTTCAATATATTAACATATCATATCTTTCCAAACTTCATTTCAAATCATTTTAATATATCAAAATATCATATCTTTCCAAACTTCATTTCAAACCATTTTAATAAAATAAAATAAAATATCATATCAGTTCAAATCCAAATATTCAACTTTAAATACCCTTTTAAATTCAAAGATATCATTCATTTACTATCATTTCAAATCACTTTTAAATAGTTTATATTCCAATCAAAATAATTCATTTAAACCTTTTAAAAGTGTAATTATTATATTTTCAAATCAAGTATTCAATTTCCAAAGTTTCAAACCATTCTGAGTTCGTTTACTAAGTCAAAAACCCTAATTATTAAAATTTCAGCATTTCACAGCATTTAAAAACAACTACTATAAGTTATATTTGAAAACATTTTTAATTCAGCAAAGACAGCATTTAAAACTGCTGTTAAAACTCAGTTTTTAGTTAAATTATGGTTCAAAACAGAAAAGACAGCATTTCAGAAGTGCTGCGGTAACTCAGATTTCAGAACAAAGGTTTTATTTGATTTTAACAAAGACTACAGACTACTACAGCATTTCCAAAGAATGCTATAATAGACCTGAGTTAAGTTTTTGCCTATTAGTTCAACTACAGCAACTACAGCATTTCAGAAATGCTGTAATAGCTCTTTTTACACAATTTTAGTTCAAAACAGAATCTATAGCATTTCTGAATGCTATTAAAAGTAGATTTCAGGTGTTAGTGTATTTCCAGCAATTAAATAAAAACATTTTAAAAATCATATTTTAACATTTAAAATGTTAATTTACATATCATTTAACATATATCTTTTTCACAATAAATTTCTTATAATTAAATCCAATTTTTAACAATTTACTTAATAAATTTAAGTGTAAAAGTTTCCAATTCTTCACATTTCAACAAATAAGTTAACACTTCAAATTTAAATTTCCATTTCACAAATTTAACTAAATTTCCAATTTTATTTAATTAACTTAAACCTTTAATTAAAACCAAATTTCACATTTCCAAGTCAAGTTATATTTTAAAAGATCACTTTTAAACATTCATTTATTTAACCACTTAAATTCATAGAAAAATCAATAATACTTTAATAAATCGCTTAAATTCAAATTTAATCAAATTATCATATTCTACCATTTTCCAAATATAATTAAATTTCCATTTTATTCATATAACTTAAATATCATTTTTAACCAAAATTCCAAATTCCAAACTTAAGTTATATTTCAATAATCCAATTTAACCATTCATTAATTACATTTTTACTCATAGAAAAATCATAATTTCTTTATTTTAAAACATTTAAAAATCTATTTAAATCAAATTTCATAAATTTATATTTTTAAAAATACTTAAAAATATCCAAAACACTTTATAAAATAACCACGGGCCTGTATATAGTTTTCTAACCTAGGTCAAGTGATACGGATATGTATCATTTCAATCCGCAGTTTAAAAAAGAAAAATCCAGGTTCTATAATTTCAAACCCGCAATCCCAAGTTAAAATAAGTTAAATAAAAACCATTCAGGCTTATCATTTCAGCCCATAATGATTTTTTCCTATTCTAAAGTCCGTTCGGGTATGTATCATTTCAACCCATAGTGATTCTAGTCTACAGGGAACTTGCAATGTGATAAACTGATATAAATAAACAGAATAACATAAAACAACAGTAAAATATGATATAACAGGTGTAATGACAGGTGTGAACATCATATGATAATAATATAAGCATATATAACATGATAATATACATTACAGATTCAAATGGTGTCGGTTTATCAGTTATATAGGTACATATTGTCTGGTGAGAATAACTCACCTGTTAAAGCTGTAGATTAGCGATCAAAACACACAGAATAGATTCCAGAAAGCACAACAAGCACGATATAGCATGACTTTTGATTTGAATGAATGGAGAGCCTTGATATTTATCTTGTAAACAATAACCAAACAAGACAATATACACATAAATATTCAACGCAAACAATGTTGAGACAATGAAGATAAGAAGCAACAACGGAATAGATTACTTGACTGTGCTTTAACCATTCAAAAGCTCGAACAAGGGGTTCATTTTCTCAGCCATGATGATGATGAGTGTGGGAGAGACAAGGTTAACTTCCTCGAATACATAAGACAAAACAATACAAACAATATAAGTTTTCAAATGCACAATACGATAGAATAATATAGAATCAACTGCACGAATCAAAGTAGACTTTGCACTTGCTTCCAACAACCTTCAGGTTTAGCCATATGGTGTACTACAGGTCTAAGGCAAGATTTGGATCAGGTTTTGGTTGCCTAAGGGTCAGCCAAACATGTTTAGAGGATAGCAAAAGGTGAGTATGCATGAAACAACACAACAAGGCAAAACAATGTCACTTTAACATGGATTCAAGGCAATTCAAGGCTCGGCCAAGGCTCATGGGGCACGGCCAGAGGAGTGGGGTCCAAGGTGATGACGTGGCAGGGGGTCCAGGTGGTGGTGGAGGTGGTGTTGGTGGCGGCCATGGGTGGTGGAAGGTGATGGTACCAAAACTAGGTCAGCTTGAGTGCATAGGTGATGGCTAGTGCTAGTTTAGATGGATTTTTGTGATGATCTTCATCATGGCTTGGCTTGGCCTGAGGAGGAGAGGTGTTAGGCTGTGTGATGGTCAGAGAAAAGTGGTGGTGGTGGTCAGCCACAGCTTGGAGGAAGGGGAATACAGCTATGAAGGTGGAGAGCATGTGCAAATTCAAGTAGAAAATCATAAAAAGACAAGAAGAAGATATAAATTTTTACCTAAGCTTCACAAGGAGAATATCCGTGATTTTTTTGTGAGAGGAGGAGAAATGAATTTCGTGAAAGTGAAAAAAAAATGCAGCTGAAATGAGTAGATTACACGCCCAAAACAATTAAGAGAAGAGTTGGGAAAATGAAAGGTCGGGAGATGGAAAGGCTTAGGAGTTTAAAACTTTTCAAATTTCCTCTATTTCTTTTTAATAAGTTTAAATATCTGAAAATACATATAATTTCAGTTAAAATTCGAAAATCTAACAAATAAAAAAATATATAAATAAATAAATATTAATTATAAATAATTAAATCAAGAAAATAGGAAAAATTGTCAACTAGGCTAGAAAAATTGAAAATAAATGGTATAAACTTTAGAAAATTCATATGAGCTTGTAATATATTTTTAAACATAAATAATAACATAAAATAAAAATAAATTCACAAAAAAATATATAAAATTTAATTTAAATATAATTTTAATGAAGAAAATAGCAGAAAATAAGAAAACAGCCTTTAAAAATAGGAAATCAACACAGTAAACATTGGAAAAATTCTATTATCAATTTAAAAATATTTAAAAGTCAAAATATACATAATATAACATATTAAAAATATTAAAATAAAATATGACAAAGAAAATATAATTTATACAATTTAAAATAACAAAATTGCAAAATAAACAATTTATACTCAAAATTGAAATGTACATATCTTTTGCAGTTTAACTCCGTTTTCAACGAAACAAAAAGCAGTGTTCAAGTTATTTCATCTATTTTCATAATAAAAGATAAAATTTAAGATTTTAAATAATTTGAATTTGAAGTTTAAAAGTCAAAGTTTGAACAGTTTGACCAGAAATTCACTTTACAGTAAAATATTCAAATTATACTAGTTTGAACTATAAATCACATAATAATCAACATTTATATTTAAAATGAAATGTTTGAAACAAAATAAGTCTAAAATAATTTAAAATAAAATAAAGTCAAATTTAAATAATATACAAAAATCTATGGTTGTTACACTTAGCAATATTTCTAGTTTAAAAGGAAATACAGAAAAGATAAACTGGGATAAAATACTGTTTCTGATTCTATTTACTTTGATTGTGATTGTTTGCACTTGTCTTAGATTCCTATGATTAGGCTGAAATCCTAATCCTATTTTAATTAGGGTGAAATCCTAATTCTACCCATCGATCGGCCTTCTATCTTTGTTGTGCAACTATGAGCTGATCCAATCCTATTGGTCCCATAGCAAAAGACACCTGTTTAGCGCTTGGAATGCAATAGCGAATTATTTACCCTAATCGATGTCGCACGCTCGGTCATCGCCGGTACATACTAATTGTCGCTCCCTATTTTGACCTCTTATTTACCCTAATCAGCATAAGCGTGCCCAACCTCACCTAATCTGTTGCGAGATCATCAGTACTAGTCTTAAAGGGATGTTGCCCAGCCTCACCTAAGTTTTGTGAGGCCATCAGTCCTAGTCTGAAAGGGAATGCTGCAGGTACTGGTCCTAACAAACAAATTCTAGTTTGCTCCCCTTGCCCAAATCTCCAGATTTGAGCCTCTATCTATTGGCCACTTATTTACCCTAATTAGCATAAGCGTGTCCCAACCTCGCCTAACTATCATGAGACCATCAGTTCCTAACTGAAAGGGAATGCTGTTGGTACGGGTCCTGCTTCGATCTTTGCTTATTGACTTGGTGTAAGTTTTAAAATAAGCCACTTCGGTTATTTCTGCTTTATTTGCTTATTAACTTAATCTAAGTCTTAAAATAAGCCTTTTCCATTATCTCTAATTGTAGCCTATGTTATAATTGTTACTCTTCTATTTTCTCTTTTTAGTTATAACCACTAGTTATAAACATGCTTGCAAATATCTTAATTTGCCTATTTTAGTCTATCTCCATTTTATTACAGTCTTTCTTATTTTACATCTAATTTATGTAAATTTAGTGTTTATTTCTATTTTAATCCATATTAGCGAATTCTTTTCTTTTTAATTTTCTATTCGCGTAAAAAAGAATAAAAAGAAACTAACATTTACAGGCTAAATTCTAACTTAAAACAGATGTAAATAAAATGTAAATTGTAACAACCCGAACTCCAGTGGATCCGGATTTTTCGCAAAAATGCTAAAACCCAAGCCCACTGAAACCCGAATTGGGAATCTGGTATCCTGCAAATCGGCAAAGATAAATATATATATCAGAGATCGATTATCTATCTCACAACGGAATTGATTAAACTATAATAGTAAGTAAATACTCACCCAAATAATGACGCTTCCCTAGCAAGTGTCACAGCTGAGAAGTCTCTGCCATATACCGAACCTGTAGGATGTTATGAGGAGGTGGTCAGAACAAAAGTTCTGGTGAATGGATAAGTTATATACTTCTAAGCTTAATTCTACATATATCATTTTATTTCCATTTACTCTTATATTAGGTTCATTAGGTTACAATATTCTCACTTCTATTCATGAACCGTGCCCATCTCCTCCATAGTAGATAAAAACCAAATAACTAATATATACATATATGTAGCTATATGCCCAATGACCATATTGGTCCTAGGTACCACCCATGGTACCTTCCGTATCCTCCTCGAAAAGGACTCCATCGTCTAGCTTGGAGAGCAATCCGTAATTACATCTGTAAAGGACCGCTTTGTAAGGCCTATAATATAGATGCTCCACTACTTACTATGAAAATGTAAATCGCGTCCGCACTAGTCTATACCAATGGTTGGACATCCACAATATACCATCCAGTGCGTACATTGAGGACTACGTAATCGTTATGTCTACTATCTGAACCCCGCCGACAAGGTCTACCTTGTACGGAACTCAGTCAATGATTTTCTATATCTGTAAAGGACCGCTTCGTTAGGCCTACAATACAGATATTCTAGTTGGTCTGTCCCTTTCTCATCGTGGCTATGGCTCCACGCAGCCACCCCTCAACTAATCGAAAGACTTCTAAAGAGTTAAGTGGTCGTGCCCTACTGCAAACAATCTAACATCCAATTACGGTGCTCCCCCATCCAATATCTCGATAGTGAAAGAATCATTGGCCTGTTGGTTTAACTCTAGTCTTTCACGAAATCGCTCTTAGTCTTGATGCTAGCCGATATCCGCATGTGACTATCCTTAACCTTACTTGCAAGTACTGGACATACGAATACCCTACTCCGAACACCAAGCCCTTCTGACTGCCTACATAGGTCCGCTTCGTTAGGCCTACAATGCAAACGCAGTCAAGGCATACTCTATTGATGGAACACCTATAGACCTGCCTCCGGGGATGCAGCTTCGTTAGGTCTACCCAGAGGGCCATCCGAGAGTATCCTCACGTCCCGTTGAAGTCTTGTACTTCTTTAAAGCCCAAAAATACTAAGTTGGACGTGCTTCTCCATTGCTGAAATCCATGATGAACTGCTTCGTTAGGCGCTTCATCCTTTGGGCTACTCCAAACGCATTTCGATTCTTTTATTAGACCCTAAGTCTAATCTTTTAATTTGCTTTTAATTTGTTTTGTTACTCTATTTGCTGCTTATTTTAATTTAATTAGCATATTCTTGCCCTCGTCTCACTTCTAACTATAGTGAAATAACCATATGTCTAATAGGGAATGCTGTTAGTATGAGCCACATTCACTATCTTGCTTATTTAACTTAATATATAAATCCCTAAGTTCATCCGTGCTTAGCTTAGTATAAGTTGTTTAAATAAGCTTCTGTCATTATTCTCTACTATCATTGCTTACCAATTTATTAAAAGTCTCACGATAAGCTTTTCCGTTCTTATTTCATAATTATAACCTATGTTATAACTCTACTTGTAATCGTTACCTTTTTCTTCTTTTATAGTCCGTTATATAATTACAAGCGTTTCTTGTCTGCTCTAGTCTACCTTCTTTTATTATGATATAGAATTTTCTTTAATTCTCTAATATTACATAATTCACTTATCATAATAGCTGCATAGTTAAATAGCCTGCGCAGTAAATGCAGACTTAGGCTCCTTAATTTTTTTATAGCCTCAAATTCTTAAATTAATAATTTTCTTGTTTTAAATCGTACTTTACTTTATTGCCCGCTATTTTAGGAAGCAATTCTATTTTATTTGGTTGGTTATGAAAACTATATAATCCATTTCCATATCTTAATATTGGATAATACTATAAACAATAATCCGTAACTACAAGATATCTCTTTTACTCTTTTGGAGTAGTGTAAAATACAGCGGTTTCTCTATTCTACACTAATTCCCCTTTTTTATTTCTTTTATTCTGGTAGTTACGTTTATCTTTATCTTTTAGATATTAAGTTATGGAAATTTATCCTATTTTCTAAACCAACCAATTAATCTAATAATTACTCCCAAATTACTTTTTCCCGTTTAATGAAATTTATTACAGTAATTCTATTATTTTACATCTAATTTCCTTCATTTCAGTTTTCTTAATTATGTAGTCCATATTCGCATTTAATCTATTCTAATCCATACGCGAAGAAAGAAGGAGGGGATAAAAGAAAACTGTCGCTTGCATGAAAATCCAAAACGTAGAAAAGATGTAAATAAGGCATAGAAAATAGTGTATAAATACTGATACTAAAAATAAACTGCAAGTTTTCTTATAGTTCAGCCTATTTAATATGATTAATTACTGAATAAAATTTTCTAAACGGGAATCTAACGATAATATATCTTAGGCGTAAAAGATATATAAATAAATCCACTCACCTGTCATCCTTAGCTTCGCTTATGCTCCGCCTGGCTCTACAGTCCTTCTGGATCCCCTTCTTCCAAGGTGTATAATATTTTAATTTAGAAGATCTTCTCCCTAGAAATTATTTTCTTTTTAGGGTTCAACCTTCGGCAATGAACCCATGGGAGAAAATTTAATTGTGAGAAGATAGCTAGGCCTAGGGTCCTATTTATATTGGAGCTTGGGGATCTCAGACCATCAGATTCTTGGATTGAACATGGAGCCACCACGTCATAGGGTCGTTCGGAGCCATAGGATTGAAGAACGTATGGCTCAGATCGTGCAAAAACGAGAAAACACGTCACTGTACATACCTGGATGAAAATTCGTCCAGGTTGTACACGGGTCGACCGGGCGATCGACCACCCTTAGCCAACGGTCGACCGTGCGGTCGACCGTTGCGGTCATTGGGTCAACCTTCTGGTCGGCCCATATCTGTGTTATATATATTTTTTCGGTTCGATTACTTATTTTGTTTCGTTCTTAACTTCTTTATATTGGTTCGGTTTTAGACAAGTTATATATGGAAACTGATCATAAAATCGCCCTAGACGCAATGGTACAAGTTCTGGATCCATATTCCGATAATTCCAAAATTATTTATTTTCATTATTTATCGTTATACGTTACATTTTAACTATATAAAAATGCGGGGTGTTACATTCTCCCACCCTTAGGAAATTTCGTCCCCGAAATTTGACAAGGGTAAAAATTTATGTAATCTCTCGCATTAATTACAACCATTTTGTGTACATCCAATTTTGCAATCATCCGTGCTTTTGTGCAACAGTGCTTTTCAAGTCAAAGTATATGCATGTACATAAATCTCTAAGCGGTACCTCCTATATGAATGCTTTTTATTTTAAAAGTTTACTTTTAAAACATGATGCACACAACCTAAATATACTTGCAATTTCTATATGAATGCAACTTTTCAAAAAATTAAAATGTTTTTCACCCAATTTTTCCCACACTCCTATTAAATAGGGGTGTAGTTCAACCAACTTTTCGTCCAAATCTTAACACACAACTTTTAAGATTCGAATTTCAGAAAAATCTAATTTTTTGAATTCAAGTTCTTATGTTAGAAAGAAGACAGAAAATAGAGAAACTTCATTTTTCTCCGATTTTCTTTTTTGTACATCTTTCCCCGTACTTGGAATTTTGGGTTGCTATCCTATAAAACCCCCTTTTTATTTTCTCAAGCATGGTTTACATAAGAAAATAGCTTTTTAAATCTTTAGTTGACGTTTCTGTCGCCTCTTTAATCTTCCGTTTTCCTTTTTGTTATTCTTATAACGTTCTTATGTCCTTATTCCCCACTTGTGAATATCACAAAAATAAAGAGAAAAAGCATCGATACTGATATACTACCTGTAACGACCCACTATTTTGGACCATTCAAATCGACAATAATCCACACATGTCTGACTTGAAAAATTCAAAATAACAGATTGTAAATAAATTTGGAGCAAATGAAATCAAATACACAGAATCACAAACACAGAACATATCAGAATAACTCGCAGCGGAATATAAAAACCATAGTAGTTCATGAAGCTACTATAAAAAACTCTCAAAACATAATACATAATATCTGCTTGAAAACATATACAATAGAAATCTTAAATAAATAGAAGTTTATGAATACCAGAACTGAAATAGAACAACTGAACTGAAAGGAACAGATAACTAGACAAGCAGAATCTCCAGCGATTCCTAGCTCCAGAAAGAAATCCAAAGCTAAGCTGTAAATACTCAGACTGACCCGAGCGTAAAGTAAAACACAAAACACTCGAGTCAGGACAATATATACTTATATAATGTAAACCAACTCAAGTAAACTGTAGTAGAAATGCACAATAACTCAAAGGATGCTTGGGATCGCCCATCCTTTAAGGATCAGTTAAACTATAAATTAAATACATCCCGTGGTTAAAATTTCAAAATGGTATTTTATACTTCGAAATCAAATATCATTTCAAAATTCAATATCCTTCAAAAATCCATTTCAAAATATCAAAATATCATATTTCAAAATAGTTTGTATTTCGAAACAAATTACTTTATTTTAAATCATAAAAATGAAGTTATTATATTTAATAGTTAAATTATTAAATTTCCAAAATTTTAATCTTTCAAAGTTCATTCGTTCACTTAAATTAATTAAAACAATGAAAATTCAACTTTCGCAGCATTTAGAAAATGCTACGGAAAGTCACATTTAAAACAGTTCAATTTAACAAAAGACAGCATTTAAAATGCTGTAATAAGGTTACATTAGTTTCAAATAAACTTAGTTAAATTCAACCATTATAACATTTACAAAAATGCTATAATAGCCTTTAATTAAATTTAGCCATTTTGTTCATTATTATCAACTACATCATTTACAAATGTTGTATTATCATTTACATTAGAATTAATAGCATTTCAGAAATGCAGTTAATTAACTTCAAATATTCAGTATAATTTCACAAACAATTATATTTTTATATAAATCATTTTTAACTTATAAAATCATATAATTTCACTTTTAAAACAATCATTCAAATACCCTTATATTCATGATTTTATAAAGTTAAACCTCCATTCAAAAATCAAAATTTAATAATAATTCACTTATTAAATTCCAATATTAAATTATAAATTCATTAAATTAAATTAACTTAACACTTAAGTTTAAATTTTCAAATATAACTTTATTCCATTTTTATTTACTTAACTTAAAATTCACTTTTAAGCCAAATTCACAGATTTCCAATTTTAGTTATATTTCAAAATTTCAACTTAAATATCCATTCATTTCACATTTTAACTTTATTCAAAATCATTAATATAATATAAAAATCATTTAAATTCACTTTAATCCAAATTATCATGAATTTATCACATTTCACATTTAATTTAAATTCCAATTATCACCAAATTAAAATTTCCCAAAATAACTTACATTTCAAATTTTCTAATTTTACCATTAATTTATTTTACTTATAAATTTTCAGAAAATCAATAATGCTTTACAAAAATCATTTTTATTTAGTTTAAATCAAAATATTATAATATTTACATTTCTAAAATATTTTAAAAAAATTTATAAAACATATTTTAACAACGGGTCTGTATTTCATTTTCTAGCCTAGGTAAAGTGATACGGGTAATATATCATTTCAACCCGTAATTTACAAAGAAAACCCGGGTTTGATCATTTCAAACCCGCAAATCCCAAGTAAATGAAAATAATTGAAAATCATTCAGGCCTATCATTTCAGCCCATAACGATTTTCTCTTATTCTAAAGTCTGTTCGGGTATGTATCATTTCAACCCATAGTGATTCTAATCTAAAGGGAACTTGCAGTGTGATAAACTGATAAAAATAAAAGAACAACATAATATAACAGTAACATATGATATAACAGGTGTTTAAGCATGTGTGAACATCATATAATAGTGACATAGCAAATATAATATGGTGATGCAATTTACAGATTCACATTTGATCGATTTACTATTAATATAAGTATAAAACTGTCTGGTGAGAATAACTCACCGGTTTGAGCTAAAGACACAACGACAAATTGCACAAATGGGATCTACACAAGCACAAAAGCATGACACAGATTTGAATGGAGGAGCCAAATGTCAAATTCTTTGGATACACATCAAACAAAAACAATATAACAACGATGAGTTTCAAAACCAAAATACGATAAACTGCGCTAGAATAAACTGCACAGAATCAAATAGAAATGCTTGCACTTGCTTTTAACCTTTACTAGGCTAAGCCATAAGGGGTAATACAAGGCCATGGCAGGTGTTTGGGTCAGGTTTGGGTGAGTATGGGTTCGGCCCAAATGGTGGAATGATGGTGCAAAAGTGGTAGAGGGAAAATACAACACAAGCATGCATTCACATGGATTGGGTCAAGGATTTGGGCTCGGCCAAGGCTCTAATGGTCATGGCCAGAGAGGTGGGGTCCACTGGAGTGATGTGGCAGAGGTTGCTGGAGGTGATGGTGGTGTGGTAGGTGGCGGCTAGGGGGTTGGTGAGCTGATAGAGATGAGGTGGTGGTGGTTAGGCTAGGAATTTGGATGGTTTTTGAAACTTTTGTGCAATTGCATCACCAAGGGGTTCATGGCTTGGATTTTTTGTGACGAGGAGGTGGTGATGATGTGCCATCAGGTGGTGGAGGCAGCTAGGCAGCAAGGGAAGCATGGCCGAACCTATAGAGAAGGAGCAAGTGCAACCAAAATCAACTAGAATTAGATAATATAATTGAAAAAGGAGATAAAAGAAACAAAGTTTTTACCAATTCCTTCAAGATGATGGCCGAAAGTTTTTGTTCAGGAAATGAGAAAAAATATATGCGTGAATGATAAGGGAGTGGTCGGCTGTAGATGTGGGTAGTTATGTCAAAAGATATGAAGAGTTAGGTTGAAAATGAAGAGGTGGAATGCAAAAAGGCAATGGGCAAATCAAAAGTCAAAACCTCTTCACATTTCTTTAATTCATTTTTATAAATTTATATTTCTGGTAATAAAAAAAATTCCAGTTAAAAATTCGAAAATTTATCAAAAATATAAGAATATATATAATATTTATTAATTATATAAAGTTAAATTAAGGAAAATAGCTAAAAATAGTAAACTAGTCAAAAATTTGAAATTAAATGAAATAAATTTTAGAAAATTCATATGAGCTTGTAATATATTTTTAAACATAAATAATAACATAAAATAAAAGTTCATTCACAAAATAAATATATAAAATTTAATTTAAATATAATTTTAATGAAGAAAATAGCAGAAAATAAAAAAACAGCCTATAAAAATAGGAAATCAACACAGTAAACTTTGGAAAAATTATAACATCACTTTTAAAAATGTTTTAAAATAAAATATATATCTAATAGGTCATATAACACATATTAGAACATGATTTGACAAATAAAAATATTGTTTATATAAATTAAAATAGATGATTTTATTAAATAAATCAATTTACATACAATATGGTAAAAAGCATAATTTTCACAATATAAATCGGATTTCAACGAAACGAAAAGTAGTATTCTTGAAATTAAATTTATTTTCATAATAAAAGATAAAATTCAAGAATTTAAAATATTTAAATTTTAAATTTAAAAGTCAAAGTTTGACCAGATTGACCAAAAATCCACTTTTCGGGAAAATATTCAATTTATACCAGTTTGAAATTATAATTCACATAATAATCAACATTTATATTTAAAATGAAATGTTTGAAATAAAACAAGTTTAAAGTAATTTCAAAATAAAAATAAAGTCAAAATTAAAAATATATATATAAATCTAGGGTTGTTACACTACCATAGAATTTTAAATGCATACTTAAGAGTACAATTTTAAAACTAAAAAGAGAAAACAAACCCTACTACAATACGATACTAGATAGATGACATACATAGGCTAACATAGCCATCATCTCGGGCTAGGAGGCCTATGCTCCTGTCCGCCTTGACACAGGAAGGCTCTCATAAAGGAATCCAAGCAGCTAAGGCGCTCCTCCTACCGCCTAGTGCTCGCCTCAATCTCACACTTAGACCTAGCTAACTCATCCTGCCTCCAAATCACCTCCTGCTGTCCCTAAAGAATCTCTGCGTGCTCCCTAGCGAGCCGCTCTTGCTTCTCGGCAAGAGTCCTTAACTGATCCTCGTAGCTCATCGGTGGAGGGGGCTGAGAGGGTCCTGCTCCCTCTCCCCAAGATCCATATCCATGTCGATATCCCCACATACTCTGTGTCGCGGGCTCTGATGGCCAAGCGGGCTATGGCGACTCGGTATGTCCTACGCCACCTCCAAATGGTGGCGTGGGAAAGTGCTGATGCTCATGAAAGTACTGGGTGCCTGCCAATGTGGTGAGGGATGTCGTGATGGCTGCTGCTCGTGCTCCTGCTCCTTCCGTGGAGCCTGAATCTGGCCCAATCCTATATGCATCCTCCTTAGAATGGATGAATCTATCATGGGGTGGGCCTGCTCACTTTAAGTATCTATCTCTATCTCAACCCCGGCCTATCTGAAGACCCGTGTCCAAAGGTGACAGTAAATCGTAGTAGATCTATAAAGTCCGGTCGCTGTCATATACTGGGCCATAATCGTCCTAGCCCAGTTCACATGCAATCCTCCAAATATGGCGTAGGTGGCCCGCCTTACAATAGGGTATATCTGATCAAAACTCCCCGTCTTAGGGAAAAGGTTATGCCACAGAATGCAGATAACTAACCTAGCTAGTGGGGTCAACTGCCCAGCGCTCTAGTCGGGGTGCTGGGGGTCTAAAAGAATCTGCTGCAAAACAGCCATGTCCGTCATCTCAATATGCCCTACCTCTAAGCCATACCCTCTGATATCCAAAATACTAGCCAACCGAGACTCGGTGAAAACTATCCTAACTCCCTTGACCTCCGACTGAAAGGCCAACTCCTCATCCTCATCGTTAGTACGTAAGTTAGCATCAAAAAGACGTACTAACCTGGGATACGCTCGCCGCTCGAACGTCTCATGGCTAAGAATCCGTCACAGCCTTGTGTCCAAGAAGAGCTGCTCTAAACGTGTGCCTGGAAAATCAGTAAACTTCACCGCCCTCCATTGCAGAAACTGGTACGAAGCTGTATTGGAGTAAGACTGCACTATCCGCCTATCACTCTGACACCAAGCTATCTCCTGTGGTGTGAGGTAGGGAAAGAGGTGAACTAGAGATGGTCTTGGAGGCATGGTGAAAAACTCTCAAATCTGTGGAAACGGAGTATGGATCCGAGTAGATCTCGCGACGCGCTTTGATTTGGCACTAACGGCGGGTTAAACGGTGGAGTTTTGGAGGAATTTGGATGGTTGGAAGGTATGATTTTTGGGTGCGGCTGCTATCTTCGGGGAGGAAGCAAAAATGATGAAGAGAGACCAAAGCACGCGATTATACGCATGTAGTTTGCACTAAGGCGGTCAACCCGCCTTAGCTACAGGTCGATCGCATGGTCGACCTGTGTTATTTTTTTTCGTCTTCGAGTTGCCGCGTCGCCCGCCTCCCTTTAACTACTCGAAGCCGAAGAAAATTCTACCTACTACCGGGCTGTCCAAGTCGCGGTTACGACTTAGGCTAAATATCCCTGTCTACTCTCCACCCTCCAAGTGGAGTCTTGACGTGTTCTATACTTCAACTAAACCTATATTAATATCCATAAGCTTGCTCCAACCACTTAAATCGTCTAACCCATAAAAATTCTTTTTCAAAACAGCTTTAATTTCTTTACAGCCAGAAAAATATTTTTACGTACTTATAAACCTTTTCGTACTTAAATAAGGATTTCAAAAATACGTTTCTACTTGGCTAAGACAGATGTCACATAAAACATCGTCACTACAACCCAAAATACTAGTTTTCAATTAAAGTTAATAATACCTATATTTTTCTAAACCGTATATTTCTTTATTTTCAAATTCAAAAATTCTTTAAAGTTGTTTCCCTCCAACTTCCCATATTTAAACTAATACAATTATAAAGCTGTAAATTTCTAAAGTTAAAACTTGAAAATCTTCCAAAACTTTTCAAATTTTTAAGAGTTTAATTGCTGGCCTAGACTAAAAAGTGGCTTTTTAATTTGCTTTCACCTTTCCAAATATCCCTTACTGAATCCAAAAATCTTTGCCATATGAGGTCTTTAAGCTTTTGGAATTTCCTTGTTCCAAGTTTTGATATACTAAATTGATTTCCAAACTTTCTCCAACTATTGGTTTACTCAAAAGAATGGACTTCTCTTTGGGGTTTTAAGAGTATATATATATTTATATTAAAAATACAAATACATTCACTCACTATCTACCTAGGAATCTAAATCTAGGCTCTGATACCAAATGTAACAACCCGAACTCCAGTGGGTCCGGATTTTTCGCAAAAATGCTAAAACCCAAGCCCATTGAAACCCGAGTTGGGAATCCGGTATCCTGAAAATAGGCAAAGATAAATATATCAGAGCTCAATTATCAATCTCACATCGGAATTGATTAAAATATAATAGTAAGTAAATACTCACCCAAATAATGACACTTCCCTAGCAAGTGTCACAGCTGAGAAGTCTCTGCCATCTACCTAACCTATAGGATGTTATGAGGAGAGGGTCAGAACAATAGTTCTGGTGAATGTATAAGTTATATATTTCTAGGTTTAATTATACATATATCGTTTTATTTCCATTTACTCTTATATTAGGTTTATTAGGTTACGATATTCTCACTTCTATTCGTGAACTTTGCCCATCTACTCCATAGTAGATAAAAACCTAATAACTAATATATACATATATGTAGCTATATGCCCAATGACCATATTGGTCCAAGGTACCACCCATGGTACCTTCCGTATCCTCCTCAAAAAGGACTCCATCGTCTAGCTTCGAGAGCGTTCCGTAATTACATCTGTAAAGGACTGCTTCGTAAGGCCTACAATACAGATGCTCCACTACTTACTATGAAAACGTAAATCGCGTCCGTACTAGTCTATACCAATGCTCGGACATCCATAATGTACCACCCAGTGCATACATTGAGGACTATGTAATCGTTCTATCTACTATCTGAATCCCGCCGACAAGGTCTACCTTGTACGGAACTCAGTTGGGGATTTTCTATATCCATAAAGGACCGCTTCGTTAGTCCTACAATATAGATATTCTAGTTGGTATGTCCCTTTCTCATCGTGGCTATGGCCCCACGCAGCCACCCCTCAACTAATCGAAAGACTTCTAAAGAGTTAAGTGGCCGTGCCCTACTGCAAACAATCTAACATCCAATCAGCGGTGCCCCCATCCAATGTCTCGATAGTGAAATAATCATTGGCCTGTTGGTTTAACTCTAGTCTTTCCCGAAATCGCTCTTGGTCTTGATGATGGCCGATATCCGCATGCGACTATCCTTAACCTTACTTGCAAATACTGGACATACGAATACCCTACTCCGAACACCAAGACCTTCTGATTTCCTACAAAGGTCCGGTTCGTTAGGCCTACAATGCAAATGCAGTCAAGGCATACTCTTTTGATGGAACACCTACAGACCTGCCTCAGGGGATGCAACTTTGTTAGGCTTACCCTTAGCCAGCAGTCGACCGTTGCGGTCATTGGGTCGACCTTCTGGTCGACCCATATCCGTGTTATTTTTTTTCGGTTCGGTTACCTATTTTGTTTCGTTCTTAACTTCTTCATATTAGTTCGGTTTTAGAAAAGTTATATATGGAAAATGATCAGAAAATCGCCCTGGACGCAATGGTACAAGTTCTGGAGCCATATTCCGATAATTCCAAAATTATTTATTTTCATTACTTATCATTATACGTTACAATTTAAGTATATAAAAATGCGGGGTGTTACATAAATAACTATAAATAGCTGTAAATAGCTGAATAAAAATAGCTGAATAAAACAGACTGAAAAGAACTTCTGAAATTTATTTAAAAATAGATTGTAAGTAAACATACATTAAAATTGTCTCAGAATTGTAGAAAAACTACAACTATTGAGAACCCTATTATTTTAAATTACTTAAAAATCTAAAATAATTTAAAACCTGTGGTCCTTAGCTCTATTCCTTGGCCTTCCCGAATCCACTTCTAGGGCATAGAATATTTTTATTAAAAAGATCTCTTCGCAAATTTTTTTTTTCTTTTTAGGGTCCAGCCTTAGGCAATGAACCCAATTGGGAGAAAATCCGAATGAGAAAAATAGTTAGGGCTATGGTCTTATTTATAGTGTGACTTAGGGATCTCAGACCGTTGGATTTAAAGATTAAGTTTGGTGCAACCACGTCATAGGCTCGCTGGGAACCGTCGGATGGGAGCACGAACGCACACGATTTGAGAAAAATGGAAAATTGACGTGTTCACTCAAAACTGGACAACGTCAAATAACTAAGGCGGGTCGACCTTTATACCATGAGGGTTGACCTATAGGTCGACCTTGCTCCTTTGGGGGTCAACCTGACTTCGGCTTGGGTTGACCTAGCCCTATATATATATATATATATTCGTTTTAATTTCGATTTCTTATTTCTCTCATATCTTCTCCATACTGACTCGGATTTCGACAAGTTATATATGGAAATTGATCAGAAAATCGCCACGGACACAATGTTGCAACTCTCGTAGCTCGATTCTGAAAATTTCACAAACTTATTTTATTATTTAATTAATTCGTTAATTAATTATTATAGCTTAAATTTTGGGTTGTTACACATGTATTTATTAGGCAGACTCAAGGTACATACATTATACTTAGGTCATCGCGAAATGATAGGAAAGGGTGAAAAATCTCTCTTGATTTGTTGAACAAACTCAAGGTCAAGGTCGAGATTAGGGCAAAGGCCACAATTAGGAGCTGTATATGATACAACCAATAAAATGTGACGACCCACCTCCTCAACCCTCAGAGATCGACACTAATATATTCTCGGTATTCACATGCCGTAAATCCAAGTGCCAGAGAGGCAGATTATCATGGGATAAAGAAAATAAAGATATAAGATGAGATAATAATAGAATTTCACATCGTATTCAACACATAATTATACATATGAGTAGTACGTGCATGTTTAACTGCTAACTTTCTATCGAATTAGAAAATAGCCGAAAAATTGTGATAAAAATAGCCGCAAACATACGGCGCACAATTTTAGTACGTGGCGAGTTCGGGTCGATCCGCAGGGAATCGTATTGATTTAAAATTCTACTCAATCAAATTAAACCAAGATTTGAAGTTATGTTAAGCTAAAAATGTAAAAGCTAGCAAAAAGAAAGTGAATAAAAATATGAGAGTAAAAGGTAATTTAAAGGCAAATCCCTTCTCATGATCACATAAATCAACACAAATGAAATTATGATCTCTGTTTTTTGGTCATTAGTGAATTTAGTTGATGTGTTTATCATAAGTATGGCCTATTAGTGCTATTAATTAGCCCAACATAAACCATCAAACTTTAACACACCCACTAAACACATGTTAACTCTCATGAAAATTGACAATGGACTTGAAAATAAAATCTATTCTAAGCATGATCTATTTACTATTGATTAGTAATATAGACCATCAAATTTTGATTCTAAAATTCACTTCATTACCATAATCATATGTAGATGAAGAGGTAATTTGTGTTTATGTTTGTTTAAGCATAGCCTATTTGGTGTCAACAACAAAGGCTATCAAATTCAAATCAAAACAACAAAATATTTACCACATCAACCATTCCATTAAGCACATAAAGAGATCATAAATTAGCAAATATGTTTAATCTACATGATTAAGAGAGCTTCATTACCCCTAAATTGAAGGAGTTTAGCTTCTCATATTTGTTATCACTTCAACAAATGTAGAGTTTAACATGAAACAAAAACAAGAGGAAAATGCAAACTAATTAAAATTGAAAGAGAATTAAACTACTTGCATAAATTAAATCTAAGCTACTAACATAAAAGAAAAGAACAAGAATTATGATAGCATGAATTAAATTGCATTAAGGAAATTACATAAGAAGAAAATGCCTAAGAAGCCATGAAAGAGACAAAGAGAGTTTATATTTACAATTTGTGCCTACAACTAAACTAACTAAAGAGGAGGCTAAGAGCTTATTACATGAAACATAAGGGGTGTTCATACATGCCTAAAACCCTAATCCATATTTTTTGGGACTACCCAAATTACCCTTGAGGAAGTCTGGCCACCAATTTATCATTAACTTCTAATTAATCCTCCATTAAGTGTGCATGTAACTTTAATCCCCACTAACATGTGCATTAGCTCCTAATTATAGATCATGGTAAGTGGATAGGTGAGGTCCTCCATGTTGCATGGAATGATTTATTTCCATCTTCATTTGTATTCCTTCACTTGTTCATGCATATTTTCATAAAGCCTCTTCTAATTTCCATCCAATTTTCCTACAAATAAAAAATAAAATGAGCAAGTAAAAATTATCAAATTAATTCACGCACAAAAATGACAATTTTGCCCCTATATGAAGATGAATAAATGATGATTTAAAAACAATTTAAATTTGGGTTTAAACATGTTAAAATACCCTATATGCTCATTTATTTAATTGACTTAGATTAAATATGGAAGTAAAAATATGCACATTTACGTGCACATCAAATACCCCTACACTTATCTTTTTATTCATCCTCGAATAAACTAAAACTAAGATAAATCTATTTTTGTAGGGAGCACGATTGCATTGAGCGTATGCAACAAGCCTTTAAACCTCTAGGTGTCCCTAATAGGACAAGTGTTGTCTCGGAGGGTTTTCAGCGGATACTACCCACAAAATCCAAATGCAATATGAAAGATTCCTAAATGCATGATTTATTTATAAGGATATGAATGCAAAGTTCTTGAAAATATTTACAAATAAATAATTTACTTTTAAATCATGAATAAGTTGAATATAAGTTCTAGTCATTATCAAGAAATTTAAGTTGTTTTACTTATCAAAATTTCCAACAAAAATTAAGCTATCATCACAATTAGACTCTAGTTTGACTAGTTGTTTCGGTTGATAACATAGTGCAACTATGAAATAGATCCTTAGCTGATTATCAAATTTTTTCAAAGTGGTATTTTCATTTCTTTTAAATAACAAGTCAAATCAAATAAGTGAAAATAGTGCTAGGATTTCAATTGCTTACTCTCTCTTTATTTGAAATTTAATTGATTTTTATAATATTCACATATGCCTAACTCAGATAAACTGAGGTCAGATATACCACCCATGCACTGCCTTGTGGGCTTACATAAGGGGAATACAGAGCATGGCGAGTGTACACACAAGTGTGTAAACCTATCAACTATAGGCATTATTAATGAAAGAATTTTTATATACATACACCTAACTCAGATAAACTGAGGCCAGATATACCGATCATGCACTGCCTTTCGGTCTTACGTGAGAAGGGTACAAAGCATGGCGAGTGCACACACTTGCGTGTGAACACATGACTCTAGGTTTTCTTATTTACAAAAACAAATTTTTTTTATGTTTTTTGAATTTTTTTATGAAGAGAGAGTTTTACAATATCATCTTAGCACCACTTAACTTAGAAGATAAAAAATGTTATAGTCTTTACTTTAAATCAACCACTTATTAAACACAGATTTCAATTAGGTTATACTTCATAATTATCATCCATGAACCTTCCTATATACTAGTTAAACCATCGTTACTTGTAATCAAACTTTATTTTTATTTTTGTTAAGACAAATAAATTTTCAAAAATTTCAATTTAATAACCAAAATCCTATACTTATCCTATAGTGTTTCTTTAAAAGTAAATCAATATGCTAAAAAGAAAATTTGTTTTTGGATTTTTTTTAAGTTTTGAATTTTGGAAAGAAAGTGCAAAAAATAAACCATGAAAAATCAAAAATAAACATGAGACTCCCCCCACACTTGATTTTGACTGTGTCCCCACAGTCAACCCAAGTGAAAGGAGAAAAAACAGAATAAAAATAAAAATATAACCTATATTTACATAAAAATGAACCGGTTATTATTCACATGACATCAGAAAATATATCATCAAAGAGTAAATGAAATGGTCTTCCAAACACCAATTCATTTGTCTCGTCAAGTATGAGAGACCTAGCTTAAGCGTAGAAAACCAAACCATAAAAGATTTCAAAGTTGAATGTTGATTTGGTAAAACGAATGTCGTTTTATTAAGAATCGTATGAGTTGTTTTATTTTCGATGATATTTGGGGTAGACAGAACAATTGGTTGAAGTTCAAGTTTATTTTCACCAAATTTAAATTCAAACTCATCATTGACAAATTCTTCAAAATATTGATTTTAAAATCAAAATGGTGATTTAAATCTTCTCCTTCAGACTTCAACAACTCATTTTCAAAAAGTCCAAAAAATTTGTGTTCACAAAATTCGTCTTCTTTTGTTGAATTATTCACAACTTCATTGCATATATCATGTTCAAAATCCAAAGTTTTTGTATTCAATTTTTCAAAATTGGCAAAAGGAAGATCGACTTTAAAAATTGGTTCCACACTCTCAAAAGAATTGAAATCCAACTCAATTCCCGCATTTTCAACAACTTCATTAAGATTGTCGTTTTCAATTTCAAAAGCTGTTATTTGAAAATCGTCAATTTTGGTAAAAGATGGATTATCACTTGAATCGTCACATATTGGCATTTAATTATGTTGCTCACGTTGTTTCATGTAGGTTTCAAACAACAAATTTGTGTGATTTTTGTGAATTTCTTCAATTTGCTCAACAAAATCCAATTTATAATTATTGATTTGAGAATTTTCAGTTTGAAATTGTTGAGAGTAAAAATTTTCACCATGATTAAAACAACTCCCACTACCAAAATCATTTAAACAACTGTTTCCATTTTGATTTTGAATTTCATTTTGGAGTTCGAAATTGTATTGGCATGGGTTATAGTCAAAATCATTTGAATTTTGAAGTGAATTCATGTTTTGATTATTTTGAAATCCTTGACCTGAGTAATTGCATAGATTACTCAAATTATTTATCATTTGATTTCGTTCTTCAAGTAAAGACCAAATCATTTCAGTACTCTTTATAAGATTCGAGGGTTGGTCATCATTTTGAAAACTTTATGGTGCAAAATTCGAATGGTTTGTATAATAGTTGTTATTAAAATATCCATAAGAATTTGGTGTGAAGTTATATGGATTATATTGATTTTCACAACTATTGTAAAATTCTTGCAAGTAGGGAAATTCAGACATTTTCAAAAATCTTTTCTTTTAATAAAGGAAAAATATTTACCAAAAAGAATTTATTTTTCAAAAGGCAAATTTGATTTTTGTTTTGTTTTTTTTGGATTTTCAATTTTTTTGGAAATATTATTATATTGTTTTTGGAATTTTGATTTTGTTTGAAAAATTTCAAATTAAAAGATTTAAAAACTAAGTTAAGGAAAATCTACAAATTTTTTAGTTTTGGATTTTTTTTTTTTTAAATAAGCATGAACTAATGCAACTAAATGAATGCAAAGGACTTAATTACAAATTTACTGTCCTTAGTAGCTCCTAACCCAAAATTGCACTACGCCATAAATGACCTTCTGCAACATTTTTGCAAGGTGTTGCCAGCTAAAATGTTGCGATAGATATAAAATTTTGGTCCTACTGCAACGTTGTATTTATGGTGTTACCTTAGCCATAAAAATGTGTTGCTCTAGCTAAAAAAGTGTAACACGATGCAACATTTTTATATAGTGTTGCTATAGATGTATTCAGATTAAAAAATTAATAAAATTAGCAATCCGCATGAATACGATCCAACGGTCTACATTTAATCCGATTGTTAAACTGGATCACCGCTACAATTTGCTCCAAATTTTCGTTTTCCCGCTTTACTTTTCATACCATTTTCGTTCTCACCCCCAATTTCCAAATACCTAATTTCGTTTTCCATTACATTTCTATTCAATCTCTAACGGCACCGAAGCCTTTCCCGGCCTGATTCCCATCTTCCCTTCCCTCACCTTCCCATATCACTATTCCATCGCCACCGGCCTCTACCCCCTCTCCACGGCATCGTCAACAATAAGTTCACTGATCCCAATACGTCCAAAACCTTCGACAAAAGCGACCACGACCCCAAATGATGGCTCGGCGAACCCATCTGGGAGACCGTCGCGAACCACGGACTTCCTGCGGTCGTCTACTTTTGGGCAGGTGGCGAAGTCGAAAAATGGGAACTGGACTTGTCCAGATCTGTTTTGCCCTGCGTACAATAAGTCTGTAGCATTTGAGGATAGGGTCTATGCTGTGTTAGGGTATTTCGATTTACCAGCTGACGAGGTTTCGGTTTTTACCGCAGTTTACTTTTCAGACCCGGATAGTCAAGGACATGTGTTTGGACCGGATCATGCGGCCATAACTGAAGCGGTTGCACATTTGGATGATGTTTTGGCCAGGTTGATTGAAGGGTTGGAGAAGAGAGGGGTGTTTCAGGAAGTTCATATTGTTGTAGTTGGCGACCATGGAATGGCTGCTGTTTGTGATGAGAAGTTTGTGTATTTGGAGGATTTGAAGCCATGATTGATATACCAGAAAATTGGGTGCAGTCAAAGTATCAGGTGTTGTCTATTAGACCAGATTAGGATAATGTGAACTTGGAAGAAGTTGTGCTTAGAATGAATAAAGGTTTGAGTTCTGGCAAAGTTGAAAATGGGCAGAGGTTGAGGGTTTATTTAAAGGAGGACTTGCCTAAGAGGACACAACTTCGTTTTCTCTTCGCTCTTATGAGTTTAGATTTGGATGCGGTGAGAAGATAGGCAGTGGCGATGTGTCTGGATGCGGTCGGTGAAGTGATGTAGCGAGCTATGGTTGTTCCAGTTAATGGTATGATGCAGAGTCGATGCTATCATTAGGTGAATGAAGTAGATCTGAAGCTTGAAATCACCATTGTATGATGGGTATGAATTGTAATTGAATTGAATTGAATTTATATGAATTGTAATGCTTGAGTAAACGAGTTTGGTTTTTCTTTTGTAGGCTAATGATGGTCCCAATCTGATGAAAGGCGAAGCAGTCTGCTTAGAGTTTGAAGATGTTTGGGTTGTCGGAATGGGTAATCAGCGATTGTGATTAGGTGATTAGACGATTTGGCAACTGAAATAGTTTGTTGGTGAGGCAATTAGAGGATGGAGGCTGGTGGTTTAGAAGTATGTGTGGTGCATCATTATACGTCGTTTCAAAGAAGGCTCGATCTTCCGAAATCGGATGGAGGCCGGTTAGGTCGATCCCCGCCGGGACTGCGGTGCCCCGGACCCCCGCCGGCGCTGCGCCCGGACCCGCTTCTCGGCTCGCCTTCGGCTCGGCACTCGGCTCGCCTTCGGCTCGTCATATATTTGTTAGTGTCGGTGTCTGTATAAATTGAACTGCATATATAATGAGTGAACTGAGTGATGTAGTGAGGAATATCTATATATGTGAATATCAATGTTATATATCATTGAATTGTAAAATAGTGGAGTCAGGAATTTGTACTATTTCAAATGTTGAAATGAAATATTTATTTAAATAAATTATTGTTTGAATATCAAATTCTGTGCAATAGCATTTTATTAAATAAAAATTTATTTTTATTAAAAAATCAAATATGCTCTACATTGTAGGCCCCACAAATTCAAAAAGTTAATATCTATAGCAACATTTTGGAATGTTGCTACAGATACCTATGGGTGTTGCCATAGACCCAAATAGGGTTCTATTGCAACAATATTATTTATGTTGCCTTAGATAGTCAAAATGTTGCCTTTGAGGTCTAAGGCAACGGCAAAAATTGCATCACCCTAAAAGTGTTGCCATAGACCTATGGCAACATTTTTCGGGCCTGAGCCAACATTTTTTTTATGTTGCAGTAGGCCATTTATGGCGTAGTGTTGTGTGATCACACTTTGTCTTAATCCACGAATCACCGTAGCAATGCAACCTAAGGTTTAAGTACCTATAGCGAAACAATCAGTATAATATTTACGAATCACCATAATATTTATAACTGATTATTGCTCTGTCATAGTCTAGACACCAAGAATATAAATTGTTCAAAGAAGACAACTTGTGAAGATACAATTAAGCCCTAGGTGAGCTCGTGACACCCTTAAGTTTGATGACTAACTGTTATTATTAATCAAATTCTAAGATGAAATGCAATTTGTGGGCTAAGGAAGGAGTGATGAAATCCCCCGCCTTATGTGGATTGGGGTGTTGTACTTAGAAAATAAAAACAAGATGAGACGAATGCAAAGCAGAAATTAAACGTGGTTTTAACGATGCAACTACGAATGAAGTTTGTTTATGAATTTTTTTTATAAAATGCAAGCAACCAACAATGCAATGTAAATTAAAATAAGAGATGAGGGCACGATACATAAGCGTGCAGAATTATTGTAACGACCCACTATGTTGGACCATTCAAATCGACAATAAATCCACACATGTTGGACTTAAATAATTCAAAACAATAGATTGTAAATAAATTTGGAGCAAATGAAACTAATCACAGACACAGAATATTAGAATAACTCGCAGCGGAAATAAAAATACATAGTGGTTCATGAAGCCACTACAATACAAAGTCTCAAAACAGATACAAAATACCATAGTCCGAAAAACAGATACAACAGAAGTCTGAAAACATAAGTTCACAAATACATAAGCAAAGCTGAATAGGAAATAACTGAAATGGAAAGACAACTAGATAGACGGATAAACTCCAGTAATCTCTAGCTCCAAAAGGTGAATCCAAAGCTGTGATACTCAGGCTGACCCAAGCGTAAAGCAAAAACACAAACACTCGAGTCAGGACATACATACTTATACAATGTAAATCAACTCAAGTGAACTGTAATAGAAATGCACAAGTAACTTAAAGGATGCTTGGGATCGCCCATCCTCTAAGGATACGTTAAACTATCTACTATGTAGTAAGATACGCTATTATAATAATGTCTAAAGTAAAGTAAACTATCAAAGTGGCGTTAAGGCTTTACATTTTCCACCTTAACACATTTTTATATTCCCATAGTCTATACAGTACCGTAATCTCCCCCGTACTGGGCGTCGTCAGAGGGAACTCCATAGGTATGGTACAAAACTAACTCGTAAAAGGCGCGCTATGGTAGGTGACACGGCACAACTAGGCAATGCCAGGGTAGATATACCAATTACGCATCCGGACTGGTGGTAACGCATATCAGCCACTACCGCCCACCTCGAGCCACACTCCTGAAAATCTAAGGGTGCACTCAATCAATCACAAAGTAACAGAATGGTATCGTAGAAGTGTGTTCGATCAGAATAATTCATTTAAACCATTTAAATATGAAGTTATTATACTTTCAAATCAAATATTCAATTTCCAGAATTATATCATTTTCTGAGTTCATTCATTTAATTACAAAATTTCACAACATTGTATTTTCAGCAACAGCAGCACTTACAAAGTGTTACGGTAGATATAGTAGTATTTCAAAACATTGTTAATTTCAGAAACAGCAGCACTTACAAACTGCTGCAGTAGGTATATTAGTCTCAAAACAGTTCAGCTTTAGAAACAGCAGCACTTACAAAGTGTTACGGTAGATATAGTAGTATTTCAAAACATTGTCAATTTCAGAAACAGCAGCACTTACAAACTGCTGAAGTAGATACAGTGATAATTTTAAAAACCAATACATTTCAGAAACAATAGCACTTACAGAACGTTACTGTAAGTATAGTGGTAATTTGGAAAACACTACATTGAAACCACAACATTTCTGAAATGCTACAATTGCTGTTACAAGTTTATTTTAACAATTTAAAACAATATATTTTCAACTTTTCTCATTTTTACTTATCAAACTTATTCCACTTTTCAAAATTATTTATTTGGATATTACTTAACTTATAATTTCAATAAAATAACATTTTATTAAATAAAAATCCAATTAAATTATAATTCAGTCACTAAGTCAAATTTACATTATAATTTGCTTAGCTTTTCATTTTAACAAACAAATCTTAATCTTTCTTTCTTTTAAAATATCCATTTCATAACTAAATATTTTAATTGCTAAGTTAAGTTTAAAATTCCATTTTTAATCGAATTTCCAATTATTAAGTTAAATCAAATATTGCATTTCAATTTAAATCATTTATCAACTTATAACCTTTTAACTTATAGAAAATCACTATTTAAATCATTTAAATCCAATTTAAGTTAAAATTTCATATTTGTACATTTTAAAATACTTAATAATTTTTGAAAAATCATTTTAAATTAACCACTGGTCTGTATAATATTTTCTAACCTAGGTCAAGTGATACGGATAATATATCATTTCAATCCGTAATTAGTCAAAATTCGGGGTTTTATCATTTCAAACCCGCAATCCCAAGTCAAATAAAATAAAAATTGCTTGAGCCTATCATTTCAGCTCATAACGATCTTCCCTTATTCTAAAATTCGTTCGGGTATGTATCATTTCAACCCATAGTGAAAGGGAACTTGCAGTGTGAGAAACAAAAATATAAATAAAATAACATGTCATATCAGGTGATTAAACAGGTATATAATTAGGTTATAACATCATAAAATATCACATCACTGGCATATATGAAATTACTATCAGCATGACATATTATATAATACTACACATTCACTTGTCATCGTTTCACAATTATATATGTACGAATGTCGAGTGTGATAAACTCACCTTTTTAAAGCTAGAGATCAAATTCAAACACAAGAACAAACAACTCTGAAAAGCACGACAAAGCACGAATCAAATATGAGTGGATGGAGAGCCAAGATCCAAGTCTTGTAACAACAAAATATACAACATATATAAGCATATATATTCAACACAAAAATAAATTAAAACAATGTAAAGTATGAATCAACAATGGAATAAATGGGCTTAACCACACAAGTGGGCTCGGCCACATCACCTATAGGCTCGGCCATCATCCTACTTTTGCTCGGCCATGATGTTTAGAGACAAACTAGGTTCGGCTATGGTCACACAAGGCACGACTATGGGTTAGAATTTGAATAGAGGCAAGTTACAAAGTATGGAAGGCTAAAGGTCAAGCAACTCAAGGGTTTTAGGTTCACATGGGTTCGGCCATGGTGCAAAGTGGCTCGGCCATGGGCTAGGCTTGGGTCAGGTCTGGTCATCATCATCAGGTGGTGCGGCCAGTGGTCATGTCATGGGCTGGAGGAGGAACTAGTGGTGGTGGTCGAAGTTAAAAGGAGGAAGTGGATGGATAAGTGGAGTTTTGGTTAGGGTTTCAAGGCAATTTTGTGATGGTTTGGATCTATGTGGTCACGACACCATATGGGGTGGTGGTGCTGATGGAGGCCGGTCATGGGTGGTGGTGAAGGAGGGGTTGTGGTCGGCAATAGCATGGTGGTGGCCGAACATGTTTTAAGAGAAAGAAAAAGGAAAATAGAAAAGAAAAGAAAAGAGGAAGCCATGGAAACAAGAACTTACTTTAAAAATATTTTTGTTAGAAATGAAAAATGAAAGAGGAGTACGGCTAAGAGAAGTGAAATACACGGCAAATGGGAAGTAAATGCATGGCTAAGAAATTGTTAGCGCCAAAATTGGTCACTAACCCCCAAATCCAGATGAAAGCACCAAATACCGGTCACAACTCAGAGATAGAATGTATGTAGAGAGTAATAATGTGAAGAATAATAGAAACTAAAAAGAAAGCAGTTAAGAGCAACATATTTTATAGCGGTTCGGCTAACTCCGGCCTACGTCCACTCTAGAAGTTTGCTTTTTATTGCTGTAATAATCGATTACAGTTACAAAGTGGCAGAGTTGCCTTAGCCTTCGAAAAGAGAAAGTAAGAGAGCAGAAAGAAGATCCTTTTTCACTGTGCCCCTGCCTCTCTATTTATAGACAAAGATGGGTTGGACTTCATATGCCGAACCATAGACGCCGAACGCTGAATGCCGAACAAGGTGTGAATGCCGAACGATCTCCTCATGCCGATCAGAAGTGAGGCCGAACACCCTGCATGCCGTGGGAGGCATTTTTGTCGAACGATACCGGAGGCCGATCCAATGTATTCGTGCTGAACGACTGATTGTCGAACAAAACTTAGGCCGAACGATACTCTGGCCGAACGCTATCAAGGCCGAACCATCTCTTGGCCGAACGATACTTAGGCCGAACAATAGTTAGGCCGAATAATAGTTTATGACGAACAATTCTGCCATGCCGAACGTTCGTACATGCCGAACGTTATACCCTACCGAACGTCTCTCGATGCCGAACGTCTCTCGATGCCGAACGTTCCTTGATGTCGAGCGCTTCCGAATGCCGAGCGTTTCTGAGATGCCGAGCGTATCTTGATGCCGAACGCCACCTAGATGCCGAATGCTTCATGTAATGCCGAACCACTCATGTATGCTGGACGCTCTATGTATGCCGAGTACTCTTGAACGCTATTCGAACATGAATGCCAGACGAACCATATGTGCCGAACCTCCATCATGCCGAACCATGTTTCCTAGACCCAAATTATAGTTGATTCATCTTTATCCAATCATATTTCCATCTCCCAAGCACATTGCATCATCCATCCATCTAGTCGACTGAATCCATTAAGTTAAACCTGTCTGTCCGCGGCCTTGCCAAAAGGCGGGTTAACACTTGCCCCCCAAAACATGCCTTGCTTTGAAAGTTGTGTTTTGAATAGCCTCAAGTCCAATATCCTAAGTATGTATGTTATCCACATCCATACTTTCCGATTCATAATCCAATCCATTACCAAACCATCTTATCCGAGTGCCACGGCCATATCCTGATCCATTTCCGCGACTGTCCCGAGTCGATGTCCGATTCCGAATCCAGTAACCAAATCCATGTCCATTTGAACTCGACAACCAGGTTATAGTCCATCCATATTCAATAACCTATAACCATATCCGTGACCTCTCCGGGTCGATATCCAAATCCGGGACCGCTCCGGGTCCTTGTCCGAATCCTTAGCTATTCATAGCTAGCATCCAAATCCGTAACCTCTCCGGTTTCTTGCCAAGCGCAATCCACACTTGACGACCTATGTTAAGTAATTCCATGGTGTTCATGGTTTAGTGTCCCTGAACATCGAATAATGCCGTGGCTTAAGTCCTAAGCTGAATCCTGGTCACTCCGGACCCTTGCCGAGCATAGTCCATACTCGACGACCTAAAATAGTAACCGATAATATATGGCCTAAGTCCTAGGCCGAATCCTGGTCTCTTCAGACCCTTGCCGAGCATAGTCCATACTCGACGACCTTTTAGCCAAAATCCAGAGAAAATCCAATCAAAATCCAATTCGAAATCCAAATCCAAACAGAAAACCAGAAATCCATATCAAAAATCCATTCCAAAAAAAAAAAACATCCAAACCAGAATCCAAACCAGAAAATGAGCAAAACAGGGAGTTCAAACCAAACCAGAAAAAGCAAATGTCCAAGTCAAAGGAAGAAACAGATTTCACAAACCAGGGCGTCTCGGTAAGCCATCATCTCAGAGCATGCCTGAGGGTTATCTCCGACCCCGTACATGAGTAAGTGATTTAACCGTTTGCCCGGAGTTTGTTACTTATTCCAAACTATCAAGATTAGTTGATGACCAATCGGTCACCATTCCTGGGACTCATGCCCTCGTCATTCAAGGTAGGCGGTGGCTGCTCCTGTTCCACCGCCGCATTTCGAGTTCCGACATACTGTCGCAACTGACCATTCCTTATATGCTCCTCGATTATATCCTTTAGATGTCGTCAGCTGTTAGTATCATGCCCGTCTAGGTCATGAAAGAGACAGTGCCTTCCTGATGCCCTTTCACATTCTGTGGGTTCCCTCCTTGATGGCCTTCGATAGGGAAGGCAATCTCGAGTATCTAAGAAAATCCGCTCCAACGTTGCATTCAATCCTGTGTAAGTGGAGAACTTTGGTTCTCCCCAGCGCTTCCTTTTCCCTTTATTCTTGCCCCTACCCGAGCTTTCGTCGGGTAGTCCTCCATCCTTAGTCATGTTTACTTCCTTTGACCTCATGTCCAAACATGCATCCTCTTGTCGAAGAAATCTTTCAGCTTCATGAAAGAATTCCCCAAGATCCAACAGTGGGTCCCGTACCAACGATACTTTGAAATCCGAATTATCTCTGACTCCTGATACCGCAGCCATCAGAACCATTGATGGATCTGGCCGATCCACCGAAGCAACTGCTGCATTAAATCGAGTTAAGAATGTCCTGAGCGATTCGTCTGCCCCATGTTTGACTGACGTTAGCGTCATCACGTTCTTTGGCCTTTTTATGTGAACTCGAAATTGACTTAAGAACTTGTCCACCAGTTCTGTCCATGTTCCAATGGATCCATCCTCCAGCTGTCTGAACCACATAGCAGCAATATCAGTCAAGTACATGGGGAAACATCGGGCCATAACCTCCTCCGTTGCCCCCAGCACTTCCATATGCCTAGTGTACCTCATCAAGTGGTCGGTGGGATTCGTCTTCCCGTTGTATACTTCCAGAGTGGGTAGTTTGAAATCGGGCGGATTCCTAGCTGTTCTGATGTTCCGGGTAAACGGACTTTTGTTAACTCCCTCTGAATCCCTATTTGTCAGACCTCCACGAATAGTCCGCCTGATAATGTCAGCCAATCCAGTGTTTCCAACCAATCCAGACTGCCCCTCAAGTCCCCGATGAAATTCTGGTACATATTCTTCATCACGTACTCCTGTATTCCTATCGACGTCAGGCCGTGTAGCGTTATCCGGTATCCCTCCATGAACTGGTCCAGCATCACCGGGTGGTGTACCCTCGAGTCTAGGTCCATCTAGATTGTTAGATGTTTGTTGATTGGGAACTGCCCCCTGTTGAATCACTCCATCTGTCCGCTGGTTGAGTTCCCTTGGGCCAGTTCCAAGAACTTGAGCACCTGCAGTTCCTGGTTGTCCAAATTGCCTAAGAAGAGCCTGCATCATCTCCTCTTATCGTTTCATCATCTGCTCTTACATAGAATTCATCATCACCTGCATCTCGTCTCGAGTTATGTAGATGGATGCATGATCCTCTCCAGCTCTAGAAGAGGCTGCTTGACTTCCTTCCTGATTGCTTCTTTCCGCTGCTTGCTTCCTTGTTGGTGGTCTAGCCATTGCTTTCTAGGATCCAAGTTCCTAACTTCAAAATTCCTGAGTTCAGTTCTCAGTGAAAGCACCAAAGTGTTAGCGCCAAAATTGGTCACTAACCCCCAAATCCAGATGAAAGCACCAAATACCGGTCACAGCTCAGAGATAGAATGTATGTAGAGAGTAATAATGTGAAGAACAATTGAAACTAAAAAGAAATCAGTTAAGAACAACAGATTTTATAGCGGTTCGGCTAACTCCGGCCTACGTCCACTCTAGAAGTTTGCTTTTTATTGCTGTAATAATCGATTACAGTTACAAAATGGCAGAGTTGCCTTAGCCTTCGAAAAGAGAAAGTAAGAGAGCAGAAAGAAGATCCTTTTTCACTGTGCCCCTATCTCTTTATTTATAGACAAAGATGGGTTGGACTTCCTTGGTGGGCCTGGTAGCTGAATACCTCAGCCCAAATGGAGTGGTCTCCATATGCCGAACTATAGACGCCGAACGCTGAATGCCGAACAAGGTGTGAATGCCGAACGATCTCCACATGCCAATCAGAAGTGAGGCCGAACACCCTGAATGCCGTGGGAGGCATTTTCGCCGAACGATACCGGAGGCCGATCCAATGTATTCGTGCTGAACGAATGATTGCCGAACAAAACTTAGGCCGGACGATACTCTGGCCGAACGCTATAAAGGCCGAACCATCTCTTGGCCGAACGATACTTAGGCCGAACAATAGTTAGGCCGAATAATAGTTTATGACGAACAATTCTGCCATGCCGAACGTTCGTACATGCCGAACGTTATACCCTGCCGAACGTCTCTCGATGCCGAACGTTCCTTGATGCCGAGCGCTTCCGAATGCCGAGCGTTTCCGAGATGCCGAGCGTACCTTGACGCCGAATGCCACCTAGATGCCGAATGCTTCATGGAATGCCGAACCACTCATGTATGCCGGACGCTCTATGTATGCCGAGTACTCTTGAACGCTATTCGAACATGAATGCCAGACGAACCATATGTGCCGAATCTCCATCATGCCGAACCATGTTTAATGCCGAACCATGTTTCCTAGACCCAAATTATAGTTGATTCATCTTTATCCAATCATATTTCCATCTCCCAAGCACATTGCATCATCCATCCATCCAGTCGACTGAATCCATCGTACTATAGCCTCGACGAACATGCAGTTGATTAAGTTAAACCCGTCTGTCCGCGGCCTTGCCAAAAGGCGGGTTAACACTTGCCCCCCAAAACATGCCTTGCTTTGAAAGGTGTGTTTTGAATAGCCTCAAGTCCAATATCCTAAGTATGTATGTTATCCACATCCATACTTTCCGATTCATAATCCAATCCATTACCAAACCATCTTATCCGAGTGCCACGGCCATATCTCGATCCATTTCCGCGACTGTCCCGAGTCGATGTCCGATTCCGAATCCAGTAACCAAATCCATGTCTATTTGAAATCGACAACCAGGTATAGTCCATCCATATTCAATAACCTATAGCCTTCGCCTTCTGACTTTCTACGATTTGCAACCTGGAATAAATTGAACACAATAAATGCAGTTTTTATTTTGTTTTGTTTTTTTCATTTTTTTTCTTTTTTTAATTATGAAGAGAGAACAAAACAAAACAAACTTTTTTTATCAAAGCCCTAACTAAGGCACATCCCGATTAAAAAAAACTTTACTAAACAAAAGATAGTGAGATAGCGGTTTTCATCACCACCTCACAACTAATCCCAAAACATTTACGTGCACATCAATGCAATTACTCCAAATTGCTCTATCAGAGTATCTAGTAAGTACTAATCCAGCTAGAATAGTTATAACTACATATCCTCACAAGTGCTGGTAGATACTAAATAAAAAATAGAGCGGAATTGATAGATAACTTTCTATGACGGACACAAAATGCTCCAAGATTACATAATTACTTGGCTGCCCGGAAAATATGGCACCCAAAGTTTAAGGGGAAAGAAAATAAACTCCGAGTTAGTCATTGGACTGGTGTGAGAAACTCAAAATATGGATATTTGAAAACAAATGGTATCTCATAAGATCACGTCGCACATAAACACGGAACGGGCTTTTACCTTATGATAACCAAAACATTTGCTAGGCAAAATCTGGGAATATTATTTTTAATGACATTCTTTTGAAAACACTTTTCAAATAAACTAATGAATCATAGACGAAATTGTTACATTGATTAAATTCCAGCATACTAACTACAAAGTAGGTCCTACAATCAAATCTGAAGGCACTTATTGGAGAATGGATTTCCATACAATGAATTGTAAGGGACTACCTTTCATATAGTACATCTCTAAAAGGATGTACCGAGGACCAACAACTTTTGAAACCTCTGCACTTGGCAAGACCGACCTACCCGCAGTCCCAACTTGGTGGCGGATAGACCGAATATGACATCACCCCGGTCGTTACCAACCTATCCTGGATCCCATAGCATACACAACATACTCGACATATATAGAGTAATTTAGAAAGGTGATGACCATGCCTTAATGGTTGCGAACCAAATAGCCTTACGACATGCCCTATTTAAGCCATTTCCGGGTGATGAGGCCCAAGGTAACGAGTACCTTTCACATAGCACATCCTACTTTGAATGCCACACTACCATTCCATGATCACACAACTGATTTCTACAAACGTATAATTTTTGAGCTTGTATGTCTCAGGAAAGGGTGTTAAGCTAAGAGAAGTTGCCTTCTCCGCCACCAAACAGATGATACGTTAATAGAGATCAATCAATGTGATTAGAAATGCAATGTCAGACATTCGTTCATACAAGTTGTCCAGGAATAGGACAAATCGAAGGAACTCTCCTACCACATCCTGTCGGTAATCACCCCTAGGATTAGTAGCAAGCAGCCCTTGCATCGAAGATCAAATGAAGATACTACTGCCACATATATATAATATGGGAAATTTCCCCTGAGGGTTAGTGACAAGCAGCCCTTCATTCTATTTACTATCATTCCATGTATTTCGAATACGTAGTTTGAAGTGGTTTTTGGATAAGAATCACTCAAATCCGACCCCAGTTCTTTGAACCAATCATCAATAAAAAGATGTTAGATAAATAGGTGTTTATCATTTGATTAATTACTTCCTTTTTTATCAAAAATATCTTCTAGAGATATATATCTTTAAAACATTTCTTTCTGGTATATACAAAATCATTAAACCTCTCTTTAACTTTGGAAATACCAAATTATTTTCATAAGTCATATCGGAAAACATTATCGAGTAAAGGGTTGATAGAAATTATACTAATTCTACTCAACATCAATTTCTGTATTCAACCTTTACCGTTCGTCGAATAACGATGAAATTACCTTTTAAATTCACACGGATAGTACGGGTTTCCTCATCAAAATTTAACGTCGTGTAAGAATATTATTTCTACATAGTCCAAGTTGTATTAAATTTGGAAATTTAAACTTTTTTGCTTGCATCATTTCTGACATTTCGACCTTATTCCTCACCCAGATAAAGGCCATGTGAGCCAGGCACTGGTTGCTCCTGAATATCTCCTTAGTTTAAGCATCTCACATTCGGATCTCACGAATAGAAAAATCCAGTCCACTCATCGGTTTTTAGAGCCAAGATTAAATCACTTGATTATAACAGCTTTTCTTTAAATCATTTATTTAAACTCTTTTAAATAACTATAAAACCTTCAAATCATCTTTAAAATACTTCACTATTTATTTAAAAATATTTATAAAAGGTTTGGGGAAAAATACTTAAATTTAAAGCCATGTTTCAAAAGTTATTAGAAAATGCTGCAAAAAGCGCTGCGAATAGTGCTTTAAAAACTTATTTGATTAAAACAATTTTTTTATCATTTAAAAATCCATTTTTATAACTCAAATCTCTTTTAAAACATTTTAACATATTTATAGAATTTATTCCATATTTTTGAAGAATTAAAAGTATCACTTTTAAAGAATCCCTTTTTGGATTCCGAATTGCAAAACCACGATTATTTTGAAAACTGGTTTTGGACTTGTTTGAAAATCTACAAGGTGAAATCTTGATTTTATTTATTTGTTTGAAAACTATGGACATAATAGTTCAGAAAATTCTTATCACGAAGAAGGAATGAGCGGAAGAAACTCCTTTTAATGCAAGGAGTGTTTTACATGAAAGGTTTCAAAACTCCCTAGCTTCGGTATGTAACCAAGGACGAGGCTAGAAAAATCCTCATGGAAATCCATGAGGGTACTATGGTGATCACATCGAGGGGCATACATTAGCGAAGAAGATACTTCACTACGGATACTTCTGTCCGACAATAAATCAAGATACTGCTGATTACACGAAACAACATGATTAATGCCATAGGTTTACAAAATTTCCAAGAGCCACATCCACAGATATGCAAATGGTTAGCCCGCATCCATTTGTGGTTTTGAGAATTGATATAATCAGCCTGCTACCGATGTCGAAAGGAGAAGCAAAATATGCAATTCTTGTAGTGGATTACTTCATAAAGTGGGATGAAGCGAAACCACTTGCTATGATCACAATGAAGAAAGTGATAAAATTTATGACAAAGGATATTAGTTGTAGATTTTTAATACGATAGAAAATTATAATGGATAATGGAACTCAGTTCAAAAGTATCGAGTTCAAGGATTTCTACAATCGGTACAAGATCGAGAAAAGCTTTCTAGGAGTAGCACAACTTCAGGAAAATGGATAGGTGGGGGTAGTGAATAAAATAATCAAGTCCATCTTGAAGTAGTGGTTAACTAAAGCCAAGGGAAACTAGGTCAATGAATTTCCACTTGCATTGTGGGCTTATAGGACGACCCATAAGTCTACGACTGGACATACTTCATTAGCTTTGGCCTATGGATTAGAGGCCATGATTTCGATTGAACTGGAAGTTCCTTCTCATCGGAAAAAGCATTTTGAGTCCAAGGTCGACGAGGAACTCTTGCTCGAGTCCCTCGACTTGATCGATGAAAAGCAAGAAGAGGCTGAATTAAGGGTGGCTTTTCACTAGAAAAGAGTGGCACGACATTTCAACACCAAGGTCCGGAGCCATACCTTTGAGGTAGGGGATCTCGTTTTGAAATGAGTTTACCCAGGTATGTGGGAACTTAGTCTAAATTGGGAAGATCCTTATGTGATCGAACAAATGCTTGGAGATGGAACTTTCAAGCATGCCACTGTTGATGGAATCCTGAATCCATAGGCATGGAATAGCGACTCATTTGGATGTTATTTTGTTTAGATTTTCTTAGTTTATTTTCTGCAAATAAGCCACACTAGGAAATTGGGGGCAATGTAATAAGGAAGGTTTTGCCATGTTTTTATTTATAAATAAAGTTAGCTTCATGAACCACCGAGACTATGTTTTTGTAAGCAAAACTCTATGCTGCGCGATTAGCAGTACTATAAGGTGCCTAGAGATAGGTACCGACTCCCTTGATCCATGATGGGGACAAAGGAATATAATCACAAGGGTTGATCAGATCATTCGACCCTATCCCTTTGGTATTGACTAATGCCCAGAGATTGGCAAAGTCAATAAGGAATATCCGGAATCAGACAACATAGGCGCCGGTTTTCGGAGATAGAAACTGGTGCATACTTGAAATTTTAATGACCATGCTTGTGGACTGGCAGGATGTGCTAGGCTGAGGATAAACAAGGACGACCAATGTATACTCTCAGTCAATGCTCTGAGATGGGCGAGACTGAGAATGTATGCTCAGAGATAGGTGTCTGAAACATCGGTTCCCGAAGATAGGAACTGGTGTACGACTAGGATTTTCACGATTGCGCTTGCAGCCCAACATAACGTGCTCAGCCAAAGATAAGCAAGGATAATCGTTGAACACTTTTGATCAATGCCCAAAGATAGGCAAGATAGAAAACATGTAACTAAAAATAGGTACCATCGAACTCCTCCAGTCCAGGATCAGGACTGGGAGAGTATAACCGGACTAGGGGCAATTAAAAAAATTTCCCCATGCTATTAACCTTCCGCTGATGCTCGAAGTTAGGAAAGGTCATGGGATGCTGCTCGGATTCTAGCATCTGGAATGCTAAGTCCCGAAGAAAGGACTTGGTGTGTAGTGGAATTACAAAGAAGTACGACTTCACTCACAACCTAGCAAGACACGCTCGGTTGAGGTCCAGTGGTAGGAATCAAAAGATAACATCGATCATGCCCGGTTATTGGAGAGATTGGAGATGTCAGATATGAATGTCCAAACCTATAACACCCTAACTCTATACATATACTATCTAAGAGTATTATTAGGAAATACTATCACAAAATATGGGGAATGAGGCTATATGGGGTACGCACGTGAATATTTCATTGGTCTAACATTGGTACATATTTAAACATCGAATAAATAACTCACATATACATACACAGTATCAGTACAAAGCAATAAATACGTGTGTCTCCAGGATAGAACAATACATATTATATAATAAATAACAGAGAATATAGAGTCATTAACGCATCGATAAGATAATATGAAAAACATAAATAATGGTTATTGAGTACAAAACATCTCAGAGGTCCACAAACTCAAATTATGTACAATATATATCCAATATACCACAGAGTGACATGAATATAATGAATTTATATCACACTAATAATATACAAAAATCCTATAAATCAAGTCTCCACCAAGCCCACTAAACAAAAGTAGGCCACTTCGTCCTTGTACCAGAAATGTCTCAGACTGACCTGAGTATTATGTATATTACACACGGGTCAGACTCTGCCTAAATATTGGGTTTAGTATACATATGTACTCAGCATAAGCAAGATCAATAATATGATAACACCATCAAGACAATGATCATAATGTCAATATATATAGTAATGTGTGCATGGTATATAATTAAAATATCATAAACAATCCCAAAGTATGACGTAACGTCAAATACCACAAAACCATGCATAAAGATGTCATCACCTATATAAAAGTACATCAATCAAAAATAATATAATCAACATTAAATGGGTGAATCATCCATATCCAAGAATCATCATTATATTCCAGAAATCATCTACAGTTGAGATATCACCAAGTACAATCAAGCTGGCATGCAACATTGCTAAAATATATCTCTTAATCTCAAGAAAAGAACATCATCATTAATGTATAGGATAGGATAGGCCGCCGATCGGTGTAATAAAAGATACGAGAATCCACTATACTCTGGACACCGATCTTGATATAGTCTCCTCTCCTCACATATGAATAAATCAGAATATATCATAACTGGGAATGGCTGTATGTTAGACACGAAGTCCCATGTAGAGTCATATCTAAACTAAATAAGGTGTATCAATAGTATATGTGCATCTATAACTTCGTTAGAACCAGAAGGGAGACTGATAGCACAGAGCTAGCTCTAGAGTCATAGATACCGTACAGTTTTCGTTTACCTCCATGGTATCATGACACATATCTATCGGTTTGCTCGTCAATGTGAGGGCTTAAAGTCACAACCCAGCTCCTGCCTTTATAGGTAACAGATTATTGGCCAAGATGACACAGCAGCGAACGCATGAAGCGAAATATAATTATATAAATATCAACTGTCACAGATCTAGGGCGCGACCCCAAGATTAGGCCGCTAGTGTAACGATCTGCCTTTCTTACACCTAAAGACGACACTTAATACATCCTCGGCATTCATTTGTCGATCATTTAAGTGTTCAAAAGACATATCGTTTGGGGTGAAGAAATAAAGACATAATAGAGTCTTATAAAATGTGACGAGTAATATACTATGAACGAGTCTTTACAAAAGGAAATCATCTTTATTATACACAACATCAGAGTACATTAACCTATTATCAGCCTGGACAGTTATAGCAATATGTCCTTACAATTGCTGATAAATACAGACAAAAACAAAACAAATGAGAATAACGAAAGATAGAAGATACATGAATACGTCTAGGAGAATCCAGCTCGTCTCTTGAAAGCTCCAAAGTGTCCAGCTAAATCTAGAATATATGCTCGGGCTGACTTGAGAATTACAAGGAAAAAATAACGCCCATATCAGTTTGGTAAAACCAGCGTGAGAAACTCAGATCACAAGGAATTTATTTATTATAACTTATAAAATCCTTTAAAATCAAAGGTATCTTGTAAGATCACGCCCACATAAACACAGACGGGTTTTTATCTTACAATAACCAAAACACTTTCTATAGAAAATCCAGTGATATTATAATAATGTCTAAAATACAAATACGTATTAATATAGCTGAAATGCTTACATCTCACATTTCAGTAATTGGGCACAACTAAGTCCGTAAAGGCATGTATTGGAAAATGGATTCCATTAATGACAAGGCACTGGGTACCACCTATCATAGTGCATCCCTAGATAAAACACACCGAGAGCCTCACATGGACACCCTGCGAGTCAAGACCAGCCCTACCCCTTATTGGATAGTGCCGAATATGTTATCATCCTGGTTGGGATCAATAAACAAAATGGGCCTCGCGCATACATGATCCATAATATCGATCTAGATTTGGTGATGACCATACCCTAATGGTAGCGAACCACATAGCCTTGAAGCATATCCCTTAATTTTAGTCATTCCAGGTGTGAGGCTTGAGGTTATGATTACCTTTTTATTAGCAAACTATCTTGGAATGCTAACACTACCCTCCAGGAAGAAATGCAATGCCAACATTCATCCATATAAGTTCATTCTGGGTTTGATCGAAGCCGAAGGGACAACCTCTACTACATCCATTTTGGAATCAACCTTAGAATTAGTAGCAGGTAGCCCTTGCACTTTAGAAGCTCCGTCTTCAATCATCTTCAAGATGTCTTCAGTTTGAAACGCTTAAGTTGAATCGAAGTGGTTTTCGGATAATTTATACTTATCCGATCCTAGTCTCTTCGAAACAACATTCGTTAGTTCCGGTAAACTTAACCTCGGTTTTTTTGGAAATAATCAGATAATCATAGGAGCAGGGATCACCCCCTAATCGTTTAAGTGGATGGATCTCCTTATCATTTGTCCTAGAAGAACAAAATAAGATTTCTACACACAGTACAACATCATCGAAGATGATTGTATCATATAACTCACATGTTTCTCCTAGATATCCTAGAGTTGTATTTTGGTCCAGATTTGATAGTCGGTCATTTAACTATCAAATAAACAAACAAGCAATAATTTAGAGATTTAATTACCCATAGCAACCATTAAGCCTCATTTAAATAAATCTTTCATTTATTTAAATCCCTTTCCAAAATATTTATCAAAATATTCATATACTTATCTCACTGGGATAAGTATATTCATAAAACGTTGTGAAAGATTTCTTATTTCAAAATCATATCAAAAAGGGTCAAAACAAGTGTTATTTATAATAGAGATAAGGATAACCCCAAACACTGTTCCTTCGATGTTAAGTGTGGAACGAATGTTCCATACATCCATAATTGAGAGTCAGTTAAGGGAAATCCAAATTTCAAATTCTTTTTTAAATTTCCTTCAATAATTTCTTTTAATAAATCTCTTTCATTTATAAAATCTCTTTTACTTAACTTCTAAATCCATTTATAAATCTCTATATAAATTTCCAAGTTTATTTACAAAATTATTTTATAATATCAAAACCATAAATATATCTCTTTTATAAATCTCCAAAACCATTTATAAAACTTCTTTTATAAATATCCAAAACCATTTATAAAACTTCTTGTCAAATCTCAAGATCTCTTTTAATTTATAAAAATTCTTTTATAAACTTGACGTATTCAAACAAAAATTCTTAAATAAAATTTTAAATCAATAAGTTCCTTTGATAAAGTCAATTATTCAAAACACATTTAAATAAACAAGTTATCATTTGAAAAAATTCTTTATTAAATTTATCTTTAAACCACATTAGCAAAATAATGATTTTAAATAATCATTCAAAAAGTAACAAGTTACTCCAAACACGTTTGATAAAATAATTGCTAAATTACTCTTTAAATATTTTAAAATGGAACAAACATTAAACCATTATCAAATAGGAAAAATGAAATATTTGACTTTATAAAAATCAGGAAGAGGCTTATTGAACACAATGGTTCATTTAATTGAGTTTAATTTATTCAAGTTATAACATGGGTATTTACATAACAACATATATGTAAAGAAAATCAACCAATAACAATCAACCATTTCATAGAAAATGTCCAAGTTACCAAAATAGCAGACGAGGATTTGTTCTGTTAAACTTATGTCCAAGTTAATATAATGGCAGAATGAGTTTTTATTCTGCCAAACAGATGTCAACATAATCTATTTGGAGAACTATAGTAGAAAGGTGATTTATTCCACCGACAAATGTCCAATACAGTTAAATTAGCAGAATAGTGTTTTATTCTACTAACAGATGTCATTAGGTTTCGTATTCAATCGGGGTTACTTAAGGGTAGTTGACAAAAAATCCTTTGGACTTAAATCTTCTTTTAAAAGAGAGTTGCTTTAAAATAGAACCGATCTTCAAAAATCAAGTGGTTTAAAACTTTAAAACTTTTATTTAAAAATTACATAACATTTAAACCCTTTTAATAATAATAATTAAACCTTTAATTAATAATTAAACAATAATTAACTATTAAATAAATAATAAAATAATATTTAACCTTTAAATAAATAATTAAATCATAATTAATATTTAATTAACTATTAAATAATAATTTAAGCTTTTAAATAATAATTAAGCATTAAACAATCTCAATTAATTAATTAAATAATCCTTAATTAAAACTTAGATAATAAATTAAACCTTAACTTAAAATAATTAATCATAATTAAGTTTTAATTAAAACTTAACTTAAATTAAACTTGATTAGTACTTAATTAAAAATTAAACCCTTTTATAAATAAATAATTAGTTAATAATTAATCTTTAATTAAATTAACTAATTGAAATTAACTTACTTAATCACACTTAAGTACTAACTCCATTTCTCTAACTTTGATTCACTTTTAAAACATAACTAGAAGATTTTGGAAAACTAAAACAACATTAAAATTTTGAAAACTTTTAGTAAATAAAACTAGTAAAAAAATCATTTTTTGAAGGATCTCAAGTCCTAGTTAACATAGCAAAATTGTCAACTTTCATAACCTACAATTCCATATCCATCATTCACACATTCTACATCATATCCATAAATAAAGTTCACAACTTTACAACCAACACGTATATCTAGACTTCATTTTAAGTCTAACTTTTGATCACATACAACAACATACATATATAACTAATCATCCAATAATCCAACAATTAAAGTACATATCATATACAAATTTAAAACAAAAGTTTACTCACCAAAACCGTCCAAACTTCCACTAAAACTAGAATAGAACCTAGATCCATGCTATATGCTTTGAAAAATGAAGATTTGGTAGCCTTAAGGCCTTAAGTGGGTTTGGCCAAGGTATGGTGCACACGGTCCAAGAGTGGTGGAGCTCGGCTTTGAAAGGTGGAGGGACTTCAGATTATCTTCGAATCCACAAAAATCAAATCCGAAATTGGGTCATCTTCCGACTGATTTTTGGATAAGTTACTCAATGAATTTGGAAACATGTCCTAAGGGAAAGTTCTTGAATTTTTTTTTCTACAATTTAGAAAAAAGAATCACTCAATTTGGATCTATTTTGAGGGAGATATGGTCAAAAGAAGAAGAGGTATTTTCGGACTAGAAAATCTAGGTCCGAAAATACTGTGTAAAGAAATGAGATTTAGACATGGCTAAGCTCAGAATTTGAAGAAGTGGTACGCATGAAAGTTGTAGCCACTAGAATTTTTTATGGTTTGAAAAAAAGAAATCTTCCATTTGGGTAAGATATGAGAAAGATATGGTAGAAGGAAGAGGAGGCAAAATTGAAGAAGTGAAAGGGCTATTTATAAGCAAGAGAACAAAGTTTTTCATGCATTTAAACTAGAAATAAATGGTTTTTAATATTTTGAACACGAAATGGAAGCCATGGAAGAGTTATTGAAAGCTTGGAAGAAGTTTTTACAAAGTAGAAATGAAATAAAAATGAGAGAAAATCTTAGGAATTTTGTATAATTACAAGGTGCATTTATCAAATTACCAAAAACCCCTTTGTACTTTGCCCTCCACCTAAACCATGCCACCTCACCATGTCTCCACCCCTTCATGTACCTCATGCCACCCTATTGTCCCTCCATCTCTTTGCTCCAACATTTAATAAATGCTATATGTATTTTGTGTTTCCTAATGTTACTTAAGGAATCTTATATTTTAAGTTTTAAAAAAACAAATATGGTTATATTTCACATCATGCATATATACTAACTTAAGTATACTGTAAAGACCCATTTTCTCGACCCTTGAAAATCGACACTAATACATGTTCTGTATTCTCATGCCACAAATCCAAGTGATGAAGAGGCGGTTCTTTAAAGGTAAGAAAGAAAAATAGACAGAACATAATCTTACACGAACGAAATAACATATATTATTTCAATATATAATCTTTACAGCGGAAATTTAAATACATTTATTAAAGTCTATCCTAAGCTCATCCTGGACAGTTATAATTACCTGTCCTCACAAATGCTAAAACCAACGAAACACAAATGTAGTAGGGATGGAAATGGGTAATTATCTACAGGAAATCTTCAGCTCCAAGCTCCATCCAATTACTCTAAGTCAAACCCGAACTACTTGGCTGCCAGGGAAACTAGGGCACCTAGAGTTTAAGGGAAAATAAAATAAACTCCAAGTTAGTCATGGAACTGGTGTGAGGAACTCAAAATATACATTTTTGAAAACAAAGAGTATCTCATAAGACCACGCCGCACATAAACATGGAATGGAATTTTACCTTATGGTAACCAAAAACTTTGCTACGCAAAAACTAGGGACATTATTTTTAATGACATTCTTTTGAAAACAATTTGCAAAACTTATTAACCTTAGCCGAAATTGTTATCATTATTAAATTCTGGATATGTTAGGATCTACAAACAAGTTCGAAGGCACTTATTGAGGAATGGATTCCATACAATGGCAAGGTAAGGGACTACCTGCCATACAGTACATCTCTAGAGGGATGCACCGAGGATACACAAACAATCCTCCACATCCGGCAAGGCCGGTCTATCCTTATTTGGCACTCAGACATGGCTTGGATAGCAACCGAATATGTCATCACCCCGGTCGTTACCGACCTATCCGAGACATCTTAAAGCATACACCATATACCCGAAATATAGAAGATTATCTAGAAAGGTGATGATCATAACCCAATGATTGCGAACCACTTAGCCTTAGGTGTACTATGTTTTAGACATTAACGGGTGATGAGGCCTGAGCTAATGATTACTTTTATCCTAGCACATTCCACTTTGAATGCCACGTTGCCAATTCCATCACACACTATTGATTTCCACAAATGTACAACCTCCAAGATCGTATTTCTCAAAGAAGGGTGTTAAGCTAAGAGAAGTTGCGTTTTCCGCCACCAAACAGATGTACTTTTGTAAAAATCAAAGTACGTGCATTTTAGAAATGCAATGTCAAACATTCGTCCATACAAGTTATCCAAGAACAGGATAAACTGAAGGTACTCTCCTACCACATCCTATCAGGAATTACCCGTAGGGTTATTAGCGAGAAGTCCTTGCATCGAAGATCTCAAATGGAGAACTATTGTCACTAATAAGTGATATGGGAAAATTTCCCTGGAGGGTCAGTGACAAGCAGCCCTATATTCCGTCTTCCAAATCATATCATCCCATGTCTTTTATTTTCGTACACATAAATTGGTTCGAAGTGGTATTTAGATAGAAATCTCCCAAATTCGACCCCTGTTCCTTCGAACCGATCATCGATAAAAATATGTTAAGTGAATAGGGGATTATTTTTTGATTGATAAATCAAAATACCTTCTAGAGATATGTATCTTTAAAACATTCTTTTCGGTATATAAGGAATCATTAAACCTCTCTTTAACTTTGAAATTACAAAATAAATTTCATAAATCATTTTATAAAACATTATTGAGTAAATAGGACCATGGAAATTATACTAATTCTATTCAATATCAATTTTCGTATTCAACCTTTACTATCCGTCGAATAATGGTGAGATCACCTGTTAAATTCTTACGGATAGTATGGGTTCCCTCTTCGGAATTTAATACCAAGTATAAGAAGATTATTTCTATGCAATCCAAGTTTTTTGAATTTGGAAAATTATATCTTTTATACGTTAGGAAATTTTGATCCAAATAAATCAAATTTACGATCCCCTCCGTAGGGCGAGTCCGGATAGCTAGGGAGGGCAGGCAACTGGTTTTCCAAACCCAAGCCTAGAGAATACCTCTCTGTCACCCATAAGGCGACCAACTTATTTGATCAACCCTAAATCTTTTAACATACTTAATTAACTTTTAATTAGTTTAGAGCATACCGGTTTTGCCTTCGATCTGTTCCATTCCTCGATTGAATTTTCTACGACACTCATAAATGGAACAAATGTACTAGTCGTTTCCACCTACTCATTTTAAACCTCTTAGTCATCTTTAAATTGCTTAACTATTTATTTCAAAAGGTTCACAAAAAATTCGGGAAAGATTAATTAAGTTCAAACCATTGTTTGCAAAAGTTATTAAAAGTGCTGTGAAAAAGTGCTGCAAATAGTGTTTTCAAAGCTTATTTGGTCAAAACAACTTTTTGATTATTTAGAAACCCATTTTTATAACTCAAATCTCTTTTAAAACATTTTAAAAGATTTGTAGGATTTATTCTATATTTTTTAAGAATTAAAAATATCAATTTTAAATGAAATCCCTTTATGGATTCCGAACTGCAAAACCGCGATTATTTTGAAAACTTGTTTTGCTCATATTTCAAAATCTACTAAACCAAATCTCGATCCTTTTCTTTTTTTTTGAAAAATACGACTATACAGATTCAGAAAATTCTTATTACAAAGAACTCTGACTCCGAATCCATCGTATAAATGGATTAAACTTTCTGTTGTGCGAGATCATGAACCGTCGTTACGCGACGCGCCTATTTTACTCAATTTTCATATTCTTTTCAAACTTTATCGAAACACTTTTAAATGTTTATAAAATATTTCTAAATTATTTTAAACCATTTTAAAGAGGTTTAACACTCTCATATACGCCATTCCATTTATTAATCGAATGTGATTTCCTTTGTTATTTTCGAAGTGTATTAAAAGTGACTTGTTAATACAATCAAAAAACATATAATCAACATCCAAACTTGATAAACGATCATCACAACCAAGCTTAGCAAAACATATATATCATCCAATATATCATATTATAAATAGAGTTTTTCACCTTCATTGGTTTCTAACTTTGCTAAATGGACTATAGCTCCGCTACGATCGCTCGAAAACTAATGGAATTGATTCTTAAACCCTTGGTAAGTTATGGACAAGGCTTGAAAGAGGTGGAGGTTTGGCCTTGAGCTTGAGTTGGAGGATGGCCGAAAGTATGAAAGAGAAGTGGTGGAGCTTCGACCTTGAATTCTCAAAATTAGACCTGAAAAATAGGTCATCTTCTCTTGGGTTTTTGACCCTCTTACTCTCAAAATTCGATAAAGTTATCAGCTAGAAAGTTCTTGAAAATTCTTTTCTCTTGAATCGAAAGAATATAATAACTCAATTTCGAGTTGTTTTGAGGGAGATATTGTTAAAAGAAGAAGAGCTGTTCACGGATTCACAAAAATCAAACCCGAGAATGGGTCGACTTCTAGCCGATTTTTGGACATGTTGCTCAAGGAATTTTGAAAAGTAGTTAGAAGAAAAGTTATTTCAAATTCTTGTCTCTACAATTCAAAAAATAAAAACTTGATTTAGATTATTTTCGGGGGAGATATGACCAAAAGAACAAGAGGTATTATCGAACCTAAAATTCTGGGCCCGGAAATGCGCTGGAAAGAATTGGGTTTTTGATATAGCTAAGTTCAAAATGGGAAGAAGTTGTAAACAAGAAATTTGTACCCATTGAAATATTACATGGTTTGAAAAAATGATTTTCTCCATTTGGTTCTGGTTTGGAGAAGTAAAATGTGTGTGTATTTATAGGCAAGTGGAGAGGTAGATATTTACCTCCTCCTTACATCATCCACCATCACCACCATTATTACTTCTACCACCTCTCTTAACTCACCACTTTAGCCGAAATGACCCATCATGTGAGTGTGCCCATGTGCATGTCCTTATGCATGTGCATTGACTTTGTAAAAGCTTAAGGATTAAGTTTTTTAAAATATCTTAGATGTTATCATATGTGTATGTATATATATGTGTACATGTATATTTATATGTTTTTATATATGTTCATGTGCATGTTAGGGTGTGTATGTGCATGTCACAAATGTGTACAAGTCATTTGAAAGACGTTGTATATTTATATACGTTAAACCGTTACGAATTCAGATTTCGATTTTAATTTTCGGTCACATTTTCACTTCTTAGCTAATATACATATATTTGTAAAAATTAATTGAAAACTAATGTCTTATTATTATTAATGAATTAAAAAGATTATATTTGAATTATAAAACCATATAAATCAATATTAAACTGTTGTTTACAAAAAGTGTTATTATATCGATAAATCGACATCGGTTTTCCTTATAATTTCAAATTACTTTTATACATTCATTATTACTTTATAACTAATTAAAATGAATTATAATCATTTTAAAACCATTATTAAAATAATTATTAAATCATTAACTCTCAATTTAATTTAATAAATTAATTATTAAATATTAGGGCATTACTAATGATGTCATATATACGTTTTATTTTCCAAAAATATAATAAATAATTTATTTCATATTCTTTTTCATAATTAAAAATAAGTGTATGTATTCAGCTCCATGTACGACGTTTTACGATTTTAAAGCTGTTTATGAATAAAATAGTTTTCGGCCATTTTATCGATATATCTTTCCAAAGGAACTATATTTTGGAACATTCTTCCAAAATAAGTTTATTATTGTTTGCTCAAAAGTTGGACAAATACCTCAAAATCTGATTTCTTCCTTTTTCTTCATTTTGTTTTTTAGTTAAGTTTCATTTGATTTGGTTGATGTGGGGTTTTTATGTTCCAGCATGTACGGAATGAATTGCAGGAAACGCAGAGACAGTTCACAAGTGCAAAGTTTGGGAAAGCGGATAAGGAGAATAAATAACATAGAGTTTTTATAGTGGTTCAGCCCGAATGTGCCTACATCCACTTTCCATCTTATTATTCTATATTTGATTTGATTACAAGTACAAGATATATGCGAAAAGATTAAAACTTCAAGTAGCCGAAGTGGTGGATTTTCAGCAGAGTTTTCTCTCTTTTTTCTCCCAAAATCTGTTGCCATTGTTGCTGAGAAGCTCTGGTATTTATAGAGTGGAGTTGTGAAGTGTGGAGGTGGAGATATAGCTTTCTGAATCTGGTTCGACGTTTTAGGTAGGAAGGTCTGGTTCGGCGTTTGGTCGGGGAGCTTTTGTCTTCAGAGTCTCTTATTTGCCTGGCCAAACATTTGGTCCGGCATGCCTGTGTACCGGACCAAATGTTTGGTCCGGTGTTGGTTGTGTCGTTCCGAACCAAATATTTGGTCCAGTGTTGGATATGTTGTGCTGGACCAAATATTTGGTCCGGCATATCAATGAATGCCGGACCAAATATCTGGTTTGGCATTTTAGTGAATGTTGGACCAAATATTTGGTCTGATAGTTCCGCCTTCTATGTCCTAGCCTGCTTATGCTTCCCTTCTTTCTTCTCTCTCTGCTTGCTGGAAAACTGAGCCAACACTTGCCCTCCAAAGTATGTCGTGTAGCTTACATGATATGCTTTGTTTGGTTCGGCACCGAGCTTCTTCGACCGGTTGAAAATTCGAGACCGCTCGTCTTCCCTTCCTTTTCCCTTTAAATACTACTCTTTCTCCTTGTTCTTTTCCTTCTATTCTCTTAACTAAATATCTTCAGCCTATTTTCAATTGATCTAGGTCTGACTTGAGCTGGTTTTTATTACCTGAATTCAGATATCTCCACGCCTTCATTGCTTGAGGTAAGGCCTTCTAAATTTGATCTATGGCTAGGGTTTTTGGGGTTTAGGCTTTTAAGGGTGTTTGGCACGAGCATGAACGGTTTTGGCTTCGAATCAGGGAAAGGAAGTGGGCGGTGGGATTTTTAGAGCGATCCGGCGAAGAAGAAACTTGTGCTTGGTAAAGGTGGGGGGGATGATTCCTGAAGGAGTGTTGGGTCTGGGCATAGGATTCGAGTACTCCGTACAACCCAGGTTGCAAAGGGAAGTTTTGGAGTAGCAACTGCACTAGGATGCAAGTAAGTATCATGAAGTGTTTGGTAGACTGGAGGGTATGGTTAGAGTGTGATAGATGTGTGATACATGCATCTTCTATTTGTACGTGTTAAGGTTCAACTGGTAGGTAGATCTCTGCCTTATGGTGCTCAACTCTTGGCTAGAATTCTCGTCAACTCTTGTCCAACTTTCAGCCTTACAACACTTCATAGCCCTCATTTTGGGTTACAAGCTGTCATTACCTTGGTCGGGTAGGGTATGATTCGTGCTTCTATGTGGTGTGGTCGTGTGAATGGTTGGGTTGTAGGAGGGTGGGCTTCAGGCCAACATATTTATCATCCGGTGGGTTTGGTTCGGCATTGTGATGCCGTTTGGTTCTCAGATGTTAGGGTACTGCAAGACCAAATAGCCCGAGCACATGGTGCATAGGTTTGCCGAACTCGAGATGGTTAGGCTAGAAGTATGGTTTCAACTGGGCTAGACAATAGGAGGTTCCCCGTGAGTGTTTTTAACTTCTTTTTGAACTTCGCTTGACCTTTACTTTCTTGCGCAGGGAACATGTCTTCTGGCCATGAGCTTCGTTCTAAGTTTGCGGCTTCTCAGCCTGCTGGGGCTGGTCCTTCTTCCTCTGACGCTCCAGCCAATCTTCCCAGGCAACCCAATTCTGCTTTCTCTTTGGTGGAAGGTTATGCTCCTAATCAAATGCTGGTTAGGCCTTCGGAGTGTTATCCTAGTGTGTTGACGATAGAGAAGCTGAACTCCATAGCTACTAATTTTGGGATAGACCGTCGGGACATGATACTACCTGGTCTGGACGATAAAGCGTGTTTTCCCCCAGGCGGGTATATGGCATACAACAAATATCATTGTATGTGCGGCGTGATTCCTCCGCTTACCAATTGGATTGCCAGCTTCGCGATTTATTTGAAGGTAGCTCCTATGCAACTTCAGCCGAACTCTTATGCTATCTTGACGTGTTTATATCTGATATTCATGAAGCCACTCATAGAGAGATCATATATCTATATAACATGAGGAGTTATCGGAAGAGGAGTCCTTTTATCAGTTTAGAGTCGCCCACAAATTCAAACCCATCTTGGATTTATATTCTAAGTTTAGTATGTTCAAGAGGGACTATTTCTTTATACATGATGACACCGTGGCCCAACATGCTTTTACCTCTGGCTGTAAGTTATTATATTACTTTTTCTGAACCTTTTTTTTGTTGGCCTGGCCTCTTATTGTTCCATAAATTTCAGGTTGTGTAAAGGCGGCGGAGGATGACGGCTTGAAAAAGATGGCCACAGAAATATTGGCTATCCCGGAGGCCGAGCGAGAAGCTTCATTCCTACTATGTGATGCAGCCCTCCGATTCTACAACTTGATTGGCCCCAGACAGTCTGTGTACAAGATTAGACCAAGTTCTGCTGAGAGAGTAGCGAGAGCCGGAGGCGACGGGGGTGACGGAGACAAAGGTAAAGGCCCAGATGAAGGAAGTGGTGTGGCTGAAGCCCCAAAGAAACCGAGACATAAGAAGAGTGCAGTTCGTCCTCCCTGCTCGGGGAAATCTCTGCGTATTCGAGACACTCCCTCCTATGGCGATGAGGAAGGTACTCATTTGGGAGAAAAAAGTGAAGAGGAGGAAGGATCAGAGAATATTTCTAAAGCAACGGAAGGGGATGTTCATGTATCTCCAGATGTGGATATCATAAGTAGCGAGGGATTGGGCACGGATTCTTTAAAGAATGCAGAGGCCGTGCGAGAGTGGCCTGAGCAATTGGAACAACCCGAGCCGGCCCCAACGCCGTCTTCTGCTGCCGATCTTTCCGGGGAGAACGTGGCTTCAGGTGATCTAGGTGAAATACCGCCTCCTCCAACAGCAGGTGGAGCGGGAATCAGGGAGGAGTTCAGGATTTCTCCAGGTACTTTTGATTACTGTACAAACTTTGAGATACTTCTTGAAAACTTTTATTTTTCGATGAGTCCCAGCCTCCTCCTGCTCCTCAATCCAACGAAGTCCGGTCGCCATGTGTTCTCCTTCCTTCGAGTGGAGTCCCATCCCTGGGTGTTCCTTATTTGAGTGAGACACCGCCTCGACCATATGATCTAGCCTACCCCAAGGGTTTGTAGTAGCTTGCTGTGTCTTAGTGTCTTGAGTGTTACACATTTTTTACGCTTTCTTGCTTTCTTGGATCTAATGTTGTTGCTTGTGTCCATGGTAAAGGAGAAACCCTAAGCTGAATGAAGTTACCAGGCGGCTTGAGCAGTTCAAACAGATGAAAATGACTTTCGTTTCTTCCAAGGCGACTTTCCAAGGGGAAAAAGCTGTGCAAGAGAATGTTAGGGAGAGCCCATCAGGCCTGGATAAGGGAGAGAGTTGTGAGTCTTCTCAAAAACACGCGAGGTCCCCGGTTAAGGAAGCCACCTCCCCCGGTCCCAAATCTTCCTCCCGTCGTCGTTGTCACTATCTGATGGGTTCCGAAGTGCACGAAGTGCCGGATGAGTTGGGAGAGGGCAATATTGATTCTTTCTTCTCAGATTATCAGCAGCCAGCACGGAATCCCTTTGAGGGTCATCCTGATATAAATCCCAACCTCACGGGTCGTCGCACGGCGGATCCTGATACCGAGTTCCTTTTACCTCGAAATCCCTTGGTCTGGATCCTGGATGAGGCGAAGACTCTTGATTTTGCTAACTTGACAACACAGATGGCTCAGATTACATATGAGACCAGAAACATAGTTGACTATCAGTCCCGTTTGGCCAAATCTAGTGAAGAAGTAGGGAGTGTCAATGTGCGGTTGCGCCTAGAGATGGAGGACCTTCGCAAGGAGCTTAGGGAGAAAGAGGCTAAGTTAAAGGACGTCGAAGCATCCCGCGCCTCCGAGATAACGAAGGCCAAGGAGGAGGCAAGAAAAGCGGCTGATGACCTATGTAAGACGCAGATTGACATGGCCATCAATTTAGTGGATGAGGCTCGGTAGAAGGATCTGGAGCGAATCCGCACCCTCAAGGTCAAGGTGAAGAAATTGGAAGAGGCTTTAACTGAGATGAGGGAATCTCGGGGTATGTGGCAAAAGGAGAGAGACTCATATCAAGCTAAGGTCGACAGGTTGAAGGTGGAGTATGCTCAGTTGAGGAGAGATAAGGAGCAGTACATGAGTAAGGTGGTGGTCGTCCAGACCGAAGTCGATAAATCCAGCGACTTTTGCGACACGGTCAACCAGATGTTGAAGGAAACTTACTTCATGTTCTGGAAACATAGGAACCTTAAATGGATGGATGACTACCCTCGGGTGAGGGCCGGGATCCATGCTCGACTTATCGAGGAGACTAAGGCTGTAGTCGCACAGGAAGAAAGCACTGTGTATGACGTTGGGATGGTGAATAGCCAGTTCACAGTGGAGGAGACCAAGGCTATAGCTAAGGGGTATGAGTTACTAGCTGAGGACGAGGATGATGAGGGCGTATCGGATCTCAAGGGGCTTGGTGATCCAAGTCACATTGCCGCAGATATCTTGCCTTTTCACCCTAGCTTTGTCATTACCTATTCTAGACTGCAAAGCTTACAATTATTTTTATTTGCCTCGTGCAGGGGTGCCTCCGGGGCAAGTTGGGTCTTCATAAGAGGAAGGCGAGCTTCTAGGGCAATCAGAGCCCTCGAAGGGAAGGGCTGGAGGGAGCGGGCCGAGCGGCAAGGACGTCCTCCCTACTTAGCCAAGGAGATTTCTCTTTCCCTTTCCCGCATGCATATTTGAAGGATGTATATGTACATAAATATAAGCGATAAGCTTTGTACGGGAGAAATTTAACACTGTACCATTCAACTTCTGTTTTTGTTTATATATATATATATATGTTTTTCTGGGATGACTTTTGTGAACTGTTAATGACTTAGTAAATCGTTATAGTGTTTAGAGATAAAGAGAGAAATGTTGAAGTGCCATTATATTCAAGTATGATCGCGAATGATAACTACTCGGGCTAAAGCCCGTGTCGTGAGCATTATTCAATTTATCGTTGCCGGCGTGTGTAGTGCCGATCGCTCAAGTGCGAACTACCCCTGGCTGCGGCCACGCCTTAATCGTGGGGTTTATAGTCGGTTCGCAATTGCCGGCAAGCCAAATTCCAATGATGAACTGCCCTTGGCTATAATTTGTGCCTAATTCGTGGCTTATGATCGGTTCAACATTGCCGGCTTGGGGGTGCCAATCGTCAGCAGTGAACTTCCCGGGCTTGTTTCATGCCCTTTATCGTGGCTATCTTAATTTCACTGCTACCGGCGAGAGTCTACGATTGTTCGAAGTAGGAATGGTCATCAGATAAAATAATTAAATGAAAGAACAATTAAATAAGATAAGTAATACGAGACACCAGATTTTATGGTGGTTCGACCAAAATATGCCTACGTCCACTGTCTTTCTTTATTACTTCAGTACATGCTTCTTTACAACTCAAGAGAAGTAGCGGCGGAGATGTTGGAGATTCCATGCTTTCCCAAACACCTCTCCATCTACCGTTGACAAGATGTAAGCTCCGTTGTGGAGGTCTTTATGTACAACGAATGGTCCTTCCCAAATTTGATCTAACGCCCCAGGTCGTGGGAAGACTCGTTTGAGAACCAAGTCTCCTTCTTGTAGTGTTCAAGGCCTCAGCTTGGAATTGTATTGCCTTGCTACCTTTTGTCTATGAGCGTCTGCTTTGAGGGTGGCATCATTTATCTTCTCCTCGATCAGGTCGAGTGATACGTTTAATAGCTCCTCATTTTCTTCCGGATTATAGTGTATTCTTCGGTGTGAGGGGACCATTGTTTCGACGGGGAGCATGGCTTCGGCTCCGTATGTTAGTGCGAATGGAGCTTGTCTTGTCGCAGTTTTATAAGAAGTTCGGTAGGCCCACAAAGCCGTGGGCAACTCGTCGACCCATGCCCCCTTGGGCTTTTCTAGTTTCTTCTTGATCAGTGTTTTTAACACCTTGTTCACCTCTTCGACTTGTCCATTTGCCCGTGGATGCGCCACAGCTGAATAGCTTCGGGATATCCCATGCTCGTGGCACCAATTGGCGAATTCCTCACTGTCAAATTGGAGCCCGCTGTCCGATATGATTTTCTGTGGTACCCTATACCTGCACAGGACGTTACGTATTAGAAAATTTATCACCTTGGTAGATGAAATCTTGTTTAAAGGTTCCGCCTCCACCCATTTGGTGAAGTAATCTACTGCCACTATGGCATATTTCGCCCCTCCTCGCCCCATGGGGAGTTCCCCGATTAGGTCGATCCCCCATATGGCGAAGAGCCAAGGACTAACCATCTGGGTCAGACCAGTAGGTGGCAGTCTAGGGATTTTGGCAAATCTTTGGCACTTGTCGCATCTTCTAGAAAACTCGGTTGCATCTTTGTTCAGTGTGGGCCAAAAGTACCCATAGCATAGGATTTTTCTGGCTAGAGTTTGACCGCCGGTGTGGTCACCGCAACTCCCTTGGTGTGTGTTGTTGAGAATATCTTTTGCTTCGTTTCCTACGACACACCTTAGTAGGGGATTGGAAAACCCACGACGGTACAAGATGCCCTCCTGGATTGTGTAGCGAGATGCCTTCCTTAAGATTTTTCTAATTTCATTGCGATTTGTCGGTATGATCCCTTCTTGTAGGTATTTGACGATGAGGGTCATCCATGTTTCTTCGTTACTATTGATGGGTGTGATCTGAAGACACTCGAAGCTTGGTGTAGCTTCCATCATGACAAGGGTTGCCCTCGGCATTGGCTCGTTTCTTATGCTAGCTTCTTTGGCAAGGGCATCCGCTTCTCGATTCTCCTCCCGTGGGATATGTTTGATTACATAGTAGTCTAGCTCGTTCAGGAGGATTTTAACCCTGCGGAGGTAAGAGGCAAGCCTTTGCCCGTGAGTCTGGAATCCCCCAAGGATTTGGTTTATGATTAGCTACGAGTCACTGTGTATGCATATTGATTTGATCCCTATTTCCCTAGTGATCTCCAAACCAGGTAATACCGCTTCGTATTCAGCGTCGTTATTGGTTGCGGTGAATTCTAACCTCAGCGCATAACTTAACTTTCTTCCTCGGGGTATGATGATCACTATTCCTGCCCCCAAGCCAAGCTCGTTGGATGCTCCATCCACAAACATATTCCACTCGGTTGTTTCCTTTGTTCTAATGGTCGTATCCTTGTCCTGAATGGTGAATTCATCTATGAAATCAGCCAGGGCCTGCCCTTTGATTGCGGTGCATGGATGGTAGGTGATATCATACTGGCTTAGCTCGATGCACCATTTTAGCAGTCGTCCCGATGTATCCGGTTTATGCAGGACATGTCGCAGTGGTTGATTTGTTAGGACCCTTATGGAATGAAATCGGAAGTAATGCCGTAATTTTCTGGATGCTATGAGCAAACAGTAGGCCAATTTTTCGATCTTCGGATATCTAGCATCTGCCCGGTAAACCTTTTGCTGACGAAATATACTGGTTTTTGGGTATGGTCATCTTCTCGTACAGGTTTCTGCATGTGTTCTAGCAGGCTTTGGAAGCCCGAGTGGCACTCGCTGGTCCATTCAAACTTTCCCTTGTCCTTTTTTAGGGCTTCGAAGAATGGGACGCACTTGTCTGTGACCTTAGATATAAATCTGCTTAGAGCGGCTACCTTCCCGTTTAGACTCTACATCTCCCTTCGTGTGGTTGGTATTTTGATGCTCTTCAAGGCTTGGACCTTTTCGGGATTTGCTTCAATTCCTCTGGCGTGCACAATGAAACCCAAGAATTTTCCCAAGGATACTCCGAAGGAGCATTTTAATGGATTCAGCTTCATTTTGTATTTATGCAATACCTAAAACATCTTGTTTAGGTGGTGTAAATGATCTGCTCCCTTTCTTGATTTGACAAGCATGTCGTCGACATACACTTCCATGGAGTGACCAATCTTCTACTCAAACATCTTATTAACCAAGCATTGATAGGTCGCACCAGCATTCTTAAGCCCGAAGGGCATGACCTTGTAGCAATATAGGCCCAAATCTGTGACAAAGCTAGTATGTTCTTGATCTGGTACAGGCATGGGAATCTGGTCATATCCCGAGTAGGCGTCCATAAATGATAATAATTCATGCCCTGCTGTTCCGTCCACCAGTCGGTCAATTCGGGGTAGGGGAAAAAAATCCTTGGGGCAAGCGTCATTGAGATTGGAGAAATTGATGCAGGTTTGCCATTTTCCATTAGATTTTTTCATCAAAACCGGGTTGGAGATCCATTTGGGGTAGATAGCCTCATGATTAAAGCTGTTGGCGAGTATGTTTTTTACCTCCTCGTTGAGGGTAGTTGAGAATTCCATTCCCATGCTCCTCTTCTTCTGCTTGATCGAGGTCTTGGTTGGGTCTATATTTAGGTGTTGACAGGCCGTTTCGGAGGATATTCCCACCATGTCTTCGTGGGTCCATGCGAACACATCCGAATTTCTGCGTAGGAATCCTACCAATTGGATTTTCATATTTTTGTCTTGCTGTGACCCTATCTTGAAAAGCCTTGTTTCGTCGCGATCATCTACCGCAACTTGTTCCATGGCCTCCATGGGCTCAGCGCTGGCCTCCTCCTCTCTATCCCTCGGGTCTAGTTCATTAAACGGGTCGCTAGTATACTTGAGAGGAGGGGCCTTCTTTAATTGCTATGCTTCCACAGCTTTGGCGCAGAGGGCGGCCTCTATGTTTTTGCCCTTTTCCTTCCTTTTGTTCTGGTGGAGTTCTGTCACATAACAAGCGCGGGCGGCGTCCTGGTCGCCTTCTACTTCTCCTATTCCCCCCTTGGTAGGGAACTTCATTTTCAAGCACCAATGGGCTAAGATTATCTGGAAATCTGATAAGGCAGGTCTGCCCAGAAATGCATTATAAGATGAATGTCCGTCTACCAGCATAAATGTTTGCTTTCGGATAACGGATTGAGGGTGATTTCCTAGCTCAACAAACAAGTCCAACTGCCCCAGCGGAATTGTGGCTTCTCCAATGAATCTGTGTAGGGGCTTATTGCATGGCGATATGTCTCTCATTGATAACTTCATTTTATTGAAGGCACGTTTGAATAATATATTCACCGAGCTTCCCATATCGACCAGAATGCAGAACACCTCTGCCGGGCCGATCCAGGCAGAAATGACCATGGGATCGGTATGTGGGTACTGCCTTCCAACCAAATCCTCATCGCTGAAGGTTATATTGGTCCTTTCTCTTCGTTTGGCGAGGCGTCCTTCTGTAATGGAATGAACATACCCTTCTCCCTCCTTCAAAGACTTTCCGTACCTCTCCATCTCGGCCCAACTTCCACCGGCTGAATGCGATTCCCCTGATATAGTATGAAAAATTATTTTCTCTTGATTGGCGCATGTTGCACTTGTTTCTTCTTTGTTATTTCCGTGTCGGAGCGGCCCTGGTCCTTCGTGGGTTGGAGCGGAGGAGTTATGCTTTTGCTGTACATACCATTCCAATTTCTTTTTCCGGATGTATTCTTCAATGAGGTCTCGCAAATGTTGACATTCTTCTGTGTTATGTCCGTGAGACTCGTGGAAGCAACAGTACTTTCCCGTCCTAATCGCAGCTTCTGATTCCTTCTTATATGGAGGGCGCTTGTACTTCAATTCATGTTGAGTGGCCAAGTAAATGTTTTCCACAATGTCATTCAGAGGATTGTAGGATTCAAATCTCGGTCCTGGCCTGTATCGTCGTTTATTGCTTTTATCAATTCCGGGTTGCCCTGACGGTAACCTTTATCGTCATTGCTTGGTTTGCTCCCTTCTCCTCGAGGCGGGACTCTTATGTTTCCATGGGAGCTGGAACCCCCTACAGGCCGCTCGCCATGCTGGATACGGCACCTTCCAAACTCGTATATTTTCTTGCTTCATGGTATAATTCCTGAAGAGTTAAAGGCTTCTTCTTCGTCAGTCTTCTTGCAAGTTTGGAGTCCGAATGGACGCCTCCGCATAGTGCCATCAGTGTAAGGCTTTCATCCACGTTTTGCACCGCTGCTGCGGCCGCGTTAAAATGGGTAAGGTATTGTTGCAGAGGTTCCCCTGATTTCTGTTTTACACCAGACAAGGAATACGCGTCCCTAGGTTGTTCCACATGAATTCGGAACTGGCTTATGAACTTTTCCTTCAACATTTCCCAAGAACTGATGGATCCGTGAGGTAGGCGACAGAACCATGTGGTCGATAAATCTGACAAAAATAGTGGGAAACAATTACATAATACACCTTTAGTTGCTCCATTCATGAGCATGTGCTGAGAGTATCGTTGTAGGTGGACGATTGGGTCAGAGGTGCCCTTATATGGATCCATGGTGGGCATCTTCCATTCTCGAGGCGTGGCTGTTGCCTCTATGTCCCTAGTGAAAGGGCTGGATACTCTGGCGCCTATCCCCCTTTCAAGTTGTTCACGCCTGAGGTACTCCCTGAAGAGATGCGTCATTCTTTCTTCGAACTCGGGGGCGGCCCTGGGAGAAGAGGCTCCCTCTCTTTGATAGTGATGGTGCCTGGTGCCTTGATTGAGGACAGACCGACGATGATTGGTTCGAAGTGTGACAGGATCAACCATAGACGGTCCATGTTTGGGGCCCCCTTGATTGGGTCCAGCTCTTGACGACCTTGTTGGACCGGCTTCGGGTTGGGTCCTGGCTCGGCTTCGAGACCTTGGATCCTCCTGATCGAACTCATCATTGGCGGGAGATCTGTTCCTTCTACGCAACTCTCTAGACTGGGATTCATCTTAGGATCTAGTATTGTGAGTGGATTCCTCTATGCTCCTTAAGCATGTCATGAGTTGGTCCACCAAAGCTTCTTGTTGGGCAGCGAAGCGGTCAGTCATCTCATTCACAACCGTTTCTAAGTCTTCTCGAGTGACAACCGAGTCTAGGGGCAGGGAGCGAGCAGTTGGGTTTTCTTGATCTTCTTGGATGGGGTTGAGTGTATTTGCAGTAACTACATTTTTACCCTTGTCAGCATTTCACTTAGAGGGAGCCATGTTCTAATGATGTGCTAAGGCCTTGAGTTCAGCTCTCAATGAAAGTACCAAAAATGTTTTCTCAAAAGTTGGACAAACACCTCAAAATCTGATTTCTTCCTTTTTCTTCTTTTTGTTTTTTTAGTTAGGTTTCATTTGATTTGGTTGACGTGGAGTTTTTATGTTCCAGCATATACAGAATGAATTGCAGGAAACGTAGAGACAGTTCACAAGTGCAGAGTTTGGGAAAGCGGATAAAGAGAATAAATAACACAAAGTTTTTATAGTGGTTCAGCCCGAATGTGCCTACATCCACTATCTATCTTATTATTCTATATTTGATTTGATTACAAGTACAAGATATATGCGAAAAGAGTAAAACTTCAAGTAGCCGAAGTGGTGGATTTTCAGCAGAGTTTTCTCTTTTTTTTCTCCCAAAATCTGTCCCCATTATTGCTGAGAAGCTCTGGTATTTATAGAGTGGAGTTGTGAAGTGTGGAGGTGGAGATATAGCTTTCTGAATCTGGCTCGGCGTTTTGGGTAGGAAGGTCTGGTTCGGCGTTTGGTTGGGGAGCTTCTGTCTTTGGAGTCTCTTATTTGTCGGACCAAACATTTGGTCCGGCATGCCTGTTTACCGGACCAAATGTTTGGTCCGGTGTTGGATGTGTCGTTCCGGACCAAATATTTGGTCCGGTGTTGGATATGTTGTGCTGGACCAAATATTTGGTCCGACATATCAGAGAATGCCGGACCAAATATCTGGTCTGGCATGCCGGACCAAATATTGGTTTGGCATTTTAGTGAATGTCGGACCAAATGTTTGGTCCGACAGTTCCGCCTTCTATGTCCTAGCTTAATTCTACTTCCCTTCTTTCTTCTCTCTCTGCTTGCTGGAAAACCGAGCCAACAATTATTATTAATTATCACTTAAAACTTTATTATTTATGAAAATTAATCTCTATTTGAATATTTAAAGTAATTTAAATACCTTTAATTAAAGTGACCAAATTTCAAGTCGTTCCATACTACCCTCTTAAAAGAATTTCGTCCTCAAAATTACACTAGAACAAAAACTCGATAATTCTTACCTAAACCATTATTTTATAGACTCAATTCTATATGATATACATAGATCATCCATAATATCTGATTTGATCTTTTTATTTAAATCCACAATTTTACTTCCGAACTAGTATTTATCCCCTGATCCTCTAGTGTAGACTTCGATCAGGCCTTCCGGTCAGAATTTTTAGTTTTCCTTGCATAGCTCTCAACTATGATAGAGAACTTAAGTACCCAACCACAAACCCTCATCAATGTTCATCATCAAGAATCGAGTGATAAATTCTTTTTCGGATCGGTGTAAACACCTCACAGCTCTGTACTTGAGTCTTAGATCAAATTGTGCGATGAAATAATCCACATATTTCATATGAATTTAATAATCTTTCAAAAAATTTAATGAAAACATTTCATAAAACTTTCATTCTTTTCTCAAACATTTTTTTTAAAGATGCTTCTTTATTTTTAACTATTTGCTAACATTTCTATCTCTTTAAAAGAAATTATTCAAGTTAGAGATAACTTACCATTTATTATAATATACCTTTTCTATTATAATTTGCTTCTTTTAACCAATATTAAATCCAAACACCTTTGTATTTAATAAAACTTATTTTGTTAATCAAGATTTATTTTATTAATTAATACTCTATTTATTAATTATCCACTTATACCAGTTTCAATACTTAAAAGTATTCATATACTTATTCAAATGTTTTAAGTATATTCACAATTTACTTGACAAGTTTTACTTACTTTAAAATATGATCAAAGAGATTGAAACAACTATTACCAAAACATTGTTAGAATAGATTCCTTTATAAATTAAACATATAACATGTTTCCTGGAGATTTGACCAGGCAACTAGTGCTCGGCATCAAGTAGCACTCGGCATCCAGTGGAACTCGGCAACAGGAGTACTCGGCATCCAATGGCACTCGGCGTCCAGAAGCACTCGACATCTAGGAGTACTCGGCGTAGTACTCGGCATCCAATGGCACTCGACGTCCAGAAGCACTCGGCATCTAGGAGTACTCGGCGTAGTACTCGGCATCCAATGGCACTCGGCGTCCAGAAGCACTCGGCATCTAGGAGTACTCGGCGTAGTACTCGGCATCCAAGAGTACTCGGCATTAGAAGGCGTTCGGCGTATATAATTACTCGACATGGCAGTATCGTTCGGCCAAAGGGATCGTTCGGCTAAAAAAGCATCGTTCGGCCAAAGGGATCGTTCGGCTAAAAAGCATCGTTCGGCCAGAAGGCACATTAGGTCAAGGAGGATCGTTCGGCCAGAATGCATCGTTCGGCCAGAGTGCATTGATCGGTCAAGCGCTTCAGACAGAGGCACGTTCGGCTTCGACTGACAACTATTCTGCACTTCCCACACATCAAACATACTGTTCGGCATAGGAAGGGTGGTTCGGCATCATTGTGTTTGGCCTACCTGGTTCGACATGCAGCGACCACTATACTTGGGCTAGGGTATTCGGCTACCAAGCCCATCTGGGAAGTCCAGCCCATCTTTGTCTATAAATAGAGGGGCAGGGTCACAGTGAAAAGGACCTTTTTTGGGAGAACACTGGGGAGACTCTGCCATTTTTCAGACTCATCTTCTTTACTTAACAACTTCATTCAAGCATTTGATCTACGAATTGTATTTGTAATCAATCATTAAGAAGATCAATAAAATTTAACCTCAAAGTGGACGTAGGCAATTACGCTGAACCACTATAAATTTGGTGTTCTTACTTTCCGCATTTAGATTAGCATTGTCTTCTCTGTTTAATTTACCTTCATCACTTATTTCTCTACATAATCTTTCTCTACGAGGTTAGTGACCAATTTTGGTGCTAACACTTTGGTGCTTTTCACTGAGAATTGAATTCTCAGACCTCAAGGATCTGCTTTGAAGCTACTGGATTGAACAAATCCCCCAAAGAAGATCCGACTCATTGATAGGACATCCGTTGATTCTACTCAGAGTTCCTACCAATAACTCTACAATGGCAAGACCACGTACCAGGTCAGCTTCTCATAATGCGGATGCCCATGAGACTGTTAGCGTGCAACAAGTAGCACCTAGCAATCAACCAGCGATTCCGGGTGTAGGAATTGCCACCCAGGACCAAACTCCAGTTGTCACCAGAATAGAGTTCAACGACTTGATGAGAGAACTCAGGGAAAGCAGGAGACAACTAGGAGAGAAGATGCAAGCTAACACCAACCTGATGGCACAACTCACTCAACAGCAACAACAGAATGCTGGGGGCAATCCCGCTCCCTATTCCTCATCCGACAGCTCAACTTCTTCTGATGAACCTCCCAAGTGCAGACGCCGTAAGACTGAAGCTGTGCGGATGGGTGCTGCTGCTCAAACAGCTGGAAACCGTGACCAAGTCGGAGCTGGAAACTTAGGAACTGGAGTATAGATGGAGGCTGGAGGCCCAGACCATCAAAACGCTAATGATGTCGAACCTCAAGAGGCACGATTGGCAGATCGCCAGGAGAGGAGGCATCAACATGGACAGTCACGTAAAACGGACTCTAACCTTCCACCTTCCATACAGACACCAGACCTGACAGCCAAGGTCAGGCAATTGATGAAAGAAAATCAGGGCTTGTCAAATGACGATTGGGGAGTATCAAGGAGTCACACTCCGTTCACAGATGTTGTGTTACAGGCGGCGTACCCCAGAAAGTTTAGTATGCCAACTATCCCTGCGTACGAGGGAAAGACTGACCCCAGACAGCATGTCATGAGGTACGAATGGATGATGGATTCAGCTAGAGAAAATGATGCCACCAAGTGTAGATGCTTTCCAATTACTCTATCTGGGATCGCTACTATGTGGTTTACCCGACTTCCTCCGCGGTCTGTATCCAATTTCGAGAAGTTGGCAAAGAAGTTTATTGAGCAGTTCAGGATACACACTACTCGTCCAAAGGACGTGATGTCTCTGTCAAGTGTAATCCAATGTCCCGGGGAGTCATTGAAGGAATATTTACAAAGGTTCCATGTTGCAGCAACTGAAGTCAGTAATCCCAACGATCATGCAATCCTAATGGCTGTGATGAGAGGTATGGATCCGGATTCTGAGTTTGGAGACTGGTTGGCAGGAAAACCTTCGACTACGCTAAAGCGTTTCTACTCAAAGGCACACCAGTTCATAAGGAGAGAGGAAGCTAGGTGGGTAAGACGAGATAAGACACCAGGGCCTGTCCAAGAGTCCATGAAAAGCAACGTTGCTGTGAAACAGTCCGGGGACAACTCGGGAAAGGTCCAAGTCAATGTCCAGAATAAGTCCGGGCAGCCTAAGGAGTCCGGAGGAAGAAATCAAGGGAAGAAGAGAGAAGCGGGGAAGTGGAAATCGAGAATTCCAAGCTACAACGAGTATACCCCGCTGAATGCGTCTCTTGAGAACATTTACCTATCAACCTGCAATGCCTTTCAGTACAGAAAGCCACGTCCAAAAGAATCAACCGAGGAATAGAAACGGACCGGGAAATATTGCCGCTTCCACGAGACTTATGGGCACAATACGGAAGAATGCAAACACCTGCACGACGCTATCGAGAAGTTGATTAGGCAAAAGAAGTTGCAAGAATTTGTAAAGGATCCACAGGAAGGAGGACAGGGAACGTCCAACCCAGGTCGTGCACCGGCTCCGCGTCATCCCGAGGAGCCTGCCCGAACTATGGGTAGGCTAGTCATAAACACGATCATCGGCGGGCCTCACCCCGCGGATAAAAATTGGCAGGAGATGGAGCGGTATGCTAGTGCCCTGAAGCATGCAGATTTCGAATGCTGTTCGAACACGGAGGATGGGACCCTTGCTAAGCAACAACGCGTAATGACAGACGATATAGTCTTCAGAAACAGATATGCTGACCAAGTGGAGGCTCCAACCATCGACCCGATGGTCATATCTGCAACAATCAGACCAGCATATGTGAAAAGAATTTTGATTGATTGTGGAAGTTCCGTCAACATCATCTTCAAGAAGGCTTATGACTAGATGAAAATGGAAACAAAGGACTTGAAACCGTCCAAAGCTCGCATACACGGCTTTAATGGCGCAGCGACCGATGAGTAGGCTATGTTGAGTTACCAGTTGAACTGGGACAAGGCGAACGTCGGAGGGTGCGAATCCTACCCTTCGTAGTTTTGGATGTGGATTCTCCGTATAATGTTTTCTTGGGCTGACCGGCCCTGGCTGAGTTTAGGGCAGCATTAGCCCCGTGGTACTTAACTTTGAAGTTCCCAACTGACAAAGGGGTAGGTATTGTTCATCGCGACCAAGCAGCTGGTCGTTCCTGTTATGTGGCTGAGCTCCGGGAGGCCCATCGGAGGGAGAAAGGAAAGGCTGTGGACAATCCCGTCCGCATCCTTAACACGGATAATTGACAAGTAGTGCTCGAGCCCTGGCTCGGGCATAATTCTCGGATCTTCAGAGACATAAATCCGAGAGACGACGATGAGAAATCCAGGTAAGAAAAGGCAGCGCCGGCTGAACTAACGGTTGACATTTCAGTTAGCCGAAACGACCCTTCGCGGATACTGAAGATCGGATCACAGCTTGGCCCCGTAATGACTGAAGACCTTAGTGACTTCCTCTGGGCGAATCTTGATGTTTTCGCCTGGACGCATTCTGATATGTGTGGGATTTCTCCCGCCATCACGAGTCATATGTTGAACATAGACTCGAAATACGTCCCGGTTAAACAAAAGAGGAGAGGAATGGACCCGAAGAGGTCCGCTGCTCTCAGAGAGGAGGTGGACAAACTCAAAGCCAATGGGTTCGTCCGCGACGCCCTCTATCCTGAATGGGTATCGAACCCTGTACTGGTGAAAAAGGCAAACGGGAAATGGAGAACTTGCGTAGACTATTCCGATTTGAACAAAGCATGCCCCAAGGACAGTTTCCCGTTACCAAGGATAGATCAGTTGGTCGACTCCATCGCAGGACATGAGCTGTTATCATTCATGGATGCATACTCGGGATACAACCAAATCCCGATGCATATCCCGGACCAGGAACAGACCAGCTTCGTTACGGATGTCGGGCTATACTGCTATGTAGTAATGCCCTTCGGACTGAAAAACGCAGGAGCGACTTATCAACGTTTGGTGAATCGAATGTTCAAGGACCATCTTGGTAGGACGATGGAAGTCTATGTGGATGACATGCTCGTGAAGTCACGACAGTCAAACGACCACATTCGAGACTTGGCTAAAAATGTTCGACATACTTAGGTATTACGAGATGAAGATCAACCCTCTGAAGTGTTCCTTCGGTGTTGCGTCGGGGAAGTTTTTGGGATTCATCGTCAATGCTAGGGGAATTGAAGCTAACCCCGAAAAGATCCAAGCTATTCAAGATGTGCAAGTACCCAGGACTATAAAGCAGTTACAGAGCTTGAATGGAAAAGTAGCTGCGCTAAGTCGATTCATATCCAGGGCGACTGACAAGTGCATCCCTTTCTTTGATGTAATAAAGAAAGGGAAGAGGAACTTCGAATGGACGTCTAGTTGTGAGGAAGCATTCCGGGATCTGGTGAGGCATCTGGAGAGTCCAACAGTGCTATCAAAACCAGTAGACCATGAGATGCTGTACATATACTTGGCTGTATCCCCACATGCGATAAGTGCGGCTCTGGTTCACGAGGAGGACCGAATCCAAAAGCCGGTGTACTACGTTAGCAAGCGTTTAACGGGGGCAGAAAGAAATTACCCCAAAATCGAGAAATTGGCCTATTGCTTGGTGATTGCATCACGTAAGCTACGCCCATATTTTCAAGCACACTCAACCAGTGTTTATACCGATCAACCCCTGCGGCAGGTACTCCAACGACCAGAAACTTCCGGAAGATTGCTAAAATGGAACATCGAGTTGAACCAGTTCGATATCGCCTACTTGCCACGGAGGGCCATACAAGGGCAAGCATTAGCAGATTTCATCGCTGAGTTTACCATACCCATAGAACCAGATAATCATGACGTCATTCCCCCGTTCGTTGGAAATTATACACTGATGGGGCATCAAACGACCGTTGCTCCGGCGCGGGTGTAGTTCTTATAACTCCGGAAAATCGATCAATCTATTATGCTTTGAAGCTTGATTTCCCAGCTACAAATAACGAAGCAGAATATGAAGCACTGATCGCTGGCTTGAAGCTCATCGGAGAACTCGGGATCAAATCAGTTGAAATCTTTTGTGACTCACAGTTGGTGGTTTACCAAGTGCGGGGAGATTACCAAGCAAAGGGACAGAAGCTGGCTCCGTACCTTGTTCCGGTCCAAGAACTACTGTCAAATCTTGAGCGTTATGACATTTCACATGTCCCGTGCGAACAGAATAAAGAAGCCGACTTGTTGGCTAAGTTTGCAAGCACAGGCGACGCGTAGCAAATGGGATTGTATCCCGTTGAGGCCTTGAATTCCCCGAGCATAGACGAGATGAAAGTTGACCGTGTGTTGGAAACAGAAACCGAAAAGGAATCATGGATGACCCTGTTCAGACTGTACCTGACAACTGGGGCTTTACCAGAAAAAAGGAGCGAAAGGCGACAGGTCCTTCGAAAGGTCGCGCGATACGTGATGCAGGATGGAATAATGTATCGAAAAGGGTTCTTAGTCCCCTTATTACGGTGCATCGCTCATAACGATACAGAGCGGGTCTTAAGAGAGGTTCACGAAGGGGAATGTGGTGACCATACCGGGGGGCAAACGCTAGCAAAAAAGATCCTACGCTATGGATACTACTGGCCGACCGTGAATCGGGACGCTGTAGACTACGCAAGGAAATGTGACAAGTGTCAAAGATATGCAAAAATCCCGAGAACTCCATCAACGGAACTCACACAAATGGTTAGTCCCTGGCCATTTGCAATCTGGGGAATCGACATAATCGGCTCTTTGCCTATATCCAAAGGTGGTGCGAAATACGCGATAGTTGCAGTCGACTATTTCACAAAATGGGCTGAGGCAGAACCCTTGGCCACCATCACCTCTAAGAAGGTCATTAACTTCGTTGTACGAAACATTATATGCCGCTTTGGCCTTCCTTGCACCATCATTACGGACAACGGGACGCAATTTGAAAGCAGAGAGTTCAAAGAGTTCTGTTTAAAGTATGGCATCGAGAAGAAGTTCGCCGCCGTTGCACACCCAAAAGCTAACGGACAAGTCGAGGCCGTTAACAAAATAATCAAGTCAATACTGAAGAAGCGTTTGGAGAAAGTCGGAGGCAAGTGGGTAGATGAGCTCCCGACAGCATTGTGGGCTTATAGAACTACCCACAAGTCCGCGACCGGCCACACTCCATTCGCATTGGCATACGGCTCGGAAGCCGTTATACCCGTGGAACTTGAAGTTCCATCGCATCGAGTGACATATTACGATCCCAAGACGAATAAGGACCTCTTGTTGGAATCACTGGACTGCATCGATGAAAAACGAGAAGAGGCCGAATTAAGGGTGGCAGCGCATAGACACTGAGTCAAGCGTTACTACGACGGCAGAGTCCGCCCAAGGACTTTTGATTTGGGTGATCTCGTTCTGAAACGAGTTTTCCCGGTACCATCATGTATGAATCCCAGCTGGGAAGGTCCGTACGTCATTGAACGGAAGCTTGGAGAGGGAACGTTCAAGCTAGCGACCGTTGATGGCACGACACTCCCCCGAGCGTGGAACAGTGAACAATTGCGTCATTATTACATTTAGCATGTTTTCTTTCTTGTTTTAGGCACTGTTATTTCCTATATGTTTTCATTCAGTCGCAACTTAGTTTCTTTTTAACTATGTAATCAAGCAGTTTAGTTGTTTTTCATTAATAAAGGCTTGAAGCCGTATTTTCCACGAATTACTAATGTTTCTATATTTCATAGTCGGGTGATGAATTACTAGAACTACATTATCCTGTACGGTGCACGAACTCGTATAAACGATTTCAAATCTCCGAATCCCTAGAGCGCGGATCGGAGTACTCTAAGTCCCCAGAGCACGGACTAGAGTATAAACGATTTCAAATCTCCGAATCCCCAGAGCGCGAATCTGAGTACTCTAAGTCCCCAGAGCGCGGACTAGAGTATAAACGATTTCAAATCTCCGAATCCCCAGAGCGCGGATCGGAGTACTCTAAGTCCCCAGAGCGCGGACTAGAGTATAAACGATTTCAAATCTTCGAATCCCCAGAGCGCGGATCGGAGTACTCTAAGTCCCCAGAGCGTGGACTAGAGTATAAACAATTTCAAATCTCCGAATCCCCAAAGCGCGGACCGGAGTACTCTAAGTCCCCAGAGCGCGGACTAGAGTATAAACGATTTCAAATCTCCGAATCCCCAAAGCACGGATCGGAGTACTCTAAGTCCCCAGAGCGCGAACTAGAGTATAAACGATTTCAAATCTCTGAATCCCCAGAGCGCGGATCGGAGTACTCTAAGTGTAATGACCCTAAAATAAAATGAAAGATACATTTATATTAAGAAATTTTGAAATTATAAAATATATATATATATATATATAATGCATTAAAACAGAAAAGAAAAATTGGCAATAAATAAAATTGCATAGGAGCTTCTATTTGATAAAATGCAAGGAGTTAAGGTGATTAAAAGAAAATTGGAACTCAAAATAGATATAGTTCTATGTCCAAAGAATTATATAAATACATACATTTAATATATGGGGTGTTTTCTGTTTTATTTAAAGATAGAATAAAATGAAGTTTAATAAAAAGGTTTAAATGTCTTATATTTGTGCTAGAAATAATTAGCATAATATATGTGATTTTTTTTAAAAGATATAGGAGGAGTTACTGTTTTGACAAAAAGGCAGAGATATATATATACATACAGGATCAAATAAAAATTTCCATATCTTATATTTATTTCAAGCAAATAACATGGTGTGAATGATTTTACATTGCATGATTAGGTATGATAGTATGCATGATTGAATGGAAATGATAGATAGGTAGAAAATACAAAGGGGATTTTCAGATTCTTTAAACTTATAAAAAATAATAAACTAAGGGTCACATGCTTATGGCATGAGTAAAATAGAGTCATGAAAATAGTATGGAGTGTTTAAAATGCTTGATTCCTGAAATAACTAATTAAGGTAACCAACAATGTACATTTCCAATTAAGGACCACACAGAGAAATGAATTGTGCATGAGTATCTAAGGGCATCAAGGAAATTACCCATATTTCTTAAACCCTAGAATGGTTTTATAAATAACTGCACATAACCATATCCATCATTCTCTCGGGATCAAAACAAAAATAAAATAAACTAGGAGAAACACTAGCTTGAGACTTTGGGGGATTTGCTGTTCAGGGGATTAAGTCAGTAAAAGGAGAACACATGGTGAGTATTTATCCTTTGTATGCAATGGCATTAAGTCCTCTTGTAGGCAGCCTAAAATGTTATAAGTTATTTGAAGTCTCTGAAATGATTTGTTATGGGTGAGATGAATGTCTGTGTGTGTGCATTCTTGTTTGGAGTTCAAATCTGTATATTTTTTATAGTTAAAAATGATTTGAGTAATTTTGTTCTATTTTTTTTTAAGAAGTATGGATCTAAATCATTTAGGAAATAGGCAGCAAGACAGTATTCTTGCTTATGTTTATTTCTTGGATAATGAAGCATTAAACTAAAATACTCAAGACACAAGTCAAAGGAGGATTTCTGGGTTTTTGGGGAATTTCTTTATTCATACCCTTATCCATACATTCACAATAACATGGAAGAAAGATAGTAGGATCATGATGTTTAAAATATTCTTAGGAAAAAAAACTATAGGCAAACTGGGGGTATTTTCTGTAATAAGGAACATAAATGGGGAACATGGGGTTGAACTAGAAAGTATTAAGGAAGATAAGCCTTTCTGAAACATGAATGAACTGTGAGTTTTATTATTAAATTCATAAGTAGAAGCTTAATAAAATAAGCTGAAACTAGAAGGGGGATTTATCAAAGAAAATTAAACTGGTCATTTGGAGTTAGTCAATGATCTGCTTGCTTCAGGTGGGAGCAAGTATATGCATGGTGCAATTGCACCCGGAGGCCTTTGTGTGATGGAATAAATTAAATAACCTGGGAGTTTCCTTCACAATGCATACATGGTGTTCATTTGACAAGGAGTTAAAGACCATAAAATAAATGGGGATTGGGGTTTAAAAATCTGGATTATAAATATCCAGACATGATGTTAAATTAATCAAGATAAATATTGTGCTTTGATTAATTGCTGGGTGAAATTGGGAGTACAAAATCTGAGTTTACTTATTTAGAAATGGAGAAAATGAATCAAGAATTGTACATATATTTATTTTAACTGTTTGCTGTGTGTTGTTTAAATAAATGAATGTGTCTTTGTATCACTAGGTATTAACCAAAACATGCTAAGTATAAAAATCTGTTAAACTAGGAAGACACTGCAAGATTACCAAAAATTATGAATATGTATACAAATTTGATAAATGCTCATACCAGTGAAAACTGCCCCTTTTGGTTGCCCTTACAATCATCTGGGTGTCTCGTTAAAATTGGGGCAGCTCAGTGAATTGCTTGCAGGGAATTGAAGTTGGATTGATGGATGAAGAAGGCAATTAGCTGCTAGTATAAATAAAAAGGAACCAGTCTTAAATTTGCAGTTGCATTGTAATGAATTTACTAGTCAAAATTCATTTTGTAATTGAAGTTACTTGTAGGAAACTTTCTAAGTATTTGGATTGAAAATATGTACTTAAGTAAACCTGTTGTGAGTGATTATTGATGATGTTTGGTTGACTACCAATTTTTATGGATGTCTGATTTGGAGAAATAAGGGGATAGACATATCATATACATATGATATGTGCATATATATATTTGATCTCTGATTTTTATTGCTTGAATTTATATTTTTGACTTTATGGAAATTAAAGAGCTAAGGTGGTTGATTTTAAAAATGAACTCTCAAGATTTTAGTAGGGATATTCAAGTGAAATGAATTTGTGCACGGCAGGTAAGTGATACAGGCATGTGCATGAATTCTGGAGATTTACATGTATTTGTGTATCTAATTTCAAATAAAAATTATGAAAGAAATAAACCTGGAAGTTTTATATTTTGAATAATGAATTGAATACATAAAAGGATGCATTTCCAGGAAATTTAAACTAGGCAAAAACATGTCTGTGTTAGGAGTAGCTCTTTGTAGAAGTTTGTTAATATGAGAGATATGGGTTTGCAAGTGGTAAAAGAGGGACTATGGCCGGCCTAGATGGCCATGGGTCAAACTCTTGGAGCCTGGAACCATTTCATTTCAATTAATGAAGTGTAAGTGCTTCCAGGACAAAACAAAAGAAAACACCAAGCAACCCTCAAATAACACCAAGCATATCCAATAAAACACCAAGTATGTAAGTCTGCACCATGTTAAACTTAAAAATGCAAAAAGACCTCAACTGTTCAACCTGAAATGATAAATGGAAATTAGTTCCAATATTCATGCCTGCAAGTATAATTTTTGTAGTAAATTCATACAAGTACTTGATAACTATCTTAAGGTCAATTAAATACCATTTCAGTGTTAATAAAATTATTTAGGCAGAAAGTCTAGAAAGCATAAGAAAAATGCACTGTGCATTGCAATATAAAAAAAAATCTCTATCTCTGGAAGAAGAACAATATAAACTTAGGGAAGAATTAAAAGGTTATGTTGTCAACACATATGATAATTTGGTTTCCTGTTTGATTCAAACTCTCTTTGCAAATTTGTTAGCTCTGAATGGCAAAGGGAAACAATTATATATCTTCAAATATATAATTATCTTAATTTGTTTATGCACTGATATGATTATATTAGTAAATCCAGGGTCTTGGGAAAAATATTTGGAAATTGTATAAATATTCAAATATAAAAGAAATGGGGTTTAGTGGTGAATTCCTTTTGAATATAAAAAAAATCTATGTGTTTTAGAGTGAGGGTCACCACAGTAAGTCCCCAGAGCGCGGATCAGAGTACTCTAAGTCCCCGGAGCGAGGACTAGAGTATAAACGTTACGAACCTCCGAATCCCTTGAACGCGGATTAACTTACTCTAAATCCCTGGAGCACGAATTTAGAAAAAAGTCCAAGTACTCAAGAAATGTGGGACAAGAAGTATGCCACATCTGGAAATGTTCGAACAACACGAGAATGGACTGGGAAATAATGCAACTCCTAAAAACTTGAGTTATGACTATAGTTAGTCAGCGAACCAAAGAAAAGCAAGAGAATCATTCAAACGAAAAAGAAACTAAACTTCATTCAATAGTTCAAAATGGGGTTACACGGTTACTCCTACAAAACTCAGAGTTAAGAACCTATCTATACAAACTACAAGCTACAAAAGATAAAAGCAACTACAAGACTTAAGCAAGAAGCTCGTTGAACGAGTGTATCGATCATTTCTTCGGTTTCTTCTTCTTGTCTTCCTTTGTTTTTTCCGATGACTCCTCTCCCTCGCACTTTTTCTTGGATTTCTTGCTCACTAAAGAAGCGGAGTCAGGAGTAGGAGATGGAACATCCAGTGGTTTAAACCTTCCCGGGAGAACGATTTTCAGAGGTCTGTTCCGCGGGTCGGTAAGTTCGAGTATTTCAGGTTCGACTTTGACCTCGACCTTTTTCTTCACCTCTTCGGCGAGGCGTTCCTTCATGCTCATCTTTGAGGTATGCTCAGAGGCGCCAATGATCTCGATTTCATCACTCCCTTCGGCAGGAGACGAAGTGTCAAGCTTGTCATCATCTAGCGCCCCGATCACTTGAGAGTCAGGGCCAGGAGTTACTCCCGCGTGAACACCATCGCTTGTTTTCTCTGCCTCCCCCTTGGCGTCATCGCTCCTCGGAGTTGGCTCGGGATCAGAGCAGCCTGCATGAAAACATAAAGAATGAACATTAGAACGAATAACCAATGCTGGAGAATAGCAAGATCTTTCGACTTCTAGAAAAGAAGAGTTTCCTACCGGGTTCTGGTTGGCTATCGGTTGTGCGTGGGGTTTCACCCTCCAGAATAGGAGATAGCACGTGAATGCTAAGCCCGGGATCTTCAGGATCATAGCCGGCATGCTGCTCGAATGGGTCAAGTGTCGGCCGACCGGCCGGGTGAGCAGCGGGAGGAGCAGCAATATGAGGAGCCGTAGTCTCAGCCCCAGACGGGCCAACTTCATCACTTTTCTCTTTTGGAAGGGGAGAGCCTTTGTTATAAAGCGCCAAAGCTGCGGATAAATCCGCTGGCTCATTCCCCCTAAGAAACTCCTTCACCAAGGCATCCTCATCGACCTCTTCAGAGCCCGACTCGATTTTCCTAATCTTCACTAAAGTTTCCCAGGCCTCAGCTAGGGATTCGAGATAGCCCTCGCCCAAGAATGTTAAGTCACGATGCATAAGGACGCGGGCTTCATACTCAGTGATCAACGGGTCAAACATGCATTTGACCTCTTCCCTGCCGGCTTCTGCGGCTGCAGCTTTTCTTTTGCCCTCCTCACGGGCTTCATCCTTCATTTTTTCAACCCCAGCAAGTTCATCATCGAGCTTCGTTTTCAGGAGCCGAGTAGCAACGATTTCATCACAGTATCGTTGTGACTCCTCTTGAGCAGCTACTTTGTCCTCTTTCTCCTTGGAAAGTAATTCCTTCAACTCTTTGACTTGTAAAGCGAGCGCGTCCCTTTCTTTTTGAATGGAATCTTTTTCTAGCGCAAGGGCACCGCTACGCTGGACTGCTTCATCAAGTTCCTTCTTGTGAGCCACCTCTAAACGAGCGACTGCCTCAGCAGTATCTTTTGCGCTTTGCTCAGCGACTTCCAGCTTCGACTTGTACGAAGCGAGCTCCTCGTCTTGGTGCTTGATGATGTTCTTGTCACAACCAGCCTCCACTTTCAGACGATCAATCTCATATTGTCGCTCAACAGACAACTCCGAGATCTTTTCAACCAAGTGAACAAACGCGTCATGTTGAACATAGACGTCGTTGTTACAGGCAATGACACTCTGCTTCACGTGCCCAGGGATATGGTGAATAGCCGGGAGGAATTTCAGACCATCGAAACAAATTTTTGGAAATTTGGCCTTAAGATCGACCATCTTTTCCGCTACAGTCGGGTCAACCGCGGGAGTAGGGGGAGGAGGCTTTGGAAGTTCTGCTCTTTTTCGTTGCTCCTGAATTTGCCTTGTGCTCGACGAACCAGAGTGTTGTTCTCGAGGAGCATCGGGTTGGTACCCCTTCTATGAAGACTTCTCTCTATCCGGCTCAGATGGAGGAAGAGGATCACGGGACTATAAAGATTGGGAGTATGCCTTCTTACGATAAGACGAATCGCGGGGACGGTTGTCTCTATCTTCATAATCTTCTTTGTCCCTACGTCTGCCTGAACCTGAATCCCGTCCGGGATGATGAAATATCGAAGAACCATAAAGGCGATCGAATCCGTGAGAGCGCCCCATGTCACCTACAAAGAATAGAGATAACAACGAGTTAAGAATGATCCGGGAAACAAGAAAAAACATGAAGTGTATGATGGAATGCGTATGTGCGTGCATGTCCTAGTGTTCCCCCCGACGGACCAGTTCTTTTGTCTTTACTAATCGGAGTATTGTCTCCCTGGACTGGGAGTTGAACTCCCGCATTGCCTCTAGCGGGCGAAGAAAACTTGAGGGCTTCAGGATCGTCAAACCCGTAATTAAGTATGTCGTCGGGGATAGAAAGATTCGACAAACCCCTTAGAGAACTCTCCAGGTGCTGTGAGGAAGCCTCTTTCTCTGGCGGGATAGGCATATCTTTTGAAGTGCCGCCAACTTTCTCCTTCCGAATATTGTATTTTAACCTCTTCTTTCCCTTCGAAGGGGAGGATGACGTTTCAATGTCATGAACTTCGACCACCGGATTCCAAGCGGGACCCACATTCTCGCCTTGGGTCTCAGGAGCTTCGTCCTCTTTGCGCTCACCTTCTTCGTGCGTATCAGGAGTGCGGCGTGATGACGATCCGGCCTGTTTTTTCCCTTTACCGGATGCTGGCTTGGGAATAGAGACGCCCTCCGGAAGGCTAATCCGGTGACCAATTCTAGCAAGCCGAACCTCGACAATGACTCGTTTGAAATAATGGTCTGAATGTCTCGTTCCTCGGTAGGAAGAGCTCTAATGGCCTCAACGGCCTCAGAATATCCTCGGCCCTCCGGACGCGGATTGATACCTAAAAAAGATGAAACGAGGAGTTAGAAAAAGCATGACTCCGATTAATCGCGAATGATGACCCAGCGAAGAGACTTACTGCCTTCAACCCATCTCCTCACAAAACCAGGAGGGCAACGCACGTAGAACCATTCCTGTTTGTACAGGGCAAATTTACTACATGCCCCTGTCAAGATTTGGCATTTGTGGTACGGCTCGAGGAACATGAAGGAAGGGCTGTCTTTCCGCTTCTTGATCATATAGATGTATCTGATGTCGCCAGAAGTTGGGGGTCTAGAGAAGACGGCCATAAAGAGTAGATAGGTCCCATATAGAAATGCGTGACCGTTCAGATGCAGCTGCGACGGAGCAATGTCGATGTACTACAACACATTCCGGAGGAATAAATTAAACGGAGGCACGCTGCCCATCCAACACATGAACTTGCTGCATGTGGTATATTCGACTGGGGGCAGGTGAGGACGATCATGTCGCGAAGGGACTAACACATCGGCGAAAGGAATCCCATGAATGGAGCATATCCGTCGAAGTGCGGCTTCATTGATCTTCGAAGCTTGTGAATCGATCGGGTTGTCTAAAAGAATTGTTGCCTCCAGGGCATCGGGTGCTAAGTTATGGGTAGGGGAAGTCGACGGATTTGAAGTATCAGCGGCTTCTTGCCTTGATGATGGCCCAGGCCTGTCAGATATGATGGCGGAGCTAGACTTCATAGACATCCCCAATAAATAATGAATCTGTTTAAGTGCCTGCGAAAACTATACTTGAAAAAACGTTGAACGTTAGAGTTAACAACACGAATATCCCCCCCGTGTGGTGTGTGATCTAGTGCAAGCAATCGTGTAAAAGCGTTGAAAGTTTGAAGGTCGCAAAGTTGTTGCTATAAAACTGAGCATCAAGTCATCGCCCTCGGAGACCGTCATCGCTGACCGTCCCCAGAAGCCTGCCTTTTGGCGATTGCAATTCCAGATCCAGAAAACGTATGATAATCTAAGTTCAGATTTACGTTTACTAAAGCTAAGAAGTTAGCGATCCGGGCCGGCTTCACGTATACTAGAATGCTTGGGCCCTGTTTCTCGTTTTGCTTTACGGGTAGATATAGTTAATGAGTGTTCGGCTAAATTAAAGTAACTGTTCGGCTAAAGTCATTGTTCGGCTAAGTCCTGGTCCGACTAAAGTCATTGTTCGGCTAAAGCATTGTTCGGCTAAAGTAACTGTTCGGCTAAAGTCATTGTTCGGCTAAGTCCTGGTCCGGCTAAAGTCATTGCTCGGCTAAAGCATTGTTCGGCTAAAGTCATTGTTCGACTAAAGCATTGTTCGGCTAAAGGGATCGTTCGGCCTTGTTTTGTTCGGCGTGTTTTAGCCTAAGTATGGTACGGTGTTTGTGACTGTTCGACAAGTCGTACCAGACCGGACCGCTCGATGCCCCTAGTTATCTCCTACTTACTCCATGTTTCTACTTCCACCAATCTGGTCCGGCATAAAATACCTATGCCGAACCACAGTGTGTCTATCATTGATTTCTGGAAAAAACTCATCTCTATTTACACTCCCTACCACCACTCGTCGCGTGACTCGACATTTTGTCCAAGGCTCGATTTATCCCATCAATTAAGGGAGTTCGAGCATAAAGGCTGTATTGAGATGAAAGGATCAGTACCTAGTTGGTAAGGAAGAAACTTGGGAAGAATCGGCGAGTTGTATGCTGATAGGTTCGGCAGAGGCAAGGGAAGTGTGAAAAGGAAAAGAAGAATAGAGGTGTTGGCTTTTATAGGGAAACAGAAGAAGTCGAAAAGGCTACATCCGGTGGAACCGGTCAAGGTCATGACGTTCGGCATCGGCGTATAAGAGTGTCCGGCACTGAAGGTTCGTTCGGACAGAGGCACGTGCGGATACAAATGCCTCGTTCGGCATCTGGTAAACGTTCGGCACACACATAAACCACTGGAATTCTAAAAAAGACATCTCCGTTCGAGGTTAGTCAAGAGTTTAAGATGAGACGAAAAGGTTACATGATTCAAAGCGTACCACGTTCGGCCACGCGATACACTTTGGGGGGCAAGTGTTTCCTGGAGATTTGACCAGGAAACTAGTGCTCGGCATCAGGTAGCACTCGGCATCCAGTGGAACTCGGCAACAGGAGTACTCGGCATCCAATGGCACTCGGCGTCTAGAAGCACTCGGCATCTAGGAGTACTCGGCGTAGTACTCGGCATCCAATGGCACTCGGCGTCCAGAAGCACTCGGCATCTAGGAGTACTCGGCGTCCAATGGCACTCGGCGTCCAGAAGCACTCGGCATCTAGGAGTACTCGGCGTAGTACTCGGCATCCAAGAGTACTCGGCATTAGAAGGCGTTCGGCGTATATGATTACTCGACATGGCAGTATCATTCGGCCAAAGGGATCGTTCGGCTAAAAAAGCATCATTCGGCCAAAGGGATCGTTCGGCTAAAAAGCATCGTTCGGCCAGAAGGCACGTTAGGACAAGGAGGATCGTTCGGCCAAAGGTATCGTTCGGCCAGAATGCATCGTTCGGCCAGAGTGCATTGATCGGTCAAGCGCTTCAGACAGAGGCACGTTCGGCTTCGACTGACAACTATTCTGCACTTCCCACACATCAAACATACCGTTTGGCATAGGCAGGGTGGTTCGGCATCATTGTGTTCGGCCTACCTGGTTCGGCATGCAGCGAACACTATACTTGGGCTAGGGTGTTCGGCTACCAAGCCTATCTGGGAAGTCCAGCCCATCTTTGTCTATAAATAGAGGGGCAGGGTCATAGTGAAAAGGACCTTTTTTGGGAGAACACTGGGGAGACTCTGCCAATTGTCAGACTCATCTTCTTTACTTAACAACTTCATTCAAGCATTTGATCTACGAATTGTATTTGTAATCAATCATTAAGAAGATCAATAAAGTTTAACCTCAAAGTGGACGTAGGCAATTACGCTGAACCACTATAAATTTGGTGTTCTTACTTTCCGCATTTAGATTAGCATTGTCTTCTCTGTTTAATTTACCTTCATCACTTATTTCTCTACATAATCTTTCTCTACGAGGTTAGTGACCAATTTTGGTGCTAACATAACATTTTCTATCTTTTTATAAAAGATTCCATTACTTGTTATTATCTTTAAAATCTCATTATTAAAAAGATCTAAGTATACCCACAAGATTTCTTCCAAAGTGCCATTCAAGGGTTTAGAAACAAATGTGGCTAAAACATCGTTTACTACAAACCCAAAATCATTCATTAATAACTTTAACCATTTCTTTTAAAGATCAAAACATACCCATTCTTATCAACTAAGATAATACACTTTAATAAAAATTGACAACCATCAATTAATTTATCAATTAATAATTCACAATATCCTTTTTAACTTTAGAAAATTATATAGATCGAGTAACTCAAAAATGATACCAAGGGATTGGGAACCACTAATAGTATCACATATTTCCTTAACAAGAAGGGGAATACTTAAGAGAAGCGTTTACCCTCCGAACACATCTCCTGCCCATTTTTAGTTACTTTCAAGCCACTCGAATCAATTAATCATAAGATTGTTATTCATTTTCAAAATCCTATTTTAGAAATAATACTATTATTATTCATTTTCCAAAAATAATTTGAAATTCCTTTCAAAATTACCGAAATTTAGGTAGTGTTTGGTTTGTTATTTTTAGTTTTGGGTTTTCGTCCATAAAAAAATGCACACGACACATTTATATTACCGAAAATGACCAATTTAGAAAACGAAGTTAACATATAAAATAGAAAACAATTTTTTTTTATTTTCCATGTTTTGGGAAATAACACAAGCACGTGAAACAATCCATTCTTCCGTCATCCCTCTATCCCCTTCGTCCTTCCATCTGTCTTTCTTTCATTCCCTCCGTCGTCCCTCCATTCTTCTCATCTTTAACATACATATTGAAAACCGAAAATACAAAATTCGTTTTTAAACCAAACACTACCTTAAATTCTCAAAAATTCCATTAAAGCACGTTTTATAAATCCAATTTATAAAATCGCTTATATAAAACATATTCATAAGATTTATTTATCTTAAATAAATTCCTTTAATCTTAAACCAACATTATTATTTATCGAATATCCCATAGTCAAATTGTGAAACTAAATTCACGAGGTTTTACTTAAACTTTTAAATTAAACAACCAATCAATCAATGATAATAACTGAGTATTATCATTTCCTTAATCAAATAACTACACTAAAAATAATCTTTATACTTGAAATATAATCCTACATAAAATTATTTCATTTATGAATTTTCAAAACTATAATCATTTATCATTAATAAATACGCGCTTATATATAATACTCTCAAACTCATTCTAGCGTGTTGCTTGTTTGTACCAAAAATGGGCACAACACTCTTCGGGAGTTGTTTGAAGAGATAAAATGAAGATTATAAATGTAAAACAGAGATTATCTAACAAAAACTCCAACAAACAGGAATGTAAAGTGCACAGACAAGCAGTTTAGAGTGGTTCGGCGTATAGCCTACGTCCACTATGAAGTTTTGATGATTTTATTGATTCTCTTTCAATGATTACAAGCGTTTACAGCAATGAACAGCGGATTACAGATTAGAATTCGAAATTGACAGCAAAAATAGGATGCAAATCTCAATCCGGCAGAGTCTGGACGCTTCAGAGAAAAAAGATCCTTTTTCCGTTGATTCTGGGGCTCTATTTATAGGCGTAGGAGGCTTGGATTTCGCTCATACTCCGGGAGACTTGGCCTGACACGTGAGGGGACCCATTCGACCACTTCCAGAGAGTTTCAAGCCAATCTGTGATCGATACGAAATCATTTCGTATCGATCAAGACTACTTCCAATTGAGCTCAAAATTGGTGGAGATGTTCCTTGGTATGTGTGCAACCTTCAGTTAAAATTTCATGGTGTTTGGATCAGTGGATTGAGAGATATCATCGATACGAGATGATGTTCTTCGCTAGGCTGTCTGGTTCGAATCCATTTCTCTGAGCTGGGGGCTTCGAATCGATGGTGTCACGCGCCCCTGTGAAGACGTGGAACGCACACTTCGCCTCGATCCGGTCTTCACTCCGAATCGACCGCGTCGACTCCATACATCTCGGCGCATTCGCATCAAGGGATGACGTGGTGCGTGCGCTTCGCCTCGATCCGATATTTGCTCCGTGTTGACTGCTTCGATTCCATGTATCTCGCCCCATTTCCTTCGAGATATGACACGTTATCCAAGCTGGTTGACCTGATGGATTCGAGTAGGACTTCATCTAGGGATACGAGGCAAACACTGGCTGATGGATACGAAGCAGGCACTGGATGATGGATACGAAGCAGGCACTGGCTGATGGATACGAAGCAGGCACTGGCTGATGGATACGAAGCTCACCACTGTGTGGACTTAATCATTCTGGTCGATATGAGATCGATGGATGCGAAACGGGGACCACCGATGGATACGAAACCCATCGATACGAACTCGATGTACTAGCTCCATCGGAACGAACAGATATGCTTCGATGGATACGAAGTGGAGTCTGCTGATGGATACGAAAACATGCTTTTCCCTCCAAATTGTATCCATCATAACCTGTGCGTACGAACTCGGATTGACTTGAAACTTGGAACGTTGGCTTGCTTTACTTTCCCGATCATGTCTCATCGATTGGGGCTTGATCCGGACTTGATCAAAATTCAACGATATCCATGACAAACGACATTTGGAGTCCAACTCCTTGGTGTCCTGGCCTTGCCAAAAGGCGGGATAACATTTGCCCCCCAAAGTACGTCTTGTGAAAACATGACGTGCTTTGAAAAGCTGCAGGTCTTCTTTGAATAATTTGAAAGTCATACCCTTTGTCCATTCTCTTGTATCGGTCCTCTCATGAATTGATGCTAACAGTAGGAAAGCCTTTCTTCGTGTCGATGTGGGTTAACTTGATGGATACGTAAATGGGCATCCGTATCGATGGTCAAAAATCGCGGTGGATTTTGATTTGAATTGGCGATATCTGGTGGATACGAAATGGATGTTCGTATCGATAGATTCTGATGGATACGAAAAGGACGCTCGTATTAGCAGGTCTGCTCTGTTTCGAATCGATGGCTCATAATTTGGATGTTTCGAAACGATGGTGTCTGGTGAACATTTCGCCTCTATGAATGCACAGCTTGATGGATGCGAGGAGAGCGTGTGCATCTACCCATCGTATTCACATGGCCTCCCTGTGCGCTTCGAACCGATAAAGGCTAGTGGGCTCGATACGAATGCTCGCATCGATGCGCTGCTTGACTGGCCGCGACCGGTCATGTTGACTGGGAGGTGAATCGACCCAGTTCGCCTCCAGGCCTCATATAAATACCGGGGACTTGGCTCGATTTCACTTTTTTACCTTTTACTGTTGCCTTCTGCATTTTCGTATCGATTCACGAACCTAGAAAGAGATAATAGCTCTGTACTTTTGACTCTATCAGCCTCAATCCACCAGATCTTGAAATCTCAATCTTAAACTAGGTAATTCACCACGAATCTAAATGATGAAACTACCTTCGATCCGCTCTTTCTTCGTCAATCAAACACTCTGGCAGTTGATAAAACCAGATCTGGTTCGAAGTCCGGATGGCCATGGCGGCGCTCTGGTAGATTGGAGAAGAAAGAGTGGAGAAGGCATAAGCGAATCGATCTAGAGGCCGTGTTCGAATCGACAAAGACAGAGATATCTTTTCTTAGATCCCGTATCGATTCCTGGGATAGGTCAATGGGGGAGATCTAGTTCGTATCGATGGATGTGATGGTGGATTGTATCGACACGAAACGATCAATATGAAAAACTAAAAAATGTATCTTAGTTTCAGATCGATACGAACCTTACCTTCGCGATCGATGTTTAGCTAAGGCCTTTTCTGATCGATACGAACCAGACAGCCAGGGATCGATGCGAAGTATTCTGATCTTTGATGGATTCGAACTTGACTCCTGATGATCGATTCGAAGCCTGTCCACGAGTATCGATTCGAACCGGTATCATGATGGATTCGAACGAGCCTTTTTTGATCGATTCGAACTTCCCATTATGGATGCGAAATCTTGACATTCTTCAGCATAACTCCGATGAGCTTCATCCTCGCATATCTGGACTTGATAATTAAATTGCATATTTGACTACCTCTCGAAGCTCGTCGATGGAACTGCCATTTAACAGAAAAGTACAACAAACTCTTTAATCTCGAATCGATCGCTATCACCTGAATAGCGTGGTCGTGACGGTCAGCGATGACGGTCACGCCCGTCTGACTTCCAGAATTTTAGTCGCTTGCATGTTTTCTTTAACTCTGCAGAATTTGCTCAAGTCACGCACAACACTTGCACTACACAGCACATTCAGGCACTTTACACTGGGGAATGCACGGGCTTTTTGTCATCTAATGATGGTTTCTCGTGAGTTAGCCAGTGATGGAACCGTCAAGTTCGCAGCAGCAAGAAACTCAGAACCCTATCCTTCCCAGAATTGAGATTCCGGTCATCGAGACCGAAGCTATTGGTCCAGCTCCGGACGAGTTGCCCGATGCGTCCTTCATTAATAGCCCACCTGATTCTGTCCCGTCCAACATCTCTGAAGACATGCTAGGGAGAATATGCTTAAGGCATGGCTTATCTTTGGATGAAGTATTGTTGCCTGGACCGGATGACAGGCCACATAATCCCCCGGAGGGGTATACTGCTTTTAATCGGCATGCGTGCGCAGCCGGCACACTTCCTCCGTTCAATGATTATATAAGAGAAGTGTTGGCTTATCTGGACATCGCTCCGTCTCAATTGCATCCAAACGGATATGCCTCACTCAACAGCTTGTTCATTGTATTCATGGAGTACCTCCATCGTCCTCCCCGTATGACCGACATAAGATACTTGTTTAATTTCAAGAGTCGGACTGACAGCCCATCTTACACGTTCTTGGAGTCTGTAAGGAACTGCCAAGTTGTCGCGGGGTCGTGGACTAGGCTAAGCTACTTTAAGTCGGAGTGGTTCTATGTCTGATGTCCTCCGGGGTTTGCCAGAAGATGGCTGTTCAGACGTGAGTATTGTCTTTTTTTTCCAAGTAATTGACAGGGCAAATTTCGGAATGAAATTAAACTTATGTCTTCTTCTCTTTTTCTTTCAGCTATCATCCAGCGGCCTGAGGGTGGCTACTATAAAGAGATAGTTCGGGTCCTCCAAGAGATTCCTAGCGAAGAAAGGAATATTGAACTGTTATTGACAGATCGGAATCTCAGAGTTCTTGGGCTGATCGGCCGGAGGCAGAGCATAAGACTCGATGGTGCACTAAAGACCGTCTCCAGGAAAAAGGTTAAGCGGATGAAGCCCAGGGTTGTGATAATTGAGGAACCCGATTCCGAGAAAACTCACACTGACGAGGAACCGTTGGTCGGACCTGCTAATGCAACCCCGGAGTCCGATGCCAAGAGGAAAGGTAAAGCAGTGGCCTCAAAGCAGCCTAAGTCCGGGAGGCGAAAGTCTGTGGTTTTACACCGTCCTTTGCCAGGAGTTAAGATTATGGAAGCATCCTCCCTACAAGCTAAAGATTAATTCGAAGGACCTGCTGACCCTCCAATCCCGGACATCGAGCCGGAGCAACACGATGTTGGGTCGGGTGGACCGCGACATATTGTCGATGTTAGCGAGTCTGATCTTGCCAGTGCGATTGACACTTCTGGTTGGTCCGGGGGGTTACACATTCACACACTCTTCACGGCACAACACACTTTCCTAACCATAAACAACACATCGCAAACGGTTACTGATTCTTTGTGGTTTTCTTTTCAGGTACGATGTCTGGGCAAGGTTCTGTGCTTGGTAGTTTGCGCAATAAGCGCCGTTATCATGAGCCACGCAGGAGAGAGGGCGAGAGGGATTACGACTCAGGACACTCTGGTCAGGAGAAGTCTGACCGAGATAGGGGATATGTTCGCCGATCCCGATCTCACTCTCCTCCCCCCAGGACCTCTGCACCTCCTACGGCCGCAGTTACTCGTCCTCCCGAAACTTCACGGCCTAGGCCGCCTTCTCAAGCTTTGAGGTCCGATCCTCCGCACAGGACTGAAATAGCCACCTCTTCGGCTACTGTGCCGGTCCCGACCGAGGCGTCTAGTGAAGGAGCGCTTAAACTGGCACAGATGAGGAAGGAATTTCCCGACATCTGTTTTGATGGTTATGTCTTTCCTCCGCACTTGAAGAGAATTCCGCCAACCGCGGAAACCACTATCCATGATTATGTTGCGGACATCTTTTTCCAATACAGGGAATGGGGACGGGCCGCGAGGAAGGCGTCTAAAGTGGCATTCGAGCGGGGCGTCACCATTGAGAAGCTCGAGAAGGAGCTGGGTCGCAACGACCAAATCATAAAAGCGCTCAACTCGGAGGCTGAGTCTTCCCGTAAGTCTGAAATGGAGGCTTTAAAGAAAGTTGATGAAGTGAACGCTGTCATGGCCAGGATGAAGCAAGAGCACTACACTGCCATCGAGGACATGGGTCACAGGAACACTTCCATTACCGCCGAGAGGGACGCCGCTCTGAAGGAGCTTAATGAGCTGAAATCAAAGTTTTCAGAGATGGCGAAGGAAAAAGACGCAGCTAATGTCTTTGCGCAGGAGGCCTGTGACCAGGCAGTGACACTCCGAAAGGAGAAGGAAGCGGTTATACAACAAGCCCATGAAGCTGAGGCTGGGGTTGACGAGAAGGTACGGCAGGCGGAGGCCAGGATTGAGGCCGAGGTGGAAGAGCTACTCGTCACTTATAACGCCAATGTGCTAAGGCACCGAGACTTGACATGGCTTGACGATTACCCCACACATCTCTATAACGCCTGGAACCTACTGGTTGATGAGGAGAAATCTGGGCACCCTGATGAAGCCCTTGATGAGTTCGAGCTAGAGAACCGCATCCTTAATGATGACGAAAAGAAGGTTCTCCATGACTCCATGATTTCCCATGACAAGGTGAGGCTTGGTGCCCAGATCCAGGAAGTCGGAGAGAGCTCTGGTGCAGAACACCATGTCACGAGTTCTGAGATAGTCGTGTCATCTCAGTCTGAGCCAACTCCGATGGTCTACCCCCAGCCTATCCCGGCGTATGACCCAGATCAACCGCATTTATCTCCTATTAAGGAACATCCTTCTGAAGTAGTTCAGACGACCTCGAGCCAAGTCGAGGAAGGTACTTTGAACTAACTCCTAGTGTATTTGGATTGAAGAATCCGTGTTGAAATGTTGCTAACGACATGTCTTTTTCCTCCGATCAATGACAGGAGTTGCACCAGCCGCGCCTCTTACCACTCAAGAATCAGGTCAAGCGCCAGGAGCCATCATCTCTGAGGCAACCTCCGTTGCAGTAATGGCACCAGTTGGAGTGACGTAGGGGAGCTCACTTTCTTTCGACGAGCAGATGATAAACGAGCTCCTTGGCCGTCAAAGTGATCCTTTTGCGGACTTGCCATTCGGCTTGGGTGGATTCACGGCTACTTCTGACACCTCGTCTCAGACTACTACGACCCCTAGCGAGGCCAGGGCACGGCGGGAAGCGGCGATGTTGGCTGAGATTAATGCCGAGATGGCGGCCGCGGCGCACGGCGGTGAAGTAGATGGCAAAGCAGCAGCACAGTGCCCTACTCCTCTTATGACTGTGTCTCCTGGGGGCACACTTACTGATACTAATGTGCCAGCCCCTCCTCCAGCTGCGGAGTCTGTTCCTTCCACTCCTCCTTCGGGAAGTATCCCTATAGAGTCCAGCTCAGACGAGGATATTGACATTATGCCTTCACCCGAAGGGAGTTTGCCTAAGGAGAAAGGCTCCAAGCGAAAGGGTACTGGTGGCTCCAGTAGCTCCTCGAGGAAGAAGAAGCTGAGGAAACAGAAGGATTAGACATTCTTTTCATAGGCAGTTAGGGACTTTTGTTATTTTTTCTGCTTTTTCCCTTTTGTAGGCCGTGTTTAGATGTAGGTTCGGCCCCTGCTAGTAGGAATATTTTGGAAAGAACTCATGTATGAACCATTGTTCTTGAGTTAGTTGGAATAAAATTTTGTTTTCTAGCTTCAGCTCATGTTCCTTTCTATGCTTGAATATTGCAGTGTTTGGACTTTGGTCCAGTATACTTGCATTATCTGATTGCTTCAAGAATAGCTCATTTCACTTGTTAAGTATGGAAATCTCGGACTTGAGTTGTGATAGGGGATCGCATCGGAGCTGAGCATCGCATAGTTTCGGGTAATGACTAACATTTGCCTCTGCCCCCAGTTCCGGGGTCAAGTTGTGATGATCAGCTTGTGATGGCACCAAGCGAGGACCGAGCGGTCGAACTACGCTTGTTCTCTTATGAATCGTTTTATCCACACTTTGGGGATATATGTCATCTCGTAAGCGGTTGTTTGCACTCTGGGAACATGGAGTTGACTGACGTTTGTACTCTGCATCGCACTCTGGGAACGCGGAGTTGAATGTTTATACCCCACTTCGCACTCTGGGAATATGGAGTTGAATGTTTATACTCCACTTCGCACTCTGGGAATGCGGAGTTGAATGTTTATACTCCACTTCGCACTCTGGGAATATGGAGTTGAATGTTTATACTCCACTTCGCACTCTGGGAATATGGAGTTAAATGTTTATACTCCGCTTCGCACTCTGGGAATGCGGAGTTGAGTGTTCATACTCCACTTCGCACTCTGGGAATATGGAGTTAAATGTTTATACTCCGCTTCGCACTCTGGGAATGCGGAGTTGAATGTTTATACTCCACTTCGCACTCTGGGAATATAGAGTTAAATGTTTATACTCCGCTTCGCACTCTGGGAATGCGGAGTTGAATGTTTATACTCCACTTCGCACTCTGGGAATATGGAGTTGAATGTTTATACTCCACTTCGCACTCTGGGAATATGGAGTTAAATGTTTTTACTCCGCTTCGCACTCTGGGAATGCGGAGTTAGATGTAGGATTGTCGTGTGTCAACCCTATTAATATCGGTGTCATGGCCTGTCCCCGAGCTCGGGTTTCACCTAGTGAGTGGCCGGTCGTATCACAGCCACTCTCCATTTGAATAAGTCCCATTGCATGATGGGATTTAGCTCTTCGTGCATCGTGATGTTGTATATCGTACATAATGAATCACAGCTCTGGCTCGAAGAAGCGGCATTTTATTGCTGAAATAAGAAAATGCGGCAAAGTCAGTTGCCTTATTACAAAATTCAAATTTCGAAATGCAGAAACAAATTGCTAAATAGAATGAAATAAATAAAGCCTGTCATATGTAGTAGCGGCGGAGACTTTCGCTGTTCCAAGCCCTTGGTAAATCAAGACCGTCAATAGTCGACAGCTTGAATGTACCATCTCCGAGCTTTCGTGTAATTACATACGGTCCTCCCCAGTTCGGTTTCATGTGTGAAGGAACTGGGTAGATTCTCTTGAGCACGAGGTCGCCGAGTTCAAAGGTTCGAGGTCGAACTCTGGTGTTGTACAATCGGGCGACCCGGCTTCGATGTGCGGCTGCTCTCAAATCAGCCTCTTCCCGTTTTTCATCCAATAGATCCAAAGACTCGGCTAGGAGTATAGCGTTTGTTTTTGGATCATAATAAGTCACGCGATGAGAGAACACTTCTGTCTCGACCGGAATAACGGCCTCTGCGCCATAAGATAGAGAAAATGGAGTGTGTCCGGTCGCGGTTTTGTGGGTCGTTTGATAGGCCCATAACGCCATAGGAAGTTCATCGACCCACTTGCCCCCAGCCTTCTCCAATCGTTTCTTCAGGATCGATTTTATAACTTTGTTGACAGCTTCAACCTGTCCATTCGCTTGGGGGTGTGCGACAGCCGAGAACTTTTTGCGGATATGAAACCGTTGACAGAAACTCTTGAATTCCGCACTCTCGAATTGGGCTCCGTTATCAGTGATGATAGTATGCGGGAGTCCAAATCGACAGATGATGTTGCGAACCACGAAATTTATCACTTTCTTTGTCGTAATGGTTGCTAGGGCTTCGGCCTCAGCCCACTTTGTGAAGTAATCAACGGCGACGATAGCGTATTTCACACCGCCTTTTGCTAAAGGTAAAGCGCCGATGATGTCAATGCCCCACATTGCGAATGGCCAGGGACTGACCATTTGGGTTATTTCAGTTGGCGGAGCTCTCGGAATTCGGGCATGTATCTGGCATTTATCGCACTTCCGGGCATAGTTTGCCGCATCTCGGTTCACTGTCGGCCAGTAGTACCCATATCAGAGTATCTTCTTAGCGAGAGCTTGCCCTCCGGTATGATCGCCGCACTCTCCTTCGTGCACGTCATGTAACACTCGTTTGATTTCCTCGTGGGCGATACACCTGAGGAGAGGAACGGAATAACCTCTCCTGTACATGACTCCGTTTTGGATGACGAACCGCGAAGCTTTTCGCTGAATTTGTCTCTTCTCATTTCTAGGTTCAAGCAGCACCCCATTCTCAATGTAATTCCGATATGGAGTCATCCAAGATTCTCTACTGGGAGCGGCTTCAAATACAGAGTTCATTTCTATCCGATCGATGCTCGGAGTGGCCAAAGTTTCAACGGGGACCAGTCCCATTTGTTGCGCTTCACCTGTGCTGGTTAACTTTGCCAGTGAATCGGCTTTCTGATTGCGCTCCCGAGGCACATAATAGATGGCATAATAATCAAACTGGTTTAGTATTTCCTGAACTCGTGCCAAGTAAGCGGCCAGTTTTCGGTCTCTTGCCTGGTATTCTCCCCGCACTTGGCATACCACTAACTGTGAATCGCAATAAATTTCTACAGCGATAATTCTCAAATCTCTGGCAAGCCTTAGGCCGGTTAGGAGGGCTTCATATTCGGCTTCATTATTAGTTGCACGAAAGTCGAATTTAAGAGCATAACATATGGATCGGCCCTCGGGAGTCTCAAGTACAACCCCAGCGCCCGAACACCGGTCATTTGACGCACCATCAGTATAAAGCTTCCAGATGTATTCGGGGGATTCACTGGTCTCGGGTAAGTCTTCTGGAACGGTGAATTCGGCTATGAAATCAGCCAGGACTTGTCCTTGAATGGCCCTCCGCGGAGCGTATGCGATATCAAATTGGCTTAGCTCAATGTTCCACTTGAGTAACCTACCGGACGTCTCAGGCCGCGTAAGGACCTGTCGTAACGGCTGGTCGGTGTACACAGTAAGCGGATGAGCTTGGAAGTAAGGACGGAGCTTCCTTGAGGCAATGACCAAACAATAAGCCAGTTTCTCCAGCCTCGGATAATTTCTTTCAGCTCCTGTTAGTCGCTTACTAACATAGTAGACCGGGTTTTGCACTTTGTCTTCTTCCCGGACTAGAGCAGCACTGATCGCATGTTCTGATACTGCCAGGTAGAGATATAGTTGCTCGTGGTCAACCGGTTTTGACAAGATCGGAGGTGTGGAGAGATGCTGAACTAATGACCGGAACGCGCCTTCACACTCCGTGGTCCATTCGAAGTTTCGTTTGCCCTTCCGGATCAGGTCGAAGAAAGGAATGCATTTATCGGTGGACTTTGAAATGAACCTGCTCAATGCTGCGACCTTCCCGTTAAGACTCTGGACTTGTTTTATAGTTCTAGGGGTTCGCAAATTTCTAATAGCCCAGATCTTCTCAGGATTCGCCTCTATTCCTCGAGCGTTGACAATGAACCCAAGGAATTTTCCGGATGCAACGCCAAAGTGACATTTGAGCGGGTTGAGCTTCATTCCGTACTCCCGGAGGATGCTGAACATTGAATCCAAATCTCTGACGTGATCGGTAGAGAATCGGGACTTCACCAGCATGTCATCCACGTAAACCTCCATGGTCTTCCCAATCTGATCAGCGAACATTCGGTTGACCAAGCGTTGGTATGTTGCTCCAGCGTTCTTTAGACCAAACGGCATGACTTTGTAACAATAGAGTCCCAGGTCGGTCACGAAGCTGGTATGTTCCTGATCAGGTAAATGCATGGGTATCTGATTGTAGCCGGAATAAGCGTCCATAAAGGATAGTAGTTCATGTCCGGCCGTCGAATCTACGAGCTGATCGATTCGCAGAAGTGGGAAGCTATCTTTTGGACAGGCCTTGTTTAGGTCAGAGTAATCAACACAGGTTCTCCACTTCCCGTTTGGTTTCCGAACTAGTACAGGGTTGGACACCCATTCTGGATACAAGGCATCTCGAATAAACCCATTCGATTGTAGTTTATCAACTTCCTCCTTAAGGGCGGCAGATCTCTCTGGATGCATACCGCGCCTTTTCTGCTTTACTGGGACATGTCGCGGATCTATATTCAGGGAGTGACTTGCAATGCTCGGCGAGATCCCGCACATGTCAGAGTGTGTCCAGGCGAAGACGTCGAGATTCGCCCGAAGAAATTCGACCAACTCCTGCTGTGTCTGCTTGTTTAGTTGGGACCCAACTTTCAACATCTTTGAATCATCATCCTCACTGATTGGGACGTCCACAGTCAGTTCGGCTGGAGAAGCTTGACTCTCCGTTGATTCGTCTTTATCCTCGTTGTCCCTGGGGTCCAGTCTTTCAGGAATTGGTCGTGGTGCCCGGGCCGAGGCCCAGGCATCAATTGTCAATTATCGATAGAACGGACGCAGAGAGATTCCTCTACGCCCTTCCCCTTCTCTTTACGTTGCGCCCCGCGCAGCTCAGCAACATAACAGGCCCTTCCTGAGGCCTGATCTCCTTGAACAACTCCAATCCCATGATCAGTGGGAAATTTCAGAGTCAGACACCATGGGGCGATCGCCGCCCTGAACTCAGCTAAGGCTGGTCGACCCAGAAACGCATTATATGGCGAATCGATTTCTAGCACAACAAATTGTAGCATTCGGACCCTCCGGCATTCTCCGACGCCTAACTCGACTGGGAGTTTAGTTATTCCGATGGGTATCGTGGCACTTCCGTTGAACCCATGGATTCTGGATAAGCAGGGTTTCAGATCCTTTGTCTCCATCTTCATTAGATCGTAAGCCCGTTTAAGCAAGATGTTCACAGAGCTCCCACTGTCAACCAGGATCCTCTTCATCCAAGCTGGACCTACCTGGGCAGATATGACTAGTGGGTCGATTGTAGGGGCTTCGACTTTATCGGCGTCTCGGCTCCTGAACACGATATCATCGGACATTATCTTTTGTTGCTTTGCCAGGGTTCCATCCTCGCAATTACTATAACACTCGAAGTCCGCATGCCTGATAGAACTGGCATACGACTCCATTTCCCCCCAGCTTCTGTCTGCCGGATGGGGACCACCACTTATTGTGTTGATAACTAATCTCCCGCCTGCACGAGCGGGTTCCTCCTCTCTTTCCTGATTTTGTGAACGATTTTGATTCAAGGGGCCCGCTCCGCCAGGCTGCGGCGCCCGTACAAACTGATCTAGCTTCCTCTCTCTAATCAGCTTCTCGATGAGGTCCTGTAAGTGCCGACACTCATTGGTATTGTGTCCATAGCTCTCATGGAACCTACAGAATTTCCCTGTCTGAATCTGTCTCTCCGATGAGGGCTTCGGAGCAGGCTTCTTATACTGTACAGTGTTACAAGTCTGTAAGTATACGTTTTCCAATGACGTGTTTAGCGGTGTATAACTGTCAAACATCTGAGCTCTACGTCGTGGACCTCGGTTCTCATCTCTCTTCTTATTCTGGCCATTGTTTCCTCTCTGCTGGGTTTGCTTGTTTTGTATATTCAGCTGAACTTTCCCGGAACTCTCGCCGGACTGTTTAACTGCCACATTGCTCTGTATTCCCTCAATGCTGGGCCTCGCATCGTCCTGCTTCCTAGACTGTTTTGCATCCTCCTGCCGCAGGAATTGAGCGGCCTTGGAGTAAAAACGGTCCAACGACGCGGGCGGTTTTCCAGCTAGCCAGTTTCCGAATTCAGAATCAGGATCAATTCCCTTGGTCAGAGCCATTAAGATTGAATTATCGTTGGGATTGGTGATCTCGACGCATGCTGCGTGGAACCTCTCCAAGTAACGCCTGAGGGTTTCTCCAGGAGCTTGAGTGACGCTGGACAAGGTGTTGACGTCTTTTGGCCTAGCAACATGCATCCGGAATTGTTCCACAAACCTCTTGGCCAATTGATCGAACGAAGAAATTGATCTAGGTGGTAGGCGGGTAAACCACATTGTTGCGATTCCCCCCAGAGAGATGGGGAAAATCCGACACTTCACTGCATCGTCGGCCCTTGCAGCACTCATCGACCATTCATACTTCAGAATATGCTGGTTGGGGTCACTATTCCCTTCATACATCGGGAGAGTCGGCATTCTGAATCGCCTAGGGGGCTCGGCATGTAACACTTCGTCTGTGAAAGGGGTATGACTACGGGAAATCCCCCAGTCATCATTAGTGAGCCCCTGACTCTCGCGGATCATTTGACGTATCATGGTTGATATATCCGAAACGGGCAGATTTGGAGCGTGACGAGCTAAGGCGTGGTCGGGTTCCACGGTGCGAGTAGGGATCGGACGCTGTCGACGATCCGTATTTCGCCTCCTTGGCTCAACGTCTTCTGGGACATAAGGTTCAGGAGTATGTCCTCGCTGTTGATTGATCGGTTCTGATTGATTTCGGGTATCGACCCTTGTCTCTGCTGCCGCGGTTGTGGCGCGGTTATCCGTGGTGTACTGTGGGGCAGTACCTCCTCGCGTTGAGGGACCCGTCTGGAAGCTGGTCGATGGTCCTACCCTCAATTGCCCAACAGTTAAGGCGGGCTGATATTCAGCAGCTTGAGCGCGACTCCCCTCTAGTCGAGGACGGGTAGTTCAGTGGTGATAATCAGATGAAGCTGAGCTTTCGGTAGATGCTCTGGAGACATCATCTCTCCTGGACCTTCTGTGCCCACGGCGATTAAGCTGGTTGGTCAGCTCGATATTGGCGCGTAACTGTTCTGCCAACTGCTGACGGCTTTGGGTCAGCTCCTGGAGCAATACTTGAAACTCCTGTTGGGTGACTAGCCCCGTTGAGTCTGAATGAGTGGCATTGTCTTGATTGGAAGAAGGCGGCTGTGTAGGATTCTGCCTATCTCTGCCTTCTTGCTCTGCAGCGGTAGCGCCAGTTCTTGTGCTGACCATTCTCGGTGGTGGAGTCCTTTCCTAGATTTTGAGCAAATCTGAATAGAATAGAAGGATTCCGGACTGGGTATCTGGATCTTCCTCTTGGATTTGTGCAATCCGGTATCGACGGCAGATCCAATGAGCAGGAGAAAAAGCTGGTTTTCTCAGTGAAAGCACCAAAGTGTTTGTACCAAAAATGGGCACAACACTCTTCGGGAGTTGTTTGAAGAGATAAAATGAAGATTATAAATGTAAAACAGAGATTATCTAACAAAAACTCCAACAAACAGGAATGTAAAGTGCACAGACAAGCAGTTTAGAGTGGTTCGGCGTATAGCCTACGTCCACTATGAAGTTTTGATGATTTTATTGATTCTCTTTCAATGATTACAAGCGTTTACATCAATGAACAGCAGATTACAGATTAGAATTCGAAATTGACAGCAAAAATAGGATGCAAATCTCAATCCGGCAGAGTCTGGACGCTTCAGAGAAAAAAGATCCTTTTTCCGTTGATTCTGGGGCTCTATTTATAGGCGTAGGAGGCTTGGATTTCGCTCATACTCCGGGAGACTTGGCCTGACACGTGAGGGGACCCATTCGACCACTTCCAGAGAGTTTCAAGCCAATCTGTGATCGATACGAAATCATTTCGTATCGATCAAGACTACTTCCAATTGAGCTCAAAATTGGTGGAGATGTTCCTTGGTATGTGTGCAACCTTCAGTTAAAATTTCATGGTGTTTGGATCAGTGGATTGAGAGATATCATCGATACGAGACGATGTTCTTCGCTAGGCTGTCTGGTTCGAATCCATTTCTCTGAGCTGGGGGCTTCGAATCGATGGTGTCACGCGCCCCTGTGAAGACGTGGAACGCACACTTCGCCTCGATCCGGTCTTCACTCCGAATCGACCGCGTCGACTCCATACATCTCGGCGCATTCGCATCAAGGGATGACGTGGTGCGCGCGCTTCGCCTCGATCCGATATTTGCTCCGTGTTGACTGCTTCGATTCCATGTATCTCGCCCCGTTTCCTTCGAGATATGACACGTTATCCAAGCTGGTTGACCTGATGGATTCGAGTAGGACTTCATCCAGGGATACGAGGCAAACACTGGCTGATGGATACGAAGCAGGCACTGGATGATGGATACAAAGCAGGCACTGGCTGATGGATACGAAGCAGGCACTGACTGATGGATACGAAGCAGGCACTGGCTGATGGATACGAAGCTCACCACTGTGTGGACTTAATCATTCTGGTCGATATGAGATCGATGGATGCGAAACGGGGACCACCGATGGATACGAAACCCATCGATACGAACTCGATGTACTAGCTCCATCAGAACGAACAGATACGCTTCGATGGATACGAAGTGGAGTCTGCTGATAGATACGAAAACATGCTTTTCCCTCCAAATTGTATCCATCATAACCTGTGCGTACGAACTCGGATTGACTTGAAACTTGGAACGTTGGCTTGCTTTACTTTCCCGATCATGTCTCATCGATTGGGGCTTGATCCGGACTTGATCAAAATTCAACGATATCCATGACAAACGACATTTGGAGTCCAACTCCTTGGTGTCCTGGCCTTGCCAAAAGGCGGGATAACATTGCTAACCCTATTTCTAATGAGTTACTCATCCTAGCACATTACTTACCCTATCTTTGATGAGACTTTACCCCTACCAAAGCCTAGGTGTTCGCTCAACATAAGCACTGATACCAAATGTAAAGAGCCGTTTCCTCGACCATTGGAAATCAACACTAATACATTCTCGGTTGATGTGACCTGGACAGTTATAAATGCCCATCCTTGCAAATGATGAAAACATCAAAATACAAATGTAGTGGGGATGGAAATAGGTAATCATCTATAGGAAATCTTCAGCTCCAAGCTCCATTCAATTACTCCAAGTCAAACCTAAACTACTTCGCTGCCCGGGAAAATTAGAACACCCAGAGTTTAAGGGAAAAGAAAATAAACTCTGGGTCAGTTATGGGACTGGTGTGAGAAACTCAAAATACACAATTTTGAAAACAAAGGGTATCTCATAAGACCACATCGCACATAAACACGAAATGAGTTTTACCTTATGATAACCAAAATCTTTGCTACGCAAAATCTGAGGATATTATTTTTAAGGACATTCTTTTGAAAACACTTTGCATTTAAACTTATTAATCTTAGCCGAAATTGTTACCAATATTAAATTCCGGATATGTTAGGCTCTACAAACAAGTCCGAAGGCACTTATTGAGGAATGTATTCCATACAATGGCAAGGTAAGGGACTACCTTCCATATAGTACATCTCTAGAGGGATGCACCGATGATACACAAACAATCCTCCGCATCCGGCAAGACTGGTCTATCCCTATTTGGCACTCAAATATGGCCCGAATAGAAATCGAATATATCATCACCTCGGTCATTACTAACCTATCCGAGACATCTCATAGCATACACCACATACTCAAAATATAGAGGGTTATCAAGAAAGGTGATGATCATATCCTAATTATTGCGAACCACATAGCCTTACGGCGTACTTGTTTTAGCCATTAGCAGGTGATGTGGCCTGAGGTAATGATTACCTTTCTCCTAGCACATTCCACTTTGATTGCCACATTGCCAATTCCACCACACACTATTGATTTCCACAAATGTACAACCTCTGAGATCGTACGTCCTAGAGAAGGGTGTTAAGTTAAGAGAAGTTGCCTTCTCTGCCACTAAACAGATGTACGTTTGTAAAAATAATGTACTTGCGTTTTAGAAATGCAATGTTAGACATTCGTCCATACAAGTTATCCATGAATTGGATAAACCAAAGGTACTCTCCTACCGCATCCTATCGGGAATTACTCCTAGGATTAGTAGCGAGAAGTCCTTGCATCGAAGATCTCAAATGGAGAACAACTATCACTAATAAGTGATATGGGAAAATTTCCCCTAATGGTCAGTGACAAGCAGCCCTACATTCCATCTTCCAAATCATATCATCCCATGTCTTTTATTTTCGAACACGTAAATTGGTTCGAAGTGCTTTTCAGATAGGAATCTCCCAAATCCGTCCCCAGTTCATTCGAATTAATCATCGATAAAAATATGTTAAGTGGATAGGGAATTATTCTTTGATTGATAAATCAAAATACCTTCTAAAGATATGTATCTTTAAAACATTCTTTTCGGTATATACAGAATCATTAAACCTCTCTTTAACTTTGGAATTACAAAATCATTTTCATGAATCATTTTAGAAAACATTATTGATTAAATAGGATCATGGAAATTATACTAATTCTACTCAATATTAATTTCCATATTCAACCTTTATTAACCGTCGAATAACAGTGAGATCGCCTTTTAAATTCTCATGTACAGTACGAGTTCCCTCTTTGGAATTTAATACCAAGTATAAGAAGAATATTTCTATGCAATCCAAGTTGTTTGAATTTGGAAAATAATATCTTTTATACTTTGGGAAATTTTGATCCGAATAAATCAAATTTACTATCCCCTCCGTCGGGCCAGTCTAGGTAGCCAGGGAGGGCAGTCAACTGGTTTCCCAAACCCAAGCCTAAAGACTACCTCTCTATTATCCGTAAGGTGGTCAAGTTATTTGATCGAATCTAAATATTTTAACATACTTAATTAACTTTTAATTTTTATACAGCATCCGGGCTTTCCATTCGATCAGTTCCATTCCTCGGTCGGATTTTCTATGACACTCACAAATGGAACAAATGTACTAGTTATTTCCGCCTACTCATTTAAAACCTCTTAATCATCTTTCAATTGCTTAACTATTTATTTGAAAAGGTTCAAAAAAATCGAGAAAGATTAATTAAGTTAAAACCATTGTTTGCCAAAGTTATTAAAAGTGATGCGAAAAAGTACTGCAAATAGTGCTGCGAAAAAGTGGTGCAAATAGTGTTTTCAAAGCTTATTTGGTCAAAACAACTTTTCGATTATTTAGAAATAAATTTTTATAATCAAATCTCTTTTAAAACATTTTAAAAGATTTACAGGATTTATTCCATATTTTTTAAGAATTAAAAATATCAATTTTAAAAGAAATCTTTTATGGATTTCGAACTAAAAAACCGTGATTATTTTAAAAACTTGTTTGCTCATATTTCAAAATCTACTAAACAAAATCTCGATCATTTTATTTTGTTTGAAAAAAAAATCTAATTATAAGGATTCAGAAAATTCTTATTACGAAGAATTCCGACTCTGAATCCATCGTATAAATGGATTTAACTTTCTACGGCGTGAAATCGCGAACTGCCGTTACGCGAGGCGCCTATTTTAACTCAATTTTCATACTCTTTTCAAACTTCATCAAAACACTTTTAAATGTTTATAAAACATTTTTAAATCATTTTAAACCATTTTAAAGAGGTTTAAGAATCTCATATACACCATTTTATTTATTAAAGGAAAGTGATTTCCTCTGTGATTTTCGATGTGTATTAAACATGACTTGTTAATACAATCAAATAACATATAATCAACATCCCAACTTTATAAATAATCATCACAACTAAGCATAACAAAACATATATATCATCCAATATATCATATTTTAAATAGAGTTTCTCACCTTCATTGGTTTCTAATTTTGCTGAACGGGCTATAGCTCTGCTACGATCGCTCAAAAGCTAATGGAATTGATCCTTAGACCCTTGGGAAGTCTTGGCCAAGGATTGAAAGAGGTGGAGGTTTGGCCTTGAGCTTGATACGTGGTGGCCTAAAGTATGGAAGAGAAGTGGTGGAGCTTCAACCGTGGATTCTCAAAACTAGACCCGAAAAATAGGTCAACTTCTCTCGGGTTTTTGACCCTCTTACTCCCAAAATTTGAAAATGTTATCAACTGGCAAGTTCTTGAAAATTCTTTTCTCTTGAATTTAAGAAAATGAATAACTCAATTTCGTGTTTTTTTGAGGGAGATATAGTTAAAATAAGAAGTGTTGTTCTCGGATTCACAAAAATCAAACCCAAGAATGGGTCGACTTCTAACTGATTTTTGGACATGTTTCTCAAGGAATTTTGTAAAGTGGTAAAAATAAAAGTTCTTGGAAATTATTTTCTCTATAATTCAAAAAAAAGAAACTCTTGATTTCGACTATTTTTGGGAAGATATAATCAAAAGAACAAGAGGTATTCTCGGACCTAAAATTCTGGGCCTGAAAATGCACTGGAATGAAGTGGGTTTTTGATGTATCTAAGTTCAAAATGGGAAGAAGTGGTGAACAAGAAAGTTATAGCCACTAGAATTTTACATGGTTTGGAAAAAAAGAATTTCTCTATTTGGTTCTGGTTTGGAGATGTTATGGAGGAATGAAGAAGAAGCAGAATGAGTGGGTATTTATAGGCAAGTGGAGAGGTAGATATTTACCTCCTCCTTACATCATCCACCATCACCACCATCATTACTTCCACCACCTCTCTTAACTAACGATTTCAACAGAAATGACCCCCCTATGTGAGTGTGCCCATGTGCATGTCCTTATGCATGTACATTGACTTTGTAAAAGCTTAAGTATTAAGTTTTCTAAAATATCTTAGATATATATTATCATGTGTGTGTGTGTGTATGTTTGTATTTGTATGTTTGTATATATGTTCGTGTGCATGTTGGGGTGTGTATGTGCATATCACAAATGTGTACAAGTCATTTGAACGACATTGTATAATTTATATACGTTAAACCGTTACGAATTCGGATTTCGATTTTCCATCACATTTTCACTTCTTAGCTAATATACATATATTTGTAAAAAAATTGAAAACTAGTTTCTTATTATTATAAATGAATTAAAACGATCACATTTGAATTATAAGACTATATAAATCAATATAAAACCATTGTTTACAAAAAGTGTTATGATATCGATAAACGGATATCGCTTTTCCATATAATTTCAAATTACTTTTATAACTTTATAAAACCATTATAAATCATTCATTATTACTTTTTAACTAGTTAAATTGAATTATAATCATTTTAAAACCATTATTTAAATAAAAGGGCATCACTGATGATGTCATATATACCTTTTTTTCCAAAAATAAGATAAATAAGTTTATTTCATATTCTGGTTCATAAATAAAAATAAGTGTATGTATCCAGCTTCGTGCATGACGTTTTATGAATTTAGAGCTGTTTATCGATAAAAAGGTTTTCGGCCATTTTATCAATGTATCTTTCTAAAGGAACTATATTTTGGAACATTCTTCCAAAATAAGTTCATTATTATTAATTATCTCTTAAAGCTTGATTATTTATAAAAAAATAATCTATATTTGAATTTTTAATTCAATTTAAATATCTATAACTAAAGTGACCAAATTTGGGGTCGTTATATACACACACACACACACAAACACACACGCGCGCGCAGACGCACACACTAATATATAAGTATCTTACTTATTATAAATGCATGTGCTTGTTTACACAATAGAGTTTACAACATCTCCGACAACTTTTAGCCGACGAAAAGTGTTTGTACCAAAAATGGGCACAACACTCTTCGAAAGTTTTTGAAGAGATAAAAGTGAAGAATGAAAATTAAAACTGTGGATTATCTAACAAAAACTCCAAATAACAGAAAGTAAAGTGCAAAGACAAGCGATTTAGAGTGGTTCGGCGTTTTGCCTACGTCCACTATGAAGTTTGATGATTTTATTGCTCGATACTTGAAGGTTACAATAGTTTATAATGTAATACAACTGAATTTCTAAGTTAAATCTCAATCTAAAGCAGCGGCGGTGTTCTGGAGTAGATCTGGCAGAATCTGGGCGCTCTTCAGTACTTAGAATTCTCCGACCTCTTTTCTGAATGACCAGGGGCTCTATTTATAGGTGTAGGAGGCTGATATTTCGCCTAAAATGAGGGGAGACCAGTTCTGGTACGTCAGGGGGCCCACATGGCCGAAATCTGGAGATCCGGGCCCACTTTGGGATCGATTCGACCCTTGGTTCGAATCGATCAAGAAATCATCCAATCGAGCTGAAATTTGGTGTGAACATTCTTCATTATGTGCTTAAGCTTCTGTGAAAATTTCATGGCATTTGGACTTGTAGAACTCGAGTTATGATCGATTCAAGATCGCGTTTCTGGTTGACCAGCCTGGTTCGAATCGACCTTAGTTCGAATCGATTCGTTCGAATCGATCTCCCTGCACGCGAAGACAATGGTGTGGCGCGCATGCTTCGGGTCATCCCTCTTTTATCTCCGAGTTCTACCAAGTCGTACCCGGGTTTTTAGCTGCGTAGACCAGGTGGATTCGAAACTATCGATTCGAAGACGTGCTTTCCTCGAATCGATTGAATTCGCGCTCCTTCGTATCGATCGTGGATGGTCATGACTGATCCATACGAAGCGTCTTCTGTCTTTGGGATTCGAAGACAATAGTGGCATGGAGTCGAAGCTGAGCTACATCTCCTGGATTCAAAGCTCCTTCTCTTTATGGATTCGAGGTGTAGGAAGCTCCAATGGATTCGAACTTGGGGTACGTTCGAATCGACTCGAAGCACAGCCAACTACGATCGATTCGAACCAATACTATCTCGATGGTTTCGAACCAATGCTTGGTCCTGATGGATTCGAACGAGGGCCTCTGTGCTGATGGAGTCGAAGCAAGGCAATGACTCTGTGGATTCGAAGCAATGCTTAGGGGGATGGATCCGACCCTAGGTCCTTCCTCTTTCTAACTGCGATAACTTGGGCATACGAACTCGGATTGCTCCGAAACTTGGAACGTTGGATTACACGGCTTTTCTAGTCATGTCTTATCAATTATGGCTCAATCCGGTCTTAGGTAAAATTCATCGATATCTAGGGATATCCAGCGGTTACTCGATCTCGAGGATGCATAATCCATATTCTCTTCAGTTAATTCCTTGGTATCTCGGCCTTGCCAAAAGGCGGGATAACATTTGCCCCCCAAAGTACGTCTTGTGTAAACATGACGTGCTTTGAAAAGCTGCAATCTCTCATTGGATAGTTATGACATGCTTTACCGAAAGTTGTATTCTGTATCGCTGTAAGTGACCGTCGTATAATTGTGAATAGCTGTTAGCTTTCTGTGTTATGACGAGATGGACATTTGATCCCTGTAAATGACAAAGATTAAACACTAGTCAAACATATGTGCATATATGTACCACTTTGACTTTTGTGAACGTTGCATGTTTGCAAGTCGTTGCCAGTTTGGTTTGTTATCGAATTCCGCATCGATCCTCTCCTGAATCGATTTGAGATTCGAGTTTAATCAGTGCATTAATGATTATTTATGACTATCCCTCGGTATCGATCCTCTCCTGAACCGTTGTACAAGGTAGTCAAGCAATAATTTTATATTCGAAGCAATGCTTTTACTCCCATTCGATCGTTTTTGATGGATTCGAGAAGGTTACTCGAATTGATACTCTTCGTTGTGCTATAAGTCGATATTTTTGAAGTTGGCATTCCAAATCGGTGGGGCACAGCGACTTTGATTCATCTTTGGTTAACTGCCTCGATCCGATGGAACTTCGAAACGATGGTTTTCGGGTGGATTCGAAGCCTGGATGGATTTGTAATTGAGGGATTCGAACTTGACTGTTCGAATCGATGGTGTCGAACGTCCCCCTGACCCTTCTGGCGCCGTGCTTCGAATCGATGCTATGGATTCGAAGGAAAAATCTCGAAGTTGTCTGGTGTAGATATTTGAGTCTGAATCGACGAAGTCATCTGGTCAGCTTCGAATCGATGGATGCCTTGCAGTGATCGATTCGAAGATACTCATTCGAATCGATGAGCTGGACCCGTTATTTCCGGTTGCACTTGACCGGGAGACGAATCGTCTCGTTTCCCTTATATATACCGGGGTCCTGTTCATTTTTAACTTTTTACTTTTACTGTTTCCTTGCCTTCTTCTTCGTATCGATCCTTCAGACTTGAGAGAGAGGCTACTTCGATTCGATCAAAAACCTTCAATCCTTCAATCATAATCACAATAAAACAGGTAATTAACGCATACGACCAAACCATGGACGATGGAACTAGAAATTCTTGCCATCATTCTTGAATTCTTCTGAGGTTAACCTCGAAGGGTATCAAGATCTGAGTGAAATCGATCGAATCGAGGGATGGTGCGCGACAAAGGGTTGAGATCTTAAGGAATTACTTTTCTCTTTGCCTCATATCGATCTGGGATGAGGTAGTTCGAATCGACATTGATCGTATGTGGCTTCGAATCGAAGCTTGCGAGGTGAAGTGGTTCGTATTGATCGATTCGAACTCATAACCCTACAATCGATTCGAAGATGCCGGGCCTGACCAATTCGAAGTGGTTGTTATTGACTGTCGTGAATGCTATCCTGATGGATTTGAAGCGTTCCCTCAATCGATACGAGATACCGTTCCAATGTCCATATCGATACGGAGCGCGTCGAGTCGACCCTGCTCGATTCGAAGCACATCGAGTCGATTGGTGTTGATTCGATCGTCCTTAACTTAAAAAATGCACTATCTCTGGCTTGCTCCATGGATTCGAACGTGACCAATTTTTAGTCGAAACTTGACGAACTTAATGAACTTTAGCATGCTTTATTCCGACGAGCTTCGGCCTTGCCTAATTGGACTTGACTTTGGGACTATACTTGACTTTCTTTTGAAGCTCGTCGATGGAACCATGACTTAACCAATCATACGACTGATTTATACTTGAAGTGGTCAGTAGCGTTTGGATGGCGTGGAAGTGACGGTCAGCGATGACGGTCATTTTCATTCTCAAATTTCCAAGTTTTGTTGTACGGACATCTTACTTTAATCTGTAGAATCTGTTTAAGTAATGTACAGCACTTGCACCGCACGACACGCTCACACACTTCACACTGGGGAATGCACGGGCTCTTTATGAACTTAACGTTGCTTTCTGATGAGTTAGTTAATTATGGAATCTTCGAGCTCCCAACAACAAGAGGTACAGAGCTTGACTCCTCCAGTGCTTGAGATTCCCGATATTCCTGCCGACGTAATCGACCCGGCTCCAGACGAGTTATCGGAGGCGATATTTATCGAGGACCCTGTCAACTCTGTCCAATCTAACATTTCCGAATCTTTGTTGGGCCGAATATGCTTGAAGCATAACATATCTCTAGGTGACGTATTATTGCCCAGCGCCACTGATAGACCGCACAATCCGCCTGAAGGATATACAGCATTCTATCGCCATGCTTGCGCGGCCGGAACTCTCCCTCCTTTCAATCAATATATCAGAGGGATGCTATCCTACCTAGGAATTGCTCCTTCGCAGCTTCATCCCAACGGGCACGCATTATTGAACAGTGCCTTTGTCATATTTATGGACTGTCTCTTTCGCCCGCCGAGGCCCACCGAGATCAGACACATATTTAACTTCAAGAGTAGGGGTGATAGCCCGTCTTTTACATTTTTGGAGGCAGTTAGGAATTGCCAAGTTGTAGTTGGAGTTTGGGCCCGACTGAGTTATTTCAAGAACGAGTGGTTCTATGTTCGGTGCCCTCCGGGTTTCGCTAGGCGATGGTTGTCTAGACGTAAGCGCCTTAACCTGTTTTCTTGACCAATAGCTCTTTGGTATTAAAATTGACACTTCATTCCCTTTGCAGCCATTATTTCCAGACCCGATGGAGGGCGTTTCAAGGGTATCGTCCGAAGTCTTCAAGAAGTTCCAAGCGAGTTGAGACATATTGACTCGGTGTTGAACGATTATAACTTAAGAATTCTTGGTTTGATCGATATCAATCAAAGTATAGTCGTCGAGGGATTGGCAAAGCCCGCCTCCAGGAAGGAAGATAAGAAGAAAACCAAGAAGAGAAAGGCGAAGAAGTCACTCGGAATCAGAATAATTGAGGCGAGTGACGAAGAAAGAACCCATACGGATTCAGAGCCAATGGCTGACCTCTCGGGAAACTTGGAGGAGTCGGGAGGAAGACGGAAAGGCAAGGCCGCCGTTTCCAAAAAACTTAAGTCTAAGGGGTGGAAATCTGTAGATGTGTCTCCTCCCATTTCCGGAGTTATGATTTCTGAGGCCGCCCCTTCTCATTCGAGAGACATTTTCAACGGGCTTGACGATATTCCCATCCCAGATTATATATCGATTTCTTATAATCCTGGGTTGGAGGAATTTCAAGATGTCCTAAACATGAACGAGCCCTTTCCTTTAAGTGCGGTCAACACTTCCGGTCGGTTTGGGGGTTTACACATTTTCACACACTTCCACAGCACTTCATGACTTTTGCATAGTAAACATTGCTTTATGGGATCCTAATCCGTAATTCTTTCTTATCGCAGGTGAGATGTCAGGACGTGGCTCTACTCTGGATAGGCTTCGGAATGTGCGCCAATCTTCTCCATTTTACGATTCCCGCAGGAGAGAAACAGATAGGGATCATGGGCGAAGCTATTCAAGTCAAGAACGTTATGATAGAGACAGAGATTACTCGCATGGCCGTTCTGGCTATGATTATTTTGACAGAGACCGGGGATACCAGTACCGACCACGATCTCGCTCTCCTCCGCCTCCCAGGGCCCCAGTAGACCTCCCAGGGCCATCTCATCAGCAGCAGCTGCCTTCTCAATCTTCTCGACCTGATGCTCAGCGGCCAAGAATGGAACCGACAGCAGCCGCTATAATTGAACAAGCTCCGGCTGAGTTGACAAGCGAGGGAGCTGCTAAACTCGCCCAAATGAAAAATGACTACCCTGAAATTTGCATGGATGGCTATGTCTTCCCTCCTAACTTTAAAAGAATTCCTCCGGACGCTGAGACCACTGCTCATAGTTATATCCACGACTTCTACGCTCAGTATAAGGAGTGGTACAAGGCAGCCGTGAAGGCTTCTAGAGTAGCTTTTGACCGGGCGAAGATCATTGCTGAACGTGATGCTGACATTGTCAAACAGAAACGCATCATTCAGGTTCTTCAACCTGAAGTGGAGACGTCCCGGAAGTCAGAGCTTGAAACACTTCAGAAACATGAAGATGTCGTGGCCAAACTGGCGAGGATGCAGCAGGAACACTGTGCCACGGTAGAAGAGATGGGCCACCGCAACACCACCATTGCAGCTGAGCGAGACTTAGCCGTTAAAGAGCTGAATGAGCTCAAGGCCAAATTCACTGAAATGGTGAAGGAGAAGGACGATGCAAACGCCACTGCTCAAGAGGCTTGCGACCAAGCAGTATCTCTCAGGGCCGAACTTGCTGCGGCGGCGGTCAAGGCTAAGTCTGCGGAAGCAGAAATTCAAGAAAAGATCTTGGAGGAGAGGTCTAGGCTAGATGCTGAGTTTGATGATCTCTTAGTCACGTACAATGCTAATGTGCTGGAACGCTGAAATTTAGCGTGGCTGGGAGATGACTCCATGATCTTGTACAATGCCTGGACCCGGCTAGTGAATGAGAAAAGAGCAGCGCATCCAGATGAAACACTTGACGACTTTGAGCTGGAGATGCGTTTGCTCACCGAGGATGAGAGGAAGACCCTTCATGAGGCGGTGATCTCTATGGCGAAAGAAAAGCTTGGCGTTCAATCTCTAGAGACAGGCGAAGGCTCGGGGATCGCGCATCACGAGACAAGTGTTGGAGCTGTAATTCCAACATTGCCCAAAACCACTGGTGCGGTAGATCCCCAGTCTGTTCCTGCATATAATCCTGACCAACCATTATTATCTTCCGCCGAGGATTCTGCCCACGTTTCGGTCCAGACCAAGGAAGGTATTTGAACGCTTCTCATAGTTTAGTTGTGAAGAACCTTAAGCAACACACTTGGCTAACAATCTTCGTGTTGTCGCATTTCAGTGACTGAAGTTATTGTTCCTGTGCCTCTTGCTCTATCAGTTCCACATCAAACACAAGGGGTTTTTTTTCTGAAGCCATCACGACTTCTACCTTGATTGGCGAGGAGGGAGATGCAAATATGTTTTCTTTCAGCGCTCAAATGATTGAGGAGCTTCTCAATGAACCCATCGATCCCACTGTCAACCCGTCCGATGCTGTGAGTGGGGCTGCTCCGGCCGTTAGTTCATCTGTGCCAGCTATTGGCACATCCGCTGCGGCCCAAGTATCTCGTGAGGACGACATTATTGCTGAGATTGATGCCGAGATGGCAGCAAGGAATGCTGGTATGAATCCGCCCGGGCCTGCCCTGTTAATGGTGATTTCACCGGGCGGTACTGTAGTGATTGAAACTGCTCCTGTCCCTCTTCCTGCTACTGCTCCTATGCCTCCAGCTCGACCTCCTAGAAGAATTTCCGTCGCTTCCAGTTCTGAGGAAGACGTTGACATTATATCGCTGCCGGAGGGCAAGCCTGAAAAGAGTAAGCGGTCGAGGAGAAAATCGGGCAGCGTATCTGGTGGAGCTACCCCGAAGAAGAAGATAAGGAAGAAGAAAGATTGAACTCTTTCTTTAAATCTCTGTTGCGTAGGGTAGCATTTTGTTGATTTTTCTATAGCTGTGTATAGATGTGGATTCGGCTCCCACTAGCAGAATTTTTCTTAAACACTTTGTAACCAGATTCTTTTTGTTGATAGTGGAAATGAAAATTTATTCCCTTTCTGTCTTCAACTTGTTATGTGTTATGGTTCTGCCCCCAGTATTGGGGATAAGTGTGGAGTTGACGTATGTTTATACCCCGTCTCGTGCTCTGGGAGTACGGAGTTGAATGAATGTTTATACTCCGCCTCGCACTCTGGGAGTACAGAGTTAAGTTAATGTTTATATTCCGCCTCGCACTCTGGGAGTACGGAGTTAGAAAAATGTTTGTACCCAGCTCGCGCTCTCGGAGTATTCTGGGGTTTTGTAAATGTTTATACTCCGCCTCGCACTCTGGTAGTACGGAGTTAGGTGAATGTTTATACTCCGCCTCGCGCTCTGGGAGTACGGAGTTGAATGAAAGTTTATACTCCGCCTCGCGCTCTGGGAGCACGGAGTTCAGTAAAATGTTTATACTCCGCCTCGCGCTCTGGGAGTACGGAGTTAGGAAAATGTTTATACTCCGCCTCGCACTCTGGGAGTACGGAGTTGAATGAAAGTTTATACTCCGCCTCGCGCTCTGGGAGCACGGAGTTCAGTAAAATGTTTATACTCCGCCTCGCGCTCTGGGAGTACGGAGTTAAGTGAAGGGTTGTCGTGTATCAACCCATTTCTTGGCCTGATGTGATGGCTTGCCCCCGAGCTCGGGTTTCATTTAGTGAGTGGTTGATTGCTTCACAGCCACTCCCTACTTGAATAAATTCCACTGTGTGATGGAACTTAGCTCTTCGTGCATCGTGATGTTGTACATTGTATTTAATGAATCACAGCTCTGGCTCGAAGAGATGGCATTTTATTGCTGAAATAAGAAAATATGGCAAATCAGTTGCCTTATTACAAATTCTAATTTCGAAATGCAAAAGTAAATTGCTGAATAAAAAATATAATGAAATAAATAAAGCCTGTCATATGTAGTAGCGACGGAGACTCTCGCTGTTCCAGGCTCTTGGTAAAACTAGACCGTCCACGGTTGATAGTTTGAATGTGCCATCCCCAAGTCTTTGCATAATCACGTACGGTCCTTCCCAATTTGGTTTCATGTGTGAAGGAACCGTGTAGATTCTCTTGAGGACAAGATCACCGAGTTCAAAGGTTCGGGGGCGAACTTTGGTGTTATATAACCGGGCGACCCGACTTCGGTATGCGGCCGCTCTTAAATCAGCTTCTTCCCATTTCTCGTCCAACAGATCCAAAGATTCAGCGAGTAATATAGCATTCGTTTTTGGATCGTAATAAGTTATGCGGTGAGAAAATACTTCTGTCTCAACTGGAATAACGGCCTCCGAGCCATAGGATAAGGAAAATGGGGTGTGTCCAGTTGCGGTCTTGTGAGCTGTTCGATAAGCCCATAATGCCATAGGAAGTTCATCGACCCATTTGCCCCCAGCCTTTTCCAGTTGTTTCTTTAAGATGGATTCGATAACTTTGTTAACAGCTTCAACCTGACCGTTTGCTTGTGGATGTGCGACTGCAGAGAACTTTTTATGAATATGAAATCGTTGGTAGAAATTCTTGAACTCCGAACTTTCGAATTGGGTCCCATTATCGGTGATGATGGTATGTGGGAGTCCAAATGAACAAATGATATTGCGGACTACAAAGTTTATTACTTTCTTCGACGTAATCGTTGCGAGAGCTTTGGCCTCGGCCCATTTCGTGAAGTAGTCAACTGCGACGATGGCATATTTCGCACCACCTCTTGCCAGAGGTAAAGCGCCGATGATGTCGATACCCCATATAGCGAATGGCCAGGGGCTGACCATTTGAGTTATCTCGGTAGGTGGGGCTCTTGGAATTCGAGCGTGTTTCTGGCACTTGTCGCACTTTCTGGCATAATTGGCTGCATCTCGGTTCACTGTCGGCCAGTAATATCCATATTGGAGTATTTTCTTAGCAAGCGCTTGTCCACCGGTGTGATCGCCACATTCTCCTTCGTGCACATCATGTAACACTCGTTTGACTTCGTCGTGAGCGATACACCGGAGGAGTGGAACAGAATAACCTTTTCTATACATGATCCCGTCCTGAATGATGAACCGCGAAGCTTTTCGTAGAACTTGCCTTTTCTCATTTCGGTGCTCAGGCAATATCCCATTCTCAATATAATTCCGATACAGAGTCATCCATGATTCTCTGCTGGGAGAGGTTTCCAACACATCATTCGTTTTTATTTGATCGATGCTCGGGAAGGACAAAGTTTCGACCGGGACAAGTCCCATTTGCTGTGCTTCACCTGTGCTGGCCAACTTTGCCAATGAATCGGCCTTTTGATTGCGATCTCGTGGTATATAGTAAATGGCATAATAATCAAACTGATCCAGTGCTTCCTGAACTCGGGCTAGATAAGCAGCTAACCTTTGATCTCTTGCTTGATATTCTCCCCGTACCTGGCACACAATCAACTGTGAATCACAATAAATTTCTATAGCGATAATTCTCAGATCTCTGGCAAGCTTTAACCCAGTCAACAGAGCTTCATATTCGGCTTCATTGTTGGTTGTGTGAAAATCAAACTTCAAAGCATAGCATATGGATCGACCTTCGGGGGTTTCTAGTACAACACCAGCGCCCGAACACCGATCGTTTGATGCACCGTTTGTATAAAGTTTCCAGACATATTCAGGAGACTCGCTGGTTTCGGGTAAGTCGTCTGGAACAGTAAATTCAGCGATGAAGTCAGCTAGGACTTGCCCTTGAATGGCTCTCCGCGGAGCATAAGTAATGTCAAATTGACTCAGTTCGATATTCCATTTGAGTAACCTTCCAGACGTCTCAGGCCGCGTGAGGACCTGTCGTAACGGCTGATCAGTATACACAGTAAGCGGATGAGCTTGGAAATAAGGACGAAGCTTTCTTGAGGCAATGACCAAGCAATAAGCCAGTTTCTCCAACCTGGGGTAATTTCTTTCAGCTCCGGTCAATCGTTTACTAACATAATAGACCGGTTTCTGCACTTGATCCTCTTCTCGGACCAGAGCAGCACTGATCGCATGCTCTGATACCGCCAGATAAAGGTATAATTGTTCGTGATCAATCGGTTTTGACAAGATCGGTGGTGTAGAGAGATGCTGAACCAGCGATCGGAATGCGCCTTCACATTCCATGGTCCATTCAAAGTTTCGTTTTCCCTTCCGGATTAGATCAAAGAAAGGAATGCATTTATCAGTGGATTTTGAGATGAACCTGCTTAGCGCTGCTACCTTCCCGTTGAGACTCTGGACTTGCTTTATGGTCTTTGGAGTTTGCAAATTCCTTATTGCCCAGATCTTTTCGGGGTTCGCCTCTATCCCACGAGCGTTGACGATGAAACCTAGAAACTTTCCGGATGCGACGCCAAAGTGGCACTTTAACGGGTTAAGCTTCATTCCATATTCACGTAGGATGCGGAACATTGAATCTAAATCCCTGACGTGATCTATGAAAAATCGGGACTTAACTAACATGTCATCCACATAAACTTCCATGGTCTTCCCGATCTGGTCAGCGAACATTCGATTAACCAAGCGTTGGTAAGTTGCTCCGGCATTCTTTAAACCAAAAGGCATGACTCTGTAACAGTAGAGTCCCAGATCGGTCACGAAACTAGTATGTTCTTGATCGGGTAGATGCATGGGTATCTGATTATAACCGGAATAAGCATCCATAAAGGATAACAATTCATGGCATGCAGTTGAGTCTACGAGTTGGTCAATTCGAGGAAGTGGGAAACTATCTTTAGGACAAGCTTTGTTTAAGTCGGAGTAGTCGACACAAGTTCTCCATTTCCCGTTCGGTTTTCGAACCATTACCGGATTTGACACCCACTCTGGGTATAGGGCATCTCGGATGAAACCATTTGATTGCAACTTGTCAATTTCTTCTTTAAGGGCGGAAGATCTCTCTGGATCCATACCACGCCTCTTTTGCTTGACCAGAACATGTCGCGGATCAATATTCAAAGAGTGACTTGCAATGTTCGGTGATATTCCGCACATGTCAGAGTGCGTCCAGGCAAAGACATCGAGATTTGCTTGAAGAAATTCAACCAATTCCTGTTGTATCTGTTTCCCCAGTTGAGATCCAACTTTTAGTACTTTCGAGTCGTCATCCTCACTGACTGGGACGTCCACAGTCAGTTCGGCTGGAGACGCTTGATTCTCTTTGACTTCATCTTTATCTTCGTTATCTCTAGGGTCAAGATCTTTAAGGAATTGGTAGTGGTGCCCGGGCCGGGGCCCGGGCGCTAGTTGTCAATTATCAGTAAAACGGACGCAGAGAGATTCCTCTACGCCCTTTCCTTTCTCCTTCTTCTATGCTTCACGCAACTCAGCAACATAACATGCTCTTCCTGCTGCCTGATCTCCTTGAATGATTCCTATACCATGGTCAGTTGGGAATTTTAAAGTCAAACACCACGGGGCAATGGCTGCCCTGAATTCAGCAAGGGCTGGTCGACCCAGGAATGCATTGTACGGTGAAGCGATGTCAAGAACAACGAATTGCAGCAGTCGGACTCTCCTGCGTTCTCCAATCCCTAGTTCTACTGGTAGTTCCACTATCCCAGTGGGTATTGTTGCACTCCCATTGAAGCCGTGAACTCGAGATTGGCAGGGTTTCAAGTCTTTTGCTTCCATCTTCATTAAATCGTAAGCTCGTTTGAATAGAATGTTTACAGAACTCCCACTGTCAACCAGGATCCTCTTCATCCAAGCAGGACCAACCTGGGCAGATATGACCAGCGGATCAATTGTTGGGGCTTCGATTTTGTCAGCATCTCTGCTTCTAAATATGATGTCGTCAGACATCGTCTTTTGTTGCTTAGCCGGGGTTCCATCCTCACAATTACTACAGCATTCGAAGCTCGCATGCTTGATAGAGCTTGCATACGACTCCATTTCCCTCCAGCTCCTGTCCGCTGGATGAGGACCACCACTTATGGTATTGATAACTAGCCTCCCGCCTGTACGAGCGGGTTCGTCTTGTCTTTCTTGGTCTTGCGCAGGGTTTGGGTTCGATGGGCCCGCACCACCAGACTGTGGTGCCCGCACGAATTGATCTAACTTTCTCTCCCTGATCAACTTTTCTATGAGATCCTGGAAATGGCGACAGTCATTAGTATTGTGGCCATAACTCTCATGAAACCTACAAAACTTTCCTATCTGAATCTGCCTCTCTGATGACCGCTTCGGAGCGGGTTTCTTATACTGTTCAGTGTTGCATGTTTGTAGGTACACATTTTCCAGCGATGTGTTTAATAGTGTATAACTTTCGAACATTGGAGCCCTACGCCGTGGGCCTGGATTCGGATCTCTCTTCTTATTTTGACCATTACTACCTCTTGGCTGAGTTTGTTTGTTCTGTATGTTTAACTGAACTTTTCCGGAATTGTCACCGGACTGTTTAACTGCTACATTGCTTTGTATTCCCTCATTTCCAGGTTTCGCATCGTCCTGTTTCCTAGACTGTTTCGCGTCCTATTGCCGTAAGAATTGAGCGGCTTTGGAGTAGAAACGGTCCAACGATGCGGGTGGTTTTCCGGCTAACCAGTTTCCAAATTCAGAATCGGGATCAATTCCCTTTGTCAATGCCATTAAAATTGAGTTGTCGTTGGGATTACTAATTTCCACACATGCCGCATGGAATCTCTCCAAGTAACGCCTTAGTGTTTCCCCACGAGCTTGGGTAACATTGGACAGGGTGTTAACATCTTTGGGTCTAGCGACATGCATACGGAATTGTTCAACAAATTTCTTAGCCAATTGGTCAAATGAAGAGATAGATCTTGGAGGTAATCTTGTAAACCACATTGTTGCAATTCCTCCCAGTGAGATGGGGAAGCTTCGGCATTTCACTGCATCGTCGGCCCTTGCGGCGCTCATTGACCATTCATATTTCAATATGTGCTGATTGGGATCAGAATTTCCTTCGTACATAGGGAGAGTTGGCATTCTGAATCGCCGAGGAGGTTCAGCGTATAGTATCTCGTCCGTGAAAGGAGTATGACTTCGAGAAATCCCCCAATCGTCGTTGGTAAGACCTTGGCTTTCGCGGATCATCTGACGTATCATAGTCGAGATGTCTGGCATTGCTACATTTTGAGCATGCTGAGCTAAGGTGTGGTCGGGTTCCACAGTGCGAGTTTGGACCGGGCGCTGTCGACGGTCCAAGTTTCGCCTCCTTGTCTCAGCATCTTCCAGGCCGTATGGTTCAGAAGTACGTCCCTGCTGTTGATTGCTTGAATCTGGGAGATGTCGGGTATCAACCCTTGTTTCTACTGTGGCAGCTGTGACATGATTGTCCGTAGTATATTGCGGAGTACGACCACCTCGTGCTGATGGCCCAGCCTGGAAGCTGGTTGACGGTCCTACCCTCAACTGTCCGACAGTTAGGGCGGGTTGATATTCAGCAGCTTGAGCATGACTTCCGTCCAATCGGGGACGGGTAGATCTATGATGATAGTCAGATGAGGCAGAACTTTCAGTGGATGAGCGGGAAACATCATCCCTTCTGGACCTCCTACGGCCCTGGCGGTTCAGTTGGTTTGTCAATTCAATATTGGCACGCAACTGTTCGGCTAATTGCTGCCGACTCTGAGTCAACTCTTGAAGCAACACCTGGAATTCTTGTCTAGTGACTGCCCCAGACGGATCTGAATGGGCAGTGTTGTCTTGGTTGGATGGCTGCTGTTGAGCAGGATTCTGTCCATCCCTACCTTCTTGTCCAGCAGCTGTAGAAGTGGTTCTCGTGCTAACCATTTTGAGTGATTAATCCTTTTCCTAGATTTTATGCAAATCTGAATAGAATGGAAGGATTATGAATTAGAGATCTGGATCTTCCTCTTGGATTTGTGCAATCCGGTATCGATGGTAGATCCAAGGAGCAGGAGAAAAAAGCTGGTTTTTTCTCAGTGAAAGCACCAAAGTGTTTGTACCAAAAATGGGCACAACACTCTTCGGAAGTTTTTGAAGAGATAAAAGTGAAGAATGAAAATTAAAACTGTGGATTATCTAACAAAAACTCCAAATAACATAAAGTAAAGTGCAAAGACAAGCGATTTAGAGTGGTTCGGCGTTTTGCCTACGTCCACTATGAAGTTTGATGATTTTATTGCTCGATACTTGAAGGTTAAAATAAAGTGTTTGTACCAAAAATGGGCACAACACTCTTCGGAAGTTTTCGAAGAGATAAAAGTGAAGAATGAAAATTAAAACTGTGGATTATCTAACAAAAACTCCAAATAACAGAAAGTAAACTGCAAAGACAAGCGATTTAGAGTGGTTCGGCGTTTTGCCTACGTCCACTATGAAGTTTGATGATTTTATTGCTCGATACTTGAAGGTTACAATAGTTTATAATGTAATACAACTGAATTTCTAAGGTAAATCTCAATCTAAAGCAGCGGCGGTGTTCTGGAGTAGATCTGGCAGAATCTGGGCGCTCTTCAGTACTTAGAATTCTCCGACCTCTTTTCTGAATGACCAGGGGCTCTATTTATAGGTGTAGGAGGCTGATATTTCGCCTAAAATGAGGGGAGACCAGTTCTGGTACGTCAGGGGGCCCACATGGCCGAAATCTGGAGATCCGGGCCCACTTTGGGATCGATTCGACCCTTGGTTCGAATCGATCAAGAAATCATCCAATCGAGCTGAAATTTGGTGTGAACATTCTTCATCATGTGCTTAAGCTTCTGTGAAAATTTCATGGCATTTGGACTTGTAGAACTCGAGTTATGATCGATTCAAGATCGCGTTTCTGGTTGACCAGCCTGGTTCGAATCGACCTTAGTTCGAATCGATTCGTTCGAATCGATCTCCCTGCGCGCGAAGACAATGGTGTGGCGCGCATGCTTCGGGTCATCCCTCTTTTATCTCCGAGTTCTACCAAGTCGTACCCGGGTTTTTAGCTGCGTAGACCAGGTGGATTCGAAACTATCGATTCGAAGACGTGCTTTCCTCGAATCGATTGAATTCGCGCTCCTTCGTATCGATCGTGGATGGTCATGACTGATCGATACGAAGCGTCTTCTGTCTTTGGGATTCGAAGACAATAGTGGCATGGAGTCGAAGCTGAGCTACATCTCCTGGATTCAAAGCTCCTTCTCTTTATGGATTCGAGGTGTAGGAAGCTCCAATGGATTCGAACTTGGGGTACGTTCGAATCGACTCGAAGCACAGCCAACTACGATCGATTCGAACCAATACTATCTCGATGGTTTCGAACCAATGCTTGGTCCTGATGGATTCGAACGAGGGCCTCTGTGCTGATGGAGTCGAAGCAAGGCAATGACTCTGTGGATTCGAAGCAATGCTTAGGGGGATGGATCCGACCCTAGGTCCTTCCTCTTTCTAACTGCGATAACTTGGGCATACGAACTCGGATTGCTCCGAAACTTGGAACGTTGGCTTACACGGCTTTTCTAGTCATGTCTTATCAATTATGGCTCAATCCGGTCTTGGGTAAAATTCATCGATATCTAGGGATATCCAGCGGTTACTCGATCTCGAGGATGCATAATCCATATTCTCTTCAGTTAATTCCTTGGTATCTCGGCCTTGCCAAAAGGCGGGATAACAAAAAGTCAAAAATTCGGAAAACGAATTCCGGTCACATTTTCGATTTTTCTTCGAACTATATATTTTTGTATTAAGAAATTTTGTTCTAGAATTTTTAAAAATTTAGGGTGGCAAATTAATAAATTCTTGTGTTTAAATAGGCTTGTATATATATATAATGGATATATAAATATATATTGATATTTATATTATGATATAATATATCGTAATAAAAAATAGAGATAAATTAGCACAAATTGAGAAACCACTTGAAACTAATCCTCCAATTCTGTGAATTATCTATTACATAGACTCAGTTTAAACCCTACAACAATTTAAATACAAATAATAAACCATTACTTTGTAAAGAAATAAAAAAATTATTTGAAAATTTGTAATGTTGTAGTATAATATTTGGTAATAAAAAATAGAGATAAGTTAACAAAAAATCGAAAAATTACCTAAAAATCAATCCTTAAATTGTCTGAATTATAGATTACATTAATTTAGTCTAAAATCTGCAACTTCTTAAATTTAAACAAAAATTCAATCTAAATATAAAATTAAACAAAACTAGTTCACAATAAGTGAAAAAATCAATCTAAAATCTGCAATAATTTTAAAAAAAAGGGTAATGAGAAACTTTTTAATAGCGCCCTCCCCTATTGACCTTTCATCCTCTCTCGCCTCTGCTAAATCCCATCCAACCATACCTACCCGTACTAATCCCCATGCTCCAGCTTTTCCTCATCCCATCTGTGACCCCTTCACTGTCACATCAGATTCAGTCACTAGTACAGCTACCAACCCAACCGCCAATCCATCGTTCCTCCCCCTTCTTCCACTGCTGCTGATCATGTCACACCATCTCTACAACCATGGACTAAACTTCTTAAAACACTGTCAATCAAGGCTAGCAAATACACCCGATCTCCTTTAACCTAGCATAAAAAGGTAAACCCCTCCCCATTCGAAGTGAAGTTAAAAATGAAGGCTTAAATTACTGAATAAACTGCTTGACTGGTTTTTTCTTGGAAGACAGTTTGCCATACAATGTCATAGTTAACCACTTGAAAAGAGTTTGGAAGCTACAAGGTAACTATTTTGTCAAACGTGATAATACACATTTTTATTTTGAATTCAAACTGGAAGCTGATAGATTGAAAGTGCTACAAAGGATCCGATCTTCATACGTGGAAAGATGTTCATTGTTGCTAACCGAATCCCTTCTTTTGGCCACATACAATCTCAACTCAAAAAGTGCCAATCTGGGTCCATTTCCACAAAATACCACTGTTTACATGGACACTGCTGGGTATCAACTGGCTTGCTTGCCATGTAGGGGATTTAATCTACTATAATGAAGCAACTGAGAGACTTTGTAGGTTGGAATATGTTAAATGCGTGATTGAAATAAATGTTGATAAGGAATTTCCCACTCACATAAAAGTTGGAGAAGGTGAAAACATCTCTATGGTTGATGTATCCTATGACTAGAAACCACTCATTTGCTCGACATGCAAATCTTTTGGTCATGTTCATGAAAACTGTGCTAGAAATTTCAACAATAACAAACAAAAACTCAAACATGTTGTCAAGAGCAACACTGTGCAGATCAAGACAAGTGAAGAAAGTAAGATGATGCAAGACAAAGGGAAAGGAAAATATGTGCATGACCAAGACGACTATATCACTACAAAACGACACAAGAAAAAGCAAACTAATTACCACAAACACAATCCACTTTCTAAACAAGTTCACACTCAATCTTTTTCAAACCTTCCACTTTAACAGACCCTACCCAAACCCAATCAAACCCAACCACAACACATATGACTGACATGAACCACATCAACTCCTCCTTATCTCATAAACTTGCCACCCCCCCCTCAACATTTCATCTATTGTCACACCTTCAACTCCACTTTTTAACAGTTTTGACATTCTTTCAAACAAAACTGATACAACATGCACAAATGCACATGTGCCCTTGACAACTTACACTAATTGTTCCACTGTTTCCACTTCCATACCTCCTCCTCCAATCCCTGATGCTCCACCTATAAACAATCCCACCCGGCCTGCCACACACTCCACCATTGATGCCCTCACTCCACCTGGCACAATCAACCCACCATGCTCATCACTCCCCTACTCTAACATTCACCTCCCAACTGACATCAACACCTCTCTACTTGACCACAACATCATTCAACCAACCACTTTCCTGGACTAGCTAACCAACCTTTCAAGCACAACCACTTGTCTCTCCGCACCTCCCACCTCCCCATCAACCACTCCTCCATCTTTGAACCTAATAATGCCACAACCATCCTACCAAAGAAAATCAAAATAAAGAAACACAAGAAAAATATTAACCCTACTTCAGACATGACCAATGTATTGGAACAACCCACCACTTCCAATCTATCTTTAGAAACTGAAAAAAGGAAAGACCAAGGAAAAAACAACAATAACACTAGCAGATAGACCAGATTTGGTCATTTTGGAAATAAACAAGTTCTTTCTTAATGTTAGATAACATATGTGTCTGGAATATTAAGGGAGCACACCTGATATAAAAACAAAAGGAGCTTCAAAAAATCATATTTGACCAAAACCTTGGCATGCTTGCTACCTTAGAGACATACTGAACATTGATAAAACTACAAAGGCTTGATCCTTCATCAAGCAAGACTAGAATTTTATCCACAATCTGGAACATGCACCCTATGGCCGTATTCTGATTATGTGGAATCCATCTATTTACACTGCTCAAGCCATCTTCTCCTCCTCACAATTCATACACCTTCAATGCTTACACATTTCGACATCCACTTCTTTCTTCATATCCTTTTTATATGCATCAAATAACTATGACCCCAGAACTCTCATGCTTGAACATTTAAACCTTCTTAAACCTACTCATGATCCATGGCACCTCACATGTGATTTTAATTGCATGTATTTATCACATCCAAAACATAGTGGTGTCACACTCACCAATCATGACTTATCTCCACTCAACCATGACATAGTGACTGCTTCCATTATCCATCTACCATCCATTTGGAATAACAAAAAACACACTGGGCCTAGAACTTACTACACCATTGACCACTGTTTTTCAAACCACTCTGCCCTCTCCACATGGCCTACCATGTTTTCCTACACTCCTACCCCTGACATCTCTGACCACAACCCTATCATAGCCAAATAGGGTGAAGAGCTATTGAAAAGATTCCCTCTCTTTAAATTTTTAATTACTGGACTAAACACATTGAATATGAATAATGTTTTATGGAGGGCAGGAACACTGAAGTTTATGGCAACCCAATGTTCACTTTATAGGAAAAACAAAAAAAAAACCAAAAGGACTCTTAGGAAATGGGCAACACAAACATTTGGAAAAGGAGCTAAAATTAACAATGACATAAGAGAAAAGTTGGATGAGGCTCAAAAACACATGCTTGCAAACCCCAGTAATCTATCTCTCTCTCTCTCTCTGGTGGAACATAATCTAAGCAATCAACTTCTGTCTACCTTATAAGATGAGCTAGAAATGGTTAAACAAAAGCTTGGCAAGGAATATTTTTTTGAAGGAGACAGGAACACTTCTTTATTCCACTATGCTCTCAAGGTAAAGCACTCTAAATCAAGGATTATATTTATCACCGACAGATTTGGGATGATAATGATTGAACACAGGGACATAAAAAATGCATTTGTTAACTTCTTTCACCATTCTTTGAATTAGTCCTCCTCCCCCATAAACCCCTCTCTCCTCCTTGACCTTGACCTTCCAATCATCAATCAATCTGAAGCTTTGGCTACCATCTCCCTTGTCACCAATGATGAAATTAAAACCGCTCTTCTCAGCCTTAATTCCACCAGTTCTGGTAGTCCTGATGGTTTAAACTCACATTTTTCAAGCACTCATGGGCACATATCTCCTACCATTTCTGTAAGGCAATTCTACATTTTTTCAAAACAAACATTTTACGTGGTGGTATAGACTCTACTAACCTTGCTATGATTCCCAAAATTAGTCATCCAACCTCTGTGGAACATTTCAAACCAATTGCTTGTTGTTCTATCATTTACAAATGAAAGTGACTACTATGCCGTATAGCTAATACTGTGTGGCTAGATATCACTTAGGATCGTGTAATATGGAATGTATTATAATCTAAATGCGGAAACAGATAATAATAGTAAAGTAAATAAGAATAAGCACACCAGGAGTTTTTATACTGGTTTGAACTTCCCGTTCTACATCCAGTCCCGGACTTTCCTCTGGAATTTCTCACAGTAACCCCTCACTTAACCCGGAGGAATAGGTATACAACACCTGAGCAACCGATCAGGATTTTTCCGCCTCTAACAACCGAAAGAGGACTTTACCCGCCTGAACAACCGAACAGGACTTCAATAGTTTCAATAAAATTGCTTTGACATTTTGTGTTCTTGATAACACTGATTTGTCTTTGATAATACAACCTTCCTATAATCTTTTCCTCAAGTATATATGTGTATGTAAAGATTTAGAAAGGAGAATATTGCTTTGAATCGAAAAATAAGTTAATTGATTCAGAGATTCCAGCAATATATGTAAATTGTGATTGCTGTGTAGTATGCAGAGATAGTAGAGAGTATGATCAGAAAGAAAATTGAAATTCGATGATTTGTGAAGTGAATCTTATGTGTTTATATAGTGGATAAATAGCTGCAACCATTCACGAAGAGTTTTGACCAAAGGAAGCAGGCAAAACTCTTCAAATTAGATCATATCTCTTGGCAAATGGAAGTTTCTGTTCAGAAAAATAGCTGTTGGAAAAGTTCAGTCGACTGACCCAAAACGACCAGTCAACTGAATGTTCAAAGTTGGTGCAAAACAGAGTGTATCAGTGCAACTGAGCAGGTTCAGTCGACTGGTCATATTTGGTCAGTCGACTGACCTGGCTGTCAGTGCACAGTTCACATATAATTTAAAGAATTTGAAGTTTAAAACAACTTTGATTTGTGTGAACTACTTGAGGATAGATTTTAACAATTCTAAGACTAAAAAAACTTCAATAAATAAACATACTATACTCAGTTTTGAAGTCTTATCTCCTTTGTAGTTTTAACAACATATTTCTTTCTCTTTTTGTCGCTTGCCCATATAGTCTCATTCACTAAGTTGTTTAATGCTCTTTGTCATGAATCAAAACTTATGATTCAACATTCTCCCCCTTTTTGATTGATGACAACTTGTTACAGATGATACTATATTTTAAGAAATATATAACGGAAGTTATATATATCCCCCCTAAATATCTGGTGACATATCTAATCCTGCAAGAGATGGTTAGTCATAGAAATTTCTCCCCCTTTGTCATTGACAAAAAGGAAACAACAATAATTATATCATTAAGCTAACAAAATTACAATCACAAAATAATGTATCGAAATGTTTTGATCTACTTATACATGCTCATTATAATAAATGTAAGAAGAATATTTGGAATAAATAAAGATAACTTACTACCACCAAGTAATAACAATATCAATCAGATTCTGATTCTGTCTCTTCTTCTTCCACTTGTATTGGATTTTTGCCTCCGAAAGAACTTCCCACAAACTGTCTGCCACCCCCATTGCCGCTTGTGTCGGAACTTGTTTGTTCTTCCGATGTAGACCAAGTAAATCAAGGGGCTGGGCGTTTTCTCGGATCACGGTGTGAAGATTCTGTAGCAGTGGAAGAGGAACAAGATATCGCATCCCATAAAATCCCGAAGAAGCCCTTAATTTTGTCAAATCTTTTTTTAATTTTTTTATCGAGATTTTTGATGCGAGAATCCAAAATGACTTGATTTCGCACAATTAGATCAATGGATTCCCGAGTGCTTTGGGATGGAGTTGGTGTTCGAATGTCATCTCCTGATTGTTGTTGCTATGGAGTAGAAGTTTGTTGACGAGGTCGTGATTGCCATTCTTGAAAAGACATGATAGATAGAGGTCTAGGTGGCAATTTCATGAGACTTATTGTGTGGCTATTTAGAGTTTTGGGAATGGAAGTATCGGATTCCAGAATAGGAACCTGGAGGTTCATAAGTGTAGGATCTAGATTAACCCTAGAGGGGGGGTGAATAGGGTTATAGCAAATTTTCTTGAATTTACTGAATTAAATGCAATAACAAACTGCAGATAAATAAATATGCTGAAAAGTAAATCACACACAAAATTTACCCAGCTTCGGCAACCCCTGCCTACTGCTGCATTCCCAGATTTCTATTAGAATTAAACAGTATCCCGCTTACAAACACTCTAACAAACTCGCACACCCTGCTACCGCCTATAGAGTTTTGCAAACTCGCACACCCTGCTACCGCCTATAGAGTTTTGCAAACTCGCACACCCTGCTCACTGAACTAATCCTAACTAGACAACCTGACACTACCTAAACCCTAGATGGTGATTTACCCTGATTTGATTCAAAGAGTACAAACTTTAAAACAAAATAAAAACAAGAACATAAGGGCAAAAAATTAAATTGAAAATGTTAAAACAATTTTGCCCTTTAAAATAAAATAAACCCTAGCCCACAAATAAAAACAAGAAAAAACTCGGCCCCCTTTTTTTTCTTTAGCCAAACATATGTCGGCCCGCTTTAGTTTTCTTCTACAATACTTCGGCCCGATCTCTTTTTGTTGTGATAATGGTGGCTCGATGAAATTAGGGCTTTGACTTCTCTCTAGCGATTCTGGATTAGGGTTTCAACTCGATCTCTGGAATTAGTCTTTCTATGTTGCAACTAAATTAGGGCTATGAAATTGAGGCTGCCGACTCTATATTCTCGATCGAAAGATGATTTCGAACTTCGTTGCTTTTGTCGATCGATTGTTTCTTCGTGTATCTTGCTTCGGCTGCTTCAGATCGAATTCGACTTGATGATTTCGGTATGTGATTTTCTCCTTTTACTTGCTGGTTTTGATTGCTTGAATTCGATAGATTAATTCCAGTGATAATTGGGGTATTTATAGGGTTCGAAACCCTTTATTCTCGTTCGTACAAATAAATTTGAATTCGTCAATTAATTTTGCTTGGCCACTTGATTTTCTTTGAATGCTTGAGATGATTTATGACTTTGTCACTCACGTATATCTGATCTTGGTTGACACGGTTTTGTAACTTGGTTATCACGGTATTGATATTGAGCTGTTCGATTCAGTTTGAATTTGATTGCTTGGTTGAGATATTCTTCTGACCTTTTCCAAAATACGTATATATGTGATTTTATTACGTGATAATCACGACTTTGGTTTTGACTCCTTGGTCATCACAGTGTTGACTTCGAATCATTCAACACGTTTTTGATTTTGTGATTTTCTGGCTTTGTTAATTCGTATCTTCCTGGTGCTCACGGCTTTGACTCTCTGTAGAATTTGAATTTGCTGATGACTTCTTCATTTTGACTATGGCTTTGATTTATTCGAACTTCTCTGGTATTTAAATTGTTGACTTCGGCTATTTGTTCATTGACTTTGTTTCAGTTTGATCTCTTGTGTCCACGACTTCACTATTTCCATTTTTGGCTCGACCTGATGCTACACTGTTCACTGTTTATAATCATGTGTACACCATTGCTTCACTTTTGTTGTAGCTTGCTGGTTCATTTTCTGGTCATGTTGCTGCATTCATATTGTTTCATTGTGGCACTTGCTTGCACTGACACTTGTTCATATTGTTTGGTGTCTTCTTGAATTTGTGTACATGTTGGCACTGGATTTGCTGTTTACCCATGTACATGCTTCACTGCATCTACACTTGCCTGTTGCACTTGCTATTTGTTGCTGTAGTATGCACTTGATTCATGGTAGCATTTGCTCCTGCACTGATTCATACATTGCAATCTTCACTGATTCATTTTGAATTTTCCAGTTCCATCACTGTTTCACTTGTACAATGTGAAGCAGTGTTGTATTTCTTAAAGTATTCATTGCATATTGCTCTGATCTAATGCTTGTTTCATGTTGATATCCATTTGCACATGACTCTTGTACCTGTGCATATTTGTTGCAGTTTCACTCAACTTCATACATGACCTGTTTTACTTGTTACCTGTAGTGTTGACATTGTGCATTTGCCTTCTTGCTTTCATATGGTTTTATTTGTTCACTGGTGCATTTGTAAATTTCATTGTTGTAGTTTACATATCTTGTGCTCGAGCTTGTAAGCTTCATGTTCCCTTGACTTTGGTTGTTGCATTGAGTTGAGTCATGACTGCGGTGACTTGACCTTTGCATTTTATTTGTTTTTCGAATTTCACCTGAGTTGAATCCGATTTGGATTTGACCTTGTGTTGAACGATGTGACATCATTTTATTGCACTTGAGTTGAATTCCGCATTTGGGTTTGACCTGTGCTCACCTGTCCCTGTAACATTATCAAGTGTACTTTTGGTGTGCACGGCCTTGTGGCATGTACAGTGATACACTGTGCATGTCACAAGCTATTCGTGTATGATGAATTCAAATATGATGACGAACAACCCAAATAACTGAGGCAAATATTATTTTCAAAAACACATTTTGTTTTATACTGCAAAAACATTTTATTTTCAATTTTACCACGTCAATGTATATTTCTGCAGATTGCTCAGATGCTGGATTCACATTGGAATGAAGTTGAAGATAAATACGAGTGTGAGTGATATGTAGTGAGGAACTGATGTAACTATGAAATTGTGATGTAATTGTATTGTGACTGAAATTGTATAGTTATAGTGAGAGCTTGAAATTGTACTATCAAAATTGTAATAAATATTTGGTTGAATAAAATATTCGTTTCAATTCCAATTCTGTGTTATTTATTTTATTCAGCAAATATTTATTTTATCTGTGAAAAATAAATGGTACAATATCAAATACATTTAAATGAATGTATATATGTTTATTATCATCAAACAAAAATCATATACACGCATATTTAACTATCTCCCCCTTTTGATGATAACAAACATATATTTAAGATTTTGAATATATTAAATGTATTTGATCATTCAATTTGCTCCCCCTATTTGAATGCTCTCTTTCTACACAATACTCCCCCTACATATATGTATGAGAATAAAATATTCAGAAGAGCCTTGATGCAATTAGAAAATCTTTGACCTTTATTTTCAAAATCTTAACTTTTCTCTCCCCCTTTTGTTATCAGCAAAAGAATAATAGTAATAGAAAAATAGATATAGTGATAGACATTAATACAATATTAAAGCTCAATCGAGTGTAAATATTAATTTCAATAAGAGAATCAAACAAAAATCATAAATACTTTAATTGATACATATTCCACTTTAGAATGATAGGATGATATCATCAAATAAAACCATATAGTTGTGTCTATTTGTGGTATATTTATTTCAGGAAATTTGAATATCTACTAACCATGCATAACTGTTAGGACTTTTAAATGAGATTAGTAGTATTCTAAATTTTTATTTTTATTTTAAAAATGAATTTAAGTATCTTCTAACCACGCATAACCGTGAGGACTTTTAAATGGGATTAGAATCAACTTGCCTATTTAATCAATCAATTTTGATATGCGTTCCATACATGCATAACCGTGAGGACTTTTAAATGAGCATAGAAGCACATAATCAAAAATCCAAGTAATTCACTCATGCATAACCGTGAGGACTTTTAAATGAGAGTGAATATTTTGGATATTATTATTTATTGTTAGAAATATAATAAAAATGAAGCACAAATGATTTCCTGTTTAAACTACCACATATTGACATACTATATTGACTTTTGATGAGTGATGGTCGATAGAAAAATGATAGAAATAGAAATGATCATGGAATATTTATCAACAAAAAGTTTTTATAACTCTTGTTTAAATTTCTAAAGAAGTTTTCTAATTATACTTTCTCAAGTCATAATATAAGATTAATATCAACACTCATCTTATTTTCAATCACTATCTATCTTTTTTGGATAATTATTAGGGGGTCAGATCAGTTAACATAGTTATTTAAAATCAATTTCTTAAATAACTAATCTGATACAAGGTCAACAGAAATTATTTTCTAGAAGGGGTTTTTAAGAAAAATTTCTGCTAAAATGAAAATTATTTCAAGTGAAAAACATGCAAATGTTTTCTTTGAAAAATGATGCAGCAAATGAATGTCTCGAAATATAATCACGTTCCACTAGTAATTTTTCTATCAACTACATTACCAGTGTGATCTGCATCTGACTTTAAATTTCACTCAATATTCACTCGTTGGATGTCATAGACCAGATTGTGAAATTTCAACAAACTATCTCAGAATTATTTTCAACAATTTTTAAACGAAATTTTCTTGACTTTGAATTGAAGTCGTGTTAACCATCAAACAAAATATCATAGTGTCAGATTTAAAAACCGTAGGATCAACAATCATCATTATTTCAAAACAATTTCTTGAAGTTGCACCAGTTTCATAAAGTTTCAACAATTTCAGCAATTTCTTAAAAACCTTTTTATAGCATGAGTAATCAGTAATCAATCAACATCATAATTTGACCAAACAGATTAAGTTCAATAAAGAGATGGTTGGTCAACTTTTTAAGCACAAATCAAAGTCATAGATAAGAACAAGTCATGTAAGATCATATCAAGCAAGTTAGAATCTGTCAACCATCATAATTACTTCAAGTAATTCTAATTAACGATGATTGGTTAAAAAGAATCAGAATTAACATCATCAATCATTTCACATAACTGGCTGATTTAATTCAGATTATGGTGCAGATTTTGACATTTTATTTATCGTTTGAAAATAAATACAATTACCTATTTTGCCTGTACGATAATCTTTCGTTGTTTGCCCATTGTGAATCTGTCACCTTTATACTAGGCTAAGGAACGTTGATTTGATGCCCGTTGTGTGTCTGGAACAGCCAGAATCCAGATAACACTAATGTTGTTCCTTAGCCTGCTACCACACCTACACGGTAAAAGATTTTTGTGACCTATTTGTTTTTATAGGTCCATGGTTGTTAGTGGCATAATAAATTGATGAATATGTTTGAGTAGACCCAAAACTATTAATATATGTTCCTTTTGGCACCCAAACTTGTTTTGTCCTTTCATTCTTGTTCCAATAGACATGAAATTTGTTTGTAGAATTCTTAGGAAGCCAAACTTGTATAAATTTTGTGTTCTTGTTCCTATGACTATAATTTTCAGCACGATTTTCAATTATTCCACATCTAGCAAAGACACTCTTTCCTTTTGCATTATCATCAACTTGTGTTTTCCCAAAACCTAGTCCTTTTCTGTTGTTAGCAAAAAGTTGATTTGCCAATAACATGTTGAATGATTTTTCTCCTCTTGAAAAGTTATTCAGAGTTTTCTCAAGATTTTGGACTTTGGTTTTTAGTGTTGTATTTTCAGTCACAAGTGAGGTGCATCTATTTATAAAATCCTTTCTCCTAGTGTGAATGGTTTCCTTAAGACTCAAGTTTTCTTTTTTAAGATTCTCAAAGATATTCTTAAGCTTTGATAATTCTGAATCTAAAATTTTGCATTTTTTACAGTCTAGGCTTTGAATATTTTCAAGTTCAGTTTCTAACCTAGTATTTTCATGGACAAGTTCTCTCCTATCAGATTTCAGTTTTTCAATTTTCGAATCAAGAGTATCAATTATTTTAGTAAAATCACAACACATCAAAACAAGTTCTTTATAAGAATAGTCACTTACCTCACTAGATTCCTCCGAGCTTGCTTCTGAATCTGATTTTGTCATAAGACACAAATTAGCCTCCTCTGAGCTATTATTCAAAACTTCCTCTCCTTCTTCATCATCCCAAGTTGCTGCAAAGGCCTTCTTCTTCTTTTTCCTTCCTTTGTTGTTTTTGAGAAGTGGACAGTTTTGTTTGAAGTGGCCAGGCTTATTGCAGTTATAACAAGTCAATTCATTATCGGAATTGTCAGAATCTTTTGACCTATTATCACTTGTTTTCTTCTTGCGTGGCCCGAATCTTGACCATTTTCTAAGATTATTGACAGCCATTGCAAGCTCTTCAATTGGATCTTCTTCTTCTTCATCGCTCTCTTCTTTGCTCTTTAAGGCAATCGTCTTCTTCTTTGATTCGGAGTTGTTGCGTTCCTCCTTTGTTTTTAGCTCAAGCTCGTATGTCATCAAGTTGCCGATCAACTCCTCCATGCTTAGTTTACTCAAATCTTTCGATTATTGTATTGCCATGACTTTTGCCTCAAAGTTCATCGGTAAGACTCGTAGTACCTTCCTCACAAGCTCTACCTCAGTGAATACCTTCCCAAGCGCTCTAGCATTGTACACCAAAGTTGAAAAGCGTCCAAACATGTCTTTATGCTCTTGCCTTTGTCCATCACAAAGTTCTCGTATTCATTGCTGAATAGGGCTAGACGAGACTCCTTGACTTGAAAAGTTCCTTCATGTGTCACCTCCAAGGTATGCCAAATTTCCGGCGCAGTTGTACAATGTGAAATTCTATTAAATTCATTCTTATCAAGAGCACAGATCAAAGCATTCATGGCTTTAGCATTTGTAGTTTTTAATTTCTTATCGTTAGCGTCCCACATATCCTTAGGTTTAGGAATCTCAGAATCACCAACAGTTATAGTGGGAGTTTTATAGCCAGTTTCAATAATATCCCAAACATCATAATCAACAGAACTAAGATAAATACCCATCCTAACTTTCCAATAAGCATAATCATTCCCATTAAACATTGGTGGCCTAACAATAGATTGCCCCTCAGAAAAAGCATTATTTGGTGGATTCATGACTCTAGAGTAAAAGAAAAAATACCGGGCTCTGATACCACTTGTAGGATCTAGATTAACCCTAGAGGGGGGGGTGAATAGGGTTATAGCAAATTTTCTTGAATTTACTGAATTAAACACAATAACAAACTGCAGATAAATAAATATGCTGAAAAGTAAATCACACACAAAATTTACCCAGCTTCGACAACCCCTGCCTACTGCTGCATTCCCAGATTTCTATTAGAATTAAACAGTATCCCGCTTACAAACACTCTAACAGACTCGCACATCCTGCTACCACCTATAGAGTTTTGCAAACTCGCACACCCTGCTCACTGAACTAATCCTAACTAGACAATCTGACACTACCTAAACCCTAGGTGGTGATTTACCCTGATTTGATTCAAAGAGTACAAACTTTAAAACAAAATAAAAACAAGAACACAAGGGCAAAAAATTAAATTGAAAATGTTAAAACGATTTTGCCCTTTAAAATAAACCCTAGCCCATAAATAAAAACAAGAAAAAACTCGGCCCCCTTTTTTTTTCTTTAGCCAAACATATGTCGGCCCGCTTTAGTTTTCTTCTACAATACTTCGGCCCGATCCCTTTTTGTTGTGATAATGGTGGCTCGATGAAATTAGGGCTTTGACTTCTCTCTGGCGATTCTGGATTGGGGTTTCGGCTCGATCTCTGGAATTAGTCTTTCTATGTTGCAACTAAATTAGGGCTTTGAAATTGAGGCTGCCGACTCTATATTCTCGATCGAAAGATGATTTCGAACTTCGTTGCTTTTGTCGATCGATTGTTTCTTCGTGCAGCTTACTTCGGCTGCTTCAGATCGAATTCGACTTGATGATTTCGGTATGTGATTTTCTCCTTTTACTTGCTGGTTTTGATTGCTTGAATTCAATAGATTAATGCCACTGATGATTGGGGTATTTATAGGGTTCGAAACCCTTTATTCTCGTTCGTACAAATAAATTTGAATTCGTCAATTAATTTTGCTTGGCCGCTTGATTTTCTTTGAATGCTTGAGATGATTTATGACTTTGTCACTCACGTATATCTGATCTTGGTTGACACGGTTTTGTAACTTGGTTATCACGGTATTGATATTGAGCTGTTCGATTCAGTTTGAATTTGATTGCTTGGTTGAGATATTCTTCTGACCTTTTCCAAAATACGTATATATGTGATTTTATTACGTGATAATCACGGCTTTGGTTTCGACTCCTTGTTCATCACAGTGTTGACTTCGTATCATTCAACACGTTTCTGATTTTGTGATTTTCTGGCTTTGTTAATTCGTATCTTCCTGGTGCTCACGGCTTTGACTCTCCTTAGAATTTGAATTTGCTAATGACTTCTTCATTTTGACTATGGCTTTGATTTATTCGAACTTCTCTGGTATTTAAATTGTTGACTTCGGCTATTTGTTCATTGACTTTGTTTCAGTTTGATCTTTTGTGTCCACGACTTCACCATTTCCATTTTTGGCTCGACCTGATGCTACACTGTTCACTGTTTATAATCATGTGTACACCATTGCTTCACTTTTGCTGTAGCTTGCTGGTTCATTTTCTGGTCATGTTGCTGCATTCATATTGTTTCATTGTGACACTTGCTTGCACTGACACTTGTTCTTATTGTTTGGTGTCTTCTTGAATTTGTGTACATGTTGGCACTGGATTTGCTGTTTACCCATGTACATGCTTCACTGCATCTACACTTCCCTGTTGCACTTGTTATTTGTTGCTGTAGTATGCACTTGATTCATGGTAGCATTTGCTCCTGCACTGATTCATACATTGCAATCTTCACTGATTCATTTTGAATTTTCCAGTTCCATCACTGTTTCACTTGTACAATGTGAAGCAGTGTTGTATTTCTTGAAGTCTTCATTGCATATTGCTCTGATCTAATGCTTGTTTCATGTTGATATCCATTTGCACATGACTCTTGTACCTGTGCATATTTGTTGCAGTTTCACTCAACTTCATACATGACCTGTTTTACTTGTTACCTGTAGTGTTGACATTGTGCATTTTCCTTCTTGCTTTCATATGGTTTTATTTGTTCACAGGTGCATTTGTAAATTTCATTGTTGTAGTTTCCATATCTTGTGCTCGAGCTTGTAAGCTTCATGTTCCCTTGACTTTGGTTGTTGCATTGAGTTGAGTCATGACTGCAGTGACTTGACCTTTGCATTTTATTTGTTTTTCGAATTTCACCTGAGTTGAATCCGATTTGGATTTGACCTTGTGCTGAACGATGTGACATCATTTTATTGCACTTGAGTTGAATCCCGCATTTGGGTTTGACCTGTGCTCACCTGTCCCTATAACATTATCAAGTGTACATTTTGGTGTGCACGGCCTTGTGGCATGTACAGTGATACACTGTGCATGTCATAAGCTATTCGTGTATGATGAATTCAAATATGATGATGAACAACCCAAATAACTGAGGCAAATTTTATTTTCAAAAACACATTTTTTTATACTGCAAAAACATTTTATTTTCAATTTTACTGCGTCAATGTATATTTCTGCAGATTGCTCAGATGCTGGATTCACATTGGAATGAAGTTGAAGATAAATACGAGTGCGAGTGATATGTAGTGAGGAACTGATGTAACTATGAAATTGTGATGTAATTGTATTGTGACTGAAATTGTATAGTTATAGTGAGAGCTTGAAATTGTACTATCAAAATTGTAATAAATATTTGTTTGAATAAAATATTCGTTTCAATTCCAATTCTGTGTTATTTATTTTATTCAGCAAATATTTATTTTATCTGTGAAAAATAAATGGTACAATATCAAATACATTTAAATGAATGTATATATGTTTATTATCATCAAACAAAAATCATATACACGCATATTTAATAATAAGTAGCCGCATAATATATTCTCCATAATAAATAATGTTCATACGACCTTGGTTAAAAGATAAGATATCATCTAGAATAGTCTTAGGCTAATTTATTTGCACATCTCCCCAAATAGCATATAACGCCCTAAAGTTGTTTGGATATACAAGCTCATAAGAGCCAGTACGAGGAAGAACCGTGTGCATTAAGGCTCGATGCACAATTCTAGCTGTAGGACGTAAGGCGATAGACTTTAGTTCTGTCATGTCATCTTCTAAGAACCGATGACTTACTTAGTCTCGCTTGCCTATAGGTATATTTAATTCTTCCAATGGAATACCATCAGTTCGAGTATGAAGAATATGACCAATTCGATCTAATGACAGAAATATTTGTCGACCACAAACTAAACTCCAAACGCAATTATCACGATTACGTGGGTTTTGATGGCCTAAATTCAAATTTGCATAGAAAAGTTTTTCCAAAGTGTGATTTATCTTGATATTATTCTGATTGTGGTCTAGGAGAGACTCTAAATGGCTTCTCCTTGCTAGCTCTTGAAATCTATACAGAGCAAAATCGGGAAAGACAACAAATGAACCTTCAAAAAGGCGTGCTTCTCTCATTTTGTTCCACCGTTGGAGAGCTGTAGAATCATAGAGACATTGAGCAATTTGAGTGTCAATTGGCTCAGAGGATAAAGTAGAGGCATGTCTAGATCTCTTGGGTTGACGTGGAGCCATGGGAAATAACAATGTAGTGAGGGTATTTTAAAAATTTTGGGAGCTAGGGTTTTTAGAAAACTGAAATGAGAAGGTAGAAGTGAAGAGTGAAAAGGAGATAGTAGGTTAAAGGGTTAAAAAGGTAGGTGAAAAAGTAAAAAAGGTCAGAATTGCCATTCAGTCGACCGGTCGTATAGGGTTAGTCGACTAAAACAGTATCCTGAAACTCTCTGCTTCATGATTCAGTCGATTGGCCATATTTATTCAGTCGACTGAATATAGTCTGAAAGCTTTCTGTTTTCAGATTCAGTCAACTGGTCGAATATGTTCAGTCGACTGAATTTTTATTCTCATTATTTTGCAGCATATTTTGGTTAAAAAAATATATATTCAATATTTAAATACTGCATACAAACAAGAATAAAATCTATTAAAAAATATAGAAAGAAACTAATTTATTTGGATGAAGGAGTGGATGGAGACTTCGAGTTGTCTGGTTTATTCTTCGTCTTCTCTTCATATGGTTTCAATGGTGACGAGCGGTGTCCACGCTCCTATGAATTCGGAGACACAGGTGGAGGTTGTGGTGACTGATTCCATGGATTCCGAGAGGAAGAGGTAATGATGTCATCTCTTGAATACATTTTCTATTCATAGTACATCTCGCGTTGAATTGCTATAGATTTCCTCTGTAATGATGTAAATCATCAATTTTTTGTTTTGTTTGAGGAGAACCAAAGAACAGAAAACGTCGCGCCTTCTTTTTTTCGGGAGTATGGCCAGTGTGATAGTTTGACGGTCTGGTCGGTTCATGATTAAGTGTAGGTGTAGGTAAGCTTGACGAACCAGATAAAGGCGTCGAAAAATCGACAAAAGAGTAAGCGGAACCATTTGAATTTTCTTGTGAAGACATTGTGGTAGAGAGAAGATAAAATTTGTTTTGAAACAAAATTTGATGGAAGGATAGAGTGCAGAACTCTGAGATATATATAGGAGAATAAACAGTTGGAAGTTGATGGATTTACGTAAAATTTGAAAGAATTAGAGGATGAAAACAAAACACAATCTTTTTGGCTGAAAAAAAAATTTAGAAAAAATAAATAAAAAATAGATAAGGAGTAAACTGCAGTAGAAGTGGTTGTGAAAAAAAGTAAATGGTCAAGTTGTAGAGACATAAGCTTACCAAACTCAAGGTGCTGAGTTCGAGTACCAGAATATATATATATATATATATATATATATATATATATTTGTAATTTTTTTTAAATTACTTCAGAAATTTTACAATTCTTTTAAAGAAATTATACCTAGTTCTCTTCTTAGTTTTATAAAACAGTTTTAATTGAGTGGTTTAGTGAAAATATCAGTGTAACGATCCATAAATTTTAGATAATTTTTATTTGTTTATTTAATATATTTAATTGAAATTTGTGAAATTTTAAACAATAAAATTTTGAAGTATAAATTTGATATTTGGAATACGTCTAATTAAACATAGCAACTGGTAAATTTTCATCTGATAATATGGAATGTAATTCTATTTCAATTTATAACGGTTAAAAATTGATGGTAATAAAATGTTTTCCAAACCTGAATATTTTTCTATAGAAAATTTGTAAATCATCTTCTGAGTGAGACGTCATATTTTGTTTCTCCAAATTTGGACTGCTATTGCTCTGTTTTTCTTATTTTCGGCGAAATAGCAGCATTTTCGGTACCGATATCGACTTTTGATCGGATGATCATATCACTGATTTGTATATCGTTTTGATCGTCTCGTAGTGCTGATCACCACGGTATATTCAAATCTGTGTTTTGAAGTCCTGTTCGCAACGGAATCCGCGAAACGGTAACTGTACCCGTGCCCACTTTTAACTTTTTGGGTTCAATTGTCCATTCAGTTGTGTTCTATTAGAAATCGAACGGTCATAACTATTTGTATTCTCAGTAATAAATACTCTGACTTTTCATTGCCTTAATAAAAATTTTCGGTTCGTTCTTGTATTCTCTAGTTCCACTTTTTCTATTCCATTCTATCTCTTCATTTTTTTATTCTGTCATCAGAGAAATTATAAAGTTTTTCCTCCCTCTTCCCTTTTCAAACACTTTCGCCTATTCACCTCCTCTCCCTAAATGCTTACGTATCCACCTTTCATATAACAGCCTACTAGATCCATAATAGCATGCCGAGGCTCCTCCCCTGTTCTCCCATCTCCTTGCTGAGCACGACAAACGCCATGGCCAAGGCCTCGTGCTCACACCTCTTTCTTCTTTTTTTCTCCCACCTGACCACGATTTGCTCGAAGCCTGGACCGGAGCCTTTCTCCCCATCGCCTCCCTCATTTTTTCCACCAGAGCCGTGTAAGTATAATACATATATTGTTTTAGTAATAGGCGTGTATGAGACACTAATAATATAAGATTATATATCTTTGTATACATTCTGTTTGGATATGTAGCTATTTTGGATAGCATGAATATATATACTCACGCCTTCATATAGATTTTCTGCAAAAGTTTATATGCGGTCACCTATATTGTAGTGTAGCCGTATATATATATTTTTAATTCTATTACAAATAGTCTGCATATACATTTTATGTACTTACGTTATTGAGTATAAGTTATACTAGTTTTATAAAATATTTGTTATAAAAGTATGTATATATACAACAATATCCTTATTGTTAGTTATAATATATATGTTGATATTGCAGTTATAAAGTTGTTGATCTGCCTATTGTATTTATGCTGTAAGTGCTATATATATAATTTTACAAACCATATTTTATGTTGATTACTTAAGTTTTATAAGCCAGTTATATATATATTACCATTATTATTTTGTGTGTTAGTTTTATTTGTTGTTTATATAGAGGCTGTTGGATTTCTATATGCCTACAATGGTTTATTTATAAGGTCGGTTTTATTTATAATGTTGGGACAGTATTATGGATTTGTTTGAAATAATTTATGATATATAGTATATTTATATTTATACGGTCAGTAGTTAAAGTTTTGAATATAAGTAGGTGCTATTAAACCGGTGTATATATATGTATTGATTTGATTTGTGCTTTATTAATTTCTATTATACCAAAAATATATGACAGCCTACAAATATATATACATAGCTTGTTGTTGAAAAGTGTATTTGTTGACAGAAGTTAGATTATATTTTTCTTTTTCAATCCAAGCTATAATGTGTCAGTTTATATACGAGTTATTTTAGTTTATAGACTGTATATGATTTTGTACATATGTACAAGCTTATAACTGCATGCTATTATCTGTGTAAATCTTAGTTGATGTGTACGTACAGCCCATATTTAGTATTGTATATTATATATTATATGTTGTATAAATTTTATGTATTATATATATCCACTGCACATAAGTACGCTTGAGTTTGATTTTTAAATATATTATATATATGTTTAATTTAAAAAATAATGATTTTGAAATGTGTGTGTGTGTATATATATATTTAATTTAAAAATGTGTTGTGTTTAGAATATGAATATATATATATATATATACACACAGTTATATATATGTGCTCACTGATACCAGTTATCATCATCGATCCAATTTTGATTTAATTTCATCAAATTTTTATTTATCAGCTTGTTCGTCGAATCGTGTCCATCTAGCTTTACTTCGGAAGTCGTACTTGCATTTCGTAACTCAATCTCATTGTCTATTCTCTCTAGCCTCGAAAGGTGAGCAACCACTCTAGATTAACGTTCTTATATTTATTAAATCTGATTTCAATTGAAATGACAATTGAAATATACTGCTGTTAGTTATTTACATTGCTATTTATATGTTGTTACCTGTATCTGTTCACCTGTGACATCTGACACCATTATATGTTGTTTATATTGTTGCTATATGCCTGTTATATTGTTATCATATCTGTTATCACTCTGCAAGTTCCATATTAGTATAGAAATTCACTATGGGTTGAAATGATACATACCCGAACGGACTTTAGAATAGAAGAAAATCGTTATGGGTTGAAATGATAAACCCAAGCGATTTTCAATTGAATTGAATTTGGGATTTCGGGTTGAAAAGATATATACCTGAATATGTTTTAAATTGCGGATTGAAATGATAAATATCTGTATCACTTGACCATAGGGTAGAAAATTATATACAGACACCGTTGGTCTATATATAAATATTTTAAAAATGATTTCTATAGTTTGGAAAGAAATATGGTTTTAATGAATATTGGTTTTTAAAGTCTTATTAAAGTTGATTTAATGAAGTTGATAAAAATATGTTTAAGTATTATTTAAATATATTTTCGAATATAGAGTTTGTAATGATTTGGGTTGTAAAGGTAAATTTGAAATTGATTTGAAATTATATTTATTTAAGAATTATATTTAAATAAGTTTGATTTGAAATTTATTAAATTTGAAATTTTAAAGATATGTTTATAACTTGAATGTGATTAAAAGTGACTTAAATGAATATTTCAAACTTATATAAATTTAAATGGGATAATTTATTTATTTAAATTTGTAAATTTAAGTTGCATTTAGATGATTATTGAAATGATTAAGTAAATATTTCAAAACTAAATAATAGTTAAGTGAATTTGATATATATATATATAAGTATCGAATTTAGTTTTGAAATGTTGAATATTTAAAGCTTTGAAATATATTGAAATTGAAATGGCTTATTTTATGGTTCAGGTATGTATTTGAAATCGATAATTTGAAATGGTTTATTGAGAAGCTGAATCGAGTTGAAATTTATGATTTGAGATTTGATTAAATTAAAATTTTGGAATTCGGGTTGATTTGAATCGATTTGTGAAATTTGAGGAAAATATTTTTATTTATAAAGCAATTTTAATTTTTTTTAAACTATTGATATTTTACTTTATAAATTATTTTAATATAAACTATTTTAATATAAATCATTTTTAATATAAATCATTTTTAATATAAATTATTTTATTTTAAACCATTTTAACCTATAACTATTTATATAAACTATTTTATTTATAAACTATTTTATTATATATACTAATTTTAATATCTAAACTGTTTAAAAGGAAAGTGTTATGATTTCCAAAATGCTATAATTTCAAAGTGTTATGATTTCCAAATTGCTATGATTTCAAAGCTGTGATTTCCAAAGTGTTTTGATTTTTAAAAGACTATGATTTCGAAAGTGTTACAACTTTGGGAAGTGATATGGTTTTGAAAATGGATATATTTGAAGTGAAAATGATATCGTATTAATTTGGGTTTTTAAATGAAAATGATATGTTGGTTTTGGTGTATAAGCTATTTTGAAATGACCACGGTGTTATAATAACATTTGGTTGTTAAAGAGACCGGGATCAGATATGGACATACTCTCTATCGATACCGAAAACCACTTTAACAACTGTGTATGCGGTGGAGTTTCCAAATGAAGTAGGATGGTGGCGACGATCTTAATGTATATACGTGGACCCAACTCCCGTGAGTTGGCATAAGGTGGCTAAAACAGGAGCGATTGACATGCCAATGAGGTAGCACCTCTGATCGGACACACTTCTTTGATACCATTCTATTACTTGTGATTGATTTGGTGCTCACCCTTGATTTGGGAGTGTTGTTCGAGGTGGGCGGTAGTGGCTGCTATGCGTCACTACCAGTCCGGATGCGTAATTGGTATATCTACCGTGGCATTGCCTAGTTTTGCCATGTCACCTACCATAGCGAGCTTTACTACGAGTTTGAATTTCTCCCGTAGCCTGTGGAGTATCGAGGGTAGCCCCCATTTTGGGAGTATGCTAATACTGGATAGACTACTGAGACTATTACGTGTTAAGGGGAATATTGGGTCACTCTTTAATGCTATTTAAAAGTATGTTTATTTTATATTAGACATTATTATAATAGCGAATATTACTACATAGTAGATAGTTTAACGGATCCTTAGAGGATGGTTACCCCAAACATCCTTTGAGTTACATGTATTTCAGTTGATATTTCACTTGAGTTGGATTTATTGATATAAGAATGTTAATCCTGACTCGAGTGTTTTGTGTTTTGCTTTAGGCTCGGGTCAGACTGAGTGATACAGCATTTGAGACTCACCTTTGGAGTTGGAGCTTCTCTTGGAGATCCAGCTATCTATCTTGCTTTCAGTTGTTCAGTCTATTCCAGTGATGCATTCAGATCTTGTATTTGATTATTGTATTGAGACATCTATGTACTCGTGACTTTTGTTGTATCTTGTTTAACTCTGTTATATATATGTAGTAGCTTCATGAACTACTATTCTTTTGTTTCCGCTGCATTATTGTTATATTACTCTGTGTCTGTGATCTGTGATTATTTTATTTACTGTATATGCTGAGTTTTGCCAAATTTTATTTACAATCCATTGTTTTGAATTATTCAAGTCCGACATGTGTGGATTTATTGTCGATTTGAATGGTCCAAAATATTGGGGCATTACAATCAGCTAACTGATTTTCAGAATTTACAAATTCTAAATTTATTATATCCATTTCAATATTATCACGAAGAAAATGATGACGAATGTCAATATGTTTAGTTCGTGAGTGATTGACAGGATTTTTAGATAAATTTATTGCACTAGTGTTATCACAATATATTATAGATTTATTCAATTTTATATCAAAATCTTGTAATGTTTGTTGCATGTAGATTACTTGAGCACATGCTAAAGCTGCCGATATATATTCTGCTTCACATGTCGATAGTGAAACGCAATTTTGTTTCTTGCTAAACCAAGATACTAAGGATCGTCCAATGAAATGACAAGTTCCACTTGTACTTTTTCTATCAGTCCGACTTCCTCTAAAATCAGCATCACTATAAGATACTAATTCAAAAGGACATTCTTTTTGATAAAATAATCCTAAGTCATTGGTTTTGCTAAGATAACGAATTATACGTTTAACTGCTCGCATATGTGATTCTTTAGGACTTGCTTGAAATCGAACACATAAACAAACACTCATCATAATATCAGGTCGACTAGCAGTTAAGTAGAGTAATGATCCAATCATGCTACGATATAGTTTCTGGTCGACATTCTTACCAGATGTATATTTGTACTCATAGGAGTCGGTTTGGCAGAGGTGTTTTCCATACCGAATCGTTTGATTAGATTATTACAATACTTTTCTTGATTAATAAAAATGCCATTTTGTAATTTCTTGATTTGAAGTCCAAGAAAATATGATAGTTCTCCCATGTGTGACATTTCAAATTCATTTGTCATAATAGTCGAAAATTCCCGACATAATTTTTCATTTGTTGAACCAAATATAATATCATCAACATATATTTGTATAATTAAAATATCTTGTTTAGTTTTCTTAATAAATAATGTTTGATCAACTTTTCTAATTTCAAAACTAGATTCTATTAGATAGCTTTTAAGTCGATCATACCAAGCATGAGGTGCCTGTTTTAAACCATATAAAGCTTTCTTAAGTTTATAAACGTGATCTGAAAATTTTTGATGAGTAAAAAGAGGAGGTTGTTCAACAGAAACATTTTCTTTTATATATCCATTTAGAAAGGCACTTTTAACATCCATTTGATTTAATTTAAAGTTATGAAAACATGCAAAAGCCAATAGAATACGTATAGCTTCTAGTCTTGCAACTGGAGCAAACATTTCTTCATAGTCTATTCCCTCTTCTTGATTGTAATCTTGTGCTACTAATCTAGCTTTATTTCTAGTATTGTTACCTTGTTCATCAGCTTTGTTTTTGAAAACCCATTTTGTACCAATGACTGATTGATCACTTGGTCTAGGAACTAATTCCCAAAATTCCCTTCTTTCAAATTGATTTAACTCTTCTTGCATAGCTATAATCCAATATTCATCAGTTGAGGCTTCCTTAATATTTTTAGGTTCTATATTAGAGAGAAAAGCTATATGGCCCATTTGATTTAATTGATGTCTTGTTCTTACATTTGAATTTACTTCTCCAATTATATTTTGAATAGGGTGATCTCTAAAAATTCTTAGAGAAGATCTTATTATAGTATCATTATTAATAATGTTTTCATTTTCTATAGAAATATCAGAATTATTATTTTGAAAAATAATATCATCATCTTTTGAATTACTTGACATAATTTTATTTGAATTATTTTCCAAATTTGTAATTTTAGAAGAAATTTTGACACTTTCATCGAATGAAACTTGAAGAGTTTCTTCGATTACTTTAGTTCTTATATTAAAAACTCGATAAGCTTTGCTTCTTTCCGAATATCCTATGAATATTCCTTCATTGGATTTTGGATCAAATTTGCCAAGCTGATCTTTAGTGTTAAGTATAAAACATTTTGAACCAAAAACTTTGAAATAAGATATATTAGGTTTTCTACCATTTAAAAGTTCATATAGAGTATGTTTTGTTAATGATCGAATAGAAACACGATTCAAAACATAACATGCAGTTGCAACAGCTTCTGCCCAAAAATGCTTAGGTAAAGTGCTTCCATTTAATAAAGTTCGTGCACATTCTTGTAATGTTCTGTTTTTCCTTTCTACAACTCCATTTTGTTGTGATGTTCTAGGAAATGAGAAATTATGATTAATTCCTTTCTTGTTACAAAAATGTTCGAAAGCTTCATTTTCAAATTCACCTCCATGATCACTTCTAATATTTTTAACTTTTAAATTCTTTATATTTTGAATTTTTTTTACAAAAATTTTAAAATTCTCAAATGTATTATTTTTATGTTTCATAAAAATAGTCCATGTATATCTTGAAAAATCATCTACAATAACAAACACATATCTATTGTGATTAATAGATTGAACTTGAGTCGGTCCAAAAAGGTCCATATGTAGTAGTTCAAGTGGTTGTCTTGTAGATATGATTTTCTTAGATTTAAAAGAAGATTTTATTAATTTTCCTAACTGACAAGCATCACAAATATTATCAATTTTGAATTTCATATCAGGTAGTCCTTTAACAATTTTATTTTTAGCTATTTTATTAATAGTATTAAATTTTATATGACAAAATCTTTTGTGCCATAGCCAAGAATCATTCTCTTTAGCTACTAAACAAATATTTGTGTTATAATTTATATTTATATTTAAAATATAAATATTTCTATCTCTTAAACCTTCAAAAATTAAATTTTGATTTTTATCAAAAATATTTCATTTATTTTATAAAAGAGATATATTAAAACCTTTATCACATAATTGACTTATGCTTAATAAATTATGTTCTAAGTTTTTAACTAATAAAACATCAGTAATGAGAGGTGAGTTAGAGATACCGTTATTGCTCACATCGCCTTTGCCGATGATATATCCTTTTGAATTATCTCCAAAAGTGACCGATCCTCCATTTGAGTAGACTATGTTTGTTAACATGCCTTTATTACCAGTCATGTGTTTTGAGCAACCATTGTCTAAAATCCATTTTCCTCTCTTTTTAAGTGGTACCTGTAAAAAATAAAGATTAAGATGGTACCACTTTCTTTTTTGGGTCCTAAGAGTTAGATCTTAGGAAACCAAACCCAAGAAGGTTCAGAATTCCCTTTATAAATATAATTCTTATTTTTATGAACAGTTTCCATAAATGTTTTGATATGCTTATTCCTAATTAAATTATTGTTGGTTTTAGGAATCCATATTTTAATAGTTTTAAAATCTTTAGAAACCGTTTTCTTAATATCTTTCTTAGTTTTGTTTTTAAACTTATTTTTAAACTTTCCGGATTTCTTTGGATTTTTCTTATATCCTAGTCCCATTTTATTTGAAGTAGACTAAGAATTTTCTAATATTGTAAAAAGATTTTCTCATTCTTTATTGAAGTTAGAAATATTTTTATTAATATCTTCTAACTTAGTTTTGAGACTAGATTTTTCTAACTCTAATACTTTAGTGTTAGATTTTAAATCATTAATTTCAACTGATAAATCATCATTTTTATTTTTCTGAATTTCTAATTCCTAAGTTATCATAGAAAGTTGAGATGCTAATTAGAATTAGATTCTTGAGATTTTTCAAGTTCTTCCTCCAGAATTTTCTTTTCATCTCTTAGCATACTAATTTCTAATTCAGATCTATTCAGTTTTCCTTGTAACTCCTTATTTTGCCTTTTTGTTTGTTTTGCAAAGTCTACCAGTTCTGAATTGATTTCAACTAAATCTTCAAAACTTAGATACTTACATTATCATTTGTAGCCATGAAGCACACATTTGCTTGCTCTGTGTCATTGTCACTGTCGCTCTCTGATGATGAAGAATCTGAATCATCCCATGTTACAGAAAATGCTTTCTTCTTGAATTTGTTCTTCTTGAATTTTTTTTTGTTTCTCTGGACAATCTTTCTTCATATGACCCTTTTATGACATTCATAACATTCTAGGACAGAAGATGATGGTTTATTTTTATTATTGTTGTTGCTAGAGTTATTTTTGTAACTCCTAAACTTGTTATTCTTTTTGAATTTCAAAAACTTTTTGAATTTTTTTGCAATAAGTGCCATATCCTCTTCATCTGAATCAAAATCATCTTCTTCTTCTTGAAATGCTAGATTCTTCTTATCCTGTGCTTGGACTTTCTTTGCCTGCAAATTCACTTCATACGACATTAGATTTCCTATTAACTCTTCTGGTTTCATAGTGGAAAGATCGTTTGCTTCTTCAATAGCTAAGACCTTTCTTTCCCATTCATCCGTAAAGAGTTTAGGATTTTTGATACTATATCAAAGTCAGTAAATTTTTCTCCTAGTGCCAATAGAGAGTGATATATATCTTGAAATCTAGAGTACATGTCATTTATACTTTCATTTGATTTCATTTTGAAACTGATTTTTCAACGTAGAAATTTTGCTTTGTTTGACTTTGTTAGTTCCTTCATGAGTTACTTTTAGAGTTCTCCATATCTCATAGGCAGTTGTACACATACTGACTCTATTAAACTCATTTTTATCTAATGCACAGAATAACATATTGATAGCTTTAGCATTTGAAGTAGCATCAGTTTTTTATGCAGTAGTCCAAGTTGAAAAATCTTCTGTTGGCATGGTTACTCTTTTTGGGTAATATTCCAAGTTTCAAAACCATTAGCTTGCATATATATTCTCATTCTAGTTGACCAGTAATTATAATTCATGTCATTGAATAGTGGTGGTCGTGCAGTGGATTGACCTTCAATAAAACTAGTGCTGGTGTTGTTTTCCATATTAAAAAAATATCAAATAACTGTGTAACGGTTATAAGATGTCGTGCTCTAATAGCAAATGAAAGTGACTAGTATGTCGTATAGCAAATACTGTGTGGCTAGATATCACTTTGGATCGTGTAATATGAAATGTATTATAATCTAAATGCGGAAACAGATAATAATAGTAAAGTAAATAAGAATAAGCACACCAGGAGTTTTTATACTGGTTCGAACTTCCCGTTCTACGTCCAGTCCCAGACTTCCCTCTGTAATTTCTCACAATAACCCCTCACTGAACCCGGAGGAATAGGTATACAACACCTGAGCAACCGATCAGGATTTTTCCGCCTCTATCAACCGAAAGAGGACGTTACCCGCCTGAACAACCGAACAAGACTTCAATAGTTTCAATAAAATTGCTTTGACACTTTGTGTTCTTGATAACACTGATTTGTCTTTGATAATACAACCTTCCTATAATCTTTTCCTCAGGTATATATGTGGGTGTAAAGATTTAGAAAGGAGAATATTGCTTTGAATCGAAGAATAAGTTAATTGATTCAGAGATTCCAGCAATATATGTAAATTGTGATTGCTTTGTAGTATGCAGAGATAGTAGAGAGTATGATCAAAAAGCAAATTGAAATTCGGTGATTTGTGAAGTGAATCTTATGTGTTTATATAGTGGATAAACAGCTGCAACCATTCACGAAGAGTTTTGACCAAAGGAAGCAGGCACAACTCTTCAAATTGGATCATATCTCTTAGCAAATGGAAGTGTCTGTTCAGAAAATAGCTGTTGGAAAAGTTTAGTCGACTGACCCAAAATGACCAGTCAACTGAATGTTCAAAGTTGGTGCAAAACAGAGTGTATCTGTGCAACTGAGCAGGTTCCGTCGACTGGTCATATTTGGTCAGTCGACTGACCTGGCTGTCAGTGCATAGTTCACATATAATTTAAAGAATTTGAAGTTTAAAACAACTTTGATTTGTGTGGACTACTTGAGGATAGGTTTTAACAATTCTAAGACTAAAAAACTTCAATAAATAAACATACTATACTCAGTTTTGAAGTCTTGTCTCCTTTGTAGTTTTAACAACATATTTCTTTCTCTTTTTGTCGCTTGCCCATATAGTCTCATTCACTGAGTTGTTTAATGCTCTTTGTCATGAATCAAAACTTATGATTCAACAACAAATACATCACAAATATAATAGCCACTAGAATTAAACTAGCCTTATCCAGAATCATTGATTATAATCAATCTGCATTTCTTAGTACAAGAAACATCTTTGATAATATTCTACTAACTCATGAACTTTTGAGAAGCTACCACATCTCTAATGTCTCCCCTAGATGTATGATGAAGTTTTACATCCAGAAAGCTTTTGATACGATTTCTTGGCTATCTATCACGACTATAATGTGTAGAATGGGCTTTCTTGAAGCATGTATTGCTTGGATATATACTTGCATCTCTACTGCAAAATTTTCTACTTGCATTAATGGAGAAGTTACTGGCTACTTTACTACATCTAATGGCATCAAGCAGGGTGTCCGCTATCTGCCTACCTTTTCATCACTGTTGTGGAGACTTTTAACTGCCTCATAAAAAAGCAAATTCTCACTAAAAGCCTCTCTATCCATCCTAAATGCAAAAACCTCCCTCATCGCTTCTCTTATGTTTGCTGATGACCTTGTCATCTTTACCAAACCTAATCCCTCCTCAATTCACTCTATCCTTAACTGCCTTCACCTTTTCCATACCACCACTGCCCTTCAAATCAATAAAACCAAGTCACACATCCTTATTGCTGGTCTTAACTGTTAGGAAAAAGCAAACATTACCTCCCTCTCTACCCTCCTCCCTATGCCAAATAATGCTGTCTACCTAGGTATCCCATTAACTACAGAATCACAACATCCCAATGTTTTCCTATGTATGAGGCCATCATGTCAAAGCTTTCCTCTTGGCCACGTTCTTTCCTATCACAAATTGGCAGACTAACAATTATCATCTCAATAGCTAGAGGGATGGCAAACTATTGGTCGAGAATGTTTCTTCTCCCCAGTAAACTTATATCTATGATAAACAAGGTTATGAATCATTTCCTATGGCATGGGGATTGCTACTCAAAAAAACTCATTCCCATCTCTTTCTCCAAAATTTGCAAACCAAAAACTCATGGTGGACTGGGCATACTAGACCTCATCATGTGGAATAAGGCTGCTACTACTAAACATGTTGATGACCTCCTAAATCATAAAGACACCATCCTGGTTCACTGGCTCTCTAACAATTACCTCCAATCCAAGCATTTCTGGACCATGGATTTGCCTAATGATTCTAGCTATTCAGATTTATGCTTAACATAGGACACTCCATCCTCCAACACATTATCCACACTATATCCCCAACCAATAAATCCCTTTTCTAGCATGACCCATGGGTAGACTTTGGACTCATCCTTAATAATGCTATGGATTTCAATCAAAAGTTTTCTACTAGCATTCCTGACAGTGCTGAGGTGTGGCCATACTTTCATGATGGTAAGGTCACTCTTCCAAACAACAGTAGCACACATATTCAACAGTTATAGAACTTCATCATGCAACAAAAATTTATTTCTTCTGATACCAACATTCTCTGGACTGCCAAAAGAAAAACACATACTACCAGAGACTCGTACAAAGCAATGAAATACCACTCTAATGATGTACATTGTCCTTGGAGCAATAGAATTTGGTGCAATGATGATTCTAATTGAGATAACCTTATGATCTGCAAGGTAATAAACAAGGCTCTCCTGACTAAAGATAGACTGCGGATTTTGGGTATTGTTCATTCTGCAGAATGTGCTTTCTACACTGTTTCGACAGAATATATACATCACCTTTTCTTTGAATGCCCTATCATTTACGTAGCATGGAAATCTATTTTACATAAGTTTAACCTTCATAATCCTAACAGTAACCATGATCATGAATGGCAAAACATCTACAGACAAACCAGAAACAAGACCCAAAGAACGAGATTACACCTATGCACCGTTAAACAGTTTATTTGGGTTTATTGGAGAGAAAGGAACAGTAGAATGTTTGATTTGAAGAACCGAAGTGAAAGTGATCTCGAATCGGAATTGAGATGCTTGATTGATAAAAACATGTTCATATGGTTTTGCAAAAACCCTAATGCCAGCTGTAGTATTTGGCACGTTCACTAATGTGTTTTATTTGCTTTTCCTTTTCCTATTTTTATCTTTCCATGTTGTTTTCGTATTCTGTCTTTTCTATTTTATAAAATTGGTAAGGGACCGGTATTTGCCTTTGCAAAAAAAATCATTTTAATTTATTTATCTACAATGGAAAACTCAAATAAGAATGAAATAAACAACTGGAAGGAGGTTATATGAAATTAAAGGTATACTATAGGAATAAATTCTAAAATTAATATTGTGTGAAAATGAAATTATAAGGGTGTAAATTTTAATAATATCTCAAATTGTTGAGAAATCAATATATGTATGAAAAGAACCAGTATGTAAGTGGTTACGTATTCTCTTTTTATATATAGTATAATAGATAATTTTATTTACTTTAAGGCTTATGTTACTTAATGTTTGTAATTTTATTTTAGTATATGTAAAGTATGATGGATCGCTTTTGGTAGTTTGGCATATTATAATATCAATCAAATTTTAAATGCCATAGTTTGAATATAAGCAGAAATTCGTGTTACATGAGAGTTCATCCCTGTTTAACTATTTAAATTAGAAATCAGAATAATTCAGCTTACAATTGCTGGCACACTAATGTAATATCCATCACCTGGTTCCTTTTAACTTTTGAACATCAACATTAAAACAAACGAATCAGTACATGCTACTAAAATTTTTCCACCATCTTACATAATTTAGTATATATGCTCTACACTGGTTCATTTATACACACTGTACTATTAAAAATTGAGTTCCTCTATGAGCTCTCTCGTTGCTTCATGTCTCATTCCTTTGATTTTATATAAAATATAAATTATTATCTATTTTATTCATTCTATTATATAAAAAAGAGAATAATGGACTCTTTATAATCTCATCTCTCATCCACTCTCACTTAAAATATTTTTCCCTCATCAATTTATGGAAAATTTTTCATTTACCTCCATAAAATTAAAAGTATTTATTTAAAACCAAATTTATTTTCATTATAAGATAATTATTTCTCTAATATGTCTTTGATAACTTGGTTTAAGTTTCACATCTACTTCATTTCCTGTATTCATTATTCTTAAATAATCCAATTGACGTTCTCTTCCTCTTCTCCACGCATTCAATGTAAGAAAAAACATATTATTTCCATTTTTATTTCATGTCTTCACTTTTTTCTTCTGCCTCTAACAACTGTTTCTTCCACATCTCAAGTTTCTTATATAAAATATTCAGTTCTTTTATTCACCATTGTATTCTCCTTAATTATTTTTCAATCTATTCATGTTTCGCAATGATTGTTTTTCTACCTGCTGCGTTTAGGTTCTAGATTTTTATGGAAAAATTATCTGAAGCCAGCAATAACCTTGGCTTAGTGCATCAACGAATTCGAATTAAATGTTAGAGCTTTATTTTTCTTTTAATTCGAGTTTAATTTTTTTAATTTTTTTTGTATTAAATTTCTACCTTCGATCTTTGATTAAAATATTGTGTCCAAATTTTATTTTTCCCTTCTATTTTTTTCCAGTAAAATGCTTATGAATCTGGTTTTCTTTAATTTGGCGAGAGTTTATTAGATTTATGCATAAGCATCATAGAACCTTCAGTTATTCTGAAAAAATGTTATAGGTAAAGTTGTACTGTTTTTTAGTCTTTGCTTTTTGTATAAAAGTTTATTTTTAATTTTTTTTCTTGTTGAAGATCATGAATTTGGTTAATTCCACTTATTGTGTTAATTGATTGACATATGAAGATACAAAAAACTTAAGTTCAGTATAATTAATAGAGGTAAAGTTGGCATTTTTCATTCTTAAACAGAAGTATATAAGAAAAATCAAGTTAAGGACCTCTAGCTCATGTGGCTAGAGGTATGGTGCTTTAGATTGAGGTTCTAGAGGTGTAATGAACTGCATTTCTTACTCCAAAGGACTAGCCATTAAGGGTAAAGAAAAAGAACGATAAGAAGAGAAGAAAACTAAACAATACATAATCTCACAACGCAATGGAACAATATATATTACTCAACATAATATATTACAAAGTCATTTCAAAAATATTACATCAAAGTCATTCTAATACAAATTTTATCCTAGGACAGTAATAACAGTTTGTCCCTACCTAACAGATACAATATACATATAATACAGCAGAAAACAAGGTAATAACTAACCATCGATGAAGCCACCAGCTCCAAGCTCCTCCAAAATGAATCTGCAGAAAAACCTGAACTACCTGGCTGCCCATTCAAATTTGATTACCTAAGAGTTTAGGAAAAGAAAATAAACTCCGAGTCAGACATGGGTCTAGTGTGAGTAAAGCATAAATCTTTAACTTTATGAAAACCTTTAAATCAAAGGCATCTCATAAGACCACGCCGCACATAATCATCGATGGGTTTTTACCTTACGATAACCAAAATATTTTCTATAGAAAATCCATTGATACTATAATAATGTCTAGGGGTCAAAGTAAAATATGAATATAATTGAAATGCTTGCATCTCGTATTTCAACATAGTTGAGCACAACTAAGTCCGTACGACGCTTATTGAAGAATGGATTCCATACAATGACTAGGCTACGTGGTACCGCCTATCACGATGCATCTCTAGATAAAATAACACCGAGGACCTCGCCAGGATCACCTACCAACACAAAACCTACCTCCCACTTGACTAGTAGTACCGAATATGATCACCCCTTGGTTAATGGGCCCTGAAGCATACAAATGAGAGATAATATCGACTCTAGATAGGGATGATCATACCCTAATGGGAGGGACACACTTAGCCCTGCTGCATCTCCTATGTTTTAGTCATTCCCGATTGATGAGGCTTGAGGCTACGCATTATCTTTTATATAGCACTTATCACTTGGAATGCTAACACTGCCCTCCAGGCAGCAATGCAATATCAGCATTCATCCATACAAGTTGTTCAGGATATGAACAAAACAAAGGCACTACTTCTACTACATCCATTATGGAATCACCCTTAGGATTAGTAGCAAGCAGCCCTTGCACTTCAAAGAGCTCCGTCTTCAATTCCATCATCTTCAAGATGTATTTACTTTGAAACACTTGAGCTGGATCGATATTTAGATAACATATCCAATCCCGGTCTCTTCGAAACAACATTCGATAGCTTTTGATAAACTCAACTCCCGTTCTTTTGGAAGTATATGGTCAAAGATAAGAGCGGAGATCACCTCCTAATCGTTAGTTGACGGATTTTGTAACAGCCCACATATTTTACGATTGTATATTTAAATGTTTTATTTAAATATAGCATCGTTAATCGGATTAAAGTCCGAAAAGCTACTTTTTGTAAACAGTTGAATTGGGACTCGAGACCACTTCCATTGAGTCCAAAATGGCATTTACAACTTTTTTGAGTATAAACATCGATATGTTTGGAGTTGAGTAGAATTTGCTATTTTTCTATTTTGGGCTTTGGGTTTCAGCCCATTAACCCAACTGAATACCCTAACTCCTCTTCATTCATTTATTCATTTCTTTTCCTAACACTCAAGCTCAGTAAAAATGGGGAGAGGAATGGGAAATTAAAATCCTAAGCCTTAGATTCATTTGCAAACTCAAGTTCTAGCTCCAAAATCTAAGAGAAGCTTTGGTAAGGATCCTCTTCATCTTCTCCATCTCATTTCCTCTTCAATTTCAGATAATTTTCTAAACCCTAACTTAGGAAATGTTTTTCTTTTGAGCTTAGATTGAAGCTTCTTGGGTTAAAATTGAAGAGTGATTGTTCTTGCCTTGCTTTATAGCTTCTCTCTTGTGTTTTGGGTTTAAAGGTGAGTTCTTTAACTCACATCTATGTTTATAGCTATCATTCTTATTAGGTATGAATTCCTAACATTTGTGCATATTCATTTGCTTTTGATTTGAATTGATTTGGTGAATTTCCAAAATTTTGGTGCTTTGGTCCAATTTTATGAAAATCCTTATATGGATGTTTGGACATTGATGTTTGGGGTGTATCGAAGAGCCTATAAGGCCGGGTTGTCGCTTGGCGTAAATCCTTAGTCGTCATTGCTCGTCCGATCGCTCCCGATACATTTTGGCCACTTTGGCCTAGGCAAAATGTTGCCCAGACCAGGTGACCAGACGTTTGGTGACCAAGTCCAGACGTCTGGTTTGGACCTGGAGCAAAAATGTATGCCACAAATTATATAAAAAAGACAGAACCCAAATTTAGACGTCTGATTTTTTAGTTCAGACGTCTGATTTTTTAGTTCAGACGTCTGATTTTTTAGTTCAGACGTTTGAAAAGGTTTCAGACGTCCGGTTTGCCGAACCAGACGCTTGGAAGGGGTTCTCTGGATTTTTCCAGGGAACAAAACCAGACGTCTGGATTCCAAACCAGACGTTTGGCCATGACTCAGACGTCTGCTTCGGTATTCCAGATGTGTGGGTGGCTTTGTGAACTATTTTTCAGAAAACAAGAATCCAAACCAGACGTCTGGAAATGTTCATTTTTGCCTATTAAGGCTGTTTTGTGTGGATTTCCATTGTTTATCGATTTTAGTTGCACCGATTAGTTGTTATCACTTTTATCGACCTTGATGACTTCTTCTTCGGGATTTTTGGGAATATCTGTTTGATGGATTTGATATTGATTTCTATGGTTTGGATTCACGTCTTCGAATGTGAATCTTTGGTGATTGATTGTTTTTACAATCATTTTTGTGATTTGTCACTTTCAAATACGAAGGTTTATATACTAGTAGTAACTACTCAAACTCTTTCCTCAAAACGATTTCGACTCTATTTTAATACAAAGCTCGTTTATAAAATTGTTTTCCAATCTATTAGTATATACAAACCTTTCCCTCATTCGTACGAGAAAATCTATTTAAACGGCTTGGCAAAACAAGTGGTATGAAACGCTTGCGTTCACTTCGTCGGTTAATTCTTGGACTTGTTCGATTGAACTCTTGTGACAACTTTCGAGTGGAAATCTACAATCTGTTCGTAAATATTTGAGTTAAGCAAGTGGTTATGGGACATGAAGCTAAACTCTTATATTTACTAGCTTAGTGTAATCGACACTTCTTGATGATCGATGATGATCATTTTGTGATTTAGACTAGCATTATGCGATGTCTCTTTGTCCACGTAAGGGACTATACCCCGTTCTGTTGAGCTTCGTCTCATTTTTATGGGCTATCGACCTATGGTCTTTGGACCGTTCGTGGAGCAATCGGCTCATTAAGTCGGCGCATGGGGTGTATCGTTTTAGGTGCATCGATGTTCGACTAGGCATGGGGTGTATCTTTTTAGGTGCATCGATGTTAGTTTATACATGGGGTGTATCTTTTCAGGTGCGTCGATGTTCGACTGTGCATGGGGCGTATCTTTCTAGGTGCATCGATGTTCGGTTTATGGTTAGCGACCATGGAATAGCGTTCCGTTTGTGATACACGTGTTGCTGAGTTTTCATGCTCCCGTTTGTGATAGGCCTTCCCCCTTTGTGATTTCTGGATTTCTAGTTGATGATTTCTAGAATTTGTGTTTCACCAATTTTCGTGGATTACATTGATAAGCTTTATCAATATTTGTGTTTGGTGAATAATTTACAGAAAATGTGATTCTTTTTGGTGCTCGAGTTGATTTGAGATATTGTATGATTTTTGTGTTATTTGATGTATACTTGACACAGTATGACATTATTGTTATCATACGTTTTTGGTCATATCTCTTATCCTATATCATTTTATCTGATATTTATAGCTAGACTGATCCGTTTATTATTTTCTTCTTAAATAATACTCGGGTCAGACCGAGATATTTTAGGTGCTCCTGCTTGACTCCTTATTAGGGATTATCATCTGATTTTTGGCTAACTACTCAAGATTAGTAGTTTTTGGTTATTATACATTTTTGATATAGACTCCTTGATGTATAATTATTCTTTTGTCTCGCACATGTATCTATTATTTTGTGATGTAGTGGATCTTGTTTGACCACTACTTTGATGTACACTTTTATGTGATATATTCATATCTGATTCCGCCTTTGTGATATGAATGTCTGTGACTGATTTGTATTATGTTTATTTCTATATTTGTTTCCGAGGTCCACATAGCCACTGTGTGGTAGCTTTGAGTTTGAATCGGTATGTCGGATTTCCTCTTGAATTGAAATGTAAGTTATATTATCTGACATATTGGTCCTCGCACAAAGCAATTACACAGATGGTCGCTCCTCAACAGCCTTATTCTTCGCGCTAGTCGATGACATTACTTAGTAGTGTTCTTGGCTAGCGTGAGTATAGAGGTGGGGCATCACAACATGGTATCAGAGCCAAACTTCGGAACAATGTAGAATAATCTAGCAAGAATCATTGTCATAAGTCTTTCTTAGGAATCGTGCCATAGGATTTAATTCGAGTCTTCATACCGTTCTATCCTATTTTCTTTTGTGATGCCTTGTTTTATCAATCAAGGTTGTTTGATATTCAATCTGAGAATAAACTTTTTCTTCTTTCTTTCTTTCTTAGAAAAGAGAAATGGTTAGACCTGGTCATCCCAGTGCCGGTCAATCTAGTGCTACTCCTCAGGATGGAGTATTTATGTCAGCTCAACAACTTTTAGATCTTGTGAATAATGCCCGAGCTGTCGGACCCGTTCCAGTGCCAACTCACCCTAAATCCGGGTTTGCACGCCTGTGCAGAGATTATACCGCTTTGGGTGGAAGGCCATTCAAGGGTTCCGAAACCGTTGTAGAGATCCAAGCTTGGCTTAGATCATGCGATCGCATCTTTTCCCGCATGGATCTTATTGGTTCACTTCGAGTCCAAGTGGCTTCTAGCATGCTCCAAGAAAGAGCATTAGATTGGTATGAGCTTTTGATTTCTGAAATTATCGAAGCGGATCTTACTTGGGAGCAATTCCGAGAAAGGTTCGAATTGAAATTTGTGCCGAAGGCTGAAAAGGTAAATTTAGCCCGACGCTTTATTGACCTTGTTCAAGGTGAATCTTCTGTGACGGATTACGTTGCATCTTTTGAATCTCTCTCTAGATATGGGGTCGAGTATATTAATACCCAATTGAAGAAAAATCAGAGGTTTGTCTATGGGTTGAATAAGAACCTCAAAAGGCCTTTACTTCTAAAACTGGAAGTTTCTTTCAATCAGCTTGTTGATATCGCTCTTCGGCTTGAAGAGTCCGATAGAGAAAGTGATGTTGAAGTTGTGTGTGCCAAACAGAACTTCAACAAATAACATGAAGAGGCCTATTAAGTTCAAAGGCCCCAATCCCGACAAGAAAGGGAAGCCAGAAACTTCTGTAGCAAAGACTCCTACCACTAGTCGTGGACGATGCTACAATTGTGATTCTATGGACCACTATGCAAATGAGTGTCTGCAACCCCTCTATTGTCGCTATTGCAAAAGTTTGAGTCATCATATATCTGTGTGTCCCATACTTCAAGCAAGAAGGAGGGAAAGATAAAATTTGTGCAAGCCTCTACTAGCACTTCTCTTGGTCAAGGTATTTTCTATCCTTGACGATATTTGTTTGTGATTATCTTATTCGAGTTCTTTTTGATTTGGGTTCATCTCATTATTTTATATCAAAAGAACTTGATGATTCTTTCTCTTTTTAATTTTATGGGTTTGATGACTTCACTGAGAATTGCGAATCCGGTTGGCACTCAGTTTGCTTTGTAAATGTCGAGATTATTTTATGTGTTTATTCTTTTCGAGCCGATTTGCATGTTATGCGTTACTTAGGCTTCGAAATTGACTTTTTGGGTAAGGATTGGATTGATCATTATTAAGCCCACATCCTATGTCCTGAGCGGACTATTTATCTTCGACATTCTCAATCTGTTAAGCAGATTTCTATTGTTTTTAAAGATTTTGGTTTTCAAATTTGGTGGCAACATTTTATTCTTTAAAACCCACTTGATGAGGGAAGTGTTATTTCTCTCATTCAAGTAGTTTGTGAATTTTCCAGTACTTTTGAGATTTGCCTTAAGATTATCACCTAAGCAATCTATTGAATGATGCTAAGGTCTTTTCAGCTCGACCTTGCCACCGGTTTTCATCAACTACGAGTTGCGGAGGGTAGCATTCCACTTACCGCATTTCGCACAAGTTATGATTCTTGTAAGTGGTTCGTTATGTCATTCGGTATGACGAACCTTCTACCTTATTTCATCCATTTTGTGAATCGAGTATTCTACGAATATCTCGATGAGTTTATTCTTATATTTATTGATTATGGATGAAAACAAAAATTTAAAATTTGCAAATCATTTTAATAAGATATTTATAAGTATGATTGGACTTTGTTCTTAAACGAGCAAAGAATGTTTGTAAACTTTTTAAGAGACTTGTTTATCATATAGAAGATGATTTTCTGTTGTTTTGCCCATTGAGTGCTTTAAGAATTCTGGTCGGTGCGCTTGATCAACGTTATCGATAGGAATCTCCTAAACGCTATGATGAGACAGTTAGACACAATAATTGACTTGTAATAAGTAAATTTTTCTAAAAAGATGATTACATAAAGTTAATTATAATTTTGAAAGTCTTAGCATTTCGGGAAAGAGGATCATTTAAAAGAACTCTTTTCCAGTGCTTTTATTCTTGCGGTTCCCGAAGGGAACCAAGGCTTTATTGTTTGTACCGATACTAGTCGTATTGGTTTTGGTGTCAATCTCTTGCAAAGGGAATGTGTTATCGCATTTGCTTCTTGACAATTAAAGATTGTCGAGACTAGATATGCCATTCATGTTCTAGAGCTCGCGGCTATTGTTTTCGCTCTTAGAATTTGGTGTCATTATCTGTTGGGAGAGAAATTTGTTCTCTACTCCGATCATAAATCTTTGAAGCATCTATTTTCTCTAAAGGTAATTTGTGTCAACAACGTTGGCTCGAGTTCCTTGCATCTTATGATCTTGATATTTTTATACTTACGGAAAGGGCAATCGAGTTGTCGATGACCTTAATCGGAAGCAACAAGCAGTTGTTTCAAGGATGATATTCGAATGGAATGATGTCGAGACTTTATCCACTTGTGAGATTCGAGATCGTGAATCCAATTCATGTTCATCTCCTGTTTTGTGTAGCCTTGAGGCTCATCCTTCTCTTTTTGGACCGTACCTCTTTTGGCTAAACTCTATGTCAAAGGAATTGTTAAATTGCATGGTGTTCCTACTTCTATTATTAGCAATCGTGATCCATTATTTTACTAGTGGATTTTTGGAAAGGTCTTCAAAAAAAAGCTTTGGGAACAAAGCTTAAATTTAGCACCGCTTATCATCCTCAGTCCGATGGACAAACCGAGCGTGTGAATCAAACTCCTAAAGATCTCCTTCGTGCATGTGTTCTTGATTTTGGTGGAAGTAGGGAAGATCATATTCTTGTTGAGTTTTCTTCCTATAATAGCTTCCAATCTTGTATTGGTATGGCACCTTTCGAGGCACTCTACGGAAGGCCATGCCGATTTCTTTCGTGTTGGAGTGAGAAGCTGGTTTTAGGTCCAGATTTTATTGGAGTTCATTTGTGTTTCACTTATGAAGGGTGTTGTACGTTTCAATCGATCGGGAAAGTTAGCACATCGATATGTTGGTCCCTTTCCCATCACCGAACGTATTGGTTCCGTAGCTTATCGCCATTTATTACTGGCTCAATTTTCTGCTATTCATGACGTTTTCCATGTCTTTCAACTACGGAAATACCTTAGGGATTCCGAATCTATTCTTGAGCCCGGTGTATTTGAAGAAATTGAAGCTTCACCAAATTTGATTTATGAGCAACATTCTATTCGAATCATTACTTCGAAGGTTGAACGCCTTCGAAATAAAGATATTCTTTTTGTGAAAGTTCAATGGTCCTCAAATCCTAAGGATTTCTCTTGGGAATCTTGAGAATTCATCGAGCAAACACATCCGGACTTGCTTTTTCATGCTCTTTATGGTGAACTTCTTATTTCAAATTTTCTTTTGTGTTGATATGCTTTTATGGTTGTTACTCTTTATCTTCCTCTTAATTATTGCGAGGACACAATTTCTTTAAGGAGGGGAGTCTGTAATAACCCGCATATTTTACGATTGTATATTTAAATGTTTTATTTAAATATAGCATCATTAATCAGATTAAAGTCCAAAAAGCTACCTTTTGTAAACAGTCGAATTAGGACTCGAGACCACTTCCATTGAGTCCAAAATGGCGTTTACAACTTTTTTGAGTATAAACATCGATATGTTTGGAGTTGAGTAGAATTTTCTATTTTTCTATTTTGGGCTTTGGGTTTGGGTTTCAGCCCATTAACCCAACTGAATACCCTAACTCCTCTTCATTCATTTATTCATTTCTTTTCCTAACACTCAAGCTCAGTAAAAATGGGGAGAAGAATGGGAAATTAAAATACTAAGCCCTAGATTCATTTGCAAACTCAAGTTCTAGCTCCAAAATCTAAGAGAAGCTTTGGTAAGCATCCTCTTCATCTTTTCCATCTCATTTCCTCTTCAATTTCAAATAATTTCCTAAACCCTAACTTAGGAAATGTTTTTCTTTTGAGCTTAGATTGAAGCTTCTTGGGTTAAAATTGAAGAGTGATTGTTCTTGCCTTGCTCTATAGCTTCTCTCTTGTAGTTTGGGTTTAAAGGTGAGTTCTTTAACTCACATCTACGTTTATAGCTATCATTGTTGTTAGATATGAATTGCTAACATTTGTGCATATTCATTTGCTTTTGATTTGAATTGATTTGGTGAATTTCCCAAATTTTGGTGCTTTGGTCCAATTTTATGAAAATCCTTATATGGATGTTTGGACATTGATGTTTGGGGTGTATCGAAGAGCCTATAAGGTCGGGTTGTCGCTTGGCATAAATCCTTAGTCGCCATTGCTCGTCCGATCGCTCCCGATACGTTTTGGCCACTTTGGCCTAGGCAAAATGTTGCCCGGCCCAGGTGACCAGACGTCTGGTTTGGACTTGGAGCAAAAATGTATGCACACAAATTATATAAAAAAAAGATAGAACCCAAATTCAAACGTCTGATTTTTTATTTCAGACGTCTGGTTTGCCAAACCAGACGCCTGGAAGGGGTTCTCTGGATTTTTCCAGGGAACAAAACCAGACGTCTGGATTCCAAACTAGACGTCTGGCCATGGCTCAGACGTCTGCTTCGGTATTCCAGACGTCTGGGTGGCTTTCTGAACTATTTTTCAGAAAACAAGAATCCAAACCAGACGTCTGGAAATGTTCATTTTTGCCTATTAAGGCTGTTTTGTGTGGAATTCCATTATTTATCGATTTTAGTTGCACCGATTAGTTGTTATCACTTTTATCGACCTTGATGACTTCTTCTTCGGGATTTTTAGGAATATCCGTTTGATGGATTTGATATCGATTTTTATGGTTTGGATTCACGTCTTCGAATGTGAATATTTGGTGATTGATTGTTTTTACAATCATTTTTGTGATTTGTCACTTTCAAATACGAAGGTTTCTATACTAGTAGTAACTACTCAAACTCTTTCCTCAAAACGATTTAGACTCTATTTTTAATACAAAGCTCGTTTATAAAACTGTTTTCCAATCTATTAGTATATACAAACCTTTCCCTCATTCGTACGAGAAAATCTATTTAAACGGCTTGGCAAAACAAGTGGTATGAAACGCTTGCGTTTACTTCGTCGGTTAATTCTTGGACTTGTTCGATTGAAATCTTGTGACAACTTTCGAGTGGAAATCTACAATCCGTTCGTAAATATTTGAGTTAAGCAAGTGGTTATGGGACATGAAGCAAAACTCTTATATTTACTAGCTTAGTGTAATCGACACTTCTTGATGATCGATGATGATCATTTTGTGATTTAGACTAGCATTGTGCGATGTCTTTTTGTCCACGTTGGGTACTATACCCCGTTCTGTTGAGTTTCGTCTCATTTTTATGGGCTAGCGACCCATGGTCTTTGGACCGTTCGTGGAGCAATCGGCACATTAAGTCGGTGCATGGGGTGTATCTTTTTAGGTGCATCGATGTTCGACTAGGCATGAGGTGTATCTTTTTAGGTACATCGATGTTAGTTTATACATGGGGCGTATCTTTTCAGGTGCGTCGATGTTTGACTGTGCATGGGGCGTATCTTTCTAGGTGCGTCGATGTTCGGTTTATGGTTAGCAACCATGGAATAGCATTCCATTTGTGATACACGTGTTGGTGAGTTTTCATGCTCCCGTTTGTGATAGACCTTCCCCCTTTGTGATTTCTTGATTTCTAGTTGATGATTTCTAGAATTTGTGTTTCACCAATTTTCGTGGATTACATTGATAAGCTTTATCAATATTTGTGTTTGGTGAATAATTTAAAGAAAATGTGATTCTTTTTGGTGCTCGAGTTGATTTGAGATATTGTATGATTTTTGTGTTATTTGATATATACTTAACACAGTATGACATTTTTGTTATCATACGTTTTTGGTCATATCTCTTATCCTATATCATTTTATCTGATATTTATAGCTAGACTGATCTGTTTATTATTTTCTTCTTAAATAATACTCGGGTCAGACCGAGATATTTCAGGTGCTCCTACTTGACTCCTTATTGGGGATTATCATCTGATTTTTGGCTTACTACTCTAAATTAGTAGTTTTTGGTTATTATACATTTGTGATATAGACTCCTTGGTGTATAATTATTCTTTTGTCTCGCACTTGTATCTATTCTTTTGTGATGTAGTGGATCTTGTTTGACCACTACTTTGATGTACACTTTTATGTGATATATTCATATCTGATTCCGCCTTTGTGATATGAATGTCTATGACTGATTTGTGTTATGTTTATTTCTATATTTGTTTCCGAGGTCCACATAGCCACTATGTGGTAGCTTTGAGTTTGAATCGGTACGTCGGATTTCCTCTTGAATTGAAATGTAAGTTATATTATCTGACATATCGGTCCTCGCACAAAGCAATTACACAGATGGTCACTCCTCAACAGCCTTATTCTTCGTGCTAGTCGACGACATTACTTAGTAGTGTTCTTGGCTAGCACGAGTATAGAGGTGGGGCGGCACATATTTCTTTATCAGTTGTCCTAGGAGAACGAAACGAGATTTATACGCACAATACAACATCATCGAAGATGACTGTGCCATATAACTCACGTGTTCCTTCTAGATATTTCCAAAGTTACATTTTGGGTCCACATTTGATAGTTGGTTAATTAATTATACAATAAACAAACAATAACCGATTCCATTTGAGATTTACTTATCCATAGTAACCACTAAGCCTCAAAACAAATCTTTATTTAATAAATCTCTTTTCAAAACGTTTTTCTAAAACATTTATATATTTATATCTCTGGCATAAGTATACTCACAAAGCATTTATGAAATACTTCTTACTTCCAAATCATGTTAAAAAGGATTAACCAAATGTTGTTTAAATTGGAGGTAAGGACAACCGTAAACACTATTCCTTCAGTGTTAAGTGTAGAATGGGTGTTCCATACCACCATTTTTAAAGGGTCGGTTTAGAGAAACCCAGATCTCAAATTCTTTTTTTTCTTTCGATAAATCCTTTTTGATCAAATCTATTTCATTCATGAAATATCTTTTACTTGAATCCAAATCCATTTCAAAATACTTTCCAACTTCCCAAATTCTTTTATAAAACCCTTTTATAAATATTCAAAATCATTTATAATAATTGCTTTTATAAATATCCAAACTTCTTATATAGATTTCTTATAAATATCCAAACCATTTTATAAACTCCCTTTAGGAATATCCAAGTCATTTTCTAAAACTTCTTTTATAAATACCCCAAAATCATTTATAAAACTTCTTTAGAAACCTTTCCTATTTAACAACTTCTTAAATAACCTTAAATCAATTTAGATTCCTTTAATAAGCAAATCCATTTTATAAATCTTCCTTCTTTATGAAATCTTCTTTGCTTAAAAACTCAAATCCATTACCCAAAAACACCTTATAAATTTCCAAATTCCTTTATAAATCTCTTTATAAAAACATCTTTTCATAATATGGAAAAACCATTCCCATTAGTTAAAAACATCTTTAGTAAAACCATTTGTCAAATCATTCTTTAAATATCTTGTTCAAAATGCAATAACTTTGAAACCATTTCAAAAAGAAAATGAAATATTTATCCTTACAAAATCAAACAGTGACTTAATGACCATAATGGTGCTTTTAATTTTGTTTTACTTATTCAGTCTAACATGGCATCACACAATAATATTTATATAAGGGATCGATACATAACAATCAATCAACTTAAGTAAATATCCGAGTTAATTGTAATAGCAGAATGGTGTTTTGATCTGCAAATAGATGTTATTTATTTTACTAATTATATGAGGTTACTTAAGGGTAAGCGACACAGAAACCCCCTTGATTTAAAACAAATTTGAAAAGAAAACAGTTTTAAAACAAAAACTTATTATTAAACTCAAAGTTTTTAAAATAAATTAAAACCTTGTAAATGAGAGTCAAAACCTTGTTAAATAGTAATTAAACTCTAATTAAAATTAATTAAACCTTAATTAAATCTTATTAATATAATTAACTTTAATCAAAGATTAATTAAATAAAACCCCTTTTTAAAATAATAATTAATTAATAATTATCTTAAATAAATAATTAAATATTAATTAATTAATAATTAAATAATAATTAACTCTAATTAAGTAGAAAATCATGATTAACTTAATTGGTTAACACTTAAGTTTAAATTCCATTATTAAAAAATAATTAAGTACTAATTTCCTTTATTAATTAATCAATCAATTAAATAATCATTAAATAAATAATTAAATAATTGTTCTCTAATTACTAAATTAAAGTTAGAAAACATTACCAAAAGGATTTCTAAGTGAAAACAAGTTTATATTAGAAAAATAGTTAGATTTTCCGAACTGCGCGTATAGCGACTATCGCTATACGGACCCGTAATTTTGAAAACTTGAAATTACCTTTTTTTAACTTTTAAAACTTCCATTTTGAACTCTTATCCTCTTTGAAACATGAAATATACTTTTGAAAACTAAATCAAAGTTTTAAACTTGAAAACTTATCACTTTTATACAAAAATCAAACTTTAGATAAAAAACGGATTTCTACGTCGCTTTTGGTTAACGAATCACTACATTTGTGTCATGAACCCACATATAACAAAAATAACATTCGAACATAATATCACATCATAACATTATAGAACCATCATAAACAAAGTATTTGTAACGACTTGCTAATTTATCATTTGATAAATTTTATTTACTTTTAAAATATTCCAATATAAGGTTTAATAACACAAGTTATGATGTGTTGAACAATAAATAATAATGGTAATAAGTATTTAAAAAAATAAACCCTTTTGAAATATATCGATAAAATGGTCGAAAATCGTTTTATCGATAAACAGCTCTATAATCGTAAAACGTCGCGTACAGGCTGGATACATACACTTAGTTTTATAATTGAACAAGAATATGTAATAAAATCAATTGATTTGTTTTTGAAAATAAAATGTGTTTTTAATGTTGTTAGTAATGCCCTTAAATATGATTATTGATTTATGAATTTAAATTGAGATTTAATGATTTAATAGTTATTATGATTATTCAAATAATTGCTTCTAAATGATGATAATTCATTTTGAATAGTTATAAAGTGATAATAAATCATTTATAATAGTTTTATAAAGAGATATATTTGATTTGAAAATATAAGAAAAAATCGATATCGCTTTATTGGTATAATAGCAATTATCATAAATAATTTTTATTATTAATTTATATGGTTTTATAAATGAAATGTGATCATTTTAATTTATTAATAATGATTAGAAATTTATTTTAAAATTTTGTTTACAAATATATGTACATTAAAGTCTAAGTGAAAATGTGACCAGGAATCGGTTCTCCGACTGGCAACGGTTTATCGAACGAAAGTTGTTCGGAATCAATGCAACGTAGTTTATATGTCTTGTACACATATATAACATACAAATGCATCCACTAACATGCACATGAACATATGTATACATACATATATACTTGTACACTTAAAAATACATACATAACATAAAATATATAAGATATTTTAAGCAAGCTTCCTCCTTAAGCTTTATAAGTCAACCTATGCACACATGAGAAGATGGAAGTGATGTGCACATGAGAGGGCTCTAGCCGTGCTTTGGAGGAAGGAAGGTGTGTAGGAGAAGCCTTGAAATGGTGATGCAAAAGATGATGTGTACATGTCTTCCTTTATACTCTTCTTTTTCCTATAAATACCCTACCCACTTCTCTTTATTTTAGTTCACCTTCTTCTTCATTTTTCCTAAGCTCCTTCTCTCCATTTTAATGGCTTCTTCCTTAAAGAATTCATGAACAAATTAGTAGTAAAGAAAATAAAAATATTTATACATATATATGTTAGCATTCGACCTTTAAACCAAGTGCAAACACCTCCCTATCTCCTCTACAACTTACGCCACCACCTACTCCTCCTTTGGCCGAGCACATCAACCTCCAAGAAGTAAGGTCTATCCCATCAAGGAGAAAAGAAGGAGTTTGGAAAGCTCCGGAGCAAGGAAAAGAGGAGGAAGTGTTGCCGGAGTGCTGTCGGAATCGATTCAGGAAGCTACGAAAACGATTGGTGGAGTGGAGCCATAAGTGAGTACTCATTGTTTATTAACTAGTAAATAATATCTATTAATATTTTTAAGTATGATAATATGACCATTTAATATATTAATGATTTGTGTAAATGATTGATAACTTGAATGATTATATGGTTGATTATATGGATGTTGATATGGTTGATAACTTGGTTGTGATAAATTATGAGAAATCATAATAAAATGGTTAAATAATAGAAATGAATGCATATAATATGTGTATGGAGTTTTTTAGCCTCTTAATGGTTTTGAAAATATAAAAATATTGAAAATGAATATTATAATAATATAATATTATGAAATGATTTAAAAGTGAAAAAGAGATTTAATATGGAAAAATATTGGTTTAAAAGTTTGAAAATGATTTATAAATGTTTTATAAACATATGAATGTGTTTTGATAAAGTTTGAAAGAGAAATGAAAATTTAGTCAAAAATAGGCGCATCGCGTAACGGTAGTACGCGTTTTCACACTATAAAAGTCAAACGAGTGTAAAAGTTTAAATATAGCACGAAATTCTTCTAGATAAGAATTTTCCAAACTATTATATCCATAGTTTTCCAACAAAGAAAGAGAATCGAGTTTTTGATAAGTAGATTTTGAAAAATGAGTAGAACAAGTTTTTGGAAAATCACGGTTTTGTAGTTCGAAATCCAAAACTGGATTTCTTTGAAAATGATATTTTAAAAATGTTTAAAAATATGGAATAAATCTTATAAATGTTTTAAAATGTTTTAATAGTGATTTGAGTTATAAAAATGGATTTCCAAATAATAAAAAGTCAATTTTCTCAATATAGCTTAAAAAGGCACTTTCTGCAGCACTTTTCCGCAACACTTTTCTATAACTTTTGAAATATAGTTTTAAACTTAACGATTCTTTTTCGAATCCTTTATAAATGTTTTTAAATTATTAATAAGGTATTTTAGAGGTAATTTGAAGTATTTATGAAATGATTAAAGGTTTAATGATTTAGAGTCGATCAAATAACTTGACCGCCTTATGGATGTCAAAGAGATAGTGTCCAGGCTTGAGTTTAGAAAACCAGTTTCCAGCTCTCCCTAGCTATCGAGACTGGCCCGACGGATGGGATAGTAAATTTGGTTTACTCGGGTCAAAATTTTCCAAAGTATAAAGATATAATTTACCAAATTTAAATAACTTGGTTTGCATAGAAATGATTTGGAAATGTTTTCCTAAATGTAAGGTGAAACGATTTGGAATTATTCCAAGATTTAAAAGGTTATAAAATTAACCAAATGATTTGATAAATGAGGCTTAATGATTCCATATACTACGAAAAAGATAAAGAAATGATTCAATAATTATATCTCTAAGAGATATCTATTAATGAATAAAAAGATGAATTGAATGAGGACTCGAAACCTTTTCCATTGCGTTCGGAATAGGGGTATAACATTATGAACGCCTGGCGGCACGCCTCAATAGGAGGTCAAGATTTTGAGTTACAATTATCGAGATAATTTGAATTTAAATTTGAATTATATATTTTATATTCTAGTCAAATTATTCCCATCAGCCGAATACCTTTCACATCAGAACTTTCTGTTGCTTTTCAAGCATGCTACTCAGTGTCCTTATATCGTACCCCAATCTTGTCTACCTTTTGAATCAAATCGTTCTCTAGAAAAATATATATCAATCGAACAAATCAGTTCGATTTCAAAAAAAATGGCGGCAGCAGATTTTCGAGCTCGACTCGATTTCGGGATTTGTGGTTCGCGAGTGAATCATGACTGGGAGCACGAAGGCGGGAATGTGGATTCGCGTGCGAAGCTTGGCGGGGTGGTCTGCTCGAGCATCGATGGTCTTCGATAGACGAGCGGCATATCGCGAGCTCGTTCGAGCTGCGTGGAATCTCGGTCGCGACGCTAGAGGTTTGGGTGATGGCGATTTCGAGTGCGGTTTGTAGTGACGACTCGTGCTAGCGGCAGAGGAGATGGATCGAGGAGTAGGTTCTGATGAGCAGTTGCCGATCGAGTGGGGATTTGGCTGTATGCATTCTTGTTTGGGAAGTGGTAAGCTGTTGTTTAAATCAAGTATAATAACAGTCTATTTTAATTTAAATCAATAATTATACATGTGTATATATCAATTGGGTAACAGAGAAAATGTTACAGGTGAAAATAATTTTATTTGGCTAGTCACTGGAATATATATATATATAGGAATTTTAAAATGTTTGAGTTTATATAAGATTGGATTTTGTAATCTATATAGAAAACTGTGTAGTTTCAAAATGAAAAATAAAAATAAATTTACATATTTTAACTTACTAGTTTATCTTAAAAATAATGTATTATGAAGATTAATTTGTCTAACTATCCTATTTAATTATCTTAGTCACTAAAAATAATTTATTAAAGGAATTCGCTTAATTTAATCTTGGTTAATTAAATTTACCAAAAGGGAATTTAATTGTTCGATTTATTCGAATATTAATAAAGATCATCTAATGTCTATTCAAGGTTAAAATCGAGAAAACAAGCTGGTTTGGATTGGATTGCAAACAAAAATTAAAGGTGAGTTAATCTCACTCATCTGAGTTTTATTTAAATTTAAATGGTTAAATTTAACTATTTGGTTGAATGGTTAAATTGATTGGATGTGATAATATATATAGTAGTGTAAATATATATATATATATATATATATATTGGAGTGATTGATATTCCCGCATTATATAGCGGATGAGACCCTATGCGCCGCATAATAGCGGATGATATTTTATAAACCCATATACCGCGATATTCCACCTTGAAGTGGAATTAGTATTGTGCTAACATCTGTAGATGCAGGGAAACAGGTTGGAGGGATCCAACTGGATTCCTCAAAGTATTTTGATTGTTTAATATTCCGTGATATGATTTATTTGATAATCTGTGATAAATTCCATTGGTAATTGGAAATGTTGGATGCTGTGTTTGATTGAATATATTTGGGTATTCTGAGTTATCAAAAATATGTAGATTGGATTTTTGATTATAAAAAAAGGAGAGAATTTTTAAGTAAAATAATTATAGAGAATTTAAATAAATTAAAGAATGAATTGGGAAAGAATAAAAGTGAATTTTAAATTCTAGTAAATAAATTTCGGGTATGGAAAAGGAGATTTTGAATAAAAGGGGAAATAATGAATTTTAAAACTTAAGTGATATTATTTAAAGGAATAAAGAATTTATTTTAAAAATTCAAGGTTTAAATTTATTTGAAAGGATAAAGAAGGAATTTGAAGAAAAATAATAATATGAAATTGGTATTTCCAGTTAAAAAGATTTTAAATCATAATTAAGAAGTAAAATCTGAAGTTAATAGGTTTGAAATAAATTGAGTAAGTAAAGGAATTTATTTCAAAATGGAGTAATTTGGAAATCAATTTAGAAATTGATTAAGTGTTGAAATTGGAATTTTAAAGGAAGATGAGACTATGAAATTTATAAACAGGGTTTATAAAAGTGAAAGTAATATATCAGTGGATATTTGGAAGAATAAATTCACGGTGGGAATTTATTAAAGAAATGGGTAAATTTGTTTAAAAATAAATAGTAATTTATTTTTAAAGATGTGAAAGAGAAGTGTATTTCCCTGGATAGCCAAGTACGTTTCCAAAGCAAACTTTTAAGTATGAGTTAAAGGTTTTAAAGTTGTTTTTAAAGTATGTTTTAGAAAATTTATTATTTTTAAATGTTTAAAGTTTAAAAGTAAGTATTTCTCAAATTTAATTTAGTAGTAATTATTTAAAAGTAACTTGGTATTGTGTTTTAAAAAGGATAAAAATGTAGTTTTATGTTTTATAAAGTAGTTTATTTTAAATATTCTTAAAGTATATATCTTTAAATAAAGCATTAAAGTAGTTTTAATTTAACTGTTTAAAGTGTATTTTATAATAAAGTGTTTTTAAATTATTTGAAAAATCTAAAGTAATTGTACTTGGTGTTTTCAGTGGAAGTAAGTATTTGGGAATTTATTCCATAAGAAGAGTGTGGTTTGAAAACTGTTTTCAAAAAGGTTTGGAAGTGGAAATATATCTTGAGAAGATATTTTGAGGTCAATAAATAATTAGGAAAATTATTTATGTTTGATGGTTGTTTGTGGATGTTATTTGATAGTTAAATAACCGAATATAAATATTGGCCAATGCGCTTATTGTTTCGAAGAGACCGGGATCGAGATTAATTTCTCGAAAACCACTTCGATCCGGTATGTACGTTTTCGTGGGGAAAACGAGTTTGGAATCGAGGATGGAGCAGTGAAGTGCAAGGGCTAATCGCTACTAATCCTGAGGGTGATTCCAAAATGGATGTAGTAGGAATAGTGCCTTCGGTTCCGTTCGAACTCGGAACGGACTTGTATGGATGAATGCTTTCAGAACATCGTCAGGTGGACGATGAGCATTCTAAGAGGTGTGTTCTAAAAAGGTAAAGCTTAGCCTCGAACCTCATCAACCGGGAATGACTGAAAATCAGGGGTTATGCAGCAAGGCTATGTGGGTAGCGCCCATTAGGGTGAGGTCATCTTTGTCTAGATGTCCCTTTTTATTTCGGCTGTGTGGGCGGTTGCTGATCCCAACCGCGAGGTGATCTTACTCGGAATTATCCAGTAAGGGGTAGTTTTGGTCTTGTGTTGCAGGGGATCGGGAGTGGTCCTTGGTACGCTGATCCAGACCAGATACTATGACAGGTGGTACCCCAGTGCATAGTCATTAGTTGGAAATCCATTCTCCCTACGTGCCTTTTACGGTTTTTGTTTGTAGAACCCACTTTGTGGCTAGTATGCTGGAATTTAATCATGTAAAAATTTCAGCTATTTGAATAAGTATTTGTATATAGACACTATTATAATATCAGACAGATTTGATAAAAAGTGTTTTGGCTATCGTAAGGTAAAAACCTGACATGTTTATTTGTGGCGTGGTCTTACGAGATGCTTTTGATTTCAAAGGGTTCTGAAACTTTAATAATCCAATTGAGTGTGTTTCTCACGCTGGTTTTCCAGACTGACTCGGATGTTATTTTATTATAATGCTCGGATCAGACAGAGTATTACAGATACAAGATAGGATGATGTGGAGCTCAGGAGACGAGCTGGATGGCAAGACGTATCACTCATACTTGATGTATACTCCGCTGTGTTGTGTATACTGTGTATTCTGTTGTGGGACAAGTTAATATAGCTGTCCAGTATTGGATTCCGATTGTATTGTACTCTGATGATGTAATGTATAAACAGATAAAAATTCTTGTTTAAAAAATTAGTTATTTATCTATTATATATTGTTCCGCTGCGATTGTGAGATTCTGATGTTGTTTTCTATTTTCTTCTTCTACCTCCTTCTTCTTTAACCCTCATGGTTCGGTTTTTCGGGCATCGAAAAATAAGGTCATGACATTTTGGTATCAAAGCTTAGGCTGGTGATAGCCTTGGCTCTGGTGGGGATTACTCATTGAAATAGAGTCCATAGAACTCTAGAATGGGTTTGAGTGTATTAATAGATATGAGCGCGTATTTGTTAGTGAATATAAAAATTGTTTTTATATTGTGTTGACTTATCGGTTGAGTGTTTATAAATTCTGGTCGATATGTGGGACGTCATGTCATCGATACGGGTTTCTAAACTCTTGAATGAGATAAACCGACACAGTATGGTTTTAAAATAGGGTAAATGAAATAATTTTACCCAAATTATTTTTGTATATAAAAGAAATAATTTTCAGAAATTATAATAGATATATATGGTTGCTTGGATGGTAGGAAGTGATAATATTAAATTATTATCACTATTGTGAGGAAATTGAATAAGAAATTGAAATCATAACTAACAGCTAAGAAATAAATTCATATACAAATGGGATTTGTAAACGTAAATTGTAAATGTGATTTATAATTGGAAAAAGAATTCCAGAGAAATATTTGAAAATAAATTGTGATAAAAATTCCAGAGGAATGTTTGAATATGAATTGAAAGGATTTGGAGTTTGGAATTTTGGGAAAAGTTTAAATTCCTTTGGATTTGAAAATAGTTTTCAAGGGTTTTGGAGAAATAATGGTGATATTATTTGGGAAATATTTTTGAATTGGATTTGAAATCTGGAGAGATTTGAAATTAAAATATTTGAAATTGTTTTTAAAGAGATAAAGCATTGAACTCTTTCGGTCGCTGGAAAATAACTTCGGTGATGACTGCAGCATCATCGATGTTCATTTTCGAGTTTCCAAAGGAGGAATTGCTACCAAATTGTTTTAAATTGTAATGTCTGCAAAACTGAGTTTGGTTTTAAAATTCAAAAGATAATTTGATACCAAAGGATTTTGGATATGATTGATTTTAAAAATGCTTTTGAAATATGAGTAATTGTTTAAATACTCTAGAGTTGGTTTGAGATTGTTATAGAAAATAAATGGGTTGATAGTTTATAAAATTTTGAATATGTTAGAATAAATTGGAATTAAATATTTAAATTGGTTTGGAAATAAATTAAAAATTAAAGAAAAATTAATAAGTGTATGACTTATGAAAGTCTAAAAGTGAAGTAATAAGCCAGAATAAATTTGTTTGGTATTTTGGAATTGAAATAAAAATCCAAACCTGAGATATAAAATAAGATTGAACTCAAATAAGTATAGTTAAAGTTGAGTTGGGAGTTGAAAGTGGATTTTGAAGTCAAGCTTGAGTTATAAATAATATTCAGCGTAAATTGCAAGTAAATTAAATAAGATTGGAAATGTTGTCGAATGAAATAAGATTGGATAATAATAGTAATGGTTTGAATTGCAAATAAAACTCAAATGAGTAGAAATAAATTGGAAATGGCCTTGTATTAATAAAAATTGAATTGGTCTTGTTATCAATGAAATAAGTTGTGAAATAAATTGAGAATGTGAATTAAAATTTAAAATGGATAAAGAGAATGGACAATTTGAATTAGATGAAATTTGATGAGAATCAAATAAAATGAGAATGAACTTAAGTTATGAAATTGGAATGATTTGAAGTAAATTAACTTAAGTTTAAATTATGGAAGCTTGGCTTCGGGTGAAAATGAAAGTCCATTAAATAAAGTCTGAGTTGAATTAAATTGGAAGTGGTTATTAATATACAAGCAAGGAAAGTTGTCGAGCCTAAATAAAATGGTTTTGGATGAAAATTATGCAAATATGCAATTGAAATAGGTGTCGAAAACTTATATGTGCTTATGAAAACTATATAACATGCATTGTTTATAGAATTTATGTATTAGCTTTATAAACGCAAATGAAATGTTGTAAATTGCATATATTTGGCACTTACATGTTTGAATTAAGTAAGTACAGGAAAGCCGTTTGGCTTGTTTTGATCGTGCAAAATGCTAAATAAATAAGCCGCTTGCTTAAGAATGCTAAATAAAGGTATGCCTGCGCAATAAAAAGATAGGAAATATGAACTGTTGTTTGTTTTTTTGTTTTCCGACCGTGTGGGACGATGTATATATATTTATATCTCTTGTCAAATTGCAAAAGCTCCTTCGTTCAAAGGAGACTCTGCCAAAATTTTCCGAAATTTTGGGAGTTAGAATTTTTCTTAAAAATTTTCACTAACGACAAATGATTTCAAATTGGAATTTGAGATAAAGGTAAATAGAATTCAATATCTAAAATGAATTAAATTGAATTCATATGGAATTGGAGATCCAGTTTAAAAATAAGTGGATATAAAGACTGAAGTGGTAGAGTAATAATATAAGAAGTATATAAAATATTTATATTGAACTTAAGAAATGAATGGTGAAATTCTTAAGTAAATTTGGTATTGAGAAAATTATTCTAAGTGAATAATTGAATGAAGATTAAAACTAAAAGTTGTGAAATGGGATAATTGTGGATAAGTGAATAGAAATCAAAATGAATGTGAATAAAGTGAGAATTCATATATGTAATGATCAATTGAAATAAATACGTAGGATGTACGTATATTATTTTATTTGCATAACGATTTGATCCAGATTCGAGCACAGAATTTTGAGATATTTATATTGATCCGAGTTGGGATTTTTCACTCGATTTTCGACGGCGAACGCTGGATATGGATTTTTGATTGATTCTGGAAATTCTCTATCATAATTTAGGACTATGCAAGGAGAATGACGGTTTCTGATCAAGAAACCAGATCTGAGTCCGCACTAGGAAGTCGGGTGGACGATACTAGTTCGGAAATGAAATTGTGCGATCGAGTGAGCGATCAGATTTGGTATTGCGTACGGATGATATATGTGCATCGTACGGGCTTAAGTAAAGTATATATTGAAAATTTTGAAAGGAAGTGAATAAAATGATTTTGGATTATGTGATTGGATATTATTGCTTAGTAGGATACAGTTAATTAAAGGCTAAAGGAAAATTGATTTTTGATTTCAGAAGATAAATTGAAATTTGCTCGAAAAAGGTATGTGTTTAAATTTCTGTATGAAAATTGATGACCTCCTTGTCTAGCCACTTGGCATTTTGTTTTATTTTGAAATCTGGGGGCCCGTAGAAGCATTTTGTAGTTGTACCGAGCTAGCCGCACAAAGGAGACGCTGGCGAAATTTTTCGAAAATTTAGGGAGTTAGAAAAATTTTGAGGAATTTTTGATAATTCATAATATGGTTTCAAATTTAAATTTGAATAGTTAAGTAAGTAATATAGTTTGGGACCTATGGATAAGTTTGGAAAGTTAGTAAGAGCGATAGTGTGTCTTTAATAAAAAGTTTGTTTTAAGAATTGTTTGAAATTGTTTGGTTTTGGGAAGTTAGTGAACGGGTTAGGGACCATTCTTCTTAACTAGAAATTTCGGGGACGAAATTCTTTTAAGGGGGGAGCAATGTAACGACCCAGGATTTTTTATATTTGAAATTTGAATATTTAATTGATTTTAAATATTCAGGTGTTATGTGACGCCCCACCTCAATACCCACGCTAGCCAAGGACACTACGATGTAGTGCTGTCAACTAGCACGGAGAATAAGGCTGTTGAGGAGCGACCATCCATGTAATTGATTATCACACGGTGGCTATAAAATAATCTTCGGAAACAAACATAGAAATAAACATAACACAAAGCAGTCACAGACATCCATATCACAAAGGCGGAAGAAGATATGAATATATATAACTAACACATGAAAGTGTACATCAGAGTAGTGGTCAAAAAGTTCCACAATAATACAAAAGAATAGCAACCTGTGCTATACAAAAAGAATACAACTAGGAGTCCATATCTCAAGTGTATACAACAAAAACTGCTAAACTAAATAGTCAGCCAAAAGTCAGAGTAGCAAATCCCGGAAGGAAGTCAAGCAGAAGCACCTGTAACATCTCGGTCTGACCCGAGTATTATTTAAGAAAATAATAAACGGATCAGTCTAACTATAAATATCAGATGACATGATATATAATAAAAGACATGGCATAAACATAGAATATCCATACTGACATACTACTATAAGTATGAAAATGATGATCAACAGGAGATCAACCGATGAGAAATGATCAATATCACGAGAATCTTCTCAAAGATCCAAAGAGGGCATCATACCCTAAACTTGTACTCATAACAAGTCAATGACATAAAAATCCAGAAATCAAACAAGAAATCCAGAAATCATAAAAAGAGAAAGAGGCCTATCACATGACGGTCCGAAGACCATGGGGAGCTACCCCATATGTGTGAGTCGGAATCACACTGATTGAGGCCTAGGCTAACCAAAAAGCAGAAAGGTATGTGTGAATGGAATCACACAAGTGGTGTCTAGCCTACCCTCGCAAACAAAAAAGATATGTGTGAGTCGGAATCACACTACTGCGGCCTAGACTAACCTTGCGGATAAGAGGTGTGTGTGAGTCGGAATCACACTATTGCGGTCTAGTCTTACCTTGCGAACAAAGAGACATCGCACAATTGCTAGTCTAAATCATAAAATGATCATCATGATCAGCGAGAAGTGTCAATCACACCAAGCTAGTAAATATATGAGTTTAGCTTCATGTCCCATAACCACTTGCTTCGAACAAGCTGTAAATTTTCACTAGGAAATTGTCACGAAAAGGGTTCAATCGAACAAGTCCAAGAGCTAACCGACGAAGTGAACGCAAGCGTTTCATACCACTCGTTTTACTAAGTCGTTTAAGTCGATTTCTCGTTCGAGTGAAGTAAAGGCTTGTATATACTAGTAGATTGAAAATCGGTTTGAGAAAACGAACTTTAGATATTTTAAAATAGTGTTGAAATTGCTTTGATGAAAGAGTTTTGATATTTACTATTAGTATTGAAACCTTCATATATCTTTAAAGTGACAAGTCATAAAACGATTGTAGAACAAATCAATTCACGTTCGAAGACGTGAGTAAAGTCCAAAGAAGTCAATCCCAAAACCATCAAAGTAGAAATTCTGATAATTGTTTTTCAGAAGAGATTGCCTACGCAGAGTAATACGGGGTTCGACCTAGTGAAGGCAAGCGGTCTCGAGAAGCCAAACGACCTAAGGGAAGAATGCCACGCGACCTAGCAGAAGAACAGGTCAAACGACCAAGTACTAACTCGCGAACGACTTACGACTTAAGGGATAAGGTCATACGACCTAAGTGGAGAATGCCACGCGAGCTAGCAGAAGAACAGGTCAAACGACCAAGTACTAACTCGCGAACGACTTACGACTTAAGGGAGGAATGCCACACGACCTAGCAGATAACAGGAATGACCTGTTAAGGGTGAGGTCGGTGGCGACCTACGACTTAACAAAGTCGAGCAACCTACGACTTAACGAAGTCAAGCGACCTACGACTTAGGGTCAAGCGACCTAAGAGAAGCAGCGGGAATGTTAGGTCAGAGACGACCTACGACTTAAGGTCATACGACCTAACAGTTGCGAGCTAGCGGAGTTGGCATGGCCGAGCGACTTAAGAGAAGCAGCGACCTACGACTTAACGATTTAAGCCAACGACCTAGGACTTAAGAGTCATACGACCTAGGACTTAAGGGAGGCAAGAGACTTACGACTTAAGGGATAAAGTCATACGACCTAAGTCTTGAACGACTTACGACTTAAGAGGGTTCTGCGACCTAAGTGGGATGCGCGACCTAAGAAGGTACGCGACTTAACAGTTTAATGGTCTACGACCTAACGAGTTAAAAAGGTCCAACGACCTAAGAAAATTAGGGTCATACGACCTAAAGAGGTTCGCGACACAAGGTTGTTCGCGACCAAAAAGTGCACGACCTAAGGTCTTACGACCTAAGGAAAAGAAAAGTCTTACGACCTAAGGAGTTAACTCGCGAACGACCTAACTACTTAAGTTCGATACGACCTAGGATTTAAGAGCTAACGACCTAGGACTTAAGCTCAAATACGGGCTACGAGCTAAGGTCTGTACGACCTAACAGTTAAAAGGTCCTACGACCTAACTGGGGAACAAGGCCATGCGACCTAAAATGCCACGCGACCTACGACTTAACTGGGCATGCGACCTAACGAGTTAGCAAGGCACGCGACCTAACGACTTAAGCTTTGAACGACTCAAGGAGTTAAACTCGCGAACGACCTAACACTTAACTCGTAAACGACTAAGGCCTTTAACTCGTGAACGACTCAGACCTTGAACTCGTGAACGACTCAAGCCAGGCGAACAGAAATGCACGCGCGCGACTTAAGCCCTTAACTCGTGAACGACTCACGACTTAGGCTTAACTCGTGGACGACTCAGCGAAGGCCAGAAACGACTTAAGGCCAGAAAAATCACCAAAACGCTGAAAATTGAAGTTTTTCGCCAATCCAATCCAAACCAAATGCAAATGTTGATGCAAATACAATAGGGGATCATTCCCAACAGTCCAAGATAGATATAGGCAAGATGTGAGATCAAAAATCTCACCTTTTCACGGAATTTGATGAAGATGAAGCTTGGGGCAAAGCAAAGATCAACCACAAGCTTGAATCAATGTCTTCACTTTGAATTTGGAGTTAGATGTTGAATTTGCTAAAGAACTTGAGCTTGGAATTTTAATTTCCTATTCCCTCCACCATTTTTGCTAAAGCTTCTAAGTTGATGAAGTGATGAAGAGAAGGAAGGGGTTGGGCTGAGTTAGAAGAGGTGCAGCCCAAACCAAAAGCCCAACACAAAAAGTGACGAAAATTTCACTATCTCCAAACATATCGAAGTTTACACTCAAAAAGATCGCAAACGTCATTTTGAACTCAATGGGGGTGGTCTCGAGTCCTAATTTGACCGTATGCAAAAAGTAGCTTTTCGGACTAACATCCGACTAACAATAAAATATTTAAATATAAAATCGATAAATATGCGGGTTGTTACAGACTCCCCTCCTTAAAGAAATTGCGTCCTCGCAATAAGTAAGATGGAAAATAAAAGGGTAACAACCATAAGAGCATATCAATACCAAAGAAAATTTGAAATGAGAAGTTCACCAAAAAGAGCATGAAAGAGAAAACCCGGACGAGTTCGCTCGATGAATTCTCTAGATTTTCCAAGAGAAATCCTTGGGATTTGAGAACCATAGAACTTTCACAAGAAGAACATCTTTATTTCGAAGGCGCTGAACCTCCGAAGCATTGATGCGAATAAAATGTTGCTCAAAAGTCAAACAGGTGAATATTCAATTTCCACACTAACACCGGGCTCAAGGATAAAATTGGAATCCCTAAGGCATTTCCGTAGTTGGAAGATGTGGAAAACGTCATGAATAACAGAAAATTGAGCCGGTGGAACGGCGTAGCACAAAAATCGATACGCCTAAGAAACTGGAAACCCGAACAACTCCGAACACCGACGTAGAACAAAAACGGTACGTCCAATGAATCAAAGGCCATAAAAGAACATCGGACGCAAGTCCATAAAGGAAATGAGATAAAACTTCATAAAAATGAAGTATGTCAAAACGTCCGATGAACTTGATAAAAAGATTATTCCTTTCGGACATCATCAAAGAATCAACCACTTGTTGCATACAAATAATCGTATTGGCAACACGATTTCCCTTCCGGGAATAAAAGGAATATCAAAATCATAAGATGCAAGAAACTCAAGCCAATATTAAGTTCCTTATGAGAAAATAAATATTTCAAAGATTTATGATCGGGGTAGAGATCAAATTTCTCACCAAAAAGTGATGATGCCAAAATTCTAAAAGCGAAATCAATAGCCGCGAGCGCTAGATCATGAGTGGCATACCTAGTCTCGATAGGCTATAACTATTTAGAAGAACAAATGATATCACGCTCTCTTTTGCAAGTGAACGGCATCAAAACCAATACGATTAGCATTGGTACAAAAAGAGAAAATCTTGGTTCCTTTCGAGAATCACAAGAATAGAAGTATCGGAAAAGAATTCTTTTAAATAATCTTCTTTCCCGAAAAGCTAAAAACTTCCAAAATCACGATTATCTTTATGTAAAAATCTTTCTAGAAAAATTTGCATTTTACAAGTCAATATATCGTGTCTGATTGTCTCATCAAAGCGTTTAGGAAATTCCTATCGATAACGTTGATCAAGCGCATCGACCAAAATTCTTAAAGCACTCAATGGGCAATACAATCACAAAATCATCTTCTATATGATAAACATGTTTTCTTAAAAACCTTTAAGAATATTCTTTGCTCGTTTAAAAGCAATAATCAATTATACTTATAAATAAATCTTATGAAAAAGATTTGCAAAATTTTAAATTGTTAATTCCATCCAAAAACCAATATACACAAGAACGGAGTCATCGAGATACTCATAGGAGACTCGATTTATAGAATGGATAAATAAGTTGGATAACTGAATGACATAACAAGTCATTCATAAGAATCATAACGAGTGCGGAATGCGATAAGTGGAACGCTAACTCCTACAACTCGTAGCAAATGAAAATTGGTGGCAAGGTCGAGCTAAAAAGACCGTATCACCACTCCAAAGATTGGTTAGGTGAAAATCTTAAGACAAACTCAAAAATACCGGAAAATTCTCGAACCACATGAATAAGAGAAATAACACTTTCCTCATCATGTGAGCTTAAAGAATAAAATGATGCCATCAAATTGGAATCAAAATTGCAAAGGAAAAACAGAAATCTGCTTAATAGATTCAAAATGTCGAAGATGAATAGTCCACACGGGACAAGGGATGTGGCTTCATAATAATTAAGCCAATCCTGACAAAAGTCAATTCCGAGGCACAAGTAAAAATTGGCTCGGAAAGAAAAATCACGTAAAATAATTTTGACATAAAATAAAAAGCAAATTTGAGTGTTGCGGATCCACCAACCGGATTCGCAATCCTCAAAGAAGTCAACAAGCCCAAAAATGTTTAAAGAAAAAGGAATCAGCAAGTTCTTTTGATATAAAAATAATGAGATGAAACCCATATCAAAAAGAGCTCGAATAAGATAATCACAAAATAGATATTATCAAGGTTAGAATGGATACCTTGACCAAGAGATGTGTTGCCAGGGGCTTTAGCCACATTCAACTTTCCCTCCTTCTTGCCTTCACGTTTGAGGCATTGATGTATAAAATGATCTGGGCTTTTACAGTAGCGACAAGATTTGGGCTTTGAACATTTGTTCGCATAATGATCCCCAGATCCACAGTTGAAGCATCTCGCGTCATTAGGAGAAGGAGCCTTTGCAGAAGGAATCGCTTGCTTACCCTTTTTGTTGGGGTAAGGGCCTTTAAATTTGTTGGGCCTCTTTTTGTTGTTAAAGCTGGGTTTGGAAGAAGCTACTTCAACATCACTTTCTCTATCAGCCTCTTCAAGGCGAAGAGCGATATCTACAATTTGGTCGAAAGAAACTTCTAACTTCAAAAGTAGTGGCTTCTTGAGGCTTTTGTTTAAGCCGTAAACGAACCTCTGGTTCTTCTTTAGTGGAGTATTTATATATTCGACCCCATATTTGGAAAGGGATTCGAATGATGCGACGTAATCCGCCACAGAAGCCTGACCTTGAACAAGGTCAATAAATCGCCGAGCCAGAGTTACCTTTTCAGCCTCGGGTACGAATTTCGATTCGAAGCGTTCCCGGAAGTGCTCCCAGGAGAGGTCCGCTTCATTAATTTCGGAGGTAAGGAGTTCATACCAATCCAATGCTCTCTCTTGGAGCATACTGGAAGCCACTTGAACTCGGTGCAGATCGACAAGGTTCATGCGAGAGAAGATTCGATCACATGATTTTAACCAAGCTTGAACCTCGATAATAGGTTCGGAACCTTTGAAGGGCTTCCCACCCAAATTGGTGTAATCGCTGCACAACCGTGCAAATCCCGACTTTGGGTGAGTAGGTTCCGGGTTAGCTCCAGCTGCTTGTGCATTCGTCACTAATTCAAGAAGCTGTTGAGTTGTCATAAAAACTCCATCTCGAGGAGCAGCAGCAGATGTTCCAGCTCTGGGACGGCCTGGTCTTGACATCCTCTTCCTTTTCAAAGAAAGAAGAGAAAGAAGAAGGTTATTCACCAATGAACATCAAGCAATCTTGAATGATGAAATAAGGAATCATAAAGAAAACAGGATAAGTCGGTTCGAAGACTCGAACTAAATCCTGAAACACAACTCCTAAGGTGGACTTAGGACGATGATCCTTGTTAAGTTATTCTACATTGTTCCGAAGTTTGGCTCCGATACCAAGCTGTGACGCCCCACCTCAATACCCACGCTAGCCAAGGACACTACGATGTAGTGCTGTCAACTAGCACGGAGAATAAGGCTGTTGAGGAGCGACCATCCATGTAATTGATTATCACACGGTGGCTATAAAATAATCTTCGAAAACAAACATAGAAATAAACATAACACAAAGCAGTCACAGACATCCATATCACAAAGGCGGAAGAAGATATGAATATATATAACTAACACATGAAAGTGTACATCAGAGTAGTGGTCAAAAAGTTCCACAATAATACAAAAGAATAGCAACCTGTGCTATACAAAAAGAATACAACTAGGAGTCCATATCTCAAGTGTATACAACAAAAACTGCTAAACTAAATAGTCAGCCAAAAGTCAGAGTAGCAAATCCCGGAAGGAAGTCAAGCAGAAGCACCTGTAACATCTCGGTCTGACCCGAGTATTATTTAAGAAAATAATAAACGGATCAGTCTAACTATAAATATCAGATGACATGATATATAATAAAAGACATGGCATAAACATAGAATATCCATACTGACATACTACTATAAGTATGAAAATGATGATCAACAGGAGATCAACCGATGAGAAATGATCAATATCACGAGAATCTTCTCAAAGATCCAAAGAGGGCATCATACCCTAAACTTGTACTCATAACAAGTCAATGACATAAAAATCCAGAAATCAAACAAGAAATCCAGAAATCATAAAAAGAGAAAGAGGCCTATCACATGACGGTCCGAAGACCATGGGGAGCTACCCCATATGTGTGAGTCGGAATCACACTGATTGAGGCCTAGGCTAACCAAAAAGCAGAAAGGTATGTGTGAATGGAATCACACAAGTGGTGTCTAGCCTACCCTCGCAAACAAAAAAGATATGTGTGAGTCGGAATCACACTACTGCGGCCTAGACTAACCTTGCGGATAAGAGGTGTGTGTGAGTCAGAATCACACTATTGCGGTCTAGTCTTACCTTGCGAACAAAGAGACATCGCACAATTGCTAGTCTAAATCATAAAATGATCATCATGATCAGCGAGAAGTGTCAATCACACCAAGCTAGTAAATATATGAGTTTAGCTTCATGTCCCATAACCACTTGCTTAACTTAAATATTTACGAACAAGCTGTAAATTTTCACTAGGAAATTGTCACGAAAAGGGTTCAATCGAACAAGTCCAAGAGCTAACCGACGAAGTGAACGCAAGCGTTTCATACCACTCGTTTTACTAAGTCGTTTAAGTCGATTTCTCGTTCGAGTGAAGTAAAGGCTTGTATATACTAGTAGATTGAAAATCGGTTTGAGAAAACGAACTTTAGATATTTTAAAATAGTGTTGAAATTGCTTTGATGAAAGAGTTTTGATATTTACTATTAGTATTGAAACCTTCATATATCTTTAAAGTGACAAGTCATAAAACGATTGTAGAACAAATCAATTCACGTTCGAAGACGTGAGTAAAGTCCAAAGAAGTCAATCCCAAAACCATCAAAGTAGAAATTCTGATAATTGTTTTTCAGAAGAGATTGCCTACGCAGAGTAATACGGGGTTCGACCTAGTGAAGGCAAGCGGTCTCGAGAAGCCAAACGACCTAAGGGAAGAATGCCACGCGACCTAGCAGAAGAACAGGTCAAACGACCAAGTACTAACTCGCGAACGACTTACGACTTAAGGGATAAGGTCATACGACCTAAGTGGAGAATGCCACGCGAGCTAGCAGAAGAACAGGTCAAACGACCAAGTACTAACTCGCGAACGACTTACAACTTAAGGGAGGAATGCCACACGACCTAGCAGATAACAGGAATGACCTGTTAAGGGTGAGGTCGGTGGCGACCTACGACTTAACAAAGTCGAGCAACCTACGACTTAACGAAGTCAAGCGACCTACGACTTAGGGTCAAGCGACCTAAGAGAAGCAGCGGGAATGTTAGGTCAGAGACGACCTACGACTTAAGGTCATACGACCTAACAGTTGCGAGCTAGCGGAGTTGGCATGGCCGAGCGACTTAAGAGAAGCAGCGACCTACGACTTAACGATTTAAGCCAACGACCTAGGACTTAAGAGTCATACGACCTAGGACTTAAGGGAGGCAAGAGACTTACGACTTAAGGGATAAAGTCATACGACCTAAGTCTTGAACGACTTACGACTTAAGAGGGTTCTGCGACCTAAGTGGGATGCGCGACCTAAGAAGGTACGCGACTTAACAGTTTAATGGTCTACGACCTAACGAGTTAAAAAGGTCCAACGACCTAAGAAAATTAGGGTCATACGACCTAAAGAGGTTCGCGACACAAGGTTGTTCGCGACCAAAAAGTGCACGACCTAAGGTCTTACGACCTAAGGTCTTACGACCTAAGGAAAAGAAAAGTCTTACGACCTAAGGAGTTAACTCGCGAACGACCTAACTACTTAAGTTCGATACGACCTAGGATTTAAGAGCTAACGACCTAGGACTTAAGCTCAAATACGGGCTACGAGCTAAGGTCTGTACGACCTAACAGTTAAAAGGTCCTACGACCTAACTGGGGAACAAGGCCATGCGACCTAAAATGCCACGCGACCTATGACTTAACTGGGCATGCGACCTAACGAGTTAGCAAGGCACGCGACCTAACGACTTAAGCTTTGAACGACTCAAGGAGTTAAACTCGCGAACGACCTAACACTTAACTCGTAAACGACTAAGGCCTTTAACTCGTGAACGACTCAGACCTTGAACTCGTGAACGACTCAAGCCAGGCGAACAGAAATGCACGCGCGCGACTTAAGCCCTTAACTCGTGAACGACTCACGACTTAGGCTTAACTCGTGGACGACTCAGCGAAGGCCAGAAACGACTTAAGGCCAGAAAAATCACCAAAACGCTGAAAATTGAAGTTTTTCGCCAATCCAATCCAAACCAAATGCAAATGTTGATGCAAATACAATAGGGGATCATTCCCAACAGTCCAAGATAGATATAGGCAAGATGTGAGATCAAAAATCTCACCTTTTCACGGAATTTGATGAAGATGAAGCTTGGGGCAAAGCAAAGATCAACCACAAGCTTGAATCAATGTCTTCACTTTGAATTTGGAGTTAGATGTTGAATTTGCTAAAGAACTTGAGCTTGGAATTTTAATTTCCTATTCCCTCCACCATTTTTGCTAAAGCTTCTAAGTTGATGAAGTGATGAAGAGAAGGAAGGGGTTGGGCTGAGTTAGAAGAGGTGCAGCCCAAACCAAAAGCCCAACACAAAAAGTGACGAAAATTTCACTATCTCCAAACATATCGAAGTTTACACTCAAAAAGATCGCAAACGTCATTTTGAACTCAATGGGGGTGGTCTCGAGTCCTAATTTGACCGTATGCAAAAAGTAGCTTTTCGGACTAACATCCGACTAACAATAAAATATTTAAATATAAAATCGATAAATATGCGGGTTGTTACATGTTAATTTTTAACTTGAATTTCAAATATTACTATTTATTTGGTGATTTAATTATTGAATTAAATAAATTGAAATTGAGTAAAATATTGAATCTAGAGTTTCAGGCTCGTTAAAAATAATTTGAAGGCTTGTAAAATCTATATTGATAATATTGAAGATAGTAAAAGTTCTAAAATTGAATTTGGAAGTGTTTTGTTAAGTTTTGAAATTTTATCATTTAAATTGATACTTAAAAATAGCCTTCTGAGGCACAGTCTCGGAATTCGACGAAACCAGTTCCATTGGATCCGTAATAGTGTATTATTATCGGATTTCAAGTCTCGTAGCATTTGGAGTTGTCGTGTGGTCGTACGAGTGATAAACGCGCTGAAATCTATATCGAAAATCTAATATATTAACTGGGTCCAAAAAGCTATCTTCTCCATACGATCGAATTAGGACTCGAAACCTTTTCCATTGCATTCGAAATAGGGGTATAACATTATGAACGCCTGGCGGCACACCTCAATAGGAAGTCAAGATTTTAAGTTACAATTATCGAGATAATTTGAATTTAAATTTTATATCCTAGTCAAATTTTTCCCATCAGCCGAATACCTTTCACATCAGAAATTTTTGTTGCTTTTCAAGCACGCTACTCAGTGTCCTTATATCGTACCCCGATCTTGTCTTCCTTTTGAATCAAATCATTCTCTAGAAAAATATAAATCAATCGAACAAATCAGTTCGATTTCAAAAAAAATGGTGGCAGCAGATTTTCTAGCTCGACTCGATTTTGGGATTTGTGATTCGCGAGTGAATCACGACTGGGAGCACGAAGGCGGGAATGTGGATTCGCGTGCGAAGCTTGGCGAGGTGGTCTGCTCGACCTTCGATGGTCTTCGATTGACGAGAGGCATATCGCGAGCTCGTTCGAGCTGCGTGGAATCTCGGTCGCGACGCTAGAGGTTCGGGTAATGGCCGTTTCGAGTGGGGTTTGTAGTGACGACTTGCGATAGCGGCAGAGGAGATGGATCGAGGAGCAGGTTCTGATGAGTAGTTGCCGATCGAGTGAGGATTTGGCTGTATGCATTCTCGTTTGGGAAGTGGTAAGCTGTTATTTAAATCAAGTATAATAACAGTCTATTTTAATTTAAATCAATAATTATATATGTGTATATATTAATTGGGTAATAGAGAAAATTTTACAGGTGAAAATAATTTTATTTGGCTAGTCACTGGAATATATATATATATATAGGAATTTTAAAATGTTTGAGTTTATATAAGATTGGATTTTGTAATCTATATAGAAAACTGTGTAGTTTCAAAATGAAAAATAAAAATAAATTTACATATTTTAACTTACTAGTTTGTCTTAAAAATAATATATTATGAAAATTAAATTTTCTAACTATCCTATTTAATTATCTTAGTCACTAAAAATAATTTATTAAAGGAATTCGCTTAATTTAATCTTGGTTAACTAAATTTATCAAATGGGAATTTAATTGTTCGATTTATTCGAATATTAATAAAGATCATCTAATGTTTATTCAAGGTTAAAATCGAGAAAACAAGCTGGTTTGGATTGGATTGCAAACAAAAATTAAAGGTGAGTTAATCTCACTCATCTAGGATTTATTTAAATTTAAATATTTGGTTGAATGGTTGAATTGATTGGATGTGATAATATATATAGTAGTGTATATATATTGGAGTGATTGATATTCTCGCATTATATAGTGGATGAGACCCGATGCCCCGCATAATAGCGGATGATATTTTATAAACCCATATACCGCGATATTCCACCTCGAAGTGGAATTGGTATTGTGCTAACATCTGTGGATGCAGGGAAACAGGTTGGAGGGATCCAACTGGATTCCTTAAAATATTTAGATTGTTTAATATTCCGTGATATGATTTATTTGATAATCTATGATAAATTCCATTGGTAATTGGAAATGTTGGATGTTGTGTTTAATTGAATATATTTGGGTATTCTGAGTTTTCAAAAATATATAGATTGGATTTTTGATGAGAAAATAAAGGAGAGAATTTTTAAGTAAAATAATTATAGAGAATTTAAATAAATTAAAGAATGAATTGGGAAAGAATAAAAGTGATTTTTAAATTCTAGTAAATAAATTCTAGTAAATAAATTCCGGGTATGGAAAAGGAGATTTTGAATAAAAGGGGAAATAATGAATTTTAAAACTTAAGTGATATTATTTAAAGGAATAAAGAATTTATTTTAAAAATTCAAGGTTTTAATTTATTTGAAAGGATAAAGAAGGAATTTGAAGAAAAATAATAATATGAAATTGGTATTTCCAATTAAAAAGATTTTAAATCATAATTAAGAAGTAAAATCTGAAGTTAATAGGTTTGAAATAAATTGAGTAAGTAAAGTAATTTATTTCAAAATGGAGTAATTTGGAAATCAATTTAGAAATTGATTAAGTGTTGAAATTGGAATTTTAAAGGAAGATGAGACTATGAAATTTATAAACTGGGTTTATGAAAGTGAAAGCAATATATCAGTGGATATTTGGAAGAATAAATTCACGGTGGGAATTTATTAAAGAAATGGGTAAATTTGTTTAAAAATAAATAGTGATTTATTTTTGAAGATGTGAAAGAGAAGTGTATTTCCCTGGATAGCCAAGTAAGTTTCCAAAGCAAACTTTTAAGTATGAGTTAAAGGATTTAAAGTTGTTTTTAAAGTATGTTTTAGAAAATTTATTATTTTTAAATGTTTAAAGTTTAAAAGTAAGTATTTCTCAAATTTAATTTAGTAGTAATTATTTAAAAGTAACTTGGTATTGTGTTTTAAAAAGGATAAAAATGTAGTTTTATATTTTATAAAGTAGTTTATTTTAAGTATTCTTAAAGTATATATTTTTAAATAAAGCATTAAAGAAGTTTTAATTTAAATGTTTAAAGTGTATTTTATAATAAAGTGTTTTTAAATTATTTTAAAAATCTAAAGTACTTGTACTTGGTGTTTTTAGTGGAAGTAAGTATTTGGGAATTTATTCCATGAGAAGAGTGTGGTTTGAAAACTGTTTTAAAAAAGGTTTGGAAGTGGAAATATATCTTGAGAAGATATTTTGAGGTCAATAAATAATTAGGAAAATTATTTATGTTTGATGGTTGTTTGTGGATGTTATTTGATAGTAAAATAACCGACTATCAATATTGGCCAATGCAGTGATCATTTCGAAGAGACCGGGATCGAGATTAATTTCTCGAAAACCACTTCGATACGGTTTGTACGTTTTCGTGGGGAAAACGAGTTTGGAATCGAGGATGGAGCAGTGAAGTGCAAGGTCTAATCGCTACTAATCCTGAGGGTGATTCCAAAATGGATGTAGTAGGAATAGTGCCTTCGGTTCCATTCGAACCCGAATCGGACTTGTATGGATGAATGCTTTCAGAACATCGTCAGGTGGACGATGAGCATTCTAAGAGGTGTGTTCTAAAAAGGTAACGCTTAGCCTCAAACCTCATCAATCGGGAATGACTGAAAATCAGGGGTTATGCAGCAAGGCTATGTAGGTAGCGCCCATTAGGGTGAGGTCATCCCTGTCTAGATGTCCCTTTTTATTTCGACTGTGTGAGCGGTTGATGATCCCAACCGCGGGGTGATCTTACTCGGAATTATCCAGTAAGGGGTAGTTCCGGTCTTGTGTTGCAGGGAATCGGGCGTGGTCCTCGGTACGTTGATCTAGACCAGGTACTGTGACAGGTGGTACCCCAGTGCCTAGTCATTAGTTGGAAATCCATTCTCCCTACGTGCCTTTTACATTTTTCTTTTGTAGAACCCACTTTGTGGCTTGTATGCTGGAATTTAATCATGTAACAATTTCAACTATTTGAATAAGTATTTGTATATAGACACTATTATAATATCAGACGGATTTGATAAAAAGTGTTTTGGCTATCGTAAGGTAAAAACCCGACATGTTTATTTGTGGCGTGGTCTTACGAGATGCTTTTGATTTCAAAGGGTTTTGAAACTTTAATAATCCAATTGAGTGTGTTTTCTCACGCTGGTTTTCCAGACTGACTCGGGTGTTATTTTATTATAATGCTCGGGTCAGACCTAGTATTACAGATTCATGATAGGATGTTGTGGAGCTCATGAGACGAGCTGGATGGCTAGACGTATCACTCGTACTTGATGTATTTTCCAATGTGTTGTGTATACTGTGTTTTCTGTTGTGGGACAAGTTAATATAACTGTTCAGTATTGGATTCCGATTGTATTGTACTCTAATGATGTAATGTATCAAAAGATAAAAATTATTGTTTAAAAGATTAGTCATTTATCTATTATATATTATTCCGCTGCGATTGTGAGATTCTGATGTTGTTTTCTATTTTCTTCTTCTACCTCCTTCTTTAACCCTCATGGTTCGATTTTTCGGGCGTCGAAAAATCGGGTCGTGACATTTTGGTATCAAAGCTTTGGCTGGTGATAGCCTTGGCTCTGGTGGGGATTACTCATTGAAATAGAGTCCATAGAACTCTAGAATGGGTTTGAGTGTAATAATAGATATGAGCGCGTATTTGTTAGTGAATATAAAAATTGTTTTTATATTGTGTTGACTTATCGGTTGAGTGTTTATAAATTCTGGTCGATATGTGGGATGCCATGTCATCGATAGGGGTTTCTAAACTCTTGAATGAGATAAACCGACACGGTATGGTTTTAAAATAGGGTAAATGAAATAATTTTACCCAAATTATTTTTGTATATAAAAGAAATAATTTTCAGAAATTATTATAGATATATATGGTTGCTTGGATGGTAGGAAGTGATAATATTAAATTATTATCACTATTGTGAGGAAATTGAATAAGAAATTGAAATCATAACTAACAGCTAAGAAATAAATTCATATACAAATGGGATTTGTAAACGTAAATTGTAAATGTGATTTATAATTAGAAAAAGAATTCCAGAGAAATATTTGAAAATAAATTGTGATAAAAATTCCAAAGGAATGTTTGAATATGATTAATTGAAAGGATTTGGAGTTTGGAATTTTGGGAAAAGTTTAAATTCCTTTGGATTTGAAAATAGTTTTCAAGGGTTTTGGAGAAATAATGGTGATATTATTTGGGAAATATTTTTGAATTGGATTTTGAATCTGGAGAGATTTGAAATTAAAATATTTGAAATTGTTTTTAAAGAGATAAAGCATTGAACTCTTTCGGTCGCTGGAAAATAACTTCGGTGATGACTGCAGCATCATCGATGTTCATTTTAGAGTTTCCAAAGGAGGAATTGCTACCAAATTGTTTTAAATTGTAATGTCTGCAAAACTGAGTTTGGTTTTAAAATTCAAAAGATAATTTGATACCAAAGGATTTTGGATATGATTGATTTTAAAAATGCTTTTGAAATATGAGTAATTGTTTAAATACTCTAGAGTTGGTTTGAGATTGTTATAGAAAATAAATGGGTGATAGTTTATAAAATTTTGAATATGTTAGAATAAATTGGAATTAAATATTTAAATTGATTTGGAAATAAATTAAAAATTAAAGAAAAATTAATAATTGTATGACTTTTGAAAGTCTAAAAGTGAAGTAATAAGCCAGAATAAATTTGTTTGGTATTTTGGAATTGAAATAAAAATCCAAACCTGAGATATAAAATAAGATTGAACTCAAATAAGTATAGTTAAAGTTGAGTTGGGAGTTGAAAGTGGATTTTGAAGTCAAGCTTGAGTTATAAATAATATTCAGCGTAAATTGCAAGTAAATTAAATAAGATTGAAAATGTTGTCAAATGAAGTAAGATTGGATAATAATAGTAATGGTTTGAATTGCAAATAAAACTCAAATGAGTAGAAATAAATTGGAAATGGCCTTGTATTAATAAAAATTGAATTGGTCTTGTTATCAATGAAATAAGTTGTGAAATAAATTGAGAATGTGAATTAAAATTTAAAATGGATAAAGAGAATGGACAATTTGAATTAGATGAAATTTGATGAGAATCAAATAAAATGAGAATGAACTTAAGTTATGAAATTGGAATGATTTGAAGTAAATTAACTTAAGTTTAAATTATGGAAGCTTGGCTTCGGGTGAAAATGAAAGTCCATTAAATAAAGTCTGAGTTGAATTAAATTGGAAGTGGTTATTAATATACAAGCAAGGAATGTTGTCGAGCCTAAATAAAATGGTTTTGGATGAAAATTATGTAGATATGCAATTGAAATAGGTGTCGAAATCTTATATGTGCTTATGAAAACTATATAACATGCATTGTCTATAGAATTTATGTATTAGATTTGTAAACGCAAATGAAATGTTGTAAATTGCATATATTTGGCACTTACATGTTTGAATTAAGTAAGTACAGGTATAGGAAAGCCATTTGGCTGGTTTTGATCGCGCAAAATGCTAAATAAATAAGCCGCTTGCTTAAGAATGCTAAATAAAGGTATGGCTACGCAATAAAAAGATAGGAAATACGAACTGTTGTTTGTTTTTTTGTTTTTCGACCGTGTGGGTCGATGTATATATATTTATATCTCTTGTCAAATTGCAAAAGCTCCTCCGTTCAAAGGAGACTCTGCCAAAAATTTTCGAAATTTTGGGAGTTCGAATTTTTTTTAAAAATTTTCACTAACGACAAATGATTTCAAATTGGAATTTGAGATAAAGGTAAATAGAATTCAATATCTAAAATGAAGTAAATTGAATTCATATGGAATTGGAGATTCAGTTTAAAAATAAGTGGATATAAAGACTGAAGTGGTAGAGTAATAATATAAGAAATATATAAAATATTTATATTGAACTTAAGAAATGAATGGGGAAATTCTTAAGTAAATTTGGTATTGAAAAAATTATTCTAAGTGAATAATTGAATGAAGATTAAAACTGAAAGTTGTGAAATGGGATAATTGTGGATAAGTGAATAGAAATAAAAATGAATGTGAATAAAGATAAAATTCATATAAGTAATGATCAATTGAAATAAATACGTAGGATGTACGTATATTATTTTATTCACATAATGATTTGATCCAGATTCAAGCACATAATTTTGAGATATTTATATCGATCCGAGTTGGGATTGTTCACTCGATTTTCGACGGCGAACCCCGGATATGGATTTTTGATTGATTTTGGAAATTCTCTATCATAGTTTAGGACTACGTAAGGAGAATGACAGTTTCTGATAAAGAAACCAGATCTGAGTCCGCACTAGGAAGTCGAGTGGACGATACTAGTTCGGAAATGAAATTGTGTGATCGAGTGAGCGATCAGATTTGGTATTGCGTACGGATGATATATGTGCATCGTACAGGCTTAAGTAAAGTATATATTGAAAATTTTGAAAGGAAGTGAATAAAATGATTTTGGATTATGTGATTGGATATTATTGCTTAGTAGGATACAGGTAATTAAAGGCTAAAGGAAAATTGATTTTTGATTTCAGAAGATAAATTGAAATTTGCTCGGAAAAGGTATGTGTTTAAATTTCTGTATGAAAATTGATGACCTCCTTGTCTAGCCACTTGGCATTTTGTTTTATTTTGAAATCTGGGGGCCCGTAGAAGCATTTTGTAGTTGTACCGAGCTAGCCGCACAAAGGAGACGCTGGCGAAATTTTTCGAAAATTTAGGGAGTAAGAAAAATTTTGAGGAATTTTTGATAGTTCAAAATTTGGTTTCAAATTTAAATTTGAATAGTTAAGTAAGTAATATTGTTTGGGACTTATGGATAAGTTTGGAAAGTTAATAAGAGCGATAGTGTGTCTTTAATAAAAAGTTTGTTTTAAGAATTGTTTGAAATTGTTTGGTTTTGGGAAGTTAGTGAACGGGTTAGGGACCATTCTTCTTAACTAGAAATTTCGGGGACGAAATTCTTTTAAGGGGGGAGCAATGTAACGACCCGGGATTTTTTATATTTGAAATTTGAATATTTAATTGATTTTAAATATTCAGGTGTTAATTTTTAACTTGAATTTCAAATATTACTATTTATTTGGTGATTTAATTATTGAATTAAATAAATTGAAATTGAGTAAAATATTGAATCTAGAGTTTCAGGCTCGTTAAAAATAATTTGAAGGCTTGTAAAATCTATATTGATAATACTGAAGATAGTAAAAGTGCTAAAATTGAATTTGGAAGTGTTTTATTAAGTTTTGAAATTTTATGTTTAAATTGATATTTAAAAATAGCCTTCTGAGGCACAGTCTCGGAATTCGACGAAACTAGTTCCATTGGATCCGTAATAGTGTATTATTATCGGATTTCAAGTCTCGTAGCATTTGGAGTTATCGTGTGGTCGTACGAGTGATAAACGCGCTGAAATCTATATCGAAAATCCAATATATTAATTGGGTCCAAAAAGCTATCTTCTCCATACGATCGAATTAGGACTCGAAACTATTTTCATTGCGTTCGAAATAGAGGAATAACATTATGAACGCTTGGCGGCACACCTCAATAGGAGGTCAAGATTTTAAGTTACAATTATCGAGATAATTTGAATTTAAATTTGAATTATATATTTTATATTCTAGTCAAATTTTTCCCATCAGCCGAATACCTTTCACATCAGAACTTTCTGTTGCTTTTCAAGCACGCTACTCAGTGTCCTTATATCGTACCCCGATCTTGTCTTCCTTTTGAATCAAATCGTTCTCTAGAAAAATATATATCAATCGAACAAATCAGTTCGATTTCAAAAAAAATGGCGGCAGCAGATTTTCAAGCTCGACTCGATTTCGGGATTTGTGGTTCGCGAGTGAATCACGACTGGGAGCACGAAGGTGGGAATGTGGATTCGCATGCGAAGCTTGGCGAGGTGGTCTGCTCGAGCTTCGATGGTCTTCGATAGACGAGAGGCATATCGCGAGCTCGTTCGAGCTGCGTGGAATCTCGGTCGCGACGCTAGAGGTTTGGGTGATGTCAATTTCGAGTGGGGTTTGTAGTGAAGACTTGCGATAGCGGCAGAAGAGATGGATCGAGGAGCAGGTTCTGATGAGCAGTTGCCGATCGAGTGGGGATTTGGCTGTATGCATTCTCGTTTGGGAAGTGGTAAGCTGTTGTTTAAATCAAGTATAATAACAGTCTATTTTAATTTAAATCAATAATTATATATGTGTATATATCAATTGGGTAATAGAGAAAATTTTACAGGTGAAAATAATTTTATTTGGCTAGTCACTGGAATATATATATATAGGAATTTTAAAATGTTTGAGTTTATATAAGATTGGATTTTGTAATCTATATAGAAAACTGTGTAGTTTCAAAATGAAAAATAAAAATAAATTTACATATATTAACTTACTACTTTATCTTAAAAATAATATATTATGAAGATTAATTTGTTTAACTATCCTATTTAATTATCTTAGTCACTAAAAATAATTTATTAAAGGAATTCGCTTAATTTAATCTTGGTTAATTAAATTTATCAAATGGGAATTTAATAGTTCGATTTATTCGAATATTAATAAAGATCGTCTAATGTTTATTCAAGGTTAAAATCAAGAAAACAAACTGGTTTGGATTGGATTGCAAACAAAAATTAAAGGTGAGTTAATCTCACTCATCTGGGTTTTATTTGAATTTAAATGGTTAAATTTAAATACTTGGTTGAATGGTTGAATTGATTGGATGTGATAATATATATAGTAGTGTATATATATATTGGAGTGATTGATATTCCCGCATTATATAGCGGATGAGACCTTATGCGCCGCATAATAGTGGATGATATTTTATAAACCCATATACCACGATATTCCACCTCGAAGTGGAATTGGTATTGTGCTAACATCTGTGGATGCAGGGAAAGAGGTTGGAGGGATCCAACTGGATTCCTCAAAATATTTAGATTGTTTAATATTCTGTGATATGATTTATTTGATAATCTATGATAAATTCTATTGGTAATTGGAAATGTTGGATGTTGTGTTTGATTGAATATATTTGGGTATTCTGAGTTATCAAAAATATATAGATTAGATTTTTGATGAGAAAATAAAGGAGAGAATTTTTAAGTAAAATAATTATAGAGAATTTAAATAAATTAAAGAATGAATTGGGAAAGAATAAAAGTGATTTTTAAATTCTAGTAAATAAATTCCGGGTATGGAAAAGGAGATTTTGAGTAAAAGGGGAAATAATGAATTTTAGAACTTAAGTGATATTATTTAAAGGAATAAAGAATTTATTTTAAAAATTCAAGGTTTAAATTTATTTGAAAGGATAAAGAAGGAATTTGAAGAAAAATAATAATATGAAATTGGTATTTCCAGTTAAAAAGATTTTAAATCATAATTAAGAATTTTAAATCATAATTAAGAAGTAAAATATGAAGTTAATAGGTTTGAAATAAATTGAGTAAGTAAAGGAATTTATTTCAAAATGGAGTAATTTGGAAATCAATTTAGAAATTGATTAAGTGTTTAAATTGGAATTTTAAAGGAAGATGAGACTATGAAATTTATAAACTGGGTTTATGAAAGTGAAAGCAATATATCAGTGGATATTTGGAAGAATAAATTCACGGTGGGAATTTATTAAAGAAATGGGTAAATTTGTTTAAAAATAAATAGTGATTTATTTTTGAAGATGTGAAAGAGAAGTGTATTTCCCTGGATAGCCAAGTAAGTTTCCAAAGCAAACTTTTAAGTATGAGTTAAAGGTTTTAAAGTTGTTTTTAAAGTATGTTTTAGAAAATTTATTATTTTTAAATGTTTAAAGTTCAAAAGTAAGTATTTCTCAAATTTAATTTAGTAGTAATTATTTAAAAGTAACTTGGTATTGTGTTTTAAAAAGGATAAAAATGTAGTTTTATATTTTATAAAGTAGTTTATTTTAAGTATTCTTAAAGTATATATTTTTAAATAAAGCATTAAAGAAGTTTTAATTTAAATGTTTAAAGTGTATTTTATAATAAAGTGTTTTTAAATTATTTTAAAAATCTAAAGTAATTGTACTTGGTGTTTTCAGTGGAAGTAAGTATTTGGGAATTTATTCCATGAGAAGAGTGTGGTTTGAAAACTGTTTTCAAAAAGGTTTGGAAGTGGAAATAAATCTTAAGAAGATATTTTGAGGTCAATAAATAATTAGGAAAATTATTTATGTTTGATGGTTGTTTGTGGATGTTATTTGATAGTTAAATAACCGACTATCAATATTGGCCAATGCGTTGATCGTTTCGAAGAGACCGGGATCGAGATTAATTTCTCGAAAACTACTTCGATCCGGTTTGTACGTTTTCGTGGGGAAAACGAGTTTGGAATAGAGGATGGAGCAGAGAAGTGCAAGGGCTAATCGCTACTAATCCTGAGGGTGATTCCAAAATGGATGTAGTAGGAATAGTGCCTTCGGTTCCGTTCGAACCCGGAACGGACTTGTATGGATGAATGCTTTCAGAACATCGTCAAGTGGACGATGAACATTCTAAGAGGTGTGTTCTAAAAAGGTAACGCTTAGCCTCGAACCTCATCAACCGGGAATGACTGAAAATCAAGGGTTATGCAGTAAGGCAATGTGGGTAGCGCCCATTAGTGTAATGCCCCAGAAATTCATGGAATCTTATTTTGGTTGGATTTTGAAAATATATGAATTTAATTGTATAGGAATATATGGAATTAATTGTGTGCAAGTGTGTGTGCACGTGTGCACGTGCACACTGATTTGGCACAAGGAAGAACTCCAAATCTCCTGAAATTAAAACAAGAATTAAAAAGCATTACAAACATGATTTTGTGATATGGATATTTGATTTCTGGAATTATATGAATCATCCCAGAAAATAAGAAAAGTAAGTTTTGTTTTGAATCAGTAAACATATTTTATTTAAAACCCAGAAAAAAAGAAAATATATGTTACAAGGATTTGAAAACCTGTATGCACATATAGGTGCATATCTTTCTGAAATTAAGGAGGAGTTAAATAAGCCTAGATAGGATATGTATGCAAATGTACATTTCTGTAAGTACTGAAAATATTAAAAAGAAATAAGCAAGGGAAAGTTTAACACTAAAATAGCAAAAGACAAATTGCAAGAAAAATAATTGCTTTAGGCAGAAAATAGAAAGGAGGATTTTTAGAAAATAAACAAGTGACAATGTCACACAATTATCATGACTTGATAAGAATATGATATTTTGGAAAAGTAAAAAAAGGGAGGTAAGCATTACATATGGCCGGGGTATTAAGGGTGAAAAATAAGCAAATCTGAAATGCAAAATGCATGAGTTTTGGCCAGGGTAGGAATGGGATTTTACAATGATAAAACCCTTGAAAAACCTCTCTTATAAATCCAAGTATGAACCAGAAAAATCATTGGCTAGCCAAGACATTTAAGAAAACAAAGAAGAAAAATATTTGCAAGCAGAAAAGCAAGTTTTAAAAGGTTTCTTTTCTGGATTAAGCAAGAGAAGCATTTTTCTGTGAGTAATCTCACTAAACCCATGGCATTAAGTCCTGTTATGAGGCAGCCAAGCTTATGTTATTTTTCTACATATTTCTGATTTTATTACTATGGTTTTAATGGATGCTTTAATGGGTGTTTATGAATGCTTTTGATTGCTTTGATGGTTGAGTATTTTGCTCTGCTTGGTTACACCCAGAAATGTTAAAGTATGAAATCATGAAAGTAAATAGAGAATACTTGTAACTGGTTCAGATATGGCATGAAAAATAAAGAAATCAAAATGTATATGAGTTGCATTACACTTGTGTAAGTGCTGAGGCTCGGATGAAAGATCCAAGAGTGCAATGAAAATATCCCAAAAGTGCTGAACTCTTGATCAAAAAAGAAAAACCCATGAGCTAGAAATCTTGTTTAAGCTAGATCTTGAATTTAGTTCAAACATGGTTGCTTATGAAACAATAATAACCCACATGCCTAGTCTTTATTCCCAGTTGTAAATATTCTTGTATTTTCTTTAAGCCAGAATATTTGAAAATATGATTTCCATTGGACATGAATGTTAGCTTGTTCTTGAATTATGCTTGTAAGCTCTATGTAATGTTTCATGTACACTGTGATTCAATCACCTAGCTATCTCATGATAGGATCAAACATGAACACTTAGTAAATAAACTAAGGATTGTGAGCCAAGAAGACTGCTGGAATGCTTGTTGTATTTAAAGTATGCAAGTTGACACATGGTTTGTTTAAGCCCTGAGATCTTTGTGCAATATTGTGAATTATTTTATTGCAATGTGTCCCCGTGATTCCTTATGGCAGATGAGGCTAGGAAGTAATTTGGTAAATGCAACCTTAAATTGATAAAGTAGGAACTTGAGTCATTCCTAGGATGGATAGACTGGAGCTATGATAGTTCCTGAGTATTTCTGTTTGACATGTATGATTGCATAGTTGAAAGTGTGTACATAATTAGTTTTAATACTGATCATATATGCACAATATTTCAGAAACAAGTCAGGCAAATTGATTAAAGAAATTATGCCAACCCATACAAAATGCTTATGTCTCACTTATCTACTTAATATCATGGAATTTTTTATATTTCTCATACCAGATCTTGTATCTGACCCTTGTTTGCTTATGGCATCTGGGGTGTCTCATTTAAAATGGGGCAGCCTCTAATGCTCTTTCAGGGAATGCTGGTTCTAAATAGGAAGCTGCTATGGCTAATGAGAATGATTGGATAAGCATGCTAAATTAGAATTAAATAAGAACTTAGAATGAATTATTTGCATGTAATCTGGGAAGTTTTTATAGTTCTGCTTTGGTTGTTATGTAATGATCTTGAATGTTTGGATTTATTTAGTTGTTTTAATTGAATCTAGTAATGTATTAAGTTTGGGATTAACCAAAGACTTAGTTGAGTCTATGCAAGAAAATTTATAAATGAGTATTATAGTGGAAATCTGTAAGTGATATATACCTGTATTTGAGAAATGGATATGTATGTACATATACTGTATTAGTTAACTTCAAGTTACTTAAAACTTTAAGTTTGAAGGTTAAAAATCTAAATTTTTAGCTAAAAGTAATATTTCAAGAATTTAGTAATAATATGCAGAAGTGTTTTGATAAAAGAAGAATATATATATATATATATATATTTGTGCATTTTATAAAGAGGTGTACATGTTTTAAGGGATTTTCCAAGTGTCTTAAATCTGAATTCACATTGCAATAGCTAGGCACTAATGTTTTGATGATCTAGTCATGTGGTTAACCCACTTCAAAAATAGCGAGGTCTGGGTTGATCAAGATGACCAGAGTTTTTGGGTGTAAAGTTTGAAAATACATTTGTAAATTCTGAAGCTTTCTTTGCAAATGCAAGTACAAATACATTTTCAAATACTTGAGCAATTCTCTTTTATTTTTTGAGAGGCTTTCTTAGTCCAGAGAGCACAATACAGCTGATATGCACACATATTACTTAATTACTACTTTTGTTAAGTGACCATAAAATCTGGATTCTCTAAATCCAGTAAAGCAACCTGTAAATTAGATGCAAGCTGAGGTAACTCAGGGATTAGGGAATAAATTTGGTTCAGAAAAATACAACTATATAGATTATGAAAGAATTACTCAACTGACTTGGTTATAAGTAAAGAAATTTGTGATAAAATCACTTGTGTTGAAAATGATAAATGAGTATATCATTTTCCTTTCTGGCTTTAATCAAATACCAAATAATTAAACTAAAATTATGGAGGCTTGCTATATAATCCGAGATCTCCTTGCTATCTCAAACTAACAAACAATCACTATAGGAATGGTCAAAAATTACTAAGTATAGATTGCATATGATTATGAGATTCATTACCCTGACTCAAATATCAATAGGCATGGAAAATGAGCTATGTACTGGTTGATTCAAATTCAAATTCAATCAGGATGCACTCTTGCTAAACAACACTCTGATCCAAGCCAGAGGGTCACGTACATCTTCATATGTATGTGAATATATTTATTAATGAACTGATATAAATATATTAGTAAAAAAATTAGGATCCTGGATAATTTAGTAGAAAGGCTAAATGACTCTAGGAAATTACAGATGTAAAAATAATCCTAGTAAAAATTAGGTAAAATAGCTAGGGTCATTTCAATTAGGGTGAGGTCATCCCTGTCTAGATGTCCCTTTTTATTTCGGCTGTGTGGGCGGTTGCTGATCCCAATCGCAGGGTGATCTTACTCGAAATTATCCAGTAAGGGGTAGTTCCGGTCTTGTGTTGCAGGGGATCGGGCGTGGTCCTCGGTACGCTGATCTAGACCAGGTACTGTGACAGGTGGTACCCCGGTGCCTAGTCATTAGTTGGAAATCCATTCTCCCTACGTGCCTTTTACGGTTTTTGTTTGTAGAACCCACTTTGTGGCTAGTATGCTGGAATTTAATCATGTAACAATTTCAGCTATTTGAATAAGTATTTGTATATAGACACTATTATAATATCAGACGGAATTGATAAAAAGTGTTTTGGCTATCGTAAGGTAAAAACCCGACATGTTTATTTGTGGCGTGGTCTTACGAGATGCTTTTGATTTCAAAGGGTTTTGAAACTTTAATAATCCAATTGAGTGTGTTTTCTCACGCTGGTTTTCCAGACTGACTCGGGTGTTATTTTATTATAATGCTCGGATCAGACCGAATATTACAGATACAGGATAGGATGCTGTGGAGCTCAGGAGACGAGCTGGATGGCGAGACGTATCACTCGTACTTGATGTATATTCCGCTGTGTTGTGTATACTATGTATTCTGTTGTGGGACAAGTTAATATAACTGTCCAGTATTGGATTCCGATTGTATTGTACTCTAATGATGTAATGTATAAACAGATATAAATTCTTGTTTAAAAGATTAGTCATTTATCTATTATATATTGTTTCGCTGTGATTGTGAGATTCTGATGTTGTTTTCTATTTTCTTCTTCTACCTCCTTCTTCTTTAACCCTCATGGTTTGGTTTTTCGGGCGTCGAAAAATCGGGTCATGACATTTTGGTATCAGAGCTTAGGCTAGTGATAACCTTGGCTCTGGTGGGGATTACTCATTGAAATAGAGTCCATAGAACTCTAGAATGGGTTTGAGTGTATTAATAGATATGAGCGCGTATTTGTTAGTGAATATAAAAATTGTTTTTATATTGTGTTGACTTATCGGTTGAGTGTTTATAAATTCTGGTCGATATGTGGGACGCCATGTCATCGATAGGGGTTTCTAAACTCTTGAATGAGACAAACCGACACAGTATGGTTTTAAAATAGGGTAAATGAAATAATTTTACCCAAATTATTTTTGTATATAAAAGAAATAATTTTTAGAAATTATTATCGATATATATGGTTGCTTGGATGGTAGGAAGTGATAATATTAAATTATTATCACTATTGTGAGGAAATTGAATAAGAAATTGAAATCATAACTAACAGCTAAGAAATAAATTCATATACAAATGGGATTTGTAAACGTAAATTGTAAATGTGATTTATAATTGGAAAAAGAATTCCAGAGAAATATTTGAAAATAAATTGTGATAAAAATTCCAAAGGAATGTTTGAATATGAATTGAAACGATTTGGAGTTTGGAATTTTGGGAAAAGTTTAAATTCCTTTGGATTTGAAAATAGTTTTCTAGGGTTTTGGAGAAATAATGGTGATATTATTTGGGAAATATTTTTGAATTGGATTTGAAATCTGGAGAGATTTGAAATTAAAATATTTGAAATTGTTTTTAAAGAGATAAAGCATTGAACTCTTTCGGTCGATGGAAAATAACTTCGGTGATGACTGCAGCATCATCGATGTTCATTTTCGAGTTTCCAAAGGAGGAATTGCTACCAAATAGTTTTAAATTGTAATGTCTGCAAAACTGAGTTTGGTTTTAAAATTCAAAAGATAATTTGATACCAAAGGATTTTGGATATGATTGATTTTAAAAATGCTTTTGAAATATGAGTAATTGTTTAAATACTCTAGAGTTGGTTTGAGATTGTTATAGAAAATAAATGGGTTGATAGTTTATAAAATTTTGAATATTTTAGAATAAAATGGAATTCAATATTTAAATTGATTTGGAAATAAATTAAAAATTAAAGAAAAATTAATAAGTGTATGACTTATGAAAGTCTAAAAGTGAAGTAATAAGCCAGAATAAATTTGTTTGGTATTTTGGAATTGAAATAAAAATCCAAACCTGAGATATAAAATAAGATTGAACTCAAGTAGGTATAGTTAAAGTTGAATTGGGAGTTGAAAGTGGATTTTGAAGTCAAGCTTGAGTTATAAATAATATTCAGCGTATATTGCAAGTAAATTAAATAAGATTGGAAATGTTGTCGAATGAAATAAGATTGGATAATAATAGTAATGGTTTGAATTGCAAATAAAACTCAAATGAGTAGAAATAAATTGGAAATGGCCTTGTATTAATAAAAATTGAATTGGTCTTGTTATTAATGAAATAAGTTTTGAAATAAATTGAGAATGTGAATTAAAATTTAAAATGGATAAAGAGAATGGAAAATTTGAATTAGATGAAATTTGATGAGAATCAAATAAAATGAGAATGAACTTAAGTTATGAAATTGGAATGATTTGAAGTAAATTAACTTAAGTTTAAATTATGGAAGCTTGGCTTCGGGTGAAAATGAAAGTCCATTAAATAAAGTCTGAGTTGAATTAAATTGGAAGTGGTTATTAATATACAAGCTAGGAATGTTGTCGAGCCTAAATAAAATGGTTTTGGATGAAAATTATGTAGATATGCAATTGAAATAGGTGTCGAAATCTTATATGTGCTTATGAAAACTATATAACATGCATTGTTTATAGAATTTATGTATTAGCTTTGTAAACGCAAATGAAATGTTGTAAATTGCATATATTTGGCACTTACATGTTTGAATTAAGTAAGTACAGGTACAGCAAAGCCATTTGGCTGGTTTTGATCACGCAAAATGCTAAATAAATTAGCCGCTTGCTTAAGAATGCTAAATAAAGGTACACCTATGCAATAAAAAGGTAGGAAATATGAACTGTTGTTTGTTTTTTTATTTTCCGACCGTGTGGGTCGATGTATATATATTTATATCTCTTGTCAGATTGCAAAAGCTCCTCCGTTCAAAGGAGACTCTGCCAAAATTTTCTGAAATTTTGGGAGTTAGAAATATTTTTTAAAATTTTCACTAACGACAAATGAAGTAAATTGAATTCATATAGAATTGGAGATCCAGTTTAAAAATAAGTGGATATAAAGACTGAAGTGGTAGAGTAATAATAAAAGAAGTATATAAAATATTTATATTGAACTTAAGAAATGAATGGTGAAATTCTTAAGTAAATTAGGTATTGAGAAAATTATTCTAAGTGAATAATTGAATGATGATTAAAACTGAAAGTTGTGAAATGGGATAATTGTGGATAAGTGAATGAAACCAAAATGAATGTGAATAAAGAGAGAATTCATATAAGTAATGATCAATTGAAATAAATACGTAGGATGTACGTATATTATTTTATTCGCATAACGATTTGATCCAGATTCGAGCATAGAATTTCGAGATATTTATATTGATCCGAGTTGGGATTTTTCACTTGATTTTCGACGGCGAACATTGGATATGGATTTTTGATTGATTCTGGAAATTCTCTATCATAGTTTAGGACTATGCAAGGAGAATAACGGTTTCTGATCAAGAAACCAGATCTTGAGTCCGCACTAGGAAGTCGGGTGGACGTTACTAGTTCGGAAATGAAATTGTGTGATCGAGTGAGCGATCAGATTTGGTATTGCGTACGGATGATATATGTGCATCGTACGGGCTTAAGTAATGTAGATATTGAAAATTTTGAAAGGAAGTGAATAAAATGATATTGGATTATGTGATTGGATATTAATGCTTAGTAGGATACAGGTAATTAAAGGCTAAAGGAAAATTGATTTTTGATTTCAGAAGATAAATTGAAATTTGCTCGGAAAAGGTATGTGTTTAAATTTCTGTATGAAAATTGATGACCACCTTGTCTAGCCACTTGGCCTTTTGTTTTCTTTTGAAATCTGGGGGCCCGTAGAAGCATTTTGTAGTTGTACCGAGCTAGCTGCGCAAAGGAGATGCTGGCAAAAATTCTCGAAAATTTAGGGAGTTAGAAAAATTTTGAGGAATTTTTGATAATTCAAAATTTGGTTTCAAATTTAAATTTGAATAGTTAAGTAAGTAATATTGTTTGGGACTTATGGATAAGTTTGGAAAGTTAGTAAGAGCGATAGTGTGTCTTTAATAAAAAGATTGTTTTAAGAATTGTTTGAAATTGTTTGGTTTTGGGAAGTCAGTGAACGGTTAGGGACCATTCTTCTTAACTAGAAATTTCGGGGACGAAATTCTTTTAAGGGGGGAGGAATGTAACGACCCGGGATTTTTGATATTTGAATTTTGAATATTTAATTGATTTTAAATATTCAGGTGTTAATTTTTAATTTGAATTTCAAATATTACTATTTATTTGGTGATTTAATTATTGAATTAAATAAATTGAAATTGAGTAAAATATTGAATCTGGAGTTTCAGGCTCGTTAAAAATAATTTGAAGGCTTGTAAAATCTATATTGATAATATTGAAGATAGTAAAAGTGCTAAAATTGAATTTGGAAGTGTTTTGTTAAGTTTTGAAATTTTATCGTTTAAATTGATATTAAAAAATAGCCTTTCGAGGCACAATCTCAGAATTCGACGAAACCAATTTCATTGGATCCGTAATAGTGTATTATTATCGGATTTCAAGTCTCGTAGCATTTGGAGTTGTCGTGTGGTCGTACGAGTGATAAACGCACTGAAATCTATATCGAAAATCCAATATATTAACTAGGCCCAAAAAGCTATCTTCTCCATACGATCGAATTAGGACTCGAAACCTTTTCCATTGCGTTCGGCATAGGGGTATAACATTATGAATGCTTGGCGGCACGCCTCAATAGGAGGTCAAGATTTTGAGTTACAATTATCGAGATAATTTGAATTTAAATTTGAATTATATATTTTATATTCTAGTCAAATTTTTCCCATCAGCCGAATACCTTTCACATCAGAACTTTCTGTTGCTTTTCAAGCAGTGTCCTTATATCGTACCCCGATCTTGTCTTCCTTTTGAATCAAATCGTTCTCTAGAAAATTATATATCAATCGAACAAATCAGTTCGATTTCAAAAAAAATGGCAGCAGCAGATTTTCGAGCTCGATTCGATTTCGGGATTTGTGGTTCGCGAGTGAATCACGACTGGGAGCACGAAGGCGGGAATGTGGATTCGCCTGTGAAGCTTGGCGAGGTGGTATGCTCGAGCTTTGATGGTCTTCGATAGACGAGAGGCATATCGTGAGCTCGTTCGAGCTGCGTGGAATCTCGGTCGCGACGCTAGAGGTTTGGGTGATGGCGATTTCGAGTGGGGTTTGTAGTGACGACTCGCGATAGCGGTAGAGGAGATGGATCGAGGAGCAGGTTCTGATGAGCAGTTGCCGATCGAGTGGGGATTTGGCTGTATGCATTCTCGTTTGGGAAGTGGTAAGCTGTTGTTTAAATCAAGTATAATAACAGTCTATTTTAATTTAAATCAATAATTATATATGTGTATATATCAATTGGGTAACAGAGAAAATTTTACAGGTGAAAATAATTTTATTTGGCTAGTCATTGGAATATATATATAGGAATTTTAAAATGTTTGAGTTTATATAAGATTGGATTTTGTAATCTATATTGAAAACTGTGTAGTTTCAAAATGAAAAACAAAAATAAATTTACATATTTTAAATTACTAGTTTATCTTAAAAATAATATATTATGAAGAATAATTTGTCTAACTATCCTATTTAATTATCTTAGTCAGTAAAAATAATTTATTAAAGGAATTCGCTTAATTTAATCTTGGTTAATTAAATTTATCAAATGGGAATTTAATTGTTCGATTTATTCGAATATTAAAAAAGATCATCTAATGTTTATTCAAGGTTAAAATCGAGAAAACAAACTGGTTTGGATTGGATTGCAAATAAAAATTAAAGGTGAGTTAATCTCACTCATCTGGGTTTTATTTAAATTTAAATGGTTAAATTTAAATATTTGGTTGAATGGTTGAATTGATTGGATGTGATAATATATATAGTAGTGTGTATATATATTGGAGTGATTGATACTCCCGCATTATATAGCGGATGAGACCCTATGTGCCACATAATAGGGGATGATATTTTATAAACCCATATACCGCGATATTCCACCTCGAAGTGGAATTGGTATTATGCCAAGATCTATGGATGCAGGGAAACAGGTTGGAGGGATCCAATTGGATTCCTCAAAATATTTAGATTGTTCAATATTCTGTGATATGATTTATTTGATAATCTGTGATAAATTCCATTGGTAATTGGAAATGTTAGATGCTGTGTTTGATTGAATATATTTGGGTATTCTGAGTTATCTAAAATATATAGATTGGAATTTTGATGAGAAAATAAAGGAGAGAATTTTTATGCAAAATAAATATAGAGAATTTAAATAAATTAAAGAATGAATTGGGAAAGAATAAAAGTGATTTTTAAATTCTAGTAAATAAATTCCGGGTATGGAAAAGGAGATTTTGAATAAAAGGGGAAATAATGAATTTTTAAACTTAAGTGATATTATTTAAAGGAAAAAAGAATTTATTTTAAAAATTCAAGGTTTAAATTTATTTGAAAGGATAAAGAAGGAATTTGAAGAAAAATAATAATATGAAATTGGTATTTCCAATTAAAAAGATTTTAAATCATAATTAAGAAGTAAAATCTGAAGTTAATAGGTTTGAAATAAATTAAGTAAACGAATTTATTTCAAAATGGAGTAATTTGGAAATCAATTTAGAAATTGATTAAGTGTTGAAATTGGAATTTTAAAGGAAGATGAGACTATGAAATTTATAAACTGGGTTTATGAAAGTGAACGTAATATATCAGTGGATATTTGGAAGAATAAATTCACGGTGGGAATTTATTAAAGAAATGGGTAAATTTGTTTAAAAATAAATAGTGATTTATTTTTAAAGATGTGAAAGAGAAGTGTATTTCCCTGGATAGCCAAGTACGTTTCCAAAGCAAACTTTTAAGTATGAGTTAAAGGTATTAAAGTTGTTTTTAAAGTATGTTTTAGAAAATTTATTATTTTTAAATGTTTAAAGTTTAAAAGTAAGTATTTCTCAAATTTAATTTAGTAGTAATTATTTAAAGTAACTTGGTATTGTGTTTTAAAAAGGATAAAAATGTAGTTTTATATTTTATAAAGTAGTTTATTTTAAATATTCTTAAAGTATATATTTTTAAATAAAACATTAAAGTAGTTTTAATTTAAATGTTTAAAGTGTATTTTATAATAAAGTGTTTTTAAATTATTTTAAAAATCTAAAGTAATTGTACTTGGTGTTTTCAGTGGAAGTAAGTATTTAGGAATTTATTCCATGAGAAGAGTGTGGTTTGAAACTGTTTTCAAAAAGGTTTGGAAGTGGAAATATATCTTGAGAAGATATTTTGAGGTCAATAAATAATTGGGAAAATTATTTATGTTTGATGGTTGTTTTTGGATGTTATTTGATAGTTAAATAACCGACTATCAATATTGGCCAATGCGTTGATCGTTTCGAAGAGACCGGGATCGAGATTAATTTCTCGAAAACCACTTCGATCCGGTTTGTATGTTTTTGTGGGGAAAACGAGTTTGGAATCGAGGATGGAGCAGTGAAGTGCAAGGGCTAATCGCTACTAATTATGAGGGTGATTCCAAAATGGATGTAGTAGGAATAGTGCCTCCGGTTCCGTTCGAACCCGGAACGGACTTGTATGGATGAATGATTTCAGAACATCGTCAGGTGGACGATGGGCATTCTAAGAGGTGTGTTCTAAAAAGGTAACTCTTAGCCTCGAACCTCATCAACCGGGAAAGACTAAAAATCAGGGGTTATGCAGCATGGCTATGTGGATAGCGCCCATTAGGGTGAGGTCATCCCTGTCTAGATGTCCCTTTTTTATTTCGGCTGTGTGGGCGATTGCTGATCCCAACCGCGGGGTGATCTTACTCGGAATTATCCAGTAAGGGGTAGTTCCAGTCTTGTGTTGCAGGGGATCGGGTGTGGTCCTCGGTACGCTGATGTAGACCAGGTACTGTGACAGGTGGCACCCCAGTGCCTAGTCATTAGTTGGAAATCCATTCTCCCTACGTGCCTTTTACGGTTTTTGTTTGTAGAACCCACTTTGTGGCTAGTATGCTGGAATTTAATCATGTAACAATTCCAGCTATTTGAATAAGTATTTGTATATAGACACTATTATAATATCAGACGGATTTGATAAAAAGTGTTTTGGCTATCGTAAGGTAAAAACCGACATGTTTATTTGTGGCGTGGTCTTACGAGATGCTTTTGATTTCAAAGGGTTTTGAAACTTTAATAATCCAATTGAGTGTGTTTTCTCACGCTGGTTTTCCAGACTGACTCGGGTGTTATTTTATTATAATGCTCGGGTCAGACCGAGTATTACAGATACAGGATAAGATGCTGTGGAGCTCAGGAGACGAGCTGGATGGCGAGATGTATCACTCGTACTTGATGTATATTCCGCTGTGTTGTTTATACTGTGTATTCTGTTGTGGGACAAGTTAATATAACCGTCCAGTATTGGATTCCGATTATATTGTACTCTAATGATGTAATGTATAAACAGATAAAAATTCTTGTTTAAAAGATTAGTCATTTATCTATTATATATTGTTCCGCTGCGATTGTGAGATTCTGATGTTGTTTTCTATTTTCTTCTTCTACCTCCTTCTTCTTTAATCCTCATGGTTCGGTTTTTCTGGCATCGAAAAATCGGGTCATGACAAGCATGATAGAGGTTCTCGCTTTCTGTTTGTTGGCGAGCAAAAGACTCTTATGCCTACATGTCCCAAGATGGAAAAGGGTTGGTTGTTAGTCGCGAGGCTGGCCATAAAATCAGATTCGAGGTACCAGTGTGTGGCCATGGTGGTGCTGGGATGGTTGAAAAGCCTACCGGCTGTCACTGCCAATGGTTGAAAAGCCTAGACCCTCACATTTGGTATCAGAGCTGAAGGTTAAATGAGAAAAAAATAAAAATAAAAATATTTATACATATATATGTTAGCATTCGACCTCTGAACCAAGTGCAAACACCTCCCTATCTCCTCTATAACTCACGCCACCACCTACTCCTCCTTCGGCCGAGCACATCAACATCCAAGAAGCAAGGCAGAACCCATCAAGGAGAAAATAAGGAGTTTGGAAAGCTACGGAGCAAGTAAATAAGGAGGAAGTGCTGCCGGAGTGTTGTCGGAATCGATTCAGGAAGCTACGAAAAAGGTTGGTGGAGTAGAGCCATAAGTGAGTACTCATTATTTATTAAAAAATAAATAATATCTATAAGTATTTTTAAGTATGATAATATGACCATTTAATCTATTATTGATTTGTGTGAATGGTTGATAACTTGAACGATTATATGGTTGATTATATGGATGTTGATATGGTTGATAACTTGGTTTTGATAAATTATGAGAAATCATAATAAAATGGTTAATAAGGGAAATGAATGCATATAATATGTGTATGGAGTTTATTTAGCCTCTTAATGGTTTTGAAAATATAAAAATATTGAAAATGAATATTATAATAATATAATACTATGAAATGATTAAAAGTTAAAAAGAGATTTAATATGGAAAAATATTGGTTTAAATGTTTGAAAATGATTTATAATTTTTTTATAAACATATGAAAGTGTTTTGATGAAGTTTGAAAGAGAAATGAAAATTTAGTCAAAAATAGGCGCGTCGCGTAACAGTAGTTCACGATTTCGCACAATAAAAGTCAACCGAGTGTAAAAGTTGGAATATATCTCGAAATTCTTCGAGATAAGAATTTTCCGAACTAATATATCCATAATTTTCCAACGAAGAAAGAGAATCAAGATTTCGCTAAGTAGATTTTGAAAAATGAGTTAAACAAGTTTTTGGAAAATCGCGCTTTGTCGTTCGGAATCCAAAATTGGATTTCTTTGAAAATGATGTTTTAAAAATGTTTAAAAATATGGAATAAATCTTATAAATGTTTTAAAAGTGATTTGAGTTATAAAAATGGATTTTCAAATAATAAAAAGTCGTTTTGCTCAATATAGCTTAAAAAGGAACTTTTCGCCGCACTTTTCCGCAAGACTTTTCTATAACTTTTGAAATATAGTTTTTAACTTAACGATTCTTTTTCGAATCATTTATAAATGTTTTTAAATGATTAATAAAGTGTTTTAAAGGTAATTTGAAGGATTTATGAACAGATTAAAGGTTTAATGATTTAGAGTCGATCAAATAACTTGACCGCCTTATAGGTGTTAGAGATATAGTGTCTAGGCTTGAGTTTGGAAAACCAGTTTCCTACTCTCCTTGGCTATCCGGACTGGCCCGACTGATGGGATAGTAAATTTGGTTTACTCGGATCAAAATTTCCCAAAGTATAAAGATATAATTTACCAAATTTAAATAACTTGGTTTGCATAGAAATAATTTGGAAATGTTTTCCTAAATAAAAGGTGTAACGATTTGGAATTATTCCAAGCTTTAAAAAGTTTTAAAATTAACCAAATGATTTGATAAATGAGGCTTAATGAATCCATATACTTTGAAAAAGATAAAGAAATGATTCAATTATTATATCTCAAAGAGATATATATGAATGAATAAAAAGATGAATTGAATTGATTGATGATTGATAATCATATACAAACTTAACATCTTTTTTATCGTTGATTGGTTCGAAGTAACGAGGGTCGGATGTGGGTAACTCCTATCCGAAAACCACTTCGAACCAATGTATACGTTCGAGAGTGAAGACATGTTGAAGATGATGATTATTGAAGACCGTGGATCTTCAGAATGTAGGGATTGATGTCATGAGTCCTTGGGGTTTACCCCATATTATATTTATATGGCAGTGATGACTGCATTCTAAAAATCTTCATTGTATTGAAGATCGAAGATATTCATAGTGGATGGACTGCTTGTTGACATTCTCTAGGTAGCTCCCAATATAGAGACATTTATTATAGCAGTGGTCCTATCGTGTTTTGAAATCTTCGGATTGCTAGGACTACTCGCTACTAATGGTAGTAGGAGGAGTGCCTTCGGTTTCGTTCGGTCCCAGAACGAACTTGTATGGACGAATGTCTGATAGTGCATTTCTGATCATATTAATTGATCTCTATCAACGTCTTATCTGCTTGGTGGCAGAGAAGGCAACTTCTCTTAGCTTAACATCCTTTCAAGAGACGATGAGCTTAGGAGTTATACGTTGGTAGAAATCAATTGTGTGATTAAGGAACGACAATGTAGCATTCTAAGTGGAATGTGCTTTATGGAAGAACAAAGCATGGCTTTGTGAAATGCAAAGCGTGGCTTTGTTAAAGTTAAGCGTAGCCTTACGAGCCTCACGTCCCAGGAATGATTCAGGATACTATGTGGTATGTAGGACGTATTTCGGGCTATTAAAGGCATCGGTTGCCTTAAGATGATGAAATGGACAGGTATTAAAGACTGACGGAGATCGTGTAAAGCCACCGACTAATACCATGTACCATAGTAGTGTAACAGCGTAGTTCGGAGGCTGACAGAGATCGTGTAAAGCCATGCAGAAACTACGGGTTATACGTGGATCGAAGGAAAAGGCCACTAGTTCCCTATCATGTTCGAAATCCAATTCCAATACGAGCTTCATGGTTTTGATTGTTGTCCTAAAATAGATGTAATGCTTTGAAAACATTTCAGCTATCCCTTTTTGGTATCATATATTCCATCCAGGTATATTCCATTGACCTAGTCCGGATATATTACCATAGACTTAGTCCGGGTATTGATACTTTATTTTAATATATTACTTGAAAATGTTTTCATAAGAATGTCCTTAAAGATAATATAAAAGTGTTTTCAGTATAAAGTATTTTGGCTATCATAAGGTAAAACCCGTCTATATTTATGTGTGGTCGTGCTCTTATGAGATACCCTTATTTTCAAAGGTTTTTAACTAGAATCAATTTATAAATCAAGTATCTCACGCTGGTTTATCAAGCCTGATCTGGGTATTTTTTATACTCGGGTCAGATCCGAGTAGTTTCAAGTTTAGTTGAAGACGCTTGGAGTTACCAGAGGAGAGCTGGAGATCTTCATCTACGTATGGACATATTCTATTATCCGCTGCATATACTGCATTTGTTTTGTTTGGTTGTCAGCATTTATAAGGACAAGGGTTTATAACTGTCTACGCTAAATTCAGGTTAGACTCTGATATTGTATTCAAAATTTTCCACTGTAAAGATTTTATATTGAAATAATATATGTTATTCCATTCGTGTGAGATTCTACTCTATCTTTATTTCCTTTTTCCCCTAACAATTAGGCTTTCCGACACTTGGATTTGCGGCACGTGAATACCGAGGATTTATTAGTGTCAATTTTCAAGGCTCGAAAATCCCGGTTGTTACATTTTGGTATCAGAGCTTAGGTTGAGCGAACACCTAGGCTTTGTTCGGGTGAGTCTCATTATAGATAGGGTTGGTAATACCCTAGAATGAGCGACTCATTAGAGATAGGGTTAGTAACACCCTAGAATGAGTTTGAGAGTATTATATATATGAGCGCGTATTTGTTAATTGATATAAAAATATTTTGTGTTGATTTATCTGTCAAGTGGTTTATAGATTCTGGTTGGTACGTGGGTTGTCACGATATCGTGAAAGGTTTCTAAACACTTAAACAAGGCAAATCGACGCACCGTTTTTAAAAGGAGTATATTTTATATATATAAAAGTATAAATATTAGTATGATTTGGAAAAATTTTAAGATGTTATCCCTTTTGGAAAGTTCAATGAATAAGGTCTTGATCTGTTTGGTGATGGTGGGAATAATCTTCTAAGTATCGATCATATGTTGGCTTGGGCGAATAGTATCGAAACACTTGGCAAATTATTCTCCTTGTCATTATATGATCAAGGCAAGTTCAAAATCCGAACAAGTTGAATTAAGTTATTTGGACAAAAGGTTTTAGGTCAAGAAATAAATGGTATAAACCTTCTAATGACATCTTGGTATATCACTTAGGTCAGGATGTCTAATTTTTTGAGGGAAATTTTTTGAATGACTCCAAAGCAGGCACGAAGAGCATGTGCAGCAAAAGAAGCAGAAGAGAAATCAAAACTAGGATCTTATGTCGGCATCTTCTGTTACAGATGCGGTAAAGAAGGATATTATGCAGTTTTGTGTAAGGATAAGAAACAAAAGGAAACGGATAACATGAGAGCAGATAAAAAGAAGAAAGAAAAATCTTTTAGGGTTCATATATTCTGTTACAAGGGTAAAAGGCAAGAACATTTTCTACGTAGGTGCCCTGAAACAAAGAAGAAACCCAGAATTCGGTTAGGAAAGGTAAAGGGTTGCTACCGTTGCAAGGGACTAGGACATATGGCCAAAGAATGTCCCTAGACATGCATTTAGTGCTACCAGGGTAAACACTTAATGAAGGACTGTCCAATAATGAAGGTGGTTGACTTAGGGCCTCAAAGATAAAGTACCGTCTACCTCAAAAAGGATCCAAGAATGGTATATATAGCAGTTCAAGTATCTATATATAAGATGGTGATGTATGATAAGTTGTATTCCCTAGGGAGTTATTCCTAAAAATTTGTAATACACCTAGGAATGAATGCATAAATATGATGTTAATTAAACTTCGCTTTGGATTATCCTCTTGGAGCACTTCTTCTATCTTATATCCGATCAAATTTAATAAGATACTTTGAGATAAAAAGATTATATAATATAAAGAAGTGTCTTTATAAAAAGTGTTTAAATTAAGAAATTATTTAAGAATATATTTTATAAAAGTATATTTTATAAAATAAAGTGTAATTAGCAAAAATAAAATGATGTTTGAGAAAGATGGATATCCTGATGTTTTGAAAAAAATATAAAAGGGAAAGTTATGTAATATAAAATAAGTTCAGAATTAAATTTATAAGGAGATTTATTAACAAAGAAATTTCAAAGGAATTTTGAAATAAGAATTATAATGGTATTATTCCAAATAAAGGATAATCGATTTCTTTTGGAAAAGAGATAGAAATATTTTTTGTGAATAAATATTTTGAAATAAAGGGTTTATAAAGATATTTAAATGAAAGATAATAGTTTTATGAAAAGTTTTCATAAAGATTTGAAAAAGTTAAGTAAGTTGTAAGTAGATCATTTCATCACACAATTCTGATCTAAGATTCGAGTACGGAACTTTGAGGTGTTTACACCAATCCGAAAGAGGATTTATCACTCGATTCTTAACGACGAACATTGATGAGGGTTTATGATTGGGTACTTGACTTTTCTATCATAGTTGAGGGCTAAGTAAGGGAAACTAAGTTTTCTAATCAAGTAGCCTGATCAGAGTCCGCACTAGAGGATCGGGGGATCAATACTAGTTCGGAAGTAAGTTGTGGATTCGAATAGTATATCAAATAAGATATTGTGTACGGATGATCTGTGTACATCATACGCATGTAAGTTTAAAAATAAATATATTTTGGGAAAATACCTTTGGGTTTTGTTTTGGATAATTTCGGAGACGAAATTCTTTTAAGGAGGAAATTCTGTAACGACCCGCTAATTTATCAGTTGATAAATTTTATTTAATTTTAAAATTTTCCAATTTAAGGTTTAATAACACAAGTTATGATGTGTTAAACAATAAATAATAATGGTAATAAGTATTTACAAAAATATTTCCTCTGGAAATATGGCGATAAAATGGTCGAAAACCGTTTTATCGATAAACAGCTCTATAATCATATAATGTCGCGTACGGAGCTGGATACATACACTTATTTTTATAATTGAACAAGAATATGAAATAAAATCAATTAATTTGTTTTTGAAAATAAAATGTGTTTTTAACATTGTTAGTAATGCCCTTAAATATGATAATTGATTTATGAATTTAATTGAGATTTAACGATTTAATAATTATTATGATTATTTAAATAATTGTTTTTAAATGATGATAATTCATTTTGAATAGTTATAAAGTGATAATAAATCATTTATAACAGTTTTATAAAGAGATATATTTCATTTGAAAATATAAGAAAAAATCGATATCCCTTTATCGATATAATAGCAATTATCGTAAATAGTTTTTATTATTAATTTATATGGTTTTATAAATGAAATGTGATCATTTTAATTTATTAATAATGATTAGAAATTTATCTTAAAATTTTGTTTACAAATATATGTCCATTAAAGTATAAGTGAAAATGTGACCGAGAATCGGTTCTCCGATTGGCAACGGTTTATCGAACGAAAGTTGTTCGGAATCAATGCAACGTTGTTTATATGTCATGTACACGTATATAACATACAAATGCATCCACTAACATGCACATGAACATTTGTATATGTACATATATACTTATACACTTAAAAATACATACATAACATAAAATATATAAGATATTTTAAGTAAGCTTCCTCCTAAAGCTTTTATAAGTCAACCTATGCACACATGAGAAGATGAAGTGATGTGCACATGGGGAGCTCTATCCGTGCTTTGGAGGAAGGGAGGTGTGTAGGAGAAGCCTTGAAATGGTGATGCAAAAGATGATGTGTACATGTCTTCCTTTATACTCTTCTTTTTCCTATAAATACTCTCTTCTCTTCATTTTCATTCACCTTCTTCTTCATTTTTCCTAAGCTCCTTCTCTCCATTTTAATGGCTTCTTCCTTAAAGAATTCATGAAGAAATTTTAGTAGTAAATAAAATAAAAATATGTATACATACATACATATATATATATATATATATATATATATATGTTAGCATTCGACCTCTAAACCAAGTGCAAACACCTCCTTATCTCCTCTACAACTCACGCCACCACCAACTCCTCCTTTTGCCGAGCACATCAACCTCCAAGAAGCAAGGCCAAGCCCATCAAGGAGAAAAGAAGGAGTTTGGAAAGCTCTGGAGCAACGAAAAGAAGAGGAAGTGCTTCCTGAATCGATTCAGGAAGCTACGAAAAAGATTGGTGGAGTGGAGCCATAAGTGAGTACTCGTTGTTTATTAAATAATAAATAATATCTATAACTATTTTTTTAAGTATGATTATATGACCATTTAATCTCTTAATGATTCGTGTGAATGATTGATAACTTGAATGATTATATGGTTGATTATATGGATGTTGATATGGTTGATAATTTGGTTGTGATAAATTATGAGAAATCATAATAAAATGGTTAATTAATAGAAATGAATGTATATAATATGTGAATGGAGTTTGTTTAGCCTCTTAATGGTTTTGAAAATATAAAAATATTGAAAATGAATATTATAATAATATAATATTATGAAATGATTTAAAAGTGAAAAAGAGATTTAATATGGAAAAATATTGGTTTAAATGTTTGAAAATGATTTATAAATGTTTTATAAACATATGAAAGTGCTTTGATGAAGTTTGAAAGAGAAATGAAAATTTAGTCAAAAATAGGCGCGTCGCGTGACGAGAGTTAGCGATTTCGCGCCATAAAAGTCAAATGAGTGTAAAAGTTGGAATATAGCTCGGAATTCTTCGAGATAAGAATTTTCCGAACTATTATATCCATAGTTTTCCAACGAAGAAAGAGAATCGAGATTTCGATAAGTAGATTTTGAAAAATGAGTAAAACAAGTTTTTGGAAAATCGTGGTTTTACAACTCGGAATCCAAAACTGGATTTCTTTGAAAATGGTGTTTTAAGATGTTTAAAAATATGGAATAAATCTTATAAATGTTTTAAATTGTTTTAAAAGTGATTTGAGCTATAAAAATGGATTTCCAAATAATAAAAAGTCGTTTTGCTCAATATAGCTTAAAAAGGCACTTTCCGCAGCATTTTCCGCAACACCTATAACTTTTGAAATATAGTGTTAAACTTAACGATTCTTCTTCGAATCATTTATAAATGTTTTTAAATGATTAATAAAGTATTTTAAAGGTAATTTGATGGATTTATGAAATGATTAAAGGTTTAATGATTTAGAGTCAATCAAATAGCTTGACCGCCTTATGGGTGTCAGAGAGATACTATTTAGGCTTGAGTTTGGAAAACCAGTTTCCTGCTCTCCCTGGCAATCCGGACTGGCTCGATGGATGGGATAGTAAATTTGGTTTACTTGGATCGAAATTTCCAAAAGTATAAAGAAATAATTTACAAAATTTAAATAACTTGGTTTGCATAAAAATGATTTGGAAATGTTTTCCTAAATAAAAGGTAAAAAGATTTAGAATTATTCCAAGATTTAAAAGGTTTTAAAATTAACCAAATAATTTGATAAATGAGGCTTAATGATTCCATATACTGTTAAAAAGATAAAGAAATGATTCAATGATTATATCTCTAAGAGATATCTATGAATGAATAAAAAAATGAATTGAATTGATTGATGATTGATAATCAATCATATACAAACTTAACATCTTATTTATCGTTGATTGTTTCGAAGGAACCGGGTTGGATTTGGGTAACTCCTATTTGAAAACCACTTCAAACTAATGTATACTTTCGAAAGTGAAGACATGTTGAAAATTATGATTATTGAAGACCGGGGATTTTCAGAATGTAGGGATTGCTGTCACGAGTCATAGGGCTTTACCCCATATTATATTTATATGGCAGTGATGACTGCATTCTGAAAATCTTCGTTGTATTAAAGACCAAAGACATTCATAGCGGAAGGACTGCTAGTTGACATTCTCTGGGTAGCTCCTAATATAGAGACATTTATTATAGTAGTGGTCCTATCGTGTTTTGAAATCTTTGGATTGCAAGGACTACTTGCTACTAATGGTAGTAGGAGGAGTACCTTCAGTTTTGTTCAGTCCCAGAACGAACTTGTATGGACGGATATCCGACAGTGCATTTATGATCATATTAATTGATCTCTATCAATGTGTTATCTGCTTGGTGGCAGAGAAGGCAACTTCTCTTAACTTAACACCCTTTCCTGAGACGTACGAGCTTAGGAGTTATACGTTGGTAGAAATCAGTTGTGTGATTAAGAAATGGCAGTGTGGCATTCTAAGTGGAATGTGCTTTATGGAAGAATAAAGCGTGGCTTTTTGAAAAGCAAAGCATGGCTTTGTTAAAGTTAAGTGTAGCCTTACGAGCCTCACATCCTAGGAATGATTTGGGACACTATGTGGTCTGTAGGACGTATTTCGAGCTATTAAAGGCATCAGTTGCCTTAAGATGATGAAATGGACAAGTATTGGAGGCTAACGGAGATCGTGTAAAGCCACCGACTAATACCCTGTACTATAGTAGTGTAACAACGTAGTTCGGAGGCTGATGAAGATCGTATGAAGCCATGCGGAAACTACAGGTTATACGTGGATCGAACGAAAAGGCTACTAGTTCCCTATCATGTTGGAAATCCAATTCCAATACGAGCTTCACAGTTTTGATTGTAGTCCCAAAATAGCTGTAATGCTTTGCAAATATTTCAACTTCCCCTTTTGGTATCATATATTCTGTCCAGGTATATTCCGTTGACCTAGTCCGAGTATTGATACTTTATTTTGATATATTACTTGAAAATGTTTACAAAAGAATGTCCTTAAAGATAATATCAAAGTGTTTTCAGTATAAGGTATTTTGGCTATCATAAGGTAAACCCGGTCCATATTTATGTGTGGGCATGGTCTTATGAGATACCCTTCTTTTCAAAGGTTTTTAACTGGCATCAATTTATAAATCAAGTATCTCACGCTGGTTTATCAAACCTGATCTAGGTATTTTTTATACTCAGGTCAAATCTGAGTAGTTTCAGGTTTCGTTGAAGACGCTTGGAATTACCAGAGGGGAGCTGGAGATCTTCATCTATGTATGGACATATTCTATTATCCGCTGCATATACTGCATTTATTTTGTTTGGTTGTCAGCATTTGTAAGGACATGGATTTATAACTGTCCAGGATGAATTCAGGTTAGACTCTGATATTGTATTCAAAAAAATTTGCTGTAAAGATTTTATATTGAAATATATATGTTATTCCATTCGTGTGAGATTCTGTTCTATCTTTATGTTCTTTTTCCCCTAACAATCGGGCTTTCTGGCACTTGGATTTGCGGCACGTGAATACCGAGGATGTATTAGTGTCGATTTTCAGGGGTCGAAAATCCCGTTCGTTACAGTATTACTTCACAATACTAAGTAATTTTTCCAATATTCAAGATATAATTTTTATCGCCTACTCAAACTTCGGCATAAGCAATCAACACCAAATCAACATATATGCATGCATACACAACATATAACATTACTACATACTTAAGCAACATTTTAACTCATAAAATTTACAACTTTAAAAATTTAATAACTTTAGTTATAAAAACACGAACTTTACTCACCAAACTTTCACTAAATCAAACTAAACTTGCTCTCGACCTAGCTCACTTGCTCCTAGCTCAACAAAGTGAAGACGTGGTCCCTTGGAAGTCTAAATGGGCTCGGCCTAGTGAATTATAGGCATGGCCATAGCTAGAACAAGGCTCGGCCTTGGTGGTTTTGAGGTGTAGGAGTTTGTTTTGTGAAGAGAAGAGTTTAGGAATTGAAACGGAGTGATTTAAGCTAGTTTTTAAAGTGCATACACAAGCTTTTAACTTAGGAATTTTTGTTCAGAAGCCATGGAAATAAGAGTATGCAAGAAGAGTGTTAGGAAAATGGAAATGAAGAAATGAGAGTGTAAAGTGAATGACATGAGAAGGTTGAGGTATTTATAAGCATAGAAAACTTAAAATTACTAAATTATCCTTTGTATAAAATAATATATATACATGCCATGCACATGACAACCACCATACCTCCCTCTCATCACATGTACACGTTACCCCCTTTCCATGCCTTGAATCATGCTATAGCTTCCATTTGTATGTACTAAAGATATGGAGATGATTTGTGTGTGTGTGTGTGTGTGTGTGTATAAGTGTGTTTATATGTATATATATGCCTTTTATAACATAATTTGTCACCTTCATGCTTAGGTATATATATATATATACATACATACATATATATATATAAGTTAATATACATAAGTATGTTTAATTAATACTAATACAAACATATATAAATGTGTGCATGTTTCACCAAGTGTGCACAACGTTCCCGACGACTTTCAGGTGTCGAAAAGTCAAAATTTCGGAAAAAGTTCTTCGGTCACATTTTGTATTTTTCTCTGAACTATCTATACTGGTAAACAAATTTTGAAAACTATTTTATCATCATTATTAAATAATTAAAATAGGTTTATTTGCTAATAAAAATCTTTTTATTGATGATTAAAAATATATTTGAATAGCCTATTTCAAAGTGGCAAAATCCGAGGTCATTACAAATCTATTTTACCATCATTTGTTATTAATTAAAGTAGTTATATTTTAATTATAAAACCTAATATTTGAATATTTATAATTTATTAAATATTTGCAAATAAGGCGGTAAAATTTCAGGTCGTTACAAGAGGTCATTAGTTTAAGCCCTCAAGACATCAAAGTAAGTGATTTGTTTAGATAAAATCACTCTTATTCTCAAAATAAAGAAAAAATAAAGTTGGAAGAGAAAAATTATATCTAGAGTAAAGGAATACACAAAAATTAGTTTGTAATGTAATAATGAAGGGAAAAAATATAATATACAAGAAACATTTTGGTTATATCTTCAATAGGCATAACGACCCGCCATTTTGAACCATTCGCGTCCATTATAAGTGTATAGGTAGACACTCATGCCGGAGTTGAATTGCTCAAAATACCGCGTTGTTAATTTAAATTTGGCAAAACTGAACATATACAGTAAATAAAATATCACAGATCACAGACACAGAGTAATAATTGCATCGGAAATAAAAGAGATAGTAGTTCATGAAGCTACTATATGAATATATAAAATACATCAGAGTTTACAACAGAAGGGTAATACGATACATCAGAGTTAAACTAGATACAATGGAAGAGAAACAGATACAAATCAGAATACATCACTGGAATCATCGAATATCTGAAAGCTGGATAGATAGCTGGATCTCCAAGCAAAGCTCCAACTCCAAAGGTGAGTCTCGAAAGATGAACCACTCAGTCTGACCCGAGCGTAAAGCAAAACACAAGACACTCGAGTCAGGATTAACATTCTTATATTAATAAATCCAACTCAAGTGAAATAGCAATTGAAATACGAGTAACTCAAAGGATGTTTGGAATAACCATCCTTTAAGGATCCGTTAAACTATCTACTATGTAGTAGTGTACGATAAGTAGATAATGTCTATCAGTAATATAAAGATATCAAAATAGCGTTAAGTCATGGCCCATTCCACCCTTAACACATTTTTATTCCCACAAGCATATACAAGACCGTAGTTTCCCCAAAACCGGAAGTCACCAGAGGGCAATACATATACTCAAGGTACAAAACAAATTCGTAGTGGTCGCGCATAAATGGAATACAAGTATGACAAGGCACATGAGGCTATACCCAAGGTAGTGATACTACCGTTCGCCTGATCCGGACTGGTGAGAACGCAACGCCGCAGCGCCCGCAACACCGTGAGACAACACTCCCAAAATCAAGGGTGCACCAATCGACAACAAGTATAAGTAGTTCGAAGAAGTGTGTCCACTTGAGGTATCAATCCTCCATTGGCCCGGCACAGCTCCTGTTTTAGTCATTTCCAATTTGACACAAGTGTCAAGGCTATCCATTATCGATCTCTTTCTTCAGTCAACACGTACATCATTCCAACCACTTCATTCTGGATCATCACTCCGCGTATAGTTATTAAAGTGGTTTTCGGTTTAGATAGAGAGTATATCCATAACCGAATTCCGGTCTCTTTAATAACTTTCGTAATTATTACACCGATTGGTCATTTAATATATTTCAAAACCAAATCAATTTCAATTAAATTAGAATTCGCAAATCAACATTTCATTTGTCTTTCAAAACCACTTTCCAATATTTATGTTTCAAAACTTCCAAATTCACAATTTCAAAATCTTATAATTCAATTTCAATTTCCTTTTAAAACAATCCAATATTGATTCAAGTTCGAATACAAGTTTCATTTCGAAAACATTTAAATTAAATCTTATTTAACATTCAAACCAATTTAAAATCATTTATCGATTTCATTCAATATTCGTTAAGTTACTATGCCATTCAAAACAATTTCCATTAAATTTCCAATTCATTAAATCAATTCTTAAGTTCAACTTCATTAAATCAAAATTTACAATTTTGAATTAAATTAAATTCATCAAATCGAATTCTTTACATTTCAAGTCTTACGTTAATTCCAAAATATCACATTTTCATTTCTTGTTAAAGAAATTCCATTTCACTTATTTACTTACTTAAATAATTTTCCAAAAGTTAATTAATAAAGAAACTCAATTTCAATTCTTTACGAAGTAAAGTTCACTTATTCAAAAGTTCAATTTTTCTTATTAGAAATCCAACTCAATTTAATCATTAAAATTTCAATCTTATTTAATTATTAAATAATTCAAAACTTAATTATTAAATAATTTCAAAGTTTAATAATTTCAAACTTAATTATAATTTCAACTTAATTATTAAATCATTTCAAACTTAATTATAATTTCAACTTAATTATTAAATCATTTCAAACTTAATTATAATTTCAACTTAATTATTAAATCATTTCAAACTTAATTATAATTTCAACTTAATTATTAAATCATTTCAAACTTAATTATAATTTCAACTTAATTATTAAATCATTTCAAACTTTAATAATTTCAACTTAATTATTAAATCATTTCAAACTTTAATAATTTCAAACTTAATTCCATCATTTCTCAAATTTAGACAACATTCTTTCATCAATTACATTTTTAATATTAAATATTCACATTTAAATTTCATTAAAATTCAATTTCCAACTTCGTTTCAAAACAATATTATTTATTCAAAATAAAACCTTCATTTTATTTTTTAAATCAAATTTATTGACCAATCGGGTTTTAATTTAATTTCCTATCCTAGGTCAAAATTCAATTTGGGTATTTATCATTTCAACCCGATTCCAATTCAATTCAAAATCAAAACATAGCAAAGGGAACTTGCAGTGTGATAACTGGGATGGTGTCAAAGTAAATAAACAAGCAATAACAACAATCAATAACAATCCAATAATCAATTCAAATAATCCCGAAATAACCGTATTAATTCGCATTGTTATTTGTACGAATTAGTATAATTATTTCTAGAATCTACACTATCATTTCATGTAGATTAAAGATTATTACATTACGGTTTCACTTGTCATCTATTTACAATTTCATACATCATCAGTTTAAGCAACATACAATTGATGGTTCAAGGGGTAGTTAACAATCCTACGTGTCAATAAATTTAACAGTTAAAGGGGTCATATTATACAAATGTCAGTCAATCAAATTTAACATTTAATTATCCTATATCAAGTTCAATTTCATATTATTTATCATTTTAACATTAACAATTTAATGTCCAATATAAACATCACAATCAATCAATTATCAGCCAAACTGTATTATCATCGCATAAATAATTAACAGATAATGATGTCAGATGTCACAGGTGAACTGATACAGGTAATAGCATATATAACAGTGTCATTAACTAATAGCAGGATATTTCAATTGTCGTTTCAATTGAAATCAAATCTAATAAATAAAAGAACGTTAATCGTGAGTGAGTGCTCACCTTTCGAGGCTAGAGAGAAAATAGACACCACAACGGTCTACGATTTGAATTGCGAAATTGATTAATCCAAATGACGATTTCCAAAGCAGAGCAAGAAAGGGACGAATTCGACGAATAGAGCTGATAGCAGAAATCAATGACAACAAATCAAAATTTGTTTGATATAAACTGAACAAAATAAGTATTATATCCATATATATCCTCTTCAAAAATTAATATTCACTTTTTTTTTTTTTTTTTTACTCATAATTAAAATAATATACATATATTTCTAAAGAAAAAATCTGGTTATCGATGTTTATTATGAAATCAATATAAACAATTTTATTATAATATATATCTATAACCAAAAGATGATGAACATAAACTAATATATATGAACTTACACGGTAAAACTTGGAAGTTTGAAGAAAAAAAAAAATCATATGCAACAAGTATATATACTAACAGACATATGCAGCAACCTTATATATATAGGTGGATATTTAATAAGACAACCACTTACATACTTTATATATAAATTATACAATACTATCCGTTATACTGAAAGATACAGATTCATTCCTTTTATAAACAAAAGAAAACCCTTATATTAAAACCTCAGTAACAAAATAACGTAAAATCTGTATACGTAAAATATATAAAAACCCCTACATACCTACTACTGTATAACATGTACCATTCGAACATATCTACTACTAAAAAAAAAGTGAACACTGAAACTAAAATTTCACATATATATATTCGAACGTATATAAACATGAACTATTGCTGTATAAAATCTCTGCTTATAAAATATATATAAACTAAAATATAAATATATAAATCATGATATATCTGGTATATAGACTTCTGTAACATACGGTGCATATAAATAAGTTAACAGTCAATCATATTAAAACCAAATTAATATATTCTATAAAACCATATTATTAAAGTCACCTGCACTAAACTATGGAAGAAAACTACAAACTAAACTTATATAGCCTTACGTTCATTTGTAGATACAAAACTAACATAAGCTTCTATACTGTACTTATGTAACTAAAATAACATAAACTCTATATATGTATAAATATATATAAACTACCTAATATGCAAGATAAAGGCTACAGAGGCTTCGATGGTGGGCTTGACGTGGAGTGATGCGAGTTTGATGGTCGTCACGAGCAAGCAAGGCGGACTCACGGAGGAAGTGGTGGCCGAGGAGAAAACGGAGAGTCGGTCGGCTAAGCGGTGGTGACATGTGGATCTGGAGGGTTGCCGAGAGGCTGGTGGTGTTGGTTTTGTTGTGTGGTGCGTGGGTTAGAGGCTGAGGCGTGAGGCGGATGCGGTACATCATGCTCACGTGATGAATGGAAATGGAAGAAGGTGGTCGGGTTGTGGAGTTTGCATGAGGCTGCTCTCGGTTAGCTGCTAGGAGGATTAGGGTGGTTGCGTGAGTTTGCAAAGGGAAAAGAAGGAAGAATTGAAGCGGGTAGGTGGAAAGTTGGGATAGCTTCAAGTATACGTAAAATAAAATGAAATAAGCTTGGTTCTCTGTAAAAGGAAAGAAAGACAAAATGGAGGAAGAGCAAAACAATGTTAAAGAGTATGAAAATATGCAGGTTGTAATGTAAATACATTTTATAAGAATGTAATAAAGGATAGAAGGTGGGAGGACGTGGAAAATAAATGTGGGAAGGAACGCATGCATGATGAAAAGTGATAAAAAGGGGAACAGTGAACTAAATGAAGGGTTAGAGACGTGGGTTGAGTTCAAAAAGGAAGTGGAAAGAACCGCTGAAAATAGAAAATGATAATGATAGATTTTTGAAAAATGGGAATATTGAAAGGTCTTATCGTGAATTCCGGGAGATATATAAATGCTAATAACTCTGCAGTCTACAAGATTTGAAAATGAATAGTCACAAACAACGGGTACCGATTCGGTTAAGCGTTTCACGGATTCCGCTGCGAACCGACCTTCAAAACGTCAAAATAAATATACCGTAGAGATCAGCATGACGAGGCGATCAAAACGGTATACAGATATCAGTGGTACGATCATCCGATAAAAATCGATATCGGTACCAGAATGCTGCTATTTTGCAGAAAATAAGAACGACGGAGCAATAGATGTCCAAATTTGGGAAAACGACAAACTGACATCTTTCTCAGAAGATGGTTTGGAATTTTTCTATGTAAAAATATTTAGGTTTCGGAAACATTTTATTTTCAACGCTTTTTAACTGATTGAATTGAAGTGAATTTACGTGCGAAATAAACTTTCGTATTTTCGGACGAAAATTTACCAGTTGCTATGTTTAACTAGACGTATTCCAAATATCAAATTTATATTTCAAAATTTTATCGTTTAAAATTTTCACAAAATTTCAACTAATTACGTTATTAAAATAGTTGAAATTTTGCGGGTCGTTACACTCTCCCCCACTCAAAACTTTTCGTCCCCGAAAAGGAACGAGGTAGGAGAATAGAAACAACCAGAAAGAAAAACAGATTTTGAAATACAGAATAACAATTAATTTAAACCATATAAATTCAAATTTAAATTAATTGATATTCAATAATTGATTTAATCCATTTGCTTCACTAAGATCATTCTCAATTATTTCTAAATTCATTATCTTATTATCCAATTATCCTCAATTTACAATTTCTAAAACCATAAATTTGAATAGTCTTTTATTTTAATCATATTTTATTTTCAACAGATTAAATTCTTTAATTCCAAATTATTACAAATTTATTCTACTAAATATATCTACTCACATATATTTAACTCGTATAAATTAATTTAAAACATGGAAATTTCGATTTAAATTAATTTACATCTATTAATTTCTTTTAAATTCAAGGTATTTTCATATGTTGATAAATTTTCAATATATTAATTCTTTCAAAACAAATCTATTTCATTATTAACTGAGTTTTATTTATTATCATATCTAACTCAATTAACATTTTTATAATCAAAATTCAGTGCATAACATTTATTATAAACACTCGAATTTTATTTATAAATTCAATTTATCCTATATATTATCCAATTACATATTCAACTTTTGAATGATTTAGGTAAGTTGTATTAGAATGAAGTTGAACAATATACAAATAAAATTTTCCCAATTCAATTATTCAAGTTTAAATATTTATTCCAAATTTGGTTTTATTTAATTAAAATCACCTTTTAACAAAATTTAAGATTTAGATTTCCGATTAACTTTAAACAATTTAGAGATATATTTTATATCAAATCAAATTAAATTTTTTTTAAAATAAGATACCTATATATATGTAAATCAAAATATATAGAAGAAATTCAAATCAAAATATATTTTCTCAAAACAAAACCGTAGCAAAGCTACAGAATGGTTTCTCCACTTTGAAACTCAAAAATGAATGTCGATGATGCGGCCGCCATCACCGAAATTATTTTCCAGCGACAAAGAGAAGAGTACTGATTTCAACATTTTAAAAATTCTTTGAAACGATTTCTATTTGAAAATACTTCCAATAATATATACTTTAAAATTTTAAAACCAAAGTTCGAAATCACCGGAAACTAAATTCTCAAATTTCTGAATTAAATTCATTTCAAATTCCAAATCAATTTATAAACCGTATTTATAAATTTATTTAGAACAATAAATGATAATCAAATATTATCATTTCAAACAAACAATTTAATTAACCTATTAAATTCCAGAAAAATTTTTTTACTTATTTTTTTTTTTTACAATATAATCAAACAAATTTGAAAACAATATTGTGTCAGTTTGCTCTGCTCAAGTGTTTTGGAAATCCTATCGATAGCGTTGATCAGACGAATCGATCGAAAACCCAAATCAACATCAGCAACTCAAACAACACAATATATAAAACATTTTTAAAATTAATTTACAAATACACTTCCTCACTCGACGATGCAAGAATTGATTCAAAGCAAGGATAGAGATTCGAATTTTATGGACTCAAATCAAAGAGAATTTTGATTCAAAAATAAGTTTGAAACAGAAGATAAGATAATTCGATTACCACAATCGGGAGATAGATGAGTTAATTTAATTCACGGGCAACCTTAGCCGAGTCGTCCGTAACTTCAAAAATAAAATCGATGCTGAATTCCGAGGTAAATCAACACTCGATCTCAAGAGATGGAATTCAGGTATAGCAGGGAATAGATAGCATCGTAACCGAGGATACAGAGATCTCCGGTAAATTGATGTCTATTGAAAAGGAGTTTACTTCTTTACGAATCATTCGAAGATTGGCGAGACTGCCGATATTATAGATATCATTCAAAATGGAGTTATGGGCTGCTCCAGAATTGGAAGAAGACGAATAGTGAGGGACACGAATGAATTTCAGAACCGAGGGGAACGTTCCAAAATTCAAAGGAATTGAGTCAAGGGAAAAGATTGAAACTCGAATGAGCGTGATTCTGTAAATACATTTACCCTATATGTTAAGTTTTGCCTAGAGCTACCAAAGCTCTGATACCAACTATAACGACCCGCCATTTTGAACCATTCGCGTCCATTATAAGTGTATAGGTAGACACTCATGCCGGAGTTGAATTGCTCAAAATACCGCGTTGTTAATTTAAATTTGGCAAAACTGAACATATACAGTAAATAAAATATCACAGATCACAGACACAGAGTAATAATTGCATCGGAAATAAAAGAGATAGTAGTTCATGAAGCTACTATATGAATATATAAAATACATCAGAGTTTACAACAGAAGGGTAATACGATACATCAGAGTTAAACTAGATACAATGGAAGAGAAACAGATACAAATCAGAATACATCACTGGAATCATCGAATATCTGAAAGCTGGATAGATAGCTGGATCTCCAAGCAAAGCTCCAACTCCAAAGGTGAGTCTCGAAAGATGAACCACTCAGTCTGACCCGAGCGTAAAGCAAAACACAAGACACTCGAGTCAGGATTAACATTCTTATATTAATAAATCCAACTCAAGTGAAATAGCAATTGAAATACGAGTAACTCAAAGGATGTTTGGAATAACCATCCTTTAAGGATCCGTTAAACTATCTACTATGTAGTAGTGTACGATAAGTAGATAATGTCTATCAGTAATATAAAGATATCAAAATAGCGTTAAGTCATGGCCCATTCCACCCTTAACACATTTTTATTCCCACAAGCATATACAAGACCGTAGTTTCCCCAAAACCGAAAGTCACCAGAGGGCAATACATATACTCAAGGTACAAAACAAATTCGTAGTGGTCGCGCATAAATGGAATACAAGTATGACAAGGCACATGAGGCTATACCCAAGGTAGTGATACTACCGTTCGCCTGATCCGGACTGGTGAGAACGCAACGCCGCAGCGCCCGCAACACCGTGAGACAACACTCCCAAAATCAAGGGTGCACCAATCGACAACAAGTATAAGTAGTTCGAAGAAGTGTGTCCACTTGAGGTATCAATCCTCCATTGGCCCGGCACAGCTCCTGTTTTAGTCATTTCCAATTTGACACAAGTGTCAAGGCTATCCATTATCGATCTCTTTCTTCAGTCAACACGTACATCATTCCAACCACTTCATTCTGGATCATCACTCCGCGTATAGTTATTAAAGTGGTTTTCGGTTTAGATAGAGAGTATATCCATAACCGAATTCCGGTCTCTTTAATAACTTTCGTAATTATTACACCGATTGGTCATTTAATATATTTCAAAACCAAATCAATTTCAATTAAATTAGAATTCGCAAATCAACATTTCATTTGTCTTTCAAAACCACTTTCCAATATTTATGTTTCAAAACTTCCAAATTCACAATTTCAAAATCTTATAATTCAATTTCAATTTCCTTTTAAAACAATCCAATATTGATTCAAGTTCGAATACAAGTTTCATTTCGAAAACATTTAAATTAAATCTTATTTAACATTCAAACCAATTTAAAATCATTTATCGATTTCATTCAATATTCGTTAAGTTACTATGCCATTCAAAACAATTTCCATTAAATTTCCAATTCATTAAATCAATTCTTAAGTTCAACTTCATTAAATCAAAATTTACAATTTTGAATTAAATTAAATTCATCAAATCGAATTCTTTACATTTCAAGTCTTACGTTAATTCCAAAATATCACATTTTCATTTCTTGTTAAAGAAATTCCATTTCACTTATTTACTTACTTAAATAATTTTCCAAAAGTTAATTAATAAAGAAACTCAATTTCAATTCTTTACGAAGTAAAGTTCACTTATTCAAAAGTTCAATTTTTCTTATTAGAAATCCAACTCAATTTAATCATTAAAATTTCAATCTTATTTAATTATTAAATAATTCAAAACTTAATTATTAAATAATTTCAAAGTTTAATAATTTCAAACTTAATTATAATTTCAACTTAATTATTAAATCATTTCAAACTTAATTATAATTTCAACTTAATTATTAAATCATTTCAAACTTAATTATAATTTCAACTTAATTATTAAATCATTTCAAACTTAATTATAATTTCAACTTAATTATTAAATCATTTCAAACTTAATTATAATTTCAACTTAATTATTAAATCATTTCAAACTTTAATAATTTCAACTTAATTATTAAATCATTTCAAACTTTAATAATTTCAAACTTAATTCCATCATTTCTCAAATTTAAACAACATTCTTTCATCAATTACATTTTTAATATTAAATATTCACATTTAAATTTCATTAAAATTCAATTTCCAACTTCGTTTCAAAACAATATTATTTATTCAAAATAAAACCTTCATTTTATTTTTTTAAATCAAATTTATTGACCAATCGGGTTTTAATTTAATTTCCTATCCTAGGTCAAAATTCAATTTGGGTATTTATCATTTCAACCCGATTCCAATTCAATTCAAAATCAAAACATAGCAAAGGGAACTTGCAGTGTGATAACTGGGATGGTGTCAAAGTAAATAAACAAGCAATAACAACAATCAATAACAATCCAATAATCAATTCAAATAATCCCGAAATAACCGTATTAATTCGCATTGTTATTTGTACGAATTAGTATAATTATTTCTAGAATCTACACTATCATTTCATGTAGATTAAAGATTATTACATTACGGTTTCACTTGTCATCTATTTACAATTTCATACATCATCAGTTTAAGCAACATACAATTGATGGTTCAAGGGGTAGTTAACAATCCTACGTGTCAATAAATTTAACAGTTAAAGGGGTCATATTATACAAATGTCAGTCAATCAAATTTAACATTTAATTATCCTATATCAAGTTCAATTTCATATTATTTATCATTTTAACATTAACAATTTAATGTCCAATATAAACATCACAATCAATCAATTATCAGCCAAACTGTATTATCATCGCATAAATAATTAACAGATAATGATGTCAGATGTCACAGGTGAACTGATACAGGTAATAGCATATATAACAGTGTCATTAACTAATAGCAGGATATTTCAATTGTCGTTTCAATTGAAATCAAATCTAATAAATAAAAGAACGTTAATCGTGAGTGAGTGCTCACCTTTCGAGGCTAGAGAGAAAATAGACACCACAACGGTCTACGATTTGAATTGCGAAATTGATTAATCCAAATGACGATTTCCAAAGCAGAGCAAGAAAGGGACGAATTCGACGAATAGAGCTGATAGCAGAAATCAATGACAACAAATCAAAATTTGTTTGATATAAACTGAACAAAATAAGTATTATATCCATATATATCCTCTTCAAAAATTAATATTCACTTTTTTTTTTTTTTTTTTACTCATAATTAAAATAATATACATATATTTCTAAAGAAAAAATCTGGTTATCGATGTTTATTATGAAATCAATATAAACAATTTTATTATAATATATATCTATAACCAAAAGATGATGAACATAAACTAATATATATGAACTTACACGGTAAAACTTGGAAGTTTGAAGAAAAAAAAAATCATATGCAACAAGTATATATACTAACAGACATATGCAGCAACCTTATATATATAGGTGGATATTTAATAAGACAACCACTTACATACTTTATATATAAATTATACAATACTATCCGTTATACTGAAAGATACAGATTCATTCCTTTTATAAACAAAAGAAAACCCTTATATTAAAACCTCAGTAACAAAATAACGTAAAATCTGTATACGTAAAATATATAAAAACCCCTACATACCTACTACTGTATAACATGTACCATTCGAACATATCTACTACTAAAAAAAAAGTGAACACTGAAACTAAAATTTCACATATATATATTCGAACGTATATAAACATGAACTATTGCTGTATAAAATCTCTGCTTATAAAATATATATAAACTAAAATATAAATATATAAATCATGATATATCTGGTATATAGACTTCTGTAACATACGGTGCATATAAATAAGTTAACAGTCAATCATATTAAAACCAAATTAATATATTCTATAAAACCATATTATTAAAGTCACCTGCACTAAACTATGGAAGAAAACTACAAACTAAACTTATATAGCCTTACGTTCATTTGTAGATACAAAACTAACATAAGCTTCTATACTGTACTTATGTAACTAAAATAACATAAACTCTATATATGTATAAATATATATAAACTACCTAATATGCAAGATAAAGGCTACAGAGGCTTCGATGGTGGGCTTGACGTGGAGTGATGCGAGTTTGATGGTCGTCACGAGCAAGCAAGGCGGACTCACGGAGGAAGTGGTGGCCGAGGAGAAAACGGAGAGTCGGTCGGCTAAGCGGTGGTGACATGTGGATCTGGAGGGTTGCCGAGAGGCTGGTGGTGTTGGTTTTGTTGTGTGGTGCGTGGGTTAGAGGCTGAGGTGTGAGGCGGATGCGGTACATCATGCTCACGTGATGAATGGAAATGGAAGAAGGTGGTCGGGTTGTGGAGTTTGCATGAGGCTGCTCTCGGTTAGCTGCTAGGAGGATTAGGGTGGTTGCGTGAGTTTGCAAAGGGAAAAGAAGGAAGAATTGAAGCGGGTAGGTGGAAAGTTGGGATAGCTTCAAGTATACGTAAAATAAAATGAAATAAGCTTGGTTCTCTGTAAAAGGAAAGAAAGACAAAATGGAGGAAGAGCAAAACAATGTTAAAGAGTATGAAAATATGCAGGTTGTAATGTAAATACATTTTATAAGAATGTAATAAAGGAGAGAAGGTGGGAGGACGTGGAAAATAAATGTGGGAAGGAACGCATGCATGATGAAAAGTGATAAAAAGGGGAACAGTGAACTAAATGAAGGGTTAGAGACGTGGGTTGAGTTCAAAAAGGAAGTGGAAAGAACCGCTGAAAATAGAAAATGATAATGATAGATTTTTGAAAAATGGGAATATTGAAAGGTCTTATCGTGAATTCCGGGAGATATATAAATGCTAATAACTCTGCAGTCTACAAGATTTGAAAATGAATAGTCACAAACAACGGGTACCGATTCGGTTAAGCGTTTCACGGATTCCGCTGCGAACCGACCTTCAAAACGCCAAAATAAATATACCGTAGAGATCAGCATGACGAGGCGATCAAAACGGTATACAGATATCAGTGGTACGATCATCCGATAAAAATCGATATCGGTACCAGAATGCTGCTATTTTGCAGAAAATAAGAACGACGGAGCAATAGATGTCCAAATTTGGGAAAACGACAAACTGACATCTTTCTCAGAAGATGGTTTGGAATTTTTCTATGTAAAAATATTTAGGTTTCGGAAACATTTTATTTTCAACGCTTTTTAACTGATTGAATTGAAGTGAATTTACGTGCGAAATAAACTTTCGTATTTTCGGACGAAAATTTACCAGTTGCTATGTTTAACTAGACGTATTCCAAATATCAAATTTATATTTCAAAATTTTATCGTTTAAAATTTTCACAAAATTTCAACTAATTACGTTATTAAAATAGTTGAAATTTTGCGGGTCGTTACAATAGGCAACTTTAAATATTATGAAAATTTTAGTTTAAATACGTATATTGAAAAATTAATTTTTTTTAAATTCCTTTGGTTGCCTTAGCCGCCTAAACTTATATTTTATAAATTATGATCTTATCTTTCTTAACCAATCTACAATTTATATATATTTCTATTGTGTTGTTTAATATACTATGAAATATTCATAAAAAACTCACATTCATGGTTTCCAACAAATTCTTAGTGATACTACGAAACAATGAGGTAATTATAAGTGATATTGTATGAAATTTGTTTTATGTTACAATGTTCTGAATTTTATGCAAATGGAAATGTTCATAGATAACCATACATTGGAGATGTAATTATTTATAATGATTATAAGCGAACTATTTTTGAATAGGTAGGATAATATGGAATATTATTACCATGCAATTGTTAAAATGAATTATTTGCTTTTGATTTTGATCCATTTGAATTCAAAGTAACTAAAAAAGTAATTGCAATTAATTCTATTTTAATTGTAATTCAATTAATTAGAAAAATAATTACAAACTAGTTATCTTTAATGCTAATCAGTTATAGAATTAAACTTCAATTAGTTAATTCCTTCTAATTATTTCTACAAGTAATTCCTTAAAATTAACGTTCTTTATGTATATCCACAAGTTATTTTAAAAAAAAATTAAGTACTTAGGTGGTAGTAAATAGTTGATATAAGTCCCAAGTAATATATAAATACTACAACTCAATATATGTCCATTGGTTCGAATGATGTACTATGCAAGATTTGAACATGTGACATCATGGACTACAACTAGAGGGCCTAACCATTGAGACTATAGTGCTGGACATTTTATGGTGATACATTATTTTGCTTTGAATTATGGTAAATTTTGTACTATTTTTGCATTTATATTTGTAGTATAGGCAAAAGCTATTTGGTTATTCCAAAAATTAGTCTTCACAAGGGTTACGTTCTATGTATATTGCTCCTGTTATGTTATATGTGTAAAAAAATGATAATTTATGCTATGCTAATAATTTTCTATAGACACCAAAAAAACCTTAAATTGTTAACATATAGACATCGAAAAGTTATTGTGTGTATTAACATATAGACACCGGAAAAACCTTAAATTGTTATATATAATTAAATAGAGGTAAAGTTGGTCTTTTTTCCATTCTCACCCACAAATATATAAGAAAAATCAAGTTGGGAGAATAAAATTATATCTAAAGCGAAAGTATATAAAAAAAATAATTTTTAATAAAATAGTCAAGGGAATAAATATAAATGCATAAAATACATTTTGGTTCTGTCTTTAATAGGCAACCATTAAATGCAGTGAAATTTAGTTTTAAATACGTATACTGCAAATTCAATATTTTAAATTCATTTTATAAACTTAATCAATTAAACTTATATTTTGTGAATTTGGGTCTATCTTTCCTAACCAATCTACACTTTATATATTTTTCTATTATGTTGTTTATTATACTAAGAATCACTCATAAAAAATTGCATTCATGGTTTCCACCGAATTCTTAGTGATATTACAAAACAATAAGGTAATTATTAGTGATTTTTTATGAAATGTTTTTTATATTATAATAATTTTTATGTAGACAGAAATGTTCATCGATAACTATAATTGAAGATGTAGTTATTAATAGCGATTATAAGTGAATTATTTTTAAATAGGTTTGATAATATCGAATATTATTACCATGCAATTATTAAAACGAATTAGTTGCTTTTAATTTTTTTCCATTTGAATTCGAAGTAAATAAAGAATCAATTACAATAAATTCTATTTTAATTATAATTCAATTGATGAGAAAAATAATTACATGCTCATTTTCTTTAGCGCTAATAAATTGTAGAATCAAAATACAATCAAATAACTCCTTCTAATTATTTCCTCAAGTTATTCCTTAACATTAATATATTTTATGTGTATCCCGCGCAGGTAACTTTTTTTTTTGAAATTTAGTACTTAGGTGGTAGTAATTTCTATACATCGGAGATGAAGTTATTTGTAATGGATATAAGCGAACTATTTTTAAATGAGTAGGATAATATTAAATATTACTACCATGCAACTTTAAAAGTAATATATTTTATATTCAACAATTCGAATCACGCATTACGTAGGATTTTAACATGTGGCCTTATGGACCAAAGCCAGAGTTCCTAACCACTAGGACAGTGGTGCTAGACATATTATGGTGATACATTATTTCATTCTGAATATTGTTAATTTTTGTTCTGTTTGAGTTATAATGTCCACATGTATATTTGAAGTAATGGAAAAATTATTTGGTCGATCAAAAAAAATTAGATTTCACAAGGTTTATGTTCTATATATATTTTCCACGTTATGTTATGTTTATGTTTAAAAAAACATGACATTTTAAGCTACGGTAATATTTTTGTAAATCGATTAGTATTGAGTAGTGTCAAAATTATGATCAACTCTTTATTTTGCATGTTTCTCCTTGCAACATTCTTATTCCTATCCACAACATTCTTGCAGAATCATAATTTTATTACCATGTTAGCTTTTTAATTCTATTTGTTTCCACATTCTCTAAATTTACCTTTATTAAATCATGTTGTGTTGTTCCTATGCATACTATTTGCACATTTTCTAACAAACTAGGATTGTGTTCAGCCAGTTAGAATCACCATAGGTTGAAGATACAAAGTTCATAAGTCAATTTTCTTCCGGAAGCCAACATTCTAAAAAATTATTTATTAGCTTTTACGGATACAGTAGATGTAAAATTTAGCAGGTCAAGTGATGAAACTATTAATTTTCACTTATGCTTTCAATTTCGAAAAATGATTTTAGGTTTAGTTTTTTTTACACTTTTAGTTTTAAACTAAGGGTTTTGTTAATGTGTGCCCCAAGGGCACATGTTAAGGATGTATGTGCTAAAAGACAAAAATATTAATTTCAAATACCTGTTTTATCCTTATAACGTAAAAATAGGTGGAATTCAGGAAGGGTTATTTAGGTAATTTAATCAATATTATCATGTGCCCTTAGGGCACATGATAACATTGTCCTTAAACTAAATGCATAGCTTTAAAAAAGTGATTATTTTTTATAAATTCACTAAAGTATATGTGTTATATTGGTTAATTTTAAATTTTAATAACATGTTTCTTATTTAGTTTAGTTGTTAATATTTTAAATGAGTATGTTTATATTTATGATCTTTACTATTTAGATATTTAATTATAATTGAACGAATATGCCCATCGGTGATAATGAATTCATTAATTTAGCTTCGGAAAGAATTGATTAAATATTTATATGTATTTAGTTCTCAAATTAATAATTTAAATCAGCATAAATAGAAGTACGTTAGAATAAAAAATATTAATTCTCTATTTAGTTTAAATTTGAATATATAAAGTAGTAAATGTATTTATCATAGTCACTTCAACTTTTTGTTGCGTGTATCAATAAACATATATCCATTTATTTGTATATAAAATTTTATATTTATTTGTAAAAATAAATATATCCATTTTTATATTTATTTCTATGTGAAAATTTTCCATACGATCTAATCCTATATAAATTGGAAGGAGTTTTATATAATTTATTTCTTTATTTTTATTATAGTGGCGCATATTGAGTTTATTACAACATCTATAAACTTAAATTGTATACTTGCTTCAAAAGTGAAAATACCAACTAGTGAAAGCATAAATTATCTATGCTTTCAATTTTAAGTATAATGCTGCTTTTCGTTTTCTCAATGTTTTAATTTTCTAAAACTCTAACTTTCACCTTCAGTCAATTCTTAAAGCATAGAAAAGCACACATAAGTTTTTTTTAATAAAAATATATATAATTATTATAGAATCTATATAATTTGGTTAATTTAAAACTTTACATTTTTTTGGATTTAGCTGATTATTGATATTATTAATGATTTTATTCTATGTTTTAATTATGATGTATATGTCACATTGTTTCATCTTTAATTCTCGATTAATCAAATTTATTTGAATTCCCAAACTAATGAAAATTAATTCATTTTAAAAACTTTAAGAATAGTTGACTCGAAAATTAAGGTTTTGTTATCCCGCCTTTTGGCAAGGCCGTGACACCAAAAAACTGACTGGAAATCAATGACAATTCATCCCAAAGATCGGTTATACGCAGGCTCACTATGGATATCGATGAATTTTTCCCGAGTCCAGATCAAGCAAGAATTGATATGACGCAACAATCAAAGCGGCGGAAGTCAACGTTCCAAATTTCAAGTCAATCGGAGTTCGTATGCTCAAGATATGATCGATGCAATTTCAGCAAACGTCTTGTTTGTATCCATCAAGCTTTGACTATTCATATCCATCAAAAAGCCATAGTTCGAATCGATCTGTTCAAATCCATTGCGCTATCCATCTGTTCGAATCCATCGTGTTATCACTTGTTCGTATCCATGCTACTGGTTCAACTTCGTATCGATCGACTGAAGTTAATTCCGATCGATACGAACAAGACCAGGTCCAGACTTCAACCGATACGAACAATGCCACGGTGATTCGAGTCGAATAGACCCACTCCGATCGATACGAACAGAATAGATGATCGATACGAACAACATACTACAGAACGATATGAACAACATACTACAGATCGATACGAACAACATACTACTGATCGATTCGAACAAGGCACGTGCATAGAGGAGACTCGGTCAATTCGGCATGAACTTCGGATCGATCCTAAAATCAAGTGCCATGTCAACTTGCAGGCACGTGCTCGATAAAGATTCGAACAGATCGATATGAATGTATCGATTCGAACTAAGCAGCCTGCCGAAAACTCGAATTTGCATCGATCATATCTCACAATCTACAAGTCCAAATGCTACGAAATTTTCACTGGAGATTACGTACAACCTAAGGAATGTCCATGCTCTATTTCGACTCGATTGGGAAAAATCTTGATCGATACGAAATTCGTTCGTATCGATCACGGATCGAGTGCAAACCACATGGGATCGATCGCGTGGGTCCGCCCACGTGCCAAAAGAGGTCTCCCGAGATCTAAGCGAGATATTTGCAGCCTACGCCTATAAATAGCATCCTAAAACCTACAGAAAAGGGACTTTTGGCTCTTCCACGTTCAGACTCTGCCAGATTCATCATTGTACTCAGATTTTGCTGTTGTAATCAGTTGTAACTCGTTGTAATCAGCAAGAAAACTTCAAAAAATTATCAACTTCAAAGTGGACGTAGGCCGGATTGCCGAACCACTATAAACCCTGTGTTCTTTACTGCTTTCATCTAAATTTTTTGAGTGTTCTTCATTTTTAATTCTCTACATACTTGTTATCTGTGATCGTGAACTGGTGCTTTCATTGGCAACTGGGTGTTTGTGACCAATTCTGGCGCAAACATTTTGGTGCTTTCATTGAGAACTGAGCTCAGGGATTCTAAAGCTTGGAGTTCGGATTTGGGAGGCTAGAGGATCAGATCTAAAGGGAACCATGACAATGCAATCAACAAGGAGACAAAGAGCTGAAAGGAGTCAGCACGATGAGAGTCAGGAGGCTTCCTCAGGAGCAAATCAGGCTTCTGTTTTCATCACCAGAGACGAGATGGAGATGATGATGATGGGAGCTATGCATGAAGAGCTTCTAAAAAGACAATAAGAGATGATGTAGAATCTGCTTCGACAAGCTGGACAAACTGGAGTGCAGAATCAAGTTAACGCGACTGCAGGAAATGCCGTAGATAGGAATCAAGAGCACAGAGCGACCAGAATTCAGAATAGAGCAGGACCATCAGGAGCAGCACCAGATCTGGGGGGCACCCACCAGGAACATGTTGATCCAACCTCAGGCAGGATACCAGATGGAGCTGTTCAACACAGCATTGATAGAGGAACAGATGCTCGTCCTGGAAAGCAGACTCCAGAATTCCCTCGTGAACTCGGGGGGGAGTTTGGAGGCAACAGACAAGGACTACAACTTGATGACAATGACAGATTGGCGGAGGTGGTCAGACGAGCCATGAGAGGCGGACTAGTGAATAGAGATCTGGAAGATGTGAATAGGAGTCCTTTTGCTCCTACGATTAGGCAGGCCAGGAACCCACCTGAATTCAATCTACCAACGCTGGAGACGTATGATGGGAGGACGGATCCTACGGTTCATCTGACAAGGTATATGAGGCACATGGAAGTACTGGGGGCATCAGAGGAGGTCATGGCCCGGTGCTTTCCATTGTACTTGACAGACATAGCAGCACTATGGTTTAGACATTTGGAGAGCGGTTCTATTGGAACGTGGATCGAGTTGACCGAGAAGTTTATGAGGCAGTTCAGAGTTCACATTTCGAGGCCCAAGAATATAATGAGTCTGGAGACGCTAAAACAGAAAACTGGTGTAACATCCTAAAATTTTCAACCATTCGCATCCACATATGTCGGAATTGAATTGCTCAAAATATCATATTGTTAATTTAAGTTTGGCAAAACTAAGCATATACAGTAAATAAATAATTACATAATCATAGACACAAAGTAATATAACAATAATGCAGCGGAAAAAAAAGAATAGTAGTTCATGAAGCTACTATATATATATATACAGCAGAGTTAAACAAGATACAACAGAAGCCACGAATAAAAAGATGTCTCAATACAATAGTCAAATACAAGATCTGAATACATCATTGGAATCAACTGAACACTGAAAGCATGATAGATAGCGGGATCTCAAAGTGTAATGATCCTGAATTTTGAACAATTTAAATTGAGAATATTTAATTTATTTTAAATATTTGAATGATGATTTGACTTGAATTTCAAATTATCAGAATGAATTGATGATTTAATTTTTGAATTTAATCTATTGAAGTTGAATAAAATTTGAATCTTCAATTTTAAGCCGGTTAAAAATAATTTAAAGGCTCAGAAAATTCATATTGATAAGACTGAAGATAATAGAAGTTTCAGAATTGAATTTGAAAGCGATTTTTTCAGTTTGAAATTGTATCGTTTAAATTTAATTTAAAAATAGCCTTCCGAGGCAGAGTCTCGGAATTCGACGAAACCAGTTCCATTGGGTCCGTAATATTGAATTATTACCGGATTTCAATTTTCGTATTCATCAAAATTGTTTTGTGAATACACGGCGTATAAACGCGTATAAAATTAAATTGAATTCAATTTGAATTTCGGTGATAACCGGGGTTTTCGCATCGATTTGATATCATTGTTAAACGATTTCTCTGCTAGTTAATTGCTTATAGGAGCTTCGATTCGAATTGGAATTCGTTTAATAAAAATTGTTGTTGGAATTTTTGAATCGGTTAGAATCCTTTTGGAAGAAAACAAGAAAAAAAAATTGTTAAAGGGTTTTGGGCTTTAAAATTTTATCTCGGCCCATTCATTTTGATTAATACCCTATACCCGCCGTTTCCCCTTTCATTCACAAACCCTAAACCTAAATCGAAGAAAAGAAAATAAATGGCGGCCACGATTCTCTCGTTCGTTCTCCTCCACAAAAACTAGGGCTTCGGCGATCTTCGATTTTTTTTTACGGCTTCAACTCGCGAGGGATTCAAGCTAAGGACTTCAGCCTCGTTCGTTCCTCCTTCGATCTGCTCCAATTCGTTCTAAGGTGAGTAGTTCCCCCCTACTCACATCTATTTCATGCCTATTATGATGATCGGCAAATTTGATTTGATTTTGTGATGATGAACTGGGTTGAAGTGTAAATTTTTTTTCGTTGCTTGCTTTCCCGATGATGATGCTTTAAATTTATAGGGTTCGATCCCCTGATTTTCGTTCGCACAATAATGTATTTGAATTTATCTCTGTCGATCGATTTTGCTTGGATGTTTGCGATTTTTTCCTTGACCTGTTGCATTGGCACTTGATACCATTCGTGTACGTTCATCCCTGATCTGTACATGTCTGTCCTTGATATTGGGTTACATTTAGCCTTGAGTTAGTCTTCTTGTAATACTTGTTTTGGGTTATCACGTAGCCGAGCACTTGTGTACGTTGTACATTCATCTGGTTGCCAATCCCATAGTCACTTCCAGTTACCTGTAGCATGTTTCCTTACTTTGGTTGACTTTGTTGTAACTGTTAATGCGTTGGGTTCACCAAGTTTACTATAGTCCTCAAGTATATGATGCAAGTAAACAAGTCTGGTTACATTTATGCCGGCTCAGTTTTGTATCACTGCACTGCACACTGTACATCACTTGTGTGATCTGCTTAGTTAGTATTGCCCGCTCTTCGATTCATTCGTGCCAGTTCACTGTTTTCATACTTTGGCCATTGGAATTTGTTGTTTCTGGAATTTGTGAACTTGGTTGTTGTGCAAATGCTTCTGTTTTGTTGAATGTGGTCTTCGAATTTGAACCACTATCTTGTCGATTTAAAAATCTGGTGGTTTTACTTGGGCTCCAACCATCTTTGAATTCCTCTCTGAGTATTTTTGAGTTATTGTGGCATTGGAATTGGGCACAGTTGCCTTGTGCCTCTGTTGTGTACTTCATATTTGCACTGTTCCAGGTTGTACCAATTTTGCTGCCTCCGTGTATTTCTCTGATGACTTGTTCAATTTTGATAAAAAAAAGAAAAAAAAGGAAAAAAAAGAAAACAAAGTTTTAAATATATATATATACTAGAGACATTTGAGTCTTGTTCATACCATCTGGCACTATGCTTCGAATATACGAGCAGTTTCACTTTAAAGCTATAACTGTCTCGACCCTTCAAACTAGTTGATGTTGATTTTTGTAATTTCAGTACTTCATGTTGTTTATTCATGTACAGACCTCACTGCATCTTCACTTAAATCATTTGAACCTGTTTAGTTTACTTGTACATGCTTGGGTCTTTGATGTATACACTATTGAGTCAATGGCCTTGGCCAGTCTCATTTGCATGCTGCACTAACTCATGTAGACAGTTGCCTATGTATCCTAGTTTTGAATTTTGAACTTGTTTGAACTGGTTGTTGACCATGGCCTTGACATTGATATGTTGATACCTGACTTCTACATACTTTTAAGTCTGTTGCCTGTTGTTTGTGGTCAGTCGCTTCGAGTTGATTTTGAATCCAGTGTACATTTAGTAGTTGTTTTCCCTTGATGCTGCTGTATTTTGACCATTCATGTAGATGATTCACTGGACATTTTCATGTAGCTGTAGTCTTTGCTAGCTCATGTACTTGCTTGATGCATTCATGTTGGTTCAGTCTTGATTTGTTGTGTACATGCCTTCACTTGTAGCTTGACCTTGTCGATACATTGCACATGTAGTTGCACTGCTTTCAGATGTGGTCTTTGTGGTTGTTGTCCAGTTTGTACTTGACTGTTTGATTTGCAGTGATATTTTGGGTGGAGGCCATTTTGTTGCCTTTGTGTACTGCTTGGGCTATTTTGTTCTGCCTCCAAAATATTGTTGCAGTTTGAGGCTCGATTATTTGAGTTTGTACACTATGTTGCACCTTTATCTATGCACACGAGCTGGCGGGGCAGTGCACACGGGTACGAATGCACACGTGTGTACGGCAGCCAATCGAACTCTGATGGTTTTAAAGTGACTACTTCAATTGTCTTAAATTGATTTAGTCGACTTGATAAATTGTTTATCTATCTCTGTTGATGTTTTAAATCTGCTGATTTATTGTTTAACACTGTTTAGTGTTAAAAAAAATTCGTTATCCGATTTCTTTGTTAAAAGAATCGGATAGACGGGAATTATTGTGACTGTCGTCTATTTAAATTATCATTGTCTCTATGCACTCATAAACTGGTTTGAATTAGACTGACCTGTGTATTATTTTCTTTTGAATGTAATACTCGGGTCAGACCGAGTGTTTGCAGCTTGAAGGTTTTCAGGCAGCGAAGTTAGAGAGTGGAGAAACGCTCATCTTAGTTCGGGGATTTTTCTGAAGACTTTATATGCAGAAAAAAAAAATTAAAAATTCGTATTTTAAAAATATTCCGCTGTATCAATTTAATACATTGTATAAACTCTGATGTATATAAAAAGATTTATAGTAATGAAATAAATTCTCATTTGTTTTAATTCATTGTTATTATTCCGTGTTTCTGTGGCTGATTCTGTTTAAACGTTATAAACTAAATAACAATTCGCCTTTTTGAACGTTTCTAGTTGGTTTAATCACCGACTGGAGGCGGTCAGAAAGGGGGAATGTTACAGAGTGGTATCAGAGCTTTGGTTTACACAAAGCTTAGTTTATGATGTTTAATATGAATAGTTACTAGAAACACTTTAAAAAGAGAACGTTTTTCAAATCCAAAGAAGTATAAAATTGTTTTTGAAATGAGAATTTTTTACTTAAGAAAAGTTAAATTGAATTGAATTAGTATTAATAAATATATGATTTGAAATTTAACTAAAGAAGTTAAATAAATTGAACTTGATTTGATAAATTATTGAGATGGAAAGTTAAACTTGAAAGATAAGTGATTATATGATATGAATTGAAAAGTTTAAACTAATAAGTTGCTTAACTTATAAAATGAAGAAATTTGCATCAAACCAATTGTTAAAATGTTTGAACAGTTTTGTTAAGTAAAACAAAATCTAAATTCTGAATAGTGATATGAATTTGACTTTAGCAAAAGTTAAATAAAATAGAATTTCAAATAAATTTGAGACGAACTTAAGTTGTATGGTGAAAATAAATGCAAGTGAAGATAAAATGAAATATAGCTTAAGTAATGTTGAATGAGGTTGAATTTGATATCAAAATGAATTGATAAAGTGAAGAATGAATATGAATTTGAGTTATAGAAAGGAAATTCAACTTTAATTGTAAAAGTGAATTAGTGAATATGGTGAGTATAAGAATTCAATCTGAATTAGAATATAAACCAATTGAAATTAAGTGTGTTGAACCAAATTGAACATAAGCAAAGTAAATAAATTTGGTTAAATGTGCATTGGTTGCCAGTTGATCGTATAGAAATTCATTAAGTGTTAATGAAATTGTATCAATGGAATTTGAAAGCTATGTAAATTGAATTCAAATTGAAAGGTAAGAAATCTAAATAGAACCAAATTTGATTTGAATTGAAGCAAACTAACTTGAATATAAATTAGTGAATGTGAACTAATTGGATATGAATGAATGTTAGTAAAATCCAATGTGAATGAATCAAATGCGGTTAGATTGAAAATCAATTCAATGATGATTTACTAAAGAACTAGTAGATTGTCTTGGAAATGGAAAACTGATAAATTTATATAATAGTATAAATTGAAAATTTTGAATTATTATAAACGGCTTAAATTGAAGATTTGAAAGTGTTAATATAATATTGGAATTGTATAAGTGTTAAAAATGAAATATTAATGGATTTCATAAGTGAATGGAAATTATAGAATTAAAAATTTTGAAGTTATAAAATGAATCGAAGTTGCGAAATAAAAGAATTTATAAGTAATTTACTTGTAAATTAAATTTTTGATATAAAACTGAGTTATAAAGGAATGGTTAATAAAGTAATTTTTATGAATTGAAGCCTTTATAAATAGAAATAGAATTTATAAACGTTGTTTATAAATTCGAAACTGACTTATTTTGATAAGTAAAATTCTGTATAGTTTGTTAAACGATGTATATTCACAATTTTGGACCGTGAATATATTATTGAATAAAATGGACATGTTTTTGGGAAAGCGATATTTTAAAACGAAGTTAATTGTCTTAAAGATGTTTTCAAAGGCATTGAATATCGAAACCATAGATTTCAACATTCATTGTTGAAATAGACGTTTTCGAATATAAGGAAATGATGGACTATAACACTGTTGTTATAGTAAATGATTTCCGAAAGGAAATGTTTTGTATAGTATCGGGATTTATACATCTATTTAAATTTCGAATTCCTATACTAGTGATTTTGAGTTGTCGTAACGATGTTTTACGTAACATTCGTTTTAACTCAAATAAATGTGTAAAAGAGAATTATTTCCTTTAAAGATGAAATATATACTTAATTTTGATTAAAATATATCGAATATTTTCAAATGTTGAAAATAAATGGATTTGTGAATTACTTATTTTTAAATAAGTATGGAAATGTTTTTCCAAATATGAAATGTTGTGAATATATTCCGTAAGGGATAAATGATTTGAAATTCATTTTTGAAGTCGAAGTTGAAAAGTTAAGTGATAATTTGAACAATTTGTTCAATTTGAAATTTTTCAAAAAGATTGAATCGTTAAGTTAAAATTGAGTTTAACTTCGACATCAAAGACAATATAAGTTGAGCTTTGAATTTCAGATGATGATTTGGATTGTATGTCTAACATTGTGAATTGATGACATAGCAATTGATCTCTATTAAATATATATCTGTTGGTGGCGGAGAATTTATTCTCTTAGCTTAACACCCTTCTCTGAGACGTACGAGCTCAGAGGTTATATATCGATAGACATCAATTCTGTGTTGAGAATTGACGATGTAAGCGTGAAATCCAAATTGAATGTGAAAGTCGATAATGAATGGAATTATGAATATGAATTAGGTTTGAGATAACCTTAAATTTCCAAATCGACTTAGAGGAAAATTTTGAAATCCTCTATTTTGTTATGAATATGGAATATGTAAGTTTTAGAACTTATATATATGAATACGGTAAATTTGAAACCGTTAGTTTAGAAAGACATTGTTATGGAAATCTTATGTATGTTTACATAGATGTTATATGTACGAAATGTGAAATGAAAGTACTACATATATGATATTATGTTTTCTAAACTGAGGATGTGGAAAAGTACCTTCCATTTATTATTAGAGAAGGTATTGGAACTCGTGAAGAGTGTCCATTTGAAATTCGTAGCTACATAGAATTTACATTTAGTCAGAGTGACTATTTGAATCGGAAATCCTTCGCGATAGATCATCGCGATGAGATTAGATTGATTGATGATTAGCGTAATTTGAGGGGCGAGATGCCCACAGTTACGAGTGATTCTACTGGGATAGTAGCGTAACCGCCGTGTGTACTGCAATCTATGGCGACAACCATGGCGAAATTTAAGAGATGTGAAATCTACAGCCACAAGCGACTCTACTGGAATAGTAGCGTAACCGCCGAGTGGAACTGTAATCCATGGGGGAACGTGCTTTCCATATCCATTTTTAAAAGAATTTTTAAAAGTATTTTCACTGGGAATTGAAGCAAGTATGTTCAGTACTTGGAGATTTTTAGACCTGCGCCTGGCCAGCGTATGCCTAATGTCTGTGAGAACGAAGATGGACTTGTTAAATTTCGAGTTAGCAAGTATTTTCAAACTATAAATAGCGAATCAATAGTTTGAAATTAAAATTACAAAATTCCTACCTAATGAACTAAGGAAGAGGATCTTTGTAATGTTTTGAAAGTCCACAGCTTTGGAAGAGATATATTATATAAATCTCTAACGTGACGGATTTTAAGTTTGAATCTGAGTTGTAAATTAAAAATGTTAGTAAAAGACTTTTGTGTTTTGATTGTAGAAATCAATGAACAAAGGAAATGATAAACAAAACTAGTGAGATTAAACAAATGGAATGAATCCTATATTCATTTATTTGTAATAAGTTTTAAGCTTAGAAAAATTGAGTAGAGTATAAATATCGATGAAAATCTAACAACTTTTCCTTTTCGTGGACGAAAAGTTTTTAAGGAGGGGAGTTTGTAACGATCCTGAATTTTGAACAATTTAAATTGAGAATATTTAATTTATTTTAAATATTTGAATGATGATTTGACTTGAATTTCAAATTATCAAAATGAATTGACGATTTAATTTTTGAATTTAATCTATTGAAGTTGAATAAAATTTGAATCTTCAATTTTAAGCCGGTTAAAAATAATTTAAAGGCTCAGAAAATTCATATTGATAAGACTAAACATAATAGAAGTTTCAGAATTGAATTTGAAAGCGATTTTTTCAGTTTGAAATTGTATCGTTTAAATTTAATTTAAAAATAGCCTTCCGAGGCAGAGTCTCGGAATTCGACGAAACCAGTTCCATTGGGTCCGTAATATTGAATTATTACCGGATTTCAATTTTCGTATTCATCAAAATTGTTTTGTGAATACACGACGTATAAACGCGTATAAAATTAAATTGAATTCAATTTGAATTTCGGTGATAACTGGGGTTTTCGCATCGATTTGATATCATTGTTAAACGATTTCTCTGCTAGTTAATTGCTTATAGGAGCTTCGATTCGAATTGGAATTCGTTTAATAAAAATTGTTGTTGGAATTTTTGAATCGGTTAGAATCCTTTTGGAAGAAAACAAGAAAAAAAATTGTTAAAGGGTTTTGGGCTTTAAAATTTTATCTCGGCCCATTCATTTTGATTAATACCCTATACCCGCCGTTTCCCCTTTCATTCACAAACCCTAAACCTAAATCGAAGAAAAGAAAATAAATGGCGGCCACGATTCTCTCGTTCTTTCTCCTCCACAAAAACTAGGGCTTCGGCGATCTTCGATTTTTTTTTACGGCTTCAACTCGCGAGGGATTCAAGCTAAGGACTTCAGCCTCGTTCGTTCCTCCTTCGATCTGCTCCAATTCGTTCTAAGGTGAGTAGTTCCCCCCTACTCACATTTCATGCCTATTATGATGATCGGCAAATTTGATTTGATTTTGTGATGATGAACTGGGTTGAAGTGTAAAATTGTTTTCGTTGCTTGCTTTCCCGATGATTATGCTTTAAATTTATAGGGTTCGATCCCCTGATTTTCGTTCGCACAATAATGTATTTGAATTTATCTCTGTCGATCGATTTTGCTTGGATGTTTGCGATTTTTTCCTTGACCTGTTGCATTGGCACTTGATACCATTCGTGTACGTTCATCCCTGATCTGTACATGTCTGTCCTTGATATTGGGTTACATTTAGCCTTGAGTTAGTCTTCTTGTAATACTTGTTTTGGGTTATCACGTAGCCGAGCACTTGTGTACGTTGTACATTCATCTGGTTGCCAATCCCATAGTCACTTCCAGTTACCTGTAGCATGTTTCCTTACTTTGGTTGACTTTGTTGTAACTGTTAATGCGTTGGGTTCACCAAGTTTACTATAGTCCTCAAGTATATGATGCAAGTAAACAAGTCTGGTTACATTTATGCCGGCTCAGTTTTGTATCACTGCACTGCACATTGTACATCACTTGTGTGATCTGCTTAGTTAGTATTGCCCGCTCTTCGATTCATTTGTGCCAGTTCACTGTTTTCATACTTTGGCCATTGGAATTTGTTGTTTCTGGAATTTATGAACTGGGTTGTTATGCAAATGCTTCTGTTTTGTTGAATGTGGTCTTCGAATTTGAACCACTATCTTGTCGATTTAAAAATCTGGTGGTTTTACTTGGGCTCCGACCATCTTTGAATTCCTCTCTGAGTATTTTTGAGTTATTGTGGCATTGGAATTGGGCACAGTTGCCTTGTGCGTCTGTTGTGTACTTCATATTTGCACTGTTCCAGGTTGTACCAGTTTTGCTGCCTCCGTGTATTTCTCTGATGACTTGTTCAATTTTGATAAAAAAAAGAAAAAAAAAGGAAAAAAAAAAGAAAACAAAGTTTTAAATATATATATATATACTAGAGACATTTGAGTCTTGTTCATACCATCTGGCACTATGCTTCGAATATACGAGCAGTTTCACTTTAAAGCTATAACTGTCTCGACCCTTCAAACTAGTTGATGTTGATTTTTGTAATTTCAGTACTTCATGTTGTTTATCCATGTACAGACCTCACTGCATCTTCACTTAAATCATTTGAACCTGTTTAGTTTACTTGTACATGCTTGGGTCTTTGATGTATACACTATTGAGTCAATGGCCTTGGCCAGTCTCATTTGCATGCTGCACTAACTCATGTAGACAGTTGCCTATGTATCCTAGTTTTGAATTTTGAACTTGTTTGAACTGGTTGTTGACCATGGCCTTGACATTGATATGTTGTAACCTGACTTCTACATACTTTTAAGTCTGTTGCCTGTTGTTTGTGGTCAGTCGCTTCGAGTTGATTTTGAATCCAGTGTACATTTAGTAGTTGTTTTCCCTTGATGCTGCTGTATTTTGACCATTCATGTAGATGATTCACTGGACATTTTCATGTAGCTGTAGTCTTTGCTAGCTCATGTACTTGCTTGATGCATTCATGTTGGTTCAGTCTTGATTTGTTGTGTACATGCCTTCACTTGTAGCTTGACCTTGTCGATACATTGCACATGTAGTTGCACTGCTTTCAGATGTGGTCTTTGTGGTTGTTGTCCAGTTTGTACTTGACTGTTTGATTTGCAGTGATATTTTGGGTGGAGGCCATTTTGTTGCCTTTGTGTACTGCTTGGGCTATTTTGTTCTGCCTCCAAAATATTGTTGCAGTTTGAGGCTCGATTATTTGAGTTTGTACACTATGTTGCACCTTTATCTATGCACACGAGCTGGCGGGGCAGTGCACACGGGTACGAATGCACACGTGTGTACGGCAGCCAATCGAACTCTGATGGTTTTAAAGTGACAACTTCAATTGTCTTAAATTGATTTAGTCGATTTGATAAATTGTTTATCTATCTCTGTTGATGTTTTAAATCTGCTGATTTATTGTTTAACACTGTTTAGTGTTAAAAAAATTTTCGTTATCCGATTTCTTTGTTAAAAGAATCGGATAGACGGGAATTATTGTGACTGTTGTCTATTTAAATTATCATTGTCTCTATGCACTCATAAACTGGTTTGAATTAGACTGACCTGTGTATTATTTTCTTTTGAATGTAATACTCGGGTCAGACCGAGTGTTTGCAGCTTGAAGGTTTTCAGGCAGCGAAGTTAGAGAGTGGAGAAACGCTCATCTTAGTTCGGGGATTTTTCTGAAGACTTTATATGCAGAAGAAAAAAAAATTAAAAATTCGTATTTTAAAAATATTCCGTTGTATCAATTTAATACATTGTATAAACTCTGATGTATATAAAAAGATTTATAGTAATGAAATAAATTCTCATTTGTTTTAATTCATTGTTATTATTCTGTGTTTCTGTGGCTGATTCTGTTTAAACGTTATAAACTAAATAACAATTCGCCTTTTTGAACGTTTCTAGTTGGTTTAATCACCGACTGGAGGCGGTCAGAAAGGGGGAATGTTACACCAAGCGAAGCTCCAACTCCAAAGGTGAGTCTTGAATACTGTATCACTCAGTCTGACCCGAGCATAAAGTAAAACACAAAACACTCGAGTCAGGATTAACATTCTTATATCAATAAATCCAACTCAAGTGAAATAACAACTGAAATACAAGTAACTCAAAGGATGTTTGGGATAACCATCCTCTGAGAATCCGTTAAACTATCTACTATGTAGTAATATACGCTATTATAATAATGTCTATAGTAAAATAAATTTACTTTTAAATAGCGTTAAGGCTTTACATTTTCCACCTTAACACATAATAGTCTCAGTAGTCTATCTAGTATCAGCGTACCCCCAGATCGGGAGCTACCCTAAATACTCCACAGGCTACGGCACAAATCTAAACTCGTAGTAAAGCTTGCTATGGTAGGTGACACGACACAACTAGGCAATGCCAGGGTAGATATACCAATTACGCATCCGGTCTGGTGGTAACGCATAGCAGCCACTACCGCCTACCTCGGAACACACTCCCAAATCAAAAATCAAAGGGTGGCCACCAAATCATTCACAAAGTAATAGAATGGTATCGAAGAAATGCGTCCGATCAGAGGTGCTACCTTATTGGCCCGTCAATCGCTCATGTTTTAGCCACCTTATGTCAACTCACGGGAGTCGGGTCCACGTTCATACCTCAATAGGATCGTCGCCACCATCCTACTTCATTCTGGAATCTCCACTGCGTACACGGTTGTCAAAGTGGTTTTCGGTATCGACAGAGTATGCCCATATCCGATCCCGGTCTCTTTAACAACCAAACGTTATTATAACACTGCGGTCGTTTCAAAATAGTTTATACTTCAAAACAAAAACATTATTTCATTTCAAAATAACCAAGTCAATACGATATCATTTTACTTTCAAATATCCATTTCCGAAAATCATATCACTTTATAAGTTATAACACTTTCGAAACCAAACATTGTAAATTATAATACTTTGGAAAACTTTAACTTTGAAATCATAACTTCCACCCTTAAACAGTTTAGATATTAATAATAGTATATAAAAATAAAATAGTTTATAAAGTAAAATAACTTATATTAAAATAGATATAAGTCGAAATAGTTTATATTAAAATAGTTTATATTAAAAATAGTTTATATTAAAAATAGTTTATATTAAAAATAGTTTATAAAATAATATAAGACAGTTTTAAATATAATTTAAAATACTTTATATAATAAAGATAGTTTTTCACAATTTCACAAATCGATTCAAATCAACTCGACTTTCAAAATTAAAATTTAATCAAATCTCAAATCATCAATTTCAACTTGATTCAGCTTGTCTATAAACCATTTCAAATTATCGATTTTCAAATACATATTTGAACCATAAAATAATCCATTCAAATTTCAATATATATCAAAGTGAAATATTCAACATTTCAAAACCAAATTCGATAATTTCATATATATATATCAAATTCACTTTGCTATTATTTAGTTTGAAATATTTACTTAATCATTCAAATTTCATTTAAATAAAGCTTCAATTTATAAATTTAAATAAACAAAATATCCCATTTAAATTTATAGAAGCTTGTAACATTCATTTAAGTCACTTATAATCAAATTCAAGTTATAAAACATATCTTTAAAATTTCAAATTTTATAAATTTCAAATCAAACTTATTTAAGTAAAATTCTTAAATAAATATAATTTCAAATCAATTTCAAATCATTATAAACTCTATGTTCGGAAATATAGATATTAAATAAATACTAAACGTATTATTTATCAACTTTATTAAATCAACTTTAATAAATCTTTAAAAATCAATATTTATTTAAACCATATATTTCTTTTCGAAACCATAGAAATCATTTTCAAAATATTTATATATAGACCAACGGTGTCTGTATATAATTCTCTACCATATGGTCAAGTGATACGGATATTTATCATTTCAATCCGTAATTTAAATATATACGGATATATATCATTTCAACCCGCAATCCCAAATTCAATTTAAATGAAAATCGCTTGGGTTTATCATTTCAACCCATAACGATTTTCTCCTATTCTTCAGATCGTTCGGGTATGTATCATTTCAACCCATAGTGAATTTTATACTAATAGGGAACTTGTAGAGTGATAACAGATATGATAATAATATAACAATCAGTAACATGCATATATCATCAGTATAAAATAACAAATAACAGTGTCAGATGTCACAAGTGAACAGATACAGATAACAATGTATATATAGCAATGTAAATAACTAACAGCATCATATTTCAATTGTCATTCCAATTGAAATCAAATTTAATCGATAAAAGAACATTAATCGTGAGTGATTTCTCACCTTTCGAGGCTAGAGAGATTTTGAAAATGAACAGAGCTACGGATCCAAGCACAAATTTCCGAAACAAAGCTAGATTGACACGAATTTGGACGAACAAGCTGATAGATAGGAATCAATAAAACGAATCAGAACCGGACGAATGAAGATAGATGGTATAATAGAACTTATATATATAACTATATATAATTGACCTGACTTTATAATACATACAACAGATTATAATGCATATATAAACAACAGATTACAAAACTTATACTATATATATATCTAAGATATAACATATATATACTGACACTATGCAAATATATTTTGAATCTATATGTAACGACCCTGAATTTTTGACATTTAAAAATGTGAATATTTAATTGAGTTTAAATATTTGAATGATAATTTAATTTGAAATTCAAATATCAGAATGAATTTGGCGATTAAATTATCGAATATAATTTTTGAAACTGGGTAAAAATTTGAATCTTCAGTTTTGAGCTGATTAAAAATAATATGAAGTCTTAGAAAATTCATATTGATAATTCTGAAGGTACTGGAACTTTCAGAATTGAATTTGGAACTCTTTTGTTCAGTTTTGAAATTTATCGTTTAAATCGATATTTAAAAATAGCGTTCCGGGGCACAGTCTCGAAATTCGACGAAACCAGTTCCAATGGATCTGTAATATTGTATTATTACCGGATTCCAATTTTCGTAATGTTTGGAGTGATCGTTTGGCCGAACGATAAGCAAACGCGCTGAAATTTAATCGAAAATTTGAATGGCCGCTTCCCTTCTCTTTTCCTTGTTCCCAAATTAATTCGAGGCCGCTTGTCTCCTTTCAAAATCGAGATGAAATTGATTTCGTTCATCATGCCGAGCTTCAGAATTCCCAAAGCAAGATTCATATGATAAGTGAAGGCAGCACGCGACTTTAATAGCTCGCGTAGAGGAGGGCTGAGATCATGACCGGGGAATCGAGTCGAAATTGGGATCGACTGGGCGATGTCGCGATGCTAGGTAGGGGCGGCTCGTCTGGTTGCCGCGAGTTCGATGGCGGCGACGTGACTAGGGTTTCGCATGGCGTTCGATCGAAGATTGGAGCGCATGAGCTTTTGCACGTGAGGCTAGGGTAGTCGTGGGTTCGTCGTTGGTACGGCGATGGGTTAAGTTCGTCGTGAGTGTGGAGACACTGTTCATCTCCAGTAAGGTAGCTATTTTGTTTTTAGTTTAAATTAGAGAATTTGTTGATATTTTAACTAGAATTTTAAAACAGTGATTATGTTATTCAAAGTTTGATTTTTAAATCTATATGGATTATTTTTCTTTATCTAATATATATAAGTTTGAAGGATTTTCATTTTATTAAAATTTAAATGTATATAGTTAAGGTTTTGAAGATAATATATTAGGGATTTTATATGTTGGTGAAGTTTATAAAATCAGATATAGATTATCTTGTGAATATACATACGTAGTCTCAAAGGAAAATAAATGTACATTTTAAATTTATCAATTTATCCATATATTAAGGAAAAATAATTGTTTAACGGGTTAATCAATTATTTTGGTTACTAAAGGTAACTTATTAAAGGAAATCAGTCTTAAACCAAATTATTTGTTAATTAAATTTTAAATTGGTAATTAATTATTCGATTTAATTCGAATATTAATAAACTGTATAAAATTGTTTATACAAGGTCTATAAATCGAGAAAACAAGCTGGAATAAAAATGGATTGCAAAATAAAAGCAAAGGTGAGATCTTCTCACTCAAGTTGAAAGTTGGATTTGCAGTTATTAATTGATTGTTGTTTGGATGTGATATAGTATATATAATAGTATATAGCAATATATATATTGGAATATGTATATATTGGTGATTGATTTCCCGCATTATATAGCGGATGAGACCCTATTGCGCCGCATAATAGCGGATGATATTTTTATAAATCCCATATACCGCGATATTCCACCTCGAAGTGGAATGGGTATTGTGCTAACATCTGTGGATGTAGGGAAACAGGTTGGAGGGATCCAACTGGATTCCTCAAATTGTATGAATTTATTTCATATACTGTGTGATGATTATTGATTGTTTTGTGAATGATTATATTGACGATTGAATGTGTTAAAGGCTATAATTTAGCCGAAGGTATTTTGGTATCGTTGGATACCAGAAATGAATATAAATTTGATTTTGAAATTAAAGTGGAAAACTTTAAGTGAATTTATTTTTAAGAATTGAATTTATTTGAAAGAAGGAATTTTAAAGTGTTAGCGCCAAAATTGGTCACTAACCCCCAAATCCAGATGAAAGCACCAAATACCAATCACAGCTTAGAGATAGAATGTATGTAGAGAGCAATAATGTGAAGAACAGTTAAAACTGAAATGAAAGCAGTAAAGAACAACATATTTTATAGTGGTTCGGCTAACTCCGGCCTACATCCACTCCAGAAGTTTGCTTTTTATTGATGTAATAATCGATTACAGTTACAAAATGGCAGAGTTGCCTTAGAAAAGAGAAAGTAAGAGAGCAGAAAGAAGATCCCCCATCTGAAGACCCACATGCTGTATTTATAGGCAAAGATGGGTCGGACTTCCCTGGTGGGCCTGGCAGCCGAGTACCTCAGCCCAAATGGAGTGGTCTCCATATGCTGAACCATAGATGCCGAACGCTGAATGCCGAACAAGGCGTGAATGCCGAACGATCTCCTCATGCCGAACGTTGGGAGGTGCGAGGTACCGAGGTATCGAGGTACGGAGGTGCGAGGTATGGAGGTGCGGAGGTGCGAGGTGCAATGTCGAGCGAGGTGAGGTATGCCGAACGACCCATCCAATGCCGAACGCTCCTTGATGCCGAACGATCCATCCAATGCCGAATGCTCCTTGATGCCGAACGATCCATCCAATGCCGAACGCCTCCAGATGCCGAACGTTGGTTAATGCCGAGCGCTCCATCCAATGTCGAACGTCTCCAGATGTCGAACGTTGGTTAATGCCGAGCGCTCCATCCAATGCCGAACGTCTCCATATGCCGAACGTTGGTTAATGCCGAGCGCTCCATCCAATGCCGAACGATGAACTCTCTATGCCGAACGCTCGTCCAGTGCCGAACAAGATTTATGCCGAACACTCCATCCAATGCCGAACGTCGATCTCTCTATGCCGAACGCTCGTCCAGTGTCGAACATTCCTCTATGCCGAACGATCCTTCTAATGTCGAGCACTCGTTCAGTGCCGAACGATCCCTCTATGTCGAACGACGATCTCTCTATGCCGAACAACCTTCAACGCCGAACCATCCTAATGCCGAACGTTATCTGCCAAACTGCCTATCATCATTTTAAACCGATCCCATCATACTTTAGTCTCGATAGTTGTGAAGTTATTTAAGTTAAATCCGTCTGTCCGCGGCCTTGCCAAAAGGCGGGTTAACACTTGCCCCCCAAAACATGCCTTGCTGTAAAAGGTGTGTTTTGAATAGCCTCAAGTCCAATATCCCAAGTATGTATGTTATCCACATCCATACTTTCCGATTCATAACCCAATCCATTACCAAGCCATCTTATCCGAGTACCACTGCCATATCTTGATCCATTTCCGCGACTGTTCCGAGTCGATGTCTGATTCTTATCCAGTAACCAAGTCCTTACCCAATTCCACATCCATCTGAACCCGACTACCGAGTTCCAATCCATCCATATCCAATAACCTATAACCATATCCATGACCTCTCCGGGTCGATATCCAAATCCGGGACCGCTCCAGGTCCTTGTCCGAATCCTTAGCTATTCATAGCCAATATCCAAATCCGTAACCTCTCTGGGTTCTTGCCAAGCGCAATCCACACTTGACGACCTACGTTAAGTAATTCCATGGTGTTCATGGTTCAGTGTCCCTGAACGTCGAAGAATGCCGTAGCTTAAGTCCTAAGTCGAATCCTGGTCACTCCGAACCCTTGTCGAGCATAGTCCATACTCGACGATCTAAAATAGTAACCGATAATATATGGCCTAAGTCCTAGGCCGAATCCTGGTCTCTTCGGACCCTTGCTGAGCATAGTCCATACTCGACGACCTTTTAGCCAAAATCCAGAGAAAATCCAATCAAAATCCGATCCGAAATCCAAATCCAAAATAGAAAACCAGAAACCCATATCGAAAATCCATACCAAAAAACAAACATCCAAACCAGAAGCCAAACCAGAAAACGAGCAAAACAGGGAGTTCAAACCAAACTCCAAAACCAAACCAGAAAAAGCAAATGTCCAAGTCAAAGGAAAAAACAGATTTCGCAAACCCGGGCGTTTCGGTAAGCCATCATCTCAGAGCATGCCTGAGGGTTATCTCCGACCCCGTACATGAGTAAGTGATTTAACCGTTTGCCCGGAGTTTGTTACTTATTTCAAGCCATTAAAATTAGTTGATGACCAATCGGTCACCACTCCTGGGCCTCATGCCCTCGTCGTTCAAGGTAGGCGGTGGCTGCTCCTGTTCCACCGCCGCATTCCGAGTTCCGACATACTATCGCAACTGACCATTCCTTATATGCTCCTCGATTATATCCTTTAGATGTCGGCAGCTGTTAGTGTCATGCCCGTCCAGGTCATGAAAGAGACAGTGCCTTCCTGATGCCCTTTCACGTTCTGTGGGTTCCCTCCTAGATGGCCTTCGATAGGGAAGGCGATCTCGAGTATCTAAGAAAATCCGCTCCAACGTTGCGTTCAATCCTGTGTAAGTGGAAAACTTTGGTTCTCCCCAGCGCTTCCTTTTCCCTTTATCCTTGCCCCCACCTGAGCTTTCGCCGAGTAGTCCTCCATCCTTGGTCATGTTTACTTCCTTTGGCCTCATGTCCAAACATGCATCCTCTTGTCGAAGAAATCTTTCAGCTTCATGAAAGAATTCCCCAAGATCCAACGGTGGGTCCCGTATCAATGATACTTTGAAATCCGAATTATCTCTGACTCCTGAAACCGCAGCCATCAGAACCATTGATGGATCTGGCCGATCCACTGAAGCAACTGCTGCATTAAATCAAGTTAAGAATATCCTGAGCGATTCATCTTCCCCCTGTTTGACTGACGTTAGCGTCATCACGTTCTTTGGCCTTTTTATGTGAACTCGAAACTGACTTAAGAACTTGTCCACCAGTTCTGTCCATGTTCCAATGGATCCATCCTCCAGCTGTCTAAACCACATAGCAGCAATTTCAGTCAAGTACAGGGGGAAACATCGGGCCATAACCTCCTCCGTTGCCCCCAGCACTTCCATATGCCTAGTGTATCTCATCAAGTGGTCGGTGGGATCCGTCTTCCCATTGTATACTTCCAGAGTGGGTTGTTTGAAATCGGACGGATTCCTAGCTGTCCTGATGTTCCGGGTAAACGGACTTTTGTTAACTCCCTCTGAATCCCTATTTGTCAGACCTCCGCGAATAGTCCGCCTGATAATGTCAGCCAATCTAGTGTTTCCAACTAATCCAGACTGCCTCCCAACTCCCCGAGGAAATTCTGGCACATATTCTTCATCACGTACTCCTGGTGGCATGCCCCCGAGTCTAGGTCCATCTAGATTGTTAACTGTTTGTTGATTGAGTTCCTCTGGTCCAGCTCCATGATCTTGAGCACCTGTAGTTCTTGGTTGTCCAAATTGCCTAAGAAGAGCCTGCATCATCTCCTCTTGCCGTTTCATCATCTGCTCTTGCATAGAATTCATCATCACTTGCATCTCGTCCCGAGTTATGTAGATGGATGCATGACCCTCTCCAGCTTCAGAAGATGCCGCTTGACTTCCTTCCTGATTGCTCCTTTCCACTACTTGCCTCTTCGTTGGTGGTCTTGCCATTGCTTTCTAAGATCCAAGTTCCTAACTCCAAAATTCCTGAGTGTTTCAATTTCTCAGTGAAAGCACCAAAGTGTTAGCGCCAAAATTGGTTACTAACCCCCAAATCCAGATGAAAGCACCAAATACCAATCATAGCTCAGAGATAGAATGTATGTAGAGAGCAATAATGTGAAGAACAGTTAAAACTGAAATGAAAGCAGTAAAGAACAACAGATTTTATAGTGGTTCGGCTAACTCCGGCCTACATCCACTCCAGAAGTTTGCTTTTTATTGCTGTAATAATCGATTATAGTTACAAAATGGCAGAGTTGCCTTAGCCTTAGAAAAGAGAAAGTAAGAGAGCAGAAAGAAGATCCCCCATCTGAAGACCCACATGCTGTATTTATAGGCAAAGATGGGTCGGACTTCCCTGGTGGGCCTGGCAGCCGAGTACCTCAGCCCAAATGGAGTGGTCTCCATATGCCGAACCATAGATGCCGAACGCTGAATGCCGAACAAGGCGTGAATGCCGAACGTTGGGAGGTGCGAGGTACCGAGGTATCGAGGTACGGAGGTGCGAGGTATGGAGGTGCGGAGGTGCGAGGTGCAATGTCGAGCAAGGTGAGGTATGCCGAACGACCCATCCAATGCCGAATGCTCCTTGATGCCGAACGATCCATCCAATGCCGAACGCTCCTTGATGCCGAACGATCCATCCAATGCCGAACGCCTCCAGATGTCGAACGTTGGTTAATGCCGAGCGCTCCATCCAATGCCGAACGTCTCCAGATGCCGAACGTTGGTTAATGCCGAGCGCTCCATCCAATGCCGAACGACGAACTCTCTATGCCGAACGCTCGTCCAGTGCCGAACAAGATTTATGCCGAACACTCCATCCAATGCCGAACGTCGATCTCTCTATGCCGAACGCTCGTCAAGTGTCGAACATTCCTCTATGCCGAACGATCCTTCTAATGTCGAGCACTCGTTCAGTGCCGAACGATCCCTCTATGTCGAACGACGATCTCTCTATGTCGAACAACCTTCAACGCCGAACCATCCTAATGCCGAACGTTATCTGCCAAACTGCCAATCATCATTTTAAACCGAACCCATCATACTTTAGTCTCGATAGTTGTGAAGTTATTTAAGTTAAATTCGTCTGTCCGCGGCCTTGCCAAAAGGCGGGTTAACATAAAGTATTAAATTTTTTTTTTGTAATCTTATCGAATAAATTCTAAAATATGGAAAAAGATATAAATGAATGAGTTTTGAATAATATTATTTTAAAAGTTGAAGAATTCATTTAAAAAAATGGAATTTTGAATAATTTGGAAAGAACAAAGGAATTTATTTAAAAGTGATGAACTTTTAGAAATCAAATTGTAATTGATTTGGTATTGAAATAAAATTAGAAATCAATATGGAATTTGATTTTTGGGGTTAAAAGTAAATATTTGAAATGTAAATTCAAATTGAAATTTATAAAGGAAAGAGGAAATTTGTCTTAAAAATAAACACTGATTTATTTTTAAAGTGTGGAAATAAATTTTCGGATTTGGAATGTAAATTTAAAATAAATCGATAAGGATTTATTTAATTGGTTTAAATGGACCATTTTGAAGTGAAAGTGTATTCTCACTATGAAACCGAGTATATTTCCAAAGTAGCTTTTAAAAATATAAATCAAAAGTTCTAAAGTTGGTTTTTAAAAGAAATATTTGGAAATAGATTCCGCGTAAAGAAATTGATTTGAAATTTATTTTCAAAAGTTGAAACATGAAAATTGATTTGAAATTTGTTTTCAAAGTGTTGAAGTGTGGAAAAATATATATCTTGTGAAGATATTTTGAAAATAAATAATTTGGGAAAATTATTTAAATCTGATGATTGTTGTGAATGTTGTTTGATAGTTAAACCACCGACTATCAATATCTCCTTTGAAATGGCATTTGAATTTGTTTTTAAAACAAACGCTTATTATTCGGGTTAGCCGGGAAAGGACCTTTGTGTCAGATAACCCATTCCGAATAATGATACGACGTGTATGAATTGAAATTGAAGACCGGTGTGAAGACCGGGTATTTTCGAAAAATGAAAGGACAACATGTCGAATGTCTCTGCACCGAGTTGCTCTGGTATAGAGATTTATATCACTCTTTTTGTGATGGGAAGTCCGATCGGGATTGTGAATACCCGGATTGCAAGGGCTTCTTTGGAAGTGCCTTCGGTTCTGTTCGAACACGGAACAGACTTGTATGGTTACATGTCTGACATTACATTTTGAGATATAAAGCTGATTTCTTTCAAATACATTTTTGTTGGTGGCGGAGAATTTATTCTCTTAGCTTAACACCCTTCTCTGAGACGTACGAGCTTAGAGGTTATGTAGTTGAAAGTTATCAGCGATATATTCCCAATTTGGTAATGTGGCATGCTGAGTGTTGCTGTGTGTTGATCATTTATTGATCATTTGTGATCAAAGCAGGGCTTTGTGAAAAAGCGTAGCTTTGTGGACGAGACTTCGTCAGACCTCACTCCCCGGAAATGGTCAAAACAGGAATATGCGGCAAGGTTATGAGGGTCGTGCCCTTTAGGGTATGTCATTTCCTTCTGGAAAAGGGTGGTATCAGGTATGGAGCCCTGGTATTTAACCTATGTGGATACTCCGATCTCATTTATTGTGTGATTGTGTGTTTATCGAGGCGCCTCGGATAAAGGTCCCAAAGGACCGGGGGATGACATATTCGTGAGTTACCTAGTTACAGGGGTAACCCGGCCTTGTGTTGGCTGAGAGCTAGTTAGTTCTAGGGACATCCAGCCAGAGGCGTACCCATGTGGTGGTAGGAAGTTCCTTAGCCTGACCATTTGTTGGAACTCCATTTGCCAATGTGAAACTTGTACGGTTTTAGTTGTAGAACCTGCCATTTACTTATGGTGGTCACCACTGTTTAGATGGTAGCTATAGTAGGCATAGTTCGAAATGTCTATGCTGGCTAAGATTAATATTATACTTTCGAAATGTTTTCCACACTAGACATTAATAATAATAATCCAATGTTTTGCGTAGTAAGCATCTTTGACTATCATAAGAAGAAATCTCCTCTAATTCTGCGTTTGCATTGTGTGTGTTGCGGGAGGTCTTATGGTAGTTTCATTTTCCAAAAGCATTGCGAATTAATTTTATTTTCTTTGTGAAAATAACTATTTTATGATCTCACACCAGTCACCATGACTGACTCGGAGTTTATTGTTTCCTTTCTAAACTCTGGGTGCCCATAATTTTCCACACGGGCAGCCTAGAGTTATGTTATCAGGATATTCTGGAGCTTGGGAAGCAAGCTGGATAGCGAGATGTACACCCGTACTTGTTTATTTATTCCGCTGTGTATTTTGTATGAGGGCAAGTTTATATAACTGTCCATTGTTGTATTGAGTTGTATATTGACTCTGATTGATGTATGTATAAACTGATATAATCTTTTGTTTTAAAGATTATTGATTCATCTATTATATATTGTTTCGCTGCGAATGTGAGATTCTGATATTGTTTCTGTTTCTGTTTTTCTGTTCTTTCTTTTCTTCTGTCTTCTTCTACCTCTTCTTTTTAACCCTAATGGTTCGGTTTTCCGGCATTTGATACAGTGGACGTATTAATGTCGACTTTCGAGCGTCGAAAAATCGCAATCGTTACATGTGGTATCAGAGCATCCGGTTAAGCGACAACCTTGGCTCTGTTGGGAATTACTCATTAGAGATAGAGTCAGTAATACTCTAGAATGAGTTGAGTGTAATAATAGATATGAGCGCGTATTTGTTAGTGAATATGAAATTGTTTTGTATTGTGTTGACTTATCGGTTGATTGTTTATAGATTCTGGTCGGTGCAGTCTGGCCAACTGTAATCGATAGGGGTTTCTAAACTCTTAAACAAGATAAACTGACACAGTATGTTTTAAAATAGGGTAAATGAAATAATTTTACCCAAAACTATTTTTGTATAGAAAAGAGATGATTTTCTGTGAATTATTATAGTATATGGATGCTTGGTTGTTATGAAGTGATAATATTGAAATATTATCATTGTTATATGGAAATTGAATAAGAAATAAAATTGTATAACCAAAAAAAAATTGAAGATAAATTCATTTAACAAATGAAATTTATAAATATGAATTGAAAGTATAAGGAAATAAATCCATATACGAATGAGATTTGTAAATGTAAATTGTAAATGTGATTTATAATTGGAAATAGAATTCCAGGAAAGTATTTGAGAATAAATTCATTTAAGGAATGAAATTGTGAATGAACAAATGAAGTTACATTTGTAATAAATAAATTGGAATTGAATAATGAAATGAGATCTGAATTGAATCAAGTTGAAGAAAACTCCAAACTTGGAGAAAAATAAAATGGATTGAATTCAAGTAAAGTAATATGAAAATTAATTAATTCATGAAATAGGGAAGTTGAGTTAGTTAAATAAAATTCAATTGTGAGTTAAATTTGCAGATAAAATCCAACTAAGTAGAAATAAATTTCCAAATGAATGAATGGAATTTACAATTGTAAGTAAATGAAATTTAAATTGAATGTTAAACTTCGTTTTGAATTTGTTAGTAAATGAAATTCAAGCTGAATATTGGAAATTTAATTTGATTTTTGATAAACAAAGTGAAGTATTGAAATAAAATTAGTAAGTGAAACTAATTGAAGGAATGATAAAGCAAAAATAATTTGGAAATGAATTGAATTCAATAATTATAAATGAAAGGTAAATTGAATTCGAATGGAATTGGAAATCCAGTTTAAATATAGGTAGATATTAACCGAAGTAGCAAATTGAAAATAAATATAATGTGTATACGGAATATTTATATTGAACCTAAGAAATGAAGAATGAAATTGATAACGCAAGATTAAATGAAAATGAAAATGAAACTGATATGAATTGAGTTAGAATCAGTTTAAAATGGTTATGAGTTCAAGTGATAGTTTATTTACATAAAGTTCATCAAATTGCATAAAAATTTGTTTGTCGTTTGATGTAAACAAGATATATAAACTCTATGGCTTAATAAAAACAAATAGAATTGATTTTGGAATCGATTGAAATGAATATGAGTTGTTTGGACATAAAAAATGAATTGCAATGGAAACGTAGAAATTGAACTAGAAAAGTGAATTTTTAGTTTTGAAGATAAAATGAATTCAAATAGAACTGAAATTGTAATTGAATTCAAATGGGATTGAAAATGCAAAGTTGAATGGAAATGAATATACAACTTTGATTAGTAAAGTGAAAATAAATATAAGAAGTATGTAAATACTTATATTGAACTTAAGAAATAAAGAATGAAATTCTTAAGTAAAATGGGTATTGGGAAACCAATAAGTGAATTTAGATATTGTTGTTAAGTAAAGTATACATGATATTTGGAATTGGATTTTGATTTTGAAGATGAATTTGAATTTCTCAACAAAAAGGTATGTATTTGAATTTCAGTATGAAATTTGATGAGTTTCTGATTTTGCCACTTGGCATTTTGTTTTCTATTGGAATTTGGTAGTCCGTAGGGACATTTTATAGTTGTACCGAGCTAGCCGCGCAAAGGAGACGCTGGCGAAATTTTTCGGAAATTTAAAGAGTTAGAAAATTTTTGAGAAATTTCGGATAATTTAAAATTTGAATTCAAGTCTAAATTTGAATTGTGGAGTAAAATAAAGTTGTTTGAAAGCTATGGAAATGTTTAGAAAGTTAATAAGAGTAATAACAAATCTTTAATAAAAAGAATTGTTTTGAAAATTTGATAAAATTGTCTGGTTTTGGGAAAATGGTAAACGGGATGAAGCATTCTTCTTAACTTGTAATTTCGGGACGAAATTCTTTTAAGGGGGGAAGATTGTAACGACCCTGAATTTTTGACATTTAAAAATGTGAATATTTAATTGAGTTTAAATATTCGAATGATAATTTAATTTGAAATTCAAATATCAGAATGAATTTGGCGATTAAATTATTGAATTTAATTTTTGAAACTGGGTAAAAATTTAAATCTTTAGTTTTGAGCTGATTAAAAATAATATGAAGTCTTAGAAAATTCATATTGATAATTATGAAGGTACTGGAACTTTCAAAATTGAATTTGGAACTGTTTTGTTCAGTTTTGAAATTTATCGTTTAAATTGATATTTAAAAATAGCGTTCTGGGGCACGGTCTCGAAATTCGATGAAACCAGTTCCATTGGATCCGTAATATCGTATTATTACCGGATTCCAATTTTCGTAATGTTTGGAGTGATCGTTTGGCCGTACGATAAGCAAACGCGCTGAAATTTAATCGAAAATTTAAATGGCCGCTTCCCTTCTCTTTTCCTTGTTCCCAAATTAATTCGAGGCCGCATGTCTCCTTTCAAAATCGAGATGAAATCGATTTTGTTCATCATGCCGAGCTTCAGAATTCTCAATGCAAGATTCATATGATAAGTGAAGGCAGCACGCGACTTTAATAGCTCGCGTAGGGGAGGGCTGAGATCACGACCGGGGAATCGAGTCGAAATTGGGATTGACTTGGCGATGTCGCGATACTGGGTAGGGGCGGCTCGTCTGGTTGACGCGAGTTCGATGGCGGCGACGTGACTAGGGTTTCGCGTGGCATTCGATCGAAGATGGGAGCGCAGGAGCTTTTGCACGTGAGGCTGGGGTAGTCGTGGGTACGGCGATGGGTCAAGTTCGTCGTGAGTGTGGTGACACTATTCGTCTCTAGTAAGGTAGCTATTTTTTTTAGTTTAAATTAGAGAATTTGTTGATATTTTAACTAGAATTTTAAAACAGTGATTATGTTATTCGAAGTTTGATTTTTAAATCTATATGGATTATTTTTCTTTATCTAATATATATAAGTTTGAAGGATTTTCATTTTATTAAAATTTTAAATGTATATAGTTAAGGTTTTGAAGAAAATATATTAGGGATTTTATATGTTGGTGAAGTTTATAAAATCAGATAAAGATTATCTTGTGAATATACATACGTAGTCTCAAAGGAAAATAAATGTACATTTTAAATTTATCAATTTATCTATATATTAACGAAAAATAATTGTTTAAACGGGTTAATCAATTATTTTGGTTACTAAAGATAACTTATTAAAGGAAATCAGTCTTAAACCAAATTATTTGTTAATTAAATTTTAAATTAGTAATTAATTATTTGATTTAATTTGAATATTAATAAACTGTATAAAATTGTTTATACAAGGTCTATAAATAGAGAAAACAAGCTGGAATAAAAATGGATTGCAAAATAAAAGCAAAGGTGAGATCTTCTCACTCAAGTTGAAAGTTGGATTTGCAGTTATTAATTGATTGCTGTTTGGATGTGATATAGTATATATAATAGTATATAGCAATATATATATATATTGGAATATGTATATATTGGTGATTGATTTCCCGCATTATATAGCGGATGAGCCCCTATTGCGCCGCATAATAGCGGATGATATTTTTATAAATCCCAAATACCACGATATTCCACCTCGAAGTGGAATGGGTATTGTACTAACATCTATGGATGCAGCGAAACGGGTTGGAGGGATCCAACTGGATTCCTCAAATTGTATGAATTTATTTCATATACTGTGTGATGATTATTGATTGTTCTATGAATGATTATATTGACGATTGAATGTGTTAAAGGCTATAATTTAGCCAAAGGTATTTTGGTATCGTTGGATACCAGAAATGAATATAAATTTGATTTTGAAATTATAGTGGAAAACTTTAAGTGAATTTATTTTTAAGAATTGAATTTATTTGAAAGAAGGAATTTTAAAGTATTAAAATTTATTTTTGTAATCTTATCGAATAAATTCTAAATTATGGGAAAAGATATAAATGAATGAGTTTTGAATAATATTGTTTTAAAAGTTGAAGAATTCATTTAAAAACATGGAATTTTGAATAATTTGGAAAGAACAAAGGAATTTATTTAAAAGTGATGAACTTTTAGAAATCAATTTGTAATTGATTTGGTATTGAAATAAAATTAGAAATCAATTTGGAATTTGATTTTTGGGGTTAAAAGTAAATATTTGAAATGTAAATTCAAATTGAAATTTATAAAGGAAAGAGGAAATTTGTCTTAAAAATAAACACTGATTTATTTTTAAAGTGTGGAAATAAATTTTCGGATTTGGAATGTAAATTTAAAATAAATCGATAAGGATTTATTTAATTGATTTAAATGGACCATTTTGAAGTGAAAGTGTATGCTCACTATAAAACCGAGTATATTTCCAAAGTAGCTTTTAAAAATATAAATCAAAAGTTCTAAAGTTGGTTTTTAAAAGAAATATTTGGAAATATATTCCGCGTAAGGAAATTGATTTGAAATTTATTTTCAAAAGTTGAAAGATGAAAATTGATTTGAAATTTGTTTTCAAAGTGTTGAAGTGTGGAAAAATATATATCTTGTGAAGATATTTTGAAAATAAATAACTTGGGAAAATTATTTAAATCTGATGATTGTTGTGAATGTTGTTTGATATTTAAATCACCGACTATCAATATTGCCTTTGAAATGGCATTTGAATTTGTTTTTAAAACAAACGCTTATTGTTCGGGTTAGCCGGGAAAGGACCTTTGTGTCAGATAACCCATTCTGAATAATGATACGACGTGCATGAATTGAAATTGAAGACCGGTGTGAAGACCGGGTATTTTAGAAAAATGAAAGGACAACCTGTTGAATGTCTCTGCACCGAGTTGCTCTGGTATAGAAATTTATATCACTCTTTTTATTATGGGAAGTCCGATCGGGATTGTGAATACCCGGATTGCAAGGGCTTCTTTGGAAGTGCCTTCGGTTCTGTTCGAACCCGGAACAGACTTGTATGGTTACATGTCTGACATTACAGTTTGAGATATAAAGCTGATTTCTTTCAAATACATTTCTGTTGGTGGCGGAGAATTTATTCTCTTAGCTTAACACCCTTCTCTGAGACGTACGAGCTCAGAGGTTATGTAGATGAAAGTTATCAGCGATATATTCCCAATTTGGTAATGTGGCATGCTGAGTGTTGCTGTGTGTTGATCGTTTATTGATCATTTGTGATCAAAGCAGGGCTTTGTGAAAAAGCGTAGCTTTGTGGACGAGACTTCGTCAAACCTCACTCCCCGGAAATGGTCGAAACAGGAATATGCGGCAAGGTTATGAGGGTTGCGCCCTTTAGGGTATGTCATTTCCTTCTGGAAAAGGGTGGTATCAGGTATGGAGCCCTGGTATTTAACCTATGTGGATACTCCGATCTCATTTATTGTGTGATTGTGTGTTTATCGAGGCGTCTCGGATAAAGGTTCCAAAGGACTGGGGGATGACATATTCGTGAGTTACCTAGTTACAGGGGTAACCCGGCCTTGTGTTGGCAGAGAGCTAGTTAGTTCTCGGGACGTCCAGCCAGAGGCGTACCCATGTGGCGGTAGGAAGTTCCTTAGCCTAACCATTTGTTGGGAATCCATTTCCCAATACGAAACTTGTACGGTTTTAGTTGTAGAACCTGCCATTTACTTATGGTGGTCACCACTGTTTAGATGGTAGCTATAGTAGGCATAGTTCGAAATGTCTATGCTGGCTAAGATTAATATTATACTTTCGAAATGTTTTCCACACTAGACATCAATGATAATAATCCAATGTTTTGCGTAGTAAGCATCTTTGACTATCATAAGAAGAAATCTCCTCCAATTCTGCGTTTGCATTGTGTGTGTGGCGGGAGGTCTTATGGTAGTTTCATTTTACAAAAGCATTGCGAATTAATTTTATTTTCTTTGTGAAAATAACTGTTTTACGATCTCACACCAGTCACCATGACTGACTTGGAGTTTATTTTTTCCTTTATAAACTCTAGGTGCCCATAATTTTCCACACGGGCAGCCTAGTGTTATGTTATCAGGATATTCTGGATATTCTGGAGCTTGGGAAGCAAGCTGGATGGCGAGGCGTACACCCGTACTTGTTTATTTATTCCGCTGTGTATTCTGTATGAGGGCAAGTTTATATAACTGTCCATTGTTGTATTGAGTTGTATATTGACTCTGATTGATGTATGTATAAACTGATATAGTCTTTTGTTTTAAAGATTATTGATTCATCTATTATATATTGTTTTGCTGCGAATGTGAGATTCTGATATTGTTTCTGTTTCTGTTTTTCTGTTCTTTCTTTTCTTCTATCTTCTTCTACCTCTTCTTTTTAACCCTAATGGTTCGGTTTTCCGGCATTCGATTGCACGGCATTTGATACAGTGGACGTATTAATGTTGACTTTCGAGCGTCGAAAAATCGCAATCGTTACACTATATATATAAGAACTATCGTTATCACATCTATAAAAATATAAAAGTTTATGTACAAATTCAACATCTAACAACTAAATAATAACAAAGCAAATATACTAACACTGTAATATATATACAACTTATATATTTAACACATATAACAGTTTAAAATGTATAAAAACTAACATACTATTCATAAACGCAAAATAAAACTATATATATATACTAATATATATAAACTTGAGCTGTAACCAGCTAACAAAATATATGAACCATATATATATTTTAAGATCAAAGTAGTGGTATATACAAAACTTACATAAAGCCATATATAACTCAAACGGAATATATAAAACTAACATCTGGACTAAAATATATATACTTCCTTTATACAAAAATATAATATTTTATATTGTAAGTACTTACAGATATATAGAAACACTAACATATAAACATTCTATATACTCAGACTACATATAATATAGTTTGAAACCAACTATCGAATACAAATTTTTCCCTCACAGCAAAACAAACTACTATGCTATACCTATATATACCACCGTGAGCATGTGTATTTCAGTAAATACATAAAAAAAATTAATACAAACGATTGCAGTGAACTTGGTTTTCAAATCAAAACAGGTTATGAAGAAAACAACTTGAAAAATTATGTATGGCAATCAGATTTACACCCAACAACTTATGACATGATATATATATATATATTATAAACATATATAGACATACATGAATCAATATACCTATCCTATAAAATTAAGTACTAAAGCAAACGCAAATGAAAACTGTACAAAATATATACATACGGCATCAACGTAAACATATATAGAGAACTACAGTTTGATAGAAAAGAAAAGTATAATACATATATGCATAACAAAGGGGATCATACTTACAATTTAAAATGATAGGAAAATCTGCCTACAGCTGAGCAAGGCGTAGGAGGTGGAAGTGGATGCGCATGGGTTTCAGGGGTCTTGGCGGCTATCTGAAGCAGAGGGAGGCGAGATTGGCGAGGTCAGGTGGACTATGGTGTTCGGGTGCTTAGTGTGGGTATTGCGGCTGCTTGGAGGCGAGCTTGGGGTTAGGCTGGCTGCAGCTTGGGGTCTGACTTTGGGTCCAAGAAGTGGGAAATTGGTGGAGATGGGAAGCGATCTGCTTGGGGTCAGGCTCGGGTGGAAATGGGTTCAGGGAAGAGGAAGGTTGTGCAAGAATCAAATGCAGAAGAGAAATAAAATAAAAATAAAATATAGGAATGTTATATTGAGAAAAAGGAAAACGTATGGGGAGAACGAATGAAATCTAGGAACCATAATTGCTTTATTGAACAGTAGGAATAACAAAAGTCATGCCATTGAAATCAGGGAATAATTAAACAAGTGGTTGTTTAATTTCTACTGGTAGACAAATGAAAGGCCACGGAACTCAAAAGGTTTGAAAACGGTTACCGATACGGTAATCGTTTTATTGATTTCGTGGCATATCAAACCCCGAAATATACAATCGAATATACTGTAAAGATCAGCACGATGAGATGATCAAATCGGTATACATATGTCGGTGGTACGATCATCCTATCAAAGGTCGATAACCGGTACCAAAATGCTGCTAATTTGCCAGAAATAAGATAAACAGAGCAACAGCATTTCAAATTTGGAGAAACGAATTATGACGTCTCACTCAGAAGGTGATTTACAAATTTTCTATAGAAAAATATTCAGGTTTGGAAAACATTTAATTATCATCAAATATTAACTGATATAGATTGAAATAAAATTACACAAGAAAATAAACTTCAATATTATCAGCTGAAAATTTACCATTGGCTGTGTTTAAATAGACGTATTCCAAATATTAAATCTTTGTTTCAAAATTCAATTATTTAAAATTTCACAAAAATTCAATTAATTAAATAAATAAACCCATTGAAATTTACAGGTCGTTACACTCTCCCCCACTCAAAACTTTTCGTCCCCGAAAAGGAAGGAGGTAGGAGAATAGAAACAACCAGAAAGAAATTAGGTTGGAATACAAATAAAACAATGAAATTAAAACCATATAAATTTCAAATTAAACTAATTAATATTCAACCTTTTGGTTTAATCCATTTGAGTCCACTTAAGTTAAATCAATCCCTCTATTTCTAAATTCATTATCTTATTGTCTAGTCATCCTCAATTAACAATTTCAAAATCATCAATTTGTATAATCATTTATTATACTCATATTTTATTCAACAAATTTAATTCTTTTATTCCAAATTATTATTAACTTTATTCCACTTAATATATCTTATCACATATATATTTAAACCATATAAATTAATTTTAAACCATATAAATTTCAATTAAATTAATTTACATTCAATAATTGATTTTAAATTCAAGGTATTTCCATAAGTTGATTTAATTTCAATTTATTAATTCCTTCAAGACAAATTTATTTGTCTCATCTATTATTCAATTAACTTATTATTCTATTTATCTCTATTAACATCTTTAAAATCAAAAATTTAGATAAGTTATATTGAAATGCAATTGAGTATTATACAAGTAAAATTTCCTAATTCAATTATTTCAAGTTTAAATTTTTATTCCAAATTTTGGCTTTATTTCATACTTGAAATCACCTTATCAAAATTTAAGAATAAAATTTCCGGTTTAAATTCAAACCATTTAGAGATAAATATATATACTATATATATATCAAATCAAATCTATGATCATATACTAATATATATATATATATATATTAAATCAAGTCATACTTCTGAAATTCAAATCAAATTCATTTTTTTTTCAAAACAAAAATGTAGCAAAGCTAAAGAATGGTCTCTCCACTTCGAAACTCAAAAATGAATGTCGATGATGCTGCAGTCATCACCGAAATTATTTTCCAGCGACAAAAGAGGAGAGTACCGATTTAACTTTTAAAATTCTTTGGAAACGATTCCTATTCGAAAATACTTTCAATAATATATACTTTAAAATTTAAAACCAAAATTTTGAAATCACCGGAAATTAAATTCTCAAATTCTTAATTTACATTCGTTTCAATTCCCAAATCAATTTATAAACCATGCTTATAAATTCATTTATAGAACAATAAATGATAATCAAATATTATCATTTCAAACAACCAATTTAATTAACTTATTAGATTCCAGAAAATTTTACTCATATATTTATAATATAATCATACAAATTAATTTCATTTACCAAATTGAAAATAATATTGTGTCAGTTTGCTCTGTTCAAGTGTTTTGAAAATCCTATCGATGTCGCTGATCAGACGAATCGATCGAAAATCCAAATCAACATCAACAACTCAAACAACACAATATAGAAACATTTTAATATTAGTTACAAATACACTCCCTCACTCGATAATACAAGAATAGATTCCAAAACAAGGATAGAGATCCAAATTTAGAGGAACTCTAATCAAAGAGTATTCTAACTAAAATAGATAGGCTCGAAAGGGGAATAAGAAAATCAAATTGCGAAATAGGAAGATGGATATACTTATATAAATCGCAGGCAACCTTAACCGGGTCAACCGTGACTTCGAAATAAGATCGAGGTAGAATTCAGGTATAGCAAAAGATAGCAGCATCGTAAACCGAGGATACCAAAATCTCCGGTGAATCAATACCGATTGTAAAGGAGTTTCACCCCTTTACAAATTATTCACAGATTGGCGAGACCGCCGATTTATTATAGAGATCATTCGAAGTGGAGTTATGGGATACTCCAGAATCAAGAAGACACGAATAGGGGAGACAAGAATGGACTTTGGAATCGAAGGGAACGTTCCAAAATTCAAAGAAAACCGAGTCAAAGAAGAAGGAATTCAAGCTCAAATGAAAGTGATTCTGTAATTAAATTTTACAATATATGTTGGGTTTGCCTAAAACCAGAGCTCTGATACCACATGTAACATCCTGAAATTTTCAACCATTCGCATCCACATATGTCGGAATTGAATTGCTCAAAATATCAGATTGTTAATTTAAGTTTGGCAAAACTCTGCATATACATTAAATAAATAATCACAGAATCACAGACACAGAGTAATATAACAATAATGCAGCGGAAACAAAAGAATAGTAGTTCATGAAGCTACTATATATATATACACAACATAGTTAAACAAGATACAACAGAAGTCACGAATACAAAGATGTCACAATACAATAGTCAAATACAAGATCTGAATACATCACTGGAATCAACTGAACACTGAAAGCAAGATAGATAGCGGGATCTCTAAGCGAAGCTCCAACTCCAAAGGCGAGTCTTGAATACTGTATCACTCAGTCTGGCCCGAGCGTAAAGTAAAACACAAAACACTCGAGTCAGGATTAACATTCTTATATCAATAAATCCAACTCAAGTGAAATAACAACTGAAATACAGGTAACTCAAAGGATGTTTGGGAACCATCCTCAGAGGATCCGTTAAACTATCTACTATGTAGTAATATACGCTATTATAATAATGTCTATAGTAAAATAAACTTACTTTTAAATAGCGTTAAGGCTTTACATTTTCCACCTTAACACATAATAGTCCCAGTAGTCTATCCAGTATCAGCGTACCCCCAGATCGGGAGCTACCCTAAATACTCCACAGGCTACGACACAAATCCAAACTCGTAGTAAAGCTCGCTATGGTAGGTGACATGGCACAACTAGGCAATGCCAAGGTAGATATACCAATTACGCATCCGGGATGGTGGTAACGCATAGCAGCCACTACCGCCCACCTCGGAACACACTCCCAAATCAAAAATCGAAGGGTGGCCACCAAATCAATCACAAAGTAATAGAATAGTATCGAAGAAATGCGTCCGATCAGAGGTGCTACCTCATTGGCCCGTCAATCGCTCCTGTTTTAGCCACCTTATGCCAACTCACGGGAGTCGGGTCCATGTTCATACCTCAATAGGATCGTCGCCACCATCCTACTTCATTCTGGAATCTCCTTCGCGTACACGGTTGTCAAAGTGGTTTTCGGTATTGACAGAGAGTATGCCCATATCCGATCCCGGTCTCTTTAACAACCAAACGTTATTATAACACTGCGGTCGTTTCAAAATAGTTTATACTTCAAAACCAAAACATTATTTCATTTCAAACTAACCAAGTCAATACGATATCATTTTCACTTTCAAATATCCATTTCCAAAAAAATCATATCACTTTCAAAGTTATAACACTTTCGAAACCAAACATTGTAAATTATAATACTTTGGAAAACCTTAACTTTGAAATCATAACTTCCACCCTTAAACAGTTTAGATATTAATAATAGTATATAAAAATAAAATAGTTTATAAAGTAAAATAGCTTATATTAAAATAGATATAAGTCGAAATAGTGTATATTAAAATAGTTTATAAAATAATATAAGATAATTTTAAATATAATTTAAAATACTTTATATAATAAAGATAGTTTTCCACAATTTCACAAATCGATTCAAATCAACTCGACTTCCAAAATTAAAATTTAATCAAATCTCAAATCATCAATTTCAACTCGATTCAGCTTCTCAATAAACCATTTCAAATTATCGATTTTCAAATACATATTTGAACCATAAAATAATCCATTCAAATTTCAATATATATCAAATCAAATATTCAATATTTCAAAACCAAATTCGATAATTTCATATATATATCAAATTCACTTTGCTATTATTTAGTTTGAAATATTTACTTAATCATTCAAATTTCATTTAAATAAAGCTTCAATTTATAAATTTAAATAAACAAAATATCCCATTTAAATTTATATAAGCTTGAAACATTCATTTAAGTCACTTATAATCAAATTCAAGTTATAAAACATATCTTTAAAATTTCAAATTTTATAAATTTCAAATCAAACTTATTTAAGTAAAATTCTTAAATAAATATAATTTCAAATCAATATAAACTCTATGTTTGAAAATATAGATATTAAATAAATACTTAAATGTATTATTTATCAACTTTATTAAATCAACTTTAATAAATCTTTAAAAATCAATATTTATTAAAACCATATATTTCTTTTCGAAACCATAGAAATCATTTTCAAAATATTTATATATAGACCAATGGTGTCTGTATATAATTCTCTACCCTATGGTCAATTGATATGGATATTTATCATTTCAATCCGTAATTTAAACATATACGGGTATATATCATTTCAACCCGCAATCCCAAATTCAATTTAAATGAAAATAGCTTGGGTTTATCATTTCAACCCATAACGATTTTCTCTTATTCTACAGATCGTTCGGGTATGTATCATTTCAACCCATAGTGAATTCTATACTAACAGGGAACTTGCAGAGTGATAACAGATATGATAATAATATAACAATCAGTAACAGGCATATATCATCAGTATAAAAAAACAGATAATGGTGTCAGATGTCACAGGTGAACAGATACAGATAACAATATATATAGCAATGTAAATAACTAACAACATCATATTTCAATTGTCGTTCTAATTGAAATCAAATTTAATCGATAAAAGAACATTAATCGTGAGTGATTGCTCACCTTTCGAGGCTAGAGAGATTTTGAAAATGAACAGAGCTACGGATCAAAGCACAAATTTCCGAAACAAAGCTAGATTGACACGAATTTGGACAGACAAGCTGATAGATAGGAATCAATAAAACGAATCAGAACCGGACGAATGAAGATAGATGGTATAATAGAACTTATATATATAACTATATATAACTCTTTATATAAAATCATATTTTGAATTTCAAACACATATTAAATTATATATATATATTTATATATACAAACAACAAAAATATAACTGACCTGACTTTATAATACATACAACAGATTATAATGCATATATAAACAGCAGATTACAAAACTTATACTATATATATATATATCTAAGATATAACATATATATACTGACACTATGCAAATATATTTTGAATCTATATATATGAGAACTATCGTTATCACATCTATAAAAATATAAAATTTTATGTACAAATTCAACAGCTAACAACTAAATAATAACAAAGCAAATATACTAACACTGTAATATATATACAACTTATATATTTAACACATATAATAGTTTAAAATGTATAAAAACTAACATACTATTCATAAACGCAAAACAAAACTATATATATATATACTAATATATATAAACTCGAGCTGTAACCTGCTAACAAAATATATGAACCATATATATATTTTAAGATCAAAGTAGTGGTATATACAAAACTTACATAAATCCATATACATCTCAAACGGAATATATAAAACTAACATATAGAATAAAATATATATACTTCCTTTATACAAAAATATAATATTTTATATTGTAAGTACTTACAGATATATAGAAACACTAACATATAAACATTTTTATACTCAGACTACATATAATATAGTTTGAAAACCAACTATCGAATACAAATTTTTCCCTCACAGCAAAATTAACTACTATGCTATACCTATATATATACCACCGTGAGCATGTATATTTCAGTAAATACATAAAGAAATTAATACAAACGATTGCAGTGAACTTGGTTTTCAAATCAAAATAGGTTATGAAGAAAACAACTTGAAAAATTATGTATGGCAATCAGATTTACACCCAACAACTTATGACATGAAATATATATATTATAAACATATATAGACAGACATGAATCAATATACCTATCCTATAAAATTAAGTACTAAAGCAAACACAAATGAAAACTGTACAAAATATATACATATGGCATCAACGTAAACATATATAAAGAACTACAGTTTGATAGAAAAGAAAAGTATAATACATATATGCATAACAAAGGGGATCATACTTACAATTTAAAATGATAGGAAGAGTTGCCTGCGGCTGAGCAAGGCGGAGGATGGGGAAGTGGATGCGTATGGGTTTCAGGGGACTTGGTGACTATCTGAAGCGGAGGGAGGCGAGATTGGCGAGGACAGGTGGACTATGGTGTTCGGGTGCTTAGTGTGGGTATTGCGTCTGCTTGGAGGCAAGCTTAGGGTCAGGCTGGCTGTGGCTTGGGGTCTGACTTCGGGTCCAAGAAGTCGGAAAGTGGTGGAGATGGGATGCGGTCTGCTTGGGGTCAGGCTCGAGTGGAAATGGGTTCAAGGAAGAGGAAGGTTGTGCAAGAATCAAATGCAGAAGAGAAATAAAATAAAAATAAAATACAGGAGTGTTATATTGAGAAAAGGAAAACGTATGGGGAGAACGAATGAAATCTAGGAACCATAATTGCTTTATTGAACAGTAGGAATAACAAAAGTCATGCCACTGAAATTAGGGAATAATTAAACAAGTGGCTGTTTAATTTCTACTGGTAGACAAATGAAAGGCCACGGAACTCAAAAGGTTTGAAAACGGTTACAGATACGGTAATCGTTTTACTGATTTCGTTGCGTATCAGACCCCGAAATATACAATCGAATATACCGTAGAGATCAGCATGACGAGACGATCAAATCGGTATACATATGTCGGTGGTATGATCATCCTATCAAAAGTCGATAACCGGTACCAAAATGTTGCTAATTTGCCAGAAATAAGATAAACGGAGCAACAACATTCTAAATTTGGAGAAACGAATTATGAAGTCTCAGTCAGAAGGTGATTTACAAATTTTCTATAGAAAAATATTCAGGTTTGGAAAACATTTAATTATCATCAAATATTAACTGATATAGATTGAAATAAAATTACACAAGAAAATAAAATTCAATATTATCATCCGAAAATTTACCATTGGCTATGTTTAAATAGACGTATACCAAATATTAAATATTTATTTCAAAATTAAATTATTTAAAATTTCACAAAAATTCAATTAATTAAATAAATTAACCCACTGAAATTTACCGGTCGTTACAACTGGGGAATCTTTGAGGAATTTTCTAACACGATTCAATGCAGCGGCAGCATCGGTGGATCGACCAGATCCATCCATGGTTTTGATGGCAGCTGTATCCGGCATAGCTGATGGCACAGAATTTAAGAATTCATTGACAAGAGATCCACCTATGGATCTAGGAGAATTTTATCATGAGGCCGAAGGATTTCTAAGATTAGAGGACGCAAATGCTGAAAGGGAAGAAGGAGAGGAAGTTGGAGTTTATGCAGTCAAAGGCAGAAATCCTCCCGAAAGAGATTCAGGCAAGGATAAAGGAAAATGGAAAGCAGAGGATAACGATGATGGACCAAAGCGATCACGAAAAGAACCGAGTTTTACTTCTTATTCAGAGCTGAGTGAAACGTTGGAACGGATCTACCAGGACACCATGGGGCAGATTCCTTATCGGAAGCAAATGAGAAGGGACCCGACCAGCAATGAGAGGAAATCAGACAAGTACTGCTTATTCCATGAGCTAAGCGGCCACAGCACCAATGATTGCAGGCACTTGAGGGATGAAATAGAGGGACATATCCGGAATGGCCTGCTATCGCAATATGTAAGGAGGCGAGCCACAACGGTGGAGCAAGAACAACCACCACCTGCACCAACTGGGAAAGGCTCAGGATCGAGGCATCAGTTTGTCATCAACTGATTGAAATAATGGTGAATAAGTAGCAAACTCCACACCAACGCGATTAAGCCATTTACACATGCATAGGATCGCGAACGATCCTTAGGCATGCTCTGATATAAATGCACATCGCGTCAGTGTAGGTGTTTGCACTTAGACATCTCTGTTTTACTTTTTTTTCTATTTCGCGCGTTTGAACTTGATTTTGTTGAACATTTCTGTTGAAATACTTATTTTGAATGAAAATCCGCTATTTGTGATTCCATAACGGCTATGTTATACACATGTACGGGATCGCGAACGATCCTCAGGCATGCTCTGAGATGGCGATAAACCGCCATAACAAGCAACTTAGAAACTCACTCGAACGTGAAATCTGACGTTAATGATACCAAGTCCCTCCCGGGCACACACAATTCGCCTCGAACGGCATCCGACCGCGAACGGTCATAATTCGCCTCGAACGACACCCGACCGCGAACGGTCACAACTCGTCGCGAACGGCACCCAACCGCGAACGGTCACAAAACGCCGCGAACGGCACCCGACCGCGAACGGTCACAATTCGCCTCGAACGGCAGCCGACCGCAAACGGTCACATACCGCCCCGAACGGCATACGATCGCGAACGATCACTATTCACAGTCAATAAAATTATCAATTTCTTTGCAGGTCATTAATAGGATACGAACATCCAGCTTATCGAACTACAAAACACATGTAACAACCCAAAATTTTAATAAATATTTTAAATAAAATTTTATTTTGAAACTTTGATCTTTACATAATTTTAAATTGAAGTTTGGAATTTTTCCTATGTATTTTTGGATTTGGTTTCATTTTTTTTATTTTTCCAAATACAATTAAATATTGATTTTCTGGAAATATTATATTTTGTCAAACCTTTATTGTTTATTGAAAATTTTGAAAGTTGAATTTTTAAATCTTTATCTTTTCTTTGAAACAGTAATTGGTTCTGATATCCGCTCTGTTTTTCGTTTCGTCGAATTCCGTTTTAAACTTTTTAGAATTTGATAAATTCAGCATTTTACACGCAGAATTTTATGTGCATTTTTATTTTTCATTTTCTATTCTATTTGCTATCTTTATTTTTGTTTTGGGTTTTGAATTAAATTGTGTGAATTTTTGTTGTGTTTGGAATTTTCCTATACTAGTTGTATTTTTGTTTACAATTTTAATTCTAGTTTCAATAAAATAAACTATTTCTTTATTTATTTTCCTATTTTTCCTCAGACTAATTATTTATTTTCATTATCACTTTATTTTGTTTGTCTTTTATTTTATTTACTGATTTTTATTTGTTTATTTTGAATTAAAAAGAATTGGAAATTCAAAGAGGCAAAGTCTTTTCATTTGCTTGACTTTTCATTGTTTAGACTCTTCATTGTCTTGACCTTTCATTTCCCAAGTTTTAGCCGTGCATTTCCTATTGCTTTTCACGTGAAAAGAACTTCTCATCACTTCATTTTCGGCCAAGCATTTCTGGAAATATTTTTTGGTAATGGCTTCTTTCATTTTTACTTTTTCTCTTCGCTTTTTCTCTTCGTTTTTTGCTTGTTTTTGCTTGATTTCTTCATAGCTTTGCTCGGCCTAGACCCCACCATCTCCTCCACCGACCACCACCACTTCCTTCCCCACATCATCCATGGCCTGATCACCACCTCCCCTGACCAGTAGTGGCCGTGACCACCCCTTGAAGCCAACACCAAAAAACTTTGCTTAACCCTTGAAAACAATGCATTGCCTAGCCTAGTTTCCATCACCACCTTCATTTTTGACCACGGCCACCACCTCTAACTCCACCACCAGCACGTGACCACCACCCTAGCCTTGTTTCAGATCTGACCTAACCTGTAGTGAGCCATGGCCGAACCCATATTGCCTTTGGCCAAGCCTAAATGGTGAACAAAACCCCTCTACAGCCTTGCCTTTTGACCTTCCTTGCTTGGTAACTCCATCCTCTTCATATTCTTGACTTAGTCGTGCCATATTGTGTCCAAACCCAAGCCTTTCCACCAATTTAATCATCATGGCCGAGCCAATATAGTGTTATGGTCGAGCAAATGTTGAGTTGTAGTCAAGCAAAATTGATTAAATGCTTTGTGAAGTCATTGGTTTAATTCTATTTCCATTTGTTTCAATTTAATCTTTGTATTACAAATATATATTTATTTTGCTTTGTTTTGTTTGTGAATACAAGATTAACATCTTGGCTCTCTCTCCACTCGAATTAAGTCGTGCTATCGTGCTTTCTGGATTTTTGTTTGTGTGTTTTATTTGCAAACTCCAGCATAAAAAGGTGAGTATTCACACATGACATTTATACTTATAGAATTGTGAAACGACAATAAGTGAAAGTGTATAAACTATTATATCATGTTATACCTGCCTGTGATGTAAATTATATGATGTTAAACCCCGTTATAGACTTGTCACATCATCTGCTATGTTATATTTTATTATACTGTTTATTTATTCATGTTAATCACACTGCAAGTTCCCTGTAGAATATGAATCACTATGGGTTGAAATGATACATACCCGAACGGACTTTAGAATAGGGAAAAATCGTTATGGGCTGAAATGATAAGCTTGAGCGATTTTTATTTAATTTATTTAACTTGGGATCGCGGGTTTGAAATGATAGAACCCGGATTTTTCTTTGTAAATTACGGATTGAAATGATATATTATCCGTATCACTTGTCTTAGGTTAGAAAATAATATACAAACCCGTGGTTATTCTATTATTTTTCTGGATATTTTAGTATTTTAAAAATGTAAAATTATGACATTTTGATAAAATTTGAATTTAAAATGATTTGTTAAAGTGTTATTGATTTTTCTATGGATAAAAAAATGTTAAACAAATGAATGCTTAAAATGGTAATTTGGAATTTAACTTGACTTGGAATTGTGAGATTTGGTTTTTAAAATAAAAGTTTAAGTAAAAGGAAATAAAATGGAAATTAAGTTTTTTGTGAAATGATAAATTAAATTAAAGTGTTAAGTGAATGTAAAGAATAGGAAAATCGTACACTTGAATTTAATAAGTGAAGTAATGAAAAATTTGATATTTATTTGTGGAATTTACTTTATAAAAATCATAAGTTAAAGGGTATTTAAATGACCATTTTAAAGTGGAAAATATGATTTTTGTATAAATAAAATGGTTTAAATTGAAGTTTAATTGTTGCTGAAATTCTATTGTAAATCTGGAAATGTCTTTACTAGCACTTCAGAAATGCTATCGTTTCTGAAAATTAACTAAAATTTGAACTAATAAGAATCTGCAGCACTTTGTAAGTGCTGTAGTTGCAGAAGTGAACTAAAGGCTAAAATGAACTAAGGGCTATTGCAGCACTTGGTAAGTGCTGTTGTTGCAGAAACTAAATTAAAATCTAAAACTAACAACAGAACTACAGTAGCACTTGTTAAGTGCTGCAGTTGGCTGAAATGTGAATTTTGAATGTAATTGAACTATTACAGCAGTTTTATAAATGCTGTCTTTACTGAATTGAATTGTTTTCAAAAATAACTTACCATAGCATTTTCTAAGTGCTACGAAAGCTGAAATTTCAATGTTTTAAAGTATTTAACTGAATAAATGAACTCAGAAAAAGGAAATTTTTTGGGAATTGAATATTTGATTTGAAGGAATAATGACCTCACTTTTAATGGTTTAAATGAATGATATTAATTCAGAATTATAAATCATTTTGAAATTTATAACCACGGGTACACTGTTTTGTGTGTCATTTGATTTCCTTGTGATTGTTTGATGCACACCTTTGATTTTGAGAGTGTGGCTAGAGGTGAGCGGTTACTACAGCTCTACGCTACCCTAGTCACATTAACACTGTTATTTGCATTGGTTTACTTTAATATGGATATTTCTATGATAGTGTTTATTACTGCTCAGTTTATGGTTTGACTGATCCTTATAGGATGGGCGATCCCAAGCATCCTTTAAGTTATTGTGCATTGCTATTACAGTTCACTTGAGTTGGTTAACATTGTATAAGTATGTATGTCCTGACTCGAGTGTTTGTGTATTACTTTACACTCGGGTCAGCCTGAGAATCACAGCTTTGGATTCACCTTCTGGAGCTAGAGATCTGTTGGAGCTTATTTGTCTATCGGTTCATCGACTTCTATTCCAGTTATTTCCTATTCAGTATTGTCTCTGTATTATTGATTTATGTATCCGAACTTCTATTGTATCTATTTTGACTATGAGATTTTGTATATGTTTTGAGAGTTGTATATAGTAGCTTCATGAACTACTATAGTATTTTATTTTTGCTGCGAGTTCTGATATTCGGTGTTTGTGATTCTGTGTTTGATTTCATTTGCTCTAAATTTTCTTGACAATTCACTGTTTTGAAGTATACAAGTCCGACATGTGTGGATTTATTGTCGATTTGAATGGTCCAAAATAGTGGGATGTTACATTTGGTATTAGAGCCAGGTTTTAGGCAAACCTTAGCCTACGAAGCAAAAAAATCATTAGAGATAGGGTAGAAATACCCTAGAATGAGTGAAATTAGTCTCAGAATCATTTCTTTGTGAGAGAACGCATTTTCGAAGTATAAAATGATTTTCAAATGACTTTAAAGAATTTTCAAAGATTATTTGATATAAATTTCCTTGCTTTGAAAGTAAATTTTTTTCTAAACTTCATTCTTTTCGTATCCACCTTATAAGTAATTTCTTTGATTAGGATCCTCTTAAATTTTGAACTTCTATCTTGTTTGATCCGGATTCTTTGTTGATAGGAAGCTTTTTGAGTATGGCAAAATCGGAAGAGCAGAAAGCAGCTCGTAGAGCACGAAGAGCCCTGGCCCGTAAGGAACGGGAGGAAGAAATCGAGAAGTGGGAAAGGCTGTGGAGGGAAAGAGCAGGACCTGGTCCTTATGACCATGTCGTCTGTTATCGGTGTCAGGAAAAGGGACACTATGCAGTCATGTGCGGAAATAGAAATAAAGGAAAGAAGAAGGAGGGCCCGCGTTTTCGATCCAAGATCTTCTGTTTTAGATGCCGTAGTGAGGGGCACTTTCCCAGTCGCTGCCAGGAGGTGAAGAAAGTGAAATCTGCACCCACTACATCAGTCGACCAATCAACCATTTGCTATCACTGTAGGAGGCCTGGGCATATAACCAGAAATTGTTCTGAGAGGAAGTACGGAAAGAAAGCTGCGTACCCGCAGTTCGTTAAGGAAGATGGGAGTGTAGTGCACTTATGCCAGAAATGCAGAAGTTGGGGGCACATTGAGTGGGAGTGTTCTAGACCCATTGATGTACCACCCGGAAGAATTAATACTGATGCTTTGTTTTTGTAGGAGTGGTGATCTATCGATCTTTTGTTATCAGTAGTATGTTAGGTTGCTTTAAGTGAACTCTATTGTATCTTTTGCTTAGCTGAAATTGTCAAACTTAAGATATTTATGCTCCTGTTTTTCGTATGATATGAATTTGAGTCTTTTCCAAATGATGAATGGGAATTCTTTTGTATTGATATAGGTTATTTAACTCTAATCTCGGTTAGGATTCTTATCGATTTGGATTCCTTTGAACTTTGGAATGCTCCCACTTGTTCTGAGATCTATTCCTGTCTCTCCTATCTGTAATCTTTTGATTTTGGAGCATTACATAACCCCACTTTGAATGACCTCTATAAATATTCTGATTCCGCCAATCTTTGAATGATTTGTAAAAGGGGTGAAACTCCCTTACAATTGGCATTGATTCACCGGAGATTCCTGTATCCTCGGTTTACGATGCTATCTATCTTCCGCTATACTTGGATTCTATCTCTGGCGATCGAAGGTCGATTTTCCTTAGATTTTCGCATCAATTATATTCCTGAAGTCACGGTTGACCCTGTTAAGGTCGCCCGCGATTTATATAGGCTTATCCATCTTCTATTTGGTAATTTAATTATCTTTGTTTGAGCTTATCTTTGAATTAGAATTCTATTTGATCAGAGTTCCTCTAAATTTGAATCTCTGTTTTGTTTTGAAATCCATCCTTGAATCATTCCTTGGAAAATTTGTGGTTGATTTTATTTTTGAGAATTGTGTATTCCTCGGGATTGTTATTTTGATAAGGATGACCATATTTGTATATAAAGGTGAAATGTTTTCGATAAGGATTATATACCTTTTTAAAATGAGATTTTGAAGTTTCAAATGAATTTGAAATTTTGGAAATTATATAATAAATTGATTCATATAAAATGATTTATAACTAAAGCGTTTGAATTTGAAATTTTAGAGATTGAACTCCGGCATTTTTAAATTGGTTTAAGATCTTGAAAATATATAATAATACGATTTGAAAGTAGTTTTCCGAATAAGAAATGTTTCAAATGATTTTAAATGAGTTTCAAATGATTTCTAAGAAATTTCAAAAGAAGTTTTCTAGAAAATAGAAGTCCAGAACCCGCTTATGTCGCTGGAAAATAATTTCGGTGATGAATGCATGCATCATCGACATTGATGTTCGAGTTTCTGAGTGGGGGAAAGGCCACTTCAGTAGCTTTTCTATGCGATTGATTTGTGAAACCAATTTTGATTTCAAATTCCGAAGTGTGTTTTGATATTTGGAAGATATATATATATATATATTTGAACAGTCTGAATGAGCCGGTGTTCAGTCCTTGAGTTTTGGATTTGATTTGATATAACCCTATCATTTGGAATTGATTTACTGATTTGTTGGTGATATCGAACTCTTGGATTGAAATATGATTTCTTCGACTATTTTGAAGGTTCGAGCACTTCCAAAATAAGGTTAACTTTTCAAAGCTAAGTAATTTTGAAAAGTATAAAGTATATAAGTTTGGTATGTATGTTTAAAGTATGTAGTAATATGATTTAAATAAGTTGAAACTATCTTGTTAAGTAAATGAATAAGGCTATTTTGAATTTTTCTAATATGAAATTTAGATTTGGAATGTTTTGAAAAGAATTTGGTCTTCAAAATATTTTGAATAAAATTTAGTTTAATGTTTTAACTTAGTAACATCTTTATAAAACTATATATTTAACAAGTTGGAATAGATACATAAGTTGTACGTATGCTGTTTTATTCGCATAATTAATTTGATCCAGGTGAGTACACAAGTTCGAGGTGAATTACACCATTTCGTGTTAGGATTTTTCATTTGATTCTTGATGGCGAATATTTGATATGGATTTTGGGCTTGATTCTAGAATTCTCTATCATAGTATATGGCTATGCAAGGAGACTGATGGCTTCTAGTCGAGAAACCATATCCAAGTCCGCATTAGGGAAGTCGAATGGACAATACTAGTTCGAAAGCGAACTTGTGTGATCGAGCGAGGGTTCGAATGTAATGTTGTGAAATGATGACATATGTACATCTTATATTCTAATATCATTGGTATACTTGACGCTAAAATTGGAAGTTGTTGGGTTGGATATCTTTGTAATTTAATTGGAATTTTTCTTTTATGAAAAACTACTATCAATTTAAAACCATTTTTCAAAACTATTTTTCTTTTATTCTTCTTAAACAAACTGTTTTATTCTATTTTACATACAAACTATTTTATATACAAAACTATTCTAAATTAAAAATCTTTTAGTAAGCAAAGATGTTCCATCCCATATGGCTCTTCATGCAGCGAAATTTATTTTTGAAATATTTTGACCCTGATATAAGATGGACCTTATGTAAATATAAGATGATGTTGAAAACCATTGATTTTGGAAATAAATTGTTTAACTTAAATTATATTGATTTAGAAACTTGGATTATTCTCCAAACCTATTATTTTGGAAACTTTGAAACTGAAGATATTTAAATTGAGAAGAAATAATTTGGTGGGATTGTATATGATTTTGAAACAGAACTGATATTGAAACAAATTGAAATTCAAGAACCTTATGTTACTAAATACTTGATTTGGGAGTTATCGAACTTATATAAAAATTGGTTTGTATAAGTATGATGTTGATTCGAAAACTATGGATTTGAAAAGGTACTCAATTTGAAAAGTGAAATCTTATATAATTGAAGTCTATATAAGCGTGATTTGATATACTTTTGATTTTGGAAAGGTATTTGATTTGAAAATGAAACCTTATATATAATGGACTTTATATAAGTACGATATTTGAAAGTGATTTGAAAAGGTACTATATGATACATATTTTCGAAGTAAAGATATGGGAAGTGCCTTCTGTTTGATATCCGCTTTGTGGCCACATTGTGGATTCATTCTATCGATAATATTTCTTTGATTTGGTTTTCCGGATATGATACTCGAGTGTCCATCGAATTCCATGGCGTTACACATGGTCTTACGAGCGTGACTGCATAGCATAATTCACCTGGCTGAGATGGCCTAGTGGTACGGATTGTTTCCTGGGGGATCCAGGCGTAATCATTGCATATCCTGTGATCTATGTAGGTCGTATTTAGTAGTGAAATCCGCAGGGCTGAGATAGCTTACGGATATGGATTGTTTCCTGGAGGATCCAGGCGTAACCATTGTGTGTCTGTGGTCTACTAGTCATCATGGCGTAATTCGCAGGGCTGAGAAAGCTTACAGATATGGATTGTTTCCTGGGGGATCCAGGCATAACCATTGTGTATCTGCGATCCATGGTTAGACAATGTTTTGGTTGTTCTGTTTGGATTGTACTTTCCATATCTGTTTTAAAAGTTTTTCCAATATTTTCACTCGGTGTTGAAACAAGTCTACTAAGTACCTGGAGAATTCTAGCTTTGCGCTTGATCAACGCACTGCCAGAGTCTACAGGAACGAGGATAAACTTGTTAAGACATCGAGTTATAAAAGTATTTTGATAAAGTGTTATATAAAGAATATTTTGATCACTTATTTTTCCTTTCTAAAAGATTTTAAAGTGTTTTAAATATTGTTTACCTCTTTAACTAACAATTTGAATTAAATGACTTTTATGGATATAATAGAATGGGTTTAACCAAATTATTAAATATTAAAGAATTCTAGTTAAAATTTATATAGTTTTAAATTAATGGTTCATCCTTGTCTTTCGACCTATTTTCCCTCCTAGCTATCCCGATTCACCATTTTTCCTACTTGTTATTCCTATTTCTCTTATTTTTCCTGCTGGCTATTCCTATTCTCCTGTCTTCTTCCTTTTCGAGGACGAATAGATTTGAGTGGGGAAGAGTGTAACAACCCATAATTTTAATAAATATTTTTAAATAAATTTTATTTTGAAACTTGGATCTTTACATAATTTTAAATTGAAGTTTGGAATTTTCCCTATGTATTTTTGGATTTTATTTCATTTTAATTTATTTTTCCAAAAACAATTAAATATTGATTTTCTGGAAATATTATATTTTGTCAAACCTTTATTGTTTATTGAAAATTTTGAAAGTTGAATTTTTAAATTTTTATCTTTTCTTTGAAACAGTAATTGGTTCTGATATCCGCTCTGTTTTTCGTTTCGTCGAATTCCGTTTTAAACTTTTTAGAATTTGATAAATTCATCATTTTACACGTAGAATTTTATCTGCATTTTTATTTTTCATTTTCTATTATATTTGCTATCTTTATTTTTGTTTTGGGTTTTGAATTAAATTGTGTGAATTTTTGTTGTGTTTGGAATTTTCCTATACTAGTTGTATTTTTGTTGCAATTTTAATTCTAGTTTCAATAAAATAAACTATTTCTTTATTTATTTTCCTATTTTTTCTAAGACTAATTATTTATTTTCATTTTCACTTTATTTTTCTTTGTCTTTTATTATATTTACTAATTTTTATTTGTTTATTTTGAATTAAAAAGAATTGGAAATTTAAAGAGGCAGAGTCTTTTTATTTGCTTGACTTTTCATTGTCTAGACTCTTCATTGTCTTGACCTTTCATTTCCCAAGTTTTAGCCGTGCATTTCCTATTGCTTTTCATGTGAAAAGAACTTCTCATCACTTCATTTTCGGCCAAGCATTTCTGGAAATATTTTTTGGTAATGGCTTCTTTCATTTTTACTTTTTCTCTTCGCTTTTTCTCTTTATTTTTTTACTTCTTTTTGCTTGATTTCTTCATAGCTTTGCTCAGCCTAGATCCCACCATCTCCTCCACCGACCACCACCACTTCCTTCTCAACATCATCCACGGCCTGATCACCACCTCCCCTGACCAGTAGTGGTCGTGACCACCCCTTGAAGCCAACACCACAAAACTTTGCTTAACCCTTGAAAACAATGCATAGCCTAGCCTAGTTTCCATCACCACCTTCATTTTTGACCACGGCCACCACCTCTAACTCCACCACCAGCACGTGACCACCACCCTAGCCTTGTTTCATATCTGACCTGACCTATAGTGAGCCATGGCCGAACCTATATTGCCTTTGGCCGAGCCTAAATGGTGAACAAAACCCCTCTATAGCCTTGCCTTTTGACCTTCCTTGCTTGGTAACTCCTTCCTCTTCATATTCTTGACTTAGCCGTGCCATATTGTGTCCAAACCCAAGCCTTTCCACCAATTTAATCATCATGGCTAGCCAATATAGTGTTATGGTTGAGCAAATGTTGAGTTGTAGTCAAGCAAAATTGATTAAAAGCTTTGTGAAGTCATTGGTTTAATTCTATTTCCATTTGTTTCAATTTAATCTTTGTATTATAAATATATATATTTATTTTGCTTTGTTTTGTTGATGAATACAAGATTAACATCTTGGCTCTCTCTCCACTCGAATCAAGTCGTGCTATCGTGTTTTTTGGATTTTTGTTTGTGTGTTTTATTTGCAAACTCCAGCGTAAAAAGGTGAGTATTCACACATGACATTTATACTTATAGAATTGTGAAACGACAACAAGTGAAAGTGTATAAACTATTATATCATGTTATACCTGCCTGTGATGTAAATTATATGATGCTAAACCCTGTTATAGACTTGTCACATCATCTGCTATGTTATACTTTATTATACTATTTATTTATTTCTGTTAAGCACACTGCAAGTTCCCTGTAGAATAAGAATCACTATGGGTTGAAATGATACATACCCGAACGAACTTTAGAATAGGGTAAAATCGTTATGGGCTGAAATGATAAGCTTGAGCGATTTTTATTTAATTTATTTAACTTGGGATTGCGGGTTTGAAATGATAGAACCCGGATTTTTCTTTGTAAATTACGGATTGAAATGATATATTATCTGTATCACTTGTCTTAGGTTAGAAAATAATATACAGACCCGTGGTTATTCTTTTTTTTTTCTGGATATTTAAGTATTTTAAAAATGTAAAATTATGACATTTTGATAAAATTTGAATTTAAAATGATTTATTAAAGTGTTATTGATTTTTCTATGAATAAAAAAATGTTAAACAAATGAATGCTTAAAATGGTAATTTGGAATTTAACTTGACTTGGAATTGTGAGATTTGGTTTTTAAATGGGAAGTTTAAGTAAAAGGAAATAAAATGGAAATTAAGTTTTTTCTGAAATGATAAATTAAATTAAAGTGTTAAGTGAATGTAAAGAATAGGAAAATCATACACTTGAATTTAATAAGTGAAGTAATGAAAAATTTGATATTTATTTGTGGAATTTACTTTATAAAAATCATAAGTTAAAGGATATTTAAATGACCATTTTAAAGTGGAAAAATATGATTTTTATATAATTAAAATGGTTTAAATTGAAGTTTAATTGTTGATGAAATTCTATTGTAAATCTGGAAATGTCTTTAGTAGCACTTCAAAAATGCTATCGTTTCTGAAAATTAACAAATCTAAACTAATAAGAATCTGCAGCACTTTGTAAGTGCTGTAGTTGCAGAAGTGAACTAAAGGCTAAAATGAACTAAGGGCTATTGCAGCACTTGGTAAGTACTATAGTTGCAGAAACTAAATTAAAAGCTGAAACTAACAACAGAGCTACAGTAGCACTTGTTAAGTGCTGCAGTTGGCTGAAATGAGAATTTTGAATGTACTTGAATTATTACAGCAGTTTTATAAATGATGTCTTTACTGAATTGAATTGTTTTCAATAATAACTTACCGTAGCATTTTCTAAGTGCTGCGAAAGCTAAAATTTCAATGTTTTAAAGTATTTAACTGAATAAATGAACTCAGAAAAGGGAAATTTTTTGGGAATTGAATATTTGATTTGAAGGAATAATGACCTCATTTTTAATGGTTTAAATGAATGATATTAATTCAGAATTATAAATCATTTTGAAATTTATAATCACGGGTACACTGCTTTGTGTGTCATTTGATTTCCTTGTGATTGTTTGATGCACACCTTTGATTTTGAGAGTGTGGCTAGAGGTGAGCGGTTACTGCAGCTCTATGCTACCCTAGTCACATTAACACTGTTATTTGCATTGGTTTACTTTAATATGGATATTTCTATGATAGTGTTTATTACTGCTCAGTTTATGGTTTGACTAGTCCTTAAAGGATGGGCGATCCCAAGCATCCTTTAAGTTATTGTGCATTGCTATTATAGTTCACTTGAGTTGGTTAACATTGTATAAGTATGTATGTCCTGACTTGAGTGTTTGTGTTTTACTTTATGCTCGGGTCAGCCTGAGAATCACAGCTTTGGATTCACCTTCTGGAGCTAAAGATCTGTTGGAGCTTATTTGTCTATCGGTTCATCGACTTCTATTCCAGTTATTTCCTATTCAGTATTGTCTCTGTATTATTGATTTATGTATCCGAACTTCTATTGTATTTATTTTGACTATGAGATTTTGTATATGTTTTGAGAGTTGTATATAGTAGCTTCATGAACTACTATGGTATTTTATTTCCGCTGCGAGTTATTCTGATATTCTGTGTTTGTAATTCTGTGTTTGATTTCATTTGCTCCAAATTTTCATGACAATCCACCGTTTTGAAGTATTCAAGTCCGTCATGTGTGGATTTATTATCGATTTGAATGGTCCAAAATAGTGGGATGTTACAACACACCTTCCTATCGCAAGGCATGTTTTGGGGGGCAAGTGTTATCCCGCCTTTTGGCAACGCCGTGACACCAAAAAACTGACTGGAAATCAATGACAATTCATCCCGAAGATCGGTTATACGTAGGCTCACTATGGATATCGATGAATTTTGCCCGAGTCCAGATCAAGCTAGAATTGATATGACGCGACAATCAAAGCGGCGGAAGCCAACGTTCCAAATTTCAAGTCAATCGGAGTTCGTATGCTCAAGATATGATCGATGCAATTTCAGCAAACGTCTTGTTCGTATCCATCAAGCTTTGTCTATTCATACCATCAAAAAGCCATAGTTCGAATCGATCTGTTCGAATCCATCTGTTCAAATCCATCGTGTTATCACTTGTTCGTATCCATGCTACTGGTTCAACTTCGTATTGATCGACTGAAGTTAATTCCGATCGATACGAACAAGACCAGGTCCAGACTTCAACCGATACGAACAATGCCACGGTGATTCGAGTCGAATAGACCCACTTCGATCGATACAAACAGAACATATGATCGATATGAACATCATACTACAGATCGATACGAACAACATACTACAGATCGATACGAACAACATACTACTGATCGATTCGAACAAGGCACGTGCATAGAGGAGACTCGGTCAATTTGGCATGAACTTCGGATCGATCCTAAAATCAAGTGCCACGTCAACTTGCAGGCACGTGCTCGATAAAGATTCAACTGATCGATACGAATGTATCGATTCGAACTAAGCAGCCTACCAAAAACTCGAATTTGCATCGATCATATCTCACAATCTACAAGTCCAAATGCTACGAAATTTTCACTGGAGCTTAATTACAACCTAAGGAATGTCCATGCTCGATTTCGACTCGATTGGGTAAAATCTTGATCGATACGAAATTCATTCGTATCGATCACGGATCGAGTGCAAACCACATGGGATCGACCGCGTGGGTCCGCCCACATGCCAAAAGAGGTCTCCCGAGATCTAACCGAGATATTTGAAGCCTACGCCTATAAATAGCATCTTAGAACCTACAGAAAAGGGACTTTTGGCTCTTCCATGTCCAGACTCTATCGGATTCATTATTGTACTCGGATTTTGCTGTTATAATCAGTTGTAACTCGTTGTAATCAGCAAGCAAACTTCAATAAAATTATCAACTTCAAAGCGGACATAGGCCGGATTGCCGAACCACTATAAACCCTGTATTCTTTACTGCTTTCATCTAAATTTTTTAAGTGTTCTTCATTTTTAATTATCTACATACTTGTTATCTGTGATCGTGAACTGGTGCTTTCATTGGCATCTCGGTGTTTGTGACCAATTCTAGCGCAAACAAGTATAATTTATTCTCTAACTTAATTTGGAATCAAATGTATCATAAATTCATATTGTAAATTATCCTAAATTAGTCTGAATTAGTAAATATCTTTATAATAATTTACATCTACACACATCGTATGGAATTAACATAAATTTAATCTCATATGGTACTATTCACATATCTATACATTGGAATAATGTAGGGGTGTGATATTTTTTTAACACTTTAATGATCGACATTTTTATTAATTGTTTGCAAACGAAAATGTTTTTGTGCCTAGATGTTTCCTTCTCAAAATGCACGAATGTCAAAATGATGATGTTTCGTATTTTTAAACCAATTTTAAACTATCAGAGACATGCTTAGTTTAAATTTTTATTATTTATAAATTTATCAGATAATATGCATAACTTATCTAACATGTTTATTTTTAAAGTTCAGTTGACAGTTGATATTACAACAGGCTACATATTTTTTTGTTTTAAAAGCAACATTATATTTATATTTTTCTTTATGCTTGAAAGACAACATTATATATTCAATATATCATGGAACATGATTATATATTTTACTTGACATGAACAATAATCTGATTATGTTATAAATTACATATCATTAATTTTATGTGCAAATGAATAATATTAAAAGCATCAGTATTGATATTGGATTAATACTCTAGAAAGATTTCATATCAATTTCTGATTGAATTTCCAATGAAAACTTATGGTCAATATTTACGAACTAAAAAACAAGGTGAAGTGAGAAATTATTGAATAAAAAAGTCAAAATTTAATGAAAAATATGTTTGAATGTAGAGTTAGGTATTAAGTGACACTGGTTTATTGAAGGAGGATATATATGATATGTGTTTCCATTCAATAAATTATTATAAAGAATTCAAAGGAAACCGACAAAGGTATCTAATGCACATAATAGAAATGCAAGTCGTATTTATGATTTTGTGGAAAAATGAATAATTTATCTTTAAGTAAAAAATAGGTTTTATGGATTTTAGTTCACAATAAAGCAAGTTAACTTTATATATTTCTTGCATTTTATAAAATCCCTTTCATTTTAATATTTGTTTCTTGTACGCATATGTAGGTGTCTATTTTATAAAATACTTTGTTCTATATTGTAATATAAGCACCTACTATAACTTATTCTAAAAATAATAAATTATTTTTTATAGTTTGTTTTGTTGATTGTGTTTTCTTACATCATATGATCTAACTGACGTCTTTAATGAAGTATTATGCTATTTCATGTCTTACGTTATATGAGTTAGAAAATATGGTGTTTTCTTGCTACTGTGGTATTTTATTTTCTAATTTAGTTAATATTGTTTGCGTAAAAAAAATTAGAGAATGCAACTACGTATTACCACCTAAGTATCCAATTTTTAAAAAATGTATAGTTAGCAATTGATGGAATTTCATTTTTTGAACAAAATGTGGAACATTATTTCACTTAGAGCACATTTTCTATATTCTAGATTTAGAACATTATTGTTGTAGCGAATGGTGTACATGTTAGAATTTATATGTTAAACATATGATTAACCTCATATTGAACTTATGCCATTTAGACTTGAAAATTAATAGTCAGTCTTAGCAACGTTATGCTTACTAAATTCAGAATAACAAATACTGATGTTAATATTTGTTTTATAAAGTAACCGTGGTCCAAAAATATTAATTATATTTTTTGCATTAGAGATTACATAGGTAGATTTATTAATAAAAGTTTGTTAATAGTGTTTAATAAAAATCTACGAAGAAATTACAATTCAAAAGCATACATTTTTACGTTCATATAACAAAAAATCCAAAAATACACAATTAAATTAGTTATGTGGTGAACCGCTTGTCGGTAGCACAAATCCACCCTACCCTTTACTTAATTCCTCCTTGCTGTGATTCAGTTAGCCGTATTGTTTTGAGGTGCTATGTGTTCCAGCGCACGTCCATCCGTTTATTATATATTTTTTATCCAGTTGCGCATATATATATATATATATACACACACGAGTACTTTAGCACGTGCGATGCACTTGCATAGGAGGAATTGGTACTAAAAGAAACGCTGTTTGTAAGGTTTTTTTATTTTACAAACTGACTTTGACGTGTATGTAATGTTGCATTTCTTTTATATGTTTAGATGCACAAATCAATTGTTTATCAAAACGTGAATGAGACTAATTTATTTTAGGAAATAATCAAACAGGTAAAGAACGTAACCGATTATTACAATATTTAGAAAAATGTAACAAATATTAAAATTAGCATTCCCAGTAATTTGGAACTTAAAAAACTTGCATTGTCTCTCTTTTAAAATGTATTAAAGCACCATATTAACATATAGAGAATTTTTAGAAAACATGAGATTATAGCTTTACTCTTAAACCATTCTAAATATTACCTGGTTGCTCAAAATGCATTATAGGTTTAAGAATGCAAACCTATTACTTTTCACTATAATTAATGGAATACAACAATTTGTACTTGTTATTGCATAAATCATTATATTACATATGAAATACTACTCTTGCTGTAAACCAACATTGAAATGCGTAAACTTGATGCATACAAATGTATTAAACCATTGCATAAATCCGTAACATATTATATTTTTCCTCCAATATACGCTCTATGAATATGAGTACTCTTCCTCACTGATCTAAATGCACTTAACATGAGATCCAAAACCCTGAATCGTTGTTTCAATGGCCTTTTCTTTGCCTTTATCTAATGCTACTTTCACCAATCAAGTTTTCACTTGTATTTATCACACATGCACTTTGTCACGTTGTATTTCATTAACATGATTCATTCCATTTAACCCTAAACTTGTTCCCCTTTCTTCATAATTTGCATTGAAGCCCATACTTCCCATGCAATTTCCACATTTATCTTCACTATTCCTTTTAACTGGACCAATCTTTTCACCCATTGAATCCATACCGTCCTTGTATAAAACTCCATCATCGTTATCTGAACCAACATCATTAACACACTCTATTTCATCCTTTCCTCTGTTATAATTTGTTTCTTTATTAATAATATCTTCCATCACTTTAGCTTTCACAGCTGTGTGAATATCCACAATTTCCCTTTTTCTCAAATTTGCAGTAGCATCAAACCTTAACGATTCAATGTTCTCTAGCTCCGACTATTGCAAATCTTTAAGTCTCATTATACTATGGCAAGCTTTTTCATTAAGTCCTGCATATTCATACCGATACACCATGCTCAACAACAGTTGTTTCCTCCTCCATGCCGCTAACAGATTTTTCAATGCCTTTAACATGTCTGGACTCCACCTCTGTATAAATATATTTTTTAAATAATTTTTTTTAAGCATGTGGTCGTGCATGATATGGTGCAAAATCATCATCTGTCCTTAATATATGCATTTCAGTATGGTTTACTTCTATCCCTTGTAATTCATCACGGCTTATTAAATTATTTGTAAAATTGAATCTTTAAGTACCTTCATTGAACCCTGAATATTCACCTCCGTTACATCATGCTCAACAGAATTAGCTTCCTCGGTTAATTTCATACCTGATTTTGTTTATTGCTTCATTCATGTGGATCCTTCTTAGAATCTGCTATGAAAATTGGAATATTCCTAAAATCTGTTAAGATTGTCAAAATAAATAAAAGATAAATTGCATAAAAATCAATTAAATTTTATTAATCTACTTAAACATTACAAATGTGTAAGGATATATCAATATGAAAGGTCATATTATCTGAAAACTTTGTACAAACGTAAATGATAAAATCAAAGCACCTTTACCTGTACTCATCATTGCCAAGTTAGGTTCTAATGTGATATTTTAGTTTGTTGGATTTCCATTCATTAAGCAAGAACCCTCAACCACCATTCATCAATTTGGATAATATTTTTTTCACAAAGTACCCTTAGATAAGAATGATCATGAACTAATATCTAGTATCAATGTTCATATGCATGTGCATTCCATTAATAAGCTTGGCTCTGAGGTGAGACTGCAGCTCAATTTGTCTTTAGCCAATATGCAAGCAACCTTAATCACTACCTCTACCCCTTGTACATTTGTACACAACATCGCATCCTCTGCGTTGGGCCTATTGATTCATGGTTGTGGGAGTTCCAATTCTTCTGTTGCTTAAGGAGATTAAAAAAAATTGTTGCTGGCAGTGATGAACAACTTTTTCCATTTTCCTTCTAAGATTCCTAAAATGCAATTATCATCCATGAGTAATTTCTCTTATCCATTAGTATATGCTTCAGCAAGTGTTTGGTAAATCTGATACATTAGTCATCCATCATTTCATAGTATACAGCTCACTGGAAATAACGAAGCATGACATTAATTATCGAAAAACAGTAACAACTTAATTGGGCATATCATTGCATTAATTATTCATTACAAAAAGATCTTCATTACTAATAATGCAGTTAAACTTATTTATAGATTGGGCTTAACCAAATAGTAACATTACTTTAGTATATAAAGGTCAACCTCATCGTATCCAGAATTAGTGATCTTGTCCTTACCAAAAATAAGTTGTGATCTTCATTTGATATCTAAATCATAATCTTGTGTGTCCAAATTATAGTTGTGATCTGTACATTTGTTACCACTCCCCTTAAAAATATAAGAAAAACTAATATGCCTTCAAATAAATCAATGATGGAAGTGGTGATCTTAATGCATTCTTTATTAGGTACTGAAGATAAACTAATAAACTAATATCAATAGTGTGGTACTTACTCTTTCAAAGCTTAACCCCTTACTTTTGGCATGCAGTGATCCATATTCCCTCCATAATTTCTGAAGTAAATGCAATATTTTGGTATCTTTTTATTATCATTATTCAAATATATGTGAATTTTTTAACATGAGTTCATGGAAAAACCTTGGAAATAGGTTACCTATGTATGGAACATTTAGTTGAAAATTTTAGCCATATAAATAACAGATATTAATATAACTGCAAATGTGTTTTAAGTAAAATATAAAAATCAGTTAACATAAATAACAGAATAATACTAACAATATTACGCAAATCAGCAACTAACATTATTTTTCAAACACTGATTTTAATAAAACTAATAGCATTAATAATAAATAATAAAAAGAAAATGTATAATTACATTGTTGCACTTACAAAAAAGCAATCGCAGCTCTTTCCCTCCAGTTTCATCCACTTTGCTGAAGAGAATGGTTACAGTCGGGCCATGCTTGCTTTAGTCTACCAATCTCAGCCAGCCAATGCAACTACAACCAAGTTTTGCTAAGAAACGTACAGTCCAGCCTGTTTTGTAGTCTATGACGTGGAAATGATTTGAATGATATAATGAGCTAAAATTTTTGAAGAGTAAACACACCAAAATTAAAAGCAATGGCAATCTAAACCTGTTATTATGTGTTTTGTGCATCTTTCATTTTTTGAAGTTACTTTAAAAGATAATTATCTCATAATCTAATTACTGGATTTAACAAATATAATTAAACCAATGCAGTTGATACCATAACCTGATTAATTTCCTCCAGCAGTCAAACAGACATGTAATCAAATTAAAAACATCATAGTAGATATGTGCAACTTGCATGTATAGTGGACGAAATTAAATAACAAATTTCTTAAATCTAAACACAAAATCATAGAATTATAAGAGAATGTAGGGTAATGCAACCATGAAGTCAAACCAAAAATACGCATTTGAGCAAAAAAGACATGAATTTCTTATTAAAAAAATGGATAAAATAACACTTACAAAACCCGCTACTGCCATAGTTTAACCCTTGTAAACAAACATAAATCCATGCTTTCTGCATCAATATATCATAAAAATAAGAAAAGGTAAAGTAATAACATCATGGACTTTCAGATTAAAAATCTATTTTAGAGAAAATACACATATTCGGTTATCAAAGGAAGAAGACAAACTATTTCTAAAAGTAAAAGGAAAATAGAAAAGACGCCATACCCAAACCCTTCGCTATCATGCTTCAACTCAGTCGGCCGTAGAGTTCCATACACAAGTTATTAAAAGGAAAATAGAAAAGAAGCCAACTTTCGCGTCTGAACCTGACTTTTAATGTATTTTCCAATTTGTCAAATTGGAAAGAGGAGGCGAGAAATAATTAGGGTTGAGAAGTTGAGATCTGGAGACAAACGTGGATAGAAGGTTGAAAACGTGAAGCTAGCAGACCGATTGAATTCCTTAACCAACGCCTCAGAAGCCACTGGAGAAGAAAATAAGAGGATCGTGGAAAAAATGGGGAAGTGGTTCAAACATGAGAAGGCTAATGACATAAATATCCTCCCTTGCAGCTGAGACGAAAAACATAGAAAATGTCATTTTGGGGCACACCAAAAAGGCTTCACTTTGACCCTTTGACCAAGGGTTTTGCTTTATAGTATAAGATATATATATATATATATATATATCTTATACTATAAAGCAAAACCCTGGTCAAAGTGGTCAAAGTGAAGCCTTTTTAGCATTTTCTAAAATAACCCTATCTACGTTAGCACATGAAAAAGTTGGCGAGGATACTTTTGTCATTTCTCCTTCCATGTGAAAAACAGTTCCCTCTTCGGCACGATCTGTTCATTCTCATTTTCCCCTCCACTTTTCTCAACTATCCCTCTCTTCATTCCATTCGACAATGGCGATTGTATTTACCATATTAACTTACCAATAGACTTTCACTCATTTTAATTTACCTCTGATTAAAATAGTATTGTAATGTTTTATTGCTTTTATAAACAATTCACAACATCACGATTAAATTTCAAATCAATCTCCAACAATGAACTGATTTGATATACCGAACACTGCGAATTCGAAATTAGATGGAGAGCTTCTTTGAAAAGTGAAGAATTTGAGGAGAAAGGTCGGTGTTGTTTATTTAGGCTTCGTTTACATTTTTATTTTTTATTTTTATGAGCTGTGAATCTTCTTCTCTATTGAATTGCAATTATGTTGTGACTGGGAAAAACGATATCTTGATCTCAAAATGGGAGATCAAAGGTGAAACGTTAATGTTTCTGAGTTTTATTTCCATTTTTTCCAAAGTTGGATCTTGATTTTCCTTTATATGATAATTTATTTTCATCCACATTTTCTTTTTTTGGCTTAATGAGTTATATAAATATCAATTCTATGTTCAAATTCATACTTGCCAACCAGTAAAAAATGTGAATGTCTATCTAAATAGAAATGCCAGAGTTTAGATTTACTTTGATGACAGAGTGGCAAGAATGTTTTCTAGACAGAGGACATGAAAATAGCTGATGTATTAAAAATGGAAGCCTGCTCCGACTATGCTACAACTTTCCACTTTTGTTTATACAACCTATTCTTCATTATATAGCAGGAATACTACTAAACGAAACTACGTTCTACCGTCTGCATTCAATAGAAATATTCTAAATTGGCATAGCTCATGCGTTTATATTTCTATACATTTGTTATTTATATTAATCTAATTCATTTTAACTCGCAGCTTTTACTTTACAAGTGTTTAAATGCAATAACAATGCCATATTCACTATGGTTAGGAAAATTATGTGTTCAACACCAGTAATTAATGCCTAGGAGCAAATCAATTTATCATTTATCTCAAACTTTACAATGGTATTATCAGCTAAGCAACTGATGTTTAGACATTGCAAGTACTAAAGAGTTAATTAAGCTTGCTATTATACCCAAAACTGGACAATTTAATAGCTTAAAAGCACACAAACTATCACCGTGTATGCTCTCTTTTAAGAAATAAAGATATATCGATGTATTGAAAGCACATAAACCATAAACTATCACTAGAATCATTTTCTTGATGTTCCTTGAAGATCTATCATTTTCATCGATGTTTCTTGAAGATCAAAAATAATTTGTTGAAAGTGGATGCGCTTGGAGTCACTCTTATTATCTTATGTTAATGAAATGAGTCTTAGATAATGTTATAAGTGCTTATCAATAACTCTACGTATATATCAAAACTGTTTTTGTTCCTATCAATAAGAGATGTGCTTCTTCATGTTTCTTTCTTTCAAATCTCTTGAACTTCTAGACATTTTAACCTATCAAGTGCTAATTTGTATAAGTTCTGAGTATGATGCGCGTTAATATTGCTTCATAAGTACATTTGGAAGTGGTTGACATATTAGCATTTAAATAACACGTCTGTTTTTTGTAAGTATTTTCCATTTTGTTTTATATGATTTCATATCAGTGGACATTATTTTAATAATCTTATACTGATGACCTTTATTATCCACTACAATAAGGTCGTGCCTGTAAGCTGAGTACATCAGTGTTTCCATGTTTTATAGTTTTGTTTCTAATACAATGTTTATTGATATTTAACTATTTTTGGATTATTTGATTGTTAAGCTATATGTATTTCAAATTTTAGAGTTTAAACATATACCAGAAAACCATGTCCAATACGGAAGTTAATTAGACTGAGTTGCATTTATAGGAAAATTTTCTGTTTTTATTCCTTCAGTTTCTTTGCACACATACTAAAATAATTATTCATATTTGCAAGTTCAATTTACGAGCAGCAAGTGGTCATGTTTGTTGCATTGTTGTGCTTACTTATGGAAAATTTGTTGGATGTGTCACCTTGATAGTGGAATTTTTTTAGAATATAATTTATCTTATAGTGACAACATAGAATATTTGGCATCATTTGATAATGGTTGCAGGCTTCAAATAATATATGTGCTCCAGTAACGGTTGTAGGCTCCAAAACAATGTTTGCAGGCTTTAAATAATACGTGGTAGACAGGGAGTAGCTTCAACGCATGCTGCATGTTTTGAAGTTCAATTAATAGGTGCATGTGCAAACTGATGGGAGAAGCATGGTCTAGGGTGCACGTGCAAGAACCAGCTGAAGATGAAATGGTCAAGGCGAGCTGGAGAATGAAGCTGGCCTGCTATGTGAAGTTGAAGTTCTATGGGCAATATGTATAAGTCCAGACGGAAGACCGGAGCGAACGGTCGGCGAGACATGTGCTGTATGTGATGTACGTGCCCGACCAGACTGCACGGATAGGTGCTGAATTGAATGGCCGCTGAACAACTACATGGGATAGGGTTTATTATATATATATATATATATATATATATATATATATATTGATTTGTTTGTTTCTTCTTCCTTAAACTTTTTTTCCCTATTTGGTTTGTGATTATAGAACTACGTATTGATTTGCTTCTACTATAAAAATCTATCTTTAGCTCAGTCCATGCAACTTTCCTGCTGTCTACACCTACATCTGTTATTAGTCTATGATTTGGTGCGTTTATTTTTTTATTACAAAATAGTGTGTTTGGTAGTATAATATATCACTTTATAGTAGGGGTGGAAATTAGACCCAACCCGATGGATCTGGACCCGACCCGGCGGGTCTTAGTTCTAGGCGGTTCGGGTTTTGTCGGGTCGAAGCTATACCTTTCAAAAACCTAGATCCGATCCGATCTAAGCTTCGGTTTGGGTCGGTTGGGTCGGTTAGGTAAAAACATTAAAAATGCATATATATCAACGTTTTTCGGTCGGTGTTTCAGATCCGATCGGGTCTTCATTGTATTTTTCATCATGCAGACCCAACACGACATCCATCGGGTTCGGATCTTATCGGATCGGTTCATTTCGGTTTTGCGATTCTCAGTTCTAATTGTCTGCCCTCCTTCATGGGATGTTCAACTTACTACGCATTTTTAAATGTACCATTACCTTGGATTTTTAATAGTTTGCTGCTATAGGGAACTTTTTTGGATTTCAAAATATGGTGTTAAGCAACTATTACCCATTAATTATTGTGTGATAAAATATGTATTGCAACAAATTGCCTTGGAAACAATAAACTAACTAAAATTACATTACAAACTTAGTCAAGTTATTCATATACTTACTTTATTACTATTTATCAAGCATTATACCATTTATCAATCATTATTCACATATTGAAGAAATATATCAAATATGAAAACACTGCAATGTTTAGAAAAAAAATTGAACTAAATTAAAAACCAAAATCATCTTGAACCTATTTCAACATAATTTAATATGTCGTGGAAATTTTAGTATACTGAGTACACAATTTACATGTAGTCATGAACTTAGCTAACTAGAATTCATGTTTTCCATTCCATATGCCGTATTTTTACAGTAAATGTTATACTTCATAATGCAAGTACTCCATTTATATAAGGGATTTTTAATATAACCATAAGTGGGTAAAACTTAGAATTAACACTGTTTTCTCCATTTCGGTGTATTTTTCTAGATTATCAAGCGGTACTTTTATAAAATACATCATTAAGTTAATTATATTTTAAACATATGAATTTTTTTTCAGGTTTACTACTCACACAAAATTGTGGTTATGTAATACTATCCCTTATCAACGTTGTTAACTCCATCATCTACATATTACTAAAGTCGGTCTCAATCCCGGAAAAAGAAGAAAGGAAAACAATTGGTACCGATGTTTTTAGCTACCTTGAGAGAAGCTGTGAGAACAAAAATTACATCAAATTAGGTCTTACAAATTGTCACAATGATATTAGGAAGATTCGACAAATGGTTAGTGTTTTACTATTTTCTAAATAACTTAGTCTCATTAGTGTTTTGACAAATGGTTGAATTGTGAATATATGTCGTAAAAATATACAAAATTTTATATACTTCAAATTCATGTTGTCAAATCCAAAAAAACTTACAAAAGGTGGTTCTTAATAGCAGTTATACGTGTGCACGGACATCGCGCTGGAAGAACTCGTGGGTGTGTGTGTATATATTCTAAATTTGAATGCCAGTTAAGTCCGAATCACCATCTCGTATGTATTCCTTTCCCAAACCTACAAAACCAACAAAAATAACCAAAACCCCCCCAAAAAAGGCAAAACCACAAATAATTCCACCTCTTCATTTCTTAAAAATCAGCAACATTCCATCATTCTCTTCTCGCCTCTCTCTCTCTCCCTCCAATTAAAAAACAATCAATCTGAAGCCATGCGGACCGAGTTCGATCGGAGCTATCGCTCCGAGATCCGGCACTCTTCATCTGGGGGCAGCGATCTACAGATCGTCAGCGCCAAGATCGACAATCTCAACCGCCCGTACACCGTCAGATCTCTTCCGCCACCGCCGAATCATTATCAATACTACCAGAAATACGAGTTGGAAGAGATGAAGAAGAAGAAGAGCGGGAAAAGTGGAGGCTGCTTCAGCGATCCAGAAATGAAAAGGAAGAAAAGGGTAGCGGCCTACAAAGCGTATTCGGTTGAGGGAAAGGTTAAAGGTAAGATTAGGAAAGGATGGAAGTGGATTAGAGAAAAATGTCATGAGATTGTGCATGGTTATTGATTCAGATTAATTCGATTGATTAATGTTCGATTTGATTGTTGTTAATTAATTATTGAATTTAATTGGTTAATGGAGAGAGAGGAGGAGTATTTTGTAATTTTGTTTTTGTTTTTCTGTTAATTAATTTATTAATCGAACAATGGTTCGTTTGATGATTGAATTTCAATCAATCTTTTGCAGTATGTTCATTTTTATATACAATTATGACTCCAGGGTTGAAGCTGCTGCGTACTTAACTAGGGGTGCAAGTCTCTATCCATAATTCTTTTAAACTTAAAAGTAATGAAAAAAAAAGGAATGGAAATTAGCTACAGATTTATTTGATGGAGAAGAGAAACAAGGGTACAGAAACAGAAGGGAGAAACACGAGCATATTTTAAACTACGTAGGTTGGGTTGATTCGATGATACTTTGATGGAGTTTGATTTTATAAGATTTTGATTCCCTTAAATTTGTTTGTGCCCAAAATTTATATCAATGCTGACAGGAGTGATTTGGTGATAGCTTGGTGTGCCTGCAAATTTGCGGGAGCTGAACTTGTATCGTTTTATGTCGTGGGAACGACATTTTTGAATGAACGCAGTAATGTTTGAAATTAGCACTAATGTTATGTTCGGTTACAGAATATTTCTGTTCTTACACTCATTTAAGCAACTTTAAGAGATCTTGTACGTTCATTATGTCGTATCAAAGTTGCAAAAGCACTGAATGATTCTTAGAAACGATCCTTGAAGCTCCTTGCAATGAATAAGCAAAGACTAGTACCAAAAGTTGTTTTGTTAACATCACCATTTTCGTATCGTAAAACTGAACAAAACGACTTATGCATCCAAAAGCACATTAATCAAGGGGTAAATAAAACGACAATTAGATTATCATTTTATTTTATTTTAAATAATACGAGAATATGATTGCCGATTAAACTACAACGACATTCTAATTACCATTGCAATCCCCTTCTCTCTTCTTTTGGCCAAAATCACGACCATATTTATTCAGCCGATGAGAACAAAACTATTCCACTTCCTCACTTCAATCCATTTTTTTTCGCACGATCTTTCAGGTAAAAAATTCAAAGAAAAATGTATTTGAATTCTACACAATTTAAAATGGATAGTAGATTTACAAATTTGTAAGAATGTTTATCCAAGGAGAAGGAAGTGGTAGTGGTGGTTCGAGTAGAGGTGGAGGCCGAGGAGGCGGAAATGTTGTGACCGCCATTGCACGGATGAAGGAGAAATCGTGGTTGAAGATATTTTAAAATATTTGGACTGTGCGGGGGAGGAAGAAGGGAACGTCGGTGGTCGTAGAGGACGCGGTAGTCATAGAGGTGGTCAGGAAGATAGAGCCACACGTAGTCAGCGATGTGCGCTTGTTCAGAGGGGCAGAGTTGCGGATTTGAATGGAGGCAAGGATATTAGCTTGAACGCAAGGAAGTAGCTTTCTAACTTTCGTCTTCTCCCAAATGAAGTACAAATTAGCACACAATCGAGCGGTCCTCTATGTATATAATTTTTTTCATACTTGTAATAATTAGGTTATATAATTTGTTAAAATTATACAGCCCCATAGTCTTAGAAGACGTGGTTCATTATCATCTAGTATTAAATTCTATCACAATCCCCTCGTGAACATATCACATATTATGTCGTTTTTTGATCAAATTGGATTTGGCCATTTCATAGGTAAAAAATTTAATTGTTAAAATTTAAAATATTTCCTATAACCCTTTTTAGAATAGATTTTAACATACTATTTGAATTAATATTTAGGTATTCGAAGTGTAACGATTGGGGTTTTCGACCCTGAAAAGCCGACACTAATACGTCCATTGTATTGTGTGCCGAACATTCAAGTGTCGGAAAAACTAGTTAACTAAAAGAAACTGTTATAGATGTGGCTTCGTGCTATCTCTAACGTCTATCATTCCCTCTTTCTTATGAGGAGGAAACTATGCGTTTATGTGGAGAGATGTATTTTTTAATATGCGTTAACATGAAGAAATGCCATAACAAAGAGAGGATTACTCGACTAACGGGAAACAAAGGCGACCGTCAGGGAGGTATGAATAACTCCGACCTCAGGGGACCAATCCATTCTATTTCCAATATAAACATTGGCGACCTCTTACTAGTAAGGTGCGACTAACAGGAGCGTCAATATATTAATTGGTGCGTAGCGAGCTTTTGAGCTACTCAAGCTTGAGGTGCGTAGCGCTAGATCCGCCATGAAATGAATTTGATATTCCCAATTAATATACGGGGAATGAATATCATGGCACCTGGGGAATTGGAAAATTGAGTCACTTTCGACCTATGTTGGATGAAAAATTCTCCTTTTTCGAACGGGCACGTTTTAATGTCTCCTAATAAACCACATTTCGAAAAATGGGCGGGCAAAACCAAGCCAAAACGACGGGTTTTGGTAAAAAAAAGATTTCTTCTCTAGTATATTAATTGGCACACTCGTTATGCTTAACACGGGACTCGGAATGGTAGACCTATTCTACTTACTAACTTTCGCACTTGTCTAAATAAGGAAGGCCAGTATATTAATTGCGAAGAACGATGTTACAAGAAATGTTGAAACCAGCCCAAAAACCGAATAAGCTATGACCAGTACGGTATCTTTGAATTAATCAACTAGGCATCTATACTATTCTATTAGGTCATGCCTCATAATTGCCATTGGTACATCTCCTTACGGTCTCAAGAGGTAGCACATTAGTGGTACGGTCGCCTAGAGTGTCGTTAGGGGTGAAAGAAGAAGATGGAAGAAACAAAAACAATCACAGAATTTCACAACGCAACGGAGTAACATATATTAATCAACATAATACTTTACAAAGTCATCTCAAAAATGATACATTAGAGTCATACTAATACAATTCTACCCTTGGACAGTTATAACAGCCTATCCCTACTTAACTGATACAAGATACATATAATACAGCGAAAACAAGATAATAACTAGGTATCGATGAAGCCTCCTGCACCAAGCTCCTCCAAGATGCATCCGGGGAAAACCTGAACTACTTGGCTGCCGATAAAAATTTGAGCACCCAAGAGTTTTAAGGAAAGAAAATAAAACTCTAGGACAGACATCAGTCTGGTGTGAGTAAACTCAAATAACTTAATTATTATGTTTAAAACCCTTTTAAAATAAAAGGTATCTCGTAAGACCATGTCACACATAAACACGGACGAGTTTTTACCTTACGATAACCAAAACATTTATATCAGAAAATCCAGTGATATTATAATAATATCTAAGGGTGAAAATAATAATAATCAAGTAGCTGTGATGCTCGTGAGTGTACATCACAACAATAATAGGTATATAATCAAAAGCCGATAAAGTGTATTCGCTAATTGTGTAGAATTACACGGAGGTGCTCTTGGTACTTTGAGAAACGGTCCTCCTGCAAAAGGATCAGAGATATCCTTCTGAAGCAGCATACATCCCTAGTGATGTACCATAAGAAAAACATAGTTGGTCTCGCTAAGACCGAGTGCATCGTCCCATGCATGCATAACAACCGTAGATAACGTTTAGGTGGAGCCGACTACACCTATGGATTTGCCAACCCTACTGGCCATGCCTTCTATCCTGGTTTTAGTCATTGCCGCTGGTGAGGCTACGTTCGACATTCCAGCTAATGCACCACCCTCAAAATAAATCATGGAATCCCACATGGATTCCAATACCCCAACGGGTCTTGGAATCATACATGGATTCCCATATCTCAAATAGATCTTGGAATCACATATGGATTTCCATACCCTAATGGGTTTTGGAACCACACATGGATTCCAACATCTCAATATATCACAAAAATCCTTCATAGAACAGTATATGGTTTTTGGAGTGGTTACGGTACGAGTCATTTCTTCTGAGTACACTCCCCCGCTTACCGGGCGCCCCAAAAACCAATCATCGATTTCTGGAATGCTCAATAGAGGTTCTTTAGGAAATAATCAGACTATACATAAGAGCGGGGATCACCCCCTAACCGTTTAAGTGGATGGATCTTCTTATCATTTGTCCTAGAAGAACAAACGAGTTTATACATACAGTATAGCACCACCGACGGTAACTGTACCATATAATTCCCGTGTTTCTCCTAGATATTTCCAGAGTCAAAATCCTTCGGTGTTAAGTAAGAATTACTTCCCTACCACCAAAATTAAGAAGGATTACATATTTAGGCCAAAATTTGATAATCGGTTATTTAACTATCAAATTATCAAACAGAGATCACATTCCCATGGAATCCACTAAGCTTCATTAATTAAATTCCCATTAATTAGAATCTTTTTCTGGAATATTTATCAAATTATTCATATACTTTTCTCACCGAAATAAGTATATTCACAAACCATTCCTTTCAAAAATACTCGAAAACTTTTAAAAATAGATATGGAAATTACCATTCAATATCAATCATGGATCACATTTTACGCAATGTTCTCTATCCCAGAGAAAACATAATAAACTGTAGGCAATCTCTACCCCTCGAATTACGCCATGAAAAGCAACCATTTCTTTCCAAAATCTCTTTATTTCATAAATATCTCCAAATCAATTTATAAAGCTTCATTGTAAATTCCTAATTTTAATTTAGAAAAATACTCTTTTATAAATCTCAAACCATTTATAAAACTTCCCTTTTCACATCACTAAACCATTTATAAACCTCTTTTCTAAAATCATTCAAAACCCAACTTATTTTCCAAGTTCGAACCTCTTCCAAAAATTTAACTCCTTTAACAAATCCTTTTATAAAATATCATTTGTCAAACACTTTAGGAAAACCCTTTTATTTAGTAAAAACTTCTTTTCTGAACAAGTTATTACTTATAAATACCTTTATTAAACAATAGTATAACTTGAAAATCATTTATAAACTTTAAAACCCAATTTTGTTAAAGAACTTAAGTTAACTCAAAAACCCCCTTTATAAATTGAAATAAATCTTAGCAATCTCAATGTTACTAACTTAAGTTACCATTCAATTTCAATTTGCATTTTAATTCACGTAGCAGTTATTTACATAGGTTAACGAGTATGTAAATTCAATTCATATCCAAAACAAGGAATAACATGTCAATATAAACACTGACATATACATGTCCAAATAATATAATAGCAGGATGGTGATTTGTCCTACTAGATAGATGTCCAAACAATTCAATCAGTTTATAGAAGAACATAAATTTATTCTGCTAAAACACATGTCTACACAAACAACAATTACATTATAGAAGAACAGGGATTTATTCTGCTATTAGATGTTGTGACGGCCCGTATTTCAGAAGGTTTAAATCGACAATAATCCACACATGTCCGACTGAAACAATCCGGAACATAGATAATCAATGGGGTTAATTAAGAAAAATAAGAAAAGAAGAAGAAAACAAACACAGAATCTCACAGTGGAACGATTAAATATAATGATCAAATAAACAGTTCATGAAGCTGTTTATATTATCATTTGATGATAATTTATACAACATTTATCAGAATTATATATACATAGAGATAAATAAAACAATGCAGCAGACAACATGATGCAGAGAATAATAATAGTAATGCTATACCAATTCTTCGTCTTCGACTTCCAGAATAAATGTTCAATAAGCTGAAAACTCAGGGCTGACCCTAGCGTAATGAAAGAACAAAACACTCGAGTCAGGACTAAAATATTCTTATGTGAGTCAAATCGATATCGCATATAACATGAGTGTCGTTGTGTCAGAGATGTTTACGGGGTTTCACATCCCCTATCCAGTGTATAACGTGCGTGCAATAACTCAAGAGATGTTACGGGATTTCTCCATCTCTCAAGGATCCATCAAAATATTAATATGAAGTAGAATACGCTACATATATAATGTCTAATCAGTAAAATAAATATCAAAATAGCGTTAAGGCTTTACATTGGTCCCCCTTAACTCGTTTTTAAGCATTGTCGTACAGTTTGCATATAAAACACCAGTGAACCATCGGTGGATAGGGATGCGCCGTGATATGACAACACTAAACCAAAATCATATGGGTCTCGTATAGGGATAAAATTATGACAAGGCACGTGAGGCAATGCCCAAAGTAGGATACTACCAGTTCGGGTCACAGGGATGGTGGTAACACATCATAGCCATAACCGTCCACCGCGTCCATCCATACCATATTGAGTCAAAGGGAGGCTATCCCAAATCAAGGTGCACCAATCGAAACCAACAACAAGAGTAATAATATGGACCGAGTCCAAGAAAATCGAAGAACGGATGTCCGCGCAGGGTAATTAGTCCACTTGGCCCCATCAAGCCGTCCTGTTTTAGTCATTTCAAATTGGGACAAGTGCCGGGGTCTATCCATCATCGTTCTCTTTCTTCAAATTCAGCAAACGACGCCAAATCCAACCACTTCGTTCTGGAGTCTCCTCCGCGTACACAGTTGTTAAAGTGGTTCCAATATTGACAGAGAGTATTTCAATAAGAGGCCCCGGTCTCTTTAACAACCAAACGTCGTTTTACACATCGGTTGGTACTTTTATATTTCGAAAATAATTCGTACTTGATACCAAAATATCATATTCGCTTCAAAATCAATTTCATTTTGAAATATAATATTTACTTCAAAAATCATATTCAGTTCAATACGTTGTTTTCACTTGAAAATATCATTTCACTCCGATATCTCGATTTCACTTTCAAAATCGTTTCGAATTTCGATTTAGGTTATAACTTCATTTTAACCCAATGTGCATTTAAATCCATGATTTATATATAAACATTCCCACTCTGACCAGTTTGAAATTTTAGAAAATAGTTTGAATAGTTTTAAGATAGTTTAAATAGTTAAAAACAGTTTAGTAGAAAATAGTTTGAGTATTGAAATGGTTTATATAGTAACTAGCTTGGAAATTCAAATTAATTTGAATATTTAAAAAGATAGATTTGAATAGTTTGTATTAAAATAATTTATTTGAAAATAGTGTCAAAGTCAAACTGATTTAATTCCAAATTTCCCAATTCAAATCACTTTCAATTTCCATTTCCATTTAAATCGATTCAATTTCGATTTTAATTCGAATTAACTTCGATTCCAATTTTAATTCAAATCAATTTCTATTTCAATTCCAATTAATTTCAATTTTATTCCAATTTGAATTAATTTCAATTCAATTCTCAATTCGAACCGTTTCGATTTATATAAATTCGATTTTGATTTCAGATTATCGATTAAAATCACTGAATTCAAATTAAACTTCAATCTTCGAATTTAGATTCAAAACTTAAAATAAATTCCATTCTTGAGTCCAAATCTATATATTCAATTATATTACTTTTACTTAGCAATAATTCAAAGTGCGAATGAAATTTCAAATCTTTTTAAAACAAACCAATTTTCGAAATTCAAATCATATTTCTATTATAACTTCAAAATCTCAACTTCGATTATTTAAAGAATTCCTATTACCAAATTTAAACTTCAACATTCCGAGCTCAAGTTCGAAAATAATTTGATTTCTATAAATTTGATTATTTATTTCTTTAAATCAAAATCATTTAAATAAATTTCAAATCGAAAATTTTAAAATCATGTAATTTAACAAATCCGGTGTCCGTATATAATTTTCTATCCTATGGCCAAGTGATTAGTTATTTCAATTTAATTTTAGGGATGGATATATATCATTTCAATCCAAAATAAATGTCATAGGTATATATCATTTCAACCTATTTCTTAATTTATTCGAGATAATATGATTTACAGTTTTATATATTATAAATAATATATAGGATAATAGCAGGACATATCAAAATAAATAAACATCCAAATCATCCAAACCATCAATCAATATCATCCATCAAAATCACATTCAAATCAGCCAATAATTCACAACAATTTCATACTTATCAATATCAGGTAATTTACTGGCAATTAAATTTTGATTTTAAATTTAACTATCAATTTTAATACCTACAGTCAATTCATATGCCAATTTCATTTTCAGATAACAGTCAATAAAATTTGATAACTTCACGATTCAATTTTAACGAACTTAAAAATATTATAGTACGTCGTGAGCATTAAAACACTCACCTTTTATTTACTGTTGTCACTTTCGCGTTTTGATTTCAATTAAATCCGAACGCATTCGAATTTAACTGAAAATTCTGCAAGCTCTAAATCAACCAGTTTGATTTCATGGCAAAGATCTCGTTAATACGAACCCAACGCCACTTGTTGTGTTCAATTTTGATCTCGTATGCAGAAATTATAGAATTATAAACATTTGTTTTAAATTAAAATAATCAATATATTCAATTAAAATTTTAAATTAATTTACCCATCCAACATAGCCCAGCCAAGAAGCATTCTACCACAGCCTACGAGACAAACCCGACCCGTCACCCTTTCCTTTTTTTTAAAACAGTCGGCCTAATATAACACTCAGCCCAACACGTCCCAAGCCCGCTTCTCTTCTTCTTCCCCCTTTTCTTTTTCTTTCTTTCGCCTGTACACGCACGAACTTCATCACGACGTACACGTCTCCTACTGACACCCATCTCCGAGCTTCAGTTGCGCATTCCAACAACACCATCGACTTTCTCATCGAAATCTCCACCCTTCCATGCCTGGAAATCGAAGCTCGGCCTCGCGTGGAAAGTTGCGACTGAAGCCCCTTCTCCCTGCTACAGTGTCAGTTTGCAACCCCCTCCCCAGGTGATCGGACCTCGCCATTCTCTGTGCCGAGATGCTATTTGCTGGCCCGAGTCCAAAAACAAAGCCCAAAACTCAAATCGACGGCTCCATACTTTATAAACTCGAACCCTAGTCTCTTCTGCCTATTCGACTTTACTGTCACGTTCATAAATCATCGCCGCACCTTACAAACAACATACCGGATTGAAGCAAAGATGAATTATGATTTTTAAAATCAGTTTGGGAATTTTTAAATGAACAGAATTTGAGAAATTAATTTATGAAGTTGTGATGTTCATAGTTTCTTCTTTTGTTTTGGCCTGGAGATGATTTTATACAAGGGACAACATAGGAGGTACGTGGATCAGGTAGGGTGGCTGGATTAAAAAAATAGGGTGGCTGATTGGATGTTTTTGTGGCTGATGTGAAGGTATGGTCAAATCAATATATATATTATTTAAAGTCCAAAATATCAAGCTGTAAATTTTGGATCCCTATCAAGGCGTGCCGCCTAGCGTTCATAATGTCATACCCCTATTTCGAACACAAAGGAACAAGTCTTGTGTAACACCCCACCTCTATACTCACACTAACCAAGGACACCACAGGAAAATGTTGTCGGCTAGCGCGAAGAATAAGGCAGTTGAGGAGCGACCGACTGTATAATTGCTTTGAGCAAGTACCAATATGTCGGATAGTATATCATGCATTTCATTTCAAGAATAAATCTGACATATTCAATACAAACTCAAAACTACTACACAGTGGCTAAATGCCCTTCGGAAACAATATAAAATAATCATAACATAAAATCAGGCACATATATTCATATCACTAAGGCGGAAACATATATGAATATCACACATAGAAGTGAACATCATAGTAGTGGTCATACAAGATCCACTACATAACAAAAGAATAGGTACATGTACTACACAAAAGAATATGTATACATCAAAGAGTCTCTATCTCGTATACATGAAATATAAAACTACTAAGCTAAAGTAGTTAGCCAAAAGTCAAAAGCTAGTCTATGCTAAGAAGTCAAGTGGAAGCACCTGAAACACCTCGGTCTGACACGAGTATTATTTAAGAAGAAAAATAATAAACAGATCAGTCTAGCTATAATTATCATGTAAGATGACATAGGATAAGAGATATGACAAATATATATGATAACAATAAAAATCATATGATATCTCAAGTTTTCTCAAACACCCAAAAAGAATATCATATTCTTTAATTTTATTCACCAAATCACAAATATTGATAAAGCTTATCAATGCAAATCAAAAAAATTGGTGAAACATAAATTCCAGATATCAATATTTAGAAATCCAGAAAACAAAAAGGGGAAGGCCTATCACAAACGGGAGCATGAAAACTCACCAACACGTGTATCATAAACGGGACGCTATCCCATGGGTCGCTAACCCATAAAAATGAGCCGAAGCTCCACAGAATAGGATATAGTCTCCCCTTGCGGACAAATGAGCTGAAGCTCCATAAACGGTCAAAAGACTATGGGTTGCTACCCCCATAAAAATGAGCCAAAGCTCCACAGAACGGGGTATAGTCCCCCACGCAGACAAAGAGACATTGCACGTCGCAAGTCTAAATCACAAAATGATCATCATTGATCAATAAGTGTAAATTACACCAAGCTAGTAAATAAACGAGTTTAGCTTCATGTCCTATAACCACTGGCTTAACTTAAATATCTACGAACAAATTGTAGATTTCCACTTGAAAATTGTCATGAGATTTCAATCGAACAAGTCTAAGAATTAACCGATGAAGTAAAGGCAAGCGTTTCATACCACTTGTTTTGCTAAGTTGTTTAATTGGATTTCTCATCCGAATGAGGTAATGGTTCGTATATACTAATAGATTGGAAAACAGTTTTAAAATCGAGCTTTGTATTAAAAGTACTGTTGAAATCATTTTTGTGAAAGAGTTTTAGTATTTTCTACTAGTATAAAACCTTTGTATTTAAAAGTGACAAATCATAGAAATGATTGTAAAGACAATCTATCACAAAAATCCATATTTCGATAATGTGAATCAAAATTATGGAAATCGATGTCAAATCCATCAAATGGAAACCCCAAAAATCCAGAAAAGAAATCATCAAAGTTGATTTTGGTGGACTATAACTATACAGATCATCAAAAATCGATATATCAGAAATCCACATAAAAATAAGCCAAATTCCAGAAATTGACAGCCATAGACGTTTGTGGGTTTTCATAGACGTCTGTGGTAAGGCTCTGGAATTTCGTTCCAAAACCCACAGACGTCTATGGATAAACCCCAGACATCTGTCCCCCTGAATCTGGAATTTTCATACCTCAAGCCACAGACGTTTATGGATAATCCCCAGGCGTCCGTTGCCTGTAGAGGGACAGAATTTGCACAGCCCAATGATGGTCAAACCAAATCGGAATCGATTGAATGAGCAACTACGGCTAGGGATTTATGCCAAGTGACGACCCAGCCCTAAAGGCTCTTCAATTTACCCAAAATAACATGTCTAAAAACCCATACTAGGGTTTTCATAAATTTTGACTTCAAAATACCAAAATTAGGAAAATTCACCAAACCAATTCAATTCAAAAGCAATTGAATAAGAAATAGATGTTAGGAATTCATACCTAACAACAATCAAAGCTATAGACATAGATGTGAGTTCAAGAACTCACCTTTAACCCAAAAATAGAAAAGATAAGCTCTAAAACAAGCTAAGATCAATTCCTCTTCTACTACATCTCAAAGATCTTTAATCTATTATTACATGCAAAGATTTTCCTAAGTTAGGTTATAGGAAAAATCAAGAATTGAAGAGGAGATGAGATGGAGAGGATGAAGAGGATGCTTACCCGAGCTTCTCTTTGATTTTATAACTTGAATTTGAATTTCCTAAGAATCTAGAGCTTAGGAATTTTAGTTTCGCTTCTTTTCCCCCATTTTTCCTTTAGATTGAAGTGTTAGGAAATTGTGAAAGGAATGAAAGAAGAGGAGAGGAGTTAGGGTATTTGGTAGAAGGGTTTGGGTTATCTTGTTCGGTTACTGGGCTAGAACACAACCCAAAGCCCAAATGAAAATACCAAAATCCTAATCAACTCCAAACACAACAATGTTTATACTTAAACAAGTTGTAAACGTCGATTTGAACTCAATGAAAGTGGTCTCGAGTACGGATTCGACTGTTTACAAAAAGTCAAATTTCGGAATTTAACATAATTAACGATGCTATATTTAAATAAAACATTTAAATATATAATTGTAAAAATACGTGGATTGTTACAGACTCCCCTTCTTTAAGAAATTGCATCCTCGCAATACTTAAGAAGGAAATAAGGAGTAAAAACCATTCTGTGACATAACACACAAAATGGAAGATTAAAATGAGAAGTTCACCTTAAGGAGCATGAGAGAGTAAATCAGGATGTGTTCGCTCGATGAATTCTCTGGACTCCCAAGAACAATCCTCGGGATTTATGGACTATTGAACTTTCACAAGCGGAATGTCTTTATTACGAAGGCATTTAACCTCCGCAGTAATGATGTGAATATGATGTTGCTCATAAGTCAAATTAGGTGAAACCTCAATTTCTTCAATAACACTAGGCTCAAGAATAGAATCAGAATCTCTAAGGCATTTCCGTAGTTGAGAAACGTGAAATACGTCATGAATAGAGGAAAATTGAGCCAGTAATGAAAGGCGATAAGCCATGGGACCAATGCGTTTGGTGGTGGGAAATAGGCCAATATATCGAGGTGCTAATTTTCCCGATCGACTAAAATGCACTACACCCTTCATAGGTGAAACACGAATGAATACCAAATCTCCCACATAAAACTCTAAATTCCTTTTTCGGTTATCGGCATAGGATTTTTGTCCACTTTGAGCTTCTTTCATCCTATGACGAATAAGGTCAATCTTTTCTATGGCATCACGAATAATATCTGGACCTAAAACCAGCTTCTCACCGGTTCTAAGCCAACACGAAGGAGATCGGCATGGCCTTCCGTATAGTGCCTCGAAAGGTGCCATACCAATACTAGATTGGAAGCTGTTATTATAAGAAAACTCAACAAGGGAAATATGATCTTCCTAACTTCCACCAAAATCAAGAACATATGCATGAAGGAGATCTTCAAGACTTTGAATTACACGTTCCGTTTGTCCATCGGACTGAGGATGATAAGCAGTGCTAAAATTAAGCTTCGTTCCAAAGCTTTTTGAAGACCATTCCAAAATCCACTAGTAAATAATGGATCATGATCACTAACAATAAAAGTAGGAACCCCATGTAGTTTAACAATTTCTTTAACATAGAGTTTAGCCAAAAGAGGTACGGTCTGGTTGGACCGAACGGGAAGAAAATGGGCGGATTTTTTAAGTCAATCTACAATCACCCATAAACTGTCATGACCTGAACGAGAACGGGGAAGACCATCGATAAGTCCATGGAAACTTGATCCCACTTCCTAACGGGAATGTCTAGAGGTTGCAATAACCCATCAGGCCTCTGATGCTCAGCCTTTACGGGTTGGCAAGTCATGCAATTCTTAATAAAGTTAGCAATATCGGATTTCATTCTATCCCAATAATAAAGTCGCTTCATGTCCGCGTATATTTTACTACTACCAGGATGAATGGTAAATCTAGAACGATGACAATCTTCTAAAATGTCTTTACAGAGACCACTAGTTTTTGGCACAATAAGTCTACCAAATTTCGAACGCCTCCACGAGCATCGATTTCAAAGTCTTTCAAACCATCAATATTATTGTTATCTCTACAACTTTGGTTAAGATGAGCCAATTCGGAGTCGTGCTTTTGAGCTTCAAGGATGCGGTCTAAATGAGAAGGATGAGCCTCAAGGCTACATAAAACAAGAGATGAACATGAATCGGATTCACAATCTTGAATCTCACAAGTGGATAAAGTCTCGAGATCATTCCATTCAGATATCATCATGGAAACAACCGCTTGTTGCTTATGACTAAGGGCATCGGCAACACGATTTCCCTTTCCAGGAGTATAAAGAATACCAAGATCATAAGATGCAAGGACTTCGAGCCAACGTTGTTGACGCAAATTAAGTTCCTTTTGAGAGAATAAATACTTTAAAGATTTATGATCGGTATAGAGAACAAATTTCTCTTCCAAAATATAATGACGCCAAATTCTAAGAGCAAAAACAATGGCCATAAGCTCTAAATCATGAGTGGCATATCTAGTCTCGACAGGCTTTAACTGCCTAGAAGCATAAGCGATAACATGTTCCCTTGCATGAGAATGGCTCCCAAACCAATATAACTAGCATCGGTATAAACAATCAAGTCTTGGTTCCTTTCGGGAATCACGAGAATAGGAGCATCGGAAAGGAGTTCTTTTAATTTCTGAAAAGCAACTTCACATTTGTCTGACCAAATGTACTTGACTCCCTTTTTTGTCAAACTAGTAAGAGGTAAGGAAATTTTAGAAAAATCTTTTATGAATCGATGGTAATAGCCCGCCAACCCAAGAAAACTACGAATTTCTGTTACACTCTTTGGTCTCTTCCAGTTTTGAATCGCCTCAATCTTTGAAGAATCCATGGAAATTCCGGATTCAGAAATAATATGTCCTAAAATTTCACACGAGATTGCCAAAAATAGCACTTAGAAAAATTTTCTTTCAGTAGATTGCTCCTAAGTGTTTCCAACACAATTCAAAGATGTTGTTCATGCTCTTCCTCGGTTTTAGAATAAACAAGAATATCATCGATAAAGATAAGAACAAATCGATCAAGGAAGTCTTTGAAAATTCGATTCATAAGGTCAACGAAATAAGCTGGAGCATTCGTTAAACCAAATGGCATAACAAGCCATTCATAAGATCCATATCGAGTACGAAATGATGTTAAAGGAATACAATCCTCCGTAATTCGAAGCTGATGAAATCCGGTTGCTAAGTCTAACTGTGAAAAGACTCTAGCACCTCAAAGTTGATCGAATAGATCATCAATCCAAGGTAATGGATATTTATTCTTAATGGTAAGATCATTAAGTTTGCGGTAGTCAACGCAATGCCTAAGTATGCCATCGAATTTCTTCACAAAGATAGTTGAAGCTCCCCAAGGAGAGGAACTAGATCTAATAAACTGTTTTTCTTCTAATTCAGATAATTGTTTACGCATCTCCACATTTTCCTTATTGGACATACGATAAGGAGGACGAGTGATAGGTAGAGTTCCAGGGATTAGTTAATTCTGAACTCAATTGCTCGCTTAGGTGGTAATCCTAAAACATGCTCAAAGATGTCGGAAAATTCACGAACAATGTAAATAAGGGAAATAAAATCTTCCTCGTCATCATTGTCGTCGTCATGTGGGTTTAGAGAATATAAGGATGCCACCAATTGGAATAGGAATCATTAAGAACGATAGAAATCTGCTTAACAGATTGGGGATGTTGAAGATGGATAGTCCTCTCGGGACATTGGATGTGGGCTTCATAACGATTAAGCCAATCCATTCCCAAAATCATTTCGAAACCTAAATAACGCATAACATGAAAATCGGCATGGAAAGCATAATCACATAAAATAATCTAAACATCCTTACAAAATAAACTGAGTGTTGTGGATCCACCACCCAGACTCACAATTTTCAGTGAAGTTATCAAGCCCATAACATTTAAAGACAAAGTATCCACAAGTTCTTTTGATATAAGAGAGTGAGATGCACCCGTATCAAAAAGAATTCGAATAGGATGATCATGAAACATAATAATGCCATCAGGTACAAAATGAGAAATACCTTGACCAAGAGAAGGGTTACTAGGAGCTTGCACAACATTCAGCTTTCCCGCTTTCTTGTTTTGAAGTTTGGGACATGAAGATATAGGATGACCCAAACTTTTGCAATAGCGGCAAATAAGGGACCTTTTACACTTATTTGCATAGTGGTCCTTAGAACTACAATTGTAGCATTCTCCACGACTAGGGGTAGGAGTCTTCGCTACCGAAGTTGCTTGCTTCCCTTTCTTGTTGGGATTAGGGCTCTTGAACTTATTATAGGGATGCCTCTTCTTGTTGTTGTTGAAGTTCTTCTTGGCACCCCCAATATCAACATCACTTTCTTTATCGGCCTCTTCAAGTCGAAGAGCGATATCTACAAGCTGATCGAAAGGCACTTCTAGTTTCAGAAGTAAAGCCTTTTTGAGGTTCTTATTCAAACCATAGATAAACCTTTGATTCTTCTTCAAAGGGGTATTAATATACTCGACCCCATATTTAGAGAGGGATTCAAAAGATGCGACATAATCCGTCACAGAAGATTCACCCTGAATAAGATTAATGAAGCGTCGAGCTAATCCGTCAGGTACAAACTTTAACTCGAACCTTTCTCGGAATGGCTCCCAAGTAAGATCCGCTTCAACAATTTCTGAAATCAAAAGCTCATACCAATCTAATGCTCTCTCCTAGAGCATGCTAGAAGCCACTTGAACTCGATGTAAATCCAAAAGATTCATGCGAGAAAAGATGTGATCGCATGTTCTAAGCCAATCTTGGACTTCTATAACGCTTTCGGAACCTTTGAATGGATTTCCAGCCAAATTGGTGTAATCACTGCACAAGCGTGCAAACCTAGATTTAGGATGAGTAGGCTCAGGAATGGGACCAACAGCTTGGGCATTCTTTACAAGATCCAAAAGCTGTTGAGCAGACATGAATACGCCATCCTGAGGAGGACCACTGGATTAACCAGTGCTAGGACAACCTGGGACAACCTGGTCTAACCATTTCTCTTCTTAAGAAAAAAAGGAAAGAAGAGGAAAAAGATTATTCTCAAAATAAATTCAAATAAGCTTGATTGATAAAACAAGGCAACATAAAATAAAATAGGATAGAATGAGTCCTAAGACTCAAATTAAATTCTAAGGCACGATTCCTAAGAGAGACTTAGGACAATGATCCTCGTCATAATATCATATATTGTTTCGAAGTTTTGGCTCTAATACTATGCTGTAACGCCCCACCTCTATACTCACACTAACCAAGGACACTGCGGGGTAATGCCGTCGGCTAGCCTGAAGAATAAGGCTGTTGAAGAGCGACCAACTGTATAATTGCTTTGAGCGAGTACCGATATGTCGGATAGTATATCATGCATTTCATTTCAGGAGGAAATCTGACATATTCAATACAAACTCAAAGCTACTACATAGTGGATAAATGCCATTCAGAACAATATAAAATAATCATAACATACAATCAGGCACAGATATTCATATCACTAAGGCAGAAACATATATGAATATAACACATAGAAGTGAACATCATAGTGGTGGTCATACAAGATCCACTACATAACAAAAGAATAGGTACATGTACTACACAAAAGAATATGTATACATCAAAGAGTCTCTATCTCATATACATGAAAGAAAAAACTACTAAGCTAAAGTAGTTAGCCAAAAGTCAAAAGCCAGTCCCTGCTAAGAAGTCAAGTGGAAGCACCTGAAATACCTCGGTCTGACCCGAGTATTATTTAAGAAGAAAAATAATAAATGGATTAATCTAGCTATAATTATCATGAAAGATGAGATAGGATAAGATATATGACAAATATATATGATAACAATAAAAAATATACAATATCTCAAGTTTTCTCAAACACCCAAAAAGAATACCATATTCTTTAATTTTATTCACCAAATCACAAATATTGATAAAGCTTATCAATGCAAATCACAAAAATTGATGAAACACAAATTCCAGAAATCAATATTTAGAAATACAGAAAACACAAAGGGGGAGGCCTATCCCAAACGGGAGCATGAAAACTCACCAACACGTGTATCACAAACGGGATGCTATCACATGGGTCGCTAACCCATAAAAATGAGCCGAAGCTCCACAAAATAGGGCATAGTCCCCCCTTGCGGACAAATGAGCCGAAGCTCCACAAACGGTCAAAAGACCATGGGTTGCTACCCCATAAAAATGAGCCAAAGCTCCACAGAACGGGGTATAGTCCCCCACGCGGACAAAGAGACATTGCACATCGCAAGTCTAAATCACAAAATGATCATCATTGATCAATAAGTGTAAATTACACTAAGCTAGTAAATAAATGAGTTTAGCTTCATGTCCCATAACCACTGGCTTAACTTAAATATTTACGAACAAATTGTAGATTCCCACTCGAAAATTGCCACGAAATTTCAATCGAATAAGTCTAAAAATTAACCGATGAAGTAAACACAAGCATTTCATACCGCTTGTTTTGCTAAGTCGTTTAATTGGATTTCTCATCTGTATGAGGTAAAGGTTTGTACATACTAATAGATTGGAAAACAGTTTTAAAATCGAGTTTTTTTTATTAAAAGTAGTGTTGAAATCATTTTTGTGAAAGAGTTTTAGTATTTTCTGCTAGTATAAAACCTTTGTATTTAAAAGTGACAAATCATAGAAACGATTGTAAAGACAATCTATCACAAAAATCCACATTTCGATATGTGAATCAAAACCATGGAAATCGATATCAAATCCATCAAATGGAAACACCAAAAATCCAGAAAAGAAATCATCAAAATTGATTTTGGTTGACAATAACTATACAGATCATCAAAAATCGATATATCATAAATCCACATAAAAGTAAGACAAATTCCAGAAATTGACAGCCATAGACATCTATGGGTTTTCACAGACGTCTGTGGCAAGTCTCTGGAATTTCGTTCCAGAACCCAGAGGCGTCTGTGGATAAACCCCAGACGTCTGTCCCCCTGCTTCTGGAATTTTCACACCTCAAGCCACAGACGTCTGTGGATAATCCACAGACGTTTGTCGCCGGTAGCGGGACAGAATTTGCACAGCCCAATGATGGTCAAACCAAATCGGGGCGATTAAATGAGCAACTGTGGCTAGGGATTTATGCCAAGCGACGACCCAACCCTAAAGGCTCTTAAATTCACCCAAAATAACATGCCTAAACACCCATACTAGGGTTTTCATAAATTTTGACTTCAAAATACCAAAATTAGGAAAATTCACCGAGCCAATTCAATTCAAAAGCAATTGAATAAGAAATAGATGTTAGGAATTCATACCTAACAACAACCAAAGCTATAGACATAGATGTGAGTTCAAGAACTCACCCTTAACCCAAAAATAGAAAAGATAAGCTCTAAAACAAGCTAAGTTCAATTCCTCTTCTACTACACCTCAAAGATCTTCAATCTATTATTGCATGCAAAGATTTTCCTAAGTTAGATTATAGGAAAAATCAAGAATTGAAGAGGAGTTGGGATGGAGAGGATGAAGAGGATGCTTACCTAAGCTTCTCTTTGAATTTATAACTTGAATTTGAATTTCTTAAGTATCTAGAGCTTAGGAATTTTAGTTTCCCTTCTTTTCCCCCATATTTCCTTTAGCTTGGAGTGTTAGGAGATTGTGAATGGAATGAAAGAAGAGGAGAGGAGTTAGGGTATTTGGTAGAAGGGTTTGGGTTATCTTGTTCGGTTAATGGGCTAGAACACAACCCAAAGCCCAAATGAAAATACCAAAATCCTAATCAAATCCAAACAAAATAATGTTTATACTTAAACAAGTTGTAAACGTCGATTTAAACTCAATGAAAGTGGTCTCGAGTCCGGATTCGATTGTTTACAAAAAGTCACATTTTGGACATTAACTTAATTAACGATGTTATATTTAAATAAAACATTTAAATAAAACATATATAACCGTAAAAATATGCGGGTTGTTACATCTCAAGTCCCAATTCGACCGTATGGAGAAAATAGCTTTTTGAACCTAATTAAAATATTAAATTTTCGATATAAATTTCAATGCGTTTCTAACCTGTACGACCAAACAGTAACTCTAAACGCTACGAAATTTGAAATCCGATAATAATACACTATTACGGATACAATGGAACTGGTTTCGTCGAAATCCGAAACTGTGTCTCGAAAGGCTATTTTTATATGTTAATTTAAACGAGTTATTTTTAAAATCACGTAAATCACTTATAAATCCAATTTAAATTTTTTATTATCTTTCTTTTTATTAATATAAATTAAATAAGCATTTAAATTATTTTTATCAAGCTTAAAACCCAAGATTCAAATATTTAAGTAAATTTCAATTATTAAATTTAACAATTAAAGTACCCATAAATCATTATATTTGAAATTAAGGTTATTAAATCTATAAAATTAACTTTCCAATATTTGAAATCAATTAAATATTTCAATTTCCAATAACCAAATTTCTGGGTCGTTACATTCCTCTTCCCTTAAAAGAATTTCGTCCCCGAAATTGCCAAGGTAAGAAGAATGGCCAAAAACCCATTACTTCCCCAAAACCAATTTGTTGAAACACATTATCACTTTTACTAATTTCCAAATTCATCCATAGATTCTGAATAATATTATTTACCCAATCATTTCAAGTTATACTCCAAAATCAAATTTTAGTCATTAAAATTTTTCTCCAAAATTTTCTGACTCCTTAAATTTTCGAAAAATTTCGCCAGCGTTTCCTTTGCGCGGCTAGATCGGAACAACTACAAATCGCTACTACGAGCCCAAATCAGGAAAAGAAAATGAAAACCAAGTGGCTCAATCATAAAACCATCAAATTCAAACCAAAATTTAAACATATACCTTTTTTCGGCTAATCAAATTTTCTTTTGAAATCAAGACATCAATTAGCTCTTGCTTTTATATACCTGCATCTTATTTACCGATGCTATCCAACCATACAGTTCATTATCATATCATTTTGCATTTTCAATTTCCAATATTGCTTTAATTAAATTGTACGATGTATATATATATCATCTGTCCGCAATATTAAATCCGATCGCTCACTCGATCACACAATTCCATTTCCGAACTAGTATCGTTTACACGATTTTCTAGTGCAGACTCAGATCTGGTTTCTTGATTAGAAACCGTCATTCTCCTTGCATAGCCATATACTATGATAGAGAACTCCAGAATCAACCAAAAATCCATATCCAGGGTTCTCCGTCGAAAATCGAGTGAAAAATCCTAACTCGGATCGATATAAATTATCTCGAAATTTTGTGCTCGAATCTGGATCAAACCGTTATGCGAATAAAATAATATACGTACAACTTACGTATTTCTTTCCAATTGATTTCTTATCAACACCAACTTCATTTATTCACATTTATTTCATTTAATATTCAATTATTCACAGTTATCATTCACACTTATAATTCACATTCACTTATTTACTTAGTATATTTCCCAATACCAATTACCTCCTAAAAATTTTCTCATCAAATTTTCTTAAGTCAGTTATAAACATTTTATACAAATGTTCTTAGAATAATTATCACTTCACAACTTAAGTCCTTATCCATTTCTATTCAAACTCAATTTCATTCTCTAATTCAACATTCAATTTTATCAATCAGCATTCCAAACCATATTCAATTCGCTACTTAATTTAATTAGCCTATTTCATTAATTTTTACAACTTAAGTTCATATTTCAGTTGTTATCAAACAACATTCTGGACTATATGTCATTCACCAATTCACTTTCAATTCAATTCATTTAATTAGTTCACTTCACTAATTTATTCCACTATCACACTCACTTTCATTTAACTTTTCTTAAGTTAAATTTTATCCCTTATCTCAGTTTCACATTTTTCTTTCTTATCTATATCATTTCTCAAATTTATAAGTTCAAAACTTATATTTTCATATTTTCCCAACACTTCGATAAGATTTTAGAATTTTAAACACCTAGTTCTATTTCAAATCACCTTTGAAACCATATATATATACATAATCTCTCAATATATCAAATTACCTTTCTGAATTTCAAAACCAAAACCAGTTTTACCAACAAACTCCAATGGTAGTAATTTATCTATTGGAAACTCCAAAATGAACGTCGATGATGCTGCAGTCATCACCGAAATTATTTTCCAACGAACGAAGTGAGTTCAGTGCTTTTATTCCCTTTAAAACTCTTTTAAAAATATTTCAAAAACATTTTCCAATTAATATCGCTATTATTTCTCCAAAACCTTTTGAAAGCAGATTTCAAAACCAACAGGATTTAAATTTCCAAATTTCCAGCCTTTAAACCTTTTTAATTTATAACTGCTTTTATAAACCATATTTATATAATATACTCCAGGAATTTCATTTCATATAAATCACATTTACAAATCATATTTTCATAATTCTATTTTGTTATATGAAATCATTTCTCAGCTTTTAATCTTATTTTCATTATAATATAAAGTTTTATTTGATCACAACAACCATTAACAAATGATGATAGTTTAATATTATCATTTCCTAACAACCAAGTACACTATATATATACCATAATAATTTTCTGAAAAATTATTCCTCTATATATAAAGCTATAATCCGGGTAAAATTATTTCGTTTACCCAATTTCAAAACAATTCCATGTCAAATTGCTTTATTCAAGTGTTTAGAGATCCCTATCAATAACGTTAATTACTCGTATTGACCAGAATCCATAAGCCAATCAACTGACCATTCAACACAATTTAAAAAATTTAATATCACTAACAAATATGCGCACATATCTATTAATACACTCAAACTCATTCTAGGGTGCTACTATCTCTAATGAGTAATCCCCACCAAAGCCAAGGTTCTCGTTTAACCTTTAGCTCTGATACCAACTGTGATGGCCCACATTTTGGAAGGTTTAAATTGACAATAATCCACACATGTTCGACTTAAACAATCCAGAACATAGATAATCAATGGGGTTAATTAAGAAAAATAAGAAAAGAAGAAGAAAACAAACACAGAATCTCGCAGCAGAACGATTAAATATAATAATCAAATAAACAGTTCATGAAGTTGTTTATATTATAAATTTGATTATAATTTATACAACATTTATCAAATTTATATATACACAGGGATAAATAAAACAATGCAGCAGACAACATGATGCAGAGAATAATAATAGTAATGCTATACCAAATCTTCGTCTTCGTCCTCCAAGATAAATCTTCAATAAGTTGAAAACTCAGGGCTGACCCGAGCGTAATGAAAAGACAACACTCGAGTCAGGACTAAAATATTATTATGTGAGTCAAATCGATATCGCATATAACATGAGTGTCGTGGCGTCAGAGATGTTTATGGGGTTTCACATCTCCTATCCAGTGTATAACGTGGGTGCAATAACTCAAGAGATGTTATGGGATTTCTCCGTCTCTTAAGGATCCGTCAAAATATTTATATGTAGTAGAATACACTACATATATAATGTCTAATTAGTAAAATAAATATCAAAATAGTGTTAAGGCTTTACATTGATCCCCCTTAAAGCATTTTTAAGCATTGTCGTACAGTTTACATATAAAAAACCAGTGAACCGTCGGTGGATAGGGATGCACCATGATACGACAACACTAAACCAAAATCGTTTAGGTCTCGTATAAAGATAAAAGTATGACAAGGCACGTGTGGCAATGCCCAAGGTTGGATACTACCAGTTCGAGTCACAAGGCTGGTGGTAACGCATCACAGCCATGACCGCCCACTGCATCCATCCATCCCATATCGAGTCAAAGGGAGGCTATCCCAAATCAAGGTGCACCAATCGAAACCAACAACAAGAGTAATAATATGGACCCAGTCCAAGAAAATCGAAGAATGGATGTCCGCTCGGGATAATTAGCCCACTTAGCCCGGTCAAGCCGTCCTGTTTTAGTCATTTCAAATTGGCACAAGTGCTGGGGTCTATCCATCATTGTTCTCTTTCTTCAAATCCAGCAAACGACGCCAAGTCCAACCACTTCGTTCTGGAGTCTCCTCCGCGTATCAGTTGTTAAAGGGTTCCAATATTGATAGGGAGTATGTCAATAAGAAGCCCTGGTCTCTTTAACAATCAAACGTCGTTTTACACACCGATTAATACTTTTATATTTCTAAAACAATTCGTACTTGATACCAAAATATCATATCCGCTTCAAAATCAATTTCATTTCGAAATATAATATTTACTTCAAAAATGATATTCAGTTCGATAGTCGTTTTCACTTGAAAATATCATTTCACTCCAATATCCCGATTTCACTTTCAAAATCGTTTCGAATTTCGATTTAGGTTATAACTTCATTTTAACCCAATGCGCATTTAAATCCATGATTTAAATATAAACATCCCCACTCCGACCAGTTTGAAATTTTAGAAAATAGTTTGAATAGTTTTAAGATAGTTTAAATAGTTAAAAAAAGTTTAGTAGAAAATAGTCTGAGTATTGAAATGGTTTATATAGTAAATAGCTTGGAAAATAAAATTAATTTGAATATTTAAAAAGATAGATTTAAATAGTTTATATTAAAATAATTTATTTGAAAATAGTTTCAAAGTCAAACTGATTTAATTCCAAATTTCCCAATTCAAATCACTTTCAATTTCCATTTCCATTTAAATCGATTCAATTCTGATTTCAATTCGAATTAACTTCGATTCCAATTTTAATTCAAATCAATTTCAATTTCAATTCCAAATTAATCCAATTTCGATTTCAATTCCAACTAATTTCAATTTTATTCCAATTTGAATTAATTTCAATTCAATTCTCAATTACAACCGTTTTGATTTATATAAATTCGAGTTCAATTTCAGAATATCGATTAAAATCACTGAATTCAAATTAAACTTCAATCTTCAAATTTAGATTCAAAACTTAAAATAAATTCCATTCTTGAGTCTAAATCTATGTATCCAATTATATTACTTTTACTTAGCAATAATTCAAAGTTCGAATGAAATTTCAAATCTTTCTAAAACAAATCAATTTGCGAAATTCAAATCATATTTCTATTATAACTTCAAAATCTCAACTTCGATTATTTAAAGAATCCTTATTACCAAATTTAAATTTCAACATTCCGAGCTCAAGTTCGAAAACAATTTTATTTCTATAAATTTGATTTTTTTTATTTCTTTAAATCAAAATCATTTAAATAAATTTCAAATCGAAAATTTTAAAATCATTTAATTTAACCAATCTGGTGTCCGTATATAATTTTTTATTCTATGGCCAATTGATTAGTTATTTCAATTTAATTTCAGTGATGGATATATATCATTTCAATCCAAAATAAATGTCATAGGTATATATCATTTCAACCTATTTCTTAATTTATTCAAGATAATACGATTTACAGTTTTATATACTATAAATAATATCCAGGATAATAGAAGGATATATCGAAATAATTAAACATCCAAATCATCCAAAACATCAATCAATAGCATCCATCACAATCACATCCAAATCAGCCAATAATTCACAATAATATCATAGTTATCAATATCAGGTAATTACTAGCAATTAAATTCCGATTTCAAATTTAACTGTCAATTTTAATTCCTACAGTCAATTCATATGTCAATTTCATTTTCATATAACAGTCAATAAAATTTAATAACTTCACGATTCAGTTTTAATGAACATAAAAATATTATAGTACGTCGTGAGCATTAAAAACACTTACCTTTTATTTTTTGTTGTCGCTTTCGCATTTTATTTCCGATTAAATTCAAAAGCATTCGAATTTAATTGAAAATTCTACAAGCTCTAAATTCAACCAGTTTGATTCCATAGCAAATATCTCATTAATACGAACCCAATGCTACTTGTTGTGTTCAATTTCGATCTCGTATGCAGAAATTAAAAAATTATAAACATTTGTTTTAAATTAAAATAATCAATATACTCAATTCAAATTTTAAATTAATTTACCCATCCAACATGGCCCAGCCACGAAGCATTCTCCACAGCCCACAAGACAAACCTGACATGTTACCCTTTCCTTTTTTTAACAGTCGGCCCAATATAACACTCAGCCCAACACGTCCCAAGCCCGCTTCTCTTCTTCTTCCCCCTTTTCTTTTTCTTTCTTTCGCCTATACATGCATGAACCTCATCACACCGTGCACTTCTCCTACTAACACCCATCTCCGAGCTTCAGTTGTGCATTCCGATAACACCATCGACTTTCTCATCGAAATCTCCACCCTTCCATGCCTTAAATCGAAGCTCGAGCTCGCCTGCAAAGTCGCGACCGAAACCCCTTCTCCCTGCTATAGTGTTAGTTCCCAACCCCCTCCCCAGGTGATCAAACCTCGCCATTCTCTATGCCGAGATGCTATTTGCTGCTCCGAGTCTGTAAACAAGGCCCAAAACTTGAATCGATGGCTCCATACTTCATAAACTCGAAACCTAGTCCCTTCTGCCTATTCGACTTTATTGTCTCATTCATAAATCATCGCCGCACCTTACAAGCAACATACCAGATCGAAGCAAAAGATGAATTATGATTTTTAAAATTAGTTTGGGAATTTTTAAATGAACAAAATTTGAGAAATTAATTTATGAAGTTGTGATGTTCATAGTTTCTTCTTTCGTTTTGGCCTGGAGATGATTTTATACAAGTACAAACATAGAGGTATGTGGATTAGGTAGAGTGGCTGGATAAAAAAAATAGGGTGGATGGATAAAAAAATAGGGTGGCTGATTGGATGTTTTTGTGGTTCTTGTGAAGGTATGGTCAAATCAATATATATATTATTTAAATTTCAAAATATCAAGCTATAAATTTTGGATCCCTATCAAGGCGTTCCGCCAAGCGTTCATAATGTCATACCCCTATTTTGAACACAAAGGAACAAGTCTCGAGTCCTAATTCAATCGTATGGGGAAGATAGCCTTTTGAACCTAATTAAAATATTAAATTTTCGATATAAATTTCAACGCATTTCTATCCCGTATGACCAAAAAATAACTCTAAACGCTATGAAATTTGAAATCCGATAATAATACACTATTACGGATCCAATGGAACTAGTTTTTTCAAAATCTGAGACTGTGTCGCGGAATGCTATTTTTATATGTTAATTTAAAAGTGTTATTTTTAAAATCGCGTAAATCACTTATAAATCCAATGTAAAAATTTTATTATCTTTCTTTTTATTAATAGAAATTAAATAAGCCTTTAAACTATTTTTATCAAGCTTAAAACCCAAGATTCAATTATTTAAGCAAATTTCAATTATTAAATTTAACAATTAAAGTACCCATAAATCATTATATTTGAAATTCAGGTAATTAAATCTATAAAATTAACTTTCCAATATTTGAAATCAATTAAATATTCCAGTTTCCAATAACCAAAATTCTGGGTCGTTACAGATGTCCAAACAATCAACTTATAGCAGAACGGGGATTTATTATGCTAACATATGTCCACACAATCAAATCATTTACATAACTCTTTTACAATTGTTTGTCCGCTTAATGATATCGACATTTGAATCTTTTGTGTCCAAAACCATATTTGAAAAAAGAAGTATCTTTAAAACAATTTGATTCTTGGAAACAAGGATTAAAAACTTAAAACTCCATAAAATGATTAATTACTAGTTAAGCTCATATAAAATCATAATTAATGTTTATTAAATTGAAATTATTTAATTATAAATTAATTAATAATTAAACCTTTAATAAATAATTTATTTATAAATTAAACCCTTAATTAATCCTTTACTAATTATTAAATAATAATTTAAAACCTTTATTAATAATTAACTATTAATTAATTTTAATTAATTAATTAAATAATCTTTTAATTAAAACTTAATAATAAATTAAAACTTTAATAAATAATTATTTAAATTAAAACCTTAATTAATTTATAACTAAAAATAATTAAACACTTGATTGGTTAAATAAATAATTAATTGACCTTATAATTAATTAATAATTAATTAAAAAAATCCTATACTTAACTCATAATTAATTAAAAATTAACCTTACTGTTAAAGGATAATTAACTAGTACTAATATTTATTTAATTAAGATTAATAAACCTTGTTTAATACTTAATTAATTATTAATTACCAAGCTTAATTAATTAATAATTAATTAATAAAACTTAATTAAATTTCTAAAACATTTTTATTAGGTTTATAAAACCTTTCCAAAATAATTTTAAAAGTATGAAACTGAACTTAAAAAAACGGACTTTTATCGAAACTGCATTCATTGCGACTATCGCTATGGATAACATAACTTCCAAACTTGATTAACATCTCAAATAGTCTTTCAAAACATTACTTTTTAATGTTAACTTACTTTATGAACTTAATACAAAGTTTTGTACGCAAAACAAAAAGTTAGAAACCTTAGAAAACTTTTTATTTAAAACAAAGTAAGTAATCAAATTTAAAAAACTTAAAGGATCGCTATGTTGAACACAAACACCTTTCAAGTGCTAACCTTACTCACTAACTTTTTCATTTACTAACTTTACTTACTAGCTTTCGATACCACTTCCAATCATAAGACAAAGATCATAGCTTTATAATTAAAAACATCACTTTAACATTCGATTCACAAATCTACGCTAAACCATAAACTAGCAACATATGTACATCCAAACCATATGATAATTCAACCATTCAAATAATATATTCCACAACCAAATAGGAAACATAACAAAGGTTGAATCTTTCCATAAAAATAGAAGTTTACTCACCAAAATTTTGCAAAACTCTTTTGAAAACTTGGAATACTTTAGAACTTGCAAAGCTTGGAAAACTACAAAATCAACTCGAAAATAGGTCATTTTTCTTTGATTTTTGGCCATGTTACGCTTAGAATTTTGAAAAGTGGTCAAAATAAAAGTTCTTGGAAATTATTTTCTCTGTTATTTCATAAAAAGAATCAATTAATTTGGATTAGATTTGAGGAAGATATGGACAAAAGAAGAAGAGGTATTTTCGGACTTCAAAATATGGATCCGAAAATGGGTCTGAAAGAAATGAGATTTGGAAATAGCTAAGCTCAAAATTTTAAGAAGTCATACAAATAAAGTTGTAGCCACTGTAATTTTACATGTTCGGAAAAAATAAATTCTCCATTTGTTTTGGAGATGAGGAAAACATGATAAGAGGAAGAGGAGGAAATTTTGAAGAAGTGAAAGGCTATTTATAAGCAATAGAAAAGATAAAATTACTAAACTACCCTTGTATTTCTACCCTCCACATTGTTTTGCCACCTCAACACCCTCCACCACACATGCTGTAACGATACGGATTTTTCGCGTTCGAAAATCGACATCCATACTTTACATCGTACTCGAATGCCATAGATTCGACCGTTCAAATCTGAGTCGCCGGAGCTTATAACACCATTAAGTATAACAACACAGCGGAATAAAGAATATATCAATATATATTACATTGATACCATGACAGATACAAAAATCTGATACAACAGAATGATACAACAGATATCAATATACATCAGAGATATGATACAAGAAATAGCAGCGGAAAGAAAATAGATAACACCAGCAGCGGATAGAATGTCACCAATAGAAGCTCCAAGATAAGCAACGTCAGTCCATGAACTCCAAGAACTGAACTAGCTCCAGATAGTCTACTAAACCTGAATATCTGAAAAGAAACCCAACTCTAGACTGCCCGTGTGGAAAATAGTGGGCACCCAGAGTTTAAGAAGGGAACAATAAACTCTGGATCAGTCATGGGACTGGTGTGAGCAACAAAAACAGTTTATCTTTAATACAAGCAACAAAGGCTTTTAAACATTGAAATCCGCAATGTTTTTTGAAAATGAAACTACCATAAGACCTCCCACCACACACACAATGCAAACGCAGAATTGAAGGAGATTTCTTCTTATGATAGTCAAAAATGCTTACTACGCAAAATCATTCGATATTATTATCATTAGTGCATAGTGTCGAAAACCATTTCGAAAATATAATATAAATCTTAGCCAGCATAAAACATTTCATCGTATGCCTACTATAGCTACCATGTTCAATAACAGGTTACCGCCACATCCCATAGCAGGTAATACAACTAAAACCGTACAGGGTTCGTATTGTTTCTTTGGATTTCCAACAAATGATCAGGCTAAGGAACTTCCTTACCGAAATAGAAAAGCCTCTGGAAAGACGCCCCGGATCCTAACCGGATCTCTGCAAACAAAAGGCCGACGCTACCTCACGCTGTACAGCTGTAACTAGGTAACTAACACAATAACGCTACCTCACGCTGTACAGCTGTAACTAGGTAACTAACACACGAGCTATGTCATCCCCCGGTCGTTACCGACCTTTATCCGAGGTACCTCGATCATAAAGCAACAACCACAAAGTATAATAATTGTGCAGCATCCACATAGGTAAAATATCTGGGCTCCATACCATGGTATCACCTTTTATCCAGAAGAAAATGACATACCCTAGGGGCGCTACCCCTACAAACCTTTGCCGCAACATTCCTGTTTCGACCATTACCGGGTTGTGAGGCTCGACGAAGTCTCGTTCACAAAGCAACGCTTTTTCACAAAGCCACGCTTTTTCACAAAGCCACGCTTTGATCAACAAATGATCATCAGCACTTCGTATGCCACATTACCAAATTGGGAATGTATCACTAGTAACCATCAACTACATAACCTCTGAGCTCGTACGTCTCAGAGAAGGGTGTTAAGCTAAGAGAATAAATTCTCCGCCACCAATAGAAATGTATTTGATAGAAACCAGCTTTACATCTCAAAGTGTAACGTCAGACACACATCCATACAAGTCTGTTCCGGGTTCGAATAGAACCGAAGGCACTTCCAAAGAAGCCCTTGCAAATCCGGGTATTCACAATCCCGATCGGATTTCCCATCACTTAAGAAATCTCTATACCGGCGCGACTCAGTGCAGAGACAATCGATTGGTCATCATATCGTTCTCGCAAATACCCGGTCTTCACCACCGGTCTTCAAATGCTATCCATATACGATGTATCATTATTCGGAATGGGTTATACGACACAAAGGTCCTCTCCCGGCTAAACCGAATAACGAGCGCAATTAAAAATCATATGGATACTGGGGTCTCAGTTAAATCACAGCTTAAAGCCCAAAACTTTTCATTCGAATGGTTAAAACAAATTACCATTTCCAATCTTTTAAACAAAAAGATTCAATTCACAAAGTTCACCCCATTCACAAAGATTCATTTATAGATTTCAAAACAATTTCCATTTCAATTGGATTAACTCGTTAAATCTTTAAATCAAGATTTAACTTATAGCTTTCAAAACTCGTTTCCAAAGATTCATTCATAGTCTTCCAAAACAATTCCAATTCAAGTTAGATTAACTCATCCGGTCTTTGAAATCAAAGACTCATTTCATAATTTCAAAACATTTCAATTCTATTTCAAACTTGAAATCTGTTAACACGATTTGGAAATCCTTTACTTATGTGAAAGCTTTTACTATTTGAAAACAAATAGTTTCATTTCAGAAAAATCCAGTTATATTTACACGAGTTAAAACCCTTGAATTAAATTCAAATTCCCAAATCAATAATTTTAAAATGGTTTAACCCATATATAACTTGTACAGCATCTTTAATCCCTAGTTTCAAATCATAGAATTCAATTTCAAACTTGAATCCAAATTTAAATCAAATTATTTAAATTTTCGAAACTCGATTAAGTTATTCGAAATAGCTTTTATCTTTGAAATCCCATTTCAAAAGCTTTTCACTTTAAACCCAAATTTCCAATTTCAAAATCAATTGAAATTAAAATTTCAATTTAAAAACATCAAATTTAAATCATCTGTGACTTAACCGATTTCCACGTGAAATCCATATTTGTGTGTGTAAAGGTGTAGTCCAGGGGTTTCACACACAATAGTGCAACAACATCAATCATCACAGATATATCGATAAGCGGTATAATCGATAACGCTTATCTTCATTCACAGATTCATAGATAAAATAAATTTATCGGTCACAAAGATTCATCATTACAATTCGATGTGGGTTTCGGATAACCAACTGGAATCCGACTCCCTGTCGCATCGAAATTCAAATGTCGTTTACGGACCAAGGGTTTTATATTCACAAAGTAATTTATCACAGAAACAGATATTTCAGATCACAACATAAATCAGGATGTATCACAAAGCATCACAAATCAGGGATATCAAATAATTCACATTCAATATAATCCAACCATTCATAAGTAAGATCAGTTAATTGTCTGATTAATTTAAATCAGATTAATTTCTTATGAATAAATTACTCATCCTGGTTAATTAACATTAATAAATTATAGATCATTTTAATTAATTATTCTTTAATCATTTATTAACCATCAAAAATAAATTAATTAACCTTTAATTATAATTCATCAACCTTTAATTATTTTAAAGAATTAATCTTTAATTATTTAATTCACTATTTAATTAATTTAATAAATTAACCCTTAATTTATTACCATTTAATTAATTAACAATAATACTTGCTTGTCTTAATTAACTTTTAAAAATCTTCTTTAAATTTGAAAACCAAATTATTATTAACTACAAACTTAAGTGTTAATTAACTTTACCCTTAACTTAAATTAATTGTTTAATTAACATAATTAAGAGTTTAAGAACATTGTTAAGCTTTAACTAAAATAATTTAAAACTTGAATTAAGTCTTAACTTAACTTTTAAACATCTTCTAAGTTTACAATGTTTTAGATAATTTGCTTAACCTTCATTTATAAAATGCTGCAGTTGAAACCCGAGAATCTCCCCTTATTTACTCGAGTAATACTTCGAGTTTCTCACCGTTTCACCCGAGACACTCTTCTCTCCCTCTCGTACTCCTCTTTTTTTTTCAATAAGTAAACTTAAATTTTATCAACAGGTAACAACACTCACGCGCTCGAGCCAAATCCAAAAACACGCGAGACCCCCTTCGAGTCGCCACGAACAAACATCTTCCAGATACCAATTCGTCCCCGTGCACGTGCACCTCCGCCGTGATCACCTCCGACCATCGTCGCCATCATGAGCAAATCACAAACCCCCTCCACTCTCGATCTCAACCACCAAAAATCCTAAATGAGTTCGAAATCAAAATCGAGCACCACTCACCTCATTCGAACCCAACCACCGATCTAAGAATCAATTCGCAATCACCTCAACGACCACCAGGAGCTTCGAGCTTCCCGCCGCATCTTCGACTATGCCCCAGCACCCATCTCCCCGAGTTCCAGCGAACTCGATCAACCATAGTGATCGAACTGACCAACCTCATCAACCCAGACCAAAACTAGGTTTACAGAACGAATCAGACCACCACCATCACCACGGTGACCGACCACCACCATCACCACGTTGACCAACCACTTCCACCATTTTTCCTTTAGTCACTGACCACTCCACCATCATCAGAAAGAAACTCGGTCACGCGAGTGACTCCGATCACCAACATTTACCCAAAACCCATTTTCAGTTCATTCCCAAACTGCTCTTAGTATTATTAACTAAAAATTCCCATTTTAGTTTTAAAAATCATGATTTGCAGTATGGATTCAATCTATAAACTCGAATCAATATTTCACAACAATCTATTTTTATCAAAATATGACTTAATTTCCTGTAAACAGATTGTAGTGATATTTTTTTTTCAACATGGTTTAAATCAACTTCTAAAAATCTTTATTCAAGTTTAAACCTATTGTTTTAGTTGAAAACTTTCAGATTTAACAATGTTTAAATGAGAACTATTTGAGTTTCGAAAGAATCTTGCAAACTGTAACCAACACAGAGAGTACAGAGCATACCAAAATTGTATACAAGATAAAGCATACACCACAGCATATGATTATTGAATCATGAATTTAACTTAAAAACTTTTAAAATTTGATGTTTACTCACCTTATCATCATAAACAGAGAGGTCTTTTTTTTTGAAACAGGAAACTTGAACTTGCATATATTGTTGTTGTTGATTCCAGAAAATTTGAAATGGCTTTGAACTTGAACACTGAAATGTTTGAACTGGAAACTTGTTGTAGTTGAGAGGCTTTCATTTCAAATTTGAACTGAAGTGTTTTGCTTCCTAGTTGATTTCCAGGTTTCATTTGTATTTCCTCTATTCTTTCTTTTACTTAGGTTGTATTTGTATAAACTTTTAGAAACTGGATTTGTAAAGCTTTTGTAATACGAAATGGAATGAGATAGTTTGATAAATAAACAAGTATACTCATTTGTTTACTGTTCTGGTACGCGAAAAATTCAGAGAATTTTATCTCTTTGGGGCTGAAAGGAAATATTTAGTGTACTTGTGATATAGCATTAAATGCTTGCTCCTTATCAAGTTTACACCAGCCCATTCTTTATTCTTTTAGGTACAAACTTGCATACATATGTTTATACTTGTTTGACTTAGCTGCCAAGCATACAACTCTATTTCTATTCGTATACACTGAAGTGATTTTACTGCTTGCACCATGTACATTTTGCTATAGGGTATAACATTTACTTGCCTTATCTTATCTTGTACCTAAGTATTTAATTCTACTCCTAACATAAGTGTATTTATTTTTATTCTAAGACTTAACCCATCAAATATTTTTACTTTAATACCAATTATATTGTATTTCTCTATATATTTATTTTAAATTTCACTTACTTGAAATTTAAATTCAAATCAATATATACTTATATATAAAATTTCAAATTTACTCATATATCATATATACATATATATTCACATATATATACAATATTTAAATTTAAATGATTTAATATATTGGAATCTGGATTCAGGGAAACTCGAATCAATTTATCAATTGATTTTACAATTTTTTATTCAAGAATTAATCTAATTATTAATTTAAATTAAATAAAAATCTAGGGTCGTTACAAACTTCCCCCCTTTAAAGAATTTCGTCCTCGAAATTTGCCAAGGAGACACAAAGATAGATGAAGAATATTTCATCAAATCAAACTAAACATCTATTCTGCATTTGGTTTACCAAATCAGAATATCGATAACAGATACAAGAACGAATCTGTTTGATACTTCACAAGATACTCGGATTATCCAGATCTACGAAATATACAGGGGCATCGGTTAGTTTGAAGAGATAACTAACCATTCGTAGAATATATCTGAACCCAAAGAATAGATAGATATATAGATACGATTTCAAAAATTTCAGTTTAGAAACTAAAGCATATCTATCAACCATAGCAATCAAAGCAACCAATACATCCAAATAAACAATTTTGGTCTATCCGGAGTTTATGTCCCTTATTAACATATCGAATCTCCTTTCTGGATCTACCAGGAACTATCGAAGAATTGAGGAAAGAGGCTGAACAAAAGAGATTGATAGAGAAAAGATTGTTTCCTTGTTGTTACAGGGTATTGACCATTTATAATCGTATTTCCCTATCCCCTATCTCATCCTCTTCTTGCACTCATACTTACTATCAGTAGATAGTAAGAGAATTTACTGAGACATTCGAACGGATATCTGAGGAATACTCATTCTAGAGTTTACTTCACTCTATCTCTAATGAGCTACTTAATGTGTTATACTCCTGAGCTAAAGTTCAACCTTAGCTCTGATACCAAATGTAACGATACGGATTTTTCGCGTTCGAAAATCGACATCCATACTTTACATCGTACTCGAATGCCATAGATTCGACCGTTCAAATCTGAGTCGCCGGAGCTTATAACACCATTAAGTATAACAACACAGCGGAATAAAGAATATATCAATATATATTACATTGATACCATGACAGATACAAAAATCTGATACAACATAATGATACAACAGATATCAATATACATCAGAGATATGATACAAGAAATAGCAGCGGAAAGAAAATAGATAACACCAGCAGCGGATAGAATGTCACCAATAGAAGCTCCAAGATAAGCAACGTCAGTCCATGAACTCCAAGAACTGAACTAGCTCCAGATAGTCTACTAAACCTGAATATCTGAAACGAAACCCAACTCTAGACTGCCCGTGTGGAAAATAGTGGGCACCCAGAGTTTAAGAAGGGAACAATAAACTCTGGATCAGTCATGGGACTGGTGTGAGCAAAAAAACAGTTTATCTTTAATACAAGCAACAAAGGCTTTTAAACATTGAAATCCGCAATGTTTTTTGAAAATGAAACTACCATAAGACCTCCCACCACACACACAATGCAAACGCAGAATTGAAGGAGATTTCTTCTTATGATAGTCAAAAATGCTTACTACGCAAAATCATTCGATATTATTATCATTAGTGCATAGTGTCGAAAACCATTTCGAAAATATAATATAAATCTTAGCCAGCATACAACATTTCATCGTATGCCTACTATAGCTACCATGTTCAATAACAGGTTACCGCCACATCCCATAGCAGGTAATACAACTAAAACCGTACAGGGTTCGTATTGTTTCTTTGGATTTCCAACAAATGATCAGGCTAAGGAACTTCCTTACCGAAATAGAAACGCCTCTGGAAAGACGCCCCGGATCCTAACCGGATCTCTGCAAACAAAAGGCCGACGCTACCTCACGCTGTACAGCTGTAACTAGGTAACTAACACACTGACGCTACCTCACGCTGTACAGCTGTAACTAGGTAACTAACACACGAGCTATGTCATCCCCCGGTCGTTACCGACCTTTATCCGAGGTACCTCGATCATAAAGCAACAACCACAAAGTATAATAACTGTGCAGCATCCACATAGGTAAAATATCTGGGCTCCATACCATGGTATCACCTTTTATCCAGAAGAAAATGACATACCCTAGGGGCGCTACCCCTACAAACCTTTGCCGCAACATTCCTGTTTCGACCATTACCGGGTTGTGAGGCTCGACGAAGTCTCGTTCACAAAGCAACGCTTTTTCACAAAGCCACGCTTTGATCAACAAATGATCATCAGCACTTCGTATGCCACATTACTAAATTGGGAATGTATCACTAGTAACCATCAACTACATAACCTCTGAGCTCGTACGTCTCAGAGAAGGGTGTTAAGCTAAGAGAATAAATTCTCCGCCACCAACAGAAATGTATTTGATAGAAACCAGCTTTACATCTCAAAGTGTAACGTCAGACACACATCCATACAAGTCTGTTCCGGGTTCGAATAGAACCGAAGGCACTTCCAAAGAAGCCCTTGCAAATCCGGGTATTCACAATCCCGATCGGATTTCCCATCACTTAAGAAATCTCTATACCGGCGCGACTCAGTGCAGAGACAATCGATTGGTCATCATATCGTTCTCGCAAATACCCGGTCTTCACCACCGGTCTTCAAATGCTATCCATATACGACGTATCATTATTCGGAATGGGTTATACGACACAAAGGTCCTCTCCCGGCTAAACCGAATAACGAGCGCAATTAAAAATCATATGGATACTGGGGTCTCAGTTAAATCACAGCTTAAAGCCCAAAACTTTTCATTCGAATGGTTAAAACAAATTACCATTTCCAATCTTTTAAACAAAAAGATTCAATTCACAAAGTTCACCCCATTCACAAAGATTCATTTATAGATTTCAAAACAATTTCCATTTCAATTGGATTAACTCGTTAAATCTTTAAATCAAGATTTAACTTATAGCTTTCAAAACTCGTTTCCAAAGATTCATTCATAGTCTTCCAAAACAATTCCAATTCAAGTTAGATTAACTCATCCGGTCTTTGAAATCAAAGACTCATTTCATAATTTCAAAACATTTCAATTCTATTTCAAACTTGAAATCTGTTAACACGATTTGGAAATCCTTTACTTATGTGAAAGCTTTTACTATTTGAAAACAAATAGTTTCGTTTCAGAAAAATCCAGTTATATTTACACGAGTTAAAACCCTTGAATTAAATTCAAATTCCCAAATCAATAATTTTAAAATGGTTTAACCCATATATAACTTGTACAGCATCTTTAATCCCTAGTTTCAAATCATAGAATTCAATTTCAAACTTGAATCCAAATTTAAATCAAATTATTTAAATTTTCGAAACTCGATTAAGTTATTCGAAATAGCTTTTATCTTTGAAATCCCATTTCAAAAGCTTTTCACTTTAAACCCAAATTTCCAATTTCAAAATCAATTGAAATTAAAATTTCAATTTAAAAACATCAAATTTAAATCATCTGTGACTTAACCGATTTCCACGTGAAATCCATATTTGTGTGTGTAAAGGTGTAGTCCAGGGGTTTCACACACAATAGTGCAACAACATCAATCATCACAGATATATCGATAAGCGGTATAATCGATAACGCTTATCTTCATTCACAGATTCATAGATAAAATACATTTATCGGTCACAAAGATTCATCATTACAATTCGATGTGGGTTTCGGATAACCAACTGGAATCCGACTCCCTGTCGCATCGAAATTCAAATGTCGTTTACGGACCAAGGGTTTTATATTCACAAAGTAATTTATCACAGAAACAGATATTTCAGATCACAACATAAATCAGGATGTATCACAAAGCATCACAAATCAGGGATATCAAATAATTCACATTCAATATAATCCAACCATTCATAAGTAAGATCGGTTAATTGTCTGATTAATTTAAATCAGATTAATTTCTTATGAATAAATTACTCATCCTGGTTAATTAACATTAATAAATTATAGATCATTTTAATTAATTATTCTTTAATCATTTATTAACCATCAAAAATAAATTAATTAACCTTTAATTATAATTCATCAACCTTTAATTATTTTAAAGAATTAATCTTTAATTATTTAATTCACTATTTAATTAATTTAATAAATTAACTCTTAATTTATTACCATTTAATTAATTAACAATAATACTTGCTTGTCTTAATTAACTTTTAAAAATCTTCTTTAAATTTGAAAACCAAATTATTATTAACTACAAACTTAAGTGTTAATTAACTTTACCCTTAACTTAAATTAATTGTTTAATTAACATAATTAAGAGTTTAAGAACATTGTTAAGCTTTAACTAAAATAATTTAAAACTTGAATTAAGTCTTAACTTAACTGTTAAACATCTTCTAAGTTTACAATGTTTTAGATAATTTGCTTAACCTTCATTTATAAAATGCTGCAGTTGAAACCCGAGAATCTCCCCTGATTTACTCGAGTAATACTTCGAGTTTCTCACCGTTTCACCCGAGACACTCTTCTCTCCCTCTCGTACTCCTCTTTTTTTTTCAATAAGTAAACTTAAATTTTATCAACAGGTAACAACACTCACGCGCTCGAGCCAAATCCAAAAACACGCGAGACCCCCTTCGAGTCGCCACGAACAAACATCTTCCAGATACCAATTCGTCCCCGTGCACGTGCACCTTCGCCGTGATCACCTCCGACCATCGTCGCCATCATGAGCAAATCACAAACCCCCTCCACTCTCGATCTCAACCACCAAAAATCCTAAATGAGTTCGAAATCAAAATCGAGCACCACTCACCTCATTCGAACCCAACCACCGATCTAAGAATCAATTCGCAATCACCTCAACGACCACCAGGAGCTTCGAGCTTCCCGCCGCATCTTCGACTATGCCCCAGCACCCATCTCCCCGAGTTCCAGCGAACTCGATCAACCATAGTGATCGAACTGACCAACCTCATCAACCCAGACCAAAACTAGGTTTACAGAACGAATCAGACCACCACCATCACCACGGTGACCAACCACCACTTCCACCATTTTTCCTTTAGTCACTGACCACTCCACCATCATCAGAAAGAAACTCGGCCACGCGAGTGACTCCGATCACCAACATTTACCCAAAACCCATTTTCAGTTCATTCCCAAACTGCTCTTAGTATTATTAACTAAAAATTCCCATTTTAGTTTTAAAAATCATGATTTGCAGTATGGATTCAATCTATAAACTCGAATCAATATTTCACAACAATCTATTTTTATCAAAATATGACTTAATTTCCTGTAAACAGATTGTAGTGATATTTTTTTTTCAACATGGTTTAAATCAACTTCTAAAAATCTTTATTCAAGTTTAAACCTATTTTTTTAGTTGAAAACTTTCAGATTTAACAATGTTTAAATGAGAACTATTTGAGTTTCGAAAGAATCTTGCAAACTGTAACCAACACAGAGAGTACAGAGCATACCAAAATTGTATACAAGATAAAGCATACACCACAGCATATGATTATTGAATCATGAATTTAACTTAAAAACTTTTAAAATTTGATGTTTACTCACCTTATCATCATAAACAGAGAGGTCTTTTTTTTGAAACAGGAAACTTGAACTTGCATATATTGTTGTTGTTGATTCCAGAAAATTTGAAATGGCTTTGAACTTGAACACCGAAATGTTTGAACTGGAAACTTGTTGTAGTTGAGAGGCTTTCATTTCAAATTTGAACTGAAGTGTTTTGCTTCCTAGTTGATTTCCAGGTTTCATTTGTATTTCCTCTATTCTTTCTTTTACTTAGGTTGTATTTGTATAAACTTTTAGAAACTGGATTTGTAAAGCTTTTGTAATACAAAATGGAATGAGATAGTTTGATAAATAAACAAGTATACTCATTTGTTTACTGTTCTGGTACGCGAAAAATTCAGAGATTTTTATCTCTTTGGGGCTGAAAGGAAATATTTAGTGTACTTGTGATATAACATTAAATGCTTGCTCCTTATCAAGTTTACACCAGCCCATTCTTTATTCTTTTAGGTACAAACTTGCATACATATGTTTATACTTGTTTGACTTAGCTGCTAAGCATACAACTCTATTTCTATTCGTATACAATGAAGTGATTTTACTGCCTGCACCATGTACATTTTGCTATAGGGTATAACATTTACTTGCCTTATCTTATCTTGTACCTAAGTATTTAATTCTACTCCTAACATAAGTGTATTTATTTTTATTCTAAGACTTAACCCATCAAATATTTTTACTTTAATACCAATTATATTGTATTTCTCTATATATTTATTTTAAAATTCACTTACTTGAAATTTAAATTCAAATCAATATATACTTATATATAAAATTTCAAATTTACTCATATATCATATATACATATATATTCACATATATATACAATATTTAAATTTAAATGATTTAATATATTGGAATTTGGATTCGGGGAAACTCGAATCAATTTATCAATTGATTTTACAATTTTTTATTCAAGAATTAATCTGATTATTAATTTAAATTAAATAAAAATCTAGGGTCGTTACACATGCCATTTCAGCCTCCACCATGGCCCCCCCATCATGTCAAAGAAAACATGTTTAAACATGTTTGTACTCGAGTCGCCAAAGTGTCAAATTATGTCTCTTAAGGCATCTTTTAGTATATACAGGTATACACTTAAGTATATATAACTATGTATATACCAATATATAATAACTAATTTACATTCTTAACCATTTAAATGTTGTTTCAAATATAAACAAGGCTCACAACATTTCAAACAACTTTTATACGATAAAACGTCGAAAATTCGGAAAACGGTTTCCGATCACATTTTCTGTTTTTCATCGAACTAAATATTTTTGTAAACAAAATTGGAAAATGATTTTGCCATCATTAATTATTATTTAAAAGAGTTTTTTTTTCATTATAAAACCTACTATTTGAATATTTAAAATTAATTAAATATCCAAAAATCAAAGTAGTGAAATTCTGGGTCGTTACATTCTTCCCCCTTTTAATGAATTTCATCACCGAAATTACACCTCAACCTAACCCAGAAAACACTTAGCACTATAAATCAGTTCGTATGATGTACATAGATCATTCATATGAAAAGTCTGATTCATTCTCTATTCGAATACATAACTTTTCCACCGAACTAGTATCGCTCACCCGATTTTCTAGTGCGAACTCCGATCAGGCTCCTTGATTTGGAACCTCCGTTCTCCTTACATAGTTGTAACTATGATAGAAAACATTGGTCCCATATCAAGAATCCTCATCAAGTGCTCGCCATCAAAAATCAAGTAAAAAACCCTTATCCTAAATGGCGTGAAACACCTTAAAGTCATGTCCTCGAATCTTAGATCAAACTACATGGAAATGAGAGATGATCTACGTCCAACCTACGCACTTATTTAACAGGTTCGCCCTAACACCAATTCTATTTCCACTAAATTATTTATGAAACATTTCATAAAACTAAACTTAGGTTCACTTGGATACTACTCCACTACATCCTAAGTGTAATACCCCTATTTGATTCGACTATTCCATTCTGCATTTATTTCATTAAGAAATCTCAAGATCCAAATACCCGGTCTTATTTCAAAAACTTTTTTGAATTGAAATGTAACGACCCGAAATTTTGGACCATTCGCATCCATTATAAGTGTATAGGTAGTCACTCATGCCAGAGTTGAATTGCTCAAAATACCGCGTTGTTAATTTAAATTTGGCAAAACTGAACATATACAGTAAATAAAATAATCACAGATCACAGACACAGAGTAATAATTTGCAGCGGAAATAAAAGAGATAGTAGTTCATGAAGCTACTATATGAATATATAAAATACATCAGAGTTTACAACAGAATAGTAATACGATACATCAGAGTTAAACCAGATACAACGGAAGGGTAACACGATACATCAGATACAAATCAGAATACATCACTGGAATCATCGAATATCTGAAAGCTGGATAGATAGCTGGATCTCCAAGCGAAGCTCCAACTCCAAAGGTGAGTCTCGAAAGCTGAACCACTCAGTCTGACCCGAGCGTAAAGCAAAAACACAAGACACTCGAGTCAGGATTAACATTCTTATATTAATAAATCCAACTCAAGTGAAATAGCAATTGAAATACAAGTAACTCAAAGGATGTTTGGAATAACCATCCTTTAAGGATCCGTTAAACTATCTACTATGTAGTAGTGTACGATAAGTAGATAATGTCTATCAGTAATATAAAGATATCAAAATAGCGTTAAGTCATGGCCCATTCCACCCTTAACACATTTTATTCCCAAAAGCATATACAAGACCGTAGTTTCCCCAAAACCGGAAGTCACCAGAGGGCAATCCATATACTAAAGGTACAAATAAAAATCGTAGTGGTCACCTATAAATGGAATACAAGTATGACAAGGCACATGAGGCAATACCCAAGGTAGTGATACTACCGTTCGCCTGATCCGGACTGGTGAGAACGCAACGCCGCAGCGCCCGCAACACCGTGAAACAACACTCCCAAAATCAAGGGTGCACCAATCGACAACAAGTAATAAGTAATTCGAAGAAGTGTGTCCACTTGTGGTAGCTAATCCTTCATTGGCCCGGCACAGCTCCTGTTTTAGTCATTTCCAATTTGACACAAGTGTCAAGGCTATCCATTATCGTTCTCTTTCTTCAGTCATCACGAACATCATTCCAACCACTTCATTCTGGATCATCACTCCACGCATAGTTATTAAAGTGGTTTCGGTTCAGATAGAGAGTATATCCATTACCGATCCCGGTCTCTTTAATAACTTTCGTAATTATTACACCGATTGGTCGTTTATAAATTTCAGAAACCAAATCAATTTCAATTTCAATTCGTAAATCAACATTTCATTTGTCTTTCGAAATCAATTTCCAAATTTACGTTTCAAAACTTCCAAATTATCATTTCAAAATCTTATAATTCAAGTTCAATCTTTATTTAAAACAATTCAAATATTGATTCAAGTTCGTATATAATGTTCATTCCGAAATCCTTTAATTTAACATTCCAAATCAGTTTAACTTCATTTATCGATTTCATTCAATATTCGTTAAGTTACTTTATCATTCAAAACAATTTCTATTAAATTTCCAATTCATTAAATCCATTATTTAAATTCAACTTCCTTATATCAAAACTTACAAATTGAATTAAATTAAATTCATCAAATCAAATTCTTTAACTTTCAAGCCTTACATTAATTTCAATAAATCACATTTTTTTTCTTAATAAAGAAATTCAATTTCACTTATTTACTTACTTACATAATTTTCCAAAACTTAATAAATAAAGAAACTCAATTTCAATTATTTACGAAGTAAAATTCAGTTATTCCAAAGTTCAATTTCTCTTATTAAAGAATCCAATTCAATTTAATCATTAAATAATTCAATCTTATTTAATTATTAAATAATTCAAAACTTAATTATTAAATAATTTCAAAGTTTAATAATTTCAAACTTAATTATAATTTCCAACTAAATTATTAAATCATTTCAAATTTTAATGATTTCAAACTTAATTATAATTTCCAACCTAATTATTAAATCATTTCAAAGTTTAATTCAATCATTTCTCAAATTAAACAACATTCTTTCATCAATTACATTGTTAATATTTTGTTTCAGATTATTAAATATTAACATTTTCCTTTCATTAAAATTCAAATTTCAACTTCATTTCAAAACCATATTATTTATTCAAATAAAATCTTCGTTTATTTTTAAATCAAATTATTGACCAATCGTGTTTTATATTTAATTTCCTATCCTAGGTCAAAGTTCAATTTTCGGGTATTTATCATTTCAATCCGATTCCAATTCAATTTAAAATCAAAGCATATCAAAAGGGAACTTGCAGTGTGATAACTGGGATGGTGTCAAAGTAAATAAACAAGCAATAACAACAACCAATATCAATACAATAATCAATTTAAATAATCCCGAAATAACCGTATTAATTCGCATTGTTATTTGTACGAATTAATATAATTATTTCTAGAATCTACACTATCATTTCATGTAGATTAAAGATTATTACATTACGGTTTTTCATTTTTCATCTATTTACAATTTCATACATCATCAACTTAACAACATACATTCAGTGGTTCAAAGTGTAATTAAACGAATCCTACGTGTCCATAAATTTAACAGTTAAAAGGGGTCATATTATACAAATGTCATTTAATCAATTTTAACACATATATCAAATCTAACTATCCTACGTCAATTTCAATTTCAAATTATTCACTTATATCATTAACAATTTAACGTCCAATATAAACATCAAACAATCAATCATTTAACAACCAACTGGATTATCATTGCATATATAACAGATAATGGTGTCAGATGTCACAGGTGAACTGATACAGGTAATAACAGTGTAATTATCAACAGTAGCATATTTCAATTGTCATTTCAATTGAAATCAAATTTAATAAATAAAAGAACGTTAATCGTGAGTGAGTGCTCACCTTTCGAGGCTAGAGGCGAACTAGAATAGAAGCGAATGGATACAGACAAACACATAGGTCGAACAAGCGAGACGGTGACAAGGCTAGAATTGTGGTTGTAAATCTGGATAGAGGCGCAAATTGAACTTAGATACGATGGAATAAACTATAAAGTTTTATATGAACTATACACTATAATTTACATTAAATATTCGATAAAAATACATATAAGATCAGATCTTCACATATAATATAAAATCAAATTTAATTTATCACACGGAATAAAGTATATATATAGATACTGCATATTCATTTTCAAAATTTTAACTTATCATATCATACGCATCTATATTTCAGAATATCATTATTTATTTCTGCATATATAAATCAACCTATACCTACATTATAAAATCGACACAAAAGATCATCCTATATGTATACTTACATACACAACATATATATACTTTAAAAGTGGTATGCGAGTATTTTTATATTAAAAATATATTCCTTAAATCTAAATATACCAACTTGCGCATATACATGCGCAAACAATATAATTCATAAGATATGCTTTAGAAATGTGTATTATTAAAATATAACAATACTAACATATTACCTTACTGAAAATAGCAGCTTATATATGTAAACTATTTTAACTTACATATTAACCCCAAAGATCATCCATATATATATATATATATTTATTAACATACGTATAAAATATTAGTAGTAAAATATGCACTAGACTGTATATATATAGATGCGACACTTACACTTATAAACTATTCTAACTTATATATATTTATTAACATACGTATAAAATATTAGTAGTAAAGTATGCACTAGACTGTACCTATACCAACAGTTTCAATAACAAAATTCATGCTATTATATAGCCTAACCATATCATAGAACCATCAGGCAAATTAATATAGAGAATATATAATAACACTTTATGAACACTGTTATCAAATCTTCAATATATATATATGTAGTCACTAGTTTATAAGTGGCATAGTTTTGTAAAACTTAATATTCATATACGGCAGATCAAGTAGAGATATTTTCAAGACCACTTAAACATAACAGTAATACCAAACTTCACTTATCATCCAAAAGCATTGTTACGTTCGTTATATTTAAACAACAACCTGACAATGTATTTCTTACTAAACATATCTTACTAGTATATACTAACAGATGTTTATACATTTCAAAAGAATACTCTTATACACATAATATATAATACACTTTAAAACCACCTATTATAAAATCAAAACAAATATATATAACAAGTTGATAATCTTCCAACTTACATATAACTAACAGAGCGTATACCTTAAAAGGATGAATGCTCGGATAGGAAAGAAGCAAGGCAAGCATAGAGAGAGAGCAGAGCGGGTTGAAGGCTGTTATGTGATGAGCGTTCGGATTGGTGGTTGGATCTGCAACTCGAGTCTCGGTTGGCTAAGGACGTGGGTTGTGGGAGGCCGGAGAAAAGAAAGGCGGAAGTGGGTGCTCGGTGGTGAGGAAATGAGTGCAGGAGAGAGGTGGGCTGAGCGAATGCCAAGGCAGAGGATGGTCGGCCATTGAAGGAAAGTATGGTGGAAGTGGGGTGGTTGGAGTGAAGGGAAAAGAAATGGTGGAGGCGCGGTAGATTGGGCTGGTTCACGGAGGAAGGCGGGGGTCGAGATGGGCTGCTTGGTCAGCGAGGCTTCAGGTTGGAGGCATCGTGAGTATGAGGTGGGGATAGAGGGGACATGCGCACTCGGGTGCTTGCGCACTGCAGGATGGTGGTGGAGGAGATGCGACAGAGGGGAAGGGAGGAAGGTGGCAAGGTTGTTCGAGATGGGACTTGCGGGTGGTGAAGGCCGAGTTTGGACATGCGTGGAGCTGGGTTCAAGGAGGAGGTTTTAATTTTTCTCTCAGAACAAAAAAAAGTGAATGATAATAAATCTTTACTCTTTTCCAAAATGAAGGACAAGAGAAGCTACAGCATGTGAACCGATGTAGAAAAGAATACAGTGGGAATATGGAAACTAATGTGTTGAGTTTAATAAATAATTATTGCAAATGGCTGTAGGTAAATGGAAGTTGGAATATGAAAGGAATGGAATGTCAACAGTTTGAATGCTAAACCGATACGAAATTGTTTTACTAACTTCGTGGTGAACCAGACCGAAATACAGAAGTGAATATACCGCTGAGATCAGCTCGCCGAGAAGGTCAAAACGGTATACGGATATTAGTGGTACGATCGAATTATAAAAATTCGAAATTTTTTTTAATAGCGGAAAATGCAAGAAAAACGCTGAAGAATAAGATCGACGGAGTCAAAGATGTTCGAATTTGGAAAAACGACCAACTGACATCTTGCTCAGAAGATGGTTTAGAATTTTTCTATGTAAAAATATTTAGGTTTCGGAAACATCTTATTTTCATCGCTTTTTAACTGATTAAATTGAAGTGAATTTACGCGCGAAATAAACTTTCATATTTTCGGACGAAAATTCACCAGTTGTTATGTTTAACTAGACGCATTCCAAATATTAAAATTTTATTTCAAAATTTTATCGTTTAAATTTCACAAAATTTCAACTAATTACGTTATTAAAACAGTTGAAATTTACGGGTCGTTACAGTCTCCCCCACTCAAAACTTTTCGTCCCCGAAAAGGAACGAGGTAGAAGAATAGAAACAACCAGAAAGAAAACAGATTTGAGTATACAAAATAACAATTAATTTAAACCATATAAATTCAAATTTAAATTAATTGATATTCAATAATTGATTTAATATCCATTTGATTTCACCAAAATCAATCTCAACTATTTCTAAATTCATTATCTTATTATCCAATTATCTTCAATTTACAATTTCTAAAACCATAAATTTGAATAGTCTTTTATTATAATCATTATTTTCAACAATTTTAAATTCTTCTTTATTCAAATTACTGTTAAATTTATTTTACTTAATATATCTACTCACATATATTTAACCCATATAAATTAATTTAAAACATAAAAGTTTCGATTTTAATTAATTTACATTTATTAATTTCTTTTAAATTCAAGGTATTTTCATATGTTGATCAAATTTCACTTTATTAATTCTTTCAAAACAAATTTATTAATTTTTTCAAAACAAATTTATTTCATTATTAACTGAGTTTACTTATTATCCTATCTAACTCTATTAACATCTTTATAATCAAAATTTAGTGTATAACATTTATTATAAACACTCAAATTTTATTTATAAATTCAATTTATCTTATATATTATCCAATTACATATTCAACTTCTGAACGATTTAGGTAAGTTGTATTAGAATGCAGTTGAACAATATACAAATAAAATTTCCCAATTCAATTATTCAAGTTTAAATGTTTATTCCAAATTTTTGGTCTTATTTATAATTGGAATCATCCTTTAACAGAATTTAAGAATTAGATTTCCGATTAACTTTAAACAATTTAGAGATATATATAATATATTTATATCAAATCAAATTAAATTTTAAAATAAGATACTTATATATATAAATCAAATTATACTGAAGAAATTCAAATCGAAATATTTTTCAAAACAAAACCGTAGCAAAGCTATAGAATAGTATCTCCACTTCGAAACTCGAAAATGAATGTCGATGATGCGGCCGCCATCACCGAAATTATTTTCCAGCGACAAAGAGAAGAGCACTGATTTCAAAATTTAAAAGTTCTTTGAAAACGATTTCTATTCGAAAATACTTTCAATATATATACTTTAAACTTTCAAAAACCAAAGTTCGAAATCACCGGAAACTAATAAATTCTCAAATTTCTGAATTTAATTCATTTCAAATTCCAATCAATTTATAACCAAGTTTATAAATTTATTTAGAACAATAAATGATAATCAAATATTATCATTTCAAACAAACAATTTAATTAACCTATTAAATTCCAGAAATTTTTTACTTATATTTTCACAATATAATCAAACAAATTTATTTCATTTTCCAAATTTTAAATATTAATTTACAAATACACTTCCTCGCTCGACTATATAAGAATAGATTTCAAAGCAAAGACAGAGATTCAAATTTGATGGACTCAAATCAAAGAGAAATTTGATTCGAAAATAAATTTGAAACAGAAGGTAAGATAATTCAATTACCACAATCGGGAGATGAAGGAGTTTATTTAATTCACGGGCAACCTTAACCGGGTCGTCCGTAACTTCAAGAATAAGATCGATGTGGAATTCCGAGGTAGATCGACATTCGATCTCAAGAAATAGAATTCAGGTATAGCAGGAGATAGATAACATCGTAAACCGAGGATACAGAAATCTCCGGTAAATCAATGCCTATTATAAAGGAGTTTCACCCCTTTACAAATCATTCGAAGTTTGGCGAGACCGCCGACTCACTATAAGGGTCATTCGAAGTGGAGTTATGTGATGCTCCAGAATTGAAAGGAGACGAATAGTGAGGGACACGAATGAAATTTGGAACCGTAGGGAACGTTCCAAAATTCAAAGAAATCGAGTCGAAAGGAAGAGATTGAAACTCGAATGAGAGTGATTCTGTAAATACATTTACCCTATATGTTGAGTTTTGCCTAGAGCTACCAAAGCTCTGATACCAACTGTAACGACCCGAAATTTTGGACCATTCGCATCCATTATAAGTGTATAGGTAGACACTCATGCCGGAGTTGAATTGCTCAAAATACCGCATTGTTAATTTAAATTTGGCAAAACTGAACATATACAGTAAATAAAATAATCACAGATCACAGACACAGAGTAATAATTTGCAGCGGAAATAAAAGAGATAGTAGTTCATGAAGCTACTATATGAATATATAAAATACATCAGAGTTTACAACAGAAGAGTAATACGATACATCAGAGTTAAACCAGATACAACGAAAGGGTAACACAATACATCAGATACAAATCAGAATACATCACTGGAATCATCGAATATCTGAAAGCTGGATAGATAGCTGGATCCCCAAGCGAAGCTCCAACTCCAAAGGTGAGTCTCGAAAGCTGAACCACTCAGTCTGACCCGAGCGTAAAGCAAAAACACAAGACACTCGAGTCAGGATTAACATTCTTATATTAATAAATCCAACTCAAGTGAAATAGCAATTGAAATACAAGTAACTCAAAGGATGTTTGGAATAACCATCCTTTAAGGATCCGTTAAACTATCTACTATGTAGTAGTGTACGATAAGTAGATAATGTCTATCAGTAATATAAAGATATCAAAATAGCGTTAAGTCATGGCCCATTCCACCCTTAACACATTTTATTCCCAAAAGCATATACAAGACCGTAGTTTCCCCAAAACCGGAAGTCACCAGAGGGCAATCCATATACTAAAGGTACAAATCAAAATCGTAGTGGTCGCGTATAAATGGAATACAAGTATGACAAGGCACATGAGGCAATACCCAAGGTAGTGATACTACCGTTCGCCTGATCCGGACTGGTGAGAACGCAACGCCGCAGCGCCCGCAACACCGTGAAACAACACTCCCAAAATCAAGGGTGCACCAATTGACAACAAGTAATAAGTAGTTCGAAGAAGTGTGTCCACTTGAGGTAGCTAATCCTCCATTGGCCCGACACAGCTCCTGTTTTAGTCATTTCCAATTTGACACAAGTGTCAAGGCTATCCATTATCGTTCTCTTTCTTCAGTCATCACGAACATCATTCCAACCACTTCATTCTGGATCATCACTCCGCGCATAGTTATTAAAGTGGTTTCGGTTCAGATAGAGAGTATATCCATTACCGATCCCGGTCTCTTTAATAACTTTCGTAATTATTACACCGATTGGTCGTTTATAAATTTCAGAAACCAAATCAATTTCAATTTCAATTCGTAAATCAACATTTCATTTGTCTTTCGAAATCAATTTCCAAATTTACGTTTCAAAACTTCCAAATTATCATTTCAAAATCTTATAATTCAAGTTCAATCTTTATTTAAAACAATTCAAATATTGATTCAAGTTCGTATATAAGTTTCATTCCGAAATCCTTTAATTTAACATTCCAAATCAGTTTAACTTCATTTATCGATTTCATTCAATATTCGTTAAGTTACTTTATCATTCAAAACAATTTCTATTAAATTTCCAATTCATTAAATCCATTATTTAAATTCAACTTCCTTATATCAAAACTTACAAATTGAATTAAATTAAATTCATCAAATCAAATTCTTTAACTTTCAAGCCTTACATTAATTTCAATAAATCACATTTTTTTTCTTAATAAAGAAATTCAATTTCACTTATTTACTTACATAATTTTCCAAAACTTAATAAATAAAGAAACTCAATTTCAATTATTTACGAAGTAAAATTCAGTTATTCCAAAGTTCAATTTCTCTTATTAAAGAATCCAATTCAATTTAATCATTAAATAATTCAATCTTATTTAATTATTAAATAATTCAAAACTTAATTATTAAATAATTTCAAAGTTTAATAATTTCAAACTTAATTATAATTTCCAACTAAATTATTAAATCATTTCAAATTTTAATGATTTTAAACTTAATTATATTTTCCAACCTAATTATTAAATCATTTCAAAGTTTAATTCAATCATTTCTCAAATTAAACAACATTCTTTCATCAATTACATTGTTAATATTTTGTTTCAGATTATTAAATATTAACATTTTCCTTTCATTAAAATTCAAATTTCAACTTCATTTCAAAACCATATTATTTATTCAAATAAAATCTTCGTTTATTTTTAAATCAAATTATTGACCAATCATGTTTTATATTTAATTTCCTATCCTAGGTCAAAGTTCAATTTTTGGGTATTTATCATTTCAACCCGATTCCAATTCAATTTAAAATCAAAGCATATCAAAAGGGAACTTGCAGTGTGATAACTGGGATGGTGTCAAAGTAAATAAACAAGCAATAACAACAACCAATATCAATACAATAATCAATTTAAATAATCTCGAAATAACCGTATTAATTCGCATATTTATTTGTACGAATTAATATAATTATTTCTAGAATCTACACTATCATTTCATGTAGATTAAAGATTATTACATTACGGTTTTTCATTTGTCATCTATTTACAATTTCATACATCATCAATTTAACAACATACATTCAGTGGTTCAAAGTGTAATTAAACGAATCCTACGTGTCCATAAATTTAACAGTTAAAAGGGGTCATATTATACAAATGTCATTTAATCAATTTTAACACATATATCAAATCTAACTATCCTACATCAATTTCAATTTCAAATTATTCACTTATATCATTAACAATTTAACGTCCAATATAAACATCAAACAATCAATCATTTAACAACCAACTGGATTATCATTGCATATATAACAGATAATGGTGTCAGATGTCACAGGTGAACTGATACAGGTAATAACAGTGTAATTATCAACAGTAGCATATTTCAATTGTCATTTCAATTGAAATCAAATTTAATAAATATAAGAACGTTAATCGTGAGTGAGTGCTCACCTTTCGAGGCTAGAGGCGAACTAGAATAGAAGCGAATGGATACGGACAAACACATAGGTCGAACAAGCGAGACGGTGACAAGGCTAGAATTGTGGTTGTAAATCTGGATAGAGGCGACAAAACAAATTGAACTTAGATACGATGGAATAAACTATAAAGTTTTATATGAACTATACACTATAATTTACATTAAATATTCGATAAAAATACATATAAGATCATATCTTCACATATAATATAAAATCAAATTTAATTCATCACACGGAATAAAGTATATATATAGATACTGCATATTCATTTTCAAAATTCTAACTTATCATATCATACGCATCTATATTTCAGAATATCATTATTTATTTCTGCATATATAAATCAACCTATACCTACATTATAAAATCGACACAAAAGATCATCCTATATGTATACTTACAGACACAACATATATATATACTTTAAAAGTGGTATGCGAGTATTTTTATATTAAAAATATATTCCTTAAATCTAAATATACCAACTTGCGCATATACATGCGCAAACAATATAATTCATAAGATATGCTTTAGAAATGTGTATTATTAAAATATAACAATACTAACATATTACCTTACTGAAAATAGCAGCTTATATATGTAAACTATTTTAACTTACATATTAACCCCAAAGATCATCCGTATATATATATATATATTTATTAACATACGTATAAAATATTAGTAGTAAAATATGCACTAGACTGTATATATATAGATGCGACACTTACACATATAAACTATTCTAACTTATATATATTTATTAACATACGTATAAAATATTAGTAGTAAAGTATGCACTAGACTGTACCTATACCAACAGTTTCAATAAAAAAATTCATGCTATTATATAGCCTAACCATATCATAGAACCATCGGGCAAATTAATATAGAGAATATATAATAACACTTTATGAACACTGTTATCAAATCTTCAATATATATATATATGCAGTCACTAGTTTATAAGTGGCATAGTTTTGTAAAACTTAATATTCATATATGGCAGATCAAGTAGAGATATTTTCAAGACCACTTAAACATAACAGTAATACCAAACTTCACTTATCATCCAAAAGCATTGTTACGTTCGTTATATTTAAACAACAACCTGACAATGTATTTCTTACTAAACATATCTTACTAGTATATACTAACAGATGTTTATACATTTCAAAAGAATACTCTTATACACATAATATATAATACACTTTAAAACCACCTATTATAAAATCAAAACAAATATATATAACAAGTTGATAATCTTCCAACTTACATATAACTAACAGAGCGTATACCTTAAAAGGATGAATGCTCGGATAGGAACGAAGCAAGGCAAGCATAGAGAGAGAGCAGAGCGGGTTGAAAGCTGTTATGTGATGAGCGTTCGGATTGGTGGTTGGATCTGCAACTCGAGTCTCGGTTGGCTAAGGACGTGGGTTGTGGGAGGCCGGAGAAAAGCAAGGCGGAAGTGGGTGCTCGGTGGTGGGGAAATGAGTGCAGGAGAGAGGTGGGCTGAGCGAATGCCAAGGCAGAGGATGGTCGGCCATTGAAGGAAAGTATGGTGGAAGTAGGGTGGTTGGAGTGGAGGGAAAAGAAATGGTGGAGGCGCGACAGATTGGGCTGGTTCACGGAGGAAGGCGGGGGTCGAGATGGGCTGCTTGGTCAGCGAGGCTTCAGGTTGGAGGCATCGTGAGTATGAGGTGGGGATAGAGGGGACATGCGCACTCGGGTGCTTGCGCACTACAGGATGGTGGTGGAGGAGATGCGACAGAGGGGAAGGGAGGAAGGTGGCAAGGTTGTTCGAGATGGGACTTGCGGGTGGTGAAGGCCGAGTTTGGACATGCGTGGAGCTGGGTTCAAGGAGGAGGTTTTAATTTTTCTCTCAGAACAAAAAAAAGTGAATGATAATAAATCTTTACTCTTTTCCAAAATGAAGGACAAGAGAAGCTACAGCATGTGAACCGATGTAGAAAAGAATACAGTGGGAATATGGAAACTAATGTGTTGAGTTTAATAAATAATTATTGCAAATGGCTGTAGGTAAATGGAAGTTGGAATATGAAAGGAATGGAATGTCAAAAGTTTGAATGCTAAACCGATACGAAATTGTTTTACTAACTTCGTGGTGAACCAGACCGAAATACAGAAGTGAATATACCGCTGAGATCAGCTCGCCGAGACGGTCAAAACGGTATACAGATATTAGTGGTACGATCGAATTATAAAAATTCAAAAATTTTTTTAATAGCGGAAAATGCAAGAAAAACGCTGAAGAATAAGATCGACGGAGTCAAAGATGTTCGAATTTGGAAAAACGACCAACTGACATCTTGCTCAGAAGATGGTTTAGAATTTTTCTATGTAAAAATATTTAGGTTTCGGAAACATCTTATTTTCATTGCTTTTTAACTGATTAAATTGAAGTGAATTTACGCGCGAAATAAACTTTCATATTTTCGGACGAAAATTTACCAGTTGTTATGTTTAACTAGACGCATTCCAAATATTAAAATTTTATTTCAAAATTTTATCGTTTAAATTTCACAAAATTTCAACTAATTACGTTATTAAAACAGTTGAAATTTACGGGTCGTTACATGAAACAATATATTTTAATCATAGAAAAAATATATATAGCCCGAGTAACTCCAAAACGATACAAAGGGATTGGGTACTACCAAACAGTATCATACACTCCCTTACTAGGAAGGGTAATACTCAAGAGAAGTGTTTACCATCCGAACACATCTCTTTCCCAATTTTAAGTTATTTTTGAGCCACTCGAACTAGTTAACTTAAGAATATTACTTTTATTTTAAAATCCCATTTTTGAAACAATACTTCTCATATTTTCAACAAAACATTTATCACCAACTCGCTTTGGGTTCGTTCGGGGTTTGAACTTGTTTCGATTGTACAATGATAAAGAGAATAATTTACTAAGTGCATCACAACGTTCGCGTAGGAAAACATTCGATCGTCACTTAGAAGATTATTCATATCATCATAAAACAATCAAGACTCATTCCCCCTAACCAATCCAAAGAAAACATTTCTTACCTAACATTTTCACTCCCAAATTTTTATTCTTGAACCAAAATTGCTTTCAAATAATATATTATTATCTTTTAAAACCTTGAAATATTTTCCAAAAGCCCTAGGATTTAAGTTCTCAAGTTTTCAACTTAAATTCTTTTTTATTCAAGACACATTCCTATAAATCCATTAATACAAATCACCTTTTACAAAAAAAACATTTTCCAAATATTTATTTCAAATATTCTAGCTTTTAATAACATCTTTTATTAAATCAAATTTATCCTTACATTATTAATCAAACGCCTTATAGTCAAATTGTGAAACTTAATTAACAAGGTGTTCTCTTCAATGTTATCCATATTTCTACTTACCCAACTCAAATACTAAAATGGGAAGCTACCTACACACACACCAACAATAGTCAATGCTCAACTGGACAAGCATGACTAATAAAATCCTAATTGATAATAATAGAATATTATTGTCTCCTAAAAACAAAACCTCAAAATACTATACTATTTTTGAAATCATTCTTTATATACAAAATATATTTCTGGGTAAAGTTATTTCATTTACACAATTTCAAAACAATACTGTGTTAGTTTGCCTTATTCAAGTGTTTAGGAACCCCTATCAACACCATGGCTTCCCATGTCTCGACCAGAATTCATAAACCACTAAACTATTTACTAACAAATACGCGCTCTTATATATAATACATTCGTACATATTCTAGGGTCTCACTTACCAGATCTCAAATGAGTTTAACCCACCAGGGCCAAGGTTCTCACTTAACCTTAGGCTCTAATACCAAATGTAATGGCTGGGGTTTTCGACCATCGAAAATCGACATTAATACGACCACTGTATTGTCTGCCAAGCATTCAAGTGCCGGAAAAACCGATCGTTAGGGGTGAAAGAAGAAGATAGAAGATAGAAGAAATAAAAACAATCATAGAATCTCACAACACAACGGAATAAAAATATTAATCAACATAATACTTTACAAAGTCATTTCAAAATGATACATTAGAGTAATACTAATACAATTCTACAGTTATACAGCCTTCCCTACCTAACTGATACAAGGTACATATAATATAGTCGAAATAAGATAATAACTAGCTATCGATGAAGCCTCCTGCTCCAAGCTCCTCCAAGATGCATCCGTGGAAAACTTGAACTACTTGGCTGCCCATAAAAAACTGGCACCCAAGAGTTTTAGGGAAACAAAATAAAACTCGAGGTCAGACATGGGTCTGGTGTGATTAAACTCAAACAGCTGAATTATTATGTTTAAAACCCTTTTAAAATTAATGGTATCTCGTAAGATCACGCCGCACATAAACACAGACGGGTTTTTACCTTACGATAACCAAAACATTTATATCAGAGAATCCAGTTATATTATATTAATGTCTAAGGGTGGAAATAATAATAATCAAGTAGCTGTGATGCTCGTGAGTGTACGTCAGAACAATAATAGGTATATAATCAAAAACCGATAGTGCGTTCGATAATTGTGTAGGATTCCACGGAGGTGCTCTCGGCACTTTGAGAAATGTTCCTCCTGCACAAGGATTAGAGATATCCTTCCGAAGCGGCATACATCCCTAGTGATGTACCATATAAAAAACATATCTGGTCGCTAAGACCGAGTCATCGCTCCATGCATGCAGAATAACAGTAGATAACGTCAAGGTGGAGCCGACTGCACCCTATGGGTTCGCCAACCCTACTGGTTATGCCTCCTATCTTTGGTTTTAGTCATTACCTCTGGTGAGGCTACATCCGGCACTCCAGCTTATGCACAGCCATCAAAACAGATCATAGAATCCCACATGGATTCCAATACCCCTACGGGTCTTGGAATCACACATGGATTCCCATATCTCAAAATCACACATGGATTCCCATAACCTAATGGGTTTTGGAACCACACATGGATTTCAACATCTCAATATATCACAAAAATCCTTCATAGAACCATATATGATTGTTGGAGTGGTTACAGTACGAGTCATCTCTTACGAGTACACTCCCCAGCTTACCGGGCGCCCCAAAAACCAATCGTCGATTTCCAAAATGCTTAATACCGGTTCTTTAGGAAATAATCAGACAATACATAAGAGCAGGGATCATCCCCTAACCGTTTAATTGGACGGATCTCCTTATCATTTGTCCTAGAAGAACAAACGAGTTTATACATATAGTATAGCACCACCGACGATAACTGTACTATATAATTCTCGTGTTTCTCCTAGACATTTTCGAAGTTAAAATCCTTCGGTGTTAAGTAGGGAATTGCTTCCCTACCTCCAAAATTAAGAAGGATTACGTATTTAGGCCAAAATTTGATAGTCAGTTATCTAACTATAAAATAATCAAAAAGAGATCACATTTCCCATCACTAAACCTCATTTAATTAAATTCCCATTTATTAGAATCTCTTTGAGGAATATTTATCAAATTATTCATATACTTATCTCACCGAAATAAGTATATTCGCAAACCATTCCTTTCAAAAATACTTGAAAACTTTTAAAATAAATAAGGAAAGTACCATTCAATATCAATCATGGATCACAGTTTGCACAATGGTTACGTATCTATCCCAGAGAAAACATAGTAAAATGTAGGCAATCTCTACCCCTCGAATTACGCTAGGAAAATCAACCATTTCTTTCCAAAATCTCTTTATTTCATAAATATCTGCAAATCTATTTATAAAGCTTCTTTATAAATTCCAAATTTTAATTTTAAAAAATACTCTTTTATAAATCTCAAATCATTTATTAAACTTCCCTTTTCAAATCACTAAACCATTTATAAAACTCTTTTCTAAAATCATTCAAAACCCAACTTATTTTCCAAGTTCAAAACTCTTCCAAAAATATACCTCTTTTAACAAATCCTTTTATAAAATATCATTTGTGAAACACTTTAGAAAAACACTTTTATTTAGTAAAAATTCCTTTTATAAACAAGTTATTACTTATAAATACCTTTATTAAACAATAGTATAACTTGAAAATCATTTATAAACTTTAAAACCCAATTTGGTTAAAGAACTTAAGTTAACTCAAAAACCCACTTTATAAATTCAAAAGAGGCTTAGCAATAACAATGGTACTAACTTAATTTACCATTCAATTTCAATTTGGATTTCAATTCACTTAACAGTTATTTACATAGGTCAATAGGTATGTAAATTCAATTCATATCCAAAGTAGGGAATAACATGTCAATATTAACACTGGCATATACATGTCCAAATAACATAATAACATGATAGTGATTTGTCCTACTAAATAGATGTCCAAACAATTCAATCAGTTTATAGAAGAATGGAAATTTATTCTGCTAAAACACATGTGCACACAAACAACAATTGCATTATACCAGAACAGGTATTTACTTTGCTATCAGATATCCAAACAATCAAACAATCAACTTATACTAGAACAGGGATTTATTCTGCTAACACATGTCCACACAATCAAATCATTTACATAACTCTTTCACAATTGTTTGCTTACTTAATGATATCGACATTAGAATCCCTTGTGTTCAAAACCATCTTCGAAAAAAGAAGTACCTTTAAAACAATTTGATTCTTGGGAAACAAGGATTAAAAACTTAAAACTCCATAAAATGATTAATTACAAGTTAAACTCTTATTAAATCATAATTAATGTTTATTAAATTGAACTTGATTTAATTATAAATTAATAAATAATTTATTTATAAATTAAACCCTTAATTAATCCTTTATTAATTATTAAATAATAATGTAAAACCTTTATTAATAATTAACTATTAATTAATCTTAGTTAATTAATTAAATAACCTTTTAATTTAAACTTAAATAAAAAATTAAACCTTTAATAAATAATTATTTAAATTAAAACCTTAATTAATTTATAATTAAAAATAATTAAACACTTGATTAATTAAATAAATAAATAATCGACCTTATATTTGATTAATAATTAATTAAAAATAAATCCTATACTTAACTCATAATTAGTTAAAAATTAACCATAATTTTAAAGTATAATTAACTAGTACTAATCTTTATTTAATTAAGATTAAAGAACCTTGTTTAATACTTAATTAATTATTAATTACCAAGATTAATTAATTAATTATTAAACTTTATTAACCTTATAAAATATTTTTATTAAGTTTATAAACCTTTCCAAAATAATTTTTAAATTATGGAACTGAATTTTAAAAAAAAACGGACTTTTTTTTATCGAAACTTCATTCATAGCGAATATCGCTATGGATACCGTAACTTCCAAACTTGATTCACATCTCAAATAGTCTTTTAAAATGTTACTTTTTAGCTTTAACTTACTATGAACTTAATATAAAGTTTTATAAGCAAAACAAAAAGGTAGAAACTTTAGAAAACTTTTTATTTAAAACAAAGTAAGTAATCAAATTCAAAAAACTCAAAGGATCGTTATGTCGAACACAAACACCTTTCAAGTGCTACCCTTGCTCACTAACTTTTCCATTTACTAACTTTACTTACTAACTTTACATATCACTTCCAATCATAAGACAAAGATCATAAATTTATAATTAAAAACATCACTTTAACATTCGATTCACAAATTTACGCTAAACCATAAACCAACAACATATGTACAATCCAACCATATGAAAATTCAACCATCCAAACAATATATTCTACAACCAAATAGAAAATATAATAAAGGTTGAATCTTTCCACAAAAAGTTATAAGTTTACTCACTAAAATTTTGCAAAACTCTTTTAAATACTTGAAATACTTTAGATTTGCAAAGCTTGGAAAACCACAAAATCAACTCGAAAATGGGTCATTTTTCTTTGATTTTTGGCCATGTTACTCTCAGAATTTGGAAAAGTGGTTAAAAGAATAGTTCTTTGAAATTCTTTTCTCTTTCATATCAAAAGAAGATTCACTCAATTTGGATTATTTTTGAGGGAGATATGGTCAATAGAAGAAGAGGTATTTTCGAACTTGAAAATATTGGTCCGAAAATGGGTCTGAAAGAAATGAGATTTGGAAAGAGCTAAGCTCAAATTTTGAATAGTCTTACAATAAAGTTGTAGCCACTGAAATTTTACAAGTTTGAAAAAATGAAAATCTCCATTTGGTTCATAAATGAGAAAAATATGATAGGAGGAAGAGGAGGAAAATTTGAAGAAGTGGAAGGCTATTTATAAGCAATTGAAAAGGTAAATTACTAAACTACCCTTGTACTTCTACCCTCCATATTGTTTTGCCACCTCAACACCCTTCACAACACATGCCATATCAGCCTCCACCGTGTCCCCCCTCATCATGTCAAAGAAAATATGTTTAAACATGTTTGTACTCGAGTCGCCAAAGTGTCAAATCATGTCTCTTAAGGCATCTTTTAGTATATACAAGTATATACTTAAGTATATATACCTATGTATATACCAATATATACTAACTAGTTTACGTTCTTAATCATTTAAATTTTGATTCAAATATAAACAAGGCTCACACCATTTCAAACAAATTTTATACGATGAAACTTCGAAAATAGGAAAAAGTTTTCCGGTCACATTTTCTGTTTTTCATCGAACTTAATATTTTTGTAAACAAAATTTAAAAATGATTTCACCATCATTAATTATTATTTAAAAGAGTTTTATTTTCATTATAAAACCTATTATTTGAATATTTAAAATTAATTAAATATTCGCATATCAAAATGGTGAACTTCCGGTTCATTACATTCTTCCACCCTTAAATGAATTTCGTCCCCGAAATTACACCTCAACCTAACCCATAAAACACTTAACACTATACATCAGTTCATATGATGTACATAGATCATTCATATGCAAAGTCTGATTTATTCTCTATTCGAATACATAACTTTTCTTTCGAACTAGTATCGCTCAACTGATTTTCTAGTGCGGACTCCGATTAGGCTCCTTGATTTGTAACCTCTGTTCTCCTTACATAGCTGTAACTATGATAAAAAACACTGGTCCCATATCAAAAATCCTCATCAAGTGCTCACCGTCAAAAATCAAGTAATATATCCTTATCCGAAATGGCATGAAACACCTTAAAGCCATGTACTCGAATCGTTGATCAAACTATGGGGAAACGAGAGATGATCTACGTCCAACCTACACACTTCTTTAACTGGTTCCCCCAATACCAATTCTATTTCCACTAAATTATTTATGAAACATTTCATAAAACTAAACTTAGGTTCACTTGGATACTACTCTACTACATCCTAAGAGTATAATAGTATTCCATTTTGCATTTATTTCCCTAAGAAAACTCAAGATCCAAATACCCGGTCTTATTTAAAAAAAAATTTGAATTGAAACAATATATTTTAATCATAGAAAAATTATATATATAGCCCAAGTAACTCCAAAATGATACTAAGGAACTAGGTACTACCAAATAGTATCATACACTACCTTACTAGGAAGGGTAATACTGATCAAGAGAAGTGTTTACCATCTGAACACATCCCTTTCTCAATTTTAAGTTATTTTCGAGCCACTCGAACTAGTTAATTTAAGAATATTACTTCTATTTTAAAATCCCATTTTATAAACAATACTTCTCATATTTCTAACAAAACCTTTATCACCAACTCGCTTTGGGTTCGTTCGGGATTTGAACTTGTTTTGATTATACAATGATAAAGAGAATAATTTACTAAGTGCATCATAACATTCGCCTAGGCAAACTTCCGATCATCACTTAGAAGATTATTCAGATCATCACAAAACAATCAGTACTCATTCCCCTTAACCAATCCAAAGAAAATATTTCTTACTTAACATTTTTACTCCCAAATTTTTTTTCTTAAACCAAAATTGATTTTAAATAATACTATTATTATCTTTCAAAACCTTGAAATATTTTCCAAAAGCCCCAAGATTTAAGATCTCAAGTTTTCAACTTAAATTATTTTTAATCTAAGACACATTCCTATAAATCCATTTTGATAAATCAACTTTTATAAAAAAAATTCAAATATTTATTTCAAATATTCTAGCTTTTAATAAAATATTTTATTAAATCATTTAACTCTACATTTCAATCGAACGCCTTATAGTCAAATTGTGAAACTTAATTCACATGGTGTTCACTTCAATGTTGTTCCTATTTCTACGTACCCAAACCAATACCTACACACACTAATAATAGTAAATGCTCAACTAGACAGGCATGGCTAACAAAATCATAATTCATAAAAATAGAATATTATTATCACCTAACAACAATACCTCAAAATACTATACTATTTTTGAAATCATTCTTTATATACAAAATATATTTCTAGGTACAATTATTTCATTTACCCAATTTCAAAACAATACTGTTTCAGTTTGCCTTATTCAAGTGTTTAGGAACCCCTATCGACGCTGTGGAGTCCCACATCCCGACCAGAATTCATAAACCACTCAAACTATAAATCAACATAATATAAAACATTTTGTATCACTAACAAATACGGGCTCTTATATATAATACGCTCATGTTCATTCTAGGGTCTCACTTTACCCGATTTCAAATAAGTTTACCCCACTAGGGCCAAGGTTCTCACTTAACTTTGGGATTTGATACCAAATGTAATGGCCGGGATTTTCGACCCTCGAAAATCGATACTAACACGTCCACTGTATTGTGTGTCGAGCATTCAAGTGCCAGAAAAACTGATCGTTAGGGGTGAACGAAGAAGATAAAAGATAAAAGAAACAAAAACAATCAAATAATACTTTACAAAGTAATTTAAAAAATGATATATCAGAGTCATACTAATACAATTCTACTCTTGGATAGTTATAACAGTCTGCCCTTACCATATTGATACAAGATACATATAATACAGTGGAAACAAGATAATAACTAGCTATCGATGAAGCCTCTTGCTCCAAGCTCCTTAAAGATGCATTCGGGGAAAACCTGAACTACTTGGTTGTCCATAAAAATTTGAGCACCCAAGAGTTTTAGAGAAAGAAAATAAAACTCCGGGTCAGACATGAGTCTGGTGTGAGTAAACTCAAACAACTGAATTATTATGTTTAAAACCCTTTTAAAATCAAAGGTATCTCTTGAGACCACGCCGCACATAATTACGGACGGGTTTTTACCTTACGATAACCAAAAAATTTATATCAAAAATCTAGTGATATTATAATAATGTCTAAGGGTGAAAAAATAATAATCAAGTAGCTGTGATGTTCATGAGTGTACATCACAACAATAATAGGTATATAATCAAAAATCGATAAAGTGCGTTAGCTAATTGTGTAGGATTCCACGAAGGTGCTCGATACTTTAAGAAATGGTCCTCCTGCAGAAGGATCAGAGATATCCTTCTGAAGCAGCATACATCCCTAGTAATGTATTAGATGAAAAACATAGCTGGTATCACTAAGACCGAGTGCATCAGCCCATGCATGCATAACAACTCTAGATAACGTCCAGGTGGAGCCGACTGCACCCTATGGGTTCACCAACTCTACTTACCATGCCTCTTATCTCTTGCTTTAGTCATTACTGCTGGTGAGGCTATGTCCAGCATTCCAGCTCATGCATCGCCATCAAAACAAATCTTGGAATCCCACATGGATTCCAATACCCTAACAGGTCTTGGAATCACACATGGATTCTCATATCTCAAATAGATCTTGGAATCACACATGGATTCCCATACCCCAATGGGTTTTGGAACAACACACGGATTCCAACATCTTAATATATCACAAAACTCCTTCATAGAACCCTATATGATTGTTGGAGTGGTTATGGTACAAGTCATCTCTTACGAGTACACTCCCCTGCTAACTGGGCGACCCAAAAACCAATCGTCGATTTTCAAAATGCTCAATACCGGTTCTTTAGGAAATAATCAGACAATACATAAGAGCGAAAGTGAACGGATCTCCTTATCATTTGTCTTAGAAGAACAAACGATTTTATACATATAGTATAGCACCACCAATAGTAACAGTACCATATAATTCCCGTGTTTCTTCTAGATATTTCCTGAGTTAATATCCTTTGATGTTAAGTAGGGAATTGCCTCCCTACCACCAAAATTAAGAAGGATTACATATTTAGGCCAAAATTTGATAGTCGGTTATTTAACTATCAAATAATCAAACAGAGATCACATCTCCCATAGAAACCACTAAGCCATATTTAATTAAGTTCCCATTAATTAGAATCTCTTTCCAGAATATTTATCAAATTATTTATATACTTATCTCATCAAAATAAGTATATACACAAACCATTCCTTTAAAAAATAATTGAAAACTTTTAAAAATATATATGGAAAGTACCATTCAATATCAATCATGGATCGTAGTTTACACAATTAGTTACGTCTCTATCACGGAGAAAAGATAGTAAACTGTAGGTGCCCCTCGAATTATGCTATGAAAATCAACCATTTCTTTCCAAAATCTTTTTAAATTATCTCCAAATATATTTATAAAGCTTCTTTATAAATTCCCAATTTTAATTTGGAAAAATACTCTTTTATAAATCTCAAACCATTTATGAAACTTCCCTTTTCAAATCACTAAACCATTTATAAACATCTTTTCTAAAATCATTCAAAACCCAACTTATTTTCCAAATTCAAACTCTTCTAAAAATATAACTACTTTAACAAATCCTTTTATAAAATATCATTTATAAAATATCATTTGTGAAACATTTTAGGAAAACACTTTTATTTAGTAAAAATTCCTTCTATAAACAAGTTATTACATATAAATACCTTAATTAAACAATTGTATAACTTGGAAATCATTTATAAACTTCAAAACCCAATTTGGTTAAAGAACTTAAGTTAACTCAAAAACCCACTTTATAAATTCAAATGAGGCTTAGCAATCCCAATGGTACTAACTTAAGTTACCATTCAGTTTCAATTCGAATTTCAATTCACTTAACAGTTATTTACCTAGGTCAATAGGTATGTAAATTCAATTCATATCCAAAACATGAAATAACATGTTAATATAAACATCGGCATATACATGTCCAAATAACATAATAGTAGGATGGTGATTTGTCCTACTAAATAGATGTCCAAACAATTCAATAAGTTTATAGCAGAACGAGAATTTATTCTGTAAAAAGCATGTCCACATAAACAACAATTACGTTATAGCAGAACAGAGATTTATTCTGCTATTAGATGTCCAAACAATCAAACAATCAAGTTATACTAGAACGGGGAATTATTCTGCTAACACGTGTCTATACAATCAAATCATTTACATAATTCTTTCACAATTGTTTGTCTACTTAATGATATTGACATTTGAATCCCTAGTTTTCAAAACCATCTTTGAAAAAAGAAGTACCTTTAAAACAATTTGATTCTTGGAAAGCAAGGATTAAAAACTTAAAACTCCATAAAATGAATAATTACAAGTTAAAATCTTATTAAATCATAATTAATCTTTATTAAATTGAACTTAATTCTAAATTAATAAATAATTAAACCTTTAATAAACAATTTATTTATAAATTAAACCCTTAATTAATCCTTTATTGATTATTAAATAATATTTTAAAACCATTATTAATAATTAACTATTAATTAATCTTAGTTAACTAATTAATTAAATAATCTTTTAATTAAAACTTAAAATTAAATTAAACCTTTAATAAATAATTATTTAAATTAAAACCTTAATTAATTTATAATTAAAAATAATTAAATACTTGGTTAATTAAATAAATAATTGAATTTATATTTTATTAATAATTAATTAAAAATAAATCCTATACTTATCTCATAATTAATTAAAAATTAACCTTACTTTTAAAGGATAAATAACCAGTACTAATCATTATTTAATTTAATGAACCTTGTTTAATACTTAATTAATTATTATTTACCAAGTTTAATTAATTAATAATTAATAATTAATTATTAAAATTTAATTAACTTTCTAAAACATTTTTATTAAATTTATAAAACCTTTCCAAAATAATTTTTAAAGTATGAAACTGAATTTTCAAAAAAACGAACTTTTATCGAAACTGCATTCATAGCGATTATCGCTACGAATACCATAACTTCCAAACTTGATTAACATCTCAAATAGTCTTTTAAAACGTTACTTTTTGACTTTATCTTACTTTATGGACTTATATTTTGTAAGCAAAACAAAAAGTTAGAAAGTTTAGAAAACTTCTTATTTAAAACAAACTAAGTAACCAAATTTAAAAAACTCAAAGGATCGCTATGTCGAACACAAACACCTTTCAAATGCTAACCTTGCTCACTAACTTTTCCATTTACTAACTTTACTTACTAATATTCCATATCACTTTGAATCATAAGACAAAGATTTTTACTTTATAATTAAAAACATTACTTTAACATCTGATTCACAAATCTACGCTAAACCATAAACTAGCAACATATGTACATCCAAACCATAAGATAATTCAACCATCCAATCAATATACTCTACAACCAAATAGGAAACATAATAAAGTTTGAATCTTTCCACAAAAAGTTAGAAGTTTACTCACCAAAATTTTGCAAAACTCTTTTGAAAACTTGAAATAGTTTAGAACCTGCAGAGCTTGGAAAACCACAAAATCAACTCAAAAATGGGTCATCTTTTCTTTGATTTTTGGCCGTGTTACTCTTAAAATTTGGAAAAGTGGTCAAAAGAAAAGTTCTTTGAAATTATTTTCTATATCATTTGAAAAAAGGAATCTCTCAATTTGGATTTATTTTGATGGAGATATGGTCAAAAGAAGAAGACGTATTTTCGGATTTGAAAATATGGGTACAAAAATGGGTTTGAAAGAAATGAGATTTGGAAATAGCTAAGCTTAAAATTTGAAGAAGTCATACTAATAAAAGTTGTATTCACTTAAATTTTACATGGTTTGAAAAATAAAATCTCCATTTGGTTTAGAGATGTGGAAAATATGATAGGAGGAAGAGGAGGAAAATTTAAGGAAGTGGAAGACTATTTATAAGCAATAAAAAAAGGTAAATTACTAAACTACCCTTGTACTGCCACCCTCCATATTGTTTTTCCACCTCAACATCCTCCACCACACATGTCGTTTCAGCTTTCACCTTGTCTGCCCCCATCATGTCAAAGAAAACATGTTTAAACATGTTTGTACTCGAGTCGCCAAAGTGTCAAATCATGTTTCTTAAGGCATGTTCTAGCATATACATGTATATACTTAAGTAGATATACCTATGTATGTATTAATATATACTAACTAATTTAATTTTTTAACCATTTAAATGTTGTTTCAAATATAAGCAAGGCTCACAACATTTCAAATAACTTTTATACAATGAAACGTCAAAAATTCGGAAAACGGTTTCCGGTCACATTTTCTGCTTTTCATCGAACTAAATATTTTTGTAAACAAAATTTGAAAATGATTTCACCATCATTAATTTTCGCATTGCCTGTAAGTGGTACATACCACACATATATTTCATTTCCCACTAGGAGAAGTAAGAATCACCGCTTGGTTTAGCTATGCTTACTGGTATCAGCATAGGAGATGCTGATTTTCCTCTGCTAACCTTTGATGAGATGTGATGTGATGCATACATGGGATTTGAGTTGTTTTCTCGTTTGTCCCACAAGCCTAAGACCTTTCAGTCTAGTATATCTATTCAAGTTAGTGCAGTTTTCGCTGCAATGTACAGTATACTGACCGATTATACTCTTGATTATGATTTTGAGCTAGCTTGATTTTTTCTCTTTTACCTTATGGGACACGTATTTTTTACTACCACTAGGTCGTCTGTGCATGTTGGGTATTTGGAGACAGTGGCCTCATTAGACTTTGATGCTCCTACTTCATATGATTAAGGTACTGCTATTTGATAGAGTTAAGGGTAAGCCTTATGGGCAATTCTGCAATTTACAATAAATTATTAACTTTGTGATAAAATCTCGTTGGAAATAAAATGTGTTTTTCTTTTTATTATTTACTTAATATAATATGTTATATTAATTATTTATTTAAATTTAAGTATATTTAGTAGAAAAACCATAAATGATATATTTTATGATAATAACTACAATGTGTTGTAAACAAGAGCAGTTATAATAAAATAAACATATCGATTGAAATATTCATAGTCGAGATGTATCGAGATTGGATATCGATAACTCCATTGAGACTGTAGTACATAACGCTCTCCAGATATTGGGTAGTGTATTACTCATAGATGTTGGAGACAATAAGGGGTAACATGCTAATAGTTATTGGATAACTATGGAATGACTCACTCAATAGTTTTCTATTGGTCAATGTAGAAAAGGTCAAATAGAAAATATTAGAGTGGCAATAATACATTGTTCTCTTGACTTGAGAATACCGTTAAACTTTAAAGTGGACACTACACTTTGATTATAGTTAAATCATGGTACGACATTCATTGAACAACCATATTTGGGTCTGAATTGAAACATTGGAAGTGAAACACCATTCAATAGGGAATTCATCTTCTCGGTTATATGAAATTAGTATCATGATCCACTAAAGTCAACTCAAAGTCAAAATCTATTGTCAAAGCAGTTTGGTTAATTATTATTATTATTATTATTATTGAATCAAGGACTTTGTGTATGAACTATACAAGTTGAATGTGGCGATATTGAAATTTTGACTAATACCAAATTTGATAAGTTCTAACGTGCTATAGTTTTGACGAAGACGGCTAGTGTAAATAATTTTCACTATCGGGGACCGCTTAAAATAACAAAATTGGATTTTACCGTAACCGCGATAAATTTGGCCAAACTATCACAACTCAAGTTAAAATGACGTATGAACGTTAATATTCGAATCGTTCGATATTAATCAATGATTGAATTCACACCTAAGAACCACATAACTGCAACGATGAATACTTTGTATACCACCAGATTAATTAATCTATAATACTAATAAATCAATTAAATCAATTAATATTTGTGAAATATTAATTATGAAAATTTATTTGAATCATTATTGAAATAGTACACATATAAACATTTATATGTACGTATTGGTATACGATATCAATGTACATTTGAATTTGATTTAAAATGTGAATTTATTGATATAATTTGGAAGTGTAACTAGGCTCATTAGCCTAGTAGAATGGCCAACCAAAGGAGGTGTTTTTGTGGTGATAATTTTGATATTTTGGGTTTGAATTAGTGGAGAAAGAAGGGCCAAAAGATCAGATTTAGGAACCATTTTTCCTCTCTCTTTCTTTCTTTATTAAAACCCATTACCCCCTTCTATTTGGAGGTTACTCTATCTAGTCCTTCTTCTCTCCTATAGGTCGCAAGCTTCAACCCCATTCCCCCTCTCTTTTCAAACCAAATACAAATTTAAATCAAATTATATCAAAAGTTGTGTAGATCTCTTCGATCACTAGCATTTTTGAAAAGAGATCGAATCCGATCCTAGGAGTTCTATCGATTCAATATTCGAAGTGATATAATTAGATTACAACTTGGGTAATTGTAACACCCTATAAAATCAACCCTAATTAGATAAGTAAATTAAGATAAATTCAATTAATTAGGGTAGGGATAAAAATGAAAATTTTGTAAAAGCTAGAATTTGACTACGAACCGTTGCGATCGTCGCGAAACTCTAATCAATTTCCATATATAAATGATGAAAACGGAGCTCAAACGAAAAAGTTATAGGCGTTTGAAGTTTTTAGATTTAAATTGATTTAGTTCGAATTAAAATTCAAATAAAATAATTAATTCCTTAATTTGAAATTAATTGTTATTAGATCTGGGGTTAAGTAAACGTTAAAGTTAACAGTAAACATTAAGAGTAGTTAAGGAATTAAATAAACAATAGCTCAAAAATTAATTATTCTTTCCAAAATATGGGGAAGAGGTCAACCCCCTGACCTCAAGTGGATGACCCCTAGAGGTCAACCGCTTGGAAGGAAAAGGTCGACTACTTCTGGTGTGACGGCTAGGGTTTCGGTGCTTTATATGCTCCAGATTTATCCGTTCTCAACCTAGTTTCATCCTACGATTCTGGTGTTTTTCAACCACTTTAAATATAACCCTAAACCCCCACTTTTATTCACAAATATTTTGGAAACATCAGCGAAGCTCTATTAGTTCATCTCTTCTTTGATTCAGGAAACTCCATTAGAGTTTTAGGTAAGATATCTTATATGCCTATCTTTGTTTATTATTTTATTTCTAAACCTCTTCTCCTCCAACCTTTCTGAATCTAATATATATACAAATTTCTTGTTGTTTATATAAAAAAGAAGAGATCCGAAGGAGATTATAGTAGGCGTAGCAAATCCAAAGGGAAGCAAATCTAAGGACCAACTCTAAGTGGAAATCTTAATTTTTCTATTTTAGTAGTTGAATAGTATAATTTGGATTTGATATATGCCTTGGGGAGTTTTGGATTACGAAAACATCATATAAAAATCCATAATATTCCTCCAAAGCGAAATGTCAATTCTTAGGATTGGAATCTTAATTGTTTTGTGTTAAAATAATGGATTTTTATGGATTTTGCAGTTTATGTATTCTACCTTCTACTCCACTTCTTATTCTTCTTCTCTAGATCTAATTAAGGGATTTAATTGAGAAATGGTATATAAAGGATGAGTTTTTATTCAAAGTTTACACCGCCTATTTCTATAAAATGTAATAGAAATTTCTTTATCTAAGTTCATGTAAAAGAAGTTGAATAGAGCATAGAATTGATTAAATTGTAAGTTTCCATTTTTGGTTTATTTCATTATTTTAATATAAGATAAGTTGGATTTATATTCTATATAAAACTCTATTTATTGCAATTTTGGATATGAGTATTAATCCTTGTTATAGATATTAGAATCCTCTGTTATGGATATTGGAATTTGGACGTTATTGGTAAAATAGAAGAAAAAGGAAAGACTTATATTATTATGGTTACAAAGCAATTGGCATATAACGTTAGTTAGGGCGTAATCACCGCACGTATAGAATATTAAGTGCGTATTTATTTATATATTATTTAGCGTAATGAACATGTAATCATAACGTATAATTTCACATTTAATTAAGCAGTAACTGTCATTAAATCCCCCTTAGGAAAGTAATCGATGTGTTAAGGCGAATAAGGAAGAGTCCTTATAAGTCTTTAATTATGGAACGATGAGATGAGTATTGTATGTATGTGTGTATATATATATAGTATTTAAATTATGGCTAAGTCATAGGAATGTGAGGTTAGTAGAGTTACACGACAGAGGTCTGCCCTTTAATTTGAAGCGACCAGTAGTTGTATAGACTTCCTATCGATGCGAGACATCTATGATAAATATTTATGATGATGTAAGGTTAGTCCCAAATTCTTTAGTATACATCTACCTAGCTAATATTGCTACCAGTTCCTACGAATAATCGGACTAATGTGAAATGTCATTATGAGTATGGTCATAATACGAAGGGCCTACTTTGGGGTCTTGAGGTATTAAGTGGTTGTTTTAGGGCCCGCCTCTTTTTCCCAAATGAAGTATTAAATGAACAAGGGTCTAGTTATTAGCCATGGTAGGTGGTATCTCGATAGGAGTCTGCTTCGGGATAAGGTATTAAGTAACTGATTGAGGGTCTGCCTTTCCATAAAGAAGTATTATGCGACTTAAGAGATTCCACGCAATGTCAGTTAGATAATCACTATTAAGGAATCCGCCTTGGGAATAGGTACTAAATAATGGGGTTTGCCTTAACTAAGGTCTTAAACGGACAAAGTCTGCCTATTTTCCAGTAAAAGATATTAAGCAGCTTGGGCACTATCTCTTGCATTGATTAGACATTTATGACTCGGGATGTAGGTTATGGGATTTAGAAACCTACTTTGGGAATGGAAGGTATTAAGTGGTTGATTGAGGACCCACCTCCTTCCCTTATATGAAGTATTAAATGGTTTTAAATACGTAAGACATGTTCTTATTTAAATTGTACTACCTAAGTACTGAAGTAGTAAGGCTCGAGATTTCTATTAACCAAACACTTGTTATTCTAACTCCCTCCTCATTACAACACAGGTTAGAGAAGGAGTTGATGATTATGACGACCCTCATTTCGTAAGGTTTAAATCGATAATAATCCACACATGTCCAACTCAAACAATCCGAAACACAGATAATCAATGAGATTAATTAAGAAAAATAAGAGAAGAAGAAAAAAAACACAGAGTCTAGCAGCGGAATGACAAAATATAATAATCAAACAAACAGTTCAAGAAGCTGTTTATACTATACATTTGATTATAATTTTACAATATCAATCAGAGTTATATATACAACAGAATAAAATAAGACAATGCAGTAGAATAACATGATGCAGGGAAAATAATACTAGTAATAATAATATACCAATCTTTGTCTTCGTCCTCTAGAAAATAATCTTCAATGCATTGAAAACTCAGGGCTAACCCGAGCATAAAGTAAAACAATACACTCGAGTCAGGACTAGAATATCCTAATGTGAGTCAAATCAATATCACATATAACAGGAGTGTAATAGCGTCAAAGATGTTTATGGGGTTTCACATCTCCTATCCAGTGTATAACGTGCGTGCAATAACTCAAGAGATGTTATGGGATTTTCCATCTCTTAAGGATCCGTCAAAATATTTATATATAGTAGAATACGCTATATATGTAATGTCTCATCAGAAAAATAAAAAAATTTCTTAGCGTTAAGGCTTTACATTAATCCCCCTTAACGGGTTTTTAAGCATTGCCATACATTTACATATAACGCCCAAGTAGCACGTTGGGAGATAGGGATGCGCCGTGATATGACAACACTAAAGCAAACTCGTAGTGGTCTCGCATAAGGATAAAAGTATGACAAGGCACGTGAGGCAGTGCCTAAGGTTGGATACTACCAGTTCGGGTCGCATGGCTAGTGGTAACGCATCGTAGCCATGACCGCCCACCGCGTTCATTCATCCCATATCGAGTCAAAGGGAGGTCATCCCAAATCAAGGTGCACCAATCGAAACCAACATTAAAAGTAATAGTATGGACCAAGTCCAAGAAGAAAATAGAAGAACGGATGTCCGCTAGAGGTAGCTAGCCTCATTGGCCCTGTCAAGCCGTCCAGTTTTAATCATTTCAAATTGGCACAAGTGCCAAGGTCTATCCATCATCATTCTCTTACTTCAAATCCAGCAAACATATACCATTACACAGTTGTCAAAGTGGTTCCAATATTGACAGAGAGTATGCCAATAAGAGGCCCCGGTCTCTTTAACAACCAAACGTCGTTTTACACACCGGTTGGTTCTTCTACATTTCAAAACGATTCATATTTGATATCAAAATATCATATTCACTCCAAAATCAATTTCATTTCGAAACTATCATATTCACATTGAAATAAATCCATTTCAAAATCATTTTCACTTCGACTTAGGTTATACTTCATTTTAACCACATTCGTATTTAAATCAACGATTTAAATATAAACTGTTCCCAACTTAACAGTTTGAATTTTAAAAATAGTTTGAATAGTGAAAATAGTTTAAATAGTTTAGAGGTTTAAAAAAGTTTGATATAAAATAATTTGAGTATTGAAAATGGTTTATATAGTAAAATAGTTTGGAGAATCAAAATAATTTGAATATTTAAAAAAAGATAGATTTTTAAATAGTTATATTAAAATAATTTATTTTGAAAATAATTTCAAGCAAACCGTTCCTTTTATTTCCACAAATCTGGACCCAGGTCCAAATTTTAAATCAAACCGATTCAATTCCAAATCTTTAAATTCAAATCATCTTAAATATCAATTTAATTCGAATCGACTCACTTTCAATTTCAATTCAAATCAATTTTCAACTTCAATCTAAATCAACTTCAATTTCGATTTTCATTGATTCGATTCAAATGGTTTAAGTTTCAATTCAATTCTCAATTTTAAACCATTTCAATTTATATAAAGTTCGAGTTCTATTTCAGAATATCGATTTAAATCAAATTAACTTCAATGTTCGAATTTAGATTCAAATCTTCAAAATAATTCAATTCCAAGCTCAAATTTTGAAATATCCATTCATACCACTTTTACTTAGACAAATTCGAAGTACAAGTAAAAGTTCAAACCTTTAAAACAGTTTCAATTTTCTTAATTCAGGTCATATGTCAATTTTTACTTCACATTCAAAATAAATTCTTAAAACAATTCATTTTAACCAAATTTAATTCAACATTTTCAAAACTTGAATTCGAAATTAATTCAATCTTTATAAATTCAATTCTCATTTCTTTAAATCAACTCATTTAAATATATTCAAATCTAAGAATTTAAAACCATTTAATTTAACCAATATGGTGTCCGTATATAATTTTCTATCCTATGGCCAAGTGAATAGTTATTTCAATTTAATTTCAGGGATGGATATATATCATTTCAATCCAAATCTCGATGTCATAGGTATATATCATTTCAACCTATTTCTTAATTTATTCGAATATAATTCAAATAACAGTTTATATACTATAGATAATTTACAGGGTGATAACAGGATATAAATATATATAAAATAAATAAACATCCAATCATCCAATATATCCGCCAATAGCCATCCATCACTATTAACATCCAAATCAGCCAACTAGTTATTAAATATCAGATTTTTAACCAGCACTTTAATTTCAATTCCACTCTAACTATCAATTTTAATCCCTAACAGTCAATTCATATGTCAATTTAAATATCAGTTAAATTATCAAACAACAATCAATAAAATTAAATCACTTCATGATTTCAATTTAACCAACATCGAGATATTTTAGTAATTCGTGAGCGGTTTAAAACACTCACCTTTATTTGAAACTAAAAATTTTCCAGCTTCAGATAAATTCCAATTCAATTCCATGTCATAGACGACTTCGATACGAATCCAATGCAACTCGTTTCGCTTGAATCGGACCTCGCACGAGAAAGTTACGATTTAATTAGCATAACGATAATTAAAAGTTTAATTAACTAAACTAATAAACAATTAAACACGCATAATCTTCCACACATGCATTCAGGCCCCCCGTCTTCCTTCTTCCAGTCGCGATCCGCTGCTATCTTTTCTTTGTTTTTTTATTAACACTCGATCGAACACCATCGCCAGCATCCCCAGTGCCGTTGACGTCGCCCCAGGCCGCGATCGCCTCCGCTTCAGCGCCAGCCATGCTCAGTCGATCACGAAACCTAAAAACCTGAAGATGAATGCGGCTCTCCTACGGCCACCACACGACGAAACTTGACAATCCAATATCCATCTTGTAGAGGAGATCGAGATCTATGACTTTGACTTTGGAATCGTTTGATTTCGTTGAGCAGATGAGGAGAAAGTCGATGAATTTCGGCCATTAATATGAATGGGAGGAGCGACTGCGTTTATCTCTAGGGTTTCGACGAAAATGAACGAGGCCTTTATATAAGTTTCCAACCCGATTCACACATAAAATTTTCAAACTCCAAATGAAGCGTGCCACATGGCGTTCTATACGTTATACCCCTATTCGGAACACAATGGAACTAGTCTCGGGAGCCAATTCCATCATATTCAGAAGATAGCTTTTCAAAATCAAATTATTTTAATTTAATTCCTTTAATTAATTTCTATGTGTTTCAAGCTCGTACGACCAAACTATAAGTCTGCTCGCTATGAAACTTGAAATCATATAATAATTCACTATTACGGATCCGATGAAACTAGTTTCGTCGAAATCCGAGATAGTGCCCCAATAAGACTATTTTTACACGTTAATTAAAACAAATAATTTCCAAAATCAATTTAATCACTTTAAATTCAAATTTAAAAGTAAACAATCTTCATTCTTATTGAAATAAAATTTAAATCAACTTTCGAAATCATTTTCATTCATATTTAATTCAAGATTCAATTATTTAAACAATTTCCAATGTTAAATTTAAACAATTTAATTATCCAATAAATTACATTGATAAATCATTAAATTTTTATTCTAACCATTTTTGTTCAATAATCATATCAAATTTAATAATTAAAAATACGGGTTGTTACATTCTCCCCCACTTAAAACTTTTCATCCTTAAAAAGAGGTTAAGTAAGGAATCTAACATACGATATATTTTACTCAAAATAATTAACTTATAAAACATTAAAATCTTATTTACAAACCTTTACCATGCTTCCACAACGCCACTCTGATATCGATTTTATGGAAACTACAACTTATATATAAAAACAAGTTATAAAATTTTAAAATCTCAAAATTTTTCTTACACCCGAATTTACAGAAAATTTCGGCAGCGTCTCCTTTGCGCGGCTCGATCAAAAAATTTACAATATAGATATATAACCAAATATACATCTCATCTCAGGGATGAGGCATCCCGTAGGTAAAAACATAAAAGTACAGTATGTAATCCAAGATATGTACTTTATTATTATTAATACGAGCGAGTTCGCTCATATTAAGCAAGCAAAAGCAAATCAAACCGCGTATACGTCCAAATGGTCTTTGTATGTACCTATCTCAACTCAATTTAAAATATTAGTCACTTATAAAGATATAGAAACATGTATGAGTTTAATAGAACTATATAACATGAATTCTAAATACAAATCATAAGCACGAGCACAAATACAAAACCATAACAATCGTATGTGGCCAAAAGCAGTAATAACAATGATTTATAACAAAAGAAACCATCCAACAATTAATATTCATCCAATTAATTCATCACTATATGAATTCACATTATCCAATGTCAAAAGTGAATTTATACGCTATCATTCTTATCCACATTCATTCATTATTAACATCCAATTTTTATTAACATTTAATTGGTTTACTTCCAATTTATTCACATCTTATTTAATTCAAGTTCAATTTATTCAAATTTCAATTATTTTAATTTACGTTCACACATTTCATATCAATTCATTTATGAATAATTTTATCAAATCATTTCATTTAATCTTATTTAAGTTAATTTTGATTTCATTATCAATTAGTATATTCTCTTTAATACTAATATCATTTATAAACCATTTAAGTTTATTATAAACATTTTATAAAATGCAACTCATGTTTATTATTACCTCATAACTTAAGTTCATATTAATTTATTGATTCACTTCATTAATTCATTTCATTAATTCATATTATTAACTTAAATTAAGTAAATTTTATTTTATAACTCAAATTCATATTAATAAAATTTTCTTTTTATCACAATAAATTTCATTCAATTTTTCTTAAGTTAACTTTCATCTTTTAATTCATTTTATTAACTTATTTCATTAATTATTCCATTCAACTTGACATAAGTAAAATTTCATTTCATAATTCAAATTTCAACTTTCTTATTTCATTAATCATTCTTAAGTTTATAATCATTTTATACAGATGTATCTTCTTTTACACGATATTATTCAAATTATAATTATCTCAGAAAGCTACACTAAATCTAAAAACATCCTTTGAAAATTTATTTATTATTTTACAAACAAATTACAAAGATATGATTTAATTTATTATTTGTTTACCTTCTCTTAAGTTCATATATCTAAATAGTATTTCTTTTTTCTACTCAAATTATTCATTTAACATTTCTTAGAATATTAACTAAGTGTATAACATTTCTTTATTTAACATTCACCTATTTCATATTCAATTAGTTAACATTCAATTTATTAAAACTCATTCCATTTGCATTCAATTTATTTACATCCAATTTAAATCAAATTCAATTACTCATATAAATTTTACTTACACCCATTTATTCTCATTCAATTTCTATCACATCCAAATTGCATTTCATTTTATAATTCAAGTTCGCATTCATTCTATTAATTCATTTTATAACTTAAGTGGAATTAATTCACTTAACTAATTCATCTAGTTCCATTTAAATCCATTATTCAGTTTATTTAACTTTATCTAAGTAAAATTTTATTCTTTTCTTATCATTCACATTCAACAAATTTTAAATTTTGTTTTTAGATTAATATTTCTCAAATCTATAAGTTATACAAACTTATTCACTTAAATTCCATTTCATTATTTTTTCTAATTCATTTCAAATACAATTCACTTTCATTTAACCTTTCTTGAGTTAAACTTCATTATATTTACATCATTTCACTAACTCAATTTATTTAACATTTCTTAGGTTAATTCTTTTATTTCATATCTCAAATTCAAAATTTCTTTTGTTTGCTTAACCAAAATGTTCAACCGTTTTTAAAATTCGGTCTTACTTTCTTGTTCAAATTCATAAGTTATAAAGTTATTTCTTATCTATACTATTTTCAATTTATAAGTTCAAAAACTATTTTCATATATTTATCAAATCATATTTGGAATATATTTTTTTCACAATCAAACTTGTATTAAATTTCTTTTGGTAGCAATTCTAACTCAGAAACTCAAAAATGAATACTGGCGATGCTGTAGTCATCCCTAGATTTATTTCCCAGCGACTAAAGCGAGTTCAATGCTTTTATTTCTTTTAAAAATCTTTTAAAAATATATTTCTAGTTAAAACGCTTTCAAATAATAATATTATTAATGTTGAAGGCTTTGAAATAAAATTTGAAAGCAACACGATTTAAATTCTAAAATTTTCAACTTTTAAATCCTTTCTATTTATAATCAATATTATAAATATACTTATACAATTTCATTACCTTATTATGAAAACATTTCATTAATTTACATCTTTGTTATTGCAAACAATTCTTATTGTAATTAGATTTCAGTTCAATTTAATTATCGAACGCTTCGTGAAGTAGAGTTCACAATGTATTCGTTTTTAATTTAATTCAATCAATAATCGATGATAACTAAATATTATCATCTGCTAACAACTAACATTCATTGATAATCATACAGGTTTACGAAAGTTATCATTTTATATATAAGTATAATTTAGGTAAAATTATTTCAATTTTAACCTCTTTTAAAACAATATTATGTCGACCTGCCTCGTTTAAGTGTTTAGAAACACCTATTGATAACATGGTGTCCCACGCACCAATCAGAATTCATAAACAACTCAACATATAAGTAAATACAATATAAAACATTTTATAACACTAACAAGTACGCGCTCTCATATACACACACACACACACTCAAATGAACTTGTTCTAGGGTATTACTACCCTATCCCTAATGAGTCAAACCCTATAAAGCTAAGGTTATCGCTAAACCAAAGCTCTAATACCAACTATGACAACCTGCATTTCGGAAGGTTTAAATCGACAATAATCCACGCATGTCCAACTCAAACAATCTGAAACACAGATAATCAATAGGGTTAATTAAGAAAAATAAGGGAAGAAGAAAGCAAACCCAGAGTCTCGAAGCGGAATGACAAAATATAATAATCAAATAAACGGTTTATGAAGCTGTTTATACTATACATTTGATTATAATTTTACAATATCAATCAGAGTTATATATACAATAGAATAAGATAAAACAATGCAGTAGAACAACATGATGTAGGGAAAATAATATTAGTAATAATAATATACCAATCTTCTTCTTCGTCCTCTAGAAAATAATCTTCAATGCGCTAAAAACTCAGGGCTGACCCGAGCACAAAGTAAAAAAAATACACTCGAGCCAGGACTAAAATATCCTTATGCGAGTCAAATCAATATCACATGTAACAGGAGTGTAATAGCGTCAGAGATGTTTATGGTGTTTCACATCTCCTATCCAGTGTATAACGTGCGTGCAATAACTCAAGAGATGTTACGGGATTTTCCATCTCTTAAGGATTTGTCAAAATATCTATATATAGTAGAAAACCCTATATATGTAATCTTTAACCAGTAAAATAAATATTTTTCTTAGTGTTAAGGCTTTACATTAATCCCCCTTAATGCATTTTTAAGCATTGTCGTACAGTTTGCATATAACGCCCCAGTAGCACATCGAGGGATGCGGATGCGCCGTGATACGACAACACTAAACCAAACTCGTAGTGGTCTTATATAAGGATAAAAATATGACAAGGCATGTGAGGCAATGCCCAAGGTAGGATACTACCAGTTTGGGTCACAGGGCTGGTGGTAACGCATCGTAGCCACGACCGCCTACCGCATCCATCCATCCCATATCGAGTCAAAGGGATGTCATCCCAAATCAAGGTGCACCAATCGAAACCAACAGCAAAAGTAATAGTATGGACCAAGTCCAAGAAGAAAATCGAAGAACAGATGTTTGCTGGAGGTAGCTAGCCACATTATCCCGATCAAGTCGTCTTGTTTGAGTTATTTCAAATTGGCACAAGTGCCGGGGTCTATCCATCATCGTTCTCTTTCTTCAAATCCAGAAAACGTACACCAAATCCAACCACTTTATTCTGGAGTCTCCTTCGCATACACAGTTATTAAAGTGGTTCCCATATTGATAGAGAGTACGCCAATAAGTGGCGCCAGTCTCTTTGACAACCAAACGTCATTTTACACACCGGTTCGTTCTTTTACATTTCAAAACGATTCATATTCGGTATCAAAATATCATATTCACCCCAAAATCAATTTTATTTCGAAACTATCATATTTACTTTGAAATAAATTCATTTCAAAATCATTTTCACTTCGACTTAGGTTATACTTCATTTTTACCACATTTGTATATTAATCAATGATTTAAATATAAACAGTTCCCAACTTAAACAGTTTGAATTTTAGAAAATAGTTTGAATAGTGAAAATAGTTTTAAATAGTTTAAAAATAGTTTAGAGGTTTATAAAAGTTTGATATAAAATGATTTGAGTATTGAAAATGTTTATATAGTAAAATAGTCTGGAAAATCAAAATAATTTGAATATTTAAAAAAAGATAGATTTTTATATAGTTTATATTAAAATAATTTATTTTGAAAACAGTTTCAAATCAAACCGTTCCTTCCATTTCCACAAATCTGGACCCAGGTCCAAATTTTAAATCAAACTGATTCAATTCCACAATCTTAAATCTCAATTTAATTCAAATCGACTCACTTTCGATTTCAATTCAAATCAATTTCCACTTTAATCCAAATCAACTTCAATTTCGATTTCGATTTTAATTCGAATTAATTTCAATTTCGATTTTCATTGATTCGATTCAAATGGTTTAAGTTTCAGTTCTCAATTTTAAACCATTTCAATTTATATAAAGTTCGAGTTTAATTTTAGAATATCGATTTAAATCACTTAAATCAAATTAACTTCAATGTTCGAATTTAGATTCAAATCTTCAAAATAATTCAATTCCCAACTCAAATTTTGAAATATTCATCCATACCACTTTTACTTAGACAAATTCGAAGTTTAAGTAAAAGTTCAAACCTTTAAAACAATTTCAAATTTCTTAATTCAAGTCATATGTCAATTTTTACTTCATATTCAAAATAAATTCTTAAAACAATTCATTTTAACCAAATTTAAATTCAACATTTTCAAAACTTGAATTCAAAATTAATTCAATCTTTATAAATTTGATTTTCATTTCTTTAAATCAACTCATTTAAATACATTCAAATCCAAGAATTTAAAACCATTTAATTTAACCAACCCGGTGTCCGTATATAATTTTCTATCATATGGCCAAGTGAATAGTTATTTCAATTTAATTTCAAGGATGAATATATATCGTTTCAATCCAAATCTTAGTGTCATAGGTATATATCATTTCAACCTATTTCTTAATTTATTGGAATATAATTCAAATAACAGTTTATATACCGTCAGATAATTTACAGGGTGATAACAGCATATATATAAAATAATAAACATCCAATCATCCCAAATATCAACCAATAGCCATCCATCACAATCAACATCCGAATCAGTCAAAATATCACAACAGTCAACTAGTTATTAAATATCAGATTTTTAACTAGCACTTTAATTTCAATTCCGCTCTAACTGTCAATTTTAATTCCTAACAGTCAATTCATATGTCAATTTAAATCCCGGTTAACTTATCAAACAACAATTAATAAAATCAAATCACTTCATGATTTCAATTAACTAACATTGGATATTTTAGTAATTTGTGAGCGGTTTAAAACACTCATCTTTATTTGAAACTAAATTTTTTCCAACTTCAAATAAATTCCAATCCGATTCCATGTCGTAGATGACTTCGATACAAATCCAATGCTACTCGTTTCGATCGAATCGGACCTCGCACGAGAAAGTTACGATTTAATTAGCATAACGATAATTAAAAGTTTAATTAACTAAACTAATAAACAATTAAACACACCTAATCTTCCTCACATTCGTTCAGCCCCCCCTCCCGTCTTCCTTCTTCCAGTCGCGATCCACTGCCTTCTTTTCTTTATTTTTTTATTTTTTATTAACACTCGATCGGACACCATCAACAACATCCCCAGCGCCGCCGACGTCGCCCCAGGCCACGATCGCCTCCACTCCAGTACTAGCCACGCTCAGTCGATCGCGTAACCCAAAAACCTGATGATCCAATCGTCCATCTTGTAAAGGAGACTGAGATCTATGACTTTGCTTTTGGAATAGTTTTATTTCGTTGAGCAAATGAGGAGAAATCGAGGATGGAAAGTCAATGAATTTCGCCCATTAATATGAACGAGAGGAGCGCCTGCGTTTATCTGTAGGGTTTCAACGAAAATGAACGAGGCCTTTATATAAGTTTCCGACCTGATTCACACATAAATTTTCCGAACTCCAAATGAAACGTGCCACCTGACGTTCTATATGTTATACCCATATTTCGAACATAATCGAACTAGTCTCTGAAGCCAATTCCATCATATTCAGAAGATAGATTTTCAAAATCAAATTATTTTAATTAATTTCTACGCGTTTCAAGCTCGCACGACCAAACGATAAGTCTGATCGTTACGAAACTTGAAATCCAATAATAGTTCACTATTACGGATCTGATGAAACAGGTTTCGTCAAAATCCGAGCTAGTGCCCCAAAATGACTATATTTACACGTTAATTTAAACAAGTAATTTCCGAAATCAATTTAATCACTTTAAATTCAAATTTAAAAGTAAACAATCTTCATTCTTATTTAAATAAAATTTAAATCAACTTTCGAAATCATTTTCATTCATATTAAATTCAAGATTCAATTGTTTAAACAATTTCCACTATTAAATTTAAACAATTTAATTATCCAATAAATTACATTAATAAATCATTAAATTTTTATTTTACCATTTTTGTCAATAATCATATCAAATTTAATAATTTAAAATTATTAAAAATATGAGTTATTACAACGATGCTTGAAGATGGCGAGAGTGAAGCTTGTGGTAGCTACTATCTATCTTGTTATGTTATTTTCTATTGTGCCCATGAACCAATGTTATGACGATTGACATTGTGTAATGTTTTATAACATTTAAAATGATTTGAAATGAATGGATACTATTATTGTTATTATATTTTATTCCTTCCGCTGTGAGTTCTGAAAGAGTAGATATAGCTCTGTTTTGTTATTTTTACCAACCAACGGCCAACTCTAAAATGGGTTTAAGTTTTGATGTGCCTTTTCTAGGTCAGAATTTAGGCATGTTCCAGAGTGAGCTGTTATATTTGGTATCGAAGCTTAGGTTACCTGATCAACGGGGAAAAGTATACATATGAATGGCGTATTTGTTATTTTTGAAAATCTTTTTCAAAAATCCTACTATACACACACACACACACACTTATTTTTGGATTTATGCCTGACTCTATAAATCCTGACTATAGAAGTAGTTGCTACCAAATTCCGAAAGTGCGAGAAAAGCAACTATGAGTTGGAAAAATAAATAGAGTTGAATTTATACTTCTTTGTTGGACCTAGACTTCCTTATCAGTGTGGATGTAACATTCCCCCTTTTGACCGCCTCCAGTCGGTGATTAAACCAACTAGAAACGTTCAAAAAGACGAATTGTTATTTAGTTTATAAGGTTTAAACAGAATCAGCCACAGAAACACAGAATAGTAACAATGAATTTAAAACAAATGAATCTTTATTTCATTACTATAAATCTTTTTATATACATCAGAGTTTATACAATTTTAATACTGATACAGCGGAATATCTTAAAATACAATTTTCTTCTGAAAACAAAAGTGATTCTTTACTCTCTCTCTAACTTCGCTGCTCGAAAATCTTCAAGCTGTAGAAATACTCGGTCTGACCCGAGTATTATATTCAAAAGAAAACAATACACAGGTCAGTCTAATTCAAACCAGTTTATCAGTGCATAAAGGCAATAATAATTTAAATAGACGACAGTCACAATAATTCTCGTCTATCCGACTCTTTTAACAAAGAAATCGGATAACGAAAATTTTAACACTAAACAGTGTTAAACAATAAATCAGCAGATTTAAATCATCAACAGAGATAAACAGTGTTATTGGCTGCCGTACACGCACGCGTGTACGGCCTCGCCAATACGTCATAAAAGATCAATGCATCACGACGCAAAGAAATATCAATTCAAAACTGTCGAGTTGGGTGGCTGCAGTGAGATAAATTAGACAATGTAATTCAAACTCAACACTGAAATGGCCATAGCCAATTCGACACAGGTGCAATATATTCAAAATCTTGTCATCGGCACAAGGTCAAACCTAAGTTTTTAAAACTGGGTTCAACACAAGGCAAAGTGAAACTGAAGCATGGCAGATCACAAATAAAACAGCACCAAAGCTCAAGTGATAAAACATAATGCATCAGCCAACTTACATCAAAGCCAACATGACTCAATGCAGACTTGAAGTTACAAACCAAATGCCATAAGAATACATCTATGAAAAATCAGCTCAGTACAAAATTGATCAACTACAAAGGCAGTAGTGAGTGCAGACAAACCAAACTCAAGATTTCAAAATGCAGTGGCCATACACATATATACATACAAGAATGTATGTATACATATGATCAAACCTCAACCAGACAGTAACTACAACTCAGTGCAGCAAAGAAGAAACTGGCAACTACAAGTATAACATATGTGCAGACATGTATTTCAACACCCTACAAGAGTAACAGGTACAACATACAACAGCAAGCGGTAACCCAGAGTGTACAGGGACTACAAGCTAACAAATGGCAACTCCAAAAAGTATCAGACTCGAAACTCAAACATCAAGTCCAAAAAGTACATCTGGAACTTCGAAATGATATAAGTGTACATGTATACAAAGCCAAAAGTCTTCAATTGATACCAGACCGTATATATGTGGACACAAGAAATTTATGAACAATGAAGTGCAACTGACAATGCAAGCTACAGGTCGAACTCAAGTCAATTGAAGATGCATAACAACTGTACCAATGCTATCAGAAGCATATGCAGTGTACAATACATGAAGACAGTGTCGACTTAATGAGCAAATGCAAGAAATAGCCGTGGTGGCCGAGACTATCAGGTGTATACGTATATATACAGTAAAGCAACAAGAACACATATAATATCAAGCTGATGCCAAACAGAGAAACATACATCTATATACATGCATGAATGTATGTATACAACTTGAACCAAACATATATGCAACAGGAACAAATGAGCTCATGTGGACAGTGCAGTGACACACAAATGAACAGCCACCAAAGAACAGTTTATATGAAATTTGGATATGCAAGCATACTGTATCAACATAGACAAAAGTGAAGAATATCTGGAGTGAATGCAGACAACTACAGACCTGGAACCACAATGAAGTGTAACAGGTGAAACAACTATAGATGTATATTGTCAAGAAAATCAACTTACTTGGAGTGAATGCAATGAGGTATGCAACCCAGTGTCGACAACAGTGCAACAGGTGAAACAATGATGTAGACCAAAGAATGACAATATGAACAAACTCAAGTGATAACAGTTAAATGTACATAGGGATCACTGTCTACATGAGTTAGTTCAACATGCAAAAGAAACTGGCAACAAATACACGTCCAGATGAACTAAGACGTCATCAACAGTTCAGACAAACAAGTCAGAAGATGGCAACTCCAAATGAACCAGTAATGAATCAAACTTATGATCATGTACGAGTCTACAGGTATGGTGTCAAGTGAAGTTCTTTTCATACAGAGTGAAGATTATTAGACTGAAATATCAAAAGCATGAATGCAGACAACATCAAACCAAGAGTGACTCAGTGAAGATTACCAATGGTCAAGCCAACACAGCAACAATGAAGTACATCAACTACCAGACCAACTCAAGACAACAACTACAAGACCAACTCAAGACAACAACTACAAGACCAACTCGAAGCAACTGACCACAACAACAGGTGAGCTCGAGGAAGTGACAGTGGTAACTATACAAAGGGCATGCAACAAAAGTCTACAATGAAACCAGAGAGAGTATCAAAAATAATAACAGTTCAATATCAAAGCAAATGGCCGAAGTATAGTTACAGCATCAAGTTAAAATCATGATCGAACAAAGTCAGAAATAAGTATGCATGTATACAGCAGTAACAAAAATCAGAGAAGAAGATTATCGAAGTTACAGATGATAAGAAACAAGGCCGAAATCATGTGTTTGAAAACAGGAATGTTTTTTTCTTTAAAAATCAGTGAAACAGTCAAAATTATTTTTGGAAAGTTTATGGGATAAAAATTAAAGATCGCACGTTCGAAATCGAGACCGTGCTCATGAAGGAATTCCCAAAAATATCAAAACATAAAACAGGAAAGAATCGGCAACGTGAAGAACACGTTTAATCAAATCAGACTTGAATATAAACCCCCAAAAATCATCATCAACTTTGTGGTAATTCAAAACAACAGCAAAGAAACACAAACCCATTCATCATTGACTAAACAAATCGAACACAAGGCATAATACCAAATCGAATCAGATGTGAGTATTACTACTCACCTTTTCTCGAAGGGGCAGCCGTGAGCGAGTGAGGCGAAGGAATCAAATCGATCGAAGCCGGCGTCCTCGATTTGAACGAGCTCTAGTTTCTCGGGGGCGAATCGAGGAAGAACAAGCCCTAATTTTTGAAGACGACGAGGCTGAAGCCCTAGTTTTTCTTTGTTGAAGAGGAGCGATTTTGTAAGCCGCCATTTATTTTCTTCGTTATTTTGATCGATTTAGGTTTAGGGTTATACGAATGAAAAGGAGAGGGGGGTCGGGTTTGGATTTTTATCACGGCATCAAGGAAAATATGGGTAGTATTATTTTCAAGCCCACTTAACCCTTAGCAAAAAATTTTGAAAAGAATTTCGATTAAACTAGAAACTATCAACCGCAATCAACAATCCATAAAAATGCTGATAGCCGTTAACAACCAAATTAAACCGTCAATTGACGAAAAAAATTTATTGTTACCAAAAATTCCAACAACAAACAGCAATTAGCTGTCAACATTAATCGTTTATTGATGATTATAAATTAGGCAAAACCCCGGTTGTTACCGAAATTTAAATTGAATCCGAATAGATTTTCTACGCGTTTATACGCCGTATGTTCATAAAACAATTCCGATAAATACGAAAATTGAAATCCGGTAATAATTCGATATTACGGACCCAATGAAACTAGTTTCGTCAAATTCCGAGACTGTGCCTCGGAAGACTATTTTTATTTTCAATTTAAACGATATAATTTCAAAACTGAACAAATCGTTTTTAAATTCAATTCTGAAGCTTCTATTATCTTCAGTATTATCAATATGAATTTTCTAAGCCTTTAAATTATTTTTAACCGGCTTAAAATCAAAGATTCAAATTTTATTCAACTTCAATAGATTAATTTCAAAAATTAAATCGCCAATTCATTCTGATAATTTGAAATTCAAGTCAAATCATCATTCAAATATTTAAAATTAATTAAATATTTTCAATTTAAATTGTTCAAAATTCAGGGTTGTTACAGTGGACCCTATAAGCATATTAAATAATAGGGATAACAATTATAAAAGGAAAGATAGTAACTCCAAAATTTAATAGGTAATTAATGTGCAATAAGCGAGGAGTTACAAGAAATTAAATAGATTAAGGAGACCATCAAAGTAATCATGGGAAGATAAGGAAGAAGCTAAATAGGTAAAGTTGAATAGGCAAATAAACACCTTTAAGAAATGTTCGTTAAGATAATAACCATTTAGTATGGACAAAGTGACATTTATAAGAGTAATAAATATAGATGTTAGGTAATAGTTAGATATTATAAGGTATAATATTCATACGGAAGTAAGGGATATAGTAGTGAAACAAGCTTCCGTAAGAAGGTGTACATTAATCACCACAAGAAGATAATTAGATTTTTAAGATGATTGAGTACGGAGTTCAAAGGGAAGAACAATCAAATCCTTTTTTTAAATCCTACCCCTTGAGAAAGAAAGTAGTAAAAATATTATTTTGAAAACACCTAGAATGTTTTGAATGAGCTGTTTCAAAAGATTATTAAGTGAAAATCTTATGTATTGTAAGTTAGAAATTTTTGATAGAAAGTGATTTTTGAAAGCTTTAGAAATATACTACCATTTGTAAAAAGTTTAGAAAGAAGTGGTGAAACATTTAAAAAACAAAATGGTGGATTATTTTTAATTACTTGAAAATTTGAAAAAAGAAAACAAAAGAGACGATTCTCATATGTTAACTTCTCAATTTAAAATTTGTTAAATAAAAGTTTTCAACTTTTGGACTCTTCGTTTTTGGATTCTTCTATGATTTCTTCTACTTTATAAATCTGGAAGCTATTATTTTGAAAAGAGCAAGAAAATTTGGAGATTTATAATTTCTAAATAGTTGAGTTAGAAAGTTCTAACTTAAAATGATTTTTCATTCTTAGAGTTCTTAGTTTAGATTTATTGAGCCTAAAATTTTTTGGTCCAAAAGGTTTTAATAAGGAATTTTACTTTTGAGAAATGCATGATTTTTCCTACCTTATAAAATTAGCTGTTCTTTTCCTTAAATTTCTTTTGAAAGGGTTTACAAATAGAAAAGGCACTTGATCAACATAGAATAAAAAGAATATAAGGTTAAGAATGTCTGATAAGGTAGATAGGAGGAACATTTCCGTATAAAGAAATATGGAGAATGATAGCTGAATTTAGGTAGTGATAGAATTGAGAATTTTAGTCCAGTATAAATGATATAGAAGAGGAGAAATATGAATAAGATAAGTGTTATCTTTGTCTACTCCATTTCTCCATCATTTAAAGTTATATAAGGTGTTTTTGGCAATTTATACAGTGGTAATAAATAAATGAGTTGGATATTTTTGCATATGAGAAAAAGCATTTATATAAAGATGATAATTTTTTATATGCATTTTTTCTAATTCAAATTCACAACTTGTTTGATTAAGAATACTATTTAAATTAATAAGAAAAGGATTGCAATGGATTTTAAGAGTTTTGAACAAAGCTACAAAAGGTATTTTTTCAAATAATAATATATTTCAGTAATAAGGCAATATATTTTATCTATATTTTAGATATAACTGTTATTTTGGAAATGATAATCCATGTAACTAGAAAACTCTTTGGAATAATAAAGGTCTAATTTATTATCCTAGAATGATAATTGAGTTTTTGAATGTTTTGTATTAAAGATCCTATTTTCAAAAGGAGTAAACCCTTATTTTAGGACAATGAACCATAATTCCATTTCGAAAACCAAGTAGTCTTTGAATTCTATGAGTCAAAAGTCTAACATTTAAAGGGATAAATCATTGATGAAGAAATGTTTTAAAAAGAGAAATTATTTTGCTCCTATTTAGAACTAAGAAATTTTGAATTTTTGCTAAAGGTTTCTAAGTTCAAATTTTCAAAGATGAAGATTTTGAGTTTGGTACTTCATGTTGGGAAATTGTATGTTTTGCAAGAAATGCGGTAATAATGTCATTTTGGATTTAGTGAAATAAGTCTATTTATATGAAAATAGTTTATTCAAAATTATTTTGTATGTTGCTAAAATCCCAGTTTCATAAAGAATAGTTTTCGTGGAGTAGATAGGGATCACTACTTAGGTAGGATAGACTAAGGTTTTAGGATATGAATAAAATAGGAATAGTGTACAACCCGATCTGAAAATTTGAAATCAGTCCTAAACCCCTATTTGAAGAAGTTGGTAAGTGTAAGGATATTCCAGATCTGTAATTGAGTTGTAAATTAGGTTGCCCGTAGAATATGAATTTCTATATTTTAATTTTGGAGCAGTTTCCATGTAATTTCCATAAATTTCCAATTCCCAAAATATGAATAAAATGCTTTGTTTAAAGTAACAAGAAATAAACTAAAAAGGAAAGAGATGTGTAAGAGATGGATATTCTTTTCCATAGTTTAGACTTGGTATTTCAATAAAAAGAAAAGAAATAATTCCTTGTGATTTCAAACAAAGCAAAAGTCTCATTTGTGGTTAGTTTATGACAAATTATGACGGTAATCTTTCTTGAAGGATAGCTTTGATGAATTAAAATATAGAAATGAGTATTTTAGTTGTAGAAATTAGTAGTTAGAAATATACACACTTATAGCCACGCTTAACGATTAGAATATATATATTGAAAGTGGATTAATAATTTTATTCATGGGCTTTGTGGCCCAAGCTCAAAGACAAATATACAATCATAGGCAAACAAAAATACACTTTACTGTCAAAGTAAAACATTCCAACTTTACACTAAACATTCCCAAAATAAAACTTAGGTCAAAGCTTCACAAAATATGGCGGATTCCAAGTCATTGCAGATTTCCTTGCCGTTCAACCCTCTAGTTCCAGTTCTCCAGTAGTTGTTTCTCTCATCCCTCTAAGCTAGTAATTCTATGTCTCTTTATCCTCCTGATTATTATAGTGATGTCTCTCGCAATTTGTTCAGACAAGGCTAACTATTCATTCTGCTTATTGTTGAAAGTTCGTTTGTTCTATTCACACCAGAGGTGCCAAACGGAAGTTATCAAGCTAACTTTTCCAATCACCTTCATTAAGTAAGAGAGGTCAGTCCGATCGTTCAGGTATACTACATCTTCTTAAAGATTCTTAACCGCATCTATTTGTATGCATTTTAATTTTTAAATGGCCCAAACCCTTTTGCTATATTTGCAGTCAAAAAATAAATGTTTGTGAGTCTCCATGTCCCTATTGCAGAGTTTGCATGTTGCATCTTCCAAGATTCCTCAACTTTTAAGTCTATCCTTGGTTGGTTGTCCAAAATTGATAGCTTTGTAGGTTGTGTGTGCCATTTTAGGGTTGTTCGAACGACTCCATATAATGTCATGCCATTGAACTTTAGGATGCTGATGTCTATAGACCTCCCAAGCATCTTGCAAATTTAACTGCCCTTTATTGTTACTCTTGCAGGCCCAAATATCACTATTTCTCCCAAATAAAGGGATGCCATCAATTTCTATTTACTATTCCTAGTCACAATTTTCCTATCAGTTGACCACTAATTATTATATATAATGTTTGCCACTTTACATATAGGGATACCATTAGCAGTGTAACTATCCCATCTGAATCTATCAATCAAACTTCTACTATTAATCCAAGGATCTTTCCGAAGATCAGTATTTTCTACATTTGCTATCTATCTTTCAATAAGAACTTTCAGCTGCACTCTATGCCTCAATATATTCTTCCAAGTTGTTGAAGCATTATTATCAGTCTTATTTGTCCAAAAATTATCTTTGAGGTATTTTGCTCACATCCAGCGTGCCCACAAATTATTTGATTCAAAAAATTTCCAAGCTAGCTTGAGACCATAAGCTTTTTTGAGTTCAAACAGGTTTTCAAACCCACACCACCTTCTCCTTTTGGCTTGCATAATTCTTTGTAGCTCACCTCGTGTAGACCTCCCTTCCAAATAAAATTAGCACATACTGCATTAATTTTAGCTGTAGAGCAATCTGGGATTTGAAAAGTTTGCATCCAAAATCTGACTTTAGAAGCAATAACTGAATGTACAAGCTCAACTCTTCCAGCAAACAATAACAATTTAGATCTCCAACCTTGTAATCTATCTCTAATACTACCAATTAACTTTCCACATTCAGCATCAGTGATAGTATTATTTGATAGTGGTACACTAAGATATTTAACTGGTAGCTCCCCTCCATAACATCAAGTTTTCCAATGATTTCAGCTCTATGTTTATAAAAAAATTTCAAATAACATTTTTTAAGCTCATTAACCTTTAAACCAGCATATATTTCCATAAGTTTAAAAAACTCATTGATTTTTGCTATAGCTACAAATTAGCTTTGAAAACAACAAACAAATCATCAACATAAATGAGGTAGGTAACTGTAGGATGAATGTTGTATATTGGATTGATCAATTGTTGATAACATGAAATTTCCATTTGTAAGGAAAATCACTCTATGGTCATAGCAAATAAGTATGGGGAAAGAGGATCACCCTGCTTGATTCCTCTGTTAGTGTGTATGTATCACCTAGGAACCCCATTAATAATCACAGAAAAGGCAAGAGTGCATAAACAATGAGCAATTAAATTTAACAGTTTAGTAGGAACCCCCATAGAATCAAGCATGTGTAAAATAAACTGTCTGTTAACTCTATCATAGGCTTTATGTAAATCTACTTTCATACAAGCCTTATCATCTCCTTGTTTGTTGAAACCTTTCACTAATTCATGTGCCATTAGAGAATTCTCCGATATAAATCTATCTTTAATAAAAGCACTCTGACATTGGGATATGAGATCAGGTAGCACCTTGTTTAATCTCATACATATTATTTTGCTAAGAATTTTATATGTGACATTACAGCATGCGATAGGTTTGTATTCATCCATTGTCTCTGGTTTATTCACTTTAGGGACAAGTGTTATAAAAGTGTGATTAATTTCCTGAATGAAATCACCAGAATCAAGTGCTTCTTGATAAGCTTTAAGCATAATATCTTTCAGGTGTACCCAGTTCATTTTGAAGAAACCTGCCCCCATGCCATTAGGGCCAGGGTTGGAATCATTATGAATAGAGAAAGTAGCCCTTTTTAGTTCCCCTACAGTAATAGCAGCTATCAACATTTCAGCACCCTTCAAAGGGATGCACCTTCTGCACGAAACATGAGTTAATTGCTGGTTGTTCTAATATCCCCTACTTGGAGGCTCAAAACTAACGGCTATGGATGCTGCAGTCATCCATAGTTATTAATCCTCGGTGACTAAATACGGTAGTATTAGATATATTGATATAACAGAAACACGTAGATATGGAAAATTTCTAAAATCATTAGACAACTTTCACATTCCGTTTCAAATTATTTCAAATTCATTACATAATCCCAGATTCGAGAACCACGTTCAAAGAAAATATAATTATTACAACATACACCAAGAGTGATATATGAAGATGCCCCCTTGGATGATCAGAGTATATATAACTAGGCAATTAAACAACTTTTCCTTTACAACAAAACACAGCGGAATCAAAATATAAAATAACTCCTAATAGCTATCCTGCCTCCTGCACGCTTGCGGAAGCTTATTCGTCTAAGGAGAACCTAACAACCTAAACTCTCAAACTACTCAAAATCAATTGAGCACCCGAGAGTTTAAGGGGAAAACATAAACTTCGGGTCAGACATAAAGCCTGATATGAATAATAACCTACCATCTCAAACCATTTAGATATCTAGTGAGACCACGCCGCTTAGCAGAAAGGGTTTTCCCCTCACTAGTATCTTATCCAAAACTTTATAATAACCATATACTGTGCTTCTGCATCCACAATGGTTAAAACATAACAATTCAAAATATTTGATGATATGCAAACAAGTAAATAAATTCTATATTTCCCATCCTCATTAAATTTGACTATCTGTCTCTTTTATAGTTTCTAGGGTCACCATTAACATATTAGCTTTCATGGGCTGACTAATAACCTATTTTAAAGCTTATGGACTCTCTGTCCGGTTACATAGTTTTAATGGGATCACTAAGAACCTATTGGCCCCTGCTAATAACTTTATTATTTCATGGGTTCTCCCTAAACCTATTGGTATATCCTATAACTTCCCTCATATCCTAGTTTTCATAGGTTGACTAGGAACCTATTGACTTCTGTCAATAACTTAATCCGGATATAGTTTTTATGGGTTCACCAAACCTATTAGCCCCTGCCAATAACTCATTCTAAACATAGTTTTCATGGGTTTACTATGAACCTGTCTATCTGACAACTTCTTTAATCGGTATTTAGGCATCCTATATTCTGGTCTTCCTCACCTCCTGGATGCAATTCTACTCATTCAGGAGTTAACTCAATTTATATTCACTACCGGGTCAACCTAACTGGTTATTCTGCCCTTTCTTCCCAAACTACAGTTATGGGCCCATTTTACAGTGAATATGTATATTAGAAGAAGCAAACATAATAACACCAACATCTATGGTTTAATATCCTTGAAATCCTTTTCATATGAAATTTGGTTAATTCCTTTAACCTATTACTTTATCAAGGAAAACTTCTTCAAAAATTCCTTTATTTTTGCCATGCTTTTTCCTTTAAAAATGAGATTGGGTTCTTTGTTTTGAAAACTAAGGCTTTCGAAACCTTAAACTTTTACTTTCAAAACCATTGGATAACCTCCTTCGAAAGAATTAAAATCCTCTTTTCAAAACACTAAACATATGCCTTTCGAAACACTTTAAATCATCTTTTTGGAAACCCTCAAAACATACCTTTCGAAAGTATTAAAGCATTACTTATTAACTCTTAGAAGCATAGCCTTGAAACCATTGAAAATACCCCTTTCGAAACCATTTGAAAGTATCCCTTTCGAAACCATTTGAAAGTACCCCTTTTGAAACCTTTGGGTTTATCTTTAAAAATATCTTTTGGGTCAAAGTGAATACAAACGAAAGTATCCCTTTCGAAACCATTAACCTTCATATAAAAGAGTTTGGGGAAACCGATGGCTTTAGAATCATCTTTTCGAAAGCTTAAATTATTTAAGTAAAACATTTGGAAGGATAGCTTCAAAACCCCTTTCAAAGCCATTGCCTTCGAAACCATTAAACCCTTTCGAAAGTTTTAGGAAGTGGCTATTATGTTTACAAAACAAATGCTACCTTTCAAATCAGTTGATGACTTCAATCCATTCGAAAGGCATAAGGTCGGAAGCATGGCTTCAACTGGGTTGAAACTACCCTTTCGAAAGCATTGATTTAAAAACAAGGCAACTCATTCGAAAGCTATCTTTTCGTAACAAAAAGGCGGCAACATTATCAAAAGCTAGTTAAATGGGTTTCAACCCCTTCGAAAGAATCCTTTTGAAAACAAGGCAAGCACATTTCTATGGAGAGTAAAACAAAGGCTTCGACCCCTTCGAAAGCTAGGTTTCGATACCACACCTTTCGCCTTTCTTCAATCCACTACGTACCAACTTATCGATACCTTATGTATTGGTTTTGACTTGGTTGGTTTCGATTTGGTTAAGGCGGAAGTACATGGTCGAAAGGTAGCCTATGAAAGCGGCGAAACAACATTTCTGGGTAAAGACTGTTGTAATGCCTTTTTAAGTAATTGCTTTTTAACTACCTGCCTATTTGTAAACATTTAATTGGTTTCCATAAACATTTCAAACTCTTTCTAAAATAAAACCGCCGTATTTATTTTAGATCTAATTAAAATAATTTAGCAAATAAGCCATTCCTTAAGCTAAACAAATAAATCATTTAGGTTCTTCTTGTAAAATAATTTAACTTCCATAGTAAATTACTCAAGAAAAATCCTCAAAAATCATAGAAATTTACTTCTAATATGTTATCTAATATATATAAATTCCAGACCCAAATTCTTCATAATATAGTCGAAATTTATTTCTAAACCCAATTGTTCATATTTTCCTTTGAAAATGCATAATAATTTTTTCATAGCCTGGAAAATTATAAAAATTAAAAGCCATCTCCAAAATAATGTTTTAAATAACATATAAACTCCTCATGGCATTCGAAACACAATATATACGTATAGAACATTTATCAAACAAACTTGTTTGAATATAACATATCATGAAATTCAAACATATCATCATAAAAAATCATCTTAATAGATTTAAAATTAAAATCGAAACCAAATGATCATTAACAACAAAAATAGAGATGGTTTTGATTATTATTCACCTTGATTAGGATAAGGAATTCGAGATTTGATCCTTGATTAATTCCACTTGCTTGATTGGTTAGCTTAAATTTTACTTTTTCCTTTTTCTTCCCTAGGTAATGGCCGGCTTTGAGCTTTTGATTTACGGTTTAGAGTTTTTGCAAAATGACCGTGAAAAGAAAATGAAACGAGAATATTAAAGGTAATAGGATCATGATGGCGGCAATTCCCATAATACCCTTGCGTTAATTGTTTTCTTATTAATTAACATATGAAACCTTTCATAACCCATTTATTTAATTAAGCTCGACCTTTAATTTAAAATTTCAAATCTCAATCCCCTTATCACTCTAATATTTACATTATTCTATTTAATTTACCTATTTAAATCTCATGTATAATGTTATTAAAAATTAGGGGCGTTACAGGCTCCCCTCATTAAAGAATTTCATCCTCGAAATTCAGTAAGGACTAAATACCAAACATAGCAATCATCTGTAACAGCTCCTAACTATCATACTAGCCTACCTGACTAGCAACTGCCTATATATAGCAAATATAGAACATACCCTTACAGCAGATCAGGATAAGTCTCTCTAATCCTGTCTTCTGTCTCCCAAGTATAGTCATTCTCGTTGTCGCTCCACTAGAATTTCACTAACTTGACTGTCTTGTTCCTCAACCTTTTCTCATGTCTTGCTACAACCCGAAATGGTTGTCTAACAAAAGTCAAATTCGACTCTACTATCAACTATTCCAACCCTGTCGGAGGAATAGTAGTCTCTGGATCATGCACATACTTGTGAATATGAGACACATGAAACACGTTATGGACACCTGCCATACTGCTCGGCAACTCAATTCTGTATGCAAGCTTTCCGATCCTCTCTAAAACTAGGAACGGACCAACATATCTCGGTGCCAGTTTCCCTGACTTTCCAAATCGCACCACACCCTTCATCGGTGATACTTTAATGAAAACCTTATCTCCAACTGAGAATTCTTGGTTTTTACACTTTTTATCTGCGTAACTCTTCTGTCTAGACCGAGCTTCCTTCATTTTCTTGGATCAACTCAATCTTCTTTGTCGCCTCTCTAAATAGATCTGGACCTAAGAATATTCTGTCTCCAGTCTCCAACCAACATGCTGGTGATTTGCATGGCCTTACATACAAAGCTTCAAAAGGTGCCATTCCTATACTAGTCTGATAACTATTATTATAGTAAACCTACTAAGTGTAGGTGATCTTCCTAAGATCCAGCAAAGTCCAATACACAAGCTCTCAATAAATCCCCGAGTACCTTATTGACTCTCTCTGTCTGCCCATCTGTCTGAGGGTGATACGTAGTACTCATCTTAAGCTTGGCACCTAACACCTCCTGTAAACTCTTCCAGAATTCGCTAATAAACAAAGCATCTTTGTCACTGACTATACCACTAGGAATTACATGCAATCTAACTATGTTCTTCATGAACAACTTATCTAAAACAGGTGCCGTCTCGGTTGACTTAACTAGAATGAAATGGGCACTCTTGGTCAACCTGTCCACTATGACCCATATACTTTCATTTTCTCCATTCGACCTTGGCAACCCATCTATAATCCACGGATATCGATCCCATTTTCAAACTGGAATCTCTAACGGTTGAAGCAACCTACTAGGCTTCTGATGTTTGGCCTTCACTTGTTGACAGTTTGCACACTGTCTAACCCATAAGCCAACATCCCTCTTCATACCTTCCCAATAGAAGCTCCTATTCATATCTTAATACATCTCGGTCCCTCCAGGATGAATCATAAACTTGGATCGATGACATTCTCCAAGAACTTCTTTCCTTAAGTCCTCAACATTTGGAACACACAACCATCCATTGTTTCTCAACCATCCCCTCCGGTCAAGGCTATAATCCTTTAGATCATCGATCTCAGTTCCAACCTCAAGCCTTCTAATCATCTCAGCTAATAATGGATCCTCTTTCTACTTAGAAGCAATCCTTTCGACCAACACTGGTCGAACTTCCAAACAGGACAACATGTTAGTGCTTTGACTAGAACTAGTAGTCGATCTTAACTGCACACTACAAGTAGTCAAAGCTTCTAGATCTTTCCATTCTGCCAACATAGCAAACACCACATTCTGATGTCTTCTGCTAAGAGCATCTGCTACCTTATTTCCTTTCCCAGGAGTATACTCTATACCAAAATCATTGGCAGCTAAAAACTCCAGTCACCTCTGATGTCTCATATTCAACTCCTTCTGAGAGAATAAATACCTTAATGACTTATGATATGTGTATGGCTCAAATCTCTCCCCTAAGAGATAATGTCTCCAAATCTTCAATGTGAAGATCACCACAGCCAACTCCAAATCATGAGTAGGATATCTCACTATATGTGGTCTAAGTTGTCGTGAAGCATAGGCAATAACTTTACCCTTCTGCATCAACACAGCTCCTAATCTATCCCACATGCATCGGTATACAACACCAACCCTTGGTTTCCGTCTTGAACCACTAACACAGGTGCGCTGGTCAACAAATGCTTTAACTTAAGGAATGCTTCCTCATATTTGTTTGACCAGATAAACTTCACATCCTTCCTGACTAACTTAGTCAAAGGCGCTGCTATCCATAATAAATCCTTGATGAATCTCCGATAATACCCAGTGAGTCCAAGAAAACTTCTAATCTCAGTCACCGTCTCTAGTCTCTTCCAATTATTTACAGCTTCGATTTTATAAGGATCGACTGCCAGGCCTTTTTTTGAAACCACATGACCAAGAAACTTAACCTCTTTCTTCCCAAAATGACTCTTGGAAAACTTCTCGTTCAGCTGATGCTGCCTCAGCGTCTCAAGTACTACCCTAAGATGATCTTCATGCTCTCTTTCATCCTTAGAGTATACTAAAATGTCATCTATAAACACCAACACGAACCTATCCAGGTACTCTCGGAAAACTTGGTTCATCAAATCCACGAAGAAAGCTGGTGCATTCGTTAACCCGAATGGCAATACTAACCACTCATACGAACCATACCTAGTCCAATATGCTATCAATGGAATACTGTCCTTTGCCACCCTTAACTGATGGAAACCGGTCGCCAAATCCAAGTGGGAAAATACTCCGGAAAAATCCCCAAACATCATAAAAATTCACTTTTAATATGTTATCTAACATAAATAAATTTCACACCCAAATTCTTCATAATATAGAAGAAATTAATTTCTAAACCTAATTGTTCATATTTTCTTTTGAAAATTCATAATAAATTTTCTATAGCTTGGAAAATTATAAAAATTAAAACCCATCTCTAAAATAATGTTTTACATAACACATAAATTCCTCATGGCATTCGAAACACAATATAAATGATTTTTTCCTTAAACTGTATAAAACATTTATCAAACAAACTTGTTTGAATATAAAATATCATGAAATCCAAGCATATCATCATCAAAAATCATCTTAATGGATTTAAACTTAAACCCGAAATCAAATGATCATTAACAACAAAAATAGAGATGGTTTTGATTATTATTCACCTTGATTAGGATAAGGTATTTGAGATTTGATCCTTGATTAATTACCTTTGCTTGATTGCTTAGTTTAAATTTGATTTTCCCTTTTTTCTTCCCAGGTAATGGCCGGCTTTGAGCTTTTGATTTACGTTTTAGAGTTTTTGCAAAATGACCGTGAAAAGAAAATGAAACGAGAATTTTAAGGGTAATAGAATCATTATGGCGGCAATTCCCATAATACCCTTGCGTTAATTATTTTCTTATTAATTAACATATGAAACCTTTCATAACCCATTTATTTAATTAAGCTTGACCTTTAATTTAAATTTTCAAATCTTAATCCCCTTGTCACTCTAATATTTACATTATTCTATTTAATTTATCTAATTAAATCTCCTGAATAATGTTATTAAAAACTAGGGGTGTTACAGTTGTAGTCTCCATTATATATCTCTGTAAAGTATTTGATAGCTTTATCCTCCAAGTCTTGAACATTATCAACAGCAAGTCCCTGTTCATTTAAATAGTTAGATAAATTGTTATAGTTTTTCCTTTGCAACATTTTAGTGTAAAAAAATTAGTGCATTCGTCTCCCTTAGTGAGTCACTTCTCTTTAGCCTTTTGTCTTAAATCAATAACTTGTTTGTTCAGTCGATCCTTGAGTAACATTTGTAAAGCATAGTATTCAGATTTAAGTCTTTCATTTTAAGAGTCTGCATCCAGTTGGTATTGGATATTCTCTAGTTGGTTTTGTATGTCTTCTTATATTTCATCTCCTGTTTTTGGCCTCTTTCTGTTCCAATCTTTGAGTCTGTTCTTCATCCCCTTCACAGTCATGATATACTGATACTTGAATTTTCCTCTCTAGTATTAGAATAGCATTAAAGTCCACTAACATCATTGTATTCATCGACAAGATGCCAATGATTGGCATATCTAAAAGGTTTGCCTTTTTGAATAGGGTTGTCATCATTAAATTGAATAAGTAACGGACAATGATCACTTGTCGAACTTGGGAGGACTGTAACTTTAATATTAGGGATTTTGTTAAACAAATCAGCGTTACCCAATGCTCTGTCTGCCTCGAGTATATTTTTTTAACTTCACCTTTTCTCCATGTGAATTTCATGCTTGTATGGAATGCTTCAATCGGTCCAGTGACTAACACATAGTTGTTAAACTCTGCAACCTGGCAAACTTTCAATGTAAGTCCCCCTTCATTAGTCTTTAGAATAGCATTAAACTCACCGGCTACTAGCCAAGGTTTATGTATAATTTTTGAGTTATCAAATAGTTTCTGCCAAATTTACTCCTTTCAAAAGCCAAATTGCTAGCATAAACAAGAGAAACAATAATGTCCAATCCCCCTACATTTTCCATACGAGCAGTTATTTGTTGTTCATCCATATTGATGATTGTTGCATGACCGTACATTAATATCCCATAAGACCATAGTTCTGCCTTTCACTACTCTAGAACTTTTATGAATAATATCCTATTAATTACCTAGTTAACACTTAAACAACTCGATATTGCCTTTTGAGAATTTATTTTCCAGAATTGCTAATAATGTAGGCTTAAATTTAGCCATAATATTGTAGAGGTCTAATTTTCTAGTATGACCATTTAGACCTCTAACGTTCCAACATAGGATGGACATTAAGATTTAGTAGCTCTGCTCCTAGTAATCGGAGCTGAAACTACCGTAGTTATTTTACCAGCTTCACTATTCTTTTTATTAGCAAATAATTTTTCATATTCTACATTAACTTCTGTGTACTTACAAATATCAATATCTCCATCCTCTTCATCAGAAGATTCTATCTGAATATCCATCTTGTGAACTTCCTTCATTGTTATAGGGAGCACCTCTTCACCTGTATCCAAATTATCCTGAATTACCTGTTCAGACTATGTCTGCTTATGAATCTCCTGGCTTGGATTATCCTCTAGCAAATTCCAAGATGGATGAATTACTGCTATCTTTGCTGCAGAGTCCTCTACACTAATTTTAGTAGTATCCTGTACATAGGGTGGGACTGGGCTAGTCATGACAGCATTTTGTGTATAATTTTTTATAGCCCCATCATTTTTAGGGGGGTTGGCCCAGTACTACTAATAGTCTCATTTTCTGGGGGTTCCATAATAGTAGTACTAGTTGAAACATTTGTGGTTGCTTTTGGTCTTTCAACCCATACTTGCTTAGGCTTAGTATGATTATTATTACACTGTAAGTTTATATGCCCAAAACACTTACACTCCCCACATCTAGGAGGTACAGCTTCTTGGATGTATGCATTGCCATGTTTATCTATTGCCTTGGCACATTTTGGCAGTCCAGCCTTCGCTTCCACCTCTATGAGAACTCTAGCATAATTTGTGCACTTAACAAGCCTGGTGTTTTCATCAAGGTCTAGTGGTCTTCCTATTAAGCTTGCAAGTTTGCTAATACATCTCATGTTCCATAAGACCAAATTTAGATTTTTAAGTTTAATCAAGATAGAATACGTGGTCAGCATGGCTCTTTCAAAGTTGAATTTCGCCTCCTATCACCTCATGAAAATCAGCTTGTTATCCATAAACCAAGGTCTACCTTTAAGAATTCATTCGTAATCATCCTCTCATTCAAATTTTATTAGATAAAATCCATTGTCTCTAGGAAAAGCATCCCAAGATCCCTTAGAGTTCCGAACCCTTTTGATGTAAGCATTGAAATAGACAAAGTAGGGTCTTTAACCAGCCATATAAGCGTAGATCGAGTTTCTCCACATCATATTAGATTCTTCATAGTCTACGTCATCTAGAAGTTGATATGTCTCCTTCCCATCTTTAATAGGTTCATAGAAATTAACCTTACCTTTGATTTCAATTTTTCTTTCGACTACCTCTACACAAGGTTTAGGAATTTTCTCTAATCCTCGCTTTACCATTCCGGTATATTGCCTCATTACATCTAAAAATGGCTATTTCCCCTTCCTCTTAACTATCTTCCATTCGCCACCATCATCTTCATCCAGATCACCTAGGGTTTTGGGATATATATAGCATAGATTACAACTATATGCTTATTAGTTAGTAATTGACAAATCAGGATTTATGGAAATTAATTACAGATTTAATAGGCAATAAATTTATAATTAATGAGAGGAAAAAGGAATTAAATGGAGACTGATTATTGAAATAGCTTTTATGGAAGAAAAAAATTTAAGTAATGAATAGATTTTGGAAACCTGAAGAAGGTTAAAGAAGGATTAATTGGGAATGGTCTAATTTCAACTTCTATGGATAATAATTGAGGCAATAGATGGACCATATTTATTGGAAACCGGAAAGGGAAATTAGGGAAAATGGGTAATAATGGAATGACATATTGAGAGATACCCATCTTAATTTAGTAGGGAATGTTAGGACCTTAATACCATTTATACCACTTGATAATAAATGGCAGCTTCCAGCAAAATTTTCTTTCGGAGCTCTTGGGTTGTAATCGCTAGTTGTCTCCCTTAGTTATTAGAAAAGTGTATGGTGTGGTAAAGATATACCCCTATTTTATTCCTATGTTGACTTTACAAATGAGATTAAACCACTTGATAAATACATATGCAGAGAAGCAAAGTAGATAAGGAAATTTTGTGGGGACATTTAACTAGCAATAAATCATAGCTAAGAGTGGAATTTAATGAGCGAATTAGGTTAGCAGCCTAAAGTAAATGAATGTTCCAATCCCAAAACTTTAGAATTTTGGTAAAAATAAATTTTAGCTCATAGACTGTCAACATTCAAAAAGAAAAGATAAAATGGATAGGAATGTGAAGAGAATTTCCTATTGAACAAGGATAAAGAAGAGGGTGGTAGAATTTTCCGTTAGAAGCAATGAAACCGCAGAATCACCACTACAGCGTCATGGGGTTGCGGTTTACATCGTTAGCGGTAGGCCCTTAGTTTACTAGAAAATTTTGGAGGAGTTTGCTAGTAGCTTTTGGGAACTTCATTAAATCTGAGCATCGCTTATCTGTTGAAGACTGACGGACAAACTGAAGGAATGGATGAGAACTTGGAGGAATTGTTGAGAGTTTGCATCATAGACTTTGGAGGACATCAGAGCAGCATTTACCCTTAGTAGAATTCACATATAGTAGTAGTCACCAATAGATGATTGGTATAGCACCTCTAAAGCAATTTTTGGAAGGCCATAAAATCTCCAAATTATGGGTGGGAAACCATCGATAAATTCTACTTGGACCAGATTTAGATTGTGAGACTTTGGAAAGTCAAAGTTGATTAGGCAGCTTGTGAAGGTCGTAAGATTTTGGTAGTTGTAAAATTGGCACAAAATTTATTGGGCCTTCCCAATATAGGAAAAACTAAGAAAACTTGTAAGCTGATTGGAGTCCGTGATGTTTTTCACGTTTTGCATTTAAGGAAATATCTTCATAGCATAGAAATTGTGGTAGAGCCTAATCAATTAGGGGATTTTGAGATGGAGCCAATAGCGTCCTATGCCACTGCATGCATTGTGGAGCACGGAACTAGGAAGCTCCACAACAAAGAAATTAGGTTGGTCCTAGTACAACGGGGAGAAAGTTCGGTGGAAGGCATGAGGACTTCTCATCGTAAGCCTTTCTTTGGTAAATTGTATCCCTAAAATTAGGATTTTGATTGCATTTTGGTTGCTAGATTAGATGGTAAGAGATGGTTGCTACACTTTTTCACCGATACTTTACACACATACAAAAGTTTTTTTGCATGTTTAGGGTATTTGCATACATATTTGCATAGCGCAATCATAGACTCATGCTAGGATTGAGCTCATTGTAGTATGTCTGCATTACATAATCACATTGCACTTTGGTTGAGTAGATGGTTATGTATATAACTTGGTTTTATAACATGAATGTCTTTTCGCATTATGCTGTTCGCCCCTTGAAAGATTTCGGGAAGAAATCCTTTTTAAGGGAGGGAGAATGTAACACCCGTAAAATCAACTATAATTAAATAAGTAAATTAAGAGAAATTCAATTAATTCGGGTAAGGATAAAAATGGAAATTTTGTAAAAGTTTAAATTTGACCACAAAATTTATGTCATTTTGTTCGTGACAAAATTCTGATCAATTTCCATATATAATATGCTGAAAAACGGAGCTCAAATGTAAAAGTTATGGACATTTGAAGTTTTTAGATTTAAATTAATTTAGTTCTAATCCAAATTCAAATAAAATAATTAATTACCTAATTTGAAGTTAATTATGATTAGACTTGGGGTTTATTTAAACGTTAAAGTTAACAAATAGCGTTAAGAGTAAGTAGGGAATTAAATAAACAATGGCTTAAAAATTAAATATTCTTCTCAAAATAGGTGGAAGAGGTCGACCCCTAAAGGTTAACCGCTTGGAAGGAAGAGTCGACCGCTTTCTCTGAGGCCGCTAGGGTTCAGATGCTTTGTACGTTCTCAACCTAGTTTCATCTTACGGTTCCGATGTGTTTCAACCACTATAAATAAAACCCTAGAAACCTCACTTTTATTCACAAATATTTTGAGAACATCAATGAAGCTCTATCAGTTTATCTTTCTTAGATATAGAAAACTCGATTTAAGTAAAAAAATCATATATACTTATTTTGTTTATTATTTTACTTCTAAACCGCTTCACCTTCAACCTTTCCGAATCAAATATATATAATAGTCCCTTGTTTTATATATAAAAAAGAAGAGATCCGAAGGAGATTATAATGGACGTAGCAAATCTAAAGGGAAGCAAGGCTAAGGACCAACTATGAGTGGAAATCTTAGTTTTTATATTTTAGTAGTTGAACGGTATAGTTTGGATTTGATATATGCCTTGGGGAGTTTTGGATTACAAAAACATCATATTAAAAATCTCCAAAATTCCTCCAAAGAGAAATGTCAATTCTTAGGATTGGAATCTTAATTGTTTTGTGTTAAAATAATTGAGTTTTATCGATTCTGCAGTTTATATATTCTACCTACTATTCCACTTCTTTTTCTTTTTCTCCTGATCTAATTAAGGGATTTATTTGAGAAATGGTGTGTGAAGGACAAATCTTCATTCGTAGTTTACACCGTCTATTTCTATAAAATTTAGCAAAAATTCCATTATCTAAGTTCATGTTAAAGAAATTGAGTAGAGAGTAGAATTGATTAAATTGTAAGTTTCCATTTTTGGTTTATTCCATTGTTTTAATATGAGATAAGTTGGATTTAGATTCTATATACAAGTCTATTTATTGCAATTTTGGATATGAGTATTAATCCTTGTTATAGATATTAGAATCACATGTTATGGATATTGGAATTTAGATATTATTGGTTAAATGGAAGAAAAAGGAAAGACTTGTATTATTATGATTAAAAAGGAATTAACATTTAACGTTAGCTAGGACTTAATCTCTACATGCATGGAATATTAAGAGCGTATCTATTTATATATTAATTAGCGTAATGGACGTATGTTATAACCTATAATTGCATAGTTAATTAGGTAGTAATTGTCTTTAAATCCCCCTTAGGAAAGTATTGATGTTTTAGGTCATAATAAGGAAGATTCCTTATAAGGCCTTAATTATGGAACAGTGAGACGAGTATTGTATATCTGTATATATATGTATACATAGATACATATATAGTATTTCAATTATGGCTAACTCATAGGAATGCGAGGTCAGTAGAGTTACACGACAGAGTCTAGCCTTCACTTTGAGGCTACCAGCAGTTCTGTACACTTTCTATTGATGCGAGACATCTCCTATGATGAATATTTATGATGACGTGAGGTTAGTCCCATATTCTGTAGGGTAAATCTGCCCAGCTAATCGGCTATCAGTTTCTACGAATAGTCAGGCTAATGTGAGACGTCATTATAAGTATGGGTCATAATATGAAGGGCCTGCTTTGGGGTCTTGAGAAATTAAGTGGTTGCTTGAGGGCCCGCCTCTTTTCCCTAAATGAAGTATTAAAAGGCCAAGGGGATAGTTATTAGGCAAGATAGGTGCTATTTTGATAGGGTTCCGCTTTGGGATAAGGTATTAAGTGATTGATTGAGGGTCCACTTTTCCATAAAGAAGTATTAAGTGGCTAAAGAGATTCTATGCGATGTCAGCTAGATAGCCACCGTTGAAGAGTCCGCCTGGGGAATATGTATTAAATGATAGGGTCTGCCTTAACTGAGGTCTTAAACGGCCAGAGTTTTCTTATTTTCTAATAAAAGGTATTAAGTGGCTTGGGTACTATCTTTTGATATATTAAACATTAATAACGTGGGATATGGGTTATGTGATTTAGAAACCTACTTTGGGAATGGAAGGTATTAAGTGGTTGACTGATGTAACGACCCGCTATTTCAAACCATTCAAATCGACAATCATCCACTCATGTCAGACTTGAATTGCTCAAAATAATAGATTGTTAATTTAAATTTGGAAAAACTTAGCATATACAGTAAATAAATCAATCACAGAATCACAGACACAGAGTAATATAACAATAAGCAGCGAAATAGATAATAGTAGTTTATGAAGCCACTATATAAACATCAGAGTTTAAAGTAAAATACAACAGATATCTCGAATACACAGAAGTTACTAATACAAAGGCAGATGACAAGTCTGGACATAAATAACTGGCAATAACTGGAAGCAGAATAGATAGATGATAGATCTCTAAGCGAAGCTCCAAGCTCAAAAAGGCGAGTCTCCAATGCTGTGTCACTCAGACTAACCCGAGCATAAAGCAAAACACAAAACACTCGAGTCAGGATTAACATTCTTATACCATTAAATTCAACTCAAGTGAAATGTCAACTGAAATACAAGTAACTTAAAAGATGTTTGGGATTTCCATCCTCGAAGGATCCATGGAACTATTTACTATGTAGTACAATACGCTACATAGATAATGTCTATAGTAAAGCAAACTATTAAAATAGCGTTAAGGCGTTACCCATATCCCCCTTAACACATTTTATATATTACCGTAGTCTATACAGTATCATAAGCTCCACTAAACCGGTGGTTTACTCAGAGGGCACTCCATAGGTACGGTACAAAACAAACTCGTAGAGGGCGCGATAAGGCATGTGACAAGGCACGCGAGGCAATGCCAAGGGTAGGATTCTACCATTTTGCAGATCCGGACTGGTGGTAACGCATAGTAGCTACTACCGCCCACCTTGAGACACACTCCCAAATCAAAGGTGCACCCAATCAAATCACAAGGTAATAGAATGGTATCGAAGGAATGTGCCTGATCGGAGGTGCGACCTCACTTGGCCCGGCATGACACCTGTTTTAGCCACATCAAGCTGACTCACGGGAGTCAGGGCTGCGTTAATACCTCATACAGAATCGTCGCCAAACCATCTTACTTCATTCTGGAATCTCCACCATGTACACAGTTGTTAAAGTGGTTTTCGGTATTGGCAAAGAGTATGACAATATCTGATCCCGGTCTCTTAAACAACCAAACGCTTATTTCACACCGTAGTCATTTTATAAGATCACTTTTATAATCCTTTCAAACAGTTTATACTTCATATCAAATATCATATTCATTTTAAGATCATATGACTTTCGAAATCATTTTCACTTTCGAAATCATATCACTTCAAAAATCATAACTAGAAAATAGTTTAAACCATCATATCAAAGTATTCAAATTTAAATCCGTCAAATTTAAATTATAACAGTTCCAGCTTAAACAGTTTGTATATTGAAAATAGTTTATATATATTGAAACGGTAATAATTTAAAATAGTTTATGTATAAAATAGGCTATTGTAACAACCCTATATTTTGTAATTATTTTAAATTGAATTTCCTGATTTAAAAACTTTATTTTATTTATTAAAATGGTTAAATTTTGTTATTTTAAATATAAATTTTGATTTTTATGTGAATTATAATTCCAAACATGAATAAATAGAGTATTTTCCTGAAATGTGAATTTTTGTCAATGTGGTCAAACTTTGACTTTTAATTTAAAAATTTAGAAGTTTGAATTTTTGAATTTTATCTTTTATTATGAAAGTAAATAAAATTTCAAGTATACTGCCTTTTGTTTCGTTGAAATCTGATTAATATTGTGAAAGTTATGTTTTTTACACTATTGTATGTAAATTGTTTTATTTAACAAAATTGTTTATTTTAATTTATATAAATAATATTTGTTTGTCATGTAATGTTCAAATATATGTTTACCTATGCAACATGACATGTTATATATGTATATTTTATTTTAAAACATTTTATAAACATCTAGATCCCTTATTTATTTCTTGGAAAGAAGTTTCAATATATATATATATATATATATGTTATTGCTTTAAAGGGCATATCTTTTAAAATGTATTTATTTAAACGTTTCTTGTACTTAATTGGTTTAGAAGGCTTCTTCTATACATCTTTCTTTAATATATAGGAAACGCATCAATTAATACGTTACCTGTTTTAATTATAGGCATGCGTTACGATTGATTTTTTGCCTTTATATCTTTCCACCCCTTTGATTTCCTACCATAACTTCTCCACAATTTTGGCCTTTCCTTTCCTAAACTTTAGCCGTGAGTTTTTATTTTCTTTTCACGTGAAAAATCTCACATTCATCACAAATTTCGGCCAAACACTTCTGAAAAATTTTTGGTAATGGCTTCCTTTTCTTCTCCTACTTTTTCTCCATTTTTTCCCATTGTTTTCTATGTTTTTAACTTGCCTTCTTCATAGCTTTGCTCGGCCATCCCCTCCACCATCACCACCAACCACCACTCCTCCTCCTCCCCATGATCCACGGCCAACACCACCTCCTACCCCTCTAACCAGATCAGGCCAGGGCAACCAAATGATGCAAACACCACAAAAATATTGCCTACCCGAGCATATATCCCATCACCCCTTCATATTTTGCCACGGCCACCACCTTAGAACCACCACCACCAGCTGACCTGACTTCTGACCATCCACCTACCCTCTGTCCAGATCTGAAGCATGAATAGCCGAGCCCACACCCCCTTTGGCCGAGCCTAGATGATGACCAAACCCTCCTTGTTTTCCATGTCCCTTTGTATTCTCCACTTGCAACTCCTTCCTCTTCATATTCTTGACTTAGCCGTGCCTTTATGACCCCAAACCAGACCCTTTGCACCTTAAACCATGTTGTGGCTAAACCAATAAAGCCTTATGGTCGAGCAAAGTTGAGTGGAGATCAAGCAAAAATTGTTTAAAAGCTTGGTGATGTTCTTTTGTCTAATTCTATTTCCTTTGTTTCAATATAATCTTTTGTATTGTATTTGTATTTATATTTATATTTTGCTTTGTTTATTTTGTGAATACAAGATTAACATATTGGATCTCTCTTCATCCAAATCTAGTCGTGCTATATCGTGCTTTCTGGAATTCGTTTATGTGTTTTAATTTGCAAACTTCAGCTTAAAACGGTGAGTAATCACACCTGACATTCATACTTATATAACTGTGAATTGGTAGTAAGTGAAAGTGTAGAAATAATTATATTATGTTATACCTACCTATGATGTTAATTATATGATGTTAAACCCTATTATTAACTTGTCACATCATCTGCGATATTTTATTTTATTTTACTGTTTATTCTATTCTGTTTATCACACTTCAAGTTCCCTATAGAATAGAATCACTATAGGTTGAAATGATACATACCCGAACGGACTTTAGAATATGTAAAGATCGTTATGGACTGAAATGATAAGTTTGAGCGATTTTTATTTATTTTTATTTAACTTGGGATTGCGAGTTTGAAATGATAGAACTCGGATTTTTCTTTGTAAATTACGAATTGAAATGATATATTATCCGTATCACTTGACCTAGGTTAGGAAATATTATACAGACCCGTCGTTATTTTATATATTTTTCTGGAAGTTTTAAGTATTTTGAAAATGTAAATTTTGATTTAAATTTGGTTTTTAAAATGATTTAATAAAGTGAAAAATGATTTTCTATGTATTAAAAATGTTAAATAAATGAATGGAAATTGGTGATTTGAAATATAACCTAATTTGGAAATTTGTGATTTGGTTTAAAATGGAATTTTAAGTAAAGAAAATAAAAATGGAAATTAGGTCTTATTTGTGAAATAGAAATTTAAATGTAAGTGTTAAGTAAATGTAGAAATGGGAAAATTATACACTTGAATTTAATAAGTGAATTATTGAAAGGAAATTGATAATTATTGAAAAATTTACTTGATAAAAATCATAAGATTTAAAGGGTATTTAAATGACCATTTTGAAGTGGGAAAATATGATTTTATATGTTAAAAATGATTTAAATTGAAGTTTATTTGTTGTTGAAATTTTATTGAAAATCCGGATATTCTTTTAGTAGCACTTCAGAAATGCTATCGTTTCTGAATAATAACTAAAATCTGAACTAAATGAATCTGCAGCACTTTGTAAATGCTGTAGTTACAGAAGTAAACTAAAAGGAAATTTAACTAAGGGCTATCACAGCACTTTGCAAGTGCTGTCTTTACTGAATTGAACTAAAATCTTTAAATAGAACCCTGAACTATTACAGCAGTTTTGTAAATGTTGTCTTTTCTGAATTGAACTAATTTTCAACTAAAACTAAACTATTACAGCAGTTTTTAAATGCTGTCTTTGCTGAATTGAATGGTTTCAAATGTAACTTACCGTAGCATTTTCTAAGTGCTGCGAAAGCTGAAATTTAAATTGTTTGAAGTATTTAAGTGAATAAATGAGCTCAGAAAAGGCTAAGCTTTTGGGAATTGAATATTTGATTTGTAAGTATAATGACTTCATATTTAAATGGTGTAAATGAATTATTTTGATTTGAATATATACCACTTTGAAATTTATGATTTAATTCAATGTTTGAAATTGGTATAATTGAATGAATGAACTTAAAATGTTATAATTTTGGTAATGAATATTAATTTAGAAGTATTATGATTTTTCTAAGTATTACGAGGTCCTGATGACAATATTTCAAGTGTTATGATTTCCAAGTATTTTGGTTTCAAAAAGTTTGGTTTCAGAATTGTTATGACTTTGAAAGTACTATGGTTTGGAAATGAAATTAATTGGAATTGTATTTAATTAAGAATTGTCTTTAAATATATATTAATTTGAAACTTGTTGAAATTGAAGATTCAAGGATATCACTTTATTAGGTGGTTTGGTTTAATATGATTTAAAAGAATATTTCAAGTTAAATAAATTGAAAGAAATATATTGATTTAGTTTGGAATTTAAATGATATTATATTGCTTTGATTTTTGAAATGGAAATGATATATTATTAAATTTGTTTTGAAATGGAAATGATATATTATTGAATTGGTTTTGAAATGGAAATGATATATTGTTGAATTAGTTTTGAAATGAATATGTTTTGGGTTTGAAAGGATGTATTATTTTGAAATAAATGATATGATTTTGAAATGATTTAAAGGATGTATTTAGATTTGAAACATAAACTATTTTGAAATTTATAACCACGGGTTATAATAACGATTGGTTGTTAAAGAGACCGGGATCGGATATGGACATACTCTCTGTCGATACCGAAAACCACTTTAACAACTGTGTACGCGGTGGAGTTTCTAGAATGAAGTAGGATGGTGGCGACGATCCTAAAGATATATTTGCGTGGACCCAACTACCGTGAGTTGGCATAAGGTGGCTAAAACAGGAGCGATCGATGGGCCAATGAGGTAGCACCTCTAATCGGACACACTTCTTCGATACCATTTTATTACTTTGTGATTGATTGGGTGCACCCCTTGATTTGGGAGTGTTGTTCGAGGTGGGCGGTAGTGGCTGCTATGCGTCACCGCCAGTCCAGATGCGTAATTGGTATATCTACCCTGGCATTGCCTTGTGTGCCGTGTCACCTACCATATCGAGCTTTACTACGAGTTGTGATTTCTCCCGTAGCCTGTGGAGTATCGAGGGTAGCCCCCATTTTAGGAGTATGCTAATACTGGATAGACTACTGGGACTATTACGTGTTAAGGGGAATATTGGGTCACTCCTTAATGCTATTTAAAAGTATGTTTATTTTATATTAGACATTATTATAATAGCGAATATTACTACATAGTAGATAGTTTAACGGATCCTTAAAGAATGGGCGATCCCAAGCATTCTTTAAGTTACTTGTACCTTTATATTATAGTTCACTTGAGTTGGTTTATATTGTATAAGTATGTATGTCCTGACTCGGGTGTTTTGTGTTTTGCTTTACGCTCGGGTCAGACTGAGTGATACAGCATTTGAGACTCACCTTTGGAGCTGAAGTTTTGCTTTGAAGATCCAGATATCTATTCATTTTGTTATCCAGTTGATTCCAGTTGTATTCTGAGTTGTACCTGATTATCATACTGTTACTCCTGTTGTATCTTGGTATTCCTATTGTATCTTACTTAACTCTAATGTATGTATATAGTAGCTTCATGAACTACTATTTCTTTACTTCCGCTGCATTATATTACTCTGTGTCTGTGATCTGTGATTATTTATTTACTGTAAATGATGAGTTTGCCAAATTTTTATTTACAACGTGGTATTTTGAGCAATTCAAGTCCGACATGTGCGGATGCGAATGGTTGAAAATATCGGGTCGTTACAGCTATAGATAAAATAGTTTATATACTAAAATAGTTTATATTTATAATAGATTATAGGTTAAAATAGTTTGTATATTAAAATAGTTTATATATTGAAAATAATTTATGTATTAAAATAAATTTTCAAATTAGAATTGTTTTTTTTTCAATTTCACAAATTCAATTCAAATCAATTTTAGTTCCAAAATTCAATCTCAGTTCAACAATTTCAATTTCAATTCAAATTCTCATTACAACTATTTTTAATCTATATCAATTTCAAATCTAGGTTTGAACTACAATTTAATCCACTTCCAATTTCAATAGGTTTCAAAGTATAAATATTCAGAAAATTTACAATAACTCAAATTGATAAATTTCATTTATATTTCCAAATTCAACATTTAATTTTATTTAAACTTGAAATATTCACTTAATAATTTTAATAACCATTTAAATAAAATCTCAGATTACAAATTTAAATCAAAATTAAATATCTACTTCAATTACATTTAATTTGAAATTATTCAGTTAATCACTTTTTTTTAATAAATAAAATCTCAAATTACAAATTTAATCAAAATTAAATATTCAACTTCAATTTATTAAACTTTGAAAATATCCATTTAATAACCTTTAATCGAAATCAAGTTATCAAATTTTAAAATCACACCTTTAAAATCTCAAATCAATAAATTCTCAAATCAAATTTTATTTAAATTCAATTCTCAAATAAATTATATTACAAATCAACTTTAATTTATTTTCCCAACCTATATTTTATTAAATTTATTACAAAAATCTATTTAACATATTAAGATAAAATTTAAATAAATAGTTTAAACATATTATATATATTAGTTAAATTAAATTTATTAAATTAAATCTTGTTATTAAATATATTTTATATTTAATATTATTTTATATATGTTTAAAATAATAAAATTATAAGTAAAATCTTAAAATTTATAATTTCAAAACTAACTTATAAATTTAAATTTTCCAAATATATAATTTTAAAATCTAAATTTTGACATATATTAAAATAAAAATATTTATATTATATTTTAAAATCAATATTTAATAAAACTCATATATATATACCTTTCAAAACCTAGGAAATCATTTTCAAAAATAGACCAACGGTGTCCGTATAAAATATTCTACCCTATGATCAAGTGATACGGATGTTTATCATTTCAATCCGCAATTATTTAAATTTATGAGTATATATCATTTCAACCCGCAATCTCAAATTTTAAAATCAATGAAAATAGCTTGGGTTTATCATTTCAACCCATAACGATTTTTCCCTAATCTATAAGATTGTTCGGGTATGTGTCATTTCAACCCATAGAGAATTTCTAACTAATAGGAACTTGAAAAGTGAGAACAAATATGATAATAATATACCATATCAACAATGGGCATATATCATCAGTAACAAATTTAAATAAAGTATCCACAACAGGTTATGGTGTCATATGTCACAGGTAAATAATAGCAGATAATGGCATATCATATTTAATAATTAAATGACTTAACAATTCAAATTTTACAGCATATTTCAATCGTCATTTCATGTGAATTAAATTTACTAAATATAAGAATGTTAATCGTGAGTGATTGCTCACCTTTCAAGGCTAGAGAAACAATAGGAAATGAACATGACGTCTACATACATACGGACACAGATACACACACGAAAGAAATCAAAAGCTGATGCGACCAAATTCTGGACAGCGGCGAAATAAAAGCAAAGCACGACGAACTGGATTCGATGAAAATCAATCATATAAGTGACTTATATACATAAGCTATATATATATATAAATCAATAATTAAATTTAAACACATACTAAAATAAAATTTATATCTATAATATTTCAAAAATCATTTTTCTTAAAACACATCTAGTCAAATCAAAATATCCATATATCATATTCTAAAAACCAATATTTAAAATCAATATATATACTAAAATAATTTTTTTTTAATATATAATAATAGAGGCTAAGGTTCATATCAAAATATATATAAGCTTCAGAAAAGATGAAACCAACTTCTTAGATGAAAACAAACTTAATATATATGCTACAGGTAAAAATAAAAACATACACAATATATATGCTACATGTAAGAGGTTATATGCTGTATATATATATAATTTATTTATTTATTTATTTTTAAATATTGAGAGAAAAGAAGCTAACAAAGTATATATATACATTTTTATAACATCACTTAACTGAGAAGGCTATTGCCAAGGGAACAGAAGCTCGACGGCGGTGCTGCTGACGATGGCAGGTCAGGAAGTGAGGCGGGTTGTGGTCTGCCGTTTGATGGTGAAGACGTGGAGGGCAGCTATGGTTTTGGAGGAAGATGCTCGGCTGTCGGTTGTGGAATGAGGGCTAGGTGGATGTGGTGGCGGAGGTCGGAGGGTTTGAGGTGTCTGGATGGTGATGGCGATCTGGAGAGGGCAAGGGCGGAAGGATGAGAAGGTGGTCGGAAGTTGTTAGCACCAAAATTGGTCACTAACCTCGTTGAGAAAGATTGTGTAGAGATATAAGTGATGAAGTTAAATTAAACAGAGAAGACAATGCTAATTTAAATGCAGAAAGTAAGAACACCAGATTTATAGTGGTTCAGCGTAAATGCCTACGTCCACTTTGAGATTAAACTTTATTGATCTTCCTTATTGTTGATTACAAATACAATTCGTGAATCAAATGCTTGAATGAAGTTGTTAAGTAGAGAAGATGAGTCTCAAAAATGGCAGAGTCTCCCCAGTGTTCTCCCCAAAAAGGATCCCTTTTCACTGTGACCCTGCCCCTCTATTTATAGACAAATATGGGCTGGACTTCCCAGGTGGGCTTGGTGGCCGAACACTCTAGCCCAAGTGTAGTGGTCGCTGTATGCCGAACCAAGTAGACCGAACACGTTGACGCCGAACCACCTTCTCAATGCCGAACGGTACGTTTGATGGGTGGGAAGTGCAGAACAGTTGTCAGTCGAAGCCGAACGATCCTTTGGCCGAACGATGCTTCTTAGCCGAACGATCCTTTGGCCGAACGATGCTTCTTAGCCGAACGATCCTTTGGCCGAACGAAACTGCCATGTAGAGTAGTTATATACGCCGAACGTCTTCTAACGCCGAGTACCACTGGATGCCGAGTACTACGCCGAGTACTCCTTGATGACGGGTACCACTGGATGCCGAGTACTACGCCGAGTACTATGAGATGTTGAACACTACGCCGAGTACTATGAGATGTCGATCACTAGTTGACACCGAGTCGTCCTGTACGCCGAGTACTCAGTTGCCTGGTCAAATCTCCAGGAAACACTTGCCCCCCAAAGTGTGTCGTGTGAAGCAACACAACACGCTTTGAATCAGCGAGTATTCCTTGTCTTCAGAAAGAAATCCACCATGTTTCTTGAATAATCATTATCCTCCCAAGGTGTTGTATCCTTCTAAGGTCATCGTGATGCTTGGTCGATTTCCAATATTATAAATCCAGGGTTGTGGTTCATTAGTGGCCATACATAACTGATTCTGCAGAGCTAATAAGCTTCGGCTATCTGATCTAGTCTTTTCTTAATAACCCTTAGTGAGAATTCAATTTCTGTTTATTTCAAGAAGTCGAACTTTTAAGGATGTACACATGCACGTTCGGGTACATGTTCTTGCCATTGGCTCTCGGATGCGTTTTATATGCTCATAAGTCGTCACCAACTCCATCTAGTTTAATTGCAATTCAATCGCGATTCCTTGTTTGTATTTTCTGTGAAATAAGGGTTGCAATCAGCCACTTAAGGAGTTTTCCAAACCTCTTTTTAGTATTGACTCTATGATTTGGTTCACAGCTTCAACCTGTCCATTTGCAGTTATAATGGATCATGGAAGGTCATAAGGACAGATGACGTTACGGATAAAGAAGTTGATTATTTTCTTCATCTTGGTCATGGTTAGAGTTCTTCATCTGCCCATTTGGTGACGTAATCAACTGCTATGGTGGTGTATTTCGCACCATCTTGAGGATCGACAAGAAGATGATTTCAGTGCCCCCAAGTGGCAAACGGCTATGAACTAGCCATTTGACTAATTTCCGTCGGCGGGGTTCCCGGATTTTTTGCAAACATCTTGCACTCGTCACATTGTCTAGCATGATCAACCGCTTCTGGGTTGATAGTTGGCCAGTAATACCTGTAGCAGAGTATCTTCTTTATCATGGTTTTCCCCCTGATGTTATTACCGCGTTCTTCTTCATAGACTTTGCTCAAGATATCATCATGGGCGATATGCCGAAGCGTGGGGATGGATAAACTCCTTTTGACACACGACTTATTCTTAGATGATTTGGCGTGAAGCTTTGAGGAGGATCTGTCGTTTTCCATTCCTCCATTCAATAAGAATTCTTTATTGTAGATAGTCTTTGATAGGAGTCAACCATGACATCTTTTCATTTTGTTCACTGAGTTCGTGTGTAATGATGTAATACGTGAAGTCGGTTAGTAGCTCTTGGACTTGGCCGAGATAAGGAGCAAGACAATGCCCCCTAGCAAGATCAACTTCCTTAAATAAAGTTTTCACTTCAAATCCTCTAGCAGATTTGAGGCTGGCAGTCAAGGCTTCATACTAAGCATCGTTGTTTGTTACAGGTAAATCGAGTTTTAGGACGTAGTAGATTGATCGTTCCTCAGGAGTCATTATCATGATTCCTATTCCATAACACTGATCATTGGGTGCTCCATCCGCGTACATTTTCCATCTTATGGTTGGTTCTCTGCTACTCTTTGAATAGTCATCTGAGGTAGTGAATTTGGGTGTGAGGTCTGCTAATTTCCGTCCTTGGATAGCCCTTCGTGGGAAATAAGTGATATCGAATTAGCTTAGTTCGATATTCTATTTAAATAGTCTTTCAGACGTCTCAGGCCATCGTATGCCCTGTCGCAATGGCTGGTGGGCATAGGCGTTGATGGGGTGAGCCTAAAAGTAAGAGTGGAGCTTTCATGAAGAAATCAATAGAGATTGTGCTAGCTTTTGTAGCTTCGGGTTGATATCCAATGCATGGCTCGCGATAGTTAATGAAATCACACATGCATGTCAAAATGGGTCCAAGGGAAGATATCATCATTTATTCAGAAAAATTCAACTAATTCTTTTATCATCACTGCACTGAGCTGTGATCCGATATTCAGCGCCCGGAAAGGGTCGCCATGGCTGGTTGTAATGTCGACCGTCAGATTAGCAGGTGCCATCCCAGATTCTTTGAGTAAAGCTGTAACTATCATAACATTCAATGTGAAATATGGTTGGGACGGCCAAAGTTGATGGTTACTCTAGTCGAATCCTAGAGTCTTGTCATGAGTTATTGAGCCTAATAGCGAAGGGTTCTGAATGCTTTAATAGATTATCAGCAAATGGCCAAAGATCAGGCTTAAAAGCGCGTTGAAGGAAACGTCGAGTAGGGGCCAGCCTCGAGTTGCGTGCAACTGCATAGCTGGATCTTGCCATGAGTTTGAATTTTCCTGTATATTCGAGTAACGCATTTTCTATTCGATGCATTCATGATCCTTCACTCGTCCTTCGGGTTGGAGTGACAGTCAGTTACCCACAAGCTTTGGCATTGATTTAATGATTCTATCTCTGGGCATCCTTTCGGTCGTTGCCTTGAGTAGCTGTAAGCACTATACACAAGTTTTAATACTGAGCTATCATAGCCAATCTTTGGATGACCATGCGTCTTCTCCCAGTCTTGGGTTGATAATTGTACTACATGGACGGTTGAGTCTCGTCCTAGCTATGTATATGTTTTCACCTAAACTCCAAAGACATAGAGGTGATTGGTGAAAAGTCGGTTCACATTCATCTTGCTTCTTGCTCGTGCCCCCAGGTCTGGGGCATATACTGATAAGTAGGAAGGCTAACCACGCCCACTTTAGCTTTACTCTCTTTCCCGTTGAATCGTGGGATCATGTCAGTCGATGGGAGACTAGGTCTCGCCTATCTTGGATTTTATCGTGGTTTTTCATTCCAAGAGGAATACTTCGATGCCACGTAAGTTTCAGGGCGTAATTTGGACAGTGGATGGTCATCCACGTCCACTTTGGTTCATGCTCTGTAATCAGATCTCGGGGTAAAGTTGGCTACAAATGCAGTCGGGTTATGCTCATCCAGTTTCATACTCCTCCTGACGAATCGAACGAGGGTGCTGGAGAATTTTTGACCAAGTATTCGTGGTTTACCCTCCTTTCCATACTCTAGGGGTCATAGTTTTTCAAAAAACAAACATCCGAGTCACATTCGTATGTGCTTGGTGCGGATCGGCATTGACCCTTGGTCTGAGGTATGATATAGTAGGTTGCTCGTAGCTTTGGATTCCGTTTCGATTGGTTCTGTATTGAGGCCTCCCTGCAGTCGCTGCCTCAAGTTATAAAGAACGCCATGCTAGAGCTATAGTAAGCTGTCGTATTCGGCTTTTTAGTGTTTTGTACCCCTGCCCCCAGCATTGATTTGGCCAGGTCACTAGTTGGATGGTCGAACTCCATCCTCAACGTGTTAATAATCCTCCTGTCGATTCCAGGCCGAAGTTTACGGAATAGAAAATGGTCGGAATCCACTCGTCTATTTATCGATGATCATACACCACTCTGCACTCTGGTGACTTAGTGTTATTATCCCCCCGGTTGGCTCGCGCCCAATTTGTGTTCATGCTTCGGTCCACGCTCCGGGGACTTAGAGATTTGTCGAACGGTTTATGCTTTAGTCCACAGTTCGAGACGTAGAGATTTTCGTCAGCTCGTTTATACTCTAGTTCGCACTCTGGGAACTTAGAGTAATCTGGTCCGCTTCTGGGATTTAGGGATTTTTCTAAAGTTGTCTATAATCTAGTCCATGCTCTGGGGACTGAGAGTACTGTAGTCCGCACTCTGGGGACGTAGAGGTTTTTGAGTCATTTATACTCTAGTCCGCGCTAAGGGACTTAGAGTACTTTAGTCCGCATTCTGTCTCCCATTCCAAAGGGTGAGACCCCCTGGATGGCTGAGAGTCTGCCTAGACCTGGTAGATAATCCTTCTCTTTAAGATTCTCTTTAAGATTTCGAAAGTCGTTATTCTTTATGTAGGACTATTGCATTCTAATGCTTGTTTTCCATGATTTTGTGCAGGCCGTTCTGACCCCGAGCCCACTCCGAGGAGCGATGTCGCCAAGGAAGTGGGGGAGAGAACAAGTGAAGCCACTCACGCAGGGGAGGCTCCTGGTCCAGACGCTCAGGTGATCGGAGCGCTTGATGAAGACAAGTCTGAGACCTTCTCTCCTATCGACGGGGGTTATAAAGTAGAAATTACAGGCGCCTCTGGGCACACATCTGAATTGAGCATGGAGGAGCGGCTCGAGATAGAGAAGGGGGAGACGGTCAAGGTCATAGTAGAGCCCCGAGTTGTGGACTTGGACGATCCTTTGAACAAGCCGTTGAAGGTCATCCTTCCTGGCGGATCCAAGCCCATGGAAGGCCCCCGTACTCCTTCAGTTGCTACCCCTCTATCAAAGAAGAGTACCAAGGGTAAATGCTCTGGAGAGGAGCCATCTGGAAAGAAGTTGAAGAAGCACAAGAAGTGATTACTATCCTCGTTCAACGAGAGTTAGTTTAAGTCATGTAATTATTTTCATCTATTTCCTAGTCCTTGTAAATAGAATGTCGACTCCGAACTTTGGAGGGGTTGTAATAGAAACTCATTTCTGAATAAGGTTTAGTTCTTTTTCTGTCTTACAAAAGACTCTTATTGTTCAGTTTTCTTTGTGATTGTGACTTTAATCCAAGCAGTTGTGAGTAACATAGACTTCTCAGTCCATCTTCATATAACTCGGAAACTCTTCGGGAGTCGTTGAACTTCCATTCTGTGCTTCAAGCACTTAGAAAACTTTCTAGCCCGTATGTTAGGGATTTGACAAATTCAAGTCATCTGTGTCATAGTTCATATTCAGGGAACTTGGAGATCCAATTCGCTTATATTCGAGTCCGTACTCTGGGGAGTTAGAGTACTCCAGTCCGCACTCTGGGGACTTGGAGGTTTAAGTCATTTATACTCTAGTCCGCGCTCTGGGGACTTAGAGTACTCCAGTCCGCACTCTGGGGACTTGGAGGTTTAAGTTGTTTATACTCTAGTCCACGCTCTGGGGACTTAGAGTACTCCAGTCCGCACTCTGGGGACTTGGAGGTTTATGTCATTTATACTCTTGTCCGCGCTCTGGGGACTTAGAGGTTTAAGTCATTTATACTCTATTCCACGCTCTTGGGGACTTAGAGGTTTAAGTCATTTATACTCTATTCCACGCTCTGGGGACTTAGAGTACTCCAGTCCGCACTCTGGGGACTTGGAGGTTTAAGTCGTTTATACTCTAGTCCACGCTCTGGGGACTCAGAGTACTCCAGTCCGCACTCTGGGGACTTGGAGGTTTAAGTCGTTTATACTCTAGTCCACGCTCTGGGGAGTTAGAGTACTCCAGTCCGCACTCTGGGGACTTGGAGGTTTATGTCATTTATACTCTAGTCCGCGCTTTGGGGACTTAGAGTACTCCAGTCCGCACTCTGGGGACTTGGAGGTTTAAATCATTTATACTCTAGTCCGCGCTCTGGGGACTTAGAGTACTCCAGTCCGCACTCTGGGGACTTGGAGGTTTAAATCATTTATACTCTAGTCCGCGCTCTGGAGACTTAGAGTACTCCAGTCCGCACTCTGGGGACTTGGAGGTTTAAATCGTTTATACTCTAGTCCGCGCTCTGGGGACTTAGAGTACTCCAGTCCGCACTCTGGGGACTTGGAGGTTTTAGTCGTTTATACTCTAGTCCGCGCTCTAGGGACTTAGAGTACTCCAGTCCGCACTCTGGGGACTTGGAGGTTTAAATCGTTTATACTCTAGTCCGCGCTCTGGGGACTTAGAGTACTCCAGTCCGCACTCTGGGGACTTGGAGGTTTTAGCCGTTTATACTCTAGTCCGCGCTCTGGGGACTTAGAGTACTCCAGTCCGCACTCTGGGGACTTGGAGGTTTAAATCATTTATACTCTAGTCCGCGCTCTGGAGACTTAGAGTACTCCAGTCCGCACTCTGTGGACTTGGAGGTTTAAATCGTTTATACTCTAGTCCGCGCTCTGGGGACTTAGAGTACTTCAGTCCGCACTCTGGGGACTTGGAGGTTTAAATCATTTATACTCTAGTCCGCGCTCTGGAGACTTAGAGTACTCCAGTCTGCACTCTGGGGACTTGGAGGTTTAAATCGTTTATACTCTAGTCCGCGCTCTGGGGACTTAGAGTACTCCAGTCCGCACTCTGGGGACTTGGAGGTTTTAGTCGTTTATACTCTAGTCCGCGCTCTGGGGACTTAGAGTACTCCAGTCCGCACTCTGGGGACTTGGAGGTTTAAATCGTTTGTACTCTAGTCCGCGCTCTGGGGACTTAGAGTACTCCAGTCCGTACTCTGGGGACTTGGAGGTTTAAATCATTTATACTCTAGTCCGCGCTCTGGGGACTTAGAGTACTCCAGTCCGCACTCTGGGGACTTGGAGGTTTTAAATTGTTTATACTCTAGTCCGCGCTCTGGGGACTTAGAGTACTCCAGTCCGCACTCTGGGGACTTGGAGGTTTTAGTCGTTTATACTCTAGTCCGCGCTCTGGGGACTTAGACTACTCCAGTCCGCACTCTGGGGACTTGGAGGTTTAAATCATTTATACTCTAGTCCGCGCTCTGGAGACTTAGAGTACTCCAGTCCGCACTCTGGGGACTTGGAGGTTTAAATCGTTTATACTCTAGTCCGCGCTCTGGGGACTTAGAGTACTCCAGTCCGCACTCTGGGGACTTGGAGGTTTTAGTCGTTTATACTCTAGTCCGCGCTCTGGGGACTTAGAGTACTCCAGTCCGCACTCTGGGGACTTGGAGGTTTAAATCGTTTATACTCTAGTCCGCGCTCTGGGGACTTAGAGTACTCCAGTCCGCACTCTGGGGACTTGGAGGTTTTAGCCGTTTATACTCTAGTCCGCGCTCTGGGGACTTAGAGTACTCCAGTCCGCACTCTGGGGACTTGGAGGTTTAAATCATTTATACTCTAGTTCGCGCTCTGGAGACTTAGAGTACTCCAGTCCGCACTCTGGGGACTTGGAGGTTTAAATCGTTTATACTCTAGTCCGCGCTCTGGGGACTTAGAGTACTTCAGTCCGCACTCTGGGGACTTGGAGGTTTAAATCATTTATACTCTAGTCCGCGCTCTGGAGACTTAGAGTACTCCAGTCTGCACTCTGGGGACTTGGAGGTTTAAATCGTTTATACTCTAGTCCGCGCTCTGGGGACTTAGAGTACTCCAGTCCGCACTCTGGGGACTTGGAGGTTTTAGTCGTTTATACTCTAGTCCGCGCTCTGGGGACTTAGAGTACTCCAGTCCGCACTCTGGGGACTTGGAGGTTTAAATCGTTTGTACTCTAGTCCGCGCTCTGGGGACTTAGAGTACTCCAGTCCGTACTCTGGGGACTTGGAGGTTTAAATCATTTATACTCTAGTCCGCGCTCTGGGGACTTAGAGTACTCCAGTCCGCACTCTGGGGACTTGGAGGTTTTAAATTGTTTATACTCTAGTCCGCGCTCTGGGGACTTAGAGTACTCCAGTCCGCACTCTGGGGACTTGGAGGTTTTAGTCGTTTATACTCTAGTCCGCGCTCTGGGGACTTAGACTACTCCAGTCCGCACTCTGGGGACTTGGAGGTTTTAGTTGAGAGCAGTCGTATTTCCATTTTTTAATTTGTATTCATCTACTGTATCGAGGCTAATGTCGTCGAATGAACAATCAAAACACGTTTGCTCACGGAATGGGATTCTGCCCCCTAGGATGAGGGACGAAATTAGAAAAATGGACGATCGATTCTCGTCCGCTTGGTGATTATAGCTCTTCCAATCAAGTCAAGGAAGGAGGTATATGACAGATGGTTGAATCACATCCATGTTGGGTTAGACAGCCAAATCTCTTACAATTTGCTCTGTATCTCCTTCTAGAAAATAAGGATAATAGATTGTTGAGTAGACAAAGTAAGTTGCATATGTTCCAAGGTGCCGTCGTGTCCGTATTTTGACAGCGATGGTTAGTGAGTACGCAGTCTACCATAGCTACTTCAAGTTGGGCTTTCGAACAACCTTTCGTGTTCAGGGTAGGATTTGATGTGTAGATGATCAAATCACGTCCACTTTAGACAGATCCCGGCGTCACTGAGCTTCATGAGGGGTATCTGTATTTTGTCGAACTTTGTTCTATGACTCGATTGGAGTGGATGATCGGGCCATTTTCATTCCAAGCAGTTTAGGTCTCCAAGTCAAATGTGGAAGTTGATGGATGGATGGATGGTCGGTTGTTCGAATCGATCATAAGTTAAGCATACGAACTCAGATCGTCTTGAAACTTGGAACGTTGGCTTCCCTGACTTTGATTGTTATGTCTTGTTAATCGTGGCTCGATCCAGACTCGGACAAAATCCATCGATATCCATATTGAGCCTTTGTGTAACCGATCTTCAAGACGAATTGTCACTGGTTTGTAATCAAGTTCTTGGTGTCACGTCCTTGCCAAAAGGCGGGATAACATCTGCCCCCAAAGGACGTCTTGTGTAAACATGACGTGCTTTGAAAAAACCGCAGTCTTTCATGCTGAATATTTCCATTCAGTTGATTGCTTGACAGTCGTCTCTTAATCGTTTCGTTGCAATCTTCTTTTAGACAAATGTTCAACTAGCATGCTTTGCTTTGGTTCTGCCCCCAGTTTTGGGGATGAGTATGGAGTTGACTAATGTTTATACTCCGTCTCGCACTCTGGAAATACGAAGTTGATTAATGTTTATACTCCGTCTCGCACTCTGGGAGTACGGAGTTAAGCGAATGTTTAAACTCCGTCTCACACTCTGGGAGTACGGAGTTGACTAATGTTTATACTCCGTCTCGCACTCTGGGAGTACGGAGTTGATTAATGTTTATACTCCGTCTCACACTCTGGGAGTACGGAGTTAAGTAGATGTTTATACTCCGTCTCGCACTCTGGGAGTACGGAGTTGTGCGAAGGATCGTCGTGTATCAACCCATTTTTAGCCTTGATGTGATGGCCTGCCCCCGAGCTCGAGTTTCACTTAGTGAGTGGTTGGTTGTATCGCAGCCGCTCTCTACTTGAATAAATTCCACTTGCAGGATGGAATTCAGCTCTCCGTTCATCGTGATGTTGTACATTGTATTTAATCCATAGCCCCAAATCAAAGGCATATGGTTGATGATGAGCAATAGAATTATTCTCGTCCAGATGTAACTCCACACGTCCGATCATGGTCTGCGTAGATTGGTTGGCAACCAAATCTGAGTACCTGGACACCTGCATCGTTTTGAAAGTAGTTTAGTTCAAGCTAGTCGTAGTTCATAGAACAATTGAAATAGAGATGGAAATGGAAATAATTCAAAGAAGATTATGGTAAATCTCATTAATATGTGAAGCAGCGTCGTGTGCTCGCTAATCGACTCCGCCCCTGGCTTCTTTCAAAGGGATGTTGGCCGTCAACCGTCCAATTGATAATCATAGCCCTTTATTAATAGGCATCAGATATTCGCTGCCCGCCATTCTGCTGGACTTGTACATACTATTGAAGCTTTCCTTTCCAGGTCATCTTTTCGATCACACCTCGGAGGTGTTTGTAATCGCTCGTGTTAGGATTAGTGAGCATCTGGGAATATACAACATTCCCCTGATTTTCTTTAGACTTTGGTGTACTCTCTCGAGGTTGGGTTCCAGTACCACTTTGAGTCGTGAGTCTTCAAGTAGAGGTTGTCAATTGAATCTTTCAAAGAGCATATGAGCTGAATTCTGAAGTCTTGTTTCGGCTACTGGGATCTACATCCTTAGCCAACGGGCCTTCATTGTTATTTTTCTTAGTCTGCTCCACTCCTCCTCACTTTAGTTCTGATTCATTTTGTAGAAGAAACGATCCATAGTCGTAGGAGGCTCTTTAGCTAACTAGCTGCCAAAATATATCTGGAGGTCGACTTTCCTCAAACGCGATCAGTATGATACCCTTGTTAGTATTTGGAATAAATTGTTTAGAGCATTGGTTTGCTTGGGGTCATTAAATTCGAGGTGCTGGGTCAGCGAAGAATGGTGCTTGGAGTCATCTTGGCGTTTGCTAGAGTCATATCATCTATGTTCTCCAACCTTTGGGAGTATCGTTTGGATAGCGGTTGCTTGTCTGTTCCCTTGATGCCGTTCATAAGCTGCCGCTAGATCCTCTATGCCCTGGTCGATCATGGGATGTCAGGGAAGTGGATAGAATGTTCCTTTACTAAGTTGAGTTTTGAACTCATTATCCGGAGGCACTGCGCTGCGGCTAGGGTTCGGGGTTGTACCCGAAAATATTTTTTTTTAGAAGTAGGGGTTGTATAGGTGACCGGTGTAACTTAATTCCAGAGGTGCTCGGCATACAATACCGTTCGGCATTGATGAGCGTTCGGCATTACAGAGGTGTTCGGCATAGAGGTATGGATCGGCCTGGAAGAACGTTCGGCCTAGAGGTATGGTCGGCCTGGAATGGTTCGGCCAAAGTTGTTTGGCCAAGGCTGTTCGGCCAGAGTGGATCGGCCTGGAGTGGTTCGGCCAAAGCTGTTCGGCCAAAGTGGGTCGGTAGAGGCTGTTCGGCCAAAGTGGATCGGCCTGGAGTGGTTCGGCCAAAGCTGTTCGGCCAAGACTGTTCGGCCAGAGTGGTTCGGCCAAAGTTGTTCGGCCAAGACTGTTCGGCCAGAGTGGTTCGGCCTGGAGTGGCTCGGCCAAAGCTGTTCGGCCAAAGTGGATCGTCCAGAAGTGGTTCGGCCAAAGCTGTTCGGCATCCACACTGTTCGGCACAACCGAGTCGTTCGGCATACAATACCGTTCGGCATTAGGGTGTTCGGCCTACGCCTTTTCTGGAGCGTTCGGCATATGCCTTTTCTGGAGCGTTCGGCATACGCCTTTTCTGGAGCGTTCGGCCTACGCCTTTTCTGGAGCGTTCGACATACGCCTTTTCTGGAGCGTTCGGCCTACGCCTTTTCTGGAGCGTTCGGCATACGCCTTTTCTGGAGCGTTCGGCCTACGCCTTTTCTGGAGCGTTCGGCATACGCCTTTTCTGGAGCGTTCGGCCTACGCCTTTTCTGGAGCGTTCGGCATACGCCTTTTCTGGAGCGTTCGGCCTACGCCTTTTCTGGAGTGTTCGGCCTACGCCTTTTCTGGAGCGTTCTGATGGTCTGGGCCTCCAGCCTCCATTTGTACTCCTGTCCTGAAGTTTCCAGCTCTTGCTTGGTCACGGTCTCTAGCTGTTTGAACAGTAGCTTCAGTCTTGCGGCGTCTGCGCCTGGGAGGTTCATCAGAGGAAGTAGAGCTGTCAGCAGCTTCAGTCTTGTTGCACGCTAGCCGTCTTGCGGGCATCCGCATTATGAGAAGCTGACCTGGTACGTGGTCCTGCCATTGTAGAGTTATCGGTATGAACTCTGAGTAGAATCAACGGATGTCCTATCAGTGAGTCGGATCTTCTTTGGGGGATTTATTCAATCCAGTAGCTTCAAAGCAGATCCTTGAGGTCTGAGAATTCAACTCTCAATGAAAGCACCAAAGTGTTAGCACCAATATTGGTCACTAACCTCGTTGAGAAAGATTGTGTAGAGATATAAGTGATGAAGTTAAATTAAACAGAGAAGACAATGCTAATTTAAATGCAGAAAGTAAGAACACCAGATTTATAGTGGTTCAGCGTAAATGCCTACGTCCACTTTGAGATTAAACTTTATTGATCTTCCTTATTGTTGATTACAAATACAATTCGTGAATCAAATGCTTGAATGAAGTTGTTAAGTAGAGAAGATGAGTCTCAAAAATGGCAGAGTCTCCCCAGTGTTCTCCCCAAAAAGGATCCCTTTTCACTGTGACCCTGCCCCTCTATTTATAGACAAATATGGGCTGGACTTCCCAGGTGGGCTTGGTGGCCGAACACTCTAGCCCAAGTGTAGTGGTCGCTGTATGCCGAACCAAGTAGACCGAACACGTTGACGCCGAACCACCTTCTCAATGCCGAACGGTACGTTTGATGGGTGGGAAGTGCAGAACAGTTGTCAGTCGAAGCCGAACGATCCTTTGGCCGAACGATGCTTCTTAGCCGAACGATCCTTTGGCCGAACGATGCTTCTTAGCCGAACGATCCTTTGGCCGAACGAAACTGCCATGTAGAGTAGTTATATACGCCGAACGTCTTCTAACGCCGAGTACCACTGGATGCCGAGTACTACGCCGAGTACTCCTTGATGACGGGTACCACTGGATGCCGAGTACTACGCCGAGTACTATGAGATGTTGAACACTACGCCGAGTACTATGAGATGTCGATCACTAGTTGACACCGAGTCGTCCTGTACGCCGAGTACTCAGTTGCCTGGTCAAATCTCTAGGAAACAGAAGTCAACGTGGGTAAGGGAGAGAGAGGACGTGCAGATTCAAAACACTCAATATATATATATATTTAAAGATGTATATACGAACTTGATATATTTTTTCTCTTTTTTTCTATATATATATTTATAAAAGAGGAGCTTTGGTCGTGGTGGAGCACTGGTAGATGGTGGTCGGAGGGGAGGATGGCCGCATGTTCTCAGGTGAATGAGAGGGTGGAGGTACAGGCGATCGAAGGGAATGATGATGGGAGTAAGCAAATGTGTGAGTATCGGACATAGACAAGGGCAACAGAAAAGGGAGATGACAAACTACAGTAAAGAAAATATGTAAACTTTATTACATAATTTGTTTTCTTAGAAATGTAGCGAATAGAAAATGGAACGCCAGAAATTAATAAACCTAGAGAAAAGAAAAAGTGGAATATTTATTTCTAAGAATATAAAAAGTTAGTGGCTATTGGTTTATACAATATGGTGGATAATTGAATGGACAGGGGAAAACCAAAGGTTAAAACGGGTACCGATACAGCTATCTGTTTCAAAGATTCCGCCGCGTACTGGACGCCGAAACACACAAATGAATATACCGTGGAGATCGGCACGACGAGATGAACAAAATGGTACACAAATATGAATGATACGATCTTCCTATCAAAAGTCGATATTCGCTGCCAAATGCTGCTAAAACGCCGAAAATAAGATAAACGGAGCTAGAGCAGTCCAAATCTTGACGAAACGAAATACGACGTCTCACTTAGAAAATGATCTACATTTTTATTATGTAAAAATATTCAGATTTCGAAAACAATTTATTTTCAATCAGATTAACTGATTTTAAATTAAAATTGAAAATTACACAATGGAACTAACTTGCATATTTATCAACAAAAATCTGCCATATGCTATGTTTGACTAGACGCACACCAAATATCTAATTTTCATTGCAAAATTTAATTGTTATATTTTCATGAAAAATTTAGTTAAATACGTTATTAAAAACGTTAAAATTTCCGGGTCGTTACAACTGAGGACCCGCCTCTTTTCCTTGTATGAAGTATTAAATGGTTTAATATAAGTAAGACATGTTCTTATTTAAATTAGACAACCTAAGTACTGAAGTAGTGAGGCTCAAGATTTCTATTCACCAGACACTTATTATTTCGACTCCTACCTCATTACAACACAAGTTAGAGAAGGAGTTGAAGATGCTTGAAGATGGCAAAAGTGAAGCTTGTGGCAGTTACTATCTATCATTTTGTGTTATTTTCTATTATACCCTTGAAAAGTATTTTTGAACAAATGTTGTAACGAATCACATTATGTAATGTTTAATGGCATTTGAAATGATTTGAAATAAATGGGTACTATTATTGTTATTATATTGTATTCCTCCCACTGTGAGTTCTGAAATTAGATAGATAGCTCTGTGTTGTTATTTCTACCAACCAACAACCAGTTCAAGAATTGATCTAAGTTTCAATCAGTCTTTTATAGATCGGAATTTAGGTCTTTTCCGAAGTGGGTTGTTACAGTAATGCTTTAATTTATACCGATTTAACAGATGTAATCAATTATGTTATTACAGCTGAATCTGTGCAGTTAAAGCGCTTAGCAGTTTTATAGCAGTGAAGGGCAAAAAATTATAGCGAAGATAAAGTGGGGGTATAGCAGAGATGCAAAAAGCTTCGTTAGATATAAAACCAATACTTAAAGTTAATTTATTCTCATTCTCACATCATTTTGTATAGGAAAAGGAAATATTGTTTAATGTTATTATTAAACTGAAAATTGGTTCAACACCCGATATGTTGTACAAGAAGGCCTATTTAAAGAAATTCCAATAATACCCCTTGGTTTTATGATTATTTATAAAATTATTTAAAATCCAAACTAAGTGTTCAAGGATGAATATGCAAGTCAGCATAAGCCATTGATCTTGATTTATGGTCATTTTATACAATAGGCAATGTGCACAAGTCAAATCTCTTGTCAATAATAAGGCATGTTACCAAACAAGTCAAATATGCAAATTTCTAATTGTTCAAGTCCTTTTATGCATATTTCCATATCATCTTTTTCGTCCTTGGCTATTTTCCATTAAAGTGGCTCTCAAGCTCTTTAGAGAGCTTAGAAAAGTTCTAGTCCAAAAGTGATTTATGCAAAGAGAGGGAAAGAAGTTAGGGGCCCCTTTCCATGAGGGGGTGCATATCTATTTATAGTGGTTGGAAGGAGGTGAAACTTGCTTCTATTGGTTGATGTGAGTTGGCATGGATTGATGACTTGGCATAAGAGGCGGTCTTGATGGCGCCACTTGTCATGTCTCTTTAAAGTTGAATACTTCACATGGATCGCTATCTTGGTGGTGTTCTCAACATGGAGTATGTGGTAAAATATGAATGCCTTTCAAGCTTTAACTAAGGAAAATACACTAAGTTCTCTTGATTTTGTTCTCCTTGTATTAATGATTTTAATCCTTTCTCCTTACATGGCTTTTGACATCCCATGAAAGTTGATGGTTTTCGACATCCTTTTGAATGCTAGTGATATGCGACAACCTTTTGTGCATTGCTGGCATGCGGTAACCTATTGTTAATATGCAGCAACATGCTATATTGACAATCCATGACATATGTCCTTGCTTTGATGATATATAACATCCTTGTCGTATGGGTGATCAGCTGTGAACATTGATAGTCTTCGGCATCCTCGCTGCACTGATGACTTATGATATCTTATCAAACTTTGGAGACTTATGACATCCTTCTTTAATATTGATGGTACATGGCACCTTGTTGAATACTGGTGGTTTATGACATATGTATAACATTGCCAGCATTTGGCACTTTGCCTTAGAGCGGTCATTTGATATCCCTTCATATGGTTGACACAAGGCAACTTTTTTCTACTAATGAAATACGGCACCTTATTCATACTGTTGAATCTTGTCATTTTTTATTATTATTATTAATATTCGATATCTTCTTCCATTTCAAATTTACGATATTTCATTACATTGTTGAAGCTTGGCATCTCTTCTCTTCCCTAGATTGCCAACATCGAGATTCAGCATCCTTGATTTCCGACATCGTTTATTATGTTGATAATATGCGGAAATCTTGACTATATATTGATGATTCAGGACACCTTTGTCATATTCGACATCTTCTTAGTATTTGTTATTTCTTCTGGCAAAATATTTGGATAATATTTGCCCCTCTCCCTGTATAAAAGAAGCTTTTTACACTTTAGTGTAAAAATATAGATTATCCTTTTTCTTTTATTTTTTTGGTGACTCTTGTCCATCTATGAATCAAACAACCACGTCCTTTGCTTTACTGGTAGTTTCTTTGATGTATTTCTAATAACTCATGCATTGATAATAACTCGCTTGACACCTTTGTCTCTTCAAAATTTTGAGAATATTCCTGTTTCTACGGCGACCCTATCTTCATGATAATTTCATCTTCATAATCCAACTTTCTCCTTCCCGCTTGAATCATTTTTGCATTTTGACTTCTTTCCTTACACAAAGTAAGTCTCCTTTTCCATTCTATACGTTTATTTTATAACTTATATAAATTTTCTTTTTCAACCCTCCTTTTTATTAAAATTGGAAGCTCTTCATTGAAAAACTCTTATTTGAACTCTTTGAAGAGCGATAGTTGGAAAAGGCTTTTGAAATTTGTTAAAAATATCTTTGGAAGAGAAAATTCTTCCTAAATTCATAGAACTTACATTCCATCTTTGTTAAGAAATCGAATATCTTATAGATCATAAACGGTTTTATAGTTTCCCTGAATAGATTTTCATAATTGGGATATTTATAAAAACTAACTGTTCATGGATTGATAAAGTAAACCAGCGTTTGGATTTTTTTAGGAAATGATTTTGAAAAAGTTTTTAGAAAGATGAAAATTTTATGAAGACCTTTTAAATTTAGATATTTCACCTGAATATGATGGAGTTGTCATAAGACCATTCTTCATATTCTATCATCAATTGGTAGAATTTTTAATCTCGTCGATGACCGGTCTTTGTCACTATTAGCACTAAAATTGGTCACTAACACCCTTGAATAGAGTTATGTAGAGAGATTAATGAAGAAAGTAAATTAAAACAGAGGAATATCATAGTAGAATGGAAAAACAACAATGGAAACAAGAACACCAGATTTATAGTGGTTCGGCGTAACTGCCTACGTCCACTTTGAATGTAATCTTTATTACTTTCGCAACTACTTGAGTAAAAATACAATTCATAAACAAACAACTTGGATACAAGTTTGAACAGAAAAGAGATGAACGCAAAAAATGGCAGAGTATCCCTAGTGTTCCCAAAAAAAGGTCCCTTCAACTGTACCCTTCTTCCTCTATTTATAGATGAAGATAGGCTGGACTCCCTGTGCAGGCCCAAGACCAAGGTAGCTCGGCTCATAGTCGTAAGTCAAGTTAACCGAGTGAGTCATACCGAGCCACCAATGCCGAACGATGGTTGGCGACCGACCTTGGCCGAACTCGGGTCTTCTTGTTAGTAACTCAAAGTTGGTCCTCACATAACTCGAGGGAAACGGTGGTACGAGTCGTATAAAGGAAGGTCGGTTGGAACACTTCTACACCAACTACCTTCACTGGTCCAACGAGGCTAAACCAACCTAGCCGAGCTAGTTGTGTCGAACGCTATGAGACCGGGCCACAAAATACCGAACCAAATGAACCAATTCCTATGAGGCCAGTCCACTAAGAGCTGAGCCACCCTTGCCTAGCGGTCCCTCCTAGGACATCTTGACCAAACCATCTTGATTCTCCTTCCTTGACCGAGCGACAACTGCCCTAATGCTTCCGAAGCTGGACCACAATCAGTCGAACGATCAAGGCCGAACCAAATTCACACCGACCCACTAGGTTCGAAACCTTCTTGACAGAACCACTTTGCCTTCCCCATTTTGGCCGAACTCGCCAAGCCTACACTCTAACGTCGAACGACTTCGGCCGAGCCAGCGCCAAACATACTGATCCATGTATATAGGCCGATCCAAATTTAAGTTAAACCGGTCTCTTATACTTGCAATTCCTTCTTAGCTTGAGTCCCATCTAGATTCATCCATAAGCACTACGACTATTGCCATGTAGCTAGGCCAAAGTGCCGGGTAACATTTGCCCCCCAAAGTGTGTCATGTGAATTAACACGATGCGTTTTGAATCAAAAATCATTCCTTGCTTTCAGGAGCTATTTCATTCGAAACGATAATCGTCTGTTGCTTAGATCCTGTTCTTAACTTTCAAAAAGTTGAATGTACACGACCTCTTGGAGGTCGGAAACACACTGGGTTTTTCCAACCCAGTGCTTTTCTTCTCATCAGGCGAAATCCATCGGTCCCTTGCATTGTTATCTCCGACTAACATTACAGGCACACACACACACACACACATATATATATATATATGCACATTTCATTTTAATATTATTCTTGTTCATCTATTATTATTTTTTATTATTAATTTATTTTTTTTTATTTTTTTTAAGGAATGGTTCGGCATATGAAGGTCGATCCACTTGGTCGGTTGCCTGGGTTGGTTCGGCATGGCGACTTGCCGATCTCGTGAAACATGACGACCGGGTCTTTTGGAGAACACCGATTCACCTTCCCCTCTTCTTATAAAAGCCCCGGCCCTTACTTTCTTCTCCCCACTTTTACTTTATTATTCTCGTCCTTCGATTCTGCTCGAAACCAAAGCTCCATTTTTCTACCCAACTGTCACACTCCTCCGTTCAATCATCATCCTCAACACGTTCCCCCACCACTCTCGACTCCAAGCCCCAGAAATTACTTGTCTCAGCTTCAAACTACTGCATAGGTAAGGAACTACACTCCGCTTTGAACTATTAGGGCTTGCTTTCCCGGACTCGACCTAAGTTAGAGCCGTATATGCATACGATTCTTCGTGGCGAGCAGGAGAGGAGAGAAATACGAGGAGCGAAAAGACAGGCAAAGGTAGTTGAGAGGGAGTTTGACATAGGTGTTATTAGAAAGGGTGGTGGGTAGGTTTGGTAAATCTTTTATGGGAATGGCACTAGAGAGAGGCTCGGTACCCGAAGAGTGAGTGTCGTTCGTTCATGAATAAGAGGGAGAGAGTAGGTCAGTCAACACGCGTTTAGGAGCGTGATCGCTCGGTATTAAGTGAGTTGCTATGAGCCGGCAGGAGTCTAGGGTAGTGGGTCAGCAGAAGTCCGAGTGAGGCCGTCCGGTATTTAGGGATAGAGGCTCGGTATAGTTTGAGGAAGTTGGTGCGGTGGTTAGAGAGAGAGGAGTGGATGGTTCAGTCATCCCATAGGGTAGTGAGTTGGCATTGATAACCAAGACTATTCTAACTCAAACATAACATTCATTTGGACAACTCACCTCCACAGCCAAGCACAGCATAATGGAAAATGACAAGTAACAAAGCATATTAGCTCGAGGACGTAATTTAAACTAACTACCCCATAGCATGAATAATATTCAATGCAAATTTAACCCATCAAATGCAGATAATAGCGTTCATACTTTATGATGTCAACATTTGGTTTCAAGACCTCTATTGCCAATCATGTGATAAAATGCCAGAGACGGTCAGCGATGACGGTTTCCAAGGACTGTAACTTAAAGTCCTATCACACCACACTTGTGTCTAAAACTTTAGTTTTTTTTGCACTCACGTGTGAGTCGTCACACTAGTTCACACACAACACGGGGGGATATATTATTGTCGTTATATTTGATATCGATTGTCTTCCAAGTATAGTTTAAACAGGTATCTACCAATATTAAACGCTCGTTGAAGATGTTCAAAAGATCTAGCTCTACTACAGTTTCTGATAAGCCCGAGCCAAGTTCTCGGCAGGAGGTAGTAGGAACTTCGAATCCACCGACAACTTCTACACAGGGTATTCCGGATCCATCTGCTGTTGTTATAGGCTCGGCTCCTGATGTTATAAATGGAGCAGTTATCCTGGATAACCCTATTGATTCACAAGCTTTGAAAATCGGTGAAGCTGCTCTTCGTCAGTTGTGCTTAATTCATGGAATCCCTTTCGACGACGTTTTAGTTCTGTCAGGACAAGATCGGCCTCACCTGTCCCCAGTCGGGTATACAGCGTGCAACAAATTCATGTGCTAGGTCGGAAGTGTGCCACCTTTCAATTCATTTCTTCGTGAAATGTTACGGTATATCGGGATTGCTTCGGCACAACACACCCCAATAGTAACGCGTTTATTCATGGCACTTGTATTCTCTTCATGAGCACCTTATTCAAACTCCCTACTCCCAAGGATATTCGCTATATTTACTGCTTCAAAAGATGGTCTAACAGTCCATCCTTCATATTTCTCAAGCCACATTCCAAATGTCAAATCCTGACGGGGGCGTGGAGTAAATATTCCCAGTATAAGCAAGATTGGTTTTACGTACGCTGCCCCTATGGCTTTGTGAGAAGATGGCTGGAAGGGAGTAAGTTTCATTCCTAGACTGATATTTGTCTAATGCTCGAAATGAATCCTTTTTAAACTTCCTTTGACTTTTATAGGTATCCGCCCACGACCTGAAGGCGTTGGGTATTCTGAGGCCGTCGAGGCCATACGAGCCATTCTCATAGGAGACCGTGAGATTAAGTCCGTTATTTCCAACGAATTGCTTTCAAGGTTTGGATTACTGGTAGAGGGTCGTCGAACTAGCCTTCCAATTGGCGCCACTACAACTAGATCCGCTGTAGAAAAAGAGCAGACCGGACCTTCGGTGCCTCCTATAGAAGAGGCCCCCAATACAACTAAGGATGGTGAAATTAACGAGACCGGATTGCCAAAAGCGACTGACAAGAATATAAGTTCCGACATAGCACCGATAACTGACGCACCCAGCATCGATGAACCGCCTCCCCCTTCAAAGAGGAAAAAGAGCCTAGCCTACAAGCTAAAAAAGAAACCAGTAGGCGAAACTTCAAAAGTTACAATTACTCCAGTTGAAAGAGAGTCGTCTCTCCAAAATTTAGAGGGTTCACTAAAATGTCTATCAGACCTGGCCATCCCTGATGACTTACTAAATTATGGCTTCAACGACCCAGAGGCTATGGGACTTAATTCGCCCACGAGAAGCGATGAAGGCGATCAGGCTCGTCATCAAGGAGAGAAAACTCCAATAAGTAAAGCAAAAAACACTGGTCCATCGGGGGGAAGCACTAGGACACACACAAACACTTACACTTCACCCTACACTAAAATTTTAGTTATCATAAGATTCCCACTAACTCGTCCGTACTTGGTTTCTGTTCAGGTGATATGGGGCGTACACACGACATCGACCGTCTTCGCGGATCCTCTATCATCTACCATTCCAGTCGGGATTCAGGATCAGGCAGACACCGAGATAGGGATGACAGCGGCGCTAGAGACTACCGTCCCAGAGATTCATCGTCTTCCAAAAGAAATACTTACAGTCATTCCTCATACCCAAACGATCCTCCCCCTCAGTCAGAGCACAATAGGGAAAAATTTGCTCAGAAGGGATTCCGATCCTAAACTCCCTGCAACCAACACTCTGGCTCGTCGAGCACCAAGCAATCTCATGAGCCCCATAAGAAGTCTGTGACTCTGGCTAAGCAGACTTCCCCAGCCTCCGCACATGATCCATCGACGGTAGAAAAATTAGCCGAACTCAAAGCCACATTCCCGAAGATATGTTTCGATGGATTGAAATTTCTCCCTGCGATTCATCCTATTCCCGGACATGTCAAACAAAATGCCATCGCCTGCAACAACGACGTTTACATCCAGTATGATGCATTTGTACATCTGGCGGAGAAAGTTTCAGAGGTTCGAGATCGATCGCCTGAAACTTGAAGCCATTCATGACAAAGATATCATCAAAGCCCAAGATAAAGATCTATCCTTGTACAAGTCTCAACTTGAGGCCGTCCAGAAAAATGCCAAGGAAACGGCCGAGGCAGTCAGTCACTTGGAGGTTGCTCACAGGAAGGAAATCGATGAGGTAGTCCAACGCAGTGGTGCTTTAGCTTTAGAGAAAGACTCTATCCAGAAAGAAAGGGATATTCTCGCTCGGCGAGTTAAAGAACTGAAGGAGCTGCTTGCCAAAGAGAAAGAAGAGAAAACTGCCACACAGGAAGAGTCACAACGATATTACGATGAAATCATCGCAACACGGCTCTTAAAGACGAAGCTTGATGAGGAACTTTCTAAAGCTGAAGCGTTAAAGGATGCAGCCCGTGAGGAGGGTAAAAGAATGGCACTGACAGAGGTCGATTCTCGCCTCAATGCAGCTGCTGAAGCCTGTAGGGAAGAAATTAAGTGCCTTTTTGATCCACTTATTGCCGAGTAGAATGCTCGAGTTCTCATGCATCGAGATCTATCTTTTCTAGGCGAGGGTTACCTCGAATCATTGGCCGAAGGATGGGATACTTTAATAAAAATTAAAAAAGTTGAGCTGGGCATCGAAGAGGTTGATGAAGAAGCTCTTGTAATGGAAGTGCTTCGAGGAAACGAGCCTTCCGACTTATCTGCAGCAAAAAACCTCTTCGAAAGAGATTCCTCCTCATCAAAGGGGAAGGATGACATTGCTGGCCCATCCAGAACTGAGTCTCCAGTCCCCCTTCTGCTTAGTCGGCTGGTTGCTCATAACTCGATCCTTTCGAGCAGCATCTCGGCTATGACCTAGAGAAGCCCGGGCTTGATGTTCACGTTCTATCCCCTATCCCATAGGGTGAGACTCCCAAAACGGCTGAGAGTCAGCCGGAAGCCGATACGTAATATTTCCTTCCATGTTTCAAAGAACCATCGCTTTTGACGAATAATAGATGTATTCTAACATTTATCTTTAATGGCTTCATGTAGGCCATTCTGATCCCGAACCAACTCCAAGGAGCGATGTCGCCACGAAGAAGGAAGAGAAAATGGCGGAAGAACTTCACAATAGGGGTACTCCTGGGCTCGATGCCCAAGTGATCGGGGCACTCGATGAGGACAAACTCGAGAATCCCTCGCCTATAGACGAACATGACGAGGTTGAAATCACAGGTGCCTCTGGACCTACTTTAAAACTTAACATGGAAAGCGAATCATGGAAGAGGGGAAAAATAAAGTCGAAATTAAGATTAAACCTCAGGTGGTGGAACTTGATGATCCTTTAAATAGGCCCTTGAAGATAATTCTCCTCGGGAGGAACACACCTCTGGATGTCCCTCCTCCTGCCCCCGATACCACCTCACTGGGAAGCAGAGGGTCCAGGAAGAAGCGCTTGGCTGAGGAGCCTTCGAAGAAGCCGAAGAAGGAGAAAAATTCAAAGAAGTAATTATCATCTTGTCATACCTCATTCAGCCTGAATAAAGCTAAGTCATGTAGTTGTTTCTATTTATTTTTATAGTCGTTGTGAATAGACTTTTGCTCCAAACTCCGGAGTAGTTGTAGTGGGACTTAATTTTGGGTTAGTAAATAAAATTTTGTTTCTTTTGCATTCATAGACTCTCATCGTTTAGCTTATCACCCGACTTGTAGTTGAAATTCAAAGTCTCGTGGGTTACGCAAGTTCCAGCCCGCTTCCACGTGACTTGGAGAATTTCGAATTATTTATACTTTAGTCCGCACCCTGGGGACATAGAGATTTTTGAATCGTTTATACTCTAGTCCACACTCCGGAGACTCAGGGTACTCTAGTCCGCGCCCTAGGGACTTAGAGATTTTTGAATCGTTATACTCTAGTCCGCACTCCAGGGACTCAGAGTACTCTAGTCCGCGCTCCGGGGACTTAGAGATTTTTGAATCGTTTATACTCTAGTCCACACTCCGAGGACTCAGAGTACTCTAGTCCACGCTCCGGGGACTTAGTGATTTTTGAATCGTTTATACTCTAGTCCGCACTCCGGGGACTCAGAGTACTCTAGTCCACGCTCCGGGGACTTAGAGATTTTTGAATCTTTTATACTCTAGTCCGCATTCCGGGGACTCAGAGTACTCTAGTCCGCGCTTCGGGGACTTAGATATTCTTGAATCGTTTATACTCTAGTCTGCACTCCGGGGACTCAGAGTACTCTAGTCCACGCTCCGGGGACTTAGAGATTTTTTAATCGTTTATACTCTAGTCCGCACTCCGGGGACTCAGAGTACTCTAGTCCGCGCTCCGAGGACTTAGAGATTTTTGAATCATTTATACTCTAGTCTGCACTCCGGGGACTCAGAGTACTCTAGTCCACGCTCCGGGGACTTAGAGATTTTTGAATCGTTTATACTCTAGTCCGCACTCCGGGGACTCAGAGTACTCTAGTCCGCGCTCCGGGGACTTAGAGATATTTGAATCGTTTATACTCTAGTCCGCACTCTGGGGACTCAGAGTACTCTAGTCCACGCTCCGGGGACTTAGTGATTTTTGAATCGTTTATACTCTAGTCCGCACTCTGGGGACTCAGAGTACTCTAGTCCGCGGTTCGGGGACTTAGAGATTTTTGAATCGTTTATACTCTATTCCGCACTCCAGGGGCTCAGAGTACTCTAGCCCGTGCTTCGGGGACGTAGAGATTTTTGAATCATTTATACTCTAGTCCGCACTCTGGGGACTCAGAGTACTCTAGTCCGCGCTCTGGGGATGTAGAGATTTTTGAATCGTTTGCTGATCGGATTTTAGTTTTGCATGCACGTTCGTACGCTAGACAGATTAATGCAACTCTATTTTGCCACTGAATTAAAAAATACAAAACACTAATAGGACATAGAAAAACATCTTCAAGCCTTTATTGATTGTAGAAAATAAGGACAAATTGAATTGTCTTATTACATGTCGGAAACAAAGAACAACAAAGGAAACAAACATTGGAAACTACTGCTACTAAAATGCGAAAGGAAAAGACTAAGTATAATAACGACATAAATGCTCGCTATTCCATGCTCTGGGGAGTGTCATGCCATCAACAGTCGCTAGCTTGAAGGTTCCTTCCCCAAGCTTTCGTTCGATGACATACGGACCTTCCCATATAGGATTCATATGTGACGGGATTTGAAAAAATCGCTTCAAAACAAGATCACCCACATCAAAGATTCTCGGTTGAACTTTTTCATTATAATATCGAGCGATTCGGTATCGATACGCAACCGCCCTTAAATCAGCTTCTTCACGTTTTTCGTCGACAAAGTCCAGCGATTCCAGTAAGAGATTCTAATTCGTCTTAGGATCATAATGAGTCACCCGGTGAGAGGGCACTTCTAGTTCCGCGAGTATAACAGCTTCAGTGCCGTATGCCAAGGTGAATGGAGAGTGGCCAGTCGTGGACTTATGGGTGGTTCTGTAAGCCCAGAGTGCTGTTGGAAGCTCATCCACCCACTTGCCTTTAGCCTTCTCCAAACATTTGTTCAATATGGACTTGATTATTTTATTTACGGCTTCAACTTGTCCATTCTCTTTAGGGAGAGCAACTACCGCAAACCTTTTTTCGATACAATATTTTTGGCAGAATTCTTTGAACTCCTTACTCTCAAATTGAGTTCCGTTGTCCGTGAAGATAGTCCGTGGGAGGCCAAAACGGCATATAATGTTTCGCATAACGAAATTAATGACCTTTTTGGTGGTGATCGTAGCCAAGGGCTCTGCTTCCGCCCACTTGGTGAAATAATCGACCGCCACAATTGCATATTTTGCACCACCTTTGGAGATTGGCAAGGAGCCGATTATATCGATCCCCCATATTGCAAACGACCAGGGACTAACCATTTGCGTGAGTTCCATCGGTGGAGCTCTTGGGATCTTCGCATACTTTTGACATTTGTCGCATCTTCTCACATAGTCCGTGGCATCTCGATTCACGGTTGGCCAATAGTATCCATAGCAGAGGATCTTTTTGGCTAGTGTCTGCCCCCCAGTACGGTCGCTACATTCTCCTTCATGAACTTCTTTCAAGACCCGCTTTATCTCGTCGTAGGCGATGCACCGAAGTAAGGGAACTGAGAATCATTTTCGATACATTACTCCATCCTGCATTATATACCGCGAGGCTTTGTGGACGACTTGTCGTCTTTCATTCTTTCTCTCAGGCAAAGTTCCATGTAACAGGTATTCTTTGAACGGAGTCATCCACGACTCCCTTTCAACTTCTGTCCCTAACACATAATCTACTTCCATTTCTTTTATGCTCGGGGCATGTAAGGTTTCGACGGGGACTAAGCCCATCTGCTGTGCATCACCAGTACTCGTGAATTTTGCTAATGAATCGGCTTCCCCATTTTTTCCACGCGTGATATGCGAAATATCGTAATATTTAAATCTGCCAACAGTTCTTGAACCCGAGCAAGGTATGGGGAAAGTCTCTGCCCCTTTGCTTAATAGTCTCCCCGTACTTGGTACACCACCAATTGTGAGTCACAAAAGATTTCAACCGATTTTACTCCGAGTTCCCTGGTATGTTTTAAGCCAGCAATCAATGCTTCATATTTGGCTTCGTTATTTGTAGCTAGGAAGTCGAGTTTCAAAGCATAACAAATTGATCAGTTTTCAGGAGTTACAAGAATAACGCCAGCCCCAAAACAACGGTCGTTGGATGCCCCATCGGTGTATAACTTCCATCGAGTGGGGGGAATTACATCACCACCACTTGGCTCGTTTGATATAGTGAATTCTGCAATGAAGTCTGCTAGTGCTTGCCCTTGGATGGCCCTCCATGGCAGGTAAGTGACATCGAATTGACTTAACACAATGTTCCACTTGAGTAACCTTCCAAAGGTTTCTGGTCGTTGGAGCACCTGTCGCAAAGGTTGATCGGTATAAACACTGATCGGGTGTGCCTGAAAATACGGACGGAGCTTGCGTGATCCAATTACCAAGCAGTAGGCTAGCTTCTCAATCTTAGGATAACTTCTTTCTGCCCTCATTAAATGTTTACTGACATAGTACACTGGCTTTTGAATTCGGTCCTCCTCATGAACCAAGGCTGTGCTGATGGCATGCTGAGATACGGCCAAGTAAACATATAATTCTTCATGGTCTACAGGCTTTGACAGAACCGGGGGACTCTCCCAGTTTCTCACCAGAGCTCGGAACGCATCCTCACAGTCCGACGTCCATTCAAAATTTCTCTTCCCTTTCCTTATCACATCGAAGAAAGGAATAAATTTGTCGGTCGCTCTGGATATGAATCGACTCAACGCGGCGACTTTCCCATTCAGGCTTTGTACTTGCTTTATAGTTCTGAGCGCTTGAATGTCTTGGATGGCCTGAATCTTTTCTAGGTTAGCTTCGATTCCTCACGCATTGACAATAAAACCCAAAAACTTTCTCGATGCAACACCAAAGGAACACTTCAGTGATGGGTCCTCATCCGATAAAACCCAAAAACATCCGATTTACCAAACGTTGGTAAGTCGCTCCTGTGTTCTTCAACCCAAAAGGCATCACTACATAACAGTACAGTCCAATGTCCGAGACAAAACTAGTGCGTTCCTGATCTGGAATGTGCATCGGGATTTGATTATATCCCGAATACGCATCCATGAATGACAACAATTCGTGTCCTGCTGTTGAGTCGACCAGCTGATCAATTCTGGGTAAAGGGAAACTATCCTTAGGGCACGCCTTGTTCAGGTCTGAATAATCAACACAGGTCCTCCATTTCCTATTCGCTTTTCTCACTAGTACGGGGTTAGATACACATTCAGGGTAGAGGGCGTCGCGGACGAATCCATTTGCTTTGAGTTTGTCCACCTCCTTTCTAAGAGCTGCAGACCTCTCCGGGTCCATATCTCTCCTTTTTGTTTCACTGGCACATACTTTGGGTCAATGTTCAACATATGACTTGCGATGGCGAGAGAAATCCCGCACATATCAGAGTGGATCCAAGCGAAAACATCTAGGTTCGCTCGGAGGAAATCAGTAAGATCCTCAGTCATCGAGGGGGTGAGTTGTGATCCAATCTTAAGACCCTATGATGGGTCATCATGGCTGACTGGAATGTCAATCGTCAGTTTAGCCGGTGCGTCTTTAGACTCCTTGGGTTCTTCATCATTGTCTCTCGGATCTATGTCTCTATAGATCCGACCCTGCTGCCCGAGCCAAGGCTCGGGCACTACTTATCAATTTTGGGCAACATGGATGCGGACAGAGTTGTCCACAACTTTTCCCTTCTCCCTTCGCTGGGCCTCTCTCATCTCAGTCACATAACATGCACGACCAGTCGCTAGATTGCCATGCACTACACCAACTCCTTTATCCATCGGAAATTTCAAGGTTAAACACCACGGGGCTAAAACTTCCCTAAACTCCGCCAGGGCCAGTCGGCCCAAAACACATTATACGAGGAATCAACATCTAGAATAATGAACGGTAGGATCCGTACCCACCTACGTTAACCTTCTCCTAACTCAACTGGCAATTCAATGAAACCTATCACATCAGTGGCTGCACCATTAAAGCCGTGAATGCAGGCTTTGGATGGTTTTAGATCCTTCGCCTCCATCTTCATTTGGTCATACGCCTTTTGAAGATAATATTCACAGAACTCCCACAATCAATCAGTATCCTTCTCACAAGTGCCGGCCCAATCGTTGCTGAGATGACCATTGGGTTAATGGTAGGTGCTTCCACCTAGTTAGCATCCCTATTCCTGAATACAATATCATCTATCATCATCCGCTGCTATTTCGTTGGGGTCCCGTCTTCTGTGTTCGAGCAGCATTCGAAATCTACATGCTTGAAGGAACTGGCATAGCGTTCCATTTCCTGCCAACTCTTGTATGCCAGGTGAGGTCCACCGACTATCGTGTTTATAACCAGTCTGCCTCTAGTCCGAGCGGGTTCCTCAAGTCGATGTAGAGTCTGCCCGCGATTGGGGTCGGATGTCCCATGTCTGCCTTCCTGCGGATTCTTAACAAACTACTGTAACTTCTTCTGTCGAATCAGCTTTTCTTTAGCATCATGGAGGTGTCTACATTCTTTGGTATTGTGCCCGTAAGTCTCATGGAAGCGACAATACTTCCCCGTCTGCTTTTGTTCCTCAGTGGATTCTTTTAGGCATGGCTTTCAGTGTTGGAATGTATTACAAGTTGATAAATAAATATTCTCCAGCGATGCGTTTACAGGAGTGTATTCGTTATAGATAGGGATCCTTGGTTTCCATTTCCTGCTTCCCTCTTTCTTCCAGAATTTCCTCCTATGGATTCTTTAAACTGCGCCGGCTTATTCTGAACATTGACTTGGACCTTGCCGGAGTTTTCACCAGATTGTTTCACGGCGATATTGCTTTGCACCGCTTCCTTACTTGGCTCTGGCACGCTGCTTCACCTCGTCCACCTGGCCTCTTCTCTTCGCATGAATTGGTTCACCTTTGAATAAAAACGTTCCAGGGTAGTTAGTGGTTTTCCTGCCAGCCAATCACCAAACTCTGAGTCCGGATCTACCCCTCGCATCGTAGCCATAAGTATAGCATAGTCATTCGGTTTGCTAACTTCGGTAGCAACAGCGTGAAATCTTTGCAAATATTCCTTTAACGACTCCCCTGGAGCCTGGATCACGCTGGATAAAGACATCACGTCCTTTGGGCGAGTGGTATGGATCCTAAACTACTCCACAAATTTTTCTGCTAACTCATCAAACCCGGAGATCGATCATGGAGGAAGTCTGATGAACCACATGGTAGCGATTCCGGATAAGGTTATTGGGAAGCATCTACATTTAGTCGCATCGTTTGCCCTAGCTGAGTCCATCATCCACTCGTATCTCATTACATGCTGTCGGGGGTCAGTCTTCCCTTCATACGCTAGAATGGTCGGCATTCTAAACTTTTGGGGATACTCAGCCTGTAGGATAGCATCTGTGAACGGAGTATGACTCTTCGATATGCCCCAATCATCATTAGATAGGCCTTGATTTTCTCTCATCAGCTGTCTGACCATAGCTGATAAATCCAGGGTCTGGATGGGAGGTGGCAAGTTGGAATCTATCCTGCATGACCGTTTCGGCCAGTGTCTCCTTGGTAAGTGATCTCCCAAATGAATGTCGTGGGGACCCGCTTCGCTATGACCCTGGCGTGGTGGTGGACCAGCTTCCACCTATTCTCCAGATCTTAAGTTTCCCACTCCAGTTTGAGTGTGATTTTCCCACTGCAAGTGAGGGGTCGCGGTTCCAGGTAGAGAGCCCGGACCATTTCTGTTGGATTGTTCTACTGCACCTGTTTGTGCCATTTCAATCCTACGGCATCTACGCTTGTGTTGTTCGTCTGACGAAGCGGAGCTATCAGATGATGAGTAGGAAGCGGGGCTTCCTCCAGCATTCTGATGATGTTGCTGAGCAACCTGGGTCATGAGATGGGAGTTAGCTTGAATTTGCTCGTTAAGTTGTCTCCTGCTTTCCATGAGTTCTCTCATCAGCTCATTGAACTCTGCCATGGTGACAACTTCTGACTAGTTTAGGACGGTGGCTGTCCCTGCACCTGGGTTAGCTTGTTGATTGTTGGGTCCCACTTGCTAGACGCTGGCGGTCTCGTTGACATCCGCATTGTGGGAGGCTGATCTACTACGTGGCCTTCTCATCTTAGAGTTATCTACGGAAACTCTGAGTAGTATCTATGGACTCTTGAGAGTGAACTTGGATCTGTTCGTGGAATTTCTTCAATCCAGTAGCGACAAAGTAGATCCTAACAGCCTGAGAATGCACGTTCTCAGTGAAAGCACCAAAATTGGTCACTAACACCCTCGAATAGAGTTATGTAGAGAGATTAATGAAGAAAGTAAATTAAAATAGTGGAATATCACAGTAGAATGCAAAAACAACAATAGAAACAAAAACACCAGATTTATAGTGGTTCGGCGTAACTGCCTACGTCCACTTTGAATGTAATCTTTATTACTTTACCAACTAATTGAGTACAGATACAACCCGTAAACAAACAACTTGGATACAAGTTCGAACAGAAAAGAGATGAATGCAAATAATGGCAGAGTATCCATGGAGTTCCCGAAAAAAAGGTCCCTTCAACTGTACCCTTGCTCCTCTATTTATAGATGAAGATAGGCTAGACTCCCTATGCAGGCCAAAGACCAAGGTAGTAGTAACGGCCCGTAAATTTAACCGGGTTTTAATAACGTTATTAATTGAAATTTTATGAAATTTTAAACGATAAAATTTTGAAATATAAATTTGATATTTGGAATGCATCTAGTTAAACATAGCAACTGGTAAATTTTCGTCCGAAAATATGAAAGTTTATTTCGCGCGTAAATTTACTTCAATTTAATCAGTTAAAAGCGATGAAAATAAAATATTTTCGGAACCTAAATATTTTTACATAGAAAAATTCTAAACCATCTTCTGGGAAAGACGTCATTTTTCGTTTTTCCAAATTCGGACTTCTTTGGCTCCGTCGATCTTATTTTTCTACGTTTTTCTTGCATTTTCCGCCAGTAGAAAAATTCAAATTTATAAATTCAATCATACTGCTGATATCTGTATACCGTTTTGACCGTTTTGCCGTGCTGATCTTCACAGTATATTCGGATGTGTGTTTCGAAGACCGAAACGAAGCGGAATCCGAAAAAATATGATTTCACATCGGTACCGATTTTAAAGTCTTTTAAATTTCTTTTACCATTCATTTTACCGTGTTAAACCAAAACCAAACTGACATTTTCCTTTAATGTTTACTTGAATTCAGTTTTGACTTTCCCTATTTCCTATACTCCATTTACATTCATCGGTCCTTTCATTTTTTTTCTCTCTGGTCCCTTGATTCGCTTGGAAAGAAGAAAAATTAGTTTATATTATAACGCAAGCTTTAATTATACTATAAGCTTCAATTGTCTATATGCATTCATATTCTTCCTCTCCTATATCTTTGCCCCTTCACACCATCACCTGTTCCTTTCAGCCATGTTCAACTTCCACTATGCCTAGCACCACAAACAAAGCATGGCTACCGTGCTTACCTCTACCACCACCCAACTCGATCCCTCGGCTAAGCTTTCTCCTTTCTCTTGATTTGCCGAGTTCCTCCATTTAAAGCATATGGCTGATCATTGCCCACTCTCATACGCACGCACTCCAGATCCCGATCGCATTTTTGCCGAGCACAGCCGAGCCCCTCTCCTCTCCATAGCCAACCAGCTCCGACATGCAAGCACGCAGCCCCGTTTTCTCCACTTCCTGGAATGCTCCGACCCAAACCCATCCTCATCTCTCAAGCACACATCGGCCTTTACCACCTCTGCCTCCTTTATTTCTCATCACGTGCGTCTGCTTTGGTACATAGGTAATATTCAATCTATTACTTGAGTCTTTGGGTTTTATATTTCACATATATATATTTATATTTTCGCATATGGTAGATACTGGGTTATATGACATATTGCTGTATAAATATATTCATTCATAGTAATATGTTAACTTACATACGCTTATATATATTCGAATATATGCAGTTATTGGATAATAGTCTACTTGTATGTATATGTGGAAACTTGTTTTAATAAGTATATTTATGTTGGTTTTAAATATAGAATTTTTTTATACAGGTATTTTAAATAGCTTACACACATTAAACTTATATATATATATATATATACGGTCTGCACTTTCATGTATGTGTCTATATATATTGGTTTTATACAAACTTTTGTGTTGTTGTTTATAAGGTTATTAGTTATAATATGATATTTTAGTATATATACATATAATATTTAACTGTTATATTTCTGTTCTGTGTATAAGTTTAAATTGGTATGTGTATATTATTAATCTATATATGTTATATACATATAACGTTTATACATGTATAGTATATAAATTTATATAAAGTTGTATTGAATCAAAGTGCAGTTTGGTTAGTATATGTATACATTTATATAAATTATAGTATGTTTATTTTAAAGGGTTATACAATATAGAGATGTTTCATTTTTATTTTTCTCTTTGTGGGTAGGCATAAATTTTTGTTAATATAATATTTGTATATGTTGCGTTAATAAAGCATAGGCAAACAGTGTTATAGGTGAAGTTTTATTTGATGGTACAATACAAGGCTATGCATAGTAAGTTTTTTTTGTATAGGTTGGATATTTTATGATTTTTAAAGTGACAGCATCGGCCACACAGGGTTGCGTGGGTATATATATTGGTTATATGACTTGCGTGTTCTGTCATATATAGCTATATATAGTTATACATAACATGTTATTAAAATGTTAATCTACCTATTTTTGGCGTGCGTGAAAATGGTATGAGGTATGCTTGTTTAGTGAATTTCAACCCATAGCCTGCTGTCGCACCATCTTATTGTATATTGGAGCTTAAATGCTATTTTCATATTTTGTTTTACGTGTAATGTATATGTGCATGTCTGATTTAAAACGTATCATGTCTGAATGGTTCCGTATTATATATATACATTAATTTTAAAAGTTATAATATAATATATGGATTTTTTATGCTATATGTTTAATATTGGATTTCATATAATAATTGGATATTGATTTTGATATTTCTATAAGAGTATATATGTTTAAATCTAGGGAGGATATAAAACAAAAACAAAAATGTATACGGATTGAAAATTTAATAATGTACATCTCGTCTAAATTCTATCAAACAAAGTTTGACTTGTCTCATCGACTTTGTTATCAGCTTTGCTCATCAAATTCGTGCCAATCAGCTTTGATCGTTGAATTCGTGCTGATTTCGCTTTGCTTGGATTCGCAATTCAAATTTTGTGTGTCCGTTTCAGTATGCGTATCCGTGTCACCTTCTGTATTCTCTAGCCTCGAAAGGTGAGCAATCACTCATGATTAACGTTCTTTTATTTATTTAAATTTAATTTCAATTGAAACGACAATTGAAATATGCTGCAGTTAGTTATTCACACTGTTTTATATGCTATTACCTGTATCAGTTCACCTGTGACATCTGACACCATCATCTGTTATATATATGCAATGATAATCCAGTTTGGTTGTTAAATGATTGATTGTTGATGTTTACAATTGAACATTAAATTGTTGATGTTGTAAGTGATAAATAATTTGAAATTGAATTTGACGTAGGATAGTTAAAATTTGAAATGACAAATGTGTAAATTTGGTTAAATGACATTGTATAATATGACCCCCTTTAAATGTTAAATTAATTGACATGTAGGATTTGGTTAATTACACCTTGAACCATTGAATGTATGTTGTTTAAATTGATGATGTATAAAATTGTAAATGGATGACTAGTGAAGAACCGTAATGTAATAATCTTTAATCTACATGAAATGATAGTGTAGATTCTAGAAATAATTATATTAATTTGCACGAACAACAATGTGAATTAATACGATTATTTCGGGATTATTTGAATTGATTATTGGATTGATATTGATTGTTGTTATTGCTTGTTTATTTACTTTGACACCATCCCAGTTATCACACTGCAAGTTCCCTTTGCTATGCTTTGATTTTGAATTGAATTGGAATCGGGTTGAAATGATAAATACCCAAATTGAACTTTGACTTAGGGTAGAGAATTAAATAAAACCCGATTGGTCAATAATTTGATTTAAAAAAATAAAATTGAGATTTTATTGAATAAATAATATGGTTTTGAAACGAAGTTGGAAATTGAATTTTGATGAAATTTAAATGTGAATATTTAATAATCTGAAACAAAATATTAATAAAGAAATTGATGAAAGAATGTTGTTTAATTTAAGAAATGATTGAATTAAGTTTTGAAATTATTTAATAATTTAATGAGATTGAATTATTTAATAATTGAATAAAATTGAATCCTTTGATAATTAAAATTAAACTTTTTAATTAGTGAAATTTAGTTCTTTATTAATTGAGCTTTGAAATTGTAACTAAGTAAATAAATATGTGAAATTGAATTTCTTTATCAAGAAATGCAAATGTGATTTTTGAAATTAATGTAAGACTTGTAATTGAAAGAATTGATTTGACGAATTTAATTTAATTCAAAATTGTAAGTTTTGATATAATGGAGTTGAACTAAAGTAATTGATTTAATGAATTGGAAATTAAATAGAATTTGTTTTGAATGATAAATTAACTTAACGAAAATTTAATAAAATCGATAAATGAAGTTAAATTGATTTGAATGCTAAATTAAATTAAATGATTTCGGAATAAAACTTATATACGAACTTGAATCAATATTTGAATTGTTTTAAAATAGAAATCGAAATTGTATTATAAGATTTTGAAATGGTAATTTGAAAGTTTTGAAACGTAAATGATGGGAAATTGATTTAGAAAGACAAATGAAATGTTGGTTTACAAATTCTAATTGAAATTGAAATTGATTTGGTTTGAAATAAATGAACGACCAATCGGTGTAACAATCACGAAAGTTATTAAAGAGACCGGAATCGGTTAGGGATATACTCACTGTCTAAACCGAAAACCACTTTGATAACTATACGCGGAGTGTGATCCAGAATGAAGTGGTTGGAATGATGTACGTGATGACTGAAGAAAGAGAACGATAATGGATAGCCTTGACACTTGTGTCAAATTGGAAATGACTAAAACAGGAGCTGTGCCGGGCCAAATGGGGGCTAGCTACCTCGAGCGAACACACTTCTTCGAAAACTACTCATTACTTGTTGTCGATTGGTGCACCCTTGATTTTGGGAGTGTTGTTTCGTGGTGTTGCGGTCGCTGCGGCGATGCATTCTCACCAGTCCGGATCAGGCAAACGGTAGTTTCACTACCTTGGGTATTGCCTCATGTGCCTTGTCATACTTGTATCCCTATACGCGACCACTACGAATTTGTTTTGTGTTATACCTATGGAGTACTCCCTGATAGCCCACTAGTTTACGGTGGAGTTTACAGTGCTGTATAGACTATGATGCTTATAAAAATGTGTTAAGGGGGATAATGGTAACGCCTTAACACTATTTTGATACTTTATATTACTGATAGACATTATCTACTTATCGTACACTACTACATAGTAGATAGTTTAACGGATCCTTAAAGGATGGTTATTCCAAACATCCTTTGAGTTACTTGTATTTCAGTTGCTATTTCACTTGAGTTGGATTTATAAATATAAGAATGTTAATCCTGACTCGAGTGTTTTGTGTTTTCTTTACGCTCGGGTCAGACTGAGTGTACCAGTATTCGAGACTCACCTTTGAAGTTGGAGCTTTGCTTGAAGATCCAGCCATCCATTATGCTTTCAGTATTCGATGATTCCAGTGATGTATTCTGATTTGTATCTGATGTATTGTATTAATCTTCCGTTGTATCTGGTTTAACTCTGATGTAATTTATATATTTATATAGTAGCTTCATGAACTACTATCTCTTTTACTTCCGCTGCATTTATTACTCTGTGATCTGTGATTACTTATTTACTGTATATGTTCAGTTTTGCCAAATTTAAATTAACAACGCGGTATTTTGAATTATTCAAGTCCGACATGTGCGGATGCGAATGGTCCAAAATAGCGGGTCGTTACAGTTGGTATCAGAGCTTTGGTAGCTCAAGGCAAAACTTAGCATATAGGGTAAATGTATTTACAGAATCACTCTCATTCGAGTTTCAATCTCTTCCTTTGAATCAATTCCTTTGAATTTTTGGAACGTTCCCCTCGGTTCCGAAATTCATTCGTGTCCTTCACTATTCGTCTTCTTTCAATCCTGGAGCACCCCATAACTCCATTTTGAATGTTATCTATAATAGATCGATGGTCTCGCCAATCTTCGAATGATTCGTAAAGGATTAAACTCCTTTGTACTGAGCATTTATTTACCGGAGATTTCTGTATCCTCGGTACGATGCTATCTATCTCCTGCTATACCTGAATTCTATTCTTGAGATTGAATGTAGATTTGCCTCGAAATTCTGCATCGATCTTATTCTTGAAGTTACGGACGACCCGGTTAAGGTTGCCCGTGAATTAAGTAAACTCATCCATCTCCCGATTGTGGTAATTGAATTATCTTATCTTCTGTTTCAAACTTATTTTCGAATCAAAATTCTCTTTGATTTGAGTCCATCAAATTTGAATCTCTATCCTTGCTTTGAAATCCATTCTTGTATAGTTGAGCGAGGAAGTGTATTTGTAAATTAATATTAAAATGTTTTATATATTGTGTTGTTTGAGTTGTTGATGTTGATTTGGGTTTCCGATCGATACGTCTGATCAACGCAATCGATAGGATTTCCAAAACACTTGAACAGAGCAAACTGACACAATATTATTTTCAAATTTGGTAAATGAAATAAATTTGTTTGATTATATTGTAAAAATATAAGTAAAATTTTCTGGAATTTAATAGGTTAATTAAATTGTTTGTTTGAAATGATAATATTTGATTATCATTTATTGTTCTAAATAAATTTATAAATACAGTTTATAAATTGATTTGGAATTTGAAATGAATTTAATTCAGAAATTTGAGAATTTAGTTTCCGGTGATTTCGAACTTTGGTTTTAAAATTTTAAAGTATATATTATTGAAAGTATTTTCGAATAGAAATCGTTTCCAAATAATTTTAAAATGTTGAAATCAGTGCTCTTCTCTTTGTCGCTGGAAAATAATTTCGGTGATGGCGGCCGCATCATCTACATTCATTTTCGAGTTTCGAAGTGGAGAAACCATTCTATAGCTTTGCTACAGTTTTGTTTGGAAAAGTATTTTAATTTGAATTTCTTAAGTTTGACTTGATTTATATATATATATATATGGGTATATTATTTAATTTGATTTGATATATATAGTATATACATAATTATCTCTAAATGGTTTGAAGTGAATCGGAAATCTAATTTTTGAATTTATGAAAATGATGATTTCAATTGTAAATGAAACCAAAATTTTGAATTAATATTTAAACTTGAGAGAATTGAATTAGAAATTCACTTGTGTAATACTCAATTGCATTCAATATAACTTACCTAAATTGCTTAAAAAGTTAACTATGTAATTGGATAGTATACAATATAAATTATCTTTATAAATAAAATTTGAGTGCGTATAAAATGTTATACACATAAAGTTTAATTATAAAATGATTAATAGAGATAAATAGAGTACTAAGTTAGTCGAATAATAAATGAATTAATAAGATAAATTGTTGTTTGAAGTAAATTTTGTAACAAACAATGATAAATTAAAAATAAACCAAGATAATGAAATTCCTTTAGTTAAAGTCAATTGTCAGATATAAATTAATTTAAATTGAAATTTATATGGTTTAAATTAATTTATATGGTTTAAATATATGTAATAAGATATATTAAATGGAATATACTTAATAATAATTTGGAATAAAAGAATTAAATTTGTTGAATAAAATATGAGTATAATAAATGATTATACAAATTGATGATTTAGAAATGGTTAATTGAGGATGACTAGATAATAAAATAATGAATTTAGAAATAGATAGATTGATTTAACTTAAGTGAACTCAAAGGGATTTAACCAAATTGTTAAATATTAATTAATTTAAATTGAAATTTATATGGTTTAAATTAATTGTTTTACTTGTATTCCAATCTATTTTCTTTCTGGTTGTTTCTATTCTCCTACCTCCTTCCTTTTCGGGGACGAAAAGTTTTGAGTGGGGGAGAGTGTAACGGCCCGTAAATTTAACCGGGTTTTAATAACGTTATTAATTGAAATTTTGTGAAACTTTAAACGATAAAATTTTGAAATATAAATTTGATATTTGGAATGCGTCTAGTTAAACATAGCAACTGGTAAATTTTCGTCCGAAAATATGAAAGTTTATTTCGCGCGTAAATTTACTTCAATTTAATCAGTTAAAAGCGATGAAAATAAAATATTTTCGAAACCTAAATATTTTTACATAGAAAAATTCTAAACCATCTTCTGGGCAAGACGTCATTTTTCATTTTTCCAAATTCGGACTTCTTTGGCTCCGTCGATCTTATTTTTCTACGTTTTTCTTGCATTTTCCGCTAGTAGAAAAATTCGAATTTATAAATTCAATCATACTGCTGATATCTGTATACCGTTTTGACCGTTTTGTCGTGCTGATCTTCACAGTATATTCGGATGTGTGTTTCGAAGACCGAAACGAAGCGGAATCCGAAAAAATATGATTTCACATCGGTACCGATTTTAAAGTCTTTTAAATTTCTTTTACCATTCATTTTACCGTGTTAAACCAAAACCAAACTGACATTTTCCTTTAATGTTTACTTGAATTCAGTTTTGACTTTCCCTATTTCCTATACTCCATTTACATTCATCGGTCCTTTCATTTTTTTTCTCTCTGGTCCCTTGATTCGCTTGGAAAGAAGAAAAATTAGTTTATATTATAACGCAAGCTTTAATTATACTACAAGCTTCAATTGTCTGTATGTATTCATATTCTTCCTCTCCTATATCTTTGCCCCTTCACACCATCACCTGTTCCTTTCAGCCATGTTCAACTTCCACTATGCCTAGCACCACAAACAAAGCATGGCTACCGTGCTTACCTCTACCGCCACCCAACTCGATCCCTCGGCTAAGCTTTCTCCTTTCTCTTGATTTGCCGAGTTCCTCCATTTAAAGCATATGGCTGATCATTGCCCACTCTCATACGCACGCACTCCAGATCCCGATCGCATTTTTGCCGAGCACAGTCGAGCCCCTCTCCTCTCCATAGCCAACCAGCTCCGACATGCAAGCACGCAGCCCCGTTTTCTCCACTTCCTGGAATGCTCCGACCCAAACCCATCCTCATCTCTCAAGCACACATCGGCCTTTACCACCTCTGCCTCCTTTATTTCTCATCACGTGTGTCTGCTTTGGTACATAGGTAATATTCAATCTATTACTTGAGTCTTTGGGTTTTATATTTCACATATATATATATTTATATTTTCGCATATGGTAGATACTGGGTTATATGACATATTGCTGTATATATATATATTCATTCATAGTAATATGTTAACTTACATACGCTTATATATATTCGAATATATGCAGTTATTGGATAATAGTCTACTTGTATGTATATGTGGAAACTTGTTTTAATAGGTATATTTATGTTGGTTTTAAATATAGAATTTATTTTATACAGGTATTTTAAATAGCTTACATACATTAAACTTATATATATATATATACGGTCTGCACTTTCATGTATGTGTCTATATATATTGGTTTTAAACAAACTTTTGTATTGTTGTTTATAAGGTTATTAATTATAATATGATATTTTAGTATATATACATATAATATTTAACTGTTATATTTCTGTTCTGTGTATAAGTTTAAATTGGTATGTGTATATTATTAATCTATATATGTTATATACATATAACGTTTATACATGTATAGTATATAAATTTATATAAAGTTGTATTGAATCAAAGTGCAGTTTGGTTAGTATATGTATACATTTATATAAATTATAGTATGTTTATTTTTTAGGTTTATACAATATAGAGATGCTTCATTTTTATTTTTCTCTTTGTGGGTAGGCATAAATTTTTGTTAATATAATATTTGTATATGTTGCGTTAATAAAGCATAGGCAAACAGTGTTATAGGTGAAGTTTTATTTGATGGTACAATACAAGGCTATGCATAGTAAGTTTTTTTTGTATACGTTGGGTATTTTATGATTTTTAAAGTGACAGCATCGGCCACACAGGGTTGCGTGGGTATATATATTGGTTATATGACTTGCGTGTTCTGTCATATATAGCTATATATAGTTATACATAACATGTTATTAAAATGTTAATCTACCTATTTTTGGCGTGCGTGAAAATGGTATGAGGTATGCTTGTTTAGTGAATTTCAACCCATAGCCTGCTGTCGCACCATCTTATTGTATATTGGAGCTTAAATGCTATTTTCATATTTTGTTTTACGTGTAATGTATATGTGCATGTCTGATTTAAAACGTATCATGTCTGAATGGTTCCGTATTATATATATACATTAATTTTAAAGGTTATAATATAATATATGGATTTTTTTATGCTATATGTTTAATATTGGATTTCATATAATAATTGGATATTGATTTTGATATTTCTATAAGAGTATATATGTTTAAATCTAGGGAGGATATAAAACAAAAACAAAAATGTATACGGATTGAAAATTTAATAATGTACATCTCGTCTAAATTCTATCAAACAAAGTTTGACTTGTCTTATCGACTTTGTTATCAGCTTTGCTCATCAGATTTGTGCCAATCAGCTTTGATCGTTGAATTCGTGCTAATTTCGCTTTGCTTGGATTCGCAATTCAAATTTTGTGTGTCCGTTTCAGTATGCGTATCCGTGTCACCTTCTGTATTCTCTAGCCTCGAAAGGTGAGCAATCACTCACGATTAACGTTCTTTTATTTATTTCAAGTCGGCCCATGTGCGTATGCGAATGGTCCAAAATAGCGGGTCGTTACAGTAATGCGAATGGTGAAGTGCTTAAGTAAATTTGGTATTGGAAGTATACTAAGTTAATAATTGGATGAAAATTAAATTGAAATGCTGTGATTGGATATTATTGCGGAGTAGTATACAGGTAATTTAAAACAAGAGAGATTTGGATTTTTAATTGTAGTAGATAAATAAAATGGCCCAACAAAAGGTATGTGTTTAAATTTCAGTATGAAATTTGATTGGGTTTTTTATTTTGCCACTTGGCATTTTGATTTCTTTTGGAATCTGGGGGCCCGTTGAGGCATTTTGTAGTTGTACCGAGCTAGCCGTGCAAAGGAGACGCTGGCAAATGTTTTCGAAAATTTAGGGAGTTAGAAAAAAAATTTGAGAAAATTTTGATTATTCAAGATTTGATTTCAAATTCAAATTTAAATTGTTAAGTGATATTGATTGGAACTAATAGATAAGTTTGGGAAGTTAGAAGAGGGTTAATGTATCTTCAATAAAAAGATTTGTTTTGGGCATTGTTAAAGCAGTTGGTTTTGGGAAGTGGTTGAAACTATTTGATTTTGGGAAAAATAGTTAAAGGGTAACGGACCATTCTTCCTAACTGGTAATTTCGAGGACGAAATTCTTTTAAGGGGGGAGGAATGTGACGACCCGGAATTTTCAGGTATTTGAAATTGAAATATTTGATTGTTTTAAAATTTTAAAAGTTAAATTTTAACTCGAATTTCATGTATCAATATTTATTGGATAATTTAATTATGAAATTAAATAATTGAAAATAGGGTAAAATAGAGAATCTTGAGTTTTGAGCTTGTTAAAGATAATTTAAAAGATTAGAAAATTTATATTGTTAATACTGAAGGTGATGGAACTTTTAAATTTGAATTTGAAAGTGTTTTGGTTCAGTTTTAAAAATATATCGTTTAAATTGAACCTAAAAATAGCCTTTCGAGGCACAGTCTCGGAATTTGACGAAACCAGTTCCATTGGATCCGTAATATTGTATTATTATCGGATTTCAATTCTCGTAGCGTTTGGAGTTGTTGTGTGAGCGTACGATATACAAACGCGCTGAAATTTATATCGGAAATTCAAGATTTTAACTGAGTTCAAAAAGCTATCTTCTCCATACGATCGAATTAGGACTCGAAACCTTTTCCATTGCGTTCGGAATAGGGGTTTAACATTATGAACGCCTAGCGGCACGCCTCGATAGGAAGTCAATATTTTGAGTTGTGATTTCCGTGACAATTTGAATTTAAAATTTAAATATAGTTTGACTAGTCAAATATCTTCACACTAGAACTTTCTCACCCCATTTCAGAAACACAGTAGCTAGCCTTCTCCAACACGCCTCTCTCAACTTTATATCCTGTCTTTCTTTTCCTTCTTCTATACGATCAATTACAAAAATAAAAGGATTTATTAATGGCCGAACAAACAAATCTCCTCTTCAATTTCAACAGTTCAAAAATCAAACCAATGGTTGTTTCATATAAATCGCAAGCCCTCCCTTCCCTTTCCTTCTTTATTCGAACCTTTCAAAAATAAAAATATAAATCAATGCCGAACAAGATCGAAGCAGTTTGAAGCCACTCACTCCACGCTCCCCCTTCCTCTATTGCGAATTTGAATCAAATCGTGTTCGTCCCTATGGCGTAATTTGCGAAGTCGAGTCGTTGTCGAAGGATGAAAACGTGCGAACCAGGGGGAAAACACTGGGGGTCGGCAAATTCGATCGAAGCATGTGCTTCGTGAGGCGCGTGGTGATAGGTTAGAGAAGCCAACTTTGATTCGAAGTGGCGATTTGGGGTAGTGATTTTGTGAATGGGTTTCGCATTCGATGGCGGGTGTCGCGACGAGGCAGTGTGGGTATTCGCTGATAATTGAAGCGTGTATGCACGCGATTGAGGGAGGAGGAACGCGGTGACCAGAGTTTCGATCGACCTGGAATTGATTTCGTGTTTGGTCACGATTTCGACAGTGAGGTATTTTCTACTCATTTTGTTAAATTATATTTATGTTTAAAGGCAGAGTAAATTTTTGACAGTAATGTATATAAGCGTATCTTTCAATTTATATGCAGTAAGCAAAAGTAAAATAATATAGGTAAAACTAGGAAAATATATATACAGTTAGGTTTGAATTTCAATTTCCAATTATAACTTGATATAATATGCTTTTATTGATTGAAAATATATAAAGTTAGCTTTAGCTTTTTTTTTCAAGTAAATTTAAAAATATACTGAAACTAAGTATAAACAATTCCAATTTAGTTTAATACATAAAAGTTGGAAAATGCAGGGATTTTAAAAATTGAGTAGTTTATAATAAAAATCAGATTTTATAGTTTCAAAAGGAAATAGATAAATACAATTTAAATCTACTTGATTTTCAAATAAGGTAGTTTAAAGAAACTTATGTGTTAAATGGAACTTATTTGTTCTATTTATTTTGAATATTAATAAAATCATATAATATTTATTCAAGGTCAACATCCAAAAGGGAACAAGTCGAGATTAGATCAGATTGCATATTTAAAATCAAAGGTGAGTTAATCTCACTCATCTGGTTGCTATTTAAATTTAAACAGTTAAATTTAAATATTTGGTGAATGATTGGATTGATTTAATATGATAGTATATATAGTAGTATATATCAATATATATATATATATATATATATATTGGAATATGTATATATTAGAATTGATATCCCCGCACTATATAGCATATGACACCCTATGCGCCACATAATAGCGGATGATATTTTATTAATCCCATATACCGCGATATTCCACCTCGAAGTGGAATTGGTATTGTGCTAACGTCTGTGGATGCAGGGAAACAGGTTGGAGGGATCCAACTGGATTCCTCAAAATTATTTAGATTATTTGATATTCTGTGTTATGAATATTGATGTCCTGTGATGATTGTATTGGTAATTGAAATATTGGAAGATATAGTTGGATTGAATATTTAAGTATAATGAGTTAGTAAATTCTCTAGAATTGGATTTTTGAAAAGAAATAAAAGAGTAAATTTTAAGTAAAAGAATTCAAGTGAATTGGAATAAATTTAATAATGAATTGAAAAGAAAATAAAAATGTAAGCGATTCAGAATTTTAACAAATATGGAATAAGGGAATTTTGAACTAACAAGGGAAATATAAACTTTAAAACTAAAGTGATATTAAATTTAAAGAATAAAGAATTTATTTTTGGATGTAAGAATTAAATTTACTTAAAGGATAAGGAAGAATTTTGGAAATCTAAAATTAGTATTTCCAGTTAAAAGGGTTTTTAACTCATAATAAGAAATAAAATCTAAAAGTTAATATATTTTGGAAGAAATGAAGTAAGTAAGTAAATTTATTTCAAGTGAAGTAAATTGAAAATTTATTTGGAAGTTGATTAAAGTGTTTGGAATTGAATTTCAATGAGAAGTGAGATTTTGGAATTTATAAACCGGGTTTATAAAGTGAAATGAAATATCAGTGGATATTTTTGATATAAATTCAAGGTGGGAATTTATAAAGGAATGTAAATGTGTTTAGAAATAAATGGTGATTTATTTTTAAAGGATGTGGAAGAGAAATGTATTTCTCTGAATAACCAAGTACGTTTCAAAAGTAAATTTAAAGTATAAGTTAAAGGTTTTAATGTTATTTTAAAAAGCATGTTTAGGAAATCTATTATTTCTAAATGTTAATTTCCAAAGTATGTATTTTTAAATCTATTATTGTAGAAATTATATAAAGTGACTTGGTATTATGTTTTAAATAGAAAATTTAGTTTATATTTACAAAGTGATTTTTTTTATTTTTAATATCCTTAAAGTATATATATATATTAATAAAGTATTTATAATAAAGTGCTTTCAAATTATTTTAAAATCTAAAGTATTTTGTACTTGGTATTGTTCAGCGGAATAAATATTTGGGAAATGCATTCTGTGAAAGGAACCGTTTTGGAATTGTTTTCAAAGGGGTTTGAAAATAGAAATATGTCTTGTGAAGATATTTTTGAGGTAAATAAATAATTTGGAAATTATTTATTGTTTGATGGATGATTGTGAATGTTAATTGATAGTTAAATCACCGACTATCAATATTGGCCAATGCGCTGATCGTTTCGAAGAGACCGGGATCGAGATTAAATTTCTCGAAAACCACTTCGATCCGGTTTGTACGTTTCATGGGGAAACGAGTTTGAATCGAAGTTGGAGCAGTGAAGTGCAAGGGCTAGTCGTTGCTAATCCTGAGGATATTTCCAAAATGGATGTAGTAGGAATAGTGCCTTCGGTTTCGTTCGGACCCGGGACGGACTTGTATGGATGAATGCTTTCGGAACATCGTCAGGTGGACGATGGGCATTCTAAGGGATATGTTCTGAAAGGTAACGCTTAGCCTCAATCCTCATCAACCGGGAATGACTGAAAATCAGGGGTTATGCAGCAAGGCTTCGTGGGTAGCTCCCACTTGAGAGTAAGGTCATCCCTGTCTAGATGTCCCTTTTTATTTCGGCTTAGTGGTGCGGTTGCTGATCACAACCATGGGGTGATTTTATTCGGAATTATCCAGTAAGGGATAGTTCCGGCCTTACATTGCAGGGGATTGGGAGTAATCCTCGGTACGCTGATCTAGACCAGGTACTGTGACAGGTGGTACCCCAGTGCCTAGTCATTGATGGAAATCCATTCTCCCTACGTGCCTTGTACGGTATTTGTTTGTATTACCCACGATTGTGGCTAGTATGCTGGAATTTAATAGATGTAACAATTTCAGCTATTTGAATAAGTATTTGTATATAGACACTACTATAATATCAGAGGATTTGATAAGAAAGTGTTTTAGCTATCGTAAGGTAAAAACCCGACATGTTTATTTGTGGCGTGGTCTTACGAGATGCTTTTGTTTTCAAAGGATTTTGAAACTTTAATAATCAATTTGAGTATGATTTTCTCACGCTGGTATTCCAGACTGACTCGGATGTTATTTTATTATAATGCTCGGGTCAGACCGAGTATTATAGGTTACAGGATATGATGTTGTGGGGCTCAGGGATGAGCTAGATGGCGTGACGTATCTCCCGTACTAGTTTATATATATATATCCCACTGTGTTGATTGCTGTACTCTGTTATATTGAGGACATGATATGATTATTGTCCAATTGTATGTATGTGTACTCCGATGTATACTCTGATGATGTATTGTATAAACAGTTATAGTGTTGATTTGTGTAAAGATCTGTTATTATCTATTATATTTTATTCCGCTGCGATGGTTAGATTCTGTTGTTGTTTTATTTTCTTCTTCTACCTCTTCTTCTTTAACCCAAATGGTTCGTATTTCCGTTCTTCTTGAGTTCATTAATGGAGATTAATGTCAATTCAAGGGGTACGGATTTTGCGGGTCATTACACCATCTTTAAAATAGATATGTTGTTGCTTTTCCTTCATCCACAGGTTAAATAGTAATGGTTTCTTAAAATATTTTCTCAAAGATGCTTTTCGTAAAGTTTTTGCAATAAAACTCATTTATTAAAATAAATATGGTGTATTTTGTTCCATCTTTGTATGATATGAATAATTGTACCACTTTAGGTTTTGCTTAGTAAAAAAGGATTGTCTTGTTTTGTAAGTTTGAAGAGTCATAATTCATGAACTGATAGACTTTACGTATAAGAGCACACTTTTCATTAAGATTCCCTTTTTTGAGAAGATTTTGAATACTAACATTTCCTTATAAATTGACTTGTAACGGTGGATCAATAATGACCTAGAAGTCCATAAAGGAAATTATATATAAATGTAGGCCTTGAGATAGAGAATCATTTTATCCTGGATACTTAAACCATTCTCTTTTATAAAAATCCATAAATTTTCTCAATAGAGGACCAGAAAATCATCTGATATAGAAGACCAAAATTCCATCTGATAAGAAGACCAGTAAACCATCTGGTAATAAGAAATCCAGAAATCCATATGATAATAAAAAGAACAGAAAACCATCTGGTAATAAGAAATCCAGAAACCCATATGATAACGGAGATTCCCGTTACGCTTTGATAAGGAAATCCACAACCTCCCGGATGTCTACTCATAGTATACTAATCTTTGTTTCATTCTATAAAGAAATTAAAATTTTGTGTTAGTATACAGTGAACTTCATGTATAAAATGAATCAGAATTTTCAATGAGTAGATTTGATTCATGGTGGGAAATTTCCACAAAATTTCATAGATTGGCCGACATCTGAATTTAAAGTTGTAAAAAATTACTTCTCTTTTCATATTTTTCCTTTTTAGGGCTTACATGTCATTCCTGACAAAATAAACATCATCTTGGATAATTAACATATTAAAGATAGCTTTCTAATTGCATCAGCAACTGCAAAATAAAATCAAGTGTTGACTCAAAGTGATTTGGTAATTTAGGATAGGATAATCTGATAGTGATAAAGTAAGAAGGCTGTTAAAATCCATATATTTGGACACAATGAAAAATAAGATCTGTATTTGACACAAATATAATTGCCTAATGCATGCTATAACACTTGCAATCATTCTAATATCCTTTATGCATTTGATTTCTGCCATCGTTCCTGAATTCTTCTATATATTTTCTTTGAAATTAATATTGAATAAATAATTACTTGTGACTAATGAAAATTTTGTTCATAATACCTAAGGCTGTTAGGATTCCAATATTTATGTAAACACGTGCCTCTAAATCTATAAAACCAAGTGTATTAGAAAGTAAATATTCAGCCCCTCATAAAAATTCGTACGAAGGTGATGGAAATAGAAATAAATTTATAACTAGAGTAAATACTTGTGCACTAAAATGTCCCACATCGTTGGAAGAAGCCTTCTAGCTTAGACCACTACCGTTTTTAAAATGATGGTGTTCGACAACTCAGTGCCTACCACTCTATTCTAATAATTATTTCTAATTTTATGCTTGTCTAATCCAATAGTAAGGGGCATGTGATCATGTACTAAAAAGGCATGGGTGGTGTGTACTTTAAGATAGGGAACTTATGCACGTGATTTATCAGTATACTTACTAATTTTGTACCATACTCTATATATTTTTATTTTATGCCACTGTTCCTCATAGTCCATATGATTACTTGACAATATTATCTTTGAAACCTCCTGATCTAATACGAAATCAATATTTGATATGATTTAAGTTCGAAAACCTGAAGATATACAAATTTTATATTTCGAAGCTTTATCTATACTATATTATTATTAGTGAGTTAAATTTCAAGCTCACACAAGCCCTCTTGAAATTTGGCAACTGAACAGTCTCCGAGTTAATCCTAAATCATTCTTTCTCCTTCTCAACTCAACTGTCATGGCTCCTCTCTCTCTTTCGTCCCTTCTTCCTTTCCCGACCTTGCTCTCCGCTTCATCATCCTTTTGCGCAAAGAAAAAATAAATTAGCCTCTCCCGTCCCTCCCTTTTTCAAGACCAAAAAATAACATGGCAGCCGATTTCATCCTTCTCTGCTCCGCCCACCGTTGTTGTCGATTACTTCCAACGTCACCTTCCAGATTGGGCGTGGTTGAAACCCGTTCATTTAAGGGGTGTCTTCAGGTTTGCGATCTCTTCTCCGATTTAAACAATGCCTTCATCATTCATACATGTTTGGAAAATTGCTTCCAAATTCTTCCTGCTTCTTGACATAGGGTATTGTCCTTTCATATAAACAAATTGAAATTTTGGTATGTGTTTTTCCTTTTTCTTTTTCCTTCGAATTCGTCTTTATTTTGAAAATCATAGTTACCCCATTTTCACCATTATATCTCCTCATTTTCTAACTACCTGCTCCATACGGTTCAATAGTGTAGATTTATATCAATTACCAAAATTTATGATTTGTCAATGGGTAATTAGATCTATTGTAATGTGGATTTGATGCATTAGTCTACTTTTATGTATTGTAATGGCAAGTTTTTTAGATTTGAATTTTGATTTTATGACCATATTATTGATATTTTTCTATTTTTAATCTTGAGGTCTAGCATTAATTGAAGCTGGACTATGCTTTGTATAATAGAGGAATTGTCCATGTAAAACTCGATTATAGGTTGGGTTTTGAATCACTGAGACGTCATCAAACTTGAGGTTGGTGTTTACTGTATTCCAGTTGTAATTTATTAAATGATATATTGACCTTTTGTCCAATGTTCATTTCAATTTGTTGAGTGAATGTGTATATGTCTTTGGATTGCCTAATGAGATGCATCCATGTCGGGTGTAGTATGTTTATTGTCATTATTATACACTTTATTTTCCTCCTATAAAATATTTTTCCCTAGATATTCAAAGATTACAAATCAATTTCCCATCGGACCCTTTCTTATTAGGTTAGTTTTTTTTAAAGAATATAAATCATTTCTACCGCTTTCCCCTTATATAGTTTTAGGATATCATTTAGCCTTCTTTTGATATTAGTTGAAAGGAAGTATGCTTTAGCGAGTAATTAAGTGATTATTAAGGCATTGCTTAGGGGTAGTCTATATAATATTAAAATGTCACTATCAAGATAAAGATGAATTAATTTATAACCAGCATTGCGATACAATGAGTTGGTGTGAAAATTGAATGCTTTTCTTCGTGTTGCATTGCGGGTACACGGTACCATTAGCCAACATTTGATATTGTTCACTTTCAAAAGTACTAGACACGGTAACGTTTTCAATATATTATTTGATACCATGCATTATTTTATAGTTTACATTATTTCGTATGGTTACTTAAATAGCTAATATTAGTGTTTTTTTATAAATTATATACTTTTTCTCTATATAACTAGCTTTAATATTTTGAAATGTTAATTTTTTTTTGCAAATTTTTGACAATTCAATCTTTTATTGCATTATTCCCTTCAGGCATAAATGTCATAGTTTAGTATGTTTTCTAGCTCTCCTTCATCTTATACATTTGATTAATTATTTCTCCAAATCTGCCTGTTTGACTTAGAAAACCTTTAAAGCTTATTTTCTCCTACACTAAGCCTAGCTACACGGTTTACTAAAATGAGAATGTAATGAATTATTGTTTACCCAGATATTTGATTATATTTTTCTTGCAGGTTACCTTCATCCTACCTAAATGTGATAGTACTTGCGATCTATTAGACTACTCTGAAGTTAGATATTCTGCTTCACTTCCTCTTTACCTTAGGCTTAATTTAGATGAGTGACTAACAGGTACAACCTAGTGATTATTACATTCCGACATGACTTTTACCTGAATTATGGATCGTTGTAAAACACCTCTAAAGATAACTCAGTAGGCATATCCTTGAAAACTTATCTATTTATCAAGTTTCACATTTAACCAGCCGAAATGATAATAACACTTCAGTGGTCAAGATTGATTTTTTTCAAAATGATGGGTCAGTGAACCAACAATTTTTATTGGGGTTACAATTGAGAACAACTCAAGAGCAGATGAGTTGGATCTCTCCTTAGGAGCAAGCCAAAATCTACTGATAGAATTATTACATTGTGTGTTTACCATTCTATTTTTAATTATTTTGATTGGCAATCTTTCGTTTGGGATCATAAGTTCGTTATCTATTCATTAAGATTTTTGTATCTTATATCCTTTGATTTATGAAAAGAAATTGAAGAGTAAATTTGTTAGAATATTGTAGGATTAATTATTACTGTGTAGTAATAAAAAACTTGATTTAACATATTTCTTTTACCGATAGTAATATGGTACAAGCCAAGGTTTGCGGCTAGAGAGATAAAGAATTTAATTGACTTTTTGGACTTGGTCCAATAACAAAGAATCGTATATTGACAATTTGATATATGGTATGCAATATTAATTCATATTCCACTTTTATGAAAACTTTAAAATTAGATGTTGAAAGAGCATTGACTTAAACATCATTTTGTAATTCTTTTAGCCATCACATGCAAATATACTCTCTTTTACCCATACACATACTCAAGTTTGTAAACAGAAAAGATAACTAAGGAGATTATGTATGTCGTACAATAGACTAACAAAATGCAAATAAGATTTTTAAAAATACAAATAAGGTTTAAAAAAATGAAAAATATGTTTGCAACTCCAACATAAAGTGAAGAACAATGCCTACATGTAGTAACAAAAAGAGCCAAGATCCATAAATTCAGTGTGTGCAAGTTATAAAATCTAACGAAGTTGATTTTGTATTCAAATATATCATATAAAAAAAGACTACAGTACCCAATGTATCATAAGTTTCTTATCCCATTAGTCGATATATTAGTTCAATATAGTCATGCAAGAGTATGTACTTTTTGATATGCAATGTACGAATCATTGGCGTTTCCTCTTCTTTTCTCTACACACTTCACACTTTTTTCTTTTATTCTTTATAGAATATATCAATATTTCGGATAAAAGATATGAACTTTAGTGTTATTTTATTATGTATGTTGGTAATTTTATGGTGGTTGTGGTAAATCTAAATGAAACGTGGTAGTCTAACATTTTTTTCTATTTCTATTTCATTTTTCTATTCATTTATTGTTGTTGGTTTATGTAGACAATTTTATAGTATGCAAGTAAGAAACCGTTAATACTAAGTTAAAATTACTAACATAGTCATGCTAATAATGAAAACAGAAGAGGTGTAACTAACACATACACTCACAATGCTAAAAACACAAGCTGTAACTTGGTTTTGTGCTCGCCTGGAATAAATAAGACTTCACTGCTATTTGGTTTTTAATTAATAATTACATAGGTACAAACTATTGAATCATTCCAATTTAATGGAAATGAAATAATTTATGGTAAATCATTAGCCTTCAAAATAAATAGTTGATATTTGTCACGATCATCGCTCTTTACTAAGAAGATCAACTTTCATATATTATGATGAATATGATGTATTAACAAGTCCATGATTCAGATAATTGGAACCTGCTATAAAAAAATAGTATAAATACACAATAATGAAAAAAAAATTACTTAAGGAAACATAATGTTTTGGTACTCAAATGACCAATTATAATTTCCTATGTTATTATCTTAAACAAAACTAATATTGATTTGTAAGTAATATATATTACCAAAATTTAGACTTCCATTTGATTATCTTTGGAACCGGTTATGAAAATGCTCGCATATGTCCATTGCAAAATTATATGGTAGTTATTATGTTGACTTCAATTAGACATTCTAGCTTTTTGTTTAGTTTCAATCTCTAGGTATCTATACTATCTATACTATTAAAAGCCGAGTAGAGCTTCCTTAGCTCTGAAGCCCTCTTCAATTCCTTGGTAAATTTTGATATTGGTTTGCCACATGTGATTAAATTGAAGCGACATTGTTTCTGCTTGACCAAATATATCTTTTCCTTTTCTCCATTTACAGCTTAATACTATGTCGTCCCGTGTAGGTAATATCCTCCACCATTTCTTTTTAGTTTTGTTTTCTAAAAGATATGTGTGAATCATGGATGATTGAACTGACTTTTTTTGGTCGATAAGGTCGAAAGACCATCATTTAATCCTTCTCCCATTCCTCTTTTCTCCTGCTAACCCTAAATCTTCATTTCCCAATATATACTCGCTGAATCATGTCGGCTTAGACTTACGTCCTTTCTTTCCCTTCGTCACAGATCGCTAACCCTAACCCTAAAAGCGTCGCTGCTCCGCTAAGTTTTTGTACTATCGAACAAAGAATCAGAATATTATGAGGTATTATGATATTAAGCTTTCGATATTTCATGCTTATTTCGTATGAAATTTTCATGTTTTGTTCCCTTATTTTTTGTGAAATGGAATATCGCTGCTGCTGATTTTTCTTTTGACGTACTTCCTCTCTCCTTCCCCCTCCTTTCCCGTAAACAAACAATACGCCGCTGCTCCCCTCAATTTTTCCCCTTTTCCTCCCCTTCGCCTCTCCAGCAATTACACGCTTTTCCACTTTGCCCCACTTGTCCGCCCTTTCTGCTGCCTTCGCCTGCCATCCTCCTTTGTCACCCTGATCTCCCTGTTCCTTTACCCTATAATCTAAATCGCTTTTCTTGCCCTCAAATCACCATCGTTCCTCGATTTTCTAACTGCACTGATACCTAAAGTTCGACAAAATATGGAACATGCAAGACGATTTGCCTTCGTACTACTGCCGACGACAAGCAAACAGGCTATCGATATCGGGTATCAAGACTGCTATAGGTATTAGGTACAGTGTGGATTGACTTCGTACTACTTTTGACATTAATTTTGGTTTTTTGTTGGTTATTTTAGTTTCAATTTAAATTCATATTAACTGTTATTTGGGTTCTTTCTTGTGTTTATGTTTCAATTCGGATACATATGAAAGATGCGTCTACCCTTCACAGTTTGATTTAATAATGTAATTTTTGATTATAAGTTCCTATCATTTTGTAGATATTGTTTCAGTCATAGTGTTAGTTTATAAACCATTTTTTACTAGAAAAAATGTTTAATATCATTTTTATTCATAACTTTAAAGAATTTAAAATCTCTATCGGAATATAGGCTCGATTTTATGCCCTGTGCGTAATAAATTAAGTTTTTGACAACCCTTTTAGAACATAAGCACAGTATGTGACAAGTAATAATAAATTTAAAACGTGCTTAGTTGAAAAGATATATGTTTTGGATGGACAATAAATTGTGATATGATGGAGGTACATTTGGAGAATATTGATATGACTGACAGTCTTCTCTAAAACTTCACAGGCTAAGGTTGAAGAATTGGATTTTATACATCCTAATTATAATTATTTTGTTGCTCATACACCCTCAACTTAGGTTGATAGAGAAACTTGACCAACCGAGGAAACAATATAAGTTGACATTGTATCAGGTAAGATATTTAGAAAGATAAAGAGGTTGTCATAAAAGTAATTGAACCTCTTTTTTGTCGATGCTTTTGGCTGAGAAATAAATTAACGATCTAAAGGTATATACCCGTGATGCTTCTAACATGATTTAAAATAAATAAGTTAAATTATATGTTTTAAAACCTGTACTCATGAAAATCAAAGCTTGAGGGTAACCCATTGGTTTGCAGGTTGGTGTAAATTATAAAAAAATACAACATTATTAAATGGACAAACTATTACAGCCTTGTAAATACTCATAATAGAAAATGTTAGTGCGATAATGTGGTTAAAGAGTTTGATTTTATGATTGCGTTTTGATAGCCACTTATTTGTTACTCTATTCAATTTGGATGCACTGAAAGTTAATTTGCATCACTTAATCATTCGTAAAAATAGAAGCTATAGTACCGTGATTTGAATTATTTTAACATTTAAGCAATCACACAATTCATTCTTTTAGTAGATGCATTTTGAAATGGTAAAATTTCAAATACTCATTACAAAGCAGATTATGTAATTAAATATAAGCAATTAAATATAAACAAATATATAATACATATCCTAAAATTCTTAAATCGAGTTAAATATATTGAGCATCCTCAAAATCAAGTATTGACAAAAAAATATCATATCTCTATGTATGCCAGTATCTCTTTATCTAATTGTTAGTCTATGGTTTGTTCATCCATTTTTTATGCAGCTCAACCGCCGGGAATATTGTCCCGTCATAAAAGGTTAAGCTCTCATGGTATAATGTTTACTGCTGTTTACTCATCAACTCCAGTTTGTGACCAATCTTTGTTTGGGTAGGCTCCTGCGTTGCCAGTTTTGCGTCAATTAGGGTTTTTTCTATATTAAAATCACCAATTAACTGGTATACTGATAGATTTTTTCAAAACTATGAGCAAAAAGCAATAATATTCTTTGATACTTAGTGTATTTTACATCTTAGAATTGAGTTTATCTAATTCATGTTTATATCTCAACTTCTTATAAAGAAGACCCCATCTCCAGTTCTTTACACTACTTTTTATTTCCATTTATGAACAGAATGAAACATATATGAATATAAAGTAATAGCAGTGTAGGCAAGGTCAGGTTGAAGGCGGATCTTTATGGGATTATGCTCAGTAAATGATCTCCAAAGGTCAGTTTTGCATTCTTAAGCCTATAGATTCAATCCAATTAATTTTGATTGTGTATATTTGGACTCTTTTGTACTTTAGAGCAATTTCAGCAGAAAACACGAACTGAAAAGTGGAAAAAAAGGCAGGAGGCTTATCAAAACAAAATCAAGAAAGGTAAGTACATGAGTTTAGATATTTAATCATTGTTTATTTGATTTTGTTTTCCTTATTTATAGATTTATTTGAATCCATTTTGTAAGCCTATTTGTTTATTTATTTTCAATTTACTTTGAAATTGACAAAACACTGAATTATATTGTGATTAAATTTTCACAAACTTAAAGGCAAAATATTTATACCATTATTGGGATTTAGTTTCGATAGAATTAACATGCTTAAATCCTATTTAAGTGCCTAACTAAGAGTTAGCCCGATAAAAATAATGTATATGGTATATGATTATCATTCTTTTACATGATTTATGATTGTTCACTAGATATACCATGTTAGTTTTAACTGTCTGAAACCATGTTTGACATTACATGGTAGATTGTGAAATAATATCCATTTAATGTACATTTGACCTAAAAAAATATTTCTGGTTGGTAAGCTATAGCGCGACAATAATATTTCTTCATTTTCTGTTTAGTTTTTCATTATATAAATTAGAGTTATAAATTTTACTTTAGTTGTTTTTTTATATTGAATCCAATTAGTTTACCAGGTTTAAACTGGAGTTTACAAAATCAAAAGTGTTTTATCTATTTTAATTTAATTTTTCTGTTTTTTCCCACTCTCTAATTATTTGATATCCACTTTATTTTTTTTTAACTTTTAATTGGAAACTAGAACCAATCATTTCTACAAATTTAAATTGGAAGTTTATCTTTCCTATTTATTGTCAGATCCATTTTGTTTGATGTAAATAAATATTTATTTTGTGATATCCAATTCCTTAGAACTTGCTTGAATTTTATGTACTGGAAGATTATGTTTACATTGCTTACTTTGCATATATGGTGCTTGAATATGAACTTAATTTCTATTTTATTACAAATTTTGATTATGCCTCATCAACGTCATTTAAACAAAAAATCAATTTTTCTTCTGTTGAGCTAATATTTAAATTTTTGCATATTCCCTGGTTCTTTTTGTAATTTATAAGGAAACTGAGTTATTTGTCAAAACTCTTTCTAAATATTGCTGAGTTAACACATTGGTCTCCCTTTTTTTCACTCTTTCATTTCATCTCTTTTGACTAATTTTCTTATTTTCCATAGAAAAATATGACATAACTACATACACAAACATATAAACAGGAATAGATGCAATGAACAAATTTATAGGATGTAGAAAAAAATGAAATTGAACTGTCCATCAGCTAGATTATGCATCTACCCTTACATTGAACGCTAAAATTACCAACATCATCATCTCTGCTAACAACATTGACCTTAATTAGTCGATATGATCAAACATTTGGTGGATAAGTGAACTTTGATTGTACAATGATGCACACCCTCAAGTATAATCTCACTTTTAGCTTTAAAACGATTTCATCCACTCTGTTGTTGGATAGTACTTAACCTATTCGTCTTTATTTGTTACTAACATTTAGGTGTAAGGTATAATTATGCAACAATACACACAAAGAGAGAGATACACTCGGTTTTGATGATCGAGAGTTATGAGAGAAAAAATACGGCTTTGGATCTTATTTTGTAATATTGGTAAGTTCAGTAGGCAAAAACATTGTTTTAATCTAGAGAATATCAGAAATCGAGTTGAACGATTATATATTAGTTTAATAAAATTTCAATATCTCTTAGCTGGAATAATTTTATTTTTCTTATCAAAAAAATAATAAACAATTAATGCACACCGACTACTATGTTTTCATTTGTAATAACACAACCGAATGCTAGATTTTACTCGAGAGATAAACACAATATATATGCATTGTTCCTAAGAAATAAAGTTTAAATAATTAAACAAAATCAAATGTTAACATACTTAAAATATCCTAATATATACTTGTATTGCTTTTATATATACTTACTATTTTTCTCTCTTTGACTATTATTACTATATGTATGCCTAATTTTAGCTCAACATCATTAACTAATGCCACAAAATCCAGTTTTAAAGTATGAAAAATTAGAATGGACAATATTACTTCCTCTTTAAGTAATAACAAAAGAAGTACAAAGATAATATATTTTACTGTCTATATGCTTAAAGAGCATCATGTATATCTACAAAGCTTTTATACTTATCTTTTTTTGTTTCATTGGTATTACTATATGCGTGCACAATTTCAGCTTATTATTAATAATTGCTTCACCAATACTATTTTATATTAATTTTTCTGGGAAAACATTTTGTTGGTTTGCCCACATAATAAGAAAGAAAACTTTAGAAAAAAACAAATTGAATGATATATACAAGATGTTATACCATTCATAGTCTTATGTATTTTGCAAAAGCCTCTAGATTACAAATGGGTCACTTCGTGTAAAACGAGGACAAAAAAAAGAGAACAAATAATCATTTTTTATCCAATATATCAAGAGGAAACTATTTCAAGAGTACTCGAATGACAAACTTGAGTGGTTTATATTCACCGAAAATTTAAAGTAAATTATTATTGAATAAGGTATTTTTGCATGCCTAACAGATATTTTTTTCCTTGAAAAAGTTAACTAATTTAATTTTTTCGTTATTCAAAATTAAACTTTAATTTTTTAGTGTGAAGACTTAAGTTAGACAGTAATAGTGAGAAAATGATAAATAATGTAATAAACATACAAGTAAGAGAGAAAGCTAATTAATTACCTTTCATCCCTTTCAACTTATTCTTAGTGGAGCAGTCAATAATCTTCATGGTTTTTACATGAAGAAACGAGAAATCCTCTTGGGAGTTATTTGAAAAATGAATTAAATTTTCTTTTCTGAGAGCTTGAGATGATAAAATGATGGTTTCACATAATTATCACTTCATTCAGCCATACTACGAAATGATTAATATGTTACATCTACGTTTGATGAGATAACTTGGCTAACTATTCTCGATTTCATTAGTAATTATTAAGGATCAATAATAAGCTAAAAGATGAGTTGCTATATTGAGGCTAGAACTAGATACATAGTTTAACATTTATATGATGATCATTTCAGTGGTTTAATGTGATAATTATACAATTTTGGCCGACTAGAGCTTCACTTCTACTGCATAAAAATTATTGGTTTTTCCAAATGTAACAACAAATTTATTCCACTTTAGTTTCTATTTCACTGTACCAAAAAGTATACATATGCATGGAACAGGCTGAATGTTTGACAACTGAAGCATTTTTACCTGTTTGGAACACATAATATTGTTCCATTTTCAGATCTGCGACTTCCAAATTTTGTATTATCATTTTTCACTTATTTGGCAACTATCTCATACAGGAATAGGATGAAGACAAGGATTTGAATGAAGGGTTTGGAGTTGTAGCCAAAAAAATAGTGCAGAATACGCCAACCTACCAAACATCGCTGCCACGTTACAGTAGAGTTAAAGAAGATTTCATTCAAATTCAGCTCTTAGCTTTAGCTGCCCATATTCATCTAACTTTTTTTAAACGTTTTCACCTACATGATTTTTGTCATGTATAAATTTCGAACATCTAACTATTATTTAGCCAAATTTTATACTATGTTGTCGTGGATGTATCAGGACCGTGCATTATTAACTGTTTCAAACTTTAGCATTTGTCCTCCAAATAGATTAATGTCATCACAGTTTTCCTTTATAAGAAAAGAATTTTTCAGTCATTTCAAATGGAAAAAACCTTGGTCTTATATAGATTTCATTTATCGCAACATTGGCCATAGTTAGATGGAAATATACATTGTAGACTGATTTCTCTTTGACAACTGTACACATCAAAATGTTATTTATGTTTCCTCTATGACTATAACATCAACTAATAGATTTTGCATCTCAGACAAGGATGAAGTATGGGCTACACACAACTTTTAAAGAACCATATTATAAAAGAGCCCATCGGGAATCATGATATCATTAAACTGAAAAAATAATGCAATTTTAGTTAGTTATTTGGCGAAAATCCATGTGCAAAGCATGGGTTCACACTAGTATTTATATATAACATTATGTATTTGAAGCTATATATGAAACTCATAGGCCCAAAACTTGATATATTCGAAACTTTGATGTTTATGAAATTGTACATGCAAGAAATCATATATATATATATATATATATATATATAACTTTATACTTTTCAAAACCAAATATGTGTATTTTCGAAACTCTCTCACACACACATATATATACACATGAAACTCCATATATTTTTGAAACTATATATATGAAACTAATATATATTCAAAATTTCATATATATTTTAAAACTCATGTATATAAAGTTTTATACATTCGAAACCATGCACACACATATACATCCGAAGCCTTCATATTTTCAAAATCATATACTTATTCAAAGCAATATATTCTTTCAAAATACATATTTTCGAAGATGAGAGAGGTTTAAAAGCTCATGTTCCCGAAACCCGAATATATGAGAAACTTTATATTCTAAAGCTAATAGGTATTTAAGCTTTTATATATCCAAAACCAATATATATGAAACTATATAAATTTGAGACCATACACATGTTGGAAACTATATATATATGTAGCTATATATATTTGAAATTGGTCAGTATATATTCGAAATCCATGTATATATGAAACTATATATATACTAAATCATATATAAAACATTCCAAATTCGAAACTCATATATAAACTTAAAGCTTTATACTTTCGAGATCATGAAACATTATATATATTTGAGACCTGTATGTACAAAATCATTATGTCGAAACTGATATTTTCAAAACCAATATATATATTCGAGATCCATGTATACAAAAACTTTATATACATTCAAAGTGACATATCTTCGAAAAACTTTATATTTATATATATATATATATGAAACTGGATATATATATATATATGAAACCTAGACATGTTCGACATGCAAAACCACCGATATACATTTGAAATCCCTGGTGGCCGACATCACCTGATCCATATGACATCATTGGAGCCATATGACATCATTTGATAAATACAACATCATTTGACATCACTTAATAGGACTAAAACTTGACATGGCCGAAACCACCTAACACTTGTGACATCACCTAAAGCTTTTAATTTGATGCAGAATGAGTTGTCGAAGGTGACTGCGCTGTTGGAGTGAGTTGATTTTCTTTTATATATTTTTAGAAAGTAGCGGAGGGATTAGAGAAGATAGGTTGCTTGTACAGGGAATTGGCAGAATAAAATAATGGGAGATCATATGATTGAGTCATGTCATAAACTAAGTGATGTTGTAAGTAAATAGGATATCATAAGTGAGTGTATGTAAGGGCGTCTCCAGTGGCTTCAGGGCTGAATATTCAGCCTTGAAGTCGGGGTGGGCTCCTAGTGGCTAGGCGCCCATTTTATGGGCGCCTGAATCCCCCCCTTCTTATACCCGTTCCCCCTCCCCTCCCCATTTTCTCTTCCATTTTCGTTTTAATTTTTTTTAAAGTTAGAAAATTTAAACGAAATGCCGTCGCGTCCAACCAAAATCGCCTGAAGAACGGTTCACAGACATCCAGCGGAGCAAGCTGGACTGTTACATGTTCCGCCGCCACCTGGAATTTCACCCGACGATCTACGTGTACTACACGAGCTTCCAGATGGTTATCGGCATAGAGCCGAATCCGCTTTGACGACCGTACAGGTACAAATTGCACATTAGTATATTTGGTTATTTTTATATGTACATCACATAATCATATTAAATAACTGCTACTCTGTCAAAAATTATTAATTCATAAATTATCTTTAGGACCATTACATTCATTGTCGGGGTAGTTGGGCTAAGTGCATTACCCAGTTTTATGATTCTCTTCCCGGTCCTATTGTTGAGAGGCTACAGGCTAGCCCTTTTGGTCTTTTTTTGTTGATTAGGCCTGTTCAGTCCTTTGATCGACCTCTCATTCAGGCATTAGCTGAGAGGTGGTGGCCCACCATGCATACGTTTCATTTTTCAGATTTTGAGCTTGGTATCACCCCAGTTGATTTCTACGTGTTCACTGGCATTGAGATTGGACGACATGGTCTTCGACCTTTTCCATTTGATGATTTATACGAGTCCCCCAATCTGTTTACTGTTTTTCTACCATTGATAGATGTTACCTACGTCAGTAGTGGTTCTGTTAAGTTGACTTACCTGCAGTAGTACATCACCACTTATATAGCTAGAGCCGATATGATGGATGCAGTTACTAGAGCATTTTTGCTGTACTTGTTTGGTTCGACCTTTTTTTTGAACCAAAAAGGTATGGTTCGACTAGGCTATTTAGCATCTCTTGCTAGATTAGACCAGCTACAAACTATTGATTAGGGCACAGCGATATTAGGCACCCTTTATACCGCTCTAGATTCATTTGCGCTTGGCGATGTCAAGCAGATGTATGCTTTTTGGTATATTTTTCCGTTATGGTACTACGAGTACACGGCAAACATGCATCCCCGCATCCAGGACATGGCTAGTCAAGCTCCTGAGCAGCACTTCCCTAGGATGAGACGATGGGAGACTATGTAGTACGTACATCATGTTCCCTTAGGTGTACGGCATGACTTGATGGAGGCTAGGTCACAGCTTGATATGCGTAGTCGAGGTAACATCCTTCGTACTCCTTGGGCCTCACATTGGACTCATCTAGCATATGCAGGTCTTATGGTGGACGACCATCCCATGATGGTTGCGTATTCTCTATCTAGACGTAGGGTTGCTTTGCATACACCTACATTTATGCCTATGTGGTATTTGGGAGAGAGGTGTGCTTATCAGATTACTGGCGATCGTCGTATACCATATGATCCTTTATCTTGTGAGGACATGTTTGGTAGACATAGGGTGATTGGCGATCATTACTTAGATGCTCTACGACAGGCTGGGTGGGTGGATAGCAGTACTTTCTTCATCGATGGAGACTACGATGCTTATTGGGCCAGAGTAGCACCCCGTAGATTCATCGTACCAGATTATGTTCGTGGGGTCAACTCTGATCATATAGGAACTCACATGGCAGCCGGTAGAGTTCAGGTACCGCAGGTTTCATTTGACCCGATTCCGTCACAGTTCCCTTAGACTCCCATGCAGTTGGAGCCTGATACTACTTTTAGAGCATATGACGTGACAGGTACTGTGATTGAGCAGCCTTTAGTCTTTCCAGACCACCCCGACTTTCCTGGTGTGCCTTCAGTCGGGTTGTATCCTCCGTATGAGATACGTTTGTTGCTTATTGCCATTTTCCCTTTATTTTATGCTTAGTTTCTTACTATGTCAAATATCATCTTTATGTAGTATGCTGCTAGATTGGACCAGGCCAAAGTTTCACTTGGTGTGTTTCGCGATATGACTCTTGCACATACACACACCATGCATGATATGTACATTCAGCATACACATATGCTAGAGGAGCAGATTGATCAGCTATCAGCTAGACTTGCTGTATATGAGCCTTTCGGATCACAAGGCGGAGGTGATGTTGGTCCCAGTGGGAATGATGCTGGTGGTTTAGATGAGGACGATGGGGATGAGGACGATGGGGATGATGAGGACGAGGGGGAGGATGGTGATGGGGATGACGATGATGATGACGGAGATGATGATGACGGTGATGGGGATGATGATGACGATGACGGAGATGATGATGATGGTGACGGGGATGATGGTGATGATGCCGCCGACGACGATGTTGCATCCCTTTAGTTGTATACCTTTTAGTATATGCATAGTGAACGTTTTATTATATGTTGCAGTTCATATATCTTATGTACTTATGTCATTGTCTGAGTATACTGTGTATTCTTTATGTTTATATAATTTCACTTTCTTGGATTTTGGATGATAATGTTCGAGTATACTGTGAATTCTATATGTTTGTGTATACTGTGAATTATATATGTTTGTGTATACTGTGAATTCTATATGCTTGTGTATACTTATAAGCACCAACTAGTGACATATACACATAAAAAAACTACTAGTGACAATAGAATTGAAGATATACGAACATATAACACTGATAAAAAACGACACAGTAATAATTGAACACAAACATGAAGATACTAGACGTGACGATTAAATCGCAACTCCTGTAAAGAAAGTCGAAGACGTTTTATCTCCTGTTCTAGTTCGTTTGCATAGGTTATGCCCCTTGGACATAAAGGATCATCCAACCATTCCGCGTAATTGCAACCATTCGGCCAGAATTGACATATTTGGATTTGACGACCAATATTTTCTCCATCCGCCCATACTACAACTTCAACTCCATACCCGCACCGACAACAAACTGGGTACGATTCAACTTCTTGCTCAGTGGGAGGTTGAACTACTTGAACCTGGTTCTCAGTTTGTTCATATGCATGAGGAAAAACATGTTGTTATATGGTGGTTCAACCACTTCCTGAAGTCTCAGCTGCTCAAGATTTGGAAACTGACCGCGGACATCTTCATAGTATTGTTCTTGATAATTGATAAGCCAATCCTCATCAGTATGTGGACTTTCCATAGGCACGTAACCAGCATCTGAATCGATAGAAGAAGGCCAAGAAGGCATTGCGATGAAGAATTTATTGTTGTGAGTGAGGAAGAAAATGATTATGAATGATGAATAAGTAAATTAGAAAGTGCATATATAAACAAATAGGTCACAGGGGAATGACAAAAACAACAGACATTATTATTTGAAAAGACAATTCAGAAAGCTCTCCACACATTAACGACCGCTACATAACAGACTACCAATATTGTTATCTTAAGGCCATCCAAATCTTTTAGCCAATTTTGGCGTATGAAGTACGCATCATGACCAACGAACGGAGTGCGGTATTTTAAATTGTATCGACCGTCATAAGTCGAACGTGTATTCTCGAACACATTTTCAGATATTACCTCATTAATAATCTTTGTGTAACGCGTGCATGCCCTAGTAAAGTTTTCGTATGCAGTCCTGACCTCTTGAGCCGTACGTCTAACTTGACAGCCTACGTCGTTGTTGTACAGTTCAGCCAGAGTGTCCCAAAAATGAATTACCATTAACTCCTGATTATCGCACATCTCATCGGTTTGTATGTAGTACTGCATAAGCAACTTCAATTCATGAGACTTAAATGTCATGTTGGACCATGTATTAAGTTTTTAAATGATTTAAACAGATAACGATTTGTGAATTTATATAATGTATGTTGATTCTCTCCACTCAACAAAGCAGAGAATCTTGACCGACAAATGAACGTGGCTACGGTATTTGATTTGACCGCACATTGGGCCACCTTCTCTCCACTCAACAAAGCAGAGAATCTTGACCGGCAAATGAACGTGGCTACAGTACGTGATTTGACCGCACACTCAGCCACCTTCTCTCCACTCAACAAAGCAGAGAATCTTGACCGGCAAATGAACGTGGCTACAGTACGTGATTTGACCGCACACTGGGCTACCTTCTCTCCACTCAACAAAGTAGAGAATCTTGACCGGCAAATGAACATGGCTACAGTACGTGATTTGACCGCACACTCAGCCACCTTCTCTCCACTCAACAAAGCAGAGAATCTTGAACGGCAAATGAACGTGGCTACGGTATTTGATTTGACCGCACACTAGGCCACCTTCTCTCCACTCAACAAAGCAGAGAATCTCTCCACTCAAGAATTTGTCCTATACATATAACCATTTGGATCTCATACTTGTTCACCACAATTAAGTCTAACAAAACATTCAAATATCAAACAACCATCCTCAAATATCAAACAATGTCTGGAAATTTACTAAAAGCTATATTGCTATGCGACAGTGACTCTGAAGAAGAAGAGTATGCGTTAGCGCATCAACAAGAGGAGGAGGAACTGATGGAGATATACCGTGAAGCATACGGTTCAACTTCTGGAAAACAAGGCGGTTCAGTTGTGGGTCAGAAATATATCAACTGTAACCAGCAAGCATTTCAAAAAACAGTTATGCAAGATTACTTTGCGCGTGATCCAACTTACGGTCCAGAGATGTTTAGACGACGATTCAGAATGAGTCGTCCATTATTTTTAAGAATTCTCGAAAGTATTCAGCAGAATAATAATTATTTTGTTTACAAGCAAGACGCTGCAAAAAACAAGGTTTAAGTGGGCATCAAAAGATGACCGTAGCTTTGAGGATGTTAGCGTACGGTACACCCGCCGATGCTCTTGACGACGCATATCGTATTGCAGAGAGTACGACATTGGAAAACCTAGATCACTTCTGTCAGTCAGTTGTGGACATTTATGGGACTGAATATCTTCGTTCTCCAAACAAGGCAGATGTAACGCGCTTGCGTGAAATGCATGAAAGCAAAGGCTGACCTAGAATGCTGGGAAGTCTAGATTGTATGCATTGGGAGTGGAAGAACTATCCAAAAGCTTTTCATGGAGCATATAATGGCAAAGAAAAAAAACCTACTATCATCTTAGAAGCGGTTGCATCTCATGATTTGTGGATTTGGCATGCTTTCTTTGGGATGCCAGGTTCTCTTAACGACTTAAACGTTGTCGAACGATCTCATTTGTTTAATGATTTGGCGCAAGGTAAGTCGACTCCCATATCATTTACTCTTGGTCATAACACATATGAGCATGGATACTATCTTGGAGATGGAATTTATCCCAAATGGAGTACGATTGTAAAGACATTTGCAAACCCAATGACGGCAAAACAGAAACAATTTGCTGCAATGCAGGAAGGACAAAGGAAGGACGTAGAAAGGGCATTTGGGGTCCTTCAAGCAAGGTTTGCAATGGTCAGCAATCCATGTAGATTATGGAAGAGATCAAAAATGGCTACAATTATGTTCTGTTGTATAATTCTGCATAACATGATCATTGAAGATGAACGCGCTATGGACTATCCCGATTTCGAGTATGATGGGGCAAGACAACCCCCCGAATTGTTTCGCACAACCACGTTACGAAATGAAGGACAGTACGCAATTCATGTCGATCATCATGAAGTATATCGTAATGCTGCTATTCATAATAGACTCCAAATGGATTTAATGGATCATATTTGGAATTCTCATGGAAATCAGTAGTACGGGATGGTGGATCTTTGTTTAATTACATCTGTTTTCCTTTTATTTCTGTAACGAAGTGTAGAATGCTATATTTTTTATGTTTGTAATATCATTTATGTTTGGTGAAGCAAATCTTTATTGATGTCTACAGAATTCATCGAAATAAATGATATCCCATTAAATATTTTAAAACTGAAAATAACACATGATTGAAAATATAAACTGCAGGTATATGGATATTTAAACTGCAATAACTAAAAATATCACATGAATATTTCAACTATATATGTTTTGTTCCCGATCTACTCTCAACAATGCGTTGTTTGTACTCCATCCAATATTGCATTGTAATTGGGTCCATTCCGGTGACATCCTTTTCCATTACTAAGGTCTCTTGGCGTTGCCGCTCTAGCTCAAACCGGCCCTTCTCAATCTCGGTCAGTTCTTTTAACACGGCAAGCTTTTCTGCACTCCCCTTTTGACGTTCTGCATTTTCTCTCGCATGTTTTTCATGCATTAGGGCTAAACGAGAATCGATTTGAGATTGAACAACAATTTTCTTCTTAGCTGCTCGTTGCCCCATCGATCTAGCATCTTCATCAAATGCGGGTTCTACTTCTTCGTCTTCATTATTTGGACATACATTAGAGTCCATCTGAGAAGAATTGCTTGGGCTAGAATTATAATTAGTTCGTCTTGTTTTTTTCTTGCCCTTCGAGTTCGTCTGAACATCTCTTAAGCTTTTTGCGATGTTTGAGCTCCATTTTTGTTGACTAACAAGCAAGTCATAGCAGTTTGCAAACTGATAGTAGTGGGGTTTCTTTGTACCATTTTCTCCTGGAAATAATTTCAAGAGTTGATCGTTCGCCATTCTCTTCTAAAAAAACAGAAACACAAAATGATATATTAACAAAGTGATCAGAATGAATATAAATTAAAAATGATATTTTTCAAAACGCTACCAATTCAGCTTCGCCACCCATTCCACTTGGATTTGTTGTTCTTATTTTGTGAATCTGCGACTCGTAGAATTGTGTTTATCGATTAATCTTCCCGAAACGACCCGTGATTGCAGACATTGACCTCGTCTTTTCAACATGCTTTTTATTGTACGCAGTCATGACTTTTGCCCAAAACGCTTCTCCACTTTGGTCATTCCCCTTTACCGAGTCATTAAAAAAATGACAGTAAATATAACACAAATCCTTATCTTCATCGTCGGACCATGTAGCAGAAGAATGGAAGGATAGAGGGGGAGCGGTCTGGGGATGAACATTTTGAAAGGGTTGGGAATCAAAATCCCAACTATCCATATTCATCGCTTCGGTATATGATTGAAAAGGATGAGACATACTTTCAATATTATGGAATTGAGAATATAATTGTAATAGAAGAAGAGATGTGTGTATTACAATCTGAAAAATAGTCCTATATATGTAATGAAATCACAAATATGACTGTTTATAGTCGTTGTAATTTTAAATATGACCGTTTATAGCCGTTGGAGTTCAAAATACGGCTGTTTATAGCCGTTGGAGGCGTTTGGCAGTGGAGAAGGGGGGCCCGTTTGGGGGTTGGGCTTGGGCGCCCATTTAATGGGCGCCCAAGCTCAGTTCAGTATCCTAAATTGGGTCCTGAACATTACCCTTAATATTACGGTTGAATTGGACGACTGGGGGGTTTTTTTCACGGATTCAGGATGCAACGAAGCCACTGGAGATGCCCTTAAGAAGGGGAAGGGAATAGAGCAGATAAAGGGGAGAGAAGGAAATAGGTTTTTTGAACTTGAAGGTGACAGAATAAAGTAATAGAGGATCACATGAGAAGATGGTGGAAATTAATTTCGTGAATAGTCATGTCGCAAACGAGTGGAAGTCGCATATGTGCGAAATGATACAGGATATCGAAGCTTATCAAGCGAGATCAACAACTTTTTTTTGTCACTAGATCCATTAAATATTTCAATTGAGAACCCATGCTGCTACTTGCATATATTAAATATTGACAGTGGTGAGTTTCCAAAATTAAAATTCAAATAAGGACCGGATTTGAAAAATTATACTACATATCTAAAATTAAAAATTTAGGGTATTAATCATTTTTCGAACATTTGGAAGTTCGAGGCCCTCCTTTTAGTGCCAAAATGTTAAATCAAAAATTGGTTCAACACCTGATATGTCGTACAAGAAGGCATATTCGAAGAAATTCAAATAATACCCCTTGGTTTTATGATTATTCACGAAATTATTTAAAATCCAAACTAAGTGTTCAAGGATGAATAGACAAGTCAAAATATGCCATAGATCTTGATTTATTGTCATTGGATACAATAGGAAATAAGTACAAGTCAAATCTCTTGTCAATAATAAGGCATGTTACCAAACAAGTCAAATATGCAAATTTCTGATTGTTCATGTGCTTTTATGCATATGTCCATATCATCTTCTTCATCATTGGCCATTTTCCATTAAAGTGGTTCTCAAGCTTTTTAGAGAGCTTGGAAAAGTTCTAGTCCAAAAAGTGATTTATGCTAAGAGAAGGAAAGAAGTTACGGGCCTCTTTCCATGAAGTAGTGTATCTCTATTTATAGTGGTTGGAAGGAGGTGAGGATTGCTTCCATTGGTTGATATAAGTTGACATGGATTGATGACTTAGCATAAAAGACGGTCTTGATGGTGCCACTTGTCATGATCTCTTTAAGGTTGAATACTTCACATTGATCGCTATCTTAGTGGTGTTCTCAACATGGAGTATGTGGTGAAATATGAATGTCTTTGAAGCCTTAACTAAGGAAAATACGCTAAGTTCTCTAGATTTTGTTCTCCTCATATTAATGATTTAATTCTTTCTCCTTGCATGCCTTTTGGCATCCCGTGAAAATTGATGGTTTTTGGCATCCTTCTGAATGCTGGCCATATGCGACAACCTTCTGTGCATTGCTGGCATGTAGCAACCTATTGTTAATATGTGGCAATATGCTTTATTGAGAATCCATGACATCTTTCCTTGCTTTGGTATATATGGCATCCTTGCCGTATGGGTGATCAGCTGTGAACATTGATGGTCTTCGGCATCCTTGTTGCACTGATGACTTACGATATCTTATCAAACCTGGGATACTTACGGCATCCTTCTTTTATATTGATGGTACACGACATCTTATTGAATACTGGTGGTTTACGATATCTGTATAATGTTGCTGGCATTTGGCACTTTGCCTTAGAGCAGTCATCTAACATCTCTTTATATGGTTGACACACCACAACCTCTTTCATACTGATGAAATGCAACACCTTGTTCATACTGTTGAATCTCACCATCCTTCTTTTCATTAGTAATATATATATATATATATATATATATATATATATATATATCCTTCCATTGCAGATTTGCAATATTTCATTGCATTGTTGAAGCTTGGCATCTCTCCTCTTCTCTAGATTGCTGACATCCCCTATCATAGAGGTTCGACATCCTTGATTTTTGAGACATTTATTATGTTGATGATATGCGGCATCCTTGACCACATATTGATGATTCATGACATCTCTATCGTATTCGACTTCTTCTTAGTATTTGTTATTCTTTTAGCAAAATATGTGGATAACAGTTAGATAACAAAATCAAAGAATATGATGATTATCCAGACTAGATTTGGTGACTATGTAGATTTCTAACTTACATTGAGCACTTTTGCCTCGAAATTAAGTCTTTACCTGTCTTTGCTGGTTTGGTTTAAAAGAGCATCTGTCAAATCGACCTTTGTAAATTAATGTTGCTAAAGCGGGTGCTAAAGCCTTGATTTAGCGGGCGTAATAGAAAATAGCGGGGCTTAAAGTGGATCTACTATTTGGAGTGCTAAACTGAAATAGCATAGCAGTCGAAGAGCACTATGCGCTATAGCGGGGATTTTGCAGGGCTTTAACTACACAGGTCTGAATAGGATATATAATATCATGAGTTCAATCTAAATCCCTTCCATTATCGTAGTACAAAAATAGTGGCTGCCTGCAAGCTTCTTCTCCCTTCCACTTTTATCACCAACGTCTAACACCTTTCTATATGCCTCATCTTCCTCACAAATCTAACTACTTAAACCTCGTTTCCTCAATGGCTAAGAAGAGAAATCCCTGCCCCGATACTTTGATTCACTAGATCCACATCCACTATTCTAGATCTCTTCTCTGACACACTCCAAATGTTACTTCACCTCAACAAATTTGTTCCCTTTCGAGGGCGCTTCCAATCCGCTTCAGATACTGCTTTTAAGTCCGACTTTGTTGCTAGTACTCCTCCTTCTCCTTCACTGCTTCAGCATGTCTCCAGTTCGGCAACTGCCAACATCACACTTTGGCATGATGCTTCAACGAATGCTCATGCTTATCCAATCTTTGGTATATTTTCTCCTACCCTGGTGGTGTCTGTTGTTAATAACCCAAATACACCGACAATCAATGTTTGAAACTATTATAATGAGAATCTTGTCGTCACATGCCTAATAGTACAGATGCTAGAATTTTATATGGTATTTGTTTGGAATTAGTTCCGAGTGTTGATGGAAAGCAATTTGTCCCAAACATTCTTTTTTGGAGCATACTCCTGAACGTGCTCGTCTTGCTTGTAATAATATACAAGCCACTTTCCGTGCTTTGTCTTCATCACGTAGTCCAATCAACTCTATCAGAATGTCGCAGCAGGTTGAATCCCCTAATCAGAATTCTATTCCCTCTATAACCACTGATCAGTTGAATCCTAATGCTCTCACAGCCATTAAAAAATGGACATCACAGATTAAATCCTTACATCAAAATGCTGGTGTGTACACTGCCAAAACATTTGAAACACTTGAGATTGATAGAGTCATGATTCCTCTTATTGAAGTGGTACAGGCGGGAATAGATTTTTGGTCGGATTATTTAGTTGGTTTTTTCTTTAATGCAAATCCTCCTTACTACTCGGCTAGAGATCGTTACCACCAAGCATGGAAAGCCAAGGGTAGATTGCAAGTACACTTCAATGACTCAATGTTTTTCTTTGGTTCCCTAATTCGAATGAGCGCCAGCGCATTCTTGAAACAGAGCCGATCTTCATTGAATGAAAGCCATTCATCGTAACTACGTGGAACCCATCAGTGGACAAGGCCAGAGAAAAAGTCCTATCTATCCCTATATGGGCTCTTTTCTCTTATCTTCATTCCACCTTGCAACCCATAATTGTTCTAGATTGGCTATCTAGCCTTGTTGGAATGCTTAAGTGCTTTGACATTAATATTGTAGCAAGGAAGAGAGTAGTGTATGCGAAGACATGATTTCAATTGCTCTGGATAAACCTCTACCTTTGAAACATAGGGTAAAACAGGCAGAGGAACATGTGGCAATTATAGATGTTAACTATAGCTGGGCTCCTGATATATGCTCCACCCGCCACTCCTTTGGACACACCATCAGCACCTGCAAACAAGACACACTCGAAACCCTTATCCCAGTCTTTGACATAACTCCACTTCATATGCCGTCGATTAGAAGGTGGGTCCCCATGGCTTTACCTTCCTCCCCAAAGTTGACCCTATTGATGCTGCTCCTCCTAGTCCTCTGTCAGTTGCCACTTTTCTGACCGAGGTCGAACCATCATATGACTATATTTCTTGGCATTATGGGGAACTCATTTGGCATTATGATAGAACTCTTATGAGATTTGACCCAAAGTTTGGTAGATTCTATAAGAGCGTTGGAGATCCTAGGAAGAACAGATGTCTTTATTATATTGCTATTGGAGATAGGCATAGTCTTGCTGATAAGGGCGACCTAAAGTAATGGAACCAAAGAATTTAAGATGATGACACATAGGACAGGAAGCTCGTTTTCCGTAGTGACACGACGATTTTCAACCCAGGCATCTTCTTTAGGTACCTACAAGTTCTTTGCCATGTTTCTTCATCTAATTGTAGTGGATCCTCTTATTTTGAGGAGGATTAGTTTTGTTTACTTTTGTAGTACAGATATCTATAGTCATCGCTATAGTTCTTCTTCTTTTTTCTACATGTATGTAGTTGTTAAGGCGCCTTTGCCTCACACCTGTGTTAACCTTGTACGAGTGGTATGACCACTATAATCCAATTTGCATGTGTAGAATAATATTCCTTATTTTGCCCATCAAAAAACTTGTTACAATATTTTTCTAATAAATGTTCATTTTTTTTGGAAAAAAACGAGTGATCCTTATTAGAAGAGGAGAGCACTCATGTATTTTATTCTACAGTAGAGAATTAAACTATCAACATGCCTGATAGGTAGCGACACCCACCCTGTACAATATAAGCTAAAGATAAAAAAACTCAATCTTAGAAAACCAAGGTCCATAATAAAAAAATGATAGAAATGCTATAATCCACTGAACATGAAGGGTGATCATATCCTCAAAATCAGCCGAATCCATCCTAACCATGAGCATATCAAAATCTGCAAAAGAAAACTATACAAAAAGTGTAAGACCAATACATATATATTTGTGTGTGTATACACATACATATAAATGTAAGAATATAATAATCTAGATTGAACCAAGTTCCAAAAAAGAGTATAATAATCTAATAATAGTAAAACAAGCAATAATATGATTAAGCCAAGTAAGAAACATCAAGATGTGCCATGCGGATCCAATAACATAAAATCATGCAAGTTGTCGAGGATTCAAATTCAAAGCTAATATTATAGTAATAGTAAAATATCATATGTGTCGTTATGAAAAGTGTCTATGAAGGCTATATTTAGATGATTACTATTTCTTCTGTTATTTAGAATGATTTTTTCCTTTAAAATCCATACGAGATTTTTTTAAGGAACTCTTTAAAACTCACATTTTATTTAGTTTATTACTAGGATTTAAATCCAATTAAAACTAAATAACGTAACTACATATATCAAAATTTCCAAGTCAACATTAATATTATTAAACACTCGTTGGTTTCTTTAAAACCAAATATACCAACATGTTATAATGTAAATAGTGTCAAGCAAAAACCTATTGTATCCTTTGTAAAAAAAATCTAAGACTATGCCAATATAAATCACAATTAATATCATTATTAGTTATATTAAAATCAAACATACTATGAATATTCAAAAGAATAAATCTAGTAAAATTACACTCAGAATACAAATGTATTATATTTTCTATTTTGTTATTACAGAAAAAACTGGTTTAGCAACTAAATATATTTTTCTTTTTAAAAGCTCTATAGTATTCAATTTCTGTAATGACCCACAATTATGTACATTTTAAGTTAACAATAAACCATACATGTCCAACTCAATTCGAACAAAAAGGTGGATTGTTATGGGGAAAAGAAAAGAAAGATAGAAACAGAGAAGAAAAATAGAATCTCACACGAATAAAATAACATTTATTATTTCAACATGTAATCTTTGCAGCAGAAAATTTTAAATACATTAATCAGAGTTTATCTTAACATTAACATGGACAGTTATAAATCTCTGTCCTTACAAATGCGGAATACAATAGTACATAAGTGTGAAGGAAAAGGTATCTCATAAGACCATGCTGCACATAAAAACGGAATGAGTTTTTACCTTATGATAACCAAATCATTTCTACGTAAAATTCAGTGATATTATTTTTAATGACATTCCTTAAAAACCTTTCAAGTAAATATACATAATCTTAGCCGAAGTTGTTACATTATTAAATTCCAGCATAATAAGTTTACAACTAAAACCAAAGGCACTTATTGGAGATTTGTATTTCCAAGTGAATAGCGAGGTAAGGGACTACCTCCTGTATAGTACATCTCTAGAGGGATGCACCGAGGGTCGACATCTTCGATACCTCTACGAATTAAGCTCGACCTACCCGTAGACCTATCTGGTGGCGGATATAACTGAATATGATATCACCTCAGCTGTTCCCGACCTATCTGAGATGTCTCATACCATACACCATATATTTTTTTACCCGACGTCATAACATGCACAAAATAAATCTAGAAAGGTGATATCATACCTTAATGGTAGCGAACCACTTAGCCCTCAAGCAATCCATGTTTCACAATTCCCCAGGTGTGAGGCTCGAGGTAACGTTTACCTTTCTTAAAACATTTTCACTTAAAATGCCACATTTCCATTTCCAACAACACACTATTGATTCTACAAAAGTACAACCTCTGAGCTCGTACATCTTAGAGAAGGGTGTTAAGTATAAGAGGGGATACCTCCTACACCGCCAAACAGATGTAAATTTGTAGAGATCAATGCATCATGATCTTAGAAATGCAATGTCAGACACTTATCAATACAAGTTATCCAGAAATAGGACAAACCAAAAGCACTCTCCTACCACATCCTGTCGGGCATTATCCTTAGGATTAGTAGCGAGTAGTCCTTGCATACGAAGATCCCAAAATGAAAGGACCACTGCTATTTATTTATCTCGGGGGCTACTCCAAAATTATCAACAAGCAGTTCTTCCGTGATGAAGATCCCCACCTTCAACTTCATTGTCTTTAACATATCTTCACTTTCGAACTCGTAAATTGGTTCGAAGTGATTTTCAGATAAGAATCGCTCAAATCCGACCACGGTTCCTTTGAACCAATCATCGATAAAAAGATGTTTAAGTAAATAGGTGCTTATCATTTGGTTGATTACTTTTCTCTTTATCAAAAATATATTCTAGAGATATATACCTTTAAAACATTTCTTTCTAGTATATACGAAATCATTAAACCTCACTTATCAAATCCTTTGATTACTTAAAACCTTTTTAAATATTGAAATAATTCCAAATCATTTCATTCTTTACTTAGAAAAATATTTCCAAATCATTTATTTAAATCTTAACAAAAAATTTCAAATCATAACTTTTAAAACGGGTCAAAAACAATGTTATTTAAGACATCGTTTACTATAAGCCCAAAACAATCAATTTTAAGTATGGGAATTAAATTAATTCCAAATCATTTATTTAAATCTTAAAAAAAGATTTTTTATTTCCAATACATATTTTTTAATAGGTTGAAAGCATGTTATCTGAGATGGTAAATCCAAATTAGTTAGTATTCATGTAAAACATATTCATAAATATTATACTAAATCAAAATCATTTCTCATATATCATATTGCAAAACCTTTTTGAGTAAAAAGGGTTGATAGAAATTATACAAATTCTACTCAACATCAATTTTCGTATTCAATCTTTACTATCCGTCGAATAATGGTGAAATCACCTTTTAAATTCACACGGATAGTATGGGTTCCCTCCTTGGAATTTAATACCAAGTATAAGAAGATTATCTCTATACAATCCAAGTTGTGTCAAATTTAGGAAGAATTAAATATTTTATACTTGCCTCGTCTCCGACATTTCAATCTTATTTATTCCTTGACCAAGAAAAAGACCAGGTGAGCCAGGACACTGGTTTCTCCAGAACATCTCCTTAGTTCAAGCGCCTCACACCTGGATCTTACGAATAAAAAAATCCAGTCTACTCATCGGCTTTTAGAGCCATGATTAAATCACTTAATCATAACAGCTTTTCTTTAAATTATTTATTTAAACTCTTTAAAAAATTATGAAACCTCCAAATTATCTTTAAAATACTTAATTATTTATTTGAAATCATTTATAAAATATTTGAGAAAGAATACTTAAATTTAAAACCATATTTCAAAAGTTATTAAAATTGCTGCAAAAAGTGCTGCGAATAGTGTTTCAAATCTTCTTTGATCAAAACAACTTTGCTATCATTTAGAAATTCATCTTTATAACTCAAATCTCTTTTAAAACATTTTAAAATATTTATAGAATTTATTCCATATTTTTAAAGAATTAAAAATATCATTTAAAGATTTTACGCTTTGGTTTCCGAACAGCCAAACCATGACTATTTTGAAAACTTGTTTTGCTCATATTTCGAAATCTACTAAACGAAATATCGATCCTTTTCTTTTGTTTAAAAACTATGATTATAAGGATTCAGAAAATTCTTATTACAAAGAATTCCGACTCTAAATCCATCGTATAAATGGATTTAACTTTCCACGGGGCGAAATCTCAAACTGCCGTTACGCAACGCACCTATTTTTGATTAAATTTTCATAACTTGTCAAAATTTACCAAATTGGATTTTAGTGTTTATAAACCATTTTAAACCATTTTCAAGAGGTTTAACAATCTCGTATATGCCATTTCATTTATTAAAGGAAAGTGATTTCTTTATGATATTCGACGTGTATTAAACGTGAATCATTTCAACATCAAAATAAACATATAATCAACATCCAAACTTGATGACAAAACATAGTAAACATCCATAGCAATCATATCACATCATATATATATATATACACACACACAGAGTTTCTCACTTTCATTGGTATCTAACCTTATGAATTTTCGCTATAGCTTCGCTACGTTCGGATCAAAGCTTACAGAATCAAGCCCGAGATCTTTGGAAAGCCACGGCCTAGCTTGGAAGAGGTAGAGCTCTCTACCAACGGTGATGGAGGGTGGTGGCCGTGAGTTTGGAAGGTGGTAAGAAGGTGATTGTACTTAGTTTTGAATTGGATTGACATGGTATATACATGTGTAAATATTTTACTTTATTTTGGAATATTTTTCCATAGCTTTGCTAATATTTTTTCAAGGCATGCAAGCCAAAGAGGAGATCTTAGAGGAAGAAGAAGGAGGAAGAAGAGAATGGTTTGAATGAATGTGTGAATGCAGGTGGGTATTTATAGGAAAAAATTTGTGAAAAATATCTAAATGTGCATTTCCTTTTCTACCCTGAACCCACACCCCTCCTTTCCCTTCATCATACACATTAATCCCCTATCCCATATGCCTCCATTACTTCATGCTATGTGCATTGACTTTAAATGCCTTAAGGGTGAAGATAAATGAAAATACCATGATATTTGTTTCATAATATCATAATATTTATATCATATATATACATGTATATATGTATGTGTGTTTATATGTATATGTATGCATGTATATGTATGTGCACAAAAGAAAAAACAACGTTGCAACAACTTTGAACAGCTTCCGTTCGTTACACCGTTGAAAATTGGGAAGCCAATTCCCGGTTACATTTTCACTTATAAATTAATTTACATATAAATGTAAACAAAATTTGAAAACTAATTTCTCATCATTTTTAACTAATTAAAATGATCACATTTGATTTATAAAACCATATAAATCAATATTAAACAATTGTTTACAAAAAGTGTTTTATATCGATAAAACGATACGAATTTTCTTATATTTTTAAATCAAGTATATATCTTCACAAAACTATTATAAATGAATTTTTATCACTTCATAACTAATTAAAATGAATTATTATTATTTAAAAACAATTATTTGAATAATTATAATAAAGACTAAATCATTAAATCTCAATTTAAATTTATAAATCAATTATTAAATATGATGCCATTATTGATGATGTCATAAATACTTTTTATTGCCAAAAATAAATTATTTTATTTTATTTCATATTCTTGTTTAAATGGATAAATAAGTGTTTGTATCCAGCTCTGTGTGCGACTTTTGATTATTATAGAGTTGTTTATTGATCAAACAATTTTCGGTCATTTTATCGATATTATTCCAAAGTATATATTTTTGTAAATACTTATTCAAAATAATATTACCATTATTATTTTTTTGTTTAAAACAACATAATCCATGTTAAAAAAGCTTATATTTAAATATTTTAAAAATAAATATAATTTATCAAAGTGATAAATTTGCAGGACATTACAATTTCCTATGTAAAATTAACCACATATGTACTTTTGCTTTAGGTGGAGCATTTACTTCCCAAAGGAATTTAAATATGTTTAATTTTGCACCCAAAAAATTTATAAAATTATAAAATGAATAAGATGTATAATTTTTACTCTTATCTCAACATCGTATTTTAATGTCATTTTCATTATCTATACTGTATAATTGTAGTTTAGCACACAATAAGGAAAATTATGATAAAGTAGTTCCCACTAGTGTATGAATAAAACTAAATTCTCATGGAAATTCATATTTGGTCTATATATCTCTGAAACCAATATGATTTTGAAATTACATATTTCATACGGCTCATGAAATTCTACTTTAAGGGAAATAACAATTATCCAGTAATCATACCCGAATAAAGTGTTATTCTCCAAGCGCACTACATTATTAATTCCTAATTTATAAGTGTCAAAATTTATTATTATCGATTTGCAAAGTGAGAAAAAATATTCATATTACTAATTGTAACGACCCGATATTTTCAACCATTCGCATCCGCACATGTCGGACTTGAATTGCTCAAAATACTGAATAATAAATATAAATTTGGCAAAACTCAGAATATACAGTAAATAAATCACAGATCACAGACACAGAGTAATATAGCAATGCAGCGGAAGCAAAGAAATAGTAGTTCGTGAAGCTACTATATATATACATTAGGGTAAAACAAGATACAAAAGGAGTCTCAATACAATAATCAAGTACAAATCAGAATACATCACTGGAATCAACTGGATAACTGAAAGCAGAATCAATAGATGGATCCAAGCGGAACTCCAGCTCCAAAGGCGAGTCTTGAATATTGTATCACTCAGTCTGACCCGAGCGTAAGGCAAAACACAAAACACTCGAGTCAGGACATACATACTTATACAATGTAAACCAACTTAAGTGAACTGTAATAAAAATGCACAAGTAACTTAAAGGATGCTTGGGATCGCCCATCCTTTAAGGATCCGTTAAACTATTTACTATGTAGTAATATTCGCTATTATAATAATGTCTAATAGTAAAATAAACTTACTTTTAAATAGCGTTAAGGAGTTACCCATATCCCCCTTAACACATAATAGTCCCAGTAGTCTATCCAGTATCAGCATACCTCCAGATCGGGAGGCTACTCTAAATACTCCACAGGCTACGGCACAAAACCAAATTCGTAGTAAAGCTCGCTATGGTAGGTGACATGGCACAACGAGGCAATGCCAGGGTAGATATACCAATTACGCATACGGGCTAGTGGAAACGCATAGCAGCCACTACCGTCCACCTCGGAACACACTCCCAAATCAAAAATCGAAGGGTGGCCACCAAATCAATGACAAAGTAATAGAATAGTATCGAAGAAATGTGTCCGATCAGAGGTGCTACCTCATTGGCCCGAGATCACTCCTATTTAGCCACCTTAAGCCAACTCACGGAAGTCGGGTCCACGTTCATACCTCAATAGGATCGTCGCCACCATCCTACTTCATTCTGGAATCTCCAACGCGTACACGCTTATCAAAGTGGTTTTCGGTATCGACAGAGAGTATGCCCATATCCGATCCCGGTCTCTTTGCCAACCAATCGTTATTATAACCAATGGATATTTATTTCGAAATAATTTATACTTCAAAACAAAATATCTTATCCATTTCAAAACTAGTTTGTACTCCAAAACCAAAATATCATTTGAACAAACCCAAATTTCCAATCACTGAATATTTCCTTTAATTTATTTAAACTTGAAACATTCCTTTTTAAATCATCTTAAACCAAAACCACTTTATAAAGCCATATTCTTAAATCTTAAATTGAAATTCAATATATTCAAAACAATTCTTAATTAAATACTATTTCAAATAAATTCATTTCCAAAAGTCATAGTACTTTCAAAGTTATAACATCTTTGAAACCGAACACTTTGAAACCATAATACTTTGAAACCATATCAATTTAAATTGTTATCATTTGGAAATCATAATATTTAGAAAATCATAACGCACTTAAAATAATATTCACTACCAAAGTTATAGCATTTTTAAGTTCATTCATTCAATTATACCAATTTCGAAAACATTGCATTAACTTATAAATTTCAAAAACGGTTAATATTTCACCTCAAACATATTCATTTAAACCATTTAAATTCAATGTCAAAATCTTCCAAAATAATATTCATTTCCAAAGTTCATTGTAATTTCAGCAACAACAGCACTTATAAAGTGTTACGGTAAATATATTAACATTTCAAAACATTGTCAAATTCAAAACAGCAGCACTTATAAAGTGCTACAGTAGGTATTTTAGTGTTGCGAAACAGTTCAGTTTCAGAAAAAGCAGCTTTTATAAAGTGTTGTAGTAGACATATTGGTATTTTCAGAAATAGTTCAATTCATAAACAGCAGCAATTATAAAGTGCTGTAGTATTTTTTTATTTCAGAACAAAGTTATATTTCAGAAATAGCAGCACTTTGGAAATGCTGCCAATACAATTTCAGATTTATTATGACATTTCAGAAACATTAAAAACTTCAATTTTTAACCATTTTAACTTATAACCATATCTTTACATTTCAAAAATATTCATTCGGATATCATTTAACTTATGATTTAAATAAAATAACTTTTTATAATTAAAACATCCAAATTAACTATAATTCATTTATTAAGTCAAAAGTACATTATTTTACTTAACTTTTTATTTTAACAAATAACGTAACACTTTATTTAGAATACCCATTTCATAAACAAAATATTCTTTTCATAAGTCAAACTTCACATTTCCAATTGAAAACCAAATTTTCATTATAAAGTTAAGTCATAATTTAAGATACATTTTACCATTTTAAATCATAATTATTTATTTTACAAAACATATCTATTTCATAAAATAAAATCTATTACCATCACTAGGTTAGATTTAAAATTTCACATTAAATCAAATTTAATTATTAAGTTATTTATCATCAATAAAGATCTTTAAATATCAATTTAAAACCAATTATTGATATATAAAGATTCCAACTTATAGAAAACCAATATAACTTTATAATTTAAAATCAAACCACTTATTGACTTATAAAAATTCCATATATTCAAAATCATTGAATCAAATTTTTAAGTAAAATTTTCATATATCTTAAAACAAAAAATACTTAAAAATTTTAAGGAAATATTATTCAATATATAACCATGGGTCTGTATAATATTTTCTAATCTAGGTCAAATGATACAGATATGTATCATTTCAATCCGTAATTTAAAATGAAAAATCTGGGTTCTATCATTTCAAACCCGCAATCCCAAGTCAAAAAAATACAATAAAAATCACTCGAGCCTATCATTTCAGCTCATAATGATTTTTCCTTATTCTAAAGTCCGTTCGGGTATGTATCATTTCAACCCATAGTGAAAAGGGAACTTGTAGTGTGAGATACAGAAAATAAAATAACAGTAGAGCATATAATATCATATCAGGTGATGTAACATATATATAAGCAGTTATAACATCATATAATCATACCACAGGCATATATGAACATAGCATATTAATTTCTACAATTCACACGTCATTGTTCCATAATTATATAAGTACGAATGTCGAGAGTGATAAACTCACCTTTTAAAGCTAGAATTGACAACTAGAGATACACAACAAACTTCGAAAAGCACGACAAGGCACGACAAAGCACGATTCAAACTTGAGTGATAGGAGAGCTAAATCTTGTATATAAACAAATACCAAACACTTAAGTGTGATTCAATACAAAAGAATATAGATTAAAACAATGGAAAAGGATGAATCAAAGTGACATAACCTTTGCTTTAATCAATCAATGGCTTGGCTACATCACTAATAGGCTCAGCCATCATCATGGTGTGCTCGGCCATGATGCAAAAGGGTAAGCTAGGCTCGGCCATGATGGGTTTAGTGCACGGCTATGGCAAAGGAATATGGAGAGATGGAAGTTACAAGGGGAGGAAGGCAAAAGGTCCATCACAAGGCAAGATTTGGGTTCGGCCCTATGATTCTATGGCTCGCCCATGGGCTTGAGGTCAACAAAAGGCACGGCATAAGGAGGTGTATATCATGGCAAAGCAAGGCATGGAGTTGTATTGTTTTGGCCGAGAAAAGGAAGTGAAGTGGATGCATAAGTGGTGATCTAGGCTAGGGTTGATCATGTTTTGGTGATGTTTTGCAACTTGGTGGCCACGGCTTTGATTTTGAGGTGAGGAGTAGGTGATGTTGTGGTGGTAGAGTGGTCGGCAAGGGCAAGATCATGGTGGAGCGGAGCTACTTAAGGCAAACAAAAGAGAAAAACAAAACAAAAATGGTAGAAGAAAGAAGAGAAGGAAGCCATGATTTGTTGTATTATTTTCTAGAATTGAAATGAGGAGGAGAAGTGAATTTTTGTACGTGAATTAGAAAATGAGAAGCACATCTATAGGAAGTGTGGAGTGTATGGCAAGAAAAGATTTTGAACGGCTAAGAGAGGCGTGAATGCTAGGAAACGGAAAAGACATAAGTTAAGGAGAAAGAAACTTGTAATTTTTTCTTAGTTTGCACGCAAATGAAAAGAGGGGTTTGAGAAATGTTTTGCGCGTCATAGGCTAAGAGAAATTCACGGCTATAAATGTGGTGAATGGCTAAAAAGTAATAAAGAGGCTAGGCAAATAAAAAGGCAAGAATTTAAAACATGTAACCTATGTCTCTTAAATTTCTCCAAGCCATTTATGAAAGATAAGTCAATCAAAAGTCCAATAAATAAATAAAGGTCAAAACAAAATAAAATAAATAGAAAATAAAAGTAGATAAATGAACATAGGAAAATAGAAAATAAAATGCAAAAAATTATTGCGTGTAAGACGCTGTATTTTAGCAAATTCAAAAAGTATAAAACAAAATTTGACAAAACGAAAAGCAGAACGGATATCAGAATTATATTCTGCTCCAAAAAAAAGCTTAGAAATTTTAAATTCAAATTAAAAAATTTCAACTGAAAGTCAAAGTTTGACCAAAGTTGACCAAAATATAAAATTTTCAGAAAATAATTGTTTTATTATATTTGGAAAATAAATTACAAACAAAATCCAAAATTACGTTGGAAAATTCCAAAATTTCAATTTTAAATGATTTAAAAATCAAAGTTTTCAAAATAAAAATTTAATAAAAATATTTACAAAATCATGGGTGTTACACTCTTCCCCACTCAAAACTTTTCGTCCCCGAAAAGGAACGAGACAGGGAAAACAAGGAAAGATAAGATAGGACGGAGAATAATACCTAAAACAAACAATTCCGGATTCGAAGCACGTATGCTCTCCTCCGTCTCCAGGTACAATTCTGATCATCAGTACAACACTGTACTATGACCCGGATGACAGATTTCCTTCTTAACTGTTTCATACCTCAATTGACAATATGAAGCGGCTTCCTTTCGACAGTAAGGTTTGATTCAATATCCAAACTCTCGAGAGCAGAAGGCGAAACAATAAGAGATGGATCATGAAGATACCGACAAAGATGAGAAACAATGGAATACATTATGCACTCCAGAAAACTTCTCAGGCAAATCCGTGCGATAAGCCAAAGAACCAAATTTCCCACAATGCGGAAAGGACCAATGAACCGAACGATTACCGGATTTTTATCCAGCAAGATGGAGATCTGCAAGGTCATCCGTAAGGGCAGCAAACTGAGACATTGCAATACTAGCTTGGGTATAAAAGATAAAATAAGATAGATGGAGGATTAAAGACAAGGTAAAACAGAAAATTGAAATTATACCTGATAACTGTTGTTATAGGTAAATTCGACGAGATGGAGATGATCTTTCCAAGATCCTCCATAATCAAGAACACAAGCACGAAGAAGATCCTCTAGAATCTGATTCACTCTTTCCTTTTGACCGTCGGTCTGAGGATGGAAAGCAGTGCTCAGATTCAAATGAGTACCCAAAGATTCTTGAAAAGTTTCAAACAGACTGGCATAAGAAAATAACCTTCCCAATCTTGTAACAAGATAGGGAGAAATAAGGACAACTGAAAAGATAGAGTCATGGAATGAGATCACAAAGGAAGATGAGAAGAAAGCCATACATTGATCGTAGCGATCTTAACTAGATCAATGGAAATTCCATTACCAGAAACCATATGCCCGAGAAATCGGGCTTCATCCTTCCAGAAATGGCATTTAGAAAATTTAGCCTTCAAATGATGATTCCTAAGAGTCTCCTGAACAGATTTCGAATGTGACCCTATTATTTCCTTGACTTGGAGAAGACAAGGATATCATCAACAAAGACTAAAACAAACTTGGTAAGCACATCACGAAAAACACGATTCATCAATCAACAAAGGAACATGGGCATTAGTCAAACCAAAAGGCATAACTAACCATTCGTAGAAAAACCATTCTCAGTACGGAAAGCAGGCTCGGGAATACTTTCCTCGGCGACACTGAGCTGGTGAAAATCAGTGGCAAGATTCAGCTGAGAGAAAACAGTAACTCCATGGGCTGACCAATTCGAAATTCGATTTCCCACTTAGAAGGTAGGAGAATGGAAACAACCAGAAAGAAAATAGATTGGAAAACAGAATAAGATAATAAATTTAAAACCATGAAAATTTCAACTTACATTAATAATTAATTTCATCCATTTGATTTCACTTAAGTTAAATAAATCTTAACTATTTTTAATCTCATTATCTCATCATACAATTATCTTAAATTAACAATTTTCCAAAGTCATGAATTTGAAAATCATTTACTATACTCATAATTTATTCAATAAATTTCATTCTTCTTTATTCCAAAATTTATTATTAAATTTATTCCACTTAATATATCTAATCATATTATTAAGTTTATTTACACTTTTTATAACTGCTCCAATTTATTTATAAATTGCTTTAACACCATTTTATATTGTAATTATTCAATTAACCTTTTATTCTATTTACCTCTATTAATCTTTTATACTAAAATTTAAGTGTATAACAATTATTATAACCACTCAAATTCTATTTATAAAATCCTTTTATATTGTATGTTATCCAATTACATATTCAACTTCTTATTAATTTAGGTAAGTTATATTGGAATGTAATAGAATATTATACAAATAAAATTTCCCAGTTCAATTATTCAAGCTTAAATATTTATTCAAAATTTTGGCTTCTTTTTATAATTGAAATCATCCCTTAAGATAAAATTTAAGAAATTAAATTTCCGATTGACTTCAAACTATTTTAGAGATAAATAACTATATATACAATATATATATCAAATCAAATTTTAAACCATATATCAATATACATATTATAAATCAAGTCAATTTTTAGAAATTCAAATCAATTTAATTCTTCAAAGCAAAACTGTAGCAAAGCTATAGAATGGTCTCTTCACTTCGAAACTCGAAAATGAATGTCGATGATGCTGCAGTCCTCACCGAAACTATGTCCCAGGGACAAAGAGAAGAGCACTGATTTAAAACTTTGAAAATTCTTTAGAAACGGTTTCTATTCGGAAATATTTCAAATAATATACCCATTAAAACTTTAAAACCAAAGTTCGAAATCATCGGAAATTAAATTCTCAAATTCTTGATTTTAAATTCATTTAAATTTCCAAATTAATTTATAACCATATTTTATAGTTCAATTATTTATATATGAAACAAAAGCCAATGGTTACAAGATATATACAGAGTCAAATATTATTTCTTAACATCCAATTCAACTAAATATCAAAATTTCGAAAATTATACATATATAAAATATAATTATACAAAATTTATCCCATTTACCAAGTTTGAAAACAATATGGTGTCAGTTTGCTCTGTTAAAGTGTTTTGGAGATCCTATCGATAGCGTTGATCAGACGAATCGATCGGAAACCCAAATCAACATCAACAACTCAAACAACACCATATATCTTAAAACATTTTAAATATTAGTTTACAAATACAATTCAAGAATGATTTGAAGATAAGTTGGAAACAAAAGACAAGATGACCGAATAAGAGAATGAATAAGCTTATATAAATCACTGGCAACCTTAACCGGGTCGACCATGACTTCAAGAATAAGATCGATGTAGAGTTCTTGGACAAACCTACATCCGATCTCAAGAGATAGAATTCGGGATAACAAGAGATAGATAGCATTGTAAACCAAGGATGCAGAAATCTTATGTGAATCAATTCTTCTTGTAAAGGAGTTTCACCCCTTTAAAATCATTCGAAGATTGGCGAGACCACCTATTCATTATAAAGATCGTTCGAAGTGGAGTTATGGGATACTCCATAATCAAAAGAAGACAAATAGGGATAGAAAAGAATGGATTTGGAACTGCAGGGAACGTTCCAAAATTCAAAAGAAATCGAGTCAAAAGGAAGAGATTCCAGCTCGAACGAAAGTGATTCTGTAAATAAATTTACCATATATGCTAAGTTTGCCTAGAGCCAAAGCCCTGATACCAAATGTAACGACCTGATATTTTCAACCATTCGCATCCGCACATGCCGGACTTGAATTGCTCAAAATACCGAATTGTAAATATAAATTTGGCAAAACTCAGAATATACAGTAAATAAATCACAGATCATAGACACAGAGTAATATAGCAATGCAGCGGAAGCAAAGAAATAGTAGTTCATGTAGCTACTATATATATACATCAGAGTAAAACAAGATACAAAAGAAGTCTCAATACAATAATCAAGTACAAATCAGAATACATCACTGGAATCAACTGGATAACTAAAAGCAGAATCAATAGATGGATCCAAGCGGAACTCCAGCTCCAAAGGTGAGTCTTGAATACTGTATCACTAGTCTGACCCGAGCATAAAGCAAAACCCAAAACACTCGAGTCAGGACATACATACTAATACAATGTAAACCAACTCAAGTGAAATGTAATAAAAATGCACAAGTAACTTAAAGGATGCTTGGGATCGCCCATCCTTTAAGGATCCGTTAAACTATTTACTATGTAGTAATATTCGCTATTATAATAATGTCTAATAGTAAAATAAACTTACTTTTAAATAGCGTTAAGGAGTTACCTATATCCCCCTTAACACATAATAGTCCAAGTAGTCTATCCAGTATCAACATACCTCCAGATCGGGAGGCTACCTGTAACAACCCTGTATTTTGCAATTATTTTTAAATTGAATTTCCTGATTTAAAAACTTTATTTTATTTATTAAATGGAAAATGTTGTTATTTTAAATATTTATTTATGATTTGTATGTGAATTATAATTCCAAACATGAATAAATAGAGTATTTTCCAAAACAGTGAATTTTGGTCAATATGGTCAAACTTTGACTTTTAATTTAAATTTTAAAAAGTTTGAAATTTTTGAATTTTACTTTTATTATGAAAGTAAATATAATTTCAAGAACACTGCTTTTCGTTTCGTTGAAATCTGATTTATAATGTGAAAGTTATGCCCTTTTGAATATTGTGTGTAATTTGATGTATTTAACAAAATTATTTATTTTAAATTGTATAAATAATATTTTATTTGGTCATGTAATGCTCTAATATGGGTAAAATAACTTGTTATGTGTATATTTTGGTTTTAAAACATTTATTCAAAGTGTAATTGACATTTTCCAATGTCAGCTGTATTCTGTTTATAATTTCTAATTTCCAGTTTCATTTAATTAAAGAAATTCTTTATTTATTTTCTACTTTCTTCAAATCTTATTTTATTTTCATTTCCACTTTATTTTGTTCATCATTTATTTTATTTATTTTACCTTTTATCTATTTTAAAGTGAAGTAGAAATTTTCTAGAGTCAATGGTATCTTATTTGTAATTGTCATGTCCTGTTTCCAATTTTTAAACAATTTCTTTAGTTCTTTTTCTATTTTCTCTAAATTTAATTTTTTTTCTCTTCACTTTAGAAATGATAAATGAACTATTTATTTCAAAGTTTTTCTTTAGAATATTTTTAATGAAGTAGATATTTTTCCAAAGCCAATGATGATTTAATTGTAATTTTTGAACCCTGTTTTCAATTTTTAAGCAATTTCTTTAATCCTTTTTCTATTTTCTCTAAAGTTAATTTTTTTTATTTTCATTTTATTTTACTTTGTTTCAGTTTTTAAATTCATTTACTGAAATTTTATTTTGTTTTATTTGAATTAGAGAAGAGGAAATTTGAAGAGACTACTTTTACAAACTTATGACTTTTCATTGTCTAGTCTCCTCATTTGCTCGACCTTTCCTTTTCCTTTGCTTTGGCCGTGCATAACCTCCTTGTAGCCATTCATTTTCTTTGGCTTATTCACGTGAAAAAGCTTCTCTTTCCATCAGCAATACACGGCATTTCATTTGGAGAAAAAAAAATGTAAACAATGGCTCCTCTTCTTTCTACTTTTCCTCTTCATTTTGCCTTGTTTTGCATTGCTTCGTCCTGCTTGGTTCGGCCATACACCTCCACACCCTCCACCATCTCCTTCAATGCTTACTTCCCCTCATCTTTCACAACCTATAATCCATCTCCTCTGATCATAGAGTGCCATGACCATCCCTTGAACCCATCTCCACAAAACAATGTCAAAAACTCCAAAAAAAACATGCCTAACTGAGCCTAGTCTTCATCACCATCACCTTAGATTGCTTTGGCCACCTCCTCATGCTCCACCACCACCATGATATGACCTTTTACTCTCAGTCTTACCTCTGTCCAGATCTGAAGACCCCATGGCCAAACCTATATGTGGTCATAACCGAGCCAAAAATGCACCAAAACCCTTCTCTTTTGCCTTGTCCCTTTGTATTCTTGATGTTGTAACTCCTACCTCCTCACATCCCATTGTTTTACCTTCTTTTTGCTGACCATTGGATGAGCAATTCAGGTCTAGACCTGATCATGGCTGAGCCAAATGATATCATGGCCAAGCACTTGAATGGTTGAGGCAAGGTCTTGTCTTTGTTGCTTTGTATTTCAATTTGTTCAACATTGTTTTTGTGTTAAATATATTCATGTGTATATTGTTTTGTCTTGTTTGGGTGTTGTTTACAAGACCATATCTTGGCTCTCTCTTCTCACTTGAATCAATGTCATGTTGTGCCGTGCTATATCGTGCTTTCTGGAGTCTATTCTGTGTATTTTGTTTTGCAAACTCCAGCGTAAAAAGGTGAGTAATTCTCACCAGACGATGTGTACTTATATAACTAGTAAACTGACACCATTTGAATCTGTAATGTATATCATCATGTTATATATGCTTATATTATTATCATATGATGTTCACACATGCTTATACACCTGTTATCTCTTATGTTACTGTTATATCATACTATTCTGTTATTTATATCAGTTTATCACACTGCAAGTTCCCTGTAGATTATAATCACTATGGGTTGAAATGATACATACCCGAACGGACTTTAGAATAAGGAAAATCGTTATGGGCTGAAATGATAGGCCTGAGCGGTTTTCAAGTTCATTTATTTTACTTGGGATTGCGGGTTTGAAATGATAGAACCCGGATTTTTCCTTTTAAACTGTGGATTGAAATGATACATATCCATATCACTTGAACTAGGTTAGAAAACTATATACAAGCCCGTGGTTATTTTAAAAAGTGTTTTGGATATTTTTAAGTATTTTAAAAATATAAATTTATGAAATTTGATTTAAACAGATTTTGAAATATTTTGAATTAAAGAAATTATGATTTTTTTCTATGTGTTAAAAATGTAATTAATGAAAGGTTTAACTGGATTTTTGAAATATAACTTAAGTTGGAAATTTGGAATTTTGGTTAAAAATGATATTTAAGTTATATAAATAAAATGGATATTAAATTTTATTTGGAAATGGTAAATATGATAATTTGATTAAATTTGAATTTAAGTGATTTATTAAAGTATTATTGATTTTTCTATGAATTTAAGTGGTTAAATAAATGAATGTTTAAGAGTGATCTTTTAAAATATAACTTGAATTGAAATGTGAAATTTAGTTTTAATTAAAGGTTTAAGTTAATTAAATAAAATTGGAAATTTAGTTAAATTTGTGAAATGGTAATTAAACTCTGGATTTGATTTGACAGCATTTTTGAAATGTATGTAAAAGATATTACAGCATTTTTCAAATGCTGTAGTTGTTTAAATGAACTAAAAAGTTAATTTGAAATAAAGGCCATTATAGCAATTTGTAAGTGCTGTAGTCGTTAAACTTAACATTTAAGTTATTTTAAATTTAGTGGAAATATATTACATCATTTAAGTGTTGTCGTTTTGTTAAATGAACTATTTTAAACTATAACTTTACGTAGCAATTTGTAAGTGCTACGGAAACTGTATTTTGTTGTTTTAATAAATTTTAATGAAAAATAATCTTTGGAAAATGATATAATTTTGGAAATTAAATGTTGAATTTCTAAAGATAATGAAGAGACATTTAAATGGTTTTAAATGGAAGAATTTGATTTTAATGTGAGTTTAAAATGGTATTTAAATTTAATAAAATGAATGGATTCAAATGGTATTTAAATGAAATATAAATGAATGATGCTTTGAATAATATTTTGATATTTTGAAATGTATATAAATGATTTTGAATTTATGAAATGTGGGATATTTAAGCTTTGAAATATACTAAAGATTGAATATTGTATTTTGTGAATTAAACCTATATTTGGAATTATAAGATTTGAAATGGTTTGTTAGTAAACTAAAATTTGAGTTGAAAATGATGGTTTGAATTAAATTAAAATTAAAATTTGGAATTTGGGTTTAATTTAATAAATTTGTAAATATGTAGAATTAAAAGATTATTTCAAATATATGTTTTCGAAATGTTGTGATTTTCAAAGTATAATGATTTCAAATGTTTTAGTTTCAAAAGAATTATAACTTTGAAAGTATAAACTATTTTGAAAGGTGAATATATGTTTGAAATGGAAATGATATTGTTTTGAAATGAATATAGTTTTGAAATAAAAATGATTTTTTGTTTCGAAGTATAACTATCAAAGATATGATATTTTGATATTAAAATGATTTGAAATGAAGTTTTGGAAAGATATGACATTTTGATATATTAAATGGTTTGGAAATGATTTGATATTTATTTTGATAAAGATTTGGATTTGAAATGATATTCTATGTTGAGGTATAAACTGTTTTTAAATTATAACCACGGGTTATAATAACGATTGGTTGTTAAAGAGACCGGGATCGGATATGGACATACTCTCTGTCGATACCGAAAACCACTTTGACAACTGTGTACGCGGTGGAGTTTCCAGAATGAAGTAGGATGGTGGCGACGATCCTAAGGTATATACGTGGACCCAACTCCCGTGAGTTGGCATAAGGTGGCTAAAACAGGAGCGATTGACGGACCAAGGAGGTAGCACCTCTTATCGGACACACTTCTTCGATACCATTCTATTACTTGTGATTGATTTGGTGGCCACCCTTGATTGGGAGTGTTGTTCGAGGTGGGCGGTAGTGGCTGCTATGCGTCACCACTAGTCCGGATGCGTAATTGGTATATCTACCCTGGCATTGCCTAGTTGTGCCGTGTCACCTACCATATCGAGCTTTACTACGATTATGATTTTAAGATCCGACCGCGTTAAGGTTCTCCATCCCCTTAGCGCTATTTTCTATATGATTATACTTTACTTATTTAGACACTATTATAATAGCGAATATTACTACATAGTAGATATTTTAACGGATCCTTAGAGGATGGGCGGTCCCAAGCATCTTCTAAGTTACTTGTACCCTTATTACAGTTCGCTTGAGTTGGTTTACATTATATAAGTATATATTGTCCTGACTCGAGTGTTTTTGTGTTTTGCTTTACGCTCGGGTCAGCCTGAGTTATTCACAGATTTGGATTTCCACTCTCTCGGAGATTTGAATCGCTGGAGATTGTCTGCTTGTCTGGTCCTATCTATTTCTGTTCCGTTGTTCTACTTAGCTTGTACTTGGTTATTGTATTGAGACTTCTGCTGTACTTTATTTCTTCTATTGTATCTTATTTAACTCTGACATATTTAGAGAGTAGCTTCATGAACTACTATTTCTTTTACTTCCGCTGCATTATTTTACTCTGTGTCTGTGATCTGTGATTATATTTATTTACTGTATATTCTGAGATTTGCCAAATTTTAATTACAACGTGGTATTTTGAGCAATTCAACTCCGGCATGAGTGTCTACCTATACACTTATAATGGATGCGAATGGTTGAAAATATCGGGTCGTTACACTACCCTAAATACTCCACAGGCTACGGCACAAAACCAAACTCGTAGTAAAGCTCGCTATGGTAGGTGACACGGCACAACGAGGCAATGCCAAGGTAGATATACCAATTACGCACACGGGCTGGTGGAAACGCATAGCAGCCACTACCGCCCACCTCGGAACACACTCCCAAATAAAAAATCGAAGGGTGGCCACCAAATCAATGACAAAGTAATAGAATAGTATCGAAGAAATGTGTCCGATCAGAGGTGCTACCTCATTGGCCCGAGATCGCTTCTGTTTTAGCCACCTTAAGCCAACTCACGGAAATCGGGTCCACGTTCATACCTCAATAGGATCGTCGCCACCATCCTACTTCATTCTGGAATCTCTACTGCGTACACGCTTGTCAAAGTGGTTTTCGGTATCGACAGAGAGTATGCCCATATCCGATCCCGGTCTCTTTGACAACCAATCGTTCTATAACCCATGGATACTTATTTCGAAATAATTTATACTTCAAAACAAAATATCTTATCCATTTCAAAACTAGTTTATACTCCAAAACCAAAATATCATTTGAACAAACCCAAATTTCCAATCACTGAATATTTCCTTCAATTTATTTAAACTTGAAATATTCCTTTTTAAATCATCTTAAACCAAAACCACTTTATAAAGCCATATTCTTAAATCTTAAATTGCAATTCAATATATTCAAAACAATTCTTAATTAAATACTATTTCAAATAAATTCATTTCCAAAAGTCATAGTACTTTCGAAGTTATAACATCTTTGAAACCGAACACTTTGAAACCGTAATACTTTGAAACCATATCAATTTAAATTGTTATCATTTGGAAATCATAATATTTAGAAAAATCATAACGCCCTTAAAATAATATTCATTACGAAAGTTATAGCATTTTTAAGTTCATTCATTCAATTATACCAATTTCGAAAACATTGCATTAACTTATAAATTTCAAAAATGGTTAATATTTCACCTCAAACATATTCATTTAAACCATTTAAATTCAATGTCAAAATCTTCCAAAATAATATTCATTTCCAAAGTTCATTGTAATTTTAGCAACAACAGCACTTATAAAGTGTTACAGTAAATATATTAACATTTCAAAACATTGTCAAATTCAAAACAGCAGCACTTATAAAGTGATACAGTAGGTATTTTAGTGTTGCGAAACAGTTTAGTTTCAGAAACAACAGCACTTATAAAGTGCTGTAGTAGACATATTGGTATTTTCAGAAATAGTTCAAATTCAGAAACAGCAGCACTTATAAAGTGCTGTAGTATTTTAGTTATTTCAGAACATAGTTATATTTCAGAAACAGCAGCACTTTGGAAATGCTGCCAATACAATTTCAGATTTATTATGACATTTCAGAAACATTAAAAACATCAATTTTTAACCATTTTAACTTATAACCATATCTTTACATTTCAAAAATATTCATTTGGATATCATTTAACTTATGATTTAAATAAAATAACTTTTTATAATTAAAACATCCAAATTAACTATAATTCATTTATTAAGTCAAAAGTACATTATTTTACTTAACTTTTTATTTTAACAAATCTGTGCAATTAAAGCGCTCAGCAGATTCAATGCGGTGGAGGTGCAAAAAGTCATAGCGAGGATATAGCAGGATATAGCGGATGACTCTAAAATAGCATATAAAACTCGTACTTAATGTTTTTACAAATATATAAATGGTAGTTAAATGAAAAATTAACATTCAATTAAATTATAATTAATACGTAAATAATTTTAAATAAAAATATGTGCAAATATACTGTAAATAAAAGTAAAACTGTTATATAACATAATTGAATTTAGTAGAATACTGGAGTATTTTCATTTCTGAAAATATATTATAAATTCAATTAAATAAATTGATTTCATAATTTTTATAATGTATAAATTTCATTTTTAATTCATTAGTTTTAAAGAAGATATAGCGGAAATAGCAAAATATAGCGGGAATAATGAGATATAGCGGAAATAGCGGGGCTTAAAGCGGAAAGGCTATATTTGGGGCTATATTGAAAAATCGTAGCGGTAGAAATCCGCTATGAGATATAGCAGGGTTATAGCGGGGTAATAGCGGGGCATTAACTGCACAGTAACAAATAACTTAACACTTTATTTAAAATACCCATTTCATAAACAAAATATTCTTTTCATAAGTCAAACTTCACATTTCCAATTGAAAATCAAATTTTCATTATAAAGTTAAGTCATAATTTAAGATACATTTTACCATTTTAAATCATAATTATTTATTTTACAAAACATATCTATTTCATAAAATAAAATCTATTACCATCACTAGGTTAGATTTAAAATTTCACATTAAATCAAATTTAATTATTAAGTTATTTATCATCAATAAAGATCTTTAAATATCAATTAAAAACCAATTATTGATATATAAAGATTCCAACTTATAGAAAACCAATATAACTTTATAACTTAAAATCAAACCACTTATTGACTTATAAAAATTCCATATATTCAAAATAATTGAATCAAATTTTTAAGTAAAATTTTCATATATCTTAAAACAAAAAAAATACTTAAAATTTTTAAGGAAATATTATTAAATATATAACCATGGGTCTGTATAATATTTTCTAATCTAGGTCAAATGATACGGATATGTATCATTTCAATCCGTAATTTAAAATGAAAAATCCGGGTTCTATCATTTCAAACCCGCAATCCTAAGGCAAATAAAATACAATAAAATTCACTCGATCCCATCATTTCAGCTCATAATGATTTTTCCTTATTCTAAAGTCCGTTCGGGTATGTATCATTTCAACCCATAGTAAAAAGGGAACTTGTAGTGTGAGATACAAAAAATAAAATAACAGTAGAGCATAAAATATCATATCAGGTGATGTAACAAATATATAAGCAGTATATAACATAATATAATCATACCACAGGCATATATGAACATAGCATATTAATTTCTACAATTCACATGTCATTGTTTCACAATTATATAAGTACGAATGTCGAGAGTGATAAACTCACCTTTTAAAGCTAGAATTGACAACTAGAGATACACAACAAACTCCGAAAAGCACGACAAGGCACGACAAAGCACGATTCAAACTTGAGTGATAGGAGAGCCAAATCTTGTATATAAACAAATACCAAACACATGTGTGATTCAATACAAAAGAATATAGACTAAAACAATGGAAAAGGATGAATCAAAGTGACATAACCTTTGCTTTAATCAATCAATGGCTTGGCTACATCACTAATAGGCTCAGCCATCATCATGGTGTGCTCGGCCATGATGCAAAAGGGTAAGCTAGGCTCGGCCATAATGGGTTTAGTGCACGGCTATGGCAAAGGAATATGGAGAGGTGGAAGTTACAAGGGGAGGAAGGCAAAAGGTCCATCACAAGGCAAGATTTTGGTTCGGTCCTATGATTCTATGGCTCGCCCATGGGCTTGAGGTCAACAAAAGGCACGGCATAAGGAGGTGTATATCATGGCAAAGAAAGGCATGGAGTTGTATTGTTTTGGCCGAGCAAAGGAAGTGAAGTGGATGCATAAGTGGTGATCTAGGCTAGGGTTGATCATGTTTTGGTGATGTATTGCAACTTGGTGGCCACAGCTTTGATTTTGTGGTGAGGAGGAGGTGATGTTGTGGTGGTTGAGTGGTCGGCAAGGGCTAGATCATGGTGGAGCCGAGCTACTTGAGGAAAACAAAAGAGAAAAACAAAAGAAAAATGGAAGAAGAAAGAAGAGAAGGAAGCCATGATTTGTTGTATTATTTTCTAGAATTGAAATGAGGAGGAGAAGTGAATTTTTGTACGTGAATTAGAAAATGAGAAGCACGTCTATAGGAAGTGTGGAGTGTATGGCAAGAAAAGATTTTGAACGGCTAAGAGAGGCGTGAATGCTAGGAAACGGAAAAGACATAAGTTAAGGAGAAAGAAACTTGTAATTTTTTCTTTCTTTGCACGCAAATGAAAAGAGGGGTTTGAGAAATGTTTTGCGCGTCATAGGCTAAGAGAAATTCACGGCTATGAATGTGGTGAATGGCTAAAAAGTAATAAAGAGGCTAGGCAAATAAAAAGGCAAGAATTTAAAACATGTAACCTATGTCTCTTAAATTTCTCCAAGCCATTTATGAAAGATAAGTCAATCAAAAATCCAATAAATAAATAAAGGTCAAAACAAAATAAAATAAATAGAAAATAAAAGTAGATAAATGAACATAGGAAAATAGAAAATAAAATGCAGAAAATTATTGCGTGTAAGACGCTGTATTTTAGCAAATTCAAAAATTATAAAACAAAATTTGACGAAACGAAAAGCAGAACGGATATCAGAATTATATTCTGATCCAAAGAAAAAGCTTAGAAATTTAAAATTCAAATTTAAAAATTTCAACTGAAAGTCAAAGTTTGACCAAAGTTGACCAAAATATAAAATTTTCAGAAAATAATTGTTTTATTATATTTGGAAAATAATTTACAAACAAAATCCAAAATTACGTTGGAAAATTCCAAAATTTCAATTTTAAATGATTTAAAAATCAAAGTTTTGAAAATGAAGATACCGACGAAGATGAGAAACAATGGAATACATTATGCACTCCAGAAAACTTCTCAGGCAAATCCGAGCGATAAGCCAAAGAACCAAATTTCCCACAATGCGGAAAGGACCAATGAACCGAACGATTACCGGATTTTTATCCAGCAAAATGGAGATCTTAAATTAACAATTTTCCAAAGTCATGAATTTGAAAATCATTTACTATACTCATAATTTATTCAATAAATTTCATTCTTCTTTATTCCAAAATTATTATTAAATTCATTCCATTTAATATATCTAATCATATTATTAAGTTTATTTATACTTTTTATAACTGCTCCAATTTATTTATAAATTCCTTTAACACCATTTTATATTGTAATTATTCAATTAACCTTTTATTCTATTTACCTCTATTAATCTTTTATACTAAAATTTAAGTGTATAACAATTATTATAACCACTCAAATTCTATTTATAAAATCCTTTTAAATTGTATATTATCCAATTACATATTAAACTTCTTATTAATTTAGGTAAGTTATATAGGAATGTAATAGAATATTATACAAATAAAATTTCCCAATTCAATTATTCAAGCTTAAATATTTATTCAAAATTTTGGCTTCTTTTTATAATTAAAATCATCCCTTAAGATAAAATTTAAGAATTTAAATTTCTGATTGACTTCAAACTATTTTAGAGATAAATAAATATATATACAATATATATATCAAATCAAATTTTAAACCATATATCAATATACATATTATAAATCAAGTCAATTTTTAGAAATTCAAATCAATTTAATTCTTCAAAGCAAAACTGTAGCAAAGCTACAGAATGGTCTCTTCACTTCGAAACTCGAAAATGAATGTCGATGATGCTGCAGTCCTCACCGAAACTATGTCCCAGTGACAAAGAGAAGAGCACTGATTTAAAACTTTGAAAATTCTTTAGAAACGGTTTCTATTCGAAAATATTTCAAATAATATACCCATTAAAACTTTAAAACCAAAGTTCGAAATCATCGGAAATTAAATTCTCAAATTCTTTATTTTAAATTCATTTAAATTTCCAAATTAATTTATAACCATATTTTATTGTTCAATTATTTATATATGAAACAAAAGCCAATGGTTACAAGATATATATAGGGTCAAATATTATTTCTTAACATCCAATTCAACTAAATATCAAAATTCAGAAAATTATACATATATAAAGTATAATTATACAAAATTTATCCCATTTACCAAGTTTGAAAACAATATGGTCTCAGTTTGCTCTGTTCAAGTGTTTTGGAGATCCTATCGATAGCGTTGATCAGACGAATCGATCGGAAACCCAAATCAACATCAACAACTCAAACAACACCATATATATTAAAACATTTTAAATATTAGTTTACAAATACACTTCAAGAATGATTTGAAGATAAGTTGGAAACAAAAGACAAGATAACCGAATAAGAGAATGAATAAGCTTATATAAATCACTGGCAACCTTAACCGGGTCGACCATGACTTGAAGAATAAGATCGATGTAGAGTTCTGGGACAAACCTACATCCAATCTCAAGAGATAGATAGCATTGTAAACCAAGGATGCAGAAATCTTATGTGAATCAATGCTTCTTGTAAAGGAGTTTCACCCCTTTAAAATCATTCGAAGATCGGCGAGACCGCCTATTCATTATAAAGATCGTTCGAAGTGGAGTTATGGGATACTCCAGAATCAAAAGAAGATAAATAGGGAGAGAAAAGAATGGATTTGGAACCGCAGGGAACGTTCCAAAATTCAAAAGAAATCGAGTCAAAAGGAAGAGATTCAAGCTCGAACGAAAGTGATTCTGTAAATAAATTTACCATATATGCTAAGTTTGCCTAGAGCCAAAGCTCTGATACCAAATGTAACGACCCGATATTTTCAACCATTCGCATCTGCGCATGCCGGACTTGAATTGCTCAAATTACCGAATTGTAAATATAAATTTGGCAAAAACTCAGAATATACAGTAAATAAATCACAGATCATAGACATAGAGTAATATAGCAATGCAGCGGAAGCAAAGAAATAGTAGTTCATGAAGCTACTATATATATACATCAGAGTAAAACAAGATACAAAAGAAGTCTCAATACAATAATCAAGTACAAATCAGAATACATCACTGGAATCAACTGGATAACTAAAAGCAGAATCAATAGATGGATCCAAGCGGAACTCCAGCTCCAAAGGTGAGTCTTGAATACTGTATCACTCAGTCTGACCCGAGCGTAAAGCAAAACCCAAAACACTCGAGTCAGGACATACATACTTATAAAATGTAAACCAACTCAAGTGAACTGTAATAAAAATGCACAAGTAACTTAAAGGATGCTTGGGATCGCCCATCCTTTAAGGATCCATTAAACTATTTACTATGTAGTAATATACGCTATTATAATAATGTCTAATAGTAAAATAAACTTACTTTTAAATAGCGTTAAGGAGTTACCTATATCCCCCTTAACACATAATAGTCCCAGTAGTCTTTCCAGTATCAGCATACCTCTAGATCGGGAGGCTACCATAAATACTCCACAGGCTACGGCACAAAACCAAACTCGTAGTAAAGCTCGCTATGGTAGGTGACACAGCACAACGAGGCAATGCCAGGGTAGATATACCAATTACGCACACGGGCTGGTGGAAACGCATAGCAACCACTATCGCCCACCTCGAAACACACTCCCAAATCAAAAATCGAAGGGTGGCCACCAAATCAATCACAAAGTAATAGAATAGTATCGAAGAAATGTGTCCGATCAGAGGTGCTACCTCATTGGCCCGAGATCTCTCCTGTTTTAGCCACCTTAATCCAACTCACGGAAGTCGGGTCCACGTTCATACCTCAATAGGATCTTCGCCACCATCCTACTTCATTCTAGAATCTCCACCGCGTACACGCTTGTCAAAGTGGTTTTCGGTATCGACAGTGAGTATGCCCATATCCGATCCTGGTCTCTTTGGCAACCAATCGTTATTATAACCCATAGATATTTATTTCAAAATAATTTATACTTCAAAACAAAATATCTTATCTATTTCAAAACTAGTTTATACTCCAAAACCAAAATATCATATGAACAAACCCAAATTTCCAATCACTAAATATTTCCTTCAATTTATTTAAACTTGAAATATTCCTTTTCAAATCATCTTAAACCAAAACCACTTTATAAAGCCATATTCTTAAATATTAAATTGCAATTCAATATATTCAAAACAATCCTTAATTAAATACTATTTCAAATAAATTCATTTCCAAAAGTCATAGTACTTTCAAAGTTATAACACCTTTGAAACCGAACACTTTGAAACCATAATACTTTGAAACCATATCAATTTAAATTGTTATCATTTGGAAATCATAATATTTAGAAAAATCATAACACCTTTAAAATAATATTCATTACCAAAGTTATAGCATTTTTAAGTTCATTCATTCAATTATACCAATTTCGAAAACATTGCATTAACTTATAAATTTCAAAAATGGTTTATATTTCACCTCAAACATATTCATTTAAACCATTTAAATTCAATGTCAAAATCTTTCAAAATAATATTCATTTCCAAAGTTCATTGTAATTTCAGCAACTACAACACTTATAAATTGTTACGGTAAATATATTAACATTTCAAAACATTGTCAAATTCAAAACGGCAGCACTTATAAAGTGCTACAGTAGGTACTTTAGTGTTACGAAACAGTTCAGTTTCAGAAACAGCAGCACTTGTAAAGTGCTGTAGTAGACATATTGGTATTTTCAGAAATAGTTCAAATTCAGAAACAGCAGCACTTATAAAGTGCTATAGTATTCTAGTTATTTCAGAACATAGTTATATTTCAAAAACAGCAGCACTTTGGAAATGCTACCAATACAATTTCAGATTTATTATGACATTTCAGAAACATTAAAAACTTCAATTTTTAACCATTTTAACTTATAACCATATCTTTACATTTCAAAAATATTCATTTGGATATCATTTAACTTATGATTTAAATAAAATAACTTTTTATAATTAAAATATCCAAATTTACTATAATTCATTTATTAAGTCAAAAGTACATTATTTTACTTAACTTTTTATTTTAACAAATAACTTAACACTTTATTTAAAATACCCATTTCATAAACAAAATATTCTTTTCATAAGTCAAACTTCACATTTCCAATTAAAAACAAAATTTTCATTATAAACTTAAGTCATAATTTAAGATACATTTTACCATTTTAAATCATAATTATTTATTTTACAAAACATATCTATTTCATAAAACAAAACCTATTACCATCACTAGGTTAGATTTAAAAATTCACATTAAATCAAATTTAATTATTAAGTTATTTATCATCAATAAAGATATTTAAATATCAATTTAAAACTAATTATTGATATATAAAGATTCCAACTTATAGAAAACCTATATAACTTTATAATTTAAAATCAAACCACTTATTGACTTATAAAAATTCCATATATTCAAAATCATTGAATCAAATTTTTAAGTAAAATTTTCATATATCTTAAAACAAAAAAATACTTAAAAATTTTAAGGAAATATTATTAAATATATAACCATGGGTCTGTATAATATTTTCTAATCTAGGTCAAATGATACGGATATGTATCATTTCAATCCGTAATTTAAAATGAAAAATCCGGGTTCTATCATTTCAAACCCGCAATCCCAAGTCAAATAAAATACAATAAAATTCACTCGAGCCTATCATTTCAGCTTATAATGATTTTTCCTTATTCTAAAGTCCGTTCGGGTATGTATCATTTCAACCCATAGTGAAAAGGGAACTTGCAGTGTGAGATACTTGTTTCCTGGAGATTTGACCAGGTAACTAGTACTCGGCATCCAGTGGAACTCGGCATCAGAGAGTGACCGGCATCTAGTAGTGTTCGGCGAGGCACTTAACATCCAGTAGTGTTCGGCGAGGCACTTAACATCCAGTAGTGTTCGGCGAGGCACTTAACATCCAGTAGTGTTCGGCGAGGCACTTAACATCCAGGAGTGTTCGGCGTAGCACTCGGCATCTAGTGGAACTCGGCGTCAGAGAGTGCGCGGCATACAAGAGCGCTCGGCATCAAGGCTGCTCGGCATACAAGGGCGCTCGGCATCGAGGCTGCTCGGCATACAAGAGCACTCGGCAGCGAGACTGCTCGGCGACAGGAGTACTCGGCATCCCATGGTGTTCGGCGTAATACTCGACATCCAGAAGACATTCAGTATGCACAACTACTCAAGATACCGGTATTGTTCGGCATGCATACACCGTACGTTCAAGAGCTTGAGATGGAGGCACGTTCGGCCTCAACAAACAACCATCCTACACTTCCCACGACACCAACACACCATTCGGCATAGAAGGAATGGTTCGGCGCAGAGCATTCGGCACGCCTGGTTTGGCATACAGCGACCACTGCACTGGGGCTTGAGCGTTCGGCTATCCAGCCCACTTGGGAAGTCCAGCCCATATTTGCCTATAAATAGAGGGGCAGGGTCACAGTGAAATGGATCCTTTTTTGGAGAGAAAACACCGGGGAGACTCTGCCATTTTCAAGACTCATCTTCTCTACTTAACAACCTCAATCAAGCATTTGATTCACGAATTGTATTTGTAATCAACTATAAAGGAAATCAATAAAGTTTATCAAAGTGGACGTAGGCAATTACGCTGAACCACTATAAATTTGGTGTTCTTACTTTCTGCATTTAAATTAGTATTGCCTTCTCTGTTTAATTTACTTTCATCACTTATATCTCCACACAATCTTTCTGAACGAGGTTAGTGACCAATTTTGGTGCTAACACTTTGGTGCTTTCACTGAGAATTGAATTCTCAGACCTCAAGGATCTACTTTGAAGCTACTGGATTGAACAAATCCCCCAAAGAAGATCCGACTCACTGATAGGACATCCGTTGATTCTACTCAGAGTTCATACCGATAACTCTACAATGGCAACACCGCGTACCAGGTCAGCTTCTCACAATGCGAATGCCCACGAGACTGCTAGCGTGCAACAAGCAGGGCCTAGCAATCAACCAGCAATTCCAAATACAGGAGTTGCCACTCAGGACCAAACTCCAGTTGTCACCAGAATAGAGTTCAACGACTTGATGAGAGAGCTCAGGGAAAGTAGGAGACAACTAGGAGAGCAGATGCAAGCCAACGCCAACCTGATGGCACAACTTACTCAACAGCAGCAACAGAATGCTGGGGGCAATCCCGCTGCTTACTCCTCATCTGACAGCTCTACTTCATCTGATGAACCTCCCAGGCGCAGACACCGCAAGACTGATGCTGCGCGAGCAGATGCTGCTGTTCGAACAGCTGGAGACCGCGACCAAGCAAGAGCTGGAAGCTTCAGGACCGGGATACAGATGGAAGATAGAGGCCCAGATCATCAAAATGCTAACGATGTCGAACCTAAAGATGCACGATTGGCAGATCGCCAAGAGAGGAGGCATCAGCATGGACAGGCACGTAGAACAGACTCCAACCTTCCGCCTTCCATACAGACACCCGATCTGACAGCCATGATCAGGCAACTGATGAAAGAGAATCAGGGCTTATCAAATGATGACTGGGGAGTGTCAAGAAGTCATACTCCGTTCACGGATGTTGTGTTGCAAGCGGCGTACCCCAGGAAGTTTAGTATGCCTACTATTCCTGCATATGAAGGAAAGACTGACCCTAGACAACATGTCATGAGGTACGAATGGATGATGGATTCAGCCAGAGCGAATGATGCCACCAAGTGTAGGTGTTTTCCGATTACTCTGTCTGGGATCGCTACTATGTGGTTCACCCGACTTCCTCCACGATCCGTATCAAATTTCGAGGAGTTGGCAAAGAAGTTTATTGAGCAGTTCAGGATACACACTACGCGCCCAAAGGACGTGATGTCTCTGTCAAGTGTAATCCAAAATCCTGGGGAATCGTTGAAGGAATATTTGCAAAGATTCCACGTGGCAGCAACTGAAGTCAGTAATCCCAATGACCATGCGATTCTGATGGCTGTAATGAGAGGTGTGGATCCAGACTCTGAGTTTGGAGACTGGCTGGCAGGAAAACCTCCAGCCACGCTAGAGCGTTTCTACTCTAAGGCACACCAGTTCATAAGAAGAGAGGAAGCTAGGTGGGTACGACGAGATAAGGCGCCAAGGCCTGTCCAAGAGTCAATAAAGAGCAACATCGCTGTGAAGCAATCGGGAGACAGCTCGGGAAAGGTCCAAGTCAACGTCCAGAACAAACCTGGGCAACCCAAGGAGTCCGGAGGAAGGAGTCAAGGGAAAAGAAAAGAAGCAGGAAAGTGGAAGTCGAGAATTCCAAGCTACAGCGAGTACACTCCGCTAAACGCCCCACTTGAAAACATTTACCTATCCACCTGCAATACTTTTCAGTACAGAAAACCACGTCCAAAAGAATCAACTGAAGAACAGAAGCGGACCGGGAAATATTGTCGCTTCCATGAGACTTATGGACACAATACGGAAGAATGTAGACACTTGCACGACGCTATCGAGAAGTTGATCAGGCAGAAGAAATTGCAAGAATTTGTGAAGGATCCACAAGAAGGAGGACAGGGAACGTCCAACCCAGGTCGTGCACCAGCTCCACGTCATCCCGAGGAGCCTGCCCGGACCGTTGGTAGACTGGTCATAAATACAATTATCGGCGGGCCTCACCCCGCGGATAAGAATTGGCAGGAGATGGAGCGATATGCAAGTTCCTTGAAGCATGCAGATTTTGAGTGTTGTTCGAACATGGAGGACGGAGCCCCTGCTAAGCAGCAGCTCGTAATGACAGACGATATTGTGTTCAGAAGCAGAGACGCTGATCAGGTAGAGGCTCCGACCATCGACCCCATGGTCATATCTGCAACAATCGGACCAGCATACGTAAAAAGAATTCTGATTGATTCTGGAAGTTCAGTCAACATCATCTTCAAGAAGGCCTACGATCAAATGAAGCTAGAAACAAAAGACTTGAAACCATCCAAAGCTCGTATCCACGGCTTTAATGGCGCTGCAACTGATGCAGTGGGATATGTCGAGTTACCAGTTGAACTGGGACAAGGCGAGCGTCGGAGAGTGCGAATTCTACCCTTTGTAGTTTTGGATGTGGACTCTCCGTATAACGTTTTCTTGGGCCGGCCGGCCCTGGCGGAGTTTAGGGCAGCATTAGCCCCGTGGTGTTTAACTTTGAAGTTCCCGACTGACAAAGGAGTAGGCATTGTTCACGGCGACCAAGCAGCTGGTCGTTCCTGTTATGTGGCCGAGCTCCGAGAGGCCCACCGGAGGGAGAAAGGAAAGGTTGCGGACAATCCTGTCCGCATCCTCAATGTGGATAATTGACAAGTAGTGCCCGAGCCCTGGCTCGGGCATAGTTCTCGGATCTACGGAGATATAGATCCAAGAGACGACGATGAGAAACCCAGGGAAGAGAAGGCGGCACCGGCTGAATTAACAGTTGACATTCCAGTTAGCCGTGACGACCCTTCGCGAATACTGAAGATCGGATCACAGCTAGGCCCCGCAATGACTGAAGACCTTAGCGACTTCCTCCGGGCAAACCTTGATGTTTTCGCCTGGACGCATTCTGATATGTGTGGGATTTCTCCCGCCATCACGAGTCATATGTTGAACATAGACCCGAAATACGTCCCAGTCAAGCAAAAAAGGAGAGGAATGGATCCGGAGAGATCCGCCGCTCTTGGAGAGGAGGTGGACAAACTCAAAGCAAATGGGTTCGTCCGCGACGCCCTCTACCCGGAATGGGTCTCCAACCCCGTGCTAGTAAAGAAGGCGAATGGGAAATGGAGGACTTGCGTAGATTATTCTGACTTGAACAAAGCATGCCCTAAGGACAGTTTCCCGTTGCCTAGGATCGATCAGTTGGTCGATTCCATCGCAGGACACGAGTTACTGTCATTCATGGATGCGTACTCAGGATACAACCAAATCCCAATGCATATTCCGGACCAAGAACACACCAGCTTCGTTACAAATGTCGAGCTGTATTGCTATGTAGTGATGCCCTTTGGATTGAAGAATGCTGGAGCAACTTACCAACGTCTGGTGAATCGAATGTTCAAGGACCAGCTGGGTAGAACCATGGAAGTCTATGTGGATGACATGCTCATGAAGTCACGACGGTCAAACGACCACATTCAAGACTTGGCTGAAATGTTCGACATACTCAGGTTTTACGGCATGACGATCAACCCGTTGAAGTGTTCTTTCGGCGTTGCATCAGGGAAGTTTTTGGGATTCATCGTCAACGCTAGGGGAATCGAAGCCAACCCTGAAAAGATCCAAGCTATTCGAGATGTACAAGCGCCCAGGACTATAAAGCAGGTACAGAGCTTGAACGGAAAAGTAGCTGCGCTGAGTCGATTTATATCCAAGGCAACTGACAAATGCATCCCGTTCTTTGACATAATAAAGAAAGGAAAGAGAAATTTTGAATGGACGTCTAGCTGTGAGGAAGCATTCCGGAATCTGGTAAGGCATCTGGAGAGCCCACCAATGCTATCAAAACCAGTTGACCATGAGATGTTGTACGTTTACTTGGCTATATCCCCTCATGCGATAAGCGCAGCTTTGATTCGTGAGGAGGATCGATTCCAGAAGCCGGTGTATTATGTTAGCAAGCGTTTAACGGGGGCAGAGAGGAACTACCCTAAAATCGAGAAATTGGCATATTGCTTGGTGATTGCATCACGCAAGCTGCGCCCATACTTTCAAGAGCATTCAATCGGTGTTTATACCGATCAACCCCTGAGGCAGGTACTCCAACGACCGGAAACTTCTGGAAGATTGCTAAAATGGAACATCGAGTTGAGCCAATTCGATATCGTTTACTTACCACGGAGAGCCATCCGGGGGCAAGCATTAGCAGATTTCATCGCTGAGTTTACCATACCCGTCAAACCGGATGATCACGACATCATTCCCCCTGTTCGATGGAAATTATACACTGACGGTGCATCAAACGACCGTTGCTCCGGCGCGGGCGTAGTTCTTGTAACTCCGGAAAACCGATCGATCTGTTATGCCCTGAAGCTCGATTTCCCGGCTACAAATAACGAAGCTAAATATGAAGCACTGATCGCTGGCTTGAAGCTCATCAGGGAACTCGGGATGGAATCAGTCGAAATCTTTTGTGACTCGCAGTTGGTGGTTTACCAAGTACGGGGAGACTACCAAGCAAAGGGACGAAAGCTTGCTCCGTACCTCATTCAGGTCCAAGAACTACTATCAAATCTTGAGCGCTATGACATCTCACATATCCCGCGCGAACAGAACAGAGAAGCCGACTTATTGGCTAAGTTCGCGAGTACCGACGATGCGCAACAAATGGGATTGTATCCCGTCGAAGTCTTGCGTGCCCCGAGCATAGACGAAATGAAAGTCGATCGCGTGTTGGGAACAGAAATCAAGAAGGAATCGTGGATAACCCCATTCAAACTGTACCTGACGACCGGGGCTTTACCAGGAAAAAGAAGCGAAAGACGGCAGGTCCTTCGAAAGGCCGCGCGATACGTAATGCAGGATGGATCCATGTATCGAAAAGGATTCTCAGTCCCATTATTACGGTGCATCGCTCATGATGAAACAAAGCGAGTCTTGAGAGAAGTTCACGAAGGGGAATGCGGCGACCATACTGGGGGGCAAACGCTAGCAAAGAAGATCCTCTGTTATGGATATTACTGGCCCACCGTAAACCGGGATGCCGCGGACTACGCAAGAAAATGCGACAAGTGTCAAAGATATGCAAAAATCCCGAGGGCTCCATCAACGGAACTCACACAAATGATTAGTCCCTGGCCATTTGCGATCTGGGGAATCGACATAATCGGCTCTTTGCCTTTATCCAAAGGTGGTGCGAAATATGCAATAGTTGCAGTCGACTATTTCACGAAATGGGCTGAGGTAGAACCTTTGGCCACCATCACCTCTAAGAAGGTCATTAACTTCGTTGTACGAAACATTATATGCCGCTTTGGCCTTCCACGCACCATCATTACAGACAACGGAACGCAATTTGAAAGTAGAGAGTTCAAAGAGTTCTGTTTAAAGTACGGCATCGAGAAAAAGTTCGCCGCCGTTGCACACCCAAAAGCTAACGGACAAGTCGAGGCCGTTAACAAAATAATTAAGTCCATACTGAAGAAGCGTCTGGAGAAGGTTGGAGGCAAGTGGGTAGATGAACTCCCGACAGCATTATGGGCGTATAGAACTACCCACAAGTCCGCGACCGGCCACACTCCGTTCGCCTTGGCATACGGCTCTGAAGCCGTTATACCCATGGAACTTGAAGTTCCATCACACCGAGTGACATACTATGACCCCAAGATGAACCAAAACCTCTTGCTGGAATCACTGGACTGCATCAACGAAAAGCGTGAAGAAGCTGAATTAAGGGCGGCGGCACACAGACACCGAGTCAAGCGTTACTACGACGGCAGAGTCCGCCCAAGAATCTTTGATGTGGGTGATATCGTTCTGAAACGAGTCTTCCCGGTACCATCACGCATGAATCCCAGCTGGGAAGGTCCATACACCATTGAACGGAAGCTTGGAGAAGGAACATTCAAGCTAGCGACCGTTGATGGCGCGACACTCCCCCGAGCATGGAACAGTGAACATTTGCGGCACTATTACATTTAGCATGTTTTCCTTTCTTGTTGTAGGCACTGTTGTTTCCTGCATGTTTCCATTCAATAATGACTTAGTTTCCTTTTAAAGTTGTAATCAAGCAATTTAGTTGATTTTCATTAATAAAGGCTTAAAGCCATATTTTCTATAAAGTTTCTATATCTCTTAATTGGATGATAAATTACATTATCCTGCACGACATACAGACTCGTACGAACGATTCCAAATCTCCGAATCCCAAAACGCGCGGATCGGAGTGCTCTAAGTCCCCAGAGCGCGGACTAGAGTATAAACGATTCCAAATCTCCGAATCCCCAGAATGCGGAGCGGAGTGCTCTAAGTCCCCAGAGCGCGGACTAGAGTATAAACGATTCCAAATCTCCGAATCCCCAGAGCGCGGATCGGAGTACTCTAAGTCCCCAGAGCGCGGACTAGAATATATCAAATCTCCGAATCCCCAGAATGCGGAGCGGAGTGCTCTAACTCCCCAGAGCACGGACTAGAGTATAAACGATTTCAAATCTCCGAACCCCCAGAATGCGGAGCGGAGTGCTCTAAGTCCCCAGAGCGCGGACTAGAGTATAAACGATTCCAAATCTCCGAATCCCCAGAGCGCGGATCGGAGTACTCTAAGTCCCCAGAGCGCGGACTAGAGTATAAACGATTCCAAATCTCCGAATCCCCAGAGCGCGGATTAGAGTACTCTAAGTCCCTAGAGCGCGGACTAGAGTATAAACGATTTCAAATCTCCGAATCCCCAGAATGCGGAGCGGAGTGCTCTAAGTCCCCAGAGCGCGGACTAGAGTATAAACGATTCCAAATCTCCGAATCCCCAGAGCGCGGATCGGAGTACTCTAAGTCCCCAGAGCGCGGACTAGAGTATAAACGATTCCAAATCTCCGAATCCCCAGAGCACGGATCGGAGTACTCTAAGTCCCCAGAGCGCGGACTAGAGTATAAACGATTTCAAATCTCCGAATCCCCAGAATGCGGAGCGGAGTACTCTAAGTCCCCAGAGCGCGGACTAGAGTATAAACGATTCCAAATATCTGAATCCCCAGAATGCGGAGCGGAGTACTCTAAGTCCCCAGAGCGCGGACTAGAGTATAAACGACTTCAAATCTCCGAATCCCCAGAATGCGGAGCGGAGTACTCTAAGTCCCCAGAGTGCGGACTAGAGTATAAACGACTTCAAATCGCCGAGTCCCCAGAATGCGGAGCGGAGTACTCTAAGTCCCCAGAGCGTGGACTAGAGTATAATCGATCTCAAATCTCCGAGTTCCCGGAGCACAGAGTCGGAGAGAGTCCAAGTACTCGAGAACGGACCAGGAGATAATGCAACTCTTGAGAACTTGAGTTATGGCTACAATTAGTCAACAAACCAAAGAAAGACAAGAGAATCATTCAAGCAATAAAGAAACTAAAATTTTATTCGATAAGTCCAAAATGGGGATACATGATCACTCCTACAAAATTCAGACCTCTCTATACAAACTGCAAGTTGTGGAAGATAAAAGCAATTACAAGACTTAAGCAAAAAACTCGTTGAACGAGTGTATCGATTATTTCTTCGACTTCTTCTTTTTTCTTCCTTTGATGTTTCCGACGACTCCTCTCCCTCATGCTTTTTCTTGGACTTTTTGCTTGATAGAGAAACGGAGTCAGGAGTAGGAGACGGAACATCTAGTGGTTTGGACCTGCCCGGGAGAATGATTTTCAAAGGTCTGTTCCGCGGGTCAGTGAGTTCCAGTATTTCAGACTCGACTTTGACTTTGACTTTTCTCTTCTCCTCGTCGGCAAGACGGTCCTTCATGCTCATCTCTGAAGTATGCTCAGAGGCGCCAGTGATTTTAATTTCATCGCTTCCTTCGACAGGAGACGAAGTATCAAGTTTGTCATCATCAAGCGCCCCGATCACTTGAGCGTTTGGACCGGGAGTTACTCCTGCGTGAGCAACATCGCTTGTTTTCTCTGCTTCCTCCTTGGCGTCATCGCTCCTCGGAGTTGGCTCGGCGTCAGAACAACCTGCACGAAAACATAAGGAATGAGCATTAGAACGAATAGCCACTGCTGAAAAATGACGGGAACTCTTCAACTTCTAGAGAAAGAAGAATTTCCTACCAGGGTCCGGTTGGCTATCGGTGGCACGAGGGGTTTCACCCTCCAGGATAGGTGACAGCACATGAACACCAAGCCCGGGATCTTCGGGATCATAACTAGCATGCTGCTCGAATGGATCAAGTGTTGGCCGACTGGCCGATTGAGCAGCGTAAGGAGCGGCAATGTGAGGAGTAGTAGCATCGGCCCCAGACGGGCCAGCTTCGTCATTCTTCTCTTTCGGAGGGGAAGAGCCTTTGCTATAAAGTGCCAATGCTGCGGATAAGTCCGATGGCTCATTCCCCCTTAGGAACTCCTTCACCAAGACATCCTCATCGACCTCGTTGGAGCCCGACTCGACCTTCTTGATCCTTATCAGAGTTTCCCACGCCTCAGCCAGGGATTCGAGGTAGCCGTCGCCCAGAAATGTTAAGTCACGGTGCATAAGGACGCGGGCTCCATACTCGGCGATCAACTGGTCAAACATACTTTTGACCTCTTCCCTGCCGGCTTCTGCGGCCGCCTCGAGGCGAGAATCAAGCTCTTCCACAGCCATTATTTTGCCCTCCTCACGGGCCTCGTCCTTCATTTTCTCGACCCCGACGAGTTCGTCATCGAGCTTTGTCTTCAGGAGTCGGGTAGCAACAATCTCATCACAATATCGCTGCGATTCTTCTTGAGCAGCTACCTTGTCTTCCTTCTCCTTGGAAAGTAATTCCTTCAGCTCCTTGACTTGAGTAGCAAGTGCGTCCCTTTCCTTTTGGACAGAGTCTTTTTCTAGGGAGAGGGCACCGCTGCGCTGGACTGCTTCGTCAAGCTCTTTTTTGTGAGCCACCTCTAAACGAGTAACTGCCTCGGCAGTATTTTTTGCGCTTTGTTCAGCGGCTTCTAGCTTTGACTTATACGAAGCGAGCTCTTCGTCTTGGAGTTTGATGATTTTCTTATCGCTGTCAGCCTCCAGATTCAGATGGTCGATCTCGTGTTGACGCTCGACGGACACTTTCGAGATCTTCTCCACCAAGTGCACGAACGCGTCATGTTGAACATAGACGTCGTTGTTGCAGGCAATGGCACTTTGCTTCACGTGCCCAGGAATATGATGGATGGCTGGGAGGAATTTCAAGCCGTCAAAACAGATTTTCGAAAACTTGGCCTTAAGGTCGACCATTTTCTCCGCAACAGTTAGGTCCACTGCAGGAATAGGAGGAGGAGGCTTTGAGAATTCCGTTCTTTTATGTTGCTCTCGAACTTGCCTCGTACTCGATGAACTGGAGTGTTGTTCCCGAGCAGCATCAGACTGATAACCCTTCTGCGAAGACTTCTCTTTATCCGGCTCAGTTGGAGGAGGAAGATCGCGGGACTGGGAAGATTGAGAATGTGCTTTCTTGCGGTGAGACGACTCACGAGGACGATTGTCCCTATCTTCATAATCACCTCGGTCCCTGCGTCTGCCTGAACCGGAATCCCGTCCAGAGTGATGAAATATAGAGGACCCCTGAAGGCGATCAAGTCCGTAAGAGCGGCCCATATCACCTGCAAAGAATGGAGATAACGACGAGTTAAGGAGAATTCACGAGCTAAAAAGACTTGAATTATATTATGGAATGCGCATGTGCGTGTGTGTCCTAGTGTTCCCCCCGACAGACCCGTTCGTTTATCTTTGCTAATCGGAGTGTTGTCTCCTTGAGCCGGGAGTTGAACTCCTACACTGCCTCTAGCGGGCGAAGAGAATTTGTGAGCTTCAGGATCATCGAACCCATAATTAAGTAAATCATCGGGGATGGACAAGTTGGACAGACCCCTCAGAAGAACTTTCCAGATGCTGCGAAGAAGCCTCTTTCTCAGGAGGGATAGGCGTAGATTTCGAGGTGCCACCAACTTTCTCTTTTTGAACCGTATATTTCAACTTCTTTTTTCCCTTCGAAGGGGAGGATGATGTCTCAATATCATGAACTTCGATTGTCGGATTCCAAGCGGGACCCACGTTCTCGCCCTGAGTCTCGGGAGCATCATCCTCTCTACGCTCGCTTTCTCCGTGCGTATCGGGAGTGCGGCGCGACGACGGTCCGGCCTGCTTTTTCCCTTTACCAGACGAAGGCTTGGGAATAGTGACACCTTCTGGAAGGCTGATCCGACGACCAGGGGCTAGCAAGCCAAACCCCGACAGCGATTCATTTGAAATGATAGTCCGGATGTCTCGATCCTCAGCAGGAAGAGCTCTAATGGCTTCAACAGCCTCAGAATATCCTCGGCCTTCCGGACGCGGGTTGATACCTGAAAAGATGAAATTAAGAGTTAGGAAAAGCATGACTCCGATTAAATACGAATAGTGATTCAGCAGAGAGACTTACTACCTTCAACCCATCTCCTAGCGAAACCAGAAGGGCAGCGCACATAGAACCATTCCTGTTTGTACAGGGCGAATTTGCTACAGGCCCCTGTCAAGATCTGGCATTTGTGGTATGGCTCGAGGAACAGAAAAGAAGGACTGTCTTTCCGTCTCTTGAACATGTAAATATATCTGATATCACCGGCGGTTGGAGGTCTGGAGAAGACGGCCATGAAAAGTAGATAAGTCCCATATAGAAATGCATGGCCGTTCGGGTGCAGCTGCGACAGAGCTATGTCTATGTACTGCAGTACATCCCGGAGAAATAAGTTGAATGGAGGCACGCTGCCCATCCAACACATAAACTTGTTGCAGGTAGTGTACCCGACTGGGGGCAGATGAGGGCGATCGTATCTTGAAGGAACTAACACGTCGGCAAAAGGAATCCCGTGAATAGAGCATATCCGTCGCAAAGCAGCTTCGTTGATCTTCGAGGCTTGAGAATCGATCGGATTGTCTAGTAAAATGGTTGCCTCTAGAGCATCAGGCGCCAAGTTATGAGCGGGAGAAGTTGACGGGTTAGAAGTATCAGCGGCCCCTTGCCTTGCTGACGGCCCAGGCCTATCGGATATGGTGGCAGAACTAGATTTTCTCGACATCCCGAATAAATAATGAACCTGGCTAAATGCTTGAGAAAGCTATACTTAAAAAACGTTGAACGTTAGAATTAGCAACACGATTTTTTCCCCCCGTGTGGTGTGTGAACTAGTGCAAGCAATTGTGTACAGGCAATAAGAATGTTTTAAAGATATAATGATTAGCTTCGAATCATCGCCTTCGAAGACCGTCATCACTGACCGTTTCAAAAAGCTCACATTGAGGTGATTACAGTTCCAGACGATGATACTTTTGAAATTTCACAGAATTAAACAATATATGCATTTTATTATTGTTTCGGGATCGTATCGCTTTTTGGTACGTGATTGTTTTTTTATTCTTGTCGTCCACAATGCATACGCAAACGGAATATGGGGTAGCGAAGTACCGCAAAACACTATTTTTAAAACCATTTTAAATCAAAATTCATAATTTTCAACTCAACTTGATGGTGATTTGATATGTTGTTTTTCTTATGGAATTTGATTAACTTGGGTTTGAAACAAGTGATTGACCATTATTTAAAAACATGTAAACTAAACCCTTAAGTTATTCCATTTCCCCTTTTAAATTCTTTCCCTCTTTCTCTCTTTAACCTTCACTTTCCAATAACCAAAACGAGAGAAATAAAAATGCCCATTGGTATTAAAATTTAAAATCAAATTCTGCACTCCACAAAAAAAATACCAAACTAGGATCTTTGAACTTGTATCGAATAGATCTTCAATTCTATACCCATATTAAAGTGTGCATCATCGATCTTGGGTAGAGGCAAAAGTTGAGTATGAGCTAGGGCTTAGGATTTGGAGGGTTTTAGGTAATATTGGCCAAGGCGTCGATGGCAGTGTATTTATCATGCGAAGGAGCTTTGATTTGTATAGTTTGGGAAGGAACGATTAAGGGTAGTGACAAGCGACGTTTTTTTGTAGCCGAATTTGGGTTTGATCGCATTCTTCTTGGAGGCGTCGCGTTCATCAAGGTGGGGCTGGGCATATGGAGATTTAATTGTGGAGTTCATGTGAAGCATCGATGAGTGTTTTCACGGTCCGTGGAGGGAGAGAGGAGGATGCGTGCACGCCGTGCACTGTGTTTGCGTGCAAGGGTTGTAACTAGCATGAGGAAGAAGGATTATAGGTTAATTAAGTTATTAAATTCATTAATTATATAAGTATTTCGGTGAGTTTACTCACCTTTAAATGAACTATAAAATATCTGTATTGTTATATATTATTGTTGAATGCTTGGTTGATAACTTATATTGTTGTTTGATTGTTCATTGGGATTTAAATTCCCGCTCGAAAAGCGGATGCCGTAAATAACCATTTTGTTCCGAGGAACAAAAATAAAAGGAAAGTCGGAGTGTATGTAGTGAATAGGTTGCTATGGAACACAACGAATTACACATTCACATGTGTAATTTACAAGGAACTTTTGTAGAGAGGCCCTAAGGGATTTCTCACCAATATTTATTTATTTACTTATATTCTAATGTCACCTATATTGTTGTTTGGCTAAAATTATTTATGGCATGTTGTTTGATTATGTAAGTGTCATTACAGCAATTATCACTATACCATTACTTATGAAATGTCATCTCCTTAAACCCTCGTCGTGTGTTAAACTTGAGCTTGTATTTTCACAAAATAAATATTTGGTCATGCTTTTCACTTTGGAAGTAGTTTAGACTATATTTTCAAGTATTTTGAGAACTTTGAAAATAAATGATAAGTGTTCATTAAAATTTATAAGATGAGTTATAAATTTGACTAATTATCTTTTGGGGTAATTAATATTATTTTAAATCTATAAAAAGATTATGAATTTAATTAATTATCTTTTGGGATAATTAACGTTGTTTTAAATTTTTATAAAAGTTATTTACCTTAAATATTTTATAAATTCTTTTCGAATGGGTTTCTAAGGATTGTATAAGTTTTAGAAAAGAATTTGAGGGTTTAAATATATTTTTAATTATTATTCAATTATAGAAAAGTTAGTTAATAAAGTCATTAATGATGTTTAAAAGTTAATTAAATAATTTAGTAAAAGTGATTAGAGTTAATTAAGTGATTTAATAAAAGATTTTAAAGTTAATTGATCGTTTTAATAATGATGTTTAAGATTAATTAACCATTTTATAACTAATGTTTGAAGTTAATTAATTAGTTTAAATTATGGTGTTTAAAATTAATTATCGGATTTAATAAAGGTGCTTAAAGATAATTGATTTATTTATTAAAAGAGTTATAAAGTTGATTAATTATTTTTCAAGATAATTAATGTGGTTCTCAATTTATAAAGGTATTTTAGTTGATTTATTATCTTCAGGGATAATAAATGTTGTTTGAAATTTATAAACAATGGTTTATAAATGAGAAAATCTTTAAAAAGGAATATTTTTAAAGAGTCTTTTTGAAGTGTTTTATAAATATTTGTGATGTGTAAACCAAGCACAAGTTTGGTTTTTTTAAGTTTAAAAGTTTTGGTTTGGTTATAGAAAGGATAAGAAATTTAATTTTCTATAATCCGATATCAATTATATGGAAAGAATTTAGTCATGCCCTTAGCACTAAACGTCGAGGTATGGAAATTTATCACTGTCTCGAAAGTTAAAAATGGCATCAAGGCGGTGCCTAGAGGTAATACTACCTTCACTTGTCTGACATTATTTTCTACCAAGATATAGTATAGTTTGAAATCGATGAGTAGTGATAAGATAATGAGATTTACTTTCCATATACGATCATTTTTTATTAGTCTCGATAGTTGATTAATTGACTATCAATTCAGCTTTCTTCATTGTGTGTCGTCAATTTAAGACGATTTATTGCTCATTTTAGCGTTGATATCCTTTGTTGGAAATGACTAAAACCAGAAAGCGAGTAGGGGCCAAGCTATGTGGGGTTGCTTCCATTAGGGTATTTTCCAATCTACTCTAGATTTGGTTTTGGTGGTATGCGCGTGGGGATGTGAAATACTCGGATTCTCGGTAAGGCTGGTGGGGTCTGGGTTGGAGTTGCCGAGAGGTGTCATAAAGTATATGATCCTCTCGAGTATATGTTTAGTCATTGTTGTAAAGTTTCCTAGTCATTGTTGGAAATGCCTAGAGATAATACTACCATCGGTAAAGGGGGTGCACCCTCCTAGTCATTGTTGGAAATTTTCATTTTCCTTATTGTTGATTCAAATCTTTGAATTATTTCCTTAATTGCATCGAGAAGTGACTGGAGCACCTCTCTATGTTTAATTATTTGTGTCCATTCTTTAAATTTGGATTTTGACCTTGTTTATACCCATTATTTCAAGTTTGGATTTTGTTTAATTGTTATTCCATTTTTTCGTGCATGGATCTTGTTCCTGTGAGGTAAAAACCCGTTCCGCGATTAGCGGTGTGGTCTCACAGAATTATTATATATTCATCATATTACTTGAGTTTTCTCACGCTGGTATTTCCAGACTGATCCGGGAGTTATTTTATTATAATGCTCAGGTCAAACCGAGTATTTTTCTAGGTTGTCATTGGTGGGACATGGAGCTCATGGAGTAGAGCCGGATGTTCACCTACCGTAGTATTTTATTTCTGCTGTAATAGTATATATACCCATCATCAATTGTAAGGTCATGAAGTTATAATTGTCCAGGTTGATGAAGTTTGTTTCTAACTTTGATATACTATGTATTTTAGAGTGACGGATTTTACTGTCTTTGTTATATTACATGTGATTGTTCCACTGTGAGATTGTATTTCTTTTGTTCTACTTCCTTTTCCTTTTCTTTTACCCTAATAATCTGCCTCTTTGGCGATTGGATGTTCGACATTGGAATACCGTGGATGTATTTGGTGTCGACTTTCGATGGTTGAAATGGCGGGTCATTACATAAGGATTTAATATATTGTGTACTTTTGACCTTAGAAATGCATATTATATGGTTTGATGGCATTTCTAAGTGTGGTACGGGTTTATGGAAGCAAAGGCTATCTTGCTGCATTTGGTTTCATGAGTATAGTTTGTTTGTTCAACTAATAGGTACACGTTTATGTTGTTGTTGGTGATTTTATGCCCCAGATATGGGAGACCACTTTTGGGCTTTTTCTTTTGTTAGTTTGGGCCAATTGTGGCGATTTTACTTTTTCTGATCGAGCTGCACAAAGGAGATACTACCGAAATTTTCCATAACATTTGAGACTTTAGCGGTTTAATAACTTAGTTTTGGTAATGGACTTTACAAGGTTTAAGGGTTGGAGACATTTTTCTTCCTTTGGAAATTTTGAGGATGAAATTCTTTTAAGAGGGAGAATGTAACGATCCGAAATTTTTAACAATTCAAATGAGAATATTTAATCTATTTAAATATTCAAATTTGATTCAAATCGAATTAAATAAATTATAAGAAAATCAATTTTTAATAAAAAGACTTGATTTTTATTACAGTATTTTTAATTTAATTTATAGAATTTTACCATCATTTTTAATTTGGAAAATATTTAAATTTTATGCTTGACGATTTTTTGACAAACGATGGTATATTTGAATTTTAACAGAATAATATAACCAGCGTATATTATTATTGTTTTAGGATCATATCGTGTTTTTGTGCGTGATTGTATTTTTATTTTTACATTCGCGGTTCATACGCAAACGATATTCTGTGTAGCAACGCGCCGAGAATTGCATAATAAAGAAAACTCAATGCTTAGCTTATTCAACACACAAAGATTTCTTTATTTCATTTTTTTACTTTTCAACCTTCCCTCCTCTTTTCTTTTTTCATTTTTACTGTAAGAAATTTTTTAAAACCTCTTCCTTCCAAAAATTCAAAACAAAAGAAATACACCACAAAAAATTATAAAGTTGAAATCTTTGAGTTCGTGGGGATGCCATCTACAAATCTATGTAGGACCGTGGCATGCGGTTGTGTTTTGGAGTTTTCAACGGTTCGATCAAGGTAAGGTGGCAACTAGGGTTAGGGTTTTTGGTGTCTAGAGGAAGAAATGGGCAAATCAGACGGTACGGTTGTGATTCTCAGGTGAATGATCGTCTTTAGTTTGGTGGCAACCCATGAACCATGATGAAACGCGTCCTTGCACATGCATGGGTTTGGATGCTTAGGTCGGAAAATGAGGGGAAGGTGCGAGCTCAACATAGTTGGGTCTGCGGTGATGCTCACGTCGAGTGGAGTCCGTTGGTAGTCTCGTTGTTCGTTTTCATGGAGAGATGTGGGAGGAATTGATGGGGAAGTTGCGTGCATTAGGTTCGTACATGGGGGGCTATATGCAGGCATGAATAAGAGGAGTGTTTGGAGGGAAGAAGGTTTAAGTTTGGTAATTAAAATTTTAAAGTAATTAATGTAATTAATTGTTTAAATTAAATCAAAAACTTATAAATCCAATAACTTTCTCATACAAGCTCCAATCGAGACGCGGTCTTTTACGTTGCGCTCATAGGAGAAATATCTACGTGCTAGAATTGGTTTTATCGCATTTGGAGCTAGTGGAATTTTAAACTAAACTCGAACGTTCAATTTTATATCAAGGCGGAGCGCTTAAGCGTCCGTTGGGATTTCAGTAAGTTATCTCACCTTTGATGATTACTATAATGATATATGGTAGGTATAAATTATTATTTTATGTTTGGATGAATTATTGGTTTGGTTTATTAATTTCTGCTTTAAAAAGTGAATGACATTTAAATGAAATATAGGGAATTTTATAGAGAAATCTAGATTTCTCGCCGTTGTGACTTTTAGTTCCAGTTATATACCTGTTGATTTTAATTTCATTTATATACTTGTTATATAGATTGTTAAATGCTAAAATTAGATAGCTTGGCCATATGGGATGTGACTAACATATGTTAAAAATTGAACCTTTTTAGTGAAAAGGGTAGTAATAGCATTAGTTAAGAGATATAGTAGCTATTGGGATCGTTATAGTATTTTAAAATACTATTAATTGTTATTTTGATTTGCAAATGGTTTCGATTAGGAAAATGATTTTTAATCTGACTTTTTTGGATTATCTGTGATATTCTATTCAAAATCAGTTGTTGTACTTCTCTATTTTACTTCAACTTATTGTATTATTTTTTCTAATATATGTATATTTGTAAATGTCATAAAATTATTTTGGAAGTTTTAACTTTATAGAAAAGTTATTAGAATAATGAATGTTTATTTTAAAGGAAATAAAAGGGTTTTATCCTTTATTTTAAAATGATTTTTTTAAAAGATGATAGAAATATTTTAGAATAAATATTTGTGAAACATTTTATATAAATGTTGTAATAAAAGAACGGTTTTATAAATGGTATTTTATAATTAAAGAGAGATTTATAAGTGGTATTTTATAAATAAAAGAATAGGTTTATAGGTGGTATTTTATAAAAGGGAAAATATTACCATTTTGATAAATTGGACTAATAGATCACAATATGAATTTACTGTAATATGTGGAATGATCATGCTATGGAAAGTATATGAGTTTTATAATTATATTTGGTGTTTGTTTTATATTTGGAGTTTGTTTTAAAAAGGGGTTTTGTATTTATATTTTAAAATGTATAAAATGAGTTTTATAAATGAATTTGGAGTTTTATAAAAAGAGTTGCAAATAAATTTGGGGATTTATAAAATGAGTTTTATAAGTGTTATTTTATAAAAGAAGTTTTATAAAAGAGTATTATAAACGGTATAAAGTATGTTTATTAAGGAGTTTATTAAATAAATTCGAGGATTTATAAATGGAGGTTTGTAATGATATTTAGATATTTATAAAGGAAATTTTATAATTTATAAATAATGTTTTGTAAAAGAAGTTTGTAAATATAAGGAGTTTTATAAAGGGATTTTATAAAAAGGGATTTATAGAAAGACCGAGACCCGATTGTCATAAATGATCATTTTAACTTATGGTGGTATAGAAAATGTTCTTTCCATACTTAACATCAAATTCCGAGGTATGGAAACTCATCTCTATCTTGAGAATTAAGAATGGATGTCGAAGCAAGGATAGTTTTCTAAGTTGTCTGATCTCATTGTTAATCGAGGGATAGTACTATTTGAAATCGGAAAGTGATGGTAAGTGTATTTGGTCTAAGTTCTATACGATATATTTACTTGCACCAAAATGAAAGTGTTTGAGTTTGTTGTTATCAAGTTTCTTAAATGGCAATCGTCTTAACCTAAATAAGTATTTATTTGAAAATGAAATATTTCTTAAGATTTGTGAATGTACTTATACCATTAAGATGAGTATATGAGTACATTTTCTAAGTATTGAAAATGTAGTCTTTTGTGAATATACTTATACTGTTGATATAAGTATATAAGAAAGTTTTTTTATGTTTTAAAAGTGAAATGTTTGTGGGTATACTTATACAGTTGAGATAAGTATATCAATATTTTTCTAGTACTGAAAGGATTAGAGAAGAGTTTGTGAATATATCTTTGTAAAGTATTTTAATACAAGAATTTACAAAATGATTTCAATTAATGAAAAGATTAATTAAAGCTTAGTTGGTGCTTATGTGCTTAACCAGTGTTATTCTCCTTATGGAATTAAATATCTCGGTAGATTGTTTATTTTATTTTATAGTTAAATAACTGACTATCAAACCTTTGCTAGTTTTAAAACTATCTTGTCGGTAACGCCCCACCTCTATACCCATGCTAACCAAGAACACTACGGAGTAGTGCTGTCAATTAGCATGGAGAATAAGGCTGTGGAGGAGCGACCATCCATGTAACTTCTTTGTGCGAGCACCGATATGTCAGATAGAATAGAATGCATATCATTTAAGGAGGAAATCCGACATACCGATACAAACACGAAGCTATCACACGGTGGCTATATATAATCTTCGGAAACAAACATAGAAGTAATCATAACATAAATCAGTCACAAACATCCATATCACAAAAGCGGAAGAAGATATGAATAATAATATAACACATGAAAGTGTACATCAGATTAGTGGTTAGAAAGATCCACGATAATACAAAAGAATAGCAATACGTGCTATACAAAAGAATAAGTACACAACATAGAGTCCATATCTCAAATGTGTACAACTAAAAACTACTAATCTAAGTAGTGCCAAAAGTCAGAATGATCCTGAAGAGAAGTCAAGCAGAAGCACCTGTAACATCTCGGTCTGACTCGAGTATTACTTATAAGAAAATAATAAACGGATCAGTCTAGCTATAAATATCAGATGATAAGGTATAGAATGAATAACATGACATAAACATGTAATAACAGTAAAGGGAATACTACTATAAGTATGTAAATGATAATTAGCAAGAGATTAATCAATATCACATGAATCTTCTCAAAGATAAAATAGGGTATCATACCCTAAACTTGTATCCATAACAAGTCAATGACACACTAATTCACCAATGCACAACAAATGGAACAATGATGTCGTACAGCGTAACATCCGATGAACCAACACATAGGACAATGGATCAACAACGTCGTACAGCGTAACGTCCGATGAACCAACACACAATAAAAAGGAACAACGATGTCGTACAGCGTAACGTCCGATGAACCAACACACGATAAAAAGGAAAACCGATGTCGTACAGCGTAACATCCGATGAACCAACACATAGGAAAATGGATCAACGACGTCGTACAGCATAACGTCCGATTATCCAAAGATACTATAAAACGGAACAACGACGTCATACAGCGTAACGTCCGATGAACCGAATCAGAGAGACATCGCACATTGCTAGTCTAAACCACGGAAATGATCGTCATTGATCATCAAGAAGTGTCAATCACACCAAGCTAGTAAATATATGAGTTTAGCTTCATGTCCCATAACCACTTGCTTAACTTAAATATTTACGAACAAGCTGTAAATCTTCACTAGAAAACTGTCACAAAAAGGGTTCAATCGAACAAGTCCAAGAGCTAATCGACGAAGTGAACGCAAGCGTTTCATACCACTCGTTTTACTTGGTCGTTTAATTCGATTTCTCATCCGAGTGAAGTAAAGGCTTGTAGATACTAGTAGATTAGAAAACGGTTTGAGAAGACGAGCTTTATATTTAAAACAGTGTTAAAATCGTTTTGATGAAAGAGTTATGAAGTTTACTACTAGTATTGAAGTCTTCACATTTTTGAAGTGACGAACCACCAAAACGATTGTTGAAACAAATCGCATCACAAAACTTCACGTTCGAGGACGTGAGAAAGAGTCCAAGGAAATCAGCTCCAAAACCATCAAGTAGAAATATCCAAGCGACCTAACAAGGCCAAGCTTAAAGTGCAATTGGAAGGACCTACGGGTTGAGCGACCCAAGGAAAGGCAGGTCGAGCGACCTAGTAAATTTCAGGTCATACGACCTAAGGGTAAGGTCGGAGACGACCTATGGCTTAGGGGGTTGTGATCGAGCGACCTAATAGAAGTAGGTCAAACGACCTAAAATAGGGACCAAGCGACCTAAGAAGTCCAGCGACCTAAGGAGTCAAAGGTCCAACGACCTAACAGAAGAGGGAGCGACCTAAGAAATCCAGCGACCTAAGGAGTCAAAGGTCCAATGACCTAACAGATGCAGGAGCGGCCTAAGAAGTCCAGCGACCTAAGGAGTCAAAGGTCCAACGACCTAACAGATGCAGGAGCGACCTAAGAAGTCCAGCGACCTAAGGAGTCAAAGGTCCAACGACCTAACAAATGCAGGAGCGACCTAAGAAGTCCAGCGACCTAAGGAGTCAAAGGTCCAACGACCTAACAGATGCAGGCCAAGCGACCTAAAGAGGTAATGGGTCGAACGACCTAATCCAAACGACCTACGACCTAAATTCCTAGCGACCTAGGAATTTCACGCGACCTAACGAAGTCACGAAGCGAGTTGGCGACCTAAGTGGGATGGCCACGCGACCTAACGACCTAGCAGAAGCGACTTAACGAAGGAAAAGGGTACGCGACCTAAGGGTTCGCGACCTAACAGAAGTACACGACTTAACTTATTAACACGCGATCGACCTAACGAGGTAACACACGAGCGACCTAAGTTTCACGACCTAAATGAAGTCAGATGCCCTACCACGCGAGCGACCTATGGCCCAAGGGATGAACGACCTATGTGTTCAACGACCTACAACCTAGGGGCGAACGACCTAAGTCCAGAACGAGTCAGCTCCGAGTTAGAACGACCTAACTGCAGGAAATTCACTAAAAACACTAAAATTTGGAGTTTTTCGCCAATCCAATCCAAACCAAAAGCATATATGCATGCTAAAGCGATGGGGAATCATTCCCAACAATCCAATGACAGTCATAGGCAAGATGTGAGATTAAAAATCTCACCTTTTCACTAAAATGGATGAAGATGGAGATTGAAAGCAAGGAGAAGCAATCCAAAGCTTGAATCCACTATCTTCTACTTGAATTTGGAGTTGAATCTCGGATTTGCAATAGAATTTGAGTTTGGAGTTTTAATTTCCACTTCCCACCACCATTTTTGATAAAGCTTTGATGTTTAAGAAATGAAGAATGAAGTGGTGAAGAGGAGGAAGGGGTTGGGCTGAGTTAACAAGTGGTTCAGCCCCAAACTAAAGGTTCAAAGCAAAAAGTGACCGAAATTCCGCTATCTCCAAACATATCGATGTTTATACTTAAAAGATTGCAAACGACGTTTCGAACTCAATGGAAGTGGTCTCGAGTCCTAATTCGTCCGTATGCAAAAAGTAGCTTTTGGACCAAAATCCGATTAACTATAAAATATTTAAATAAAAATATTTAAATATAAAATCGATAAATATGTGGGTTGTTACATGTCGGTTCAAAGAGACCGGATTGGATATATAATTCGAAAACCACTTCGAACCGGTATAAGCGTTCAAATTGAAGACATCTTGAAGTTGATAAAATCAAAGACGAAGTTCTATGAAGTACAAGGGCTACTTGCTACTAATCCTGAGAGTGATTCGTTGGTTTGTTCATATCCTGAACAACTTGTATGGATGAATGGTGGCATTGCATTATTGCCTGGAGGTAGTGTTAGCATTCCAATAGGATTTGCTAAAGAGGAAAAGGGTAATCGTGGCCTCACAAGCCTCACAACCGGTAATGACTAAAACATGGGAGATGTCATTGGGCTATGTGGTTCGCTAGCATTAGGGTATGGTCATTACTTTTATAGATCACTACAATGAATTTATGGATTTGGTTGTGCATCAGAGCTCTTGAGAAAAGGTTGGAAAGCAACCGGGGTGATAATTATATTCAGTTACTATCCAGTAGGGGGTAGTCCGGTCCTGATTCGTAGGGGTCGAAACCTTTCGACCTCAGCATATTTTATCTAGAGGTGTACTGTGGTAGGTGGTACCCTAGTGCCTCGTCATTGTATGGAATCCATTCTCTAATAAGCGACGTACGAGCTTAGTTGTGCCCAACTATGCTGGAACGTGAGACGCAAGCATTCCAGCCATTTTATATATTTATTTTAAACCCTAGACATTATTATAATTTCACTGGATTTTCAATTTGAATGGGGTTTGGTTATCGTAAGGTAAAAATCCGCCCATGTTCATGTGTGACATGATATTACGAGATAATTTTATTTTGAAAGGTTTTATAACATTAAAAATTCATTTCAAGTGTGTTTCTTACGCTTGTTTACCAGACTGATTCGGGCGTTATTTTCTTACAATGTTGGGTCAGCCCAAGCATATTTTCATATTTAGTTTGGATGCTTTGGAGCTTCAGGAGATGAGCTGGATGCCTCTAAGACATAGTCATGTATATTTTATTTCCATTACATTTGTTGTTTGTTTTTATCAACAATTGTAAGGACAGGTTGTTATAAATGTCTAGGCTGATGATAGCTAGATACTCTATTTATGTACGTAAATTATATTTTTCTTTTGTAAAGATGTGTTGTATATTATATATTACTCATCATAATGTGAGATTCCATTCTGTCTTTTCTTGCTTTTCCCTGAATAATCTGTCTTTCCAGCACTTGAATGCTCGGCATGTAAATACCATGGATGTATTAGTGTCGACTTTTTTATGGTCGAAAAGGTGGGTCATCGCACAAGGGATATAATAAACTTGCACTTATATATCATGGGTGAATCAATCATCATATTACATATATTTAAAGATCAAACAAGTGCTCGAAAGCACCCATAGTCATTTGAAGCACATAATTCATCCAATTCACTAGTAGTTCATTCATAGCATATTGCACAACTTATTAAACACTCGGTATACTTCACATATCAACCATATCAAAGTATCATTCAATTCAAATCCAAATCAAACAAGAATTTCATCACTCAACACAGCACGAGTATATTTTCACATCAAGGGTGAAAGACAAACATTCAGTCACTTGCATCAAAATTAAAAAAAACTTTCAACCCAGCCAAATTTATTTTGTACTTCATATTTCATAATATATACTCATGTTTTTCATAATAAATATACTTGATATTCCTTTTCCAAAATTATAGTATGGCCATTCAATTAATCAAATATTTATTAATACCAATTGGTATTCATATCATTTCATGCTTTAATATAACTTGATAAATATAACAAGCTAACATAACAATCATTTTATAACAATACATATGGATATATAATTCATGAGTATATATGGGTGAAAAATAAAATTCAACCATCAAATTCCATGATTTAAATAATCATTAAATCACCAAAAAATATTCAAGTATTTCAATCTATATTTTATATCATGATTTATAATAAAAAATTGTTTTTGGAATTCATATTCCAAATCAAACCTTTATTTCATAACTTAACCAAGTTTTAATTAGATTCAACTTGCTTTTATTTCCTTTATATCTTTATATGCACACCATCACATAAAAACAATTAATACATTTAAAAAGGGAAGTGAGTCCTTTGCCAACATCATTTAATAGTGAGTTTATATTCCATTATAAAATTTACAATATTAAGTACAAATTCAATTCATCTTTCAAACTCCATGTGAACTCCAAGTATCCTTGTCTTTTCTTTTACCAAATATTTCATATGTTATTGAAATATTTTTCATTCAAACATATGTGATCAATTCAACAACTTAATCATCATAATACAACATATATGTTATTTAATAGCATGTGATACTCATTTATTCAAGCAAATAATCATTGAATGCTATCAACATATACACTTATTTCTAGAACCAAAGTCGGTATCTAAATCATTATATATTGGCTTAAAAATTCTAATCTATATCATGAGTTTTACGTTAACAGAGAATGTACATTCATCAAGCTAATCTATCATTAATTTTTGATTAAACATCGCCAACATTAACTTCTATTGATAGTAACTTAAGCATGTCAGGCTACCAAGTCATTAACATCCAATATGAAATCAATTTAAATCAAATTGTACTCAAAATAATGTAGTTTATTCACTATAGAAAAAAGTAGGCTATACTCACTGAAATCTCATTGCCAACTTCCTACCAATATTCCCAATCTTAGATCGATGATGCTTACTCAAACATCGCACAGCCACCAACTTGAAGCCCACATGCACACCTACCTAGACTAGTGCAAACACCACAGATGCTGATGGAAAAAGCCATCGGAACATGCGCCTCCTCCATGCTTAGATCAATGCTGCATGTCCTTGTCTTTCTTTCCACCATCATCGAGACATTTGGGATGCATACTTTGCTCCAGATGCACATGCTAGTGCCATCGTCGTTCGCGGGTGGCAACACTTCCGCCCTTATCTCGATTTCATTCCCATTTTTTTCATGTGTTCAGAATAAGGGCAGATAAGGACTGGGATAAGGGATAAAGGGATAAGGATGGGGAATGGATAAGGTTAAAGGTTAACATGCTTAAAATTTATATTAGGCCCGTCTTCACAAATTAAAGTATCTTCTTTATATTTTTCAAGGCAATTGACTCCTTTTTTATTCGTTCAAATTGTAAAACCTGTTATAAAAATCATTCAAGCTATTACAAAATTTCTCCCAATTTTATTCTTGCCCAAAATATTATGTTATCAAAATATCACCTTTTAGTCTTAAACAATTTTAAAATAATTGTTTTTATTCCTAAAAATAAATTCCAAAATTTCATGAATATTATTTATTTTGCCAAAATCAATTTTCAAACAAATTTGGATTTTTAAATCACAATTTCAAATTTTATATTTAAATATTCGATTAAATATCAAAATCCATTTTAATATATTTATTTTATTTTAACTTCGAATAAGGATGTTACATAGGCCGTTGTGAAATGGTATATATGAGTGAATAATCTATCTTGATTTGTTATGTTTTCCTTAAGGTCAGTGTAACGAACGCGATTTTTCGTCGCTCGAAAATCGACATTAATACGTCCACTTTATCAACTGCCGAGCAATCGAATGCCGAAAAACCGAATTGTTATGGAGAAAAAGAAGAGGTAGAAGAAGACAAAAGAAAAAGAAAGAAGAAACAACAGAAACAATATCAGAATATCACATTCGCAGTGGAACAACATATAATAGATAAATGAGTAATCTTTAAATCAAAGAACTATATCATTTTATACATTACATCATCATCAGAGTTTACAGCAACAATATACAACACAACTAGACAGTTGTATAACTTGTCCTCATACAGAATACACAGCGGAATAATAATATCAGATACAAATACTATGCCTCGTCATCTAGCTCGCCACTGAGCTCCACAGCATCCCGAATCCAGAATGACCTGATAACCTGACTCTAGACTGCCAGTGTGGAAATTGGTGCGCACCCAGAGTTTAGGAAGGAAAAAAATAAACTCCAGGTCAGTCATGGTGACTGGTGTGAGAACTAAAAACAGTTTTATCTTTAAAACACAACAACAACAAAGCAAGTAGAAAATATCCGCAATGCTTTTGGAAAATGAAACTACCATAAGACCTCCCGCCACACACATAATGCAAACGCAGAATTGGAGGAGATTTCTTCTTATGATAGTCAAGGATGCTTACTACGAAATCATTGGATTATTATTATTAGTGCATAGTGGAGGAAAACATTTCGAAAATATAATATTAATCTAAGCCAGCATAGGCATTCCGCACTTTTGCCTACTATAGCTACTATGTTCAATAGCAGGTTACCGCCACATTCCATAGCAGGTTATACAACTAAAACTGTACAAGGTTCGTATTGGAAGATGGATTTCCAACAATTGGTCAGGCTAAGGAACTTCCTATGCCACGTAGGAACGCCTCTGGCTGGAAGCTCTGTAATGCCCCAGAATTTCATGGAAATCTTATTTTGGTTAAATTCTGAAAATATATGAAATTATTGCATAGGAATGTATGGGATTAGCTAAGTGCAAAGGTGTGTGCATGTGTGCACGTGTACACTGATATGGCACAAGGAAGAACCCCAAATTTCCTGAAACCAAAACAAGAATTAAAAAGCATTACAAACATGATTTTGTAATGAAAATTATTAAACCAAATATGGATATTTGATTTCTGGATTATATGAATTATTTTAGAAGATAAGAAAAAGCAAGTTTTGTTTGAACAAGTAAACAGATTTTACTTAATTTAAACCCAGGATAAATTGGATAAGAATTTGAAACACATATGCACATATATGTGTATGTCTTTCTGTGACTTAGGAGAAGTTAAGTGAACTTATATAAGATATGTATGCATATGTACATTTCTATAAGTACCGATAGTATTAAAAAGAAATAAGCAAGGAAAAAGCTTAACATCAAAATAGTAAAAGACATATTACAAGCAAAACCATTGTTTTAGGCAGAAAATAGAAAGGATGATTTTCAGAAAATATACAGGTGACAATGTCACACAATTATCATGACTTAGGAAGAATATAATATATTCTGGAAAAGTAAAAGGGGAGGTAAGTATCACATATGGCCGGGGTATTAAGGGTGAAAATAAGCAAATCTGAAATGCAAAATGCATGAGTATTGGCCAGGGTAGGAATGGGATTTTACAATGATGAAACCCTAGAAAAACCTCTCTTATAAATCCAAGTTTAAACCAGAAAAACCATTTTCTACCCGAGACATTTAAGAAAACAAAGAAGAAAAATATTGCAAGAAGAAAGGCAAAGTTTCAAAGAGTTTCTTTTCTGGATTAAGCAAAAGGAGCATTTTCTATGAGTAATCTCACTAAACCCATGGCATTAAGTCCTGTTATGAGGCAGCCAAGTTTATGTTATTTTTCTACATATTTCTGATTTTATTACTATGGTTTTAATGGATGCTTTAATGGGTGTTTATGAATGCTTTTGATTGCTTTGATGGTTGAGTATTTTGCTCTGTTTGGTTACACCCAGAAATGTTAAAGTATGAAATCACGAAAGTAAATAGAGAATACTTGTAACTGGTTTAGACATGGCATGGAAAATACAGAAATCAAAATATATATATATGAGTTGCATTACACTTGTGTAAGTGCTGAGGCTCAAATGAAAGATTCATGGGTGCAATGGAAATACCCAAAAGTGTTGAACCCTTGGTCAAACAGAAAACCCATGAGCCAGAAATCTTGTTAAAGCTAGATCTTGAATTTAGTTCAAACATGGTTGCTTATGAAACAATAATAACCCACATGCCTAGTCTCTATTCACAGTTGTAAATATTCTTGTATTTTCTTTAAGCCAGAGTATTTGAAAATATGATTTCCCCTGGATATGAATGTTAGCTTGTTTTTGAATTATGCTTGTAAGTTTTATGTAATGTTTCATGTACACTATGATTCAATCACCTAGCTATCTCATGATAGGATCAAACATGAACACTTAGTAAATAAACTAAGGATTATGAGCCAAGAAGACTGCTGGAATGCTTGTTATATTTAAAGTATGCAAGTTGGCACATGGCTTGTTTAAGCCCTGAGATCTTTGTGCAATATTGTGAATTATTTTATTGCAATGTGTCCCCGTGATTCCTTTATAGCAGATGAGGCTAGAGACTAATTGGAAAATACAACCATAGAATTATGAAGTAGGAACTTGAATTATTCCTAGGATGGTTGGATTGGAGCTATGATAATTCCTGAGTATCTCTGTTTGACATGTATGTTTGCATAATTGAAAGTGTGTACATAATTAGTTTTAATACTGATCATATATGCACAATATATCAGAAACAAGCCAGACAAATTGATTAGAGAAGTTATGCAAACTTGTACAAAATGCTTATGTCTCATTTAACTACTTAATATCATGGAATTTCTGATATTGCTCATACCAGATCTTGTAGCTGACCCTTGTTAGCTTATGGCATCTGGGGTGTCTCATTAAAATGGGGCAGCCTCTAATGCTCTTTCAGGGAATGCTGGTTCTAAATAGGAAGCTGCTATGGCTAGTGAGAATGTTTGGATAAGCATGCTGAATTAGAATTAAATAAGAGCTTAGAATGAACTATTTGCATGTAATCTTGGAAGTTTTATAATTCTGATTTTGTTGTTCTGTAATGATCTTGAATGTTTGGATTTTATTTAGTTGTTTCAATTGAATTCTGGTAATGTATTAAGGTTGGGAAAAACCAAAGACTTAGTTGAATCCTATGCAAGAAAATATATTTGAGTATTATGGTAGAAATCTGTAGATGATATATGCCTATATTTGAGAAATGGATACATATATATATTTTGTATTAGTCGATCTTGAGTCACTTAAAAGCTTTAAGTTTTGAGGTTAAAATCTGAGTTTGGTTAAGAATATTCTTTAAAGAGTTTTGTGTATATATGCTGGAGTATTTTGATAAAAGAAATTATGTATTTTTGAACACTGGATTATGATGTGTATATGTTTTAAGGTATTTTCAAGTATCTTGTATCTGGATTGACATTGTAATGGTCAGGCATTAAGGTTTGGGACAACCTAGCCATAAGGTTAACCTACCTCAAAAGGAATGAGGTCTGGTTTGATCAAGATGACCATAGTTTTTGGTTTAAAGGAAGAAAATACACTTTGTAAAATCTGAAGCTTTCTTTGCAAATACATGTATAAAGACAAGATCAAATATTTAAGCAATTCACTTGTATTTTTGAGTAGCATTCTTAGTTCAGAAAGCTCAACACATCTGATATGCACACATACCACATAGACATCACTCATGCTTTATGACCATAAATTCTGGATTTCCTAAACCCAAAAGACCAACCCTTAAATTAGTACAAAACTGAGGTAACTCAGGGATTAGGGAATGGATTTGATTCAGGGAAACACAACAATATAATTATGAAAGAATCACTTAACTGTTTGGGTCTTAAATATAAAAGAAGTTGGGGTAAAGATCACTCATGTTGAAAATGATAAATGTGTATATAATTTTCTTTCTGACGTTGATCAAATATCAAACAATTAAACTAAAATTATGATGGCTTGCTATATAATCTAAGATCACTTTGCTAAGTTAACCTAACAGGCAATCACCAAAAGAATGATCAAAATTACTAGGCATAAATCATATATGATTATGAGATTCACTCTCATGACCCAAATATCAAAACAAAGGAAAATGAGCTATGTATTGGTTGACTAGAAATTCAAATTCAATCAGGATGCACTCTTGCTTACCAACACTCTGATCCAAGCAAGAGGGTCACATACATCTTCACATGTATGTGAATATATTTATTAATGAACTGATATAAATATATTAGTAGAAAAATTAGGATCCTGGATAATTTAATAGAAAGGCTAAATGACTCTAGGAAATTTATTAATGTAAAAAAAATCCTAGTAAAAATTAGGTAAAATAAATAGGGTCATTTCATTTGGTATCAGAGCTATGTTAAAACTATACATAGCTAAGAATGATTGTATTGATTGATTGAAGTACTATAACCATATGTATGTACTGTTTGTTTGTTTGAAGTAAACTAATAATTCAGATAGAAAGTTATAGCAAAAGAAAAATACTCATGATAAACTAACCCTATCTACCCATACCCTAGTTATCCAATCATGGTAGGAAGAGGATCTCATCACAATGCAGGATCAAGTGCACCACAAATGCTTGATATGCAAGACTTTATGAGGGCTTTAAGGGATGGAGTAGGGCAGAGACTTGAGAACCCACATGAGGAACTTTCAAAACTATTAAAGACTCATACCAATTTGGGAGGCAAGAGCTTTGAAGGGACTGAAAATGTGATGGAAATTCAAGCATGGTTGAGAACACTGGACAAAATTTTCAATGACATGCAATTGGATGATCAATGGAAGAGGCAAGTGGCCTCAAGACAACTGAAAGGTGTGGCTTTAAGCTGGTGGGAGGTAGTCATAGCTGGGAGGATTGAGAATGAAATCACTTGGAATCAATTCAAGGAGATGTTGGAAGCTAGATTTGTTCCAACATCAGCCAAAACTCTATTGCTTGAAGAATTCATCAGACTTAGGCAGGGAACCTTTAATGTGACTGAGTATACTCAAAGGTTTGAGGGCTTATCTAAGTATGGAGCTATGCTTGTGGCTGATGAGGCATCAAAGAATGATAGGTATATTAAGGGTTTAAACCCAGGGCTTAGTAGGGCTATGTTGCCATATATAGATAAAACCTTTGATCAAGTCATTGATCTGGCCTTAAAGTTTGAGCAACATGACAAGGAGAGGGAGAAGTATAGGAGTTTTAAGAACAACAAGAAAAATAAGGGAAGGTATCACCCCTATGACAAAATGAAGGAGGAGACAGAAAGCAAGAAAACCAATGATACTAAGACCACTGATACAAAGAGGAAAATAGTGTGTCATCATTGTGGAAAAGAAGGACATATCAAACCAATGTGTCCAGAATTGAAGGGAGGAGCTTTCAAGTGCTACCTATGTGGTAAGGAGGGACATATCAAGAGAAATTGCCCTGAGTATAAACAGCAAGGGAAGCTAGCAAGTTTGGAGAGCAAAAGCAAATCCACAGCAGAAGCTATTGCAGAAAACCATGGTCAAGTGGAAGGTACCTTATTTATTTGTACCCTACCCATATCAGTAGTGTATGATACAGGGGCAACACATTCTCTGATTTCCCATGAATTAGTTGCATTGCATAAATTAAATTGCATACTGGTTGAAACCCCTTTGTTAGTGCAAAGCCCATTGGGAAGTTCTAGTGTTTTAAACATGATTTGTGTGGATGTGGAATTAAACATAGGAGGAAATGTTTTTATTTCCAATTTATATGTTTTAAATTACCCAAATATAGGTGTTATATTGGGTGTAGACTGTTTAAGGCAATACAAAGCCATAATTAATTTAGACTCATCCACCGTATCATTACAAAATTCTAGAGGCCAAAGAATCACATTTTTTTGTGAAGTAGCCAAAGAAAGGAAATTATATCATTTGATTGACTTAGATAAGGATTCCAGTGAACCTTCTATTGAAGAAATCCCCATAATTAACAAATACTTGGATGTGTTTGGAGAAGTTAAGGGTATTCCACACCACAGACCAGTGGAATTTTAGATTAGTCTCATACCAGGAGCAAGTCCAATTATTAAGAAACCCACTAGGATGGGGCCAAGTGAGTTGAAGGAGTTGAAGAAACAGTTAGAAGAATTGGAAAGCAAAGGATTTATAAGACCAAGTAATTCATGCTGGGGTGCTCCAGTAGTGTTTGTAAGAAAACATGATGGTACTTTAAGGATGTGTATAGATTACAGGGAGCTAAACAAAGTCACTATCAAGAACAAGTACCCCTTACCTAGAATTGATGATCTTTTTGATCAACTTAGTGGAGCAAAAATATTTACTAGGTTAGACTTGGCATCTGGATTCCATCAAATGAAGGTTGAGGACTCAAGTGTTAAGTATACAGCCTTTAACACTAGGTATGGTTTATATGAGTTTCTTATCATGCCATTTGGGTTGACAAATGCCCCATCATACTTTGTAGACTTGATGAATAGGATATTCAGGGATTATTTAGACAAGTTTGTATTGATTTTTATTGATGATATTTTGATTTATTCTAAAACAGTAGAGGAACATGAAAATCACTTACACCTTATTTTGTCTAGATTAAGAGAAAAAGATTTAAAAGCAAAGTTTTCTAAGTGTGCATTTTGGAAAGAAGAAGTGCATTTCCTTGGGCATGTTATATCTGCCAAAGGCATTTCAGTGAACCCCAATAAAATTGTGGCTATCCAAGCATGGAAAAGACCAAGCACAGTAGGAGAAGTTAGGTCATTTATGGGGATGGCAGGGTATTATAGAAGATTTATAAAGGATTTTTCTAAGATGTCATCACCTCTTACCAACCTAACTAGAAAGAACCAACCCTTTATATGGACTAAGAAATGTGAGCAAGCCTTTAGTAAAATCAAGGAGGCCTTAGTCGATGCACCAGTGTTGAGAGTACTAGAGGGAAATGAGGATTTGATTGTTTATACTGATGCAAGTGGTTCTGGGCTAGGAGTTGTATTGATGCAGCAAGATCAAGTTATAGCCTATGCATCAAGACAATTGAAGCCACATGAATCAAGGTATGCAACCCATGATCTTGAGTTGGCAGCAGTGGTATATGCACTAAAGGTCTGGAGACATTATCTTCTAGGTGCTAAGTTTATTTTATACACTGACCATAAAGCATTGAAATATCTCTTTTCACAAAAAGATTTGAATATGAGGCAGCATAGATGGGTTGAGTTTCTAGCAGCATATGATTTAGACATACTTTATACTCCAGGAAAAGCTAATAAGGTTGTAGATGCTTTGAGCAGGCAGCATGCAAAAGTAGCCATGTTAATGATAGAAGAGTTTAGAAATTTATCTCTACTTACTGATTTGGAAATTGAGGAAAACAATAAGGTGAACATGGAGATGATTGAAGAAGGGAGTAAAGGAAAATTACGTTTTAATAACTTTGCAATCAGATTTAATTTTGAAAGTGGGGAAAATGCAAGAGGAAGATCCAGATTTATTAGAAAAGAAAACTCTAATAGAAAAAGGAGAAGAAGTAGCAAACTACCACACTGATAAGAATGGTTACTTAAGGAATAAAGGTAGGATATATGTTCCAGAAGATATAGGGTTGAAGGAAGAGATACTTAATGAATACCATAGGAGTAAATATTCCATACATACAGGCAGCACCAAAATGTACCAAAACCTAAAAAGGGATTATTGGTGGAGAGGGATGAAATCGGATGTGGCCAAACATGTTGCAAAGTGTATGACTTGCCAACAAGTCAAGGCAGAAACTCAAAGACCCTCAGGCCTATTGCAACCTCTAAGCATACCACAGTGGAAGTGGGAAGATATATCTATGGATTTCATAGATGGTCTGCCTAGATCAAAGAGAGGAAATACAAGCATTTGGGTAGTAGTTGATAGATTGACTAAAGTGGCACACTTTATACCAGTGAAGGCAGAAAGAAATGCACCTAAACTAGCTCAAATATTCATGAAAGAAGTAGTAAGGTTGCATGGAATTCCTAAAATTATAGTGAGTGATAGGGACACAATCTTTACATCCAGATTTTGGAAGAGCTTTCAAGAAGCCATGGGGAGTGAGTTATGCTTGAGTACTGCATACCACCCCCAATCAGATGGTCAAACTAAAGTAATAAACAAAGTTTTGGAGGATTTGTTGAGGGCATGTGCATTGGACTTTGGAGGTAATTGGGAAGATCACCTCCACTTGGCTGAATTTACATATAACAATAGTTATCAAAGCACCATAGGCATGGCACCATTTGAAGCCTTGTATGGTAAACCATGTTTGTCACCAATATGTTGGGTTGAAGCAAGAGAAAGGGCTGTCTTAGGGCCAGACTATATTAAGGAAACCACTGAAAAAATTGAGCTTGTGAGGAGAAAGATGGCAGCAGCTCAAGATAGGCAAAAGAAGTTTGCAGATGTAAGGAGGAAGCAGGTGGAATATAAAGTTGGTGACTATGTTTTCATCAAAGTTTCACCTATGAAGAAGGTGTTAAGATTTGGAAAGCAGGGAAAACTTACCCCAAGATATGTTGGACCTTACAAGATTTTGGAAAGAATAGGTTCATTAGCATACAAGTTAGAGCTACCAGAAGAGATGAGTGCAATGCACAATGTATTTCATGTGTCACAACTTAGGAGATGGGTGCATGATAAAGAGGAAATTCTAGAGAAACCCACTCAAGTTCAAATAAATCCTGATTTGGTCTATGAGAAAGACCCAGTGGGGATTTTAGCTAAAGAGGAAAAGAAGTTGAGGAGCAAAACTCTGAAATTAGTGAAGGTTCAATGGAGCCTATACCCTAATGATTGTACATGGGAGTTAGAGGATAAGATAAAGATGGATTACCCTAAGCTTTTTGCAGTGGAAGGTAAATTCTAATTTCCTAAAAAGTTTAATGTATATGGTTGTTTTGACTGAATTGTTTGCTTGAGAATTGTTTGATAGATTTAACAAAAAAATCTGAAAGTGTTTAAAGTAAAAATAAGAAAATTGTGAGGACACAATTCCTAAAAGGTGGGGTGATTGTAATGCCCCAGAATTTCATGGAAATCTTATTTTGGTTAAATTCTGAAAATATATGAAATTATTGCATAGGAATGTATGGGATTAGCTAAGTGCAAAGGTGTGTGCATGTGTGCACGTGCACACTGATATGGCACAAGGAAGAACCCCAAATTTCCTGAAACCAAAACAAGAATTAAAAAGCATTACAAACATGATTTTGTAATGAAAATTATTAAACCAAATATGGATATTTGATTTCTGGATTATATGAATTATTTTAGAAGATAAGAAAAGGCAAGTTTTGTTTGAACAAGTAAACAGATTTTACTTAATTTAAACCCAGGATAAATTGGATAAGAATTTGAAACACATATGCACATATATGTGTATGTCTTTCTGTGACTTAGGAGAAGTTAAGTGAACTTATATAAGATATGTATGCATATGTACATTTCTATAAGTACTGATAGTATTAAAAAGAAATAAGCAAGGAAAAAGCTTAACATTAAAATAGTAAAAGACATATTACAAGCAAAACCATTGTTTTAGGCAGAAAATAGAAAGGATGATTTTCAGAAAATATACAGGTGACAATGTCACACAATTATCATGACTTAGGAAGAATATAATATATTCTGGAAAAGTAAAAGGGGAGGTAAGTATCACATATGGCCGGGGTATTAAGGGTGAAAATAAGCAAATCTGAAATGCAAAATGCATGAGTATTGGCCAGGGTAGGAATGGGATTTTACAATGATGAAACCCTAGAAAAACCTCTCTTATAAATCCAAGTTTAAACCAGAAAAACCATTTTCTACCCGAGACATTTAAGAAAACAAAGAAGAAAAATATTGTAAGAAGAAAGGCAAAGTTTCAAAGAGTTTCTTTTCTGGATTAAGCAAAAGGAGCATTTTCTGTGAGTAATCTCACTAAACCCATGGCATTAAGTCCTGTTATGAGGCAGCCAAGTTTATGTTATTTTTCTACATATTTCTGATTTTATTACTATGGTTTTAATGGATGCTTTAATGGGTGTTTATGAATGCTTTTGATTGCTTTGATGGTTGAGTATTTTGCTCTGTTTGGTTACACCCAGAAATGTTAAAGTATGAAATCATGAAAGTAAATAGAGAATACTTGTAACTGGTTTAGACATGGCATGGAAAATACAGAAATCAAAATATATATATGAGTTGCATTACACTTGTGTAAGTGCTGAGGCTCAAATGAAAGATTCATGGGTGCAATGGAAATACCCAAAAGTGCTGAACCCTTGGTCAAACAGAAAACCCATGAGCCAGAAATCTTGTTTAAGCTAGATCTTGAATTTAGTTCAAACATGGTTGCTTATGAAACAATAATAACCCACATGCCTAGTCTCTATTCACAGTTGTAAATATTCTTGTATTTTCTTTAAGCCAGAGTATTTGAAAATATGATTTCCCCTGGATATGAATGTTAGCTTGTTTTGGAATTATGCTTGTAAGTTTTATGTAATGTTTCATGTACACTGTGATTCAATCACCTAGCTATCTCATGATAGGATCAAACATGAACACTTAGTAAATAAACTAAGGATTGTGAGCCAAGAAGACTGTTGGAATGCTTGTTATATTTAAAGTATGCAAGTTGTCACATGGCTTGTTTAAGCCCTGAGATATTTGTTGGAACCTGCCTTCTTCGATTTTAATGTGACAACTATATATTTCAAACTATATACTATGATGTCAAATATTCTTGCAGGAATCTACAAAGAAAAGCTATTATCATATCGTCAACAAACTAAGCTCAAGCTTTCTAGTATACTGATTATTATTTCCGGTTAGATATTTTTGTACAATCTCTGATATGATGATAACACACACACACACACAAATAATTTTTGGAAAACATGTTCTACAAATATAAAATATCTTTTTATAGACATAAAAGTATTTTCAAAAGTTTCTCAAGTTCAGAATCACTAAAATAAAGAAGAGGAACAAATCAGTACAAATTCAGACATCTGTCACTTTTATTTAGCCATCTGTCATAAAAACAGACGTCTGTCACTTTAATACAGACGTCTATCATAAAAACAAACGTCTAAATTAAATGAACAGACGTCTAAACTCACAAAAAATTGTTTCTTCTGCCTATTTGACTGTTTAAACTTACTTAGCCATCTGTCACTTTTTCTCAGACATCTGAACTTGACGAACTGAAGCATCTCTTCATGAAAATTCAAATTTTGAAGAGTTGTCTTCTTCACCAACAGTTGCACTCCTTCTAATAGTTGCAACTATTGAATTAAAACTATTCAATACTATAAATAGAGATGAAAATCCACTATTTCTATAACCAATTCTTTCTATCTATTCTGATCTTATATTGTTATAATATCAAGTGATTTTCAATTCTCTACTTCCTATCTTTTGCACATTCAAATCATCATATCAAGAAGATTATAGGAAGGGTGTACTACATTGACTATATTCGTGTTATTCAAAGAACACACAAGTCAAGAAACAATTTACCAAATTGTATTTGAAGTCCTATTCGGTTGCTTAGGCGGAAAAGTCCTATTCGGTTGCTTAGGCGGAAAAGTCATGTTCGGTTGCTCAGGCGGTGTAATACCTGTTCCTCCGGGTTAAGTGAGGGTTATTCGAGAAATTCCAGAAGCAGTCTAGGACTGGACGTAGAACGAGAAGTTCGAACCAGTATAAAAATCCCTGGTGTCATTTTTATTACTGCCATTTACTATTATTTATAATTTCGCACTTGCTAGTCGTAGTTTAACTATATTATCGATCCATATACACTTTCAATCTTTGTGCAATATTGTGAATTATTTTATTGCAATGTGTCCCCGTGATTCCTTTATGGCAGATGAGGCTAGAGACTAATTGGAAAATACAACCATAGAATGATGAAGTAGGAACTTGAATTATTCCTAGGATGGTTGGATTGGAGCTATGATAATTCCTGAGTATCTCTGTTTGACATGTATGTTTGCATAATTGAAAGTGTGTAAATAATTAGTTTTAATACTGATCATATATGCACAATATATCAGAAACAAGCAGAACAAATTGATTAGAGAAGTTATGCAAACTTGTACAAAATGCTTATGTCTCATTTAACTACTTAATATCATGGAATTTCTGATATTTCTCATACCAGATCTTGTATCTGACCCTTGTTTGCTTATGGCATCTGGGGTGTCCCATTAAAATGGGGCAGCCTCTAATGCTCTTTCAGGGAATGCTGGTTCTAAATAGGAAGCTGCTATGGCTAGTGAGAATGTTTGGATAAGCATGCTAAATTAGAATTAAATAAGAGCTTAGAATGAACTATTTGCATGTAATCTTGGAAGTTTTATAATTCTGATTTTTTTGTTATGTAATGATCTTGAATGTTTGGATTTTATTTAGTTGTTTCAATTGAATTCTGGTAATGTATTAAGGTTGGGAAAAACCAAAGACTTAGTTGAATCCTATGCAAGAAAATATATTTGAGTATTATGGTAGAAATCTGTAGATGATATATGCATATATTTGAGAAATGGATACATATATATATTTTGTATTAGTCAATCTTGAGTCACTTAAAAGCTTTAAGTTTTGAGGTTAAAATCTGAGTTTGGTTAAGAATATTCTTTAAAGAGTTTTGTGTCTATATGCTGGAGTATTTTGATAAAAGAAATTATGTATTTTTGAACACTGGTTTATGATGTGTATATGTTTTAAGGGATTTTCAAGTATCTTGTATCTGGATTGACATTGTAATGGTCAGGCATTAAGGTTTGGGACAACCTAGCCATAAGGTTAACCTACCTCAAAAGGAATGAGGTCTTGTTTGATCAAGATGACCAGAGTTTTTGGTTTAAAGGAAGAAAATACACTTTGTAAAATCTGAAGCTTTCTTTGCAAATACATGTATAAAGACAAGATCAAATATTTAAGCAATTCACTTGTATTTTTTAGTAGCATTCTTAGTTAAGAAAGCTCAACACATCTGATATGCACACATACCACATAGACATCACTCATGCTTTATGACCATAAATTCTGGATTTCCTAAACCCAAAAGACCAACCCTTAAATTAGTACAAAACTGAGGTAACTCAAGGATTAGGGAATGGATTTGATTCAGGGAAACACAACAATATAATTGTGAAAGAATCACTTAACTGTTTGGGTCTTAAATATAAAAGAAGTTGGGGTAAAGATCACTCATGTTGAAAATGATAAATGTGTATATCATTTTCTTTCTGGCGTTGATCAAATATCAAACAATTAAACTAAAATTATGATGGCTTGCTATATAATCTAAGATCACTTTGCTAAGTTAAACTAACAGGCAATCACCAAAAGAATGATCAAAATTACTAGGCATAAATCATATATGATTATGAGATTCACTCTCATGACCCAAATATCAAAACAAAGGAAAATGAGCTATGTACTGGTTGACTAGAAATTCAAATTCAATCAGGATGCACTCTTGCTTACCAATACTCTGATCCAAGCAAGAGGGTCACATACATCTTCACATGTATGTGAATATATTTATTAATGAACTGATATAAATATATTAGTAGAAAAATTAGGATCCTGGATAATTTAATAGAAAGGCTAAATGACTCTAGGAAATTTATTAATGTAAAAAAAAATCCTAGTAAAAATTAGGTAAAATAAATAAGGTTATTTCATGCTCCAAGAGACAACCTGCTCTCTGCCAACACAAGGTCGGTTACTCCCTTCCCAGGCAGTAAACCTGAGATATGCCACCCCCGGTCCTTTGGGACCTTTATCCGAGCGCTCGATAACCAACATCACACATAATAAATAAAGTGTGTCCACATGAGTAAGTATCTGGGCTCCATACCATGATACTACCCTTTTCCAAAAGGAATGGTCATATCCTAGGGAAGCTACCCCTGAAACCTTACCGCATCTTTCCTGTTTCGACCATTTCCGGGTTGTGAGGTCTGACGAAGTCTCGTCCACAAAGCTACGCTTTTTCACAAAGCCATGCTTTGATCACAAATTATCAATAAATGATCGTCACACAGCAACACTCAGCATGCCACATTACCAAATTGGGAGTATATCGCTGATAACCTTCAACTACATAACCGCTGAGCTCGTACGTCTCAGAGAAGGGTGTTAAGCTAAGAGAATAAATTCTCCGCCACCAACAGAAATGTATTTGTAAGAAATCAGCTTTATATCTCAAAATGTAATGTCAGACATGTAACCATACAAGTCTGTTCTGGGTTCGAATAGAACCGAAGGAACTTCCGAAGAAGCCCTTGCAATCCGGGTATTCACAATCCTGATAAAACTTCCCATCACAAAGGAAATCTCTATACCGTAGCTAACGGTGCAAAGACAATCGATAGGTCATCCTGTCGTTTTCACAAATACCCGGTCTTCACCACCGGTCTTCAATACGATCCATATCGTCGTATCACTAATTCGGAATGGGTTATATGACACAAAGGTCTTTTCCCGGCTAACACGAATAGTGAGCACAATATTTCAAAACATACGGATATAGGGATTTCAATTAAGTCACAACTTATTACCCAAATCCTTCCTTTCAGATGGTTTAAACAAATTACCATTTTAAATCTTTAAAAGAAAAGATTCATTTCAAAAACCTTCAATGGTTTAAACAATTTCCACACTTTTAATCTTTTAAACAAAAAGATTCAATTCACAAAGATCCATTCATGGATTTCAAAACGATTTCCATTTTATTGAATTAACCCATTAAATCTTTAATTTTAAGATTTAATTTATAGCTTTCAAAACTATTCACAATTCAAGTCTTTCATAATATAAAAGATACACCTTTTGAAATACTCTTTTATTCCAAAATAAAGCTTAATCATTTTCACAAAGGTTAATTCATAGTATTTCCAAACTATTTACAATTTTAATTCAACTTGAAATGGTTCGATACAAATTGGAAATCTTTTCACTTTATAAAAGCTATTATTATTTGGAAACAGATAGTTTTCATTTTGGGAAAAACTGGTTACATTTACACAGGTTAAAGCCATTCAAGTATAAAACTTGAATATACATTTAAATTTCTGAAACCATATTTTAAATGGTTAAAAACCCATACAAACACCTTTTATACTTAAAAAATCTTTTAGACCAAAATTCCCAATCATTGAATTCAATTTCAAAATATTGAATTCAAATTTAAATCAAATGATTTAAATTCCAATTCCATTAAGTTATTTAAAATAACTTTTATTTTTGAAACTCATTTTCAAAGACTTTCAATTCAAATTCCAAAACTATTTTGGATTCAAAAATTCAATTTCCAAAATTGATACAAATCTGTGACTTAACCGATTTCCACGTGAAATCCACATTTGTGTGTGTATTGTGTAGTCCACGGGTTCAACACAATAGTGCAACAACATTCAACCATCACAGATCAAATATAACAATATATTTGATAAGCGGTATACACTATAACGCTTATCTTTCATTCACAGATCACAGATATATACATATCACAGATAAACAATTCACAGATCACAACACAAATCAGGATATATCACAAAGCATCACACATCAAAGATGTCAAACAATTCAACATCCAATAAAATCCAAACATCCATAAGTAGGATTAATTAAATTATCTGATTAATTCAAATCAGATAAATTTCTGTGAATATATTTTACTGGTTATGATAAAATAATAATCAATTAATTTCAAATTGAGTTTCAAATTTATTTCAAAACACCAAATCAAATTTCCAAACATTTTCAAAAGATTTATTTTTAATCACCAAAAATCAATTACCAAATGGATTTCTAAATTTATTTCCTTTTAAAATAACCCCCTTTTTAAGATGATAAATTCCTTTATTTTCCAAACTATCCAAAAATCCAAATTTTAAATAAATTCTCAACTTATAAATAATAATTTTCGAAATCCATTTATTAAGCCCTTTTTCCATATTTTGAAATTTAATTCAATATGGTTCAAAAATAACCTTTTATCTTTTAAAACTCCTTTTAAATTTTTCCAATTATCAAAAATAAATTTTCCGATAAATTTTCAACTTAAATTTCAAAAATCCAATTTTTATTTATTTTCGATATCCAACGATACCAAAAATATATCTGGCTAAATTTTTAGCCTTCAACAATTTCAATCCACAAATATAATCACACGGCGATTATAAAGAAAATCAACACACAATATTGAAACAAATTCAATTATTTGAGGAATCCAGTTGGATCCCTCCAACATGTTTCCTTGCATCTACAGATGTTAGCACAATACCAATTCCACTTCAATGTGGAATATCGCGGTATATGGGATTTATAAAATACTATCCGCTATTATGCGGCACAATAGGGTCTCATCCGCTATATAATGCGGGAAATCAACTCCAAATACATATATAATACCAATTCCACTTTACAGTGGAATTATCGCGGTATATGTTTTTAATAGATAACATCCGCTTAATATACGGCGTATAGGGTCTATTTAACACAATAGATAACAATTTATCATCCAATCATCACAATCCACACTATCAACAATTTTAATCTAACTATTTAAAATTTAGTGAATATTAGGCTCAGGTCCCTAGTAAGTTTCAAAATACACAAAAACCCCAGTAAAAAAAGCGTGTAAATTAGGTCCCTAGAATTAAGTTACTAAGTAATTGCATATAGTTATGCAATTTTTTTGGTGAATAATTGCGGAATTTTCTGCAACTTTTTGAAAAAATTGCGTAAATTTCCGCAATTTTTGGGTGAATAATTGCGGAATTTTCCGCAATTTTTTGAAAAAATTACGTAAATTTCCGCAATTTTTTGGATGAATAATTGCGGAATTTTCCGCAATTTTTTGATAGAATTGCATAAATGTCTGCAATTATTCACTGAATAATTGCATAAGTGTATGTCATTATTCAGTAACTTAATTCTAGGGACCTAATTTACAAACTTTATTTTACTGGGGTTTTTGTGTATTTTGAAACTTATTAGGGACCTGTGCCAAACTGTCCCTAAAATTTAAATCGAAACAATTATTCGATTGAGTGAGAAGTTCTCACCTTGCTTTTCGTCGAACGTTTAAATTTTAAATTAAACAGAACCGTTCGATTTAATCAAAAAAAATAGCTTGCTCAAACTGACCCCAGACCTGCGCTGCAGCGTAGATCGCATCACTGCGATCCCGGCGCTTCCAAATTTGTCGAAATCTGATATCGTATGACAAAGATATGGCAATTTAAAGTTTGTACACATTTATATATAATTTAATGAACAATTTATTTTAATTTCAAACCCTACATTCATCATCACCGTTCATTTTGAACAAAGCAATCTAGGCCGCGTGAAACATCTTCCCCCCTCACGTTCGAAACCCAGGTCGAACAACCCATGGAGCCGCCTTCATCTTCCAATTACGCGGCCACTCACACTCCCTTCGAACACGATCAAGAACCACCACGCCGATGGCCAACGTCGCCTCTACCCACGGCCAGAATGCGCACCCACTCGGCCACCCCCTAGCCTCAGAAAACGTGAACGAAACATATGCATTCAAACTGATTTTCCCATCGATCCACTTCGCGAATCTCGATCACAGCCGTCCACTTCATAGAGCTCGCGAAGCTTAACATTTTTGTAGTTGACAAATTTTTGAATAGATGTATGGATTTGAAGTAAATTGGGGAAGATGAAGACACGTTTCCGGCCATTGAAGAGTAGAGTGGCGGCTGGGAAGAAATAGTTAGGGCTTGGCCGATAAACTATGTATATACGTTTATAAAAATAATATTTTATTAATATTCTCAAATTAACAAGCTTTTACAAACGAACTCCAATTCACACATGCCGACTGGCGTTTCTAGGGTTTACCCGTGTTCCGAACACAATAGAATGTGTTTCGGGAGCTAATTCGATCGTATGTGAGAGTTACGGAATTAAACGATCAAATTTAAATCAAATTGATTTAAACCGATTTCGATGCGTTTTGGCTTGCCCCGGACAAACGACAACTCCGATTTCTACAAAAATTGAAATCATACAATAATATCACATTACGGATCCGATGAAACTGGTTTCGTCAAAATCCGAGACTGATTGAAAAATGACTATTTTTAGTCGTCAATTAAATATTAAAATATTCAATTTTTTTCAATTTAACTTTTAATTCAATTTTAAAAGTTCACAAACATCATTATAACTCCAATATGATTTAATATAACTTTATAAATCATTTTTATACACATTTAATCCAATTATCAATTATTTCTGGAATTCAGATATTAAATTATCGATTTAATTAAACAATTAAACCACTATATTCGAAATAAATTTATTCGACTTCCAAATCTTACTTATTAATATTTAAAATAAATTAAATATCTGAATTTCAATTGACGGAAATTCTGGGTCGTTACAAACTTCCCACCTTAAAAGAATTTCGTCCTCGAAATTGCAAAGTAAGAAAAATGCCCAAATCCATTAACTTTTCAAAAATCCATTTAGTGAAAATTTAATATTCACCTTTTCCAAAACCTTTAACTTCAACCAAAAAAGTGGTTTCTATTTTCTAGTTCAATTCCTACGTTTTCATTTCAATTTGGAAATTAACTTTCCATTAACAAAAAATTTCCAAAATTTTCAAAATTTTTCTAACGCCTTAAATTCTCAGAAAAATTCGTCAGCGTCTCCTTTGCGTGGTTCGATCGTAGTAGGATCACTATAGACATAAATATATACACATCGACCCACCCGGTCGGAAAAGCAGAAAAACAGTTCATATTTCCTATTTTTATTGCGTAGGCGTACCTTTTAGCATTTTTAAGCAAAGCAGTTATTTATTTAGCATTTTAGCGCAACCAATCAACTAAACGGCAGCCACGGCACCTGTACTTACTCAGTTTAAATATGTAAGTGACATATATGTAAAGTTATTAACAATTTTACTCTTTTAAACAACTACAACATATGCATATCAAAAGAAATGCATACTAAACAAGGTTTATAAGCAACTTATAAATTTTCAATATTACTTGTAATTGTTTACAACCAATTCATATACAACGACTTCAATTATTCGTTTTTAATTAGTTTACATTCACTAATTTACATTCATATTAGTTCACTTTCGAATCAAATTAAATTCAATTACTTTAGCTTTCAATTTCACAAATTCCATTTCATTAACACTTAATGAATTATATACAATCAACCAACAATCATCTAACAACCAAGATCATTCAACACAACCAAATTAATTTAATTTACTTTCAATTTGGTTCAACTCTTTTAATCCCAATTGGTTTAATATTCTATTGATTTTCATTCAATTATTCAACTTCCAATTACATTAGCTTTAATGAATTAACACTTACATCCATTATTCCATATCAATTTATTTACATTTGATTGATTAACATTCAATTCATTTGTTCAATTGCTAATTCACTTTACAAATAAAGTTGAATTTCATTACATAACTCAAGTTCACATCATCACTTCATTTCATTAATTTACTTCGATATCAAAAATCAATTCCATTACAACATTACTTAAGTTGTATTCCATTACAACATTTCATTCTAAAGTAATTTTTATTTAACTTTTACCAAAGTCAAATTTCATCAATTATTCAAATTCATATCTCATTTTGCTTAACAAAATTGCTTAACCATTTCTTTTACAATTGGTTTTGCTTACATTCACTCATTTTATAAGTTATACAACTTATTATTCAACTTTCCAAATCATATTATAAGTTCAAAACTCGTTTCACTTATAATTATCAATTACAACTTTGGATTTTAATTTCAAATTTGTTTATCGCAACAAAACTTCAATTTTCCAATTCTTTTATTGTAGCAAATCCATCACACAGAAACTCGAAAATGATACTGATGATGCTGCAGTCATCACCCTTATTATTTCCTAGCAACAATAGTGAATTCAGTGCTTAAATTCTTTCAAAATTTTCCTTTTATTTATAAATCACATTTATAAATCTTTTCTCATATAATTCACTATTTTGCTTTACTTATACAAGATTATTTCACAATTGCAAATCATATTAATTATAATTTCATACTAAATAATTCATTTGCTTATATACTTCATTCTTTTACAATTTGTTGTTTTTATTTAGATTATTCAAACAACTTTTATTGACTTATATATATTCTTACATTTTCAACAACCAAACAATCAGTTTATATACACTTTAATAATTTCTGAAAAATTATTTATTTATATACAAAATATAATCAAGGTAAAATTATTTCATTTACCCAATTTCAAATGATACTATGTCGACTTGCTTCGTTTAAGTGTTTAGAAACCCCTATCGATAATATGGCGTCCCACATACCGACCAGAATTCATAAACAGCTCAACGGATAAGCAAACACAATATAAAACATTTTATATCACTAACAAATACGCGCTCATATCTATTATTTCACTCACACTCATTCTAGAGTACTACTGACTCTATCTCTAACGAGTAACACCCAACAGAGCCAAAGTTATCGCTTAACCATATGCTCTGATACCAAATGTAACGAACGCGATTTTTCGTCGCTCGAAAATCGACATTAATACGTCCACTGTATCAACTGCCGAACAATCGAATGCCGGAAAACCGAATTGTTATGGAGAAAAAGAAGAGGTAGAAGAAGACAGAAGAAACAACAGAAACAATATCAGAATCTCACATTCGCAGCGGAACAACATATAATAGATAAATGAATAATCTTTAAATCAAAGAACTATATCATTTTATACATTACATCATCATCAGAGTTTACAGCAACAATATACAACACAACTGGACAGTTATATAACTTGTCCTCATACATAATACACAGCGGAATAATAATATCAGATACAAATACTACGCCTCGTCATCCAGCTCGCCACTGAGCTCCACAGCATCCCGAATCTAGAATGACCTGATAACCTGACTCTAGACTGCCCGTGTGGAAATTGGTGGGCACCCAGAGTTTAGGAAGGAAACAATAAACTCCAGGTCAGTCATGGTGACTGGTGTGAGAACTAAAAACAGTTTTATCTTCAAAACACAACAACAACAAAGCAAGTAGAAAATATCTGCAATGCTTTTGGGAAATGAAACTACCATAAGACCTCCCGCCACACACACAATGCAAACGCAGAATTGGAGGAGATTTCTTCTTATGATAGTCAAGGATGCTTACTACGCAAATCATTGGATTATTATTATTAGTGCATAGTAGAGGAAAACATTTCGAAAATATAATATTAATCTTAGCCAGCATAAGCATTCCGCACTTATGCCTACTATAGCTACTATGTTCAATAGCAGGTTACCGCCACATTCCATAGCAGGTTATACAACTAAAACCGTACAAGGTTCATATTGGAAGATGGATTTCCAACAAATGGTCAGGCTAAGGAACTTCCTATGCCACGTAGGAACGCCTCTGGCTGGACGCTCCGAGAGACTACCTGCTCACTGCCAACACAAGGCCGGTTACTCCCTTCCCGGGCAGTAAACCTGAGATATGCCACCCCCGGTCCTTTGGGACCTTTATCCGAGCGCTCGGTAACCAACATCACACATAATAAATAAAGTGTGTTCACATGAGTAAGTATCTGGGCTCCATACCATGATACCACCCTTTTCCAGAAGGAATGGTCATACCCTAGGGAAGCTACCCCTGAAACCTTGCCGCATCTTTCCTGTTTCGACCATTTCCGGGTTGTGAGGTCTGACGAAGTCTCGTCCACAAAGCTACGCTTTTTCACAAAGCCACGCTTTGATCACAAATGATCAATAAATGATCATCACAACGCAACACTCAGCATGCCACATTACCAAATTGGGAGTATATCGCTGATAACCTTTAACTACATAACCTCTGAGCTCGTACGTCTCAGAGAAGGGTGTTAAGCTAAGAGAATAAATTCTCCGCCACCAACAAAAATGTATTTGAAAGAAATCTGCTTTATATCTCAAAATGTAATGTCAGACATGTAACCATACAAGTCTGTTCCGGGTTCGAACAGAACCGAAGGCACTTCCGAAGAAGCCCTTGCAATCCGGGTATTCACAATCCCGATAAAACTTCCCATCACAAAGGAAATCTCTATACCGTAGTTAACAGTGCAGAGACAATCAATAGTTCATCCTATCGTTTTCACAAATACCCGGTCTTCACCACTGGTCTTCAATACGATCCATATCGTCGTATCACTAATTCGGAATGGGCTATATGACACAAAGGTCTTTTCCCGGCTAACTCGAATAGTGAGCACAATATTTCAAAACATACGGATATAGGGATTTCAATTAAGTCACAACTTATTACCCAAATCCTTCCTTTCAAATGGTTTAAACAAATTACCATTTTAAATCTTTAAATGAAAAGATTCATTTCAAAAACCTTCAATGGTTTAAACAATTTCCACACTTTTACTCTTTTAAACAAAAAGATTCAATTCTCAAAGATCCATTCATGGATTTCAAAACGATTTCCATTTTATTGAATTAACCCATTAAATCTTTAATTTTAAGATTTAATTTATAGCTTTCAAAACTATTCACAATTCAAGTCTTTCATAATAAAAAAGATACACCTTTTGAAATACTCTTTTATTCCAAAATAAAGCTTAATCATTTTCACAAAGGTTAATTCATAGTTTTTCCAAACTATTTACAATTTCAATTCAACTTGAAATGGTTCGATACAAATTGGAAATCTTTTCACTTTATAAAAGCTATTATTATTTGGAAACAGATAGTTTTCATTTTGGGAAAAACTGGTTACATTTACACAGGTTAAAGCCATTCAAGTATAAAACTTGAATATACATTTAAATTTCCAAAACCATATTTTAAATGGTTAAAAACCCATACAAACACCTTTTATACTTAAAAAATCTTTTAAACCAAAATTCCCAATTCATTGAATTCAATTTCAAATATTGAATTCAAATTTAAATCAAATGATTTAAATTCCAATTCCATTAAGTTATTTAAAATAACTTTTATTTTTGAAACTCATTTTCAAAGACTTTCAATTCAAATTCCAAAACTATTTTGGATTCAAAAATTCAATTTCCAAAATTGATACAAATCTGTGACTTAACTGATTTCCACGTGAAATCCACATTTGTGTGTGTATTGTGTAGTCCACGGGTTTAACACAATAGTGCAACAACATTCAACCATCACAGATCAAATATAACAATATAATTGATAAGCGGTATACACTATAACGCTTATCTTTCATTCACAGATCACGTATATATACATATCACAGATAAACAATTCACAGATCACAACACAAATCAGGATATATCACAAAGCATCACGCATCAAAGATGCAAACAATTCAACATCCAATAAAATCCAAACATCCATAAGTAGGATTAATTAAATTATCTGATTAATTCAAATCAGATAAATTTCTGTGAATATATTTTACTGGTTATGGTAAAATAATAATCAATTAATTTCAAATTGATTTTCAAATTTATTACAAAACACCAAATCAAATTTCCAAACATTTTCAAAAGATTTATTTTCAATCACCAAAAATAAATTACCAAATGGATTTCTAAATTTATTTCCTTTTAAAATAAACCCCATTTTAAGATGATAAATTCCTTTATTTTCCAAACTATTCAAAAATCCAAATTTTAAATAAATTCTTAACTTATAAATAATAATTTTCGAAATCCATTTATTAAGCCCTTTTTCCATATTTTGAAATTTAATTCAATATGGTTCAAAAATAACCTTTTATCTTTTAAAACTCCTTTTAAATTTTTCCAATTATCAAAAATAAATTTTCCGATAAATTTTCAACTTAAATTTCAAAAATCCAATTTTTATTTATTTTCGGTATCCAACGATACCAAAAATATATCCGGCTAAATTTTTAGCCTTCAACAATTTCAATCCACAAATATAATCACACGGCGATTATAAATAAATCAACACACAATATTGAAACAAATTCAATTATTTGAGGAATCCAGTTGGATCCCTCCAACCTATTTCCCTACATCCACAGATGTTAGCACAATACCAATTTCACTTCAATGTGGAATATCGCGGTATATGGGATTTATAAAATACTATCCGCTATTATGCGGCGCAATAGGGTCTCATCCGCTATATAATGCGGGAAATCAACTCCAAATACATATATAATACCAATTCCACTTCACAGTGGAATTATCACGGTATATGTTTTTAATATATAACATCCGCTTAATATACGGCGTATAAGGTCTATTTAACACAATAGATAACAATTTATCATCCAATCATCACAATCCACACTATCAACAATTTTAAATCTAACTATTTAAAATTTAAATCGAAACAATTATTCGATTGAGTGAGAAGTTCTTACCTTGCTTTTCGTCGAACGTTTAAATTTTAAATTAAACCGAACCGTTCGATTTAATCAATAAATTTAGCTTTCTCAAACTGACCCAGACCTGCGCTGCGTCGTAGATCGCGTCACTGCGATCCCGGCGCTTCCAAATTCGTCGAAATCTGATATCGTATGACAAAGATATGGCAATTTAAAGTTTGTACACATTTATATACAATTTAATATACAATTTATTTTAATTTCAAACCCTACATTCATCATCACCGTTCATTTTGAACAAAGCAATCCAGGTCGCGTGAAACATCTTCCCCCTCACGTTCGAAACCTAGGTCGAACAACCCATGGAGTCGCCTTTATCTTCCAATTACGCGACCACTCACACTCCCTTCGAACACGATCAAGAACCACCACGCCGATGGCCAACGTCGCCTCTACCCACGGCCAGAATACGCGCCCACTCGGCCACCCCATAGCCTTAGAAAACGTGAACGAAACGTACGCATTCGAACTGATTTTCCCATCGATCCACTTCGCGAATCTCGATCACAGCCGTCCACTTCATGGAGCTCGCGAAGCTTAACATTTTTGTAGTTGACAAATTTTTGAATAGATGTATGGATTTGAAGTAAAATGGGGAAGATGAAGACACGTTTCCGGCCATTGAAGAGTAGAGTGGCGGCTGGGAAGAAATAGTTAGGGCTTGGCCGATAAACGTATGTATATACGTTTATAAAAATAATATTTTATTAATATTCTCAAATTAACAAGCTTTTACAAACGAACTCCAATTCACACGTAACGACTGGCGTTTCTAGGGTTTTACCCGCGTTCCGAACACAATAGAACATGTTTTGGGAGCTAATTCGATTGTATGTGAGAGTTACGGAATTAAACGATCAAATTTAAATCAAATCTATTTAAACCGATTTCGATGCGTTTTGGCTTGCCCCGGACAAACGACAACTCCGATTTCTACGAAAATTGAAATCATACAATAATATCACATTACGGATCCGATGAAACTAGTTTCGTCGAAATCCGAGACTGTTTGAAAAATGACTATTTTTAGTCGTCAATTAAATATTAAAATATTCAATTTTTTTCAATTTAACTTTTAATTCAATTTTAAAAGTTCACAGACATCATTATAACTCTAATATGATTTAATATAACTTTATAAATCATTTTTATACACATTTAATCCAATTATCAATTATTTCTGGAATTCAGATATTAAATTATCGATTTAATTAAACAATTAAACCACTATATTCGAAATAAATTTATTCGACTTCCAAATCTTACTTATTAATATTTAAAATAAATTAAATATCTGAATTTCAATTGGCAGAAATTCTGGGTCGTTATAGTCAGGATCAGATTAGGACAAAGACCACAGATTACAAGTTGTATATGATACAATCGATAAGGTGTTGTCCATTGCATGCAGGCCTATGATTTGTTAAGCCTTCCTCAAGATCATAATCCCAAGGCAAGCATGTCTTAACACTCATTAGAGAAATCAAAAGATATTTATGCTTTCTCTTAAGGTTTTGATAAATATAAAAGACTATACTAGAACATGGATATTTGATCCATATTAGATTGTACGAGATTGTGTATTGTCTTTTATGAGTTTTGAACTCTTAAGCAATACAAGAACATGGATATTTGATCCATATTAGATCACATGTAAATGTTATACGGTAAATGGTCATGATTCGTAATGTATGGAACTTCGATGAAATTGGTCATTCGAAATAAGCAAATAAATCATAATGTGAGATCATGTATCCAACACGATTGATTACAATAATGATCTTGTCATTTTACATGTAGCATAGACCAAGAGCTACAAGATGTAATTAGGAATTCAACATGACTAATTTACGTAAGGTGCAACTTATTTGATATCCTTAAATATTAAGGATGATCAAGTATGCTTTTTTAAAGAATTCATTATGATCTTGTATTAAAGATTTCCTTTTGAATGATCCGACCATTTGGATAGGGAAGAGAATGTACGAGAGTGATGTAACTTAGGCACGGTTGGGATACATAGAGTGAATAGTCGTCTCTCCTTCATGAAGAGACATGGAAACAAGAATTGTATGAAATAATAAAAGATACTTAATATAGAATGAGAAATTTGATTTTTATTACAAATGTATTTTCATATGTAAAATTGTTTTCTATAAAAGTCATTTCTTGGGGTTTAAGGTAATTGATCAGAAACTAATGGCTATAAACTAGTTACAGTGAATAAACTAAAATCATGTAATAAGTAGTTGGATGGATCCTTGTATTTTGTATGTTATTATACACAACTGCAGAAAAAGCATTTCCTAACGTCTATAAGCGTTACTATTAATTTTTGTAACGCACTAAACCCGTTAGCAGAAGGGCGTGAAGAAATTCCTGGTGCAAGTCCTAACGCTTATAAGCGTTGTTAAATTGTATGTTATAACGCTTATAAGCGTTGTTAAATTGTATATTATAACGCTTATAAGCGTTGTTAAATATTACATTAACGCCTACAAGGCTTGCCATGTTTTATTTTGTAACGCTTTTATCCCGTTACTGATCATGATTTTGTAACGCTTATAAGCGTTACTGCAATTTTTCGGTGCAGTGCTAAATTTTTTCCAGTAACGCCAATAAGTGTTACAAAAGTATTATTTATAACTGCCCCAATCTGACACTGTATATGCAACAAACAATTCATATAACAATATTATCAAAAACCATTTAGGTCATAGCATCATCATACATATTATGATTAAGATAAAAAGTAATTACATAGCTTCAACTATAGTATTACAAAACACAACATCAAATACTTACATTAAACAACCAAAAGACAACAGTAGCATTGCAAAAACAACAAAAGACAAAATATTATGTCTCAAACATAAAGTCTGCTAAAAGAAGAAGACTACATATTCCGGATGCGAAACACTGGCCATATCACAAAACCTCCATCCGCTATTTCACAAAGCTTATAATTCCCATTTTGTGGACCATCATAAATAGGTGCTTCTGGATCTATTACTTCAGCAACCCAAACAACTTTTTCAACATTTGGTACAACATTTCTGAAATGACAAGTAGTTTGCGAACCAAGGTAACCTTTGGCTACATCCTTCTTCAAGTCTTGCGATAGTAGCGTTACAAATTGTTTTTCTTTTGAAGATGAACCATTATCACAGGGTAGAGCATCATTCGTAGGAGGAGAACCCTCTAAGTTGGAAGCACCATCTGTTCTCGGTGTAACATTACTGATACTTTGAATTTGTTGCATCCCAGATATCTTATTTAGAAAAGATGAAGTAAATGATTTAAGAGCATCATCGACTTGATTTGCTACTTGTTTAGCTACTTGGTTTTGAAATTCCAATGACCAAAGTTGAAAGTTATGTTTTTCATTTTTCTCCGCAATTGCTTTTGAAGCTTGTATTGTTTTCACTTGTTTTACAGTAAAAGAGGAACTAACCGCACGACAGTAATTTTTCTTTTTATCGGCCCCAAAAACTTCAGCAACAGGATCTCTTTCAATATCATGTAAACTTGTTGCGCCATCGCCATTAAGACCAGCCTCCATCTTCTGTTTTTTTTCTGCCTCCTCTATTAGCGCCTACAGTACATAAAGCATTCACAAAAATAGTGAGTGAATGTAGATATGGAGTATATATATAGTCAAGACTTCTGTCCTAGGAGTATATAACTGTACTATGATTTTCCTCATACTCTAATCAGTTAGAATCAGAATTAAAGAATCTTTCAAATCGATGAGCTAAATTCAATCAAACATAACCCAGTTTAAATACTTCGTAAAAGAAAATTAAAATCCTTTGCCTTTTTCAGAAAGTAAGAAAAAGAATCATCTATTTTGATTTGATCTTTGCTTTAAACACATCTGATGCCACATGAAATGTAACAAGGAAAGAGTCTACAAGCTCTGCCCTAGAGCTGTAACTTACGTCATCTTATGTTGCTTGATGTTAGAAGTGACTCACATTAATTAGGTGTGTTGATTGGGCTTGGATAACTGTCTTACATCACAAAAAGGATGAAATAAAAATGGTATAGGTGTGTTGATTGGGCAGAGTTCTTCAGTACGCATTATCTGACATACTAGGTGTTGTTTGCATTAAATGGGGTTTGATCCTATATGTGTCCCATGCAAACAAGAAAAAAAAATGCGAAGCATTTTTGTTTTGAATGTAAATTTTCTACACATATGGGAAAGGTATTGCAAAAAATTGAGATGTCTAACAAGTCAAACAGGACTTTTGAATCTATATGGTGAAATCAACTTCATATCAAACCAGTTTAAACATAGTAGATTAAGCATAGATATTAACAGAGTTGCATTATAGTCATGTGTACGATATGTTTGGAGAGAGATAAATAATATAATTTTTAATACTTCAAACAGCTTAGAGGTGAGAAATGTGTGCAAATAAATCAAGAGTATAGTGGCTATACGGAGTGGGAAATCTAAACACAAGCAAAACATCAATCAACACGATGAAGTAATTACAGAGAATGGTGTTAGTGCTCAACTTACTTTCTCATTTCCTTGTTTACTGTAGTTTGAATTGTTACTAGTTTCAACCTTTTGTAACGCCAGCATGGCCATAACATGGTATGTATTCACTGCTATTTTTAGTGGAATTTAATTGATTTAATTGATGTGAATCACATGCACATGCATCCTGATGTATGAGTAGGATTGTCTTCTAGGAACAAAATAAAAATAAATAACTCATATGTGGTCCTACATATTCAAATCACAGAATACGTGATACGAAATGAACTCTATCTTCAATGCGTTATCATATATAGCACACAAACTAGTCAAAATAAAATATACAAAGTATACGTAAATCTTACATATGTTTTAGCAGCGCATGGAAGCACTTCTCCATTTTTTTTACTTTTATGTGCCGCCTTCCATGCCATAGTTCTTGTAACTTTCTCATTTGGATTTGCAATGGCCTATAATATAGTCATAGTTAACAAAGCATAATAATCTTAATTATTAATTGCTATTTGTTAAAAAAACAAGTTGCATACCATTTCTTCATATACTCTACGATATGGTTTTCTTCCTAAGGTATGAGGAATTGTATTATTGGCTTTATTTTGAGCATTCTGCATACATTGTTTTCTCTTTTTATCGGTGTACTCGTTGTCAACAAACTTCTCCCACCATGTTTTATCAATGTCATCAGGACATGAATTAATGGCAACGCTCTTAGGTATAGTCTGTCGATTGGGTCTTAGGTACTTATTTCGCAAATTAGACTTTACTGTACGAAAATATTAAGGAAACCTTTTTTCCAATATTGGTCGAGCTAGCTCGGGATCCATATCCATTTCAAATTCAGTCTGTTAAATCAAAGAAAATAATAACAAAGCAATACAATAAGAATTTGTTTAATTATTTCAATCTTCTTAAAAGATTGAAACAAAATGAATATGAAAGGTATGCATATTCTTTTATTAATGCTTTTGGTAACTACTTCTTATATGTTTCCAATTTAACTCCTTCCTATATGAAAAGAATTAGTTAATATGAAAGGTTTGTTTAGCTTCTTGCTATATGTTTCCAGTTTTGACGCTTGCATGAGTTTTCAATGTAATGTAGCAAACCTTTTAACAAAATTAATTTCAGAATTCTTTTCCAATTGATAATGTTGGTAATATTATCAGTATTATTGACTATAAAAGGATCAAAATAGATAAATACCAATAGCTCTTTCCATAGATTTTCCTTGTAGTAGTCATCTACATTCCTCCATTCATCATAACCAATAGGTATGTGACAACGGATTAAAGCACCACATCGGGAACTCCACTTAGCTTCGTCTTTACCTTTAGCTCCTTCCAAACTAACCATTATTGAGTACTTCTAACCATGTGGTGGAGGATGATTAGACATATTTTTTGTACATATAAATGCCAAAGGACTAAATCAATCCTGTATTTAAAAAAGTTAAATCTTAAAATGCAAGACATGAAGAAAAATCATAATCAACACTTTAAATTGTGTTCAAAATACAAGTTTAAATATATACATTTATGATACTTATTCTTTAATATATATGCTTTTAAATTGGGCGGGCCTGTAGGCTTAAATTATTTGGTATGTGCAGCAGCTCATGTTGGTTGCTGCTAAACAGCAGCCAACAAGCTGCTATTGTAATTACAACACATTAACAAATCTCACAAGTTGCTATTTGGTATGTGCAGCAGCTCATGTTGGGTGCTTATGTCAAATCGTCTGCACTCTTGTGAGATTTGGTTTAAGTTTGGGAGGGTTTTCTATCAATAAATTGCTGTTTAGCAGCAACCAACATGAGCTGTAGGCTTAAATGAACTGTTGGTTTTTTTTATCATATTTCATTATAATTAATTTTTACATGACTTAACATTAGCAAGGTTAGATGAGCATGCTCATAAAATAATATATGAATTGAAAGTACCTTGGAACTTTGTGGAGAATTTAAAATTGCAGTTTAACAGCAAAGAGGTACTTGTTACTTAGAGGAGATCCACGGCGTTATGTTTAAATTTAAAATCTGTACAATAAACAAAATTGCATTTAGATATAGCACATGAATTGATAGTACCTTAATACTTAGCAGAGAGTTTGAAATCGCATTCAAGAATTGATGAGGTGTTTGCAATTTAGAGTAATCCACAACCTGTAAAATTAAGAAATTGGACATTATAAATATAAATTAGAGGCATGAAAGTTGAACTTGCATATGAGCATATAATAGATAGGTTAAGTCTCAAGCATATACATATACATACAGGTAATATATGAATCAAAATAGCAATTCCATAAAATGTCAAGCATTTTAATATAAAAGAAAATTGACAAAAATAGCTGTTTATACATTTTATTTATTTCAGTTCAGTACATTTCAATAATGGTGCAAGGTTAGGTTGTTCATTCATAATAGACTGAAAATTTGTTGGCACAACGTAATCATCTATCATATCTGTCATGCGCTTTGGAGAGCGTCGAACGATGGACCAATCAGCATTTTGTGTATCATTGATGTAGAACACCTGACTTGCTTCGGTTGTGAGTATAGCTGGCTCATCATATTCACCATTAGAATTTTTGAGCCTTTTCATGTTCACCATTAATAAATTAGAATCTGGACAGATCTTACAACCATTTGTCTTATCTCCAATGTTCACCCAATCACAATAAAATACCACATGTTGAAAGTCGTAGTAATCAACCTCTGTGATCTCTTTAATAATGCCATACCAAGTAGTGTCATCATCAGTGGGATTTATATCTCTCGCACTTGCAACGAATGTAGTAATTGCATCCATACAAACACCACTGTCTTGTGTTGAAAGAGTATCGTCATAATGTTGAGGAGAAAATACATAGCCATTCGCTCTATATTTGAGATATGTTTTAGCTTCCCATTTTGGACCACTGACATAGTGCCATAACATTGTGCCCATGCATTTTTCATCTACTAGCTGTTACAATTAACAAATTCTATAAACAACATAAAGAAAACTTAAACTATATTTTTGGAATAAAAGTAGCACACCTTTTTGTGTAACCAATCAATAAATTCGGATTGTACTATCACTTCTGCCTTTATGGTACCTTTTCGTTTACCACGATGAGCACCTTCTAAAGATAAGCGATATGCACTATAAATTAAAAATCTAGTGTAAATATATGAATATAAATATAAATATAAAAATATGGATGTATATAATCTTATACATTATATCAAAAGTACTAAGAAAAAAATATCAAACCTATAATATTCATCTCTATCTGGAATATCAATTCTAAAAAGTATCCATCTTCGAATCTGTATGCGTTTTACCCTAGATAACTTAAGGGGTTTACCCTCAATAATGGCGCGCTCATACATGTCATCTCCGTTCTCGTCTAAAAAGGATGCTTGTGTAGAACTATGATTTCCATCACGCGGGTTGGGCATATATTCCATTGCATATCTAACTGATTCTGAAACAAGATATGCTTCAGAAATTGATCCTTCTATATAACGCTTATTGCTAGGTATATTCTTGCATTCTTTCATAGCCCTAATACATATACAATTACAATTAGATTAAGTATTCAATAATATTCATAACCTAACTAAATTAACTGAACATTTCATACCTTTCAAATGGATACATCCATATATAGTTCGTAGGTCCACAAAGTAGAGCTTGATCAGCTAGATGTACCATAAGATGAATAGTTATGTCAAAAAAGTCTTTGGGAAAATAACGTGCCATCACACATAATGCCTCGGGAATCATATCTTTGGCAGCTTGGACATGTTCTCGAACTAAAACTTTCGAACAAATTACGTTGAAATACAAGCTTACTTGTAAAATTGCTCGTCTTAGCTCACGGAACTTTGGATATGCATGTTGAACCATTATAGGGAGAAAGTATTGCATAATAAGATGATAGTCGTATGTTTTCTTAATGTGCAAACAGGGTGGTTGAATACTTACAAGGTTACCTAACTTGGTAGCAAGGGAAGATGGAAGTTTTGCATCTTTTAGAACTTGACAACATTGTACTTTATGAATCTTGTCCCATGAAAACTTAGAATGTTGGTTTCCCTTATCAAATAATAAGTTGATAATATGTTCTGCAACATTCTTCTCTGTATGCATTACATCAATCGTATGTCTTACTTTGTGGGTACTCCAATAACTTAAGTTGTATAAAATTGACTTCTTATACCATGCCGACCTTTCTTCATTGCCATCCTCTTCCATGGATGAATATGCATTGCCATAAACATCACATATCATTCGTTTCTTACTTTTGGATATTTTTCCAGGTAAATACTTGATACGGTCAATCTTTTCTAAAAGAGAAGAACCCCTTAACCTTATTGGGGGTTCTTTGTTTTCAATGTCTTTGTACCAGCCATGTTTTAGTGCTCTATATGGATGACCATCCTTCAAAAATCTTCTATATTTTGGATAAACAACCTTGTTACCAATGTACTCTGACTCGGTCCCGATAGCACAAACTTGACATGCTTTATAACCATGTGTCACACAACCTGACAAATTACCAAATGCTGGTAAATCATGGATTCCCCATCACAACATTGCTTTCATAGTGAAAATCTCCCCCTTATCCATATCAAAAGCAGATACTCCTTCCCAAAGTTGTTTCAACTCATCTACAAGAGGTTGTAAATATACATCAATGTCCTGGCTTGGTGCTCTTGGCCCAGATATCAATAAACTTAGCATTTGAAATTGTGACTTCATGCATAATGAAGGAGGCAGGTTATATGGAATTATGTACACAGGCCAACAACTATAACTATTCGAGAGAACTCCATTTGGATTAAATCCATCGGTAGCAATACCAAGCCAAACATTACGTCCCTCAGTAGAAAATTCTGGCCACTTGCTTTTGATTGACCTCCATTCAGCTGAATCTATAGGATGCCGCATGGACTCCCATGAAGGTTCAGCTTCTTTGTGCCACTGCATTTTACGAGCTATCCATGGTATAGTATACAATCTAGTTAACCTTGGAATTAGAGGAAAGTGTCTTAAAACTTTTCGTGGTTGGGTTGTCAATTTTACTTCCCCTGATGCAATGTTCTTAACTTTAAACCTTGATGTATGGCAATAAGGACATTCAACTGCATTTGCATTCTCCTTCCAAAATAATATGCAATCATTCTCACATGCATGTATGCAATTTACCTTCATACCTAAATCTTTCAACATTTTCTTCATTGTCGGATACTTATCAGGTAGTGTATTATCTTTTGGAAGCCAGCGTTTCATTCGCTTTAATAATTCCGTCATACTATTTCCTGACCAATTAAACTCTTTCTTCAAATTATGAAGCTCTATGATTACACTTAATGTTGTAAGACCATCTTCACAAAAAGGATATAATTTCTCACTTGCTTTGCTTTTGAATTCATTATACTTTTTTCTATGATCAAAATGCGAAGAAGAATTATCACCATTACTTACATTTGGCTCTTCAGGATTCTCCTTATTGCTAGCTTGTGATATATTATTCGCTGTAAAAGCATCATTAATAAGATTTTCGAGAGGACCATTTACACAGTCTTCAACTTGGATTTCATATAAAGAAGAAGAATCTTGTGTAGGTTTTGGTGTAGGATTCATCCGCATATTAGCATCATTTCTTTCTCCATGAAAGAACCATTCACTGTATGATGGATTCATACCAAAAATTATCAAGTGCTTCTCCACAGTTGCTAGTGGGAACTTTATAGAGTTTATGCACTTTACACAAGGGCAAACACATAAACTAAAATCTTGTGGTGAGTGATTTTTCACAAAAGTAATGAAGTTTCGAACACCTTCCTTATATTCTTCCTCATTTCTGTGTGGGTTTCTAATCCACTCTCTTGAACTTGGTTCTGACATAAATTAATATGATCTCCTGGAATCAGTCAAAATAAAATACTCAGATAAACACAGTTTTTTACATTATTATAAGAATATCTAACTACCGATATATCAATTTGTAATATTATATTATGAAAAAAATTCTCTTTATTGTGACTTTTTGAAACTATGCTAGATGGTGACAGATTGTTGGGTATAGTAGATAACAATGGAATAGTATTATTAAATGGTCGATTTTTTTATCATATGGATGTACTAATAGAAATATTTTGATATGGTGTCCCAATTTCAAGGCATCAGGTACATGCAAATAGGACAATGCATGATGTATATATTCAAAGCAACAAAATGCACTATTCACAAAAAGAGAATTTGCATTTAGATCCAAAACTAGTGTTCAATTGCATCATTGCGCATGACAGATACATTAAACAAAGCTGGGATGTGCAAATCAAAACATTGGGTGTGACTCATTTCAAGGCAATAGTCGGGGACGAATGGCAACAGGTATTACATGACAGAAATTTCAGGACACAGTACAAGGACGCACGAAAGTAAAACAATGGGCATGGGTGTGTGACTTTCAGACTTGCGTGCAATTACAGTGGGCAACTAAGGTCTCAACATATATCACATTTATGCATCATGCCTTAAGTGTTCAATTGTGTATAATGTATACCGTAGCAAGCAAACATACGATCATGGATACATAGCTAGCAAGCAAAGAGTAGGTATCTAGCGAAGAGGAGCCCTAGTTATCAAACCCATCAGTAAATTGTCAAACAGCCATCCGATCATGGATACATCAAATATTTTGAAGTCAAATTGATTAGTTTCTCACCTGACTGGTCAACTTACAATTGCTCAGCCAACTTTCACTGTCTCATTGATTACTGTTTGGAAATAACATATGTGAAAGCCTAAAACCTGTTTCAAATAATATCATAACAATAGACACAAAAATAAATGTAATAATTAATAAAATGACAACAAAAACATTTAGCATTAAAGATATTATATGATATGCAGTTTAGATTTGGTGCTTTTTTCATTAGCTGTCAGAAATATGAAGCTTCATGTTCTTAAAACAAAATGGGAATCAAAGTTTATATAGGTTGGTTTAGTAATGGTGAATTTACAATTATCATACAATACCAAGTACTCAATATGACATGAAACTAGATAATTTATAGCACTTACATACATGAAAGGTATTTTTATCCTATATATGAAACCAAATACTATAGCCATGATGATAATTTATAAAATATTAAGCAATCAAAATAATTTATATCTTACCTTTGAGTAATACAAATCCAAAGATTCAGATGATGTATGAAAAACTACTCTATGAAGCAAAGTTTCTGTTCTCTGCACAAAAAGAAAGAAAATTAAAAAATATCAGCCAATTTATTACATAATAAAAGAGAAATTTTCTAACATCTAGGTAACAATCATTTTGTAAAGGAATTGAATAACCCTGTATAAAACACTAAAACAGTCAAAATCTATTACTTAAATGTAAAAACAGGACGTTAACATTGCATATCAATCATCGACCCCTCTGACTTGCATAGAATCACCCATGTCACTGCCTCTGTCCCAAACTTGCCTCTCAATCAACCATCACTTCCTGCTCAACATAATCCATACCACTTCCATAAATACTAATGCAGTTGCAGTAAACACACAATCACTTCACCATATCACTGCCACATCTCCTCACAACCACCCCAGACCATCATCATTTCTATCCACAACAGTTCCACCACTGCACTTCCTTACTCCTAACCTCCACCTCTGTCAAAATAGTGCACTTCTATTCCCTGTGCACATACCCTGCACTTTCATATCAACAGTTACCCCTGCCTTCCCTCACCAACCACCAACACTCATAGTCAACATTTCAACTGCATCTGCACGATACACTTCTACCACAATCACAACTGAACACCATATATCTCATACAAACATTTCTGCCATTCATTCAAACCATTCATCATCATTCCTTAAACACAACTGTGCCTATTTCAGTCAGTGCCTCACTAAACTTCTCTGTGCAACGTACAACCATCATTGCTCCAACTTGCCTCAACTCCAGAAACCCAGTACCACAACCTTCGTATTTAGATCTAAAATAGTGGTGTTTCAATATAATCTTGTATGGACATTGTTGCAGATAAACTCTACTTTTGGTTATAGAATAAAAATCATGGTTTCAAAATTAAACAGTCATCCTTTTCAATTAGCAAAAGAAGGTAATCTTGATTCAGTCAAAAGCAAACAAGTCATTGCATCTAAGGGTTGTGAATATAGAGTACAAATTGGAAAGAACAACTGCAGTAAAATAAGAAATCGAAGTTAAAATGGAAGAAACAAACATACCCAAAATGAGCGACGTAGAATCAATTGGAACAGAAATCAGTCAAATCCCTTGACATAAAATTGGTATACTTGCGACCAATTGACGAAATGTTAAAATAGGAATTGAAATAGCTTTCATTAAAGAGTCGGTGCAATGAAATTTTACGCGGCCGAAAAATGAAAAGCGTTAGAACTAGGTTAAAACGTATCTGGAATACCTAATTACCATCTTGACCTCGTTCATTTCTGTTAATTTCAGCTGCACAGGCTTTCCTAACACATTTCATGCGTTGCAATTGCGCTGGAGAAAATTAAAAAAAATAGTTTTTTCATCAACGCTTTTTTTAATTTACTAACGGGCTTGGGCCATTGTTATATTATAACGGGAAAAAAGGGTTACGAATGACAGAAACAAAGTGTTAAGAAATAACTGTTTTGGTGTTGTGATAGTAATGGGGAAAATAGTGGGAGCATACCATATAAAACTTCTTAGTGGATGCATCAAGCTAAAAAAATTGTTTTTGTAAATGTACCAAATTATTTATGAAGTAATAATTGTTTTCAATATTGATTGAAAATAGATATAGTTTTATTTCAATATGAATATTTGTTATAAGATTAAACTATAATAATGGTATTTGATATTATAAAAAAATGATGCATTACAAAATATAGAAGCATCTAAAATTTTATAATTATTTTGGAATTATGGACTAAGCCATAGTTTTGAGAAATAATTCTTTAATGAGAAATAATTCTTCAATCATATGATAATGAATCATATGGTATCGGTGAATCATATCTCAAATGATTAAAGGCAAAGCACTCGTTCAGTGGAAGCAACTTAAAAGTTGATGAACTCTTAGGATTGATACTTATAGATAAATGCAATCATAGGTCTAATGATACCAAAATGGTTCTACATACTTCATTAAATTATCGATTAATTATTACAGACATGAACATATGTATTGATATGCATGTAGTATGTCTATGATAAGTTCATAGAATATAAAACGAAAGAAAATAACATGACGTGCAAATGAAAATAAAACAGTTCGATTTGAATGAATAGGTGAGCGAACCTAAAACGAATAAGATTCAATCTCAAAAGTTACTCCTCCATATGATCCATAATGATTTATCGATAATGTGTAAGCAGACTTTGTTAAACAAAGTATGATTGATGATGAGTGAAGTTGAGCTAATTAACTTTTTATGTAAGGATGTGTAATTAAGAGTAAGTACATAAGGTTAGATTTAATTTCATCTGGAACAAAGTCTACAAAATCATACAAGATAAGAGTTGATGAGATAAACCCTACATATCCTCGGTTAAGGAGTTGACAGGTTATGTGAGTCAAAAAACTACATGTAATACTAGTTCGTAAGGGACCTACCTTGTGTGGACCATCCCATGTGAGTTTGGGAGTAATTAATATTGATTGAGCAATTTATGTTATGAACATAAGTTTTATACACTTGGAATCAATTCATTTATATATATATATATATATATATAATTTGTAACATGTTTATGAATACCTATATCGTTGCACTGAGAAATAATTGTTGTTTCAGAAAACATAAACTTCATGATAAAGGAATTTCATTTAGAAACTATTCGTAATGAAATGGATTTGGATACGATCCAAAGATAAAATTGATTACAAAGGATGAAATGAAATAGAGCAAGCCTAAACAGACATAACTAATTAGAATGTCTAATAAGAACTCCCGCATATTAAAGAGAAACCATGATTTTTTTATCAATGTCGAAAAAAGAATTCCTCAGTTGTCAATAAACCATTAAGAGTATTGAATCTACCATATGGAATGATGTGCAAATCCAAAATGGATTCAAGTACATTATCAAAATATGATTTTGATAACTGTATCCAAAAGGATATAATCCATCGACCATAAAAGTGCATCCATGAAGTACACCAATGCAGTTGGAATATGGTCAGGTACGTTGATAGAATAACATTGTAAATTTCAATTGTTGAAATTAACATAACAGATTCATCATTCAACATACTTAAGTTAATTCGGATTTTACTTGCAAAATTAACGCTCAATGTAATTTTGAGTTTTGGTATATGTATGTTATAACGGAAATTATAAATAATGATTTATAGTATTCTATTTTCGCTTAATAACCAAAGTGTCTCGAAGTCAGTAGGAGCAATTCTTAGTTTGTGGGTTATTGGATAGGATCCAAGAACTGATAAAAATTATCGTTCAACAAACATCAAAGTTGAGCAAATATTTTGATACAAAAGTCAAACAATTTAAATTTAGTCAAAATACAGAGGAAGCTATGTTTGTAAGAAAGAACTATAATGGTGCTAAAATATTTTTAAAACTATAAGTAAACAACAAACTTATGATTGTTAACGATATACCCATGTTAAAATCATTTTAGTTTGGTTGTTTAATTCTTGTTATTGGATTTGAAAAGATAACCTTTATAATCAATGCAAATAGATGATGGGAATGTTTTAGAATGATACACATACATTGTATTAAATTATTTAATATGGAGCATATAAGATGAATTCTTCGCTGATGTATTTGATATATACAACAAGTATCAAATCCTAATAAGAGTACTATAAGATAGTTTAGAGTGTTCTCAAGTATTTATGAAATACTAGTGAACTATTTATATAAACAATGAACTCCTAAGGAAGGAGCGCAAGGACTCGAACTTTAAAAGTGATATCGAGTATAGTATGTCCATGTTAAATTCATGTTCAACCTTAAGTTAAAACTTTAGGTTGGAAATGTTCCAAACAATAAGTAGCTGCTGATTCAACCAATGGCCAACTGTAGTTAAATCAAAGTCAAAGTCCCCTAGCCAGAGTAGAATAGTTAATACTAATTGTCATTATTGAACCAAGGACTTTGTTTTTGAACTAACCAAATTGAATGTGGATGTAACACCACGTAAAATAAACAATAACTAATTCATAAATAAGGCTCAAAAAAGGAATTTGAGAAAACGTCAAAATGTGGCTATGAAACTTGCACCATTGTATTCGAAGTGATATTCTGATCAATTTTCATATATAAAGTTTCGTGATCGAAGTTCAAACAAAGAAGTTATCGGCGTTTGTAGTTTTCAGATAAAAAATAACTAAAAAGGAATTCAAATAAGAAAATAAATAATAATAAATGTTGGACAACCACCGATCGACCGCCTATGGGGAGTGGTCGACCGGTTTTCGTTGTGGTGGTTGGGATTGAACCTTGGCCTAACGGCCTGGATTTAATAAATTATAATATAACAAGTAGAATTGATTCCAAGCCTATAGATACAGGCCCGGCCCCTCACTTTTCTTTCCATATTTTCTGAATAGAGCAATAGAACTATACCATTTTTCGTTCTCCATTCTAAAAATTATAAAAATAGTGTGTGTGCATGTGTGTGTTGGAGAAGGGCAGAAAATAAAAGGAGAAGAAGAGAAGGCGTGAATAAATTCTGCGAAAAAGGTAACTATATGATTATAAATTTAAATTCCACTTAACACGAATCTCCTTTTTGATCTGTAATTCTAATGGGTATGTTTATATCTTTTTATACATATTTTTGTGTTAGAAAAGAAAAAGGAGTCGATTAAAGGAATGAATTCGGATTTGGAGATTTGGAAAGCTAGAAATGTGAGTGGTAAATTATATGATTTATACATAACATTTGAAATTATATTTATTTAAATATTATGCCGAGGGCTGTCAATGGATGGCTGAAAATTGCAAAATTCATCCCCATCCGTATCTGAAAAGCGGATAAATATCTGATATCTTGAAAAACGAAAACGGATGCGGATACGAGGACATCCGCATTCGAAAATTATCCTTTCGATTTTTTTCAAGATTATATTTTAAATTATGTGTATTTTTGTAGAATGAAAGATATTTATTCATTATTTTATTAAGTTATAAGTTCATATTATATGCATTAAATGCATATTAACTGCTAAAAACTATTTATTATCATTATTTTTGTTTACATTTAACACTTTAATAATCAATGGGATTGAAAAAAATTATGTTAAACTACATTTATGTTCATTGATTTATTGATCGTTAGCGGACAGATCCGCGGATGCAGACATCCGATATCCAAAAATGATTTCGGATATGGACACGGATATGATACTATGCGCATCCAAAATTATCCGTTAACAGACCTAATTATACCTATGCAAGGCCCGTTGAATTGTAGGCTTAAATGGGTGCATTTAATTGCAATCTCACCAACATATTTTGTAAGTTATGTAATTATGGTGAAATAGCATATACACCCTAATCTAGAAATTTTGAGAAATTAGTCCATAAAAATTATAATGTATTATGTTCATAAGATTGTAAAGTTTATTCCAGATTTCTGTTAATTAGGTTGTTGATTGTTTAGTATTCATTTGGAATGCCATGATTTGATTAGGAATGTAAATTTCTATATTTTAATTTATTGGGAGTGTTTAATGTACAGTATAGTTGTATCTATTTTCGTGTAAATTTCCATAAATTTTCCAACTTCTATGTATAAAAAGTGTGTGGTCTGAAATAATAAAGAATATGCCTAAATGAAAGAGATGTGTAAAGTACGGATATCCTTCTCCGTAGTTTGCACTATCTATTTCAATAGAAATGAAACAAGATAATTCCTTGTGATTTCAAACAAAGCAAAAGTCCCACTTTTAGGTAGTTTATGGAAAGTTATAATGGTAATAATTTCCTTTTTAGGGGAGGATGGTTCCAATATAATAAAATGTGGAAACAAACATTCTTTGTAGAATTTACACACAAGTGTATATTCTGAGATTCCTAAACGTAGAAACTAAATAGTTAAAAATAGAAATATATATATATATATACGTATAACTATGCCTACTAATTAAATATATATAAGGTAAAGGACAAAGCATAATAAATAAATATATGTCGGTACTCATATTAAGTACAATTACAACATTTAAATATTAATAACGTAATAAATCAAAGGGTTAGGATGTTGCAATGAAAACGGGGTAATAAATCCAATGCTAACGAATAATGATTGCAATATTAATGGGCAATAAATGCGTGGTTAATATGAAGTTACAAAAATCAAATGGGAATATAGATACGTTTAATGAGATTAATTACGGAATTAAGCATGAGATTTGTAGAGAAAATGGGATAGGCATAATGAATTAGATTTGAAACGAATAAATAAAGGTTAGTAGTGATTATCCACCTTGAACAATGGTGACCATTATAAAGGAAAATTAATCGAAAGTGAAGAAATAAATTACATTTAAGTGACATAAATGGAAATAAAGAATAAAGGAAATAAGCGTATAAGATAAGAATAAGTTCATGGCAAGTAAATAAATGAATACTAATAAATGAACTTAAGAAGCGTAATAATTTCCATAGTGTAAATTATATGGCCTCAATAAGACATTATGATGGGCGTGAATTAGTAGGCATTTCCCAATATTCAGGTTAATTATAAATAGCTTGGTTTAGCATGGGTTAGGATGCGAGGTTAGTATGGTTACACAATGGAAGTCTGCCCTTCCCCTAAAGGCTACCAACAGTTGTGTATACATACTACTGATGTGAGACATCTCCAACTATAGGACCTATTGAGGTGGGGGGAATATACGTTCATTTATAAGTTTGGGGGAAAATATACGAAGGTTTCGCCTTGGATTTGAAGTATTAAATGGCTCAGTGCCTTTAGGGACGTCAGGGGTTTACTTCGGAAATTGACGTTTTAAATGGTCGCTGGGTTTGCCTCCTCCCTATTTAAGAAGTCTTAAATAACCTATGATAGTGCATAATTAGGAAATGAGGCTTGCTTCATTTCTAAACAAGAGGTATTAAGTAACTGAAACACCCCAAACCCCATAATATACCCAAAAAGGGCACACTAAAGAATATGGTGCATTTTAGGTATAGCTAAAAACTTACAGAGACTAAGATTCACAAGACAAAATAAATAAAACAGCGGAAACATTTAAAAACGATAACTTATAATCAAACTTCATAAAATAAGTCATAACCAAAATAAATCTCAAAATACCAAATACATATGTCTTATGGAAAACATCATCTCATTCACAATTTCAGAGTACATACATAAAACCAACCCTCCCAACAAGTGCCGGTACATGAAAATAAAACTTAAAAGAAGAAGAAGAATACATGAAGAAAAACTCCGCAGCTGAATCTCCAAGAAAATCCGAAATCTACTGTCCCTACCTCTGCTGGCCTATGGGGGAAAAGGGCAAATAGAGGACTAGGTCAGACTAAAAGTCTAGAGAATGAAAGTAATTACTAGTATTCTTAAGCAAGGTAAAGATAATAGACTTTGCAATAGTTCTAGTATAAAAGGAAATAAAGGAAAAGATAAAGCTGGAATAAAATACGGCTTAACTATTTGCTTTGCTTAGATAGTTCGATTGGATTGTTTTCTCTTTTCTAAAACTGCTTTGATTAGGCTGAAATCCCAATCCTAGTTTAATTAGGCTGAAGTCCTAATTCTACCATTTTATCAGCCTTCTATCTCTGTTGTACCTACTGCGGGCTAGTCTCATCCTATGGGTCCCACAGCAAAAGACACCTGTTTTGCGCTTGAAACTCAATAGCGACTTATCTCCCTGCACCGAGGCCGCATGGTCGACCACCATTAGGCTCGCACTACCTGTTGCTCCCTCTTTGGACCTCTTATTTACCCTAAATAGCATAAGCGTGCCCAGCCTCACCTCCGTGTGTTGTGAGACCACCAGTTCCTAACTGAAGTGGAATGCTGTCGATACGGGTCCTAACAAACAAAATCTAGTTGCGCCCTTTGTCCAAATCCCCTGAGTTGAATTTCTAATTATTAACTACTTATCTGCCCTAAACAGCATAAGCGTGTCCCAAGAGAAATGCTGTCGGTACGGGTCCTACTTCTATCTTTGCTTATTAACTTAGTATAAGTCTTTAAAATAAGCCTTTTCTGTTTTGTCTCTAATTATAACCTGTGTGTTATAACTTTGCTTATTTACTTAACCCAAGGCCTAAGTTTAAAAGTAAGCTACTTCTGTTATTTCTTCTATTTTCTCTTTTTAGTTATAATTACATGTTATAACTATGCTTGCAAATGTCTTAAATTTGCCTATTTCAGAATAAGTCCAATTTATTACAGTTCTTCTTATTTTACATCCCATTTTCTGTAAATTCAGTGTTCTTATATTTTAGTCCATATTAACGAATTATTTTCTTCTATTTATTCCATTCGCGTAAAAAGGGAATTAAAAAGAAATTGACATTTACAGTATAAATCCCAACGTAGAATAGATGTAAATAAAACGTAAATAACTGTAAGTAACTGTAAATACCATAAATAACTATAAATTATTGGGAAAGCTATAATTAACAGTAAATAATTGCAAATAACTGAAATAGAATAGCTAAAAGAAAATAGACTGGAAAACAAGTCTAAAATTTACTTAAAAATAAACTGTAAATAAACTTGCATAAAAGTTATCTCAAAATTGTAGAAAAACTACAACTATTGAAAACCCTATTATTTTAAATTACTTAAAAATCTAAAATAATTACTTAAACACTCACCTGTGGTCCTTAGCTCTTTTCCTTGGCCTTCTCGGATCCACTTCTAGGGTATAAAATACTTTAATTAAAAAGATCTTCTCCTCGGAAAAATATTCCTTTCAGGGTCTAGCCTCAGGCAATGAACCCAAATGGAGAAAATATGAATGAGAAAAATAGCTAGGCCTAGGGTCTTATTTATAGTGTCACTTGTGGATCTCACACCATTGGATTTGAAGATTAAATCTGGTGCAATCACGTCATAGGTTCGATGGGAATCGTCGGATGGAAGCACGAGCGCATAGGATCGAATTAAAATAGAAAAACATGTCACTGCTCGAAACTAGACGAAACAACGTCCATATATATTCGTCGATGGAAATTCTATCGGTTTAGAAAACCGTCGAACGAATTTAAATTAAAAATAACCGCAAGCGCACGGCGTACACTTGTAGTACGTGGCGAATACGGGTTGATCCGCATGGAATTGTTAGAGTTTAAAAATCTACTCAATCAAATTAGACCAAGTGAGATGAAAGTTGTTAACTACAAAAAGAAGCTAAAGCTAGAATTAAAAGGTGATTTAAAAACTATTGAACTAGAGAACAATTTAGAGGCAAATCCACTCTAAAATATAAGTCTTGGTCATTATCTTGAAAATTTAAGTCATTTACTCATCAAAATTTCCAACAAAAAACAAGTCATCATTACAAATAGACAATAGTTTAACTCGTTGTTTTGGTTGATAACAAAGTGTAACTATCAAATAAATCCTTAGTTGATTATCAAAGTTTGTCAAAGTGATATTCTCGTTTCTTTTCAATAACAAGTTAAATCAAACAAGTTAAAATGGTGCTTGGATTTCAATTGCTTACTCTCTTACTTGAAAATTCATTGATATTGACAATATCTACATATGCCTAACTAAGGTAAACTGAGGCCAGATATATTACCCGTGCACTGCCTTGCGGACTGATGTGAGGGGAATACAGAGCGTGGCGAGTGAACACTTATCGATTGTAGGAGTTTTTTATATACATACACCTAACTCAGATAAACTGAGGCCAGATATCCTGATCATGCACTGCCTTTCGGGCTTACATGAGAAGGGTACAGAGCATGGCGAGTGAACACAAGAGTGTGAACACATGACTCTAGGTGTTAAAAATATATATACACATATATACAAATGTTTTTTTAGAAAAAGAGAGTTTTGCAAAATCATCTTAGCACCATTTAACTTAGAAGATAAAAATGTTATATCCTTTACTTTAAATTTACCATTTTTTTAAACAAAGATTTTCAATTAGAACATACTTCATAATTAACACATATGAACCTTCCTATATACTAGTTAAACCATTGTTATTTGTAATCAAACTTCATTTTTATTTTTGTTAAGACAAATAAATTTTCAAAAATTTCAATTTATTAACCAAAACTTATACTTATCCCATAGTGTTTCCTCAAAAATAAATCAAAATGCTAAAAAGAAAATGTTTTTGAGTTTTTGAAATTTTGAGATTTTTTTTTAAGTTAAAAGAAAAATGAAAGTTCAAAAATGCCATGAAACTAAAAAAATGAAAATGAGACTCCCCCCCCCCACACTTAATTTTGACTGTGTCCCCACAGTAAATGCATGATATAATGAGTGTAACAGGGAAAACTATGTACATATTTACAAAAGAGAGTTAACATTCTTACTAGACGTAGCTTGGCTCATGAAGGATCATGAGCTCCTCCTCTTGGTTATTTGGCAATTCCAAGAAAGGTTTCGGACGATGACCGTTAACTTTGAAAACCGGTCCATCCCTGGGGTTTTCTATTTCTATGGCACCATGTGGAAAAACAGTTCGTACCACAAATGGTCCGGTCCATCTCGATTTAAGTTTCCCAGGGAATAAATGAAGTCTTGAGTCATATAAAAGAATTTTTTGGTTAGGCGAAAACGTTTACCTTAGGATTGACTTGTCATGAAAAACTTTGGTTTTTTCTTTGTAAATTTTATCGTTTTCATACGCGTCATTCCGAAGTTCTTCTAGTTCGTTGAGTTGTAGTTTTCGGTTTTCGCTAGCTTTCTCAAGATCAAAGTTTAAGTTCTTAATTGCCCATAGCGCTTTGTATTCGATTTCAATGGGTACATGGCAAGCTTTACCGTAAACTAAACGAAATGTGGACATCCCAAGGTTAGTTTTAAAAGCAGTACGGTAAGCCCAAAGCGCGTCGGTCAATTTCTGAGACCAATCTTTTCGATTTTTACTGACAGTTTTCTCCAAGATTTGTTTTATTTGTCGATTTGAAACTTCAACTTGGCCACAAGTTTTAGGATGATACGGAGTGGATAACTTGCGGGTTATCGAGTATTTTTTCATTAAAGTTTCAAAAGAACGGTTGCAAAATGGGTCCCGTTATCACTGATTATTGTGCAGGTGTGTCGAACCTCGAAAAGATGTTTTCTTTGAGAAATTTCACAACAATTTTATGGTCGTTGGTTTTGCAAGGAACGGCTTCGACCCATTTTGAAACGTAATCGACAGCGAGAAGGATATACAAGTTTCCAAAAGAATTGGGAAAAGGTCCTATAAAGTCTATACCCCATACATCAAAGATTTCGATCGTAAGAATGGGGTTTAGAGGCATCATATCTCGTCGAGAAATTCTTCCAAGCATTTGACATCAATTACAAGTTTTACAAAATTCAAACGAGTCTTTGAAAAGAGAAGGCCAATAGAAACCACATTGAAGCACTTTTTCCGCAGTTTTTCGAGGACAAAATGTCCACCACACGCTTGATCGTGGCAAAATGAAAGAACACTTCTAATCTCATTATCCGGAATGCAATGTCGGATGATTTGGTCGGGACAATATTTGAACAAGTATGGATTGTCCCAATAGAAATACTTCACTTGGGACATGAATTTGCATTTGTCCTGTTTGGACCACGATGAGGGAGTTTCTTTAGTGACTAAGTAGTTCACTATATCAACGTACCATGGGTCGATAGAAATTAAAAGGAGTTGTTTATCGGGGAAGTTTTCATTGATTGGCAAAGAAGATGGTGCGTTCGAAATACGAGACAAGTGATCGTCTATGATGTTATCGGATCCTTTTTTGTCTTTAATTGTAAGGTCAAATTCTTGAAGTAAAAGGATTCAACGAATCAAGTGGGATTTGGCATCCTTTTTAGCGAAGAGATATCGAAGCGCAGAGTGGTCCGTGTACACAGTAATGTGTGACCCTATCAAGTATTGTCGGAATTTTTCGAGAGCAAAAACGACAGCTAGAAGCTCTTTTTCGGTTGTTGTGTAGTTGAGTTGAGCGTCGTTCAAAGTCATACTCGCGTAGTAAACCACGTGAAGGATTTTGTTGATGCGTTGTCCTAAGACAGCACCAACGGCAAAGTTCGAAGCATCACACATTATTTCGAAAGGAAGATCCCAATTGGGCGCACAAATGATTGGAGCAGAAATGAGTTTGTTCTTAAGACGTTCAAAAGAAGAGATACAATCAGAGTTAAAATCGAAAGGAACGTCTTTTCCAAGAAGAGTCGTCAAAGGACGAGCAATTTTGCTAAAGTCTTTCACAAAGCGTCGGTAAAAGCCAATGTGTCCAAGAAATGATCGAATGTCCTTAACAGTTTTGGGAATGGGTAGATTTGCAATGACATCGATTTTCGCTTTATATACCTCAATGCCTTTATTTGAGATGATATGTCCAAGGACTATGCCTTGTTTGACCATAAAGTGGCATTTTTCCCAATTCAAAGTCAAATGTTTTTCTTTACATCGATTTAGAACCAATTCGAGATGATGTAAACATTGGGAAAAAGACTCGCCAAAGATTGAGAAACCGTCCATAAAAACTTCTTGAAAGCGTTCAATCATGTCGGAAAAGATTCCAACCATGCATCGTTGGAAGGTGGCAGGAGTGTTACAAAGTCTGAATGGCATACGTCGATAAGCAAAGGTACCGAATGGACACGTGAAAGTTGTTTTCTCTTGATCTTCGGGAGCGATGGGAATTTGGTTATAGCCGGAATAACCATCAAGGAAGCAGTAAAATTCATGGCCGGCTAAACGTTCGAGCATTTGGTCAATGAAGGGAAGAGGGAAGTGATCTTTTCGTGTTGCGGCATTTAGTTTTCGATAGTCAATGCAAACACGCCAACCCGTTTTAGTACGAGTTGGAATAAGTTCATTTGAATCGTTCTTGACAACGGTTAGCCCAGACTTTTTCGGTACAACGTGAATTGGGCTAACCCATGAACTATCATAGATTGGGTAAATGATTCCATTGTCGAGAAGTTTAAGAATTTCATCACGCACCGCATCTTTCATTTTTGGATTAAGCCTTCGTTGGGCGTCACGAACAGGTTTGGCATCATCGATTAAATGGATGCGATGTTGAACAATAGCAGGGCTAATCCCCTTTATATCGGAGATCGACCATCCAATTGCTTCCTTGTTTTTCGAAAGAATAGAAAGTAAGGAGGTTTCTTGGTCAAGAGAGAGAGTCGCAGAAATTATGACAGGTAACGTTTCATTATCACCTAAGTATGCATACTTAAGGTGATTGGGAAGTGGTTTGAGGTCCAACTGCAGGAGTTTTTCGATCAAAGAATTGGGTTGAGATTCGGACTCTACTGGAAGCGATTCAAAGGGAAGAGTGTATTCAATTTCGCTGGGAATTTCATGAAACAATTTTTCATATTCAGCTTCGCGTTCGTCGCTAAGGTCAATTGTCTCGTATTCGAAGTTTTCATAAATGGCACTAACTTCCAACGTTTGATCATGAGGTTCGTTCGATTGGCTTTCAAGATTGAAAATATTAAGATCCAAAGTCATGTTTCCAAAAGAAATTTTCATCAATCCGTTACGACAATTGATTAAGGCATTTGAGGTGGCTAAGAATGGTCGGCCTAAAATCAATGGAATTTGACACGAGGGATTCGTTACGGGTTGTGTTTCGAGAACGATAAAATCAACGGGGAATATGAATTGCCCTACTCGAATGAGTACGTCCTCGATTTCTCACACGGGTTTCTTAATGGAACGATCGGCGAATTGAAGCGTAACTTTTGTGGGTTTGAGCTCACCTAAGCCTAATTGTTCGTACATAGAATATGGAATCAAGTTGACACTCGCACCTAAGTCTATCAAGCATTTGTTAATCGTCTTATCTCCAATTGTACATGAAATCGTAGGGCAGCCAGGATCTTTGTATTTGGTGGGCATGGATTGGGACAAGACTTCACTCAAACTGGCGGCTAAGAAGACTTTTTTGGGCACTTGAGTGTGTCGCTTTTGGGTACACAAGTCCTTTAGAAATTTCACGTAAGTGGGGACTTGTTGAACGATGTCCAGAAGCGGAATGTTAACTTTGACTTGTTTAAAAATTTCCAACATCTTTTCCATTTGGTCTGAGTGTTTCTTGGGTCGAAGACGATGTGGAAATGGAACACGATACTCGGTAGGCGGGTCTACTTGAGTAGGGGAAGAAGAATTTTGGTTAGCATTTGATTCAACATTTGGCTCCACGTTCTATTCTGAGTCGTTCGTTGTTTTAGAAGTGTCGAGAGAAGTTTTCGGTAAATTGTTTGGATTAACGACTTGATTATCGATTTGTTTACTGGAACGTAAAGTTGTGATAGCATTCAATTGGGTGACGTTGCTATCTTGAACAACATGGGCTTGATTTGAATTTGCATTTTGATTTCTGGGATTTGAAATGGGTTGGCTTGGGAATGTTCCTCGTTCACGTTCACTCACAGACGTGGCTAATTGACTCATTTGCATTTCGAGTTTTGCAATTGATTGGTTCGTGTTTTGCATATATGAAGTCAATAAATTTTGCAAATTGCTGTTTGATTGAAGGCTTTGAGTGGTTGCTTTAGCCAACGTTTAAAGAGTTTTCTCAAGTGAAGTTAAACGTTTATCGTCTTGGGGAGGATGAGCAGAATTCGATTGAAAATTTGATTGTTGCGGTTGATTATGCGACGAACCCGCAAAGTTTGGTTGAAAATTTTTGGGCTGAAAGGGAGGATTCGAAGCATTATTCGGAAATGCTTGAAAATTGGGACGAATCGTATTCGTGCTGGGATTGTTTTGGTTCCACGCAAAATTCGGATGATTTCTCCAACCAGGGTTGTACGTTGGAGAAAACGGGTCGTTTTTGGCTTTATTGAAAGCATTGATTTGTTCGACAGAATTGGGACATTGATCGGCTATATGATTAGGATCGTTGCATTTATAACACATCGGTTGGGAAGCTTGGTTCATTTGATTTGATGAGAAAACATTATCAAATTTTTTAATCATTGCGTCGATCTTAGCTTCCAACGCAAAAGAAGATCCTATCGAGTTTGCACTCGATCGTGAATAAATTGATTTTTCGTTCGAACGTTCCCATTGGGATGATTTTTCAGCGAGATTTTCAAGAAATTGCCAAATATCGTCATGATGTTGGGCAAGAAAATTGCCTTGGCACATTGATTCGAGCATGGTTCGTGAACTATTTTCGAGTCCATCGTATAAAATTTGGCAAATCGTCCATTTTTCGAAGTTATGATGTGGACATTTTATCAAAAGCTCTTTGAATCTTTCAAAATATTTTCCAAATGGTTCTCCCTTGAATTGATGAAAATTTACAATTTCGTTTCGGATTCTACTCGTTTTTTCCAAAGGGTAGAACTTTTTTAAGAAAGCTTTTACGGATTCTTCCCACGTTTTAATCGAGTTCGATGGTAAGATGTACAACCATTTTTCAACGTAATCCGTAAGAGCGAATGGGATTAATCGAAGTTTGATTCCGTCATCAGAAAGTTGTTGGAGTTTAATGGTTGCACAAACTTGTTCGAATTTAGTCAAGAAGATGTATGGATCGTCGTGTTCGAAATTGCCAAATTTCGGAAGAGTGGCAATATGGTTTGAGTGAATTTCGAAATGGTTATCCGTAAGGGCGGGTAACGTGATGCGAGATGGAATAGAAACTCTATCGGGAAAGATTCTATCCATAAGAGTTTAAGGGGCATTCTCGTTTGCCATTTCGGGAGGATCCTCTGTTCGAGTTAAACGGTTAGTTGTCGAGTCGCGAGTCCAACGATTGGTTGTTGTGTCATGAGTCCAAGTACTCATGCACAAGTGAAAGTAGAGAGGAGAAAGAAGTTAGAGTCGAGTTTAGAGAATGGAAGAAAATTTGAAAAACGAAGTGAAAAATTTTTTTTGTTTTTTTTTACAAGGGAGAAAACTATTTACCAAGTGAAATTTATTTTCAAAAGAGAAGCTTGATTTTTGTTTTGTTTTTGGTTTTTTAAATTTTTTTTATATGTTTTGTTTTTGTATTTTTTTTGTTTTTTGAATTTTCAAATATTTACCAAAAGGATATTTGTTTTTTTAGAAAATAGAAATTTGATTTTTGTTTTTGTTTTTGAATTTTCAAAAAAAAAATTGTTTTCGAATTTTTAAATTTTTTTTTTATTTTTGAAAAGATTTTATATAATTTTTTTTTTTTTTGATTGAAAATTTTCAAAGGAAAGGATTTAAAAGGATTTTTTTGGATTTTTGATTTTTTTTTTGTTTCTTTTATATATGCATGAACTAATGCAACTAAATGAATGCAAAGGACTTAATTACAGTTTTCTGTCCTTAGTAGCTCCTAACCCAAAATTGTATAATCATACTTTGTTTTAAATCAACAAAAATATTTCTCAGCCAGGTAACGGGCAGGGGTTATCGATGCACCACAAATCACCGTAGCAATGCAGCCGAAGGTTTAAGTACCTTCAAAGGAACAACCAGTATAATATTTACGTATCACCATAATTTTTATAACTGGTTATTACTTTGCCGTAGCCTAGACACCAAGAAATAAAATTGTTCAAAGAAAACAATTGTGAATATACAATTAAGCCCTAGATGAGCTCGCGACACCCTTAAGTCGAATATCTAACCGTTATTATTAGTCAAATTCTACGATGAAATGCGTTTGTGGGCTAAGGAAAGGGTGATGAAATCCCTTACCTTATGTGAATTGGGGTATTGCCCTTAGAAAATAAAACAAGATGAGATGAATGCAAAACAAAAATTAAACGTGAATTTACAATGCAACTAAAATGAAGTTTGTTTTTGTTTTTGGATTTTGAATTTTTTTTTAAATATGCATATATATAAATGCAAATGCAAGCAACTAACAATGCAATAAAAACAAGGGAAAAATGTGCACGATACCAGAGCGTGCAAATTATTTAGCAATTTTTTTTAGAGGCAATTTTTTAGCAAGGAAAAGCAGTTTATTTGGGCAAGCACTCCTTCCTTTTGAATTTCTGATTTGGCAACCTGAAATGAAAAACAAGATATATTCAATAATTTTTATTATTATTATTTTTTAGTATGTTTATCAAAGATGAAAAACAAAATAAGCGAAAAACAAAACAATTGAAAATAAAATAAATGAAAACTAAAACAAGTGAAAACAAATGAAAAATGAAAATTAAACAAAGTTGAACTTGTTTTTTTTTGGATTTTTCAAAAAAAAATTTGGAGAGGAAACTTTAAAGTGAAGTTTTACTTAAAAAAAAAATTTAAAGATATATTAAGTTAAACAAAGCTAAAACAAATTAAACAACACCAATGTTTTTTTTATATATACCAAAGAGCAGACCTTTTTTTATTTTGAAAGAAGCTCAAAAAAAATAGATAGCTTAACAAAGAAATACTTCAACACTAATGCACTGGCCCAGCCCAGTTAACATCAACAAACAAAATCGTATTTCCACCTTTTCTATCGCAAACTACAAGCTAAAACACAGAACTAAATTTTCAAAATCGATATTCTCCAAACTCCAACTTCTCAAATCGAATTTAATTTTCCTAATCAAAAGTTTCCCTGCTTTCTCTTATGGGTGTCGAGGCGGTGGTGGTTCGGTTCGAATTGGGGTTGCTGTTTTATTTGAGGTTATCGAATTCCAGAGTTCGATTGTGATGGCCGCGGAATTAGGGAGGGCTGCTGAATTGAAGTCGCGGTTTTCGATGGAGAAGATTTGGGTTGCGGAGACGATTGATTGCAGTGTTATGGTTGATGTTTGCAGCAGTGTCGTGGTTAGAGGAGGGGCAGTACTATGTGCAAGGTATGTGGTGGTTTCAGTGGTATTGGTTGGTGGTTATAACTGGCGTAGAGTTGATGGTTGTTGGCAGTAAGGTATGAAGGCAGTTAGGCAGGAAGGTTTGTAGGTGGAAAGAGGTGATAGGAAGTAGGGTGATGGTCAGTAGCAATTGTGAATTGAATGGAGAAGCAAGCAACTCGGTGGTGATAGGCAGTGGTAGTGCGATGGGTTGGAGGCAGAGAGTGTTTGATATGGTTTTGAATGGTGGTTGTATGCAAGTATGGTATTTGATGAAATGTAGTAAAGAGATGCAGGTGGTCGTTCTGGAGTATGGTAGTGATGGTGATGGTGGAAGTACGCACAGTTTTGTGGATGAGGATTGAGTTAGAAGTTTGTGCAGTTGATTTTGTATGTGCAGTGATATGTATGTTCACTGATCTAGTTGTTGTATTTTGATGGATGGAATAGTGATGGTCAGTTATGTAGAAGTTTGAGTTGCACTGGTAATATTGACGAAGCTGTGGGTAGTGAAGCTGTATGGTTGAGAAAGGTTGCAGGTGATGTAACAGCACTGATGGCAGTAAGTGATGGAAGAGTAGACAGTTAACAGTGGCAGTCTTGGGAAAGTTTGCAACAGTTTGTTTGGCGATGGTTTATGAGTGGTCGAAGGTGTATTTGTATGATGTAGCAATTGACAGTTTGGAGTTATGGTTTGACCGTGGGAGGAAGAATCGGTTTGCATTGTAGTGTAGATGGCTAGGGATGATGATGATGTAGAAGGGAATTGAAAGTGAATGTCGTATATGTGTGGTGGAATGATATGAAGGATGTATGATGGTCTATGAGTGGTTGTTGTGTAGATGATGAGAGTGGAGCAGTAGATGTAGGGTGTTGTAGGCAGATGTATGTTACAGGGTGGTGGTAGAATGTTGATGGTTTGTTTGTTGTCGAAGCAGCTGTTGATAATGGCTTGCTGTTGTTTAATAGAGAGTTGAAACTGGTTGCGTGCAAGAGGTTGTCAGGTGCACTGTCTTGGTGAAGTTGTGGTGTTCAGTTGAAGAAGAAGTTGTATATGTATGTGAAGAGGGTGGAAGTCTGTCGAGAAGGCAGTGACTGCACTGGTGGCAGAGGAAAGCAGGGAGGTTTATGAGTTGATGTATATATATCGGAATGTGCAGATGAGGGGCAGTGTTGAGTGGAAGGGGGTTTGGAAGCAGTGAGAAGATGCTCAGTCTTGTACACATAAAACAAAGATAGTCTTGTACACAGAGAACAAAATAGAGAGTAAACCAAAGGAAACAGATGTAGTGCAAAATGAAATGTAAACAAACAGAAAGTAAAAACAGTGAGGCACAGTTTTTTTTTGTTCTTTGTAAAAACAATGTAAAAAAGAATGTAGGATGTAAAAAAAAGAATGGAATGAAAGATTTCTTTTTTTGAAATTGTGTATTTTTTTATGCAATGCAGATGAACAATGACAAGCAAAATCAAAATGCAAGCACACAACACAAAACTTCTTCTCTTTTTTAAAAAAAAATGCAACACACACAAAAATTAAAACATAATAAAAATCAAACGAAAATAATTCGAAGAATAGAAAACTAAAATCAAAGCAAATTCTATGGCAACGGCGCCAAAAACTTGTTCGTCGACGGAAATTCTATCGGTTTAGAAAACCGTCGAATGAATTTAAATTAAAAATAACCACAAGCGCACGGCGTACACTTGTAGTACGTGGCGAATACGGGTCGATCCGCAGGGAATTGTGAGAGTTTAAAAATCTATTCAATCAAATTAGACCAAAGTGAGATGAAAGTTGTTAACTACAAAAGGAAGCTAAAGCTAGAATTAAAAGGTGATTTAAAAACTATTGAACTAGAGAACAATTTAGAGGCAAATCCACTCTCATATTTTTGTAAATCAACAAACAAACAATTTGTGATCTCTAGCTTTGATATTATGTGAAATATCGTTGTATATATCATAAGTATGGTTTGTTTATATTATTCATTAACATGACTCAAACCATCAAACTATAATACAACAAATAAACCACTTATAATTCATGAAAATGAAGCCAAAGCAAAAGCTATTTTAAGTATGATCTATTTACTATTGTAACTAGTAATATAGATCATCAAATTTCATTTTTTACTTTAATTTCACAATCAAAAATGGATTAGCAAATGATGATGCAAATTGTGTTTATGTTGAATAAGAATAGCTCATTTTCATAAACAATATAAGCTATCAAACCCACTTGTATAAACTTGCATCAAAACTCACTTCATGAAGCATACCAAATGAGATCATAAATCATAAAATGTTGAAATTACATAATATTTGAGAGCTTCATTACCCCTAAATTGAAGGGGTTTAGCTACTCATTTGTGGCATTGAAGCAACACAAGTAACTTTCAACATTAAAAAGAGAAGAAAATAGAGAATAAGCAAAGAAGAGAATGTAATTGAACTACTTACAACAAAAGAAATTAAGCTACACTACTTGCATGAATGTAAAACTATTCTACTAACAAAGAAAATAAAAGAACATAAATAAAAGCATTAACATAAAAACAAAGAAAAGCATGTAGAAAAAGGAGAAGAAAGAGGCTTGGAAGCCATTTTATTTCATAGAACATTGAGCTTACAATTTGATCTCTTAATTTCCTAAGTAAAATGAAAGAGTAGAAGATGATTTACATGTACATAAGAGGGCTATTTATACATGCATAAAACCCTAATTCTATTTTTAGGGGGCTTCCCAAAATACCCCTTAGGAAGTGTGGAGACCAAGTAATCATTAGCTTCTACTAATCATCATTTAAGTGTACATGAAGCCATTAATTCCATAAGCATGTTCATTAGCCTCTAATTTGTACATTAAGGTAGGTGGGTAGGTGGGGTCCTCCATGATCTTCACTTTGAATTATTTCCCTCTTCTTTCCTTTGTATTCATTTGTGCATGCATGTATCTTCATATAAGCCTCTTCCATATGCATCCAAATTCCTATAAAAATCATCAAAAATGTCCAAGTGAAAATTCTCAAATTTACACATGCACAAAAATGACCATTTTGCCCCTGAATGAAGATGAAAATATGATGGTTTGAAAAATAATTGAATTTTGGTTTTAACATGTACAAATGCCCAAATATGATGTTTATTTAAATAAACAGATATAAAATATGGATGTAAATATATGCACATTTACATGCACATCAATATACATACGCTGGTCGACATGCAGGTCAACCCTTGCATGTGTTAGGTCGACCTATAGGTCGACCCAGACACATTAGGGGTCGACCCTAGGGTCGACCTGGCCTATGTTATTTTTTCTTTTTCTTCTCTCTTTTATATTTTGATTTCTTCTTTCTTTCATATCTCCTTCGTTCTAGCTCAGATTTTGACTATCTATATATGGAAATTGACCAAAAAATTACCATGGACACAATGGTGCAACTCCTATGGCCCAATTCTGATAATTTCACAAAGTTATTTTATTATTTAATTAATTCGTTAATTAATTACTATAGCTTAAATTTCGGGTTGTTACATTCTCCCCTCCTTAAGGGATTTCGTCCCCGAAATCTCTAAGGATAGAAGAATGATATAAATGTTTTTATCCAAGTTCTACAACCAGCTACTCAACCATTGTCTATTACATCCATTGTCCTTAAGTTTTTCTAATGCGATTTATGATACATATGCAATTAGTGTAGTGTCAATGTCCCTAACTAATGCAAAAGATTAGGCGGCCTACTGATTCTGTTGACCTCCTTTTATGCAATCATGTACGTGTCATGTATCCAAATGAATGTGAATTCCTTAATGATAACTGATAGTTCTATATACATGCTATAATCATCATCCAAATGCAACAATCATGTGATAATCATCCATTTATAGCAACCATGGAATAAAATAAAAATGCAAATGCGCACACATCCATATGCATATGCCCTAGTGTCCTAGTTAGGCCGATCCCTAAGAGATAATAGTGCCTAGTGTAAGTATATGTGTCCATTAGCATCCACTAGCAACCACTTGCAGCCACTAGTATCCACCATACATAACATGTTCTAATAACATGTTTACATCAAATCCTACCATCCATAGGTTAAATCCTAAGTTCTACCCTCCCAAAAAATAATAAAGGAAAGAACCTATCCAAAACTAAAGATGGAAATAGGAATTTTTAAAACTTACTATCAAATAGATGCGGATAAGAGGTACGAATCTTCTCTTCAGCTTCCCACGTAGCATCTTCAACATCATCTCCCCACTGCACCTTTACTAATAGGGCCTCTTTATTCCTAAGCTTCTTGATGTCACGTCCAATGATCTTGGTAGAAATACGACGAACCGATGCTTTTCTCTCCACTTCAACCTCCTCTAGTTGACTAGGCTCCACAATCACCACCGAGTCATGTAAGCACTTTCTCAAGTGCGAAACATGAAAACATCGTGTACTCCCACGAGCTTCTCCGGTGGCTTTACTCGATACGCCATCTTCCCTACTCTCTACAATAGGGAACGGTCCTACGAATCTGGGAGCTAGTTTCCCACTCGATCCAAACCTCACCACCTTCCTTAGCGAGGATACTTTAATGAAAACTAAGTCTCCTACCTCGAACTCAATGTCCCTTCTCCACTTTTCTGCATAAGATTTATGTCTATCTTAGGCTTTTTTCATCCTCCTTCTAATCAAATCAACCTTCTCTGAAGTCTCCCTAACCATGTCAGGACCAAGTAGCAATCTCTCTATAGACTCCACCCAACATGAAGGTGACTTGCAAGGTCTCCCAGAAAGAGCTTCGAACGGTGCCATCCCAATGCTAGCTTGAAAACTGTTATTATATGTGAACCCCACCAAAGGAAGATGCTCCTCCCAAGTTCCTCCAAAATCAAGAATGCACATCCTCAACAAATCCTTAAGCACTCTATTAACCCTCTCTGTTTGGCCATCCGTCTGAGGTTGATAGGCCTTACTCAATCCAAGCTGCGTCCCTAAAACCTCTTGCAAGCTTCTCCAAAACTCGCTTGTAAAAATAGGGTCTCTATCGCTTACTATGCTAGAGGGAATTCCATGAAGTCGGAGTATCTCACAAACATATAAGGATGCCAAATAAGATGTCGTCCTCTTACTCTTGACCGGAATGAAGTGGGTGCTCTTAGTCAATCGATCTACAATCACCCAAATGCTAGTATTCCCCTTCCTAGACCGGGGTAAACCGTATATGAAGTCCATCGAAACACTATCCCACTTTCATTCTGGTATATCCAATGGCTGAAGTACTCCACCGGGATTCTGCTGCTCTGTCTTAACTCTTTGGCACACAAGACACTTAGCTACAAACTCTGCCACATCCTTTTTCATGCCACCCAAATAAAACATTCTCTTTATGTCCCTATACATCTTATCACCACCCGAATGAATAGTCATTCGAGAATGGTGTGCTTCCTCTAGAACTGCTCTCAACAAATCACTAGCGCGGGGGACACAAAGTCTTCCATCTATCCTAGTCACCCTTTGCTATCTATGGAATAGCGTTGGAGATGTCTAGAGACCTCTCCTCTGCTAATCCTCTCTAAAATATCCATAAGCTTTGAATCCTCTCGCTGCCTCGAGCCAATTTGATCTATAAGGGTAAACTTAACCTCAAGTGCAGCCAACAATCCCAGGGTAATGTCCGTAGAGGGCTTAAAATCAAAGGTGGAAATAAACTCTAGACCCTTCCACTCCATGAACATTGGACTAAGGGTTGCTTTCTTCCTACTCAATGCATCCGCAACCACGTTTCCCTTGCCATGGGTATAAGCTATCTCAAAGTCGTACGATGCCAAAAACTCCATCCATCGTTGTTGCCTCAAGTTCAAATCTGTAACGACCTGAAATTTTCAACCATTCGCATCCATACATGTCGGATTTGAATTGCTCAAAATATCAGATTGTTAATTTAAATTTGGCAAAACTCAGCATATACAGTAAATAAGTAATCACAGAATCGCAGACACAGAGTAATATAAAATAATGCAGCGGAAACAAAAGAATAGTAGTTCATGAAGCTACTATATATATAACAGGGTTAAATAAGATACAACAGAGGTCTCGAATACATAGATATCTCAATACAATAGTCAAATACAAGATCTGAATACATCACTGGAATCAACTGAATAACTGAAAGCAGAATTGATATAGCTGGATCTCCAAGCGAAACTCCAACTCCAAAGGTGAGTCTCGAACACTAAGCCACTCAGTCTGACCCGAGCGTAAAGCAAAACACAAAACACTCGAGTCAGGATTAACATTCTTATATCAATAAATCCAACTCAAGTGAAATATCAACTGAAATACAGTAACTTAAAGGATGTTTGGGATAACCATCCTCCAAGGATCCGTTAAACTATCTACTATGTAGTAATACACTATTATAATATGTCTATAGTAAAGTAAACTATTATAATAGCGTTAAGGCTTTACATTTTCCACCTTAACACATTTTATATATTCCCATAGTCTATACAGTACCGTAATCTCCCCTATAATGGGCGTCGTCAGAGGGCACTCCATAGGTATGGTACAAAACAAACTTGTAAAATGCGCGCTAGGGTAGGTGACACGGCACAACTAGGCAATGCCAGGGTAGATATACCAATTACACTTCCGGGCTGGTGGTAACGCATAGCAGCCACTACCGCCCACCTCGAGCCACACGCCCGAAATCCAAAGGTGCACACCAAATCAATCACAAGTAATAGAATGGCATACGATGGAGTGTGTCCGATCAGAGGAGCTACCTCATTAGCCCGTCAATTGCTCCTGTTTTAGCCACCTTATGCCAACTCATGGGACTCGGGTCCACATATATACCTCATATAGGATCGTCGCCACCATCCTACTTCATTCTGGAATCTCCACCGCGTACATAGTTGTTAAAGTAGTTTTCGGTACCGATAGAGAGTATGCCCATATCCGATCCCGGTCTCTTTAACAACCAATCGTTATTATAACACCACGGTCATTTCAAAATAATTTATACTTCAAAACCAAAATATCATTTCCATTTCAAAAACATATCAATACGATATCATTTCCATTTCAAGAATATTCACTTCCAAAATCATAGTACTTTCAAAGATATAATACTTTCGAAACCAAAACAATTTGAAATAATAATACTTTGGAAATCATAATACTTTGAAATTCATAACTTTGGAAATCATAACACTTTGAAATCATAACACTTTCCTTCAAACAGTTTAGATATTAATAATAGTATATGAAATAAAATAGTTTATAAAATAAAATAATTTATATAAAATAGTTATAAGTTAAAACAATTTATATTAAAATAATTAGTATATTAAAATAGTTTATATTAAAAATAGTTATATTAAAAATAGTTTATATTAAAAATAGTTATATTAAAAATAGTTTATATTAAAAATAGTTATATTAAAAATAGTTTATATTAAAAATAGTTTATATTAAAAATAGTTTATAAAATAAAATAATATAAAATAGTTTTAAATATATAATTTAAAATACTTTATATAATAAAATAGTTTCCTCAAATTTCACAAATCGATTCAAAATCAACTCGGATTCCAAAATTTAAATTTAATCCACTCTCAAATCCTCAAATTTCAATTCAATTCAGTTTCTCAATAAACCATTTCAAATCATCGATTTCAAATACATATTTGAACCATAAAATAAGCCATTTCAATTTCAATATATTTAAATCTTTAAATATTCTATAACATCTAAATACAACGTCAATTTACAAATTTAAATAAACAAAATATCCCATTTCAATTTATGTAAATTTGAAATATTCATTTAAGTCACTTTTAATCAAATTCAAGTTATAAAACATATCTTTAAAATTTCAAATTAAATAAATTTCAAATCAAACTTATTTAAGTAAAATTCTTAAATAAATATAATTTCAAAACAATTTCAAATTTATCTTTTCAACTTGAATCATTATAAACTCTATATTTGAAAATATATATTTTAAATAAATACTTGAACATATTATATATATCAACTTTAATAAATCTTAAAAATCAATATTTATTAAAACCATATACTTCTTTTCAAAACCATAGAAATCATTTTCAAAATATTTATATATAGACCAACGGTGTCTGTATATAGTTCTCTACCCTATGGTCAAGTGATACAGATATTTATCATTTCAATCCGTAATTTAAATATATACGGGTATATATCTTTTCAACCCGCAATCCCAAATTCAATTCAATGAAAATCGCTTGGGTTTATCATTTCAACCCATAGCAATTTTCTCTTATTCTACAGATCGTTCGAGTATGTATCATTTCAACCCATAGTGAATTCTATACTAACAGGGAACTTGCAGAGTGATAACAGATATGATAATAATATAACAATCAGTAATAGGCATATATCATCAGTGATAAATAATAGATAATGGTGTCAGATGTCACAAGTGAACAGATACAGATAATGGCATATATAGCAATGTAAATAACTAACAGTAGCATTTTCAATTGTCGTTTTAATTGAAATCAAATTTAATACATATTAGAACGTTAATCGTGAGTGATTGCTCACCTTTCGAGGCTAGAGAGAACAGGAGATGACACAGATACGAACATAGATACGGACACTGAAATTTAGTTACGAATCCAAGCACGAATCCCAGAGCAAAGCTAGACTGGCACGAATTGATGACAAAGCTGATAGATAAAAATCGATGAGAACAAGATAATCAGTTTTGATATAAACTGAAAATATACATTATTATTATATTATATATATATATATATATTCCTAAAAATTTTGAATTAGACAAATACTAAAATAGTATAAAATTTCAAAATCATTATTAAATACATAAATAAGCTTATATAAGTAGGCTACCAAGTCACAATATATATATATATAGAAATTTAGTATCTAGTTTAAAACACATTTTATAAAAGTCAAATCCCAATATTTCATAACCATCATATAATCTATTCATATATATACATATTATATATAAACAAAAGGCTTACTTATATATATAAATGTAACGTACATTATTAATAAACAAAATAGATAAAGACAGTAATCATTTATATTATTTATAGTATACTAAACACAATATATATTAACATACGTAACCCTTATATATATAAATAAAACAACAATCTATATAGCTTTATATACATTAAACTGCATAAACTAAAATCAACAACCTGATATGTATAAACTGTATAACTACTAACCGAAAATTATAAATATACTATAACATATATAACTAATATATATTTATGCTAATATATACTGAAAAACTTAGAAGAATAGTTATATATATTATACGCACAACTTAAATAACTGACAGATGATAACAAAAGTAAGCTAATACGTATAATATCTATATACTCTAACGTACGTAAAATATATATAAACTAACTCCATAACATAACTGCTAATATATTTATACACACGCCACATATAGATAAGATATAATAAGACCGGTAAAATAAGATAGACGTATTAAAGACTTACTATATAATATTAAAATGAAACTCATCTCAACACATAAATGTGCGTATCTAGATGATACATATTCACTTTCAAAACACTAACCTATCATATTATATATATATATATATATAATTCAAATATCAACATTAAATAATACACATATATATTAATCAATATATCCAAATACCATAAAATCGATACACAAGAATCAATATATGTATGCTTACAAGTATATACATATTATAGACTAACAATGTTATATATTTAAAATAGTACATGAAAGTAGCATATTAGATTATATATATAATGATAATTAGAAGCTATACCATATACCTTGTCAACAACGAATATCAATATGGATAAGAAGGATAGTTGTTAAGTGACGAAGTGGGCAGCACGGAAACAAGGCGGACGCTGGCCGATGCTCGGCCACAGCTGAGCGGAGATTGATGAGAGGCGGCATAGTATCAGGTTAGGCTCGGCTATGGAGTTTGCTTGTGGTTGAGTCCAGGGAAAATGGCTTCAGCCTATGGGTTTTGAGGTGAGGCTCACGGTGGAGGAGGAAGGTGGCTGTGCTGGTCAATAGGCGGCAATGGGTGGTGGTGCACTCGGAGGTGGATGTGACTAGACTCGGCATCTTACGGTGATGGAATGGAGGGTGAAGGCACGAGGCCGTTGGTGGGAGAGAAAGATGTAGGGTGGACTCAATATCTCTCATCCGAAAACAAAATAAAAGAAAAAGGAAAGGGAAGAGGAATGAACAGTGCAGTAAACTAAAGCAGAAGGAAAAGTATTAACAGCCTTGATATTTTGAAATTAGTGAATAAAGTGAACAGATGAGAAACGTATAAGTCAAACACAAATTAAGAGAATTATTAAAGCAGCGCCCTTTCATTTTCTGACGGTTGAAACAAACGAACGGTCACACGAAAACCCAAAAGGCACGGAACCGATACCGATACGGTTACCGTTTTCGTGGATTCCGCTGCGTAACGGACGTCGAACTGCACGAATGAATATACTGAGGAGATCGGCAAAACAAGACGGTCGAAATGGTACACAGATATCATTGATAGGACTATCCAATCAAAAGTCGATACCGGTATCCAAAAATGCTGCTAATTTGTCGGAATTAAGATAAACGTAGCAATTACAGTCAAAATTTGGAGAAACAAAATATGACGTCTCACTCAGAAGATGATTTACAAATTTTCTATAAAAAAATATTTAGGTTTGGAAAACATTTTATTATCATCAAATATTAACTGATTTAAATTGAAATAAAATTACACTAGAAAAATAAACTTCCATATTTTTAGATGAAAATTTTCCATTTGTTATGTTAAAATAGACGTATTCCAAATATCAAATTTTTATCTCAAAATTTTATTATTTAAAATTTCACAAAAATTCAGTTAATTACGTTATTAAAACCTTTAAAATTTACGGGTCGTTACAAAATCCTTCTGTGAGAATAGGTACTTCAATGACTTATGGTCAGTGAAAAGCTCGAACCTCTCTCCTAGCAAGTAATGCCTCCAAGAATTGAGTGCGAAAACTATAGCAGCTAACTCCAAATCATGGGTAGGGTAGTTCTTCTCATGCGTCCTCAACTGTCTACTCCCAAACATACCACCCTCCCTTCTTACATCAATACTTCTCCTAGACCCGTTCCACATGCATCAGTGTATACTGTAAAAGGCTTGGCTCCATCGGGTAAAACTAACACTGGTGCACTAGTAAGGGCTCTCTTTAGCATCGTGAAGGGATCCTCACAATCCACGTCCCACATGAATGCTTTATTCTTCTTAGTGAGGCGAGTAAGCGATGCTGAAATCTTGGCAAAATCTCTGATGAACTTCCTATAATAGCCAGCCAATCCTAGGAAGCTTCTAACTTCGGTAACGTTCTTGGGGGCCTTCCAATCTTGTACTACAATTACTTTAGTGGGATCAATAGCTAAACCCTCGCTTGAGACTAGTGCCCCAAGAAATGTACCTCCCCTCGCCAAAAGTGACACTTCGAGAACTTTGCCCTCAACTGATGAACATGAACTGTACGAAGAACCTCCTCTAGATGAACAACATGCTCCTACATACTCTTCGAAAACACCAAAATGTCGTCCACAAACACTACTACGAACTTATTTAGGACATCTCGAAAAACACGACTCATCAAATCTACAAAATAGGCTGGGGCATTAGTTAGCCCAAAAGGCATAACCAACCACTCAAAGAATCCGTCGGGTGTCCTAAACGTCGTCTTATCAATGCTATCGTCAGCGACCCTAAGCTGATGAAATCCAGTGGCTAAATCAAGCTAAGAAAATACTGAAGAGCCAACCAACTGGTCGAAAAGATCATATATCCTAGGAAGTGGATAACGGTTCTTCTTCGTAAGCTTATTCAACTCTCTATAATCTACGCAAAATCAAAGGGAACCATCCGCCTTTGTAGCAAAGACGACTGGCGCTCCCCACTCAGATATGCTCCTTTTGATGAAGCCTTTCTCCAATAGCTCACGAACATGCTTGCTTAACTCCTTCCACTCCCTAGGTGCCATGTGTTTCACGGGCAATGCCACTGGCTTAGCATTGTCATTCAAATAAATTCTGAAGTCGATCTCTCTCTTAGGGGGTAGTCCCCTAACCTCCTCAGAGACGTCCGGGAAATCTCTGACGATGGAAACTGAATCTAACTCTGCTGATGATGAATTGAGGGAATAAAGGAAGCTCAACATGACTGACCCTTATGGGTTGCAAGAAACCTCGAGAGTCCTACCGTTGCATGTCTCTAGTCTAACGACTCTCCTCTCGTAGTCCAATATTGCTCCATATGTGGATAGCCAATCCATCTCCAAAATCATCCCATACTCCGAAAATCCCAATACATAGGCGTTCACAATCAAACTCTACGCCTAGGATAAAAAATTTCAAACTCCTACAAATCATAAATAAATGTGTCGATCCTCCTATGGGGTTTGAAACAACTATGGGGTCCAATACTAAGGAGATATCTAAGTGCAAACAATCAACCAAAGAACTAGAGATGAAAGAGTGTGATGCTCCAGAATCGAAAAGGGTCAGAATAGGAAAATCAGAAATAGAAATCAAACCTTCCACGGTGACTTTCCTACCTCTATCTGGTCCGCTGTTGGAAGGTGTTGCATCCAATGCCTGAATCTGTGCTGCCGGTGCACCCGCTCCCTGCCCCGTCTTCTAAGGACAAAATCTACTAATGTGACTGGGATTTCCACAATTATAACACTTTCCCTTCATCCCTGCTTTCTTACGGTCTTTTGCGTAATGACCAAGCAATCTATGCTATTGCACTTCCCTCCTTTCTTGATCTGCTTCTGAGGGCCTTCTCCTTTCTTCTTATCTTTATTGTCCTTCCACCATTTCTTCTTAGAACCTTCCGTCTAAGGGACCTCCTTAGACTCTCCTTCCTTAGTTGCATCAAACATAAGCGCCATCTCCACCAGTGACTCATAGGTAGCTCCCATTGGTACATTAATCAATAACAACCCTTGAAGGAGCTGATTCAATCCCTTTGCAAACTTCATGGCCTTCTTGTGCGGTGTATTCACTAACTCCATCCCAAAACGCTACAACTCATTAAATTGGTTGACATACTCCTTTATTGAAAGACATCCTTGTTTCAAGCTAATAAACCTTTCTAACTGCATACTCTCTTCTGCTTGTGATAAAAACTTCCTCTCAAACCTCTCTCGAAACACAACACCAAATAAGCAGTTTTGCAACGCTTTTTCTGTCCTAGTTTGTCATGGTTATTGTCATTATAAATTAATAACAAAAATAACCGTGACAACCAGGGCCAACGTTTATTACCGTGAGAAACGGTGGTAAATTTGTAAATATTTCGAACTATCAGGGAGGGCTGTGTAATTGCCAATTTTCGTTTGCTCACTCCCTGCTTTCTCCACTGCAACACATTCTCTTATCATCAAAATACATCGTTGTCTCGCGATTTAGACGATTTAGGGTTTCGAATCCTCCGGTTCACTGTATTCAATAGCTATCTTTTCTCCTACAGTTCGCTCTTGGGGATCTCGCATTCACGTCGACATCTAAGGTTTGATTCGGGGTGTACTTTCATGTCAAGATCTAGGTTTATTAAAATTCTATCACTATTTATTTTAGATGTGAATCTATGTGTTGAACTGATTTTGCCATCTTTATTGCTATTTTGTGGAATCTGGTTGAGTTATACTTTCATGTGGAATCTGGTTGAATTAATCTTTATTGCTATTTTGTGTTGAACTGATATTGCTATTGCCATCTTTATATTTTTTAGGTATTTCAACTTTTATTCTACTTGGAAGTTATTGTTGTTTCTGATAACTAATTTATTTCTTCTACTAAACATATACGTCTATTCTTTTTGACGTTATTTATATGTGAAGAGACAATGTGCTCTTACAATGTATTTTAAAGCTAACCGGTCCACAGTGCAAACTGTGGATTAATATTTGCATCCATATACATATAATTAAGTGCATTCACGAAGGGGAGAGGATCCATTTTCTGTGCCTATAGATGAAGTTTCATCAAGGCCGTAGATGAACTTATACATTGCATTTGGGTTTTCCTTCAATACGAGAAATATATAAACGCCTTGAGACTGTTACCTTCTTCAGTTCTAAAAAGGTTTCAATACAATAATATTAACATAAATACATGTTAATTTCTAAGTATAATTCAGCACAAATATTTTGAAAGTTAATAGCAGACTGACTAATGCAAAAGAACTAATATTGTCATGTAAAGAAAACTGAGTTTTGGCATATATTTCAAAAAAAATTGAAGGTGTACATACAAGGACATGCTTTATTGTAAGTATATTTAAATGAACAGGTTTATAATTTCCACAGGTACTCGCATAAGATATGGTACATATGTTCATGATAGGAAGTTGCGAGCTTGTTTGGGTGTTTTGAAAAGTCAAGTTATCACCTTGTTTATCAGTTTAGAAATAATTTTTACTTTGTTGTAGTCTTAGTTTTGAGACATGCATTATTACTGCTATCTTTGTTATTTGCTTTTACTGCTATCCTATATTGCTGGGTTCAAGTTATTTCATTGCTTCATTCTTAATGTGTACATACCCTCTCCCGTGTATTTAATACACATGAGTACATGCACAGATGCAATCTCACTCAATATACTACATGTATAATTAGTTTAGCTAAGTAAAGCTTGTTTATCTGGGAATAGGAAAAAAAAGTTTCAGATTCTGGACACATATTTCTCCTTATATCTCAGCTTTATTTTCTTATCGGCAATTGCATTACAACTATGATTAGCGCCAATCATAAGTAGTACATAATAGATTGCAAGTTTTTTAGACAATTGATATTCATTTCATATGTGGGTAAGATATATAAAATTTGAATAGCCTCTTTATTCAATATCTTATAAAATCTGCTTAGATGCGTTTTTGTAAGTTTGCAAAGTCTATCTAGATACAACTATTTACGTGAATAGTAATTATGAAAATCATTATATTCTATACTCTATATAACAGTGGCAACATAAGTTTCTAGTGTTCTTGGTCATCTCTTTGTAGTTTTATTATCTTAAATGCATTGGTCTTGCTTGAGTTTTATTTGAACTAGATAATATATTTATCTTGTACTGTATATTTTATATTTGAGAAACCCACATCGACAGAGTTTCAAGATTTATTTACACCTTCTCTTCACCATTTTGCACATGGTTATTATTCTAGTTTTGGCTGCATTTGTTTGCAGTAAAATATATGCACAGTGTTACTCGCTTGTTAGTGTTAGCTTATAATAAATGAGTAATTTTTTGTATAAAAACTAATAAACATTAAGACCCTCAATAAGCATAAAGAAAATGCTTAATAAATTTTAATTACAGATCATTCGAAACCAAATTATTGTTTGAAGTGATTTAATATAATCATCAGAAATGAGTCCTCTCTGTATGAGATCAGGGACAACATAAATAGTTAAGTGTTGGGCATTATAGGCCAAAATCTTGAAACATTATGTCTTCGACCAACCGTAAGTTGTTCATGTATTGTTTTATTTATATTAGCATGTTGTTTAATGCTTCGTTTATGTATTAATGTTGTATTTACATAAAATTGTAGGAACAAATAAATTTTCTTGCTAATGTCGAAGCATACATCGAGAGAGTGGATTAGAATTCGACATAGGAATACCAATGAATATATACAAGGAGTTCGATATTTTATGGAATTCGCGAAGAGTCATTCATCACCGGACTTTGGACTATGCAGCTGTCCTTGTATAAAGTGTAGGAATTCAAAAAAGTTGGCTTTTAAATTAGTAGAAAAACACTTGATCATTCATGGTTTGGATCCAACATACGACGAATGGTTTGTCCATGGCGAGAGAAGCGACAATGATGTGGTGGTCAATACTACGCGACATAATACCTATAAGGCTTACAACTCTAATAAATTTCAAGAACAGACCCATGTAGGAGATGCGCTTGAAGACCTTGTTGATGATGCATATAGAGTATATGGTACCGTTGAAGGCGTCGGTGATGGTAACCATTGGAAACGTATCAGGAATACAAAAGAAAAGCAAATGAAAATTTATACCCTTCTTGTGAAGATGGTCTTACAACATTATGTGTCATTATAGAGCTTCACAATTTAAAAAAAGATTTTAATTGGTCAGGAAACAGTATGACCGAGTTGTTGATACGATTGAAGCGGTGGCTTCCAAAGGAAAATACAATACCGGAGAAGTACTCGACAATGAAACAAATGTTAAAGGATTTGGGAATGAAAGTAGAGTGTATACATGCTTGTGAAAATGATTGTATATTGTTTTGGAAGGAATACAATGATGTGTTAGAATGTCCACGTTGTCATACGTCCAGATTTAAAGTTAAAAATCAAGGGGAAGTGGTAAAAATGACAAAACAACCTCGAAAAGTTTTGAAATAGTTTCCAATAACTCCGAGATTAACAAGGTTGTATACTATACCATGGATAGCTCGAAAGATGTTATGGCATAGTGAAGCAAAACCTTGCTGGAATTCCATGCATCATCCTATTGACTCAGCCGAATGGAGATCGTTGAAGAACAAGTGGCCAGAGTTTGGTAAAAATGGGCGAAATGTTTGGCTTGGTATTGCTACTAACGGGTTTAACCCTAGTGCAACACAATCAAGTAATTATAGTTGCTAGCCTGTGTATACGGCTCCTTATAACTTACCCCCTTCATTATGTATGAAGTCGGAGTTTCAAATGTTATGCTTGTTAATTCCTGGACCAAGAGCACCTAGTAAAGATATTGATGTGTATTTGGAACCCCTTGTCGATGAATTGAAGCAGCTATGGACAGAGGAAGTGCCTGCATTGGACATGGATAAGAAAGAGCATTTCACTTTGAGAACAATGCTATTATGGGGAATTCATGATCTACCTGCATTTGGAAATTTATCTGGTTGTGTAACACATGGTTACAAAGAATGTCTTGTTTGTACTGTGGAGACTGAATCAGAACGCATTGGAAATAAGATTGTTTATACGAAGTATAAAAGATTTTTAAAGAATGGTCATCCATATAGGGCATTGAAACATGGATGGTATAAGAATATAGAGGATAAGGAACCTCCAACACGATTGACGGGATCAACTCTTTTAGAAAAGCTTGCTCATATCAAATATGTACCCGGTAAAATAACAAAAAACAAAAAATGCATAGTAGATGATATCGACCTTGACGATGAACATTTTGTAAACGAAAATGGCGATGATGAAAGACCAGCATGGTATAAGAAGTCGATTCTTTTTGGCTTAGAGTATTGGAGTAGTCATAGAGTGCGACATACTATTGACGTGATGCACACTGAGAAGAATGTATCAGAGCATTTCATTAACTTGCTGTTTGATAGATACAAACAATCTTCCAAATTTGCATTTGATAAAACATACAGGATGCAATGTTGTCAAGTTCTAAAAGATGCAAAACTTCCATCATGCTTTGGGACTAAGTTAAGAAACTTAGTAAATATTCAACCACCCAGTTTGAATATTAGAAAGTCATATGACTATCATGTTATTATCCGGTATTTTTTGCCTATCATGGTTCAACATGCTTATCCAAAGTGTCGTGACTTAAGACGTGCGATATTACAAGTATGCTTGTGCTTTAATATTATTTGTTCGAAGGTTTTAATTCGAGAGCATGTCCAAGCTGCCAAAGATATGATTGCCGAGGCATTATGCGTGTTGGTGCATTATTTTCCCTCTCAATTTTTTGACATAAGCATACATCTAATGGTGCATTTAGCTGATCAGGCACTACTATGTGGACCAGTTAGTTATACATGGATGTATCCATTTGAAAGGTGCGGCATTTTTTAAATATAATTATCACATGATTCTTTTTCAATAGTAACGTAAATGATGTATTTTTATATTAGAGCTATGAAGGAATGCAAAGACATACCAAGCAATAAACGCTACGTGGAGGGATCAATTTCCGAAGCATATCTTGTTTCAGAATCCGTTAAATATGCCATGGAATATATGCCAAATCCACGTACTGGTAATCATAGCTCTAAACAAGCACCATTTTTAGATGAGAATGGAGATGACATTTATGAACGTTCCATCATTGAGGGTAAAACTATTAAGTTATCCGGCATACAACGTACTCAAATTCGAAGGTGGATACTTTTTAGGATGGAAATTCCAGACCGAGATGATTATTATAGGTTTGCATTTTTTTTCTACACGCTATAAGATGTAACTTTAATATTTACTTACGCCACCATATATTGGTTTGTAGCGAATACCAATCGTTTTTAGAAGATGCTCAACGAAGTAGAAAGAAGCTCCATGCAAGGACAGAAGTAGTAGTGCAAACTGAATTCATTGAGTGGTTGTACAAGAAGGTTTGTTAAATTCCACAAAGATCATAATTCGATAATCAAATTAACATTATTTAACTTAATTAAATTATTTTAATAGTTAATGGAAGAAAAATGCATGGATTCATTGTTATGGTATTACGTTAGTGGACCAGCGTGGGAAGCCAAAACTCATCTTAAGTATAGAATAAATGGTTATGTATTTTCTCCGCAGCGCTATGATGACACCCTTTCAACGCAAGATAGCAGTGTTTGTATGGATGCAATAACAACATTTGTTGCAAGTGCGAAAGATTTGAATCCTACAGATGATGACACCACTTGGTATGGTATTATCAAGGAAATCATTGAAGTTGATTATTATGAATTTTCACATGTAGTATTCTATTGTGAGTGGGTCAATATTGCTGATAAAATGCATGGTTGTAAGATTTGTCCGTACTCTAATTTGTTGATGGTGAATCTAAAAAAACTTAAAAGCAGCGACGGAGAGTATGATGAGCCTGCAATTCTTGCATCAGAAGCAAGTCAAGTTTTTTACATACCAGACATACAAAATCTCGATTGGTCCATTGTACGACGTTCACCTAAACGCTTGACTGATAACGTGGATGATTACGAGATGCCAACAAACTTCCAGTCAGTTTTAAAGGAGCAATCTAACTTAACAACGTTGTTGAAATGTATTGAATCCAAATAGATGAGCTTGATTGAAGTAGTAGTTGCTTATTTTGTAACTTTATAGTATTCTCAGTCATTATGCGTGAAGCTTTCCATTCATATGAATTGAGATGTAAAAATTCAAAATTAATGAATATGAACAGAAAGCATGGCAGACTTTTGGAAATATGTGAGTTTTAAGTGGCAGTTTTAAAATGTATATAGTTTTTTATATAATTTTATGGCATTATATTTTGTAGATAGGTTGTTATATCTCTTGCATTATATTTTGGCAGTATGTCGGCTAGTTGCAGTAGACATATAGAAAGCAGAGAAGAAGAAGTTCCTCCTCCCCCACCAAATAAAAAGTACTGGATAATTGTTGAGATGGATGGTGCTAAAGGCGACGATGCAACAAAGTGGAGTTCCCGTTGTGGCACTCTAATTCGAAGGCATATTCCCATTAGCTATGATGATTGGAGGAAAGTTGATAGGTTTTTCAAGGATAATTTATGGAAAGCACTCATGGTATTTGAATTTACAATTTTTACAAGAATGATTTTTTTTGTGCATATTTGAAGTACAAAATCATGTTTAGAACATTTATTTTACCTTTCTATAGAAGGAGTTTGATTTGAATATAAACCCCGATTTAGCTCGACCTATTTTAGAGAAGGCGTTTTCACAGTACTTCAGAACAGCAAAACCGAAATTGAGAAAGCTATATCTTAAAACAAAAAAAGGAGAGTTATTGCCTAGGCGTCTTGCGATTGATAATCGACCCGAAGACATTGATAAAGTTCAGTGGGAGGGGTTCATCGACATTGAGTATGCTGATAAGAAGAAAAAACAATGCAAGACGAATGCTGATAATAAAAGAAAGAACACCATAAATCATACATTGGGAAGAAAATATTATAGTAGACTATATGAAGAATTGGTACGTAGTAAGTCTTTCACAACTAATCGCGATAATATTGTATAACTGTTTAATATATTTACATTTATTTATGTAGGAAACTGATAATCCCGAATTACACGAGCAAAGGCATGGAAAGTGGCGCACACAAGTAAAAAACTGGAGAGGTGCTTCCTTGCGCCGCTGAAAAATATGTAAGTCTTTTACAATTTTGCATTTACAATTTCCTTTTATAATTCTGCAATTACATTTCATATTTTCTTTTTTTTACATACTTCAACTACATTCACAGCCTTGCATTTACCATCACCGCTTCACCATCACTTCAACTTCAACAATCTCCATCCCCTTCTTTCTCCCCTTTCACTGACCAACACATCACCACTCTGCCCCAGTCACAACAGCAATTCCTTACCATCCTCTGTGCATATATCCATTCCCTGACATATGCACAATACATACAACAGTCATCATCCACCTGACCTCTGAACACTGCCATCAACCACTGCAAACAGCAACCATACCTATACAATCATACTAGTGTCAATGCTTCACTGTTCCAAGCGGCAGCAATCACTGCTGTCATTCATATCTGACCACCCATCATTCCTCTGCACATCATCAACTTAGACCCTACCTTTCCCCTACCCACAATCAACAACCATATTCAGTCATCTTCTTCAGTTTGAGAACATCTCATTGTTTGCGCCAAAAATGGTCACAAACCCCGAATGTTGTGAAAGCACCAGTGTATGAATACAAATCAGCAATATTCAAACACAAATCTCAGATCTAAACAAACAACAAACAGCAATCCAGAAATAATGAACAAAACACGAGATTTATAGTGGTTCGGCTATCTCCGGCCTACGTCCACTCCAAAGTTTTTATCTTTTATTGATCGATTCTTGAAGATTACAATTTCCTATCGCGTAGTACAACGGATTTTATGATTATAATCTGAATCTAAGGCAGAAATGGTGATCTGGAGTAAATCTGGCAGAGTCCGGGCGCTCTTAGCTCTCACAATTGTCCGACCCCCTTTCTGAATGACCTGGGGGTCTATTTATAGGTGTAGGAGGCTGATATTTCGCCTAAACTGAAGGGAGACCAGTTCTGGCACGTGAGGGGGCCCACATGCCCGCTTTCTGGAAATCTGGGCCCACTTTGGGATCGATTCGACCCTTGGTTCGAATCGATCAAGAAATCATCCAATCTAGCTGAAATTTGGCGTGAACATTCTTCATCATGTGCTTAAGCTTCTGTGAAAATTTCATGGCATTTGGACTTGTAGAACTCGAGATATGATCGATTCAATGTTGCATTTCTGGAGAACAGGGATACTTCGAATCGATCTTGGTTCGAATCGATTCGGTCGACTCGATGCTTGCTGCGACGTGGCGTGTGTCTCTCGCTTCGATCCGTTTTGTACTCCGGTTTGACTGGGTCGAATCCATGGCTTGGATTCGAGGTAATGGATTCGAAGGATTCTCAGTTGAAATGGATTCGAAGATGATGGAGTCGAAGCAAGGGAAGTTCGACGGAGTCGAGGCAAGGGAAGTTCGATGGAGTCGAGGCAAGGGAAGTTCGATGGAGTCGAGGCAAGGGAAATTCGATGGAGTCGAGGCAAGGGAAATTCGATGGAGTCGAGGCAAGGGAAGATGATGGAGTCGAGGCAAGGGAAGATGATGGAGTCGAGGCAAGGGAAGTTCGATGGAGTCGAGGCAAGGGAAGATGATGGAGTCGAGGCAAGGGAAATTCGATGGAGTCGAGGCAAGGGAAATTCGATGGAGTCGAGGCAAGGGAAATTCGATGGAGTCGAGGCAAGGGAAGATGATGGAGTCGAGGCAAGGGAAGATGATGGAGTCGAGGCAAGGGAAGTTCGATGGAGTCGAGGCAAGGGAAGATGATGGAGTCGAGGCAAGGGAAATTCGATGGAGTCGAGGCAAGGGAAATTGATGGAGTCGAACAGTACCTTCTTCCTACCTTGTATCGATCGTATCTTCTCCGTACAAACTCCGATTAACCTGAAACTTGAAACGTAGCCTCTCCTAGTCCTCATCATCATTTCCAATCGATTCCGTCCTGATTGGAGCTCGACCAAATTTTGACGATATCCATTGCAGCCTTGTTTCCAATTGAACTCCAATCCTGATATCCAGCCGATTTGTTGATATTCCAGCTTTGACCAAAAAGCGGGATAACATTTGCCCCCCAAAACATGCCTTGTGATAAGAAGGCGTGTTTTGAATAATTCCGTATCTGATACCCAAAGTCCGTAGCCAATTCCATGTCCATCCGAACTCGAAGACCGAGCCTTTGATCCATTCTTATCCAACAGCCAATAGCCAGATCCAGGACCTCTCCGGGCCGATATCCAAATCTATAACCTCTCTGGGCTCTTGTCAAGCGCAATCCACACACGACGACCGTGGTCCAGTGTCCCTGGACGCTGATGTAACCTCTCCGGGTTCTTGCCAAGCGCAATCCACACCTGACGACCGTGGTCCAGTGTCCCTGGACGCTGAGCTAACCTCTCCGGGTTCTTGCCAAGCGCAATCCACACCTGACGACCGTGGTCCAGTGTCCCTGGACGCAAGTAATGCCGTGGCTTAAGTCCTAAGCCGAATCCTGGTCGCTCCGGACCCTTGCTGAGCATAGTCCATACTCAACGACCTGAAACAATAATTGATAATAGGAGGCCTAAGTCCTAGGCCGAATCGTGGTCACTCCGGACCCTTGCCGAGCATAGTCCATACTCGACGACCGTTTATCAAAAACAATAAAGAATCCAATCAAAATCCAATCCGAAAATCAGAAATCCAAACCGACATCCAAAACAGAAAACCCAAAACAAAAACCAGTCATCCGAACGAAAATCCAAAGCAGAAAGCAAACAAAAACCAGGAGTTCAATCCAAACTCCAAAACCAAACCAGAAAACTAAGTGTCCAATCCAAAAACAAAAGACAGATTTCGCAAAACATGGCTTTGCGGTTTATCATCATTCAGAGCATGCCTAGGGGCTATCTCCGTCCCCATACATGTGTAAATGACTCGGTTGCTCGCCAATGGTTTGCTACTTATTTCATATTATCCTGATCAATTGATTACCAATCGACCATTATTCCTGTACCTCATATCCTCATGGTTTGAGGTAGGCGGTGGTTGCTCCTGCTCCACCGCTGCATTCCGAGCCCCAACATACTGCCTCAACTGCCCATTCCTCACATGCTCCTCAATTATATCCTTTAGGTGCCTGCAGCTGTTGGTATCATGCCCGTCCAAATCGTGGAAGAGACAATGCTTTCCAGATGCCCTCTCCCGCTCGGATGATTCTCTCCTAGCCGGCCTCCGGTAAGGAAGGCGATTCCGAGTTTCCATGAATATCCGCTCCTGCGTCTCGTTTAATTCTGTGTATGTGGAAAACTTTGGATCCTTCCATTGCTTCCTGGATTTTCCTGAATCGTCGCCCAACTTCCTTTTTCCTTTATCTTTGTCCGAGCTTCCGTTGGATGGTCCTCCACCCCCAGTCACATTCACCTCTCTTAACTTTAAGTCCATACATGCATCTTCTTGCCGAAGGAACCTTTCAGCTTCGTGGAAGAATTCCCCGAGATCCAGTGGCGGGTCTCGTACTAAAGATACTTTAAAATCTGAATCCTCTCTGACTCCCGACACTGCCGCCATCAAAACCATCGATGGATCCGGCCGATCCACCGAAGCAACCGCCGCATTAAATCGAGTCAAAAATGCTCTAAGTGATTCATCCGTCCTTTGCTTTACCGATGTCAACGTCATCACGTTCTTAGGTCTTTTGATATGAACCCGAAACTGTCCCAAAAACCTGTCCACCAATTCCTTCCAAGTCCTGATAGATCCTTCTTCCAGCTGCCTAAACCACATTGCCGCTAGATCTGTCAAGTATAAAGGGAAACATCTGGCCATCACTTCCTCCGATGCCCCCAGTACTTCCATGTGTCTAGTATATCTCATCAAGTGATCAGTTGGGTCAGCTTTTCCATTATATGCTTCCACACTAGGTAACTTGAACTTAGGCGGATTCTGAGCTACCCTGATTTCTCGAGCGAACGGACTCCTGTTCACTCCTTCCGAATCTCTATTGGTCAAACCTCCACGCATAGTCTTCCTAATAATTTCCATTAATCCAGCGTTGCTTGTTAGGGGTTGCCCCCCATGCTCTCGTGGGAACTCCGGCACATATTCCTCATGTGGCTCATTAGCCGCAACGTTGGCTCTAGCTTGCTGTACTCCCTCCAAAGGTCCTTCTGCGTTAGATCCTGCGGGCCTGCCCCCAAGCCCTTGTTGATTGCCTTCCGGTTCTGTATTCTGTACTCCATTAGGTTCCGCAACCCTAGTTCCTTGTTCCACATTTGTAGTTGCTGTAGTTGGTCCAAGGTTCTGTGTTCCTGCAGCTCTTATCTGCTCGAAGAAAGTCTGCATCATATCCTGTTGACTCTTCAGCAACCTCTCATGTAAAGAATTTGCCATAGCTTCCATTTCATCTCTGGTAATGTAAATCGAAGCTTGTCCTTCTCCAGCACCAGAGGATGCCTCTTGACTTCCTCCCTGTTGGCTTCTCTCAGCTCTTTGCCTTCTACTTGTTTGTCGAGTCATTGTCTTTCAAAACTAAACTTCAATCTGATGTAGCGGGTGCTAGTCCTTCTCAGTGAAAGCACCAAAGTGTTTGCGCCAAAAATGGTCACAAACCCCGAATGTTGTGAAAGCACCAGTGTATGAATACAAATCAGCAATATTCAAACACAAATCTCAGATCTAAACAAACAACAAACAGCAATCCAGAAATAATGAACAAAACACGAGATTTATAGTGGTTCGGCTATCTCCGGCCTACGTCCACTCCAAAGTTTTTATCTTTTATTGATCGATTCTTGAAGATTACAATTTCCTATCGCGTAGTACAACGGATTTTATGATTATAATCTGAATCTAAGGCAGAAATGGTGATCTGGAGTAAATCTGGCAGAGTCCGGGCGCTCTTAGCTCTCACAATTGTCCGACCCCCTTTCTGAATGACCTGGGGGTCTATTTATAGGTGTAGGAGGCTGATATTTCGCCTAAACTGAAGGGAGACCAGTTCTGGCACGTGAGGGGGCCCACATGCCCGCTTTCTGGAAATCTGGGCCCACTTTGGGATCGATTCGACCCTTGGTTCGAATCGATCAAGAAATCATCCAATCTAGCTGAAATTTGGCGTGAACATTCTTCATCATGTGCTTAAGCTTCTGTGAAAATTTCATGGCATTTGGACTTGTAGAACTCGAGATATGATCGATTCAATGTTGCATTTCTGGAGAACAGGGATACTTCGAATCGATCTTGGTTCGAATCGATTCGGTCGACTCGATGCTTGCTGCGACGTGGCGTGTGTCTCTCGCTTCGATCCGTTTTGTACTCCGGTTTGACTGGGTCGAATCCATGGCTTGGATTCGAGGTAATGGATTCGAAGGATTCTCAGTTGAAATGGATTCGAAGATGATGGAGTCGAAGCAAGGGAAGTTCGACGGAGTCGAGGCAAGGGAAGTTCGATGGAGTCGAGGCAAGGGAAGTTCGATGGAGTCGAGGCAAGGGAAATTCGATGGAGTCGAGGCAAGGGAAATTCGATGGAGTCGAGGCAAGGGAAGATGATGGAGTCGAGGCAAGGGAAGATGATGGAGTCGAGGCAAGGGAAGTTCGATGGAGTCGAGGCAAGGGAAGATGATGGAGTCGAGGCAAGGGAAATTCGATGGAGTCGAGGCAAGGGAAATTCGATGGAGTCGAGGCAAGGGAAATTCGATGGAGTCGAGGCAAGGGAAGATGATGGAGTCGAGGCAAGGGAAGATGATGGAGTCGAGGCAAGGGAAGTTCGATGGAGTCGAGGCAAGGGAAGATGATGGAGTCGAGGCAAGGGAAATTCGATGGAGTCGAGGCAAGGGAAATTGATGGAGTCGAACAGTACCTTCTTCCTACCTTGTATCGATCGTATCTTCTCCGTACAAACTCCGATTAACCTGAAACTTGAAACGTAGCCTCTCCTAGTCCTCATCATCATTTCCAATCGATTCCGTCCTGATTGGAGCTCGACCAAATTTTAACGATATCCATTGCAGCCTTGTTTCCAATTGAACTCCAATCCTGATATCCAGCCGATTTGTTGATATTCCAGCTTTGACCAAAAAGCGGGATAACACTCATTGTGGCCATTTTCTCGACATTATAACAAAAATAATGCTGGAAAAGGCAACCATCTAGCAGTGGTCATAGGGTCATCAGTTTACTTACTGGAAGTATTGAATGTTTTTTATTTTCTTATGCTATGGGTGCTTAAATGATAAAACCTGTCTCCACTCTACGGTCTGATAGCCATAATTTATTTATGTACCTATGAGTATGATGATTGGAATACTTAGATTCTTCTGTCTCGGTCTGCAACCATCTTGTATTGTCGCGTAGCCTTCAGATCCAACTGGGCATGTACAACTATAGTTGCCTGGTAGATTAGTACAGTCTTCATAACATCGATTCAGTGTGCTATTTTGGCATTCATCGATATCTGGCCGCAGCAAACACAAACATTTCATTTTGATTCAACATACAAAGTACAAAGAGATCATATAATTAGTATACATGTGCATCCACCATGGATATAAAGATTGCCTTCATTACCTGGACTACAACTGCATGTATAACCTGGCCCATTCTGAGAGTCATTACAAATGCTGTTCAAAATCACGCATGCATAGTTCCCTGACTTGTTCAATTTTGCTTCTTTACAAGTTTCATTTCCTACAACCCAATCTAGCACCACAGGAGCCTGCTCGAATTTCCTGAGCAAATTGCTTCTTTCGGTGTCAGATTGAAGAAAGCTATAAAACCCGTTTTCTGCTAGAAATGCATAACTGCAAGGACTATAATCCCAGATAGCTTTATTGAGATATCCAGGATCGAATCTTATTTCATAATACGAGAGTCCTTCTGGTATAGTTGCTTGGCAACATCCTACTCCTGAACATGTTGAATTATTCACAATTCTACTTTGGTTGGTGCATAAAGATATACAGCCAGTAGCAAATATATCAGAATTATTTGTATAATGATTACTTTGAGTATAAGGATCAGATATAGTTGCAAGAGTCTGGCATCCCACTACAGTAAATATGTTGTGTGTGTGAAAGTCTAGAAGTATTGAATGTTTTTTTACATTCATCCTTATGTTATTGATATTGCATACTGCAAGTTATATTACAACTATTATGAACAATCGGCACCCCTGTAATTTATAGTCTGCTTATCACATGCAAGCAATTGTATACAATCAAATGTACATGTAATTTATGAATATGATTACAAATGAAAATTGACATCTGCTAATTTCAGTTTCAGTTTCAATTATATATTTAACCTCTGTTATGTAATTTTACATCTTTACAAAATTATAAATTGTGTAGGCATTGATAGAAGCAGCCAAAGAAAGACAAAAATTGGAAGCTAGTGTTAATGGAGAAGATGGAATAAGAAGTTTAGAATATTTTGAAAAAGATCCCGTTGCTAAAGCTTTTCGGGATGATAAAAAGCAAAGCTATTGCCGAGCTATTAGCTCTACGTCTAATGTAAAGCAAGTAAGACTCTCTCAAGCTTCAAAAGCCATTACCAATTACAAAGAGAATGCAAATCAACAATGGAAAACAGAAATGTGTGAAGAGATGAAAACAATGAGTTTAGCTATAAATGATATGAGACAATGTATAAAGATGCTTGTAAATCATATTGGAGGAAATGTGTCGACTCCAAGAGGAGAAGCTGCTTCTAATACAAAGCAAAATCTCAACAGTCCTAGAGATAGCTTAGGTGCTCCACTAAATGGAATAATGGGATCTTCTACGAGAGAGAAACAACCAGTAACGCTATTGTCAATGGATTTGACGGAAGTAGCAAAAGGACACATTGGGACGCAAAAGATATGTCATGGTAGAAAGGTGGTTGAAGGAGAGCAAGTTGTTTGGGTGGAGAATGTTTACGATCCAGAAGCTTCAATTTATGAAGCACCACAAAATGGCCATTACACACTATCCGAATTAGTTGAAGGGGGTTTTGTGATTTGGCCCGAGTATCGTTTGCGTTATTAGTAAGTTACTGAACACTATGTAGTTATATTCTGAAACTGTGTTTTAAAGTTTGTTATATATATTATGCTTGTATGCTATAATTTGTGGTGTTGGTATGAAGTATCCTTTGTGGTGTTTGAATGAAACATAAATGTTTGGTGTTGTTCTAATTATTGATCGTATGTTTTCTTAATGTTAATACTATATATTTTTTGTATAGATTGTTTGTAGCTGTAATAAAATATTGGTGCTATATAGTTTGTTTGATACTGTTTTAGTTATCACGGTTATAAGTGTTAGAAAATAACCTTTCGTAATGGTTATAACTGTGGTATAATTAGCATTTGTCACGGTTATAAGTGTGAGAAATTAATATTTTGTCACGGTTATAACCGTGAGTAAATACTATTCTGTCACGGTTATAAGTGTGAGAAATTACTATTTTGTCACGGTTATAACTGTGAGTAAATACTAAACTGTCACGGTTATAAGCGTGAGAAATAATTATTTTGTCACGGTTATAACCGTGAGTAAAAGTGTGACTGAATTTTCCCATGGTACCTATTTTCACGGTTATAACCGTGACAAATTAGTTTTATCACGCTTATAACCGTGAGGAAATTGCCTTTCTGGTGTTGTGAATCAAAACCATCCAACGTCTCTTCCTTTCAACTCAACAACCTCCCACCAATAAGAAGCCTCTCCCTTCAGCTGCCAAGATGCAAGCTGAACTCTCTGCAGATCCTCCAGTCCCAGTAGCCCAAATATCCTCTCTATACTCCTTAACCAAGCTCTCGCCTCCACAAAATCCTCTGTACCGGAAAATGTCTTGCCTCCTAAATTGGCGAAGTCCTTGCATAACTTAGAGAAATTGGCTGCTGCGGGTGGATTGATGGGATTTTCACCCGCTGGTGCTGGATTGGGCGCTTTCCCTTGCACCTTTGGAGTCGTAGCTTGAAGGTATCCACGAAACCAGCCTGGGACTTGGACACCCTCAGGAAGATTAAGGGTATCCTCCATTCTATGCAAAGAAAAAGAGAACTTAGGCTCGAAAGAATCGAAGGAAAATCAAACTGGACTTTGAGGGGAATTTTATAAAAAATCTCTTTTATACTTGAAAACTTTTTCTAAGAGTTTCTTTTTGAAAAATACTTTTAAAACAAGTTATTTTTGAAAAATACTTTACTTTTTAAAACCAATTTTTAGGAATCCTGTAACCTTAGGCTCTGATACCAAATAAAACACCCCACACCCCTTAATATACCCAAAAAAGGCACACTAAAGAATATGGTGCGTTTTAGGTATAGCTAAAAACTTACAAAGACTAAGATTCACAAGACAAAATAAATAAAATAGTGAAAACATTTAAAAACAATAGCTTATTAAAAATCAAACTTCATAAAATAAGTCATAACCAAAATAAGTCTCAAAATACCAAATACATATGTCTTATGGAAAACATCATCTCCGTCACAATATCAGAGTACATACATAAAACCATCCCTCTCAACAAGTGCCGGTGCATGAAAATAAAACTGAAAAGAAGAAGAATACATGAAGAAAAACTCCACAGCTGAATCTCTAAGAAAATCCGAAATCTATTGTCCCTGCCTCTGCTGGCCTATGGGGGAAAAGGGGAAATATAGGAGTGGGTCGTACTAAAATTCTGGTGAATGAAAGTAATTACTAGTATTCTTAAGCAAGGTAAAGATAATAGACTTTGCAACAGTTCTAGTATAAAAGGAAATAAAGGAAAAGATAGAGCTGGAATAAAATACGGTTTGACTGTTTGCTTTGCTTAGATAGTTCAATTGGATTGTTCGCACTTTTCTAAAACTGCTTTGATTAGGCTGAAATCCCAATCCTAGTTTAATTAGGCTGAAGTCCTAATTATACCATTTGATCGGCCTTCTATCTCTGTTGTGCCTACTACGGGCTAGTCCCATCCTGTGGGTCCCACGGCAAAACACACCTGTTAGCGCTTGGAACTCAATAGCGACTTATCTCCCAGCATTGAGGCCGCACGCTCGACCACCGTTAGGCTCGTGCTACCTGTTGCTCCCTCTTTGGACCTCTTATTTACCCTAAACAGCATAAGCATGTCCAGCCTCACCTCCGTGTGTTGTGAAACCACCAGTTCATGACTGAAGGGGAATGCTGTCGATACGGGTCCTAACAAACAAAATCTAGTTGTGCCCCTTGTCCAAATCCCCTGATTTGAACTTCTAATTATTGACCACTTATCTGCCCTAAACAGCATAAGCGAGTCCCAAGGGAAATGCTGCTGGTACGGGTCCTACTTCTATCTTTGCTTATTAACTTAGTATAAGTCTTTAAAATAAGCCTTTTCTGTTTTGTCTCTAATTATAACATGTGTGTTATAACTTTTCTTATTTACTTAACCCAAGGCCTGAGTTTAAAAATAAGCTACTTTTGCTATTTCTTCTATTTTCTCTTTTTAGTTATAATTACATGTTATAACTATGCTTGCAAATGTCTTAAATTTGCCTATTTCAGTCTAGGTCCAATTTATTATAGTTCTTCTTATTTTACATCCTATTTTCTGTAAATTCAGTGTTCTTATATTTTAGTCCATATTAACGAATTATTTTCTTCTATTTATTTCATTCGTGTAAAAGAGAACTAAAAAGAAACTAACATTACAGAATAAATCACAACGTAGAATAGATGTAAATAAAACGTAAATAACTGTAAATACCGTAAATAGCTGTAAATAATTGGAAAAGCTTTAATTAATAGTAAATAATTGCAAATAAATGAAATAGAATAGCTAAAATAAAATAGACTAGAAAACAAGTCTAAAATTTACTTAAAAATAAACTGTAAATAAACTTGCATAAAGGTTATCTCAAAATTGTAGAAAAACTACAACTATTGGAAACCCTATTATTTTAAATTACTTAAAAATCTAAAATAATTACTTAAACACTCACCTGTGGTCCTTAGCTCTTTTCCTTCGCCTTCCCGGATCCACTTCTAGGGTATAAAATACTTTAATTAAAAAGATCTTCTCCTCGGAAAAATATTCATTTTAGGGTCCAGCCTCAGGCAATGAACCCAGAAGGAGAAAATCTGAATGAGAAAAATAGCTAGGCTTAGAGTCTTATTTATATTGTCACTTGTGAATCTCAGACCCTTGGATTTGAGATTAAATCTGGTGCAACCACGTCATAGGCTCGATGGGAACCGTCGGATGGAAGCACGAACGCACGGGATCGAATTAAAATAGAATAACACGTCACTGCTCGAAAACTGGACGAAACAACGTCCATATACATACGCAGGTCGACATGAAGGTCGATCCTTGCATGTGTTAGGTCGACCTATGGGTCAACCCAGACACACTAGGGGTCGACCCTAGGGTCGACCTGGCCTATGTTATTTTTTTTTCTTTTCTCTTTTATTTTCTAATTTCTTCTTTCTTTCGTATCTCCTTCGTTCTAGCTCGGATTTTGACAATCTATATATGGAAATTGACCAGAAAATTACCACGAACGCAATGGTGCAACTCTCGTGACTCAATTCTGATAATTTCACAAAGTATTTTATTATTTAATTAATTCATTAATTAATTACTATAGCTTAAATTTTGGGTTATTACAGTAACTGGACTAAGCATTTTCCTTGACTTGTATTAGGTAAGTCTAAATAGGATTTAGGCTATCGGGTCGATAGGCTATGTCGGTGTTGTTGATAAATCGGTGTTCAGAAGTAGGTCTGGCATATCGGCTTTAACTACTAGTGGTCCCGAGTGGTTGTTAACAAAGACTTGGGTTACGCCCTAACGGATTTCGCTTCTTACTGGTGTAGAATCTATATGAGATACGTAAGGACCTCAAAGTTTAACTAATTGTTTTTTTATCGGAGGCTGCTAGTTAACCTTACATAAGTCTTTGTGATGCATTAGAAATACGGCTAATTAAATAATTAAACTGTATCTAGTGGTCATCATCCTTCTTAGCTAGGGCCGGTTGACTATCAATTACATTACGGACATTGGGGTTGAGGTATTAAATAGTCGTTCGGTCTACCTCCTCCCTATTTAAGTAGTATTAAGTGGACGGGGTTTCCTTTTGGGTAGTACAATGCATATATATATATGTGTGTGTGTGTGTGTGTGTGTGTGTGTATGTTAATGAATCGTTAACCCCTAAAGGTGCAAAGAAGATAGCCTTGGCTAATGATGAAATTTAATGAGCCTAGATTTAACCTCAATGAGTGTTGACAAAAAGCGACAGTTGGTTGAGTTAAGGCTTAAGAGAAGTGAACAACAAAGCTTAGGTCCATGAAGAAGTCATATGCATAGACATGTGAAGTCATATGAACTTGAAATTGATCCAAGTAGACAACTGTATTCAAAAATAGAAATCAAGAATATGAGTGTTTTTGGAATTCGAAGCAAGCTATGATTAAAAATTCACAAATGCTTTAGAACTCGAAAGCAAGCCATAATTCAAGACGTTTTATTCATATTCCAGGTAATAGTTGAATGTTCAAGGTCGTATGAGCATACGTACAATCATCACTAAAATCCCCAAATCGATGTAGGGTTACGAAGTTTAAGATGTAAGATACAAGAAAAGAATGATCGGCCCCTTCTACAATGCCCTTAGGTCATTATTTATAGGGTAGAGTTGCGGCACAGCAGCTTGATTTCGGTATTCATGAGCTTTGGTATTACTACCGGATGGCGTTAACTTCATATAATAATGTCCTTCGACATTCTTGGATGCATAGTTGAGCTTCGACGCTGCTCTAATAGAGGTGGTATTCGGCACCAATAAGGAGCGACATTAGTTTAAAGTTATTTTAGTATGAATCAGCATTGATACGGAGCAGCATTGCCATGGTACGATAATAACAGGTGGCAGCATCATTTTGTATGACGTCGGCCTTGATAACTCCTGTGAACGTTGATGTCTTTCGGCATCAACATCACATGTATAGATGCGCAACATCAGTTTGAAGCGATATTAGTGTGAAGCGGTATTGATGAAGAGAACCATTGAGAAGGAATGGCATTATAACCTTCGTGGATATTGATGGATTTCGGCATCAATATCGCAATTATAGATGTGCGGTCCCTTCTCTTGATTGATAAGATGCGATATCAATAGGAGCGACATTGATAAGAAGTGGCAGTATTTGAAGGTCAACTCTAGCATGGGGCGGCATTGAAGAAGTGCAGCATCGATGGGAGATGGCATTGATAAGGAGCTGTATTGACGAGGTGTGACATCATTTGAAGGATAGCACCAAGATGAAGCGGTAGAAAGACGCGGCATTGATTCTTCTCTATACTTCGGCATTGGCACATCTTCGTACTGTCGGCATTGGTTCATACCTTTGATATTAAATTATTCAAATATCTTCGGCATTGGCTTATACCTTCGGCACTACATGCTAGTACGATATCATGACTATGTTGCATATCTTCGGGATCAACAATAGTAGTAGTAACGTTTGATGCCTTAATGCCGCCTATATACCCTTCTCACGCAAGTGTATACACTCGCCACGTTATGTGTATACACTTGCGTGTGAACACATGACTCTTTGTAAATATAGTAATAGTAAGAATTTACAAATGAAGAATTTACTTTTAAATTGCCACAAAAAAGATCAAATGAAATCACTATGTTGAATCTACATGATTAAGAGAGCTTTATTACCCCTAAATTGAAAGGGTTTAGCTTCTCATATTTGTTATCATATCAACAAATGTAAATTTCAACATTAAAAAGCAAGCAAAGTAAGAAGAGGGCTAATTAAATAAAAAGAGAATTAATCTACTTGCATAAATAAATTTAAACTATTAACATGAAAGGAAATAAACAAGAAAAGAACATGAAAGAAAAGTGCGTGAATTAAAATTGCATATAATAAAATTACATGAAGAAAAGGTTAAGAAGCCGTTAAAAGGAGAAAGAGAGTTTACGTTTATTTTTTTGCCTACCACTAAACTAACTACAAAGTGGTGCTAAGAAGTTATAACATGAAATATAAGGGGTATTTATAAATGCCTAAAACCCTAATGCATATTTTAGGGGACTACCCAAATTGCCCTTGAGGAAGTGTGACCAACAAATTACCATTAGCCTGTATTAATCCTCCATTTAAATATGCATGTAGCTTTAAATTCCACTAACATATGCATTAGCTCCTAATTGAAGATCATGGTAAGTGGGTATGTGAGGTCCTCCATGTTGCTTGAATTGGTTTATTTCCATCTTCATTTGTTTCCTTCTCTTGTGCATGCATGAATATATGAAACCTCTTCTAATTTTTATCCAAATTCCTACAAAACAACATAAAAATGTGCAAGAAAATTTTCTCAAATTAATTCACACACAAAATGACTATTTTGCCCCTATATGAAGATGAATAAATGATGATTTGAAAATAATTTGAATTTTGGTTTAAACATCTTAAAATACCCTATATGATCATTTATTTAGTTAAATTAGATTAAATATGAAAGTAAAAATATGCACATTTACGAGCACATTAGATATGGATCGTTGGTGTTGGTAACCTGTAATAAACATAAGTTTATCAAAGAGCGAACTCAAAGTGGAATAGTAAAATTTGATAAAACATATATACCGACTAAGGCTACTACCTTGGAATCAATATTATTTCTTGGATATCTAGTTGTCTGGTCAGTGCTAAGCATGAAAGAGAAGACCTCTCCATCTACCGTTTCAGTCTTGCACAAGTAGTCCGTCCTTTTAAATCTATCCTATGGGTTGTAATAAGTAGGAGGGTAAGAACAACGTTCTAGTGACTGGTAAATTACATACTTTATCCATAACACTAGTTTTATGCCAATTGATTCCTATTTAAGTGTCATGTCTACTATTCATGGGATTATTCATTTAATTCTATTCACGCATATGATATATCCAACCTTCCCAAGGTGTGTGTGTATTGTTATCCATATAATTTCTAAGAGGAGTATGATGCCAAACTCTAAGCCTCAAAAAGATGATATCAAACCTCATTACAAAAAAGATGATAACTTATTTTTTGTTGGATGTTTTGATGAGTAAAAGGACGTAAATTTCTTAACAATGACCAGAACTTATATTTAACTTATTCGTGTCAATTTAAAAGTAAATTCTTCATTTGTAAATATTTTCAAAGAACTTGCATTTATCTCTTTGTAAATAAATCTTGCATTTAGGAATTTTTTATATTGCATTTGGATTTTGAGGGTAGTATCCGCTGAAAACTCTCACGAGACAACACTCGTCCTACTAGGGACACCTAGAGGTTTAATGGCTTGTTGCATACGCTCAATGCAATCGTGCTTTCTACGATAACGGATTTATCTTAGTTTTAGTTTATTCGAGCACGGATAAAAAGATAAGTGTGGGGGTATTTGATGTGCATGTAAATGTGCATATTTTTACTTCCATATTTAATCTAATTTGATTAAATAAATGACCATATAGTGTATTTTAACATGTTTAAACCAAAATTCAAATTCTTTTCAAATCATCATTTATTCATCTTCATATAGGGGCAAAATGGTCATTTTTGTGTGTAAATTAATTTGAGAAAATTTACTTGCATATTTTTATGTTGTTTTGTAGGAATTTGGATGAAAATTAGAAGAGGCTTCATATATTCATGCATGCACAAGAGAAGGAAACAAATGAAGGTGGAAATAAATCAATTCATGCAACATGGAGGACCACACCTACCCACTTACCATGATCTTCAATTAGGAGCTGATGCATATGTTAGTGGAAATTAAAGCTACATGCACATTTAAATGGAGGATTAATTCATGCTAATGATAACTTGGTGACCACACTTCCTCAAGGGCAATTTAAGTAGTCCCCTAAAATATGCATTAGAGTTTTAGACAAGTATAAATACTCCTTATGTTTCATGTTATGAGCTTTTAGCACAAACCTTATAGTTAGTTTAGTGGTAGCCACAAAAATAAACATAAACTCTCTGTCTCTTTTTAATGGCTTCTTAGCCTTTTCTTCATGTAATTTTCTTTTATGCAATTTTAATTCATGCACTTTTCTTTCAAGTTTTCTTTTTTATATCCTTTCATGTTAGTAGTTTAGATTTATTTATGAAAGTAGATTAATTCTCTTTTTATTTTAATTAGCTCTCTTCTTACTTTGCTTGCTTTTTAATGTTGAAATTTACATTTGTTGATATGATAACAAATATGATAAGCTAAACCCCTTCAATTTAGGGGTAATGAAGCTCTCTTAATCATGTAGATTCAACATAGTGATTTCATTTGATCTCTTTTGTACTTAATGGAATTTTGATGTGGTAAATTTTTTTGTATAACTTTGAATTTGATAGCCTATGTTGTTGACACCAAATAGGCTATGCTTAAACAAACATAAACACAAATTACCTCTTCATCTATATATGATTATGATAATGAAGTGGATTTTCGGATCAAAATTTGATGGTCTATATTACTAATCAATAGTAAATAGATCATGCTTAAAATAGATTTTATTTTTGATTTCATTATCATTTTCATGAGAGTTAGAAAGTGGTTTGGTGGGTGTGTTAAAGTTTGATGGTTTATGTTGGGTTAGTTAATAGCACAAATACACCATACTTATGATAAACACATCCACTAAATTCACTATTGACCAAAAAAGAGAGATCATAATTTCATTATGTTGATTTATGTGATCATGAGAAGGGAATTGCCTCTAAATTGCCTTCTACTCTCATTTTTTTATTCACTTTTGCTTGTAGTTAGTTTTTACATTTTTTAAGCTTAACACAACTTCAAATCTTGGTTTAATTTGATTGAGTAGAATTTTAAAATCATTCAATTCCCTGCAGATCGACTCATACTCGCCACGTACTAAAATTGTATGTCATGCGCTTGCAATTATTTTTTAAAATAAATTTTCGGCGGTTTTCTAATCCGATAGAAAATTCGCCGGATAACCAAGTTTTTGGCGCCGTTGCCGGGGAATTTGATTTTATTTTATTTCTATTCTTCGAATTATTATTTTTTGATTTTATTGTGTGTTTGTTTTGTGTATTAACTTACATTTAAATAAATAAAATTGTTGTGTGTTTGTGTGATTTTTGTTTTCATTTGATTTGGTGCTTGTTGTTGTTCTAGTTTCCTTTGCATTTGCATTATATATATATATATAAACAAACACAATTTCAAAAAAAAAATAGTTTATTGAATTTGCATTACATTTGCATTTTCTAAGTTGATTTTACAAATTTCTTTTGTTTGTTTTTCCTTTTTTTTCTTTCTACAAAAACTGACAAAACTGCCTTGCTCTCAAACATTTGAAACTCCTCTGACATACAGCTACCTCATAAAACATCACTGCCATCTTCATACATTCACACTACAACAAACCACATCAGCCTCTGCTTACATCTCCACTGCCTTTAACATTCTAGCCTCATCATTCATCACTCCAGAACCAACTATATACCCTCAAACACTACTGCCTTGCACTGCTCATTCACTTCAACTTCACAACTGATCCAAACCACTATATAACAACTACAGTGCATCACAATCCCAAACAAGTGCCACTACCATCACTATAGTGCATTACAGTGCACAAACACACCCCTCTTACTGTTGTTATCAGTACACATTCACCTTCCAAAATAACTGCCTGCACCCTTGCACGCTTCTGTACCAACCTGCCTTACCACTTCATCATGCCACAACCCCTTTGCCTAGCTCAATCTGCCTGACCACTACCCAGTGCCTTCATCGACCAACCATTCAACATCATCTCACTGCCAACACTTTAGCAGTCATTCAACACCCATTACAAACATCAACAAACCACCCAACATCCTCCTCCATCACCTCTAACCACTACTGCCAACATTTCATTACTGCCATAACCATACATAGCCACTTGCCTGCCACAGCGCTGACCATCATCTCTCCAATTCCAGACCACCAACTTGCTCTCACTGATCACCACTCAAACCACTTCATCAACGCATCATCCCTCAAAGAACCATCGTCTTCACCATACACTACCATCCCTCTGCAATATTTCTGTGCACATCAAAGTGCACCACCACAAAATCTATCACCTTACTGTTACCCTGACACTAACTTCAACTTACTATTGCTTGACATTTCATTCCATCACCTTCACTGTTAACTTCCTCCATCAACTTCCACTTCTACCAGTTATCTGCAACTACCACAAACATACACTGCCAACCTGAGACCATCTCCTCCACCTAAAATCGCAAACCAAAACCACCAAACCAAATCGTGACCTCCCACGACCTTCAAATCTAATTTAACAACCCAATCGAACCAATCGACCACCGCCTCCCCAATCATGCACTGCTTGCCGCCGCGAAATCAACTATCACCTCCAAGTCCACAAACCCGCAATCACTCTCGACGAACCCACGGTTCATTAGCCACAACCTGCCTTCATCTCTTCTATCCATTACCGTAACTTCAACACCATCATCTCCGCCACATCACCTTCCTCCTCCAACTGCGAACCACACTTTCCATCGATCCTCACCCTGTCGATTGGAGTTTCGACTTCAACTTTGAATTTGTGAAATTGAGAATTTAAGAAGCATGAATTGGGAATTTGAAAGTTTAAGAAGTGATTTTTGGAATTGAATTCAGGGGATAAACGAGGTGAGAAGTTTTATTCGTGTAAAAAAAAATTCTGAAGTGGGCGATTGTTTGTGGTATTGGGCCAGGTTTAAGTTGTTTTTTTTATTTTTATTCATTTATTTGTTGTGTTTTAGTTTAGTTTAGTTTGTTTTAGTGTTTTTTCTATTTAAATCGTTTGTTTTGTCTTGAGTTGAATCTTTTGTTTTAATTTTTTTTTTGAGTGTTAAGTATTTTGTTTTGCTTCTTAAAAATATATATATATATCAAAAAATTTAAAAAAAAATATTTATATTTTTCATTTAATTTTAATTTAGAAAAATAAATACAAAAAAATTTAAAAAATCTGTATATATATCTTGTTTTTAGTTTCAGGTTGTAAAAGCAGAAATTCAGCAGGAGAAGACTAGCTTGCTAAAAGTGCTCCGCTTGCTTGCTTAAAAAAATTGCCGCTTTAAAATAATTTGCTGATAATTCTGCACGCTCTGGTATCGTGCCCTCATCTCTTGTTTTTATATGCTTGCATTGTTGGTTGCTTGCATTTTATAAAAAAATTTAAAAAACAAAAAAAAAATCATTCATAGTTGCATTTTTAATTCACGTGTAATTTCTGTTTTACATTCATCTCGTCTTATTTTTATTTTCTAAGGGCGACACCTAAATCCACATAAGGTGGGGGATTTCATTACCTCTTCCTTGGCCCACAAATTGCATTTCATTCTAGAATTTTGACTAGTAATGACGGCTAGACACTTGACTTAAGGGTGTCACGAGCTCACCTAGGGCTTAATTGTATCTTGACAAGTTGTCTTCTTTAACAATTTATTTTCTTGGTGTCTAGGCTACGGTAGAGAAATAATCAATTATAAATATTACGGTGATTCATAAATATTATGCTGACTGTTTCTCTGAAGGTACTTAAACCTTCGGTTGCATTGCTACGGTGATTCATGGTGCACCGATAACTCCTGCCCGTTACTTGGCTAAGAACTATTTTGTTGGATTAAGACAAAGTGTGATTATACAATATTGGGTTAGGAGCTACTTAGGATAGAAAATTTGTAATTAAGTCCCTTGCATTCATTTAGTTGCATTAGTTCATGCATATTTAAAAAAAATCAAAATCCAAAACTAAAAAAATAGTAAATTTTCCTTAACTTAGTTTTTAATCTTTTCCTTTGAAATTTTTTCAATCAAAATCAAAAATCCAAAAAAAAAATTAAGTTAGTTTTTTTCAGAAAAACAAAAATCCAAAAAAAAAATATAATCTTTTCAAAAAATATATATATATATAAAAGAAATTTTTTTTTTCAAAATCCAGAAAACAAAACAAAAATCAAATTTCCCTTTTGAAAAATAAATTCCTTTTGGTAAATATTTTTCCTTTTTAATTAAAAAAAAATTGAAAATGTCTGAATTTCCCTACTCACGAGAATTTTACAATAGTTGTGAAAATCAATATAATCATATGATTTTCCAAAAAATTCTTGTGGATATTTTAATAACAACTATTATGTAAACAATTAGAATTTTGCACCATAAAGTTTTCAAAATGATGGCCAACCCACAACTCTTGAAAATAGCATTGAAACGATTTCGTCTTTACTTAAACTCTCTACACAAAAAAATCAAATGATAAATGATTTTTGTAATTCATATTTGTGCAATAACTCAAGTCAAGGATTTCAAAATGATCGAAATATGAATTCACTTCAAAATTCAAATGATTTCAATTATAACTCATGCCAATACAACTTCGAACTCCAAAATGAATTTCAAAGTCAAAATGGAAATGTGAACCACTTTTTAAATGATTTTGGCAATGAAAATTATCTCAATTATGGTGCAATGGACAATTTTTGTTCTCAACAATTTCAAATTGAAAATTCTCAAATTAATAATTATAATTTTGATTTTGTTGAGCAAATGGAAGAAATTCACAAATATCACACGGATTTGTTGTTTGAAACCTTCATAAAACAACGTGATAAACAAAATCAAATCCCAACGTGTGACGAATCAAGTGATAATCCACCTTTTACCAAAATTGAAGATTTTCAAATAACAACTTTTGAAATTGAAAACGGCAATCTTAACGAAGTTGTTGAAAATGTGGTAATTGAGTTGGATTTCAATTCCTTTGAGAGTGTGGAACCAAATTTAAAATTCGATCTTCCTTTTTCCAATTTTGAAAATTTGAATATAACAACTTTAGATTTTGAAAATGATATATATAATGAAGTTGTGAATAATTCAACAAAGGAAGATGAATTTTGTGAACACAATTTTTTGGACTTTTCGAAGTTAAGTTGTTGAATTCTAAAGGGGAAGATTTAAATCACCATTTTGATTTTAAAATCAATAATTTTGAAGAATTTGTCAATGATGAGTTTAAATTTAAATTTGGTGAGAATAAACTTGAATTTCAACCAATTGTTCTATCAACCCCAAAAATCATCGGAAATAAAACACATACGATTTTTAATAAAACGACATTTGTATTTCCAAATCAACATTCAACTTGGAAATCTTTTATGGTTTGGTTTTCTGTGCTTAACTTATGTCTCTCATACTTGACGAGACAAATGAATTGGTCTTTGGAAGACCGTTTCATTTACTCTTTAACGATATACTTTCTGATGTCATGTAAATAATAATCTTTTCATAGGTCATATTTTATTTTTATTTTATTGTTCTCATTTCACTTGGGTCGACTGTGGGACACGGTCAAAATCAACTGTGGGGGGAGTCTCATGTTCATTATTTATTTTTCATGGTTTAATTTTTTGCATTTTCTTTCCAAAACCAAAAAAAAATCCGAAAACAAATTTTCTTTTTAGCATTTTGATTTATTTTTGAAGAAACACTATAGGATAAGTATAGGCTTTTGCTTATCAAATTGGAATTTTTGAAAATTTGTTTGTCTCAACAAAAATAAAAATAAAGTTTGATTACAAGTAACGATGGTTTAACTAGTGTATAGGAAGGTTCATGGGTGATAATTATGAGGTATATCCTAATTGTAATCTTTGTTTAAAAGAGTGGTTAATTTAAAGTGAAGGATATAACATTTTTTATCTTCTAAGTTAAATGGTGCTAATATGATTTTGCAAAATCCTTTCTTAAAAAAACAAAAACAAAAACAAAAATAAAAAAATATAATATGTGTGTATATATAAAACATTAAAAAAATGGTTTTTATAAAAATAAGAAACACCTAGAGTCATGTGTTCACACGCAAGTGTATACACTCGCCACGCTCTATACCCTTCTCACGTAAGCTCAAAAGGCAGTGCATGATCTGTATATCTGGCTTCAGTTTATTTGAGTTAGGTGTATGTATATAAAAAATTCTTTCATTAATAATGTCTACGGTCGATAGATGTACACTGTAACGACCCGAGTTTCCAGACCCGGAAAATCGAACCATTTTAGTTAAGAAGAAGAGGTAGAAGAAGAAAAAAATAGAAAACAACATCAGAATCTAACCATCGCAGCGGAACAAAATATAATATATATCAACAGATCTTTACACAAATCAAAAACTATATCTGTTTATACAATACATCATCAGAGTACATCAACATCCATAACATACAACTGAATACACAGCGGAAAAATAATAGCAAGTACGAGAGTACGTATCGTCATCCAGCTCGTCTCCTGAGCTCCACAGCATCATATCCTGAACCTGTTTATCTCGGTCTGACCCGAGCATCATATAAAACAATACCCGAGTCAGTCTGGAAAACCAGCGTGAGAAAATCACACTCAAATTGATTATTAAAGTTTCAAAATCCTTTGAAAACAAAAGCATCTCGTAAGACCACGCCACAAATAAACATGTCGGGTTTTTACCTTACGATAGCTAAAACACTTTATATCAAAATCCTCTGATATTATAATAGTGTCTACAGAAAGTAAAATAGAATCTAGCTGAAATGCTTGCATCTCACATTTCAGCAATAGTTGGGCACAATCAAAACCGTACAGGCACGTAGGGAGAATGGATTTCCAACGAATGACTAGGCACTGGGGTACCACCTGTCACAGTACGTGGCCTAGATCACAGTACCGAGGAGTACGCCCGCTCCCCTGCAACACAAAGCCGGAATCATCCCTTACTGGATAATTCCAAGTAAAATCACCCCACGGTTGGGATCAGCAACCGCAACACTAAGCCGAAAAAAAGGGACATCTAGACAGGGATGACCTTACTCTCAAGTGGGGGCTACCCACGAAGCCTTGCTGCATAACCCCTGATTTTCAATCATTCCCGGTTGATGAGGCTCGAGGCTAAACGATACCTTTTTCAGAACATATCCCTTAGAATGCCCATCGTCCACCTGACGATGTCACGAAAGCATTCATCCATACAAGTCCGTCCCGGGTTCGAACGGAACCGAAGGCACTATTCCTACTACATCCATTTTGGAAATATCCTCAGGATTAGTAGCGACTAGCCCTTGCACTTCACTGCTCCATCTTCAACTCTGAACACGTTACACGAAACGTACAAACCAGATCGAAGTGGTATTCGAGTCTTCAGACCTAGAATCCCGGTATACGGAAACTCGATCCCGGTCTCTTCGAAACGATCGCGCATTTGGCCAATATTGATAGTCGGTGATTTAACTATCAATTAACATCCACAAGCAACCATCACACAATAAATAATTTCCCACATTATTTATTTGCCCAAATATCTTTCCAAGATATATTTCCAAATTTTCAAAGCTCATTTGAAAACAATTTCAAACAGTTTCCTCTTACGGAATACATTTCCCAAATAATTATTTCCACTGAATCACCACGTACAAAATACCTTTAATTTTAAAATAATTTAAAAACACTTTATTTTAAATATACTTTATAACATTGAAATCAAACTACTTCAATACTTTATTAAAATATATACTTTAAAATAAACCACTTTATAAATATAAACTAAATTTCTCCTTTTAAAACATAATAGCAAATCACTTTTATATAATTACTACAATATAGATTTTTGAAAATACTTACTTAGGAAATTAACATTTAGAAATAATCAATTTTCTAAAACATGCTTTTAAAAAAAACACAATTAGAACTTTTAACTTATATAAAAAAATTCTTTGAAAACGTACTTGGCTATTCAAGGAAATACACTTCTCTTCACATCCTTTAAAAATAAATCAACATTTATTTTTAAACCAATTCATATCCCTTTATAAATTCCCACCTTGAATTTATATTTTCAAATATCCCCTGATATTTTATTTTACTTTATAAACCCAGTTTATAAATTCCAATATCTCACTTCTCTTTTAAATTCCAATTTTAAACAACCAAATCAATTTCCCATTGATTTTCCCATTTACTTTACTTCGAAATAAATTTCTTATTTACTTCATTTATTTCAAATTACATTTACTCTCAGATTTATTTCTAAATTTTGAGTTAAAACCCTTTTAACTGAAAATACCAATTTAAAACTTCCAAAATTCCTTCTTTATCCCTTTATTAAATTTAATCCTTACATTCAAAAATAATTTCTTTATTCTTTCCAATAATATCACTTTAGTTTAAAATTCATTATCCTCATGTTAATTCAAAATCCCCTTTAACCATATTTGTTCGAATTTAGAAATTGCTTTATTTCTTTTACAATTCATTATTTAAGTTATTCAAATTCACTAGAATTATTTAACTTAAAAATTTACTCTTTTATTTCTTTCAAAATTTCTATTCTAGAGATTTTGATAACCCAGCATATCCAAATCGGTCCAACCAAACCATAACATTCAATTATCCATATATTTCATCACAGGATATCAAAAATCATATCACAGAATATTTAAACAAAATTAAATATTTTGAGGAATCCAGTTGGATCCCTCCAACCTGTTTCCCTGCATCCACAGACGTTAGCACAATATAAAATACCAATTCCACTTCAAGGTGGAATATCGCGGTATATGGGATTAAATAAAAATCATCCGCTATTATGCGGCGCATAGGGTCTCATCCGCTATACAATGCGGGAATATCAACTCCAATATATACATATGCCAATATATATATATATATTGGTATATACTACTATATATATCACATCAATCAAATCAACCATCCAATAAATTATTTAAATTTTACCATTTAAATTTAAATTAAAAATTCAGCTGAGTGAGATTAACTCACCTTTTGCCCCCCCCCCCCCTTTTACTTTGCAATTTAACCCAAATCAATAGTCCTCTTCACGATGCCAGACCTTGAATACATATTATATAATTTCATTAACATTCAAACAATTTGGACAAATCAATTTCTATCTAATAAATTTTATTTTACTTAGTAAGGAAATTTTCCCGTTATCAAATAATTATATATAAGTTACTAAATAAATTAATTTCCACGATTTCTCAACCTTGTTTTAACCATTTACAGTTTATTACCTTTTTGAACAAATTAAACAATTACTTATTATTTATTCAATCCTAACCTGGTAATCTACTACAATTATCTTTTGTAACCAGACTAATTACAATAGGTTAATTCCTCTAATTAACTCCTTAATATTGTTTTCCAAATCCTATGTATATATACATATATTATTACCGTTTTACTGTTTATTTTTATATGGTGTATTATTATTATATCTTCTCAAAACAAAGCTTCAACATAAAGGTTAATATACCTTACAGAGAAGATGAAGCCAGAACGAATCCAATCGTTTCCTCCATCACCACACCACCGAACACCCTTACATCATCCTCACGCCCTACACCTCAGCTTCGTCAACATTACCGCGTCAACCTTCTCCAAGTCGCGATTTCAAGGTCCCATCGTAGAGCTCGAACCCGTGCTCGAATTTAACTAGACCACTGTAGCCTCGCGAGCTTCCCTGTCCCATTCGAGCGAACCCAAACTCGCTTCCACGAGAGCCTCCTAAGTCCACGCGAGCTCGAGCCAGCGAGCTCCGCTCAATCGCGAATTGCCTTGACTTCGTTTCCCTTGAATGTCGACCTCCCTTCAAAACTACACGATGCTGACTTATCGCGAGTCTGCCCTTGTCGTCGAAATCAAGTTCGACCCCCTTTCTTATATTTTTTTTTTTTTTGAAAACGAACTGGGAGGTAGAGGAGATAAGGAGAAGCTCGGCCTCGTTTCCGGCCATTGACGAACGATCGAGCTGCCCCATCCTCTTCCGATCGAAGTTCGATCTCGAGTAACAGAGGAGAAGGAAAAGAATTGTTTGGTTTTGAATTTCGAACTGAACTAGAGAGGAAAGAAGAAAGGCTCGCGTCCAGGATTCCTTCCGCCATTTTTCTTTAGACGCGATATCCCACTTTCTTTTTTTTCTTTTGCCTGGAAATGGAAGGAGGTGTTTATTTCTTCCTTAAGTTTTTGAAAAGCTCGACCACGATCTAAGTAAAGGAGAGGGGACATGATTTGAACTGATGGAGAGAGCAGCGTGATAATAGGCGTAATCCCAGGCGTGATTTAAGGATGCTGATATTGACCAATTTAAATTTAAATTCAAATTGGATTCATTTTAAAATTTCAACGCGTTTATACGTCGTACGCTCACACGGCAACTCCAAACACTACAAAATTTGAAAACCGGTAATAAGTCAATATTACGGACCCAATGGAACTGGTTTCGTCGAATTCCGAGACTGTGCCTCGGAAGGCTATTTTTAAATTCAATTCAAAACAGTATATTTTTAAAACTGAACAAAACACTTTTAATTTCAGTTTTAAAAGTTCTGTTACCTTCAGTATTATTTATGAATTTTTCGAGCTTCCAAAATATTTTTAACAGGCTTAAAGCTCCAGATTCAATAATTTACCAATTTCGATAATTTAAATTCAACAATTACTTGTCTAATCAATAATGATATTTGAAATTAAAGTTAATAATTATCTTTTGAATATTTAAAATTAATTAAATATTCCAATTTCAAATGCTCAAAAATTCCGGGTCGTCACATTCCTCCCCCCTTAAAAGAATTTCGTCCTCGAAATTACTAGTTAGGAAGAATGATTCAATCCCCGTTAACTATTCCCTCAACCCAAATAGTTTCAACCAATTTTAACAATACCCAAACAACCATTTATTAATGATACACTAATCATCTTTTAACTTCCCAAACTTATTCATAAGTTCAACCCATACCACCTACTTACCCATTCAAATTTAAATTTGAATTCAAATTTTGAATTATCAAAATTTTCCAAAATTTTTCTAACTCCCTAAATTCCCGAAAAATTTCGCCAGCGTCTCCTTTGCGCGGCTAGCTCGGTACTACTACAAAATGGCTCTACGGCCTCCTAATCTCAAAAAGAAAACAAAAAGCCAAGTGGCTGGATCAAAACCCAATCAAATTTCATACAGAAATTCAAATACATACCTTTTTGTCGGGCCATTAAATTTTATCTTCTAAAATCAAAAATCCCAATTATCCATTGCTTTTATACACCTGTATATCCTACTAAGCAATAATATTCAATCACCATTCCAAAGTCATTTTATACTTTCCTTTACAAATTTCCATATTTGTTTTACTTAAGCCCGTACGATGCACATATATCATCCGTACGCAATATCACATTCGATCGCTCAATCGATCACACAATTTCACTTCCGAACTAGTATCGTCCACCCGACTTCCTAGTGCGGACTCAGATCTGGTTTCTTGATTAGAAACCGTTATTCTCCTTGCATAGCCACAAACTATGATAGAGAATTTCCAGAATCAATCAACAATCCATATCCAGGCTCGTCGTTGAAAATCGAGTGAAAAATTCCAACTCGGATCGATATATCTATCTCGAAATTCTGTGTTCGAATCCGGATCAAATAGCTATGCGAATAAAATAATATACGTACACCTTACGTAATTAGCCCAATTGAATTATCAATTTTATCAATTTCCTTTTTATTCACATTCATTTTTGATTGTTATCCCCTTATTCACAACTATCCCATTTCACAACTTCAGTTTTAGTCTTCATTCAACTATTCACTTAGTATATATGCATTTTTTTCCAAAATTACTAAGTATATTTCCAATACAAATTTTCTTAAGAATTTCATTCTTCAATTCTTAAGTTCAATATAAATTTTCTTATATTTATTTACTACTTCACCACCGAAGTGTATATATTCAAATTGAACTCCCATTTCATATGAATTTCAACTTACTTAAATTTACTACTTCATTTCCAATTTTTTTTCTTTAAATTCAATTCATCTCCAACTTCTGAATATTGAATTTTATTTAGCTCGAAAACAATCCAAGTTAATTCATTCAATAACTATTTCTCAACTTATTTAAACCACTCTTCTGTTTGAGTCTAGTTTCCATTCAACATTTACTTAAGTCAATAACTTAAGTTTATTTTCCATTTAACCAACCTTTTAAAGTTTTATTTCCATCTTTCATTTGATTCTTATTTAATCAAATTCCATCCATTTATTTATTTAATATAATTGGTTCATTCACTCAATCATTATGAATTTTATTTTCCATACTCAATTCATCTGGAATTATTTTATTAATAACCAGGTCATTTCCAATTTATTTTACTTATTTGGATTTCATTCGCAATTCAAACCATCACTATTTTAATCCAATTTCATTAACTCACAATTCAATTTCATTAACTAATTTATTATCAAATTAGTTCCTTCACTGGTTAAAATTGAATACTTGCTTTTTAATTCCAAATATCACTTCACTTAATTATCTTAAGTTCAATTTATTCTATAATTTAAGTTTGGATTTATTTAAAAATTAAGATTACTCATCTTATCGTTTCCATTTGATAATTACAATTTCAAATTATAACTCTTAATGGTTCAAAGTAATGGATTCCCATTTATGACTTACAATTTCATTTCTATTCATAAGTTTTAACTTACTTACTTAAGATCTAGGACTATTCATTTAAGTCCATTTCCATCTTTATAATCAAATTTCAAATTATTACACTTAAGAACTTAAGAATATGAATTTCTTTACACAATTATAAGCATTTTACATTACCTTTATATCCAATTCAATTCGACTTCAACTTGTTTAATTCAATTCCAATTCTCAATTTTTATTTAACTTATCTTAAGTTAAATTCAAATATATTTTATTTACTTTCATATACTCGAATTAAATTTTAATTCTAGGATACAAATTTTATACAAGTTTACAATTCATTCACCTTCAAGTTCCCTAACTCTTTTATCTACCAACTTATATTACTCATTGAGTTATTTCCATCTCATAATTATAATCCCAGAGTTAAACTTTCATTCCCTTCTTATCTCAATCAACTTCATTTTATACTTTATATTGTTGATTCATTTAAATTTCCACATTTATATTTTAAATAGAAATCCCAGAATCCAATTGCCCGGTTTTATTTCAAAACCATTTTGAATCCATAAATAAATCATACATATCTGGTATATCACCTCAAATCCCAATTTCCAAAATAATCTGCTTTTACCAAACAATTTTCCCTTTGAATTTCAAAACCAACCCAGTTCACAATCATTTCCAATTTAAAACAGTTTGGTAGCAATTTCTCTTTGGAAACTCGAAAATAGACATCGATGATGCTGCAGTCATCACCGAAATTATTTTCCAGCGACCGAAAGAGAATTTAATGCTTTTATCACTTTAAAACATTTCAAACATTTTTAAATCCCAAATCCCACCAGATTTCAATTCAATTTCAAAAATATTCAAGAAATAATATCACCATTATCTCCCCAAAACCTTTAAACTATTTTTAAATCCAAAGGAATTTAAACCTTTCCCAAAACTTCAAATTCATAATCCATCCAATTTTATATCCAAACATTACTCTGGAATTCTATCACATTTTATTTCAAGTTATAAGTCACATTTACAATTTACATTTACAAATTTCATTTGTTTATGAATTTATCTCATTTGATTATAAATCACATTTGTAATTCACCCTCATATATGAAGTTTATTTCAATTTATAAATTTCATTTATAATCTACATTCTCAAATTCCATTTGTTATATAAATTTATTCTTCAACTTAGGTTATAAGTTTTCAATTTCTGATTCAATTTTTACACAATGATGATAATAATCTAATATCATCGCTTTCTAACAACCAAGCAACCAAATATATAATTTACAAAATTTATCCTTTTATATATAAAAATAATTTGGGCAAAATTATTTCATTCACCCTATTTAAAACAATACTGTGTCGAACTGTTCTATTCAAGTGTTTAGAAACCCCTTCGATACAGTTGTCCAGACTGTGCCGACGAAGGTTCATATGCCACTCAATAAATCAACCAACACAATATAAAACCATTTTATATTCACTAACAAATACGCGCTCATATCTATTAGTACTCTCAAAATTCCCACCAGAGCCAAGGTTATCGCTAGCCTAAGCTCTGATACCAACTGTAACGACCCGAGTTTCCAGACCCGGAAAATCGAACCATTTTAGTTAAGAAGAAGAGGTAGAAGAAGAAAAAAATAGAAAACAACATCAGAATCTAACCATCGCAGCGGAACAAAATATAATATATATCAACAGATCTTTACACAAATCAAAAACTATATCTGTTTATACAATACATCATCAGAGTACATCAACATCCATAACATACAACTGAATACACAGCGGAAAAATAATAGCAAGTACAAGAGTACGTATCGTCATCCAGCTCGTCTCCTGAGCTCCACAGCATCATATCCTGAACCTGTTTATCTCGGTCTGACCCGAGCATCATATAAAACAATACCCGAGTCAGTCTGGAAAACCAGCGTGAGAAAATCACACTCAAATTGATTATTAAAGTTTCAAAATCCTTTGAAAACAAAAGCATCTCGTAAGACCACGCCACAAATAAACATGTCGGGTTTTTACCTTACGATAGCTAAAACACTTTATATCAAAATCCTCTGATATTATAATAGTGTCTACAGAAAGTAAAATAGAATCTAGCTGAAATGCTTGCATCTCACATTTCAGCAATAGTTGGGCACAATCAAAACCGTACAGGCACGTAGGGAGAATGGATTTCCAACGAATGACTAGGCACTGAGGTACCACCTGTCACAGTACGTGGCCTAGATCACAGTACCAAGGAGTATGCCCACTCCCCTGCAACACAAAGCCGGAATCATCCCTTACTGGATAATTCCAAGTAAAATCACCCCACGGTTGGGATCAGCAACCGCAACACTAAGCCGAAAAAAAGGGACATCTAGACAGGGATGACCTTACTCTCAAGTGGGGGCTACCCACGAAGCCTTGCTGCATAACCCCTGATTTTCAGTCATTCCCGGTTGATGAGGCTCGAGGCTAAACGATACCTTTTTCAGAACATATCCCTTAGAATGCCCATCGTCCACCTGACGATGTCACGAAAGCATTCATCCATACAAGTCCGTCCCGGGTTCGAACGGAACCGAAGGCACTATTCCTACTACATCCATTTTGGAAATATCCTCAGGATTAGTAGCGACTAGCCCTTGCACTTCACTGCTCCATCTTCAACTCTGAACACGTTACACGAAACGTACAAACCGGATCGAAGTGGTATTCGAGTCTTCAGACCTAGAATCCCGGTATACGGAAACTCGATCCCGGTCTCTTCGAAACGATCGTGCATTTGGCCAATATTGATAGTCGGTGATTTAACTATCAATTAACATCCACAAGCAACCATCACACAATAAATAATTTCCCACATTATTTATTTGCCCAAATATCTTTCCAAGATATATTTCCAAATTTTCAAAGCTCATTTGAAAACAATTTCAAACAGTTTCCTCTTACGGAATACATTTCCCAAATAATTATTTCCACTGAATCACCAAGTACAAAATACCTTTAATTTTAAAATAATTTAAAAACACTTTATTTTAAATATACTTTATAACATTGAAATCAAACTACTTCAATACTTTATTAAAATATATACTTTAAAATAAACCACTTTATAAATATAAACTAAATTTCTCCTTTTAAAACATAATAGCAAATCACTTTTATATAATTACTACAATATAGATTTTTGAAAATACTTACTTAGGAAATTAACATTTAGAAATAATCAATTTTCTAAAACATGCTTTTAAAAAAAACACAATTAGAACTTTTAACTTATATAAAAAAATTCTTTGAAAACGTACTTGGCTATTCAAGGAAATACACTTCTCTTCACATCCTTTAAAAATAAATCAACATTTATTTTTAAACCAATTCATATCCCTTTATAAATTCCCACCTTGAATTTATATTTTCAAATATCCCCTGATATTTTATTTTACTTTATAAACCCAGTTTATAAATTCCAATATCTCACTTCTCTTTTAAATTCCAATTTTAAACAACCAAATCAATTTCCCATTGATTTTCCCATTTACTTTACTTCGAAATAAATTTCTTATTTACTTCATTTATTTCAAATTACATTTACTCTCAGATTTATTTCTAAATTTTGAGTTAAAACCCTTTTAACTGAAAATACCAATTTAAAACTTCCAAAATTCCTTCTTTATCCCTTTATTAAATTTAATCCTTACATTCAAAAATAATTTCTTTATTCTTTCCAATAATATCACTTTAGTTTAAAATTCATTATCCTCATGTTAATTCAAAATCCCCTTTAACCATATTTGTTCGAATTTAGAAATTGCTTTATTTCTTTTACAATTCATTATTTAAGTTATTCAAATTCACTAGAATTATTTAACTTAAAAATTTACTCTTTTATTTCTTTCAAAATTTCTATTCTAGAGATTTTGATAACCCAGCATATCCAAATCGGTCCAACCAAACCATAACATTCAATTATCCATATATTTCATCACAGGATATCAAAAATCATATCACAGAATATTTAAACAAAATTAAATATTTTGAGGAATCCAGTTGGATCCCTCCAACCTGTTTCCCTGCATCCACAGACGTTAGCACAATATAAAATACCAATTCCACTTCAAGGTGGAATATCGCGGTATATGGGATTAAATAAAAATCATCCGCTATTATGCGGCGCATAGGGTCTCATCCGCTATACAATGCGGGAATATCAACTCCAATATATACATATGCCAATATATATATATTGGTATATACTACTATATATATCACATCAATCAAATCAACCATCCAATAAATTATTTAAATTTTACCATTTAAATTTAAATTAAAAATTCAGCTGAGTGAGATTAACTCACCTTTTGCCCCCCCTTTTTACTTTGCAATTTAACCCAAATCAATAGTCCTCTTCACGATGCCAGACCTTGAATACATATTATATAATTTCATTAACATTCAAACAATTTGGACAAATCAATTTCTATCTAATAAATTTTATTTTATTTAGTAAGGAAATTTTCCCGTTATCAAATAATTATATATAAGTTACTAAATAAATTAATTTCCACGATTTCTCAACCTTGTTTTAACCATTTACAGTTTATTACCTTTTTGAACAAATTAAACAATTACTTATTATTTATTCAATCCTAACCTGGTAATCTACTACAATTATCTTTTGTAACCAGACTAATTACAATAGGTTAATTCCTCTAATTAACTCCTTAATATTGTTTTCCAAATCCTATGTATATATACATATATTATTACCGTTTTACTGTTTATTTTTATATGGTGTATTATTATTATATCTTCTCAAAACAAAGCTTCAACATAAAGGTTAATATACCTTACAGAGAAGATGAAGCCAGAACGAATCCAATCGTTTCCTCCATCACCACACCACCGAACACCCTTACATCATCCTCACGCCCTACACCTCAGCTTCGTCAACATTACCGCGTCAACCTTCTCCAAGTCGCGATTTCAAGGTCCCATCGTAGAGCTCGAACCCGTGCTCGAATTTAACTAGACCACTGTAGCCTCGCGAGCTTCCCTGTCCCATTCGAGCGAACCCAAACTCGCTTCCACGAGAGCCTCCTAAGTCCACGCGAGCTCGAGCCAGCGAGCTCCGCTCAATCGCGAATTGCCTTGACTTCGTTTCCCTTGAATGTCGACCTCCCTTCAAAACTACACGATGCTGACTTATCGCGAGTCTGCCCTTGTCGTCGAAATCAAGTTCGACCCCCTTTCTTATATTTTTTTTTTTTGAAAACGAACTGGGAGGTAGGGGAGATAAGGAGAAGCTCGGCCTCGTTTCCGGCCATTGACGAACGATCGAGCTGCCCCATCCTCTTCCGATCGAAGTTCGATCTCGAGTAACAGAGGAGAAGGAAAAGAATTGTTTGGTTTTGAATTTCGAACTGAACTAGAGAGGAAAGAAGAAAGGCTCGCGTCCAGGATTCCTTCCGCCATTTTTCTTTAGACGCGATATCCCACTTTCTTTTTTTTCTTTTGCCTGGAAATGGAAGGAGGTGTTTATTTCTTCCTTAAGTTTTTGAAAAGCTCGGCCACGATCTAAGTAAAGGAGAGGGGACATGATTTGAACTGATGGAGAGAGCAGCGTGATAATAGGCGTAATCCCAGGCGTGATTTAAGGATGCTGATATTGACCAATTTAAATTTAAATTCAAATTGGATTCATTTTAAAATTTCAACGCGTTTATACGTCGTACGCTCACACGGCAACTCCAAACACTACAAAATTTGAAAACCGGTAATAAGTCAATATTACGGACCCAATGGAACTGGTTTCGTCGAATTCCGAGACTGTGCCTCGGAAGGCTATTTTTAAATTCAATTCAAAACAGTATATTTTTAAAACTGAACAAAACACTTTTAATTTCAGTTTTAAAAGTTCTGTTACCTTCAGTATTATTTATGAATTTTTCGAGCTTCCAAAATATTTTTAACAGGCTTAAAGCTCCAGATTCAATAATTTACCAATTTCGATAATTTAAATTCAACAATTACTTGTCTAATCAATAATGATATTTGAAATTAAAGTTAATAATTATCTTTTGAATATTTAAAATTAATTAAATATTCCAATTTCAAATGCTCAAAAATTCCGGGTCGTCACATACACACTTGTGTGTTCACTCGCCACGCTCTATACCCCCCTCATGTAAGCCCGAAAGGTAGTGCATGGGTGGTATATCTGGCTCAGTTTATCTGAGTTAGGCATATATAAATATCGTTAATATCAATAAAATTTTCAAATAAAGAGAGAGTAAGCAATTGAAATCCAAGCACTGTTTTCACTTATTCGATTTGATTTATTATTCAAAAGAAATAAAAATACCACTTTGAAAAACTTTGATAATCAACTAAGGATATATTTCATAGTTGCACTATGTTATCAACCGAAACAACTAGCCAAACTAGAGTCTAATTGTTATGATAACTTATTTTTTGTTGGATGTTTTGATGAGTAAAAGGACGTAAATTTCTTAACAATGACCAGAACTTATATTTAACTTATTCGTGTCAATTTAAAAGTAAATTCTTCATTTGTAAATATTTTCAAAGAACTTGCATTTATCTCTTTGTAAATAAATCTTGCATTTAGGAATTTTTTATATTGCATTTGGATTTTGTGGGTAGTATCCGCTGAAAACTCTCACGAGACAACACTCGTCCTACTAGGGACACCTAGAGGTTTAATGGCTTGTTGCATACGCTCAATGCAATCGTGCTTTCTACGATAACGGATTTATCTTAGTTTTAGTTTATTCGAGCACGGATAAAAAGATAAGTGTGGGGGTATTTGATGTGCATGTAAATGTGCATATTTTTACTTCCATATTTAATCTAATTTGATTAAATAAATGACCATATAGTGTATTTTAACATGTTTAAACCAAAATTCAAATTCTTTTCAAATCATCATTTATTCATCTTCATATAGGGGGAAAATGGTCATTTTTGTGTGTGAATTAATTTGAGAAAATTTACTTGCATATTTTTATGTTGTTTTGTAGGAATTTGGATGAAAATTAGAAGAGGCTTCATATATTCATGCATGCACAAGAGAAGGAAACAAATTAAGGTGGAAATAAATCAATTCATGCAACATGGAGGACCACACCTACCCACTTACCATGATCTTCAATTAGGAGCTGATTCATATGTTAGTGGAAATTAAAGCTACATGCACATTTAAATGGAGGATTAATTCATGCTAATGATAACTTGGTGACCACACTTCCTCAAGGGCAATTTAAGTAGTCCCCTAAAATATGCATTAGAGTTTTAGGCATGTATAAATACTCCTTATGTTTCATGTTATGAGCTTTTAGCACAAACCTTATAGTTAGTTTAGTGGTAGCCACAAAAATAAACATAAACTCTCTGTCTCTTTTTAATGGCTTCTTAGCCTTTTCTTCATGTAATTTTCTTTTATGCAATTTTAATTCATGCACTTTTCTTTCAAGTTTTCTTGTTTATTTCCTTTCATGTTAGTAGTTTAGATTTATTTATGAAAGTAGATTAATTCTCTTTTTATTTTAATTAGCTCTCTTCTTACTTTGCTTGCTTTTTAATGTTGAAATTTACATTTGTTGATATGATAACAAATATGAGAAGCTAAACCCCTTCAATTTAGGGGTAATGAAGCTCTCTTAATCATGTAGATTCAACATAGTGATTTCATTTGATCTCTTTTGTGCTTAATGGAATTTTAATGTGGTAAATTTTTTTGTATAACTTTGAATTTGATAGCCTATGTTGTTGACACCAAATAGACTATGCTTAAACAAACATAAACACAAATTACCTCTTCATCTATATATGATTATGTTGTTGACACCAAATAGGCTATGCTTAAACAAACATAAACTCATGCTTAGAATAGATTTTATTTTTGATTTCATTATCATTTTCATGAGAGTTAGCAAGTGGTTTGGTGGGTGTGTTAAAGTTTGATGGTTTATGTTGGGCTAGTTAATAGCACAAATACACCATACTTATGATAAAGACATCGACTAAATTCACTAATGACCAAAAAAGAGAGATCATAATTTCATTATGTTGATTTATGTGATCATGAGAAGGGAATTGCCTCTAAATTGCCTTCTACTCTCATCTTTTTATTCACTTTTGCTTGTAGTTAGTTTTTACGTTTTTTTAGCTTAACACCACTTCAAATCTTGGTTTAATTTGATTGGGTAGAATTTTAAAATCATTCAATTCCTTGTGGATCGGCCCGTACTCGCCACGTACTAAAATTGCATGTCGTGCGCTTGCGGTTGTTTTTAACATAATTTTTCGGCGGTTTTTTAATCCGATAGAAAATTCGCCGAATCAACAGTATCATAATGGACTTAGATTTCGATTTAGTCGGAATTAGAGCCCATTAAGGTGCGGGCTTTTATGGTGGAGTTATTGGAATTTTGGCCAAATCCAAATTTCATAAGTCCTAAGGTGACATTGTATAAACAATCATTACTATCGGGTATCGCTTAAAATAGTAAAATTAGATTTTACCGGTAAGACGTGTAAGCGATAAATTCAACCAAAATATCATACCTAATAGCTTATAACGTGTAAGCGATTCGTATCCTAATGGCTAAGCTAATGTGTGAATGTTAACATTCGAATTGTTCGATATTAACCGCTAACTGAATTTACACATTTGAGTCGCACAACCATAACGATGAATACGCTGAAATACCACATGATTTAATTAATTTATAATGTTGTAACTAATTAAATTAATTAATATTCATGAAATTTTTGTTATTAAAATTTTATTTGAACTTTGAATGCCTTTTGTATTTAATGGGATGCGTATATAAAAGTTATATATGTGCGCATCAATAAACGATATCAATGAAATATTTAAATTTGACGGTTAATTACTAGATCAGTTTGGGAATTTATGAAGGCCCATCAAGGCTCTAGCATGGTTGGCTATGGAGTACAAAAGGGGGAGAGTTTGAACATTCAAATTTCTTTTGAAATGGTATTAAATGAACGAGTAAAGGAAGATGAACAAGTGAAGGAAGGAAAGAAATCCTCCATCTTTTCCTCTTATTAAATGCCTACTTAAATATAATTATCTGTCGTTGTTTCTCTCCCTCCTCCTCTTTATTTTCAATCGGAAATAACATAGCAACAGAGAGCTTAAGTGTACAAAAATTGTTTTGAAATTGTGTTAAATGAATGAGTTAAAGGAAGGACAAAAGTCCTCGACCATTTCCTCTTCTTAAATGCCTATTTAATCACAGGAATTATCATTATTTTATATGCTTCTCTCTTGTTCATTCCAACAAAAAAAATTCCATGGCTCCAAGACCGTAAAATTCCTAAAAGCAAATCAAATCAATATAGGATTAATACAATGTGGTGTTCGTCTTTAGGTCGTAGCAAAATCCAGAAGCTGATTCGCTTAAACCTAGAGATTATTCAATCATTCAAGGTGTGAATCTTAGGTTACTTCATAATGTAATTATCCAATCTTGTTTTGATTATGTATTACATCTTGTTAGTTTAGATCTCATATCTTTTACAACCAATTTATATATTCTTATATCGTTCAATCTATTGCTTCTTGTTGTTTTAGAAACTAATGTTTAAAAGGAAAAAAACATTCATAACAATATTATGTTGAAATTGTTTTTGGTCATAATCTTTTAAAAAAAATTGTTTTAAAGCCATTTTAATTAGTTGAAAAAAAGAAAACAATTTTATAGCACATTGTATATACATAAACACAAGTGAACTGCATATACTAATTATTTAAATTTATTTTATGAAATTGAATATAAGTTTTATGCATATATGTTTTTAATATAATTGTTTTATATATGTACATATATGTGTTGTTTTAATTTAAAATTTATAAAAGAACTTTTATGTAAAATCATAGATATAAATCAGAATTCTTCCTAAATCAAAGCTAGTTTTCAATTTGTTAATTTTAAATTTCAAAACATATAAAATTAGTCATATTAAATTTAAGATGCATATATGTGTGTGTGTGTGTGCGCGCGCGCGCGCGCATATGTATTATTTTGTGTAATTTTATAATAAAATCGTTGACAATAAAGGCATATATAAACGACGAATGTGTCCTTTGCAATGTAAATCTCAGCACCTACAAACATACACATTAACCATGTACAGTGTTTATATGCTGCACTTGCACTACAATCACATGAGCATATTCAAATTATACTCATAAACATACCAAATTCAAATTTGTTCGAATCAATAATAGTAGGTGTAATTTCTAATTAATTGCTCATTCATGACATTAATGACACATTAAATAGTATCACATAAGTTACAATTTGACTCTTCAGTCACAAAAATAATAATACAAAACAAATAATTGTTATATGCACATATATACATGAGTGCATTTGATATATTCTATTTTATATTAATATCAAATTGATTAAAATAAATCAACCGGTTAAACTCTTTTCAAACTAATTAAATGAAGTAAGATTTTACTTGAAACAAGTTTTAGATTGGATCAAAAAGAATTAGATTTCATAGGCTCAACAATGATCCAGAATGATATCATTTTTGAAATTCATCAATTTAACCCGCTTCCAACTGGTCTGGTTCCTTCAACATTATGTTGAATCATAATTTACTTGCTCATTTCGAATGAACTAATTTCATCGAGGTTTCATACATTACGAATCACATCTATTCACTATATAACATTTCTATATGATCAATTATGGAGCAAATATTCATATTCTTGTTTTGCTTATAGAGTACAAAAATCATGGAAGACGGTACATAGTCTCGGACAAATAAAGTTTTAAACGACCAAGGCATGAATTTTTAGTAATTGTATAATTTGGCTCTTACATGGGTTTTGAAGTAACAATATACCAGAGGACTTATTGGTAAGTGTATATTTTATATTTCTATGTCAATCTTACTTTAATTCATTTGTATATTTTAACTGATAAACAATTTATCATTTATATTAGTTGCACAAATTTATTAACGTGGATTATTGTAACTTTACATAACATATGTTCTTACCATATTAGAATGGTGAAATGTTACCATTTCATTTTTCTAATTTGGCTCCCACTAGATTTTGATGTTTCTCAAAACCTAAAGAAAAACATAGAATTCTTTTGATTTCTCTATTGGGTGCTAAGACTCACCTGCCTTGGGATTCTGACCTTGAGTTTTCTCAACAAATCATAGGTCTACAAGAGATGGATAACACTATATTGATTGTATCATATGCAACTCTTAACCCGTGGTCTTTGTTATAATCTCAATCTCAATTTGGGTTTGCTCAACAAATTGAAAGAGATTACTCACTCATATCCACCATTTCACGACGAGTTAAGTATAATACACGTACCTTGAGTTTGCTCAACAAATAAGTGCATGTATCTTACCTCGTCTAGCAATACACTAATAGTACTACACGTACATCTCATGCTTGAGTTTGCTCAATAACCAAAGAGTATGCAAGTAATCCATTAACATATAAATGACACAGAACAACTTATATAATAAAGATTCATATTATTTAATATATATATATATTGGGTGATATCGATTCAAAGAATAATGTGTTTCTTATGAAAACACCCACGTGATTCAAGTATCGGAAACATCTGAAATCATGATTTATGTACTTTACATATATACCTATTCCAAAAAAAATATTTATTTATAACTTTTATAATTTTATTAACTTATATAATATATTTTTGTATTTTATTAATTAAATCATATTTAATTCACCAATATTAATTTAATCATAGCTAATTATTTCATATTAATTAAATCATAGTTAACTGATTTTAATTTAATTAATTAATCACAATTAAGTAATTTAATTTGTATAAATTTGACCAGCATCATTGTCCCAGTGATTAGGCACTTCGACTTTGGTGCGAGAGGTCACAAGATCGTAACTTGCGTAGCATGATTTGAATCGCTAAACATATATTGACGCGTAGTATATTGTATACTACCTAAGACTTGTAGTACTAATATGTACTACTATCTAAGTACCTAATTTCAAAAAAAAATTGTATAAATTTTCTGAAATTTCATATTATTCATTTTAAACTATTCAAGATAAATAACTAATTATAACATTAGTTTGTTTATATATACATATCAATATATGTATACATATTTATTAATCAACTTTTAATTAATTTTATTTGATAAATTCATTTATTAAATTAAATGTTTAAATTAATTTGGATTTAATATAATTCATCTTAAAAAATTCAAGATAAATATATCCAATTATAGTTACATACAGATATCAATATATGTGTGTGTGTGTGTGTGTATTAACTTTTAATTAATTTAATTTTAACTACTCGAATCAATTAAATATATTAAAATTTTGAAATTAATTATTTTAGTTTGTCAAAACAATTTTGTAAAACTTGAATTCATTTATAACTTTTACACAAAATTCTTTTTATATTTTAAACTTTAACTTTTAAATTTAAAATATATTTTAAACTTTGAAAACTAGCCTAAGGCCCAAATCAATTTGGGAATTTACAATTGGATCAACCTTTTGGACGTGTTGCACCCATCAGGCTAGGCCCATAGTTAAGGAGGGAAGAATATTTGATTATTCAACACCAAACCTAGACATTACTCTTCTAGATACCCATCGGAAATGTATGTTTAATTAGTTGGCCGAAAGTTGTTGATTAGACCGCATATACCATTTGAGCTCTAATGTCACTGAAGGAACCAAGTTTGTTGCGCGGTAGGTGAAACGAGTAGATTTCATAAAAAATTCTATTTGGATCATAGTGGGCTCATGAAGTCTAATTGTTTATACTAGTTCTAATCTAGTAATTAAATAAAATCATATCTTATTTTAACTTATATTACATTCATCAAGTAATCATATTAACTATTTCAATTAATTGTTTATTTAGATGTATCATATATACACACACTAACAAAATGGCATAGCATAATGAAATATAAACATGTGTATAACTAAAAATACACATGTAGATATTGTGACTTGTATCTATTATGTGCGCACACGCGTATGTGTGCACACACGCGTATGTGTGCGCTCGTATTATAATTACATATGCATATGACAATTTCATATTAATATCGAGAATATAAATATCTAAGTATGTGTGTGTATGTCTGAATATATTATAATATGTGTATATTGTTTGCATATAGATATTATAGTACCATATATATACTTTAGACACACAAACGTGATATTTATGTTGCCATTGACACACATACACAAAAAAATAGAATTAGATATTTTCAAATTAGGAGAATACTTTGTGAAAAAGGAAAGCCGGAAATAAGATTTCTCATTAGATTTAAATTTAGTTAATCAAATCAAGATCAAAAAGGAAACTGAATTGGTGGTATTCAAGTTTTCTCTTTTACAAATGCTAATCAATAATAGATTCTATATGCGTGTATATACCTTTTATATATAGATCCAAATCTATGAAGTTAAAGCCCGGCTAAATCTCTGCTTTAACGAATAGCATTTTTCAACCGCTACGTTATTTCAGTTTAACACTATTAAATTACAAATCCGCTTTAAGCACCGCTATTTTTCGTTACTTGCTAAATCAAAGTTTTTTTTAGCATCTGTTTTAGCAACATTAATACACAAAAGTTGATTTAACTAGTTCTCTTTTAAATCAAATCAACGAAGTTAGGATAAAGACCTATTATTAAAGACCTATTATTAAAGCGTTAGTGCTCGATATAATTAAATCACTCTTTTGAAGAATTTAGAAATGCAGTTGTGAGACGCAAAAGTATAAATTCATTCAGTGATTATTATTAAACAATGTAAAAATCCAATTTCACACTGCATATATTTTTAATAAAATCCAATTTCACACGTCATCTAAGCAGCGAGTGTTAGCATTCTGTAATATAAAAAATGGCAGAAAATCAATGCATATAATATTACAACAATATACCTTGGTGAAATAGGCATTTCCAGCCAAGGACGCCAAGGTAAAAATTACATAAAAACTGTACTAAATTAAAACCTCAAACTAAGGCAGGCGAACTGCATGATATACAAATTATGTATTCATCTAACAAATTACAGCAGTGTTCCAAGATAATTAACGCATACTAATACTTTTAGTAAAATCGCAGGAGAGCTAAAATTTAGGTCATTTGCAAGTGAAGTTCTGCAGCCTGTTGGGCAAGCTCAGCAACCATGGCCTCATCGAAGAACTTGTTGATGCTGACATCCTCACTCATGCCCTATAAGAATTTTGCAGCTCTAGGTTAGAAAATAATTTCCTAAATAACATTTGTTAGCTAGACAGGCAAAGCTTTTATTATTGAATGGTGAAGTAACCAATCAAGAAGAATGATATTGATCATCAAAACTCCATGAAAACCTTTTAACCAAAGGTGCTGCTACAGTATGCATGAAGTTCAGCTTGTTGTAATCTGTACTCACGGTAAAAAAAAACCAACAAAAGCGACATGCTATTAACATATGTAAAAAAAACCAACCAACGAAACCAATGTAGCATTAGTACGGTACACTAGTGTCAACTAGCTACATGTATTAACATATAACATTAGTTGTGGTCTTCACCATTTATTTGGACAATCGGTAATGTATATTTTGATATTAACTGTATTTACATAGGCTTGTGTGTGAAGCTGTTGGAAACATAAATGTTGTAACTTGGACGCAGTCAATTTTGATATCATAAAGTAACTTTAATATATATAATATATTCATTGTTGGATGTCATTTGATTTAATTTTGTTTTGATGCTTAATGTGGTTTTCAGTGAGTTAATTGCCAAAAAAGTTGAAGTCAACTCAAAAGTATAAGATGACTTCGACACAATTCATTTTCTAAACAGATAATAGCCATTTTTTAATATTTTTTGACATTTGGATGTTATGTTATTTTCAATGCATTAATACTCAGCACCGATATTAATTCAACTTGCAATCATAAAATAATCAATTCAAAATATTCTAATCGTGTATTGACAATTCATTTCGAACATTTTTTAGATTAATTCAATGCCATTATTGGTATATTAATAATTAAAAAACAAGTGACTCAAAAAACATAAAATGAAAATTTCATTCTTCTACAAAAGAAGACAAATTATTTTTGAACGTTTAAATCTTTTTTGATATTATGTCGTATTAAATATGTGCATGTTAATAAACATGCAAACATCGAAAATTGACCCAAAAATCGCATAGTGATTAAAATTTAGATCTTTCATGATTCGTATGTTCTTATAAAAATGTCTTTGAATGATTTTTGTTATATTTTTAGGATTAATATGATTATTGATGTATTAATAATAAATTAATCGGCTAAACTGTTTGAAAGTACTCAAGATGACATCAAACGGTTACTTCGGTTCATCCCTAAACAAAAAATCATCCATGTTCCTTTAAATTTTGTTTCACCTTCTATGTGAGTGATCGTGAAAAGATTTAAATGTTTGGCATTTTTTTATTCTTGATGTCATTTTTTAAAGATAATAATTATAGAAAAAATATGTTGAGGTGACGGATAAAACTCATTTTTCCGAAAGAGTTGGATGTTTTGACATTTTTGATGTTCTATATAATTTTCTCTGCTCAATAAATTTTCTGAAGTCAAACATCAAAACATTTAAAAAATCTAATTCAGTTCACTTCAAAACAAGGTATGAGGTTCCGGCCGGAACCCCGAGATTCCGACCATCCCGGTTCGGTTCCGGCCGGAGGCGAGACGAGACTAGGGCAAAAACCCGTCCCGTTTAAAATCAGCGAAAAAAGAAAAAAAAATCAAATTAAATCTATATGCTAGGAACAAGATCAAAAGCAGCAAAGTAAATAGAAAACCAATTGAATAAGAAAATCAAAGAATCAATTACCTCCCACCAAATAGAGCAGCAACATTAAGCAATTAGCGTTTTATTGCAATGAATCGGAAGCCTAGTTGAGTTGCGATTGAGTCGAGCATTTTTTTTCTTTTGATCGACATCGAGAGCGAAGACAAAGACGAAAGTTTTGATTTCCAGAAGAACAAAGTCGATAGTGATTTAGAATGAGGATATGTGTTTCTAGGGTTAGATATTGGACATAATCATAATTGGGCAGGTAAATAAAATATAATTGGGCCTGCCAAATATAATATAACCGGCCCAGCTATGTTAAATTAAATATAGGGTTCAATTCTGATTAATTGAGCTGCTTTGTTTTAGTAATTTAATTATTATGTTTGATTCTTATTTAGGCTAAGTAATAAATTATAATATATAGTTTAATTTTAATGTTTTATATTTAATTTCTATTCAATTTTAGGTATGTTATAGCAAATCGAACTAACATTATGGTAACTGGGTCCAAAACCGAAACCTTAGAAATTTTCGAAATCAACCGAAACCATGAAAATTTTAAATGAGCGAAACCGAGACCAAAACCGAGTTTTCGAACCTTGCTTCAAAATATAAATATAAAGAAGAAATTCATTTTGGACTGCTTTTTAAAATATTTTTTATACTTAATGAAATTTTCGATATCTTTAATAGTAGTTGTAATACCTTTGGTATCTCACTTTTTGTGTCAGCGTAAACTACCGAAATAGCCCATATTCAGATATTACCCAGATTTATTATGATTTATAAAAATAGGATCTAACAAGTAAACTTCATTTATAAATTCAAAACGTCCATCTACAAAAATTATCAAATCTTAATATCTTTTTAAAAGGAATTTAACAAATAAACTTCCTTTACAAATTTGTTTTGTATTAATTAATAACGAGATTTTATGGCACGTGCAACGCACGTGCATATAAAAAATTCTTATAAAATCATATAATTTAAAAATTTTACGTAGTTCTGACAAAAATAAATTGAAAAATATGAAGAAAAATTGTATTTTTTTGTTGGAACAAAGTTTCAAACTTGTAACCTTATTTATGTATCAAAATATCAAAATTTACGCTTTAAAATAAATATTAACATTTGTTTTTGTAGGATTCGAACTTCTGATCTCTTTTTACATATAACTATATAAGGGTATTTTTGAACTTCGAGGTCGGGCCGAAAGTTTGTGGCAATAAAGATATAAATAAAAATTCAAACTAACAAAAAAATAAATGTTGCAACTTAGAAATAAAACTTCAAACTAACTACCCATGATTTCAATGCAAAAATATGATTAAATATTTGTGTTAAACATATACAATTTGTAGAAAAACAATTCGCGCGTAAAGCGCATGCCATCATCACGGACAAAGCGCATGCCGTAATGCTTGTGTTAATAATCATACAAATTGTTGGACTTCAACTTAAAAATCAGAAAATGACCAATTCAATCCATTTTTTAAACATATAAAACTGCATATTTTAAAAAAAATTATATCTTAATCGCTTAGAAGTGTTGTTCAGTAATCAGGAAAATAATAGTCGAATGACAACTCCAAAATCATGAAATGAGTAATTCAGCTTATTTCTTAGCAAAAATAAATTACTTTTATTCCAAATGTCTTCCGACGGTTCTTTTCAGCATTATGTGTGTAATCAAGAAAATGTATACTAAAAAACAAAAAATGGATATCACAGTTCATTTTTAAAGAAAATAAATGTTTTAAAATTTATTTTAGCAAGTTTGGATATTAATTAAATTTGACGTGTAAATAATCCAATATAAAAAAAATTGAAAACTGACTCAGAGAATGTTAAATGATTAATTTAGACATCTCAGTGAACTAATAATCATAAAAAATATCGTTGGACAACTTAAAAATGACTAATTCTGTTTATTTTTGAAAATATGCATAAAGTACTAATCTTCAGTAGGTTTTCTGACATTCTTGTTCAGTGGTATTTTAGATACAATGATAATGCCAAACATTGTTGAAAGTTAGACTCTATAATTACAGTTCAGTGAACTGTAATTATAAAATAAATGTTTTAAAATTTATTTTAGCAAGTTTGGATATTAATTAAATTTGATGTGTAAATAATCCAATATAAAAAAATTTGAAAACTGACTCAGAGAATGTTAAATTAATTTAGACATCTCAGTGAACTAATAATCATAAAAAATATCGCTGGACAACTTAAAAATGACTAATTCTGTTTATTTTTGAAAATATACATAAAGTACTAATCTTCAGTAGGTTTTCTGACATTCTTGTTCAGTGGTATTTTAGATACAATGATAATACCAAACATTGTTGAAAGTTAGACTCTATAATTACAAGCAAGGAATCATTTCTAAATAAAATAAATTGCCCACTTTTGATGTTTCTTATAGCATTTTTTGATAATTTGATGATTCAGATATGTTAACCTTAGAAGAAATATTGAGTGTAGAAATCACTAAATTGTTTTATTATTATTATTATTATTATTATTATTATTTCATACCATAGGTCCATATCATACAAATTAACATAATATGCATCAGTATTAGTAATAATAGTTTTCTATTAGAGAACCAGACTACCTTATTGTATGTATAACACTAGTAATATAATGGTTTTGACTGTTTTCCACTTGGCAAACAAAGAATAATTTCATGTGTCACTTGGCACCCGAGGAATGTTACACTTGTAAATGGCATTTGTCATTTTAATAGAGCAAATATACGTGTAATAGTAAGTACATGACCACGTGTGATGACATGCATCAGGGTGGTTGTCATAATCCCATGATGGTTGAAGTTATATAAAGGGATCCATTGCGTACACAAAATTAAAGTGTTGACATAACAATATTATTGCCTAATATAAAGTAACTCTTCTCCATCGAGAGTGTCAATAAGGTATTGAAGTAGGAAAAAATTTACAATAATGGAAATCACATTCTTATTTTTTAGTTCACAAGGAGATCTAGATCAAATCTATAGAAAAAGAAAGAGGTATATGGTTTATGACCATGTATAGTCATGTTTAGTATGTGCATACTTGTTTAGGTTTGATAATAATCATAATATAAAGATATAAAGATATCAGAAAGTTTCATTTAATTATCTCTCACAATTGGTATCAGATCATTTTGTGATTATTGTGTGAACGCATTTTGTGATCTATGAATATGTTCGGTTTTTGCATGCAATTAGCAAGTAATAAGCCTATGAAGTTGGTTTTACTTATGTTTTAACCTCTAGGCATATAAATGATTTCTCTTAAAGGATTAATTTATACACAATGCGATCACTCTACCCTTGACAATGGAGATTAAGTCGTGCTTTGATATGACTAAAATTTTAGTGTAATCGAGGTATCTAGATGCTTTCTCCATAATATAAGAGATTTGTCTACTTCTTGTGGGAATATTTCTATGAGGAGATGTTCTGATAATATACGTCAAGATATTTTTTTTCGATGGTAAGAGTCGTACTTTATTCAAGAGAGCACTCAAATTGATGTCAATGGGTTTCAAACTCATGACCTCTAGAACCTAAGTCTAAAGTATCATACACCAACCAGTTGAGCTAGTAGTCATGGACTATATCAAGTTATTTTGGCTTGACGTATGCGATCATTTGTGTGTACGCGCGCGCGTATATGGATTGCAAACTATGCTACACAGTTGTTTGCATATATAATGTTTAAAATTTTAATGTCCATATAAAATGATTTAAGAGTAATAAAGTATTATTTCGATATGGTGTATTACTTATTTCAATTGAAATTATATTTTATGATCAAAACCTATTTATGTTATGTAAATTCAAAAATTGTTGGAATAAACTTTACGCATTGCATAAAATTTCTATCATCGTCACATTGACTCATAAAATGTTGGCATTCAAAATTCAAAGTTTATTTATACAAATAATTGTTATATCCCACAAGGAAGCAATTGTTCGTTTAAATGAGGGCACAAGATGACATAAAGTAAATGTTAAAGCAACAAATTTGTATACCTATAGGAAAAGAATTTTCTATTTTGACATTTAATGAGTCGGTCTTGTTATAAAGAAAGTCATAAATTCGTTATGCTAATAAATAGCTATATGCACACAAGGACATTGGTTTGTGAATGCATTAGATATTGACCAATTTCAATATAGTCTGTTCTAACTTGCTTTCCTATGATCTCATACGCGCGCGCACATATATACATATATATATAAAATAAACTTGTTTTTCTATGATCCGATATAATATAATTTGCACATTCAACTTGCTCCAAGAATAACAACGTCAACGGTAATACTTGCATAAGGAAAGTGGTGGCAAGTGGGAGCACTATGTACCACATAGTTTTATGCATCTTGTAATATTAAGTGTTGCTGCAATAAAGTTTGTGAAGATGGTTGAAGATCAAATTGTCATATATATAGCATTTACTTACTGTTCTTGTAACATTAGTGTTTCTGCTATAAAGTTTGTGAAGATGGTTGAAGATCAAATGGTCATATATATAGCATTTACTTACTGTGTTAATGCAAACATAAAGATATATAGATACATTGTTTGATATTTAATTTTTATATGCATAAAGATGAAATTTTCAAGTTTTTTATTTAATTATAAATAGTAAGTATAGTACTATTACTAGATCAGATATTACAATTTGGATGTAACTATATTTCAGTTTATGGAATGACCAAAGCATCCATAAATTGAATGATTTTTTATATAATTCATTAGAATAAATGATAAACGTCTAATATTGTAATTAGCTACATAATATTTGTACTTTGCCCCATGGGGAAGTAATCATTTTATGTAAGTTAAATGAATTAAGATGTGCTCGAACTTTAGTGGGAGTGATCTCTTATGCTCACAGATACAAAGGTTACCAACATTAAAAGTAAAATCAATCAGTCTTTAACTAAAGTTTCAGTTACAAATCGAAGTTATCTAGAAACTTCCATCCACAGAAAGGTGAAATCCATTACTAATAATTTTGGATGTTATAGCCAAATAAATTTGTCTTATTGAGTATGATATTTTCACTATCTATGTTACGATGTTAGTTTCAGCTCTATAGGTTAATTCATTATTGTGATGATTTGAGCCAATATAAAGAAAACACATGAATAGTGAAAGTAATGATATAATTACATATGTGATCGTTATCATCAGCAAAAAGAAGAATCATATATATAAAGTAGACAACGCTTATTTTGTTGGGTATTAAGAATGAAATGAGCTGACTCGACTGCGTCTATAAAAGTAAAAGATATGATACACATAGGTGCAATATCTAAAATTATTATTGATCACGTTAATAATAAAACAAAGTATAAATGAGCAATAAATTATGTACTAAGCATTACTACTGAGGTTTTTGTCACAAAACAGTGGACATTTCAAGTTACATCAAACACTCTTTATGTCTTGATACTACACTGCTGATGCCAAAGTCTAACACTAATGTGAAGAAAGTCCTATTATGTTTGTCGACAACAAGCTATATAACATTAAAGAGATCACATAACAATATTCTAAAGCATATAAAGAATATACTCATCAAGAAAAATGAGTATTACTTGTAATTTAAAATAAATTGTATAGACAATACAACCGTTGTTAGTATTCGAACATGACTTATAAAGTGTGCACTTTAAGTTTTTAAGTCATGTGACAATTTACCTATTGAAATGAATTGAATTTGGACTCAGAATAGTATTACTATTCATAAGATTTGCACATTGCAAACCTTTGAAGCTTCAGAAAGATAAGTGTATTGCTGCTAATTAAAGTGTGTTTGTTTGATTGGTCATAAAGCATATGATGACAATTTGAGTCAAGTGGAAGAATGTTCGAAATTTATTGGTACGTGATTCTACAATATCATCTTAAATTAACAAAATATGCATTAATATTAGTATGATGGTTTTCTATTAGAGAACTAAACTGTCTTTATCTTATTGTATATACGACACTTGTCATATAATGATTTTGCATGTTTCTCACTTTTCGTAAATAAAGAATAATTTCATATGCGACTTGGCACATATGGAAGGTAGCATTGTCTATTATCACTAAATGACATTTGTCATTTAAATAAAGCAAATATACATGTAATATGACAAGTGTACGAAACTAGTCATCTAGTAAGTACGTGTACACATGCGTGATGACATAAGTCAAAGTGATTGTCATATTTCCATGATCCATGATTGTCGAAAATATATAAAGGGGTCCCACCTACACATGTCTAATATAAAGAAACTCTTTTCCATCAAGGGTGCCGTTAAGTTATCGGAGTAGTAGGCAAGAAATAATAATGGTGGAAATCACATTCTCATTTTCTACTTTACAAGGAGATCCAGATCGAGTCTAAGAAAAATGAAGAGGTGTAGTTTTTAAACATTCATGTTTAGCATCTACATTACTTGTTTAATTTGATAATAATCATACTATAAAAACATGAGAAAGTTTCATTTCATTATTTTTCACATAAACAACTTAGTTTATTTTTAAAATATACAAATCCGTCACTTTCAATTGTTTTTCAACATTCCTTTGAGTGTAATATCATGCTCGACTTGCTAATAATCACTTTTCAAATCTCGTTCATCTCACCCGATAATCCACTCGAGGTCTTATCTTCAAACTCAAGCGCGATGCGACTTAGCAAAACGAGACATTAAATTTTGTGCATGTCCTATTTGATACTTATCTCGTCAATGGTATTAAGAACTCTAGTGAAATATGAGTTAAGATCACAATAGCAAATCGCATACGAAGTTATATTTTTTCCATTTACATACGGCTTTTAATTATTATGTGGATCCCCAAAAAAATTACATTTTAATGAATTTTTACTAGCCTTTAATTTTATTTTGTTAATGAGTGAGCAAAAATAAAAGACTTTTTATTTGTAACATTCAAATGAATTAAATCCATTCAATCAAATACCAAATCAATCACGTTACCACTCTCTTCTAGAAAGAAAATTTAATATTATCATTTCATATAAATTATGTATGTTAAAAAGTTTATATATATATTTTAATAATAATTGTTATAAAAGTGTTTAAAATGTCAATTTTAGAAGCTTAAGTTACTTCAAGATAGTCCCGAGGTGGACTTTAAAATTTGAGATGTTAATTCTACGCCCGAGATGCACTCATCTTGCTCGAGATCTCGTTCAATACGAGCTATTGTGTAAAACTTTCAAGACGAGACGGGACCAAAATATGAGATTTAAAACCTTGATAATTTCATGAAATTTTGGAAATCAACACCGACAATTATAAAATATTCAGTTCCATCCATTTCTAAACATGCATAAACCATTCATAAACCATTTATTATATTGTTCTTGGTTTGTCAATAGTAATAGAAAGCTGAAAGTAGACTTGAAAATCATAAAACGATTAATTCAATTAAATTGTAAATTATCAGTTTTTGACATTTATCAATTTTTTAATCAAGCATTGTTCATTGATAATTACCTGAAATGTTGAACATCGACTCATAAATAATACACTGACTAATTTATTTTATTTCTAAACAAAAATTAGATATTCACATAAGAGTGTTTCCATGCTCACAATACCATTGTGAATTTTGAGGAATTCAAGGCTAGGTTAATTTTAATGGGCAAACAAGGTATTTAGTGAATTAATCAATAAACTATAAGGGAACAAAATTATGCACCTTTCTGCGCCTTGTTTTGACCATGAACTCACGAGCCAAATGCTGGATGGGTGCAGGTTCTAAGGGGCGTAAGAGTATACTTTTGTCAAGGGGGTCGCCAGGAACAATAGACCAGTGGTCAAATACCGATGAGCAAAATGCTTGACCTTGTGTGTGATATCGCAAGTCTGTCTCAAACCCGAAGGATTCAATTACTGGCAAAAACGCCTGAAATTATTCAAATACGAAAATGATGTATCCAAAAAAATTGAACTATAAAAGATATAACACATAAACAAAAGAAGAGGGAGACATGTTATGACCTTAACAATGTAAGCTGGAGTGCCAGGTTTTGGTACATCAGCTGTGACATGCCCACGCCTCCGAGACAACACCGTGTAGATTGCTGAAACGCAATCAATTGGTGTTTGGATCTAAGAATAACAAAATGTTAGCACTGTAAAATGATGAGTCTATTATGAACCGTCATGGGGTTAGAATCTTATATATACCTCTACATAATACATAGGTTCCATAAGTCGTGGAGTAGCCATTAGGAAGGCAGAGTAGGCCACACGTCTGGCTGTAGGAATGATCTGACCACCGCCTCTGTGAAGAGGCTCAGAAGCAATGTTTGCATCCAAGATTTTGAATTTCACATTCCGGATGGGCTCATCACAAAGAGGTCCTTCACGAGCACCCCACTGGAACCTGAAAACATATGGAGACACAAATAGTACTGCGTGCTGGATTTTAAATATAGCGATGTGTGTGTATAATGCCTTACCCTTGTACTATGGAATCTTTGACAGCTTTGAGCAGGCCCTTGTCAACTTCACTTGGTAGAGTATCATCTAACAAAATATTTGGTCCCTGGATAGACAGTTGCATATCAAAGTCAGTTCACTGTAAAGTTTATCCTCGTTTAACTTTTCAATGCTTTCAACAAGAGTATTGAAAGTGCAAGAAACCTTGTGTGGTAAGGATTACAGCTCATGCATAGCACCAATAATTAATGCATTTAAACCACAGCAACCCAAGAGGACAAAGAGTCCAATTATGTCAGTGTGTTGATCATTTCCATATTGTGGTTCTAAAATGGAGCTGATCAACTTTTATGTTTGAAGTTTTGCTGATCATAAAAAACTAATTAAGCAGATATTCTGAAAATATATATGTTTAATACAAACATATTACATTTACAAAATATATGTTGGATGATATGGTGCTTTACCTTTTGTACTTTAATAAATATTTAACTCTTCATAATTAAACCTTATTTGAAAGCTTTTACATAACTAATTTTGATTATAATTTTCGTTTACATGCTTAAAACTAAAACATGTGTGTTACATTATTACTACTATCATTATTGCAAGTTAAACTGTTAAACTAAATTGTTGAGATCGTTAAGATGGAAGGTCATTAAATTAAGAGATTATAAACGTAAAGAAATAAGCTCCATAAGGTTATTTGAAGATTATTTATATTTCCAAAGCAAGGATGTTAAAGGACATTTTAATTTAGAAGAATAAATTGTAAATCTTGCAGGTATGGTAAATATTTCAAAGAACAATTATATTTTGTGCATTTATTTTGTACCCTTTACATGTTCAATAAATGATGTTGGTAGAGTATCATCTAACAAAATATTTTATCCCTGGATAAACAGTTGCATATCAAAAGTCAGTTCACTGTAAATATTTAGTTTATACCCATTTAACTTTTCAATGTTTTCAGCAAAAGAAAGTATTGGAAGTGCAGGAAACCTCGTACGACAAGGATTATGTTACATACATAGCACCAATAATTAATGCATTTAAACCACAGTAACCCAAGAGGACAAAGAGTCCAATTATGTAGATCAGTAGGTGTGTTGATCATTTCTATATCGTGGTTCTAAAGTGGTGCTGATCAATTTTTAAATTTGACATGGTGCTGATCATAACAAATTGGTAGAACGGATTTTCAGAAGAAGAAAAATGTATATTTAATACAAGTATTTTACAATTTGATAGTAATAAACCCAATGATGTGGTGCTTTACCTACTGCGCTTTTCACAAATACTGAACCCTTTATGATTAAACCTTATTTCAAAGCTTTTACAAAACCAAATTTGATTATTACATGCTCAAAACTAAAGCATGCATGTTGCTTTGTTACTATAATGCTATTATCATTATTATAAGTTGAACTGTTAAACTAAATTAGTGGAATTGTTAAGATGGGAAGTCACTAAATGAAGAGACTACAAATGAGAAGAAATAAGCTTAATAAGGTTAATAAGTCGAGTGGCAAGTAATTGTTGCAAGTCTTGCAAATATGTTAAAGGTTATTCATATTTTCATTGCAAGGAAGTTAAAGATCTTTTTAATTTATAAGGATAAATTTTAAGTCTTGCAAGTATGGTTAATGCTTCACGGAACATTTATATTTTACATATCTATTTTGAGGACGGCTGTTTGAACACAAAACGAAACACAAATTATAACACAATAGATCTCATTGACTTCAGATATGTGGTAAAAATCAAGGGGCAATCTAATGGTTGAGATTCATTGTGTCCAATTGTATCAACATTTTGTGTACTAGTAGATTTTTCCCATTTATTTTTTTATCTTTTATGTGTTCAATAAATGATTTTAGATCAGGTATATTTAGTTGTGGATTTATGTATTTATTTTGTAATCTTGATGCATTCAATAAATGATGTTTGAGCAGGTATGTGGTATGTTTAATTGTGTATACGGTGGGCAAACTGCAACCATCAAGGTCAACAGCCAACTAACACCATAGCGTTGATGGATGATTATGATTTTATTTCAATCGCAACTGCAACTGCTGACCGATTTCATGGTTAACCGTTTGTAAGATGCGGTTAAATGACCATGTAAGACGTGTTATCAAAGTTTTAGTGATCAAACTTTTTTGACATATACACACATAAAAGATAAAACGAGCAAAAAAATAAAGCAACTATAAAATTTATTCAATTAATTAATCAAACCCATTCAAAAACACAGGAAATAAGCAAATAACAATTACAAATATAAAATTCAATCAATCAAACAATTGATACAATTCATTTTAGATTTGCTTTGAAAACATAAAAACTATTTTATATAATTTCTCATTAACTTTATTTAAGCGCCTTCAACTAAAAAATAAAATAGATTAATAATGAAACAACATATTAATTAACCATCATTAGAATTTTCAAACGTTATCATTGCCACTTCTTACGATATGGTAGACCATACTGTTAAAAGTAAGCAACCTTCTTATGACAGTAATGGTACGATAAGATTAAACGTTTGCTCAACTGAATTTCCAACCGTGTTAATAATGAAACAACATATTAATTAACCATCGTTTGAAATTCTGGAGCGTTACCATTACCATTTTTTATTATATGGTGGACCATACGGTTAAAAGAAAACAGTTACCTTCTCATGATTGTAATGGTACGATTAGATTAAATGTTTGTACAATTGAATTTCCAACTGTAAACCCCTCCCCCCCCCCAAAGTACATTAGCTAGAAGGCTAGAACAAAATATTGGTTGTAAAGATTGGAGCATGTAAACAAATTATTACATAATATATGGAGCAAAGGTATTATGAAGGTCAACGCACAAGTTCATCAAATCTATCATAATTACAGTAATAACTTACAGTTGTAAAATTCATGAGTCTATGTTATATGATGGAGTACAATGGCCTCTTTACAATGAGATTGACACCAGTTTCGAGTTCAGCACTAGTCACCATATTGTTTTTTGAGCGAACTTCTATATAGCTTTAGAAAACATTTGATAAAGAAAACAGTTAGAAAAAGAAAACCGCATCAATAATCCATTTATGCCGCCTAGAAGAAGTTATAAAACATGCTCCTTTCATTATGACTGAAAAATTAAAACATTTGGAAACATTTTATGTTATTGGTCATTGGTACTAAATCCATTTCCCAAAATTTCCTTGCATCTTAGAATTTGTAATAACAGATAAATTCTCTTGGCCAATATATATGTAAATAAAACTACAGCGTTATTTACCTGCTTATCTGGCCCAAAAGCCCAAATGGACCTTGCAGAAAGCAAATCCCATGAGTAACGACTTTGCATGAATTCACCAATCTTCTTCTGACTCCAATCGATATTGACAATACCATTTTCAATGTCTTCTGCCAATCCCCTCTCCAGAGGTTCTGCAATCTGAGATTATAAAATGTTCATAAGTAGATGCTCAACCGTATGTGTGATTAATACACTATGAATTGGTATCTGCAGAAACAATGTCCAGAATGTACCATGGTAATTTTATTTTTCCTATTAGGTGTTTCAGCAAAACACTTCATCGAGGAGGAGTCCACCACTGTTTCACAGAAAGTAACAACAGGATCTGCCACCTACACCCGGTAGTTAATTGAGGAAATCAGATGCATAGAGTAAACTATAAATGTAAAAGGAAGAAAACTATTCAAGGGAACAAGTCGATGTAATTTACCTTCACCTCAACTTCAGAATATAGCTCTCTAAGATCCTTCATTATAGAATCCAAATATATTTCTCCTGTTCCTAATATAGTATGCTCCCCAGATTCCTCAACTTTAGTAATAGCCAGCGGGTAACTCTTGCTGATTTTACGAAGACCCTCTACCATTTTTGGTAACTCGCTTGGGTTCAATGGTTCCGTCGCTGTCTTCACAACCGAAAGTGTATTAAACCGGAGAGGTCTAAATATGTAAACTTCTTCATCAATATCTAATGGACATAATGTAGCGGTTTTCATGATTGATGCGTCAACGCCTTCAATAAGAACCCAAGAGCCAGCTGGCGCATGGCTGATAGGAATTCTGTATCGAGCCTGATAAACCCACAACTTAGTAACTTCTTTGACAGTTTTATCCTCCTCATCCTCAGGTGAATAACCTTCTCCTAGCACTTGTAATGTCTGACCTGTTCGTATAGTGCCGCTATACACCCGTCCAAAAGCATCAAAAACGCTGCAATCTGGCTTGGGATAAAGTTTAGTAACATTAACCATGAGAGGGCCACTAGGATCGCAGTCCTTCATAACTTCAGCAATATCTGAATCTTGTGGTCCAGTGTATATATGCTCAATCTTTCTAGCTGCTCCCTCTTTAGCTGAAGGAATATGCTTGACTAGCATCTCAGTAAACCCAGAAGCAGAACCAAAGACTGAGCTACAAGCTAATCTGAGAAGAGGTTTCACATTTAACTTGTAAGCAGCATTGCTTAATGTAACGCCGAGTTCAGACAAAGTAGTCTCAACACTTTTTTTATGCTCACCAATCACTTGGCTGTATATTTTGTATAGCGGTTCAAGTATAAATTGAACAAATGATCTCTCACCTCCACCCGCTGGAGGTTTTTTCTTGAAGGTTCGAGTGTCAGGATGATAATAGATGTCTCCCCACAGGCGAGATGCGAACTTATTGTGATCAAATGGTATGCCATGTAGTTTCACGTACAGTTTGGCAAAAGATTGAAGTGTGAATGACCAACCTGCACTTCCACTGGCAAAACAAACATTTCCAGCAGCAGGATCCACATTTTGGATACCTCCAGCCGAAGTGGAGGCAGAGGATATCAAATCATTAATAACTTCAAGAGTATGTCGAAGCTTGAAGTAAGCATCCTGAGGCGGGAGCTTAAGTTCTGTTATCAGCCTGTCGACCTGTGAAAAATAATGGAGAAACAAAACTATTCAGACGCTTGCTATGACTCCTAAACCTGTATAGTACTATAAGAAGCTAGGTAACAGAAAAAATCAGTGTTACCTTATTTATTACAACCACTATGGGTAATCTTTCTTGTATTGCATGTCGTATAGCCCTCTCAGTATTGACCTGCACAATGAACAAACAAATCAGATGTTACTTTTATGCAAATAATAAAAGTGTTTAGTAACATCAAATCAAAAGGCACAAATGAAGAACGAGAACACACATAAATCCACAGTATGTTAGGGAAAACAAATGAAAGTAAAGAAGATAAACCGTTACGTGCATAATTGCATAGTTTGAAACCTAGTATTTATGAAACTAAATAAGCCAAAAACATACAAATTTCATCAAAAACTAAAACCAATCAGATCCATTAGCATTTGTCTCTGGGATAATTTGAGCTAGTAAAATAACCATAATATCTAGCTCACCTACACTGATTTTGTTTCAATCATGGCCAACTGAAGTGATGATGAACTAGATTATGCATACCAAATTTTACATCAGCAACCAAAAGTATTGAGCATAAAAAACAATTGAACAATTACCATGACTCCTTCAGCCGCATCAACAACCAAAACAGCCCCATCTGCTAACCTAAGCGCAGCCGTCATCTCGTCAGAGAAATTAACATGCCCAGGAGTATCCATTATATTACAAAGATAACTCTTCCCGTTCCCATCCTCCAAAACAAGACTCATCGGCATTGCCTTGATTGAAATCCTCCTCTCCTGCTCATCCACCCTTGTATCTGTAAACCTCACATGCCTCTCCCTCTCCACATCAAATGTAACAATTTTGTCATGTGTCTGCTCCACCAACATATCCATAAAAACTGTCTTCCCATGCTGCAAATGTCCGACTAACGCAACATGCCTGACCAAACTGGGGTTTGACGCTAAGCCGAGCAAGAAGTCGGTGGATACATAAGTTGATGCTGCGTTCTCTAGATCCTTAGTCTGAGGCACTTCGTGTTTGACCACACGAACAGGGTTAATGATCGGAAGTTCTAGCGGCTGGTCGTCCTCGTCCATGACCAAGGTTTCGACACCTTCGCCATAGACTTCTTCGGCGGTGGGGTAGTACTTTTTATCTTCGGCAAGCACAATTTGGTTGGACGTGGGGTCCACGTCATCCTCGTCCATTGCGTCGAGTCCCCCGCCGTTGGTGAGGGCAGGACCCATGGCGTCGGAAGGTGATGGAGAGTCTGGTTCGTCAGAAATAGAATGGTCGGATTCATCTTCATTGTCAGAGAGAATGTCAGGGCCGATGTAGTTTCCGAACTCGTCGTAGAGAGAATCGTCCATGGCAAACCAAACGTAAATCAAATTTGATTATTATAGTTTAGGGTTTTATTTGCCGAACCGATCCCGTCGCTTTTATTTTCTGTAGCTAAACCCATCGCAAAAAGGGAGACAGATGAATTTATGTGCATTTAGGAAGCTTTAGACGGGCTTACCATTTCCTGGGTCTTGATACCGAAGTGAATGGGCTAAGCCGCACTTAAGAGGAAAGGCCTACTTAAATGTGATACATTGATGTCTCCATTCGATCCAACTTAAATCTATTTAACTTAGAACGGTCAATTGATACTCGAAAAATCTGTAATCCGTCCGTATCCATGTCCGAAAAACGGATAAATATTTGATATCCGGTAAAACGGATGCGGATGCGGATACGAAGACAATCACATCCGAAAATTATCCGTCCGGTTTTTGTCAAAATTATATTTTAAATTATATGTATTTTAGTACAATAAAATATATTTATTTATTGTTTTAATAAGTTAGTAGTTTATATTATATGCATTTATGCTTATTAACCACTCAAAACTATTTATTATCTTCATATTTGTTTATTTCGAATACTTTTATAATCAATGGGACTGAAAAGAATTTATGTTAAACTAAAAAAATTTATTTATATTTCTTGATTTATCGATCGTTAGCGGATAAGATAAGTATCTGATATCCGTCCTTTTATTATATTTCTTGATTTGTCAAGGTTATTGGTTTAGTCAAATTAATCGAACTTTTATTATATTTTCAAAACTGCTAATGTCATAATAATTATTTTAGTGATCAAAAAAAATTATATATATATATCAAAATTACTATTGAAAATCATAAGAATGCGAAATAAAAATACTTTAATCATTTATTTATGTTTTATTTCAAATTACAATGAATATCCCAAACATAAAATATGAATCGTTTTAATTTCGGTTAAATCGGATGACCAACCGAACCAACCAAACTTAATTTGGTTGGATTGGTTTGGCTTTATTTTTGTTGGTTTAGTTCAGTTTAACAAATTTTATAAATGGATAAACCAAACCAACCAATTGCTCACCCTTGCTTAAGGCTCGTGTCTTATTTTTTCTATAAAGTTTCATTTCTTTCTTTTACTATTTTCTTCAAATAATCAAACAACGCTTCTTCATTCTTCAAAAAAACAGAAAAAAGTACACTCCCATCTCAAAAAGAATCTTAATCGAGCATCAAAATGATTGCTCGATTTTTTAGGACATTTGCGAGAATAACTAAGGAAAATTTTAAATGTCCAAAATAAATTAGGGTTTACACTCGTATACCTGAAAATTGACGACAATTACTAGATTACTGTTGTTAACGGACCAAGAAAAGAATAAACTCGATATCTATCACAAAGACTGCGTGAAGTGGGAAAACTCAAAAATTAACCAAACCAGGTTGGCATGTTAATGGAAGATCATCAATTATTACAACGAATGGTTGAACGATCGAGCAAATATAATTTATAATTTTCATAAAATCGTAATTGTTAATGTTATAACACTTGAACAACTTTCACTGAGTATTGATCAATTTGAAAGCATATTATACAACTTGAAATTACTCAAAGTTAAAGGAAGATTCATACAATAAACAAATAGCAATAAAAAATCAAATTTTAGGAGGAGGAATAAAGAAAGCTAGAGAAGACGAGCACGAATTGGAAAGCTAGTTTCTGATATAGTTAAGGGTATGCTATAGAGATAATTATGTAATATGATTATATTTTGTTACACTTAACCTTTATGAATGAATCTTATATGAAATGAAAGTATGTTTTTTTGGTATTTGTTTCTATCGTGTGTCCCGATATCTGTGAATGTTAGTACATTGATACATGAAATTAGAAACCCCTGGGAAGAAATGTTTAGCCAGTTACGGTTACGAAATGGTTTGTGACCATTAATACTAAATCGTATAAAACTTATCCTTGAATGTTCCTAGTTAAAGGTGTTTTAAGAACAGGATATTAAAACGGCCATGAGACTAGTACGTAATACCCTTCATAAGATGAACCATGATCAGCTCATGATTATTAGAGGAACCAAGAGGTTATGCACGGTAGTTACTGAGGAATAACCATAGAACGACTCATCGAGAGTCTTCTATAGGTTAAATATATATAAGCAAATTAGAATACCTCACGTAATGTGTTCAATATTCTTTCAACTTTAGAATACTACGAACCTTATGTATTAGAACCGTAGGGACGAATAAGGAATGAAAAGGCCTATATTATTTCCTTCCTCTATCCAACATTCTTTCATTTTCATTTCAAAATACAAAATAAAAACAAAAAGGGAGGTCGAATTCCACCATCAACAAAGAAAGGAGAAAAGATTAGGAAAAGAGGATGAAAGGAATCAAAAGAGCAAATCCCTTAATCTCTCTATTGTATGTTGTTTGTGATTTGGATTTGTAATGAAATCTGAAAAATTAAAGTTTTTATCGTGCATTTGGCTTGGATAATCATTGGCATGAATTATTATTATAATTTATGAATTTCTATGGAATTTTATAAGGAAATATTGACTTAAAATATATGATTTCAGTCTTCAGCTGCCTTCAATTTTTGATATGATGTTGGGAATATTATTCTAAAGATGGGTTATAAATTTTACAATTTCTGATTTAGTTATGTATTTATTATGAATTTTCTAAGTTGAGAAAATGGATAATTTTAGATTTTAATTATTTAAATATAAAAAAAAACTCAAAATTTTAGTATGTTGTAAAAGATGAAAATTTTGTATTTTGAGAATTTTTCCCAAGTAATTTTGATTAAGATAAATTATTTTTTGAAGGATGTTTTAATCACAAAAAGGTAATTAAGGGTATAATTAATGGAAAATCAATATTTTGGAAAAGAAGCGAAAATTTCTTTTATTTTTGCTACAAGGTTTATGAAAATATTTGTTTAACGAATGAAAATTTAGCGATGATGTTGGTTTGTTAAAATGTTGTTACTTTTAAAAGAAATAAATTATTTTTGCAAATATTTAAAAAAAAAATTATAACTGTTTATTTTTCAACTTGCGGTAGCTATTTATTTTCAACATGTGATAGCTATTTGTTTTCAACTTGCAATAGCTATATGTTATTCAACCTTCGATAGCTTTTAAAGTTAAAGATGCGATAACATCATGATTTCAACCTTTGATGGCTATCAGTTTTCAATTTGTGATAGCTTTGATTTTTAAATCTTAGATAGCTTTAAAGTTTTGAGGTGCAATAACACTATGTTTTAAACCTTCAATAGCTTTACTTCATCAACATTCGATAGCTTTATACTTAACATTTGATAGCTTTGTTTGGTTGACATTCGATAGCTAATTTTTCCTTGATATTTGATAGCTTTGTAGACATGAGATAGCTTCATGCAATTTAGGCATGCGATGGATGTATCTTTGACATGTGAGGGCTTCATCTAATTTTAAAATGCGATAATTGTATCTTTGACATGCAATAACATCATGTGATTTAGACATGCGATAATTATACGTTTGACATGCGATAGCATACATTTTTGGTATGCGATAGCATGTACTTTTAACATGCGGTAGCATAAGTTTTGAAGCTCGATAGCTCTATTTTTGACATGAGAAAGCGAGAGTCCATAAGGTGCGATAACGTGATTTTTGAAGAATGAGATAGTTATTTTATTGGCACTCTATAGCTTTTAACTCTATATTGGGCTATGTTTTCCTTAGTCAAAAATATAGTTTTTGTTAAGTATTTTTGATAAGATTTTAAAAGGGAAAAAAGTAGTTTAGCACATTTTTAAAGAGTTTTGTGAAGGAAGTTATTACTTAAATACGAGTTATTTTTGTGTGTAATATGACTCATATAAACATATATTTCTGATCGATGATGTTGTTATACGTTCAATTTTGCATCTTGATTAGTTGATATTATATAAGTAAATGTTGACATGCTCACTTATATGATATATGTTATCACCCAACATTTATGACCTTGGAGATTGAGAACTGGTGATTAATTAAGTTATTTCAGCAATGGGTATGGTCGGACTTATCCCCTATGTGAATTGAATTTCATTCAAGAGATTATGAAGATCAAATTATGTTAGAATGTCCAAACTAATCAAAAGACATCACTCATTGATATTTTAAAACTAAATTCTAGGTGGAGACTAGGGTAGAGTCGTGTTTGTAACAAACTGCACTTTAATGGACCTGAATTTTGACTAAATCGAAAGCCAAGTCCATTAGGACATAGATCGTTGGTTTCGGTAACCTATAATAAACACAAGTATATCGGAGTTGATCAATATAAACTCACAATAGAATAGAAAAATATAATAGAACATAAATATTGACTGAGGCTGCTACCTTGGAATTAATAGTATATTTTGGATAATTAATTGTCTTGTCAGCACCGAGCATGAATAAGAAGACTTCACCATCTACTATTCCCTCTTGCACCAGTAGCCCATCTCTCTAAATCTATCATGTGGGTTGTAATGAGGAAAGGTAGAACAACGCTCTGGTGACTAGAAAATTATATGCTTTACATATAACATTAATTTATGTTGATTGATTTCCATTTAAATGTTATGTCTATTATTTATGGCCGATCCGTTAAATCCTATGCGCGAGTACGATATATCTAACCTCCTCCGAGGTATAACTGTGTGTGTACTACTCAAAAACCCTAGCACTTAATACTTCTTGAATAGGGAGGAGGCAGATCCAATGACCATTTAATAACTTAATCCTCAAAGCGAGCCCTCTGCAACGTAAACGCTAGTCAATTGGTGTAACGACCCGTAATTTTCGATAATTAAAATAGTTAATTTAATAAGATTTTTGGTGATTTAATATTGGGAGAAATAAAAATTTGTGATATATTAATGAAATAATGACTAAAATGAAATGTAATAATGTTAATTTAAGTTAATTATTAACAATTTGAATGAAATTCCAATCAATCGAAATGATTTAAAGGTTATACTTGGTTATAAAGTTAATATAGGAAAACAAATGTAAATATTGAATTAATTAATGAAATAATATATAGTAATGGTCATTGAATAGAATCAGTGTTATGTAAGTAATTATAACATTTGGTTGTAAATAATAAACTTATTAATGTGACTAAAGATTAATGGTGACAAACTATTATATGTTACTTATTTATTTAGTCCGTTAAATTTAATTGAAAACCAATTATAATTAAATGTAACATTAATAGGAGTTAAGGCAATAACTGCAAAGTTTGAATGTAATAAAACATATAGAAATGCTAATTTTATTCATAAGGAAATAATTAATGGAAATAAAAAGAGTGAAACAAAGATAAATTAATTTATTGATATTTTAAATTATAATAAAATTGACAAAAATTCAATATAATGGAAATATAGTAGTTAACACAAGTAAAAGGTGGAAATTGTGACATATCAGTGAAATAAGATATAAACAGATATTAACTGTGTTATTGAGTAATAATTGATTGAATATAAAGATTGAAATCAAATTTAATCAATTTATTGGGATTATATTACAATTAATTGGATTAATTGTAGTTGAAACCGAACACTGTATTTTGGAAATTATTAACACTGAAATTTTATGTAAGCTTGTTTTTTATTATTATAAATGTCTAAGTAATGAAAAATGATGAAATTTGTTAGTTTATAAAAATTGAATTAAAAAGTGATTTAATTAATTAATTTTTAATTTAATTAATTAACGTGAAAATAGCCATTTTGGCCACTGACTCGGATTTCGACAAAACCTATTTCATCGGATCCGTAACGGTGAGTCATTATAGGATTTCAAGTTTCGTAGTGATCGGACTTGTCGTTCGATCATACGGACTCGAAACGCCTAGAAATCGATTCAATTGAAATCAATTTGAAATAAGCCGATTTTAAGCTAACTTCTTCATACGATGGAATTTGGACCTAAAACCTATTCCATTGAGTTTAAATTATTAAAAACATATATTTTGATATATAGGATGACCCATTTCCGTTTCGGGAACGAAACGGGCTTTTTGGGTCGTTTATCGTTCAACTTTCAAATCGATCTAGCCCATTCATTTCTATTTCTGATCTGCCTATAAATAGCCTGTTATAAACCCTAACTATTTCTTATTCTATTTGTCTGTACGTACAATTCTATCCGCCTCTCTCTTTCCAATGGCAAACAAACCAAAACCAATTCAAAACTCAAATTGCAAATCAAAATCAAAATTGAAAAATCAAACTCCTCAAAAAAATTCGAAAAAAATATAAAATCGAAGATCTCAACGATACGAATCTACGTCCGTTGTCTGTTTCTGCAAACGATGCTCGAGTCAACCAGAAATCATGATCAAAACCATGAAATCTCGAAACCCTAGACCAAATTGGGGCTTTTCGATTTAAGCTTCAATCGGAGAAATTGAGAGGTGGGTATTGAAGAGCTCGTCGTATGGAGTTCGTCGTTGGTGGTCATTTGGCATAGCATTGTGTGGTGGTCAGAATTGGTGGTTAGGGTTTTGAAACCCTAAACCTAGGCGGCGGCAACGGCGTGCTTTAGGGGGGCCGCAGTTGTGCCGGCCGGAAGAGTTGAGGATGGGGAGCTCGTCGACAGTGGTGGCACGACCTATCGTGCCTTCTGGTGGCGTGTGCAGGCGGTCAAAGGCAGGGACAAATGGTTTCGTGCATGCGTCTGTGCTGCTGGACTCGCGTGAAGATGATAGGTGACGTGGCCGTTTGGTATTGGTTTTCCTTTTTTTTATATAAATATCAAGTTTAAACGTTCTAATTTATATAACTTTTGCATATGAGGTCTGTTTCACGCGCGGTTTGTTTCATTGGGATCATATCAAAATTTCGGACATTTTGACACTGGTTTGGATGAATTCTGAGACTATTTGAATTTGGATTCTAAATTGGATTTTAATTCGATTTAAAATCGAAGGTGAGTGTTTTAACCCACTCACAACTTCTAAGATTTCTTATGTTAGTTAAAATAAATTTGTGATGTGATTATGAATTTATTTATTGCTGTTTGGTATATTTAAATCGTCACTTCAGTTAATTTGAATTTATATTGAATTAAATAGCCATTTAATTTATTATTGAATTTAAATTGTCAATTTTAATACCTGTTATTGATTACCAGTTATTTATTGATGTTTATTGGTTGATTTGGATGATGATCGTGATGTATGTTTGATTGTTGATATTGGATGACTGGATGTTGTACTTTATATTGTTATAATATTGCAAGTTCCCTATGGGTTGAAATGATACATACCCGAATGATCTATAGATTAGGGAAAATCGTTATGGGTTGAAATGATAGACTCGAGCGATTTTATGGACTTTTATTTAATTCAGGATTGTGGTTTGAAATGATATATAACCGTAAAAATTTAAATTGCGGATTGAAATGATAAATATCTGTATCACTTGACCCTAGGGTAGAGAATTATGTACGAACACTGGATTGGTTAAATTAAATGATTTGAAAATCCTTAATTTTTGAATTTAGTTAAATGATATTTTGAAATAAAATTTAATTCAAATAAAGTTAATTATTATCGAAATTCAAGTTTTATGTTGAAACTGGAGTTGATTTAAAGGAATTGGTTAAAGAAATTAAATTGAATTTTTAAGTTGGATTTTGAAGCATAAATGGAATTTATCGGGATCGAGTCATTAAAATTGTAAAATGTAACTTTGAAATATATTGAATTTGAGTAGCTTAAATTGACATTCCAAACATGGATTGTAATCGATAAAGAATTTAATAGTTTACTGAGAACTTAAATTGAAAGATTTGAAATTGGGTTTTGTTGATATGGAAATTGAAATGGTCCAGGTATGTTGAAATAAAATAAATAATTAAATTGATATAAATCCCAAATTCATATTTCATTATAAACTGTTTAAAAATATATTATTTTAAAATTCCTAATTATTAAGATTTCAAAACTATTAAACTATATTAACCTACATTAACTATATAAATTATTTTAACCTATATAAACCAATTTAATTTATTTAAACTAATTAAACCATTTAATTTATTTTTAATCTAATTAATCTATTTTAAAGCCATTTAATCTATTTTAATTATATTTAATCTATTTTAAATCTATTTAACTATCTTAAATTAATTTAAAACTATCTTTAATCTATCTTTAAATATTATAGAGTATTTTAACTATGCAAAAATTTATTTTTAACTATGTTAAACTATTTATAACTATCTAAACTATGTTCAAATTTTCAGATTTAATAAAGTGGAAGTATTTAAAATACCAATCCTTGAGTTAAAGGAAATATGATTAAATGATGAAATAACCTAAGTTAGGATTTATATAACATATTTGAGTAAATATGATTTTGGAAGTGAATGTGATTTTTGAAAGCGAATATGATTTGAAAGTGATATGGTTTGAGAATATGATATTTTGATATCAATTGTAAATTTACTTTTTGAAATGTAAAAGAACCATCCGGTGTGAAATAAGCGTTTGGTTGTTAAAGAGACCGAGATCGGATATTGTCATACTCTCTGCCAATACTGAAAACCACTTTAACAACTATGTACGTGGTGGAGATTCCAGAAATGAAGTAGGATGGTTTGGCGAACAATTTCTCTATAAGGTATGACGTGACCCTGACTCCCGTGAGTCAGCTTAGATGTGACTAAAACAGGAGCTATACCTGGGCCAAGTGAGGTCATTCCTCCGATTAGACATGCTTCTTCGATACCATATTATGACATCTGTGATGATTTGACGGCCACCCCTTGATCTTGATTATGGGAGTGTGTTCCGAGGTAGGCGGGAGTAGTTGCTATGCGTTACCACCAGCCCGGTTCTGCAATTGGTATATCTACCCTGGCATTGCGTCGAGTGCCGTGTTCACATGCTCTAGAGCGCCTTCTACGAGTTTGTTTTGTATCGTGCCTATGGGATGTCCTCTGGGTAAACCACCGGTTTGGTGGAGCGTACGGCATTGTATAGACTACGAGAATATATAAAATGTGTTAAGGGGGATATAAGTAACGCCTTAACGCTATTTTAATACTTTTACTTTACTGTAGACATATTATAATAGCGTATTGTACTACATAGTAGATAGTTTAACGGATCCTTAGGAGATGTAAATCCCGAACATCTTTTAAGTTACTGCACCCACGTTGGACACTGGATAAGAGATGTCAAACCCTGTAAACATCTCTGATGCTGTTACACTCATATTTATTACCGTTGATTTAACTTACATAAGATCTTCTAGTTCTGACTTGAGTGCTTTGTCTTTTCAATTCGCTCGGATCAGCCTGAGCATTTCAGGGTTGACGACTTTATTTCTAGAGGACGAAGATGAAGATTTGTATTATTATTATTATTTATTATATTTATTCCACCGCATCATGTTGTTCCGCTGCATTTATTTATTTATTCTTGTTTTGTGTAACTCTGATTTTTGTGTTGTAAAAGAATAATCAAATGTATTTATAAAATAGCTTCATGAACTGTTATTTGATTATTATATTTTGTCATTCCGCTGTGAGGTTCTGTATTTGTTTTATTTCTTTCTCTTTTTCTTATTTACCCCATAATAATCTGCCCTTTTGAATGGTTTGAGTCCAACGTGTATGTCTGCTTAAAACGTCCACAAGGCAAGTCGTTACAATTGGTCCTTGCTACAGAGGCCGATGATCCCTATATACGGCTTTATAATTTATAACTTTATTGTCATACTACTAATACATCTCAAAGGCTCATCTAAGGGTTAACTAGCCCACCTCCGATAAACAAACATACAACCAACTAACTTTGAGGTCCGTACATATCCCATACGAATTCTACACTAGTAGAAAGTGAAATCCGTCAGGGCATAATTCGAGCCTTTGCTATTGACCGCTCGGGATCGCTGGTGATCATAGCCTATATGTCAGCCCTACTACAAAATACTGATCTAACAAAAATACTGACATAGCCCTCAACCTTCCTCAGCTGACATCCCATTTAGACTAACCTAATGTAAATCAAGGAAAATGCCCCTTTCAGTTACTTAATACCTCTTATTAAAAATGAAGCGGACCTCATTTCCTTAAAAGTACCGGGCCATTTAATACTTCAAATCTGAGACGAACCCTTGGTGTATTTTCTCCTACCTATTTGCAAACGCGTATCCCTTCCCCATGGGTTCTATGGTTGGAGATGTCTTACATCAGTAATAAGTATACACAACTATTAGTAGCCTCTAGGTGAAGGGCAGACTTCTGTTGTATAACTTTACTGACCTCGCATCCAATTCCACTAACCAAACTAACTATCCTAGGCTTAAACGCTGGGTTAGGCCCACTATTTCATGCTTGTTCTAATTGTATAACTAAGGCTGGATAATTTCTCATTATGAAAATTATACCGCCTTCTAGCATTTAATTCCTACCTTATACGCTTAGTTATTATATTCCATAAACGTCGATTGTCTGTACTAAATGGTCATTATTATTCTAAACGAACAATTTTTAATAACATTAAATTTTTCGTTCTAATTCAACCTATTATACCTATTCGTTTCTCCATAAATGCCATAAAAAATTCTTTAACCTGTCCATTAACATATTTATATCCTCTATTAATTCTTATAACTCCCTATTAACTACGCATTTATTACCCTATTAATTTTGGGATACTACATCTTTTCCATCTGCACCTCCTAATCTAATAATTTAAATACGCTATTAAAAACTAATACGAATATCGTCATGAATTATGCTATATATATTAATCTATAAGCGCAGTTATACGTATGTGTGTGTGTATAATGTTATTTCTAACTATTAATTCCTAAACTAAAACATTCCTTTCCACGTTTTAATTTATCATAGCCATCCTTCCTTAAAGGATCACCGTTATACTTTCCATAAATTACCCAAAAATGAAACTTTTGCTTCATTTGAAATTATAAGGAATTATCCCTCTTTTTATATTGAAATAGATAGTACAAGCTACGAAGAAAAATATCCATACATTACATATCTTTCCTTTTTGGTATATTCCTTGTTAATTCAAACGACGCACTTTTATACATAATTTTTAAAGTTGGATAATTTATGAAAATTACACGAAAATGGAAACAATCAAATTATACCTCGTTTTCAATAAATTAAAACATAGAAATTCACATTCCAAGTTAAATTAGGGAAATCTAAACTAATACTAATATTTTGCAATCCAATTATAAATCTGGAATAAACTTTACAACTTTAACAAATTTAAGGACTAATTTCCAAATTTTCAGATTAGGGTGTATATAACATTCCTATTTCAATTATCTATTTTACGAAATATGCAGGCAATATTTTATCTTCCTAAGCCTACAACTCCATAAATCTTGCATAGGCATAATATTTAAATAAAAACAATGGTATAAATTTCAATGTTATAAATAAATTATATAATTTCCCACTCACCTTTCAAGCTTTCCAAATCTCCCAAATCTGAATCCATTTCTTTATTTGACTAATTTTCCTTTCCAATTCGAAAGAATATGTATAACAAGGTATATATACATACAATTTGAATTACAGATCCGAGAGGAGATTTGGGGTTAAGGGGAATATAGATTTATAATAATAGAAATTACCTTCTTCTGCAGTATTGATTCGCTCCTTCTTTTCTTCTCTTTTATTTTCTGCTCTTCTCCAATTATACATATACATACATATATGTATAATATTTTATAATTAATAGAAATAGTGGAGAAGGAAAAATGGCAGAGCTTTGCTGCTTGGATCAAGAAATATGAAAAGAGAAGTGAGAGGTTGGGCCTATATTTATAGGCTGTAACAGCCCGCAATTTATCACTTTGATAAATTTTATTTATTTTTAAAATTATTCAAACAAAAGGTTGATAATATAAGTAATATTGTTTGGAGTGATAATAAATCTTATTTTGAATAGATATATATATATATATATATATATACAAAAATATTTTTTTCTCGGGATTTATATCGATAAAATGACCAAAAATCGTTTTATCGATAATCAGCTCTATAATAGTAAAACATTGCGCACAGAGCTGGATACATACACTTATTTTTATAATTGAACAAGAATATGAAGTGAAATCAATTATTTTTGGAAATTAGATGTATATATGACATCATTAGTGATGCCCTTATATTTAATAATTGATTTATTAAATTTTATAGAGATTTAATGATTTAATAATAATTTTAATTAATTAAATAATGGTTTTTAATTATTATAATTCCTTTTAATTAGTTACTAAGTAATAATGAATGATTTATAATGTTTTTATAAAGTTATAAAAGTAATTTGAAATTATAAGGAAAATCGATATCGGTTTATCGGTATAAAAACACTTTTTGTAAACAACGGTTTAATATTTATTTATATGGTTTTATAATTCAAATATTATCATTTTAATTCATCTAAAATGATAAGAAAATAGTTTTCAAATTTTGTTTACAAATATATGTACGTTAACTAAGAAGTGAAAATGTGACCGGGAATCGGTTCTCCGATTGGCAACGGTTTATCGAACGAAAGTTGTTCAGAATCAATGCAACATTGTTTATATGTCATATACATATATATATAACATATAAATACACACCCTAACATGCACATGAACATATATAAACATACAAATATACATGTAAACATATATAAGAAAAATCTAAGATATTTTATAAAATCTTAACCCTTAAGCTTCCTAAAGTCAACTATCTTACACACTAAGGACATACACATGGCATAAAAGTGAATGAAGTGATCGAAGCATATGGAGGAGTGGGGCAATGTGTATAATATGATGGGAAATAAGGAGGTGGATGCAAATGGTGATGGTGATGGATAATGATGATGTTTTAGATATTTTTTTACAACTTCAAGCCTATAAATACATGCATATACTTCTCACAATCCCTCACACTTCCTTTCTATCTTATTCTTCCCTCTTCTTTCTCTTTAAATATCTTTCTAATGGTTTCTTACCATAGGGAGATTATGGCAAAATATCTCAAATAAAAGAGGAAAATATATACAATAGTTTACAATGTCAATCCACTTCGAAAACTAATCAAAACTCACGGCCATCCACCCCTCTAACTCACGGCCATCCACCATCACCACCATGGCCGAGCCCTCCCACCTTCCAAGTCATGGACGTGAGCATCATAAGGTGGGTCGAGCCCAATCAAGGTCAAAGAGTTCGGTTCCGTAGAGTTTAAATCCATTGTAGCGAAGCTATAGCCGATTTTAAACTAGCCCGTGGGAAAAATAAGGTGAGAACTCCTAAACTATAGTACTATATGTTATTGGATGTTATATATGTTTGATTATGATTGTTAATGATGATGGTTTAATATGAATGTTGAATATATATGCAAGTCACGATAATAAACGTCGTTAAGCACAAAGGAAATCACTTTCCTCTATTTAATGAATTGGTGTATATAGAAGGTTAAACCTCTTTAAAAAAGGTTTAGAAATGAGTTTGAAATGTTTTATAAACATTTAAAAATGTTTTGGTGAAGTTTGAATGAGAATGGAAAATTTAGTTAAAAATAGGCGCATTGCGTAACGGTAGTTCGCGATTTCGCGCTATAAAAGTCAAACGAGTGCATAGAATGGAATATAGCTCGGAACTCTTCGAGATAAGAATTATCCAAACTATTATATCCATAGTTTCCAAAAAAATAAAGAATATTGAGATTTCTATAAGTAAATTTTGAAATATGAGCACAGGCTTTTTGAAAAGTCGCGGTTTTGAAGTTCGGAATCCATAACAGGATTTCTTTGAAAATGATATTTTAAAATTGTTTAAAAATGTGAAATAAAATTTAAAAATATTTTAAAATTAATTTTAGTTATAAAAAGGAATTTCCAAATGATAAAAAGTCATTTTGATCAATATAGCTTAAAAAGCACTTTTTGCAGCACTTTCCGCAACACTTTTCTATAACCTTTGAAATATAGCTTTAAACTTAACAATTATTTTTCAAATCTTTTATAAATGTTTTCAAATGAATAATTAAGTGTGATAATGAGGATTTGGAAGTTTTATAGTTTATTTAAAAAGAATTTAAATAAACGATTTAAAGAAAAGCTACTACAAATAAAGTGATTTAATCTTGGCTTTAAAAGCCGACGAGTAGATTGGATTTTTTCTGTTCGTGAGATCTGGATGCGAAGTGCTTAAACTAAGGAGATGTTTAGGAGCAACCAGTACCTTGACTCACCTGGCCTCTTCCTTGGGTGAGGGATAGATAAGGTCGAAATGTCGGAAACGAGTTAAGTATAAAAAGATTAAATTTTCCAAATTTAAATTAAATACTGCTTGGATTTTATGGAGATTGTTACGACTCGAAATTTTACAGCTTTGATTTGCGAATATTTAAAATATTTAATAAAATTTAAATATTCAACTAATTGGTTTATAACTAAAAATATAACTCTTTTGATTAATAACAAATGATGGTAAAATAAATTTGTAACGGCCAAGGATTTTGCCACTTTGAAATAGGCTATTTGAATATATTTTATATAATTAATAAATGGATTTTTATTAGCAAATAAACCTATTTTAATTATTTAATAATGGTGGTAAATTAGTTTTAAAATTTTGTTTACCAATATAGATAGCTCAAATAAAAATAGAAAATGTGACCGAAGAACATTTTTCGAATTTTCGACTTTTCGGCACCGAAAAGTTATCGAAAAACGTTATGCACATTGTGTAACATATGAACACACATGTATTCATGTCATCGGATAATAATAAGATTTTAGTAAGGTTTGAATAACTGTTAGGTTAAGATAATAGTGATGTGACTAATTAATAAATTAAGTTTAAAAGAAAAATTATATATAAAGTAAGTTATCATGTTTAGCCATACCTTAAATCACCACTCAAGTTCACAACTTGGCCTTCATTAATTTAGGGGTATGGGAGGGGGTGACCCAAATGTTTACATCCTGGGGAGGAGGGACACATGGCACGATTTGAGAAGAGGGCAAGTCCTTTTAATGTCATTTAGGTAATTTTACATTTCTATGTCTATATATACCACCACCACTTCATATTTCTCACTTTACATTCTCATTTCTTTATTCCATTTCTAAAATTCCCAACTCTCTTCATGCATACTCTTACTTCCATGGCTACTAAAACTATTTTCGTAAGTTAATAGGCTTGCTTACATACTTCAAAACCATATCTAAACTCCTTACTTCACTCCAAACATCACTCCTTTTCAAAACAAAGCCCAACATCCCTTGTTTGCACTTAGGTCGAACCTTGTTCTAGCCATGGCCGAGCCCAAACACATGCATGGCCGAGCCTATTTAGCCTTCCAAGGGTCCACATCTTCACTTTGTTGAGCTAGGAGCAAGTGAGCTAGGCCGAGTGCAAGTTTAGTTTGGTTTAGTGAAAGTTTGGTGAGTAGAGTTCTCCTTGTTAAAACAAGTTATTACCTTTAAATTCGAAGTGTAATTAGTAGTCAATAATGATGTTTATATGGTGTAATTTCTGATGTTGAATGGTTATGCATTGATGTACTTGGATGTGATGACGATTGGTTATGGATGTGTATGTTGGTTTGTGGAAAAGTTAACTTGAACTTGAAAGTTAGTTAGTAAAGGTAGTAAATGATGTTGCTAATACTAGCGGTTTTGAGTTATAATATGAATTGTGATGTGGATGTGAAGTTTAGTGTATGTTAGTTCATGTTGAAGAAAGTTAGCGCTAGCTAACTTAAAGCGACATGAAAATCCCTTATTAAAAGTTTGAAATTTGGATTTTTTTAAAAAAGTTAAAGCATTTCAAGTTTGAATCTTTGTTTTGGATTTCAAAACATTACTTTATGATTTAGAAAGGATAAGTTTTCAAAAAGTTTAAGTTTTGAAAGTTAGAAAAGAAATTTCAAGTTTTGAAAGGATAAGTTTTCAAAAAGAGGTTTTATTTAATTAATCTTTGATTAAAGTTAATTATGTTTTAATAAGGTTTAATTACTTTTAATTGGAGTTTAATTACTATTTATGAAGGATTTGACTCTCATTTATAAGGGTTTAATTTTATTTTAAAATCACTTTGAGTTTAAGTAATCAGTTTTGTTTTAAACTATTTTTTTCAAAGTTTGTTTTAAATCAAGGGATTTCTGTGTTGCTCACTCTTAGGTAACCCCGTATGATTAGGAAAACTAAATGACATCTATTAGCAGAACAAAACACCATTCTGCTATTACAATTAACTCAGACATTTACTTAAATTGATTGATTGTTATGGGTTGATCCCTTATATGCCTGTTGTTATGTGATGCCATGATAGACTGGATAAGTAAAACCAAACTAAAAGCACCATTGTGGTCGGGGGCCTCCGTTTGACTTTGTAAGGATAAATATTCCATTTCCTTTTTGAATTGGTTTCAAAGTTATTGCATTTTTAACAATTGACAAATGGTTTTCTAAAGATGTTCTTAACTAATCAGAATGGTTTTCCGTGTTATAAAAAGAAGTTTTATAAAGAGTTTTATAAAGGAGTTTCAAAATTATAAAGTGTTTTTAGGTAAATGGAATTGAGTTTTTAAGCAAAGAAGATGTCATAAATAAGGAGATTTATAAAACGGATTTGCTTATTAAAGGAAGCTAAATTGATTTAAGGTTATCTAAGAAGTTGTTAAACAGGAAAGGTTTATAAAGAAGTTTTATAGATGATTTTCTAGTATTTATGAAAGAAGTTTTGAAAATGATTTGGATATTCATAAAGGGAGTTCATAAAAACGGTTTGGATATTTATAAGAAATCTATATAAAAAGTTTGGGTATGTATGAAAGCAATTATTATAAATGATTTTAATATTTATAAAAGGGTTTATAAATGAGTTTGGGAGTTTGGAAAGTATTTTGAAATGGATTTGGGTTTCAAGTAAAAGAGGTTTCAAGAATGAAATGGATTTGATTAAAAAGGATTTATCGAAAAAAATATAAAAAGAATTTGAGATCTGGGTTTCTCTAAACGGACCTTTCAAAAATGGTGGTATGGAACATTCATTCCACACTTAACACCGAGGGAATAATATTTAGGGTTTTCCTTACCCCCAATCTAAACAACATTTGTTTAATCCATTTTAACATGATTTGGAAGTAAGAGTTATTCACAAATGTTTTGTGTATATACTTATGTCTGAGAGATAAGTATATGAATGTTTTAGACAAGCGTTTTTGAAAAGATTTATTAAATAAAGATTTGTTTTGAGGCTTAGTAGTTGCTATGGATAAATAAATCTCAAATGAAATTGTTTGTTGTTTGTTTATTTGATAGTTAAATAACTGACTATCGAATTTGGACCCAACACGTAACTTCGGAAATATCTAAGAGAAACACGTGAGTTATTTGGCATGGGCATCTCCAATGATGCTGTACTGTGCGTATAAATCTCGTTTCGTTCTCCTAGGACAGATAAGGAAATCCGTCCACTAACGATTAGGAGATTATCTCCGCTCTTATCTTTTACTATTTATTTCCTAAAGAACCGGGGTTGAGTTTACCGGAAACTATCGAATGTTGTTTCGAAGAGACCGGGATCGGATATGTTATCCGAAAACCACTTCGATCCAACTCAAGCGTTTCGAAGTGAATACATGTTGAAGATGAAGGAATTAAAGACGGAGCTCTCAAGCGTTTCGTTCAGTCCCAGAACGAACTTGCATGGATGAATGTTGACATTACATTGCTGCTTGGAGGGCAGTGTTAGCATTCTAAGATGGTCTGCTGGGAGGAAGAAGGTAAAGGCATGACCTCGCAAGCCTTACAACCGGGAAATGGCAATAACAGGGTATGCAGTAGAGCTATGTGGTCGGCTACCATTAGGAGCCACCATCCCATTCTAGATTGTCTATATTCAAATTGTTTTGTGCACAAACACTGTGGTAGTATAAGGCCTCGGTGTCAAAAAGGGATGGAGTAATCTGGCTCATCACGTTAAAGGGGCAGCCAGCTCTGTGTAGCAGGGGTACAAGAAGTTCTTGTCAGGCTCCGGTGCATTTTCTAGAGGTGTACCATCGGAAGGTAGTCCCTTACCTTGCCATAGTATGGAATCTAATCTCCAATACATGCCTTTATGGTTTTGATTGTAGAGCCTAGTATGCTGGAATTTAATATGGTAACAATTTCAGCAATTTTGATATTTATTTGAAACCATAGACATTATTATAATATCACTGGAATTTTATATACAATGTTTTGGTTATCGTAAGGTAAAAATCCGTCTGTGTTTATGTGTGGCACGGTCTTACGAGATGCCTTTGATTTAAAGGTTTTTATAAAGTTAAAGATTTATGCTTTACTCACATACACTGCCACATACTACACATCCCAAAATATATAAACATGCACACACAAAAGACAGCCATGCAAACACACGTCCACACATAAGCTACAACATCAAGAAACACACATGCTAGAATCATACACATCTAAGATTGAAACTTCCATCCTCCACATCTCCCTCTCGGCTCGACAGTCTCAAGTACAACGTGTGTGATAACCCGAATTTTTGGGCATCTGTTAATTGGAAATTAACAGAATTAAATTTAATAAAGTATTTATTTGTAAATTGAACAAATGAAACCCTGAGATATATTTGAAAATATATATATATAAATCTGAATTATAATAATGCTGGATTTTAAATATGAGATAGATATGTACTTGATAATCTCCTAATATAATTATTTAAAATTTGGCAAATTATTCTTTTAAAATAAATAATAATGTGTTGTTATATGAATATATATACATATGAGTAGATTTTACATAGAATTGGATTGGAAATTCAAGAATAAATATATATGATTATTTTTAGATCATGTATGAATATAAACATAAAACATAAGAAAAGATTTAAATAAAGAATCAATACTCTTTCTTTTAAATTACACATAAATAAAAATATTTAAAATAGGTATAGATTTAAAAACATATTCATTTATTAATATAAAAACAAATTGATATATAATATAAGATCATATAAAAACATTTAATACATGCAAATTACATGTGTAAGCATCATAATAAGAAATTAGGCAAGTGTAATGATTTTAGCATATAATTTAAACAAGTGTCATCTTTTTAAATTATTTCTAATGAGATTTTATAATATCTTTATTTTCCTCTCTAACATTTTTCTTTCACCTTCACCTTTCAAACGAATAGCCTGTAAACAAAATTTAAAACCAGAAATTAAATCAAACAATTACTGTTTCAAGATTAAAAACAAAGGCAAAGATTTCAACTCAGCAAAAACATCAAGGCAAGCTGTAGATCTGTTTTAGGTAGCTCAAACTTGAAGAGATTTTCAGATCAAGGCTGTTGATCAACAACCCAAGATCAACTCATCTCATATATATAAAAAAAAAAAAAGGATCTAAGTTCAGCATCGAGCAACTTCCAGTTTTTTTTTTTCAAAGTAAAATTGATTCTCTGTTCAAAAGCTGCAATTTATAACAATCAAGTAAAACCCATCTCAGTTTAAACAAGATTTGATCATCTCAAAACCTTCTGAGTAAAACTGGAAGTAAACTAGTTCAAGGATCATCAAGTCCAGTTTGCAGACATTCAAACTCTCTGTTCAACAACCCTTACAGGTGAGTAAACAAGATGTTTTAAAACAGTAATATGGTTGTTATTTTGATTTGCATGTGATAATTCTATATAGAAAAGTTGTTTAATGGTTGAATATATCTAGTTATATATACCTTACTATGATCATATGTGAATATACCTGCAATGTTTAAATCTGCTCTGTAAAATGTTCCAGTAAGCAAAACAAACTCAGACCTACCCTGTTGTCTTGAGACTATATTAAAGTGATGTTGTATGAATGTAAATAGGACTGCATGTTTGTATGTATTTACATATGAATATATTGATTTATGCATGCCTGTAGACTTATAAAAATAGACCTGTACTTATCTCTGTTATAAACCCAGAGATAAAATAATTGAAGAAATCTTGTTCTCTTCTCCATTCTTTTTAAGGTTTTAGTTTTTTTTCAATAATATAGTTCTGTTTAGGATATAATCTTGATATTTATAAAGTAAGTCAAGAAAATTTGAATTTAAAACTGTCTGTTATCAAGAAAACAGTGAAATGTAAAAATATGTTTGCAACCAAGTATTGTTATATGTTGAATAAATTATATAACGTGAATCCACATTAGAAAAGAAGATTTTTAAAATGAATCTGAGGATTTTTAGTTAAGTAAAGTGAAAGCAGTTTGGAGTTTTAAGTGAAATGGGTTTTCTCAAAATTTTGGAAATTCTCAAACAATTGGTATTCGAGGTTTTGGTCGAAGTTGGGTTAGTGGTCAGTGATATTGAGAAAAATACTGGATGATTTTATCATCATTGGTGGCTTTGGATATCGAGTAATCTAGGGTTTGACACCTTGTTCCTGTCGTGATGAAAGCAAGATGATTGGAGCACCTACGGTGAATCGAGCTTCATGGGAGCAATGGAGATGGATGCGTGAAGGATTTGGGAGGATGTTGACGAAGTTTCAGGTGGAACGATGGTCAGAGGCGTGGTGGCGAGGTGTTCGTTTCAGGTGATGTCGAACTGTGGTTCAAATTTATAGCTCGTTTTCGATTTAGGCTAGATGATTGCATTTTGATGCTCGAAGTTGTTTGACGAGTTGAATTGCGATTTGCCGGAGACGAGAGAGTTCGCCGGAGTTGGCTGGAATCGCCGTGCACGTGCACCACGGTGATGTGTGTATCTGGAATGATGGAGACGTGGGCGACTCGAAGGAGTCTCGGGTTTTTAGAGGGGAAGACTCGAAGCTTTCTCGTGTGTGTTTAGGGTAGGCGTAGCAGTTTAGTTTTTAAAAGAAACTAGGGGAAAGACGAAGAAGAATTGAGGAAGACTCGAAGCGATCTCGAGTAAAAGGTGTAGGAAACTCGAAGCAGGAATAAGAGATGTTTAGCACGTTTTAAAAGTTTTAAATTATAAGTTTGGAATTTTTAAAATGTTTCTTTGTTTAAACTTTTCTAAACTTCTTTTAAAATGTTTTAAATTCTATTTTATTGGTAGGTTTGAAAAATTAAGTTTGTTAAAATTTTAAATAAAATGCTTTAAACTAAATCATTTTATAGTTATAATTAAATGTTAATTAAAGGTTAACTTAATAATGTGATTAAGTAATTAACAAAAGAAAATGGTTTGTTGAAGATAATTAAGATTTTAATTAATTAAGAGTTAGTTAATTTGTAATTAAGAATTTTAAATCAGATAATTAAAGTTAATTAATTAATAATTAGTAGTTAATTAAATTAAGAAATTAATTAAGTAATTAATTGGTAATTAGTAATTAATTAATTGATAATTAAGGGTTAGTTAATCAAGTATTAAGAATTAATTAAATTATGATTAATTTATTTAGTAATTAATTGGTAAGTAATAGTTAATTAATCTTTGATTAAGGATTACTTAATTTAAAATTAAGTTTTATTAATTAATAATTTAGGTTTATTAATAAATAGTTAAAGGATAATTAATCTCTGATTAAGATTAATTAATTTACTTATAAAAGTAATTAAGGTATGATTAATTAATTAAATGTTTGTAATTAATTAATAATTGATTAAGCAGGATAAGTGATTAGTCTTAAGTAATTAATTTAATTTAAGATAATTAAATTAATTATAATATGGATTAATAAATTCTGTTTAGATGATTGTTGGAGTAGGATGTCTGGATTGATAGATATCTAATGGGTGATATTCTGTAATACTGTGGTAAGTTGAATATATCTGAAATGGATGTATGGATTATCTATCGATAATGAATTGCTGTGTGAATATGATACCATGTATTTAAAATTGATATGTATTCACATAAACGACTTAGATAAAGATGACATTGATTTCGAAGAGACCGGGGTCGGGTATCAGTAAATACCCGAAACCACTTCGATTTGAAATCTTCTATAATTCTTTATAGATTGATATGTGAAATCAAATAGGCCGGTTTGGAATAATATGGACCATTTAAACTAAGTTGAATACTTAGATATTGTTTTGTGAAAATAAGTGTTGACTATATAAGTTGTTTACTTATTATGAAGTATGAGTTACCCCGGGTTTATATAAGTTCTATGAATTGAAATTTCATGTTAGATGAGTTTACTCACGCTGGTTTCCAGCCTGACCCGGGTGTTACTTTGATGTAATGCTCGGGTCAGACCGAGTATTACAGATTTCAGGTAAGGACGTTCTGGAGCTCAGGAGGCGAGCTGGATGGCAGGAACGTATAGACTGTGATATATTGTTAATTATTGGGACGAGTTATTTTTAACTGTCCAGTGATTGTGAAATGTTGTAACTCTGATGTATTAAAATGAAATTGACTGATACAGTTTTCTTTGTATAACTGATATTATTATTTGATATTGTATTTTAATCCGCTGCGAATGTGAGAATCTGTGTCTTGTTCTGTTTCTTTCTTCTATCTCTTTTCTTTTTCTTCTAACTATCTGGAATTTTCCGTTCGAAATTTCCGGGACGTTACAGTTGGTATCAGAGCGAGGTTAAGCGAGAACCTTGGCTCTGTTGGGGATTACTCGTTAAGGATAGGGTCAATGGTACCCTAGAACGAGTTGAGTGTATATATATATGAGAGCGTATTTGTTATTTTCATATATAAAGATTTCAAATGATTTTTATATAAGATTATATATAAAGCAATATTTCTTTTTAATAAATATTAAGGTAATTGGTTGTTAAAAATATTGGAATTAAATTAAGTGGTAATAGAAATACAACCAAATTAAAATTTAATAAAGATAAGTTTGAAATGAATCCAAACTGAAATTAAAATCTTGAATTTGTAGAAATAAAGATAATAATGAATTGGTTTCCAGATATGATAATCTTGGTTATTATCATAAATGGTTGTTGTGTTTGAAAATGAAATGTTGTTAATGATTAAGCAAAATGAAATGTTTAGGGAAGTAAACTTTTGGGTGAATATGACTTATAAATTGGAATTGAAGATAATTTAAAATTGTGAAGTTTTAAATCTAAGTCCAGAAAACTTGAGATTGTTTTAAAGAAATTTGTTTTGAAATTAAAAACCAAGAATGGTTTAAAATTTAAAGTATAACTTGGTGTGTAAAGAAAATGTATATATGAGGAATATACATAATACCAATGATGATTTGAAATAAACACTTAGTGTTGAGTTTTAAATTGGAATGTGATGTAAAACCCAAAGAAAAGTAAGTTTTTAAACTTAAAAAGGGAAAGACTATTAATCTGAAGTTTAAAATTTGAATGGGAATTCAAATTGTGAAAAGTTGACCGGATTAAGTAAATTTAACTTGGAGGAAGTTAAATAAGTTTGAATAAATAACTTGAATTGGAAATTTCAACATGAAATTTAAATTTAACTTGGGTAGTTAAATGGTTAATTTAAATGGGAGTTATGAGTGATCTCAAAATGGGTTTGAGATTTGGAAATTGAAAATGGAAAATAAATTAGAATCTGAAGATTAAATTGTTTTTGAATTCTTATTTGAACTTTGTAATAAGTTAAGTAAAGACAATTTTAAAATAGAATTTTGAAATTTGAATTTAGAATTAAATGGTTAGAGATTTAATTTGTTAAAATTAAAAATAAAGGTTGATTTGATTTTAAAGTAAAGATTAATTTGATTTAAAGGATTAAATCAACATTTAAAATATTTAACTCAAATTTATATAATTCAAGATGGTTTTAAGTTGAGATTTGAATAGAATTAGTTCAAATTGAGTTTGATTTGAATTAATTAGAATTATGATTTAAGATGGATAAGCATAAGTTTAAATGATAAATTAGAATTGAAATGATTTGAAATTGAAGCTGGTTCAATTTGAAATTAATCCAAATTGAATTGAAATAATTTGGAATTGTGATTAAAGTTGAATAAGTTTAAAAATCAAATGGAATTTGATTTGAATTAGGAAAGAAATTGAGGATTAATTCAACTTGAATTAAGGATAAATCAATTTCAATGGAAATTGAAGTTATTTAAATTTGGAATTGAGTTAATTTAAATGGGGTGGAAATTTAAATTGAATTGATGAGAATTGAACAGTTTGGCTCTGAATTATTTTCAAAATAAATTGTTTTAATACAAATATATTTTTCCAAAACTATTTACTATACAATCTTCTTCTTAAACCCCAAACTATCTTATGCTTATTTTATAATTATTTTGGAACTATTTAACTATTCTGAAACTGTTTTATAAACTAATTACTATTTTTCAGTTACTTTTATCTAATCGCTATTTTAAAAACTATTTTGCAATTATCTAACTATTTTATACCTACTTAACTATTTTACAGCTATTTTACAAACTAATAACTATTTTTCAACTACTTATATATTTTAAACTTTTTCAAGCTATTTTTAAATTTAAATAGGTCAGAGTTCAAACTGTTTGTAATTGAAGTAATAACTCAATGGTAAATGGAAGCAATTGAGAATAAGAGAATAGAATTAAAGGAAATGTGGATAGAAAGGAGAAATTGATTTAACTAATAATCAATAAAGATAAATACGAAGGATGTACGTATATTATTCTATTCGCATAGTGATTTGATCCAGATTCGAACACAGAATTTCGAGATAGTATTATCGATCCGAGTTGGGATTTCTCGCTCGATTTTCGACGGCGAACCTGGATATGGATTTTTGATTGGTTCTGGATATTCTCTATCATAATTGTGACTATGCAAGGAGAATGACGGTTTCTGATCAAGAAACCAGATCTGAGTCCGCACTAGGAAGTCAGGTGGACGATACTAGTTCGGAAGTGAAATTGTGTGATCGAGGGAGCGATCAAATTGATATGGCGTACGGATGATATGTGTACATCGTACGAGTTTGGATGAAATTGATATTGAAATTTGTGAATAAGGATTGTAAAATGATCTTTGAAATGAAAAGTATATTTGTGAAATATAATGGAATTGGATATTTCTTTGGTTGAAATTTACTTTATGGAGATAAGTAAATGGTAAATAAGTTTGTAAAAAAAAAAAAAAAAAAAAAAATCAAACTTGAATATTTGATTTGGCAATAAATAGTTATATTTTGTAATATGAGTAACTTCCCTTATTGAATCTAGCCAGAATAAAAAGGGTTTTGAAATATTTGAAGTATAAAAGAGATTTATACAAATTTGAAATGATCCAAAGATTTTCAAAGTTATATATATCTATATCTATATATATAAAGGATCTTATGAGAATGATTTTGAAAAAGGTTTTGGGAACCTATGAATTTGGAAAAGGCTTTTGATTTTTGGGAAAATCAATTTTGGATTTTTGAAAGCCTAGTTTGAGAATTATCGATTTTTGGTAATCGATTTTGTGTAAAGGAGATTTTGATAAATCATAAAGGATATGATTTGAAGATACTATAAGTATATAGTATAAAGTGCTTTGAGAATAGCTCTGGGGAAAAAGGCGCTCCCTTGAAATGAACTTCTCAGGAGTGCCACTGGGTGGTACTGCCTTGAGCCCCAAGGGGGGTTTCTAAAGTTGATCCTGTGAGGAGTCCGGACAAAACTAGTTCCTGAGGATTATTTGTGTAGCGAAAGTCGAGGGGCTGGTGCCCACAGAGGCATTTGAGTTATGCTGTGACAACAATTTAACTCAATGTCACTGCGATCTACTGCAGACCATAGCGAAAGTCATGTGTGCCGCTGAGAGCCAACTATCTACGTTTGATTTTATATCGGTAGACTGTGACACTATGGTAACATAGCGAAAGTCGTTTGTGCCGCTGAGAGCCAACAGTCTGCGTTTGATTTTATATCGGTAGACTGCGACCTATGTGGAGGAGTTTCATTTTGACAGCGAAATCGTGTGTGCCGCTGAGAGCCAACAGTTACATGGACTTTTGCTGCGATGGCAACGTAACCCTGGATGTAACTGCGATCTGTTGTGGGTTCCTTGGTGTAATCAGTTACATGGACTTTTGCTGCGATGGCAACGTAACCCGTGATGTAACTGTGACCTTGGATGGGGGTGATGATTTCCAGAGCATTCTCACCAAAGTTATTTCATCTATTTTCAAAAACGTTTTCAATATTTTCAAATAAAGTATTTTCCAAATATTTTCACTGGGTGTTGAAAATGGGTCTGCTAAGTACTTATAGATTTTCAGTCTTACGCCTGATCAACGTATGACCGAATTTCTGTGAGAACGATAATGGACTTGTTGAAACATCGAGTTATAAAAATTATTTTTATAAAAACTATTTTATAATATTATGTAGATTTTAAAAGTGTTTTAAAATTGATAAAAGAAAAATTTATCAGATTTTAAGAATTGAATAAATTCTGGCTTCATTTCTTTTCGAGGACGAAAAGATTCTAAGAGGGGAGGAATGTGATAACCCGAATTTTTGGGCATCTGTTAATTGGAAATTAACAGAATTAAATTTAATAAAGTATTTATTTGTAAATTGAACAAATGAAACCCTGAGATATATTTGAAAATATATATATATAAATCTGAATTATAATAATGCTGGATTTTAAATATGAGATAGATATGTACTTGATAATCTCCTAATATAATTATTTAAAATTTGGCAAATTATTCTTTTAAAATAAATAATAATGTGTTGTTATATGAATATATATACATATGAGTAGATTTTACATAGAATTGGATTGGAAATTCAAGAATAAATATATATGATTATTTTTAGATCATGTATGAATATAAACATAAAACATAAGAAAAGATTTAAATAAAGAATCAATACTCTTTCTTTTAAATTACACATAAATAAAAATATTTAAAATAGGTATAGATTTAAAAACATATTCATTTATTAATATAAAAACAAATTGATATATAATATAAGATCATATAAAAACATTTAATACATGCAAATTACATGTGTAAGCATCATAATAAGAAATTAGGCAAGTGTAATGATTCTAGCATATAATTTAAACAAGTGTCATCTTTTTAAATTATTTCTAATGAGATTTTATAATATCTTTATTTTCCTCTCTAACATTTTTCTTTCACCTTCACCTTTCAAACGAATAGCCTGTAAACAAAATTTAAAACCAGAAATTAAATCAAACAATTACTGTTTCAAGATTAAAAACAAAGGCAAAGATTTCAACTCAGCAAAAACATCAAGGCAAGCTGTAGATCTGTTTTAGGTAGCTCAAACTTGAAGAGATTTTCAGATCAAGGCTGTTGATCAACAACCCAAGATCAACTCATCTCATATATATATAAAAAAAAAAGGATCTAAGTTCAGCATCGAGCAACTTCCAGTTTTTTTTTTCAAAGTAAAATTGATTCTCTGTTCAAAAGCTGCAATTTATAACAATCAAGTAAAACCCATCTCAGTTTAAACAAGATTTGATCATCTCAAAACCTTCTGAGTAAAACTGGAAGTAAACTAGTTCAAGGATCATCAAGTCCAGTTTGCAGACATTCAAACTCTCTGTTCAACAACCCTTACAGGTGAGTAAACAAGATGTTTTAAAACAGTAATATGGTTGTTATTTTGATTTGCATGTGATAATTCTATATAGAAAAGTTGTTTAATGGTTGAATATATCTAGTTATATATACCTTACTATGATCATATGTGAATATACCTGCAATGTTTAAATCTGCTCTGTAAAATGTTCCAGTAAGCAAAACAAACTCAGACCTACCCTGTTGTCTTGAGACTATATTAAAGTGATGTTGTATGAATGTAAATAGGACTGCATGTTTGTATGTATTTACATATGAATATATTGATTTATGCATGCCTGTAGACTTATAAAAATAGACCTGTACTTATCTCTGTTATAAACCCAGAGATAAAATAATTGAAGAAATCTTGTTCTCTTCTCCATTCTTTTTAAGGTTTTAGTTTTTTTTCAATAATATAGTTCTGTTTAGGATATAATCTTGATATTTATAAAGTAAGTCAAGAAAATTTGAATTTAAAACTGTCTGTTATCAAGAAAACAGTGAAATGTAAAAATATGTTTGCAACCAAGTATTGTTATATGTTGAATAAATTATATAACGTGAATCCACATTAGAAAAGAAGATTTTTAAAATGAATCTGAGGATTTTTAGTTAAGTAAAGTGAAAGCAGTTTGGAGTTTTAAGTGAAATGGGTTTTCTCAAAATTTTGGAAATTCTCAAACAATTGGTATTCGAGGTTTTGGTCGAAGTTGGGTTAGTGGTCAGTGATATTGAGAAAAATACTGGATGATTTTATCATCATTGGTGGCTTTGGATATCGAGTAATCTAGGGTTTGACACCTTGTTCCTGTCGTGATGAAAGCAAGATGATTGGAGCACCTACGGTGAATCGAGCTTCATGGGAGCAATGGAGATGGATGCGTGAAGGATTTGGGAGGATGTTGACGAAGTTTCAGGTGGAACGATGGTCAGAGGCGTGGTGGCGAGGTGTTCGTTTCAGGTGATGTCGAACTGTGGTTCAAATTTATAGCTCGTTTTCGATTTAGGCTAGATGATTGCATTTTGATGCTCGAAGTTGTTTGACGAGTTGAATTGCGATTTGCCGGAGACGAGAGAGTTCGCCGGAGTTGGCTGGAATCGCCGTGCACGTGCACCACGGTGATGTGTGTATCTGGAATGATGGAGACGTGGGCGACTCGAAGGAGTCTCGGGTTTTTAGAGGGGAAGACTCGAAGCTTTCTCGTGTGTGTTTAGGGTAGGCGTAGCAGTTTAGTTTTTAAAAGAAACTAGGGGAAAGACGAAGAAGAATTGAGGAAGACTCGAAGCGATCTCGAGTAAAAGGTGTAGGAAACTCGAAGCAGGAATAAGAGATGTTTAGCACGTTTTAAAAGTTTTAAATTATAAGTTTGGAATTTTTAAAATGTTTCTTTGTTTAAACTTTTCTAAACTTCTTTTAAAATGTTTTAAATTCTATTTTATTGGTAGGTTTGAAAAATTAAGTTTGTTAAAATTTTAAATAAAATGCTTTAAACTAAATCATTTTATAGTTATAATTAAATGTTAATTAAAGGTTAACTTAATAATGTGATTAAGTAATTAACAAAAGAAAATGGTTTGTTGAAGATAATTAAGATTTTAATTAATTAAGAGTTAGTTAATTTGTAATTAAGAATTTTAAATCAGATAATTAAAGTTAATTAATTAATAATTAGTAGTTAATTAAATTAAGAAATTAATTAAGTAATTAATTGGTAATTAGTAATTAATTAATTGATAATTAAGGGTTAGTTAATCAAGTATTAAGAATTAATTAAATTATGATTAATTTATTTAGTAATTAATTGGTAAGTAATAGTTAATTAATCTTTGATTAAGGATTACTTAATTTAAAATTAAGTTTTATTAATTAATAATTTAGGTTTATTAATAAATAGTTAAAGGATAATTAATCTCTGATTAAGATTAATTAATTTACTTATAAAAGTAATTAAGGTATGATTAATTAATTAAATGTTTGTAATTAATTAATAATTGATTAAGCAGGATAAGTGATTAGTCTTAAGTAATTAATTTAATTTAAGATAATTAAATTAATTATAATATGGATTAATAAATTCTGTTTAGATGATTGTTGGAGTAGGATGTCTGGATTGATAGATATCTAATGGGTGATATTCTGTAATACTGTGGTAAGTTGAATATATCTGAAATGGATCTATGGATTATCTATCGATAATGAATTGCTGTGTGAATATGATACCATGTATTTAAAATTGATATGTATTCACATAAACGACTTAGATAAAGATGACATTGATTTCGAAGAGACCGGGGTCGGGTATCAGTAAATACCCGAAACCACTTCGATTTGAAATCTTCTATAATTCTTTATAGATTGATATGTGAAATCAAATAGGCCGGTTTGGAATAATATGGACCATTTAAACTAAGTTGAATACTTAGATATTGTTTTGTGAAAATAAGTGTTGACTATATAAGTTGTTTACTTATTATGAAGTATGAGTTACCCCGGGTTTATATAAGTTCTATGAATTGAAATTTCATGTTAGATGAGTTTACTCACGCTGGTTTCCAGCCTGACCCGGGTGTTACTTTGATGTAATGCTCGGGTCAGACCGAGTATTACAGATTTCAGGTAAGGACGTTCTGGAGCTCAGGAGGCGAGCTGGATGGCAGGAACGTATAGACTGTGATATATTGTTAATTATTGGGACGAGTTATTTTTAACTGTCCAGTGATTGTGAAATGTTGTAACTCTGATGTATTAAAATGAAATTGACTGATACAGTTTTCTTTGTATAACTGATATTATTATTTGATATTGTATTTTAATCCGCTGCGAATGTGAGAATCTGTGTCTTGTTCTGTTTCTTTCTTCTATCTCTTTTCTTTTTCTTCTAACTATCTGGAATTTTCCGTTCGAAATTTCCGGGACGTTACAACGTGAATGAAAGATGTAGATTCTACGCCCTCTACAACTTTTATGTTAACACTTTTGGCTAGTATTAAGTGTATGAGGAGTTGTTGAATTAACTAAAACGAAAGGTGAAAGTGAAAATATGTTTTGTGAGCTTTCGTTTGCAAAAAGAAAAATGAATGTGTTAACATACTCGGTCTTCTTTTTCATGCATGTCCATATATATATAAGCAGATTTTACTTCATCGTTAAGTATTTCAAGGACAAAAGAAATTAAATGCAAGCTGATCTAAACTCAAAAGCAAAGGACAAGCAATTTAATGCTAATCTGACAATTCAAAAGCAAGGACATGCGCCAAAATAACATTTGCATGCTTAATTTTTTCAACATTAAAAAGTTTGTGGGTACGGCGCTACGCCATATTCCGTTCACGTATGGACCACAAACGATCGAGATAAAATATGATCGCGCATAACAACGTTACGTGATCACAAAACAGCAATAAAATAGACCGGTTAACTTATTTTGTAAAATTTCAAAAGAATCGACGTTTGGCGCAAAAAACGTCGAACGAAAATTTATTTATTTTTCAAATTAAAAATTATGGAAAAATTCTATAAATTAAATTAAAAATAGGTCATTGAAAATCAGGTCTTAATTTGAAACATAGTTTTTGTTATAATTTAATTCAAATCCGAATTTTAAACAAATTAAATATTTAAATGCGAAGACCCAAAAATACGGGTCGTTACACTCTCCCCTCCTTAAAAAGAAGTTCGACCTCGAAATTCCTGCACCATAACACTCAATACTGTTCGTAAGCCCGTAGAATGTTCATAGATCATTTATATACTAAATCTGATTCGATCACCACTCAAATACCTGACTCCACTTCCAAACCAGTATCGTTCACCTGATTTACTATTGCGGACCCTGATCAGGCTCTTTGATTAGGAACCTCTGCTCTCCTTACATAGTTGTATACTATGATAGAAAACCTTTGTTCCATATCAAGAACCCTCATCAAGTGTTCGCCATCAAAATCGAGTAATAAATTCTTATTTGGAATGGTGTAAAACACCTCAAAGCCTTGTACTCGAATGTTAGATCAACTATATGGAAAAGAAATGATCTACATCCATTCTATGTACTTATTTAATTGGTTATTCCAATACCAATTCTATTCCAATTAAAATATTTATGAAAAACATTTCATATAACTCCATTGGATTTGTAAAACTTATAAAACACTCTACCACATTACAAGGGTGTACACAACTATTAAATTCAAACTTTTATTTTAATTTCACTTAATAATTTTTAAACACCCGGGTTTTCATTCAAAACACTTTTTGAAGCGATACTATATATTTTGGACACTTAAGGGTCAAATACTTGGATATTTATTTCAAAAACTTTTGAAATGATATTATATATATTTTAATCCATAACATACATATATATTTATAGCCCGAGTAACCCCGAAAGTATGCAAAGGAACTGGGTACTACCAAACAGTATCATATACTTTCTTACAAGAAGAAAAATACTTAAGAGAAACGTTTACCATCTGAACGTATCTCTTACCCATTTTTAGTTATTTTTGAGCCACTCGAACTAGTTAACTTAAAACTACTTCTTTCTTTTCAAACCCATTTGAAATAATATCATTAATATATTCCCAGTGAAATATTTCAATGAAATATCCAATTCCAATTTGCTTTGGATTTGCTCGGATCGAACTCATTCTGACCGTACAATGACAAAGAGAATAATTTACTAAGTGCACAATACCGTTTACCTAAGCAAATATCCGATCGTCACTTAAAAGATTATTCTAATCACCACAAAACAAATCGGGATTTATTCTCCGAACCAAATCCAAAGGAATATGATTTTTTTATAATTTCTTATCTTCCAAAAGTATTTATTACCTGAAAATGGCTTTAGGTAAACTATTTTACCATTTCCACAAGCATTTATATTCTAAAACTATCTCAAATAAAACTATTATTTCCTTTTCCACAAATCATTTAAAATGATTATATACATATTTACTCTATGGTAAATCAAATCGTACTTTTGAAATCAAATCAAAATTTATTTTATCAAAACAATTTTATAACGAGATCCTTACGGTAGCAATCCCCTACTTAGAAATGTTTTTATCCCAAGAACATTTTCAATTACTATTATTAACTTGTAAACCATGAAAACCATTTTGCCAAAATAACCAGGATTTAAACTCTCGAATTCCTTTTATTTATAGGACACATTTTTAATAAATCATATTTATAAGATATTTCCCTTTAAAGGAAATCATTCTCAAATATTTATTTTGAAAATATTCTAGCTTCCTTATATAATCATTTTTCAAGCATTTATTTCAAAAATATTTAAGTTTTCTTTTAATAACTTCTTTTATAAAAGCTCAATCAAATACAACCAATTTTTATATTCAATCATTTCCAAAATATTATTTCAAAATATTTCCAATTCCCTTTTAATAAAACAACATTTATTAAAACTTAATTTTACCAAATCAACCTTTATAAATCAAATTTTAACCCAACATTATTAACGAACGCCTTATATTCAAGTTGTGAAATTTAATTCACAAGGTATTCATTTTAATGTTCCCAAAATTCCTATCTACCCAATCCAGATTTCAAAAAGGAAGATTCAAGATAGATTAACCGATGATCATCAATGCTCAGAAACGGGCAAGCATGACCAATCAAATCCTAAATGATAATGATGGAATACTATCATTCCTAACAACCAAGCAAAATCAAGAATAACTTTTTTTTTTGAAAATTATCTTTTTTTATATATAAAATATAATCTTAGGTAAAATTATTTCATTTACCTATTTTAAAACAATACTGTGTCAATTGGTCTTGTTCGAGTGTTTAGGAAATCCCTATCGATAATGTTGGTCAAATGCATCGACCAGAATTCTTAAGCCACTCAACAGGTCAAACAACACAATATAAAATATTTTTATGAAAATAACAAATATGCGCTCTTAAATATATTCTCTCAAACTCATCTTTGGGTCTCACTTACCCTATCTCAAATGAGTCAACCCCAACCAAGCCTAGGTGTTCACTCAACCTAAGCTCTGATACCACGTGTAACAACCCACTTTTCCGTACAGTTTAAGCGGTCGATAAACCACACATGACACACTCAAATTAAATAGAAAGGTAGATAGTTAGGGAAAAGAAAGAAGAAAGAAGAAACTAAATAACACAGAATCTCACAAAAGAATGAACAAGCTATAATATATAACAAATCTTTACACCAAAAAAACTGTAATATATGTATATAAAGACATCAACCAGAGTGTACTAACCTATTCAGCACGGACGTTGTAACGACCCATCTTTTCGAACCCCAGAAGTCGACACTAATACATCCATGATATTAACATGTCGAACAACTAAGTGCCGGAAAGACAGATTGTTAGGAGAAAGAAAGGAGATAGAAGATAGGAGAACTAGGAACAAACACTGAATCTAACAACGCAACGGAATAATATATAATATAATCAAGTCTTTACAAAATATGTGACCCTCTTTTTTTATACATATACATATCAGAGTTGGATAGTTATAACACCTGCCATTATAATAGCAGACAAACTACACATAACACATACACAACGGAAGATATCCAAAATACGAGAGTATGTCTTGGGCCTCCAACTCGACTCCATAGCTCCAAAGCATTTAAAGCTAACCTGGCAAACATGCTCGGTCTAACCCGAGCATTACATGGAATAACGCCCGGGTCAGTCTGGTAAATCAGCATGAGTAAAACTCGATAACAAGTAACAACCAAACTGATTTCTACATTTGAAAACCTTTAAACAAAGGGTATCTCGTAAAACCACACCGCACATAAAAACGGATGAGTTTTTACCTTACGATAACCAAAACATTTTATATCAAAATCCAATGATATTATCATAGTGTCTAGGTTTAAAGTAAACAGATAAAATAGTTGAAATGCTTGCATCTCACATTCCAACATATTAGGCTCTACAATCGAAAACGTAAGACACGTATTAGAGGAGGGATTCCAACTAATGACTGGGCTACTGGGGTACCGCTCGCCACAGTACACCTCTAGAAAAATATACCGAGGTCGTACCTAATGACCTCTGCCAACACAGAACCGACCTACCCCTTACTAGATAGTACCAAATATATCATCACCCTAGTTGCTTTGCAACCTTTAACCGAGTGCTCCCACGTACACGAATTCATTGATGATTGTGTATATCTAGAAGGGTGATGATATACCCTAATGAGTGCGACCCACATAGCTTTGCTGCATATCCCCTGTTTTAGCCATTCCCGGTTGATGAGGGTTGAGGCTACGTTTTACCTTTCTGAATAGCAGTCCCTCTTGGAATGCTAACACTGCCCTCCAAGCAGTAATGTAGTGCCAACACTTATCCATACAAGTTGTCCATGATAAGGACAAATCGAAGGCACTACTTCTACTACATCCATTTTGAATCACCCTCAGGATTAGTAGCAAGCAGTCCTTGTACTTCAATGGCTCCATCTTCGATCCCATGCTTCAAGATGTCTTCATTCCAAAATGCTTGAGTTGGATCGAAGTGGTTTTCGAATAACATATCCGATCCCGGTCTCTTTGAAACAACTTTCGATATTTCTGGTAAACTCAACCCCGGTTCTTTACGAAATAAACAGACAAAAGATAAGAGCGAAGTTCACCTCCTAACCGTTTATGGACGGATTTCCTTATCATTTATCCTAGAAGAACGAAACAAGTTTATACGTACAGTATAACACCTTTGACGGTAACTGTACCATATAATTCTCATGTTTCTCATAGATATTTCCAAAGTTAGGTTATGGTCCAGATTTGATAGCTGGTTATTTAACTATCAATTATACAAACAATCAAATATTGATTCCATTCCATATGGGATCCTCTAAGCCTTTATTAATTAAACTTTAATTAATAAAATCACTTTATAAAACCTGATCAAAAGATCTTTCCAAACCCTATTTCCAAAACCTCTTACATTCCTTTTTACTTGAAAAAAAACAATATAAGTATTTACCAAAACATTCTGGAAATTCCATATTAAATGGCCAAACAATTCCCTTTTAAAAACACCACCTTCTATAAAACACATTTACTTATTCCTTATAAAAATTCTTTTTATAAGTTCACTTCACATTTCAAACTACTTAAAAGTTTTCAAACTAGATTTAAAACTTCTTTCAAAAATATCTAAAATGATTTATAAAATATCTTTATAGTTTTAAAACTATTTAAAAATCTTCCTTCATAATTTCTTTATAGAATCTCCTTTATAAAATATCATTTTCAAGATATCCTCTGTAAATCACTCTAGGTAAAACTTTTTATTTAATAAACCCCATTTTAAAAACAAGATATTATTTAAAAATAACTTATAAAATAATAATAAAATTTGAAAATCATTTATAACCTTTAAACCAAATTGATTTAAGAATTAAAGTTAATTCAAAAACATACTTTAATAATTCGAAAAGAGGCTTAGCAATCCTAATGATGCTAATTTAAGATACCATTCAATTTTAATTCCAATTCACTTAACAGTTATTTACATAGGTCAACATATATGTAAGTACAACTCATATCCAAAATAGGGAATAACATATCAACATGAACTAATTATCATATACATGTCCGAATAACATAATAGTAGGAGGGTGATTTGTCCTGCTAAATGAATGTCCAAACAATTCAATCAATTAATAATAGAAGGAGGATTTATTCTACTAGCACATGTCCACACAAACAAACGAACAATCAATTTATAGGAGAACGGGGATTTATTCTGCTAACACATGTCCAAACAACAAAACAAACAAACAATCAATATACAGCAGAACAGGGATTTATTCTGCTTACACATGTCCAAACAACCCAACGATCTACATTATAACTCATTCACAGCTATATGGTTTCTTAATGGTATCAACAGTTGAATCACTTGTATTCAACACCATCTTTAAAAAGAAGTACCTTAAAACATTTTTACTTTTGAAAACCAAAGGATTTAAAACTTTTAAACCCTTTTAAAAATAGTTAATTATAAGTTAAATCCTTATTTAAATCATAATTAATTTTAATTGAATCTTAACTTAATTTAATTAAATAGTTAACATTAATTAACTATTAATTAAATTTAAATTAATCCTTTATTAATTATTAAATAATTAATTAAACCTTTATTAATAATTAAATATTAAAAAATCTCAATTAATTAATTAAATAATCTTTGATTAAACTTAAATAATAATTTAAACCTTTAATAAATAATTTATTATAAATTAAACCTTAATTACTTTATAATTTAAAAATAATTAAACACTTGATTAATAATTAATTAATAATTAATCCTATATTTAAATAATAGTTAATTAAAAATAAATCATATACTTAACTCATAATTAACTAACTTAATCAATAATTAATTAAAATAAATCTTAACTTTAAAAGATAATTAATTAACAACCAACCTTTAATTAATAAAAGTTAATAACCCTTGTTTAATCCTTAATTAATTATCAATTATCAAAACTATTTGTATGTGATTCAATGGTTTAGTTCAGTGATAATTAATTATGTTTTGACATAGCTATGATAGAACTTTGAAAAACTGGTAAACTAAAATGTTGTAGCCATTAAAATTTCACACGGTTTCAAAAAAAGAAAACCTCCATTTGATTTAGAAATGAGGAAGAAAAGGTTGGTGGAAAGAGGATGAAAAATGGAGAAACATATGGCTATTTATAGGCAAATTTCCTATGTCATCATTATATCTAGTCACATCACAAATCTTTTATAATATATTTATATAATTATTTTTTAATCACATCACTCTTTTATATATATATAATTATGTTTAGTCACATCACTTTCTTATATATATATATATATATATAATTATTATGTTTAGTCACATCACTTATATATATATAAATATTATACAAGTTTAATTATTAATTAACTAAGACGTGACAAGAGATAATTATGGTTAATGATTACAAATCTAAGATGTGATAATACTTAATATATATATTTATATAAAATGTTTATTATTTTTAAAACTATGTCTTGTCGCATCAATTACTAATCCCAATTAACATAAGATAATTTATTTCTAAGCGTATTATTATCTAGTTAATTAATTTTTATATATATGTACATATAGTGCACAAAGACGAACAACATTCCCGATAACTTTCCGGTGTCGAAAGGTCGAAATTTCGGAAAACGTTCTTCGGTCACATTTTCTGTTTTTCTACGAAGTATTTAATTGGTAAACAAATTTTGAATACGATTTTACCATCATTATTAATTAATTAAAATGAGTTTATTTTCATTATAAAACTATATATTGAATATTTAAAATTAATTAAATATTCACTGATCAAAGTAGTGAAATTCCGGGTCGTTACATTCTTCCCCCCTTAAAAGAATTTCGTCCCCGAAATTACACCTCGACCTATCCTAGAAAACACTTAACACTATACATCGGCTAGTATGATATACATAGATCATTCTTATGCAAAATCTGATTCGATCTCATCTCGAATACATATCTTTCCTTCTAAACTAGTATGGCTCACTCGATTCTCTAGTGCGAACTCCGATCAGGCTCCTTGATTTGGAACCTAGCTCTATTCTCCTTACATAGTTGTAACTATGATAGAAAACTTTGGTCCCACACCAAGAACCCTTATTAAGTTCTCGCAGTTAAAAGTCAATCAATAGATCCTTATTCGGAACGGTGCAAACACCTCAAAGTCATGTACTCGAATCTTGGATCAAAACTATATGAAAAGAAGAAATGATCTATGTCCAGCCTACACACTTACTAATTAGTTCTTTCTAATACCAATCCAATTTTCACTAAATCATTTATGAAAACATTTCGTAAACTACACTGGTTCAACTTGGATGCTATTCCACTACATCCTAAGATCATATATCCCTATCTGATTCCATTATTCCATTTTAAATTTATCTCTCAAATAAAACTGAAATCCAAATACCTAGCCTTTATTCAAAAAAATTTCAAATAAAACTCTATTTCAATCATAGAAATATATATCTATAGCCCGAGTAACTCCAAAATGATACTAAGGAACTAGGTACTACCAAACAATCTCCTACATTCCCTTACCAAGAAGGGTAATACTCAAGAGAAGTGTTTACCATCTGAACACATTCCTTCCCCAATTTTAAGTTATTTTCGAGCCACTCGAACTAGTTAACTTAAAAATATTCCTTTTGTTTCGAAATCTCATTTTTGGGATAATACTTTACATTTTCCAACAAAACATCTATTTCCAACTTACTTTGGGTTCGTTCGGGTTGAGCTTGTTTCGATGGTATAATGATAAAGAGAATAATTTACTAAGTGCACTACAACATTTGCCTAGGCAAACATCTGATCGTTACTTAGAAGATTATTCCGATCATCACAAAACAATCAAGACTTGTTACCCACACCAATCCAAAAACAACACTTCTTACTTACACTTTTATCCCTAAAAATTTATACTTAAACCAAATTGGTTTCAAATATTACTATTATTATTTTTCCAAAATCTTGAAAATCATTTTTCCAAAAGCACCGAGATTTAGGTTCTCAAGTTTTCAACCTAAATTCTTCCAACTTAAATGATACATTTTTATAAACCCATTTTATAAATCACTTCTATTAAACCATCTTAAATATTTATCTTAAAATATTCTAACTTTTAAATCAAATTCACCTCAACATTAACATCGAACGCCCTGTAGTCAAACTGTGAAACTTAATTCACAAGGTGTTCGTTGCCCTATTTTTCCCAATCCTTATCTACCCAACCCATAAATTAAAAAGGAAACTTCCTATACACACTAACCATAGTCAATGCTCAACTGGACGAACATGACTAAACAAGCCTTAAATAACAACAACAACATATTATTATCTCCTAATATCTCAACCAACTATACTATACTAATTTTGAAAATCATTCTTTTTATATATAAAATATATTCTAGTTAAATTTATTTCATTTACCCAATTTCAAAATAATACTATGTCGAGTAAACTTGTTTAAGTGTTTAGGAAATCCCTATCGATAACGTTGGCCAAACGTATCGACCAGAATTTATAAGCCATGCACTCAACTGATCAAACAACACAATATAAAACATTTTTATATCACTAATAAATACGCACTCATACACACACACACACTCAAACTCATCCAAGGGTCTCACTTACCCTATCTTTGATGAGTGACCCACTTGAATTATTTTTTATATATACACAGTGGCCATTTAATCAAGAAAATATTACATTCCAATTTTCTTCTATCCAGGACCTTTTTGCCAATATAAAAATATTGGTTTACTCATTTCATTTTAAACTTACATATGTGAAGATATATAAGTCACTTTCTACTTAAATCAGAGTACAGAAATTTGGAAATAGAAATCTGTTTGGGAATCATTTAAAAGAAATAATCCCTACATAGCAATAGTGTATCTAAAAAAACCAGATTTTTCAAGTATACTTAGATTATGGCATAACTATTGGTTTCATGTCTCAAGACTTATCATTTTGCATGAATTTCCATAATTTTATTACTGTAAGAACTGGGATTTTACATGTGCATGTGTGTGCATGTTCCTGTGCATGTGTGTGTCTGTGCTCTTGCATGTGCCTAATTTCTTCCTCCTCTTGTTAGCAAAAGGTCTGAGTCTACCCTATATTTGGGTTGTAAAAACATAACTGAAAATTTAGTTCAAAAACTCTTTAGTGCTGGCTTAACCCAGGCTCAATAAAATGGTCATGTTAGCCATATTCAGCTTGCACTGTTTCTTAACAAAATACATGTTATTTTGTTTTCTTTTCAAAGTAACTAAAACCCTCATTCTTCCAGGTTTTATTTCAACTTAAACATGGGTTTTCTGATGTTAAATATTTGGATATACATTCAATCCACAAATCCTTTCAATCTCAGATTTTCCACCATTTAAACTAACTATTATTGAAGCTTGAAAATTCCAATTCTTAACAAAGTATTTGCAAAACAAGTCACATAAGTTTCAACTGATACACATATAGGTTCAGCACTTGATCAAGACAGTAGATCTACAATACATCAGTTTTCTAATCAAATTTAAACAAAATAGTTTAACATAATTCAGCATAAACATCCATTTTAACTTCAACAAATCCTTAAAGATAGCATCCAATTCCTTAAGCAGCTAAACATCCAAAGCCTGATCAGAGGAATTCTTACTTTCCTGTAAAACCACCATGAACTGCCCCATATGAATATGAGACACCCAATGGTGCATAAAACACACAAGGGTCAGACTAAAGTCTGGTATGAGTAATCTAACTGAAAACATGATTTATATGACACTTATTCATATTCAAATAATTTCAAAATGGATAAAGGAACTCAATACCACTCTTGTGCATGTTTCTGTGATACATGGGTATATACATTAGTGCACAACTATTTGTATGTGATTCAATGGTTTAGTTCAGTGATAACAATCATAGGATCCATCCATAAAACATCATAAACCAATCAACATATTCATCAATTTCATCATCAAGTCTTTTCTACCAGATTTCTGGCCATCAGGGATTTTACCCAAGCCCTCTCATGAACCTATTTCTATTGTTCACTATCAAGTATATTATGGTCTTTAGCTACTTTCTCTTGTTAAACCACACACTGCCTGGGACATATCTCTGTTAACCCAGCACACTCAGGCCCTTGGGTATAAGCATACCATGTGTGAGCTTGCAATGTTCACCTTGCCAAGCCATATTTTGTAGCCCTAAGATCCAAAAGTCCTTAGTTAAATTACTAAGTGTTATTTTCCCTTTCTTATTCCTATGCTAATCCCTTCTGCATATCATATTTTAATCAGAGAAATAAACCTACATTTAGCCAACATATATTCATCCATTGGTAAGTCATGTTCTCGTAAGCAATCATTTTATCATGCAAACATATGTGGTTTCTAAGCATATTATTTTTGTCTATGGGTTTCAGTGGATCAAGTTACAAACATATGGTCATAAATAATTTTCTGGTTGACTCCTTTTACCTCTGGTTCAATCAGACCTTTGTTGATTTAAGATCTGGCTAAACCACAAGTATATGCTTTGATTTGGAGAGTTCATAAAACATAGAAGCTCAGCACATGCATAACATTGCACCTCTACATTTATCTTTATTTTAGTTGATGTGAGACATAAGCAACAACACAATGTTGCAGCCCCACATTTTCTTTCATTTTCAGACCATACATCTACACCATTAATCCTGGGTTTTAAAATAAATAAATGCCTAAAGAAAAACCCATAAAAGTCTACTTCATCTCAAAGTTAAACATAACACAGATAACCATATTCAACCATGAAATCCATGACTCTTGTATACTGGATAATGTCATTATAAAGGGTTATACACTTAAGCAGATAATTGACAAGCCAAACTTATCAAATCATAAAATGAACATAGCTTGTAAAAGTGAAATATAAATTTAATTAGACTGCCTCAATATTCAGGACTTATTGCCAAAGTTTCCAGTGAGGTTACTCACCTTAACCCTTCTTTTTCCTAAGCTTTATGAACCCTTTTAGTCTTCTGCCTTCTTCTATTTTTCTCTGGTTTATGTTTTATTTTTCTTTAAGTGATGAGGAGCAATGTGACAGGCCTCACTACCCTGAGCCTCCTTATACAAAACCCTGACTGCTACTAGGGTTTAACAAAATTACCCAATGTCATTTTTACCCTATACAAAACATGGTCTGCCCCTCATTTGATTCAAGAGAAAAAGGGTATGTGGTCCTTGTTTTTATTTTCAGAAATAATCCTTATCCCCTTTACCCCGGTCATGTTATATGCATGACTCTCATTTTCCAAATTAAAGAAATTACTGGAAATGGATAAAGTGTTTGCTTAAGGGTTCATGCCATTTCCATGCAATTTCTATTTTCTTCCAACAAATGTTTGCTTGTGCACATGTATATGTATGCCTATTTTTTTATTTCTGCCTAGCTTTTATTTTCTTTGTGCCAGATTTATTAAAGACATAATCCTATCTTTATACATATGTATTTCTAAATTACTTATTTTAATTTATATATTGATTTCTGCCTATTTTATTATACAGAAAACTATGTTCATGTGTGTGCACTGTCTTGTGCACATGTACATGCTTAAACCATACATTTGCAATCAGTTTCCATTTCTATTTTTCTCAATGCAATTTTTAAACAAACATATACTAATTTAAATCATGAAATTGCTCACAAAATCAGGGTTATCACATATACCCCTCCTTTTAGGAATTGTGTCCCACAATTCTCTCATACTTAACTTAAGTATCATTAATTCAGAAAAATCAACTTTTCTGATCTCAAACCATTCTCAAGCCAATCACTTGATTATACTCTATGCATATTAAAACAAAAATCATAATGCATATTCAATCAAAACATTCATCAGTATATATAAATTTACCTTTCATTCAATCAAACAGTTGTGGATAATCATTTCTGATTTTATCCTCCACTTCCCATGTGCAATCATTTGGGTCAAGACTCCATTGCACTTTCACTAGTTTAATTTCTTTGTTTCTCAATTTCTTGGTCTCTCTAGCTACTATGCCTACTGGCTCCTTTTCATAGATCATCTTGGGGTCTATTTGCACATCCTTATGGGATTCTAGGATTGCCTCTTTATCATGAACCCATCTTCTTAGTTGAGACACATGAAAAACATCATGCATTGCTCTCATTTCTTCTGGCAATTCCAGCTTATAGGCTACAGTTCCTATTCTCTCTAGAATTTTATATGGCCCTATGTACCTAGGAATCAACTTTCCTTGTTTCCCAAACCTTAGAACCTTCTTCATGGGTGATATTTTGATAAATACATAATCCCCAACACCATATTGTACTGCCTTCCTTCTCCGATCTGCATATTTCTTTTGCCTATCCTGGGCAGAAGCAATTCTTTTTCTGATTAAAGCTATTTTCTCTGAAGTTTCCTTCACACTCTCTGGCCCTAAGACCACTTTTTCCCCAGATTCAAGCCAACTTGAGGGTGATAAACATGGTCTCCCATAGAGAGCTTCAAAGGGTGCCATGCCTATGCTACTATGATGGATATTGTTGTATGCAAATTCAGCTAAAAAGATATGACCCTCCCAACTTCCTCCCCAATCCAACACACAAGTTCTCAGCATGTCTTCAAGCAATTTGTTCACAATTTCTGTTTGACGATCAGATTGAGGATGGTATGCTGTGCTTAAGCATAAATCAGTCCCCATTGCCTTGTGAAAACTCTGCCAAAATTTTGAAGTGAAGATGGTGTCTCTATCACTTACTATGGTCTTTGGTATGCCATGTAGTCTAACCACTTCCTTGATAAACAACTGGGCTAGTGTACATGCATTTCTGTCTGACTTTACTGGTATAAAATGGGCTGACTTGGTTAACCTATCAACCACTACCCAAATGCTATCATTTCCCCTCCTAGTTTTAGGCAAACCATCAATGAAATCCATTGATATATCCTCCCATTTCCACTGTGGTATTTGCAAGGGTTGAAGCATTCCTGAGGGTTTTTTATACTCAGCCTTCACTTGTTGGCAAACCATACATTTAGATACATAGGTTGCCACTGCACTCTTCATACAACTCCACCAATAATCCCTCTTGAGGTTGTGATACATCCTTGTGCTTCCTTGGTGTATAGTGTATTTGCTTTTGTGGTAAGCATCCAAGATTTCTTGCTTCAACTCATCAATTGCTGGAACACATATTCTTTTTCCTTTCTTCAAATGGCCTTGATCATTCAACTGAAAACCTTCCACTGCTTCACCATTTGATATCTGAGTTTTCTTTTCAAGTAAAAATGGATCTTGGTCTTGCAACTTTACAACTTTGTTTTTCAATTCTGACTCCAGAGTGATAAAGCTTAACTTTCCCATTTCTACATGCTCACTGCATAGGCTCATGTTTTCTACATTATCACTTTCTATTTCCAAATCAGTTAACAGTGATAAAGTGTTAAACTCTTCCATCATTAATCTAGCCACTTTAGCATGTTGTCTACTTAGGGCATCTGCTACTTTATTAGCCTTACCAGGGTTATATAATATTTCAAAGTCATATGAGGCTAGGAGTTCAATCCACCTTTACTGCCTCATATTCAATTCTTTTTGTGAAAATAAATATTTAAGTGACTTGTGGTCGGTGTAAACTTCAAACCTTGCCCCTAATAAGTAGTGTCTCCATAGCTTAAGAGCATACACTATAGCAGCTAATTCAAGGTCATGAGTAGCATATCTTACCTCACTTGGTTTCAATTGCCTAGAAGCATAAGCTATCACTTGATGTTGTTGCATCAATACTGCCCCAAGCCCTTGTCCACTTGCATCAGTATACACCACCAAGTTTTCATTCCCTTCAGGTACTTTGAGGATTGGAGCTTGCACCAGTGCTTCCTTTAATTTCCCAAAGGCTTTCTCACACTCTTCAGTCCAAGTAAACACTTGATTTTTCCTAGTCAATCTAGTTAATGGGATTGAAATTTTTGCAAAATCTTTTATAAACCTTCTATAGTAACCAGCCATTCCCATGAATGATCCGACCTTAGTGACATTGGTAGGCCTTTTCCAAGCTTGCACTGCAATGACCTTATTGGGATCCACAGATATTCCTTTTTCTGATATAATGTGGCCTAGAAAATTCACTTCATTTTGCCAAAAAGTGCATTTTGAAAACTTTGCTTTCAAGTCTTCCTGCCTCAATTTCTCAAATACCATATGCAAATGATTTTCATGCTCTCTGATTGACTTAGAATAAATTAGTATGTCATCAATAAATATCAATAAAAATTTATCAAAATATTCTCTAAAAATTCTATTCATCAAATCAACAAAATAGGAAGGAGCATTTGTCAAGCCAAATGGCATTACTAAAAATTCATAAAGTCCATATCTTGTGTTAAAGGCTGTGTACTTAATGCTTTCCTCTTCTACTTTCATCTGATGAAAGCCTGAAGCTAAATCAAGCCTAGAAAATATTTTTTCACCACTCAATTGATCAAAGAGATCATCAATTCTTGGTAAAGGATATTTATTTTTAATTGTGACTTTATTTAATTCCCTATAGTCAATACATAACCTAAGGGATCCATCTTGTTTCTTAACAAAGACTACTGGTGCTCCCCATGATGAGCTACTGGGTCTAATAAAGCCTATTTCTTCTAATTCAACCAATTGCTTTTTCAATTCTATCAACTCCTTAGGCCCCATTCTGGTTGGTCTTTTAACCACTGGGCTAGCTCCTGGAATTATTCTAATTGAAAACTCAACTGGTCTGTGGTTTGGAACTCCTCTCACTTCACCAAACACATCAATATATTGATTCACTATGGGGATTTCTTCTAATGCAGGCATGGGTTTTTCACTAGACAATGCAAAAAGGTTGGCTACATTTCTATTCTTGTCTGCCTCACAAAGAACAACTACCCTTTGTCCATCAAAAATTTTCAATGATATGGTGGATGTCTCCATATTTATGATAGCCTTATATTTACTCAACCAATCAACTCCTAGAATAACCCCTATGCCCGGATATTGCAACACATATAGGTCTGAGTTAAACACATGTCCCCCTATATCTAACCCCAGTTGCATACACATCATACCCAGAACACATGAGCTACCTATAGGGCTTCTAATAAACAGTGGCTTATCAATAATCATACAATTCAATTTTAATTGTTGTGCAATATCATGGGAAATCAATGAGTGTGTAGCCCCAATATCATACACTACTGCAAAAGGTATTGAGTGAATAAACAAAGTACCTTCAACTTGGCCATGTTTCTCAACATTTGATCCCTCAATTGCCTTGCCTATTCCTTCCAAAGCCCCTAATTTTCCTTGCTTAAAATCTGGACAATTCCTCTTTATGTGACCTTCCTTCCCACAATGGTGACATTTGAAGGATGTTGGCCTAACATTTGTGCACCTGTTCTTCATATGCCCTTCTTGGCCACAGTTATAACAAGTAATCTTCTTCTTAATTTCAGCAGCATTGGCTTCTTCTGGTTTCTTGGTGGAAGCTGTGTCTACTTTCCTCTTATCATAAGGGTGAAATTTTCCCTTTCCTTTCTTGTTTTGGCCATTCTTGAATGCCCTGAAATTCTCTCTAGCCTTATCATGTTGTTCAATGCTCAAAGTCAAGTCTAAAACTTGATCAAAAGTCCTGTCCTTATATGGTAGCATGGCTCTACTAAGGCTAGGGTTTAGCCCTTGAATATATCTGCCATTCTTAGCCTCCTAAGTGGTGATGAGTACTGCACCATACTTTGCCAATGATTCAAACCTCTGAGTGTACTCAGTGTCACTCATAGTCCCTTGCCTTAATTTGATGAATTCCTCTAGCAAAGACTCCTTAGCTAATGCAGGGACAAACCTACCTTCCAGCATTGCTTTAAATTGATCCCATGTCACTTCTCCTTCAGGTCTTCCAGCTATGATAACCTCCCACCAATCCAAAGCTGCTCCTCTCAATTGTCTGGATGCAATTTGCCTTTTCCTTTGGTCTTCAACTTGCATGTCTGCAAAGATCCTTTCCAAAATCCTGAGCCAATTTTGAACTCCCATAACTCCTTCTGTGCCATCAAAAGTTTTGCCTCCAAGGTTGGTAAAAGTCTTGAGTAGTTTGGAAAGCTCCTCATGTGGATTTTCCTGCCTATTGCCTACTCCATCCCTTATGGCTCTCATGAATTCTTGCACATTCACCATGGGTGGTTCACTTGTTCCTACATTCTGATGTCTGGGTCCTACCATAGCTCTATGGATATGACACTTAGGTTAGTCCATTTTGCCTAATACTCTATAGATTAATTTATTTCAATCTATCCCTATTCAGTTATAATAGATATTGGTAGTATAAGCACTAACAAAACAAAGCATCCAAGGCAGTCAACACTTCCATACATCCAATGCAATCAAGTTCATACAAAATTTTGCTATGTTATTTAACAACATAACTCTGATACCAAATGAAATGACCCACTTGAATTTTTTTTATATATACATAGTGGCCATTTAATCAAGAAAATATTACATTCCAATTTTCTTCTATCCAGGACCTTTTTGCCAATATAAAAATATTGGTTTACTCATTTCATTTTAAACTTACATATGTGAAGATATATAAGTCACTTTCTACTTAAATCAGAGTACAGAAATTTGGAAGTAGAAATCTGTTTGGGAATCATTTAAAAGAAATAATCCCTACATAGCAATAGTGTATCTAAAAAAACCAGATTTTTCAAGTATACTTAGATTATGGCATAACTATTGGTTTCATGTCTCAAGAATTATCATTTTGCATGAATTTCCATAATTTTATTACTGTAAGAACTGGGCTTTTGCATGAATTTCCATAATTTTATTACTGTAAGAACTGGGCTTTTGCATGTGCATTTGTGTGCATGTTCCTGTGCATGTGTGTGCATGTGCCTAATTTCTTCCTCCTCTTGTTAGCAAAAGGTCTGAGTCTACCCTATATTTGGGTTGTAAAAACATAACTGAAAATTTAGTTCAAAAACTCTTTAGTGTTGGCTTAACCTAGGGTCAATAAAATGGTTATGTTAGCCATATTCAGCTTGCACTGTTTCTTAACAAAATACATGTTATTTTGTTTTCTTTTTAAAGCAACTCAAACCCTCATTCTGCCAGGTTTTATTTCAACTTAAACATGGGTTTTCTGATGTTAAATATTTGGATATACATTCAATCCACAAATCCTTTCAATATCAGATTTTCCACCATTTAAACTAACTATTATTGAAGCTTGAAAATTCCAATTCTTAGCAAAGTATTTGCAAAACAAGTCACATAAGTTTCAACTGATACACATATAGGTTCAGCACTTGATCAAGACAGTAGATCTACAATACATCAGTTTTCTAATCAAATTTAAACAAAATAGTTTAACATAATTCAGCATAAACATCCATTTTAACTTCAACAAAACCTTAAAGATAGCATCCAATTCCTTAAGCAGCTAAACATCCAAAGCCTGATCAAAGGAATTCTTACTTTCCTGCAAAACCACCATGACCTGCCCCATATGAATATGAGACACCCAATGGTGCATAAAACACACAAGGGTCAGACTAAAGTCTGGTATGAGTAATCTAACTGAAAACATGATTTATATGACACTTATTCATATTCAAATAATTTCAAAATGGATAAAGGAACTCAATACCACTCTTGTGCATGTTTCTGTGATACATAGGTATATACATTAGTGCACAACTATTTGTATGTGATTCAATGGTTTAGTTCAGTGATAACAATCATAGGATCCATCCATAAAACATCATAAACCAATCAACATATTCATCAATTTCATCATCAAGTCTTTTCTACCAGATTTCTGGCCATCAGGGATTTTACCCAAGCCCTCTCATGAACCTATTTCTATTGTTCACTATCAAGTATATTATGGTCTTTAGCTACTTTCTCTTGTTAAACCACACACTGCCTGGGACATATCTCTGTTAACCCAGCACACTCAGGCCCCTGGGTATAAGCATACCATGTGTGAGCTTGCAATGTTCACCTTGCCAAGCCATATTTTGTAGCCCTAAGATCCAAAAGTCCTTAGTTAAATTACTAAGTGTTATTTTCCCTTGCTCATTCCTATGCTAATCCCTTCTGCATATCATATTTTAATCAGAGAAATAAACCTACATTCAGCCAACATATATTCATCCATTGGTAAGTCAAGTTCTCGTAAGCAATCATTTTATCATGCAAACAGATGTGGCTTCTAAGCATATTATTTTTGTCTATGGGTTTCAGTGGATCAAGTTACAAACATATGGTTATAAATAATTTTCTGGTTGTCTCCTTTTACCTCTAGTTCAATCAGACCTTTGTTGATTTAAGATCTGGCTAAACCACAAGTATATGCTTTGATTTGGAGAGTTCATAAAACATAGAAGCTCAGCACATGTATAACATTGCACCTTTACATTTATCTTTATTTTAGTTGATGTGAGACATAAGCAACAACACAATGTTGCAGCCCCACATTTTCTTTCATTTTCAGACCATACATCTACACCATCAATCCTGGGTTTTAAAATAAATAAATGCCTAAAGAAAAACCCATAAAAGTCTACTTCATCTCAAAGTTAAACATAACACAGATAACCATATTCAACCATGAAATCCATGACTCTTGTATACTGGATAATGTCATTATAAAGGGTTATACACTTAAGCAGATCATTGACAAGCCAAACTTATCAAATCATAAAATGAACATAACTTGTAAAATTGAAATATAAATTTAATTAGGCTGCCTCAATATTCAAAACTTATTGCCAAAGTTTCCAGTGAGGTTACTCACCTTAACCCTTCTTTTTCCTAAGCTTTATGAACCCTTTTAGTCTTCTGCCTTCTTCTATTTTTCTCTGGTTTATGTTTTATTTTTCTTTAAGTGATGAGGAGCAATGTGACAGGACTCACTACCCTGAGCCTCCTTATACAAAACCCTGACTGCTACTAAGGTTTAACAAAATTACCCAATGTCATTTTTACCCTATACAAAACATGGTCTGCCCCTCATTTGATTCAAGAGAAAAAGGGTATGTGGTCCTTGTTTTTATTTTTAGAAATAATCCTTATCCCCTTTACCCCGGTCATGTTATATGCATGACTCTCATTTTCCAAATTAAAGAAATTACTGGAAATGGATAAAGTGTTTGCTTAAGGGTTCATGCCATTTCCATGCAATTTCTGTTTTCTTCCAACAAATGTTTGCTTGTACACATGTATATGTATGCCTATTTTTTTTATTTCTGCCTAGCTTTTATTTTCTTTGTGCCAGATTTATTAAAGTCATAATCCTATCTTTATACATATGTATTTCTAAATTACTTATTTTAATTTATATATTGATTTCTGCCTATTTTATTATACAGAAAACTGTGTGCATGTGTGTGCACTGTCTTGTGCACATGTACATGCTTAAACCATACATTTGCAATCAGTTTCCATTTCTATTTTTCTTAATGCAATTTTTAAACAAACATATACTAATTTAAATCATGAAATTGCTCACAAAATCAGGGTTATCACACTTCAGCTCTGATACCACGTTGTAACGACCCATCTTTCCAAACCCGAGAAGTCAACACTAATACATCCACGGTATTAACATGCTGAACAACTAAGTGCTAGAAATATAGATTGTTAGGGGAAATAAAGGAGATAGAAGAACTAGGAACAAACACGGAATCTCACAACGCGATGGAATAATATATAATATAATAATGTCTTTACAAAATATGAGACCCTCTTTTTTTTATACATATATGTATCAGAGTTGGACAATTATAACACTTATCCTTACAACAACAGACAAACTACACATAACACATACACAATAGAAGATATCCAAAATACGAGAGTATGTCCTAGGCCTCCAACTCAACTCCATAGCTCCAAAGCATCTAAAGCTAACCTGGCAAACATGCTCGGTCTGACCCGAGCATTACATGGAATAACGCCCGGGTCAGTTTGGTAAACTAGTCTGAGTAAAACTTGATAACAAGTAACAACCGAATTGATTTCTACAATTGAAAACCTTTCAAACAAAGGGTATCTTATAAGACCACACCGCACATAAAAACGGATGGGTTTTTACCTTACGATAACCAAAACATTTTATATCAAAATCCAGTGATGTTATCATAGTGTCTAGGTTTAAAGTAAAAAGATAAAATAGCTGAAATGCTTACATCTCACATTCCAACATACTAGGCTCTACAATCGAAAACGTAAGGCACGTATTGGAGAATGGATTCCAACTAATGACTGGGCTACTGGTGTACCGCCTGCCATAGTACACCTTTAGAAAAATGTACCGAGGTCGTACCTAATGACTCCTGCCAACACAGAACCGGCCTACCCCTTGCTGGATAGTACCAAATATATCATCACCCCGGTTGCTTTGCAACCTTTAACCGAGCGCTACCACGTACACGAATTCATTGATGATTGTGTATATATCTAGAAGGGTGATGGTATACCCTAATGGGTGTGACCCATATAGCCCTGCTGCATATCCCCTATTTTAGTCATTCTCGGTTGATGAGGCTTGAGGCTACGTTTTACTTTACTGAATAGCAGTCCCTCTTGGAATGCTAACACTGCCCTCCAAGTAGTAATACTGTGCCAACATTCATCCATACATGTTGTCCAGGATAAGGACAAACCGAAGGCACTACTTCTACTACATCCATTTTGGAATCACCCTTAGGATTAGTAGTAAGCAGCCCTTGTACTTCAATGGCTCTGTCTTTGATCCCATGCTTCAAGATGTCTTTATTTCGAAATGCCTGAGTTAGATCAAAGTGGTTTTCGGATAACATATTCGATCCCAGTCTCTTCGAAACAACTTTTGATATTTTCGGTAAACTCAACCTCGGTTGTTTAGGAAATAAACAGGCAAAAGATAACAGTGGAGTTCACCTCCTAACCGTTTATGGACGGATTTCTTTATCATTTATCCTAGAAGAACGAAACGAGTTTATACGTACAGTATAACACCTTCGACGGTAATTGTATCATATAATTTTCATGTTTCTCCTAGATATTTCCAAATTTAGGTTATGGTCCAAATTTGATAGTCGGTTATTTAACTATCAATTTATACAAAAAAATCAAATATCGATTCCATCCCATATGGGATCCTCTAAGCCTTTATTAATTAAACTTTAATTAATAAAATCACTTTATAAAACCTGATCAAAAGATCTTTTCAAACCCTATTTCCAAACCTCTTACATTCCTTTTTATTGAAAAAAATAATATAAGTATTTACCAAAACATTCTGGAAATTCCATTTCCTCAAAATTCCATATTAAATGGCCAAACAATTGCCTTTCAAAACCACCACCTCCTATAAAACACATTTACTAATTCCTTATGAAAATTCTTTTTATAAGTTCACTTCACATTTCAAACCACTTAAAAGTTTTCAAACTAGATTTAAAACTTCTTTCAAAAATACCTAAAATGATTTATAAATTCTCTTTCTATTTTAGAAACTATTTAAAAATCTTCCTTTATAATTTTTTTTATAGAATCTCCTTTATAAAATATCATTTTCAAGATATCGTTTGTAAATCACTTTAGGCAAAACTTTTTATTTAATAAACCCCTTTTTAAAAACAAGATATTATTTAAAAATAACTTTATAAAATAATAATAAAGTTTGAAAATCATTTATAACCTTTAAACCAAATTGATTTAAGAATTAAAGTTAATTCAAAAACATAATTTAATAATTTGAAAAGTGGCATAGCAATCCCAATGATACTAATTTAATTTACCATTCAATTTTAAATCCAATTCACTTAACCGTTATTTACATAGGTCAACATATATGTAAATACAACTCATATCCAAAACAGGGAATAACATGTCAATATGAACTAATTATCATATACATGTCCAAATAACATAATAGTAGAAGGGTTATTTATCCTGCTAAACAGATGTCCAAACAATTCAATTAATTAATAGCAGAACGAGGATTTATTCTGCTAGCACACACAAACAAACCAATAATCAATTTATAGTAGAACGGAGATTTATTCTGCTAACACATGTCCAAACAACCAAACAAACAAACAATCAGTTTATAACAGAACGGAGATTTATTCTGCTAACACATGTCCAAACAACCCAACGATCTACATTATAACTCATTCATAGTTATATGGTTTCTTAATGGTATCAACACTTAAATCACTTGTATTCAAAACCATCTTTGAAAAGAAGTACCTTTAAACATTTTTACTTTTGAAAACCAAAGGATTTAAAACTTTTAAACCCTTTAGAAATAATTAATTATAAGTTAAATCCTTATTTAAATCATAATTAATTTTAATTGAATCTTACTTAATTTAATTAAATAGTTAATAGTAATTAACTATTAATTAAATCTAAATTAATCCTTTATTAATTATTAAATAATTAATTAAACCTTTATTAACAATTAAATATTAATTAATCTCAATTAATTAATTAAATAATCTTTTATTAAACTTAAATAATAATTTAAACCTTTAATAAATAATTTATTATAAATTAAACCTTAATCATTTTATAATTTAAAAATAATTAAACACTTGATTAATAATTAGTCCTATATTTAAATAATAGTTAATTAAAAATAAATCATATACTTAACTCATAATTAACTAACTTAATTAATAATTAATTAAATAAATCTTAACTTTAAAAGATAGTTAATTAATAACCAACCTTTAATTAATAAAAGTTAATAACCCTTGTTTAATACTTAATTAATTATTAATTATCAAAACATAATTAATTGATTTTTTTATTAAATTCTTAATTCACCTTTTAAAATATCATTATTTAGTTTATAAACCATTTACAAAACAATTTGAAGTATAAAACCAAACTTTGCGAAAATCGAATTTTTAAACGAACTGCATCCATAGCGACTATCGCTATGGATACCCGTAATTTCCAACTTGTTGCTCACTGACTCTTCCAATTACTAATTTTACTCACTAACTTTCCATATCACTTTCAATTCCAAGCCCAAAGATCACAATTTTATAACCAAAACACCCCTTAAATCATCAATTCAAAGTTCTAATGCTAAACCACAAATTAACACACACATATACATCCAAACCATACCATAATCCAAATAATAACATCACAAATACAAACATATAACAACCACATATATAAATGTAAATTCTTTCTCAAAAAGTTAAGGAATTTACTCACCGAAGGCTATCCAAACTTTTGCTGACTTGAGTACGACCTAGCACTTTCATTCCTAAGCAACAAGATGGAATCTTGAATCCTAAATGCACTTGGTAGGCTTGGCCTTGAAGGGAAGAGGAAGCGAGACTTCTTTTGGTAAGGTGGAGCGACTTCAGATAAACATCAAATTCTCAATAATAAACCCGAAAATAGGTCATTTTGCAACTGATTTTTAGGCAACCAACTCATGGAATTTCAAAAAGGACTCAAAATAAAAGTTATTGGAATTTCTTTTCTCCATCATTTAAAAAAATGAATCACTAATTTTTGATTTTTTTCGAAGAAGTTATGATCAAAAGAAGGGTAATTTTCGAACTTGAAATTCTAGGTGAAAAATTGCTTTACAAAGATTAGATATTTTGACATAGCTATGATAGAACTTTGAAAAAGTGGTAAACTAAAATGTTGTAGCCATTAAAATTTCACACAGTTTAAAAAAAAGAAAACCTCCATTTGAGTTAGAAATGAGGAAGAAAAGGTTGGTGGAAAGAGGATGAAAAATGGTGAAACATATGGCTATTTATAGGCAAATTTCCTATGCCATCATTATATCTAGTCACATCACAAATCTTATATATATATATAATTATGTTTAATAAAATCACTCTTATATATATATATAATTATGTTTAGTCACACCACTTTCATTTATATATCTATATATAATTATTATGTTTAGTCACATCACTTTCTTTTATATATATAATTATGTTTAGTCACATCGCTTTCTTTTATATATATAAGTTTAATTATTATAACTAAGATGTGACAAGAGATAATTATGTTAATGATTACAAATCTAAGATGTGACAATACTTAATATATATATTTATATAAAATGTTTATTATTTTTAGAACTATGTCTTGTCACATCACTTACTAATCCCAATTAACATAAGATAATTTAATTCTAAGAACATTATTATCTAGTTAATTAACTCTTATATATATGTACATATAGTGCACAAAGACGAACAATATTCCCGATAACTTTTCGGTATCGAAAGGTCGAAATATCGGAAAACGTTCTTCGGTCATATTTTCTGTTTTTCTATGAAGTTTTAATTTGGTAAACAAATTTTGAATACGATTTTACCATCATTATTAATTAATTAAAACGAGTTTATTTTCATTATAAAACCTATATATTGAATATTTAAAATTAATTAAATATTCACTAATCAAAGCAGTGAAATTCCGGGCCGTTATAGACAGTTATAACAACCTGTCCTCACAATTGCTGATAAATACAACCATGAATGCAACGAAAAAAATAACCATGTAAGTACGTCTCTAGGCCTCCAGCTCACATTCTGAAGCTCCAAATATCCAAGTAAACCTAGAAATATGCTCGGTTTGACCCGAGCATTGTAGGAAAACAACGCCCGGGTCAGTCTGGTAAAACCAGCGTGAGAAACACAATCAAATGGATTCTTAATGTTTAAATAACCTTTCAAAACAAAGGTATCTCATAAGACCATGCCGCACATAAACATGGACGGGTTTTTACCTTACGCTGACCAATACCTTTATATATGAAAATCCAGTGATATTATAATAATGTCTAAGGGCGAAAATAATAATAATCAAGTAGCTGTGATGCTCATGAGTGTACATCACAACAATACTAAGTATATAATTGAAAATTGATAAGGCATGTTCGCTAATTGTGTAGGATTTCAATGGAGGTGCCCTTAGTACTTCGAGGAACAGTCTCCCTGCACGAGGATCAGAGATATCCTTCCGAAGCAGCATACATCCCTAGTGATGTACCATAGGAAAAACATAGCTGGTCTCGCTAAGACCGAGTGCATCGCCCCATGCATGCATAATAACTATAAGTGACATCTAGGAGGAGCCGATTACACCCTATGGGTTTGTCAACCCTACTGGCCATGCCTCATATCTCTGGTTTTAGTCATTCCCGCTAATGAGGCTACGCCCGGCATTCCAGCTTACGAACCACCATCAAATAGATCATGAAATCCCACATGGATCCTAATACTCCAACGGGTCTCGAAATCACACATAGATTCCTACATCTCAATTAGATCTTGGAATCACACCCAGATTCCCATACCCCAACGGGTCTCAGAATCACACATGGATTCCAACATCTCAATATATCACGAATCTCCTCCATAGAACCGTATATGGTTTTCAGAGTGGTTACAGGTTCGAGTCATCTCTTACGAGTACACTATTTCGCTTCCCAGGTGCTCCACAAAACCAAACGTCGATTCCTGGAATGCTCAATACTGGTTCTTTAGGAAATAATCGGACAATACATAAGAGCAGGGATCACCCTCTAACCGTTTAAGTGGACGGATCTCTTTATCATTTGTCCTAGAAGAATGAAACGAGTTTATACGTACAGTATACACCACCGAGGTTAACTGTACCATATAATTCTTGTGTTTCCCCTAGATATTTCCAGAGTTAAAATCCTTCAGTGTTAAGTAGGGAATATTTCCGTACCACCAAAATTAAGAAGGATTACATATTTAGGCCAAGATTTGATAGTCGGTTATTTAACTATCAAATAAATCAAACATTCAAACAAGATTACATTTCCCATTGAAATCCCTAAGCCTCGTTAAGTTTCCATTATTTAAAAAAAAGCAACTTTCAAATACTTTTGGAAATCTTTTCCATATACTTATCTCAAAAGGATAAGTATATTGACAAACACTATATTTTCAATACTTAGAAAATATAACCATATACTTATCACAATGGTATAAGTATATTCACAAACCATTTCACTTTCAAAACTTAGAACTTGAAAACTTCTAAAAATAGATATGGAAAGTACCGTCCCATGTCGATTATGGATCGCAGCTTACACAATGATTACGTCGCTATCCCAGTGAATCCATAGTAAATTGTAGGAAGTCCCCGCCTCTCGAATTACGCCATGAAAATCAATCATTTCTTTCCAAAACTCTTTATTTCATAAATATCTCCAAATCTATTTATAAAGTTTCTTTATAAATTTCCAATCCCTTTATAAAACATTCTTAATAAGTCTTAACTCTGTTTATAAAACTTCTCCTTCTCAGATCTTTAAAACTCATTTATAAATTCTTTTAAATATTCAAAACCATTTATAAAACTCTTCCCATATTTTTAACAAACTTCTTTAATAAACTCCTTAAGTCAGTAAGGTTCCCTTGATACCCCATATATTATTTGAAATAACTTTAAATAATAAGTTATTATTTAAACATCCTTCAATTTCATTTAAATTAAACCTTATTTAATATAATAACTTTAAAATCTCATTAATAATATATTAAATTAATTTTTAAACACTATTATTATTATAATAACTAGTAAAAAATGCACGTATGTGCATCTAGTAGCTAGAGTAGATGTGTGTTGTAAGTGCAAAAGTTTTGGTAATCACGATGCTTTTATTTCAAGTTATTTTGTTGATGGTTTCGGTGATAAATTGGTAGTAGAATTCCGTTGATGGGTAGTTAAGAAGGGATGGTGGTGGATGTACCACACAAATGGTGGGTTTCCGTTAATGGATAAGGGTATTTTTGGAATTTCAAAAAGACACCGTGGATAGTAGTAAAGATAAGTTAACTTCGATGTAATATTAATATAATTATTAATTAACTTTAAAACGTTATTAAACAATAATTAATCAACTTTAAACTAATATTAATATGATAATTAATTACCCTTTAAATATAATCAATTTAATTAATTAACTTTAATTGAAAATTAAAGTATAGATAATCATTAAATAAGTAATTAAAATATAATTAAAACATTTGTAGACCATAACTACCTTTTAAATAGTAATTAACATTCTTAAATAACATTAAGAAATAACTTTTAAGAATCATATTAATAAATAATTAACTTTAAATCATTATTAAAACAATTATAAATTATCCTAAAAATATTATTAATAAATAATCACTACTTTTTAAATCTTATTATTAAATAATAATTATCTTTAAACCTTATAATAAAAATAATTATTCTTAAAATAACTTTCAAATCAATAATTAATTTTATTTCTAATTTGAAGGAGGCTTAACGATCACCATGATACTTAAACAATCTACCATATTATTCAATTAACTTTTCAAGTTAATAATATATATTTACATAATCCACGACTATGTAAATAAATCCAACACTTAACCATAATTAGTTAATATATCCTAATTCAAAGTGGCATATCATTTACGATATAAAATCAAACGTCCAAACTATAAAATAGCAGAATGGGATTTATTCTGCTAATTAAATGTCAAATTTATTTAATTAGCGGACTGTTGTTTTATTCCGCTAAACAGATGTCCAATTATCATATCTAATCCAATTTAACTCAACAGTAATTTATTTGGCCAAATAAACATCAATATTTAAGGTATATAAATTTTAATCGACGTTATTATTAAAATAACGTGATTTAAATTCTGTCCGTTTTCATATATCATAAATTTTTACATGTCCAAAGCTACCGCAGGTTACACTAAAATGTTGTATTCGTCCATACGAACCCAACGCAAAAATTCGCAGGTTAATCAGATTTAAAACGAATGAGGTATTGCATTTTACAAATTCCTCAACTATTTATTAAAATTTAAAGTAATTAAACTTTAATGTTACTCACCCAAGCCCAAGAAGAAACGACCCATACCCCTACCCGCATCCAAAGCCTACAGGAACCCGCATGAAGCAACAGCCTTCACCCAAACCCACACATATTCCTCAATTCACATGCAATTGGCCATATTGTGAAGGTTTAAGTGCAAAATCCTTCATAAACTATAGTAGCACTCCAAAAACATTCGTTCCCAGGTTTCTCTTTTTCTTCTTTTTTCTTTTCTTCTGTTGATGCACACAACCTTCTCGTGCACCCTATCCTCTCCATTTCCAATGCATGCCTTCCTCTCTTCCTCACATTACAAGCCCGCACATTTCTACTACCTTCTTTACAAGAATATAACCGCATGAACACGGCCATGCTCCACCATACCACCTTCATTTCCCATCTACTCACATACACTGCCACATACTACACATCCCAAAATATATAAACATGCACACACAAAAGACAGCCATGCAAACACACGTCCACACATAAGCTACAACATCAAGAAACACACATGCTAGAATCATACACATCCAAGATCGAAACTTCCATCCTCCACATCTCCCTCTCGGCTCGACAGTCTCAAGTACAATGTGAATGAAAGATGTAGATTTCTACGCCCTCTATAACTTTTATGTTAACACTTTTGGCTAATATTTAGTATATGAGGATTTGTCGAATTAACTAAAATGAAAGGTGAAAGTGAAAATATGTTCTGTGAGCTTCCGTTTAGTAAAAGAAAAATGAATGTGTTAACATACTCGGTCTTCTTTTTCATGCATGTCCATATATACATAAGCAGATTTTACTTCACCGTTAAGTATTTCAAGGACAAAAGAAATTAAATGCAAGCCGATCAAAACTCAAAAGCAAAGGATAAGCAATTTAATGCTAAGCTGACAGTTCAAAAGCAAGGACATGCGCCAAAATAACATTTGCGTGCTTAAATTTTCTTAGCGTTAAAAAGTTTGTAGGTATGTCGCTACGTCATCTTCCCTTCGCATATGGACCGCGAACGACCAAAATAAAAATATGATCACGCACAACAACGTTACGTGATCACAAAATAACAATAAAATAGACCGGTTAACTTATTATGTAAAATTTCAAAAGAACTGACGTTTGACGCAAAAAACGTCAAATGAAAATTTAATTACTTTTCAAATTAAAAATTATGGAAAAATTCTATAAATTAAATTAAAAATACGTCATTGAAAATCAGGTCTTAACTTGAAACATAGTTTTTATTATAATTTAATTCAAATCCGAATATTTAAACAAATTAAATATTCAAATTCGAAGACCCAATAATACGGATCGTTACACATGTAGATCAAGTTTTTCCGCAGATTCATTTGGAGGAGCTTGGAGTAGGTGGTTTCAGCGATAGCTAGTTATTTTTATTGTTTTCCATTATATTATATGTATATGGTATCCGTTAGGTAGGGAGAGGCTGTTATAACTGTCCTAGGGTAGAATTTGTATTAGTATGACTATGATGTAACATTTTTGAAATGACTTTGCAATATATTATGTTGAGTAATATAAATTGTTCTGTTGCGTTGTGAGATTCTATGTTGTTTAGTTTCTTCTCTTCTATCTTTCCTTTCACCCCCAATGACCCGTCTTTCGTACGACTAAATGATCGACACACGAATACCGAGGATGTATTAGGTGTCGTCTTTGGTAGTAAGAAAGGCGGATCGTTACATTTGGTATCAGAGCCAAGTTAAGCGAACACCTAGGCTTTGGTGGGGGCAAACTCATTATAGATAGGGTCAGTATTACCCTAGAATGAGTTTGAGCGTAATATATATGAGTGCGTATTTGTTAGTGAATAAAAAAGTTTTATTCCCTCTCCCGGAGGGAGAGTACAATAGAATTCCCTCTCCCTGCAAGTATTCTAGTGATAAACGTATTCTTTCTCATTCTCGTTCATCTCCCATAAACGGTGCGAATGCCGCTGCTTATCTAAAACATTTTCAACGTCAGATCGGAGATTACACAATGAAGGTTAGCCCTTTTGCTTGGGTAGACCCTAAGTGAAATGGAGGGTTGACTCCTAGACTCATCGCAGGGAAGGGCTAAGTGCCTTCGCTCCCCTCGACTGTTCAGTTACCTACGCTCTCCAATTAATATACTGGGCTCTACGCTTCTTCTATCTTCAATTGTTTGGATCGGTCACCTTGACCTTGACTTTGAGTTGACTTCTCTAGGACAAGGCTAGTTCGAGGCTCTTCGAGTCCCCTCCTTGTGAACCCACTCCTTAGCAGACCGAAGGCAAAGCCCCAGGTGAATCATATATAAACATTGGGGAGACCCGACTGCTGCCGGCCGGGACGGACAGGAAACAAGGCGGGGATAAGCTTGTGAAGAAGCAAGCTTATTCCCCCACCCCCAAAAAACCGACCCCCTTTGGGCTCAAAAGGTCGAAGTTGGACCTCTAATTAAGATACAAGGGTCGCCTACAAGCTCTATTGTTCTCTCCCGGTCACTCCTATAGTCACTCCTGCAGACCACTCGGTTATCTATCATTAACCTATTGATCTTTACGTATGCCATCTCGAACCATCCTATCAGAACCTATAATATTCCATAGCTATAGGCGTAATCCGTTCCACATAGTGCAAGGCTCGACCAAAGGTAGCGAAGCTGTGCTCCAAAGAGCGTCGCGACTGTTGTATTGTAGTAGGTCGGGGGAAGCGAAGCTTAACGTACGCTTCCTCGTCTTGCTTCTGGCAAAGCTTCTACTTTGCTTGTTTCTCTCGCGCTTGCTTGCGTGAAGGCGTCATGTTAGAGTCCTTTTCGCTAGGTCCAAAAGCTTTAGTCAAAGCGAAAGATCTGATCTAACAAGAATCCCGCATATTGAGCGCAGATGATATGTGGCTACTAGGCCTGATCATATCATGCCATAAATGTTATATATATGGCCCGTCATATAAAGAAAGAATAGATTGTGCTGTTTGACCCGTTAAGTGGCTTAAGAATTCTGGTCGATGCGGTTGATCAACGTTATCGATAGAGATTTCCTAAACACTTGAACAAGTTAAATTGACATAATATTGTTTTAAATTTGGTAAATGAAATAATTTTTCCTAGGAATATATATTTTATATATATAAAGGGATGATTTTCTAATAATATTTAAATTATTAGCATTTAGGGTTTAACTAGTCATACTCGTCCAGTTTTGAGCATTGACTATTGTCAGATTTAATAGTAGATTTCTTTTTTCCATCATGGGTTGGGTAGATAGAATTTGTAGGAACATTGAATCGAACACCTTGTGATTTAAGTTTCACAATTTTACTATAAGGCGTCCGACGATATGTAGGGTTAAAAATTTAATTTTAATAAAGGTGCTTATTAAAAGGAAATCTTCAGATAGTTTTATAAGATGAATTAAAAAAGGATTTTACAAATCAGAACTATTAAATGTGGTTTAAAAATGAAAAACCTTTTGAGAATGCTAAACCCCGGTGGCTTTGATAAATTCCAAATGATTTTGGAAAATAGTAGTAATCTTTCTTAAGGATATTTTAAGATATAGATATTTTTAAATAAAGTTTGAGAGTAAGGTTTTCTTTGGATAGTTCAGGAATAAGCTTTGATCTGTTTGTGATGATTAGAATAATCTTCTAAGTGACAATCGAATGTTTGCTTAGGCAGATATGATGGTGCACTTAGTAAATTATTCTCTTTGTCATTGTATAATCGAGATGAGTTCAAATCCGAATGAATCCAAAGCAAGTGGATGATTTTGTTAAAAACTATTTGTCTATAAATAATATTATTTCGAGAAGAAATTTGGGAAAAAAAGAAGAGAAATATTTTTATTAACTAGTTCGAGTGTCTCGAAAATGACTAAAAATGGGTAAGAGATGTGTTCGGATGGCAAACACTTCTCTTGGGTATTGCCCTTCTTAGTAAAGGGGTATATGGTACTATTTGGTAGCACCCAGTTCCTTGACATTGTTTTGGAGTTGCTCGTGCTATATGTATGTTTTCAAAAGGTTTTTGAAATAAAACCCTGCTATTGTTTTCTCGGATCCCTTAAAAGGAAGAGTTTTCAAAATAAAACGATATTTGATTAAAAAGGTGGATTAATAAATGAAGTTTAATTAGGTTAAATTTAATAAGGAGGTTTAATGAAATTTGTTTATTTAAACTGTGTCTTTTGACTTTAACATCTAGGATGTGAAAAATTATTTGATGTTATTAGGCCGACTAATAGACATTTTTACCTTAGTAATGTCTAAGAAAAGTAGAATCTAGGATGGAGTTTGGATACCAGCATCCTACTCTTCTTAGCTACTTACCATACCAATTAGGGTAAAGACGTTGATTTGGTCAACCTAGTTTCAAGACCCAAATTATTTTTGGCCTGCATCTAGTAGTTAAAAATTAAATAGAATTAAAAATCATATGTTTGTATATACTCTTAGGATGTAGAAGAGTATTATATAACTTAATAAATTTAAAAATTGATTCTTATAAAGCATGGTGAGAGGGTAGAAAGTACTTAGATAACAAGAATCATTAGATCAGAACGTAGGTTGTATGAAGATCATTTCTCCTTTACACATTGTTCTCAATCCTAGATTCGAGTATATGACTAGAGGTGTTTTACACCATTCCGAACAAGGATTTATCACTCGGTTTTTGATGGCTAGCGTTGGTGAGGGTTCTTACGTGGAACCAAGAGTTGTCTATCATAGTTTATGACTATGCAAGAAGAACGGGGGTTTCCAATTAAGAGGCTTGATAAAAGTCCGCACTAGGAAGTTGGGTGAGAGATAATAGTTCGGAAGTGAAGTTATGTATTCGAGTAAATGATCAAATTAGATTTTACATAGGAATGATCTACGTACATCATACGGATTGATGAATAATTTACGTGTTCTGGGAATTCGGGTAGTGGTACAATTTTGGGGACGAAATTCTTTTAGGGAGGGAAGAGCGTAACGACCCAGAATTTTACAGCTTTGGTTTGCGAATATTTAATAAATTTTAAATATTCAAATAATAGTTTTATAATTAAAAATATAACTCTTTTAATTAATAACAAATGATAGTAAATTAGATTTGTAACGACCCGGGATTTTACCACTTTGAAATAGGCTATTTAAATATATTTATATAATCAATAAATGGAGTTTTATTAGCAAATAAACCTATTTTAATTATTTAATAATGGTGGTAAAATAGTTTTAATTTTTTTACCAATATAGATAGTTCAAATAAAAATAGAAAATGTGACCGAAGAACGTTTTTCGAATTTTCGACTTTTCAGCACCGAAAAGTTATTGAAAACCGTTATGCACATTGTGTAACATATGCACGCACATATATTCATGTCATAGGATAGTAATAAGATTTTATTAAGGTTTAAAATAATAGTGATGTGACTAATTATGATATTAAGTTTAGAAGAAAAATTATATATAAAGTAAGTTATTATGTTTAGCCATACCTTAAGTCACCACTCAAGTACACAACATGTCCTTCCTTAATTTAGGGTTATGGGAGGGGTGAACAACGTGTTTACATGGTGGGGAGTAGGGACACATGGCATGATTTTAGTGGAGGGCAAGTCCTTTAGGGTCATTTAGGCAATTTTACATTTCTATGCCTATGTATACCACCACCACTTCATATTTCTCACTTTACATTCTCATTTCTTCATTCCATTTCTAATATCCTCACACTCTTCATGCATACTCTTACTTCCATGGCTACTAAAACTATTTTCCTAAGTTAAAAGGCTTGCTTACATACTTCAAAACCATATCTAAACTCCTTACTTCTCTCCAAACATCACTCCTCTTCAAAACAAACCCCAACATCCCTTGTTTTCACTTAGGCCGAGCCTTGTTCTAGCCATGGCCAAGCCTAAACACATGTATAGCCGAGCCCATTTAGCCTTCCAAGGGTCCACATCTTCACTTTGTTGAGCTAGGAGCAAGTGAGTTAGGTCGAGTGCAAATTTAGTTTGGTTTAGTGAAAGTTTGGTGAGTAAAGTTCTCCTTGTTAAACCAAGTTATTACCTTTAAATTTGAAGTGTTATTAGTAGTCAATAATGATCCTTATATGGTTTAATTATGATGTTGAATGGTTATGCATTGATGTACTTGGATGTGATGATGATTGGTTGTGTATGTTGGTTTGTGGAATAAGTTAACTTGAACTTGAAAGTTAGTTAGTAAATGTTGTAAATGATGTTGCTAATGCTAGTGGTTATGTGTTATAATATGAATTGTGATGTGGATGTGAAGTTTAGTGTATGTTAGTTCATATTGAAGAAAGTTAGCACTTACTAACTTAAAGCAACATGAAAATCCCATATTAAAAATTTGAAATTTGGATTTTTTAAAAAAAGTTAAAGCATTTCAAGTTTGAATCTTTGTTTTGGATTTCAAAACATTCCTTTATTCTTTAATAAGGATAAGTTTTCAAAAAGCTTAAGTTTTGAAAGTAAGAAAAGAAATTTCAAGTTTTGAAATTACGGGTCCGTATAGCGATAGTCGCTATACGCGTAGTTCGAAAAATCTAAGCATTTTTTAATCAAAATTTGTTTTCACTTAGAAATCTTTTTGGAAATGTTTACTAACTTTAATTAAGTAATTAGAGAACAATTATTTAATTATTTAATTATTTATTTATTTAATGATTATTTAGTTGATTAATTAATTAATTAAAGTAGTTAATATTTAATCATTTGTTAATAAGGGTTTTTAAACTTAAATGTTAATCAATTAAGTTAATCATGATTTGTTACTTAATTAAAGTTAATTATTATTTAATTATTAATTAAGGATTAATAAATTATTATTTAATTAATTATTTAAGATAATTATTAATTAAATATTATTAAAAAGGGGTTTTATTTAATTAATCTTTGATTAATGTTAATTATGTTTTAATAAGGTTTAATTACTTTTAATTAGAGTTTAATTACTATTTAACAAGGATTTGACTCTCATTTACAAGGGTTTTAATTTATTTTAAAATCACTTTGAGTTTAAGTAATAAGTTTTGTTTTAAACTGTTTTCTTTCCAAGTTTGTTTTAAATCAAGGGATTTCTGTGTTGCTCACTCTTAGGTAACCCCATATGATAAGGAAAACTAAATGAAATCTATTAGCAGAACAAAACACCATTCTGCTATTACAATTAACTCGTACAATTACTTAAATTGATTGATTGTTATGTGTTGATCCCTTATATGCCTGTTGTTATGTGATGCCATGATAAACTGGATAAGTAAAACCAAACTAAAAGCATCATTGTGGTCGGTGGCCTCTGTTTGACTTGTAAGGATAAATATTTCATTTTCTTTTTGAAACGGTTTCAAAGTTATTGCATTTTGAACAATTGACAAATGGTTTTCTAAAGATGTTCTTAACTAATCAGAATGGTTTTCCATATTATAAAAAAAAGTTTTATAAAGAGTTTTGTAAAGGAGTTTGAAAATTTATAAAGTGCTTTTAGGAAAATGGATTTGAGTTTTTAAGCAAAGAAGATGTCATAAATAAGGAGATTTATAAAATGGATTTTCTTATTAAAGCAAGCTAAATTGATTTAAGGTTATCTAAGAAGTTGTTAAACAAGAAAGGTTTATAAAGAAGTTTTATAAATGATTTTGGGGTATTTATAAAAGAAGTTTAGAAAATGATTTGCATATTCATAAAGGGAGTTTATAAAAATAGTTTGGATATTTATAAGAAATTTATATAAATAGTCTGGGTTTTTATGAAAGCAATTATTATAAATGATTTTAATATTTATAAAAGGGTTTATAAATGAATTTAGGAGTTTGGAAAGTATTTTGAAATGGATTTGGGTTTCAAGTAAAAGTGATTTCATGAATGAAAGGGATTTGATTAAAAAGGATTTATCGAAAAAGTATAAAAAGAATTTGAGATCTGGGTTTCTCTAAACTAACCTTTCAAAAATGGTGGTATGGCACATTCGTTCCACACTTAACACCGAGGGAATAATATTTAGGGTTGTCCTTACCTCTAATTTAAACAACATTTATTTAATCCTTTTTAACATGATTTGGAATTAAGAAGTTATTCACAAATGTTCTGGGTAAATACTTATGTCTGAGAGATAAGTATATGAATGTTTTATACAAGTGTTTTTAAAAAGAGATTTATTAAATAAAGATTTTTTTTAGGCTTAGTAGTTGTTATGGATAAATAAATCTCAAATGAAATTGGTTGTTGTTTGTTTATTTGATAGTTAAATAACCGACTATCGAATTTGGATCAAAACGTAACTTCAGAAATATCTAAGAGAAACACATGAGTTATATTGCACGGGCATCTCCGATGATGCTGTACTGTGCGTATAAATCTCGTTTCGTTCTCCTAAGACAAATGAAAAGGAAATCCATCCACTAACGATTAGGAGATGATCTCCGCTCTTATCTTTGACTATTTATTTCCTAAAGAATCAGGGTTGAGTTTACCGAAAAGTATCGAATGTTGTTTCGAAATGACTGGGATTGGATATGTTATCCGAAAACCACTTCGATCTAACTCAAGCGTTTCGAAGTGAAGACATCTTGAAGATCAAGGAATTAAAGATGGAGCTCTCAAGCATTTCGTTCAGTCCCAGAACGAACTTGCATGGATGAATGTTGGCATTACATTGCTGCTTGGAGGTTAGTGTTAGCATTCCAAGATGGTCAGCTAGGAGGAAGAAGGTAAAGACATGACCTCGCGATCCTCACAACTGGGAAATGGCAAAAACAGGGTATGCAGCAGAACTATGTAGTCAGCTACCAATAGGAGCCGCCATCCCATTCTAGATTGTCCATATTCAAATTGTTTTGCACGCAAACACCGTGGTAGTATAAGGGCTCAGTGTCAAAAATGGATGGGGTAATTCGGCTCGTCATGTTAAAGGGGCAACCAACTCTGTGTACCGGGGTACAAGAAGTTCTTATCAGACTCCGGTGCATTTTGTAGTGGTGTACCATCGGAAGGTAGTCCCTTACCTTGCCATAGTATGGAATCTAATCTCCAATAAGTGCTTTTACGATTTGATTGTAGAGCCTAGTATGCTGGAATTTAATATAGTAACAATTTCAGCTATTTTGATATTTATTTGAAACCATAAACATTATTATAATATCACTGGAATTTTATATACAATGTTTTGGTTATCGTAAGGTATAAACCCCTCCGTGTTTATGTGCGGTGTGGTCTTACGAGATGCCTTTGATTTAAAGGTTTTTATAAATTTAAAGATTTATGCTTTACTCACCCCAGACCCATGTCTAACCCGAAGTTTATTTTATTTTCTTAAACTCTTAGGTGCTCAAATTTGAATGGGCGGCCAAGTAGATCAGGTTTTTCCACAGACTCATTTGGAGGAGCTTGGAGCAGGTGGCTTCATCGATAGCTAGTTATTTTTATCGTTCTCCGCTGTATTATATGTATATGGTATCCGTTAGGTAGGAACAAGCTGCTATAACCGTCCTTGGGTAGAATTTTTATTAGTATGACTCTAATATAACATTATTGAAATGACTTTGCAATATATTATGTTGAGTAAAATAAATTGTTCAGTTGCATTGTGATATTTTGTGCTGTTTAGTTTCTTCTCTTCTATCTTTTCTTTCTTTCACCCCTAATGACCCGTCTTTTGGACGATAAAATGGTCCGCACACGAATACCGAGGATGTATTAGGTGTCGTCGTTGGTAATAAGAAAGGCAAATCATTACATTTGGTATCAGAGCCAAGTTGAGCGAACACCTAGGCTTTGGTGGGGGCAAACTCATTGTAGATAAGGTCAGTATTACCCTAGACCGAGTCTGAGTGTAATATATATGAGTGCGTATTTGATAGTGAAAAAAATGTTTTATACTGTATTGTTTGACCCGTTAAGTGGAATAAGAATTCTGATCGATGCGCCTGATTAACATTATCGATAGGGATTTCCTAAACACTTGAACAAGTTAAATTGACATAATATTGTTTTAAATTTGGTAAATGAAATAATTTTACCTAGAAATATATTTTTTATATTTAAAAAGGGATGATTTTCAAAATCTATGTAGTTATCTATGAGGAGAGTGGGTTAGGAGTTAATAATATTTAAATAATTAGCATTTAGGGTTTAACTAGTCATACTCATCCAGTTTTGAGCATTGACTATTGTCAAATTTAATAGTAGATTTCCTTTTTCCATCATGGGTTGGGTAGATAGAATTTGTAGGAACATTAAATCGAACACCTTGTGAATTAAGTTTCATAATTTGACTATAAGGCGTTGGACGATATGTAGGGTTAAAATTTTAATTTTAATAAAGGTGTTTATTAAAAGGAAATCTTCAGATAGTTTTATAAGATGAATTAAAAGAGGATTTTACAAATCAAAACTATTAAATGTGTTTTAAAATGAAATAGCTTTTGAGAATGTTAAACTCCGGTGGCTTTGATAAATTCCAAATGATTTTGGAAAATAGTAGTAATCTTTCTTAAGGATATTTTAAGATATAGATATTTTAAAATAAAGTTTGAGAGTAAGGTTTTCTTTGGACAGTTTGGGAATAAGTTTTGATTTGTTTTGTGATAATCAGAATAATCTTCTAAGTGAAAATCGAATGTTTGCTTAGGAAGATATGATGGTGCACTTAGTAAATTATTCTCTTTGTCATTGTACAATTGGGACGAGTTCAAATCCGAATGAATCCAAAGCAAGTGGATGATTTTGTTAAAAACTATTTGTCTATAAATAGTATTATTTCGAGAAGAAATTTGGGAAAAAAAGAAGAGAAATATTTTTATTAACTAGTTCGAGTGTCTCGAAAATGGCTAAAAATGGGTAAGCGATGTGTTCGGATGGCAAACACTTCTCTTGAGTATTTCCCTTCTTACTAAAGGGGTATATGATACTATTTGGTAGCACCCAATTCCTTGACATTGTTTTAGAGTTACTCGAGCTATATGTATGTTTTCAAAAGGTTTTTGAAATAAAACCCTTCTATTGTTTTCTCGGATCCCTTAAAAGGAAGAGTTTTCAAAATAAAACGATATTTGATTAAAAAGGTGGATTAATAAATGAAGTTTAATTAGGTTAAATTTAATAAGGAGGTTTAATGAAATTTGTTTATTTAAACTGTGTCTTTTGACTTTAACATCTAGGATGTGAAAAATTATTTGATGTTATTAGGCCGGCTAATAGACATTTTTACCTTAGTAGTGTCTAGGAAAAGTAGAATCTAGGATGGAGTTTGGATACCAGCATCCTACTCTTCTTAGCTACTTACCAGACCAATTAGGGTAAAGACGTTGATTTGGTCAACCTAGTTTCAAGACCCGAATTATTTTTGGCCTGCATCTACTAGTTAAAAATTAAATTAAATTAAAAATCATATGTTTGTATATACTCTTAGGATGTAGAAGAGTATTATATAAGTTAATAAATTTAAAAATTGATTCTTATAAAGCGTGGTGGGAGGATAGAAAGTAATTAGATAGCAAGAATGTTAGATCAGAATGTAGGTTGTATGAAGATCATTTCTCCTTTTCACATAGTTCTCGATCCTAGATTCGAGTATATGACTAGAGGTGTTTTACACCATTCCGAATAAGGATTTATCACTCGGTTTTTGATGGCGTGCGTTGGTGAGGGTTCTTACGTGGAACCAAAAGTTGTCTATCATAGTTTATGACCATGCAAGAGGAGCAGAGGTTTCCAATTAAGAGGCATGATCAAAGTCCACACTAGGAAGTCGGGTGAGCGATACTAGTTCGGAAGTGAAGTTATGTATTTGTGTAAATGGTCAAATCAGATTTTACATAGGAATGATCTATGTACATCATACAGATTGATGAATAGTTTAAGTGTTCTGGGAATTCGGGTAGTGGTACAATTTCGAGGACGAAATTCTTTTAAGAGGGGAAGAGTGTAACGACTCGAAATTTTTCAGCTTTGATTTGCGAATATTTAATAAATTTTAAATATTCAAATAATAGGTTTATAATTAAAAATATAACTCTTTTGATTAATAACAAATGATGGCAAAATAAATTTGTAACGACCCAGGATTTTGCCACTTTGAAATGGGCTATTTAAATATATTTTATATAATCAATAAATGGATTTTTATTAGCAAATAAACCTATTTTAATTATTTAATAATGGTGTCAAAATATTTTTTAAAATTTGTTTACCGATATAGATTGTTCAAGTAAAAATAAAAAAGTGACCGAAGAACATTTTTCGATTTTTCGACTTTTCGGCACCGAAAGTTATCGAAAACCGTTATGCACATTGTTTAACATATGCACATACATATATTCATGTCATGGGAAAATAATAAGGTTTTATTATGGTTTAAATAAGTGTTAGGTTAAGATAATAGTGATGTGACTAATTATTAAATTAAGTTTAAAAGAAAAAGTATATATAAAGGAAGTTATCATGTTTAACCATACCTTAAATCACCACTCAAGTTCACAACTTGGCCTTCCTAAATTTAAGGGTATGGGAGGGGGTGACCCAAATGTTTACATGGTGGGGAGGAGGGACACATGTCACGATTTGAGAAGAGGGCAAGTCCTTTTAATGTCATTTAGGTAATTTTACATTTCTATGTCTATATATACCACCACAACTTCATATTTCTCACTTTACATTCTCATTTCTTCATTCCACTTCTAAAAGTCCTAACTCTCTTCATGCATACTCTTACTTCCATGGCTAATAAAACTATTTTCCTAAGTTAATAGGCTTGCTTACATACTTCAAAACCATATCTAAACTCCTTACTTCACTCCAAACATCACTCCTCTTCAAAACAAACCCCAACATCCCTTGTTTGCACTTAGGCCGAGCCTTGTTCTAGCCATGGCCGAGCCCAAACACATGCATGGCCGAGCCTATTTTGCCTTCCAAGGGTCCACATCTTCACTTTGTTGAGCTAGGAGAAAGTGAGCTAGGCCGAGTGCAAGTTTCGTTTGGTTTAGTGAAAGTTTGGTGAGTAAAGTTCTCCTTGTTAAAACAAGTTATTGCCTTTAAATTTGAAGTGTAATTAGTAGTCAATAATGATGCTTATATGGTGTAATTTCTGATGTTGGATGGTTATGCATTGATGTACTTGGATGTGATGATGATTGGTTATGGATGTGTATGTTGGTTTGTGGAAAAGTTAACTTGAACTTGAAAGTTAGTTAGTAAAGGTAGTAAATGATGTTGCTAATACTAGTGGTTCTATGGTATACTATGAATTGTGATGTGGATGTGAAGTTTAGTGTATGTTAGTTCATGTTGAATAAAGTTAGCGCTTACTAACTTAAAGCGACATGAAAATCCCTTTTTAAAAGCTTGAAATTTGGATTTTTTTTAAAAGTTAAAGCATTTCAAGTTTGAATCTTTGTTTTGGATTTCAAAACATTACTTTATGTTTTAGAAAGGATAAGTTTTCAAAAAATTTAAGTTTTGAAAGTTACAAAAGAAAATTTTAAGTTTTGAAATTACGAGTCCGTATAGCGATAATCGCTATACGCATAGTTCGGAAAATCTAACCATTTTTCTAATCAAAACTTGTTTTCAATTAGTAATATTTTTGGAAATGTTTTCTAACTATAATTAAGTTATTAGAGAACAATTATTTAATTATTTATTATTTATTTAATGATTAATTAATTAATCAAGGTAATTAATAATTAATCATTTGTTAATAAGGGTTTTTAAACTTAAATGTTAATCAATTAAGTTAATCATGATTTGTTACTTAATTAAAGTTAATTATTATTTAATTATTAATTAAGGATTAATAAATTATTATTTAATTAATTATTTAAGGTAATTATTAATTAATTATTATTAAAAAGAGGTTTTATTAATTAATCCTTGATTAAAGTTAATTATGTTTTAATAAGGTTTAATTACTTTTAATTAGAGTTTAATTACTATTAATTAATTATGTTGCTCACTCTTAAGTCACCCCATATGATTAGGAAAACTAAATGACATATATTAGCAGAACAAAACACCATTCTGCTATTACAATTAACTTGGACATTTACTTAAATTTATTGATTGTTATATGTTGATCCCTTATATACCTATTGTTATGTGATGCCATGATAGACTGGATAAGTAAAACCAAACTAAATGCACCATTATGGTCACTAAGCCTCCGTTTGACTTTGTAAGGATAAATATTTCATTTTCGTTTTGAAATGGTTTCAAAAGTTATTACATTCTGAACAATTGACAAATGGTTTTCTAAAGATGTTCTTAACTAATCAGAATGGTTTTCAATGCTATAAAAAGAAGTTTTATAAAGGAGTTTGAAAATTTATAAAGTGTTTTTAGGTAAATGGATTTGAGTTTTTAAGCCAAGAAGATGTCATAAATAAGGAGATTTATAAAACGTATTTTCTTATTAAAGGAAGCTAAATTGATTTAAGGTTATCTAAGAAGCTGTTAAATAGGAAAGGTTTGTAAAGAAGTTTTATAAATAATTTTGGGGTATTTATAAAAGAAGTTTATAAACGATTTGGATATTCATAAAGGGAGTTTATAAAAATGGTTTAGATATTTATAGGAAATTTATATAAAAAGTTTGGGTATTTATGAAAGCAATTATTATAAATGATTTTAATATTTATAAAAGGGTTTATAAATGAATTTGGGAGTTTGGAAAGTATTTTGAAATGGATTTAGGTTTCAAGTAAAAGAGATTTCATGAATGAAATGGATTTGATTAAATAGGATTTATCGAAAAAAAGTATAAAAAGAATTTATGATCTGGGTTTCTCTAAACCGACCTTTCAAAAATGGTGGTATGGAACATTCGTTCCACACTTAACACCAAGGGAATAATATTTAGGGTTGTCCTTACCTCCAGTTTAAACAACATTTGTTTAATCCATTTTAACATGATTTGGAAGTAAGAAGTTATTCAGAAATGTTCTGTGTATATACTTATGTCTGAGAGATAAGTATATGAATGTTTTAGACAAGCGTTATTGAAAAGAGATTTATTAAATAAAGATTTGTTTTGAGGCTTAGTAGTTGTTATGGATAAATAAATCTCAAATGAAATTGGTTGTTGTTTGTTTATTTGATAGTTAAATAACCGACTATCGAATTTGGATCAAAACGTAACTTCAGAAATATCTAAGAGAAACACGTGAGTTATATGGCACGGGCATCTCCGATGATGCTGTACTGTGCGTATAAATCTCTTTTCGTTCTCCTAGGACAAATGATAAGGAAATCCATCCACTAACGATTAGGAGATGATCTCCGCTCTTATCTTTGACTATTTATTTCCTAAAGAGCCAGGATTGAGTTTACCGGAAAGTATCGAATGTTGTTTCGAAAAGACTGGGATCAGATATGTTATCCGAAAACCACTTCGATCTAACTCAAGCGTTTTGAAGTGAAGACATCTTGAAGATGGAGCTCTCAAGCGTTTCGTTCAGTCCCAGAACAAACTTGCATGGATGAATGTTGGCATTACATTGCTGCCTGAAGGGTAGTGTTAGCATTACAAGATGGTCTGCAAGGAGGAAGAAGGTAAAAGCATGACCACGTAAGCCTCACAACCGGGTAATGGAAAAAACAGGTATGCAGTAGAGCTATGTTGTCAGCTACCATTATGAGCTGCCATCCCATTCTAGATTGTCCATATTCGAATTGTTTTGTGCGCAAACACCATGGTAGTATAAGGCCTTGGTGTCAAAATGGGATGGGGTAATCCGGCTCTTCATGTTAAAAAGGCAGCCGACTCTATGTAGCAGGGGTACAAGAAGTTCTTGTCAGACTTCAATGCATTTTCTAGGGTTGTACCATCAGAAGGTAGCCCCTTACCTTGCCATAGTATGGAATCCAATCTCCAATACGTGCCTTTACGGTTTTGATTGTAGAGCTTAGTACGTTGGAATTTAATATGGTAATAATTTCAGCTATTTTGATATTTATTTGAAACCGTAGACATTATTATAATATCATTGGAATTTTATATACAATGTTTTGGTTATCGTAAGGTAAAAACCCGTCCTTGTTTATGTGCAGCGTGGTCTTACGAGATGCCTTTGATTTAAAGGTTTTTATAAAGTTGAAGATTTATGCTTTACTCACACCAGACTCATGTCTGACCCGAAGTTTATTTTCTTTTCTTAAACTCTTGGGTGCTCAAATTTGAATGGGCAGCCATGTCGATCAGGTTTTTCCACAGATTCATTTGGAGGAGCTTGGAGCATGTGGCTTCATCGATAGCTAGTTATTTTTATTGTTTTCCACTTTTTTATATGTATATGTTATCCGTTAGGTAGGGACAGGCTGTTACAACTCTCCCAGGGTAGAATTTGTATTAGTATGACTCTAATGTAACATTTTTGAAATGAATTTGCAATATGTTATGTTGAGTAATATAAAATTTTCCGTTGTGTTTTGACATTCTGTGTTGTTTAGTTTCTTCTCTTTTATCTTTTCTTTCTTTCACCCATAATGACCCGTCTTTCGGACGACTAAATAATCGGCATATGAATACCGAGGATGTATTAGGTGTCATCTTTGGTGGTAAGAAAGGTGGATCGTTACAGAGATAATCTTCTTATACTTGGTCTTAAAGCCCGAAGAGGGAACTCGTACTATTCGTGGAATTTAAAGGGTGATTTCAACGTTATTCCACCCATAGTACTTGTTGAATATGGGAATTGATATTGAGTAGAAGTAGATGATTTCTATAGATTCTGCTCACTTAATATTTACTGTTTTTGGATTAACATCCTAGATAACATGGTTTTAACTTAATCAAAATTTGAGTTTTGAATTAAGAAATCTTTGTTAAGATTTAAATGAAATGATTTGGAAATATTTTCCTAAGTAAAAATTGAAATGATTTGGAATTTAAAAAGGTTTTAAGTAATCAAAGGATTTGATAAGAGAGGTTTAATGATTTCATATATTTCGAAAAGAATGTTTTAGAAATATATATCTCCAGAAGATATTTTGATAAAAAGAATTTAATCAATTAAAGAATGATTTCCAATTCACAAAACATCTTTTTTATCGTTGATTGGTTAGAAAGAACCGAGGTCGGATTTGGGTAATTCCTATCTGAAGACCACTTCGAACCAATATACGTATTCGAAGTGAAGACATGGATTTGATTTGGAAGATGGAATGTAAGGCTGCTTGTCATTGACCATCGGCTAAAATTTCCATATCATATTATGTGGCAGTAGTTCTTCATTTAAGATCTTCGATGCATGGACTTCTCGCTACTAATCCTAAGGGTAACTCCCATCAGGATGTGGTAGAAGAGTATCTTCGGTTTGTCCTGTTCCTAGACAACTTGTTTGGATGAATGTTTGATGTTGCATTTCTAATTACATTGTTTGGTCTCTAAGAACATATCATCTGTTTGGTGGCGGAGAAGGCAACTTTTCTTAGCTTAACACCCTTTCCTGAGACGTATGAGCTCAGGAGTTATACGTTTGTAGAAATCATTTGTGTGATCATGGAATGGCAGTGTGGCATTCAATGTGGAATGTGCTATGTGAAAGGTAAAACGTTACCTCAAGCCTCATCAACCGGAAATGGAAAAAACAAGGTAAATGTGGCAGGGCTAAATGGGTCGCTCCCATTAGGATATGGTCATAACCTTTCTAGATAACCCTCTATATATCGGGTATGTTGTGTATGCTATGAGACGTCTCGGATAGGTCGGAAACGACCGAGGTGATGTCATATTTGGTACTATCCAGCAAAGGGGTAGGCCGATTCTGTATTGGTATAGGCATTCAGTATTTGGACCTTAGGTACATCCCTCTAGAGGTGTATTGTATGGAAGGTAGTCCATCACCTTGTCATTTGTATGAAATCCATTCTCTGAACAAGCCTTGTAAGAGTTTTGTTTGTAGAGGCTAACATATCCGGAATTTAATAATGGTAACAATTTCGGCTAAGATTCATAAGTTTACTTGCAAATGTTTTCAGAAGAATGTCATTAAAAATATATCCCCATATTTTGTGCAGCAAATGTTTTGGTTATCATAAGGTAAAAACCAATTCCGTGTTCATGTGCGGCGTGGTCATATGAGATACCTTTGTTTTCAAAATGCATATTTTGTGTTTCTCACACCGGTCCCATGATTGACTCGGAGTTTATTTTCCTTCTCCCTTAAACTCTGGGTGCCCTAATTTTCTCGGCCAGTCTAGTAGTCAGGTTTAGTTAGAAGAAATCTGGAAGAGCTCGGAGCATGGAGTTAGAAGATTCTTCTGAAGATTGTTACCGTTTCCACCTCACTCATATATTATTGTTTTCCGCATTTGTAAGGACAGATATTTATAACTGTCCATGTTTAAATTTGATAAATATATTTAAAATTTCTGATGTAAAGATTATATGTTGAAATAATATATGTTATTCCATTCATGTGAGATTCTATTCTGTCTTTATTTTCTTTCTTACCCTTAATGATCGGGTTTCCGGCGCTTGAATTTGCGGCACGTGAATACAGTGGATGTATTAGTGTCGATTTTCAAGGGTCGAAAATCTGGTTCGTTACATTTTGGTATCAGAGTGCAGGTTAAGCGAGAACCTTGGCTTTAGTGGGGGTAAAGTCTCATCAAAGATAGTGTTATTAATACCCTATGATGAGTAATTTATTAGAGATAGGGTTAGTAACACCCTATAATGAGTTTGAGAGTATTATATATGAGCGCGTATTTGATAATGATATATACAACTGATTGTGGTTTTGAAAATTTGTAAATGAAATAATTTTACCTAGGATTATATTTTGAATTTAAAGAATATTTTTCAAATAATATAGTTATTTGATTAAGAAAATGATAATACTCAGTTATTATTATTGATTGATTGGTTGTTTAATTTAAAATTTTAAATATGAACACCTCGTGAATTTAGTTTCACAATTTGACTATGGGGTATTCGAAATAATAATGTTGATTTTAGGTTAAAGGAATTTACTTAAGATAAATAAATCTTATGAATATGTTTTTATGAACTGGATTTATAAAACATACTTTATAAAGGTATTTTTGAGAATTTGAATTCCGGTATTTTTGAATGGAATTTCGAATGATTTTTGAAAAAGGAATAATAATAGTATTATTTCTAAAATGGGATTTTGAAACGAAAAACAATCTTATGACTAATTGATCCGAGTGGCTCGAAAGTAACTAACAATGGGCAGGAGATGTGTTCGAATGGTAAATGCTTCTCTTAAGTATTCCCCTTCTTGTTAAGGAAATATGGGATACTATTGGTAGTACCCAGTTTCTTGGTATCATTTTTTGTGTTACTCAATCAATATAATTTTCTAAAGTTAAAAAGCATAATGTGAATCATTAGTTGATAAATTAATTGATGGTTGTCAATTTTTATCAAAGTGCATTATCTTAACTAATAAGCATGGGTATTCTTTGATCTTTAAAGAAATGGTAAAAGTTATTAATGAATTGTTTTGGGTTTGTAGTAAACGATGTTTTAGCAACATTTGTTTTTAAACCCTTGAATTGCACTTTGGAAGAAATCTTATGGGTATATTTAGTTCTTTAATAATGGGATTTTAAAGAGAATAATAAGTATTGGAGTCTTTTATAAAAAGATAGAAATATTATAATTAACATGTTATAAAAAGAGAAGTTCATTATAAAAATGTTTTAGTAGTAATTGTTTTTAATGTCTTTGATTTTATTTTAAAGGTAAGAAGAATTTTTTATAAATATACTTATAACATTTAAATAAGTATATAAATACTTTTTAAGTATTATAATCGGTATAAGTAAAGAGAATATATATATATATATATAAAGGAAGCTTATGGTGATTTATCAATTTAATGAATTATTTTGAAAATGTGTTTTCCAGAAACCATTCAGATATGTTTAGAAATGTATTAATAAAAAGATATTTATCTTTTGAAAAGAAATGTGTTTTAAGTAGAAATATTTGGAAATAAAAATGTAAAATGGTTATGTATAAAGAAGTATCTTTATAAAAGTTTGAATAAAAGATGAAAGTTTTATGAAGTATTCTCATTAGAATTTTCGAAATCTTAATAAATTAATATGAAGTATGAGGATTATTTCATCGCACAATTAAATCTAAGATTCGAGTGCAGAACTTTGACGTGTTTGACACTTATCCAAAAAGGATTTATCACTCGATTCTTGACGACGAACATTGATGAGGGTTTGTGGTTAGATACTTGAGTTTTTTTATCATAGTTGAGAACTATGCAAGGAAAAATAAAATTCTGATCAGAAAGCCTGGTCAGAGTCTGCACTAAAGGATTGGGGGATCAATACTAGTTCGGAAGTAAAGTTGTGAATTCGAATAATAGATCGAATCAGATATTGTGTACGGAGGATCTATATACATCGTACTAATGTAAGTATAAAAATAAATATTTTGGGCAAAACCTATGGGTTTTTTGTTTTGGGTAATTTTGAGGACGAAATCCTTTTAAGAGGGAAAGTCTGTAATGGCCCGTAAATTTATCTTTGATAAATTTTATTTATTTTTAAAATTATTCAAATAAAAGGTTTATAATACAAGTAATATTGTTTTGAGTGATAATAAATCTTATTTTGAATAAATATTTACAAAAATATTTTTTCCTTGGGATTTAAATCGGTAAAATGATCGAAAACCGTTTTATCGATAACCAGCTCTATAATAGTAATACATCGCGCACGGAGCTGGATACATACACTTATTTTTATAATTGAACAAGAATATGAAGTAAAATCAATTATTTTATTTTTGGAAATTAAATGTATATATGACATCATTAGTGATGCCCTTATATTTAATAATTGATTTATTAAATTTAATTGAGATTTAACGATTTAATAATTATTTAAATTATTTAAATAATGGTTTTAAATGATTATAATTTGTTTTAATTAGTTATGAAGTAATAATGAATGATTTATAATGGTTTTATAAAGTTATAAAAGTAATTTGAAATTATAAGGAAAATCGATACCGGTTTATCGGTATAATAACATAAACAACGGTTTAATATTTATTTATATGGTTTTATAATTCAAATATGATCATTTTAATTCATCTAAAATGATAAGAAAATAGTTTTCAAATTCTGTTTACAAATATATGTACGTTAATTAAGAAGTGAAAATGTGACCGGGAATCGGTTCTCCGATTGGCAACGGTTTATCGAACGAATGTTGTTCGGAATCAATGCAACGTTGTTTATATGTCATGTACACGCATATAACATATAAATACACACCCTAACATACTTATGAACATATATAAACATACAAATATACATGTAAACATATATAAGAAAAATCTAAGATATTTTATAAAAACTTAACCCTTAAGCTTCCTAAAGTCAACTATCTTACACACTAAGGACATACACATGGCATATAAGTGATGGAAGCACATGATGGAGGGGGGCAACATATAGAACATGATGGGAAAGAAGGAGATGGATGCACATGGTGATGGATAATGATGATGTTTTAGATATTTTTTTACAACTTCAAGCCTATAAATACATGCACATACTTCTCACAATCCCTCACACTTCCTTTCTATATTCTTCTTCCCTCTTCTTCCTCTTTAAAGCTCTTTCTAATGACTTCTTACCATAGGGAGATTATGAAAAAATATCTCAAATAAAAGAGGAAAATATATACACTAGTTTGCAATTCCATCCACTTCGAAAACAAGTCAAAACACCTCCTTTCCACCCCTCTAACTCATGGCCATCCACCATCACCACCATGACCGAGCCCTCCCACCTCCCAAGTCATGGCCGTGAGCAGTATAAGGTGGTTCAAGCCCATTCAAGGTCAAAGAGTTTGGTTCCGTAGAGTTTAAAAGCCATTGTAATGAAGCTATAGCCGATTTTAGACTAGCCCGTGGGAAAAATGAAGGTGAGAACTCCTAAACTATAGTATTATATGTTATTGAATGTTATATATGTTTGATTATGATTGTTAATGATGATTCTTTAAAATGAATGTTGAATATATATGCAAGTCACAGAAATACACGTCGATAAGCACAAATCACTTTCCTCTATTTAATGGGTTGGTGTATATGGAAGCTTAAACCTCTTTAAAAAAGGTTTAAAAATGAGTTTGAAATGTTTTATAAACATTTAAAAATCTTTTGGGTAAAGTTTAATTGAGAATGGAAAATTTAGTCAAAAATAGGCGCGTCGCGTAACGGTAGTTCACGATTTCGCGCCATAAAAGTCAAACGGGTGTATAGAATGGAATATAGCTCGGAATTCTTCGAGATAAGAATTTTCCGAACTATTATATCCATAGTTTTCGAACGGAGAAAGAAAATCAAGATTTTGATAAGTAGGTTTTGAAATATGAGTAAAACAAGCTTTTTGAAAAATCGCGGTTTTGCAGTTTGGAATCCATAACATGATTTCTTTAAAAATGATATTTTAAAATTGTTTAAACATATGAAATAAATTCTAAAAATCTTTTAAATTTTTTTAAAAGTTATTTGAGTTATAAAGAGGAATTTCCATGATAAAAAGTCGTTTTGATCAATATAGCTTAAAAAGCACTTTTTACAGCACTTTCCGCAGCACTTTTCTATAACCTTTGAAATATAGCTTTAAACTTAACAATTATTTTCCAAATCTTTTATAAATGTTTTCAAATGAATACTTAAGTGTGTTAATGAGGATTTGGAAGTTTTATAGTTTATTTAAAAAGAATTTAAATAAACGATTTAAAGAAAAGCTACTACAAATAAAGTCGTTTAATCTTGGCTCTAAAAGCCAACGAGTAGATTGGATTTTTTCTATTCGTAGGATCTGGATGTGAGGTGCTTAAACTAAGGAGATGTTCAGGAACAACCAGTGCCCTTGCTCACCTGGCCTCTTTTCTGGGCGAGGGATGGATAAGGTCGAAATGTCGAAAACGAATTAAGTATAAAATAATTAAATTTTCCAAATTTAAATTAAATACTACTTGGATTTTGTGGAGATAATCTTCTTATACTAGGTGTTAAAGCCCGAAGAGGGAACTCGCACTATTCGTGGAATTTAAAGGGTGATTTCGCCGTTATTCCGCCTATAGTACTTGTTGAATACGAGAATTGATATTGAGTAGAAGTAGATGATTTCTATTGATTCTGCTCACTTAATATTTACTGGTTTTGGATTAACATCCTAGATAACATGGTTTTAATTTAATCTAAGTTTGAGTTTTGTATTAAGAAATCTTTGTTAAGATTTAAATGAAATGATTTGGAAATATTTTCCTAACTAAAAATTGAAATGATTTGGATTTTAAAAAGGTTTTAAGTAATCAAAGGATTTGATAAGAGAGGTTTAATGATTCCGTATATACCGAAAATAATGTTTTAGAAATATATATCTCTAGAAGGTATTTAAAAAAAAGAAATTAATCAATTAAAGAATGATTTCATATTCACAGAACATCTTTTTATCGATGATTGGTTCGAAGGAACAGGGGTCGGATTTGGGTAATTCCTATCCGAAGACCACTTCGAACCAATTTACATATTCGAAGTGAAGACATGGATTTGATTTGGAAGATGGAATGTAGGGCTGCTTGTCATTGACCCTCGGGGGAAATTTCCGTATCATATTATGTGGCAGTAGTTTTTCATTTAAGATCTTCGATGCAAGGACTTATCATTACTAATCCTAGGGGTAACTCCCATCAGGATGTGGTAGGAGAGTACCTTCGGTTTGTCCTGATCCTAGACAACTTGTATGGATGAATGTCTGACGTTGCATTTCTAATTACATTGATTGATCTCTATGAACGTATCATCCGTTTGGTGGCGGAGAAGGCAACTTCTCTTAGCTTAACACCCTTTCTTAAGACGTACGAACTTAGGAGTTATACGTTTGTAGAAATCAGTTGTGTGATCATGGAATGGCAGTGTGGCATTCAAAGTGGAATGTGCTATGTGAAAGGTAAAACATTACCTCATGCCTCATCAACCGGAAATGGCAAAAACAGGGTAGATGCGGTAGAGCTAAGTGGGTCGCTCCTACTAGGATATGGTCATCACCTTTCTAAATAACTCTCTATATATCGGGTATGATGTGTATGCTATGAGATGTCTCGGATAGGTCAAAAACGACCGAGGTGATGTCATATTCGGTACTATCCAACAAAGGGATAGGCCGATTCTGTGTTCGTATAGGCGTTTAGTATCTGGACCCTAGGTACATCCCTCTAGAGGTGTATTGTATGGAAGGTAGTCCCTAACCTTGTCATTTGTATGGAATCCATTCTCCGAATGAGCCTTGTAAGAGTTTTGTTTGTAGAGCCTAACATATCTAGAATTTAATAATGGCAACAATTTCGGCTAAGATTCATAAGTTTACCTGCAAATGTTTTCAAAAGAAAGGCATTAAAAATAATATCCCCATATTTTGCGTAGCAAATGTTTTGGTTATCATAAGGTAAAAATTCATTTCGTGGTTATGTGCAGCGTGGTCTTATGAGATACCTTTGTTTTCAAAATGCGTATTTTGAGTTTCTCACACCTGTCCCATGACTGGCCCGGAGTTTATTTTCCTTCTTTATTAAACTTTGGGTGCCCTAATTTTCTCGGGCATTCTAGTAGTCGGGTTTAGTTAGAAGAAATTTGGAAGAGCTTGGAGCATGGAGTTAGAAGATTCTTCTGAAGATTGTTATTCGTTTCCACCTCACTCGTATATTATTGTATTTTGCATTTGTATGCACAAATATTTATAACTGTCCATGTTTAAATTTGATAAATATTTAAAATTTCCGCTGTAAAGATTATATGTTGAAATAATATATGTTATTCCATTCATGTGAGAAATTGTTCTGTCTTTATTTTCTTTCTTACCCTTAACGATCGGGTTTCCGACGCTTGAATTTGCGGCACGTGAATACCGTGGATGTATTAGTGTCGATTTGAGGGTCGAATCAATCATAGCTGTTAGATTAAAATAATTAAATCCAACCCATTTGGCCAAGGTTCAACCCTAGCTACCACCGCCTTGACCGGTCGACTGCTCCCGTATAGGCGGTCGACTGCTCCCGTATAGGCGGTCGACTGCTAGCAGTCGATCGGCCTAAGGAGGGGATCGACCGACGAGGTCCCGTATTTTTTATTATTTATTTTCAAATTTTCATTTTTAATTATTTTCGTTTCAAAAACTTCAAACGCTAACAAATCCTTCATTTGAGCTCCGATCACAAAATCCAACTATGAAAGTTGTTTAGAAAATCGCCATTAAAACAATGGTGCAAATTACAATGTTTGCTCAAATTCCATTTTTGGAGTTTTATTAATTGTTTATTAATTACTGTTAATTTTACAAGGTGTTACATTCTCCCTCGCTTAAAAGAATTTTGTCCCCAAAATTCCTTAAGGATTGAGTCATGTAACAAAGCACATAACGAATCTATGCTATCCAACCAATTAGTGTACAACCAATTTTGTAGCTAAACATGTACAAGTGCATGGTGTACCACAACATATAAGGCATACATGCAAAATGATTCTAAATCGGCGCCTCCTATATGAATGAATTCTTCTAAAAATATTTTGAAAACATGATGTAAACAACCTATATATACTTGTAGTTCCATATATATATGCAAGTTTTCAAAAATCAAAAATTTTGTTTCAAACAATAATTTACACACTCCTATGAGTAGTAGAATGGTTCAACCAATTTTACATCCAATCTATACTATTCAAAACCTAGCACACAATTTTTAACATCTAATTTTTTTGAAAAGTTAGATTTCTAAATCTGTACTTCTATGCCACAAAAGGAATTTAGATGGAAAATTTTACAATTCCATCCTTCTTTTTGAATACCTATTCCTTGTATTTTGGAACCTTCTCTCTTGCCCCTAAAACTTCTCCAACTTTTCCAAGTACAATTTGCACAAAGAGGTGTCTTATAAAATAAAGAGGATTTTTGAGAATTTGAATCTTTGAAAAAGATTTTAAATGATTTTTTTTTGAAAAAATATTAACAATATTATTTGAAAGTATTTATAAGTACAAATATTTCAAAGAGATTTAAGTAAGGTACATTTTCTTTGGATAGTTCAGGGAATGAATCTTGATTAGTTTTGTGGCAATCTTAATAATCTTTTAAGTAACAATCGAATGTTTGCTTAAGCGAACGTTGTAGTGTACTTAGTAAATTATTCCATTTGTCATTGTACGATCGAAACGAGTTCAAAACCGAACGAACCTAAAGCAAGTTTTAGTAAATAAAGTGCTAAAGCTATTTTATGTATATATATGAGAAATATAAACAATATTGTTTCAAAATGGGATTTGAAAAAGAAGAAATATTTTTATGTTAATTAGTTCGAGTGGCTTGAAAGTGACTAAAAATGGGAAAGAGATGTGTTCAAATGGTAAGCACTTCTCTTAAGTATTACCCTTCTTCATATGAGAATGGATGATACTATTTGGTAGTACCCAGTTCCTTGGTATCATTTTGGTGTTACTTTGTCTATATGTATAATTTCTATGGATTAAAATATATAGTATTATTTCAAAATGGTTTTGAAATAAAACTGGGTATTTAATTCTTAGGTTTCCTTAAAGAAAATGGATTCAAAGTGAAAAGATATTTGGATAAAGGAGTGTGTTGATAAGTGATATTTTTAATATGGGTTTATGTCACTCTTGATTAGAGAAGAGATAATTTAACATAAGTTTTTAAATGGGTTAAATTTAATGAGAAGGTTTTAATATACATTGTTTTATTAAAACCATGTCTTTTGTTTTAACGTCTAAGTTTTAGAAACTATTTGATGTTATTAGGCCGACTAATAAAACAACTTTACCTCAGAGATGTCTAAGGAAAAGTAGACTCTAGGACTGGGTTTGGATGCCAGCATCCTACTCTTCTTAGCTACTTACCGGACTAGATGGGTAAAGAGGTCAACTCAGTTTTAAAGATTCAGATTTATTTTGGGCCTGCATCTGAATTTAAGAAAAGATGAAAGATTAAATCAAATAGTTGTATATACTCTCAGGATGTAGTGGGGTATTGTACAAATTTAAAACTTAAGTTGTATTTTATGAAATGTTTCCATAAATAAATTTGGGAAGTAAAAAGATTTGGAATAGTAAATAAGTTAAGTTATCCTAAAGGGATAAAATTGTAAGTTGGACTTGGATCATTTTATTCGCATGACCAATCTTGATCTAGAGTTCGGGCATATGATTTTTAGGTGTTATACACCCATCCAAACTAGGCATTTTTACTCAATTTCTCGACGGCGAGTACTTGAGATGGATTCTTGGGATGATGTGAGTGTTATCTATCATAGTTTAGGACTATGTAAGGAAAACATAAGTATCAAATCAAGGAACTTGATCAGGGCTTCGCAGTGGAGAAGTTAAGTGATCTATATTAGTTTGGATGAGAGATTTATGTATCCGAGCAAGTGTTCGGGTCAGATATTGCGTATGGATGATTCATGCACATCGTATGGGCTTATGTATATTTTCCTTTAATGTTTTATGAGGTGTTAGATAGATGACTCTTCGATTTGTCATGAGGTAGTGTGAATAATCGATTGAGTAATAGCCTATGGCTATTGAACATGAGGTATGCTCAGTAGATTGTTTATCGTCCTTGTGCGATGAGAAGGTTGTAGACCTAAACAAACTCTAAGTTTATTTGTTAGTCATTTAACATTTTGAGAAATATTAAGAATTGGTATGGCTTGCTTCTGGGTTGTTTGTTTACAATGAAATTTCGGGATCGAAATTTTTTTAATGAGGGAAGAATGTAATGACCCGGAATTTTATCGCTTTGATTTGTGATTATTTGATAAAATTTAAATATTCAATTAATGGTTTTTGATAATCAAATAACTATCTTTTAATTATAAATAGTAATGGTAAACTCATTTTGGAAGTTGTTTACAAAAATAAGTAGTTCGATGAAAAATTCAAAATGTGACTGAAATTCGTTTTTTCGGATTTTTGACTTTTTATCGAATGAAAGTTGTCGCAACGTTGTTTCACACTTGTGTACACACATTTACACATTTAATAACATGTCAAAATAGTGCAAAAAGAATTAGTAAAAGTAAAAGTGGTTAAAGTGTTTAAAATGTAATTAATTTTGGTAATAAAGTAAGGAAGACGTTTCCTTCTTATTTTAAGTGCTTAAGTACTAGAGAGCATAAATTTGTATGCATTAGTATATGTCATTATGATAGTAGTACGTAGCCACATGCTTGCATTGGAAAGTTGGAAAGATGTATGGAAAATGTAAGGTAGTTACGTAATTTGGCAAAAGGGTAGGTGAAGTAATTTGCCATGAGCTTTTTTCCTAGACAAAACTCCTTCTTCTTTTCCTATACTTTTTCCATAACCTTAAGACAACATGGCAACACATATTAACACCTCAAAGATAAAAAATTTAGAGCACCCAAGCCCCTTCATGTTTTTACCATGAGCTTTGAGGGAGTTTAGGGGGTTGGGCGTGAGAAAGGTAGGGGAGGCTGGGCACACGGTAATGCAAGGAGGAGAGGGAGTTTGGTTGTCGCAAGGTCGAAGGAGGAAGTGAGGAGCTTTGCCTTGGGATCAGTCGAGCTTGAAGTGAGTCAAACTCACTTTAAAATAGTTTTAAAATTGACAAAATGTTGTAAAATATAAATTGTTGTTTATTCTTATTGTTTGTCGGATTTTATTACCACTTAGAAGCGGATGGCATATGTAACTTTGATTTATAGGGGACTAAAGCAAAAAGGAAGTCGAAGTATTTTCGTAGCGAATTGGTCGCTATGAAAGCACTTCGAATAGGTCGCTATGAAAGCACTTCAAAGAATAGAAATTTTGTAGAGGGATCCTAAAGGATTCCTCATCATGCTTGTTTTACTTTACATTATTACTTTCTATGTTTGACGTAATGAAGTGGATGTTGTTGATAATCGACTTGCTTTAATGATTTTTTTTTATGCGGCATTGAAATCCCATGCTTTCTTTTTAATGGTTTACTACCTTATTTTCTTAAAGTATTTGAAACAACTTTCGAACTTGACTCTTGTTTTTAAACCTCTTTGCGAAGATATGAAGTGGTTTAAAAAATAAAAAGAAAGGTTTTAAAAGCTATTTGACTTGCAAAACAAAGTTTTAAAAGTTATTGTCCATATAGCGATAGTCGCTATGGATGTAGTCTGAAAATCTCTGTTTTTAGTAAAGTATAAAAGGTTATCTACTTTAGATATTTTGTAAATTCTTTTCGAATGTGTTTTATAAAAATTGTAGAGTATTTTAAAAAGGATATTGTAGATTTATATATATTTTTAGGAATTTATTTGAGTTATTTAAACAAGATGTTTAAATTTTATAAAGGAAGTTGCTTTGTTTCAAAAGTCAAATTTTGTTTTAAAAAGCGACCATCTTTAAAGGGATGTTTTAAATACAAGTTTTAAACTATGTTTTTAAGAGTTTTAAAAGTAATTTTAAAAGAGGAAGGAAGTATGGATTACGACACTATTGTTATCATAAATGTTTCCGAGAAAAGGAAGAGATCGTGGACTATAACATTTTTGTTATAGTACATGTTTTTGGGAAATTGGAAAGGAAGTTTGATTTATAACACTCGGTTATTATTAAATAAATTATTTACTTTATATAAGGAAGGATCTTTTCTTTTGAAATTAAGCTTTGGTTTAAATAAATGAGTTTGGAAAATGCTTCCAATAATTAGTTTGAAATCAATGACTAGAAATAAGTTTATGGAGTTGTTGTTTTACAAAGACTTTGTTTTATGTAAGGGATTTCTTTGTCAATTCCATTAAGTAACATAAAACAAATATCATAAGTAGTGCTAAAATGTTGACACATTTATGGAAAGTAAGCTATCTTATATTTAGCACTAAAACCCGATGAGTAGACTTTCCTCTATCTATGAGATCTAGAATCAGAGTGCTTTAACTAAGGAAAGGCCAGGAGCAACCAATACCCTGACTTACCTGCCATCGATTTTGAGAGAGGGATAGAGAAGTTGAAATATTGGAAGTGTGATCAGTTTAAAAGGGTTAATTTCTATAAATAGGTCATGATTTATTAAGTATATGATAGATACTTCATCTTATACTCGACACTAAATTTCAAAGAATAGAATCATGTTTCTATCTGTGAGACTTTAGGAATACACATCAAGGCAAGGATAGTACTCTAACTTGTCCGACTTCATTGTTAATCGAGGGGTAGCATAGGGTTGGAATCGAAAAGTGGTGATAAGTATATGATGTTCGATTTTCCATATGCAAACTATATAATTACAATAGATAGTGGTTAGTCCACTATCGATAACTTGATCTATTTTGACTTACAAACTATATGAAAGCTTCACGATTTCATACAGTTTGAGATTCCTCTGGGAGCATTCATTTTGGTGAAATATTTTTCGCTTTATGGGCAGATATTCGAGATCCCTTTGGGACTGATATATCGCTCGCTTACTTTTGAAAGAATCGAGATTGAGTCGATCAAGAACTATCAATTGTTGGTTCGAAGAGACCGAGATTGGATAAGCTTAAGTGATTCAAAAACCACTTCGAACCAGCATAAGCCTTCGAATTGGAGATATCTTGAAGATGATGGAATCCAAGATCGAGTTCTTTGAAGTGAAAATGCTACTTGATACTAATCCTGAGGGTTATTCCAAAAAGGATGTAGTAGAAGTAGTGCCTTCGGTTTGTTCATAACATGAACAACTAGTATGGATGAATGTTGACATTGCATTGTTGCTTGGAGGGCGTGTTAACATTCTAAGTGGGATTTGCTAAAAAGGTAAAACGTTGCCTCAAGCTTCACATCAGAGAATGACTAAAATAGGGGAGATGCATCAGGGCTATGTGGGTCGCTCCCATTAGGGTATGGTCATCACCCGATCTAGATTGATATTAATAGATTTATGTATGCTCGGGAACCATTACGGTTGTTGGCCGCAATGAGGGAGGTGACATATTCGGTACTATCCAAGAAGGGGTAGGCTGGTTCTGTATTGGTGAGGGGTCCATATGAGGTCCTCGGTATATTTTTCTAGAGGTGCACTGTGGTAGGCGGTACCCTAGTAGCCTTGTTATTGTATGGAATCCATTTTTCAATATGTGCCACTATGGACTTAGTTATATACTAAATATGTTGAATGTAATTGATGTAACCATTCCTACTATGATTAAATATTTATTATAAACCTTAGACATTATTATAATATCATAAGATTTTTTATAGAAATGGTTTGACTATCAAAAGGTAAAAAACTATCGGTTTTTATGTGTGGCATGGTCTTACAAGACACCTTTATTTTTGAAAAGAGTTTATAAATATAAATATCCATATGATTTGAGTTTCTTACTCTAGTTTACTAAACTGATCCGAGTGTTGTTTTCTTATAATACTCGGGTTAGACCCGAGTAGTTTTCTAGATTTAGCTTTAGACGCTTGGAGCTTCAGAAGACGAGCTGGATGTCTCCAAGACTTGACGTATTTTATTTTCCGCTGTATTTCTTGTTTTTTATTTATCAGCAACGATAAGGACAAGCTATTATAACTGTCCAGGCTGATGATATGTTAGTTTGCTCTAATTATTGTAAAGTTTTCTTTTTGTAAAGATCGTTTAGATATTATATATTACTCGTCACGATGTGAGATTCTGTTCGTTCTTTTCTTTTCTTTCACCCCGACTATCTGTCCTTCCGACACTCGGATGCTCGACATGTGAATACTATAGATGTATTAGCATCGACTTTTGAGATTCAAAAAGGCCGATCGTAACACTTAGACACATGTTGCTTGTTCCTAAAATCTTTATAATGAATTATAGATACGAGTTCTAGATCTAGTATCTATAACCCATGATAATTTATTAACTACAAAACAATTTTGAATCATAAATATATATGGAGGAGCGGTAGGACCATTGTATTTCTTCTCTTTGACAATCTTTAGGTAATTAGGAAATTCCGTTTCCAGTGCCTCTTCTTGTGAAAGTGATGACATTCACCCTTGCCATCTGGAGCGTTCTTCTTTCTTTTCTTGTTAATTCATTTCCTCTTTTTCAAACCATTCTAAGATGATGCTTTCCCTTTTACCGCGAGCACTGCGCTTTTACCGTTGGATGAGGAATCGATTGTTATCAATATATTGAGCAGCTCTATGAGGCTTGCATTCAACTAGTTCATATTGTTGTTTAATATGAACTTCTCAAACTATGGAGCAAGAGACCCTAGGGTCAAATCCACTAGCAGCTCATTGCTTATCACGACATACGTCCAATTAGGAAAGTCTATCAATATAGCCATTCATTAACAAGACGTACTCGTCCACACACATGCCCTTCATCGTCTTCATATTGAACAACTTCTTAGTAATCTCATACCTTGTTGTATGAGAATTCTCCCCAAACAACGCTTTGAGGCTATTGAAGATTTGATGGACATTCATGTTTTCATGCTGTCATTGCAACGGTTTTTCTAATGTAGATAACATGTAAACTTAGGCGATTTCTAGGTCCGCAATCCATTTGTTATAAGCAATTATTAATTCAGAATTAATATTTTCAACGAGTTTTTCTTTTGGAGGTTCAGTTATTGATGACCATAAACATGCATAGGTTAGTGTTATTTTGATTTCTCTTAACCAGTCTATGTAGTTATGTCTAGTGAACTTGTCGTTTTTAGAAAACAACTTTGGCATGGACATTTTTTCTGCAAATTTAATTTAAGCAGATTAAGACATTTATACATAGAAAATGTTCTTATATTATTAATAAGGTTAAACATTATATTTCATTTTACTAATAAGCTCCCATCGGACTTTTATGTTTCTTAAAACCCAAAGAGAAAATATAGAAATCTTTCAATTTCATTAGTGGGTGTTAGGACTCGCTTGTCTTAGGATTATGGCCTTGAGTTTGCTCAACAAATCATAGTCCAGCAAGCGATGGATAATACTTTATCGGTTGTATCATATACAACTCCTAACTCATGGTCTTTGTCCTAATCTCATTTCGACCTTGAGTTTGCACAACAAATCGAAAGAGAATATTCACTCGTATCTACCAATTCTCCATGGCCTAAGTATAGTATATGTACCTTGAGTTTGCTTAACGTATACATACAATTATCTTACCTCAACTAGCCAATATATTAATCATACTACATATAACATCTCTAGCTTGAGTTTGCTCAACAACCAGAGGGTATGTAAGTAAATTATTAACATATAAATGTTATGTCTATTATTTATAGCTAATCTGTTAAATCTTATATGTGCATACGATACAATATGCTAAACCTAACCTTCTCCAAGGTATCATTACATTTATATATATGCTTATAACATATATATCAAACCCTATTTACCCAAAACCCCGACAACTTAATACTTCTTAAATAAGGAGGAGACATACCCATCGGTCATTTACTATCTCAAGTGCCCGAAGTGCACCCCTTGTAATGTCAACGCTAGCCAATCGGTATTAGCAACAAAGACCGATGACTCCTATATATGGCTTTATAATATAATATATAATTTAATTATCATACCACTAATGCAACTCAAATATTCCTTTAAGGGTTAACTACCCCTCTTTCACCAAACAAACAACAAATAATTAAATAAAACTTTGAGGTCTTTGTGTATCCCATACGGATTCTACACTAGTAGGACAGCTGATGGTCATAACCCGAGTCTTTGCTAACGACCACGTAGGACAGCTGATGGTCAAAGCCTATATGTCAGCTCTACTACTAAATACCAGTTCAATAACAACACTAACATAGCCCATCGACTTCCCACAGTCGAAATCCTGTTTAGACTAACCTAAGTAAGTCAAGGAAAATGCCCTTTTGGTTACTTACCACCTCTTATTGGAATTGAAGCAGACCCCATTTTCTTAAAAGTACTTAGGTCATTTAATACTTCAAATCCGAGACGAACCCTCAGGCATATTTTCCCTTACCCATCCACAATGCATATCCCTTCCCCGTTGGTCTTATGGTTGGAGATGTCCCATATAAGTAGTAAGTGTACACAACTGCTGATAGCTTGGAGGTGAAGGATAGACTTCTATTGCATAATTCTACTGACCTAGCATCCCAATGCACTAAACCAAACCTATCATCCAAAGCCTAAGTGTTAGGCTAGCCAACTAATTCTCATTTGTCCTAAATGTATAATTGAAGCTATATAGTCTCCTATTATGAGAGTTATATTGCTTTCTATATATAATTAATAGTATTAATACTTACTTATTCATTACATTATTATTCCTAATTTATACGCTTAGGCTTTGGTTTCCTTTTAATGTCTGATAAATGTCTATTACCCGTATTAATTGTCATTAATGTCAAAGTTTGACAATGTCTAATCAATCATCATTTAATCCGTTTAATCTATTTACCGATTTCAAAATCCATCTATTATACCTATTCAGTTCCCTCATAAATGCCATATTAATCTCTAATCGGTCCCTTATTAAATTCTTTTTTAACTCTCATTAATTACAAATTTATTGTCCGTTAAATTTGTAATTAATGTTCATAAATCCTAATCCGTTATTGTTATGCTTTTAATAATTAATACTTATATAGTCATAAATTATGCTATATATATTTATTTATTTTTAAACGTTAAGCACTGTTATACATGTACATGTATTTTTATTTCTAATTACTAATTTCTAAACCAGAATGTTCCTTTCCACATTTTAATTTATTAGAGCTACCCTTCTAAAAAGGATTACCGTTATAACTTTCTATAAATTAACCAAAAGTGAGATCTTTTCTTTGTTTGAAATTATAAGAAATTATTTCTTTCCTTTTATTTAAATAGACATTGTAAATTACAAAGAATAATATCCATACTTTACACATCTCTTTTCCATTTTTAATATATTCCTTGTTTGTTCAAACGTCACATTTGACATATCTTGGAATTGGATAATTTATGTAAATTATATGGAAACCGCTCTAAATAAATCAAAACATAGAAATTCACATTCCAAAGGTAGCATATTTTACAACCCAATTATATATCTGGAATAATTTTACAACTTTACAAACATTCTACAAATAAATATTTGGGACTGATCTCAAATTTTTAGACCAGGTTGTACATACGATTCCTATTCCAATTACATATTCTATATAATATGTAAGCGATAGTCATATACATTTGTTGCAAGCCTACAATTCATAAATCTTATTTTGGCATAATAATTAAATAATAATTCAATGAGATAAATTTCAATATTATAAATAATTATATAATTTGTCACTCACCTTTTAAGCTTTCCAAATCTCTAAATCTGAATCAATCCTTTCCTAGACTCCTTTTCCTTCCTTTTTCCACAGTATTGATTCGCCCTTTCTCTTCTTCTATTTTATTTTCTATCCTTCTCCGATTATATATTTATATATAATATTATATAATTTTTAGAAGTAGTGAAGAAGGGAAAATGACAGAGCTTCGCCGTTCTAATTAGAAAATATGAGAAGAGAAGTGAGAGGCTAGACCTTTATTTATAGGCGCACGAATCAATCATAACTGTTAGACTAAAATATTTAAATTTAGACCGTTGGCCAATGTTTGAACCCTAGTGTAACGACTCGTAAATTCGAACAATTTTTAAAGAAATACAAATTATAATTGTTTAATAGAATTTGGTTAGGAATAATTTTTTTTAATGTTTTATTTATGTAATTTATTGATCTGAACTAGAACAAATAATTAAATAACAAATTCCGATAAGTTATATAAAGATGATAACATAGATTTGAATGTAATTGTATAAAAATTGGATGCGTAGTTAATAACATGAATTGAATAATAAAGGAAATTGTAAGCAACGATAAAATGCATGTTTAATAAAGAAGAATAAATGCGTAATTTAAATGGTAACATACCAAGTTGATTTCAAATAACAGAAATGAGGTAAACCATTAATTGGTAAGAGAGGAATATCTTTAGTTAATGCAATGAACGTTTCAATTCAATATAAATATAATAGTACAACTATTTAATAACAACAATAGAAGTTACAAATATGTTAGTAACAATAAAAGTGGAAATTTATAACCACCATTCAATATGAAATGTATATATTGAATTAATTGACATGGAATCTTTAATAAGATAAAAGGGGAAACAAATTTATATTACATTAATTGATATTGAATCTTTTAATTAAGATTGTAACGACCCGTACTTTTACGGATCAAAACATTCTAAAATGATTGACCTTTGGTTGTATGGTTGTTAAGTCATTTCTGGTTTTGGCAGAATTTTGCTTGAATTTTGCTTAAGTCCTAAGTTGTAGCCGACTTAGGGGTTTGGACGAGTTAAGCAACAAGTCTGGGTCGAGTTGCCGACTCAAGGAACTCACCGAGTTAAGGGAGTGTGGTTGACCGACTTAAGGTAGTGACCGACCTAGGAGATAAGTCTTGACCGACTTAAGAGATTCAGGCGACCTAAGTATTCTGGGTTAGAGTTAGGTCGGCAACGACCTAAGAGAGTGTTGTGAGCGACCTAAGCGTTTGGGTGTTAAGTGTTAGGTCGGCAGTTCGAGTTAAGGTTTCGAGCGACCTATAGGGTGTAGTTATGGTTAGGTCGGCAACGACCTAGAGGAGCTGGGTTAACAGGTTAGCGACTTAGTAGTTAAGTCGACTGGGTGGGTTAGCGACCTAAGGAGTTGTGTTAGCGACCTAAGGAGTTAACAAGTTGGCGACCTTAAGAGTTAGGCTATGTGTTAGGTCGTAGAGGCAATCTGTGTTAGGTCGTAACACTGTTAGGTCGCAAGATTTTATAAGTCGTATGACTGTTAGGTCGCATGGTGCTAAGTTGTTAAGTCGTCCAGGCGACTTAGGAGGGAGCGCACACGTTAAGTCGTAGGGTTGTCTGTTAGGTCGGAGTGTTGGCTAAGGGATAGGTCGGAGGCTCTGTTAGGTCGTGGGGGTTTTTAGGTCGTAGGTCGGCATAGTGTTAAGTCGGCAGCGACTTAAGGAGATAGCCGAGTTACGACTTAGGCAGTTTTCAGCTATAAATAGGAGGGGTTGTTCTCACTTTTTGGGATCCGGATTTTGAAGCGACGAAGTGCTGCCATTTTGAGAGCTCGACTTCTACACTTCTTCACTTCTTTTCTCCACTCTAATCTAGTGCTTCCATCCATCCAAACCGAAGATCAAGATTGAAGATTCAAGAGCTTAGATTGAAGATCTTCATCTTTTCAAGAGAGATTTCTTCGTTTGAAGCGGATCCGTGATAGATCAAGCTTCATCCTTTGCTGTCCAGATCTGAAGTGTGTTGATTTGGGTTTGTTTAGGTGATTTGGTGAGTGGTGATTATCTCTCACACGGATCCAAAGGAGTATATCGGATTGTTGGCTCGATTTGGTGTTAAAATAGTGATTTCCATGCATTTTCTTCATACTATGTGTAGATCCATATAGATCCATTGTTCATGATGATGTTACATCCATTTTATCCTAAGTTAACCTATGCAAGTTCATTCATCAAGTTTGTAGAGATATAATCCATGTTTTCATGCTTATTGGACTTTCAACTCTTTAATTACGAAAATGCCATTATTGTTATAATTGTCTACTTAGGTCATATTTGAATGCTTGATTGCTTGGATTGATGTTTGATTTGATTGATTGTTATGAACTAGATGATTGATGATTAGATTTAGATCGAAGGTGATTCAAAAGCTAAGGGAAAGGCTCTTGAATTGGAAAAGCTGCTCGTGGCATATGTAGCGGGATGATGAAGCTCTTATGCATAGATTTGATGATGTGAAGTTGAGATGAAGCTTTGCAAGGATGTAATGAAGCGAGGCATCATATGATGAAGACTTGGTCTAATCCAGACGGGATCATTCCAAGCATGTTGATAACTCGGTGATATGATTCGAGTTGAAGATAATGAATGGATATGAGAATAGTCGTCGAGGAGGATGACTAGGAGGCTGGGATAGCATCGTTGTTGAAGGTTCTAGCATGCTCTAAGCAAGAGTACATTTGGGCAGATTCGATAGTCCCAACGGCCAACTGTTGATGGTCGAGTACTCTGGGCAGATTCGATAGTCCTAGGCACGGGCTGCGACGACGTGCGGGAGTTATGTCTAGAACCGGGGTTTCCATTAGCCCTTGACGGACGGCTGAAAGAATGTGCCGGTCATTCAATTAACGGTGATATCGAAGCAATGATAACAGTGATAGCCAGAGTCATGGATGTTTGGTTGTATCATCATTCGAACTCAAGAGCGGTATTTTCTGGGTGCTTATCTGATTTAGGCCTTGGTACTTGGAAAACATCGCCCTTGACTCGAGTGATAGTAGTTTTATTTTAAATTGTATGCTCTGCTATGTTTGCTTCTGCTTAGTGTGTGTCTTGGGGCTATCACTGTAGAATGAGGTTGGATTGGGAGGGTTGTATTCCTATTCCTTTTCCTTTATGCTCTTTTGGTATGTTGTTAGTTAATTTACTGCTCACTAAGACTGTTGTTTGACTCAAGGCTTTATGTTTTTTTAATTCTTATTGCCTTGGGCTGTTCGTCCATTTTGGGACGGGCAGACTAGGTAGCAGGTGACAGGTGCTGTTCTCTTCTCTCGAAGCTGATATCGAAGACGAGCTAGAGGGTTGCATATTATCTTTTTATTATATGTACTGGATATTCCGCTGTTTTGTATTCTCTGAGAGATTTGTAGTGAGGCTGGATGTATTGACTATGTGGATGCTTGTATTCAACTATTATGAAGTTTTATATGATGTCATTTTGTTGTGTAAAGCTTCACTATACATATGTTCTATTGTATTTTGTCCATGCGCTGTGAGTAATACGATAGATTCTGTTGTTTTAAATCTTACCTTGACAATCGTCCATGGTAGCCTGGCACACTTTACAGCGCTCTATCTCTAGATTCGGTGCAGTGGTCATGGGCGGTCGTCACATTTGGTATCAGAGCATTGGTTAACCGATTTTACCCAACGCTCGCTGTTGTAATTACGTATGAGAGACGTAATTGTATTTTGATGGATGATTACTATATATAATATAGTAGCTTAGTAGAGTTTGAGTCCTTTATGCAGTTGTTTCTCTAGATGTTCTAATCATTCCTTTTTATAGATATTGAGAATGAGTCGAAGAGGGAGACCAGCTGCTAGGGAAGGCCGTGCTACTGAAGAGACTGCTGATTATGCAGCCATGTTCGAAGCTATGATGACTTCGATCATGAGAAGGATACCAGTTCCGGGGGCAGCAGTTGATGTTGGAGTTCAAGTCCAAACTCCGAAACCAGTGGATTTTGCTAAGTTGTGCAAGGATTATACTGCTCTTGGAGGGAAGGTTTTCTTGGGAACAGAATCAACTATTGAGGTCCAGAGGTGGATAGATGCTTGTAGAAGGATCTTTGGTGATTTGGGAATTGATGATGCAACTAAGAGAAAGTTGGCATCAAGGCAGCTTCAAGGGAGAGCTTCTGATTGGTGGAACTCTATTACCATCACTACTCTGGAAGAAGAGATTACTTGGGAGCAATTCCAAGTCAGATTTGAAGCTAAGTTCATTTCTACAGCTCAGAAGTCTGTTCTGTTCAAGAGGTTTGTGGAGCTCAAGCAAGGTGGAAGATCAGTTCTTGAGTATGTTTCTGAGTTCGAAGCTTTGTCCAAGTATGCCCGGTCATATATTGAATCTGCTTATCAGAAGAATGAGAAGTTTGTGACCGGCTTGGATAGTTATCTTGGGAGACAGTTGGTGGATCACTTGGACGATTCGTTTGAGAAGCTTGTGGAGAAAGCTCTTAGGCATGAGAGTCTGTTTCCTAAGGAAGGACCTGTTGTTGCTGTTACCAAGGGAGAATCTAAACCACAGCAGGGTGGAAACCAGAAGAGGAAGAAGCAGCAGCAGAAGGGTAAGGATGGCCAGAAGAAGCCGAAAGGCGAGGTGACTTGCTACAATTGTCAGCAGAAGGGCCATTTCTCTAAGGATTGTAAGAATCCGAAGGCACCGATGAAGTGTCACAACTGTGACAAGCCGGGGCATTTCAGGAAGAATTGTACAGAACCGAGGAAGGACAGGCAGGTTGTGCAAGCCTATGCTTTAGGGGCTGTTCCGTCGTCTTCGAAAGCTCCTACTGCTGAAGAGAAGGGAAAGAGTGTGGTTGTTCAAGGTACTCTTTTCCTATGTGGTATTCCAGTTAGAGTTTTGTTTGATACTGGAGCATCGCATTCGTTTGTTTGTAATGAATTAGTGGGCCGGTTAGATTTGAAGCCGGATATTGTTGATAGGCCATTGGTTGTGACTAATCCAGTTGGGGGTTCGTCTTGTTTGTGTATGTTATGCCGTGGTCTAGTTTTGTCGAGTCATGGTTGCTCTTTTGTTTGTGATTGTTTTGTTCTGAACTTTGCGGGGTTCGGAATTATCTTGGGTATGGACTGGCTTAGGAAGTATGCGGCTAAGGTTGACTGTGAGAGGCTGGAGGTGACAGTCGAGAATGTGGAAGGGCGAAAGATTGTGATACGATGTAAGCATGAGGAAGGCGTCTTCATGAGCTTCATGTATTCGCTAGTTGTTCCACGGGATGGACTGTCTTTAGTGCCAATCGCAAATGGATTCGAGGATGTCTTTGACGAAGTCAAAGGGTTGCCGCCGCATAGAGAGATCGAGTTTCGTATAGATCTAGTTGAAGGAGCCAGACCTGTTGTGATGCCTCTTAGGCGGATGGCGCCTAGAGAACAGCAGGAGTTGAGGGTGCAAGTTGATGACCTTTTACAGAAAGGATTCATTCGGCGTAGTGTGTCCGAGTGGGGTGCACCAGTTGTGTTCGCAACCAAGGCAGATGGGTCGTTGAGATTGTGCGTCGATTATCGTGAGCTGAATAAGGTGACTAAGAAGAACAAGTATCCATTGCCGAGAATAGATGACTTGTTTGATCAGCTTCACGAAGCTAAGGTGTTTTCTCAGATGGATTTGGCAACAGGATTTCACCAGTTGAGAGTATCTAAGGATAGTGTGCCGAAGACTGCTTTTAGGACACCGTCTGGTTTCTATGAGTGGCTGGTAATGCCGTTTGGATTGACTAACGCGCCAGCATATTTTGTGGATCTTATGAATAGAGTGTTCAGAGATCAGTTGAACAAGTTCGTACTTGTGTTCGTGGATGATATTCTGATTTATTCCAGAACGGAAGAAGAGCACAAGACGCACTTGCGTATTGTTTTGGAGATCTTACGGAAACATCAGCTGAAGGCTAAGTTTTCGAAGTGTCACTTCTGGAAGAGTGAAGTGAGGTTCTTAGGCCATGTGATTTCTGGAAATGGAATAGCGGTTGATCCCGCTAAGGTGGCAGCAATCCAGGATTGGGTTAGACCTAAGAATGCATCAGATGTGAGAAGTTTTCTTGGATTAGCAGGATATTATCGACGGTTTATCAAAGACTTCTCCAAGATAGCTGCACCGTTAACAGGATTGACGAAGAAGAACCAAGTGTTCAGTTGGGATGCTAAGTGTGAGCAAGCTTTCGGAATCCTGAAAGAGAGATTGACGAGTGCTCCTGTTTTGACTATTCCAAGTGGGAATGATGAGATGGTGGTTTACACCGACGCATGTGGTACTGGACTTGGAGCAGTGCTGATGCAGAAGGATAAAGTTGTTGCGTATGCCAGTCGACAACTAAAGCCGCATGAAAGGAATTACCCGACTCATGATTTGGAGTTAGCGGCGATTGTATTTGCTCTGAAGATGTGGAGACATTATCTGTTGGGAGTTCGATTCGAGTTGTTTACGGATCACAAGTCGTTGAAGTATCTTTTCTCCCAAAAGGATTTGAATCTTCGGCAGCAACGTTGGCTAGAGATTTTGGCATCATATGATTTTGGTATAGCTTATACTCCGGGAAAAGGTAACGCAGTGGCAGATGCGTTAAGTCGAAGACATGCAGGATTGGGAGCCATGTTTTCAGAATGGAAGAGTCTCGAGTATTTAGCTGGATTTGACTTCAGGCCTAGATGCGAATTGGAACCTGAGATGTTGGCAAACTTATCAATAAGACCCACTCTTGTGGAAAGGATTGGTGAGAGCCAAAAGCGAGATGATAAGCTTGTCAAGATTATCCGTGAATTGGAATCTGGATTGGATCCAGAAAAGGATAAAGAATTCGAGGTCGATCGAGAGGGTTGGCTTCGGAAGCAAGGACGACTAGTTGTTCCCGATATAGATGAATTGAGGAGTGAAGTTCTGAAGGAAAGTCATCACTCGAAGTTGACAATTCATCCAGGTGGAAACAAGATGTATCGGGATATGAAGAGAACCTACTATTGGGAAGGTATGAAGAAGGATGTTGGAGATTTTATTTCCAAGTGTATGAATTGCCAGTTGGTGAAAGCCGAACAGAAGAAGCCAAGCGGATTGCTTCAGCCATTAGAAGTTCCTACATGGAAGTGGGAACAAGTGTCGATGGATTTTATCGATGGATTACCTAGAACCAGAACGGGAAATGAAGGAATTTGGGTCATTGTAGATCGTCTGACTAAGAGTGCACGATTCATTCCTGTTCGATCGACTAGGACTGCATCAAAGTTGGCTGAGTTGTATGTTAAGTGGATAGTTCGTTTCCATGGTATTCCGAAAAGTATAGTGAGCGATCGAGATCCATTGTTCACTAGTGGATTTTGGAAGAGCTTCCAGGAAGTTTTGGGAACCGAGTTGTGTTTGAGTACAGCTTATCACCCTCAAACAGATGGTCAGACTGAGAGAGTCAACCGAGTTTTGGAAGATCTCCTCAGAGCTTGTGTTTTGGATTTCGGAGGATCATGGGAAGATCACCTTCATTTGGTGGAATTTGCATACAACAACAGTTACCAGTCAAGCATTGGTATGGCACCATATGAGGCATTGTATGGAAGACCGTGTAATTCTCCGACATGTTGGTTGGAAACTGGAGAAAAGCTGATGCTTGGGCCAGAGATGATTCGTCAGACTTCAGATTGCATAGAGATCATTCGGCAACGGATGAAGGCAGCCCAAGACCGTCAGAAGAGTTATGCCGATAAGCGTCGAAAGGATTTGGAATTCGACGTAGGAGATATGGTTTTTGTGAAGATTTCTCCACTAAAGAATGTTATTCGATTCGGGAAGAAAGAAAAGTTGACTCCGAGATTTGTTGGACCATTCCCGATCATCGAGCGAATTGGAAAGCTCGCTTACAGATTGGAGTTACCAGAGAAGATGTCGAGTGTGCACAATGTTTTTCATGTATCGTATCTACGGAAGTATGTGCACGACTCGAGTACAGTGGTTTCTGCTGAGAGCTGTGAAGACTTCGAAGTTGATCCAGTTGATAGAAGACCTCGTAAGCCGCTTCGTGTTGTTGAAACGGACACGAAACAGCTTAGGAGGAAGATAGTTAAGTTGCTCAAGATACAATGGAGTGACGATGATAACGACTGTACGTGGGAGGTGGAAGAGAGGATGAAAGCAGCTCATCCTGAACTCTTCAAGGTATGGCCCTAAGGTGTCGTGTCATCTAGCGAAATTGTAACTTGTTCTAAGTCTTAGAATTCTGTACGCTAAGCTAGAATTGGATGCATGGTTTATTGATTGTTATGGATGATAGGCGTACAGAATAGCTTTGATTGCCTTGTTTGTTTGGAATTTCGGGGGCGAAATTCCTAAGGGGGAGAGAATGTAACGACCCGTACTTTTACGGATCAAAACATTCTAAAATGATTGACCTTTGGTTGTATGGTTGTTAAGTCATTTCTGGTTTTGGCAGAATTTTGCTTGAATTTTGCTTAAGTCCTAAGTTGTAGCCGACTTAGGGGTTTGGACGAGTTAAGCAACAAGTCTGGGTCGAGTTGCCGACTCAAGGAACTCACCGAGTTAAGGGAGTGTGGTTGACCGACTTAAGGTAGTGACCGACCTAGGAGATAAGTCTTGACCGACTTAAGAGATTCAGGCGACCTAAGTATTCTGGGTTAGAGTTAGGCCGACAACGACCTAAGAGAGTGTTGTGAGCGACCTAAGCGTTTGGGTGTTAAGTGTTAGGTCGGCAGTTCGAGTTAAGGTTTCGAGCGACCTATAGGGTGTAGTTATGGTTAGGTCGGCAACGACCTAGAGGAGCTGGGTTAACAGGTTAGCGACTTAGTAGTTAAGTCGACTGGGTGGGTTAGCGACCTAAGGAGTTGTGTTAGCGACCTAAGGAGTTAACAAGTTGGCGACCTTAAGAGTTAGGCTATGTGTTAGGTCGTAGAGGCAATCTGTGTTAGGTCGTAACACTGTTAGGTCGCAAGATTTTATAAGTCGTATGACTGTTAGGTCGCATGGTGCTAAGTTGTTAAGTCGTCCAGGCGACTTAGGAGGGAGCGCACACGTTAAGTCGTAGGGTTGTCTGTTAGGTCGGAGTGTTGGCTAAGGGATAGGTCGGAGGCTCTGTTAGGTCGTGGGGGTTTTTAGGTCGTAGGTCGGCATAGTGTTAAGTCGGCAGCGACTTAAGGAGATAGCCGAGTTACGACTTAGGCAGTTTTCAGCTATAAATAGGAGGGGTTGTTCTCACTTTTTGGGATCCGGATTTTGAAGCGACGAAGTGCTGCCATTTTGAGAGCTCGACTTCTACACTTCTTCACTTCTTTTCTCCACTCTAATCTAGTGCTTCCATCCATCCAAACCGAAGATCAAGATTGAAGATTCAAGAGCTTAGATTGAAGATCTTCATCTTTTCAAGAGAGATTTCTTCGTTTGAAGCGGATCCGTGATAGATCAAGCTTCATCCTTTGCTGTCCAGATCTGAAGTGTGTTGATTTGGGTTTGTTTAGGTGATTTGGTGAGTGGTGATTATCTCTCACACGGATCCAAAGGAGTATATCGGATTGTTGGCTCGATTTGGTGTTAAAATAGTGATTTCCATGCATTTTCTTCATACTATGTGTAGATCCATATAGATCCATTGTTCATGATGATGTTACATCCATTTTATCCTAAGTTAACCTATGCAAGTTCATTCATCAAGTTTGTAGAGATATAATCCATGTTTTCATGCTTATTGGACTTTCAACTCTTTAATTACGAAAATGCCATTATTGTTATAATTGTCTACTTAGGTCATATTTGAATGCTTGATTGCTTGGATTGATGTTTGATTTGATTGATTGTTATGAACTAGATGATTGATGATTAGATTTAGATCGAAGGTGATTCAAAAGCTAAGGGAAAGGCTCTTGAATTGGAAAAGCTGCTCGTGGCATATGTAGCGGGATGATGAAGCTCTTATGCATAGATTTGATGATGTGAAGTTGAGATGAAGCTTTGCAAGGATGTAATGAAGCGAGGCATCATATGATGAAGACTTGGTCTAATCCAGACGGGATCATTCCAAGCATGTTGATAACTCGGTGATATGATTCGAGTTGAAGATAATGAATGGATATGAGAATAGTCGTCGAGGAGGATGACTAGGAGGCTGGGATAGCATCGTTGTTGAAGGTTCTAGCATGCTCTAAGCAAGAGTACGTTTGGGCAGATTCGATAGTCCCAACGGCCAACTGTTGATGGTCGAGTACTCTGGGCAGATTCGATAGTCCTAGGCACGGGCTGCGACGACGTGCGGGAGTTATGTCTAGAACCGGGGTTTCCATTAGCCCTTGACGGACGGCTGAAAGAATGTGCCGGTCATTCAATTAACGGTGATATCGAAGCAATGATAACAGTGATAGCCAGAGTCATGGATGTTTGGTTGTATCATCATTCGAACTCAAGAGCGGTATTTTCTGGGTGCTTATCTGATTTAGGCCTTGGTACTTGGAAAACATCGCCCTTGACTCGAGTGATAGTAGTTTTATTTTAAATTGTATGCTCTGCTATGTTTGCTTCTGCTTAGTGTGTGTCTTGGGGCTATCACTGTAGAATGAGGTTGGATTGGGAGGGTTGTATTCCTATTCCTTTTCCTTTATGCTCTTTTGGTATGTTGTTAGTTAATTTACTGCTCACTAAGACTGTTGTTTGACTCAAGGCTTTATGTTTTTTTAATTCTTATTGCCTTGGGCTGTTCGTCCATTTTGGGACGGGCAGACTAGGTAGCAGGTGACAGGTGCTGTTCTCTTCTCTCGAAGCTGATATCGAAGACGAGCTAGAGGGTTGCATATTATCTTTTTATTATATGTACTGGATATTCCGCTGTTTTGTATTCTCTGAGAGATTTGTAGTGAGGCTGGATGTATTGACTATGTGGATGCTTGTATTCAACTATTATGAAGTTTTATATGATGTCATTTTGTTGTGTAAAGCTTCACTATACATATGTTCTATTGTATTTTGTCCATGCGCTGTGAGTAATACGATAGATTCTGTTGTTTTAAATCTTACCTTGACAATCGTCCATGGTAGCCTGGCACACTTTACAGCGCTCTATCTCTAGATTCGGTGCAGTGGTCATGGGCGGTCGTCACATTTGGTATCAGAGCATTGGTTAACCGATTTTACCCAACGCTCGCTGTTGTAATTACGTATGAGAGACGTAATTGTATTTTGATGGATGATTACTATATATAATATAGTAGCTTAGTAGAGTTTGAGTCCTTTATGCAGTTGTTTCTCTAGATGTTCTAATCATTCCTTTTTATAGATATTGAGAATGAGTCGAAGAGGGAGACCAGCTGCTAGGGAAGGCCGTGCTACTGAAGAGACTGCTGATTATGCAGCCATGTTCGAAGCTATGATGACTTCGATCATGAGAAGGATACCAGTTCCGGGGGCAGCAGTTGATGTTGGAGTTCAAGTCCAAACTCCGAAACCAGTGGATTTTGCTAAGTTGTGCAAGGATTATACTGCTCTTGGAGGGAAGGTTTTCTTGGGAACAGAATCAACTATTGAGGTCCAGAGGTGGATAGATGCTTGTAGAAGGATCTTTGGTGATTTGGGAATTGATGATGCAACTAAGAGAAAGTTGGCATCAAGGCAGCTTCAAGGGAGAGCTTCTGATTGGTGGAACTCTATTACCATCACTACTCCGGAAGAAGAGATTACTTGGGAGCAATTCCAAGTCAGATTTGAAGCTAAGTTCATTTCTACAGCTCAGAAGTCTGTTCTGTTCAAGAGGTTTGTGGAGCTCAAGCAAGGTGGAAGATCAGTTCTTGAGTATGTTTCTGAGTTCGAAGCTTTGTCCAAGTATGCCCGGTCATATATTGAATCTGCTTATCAGAAGAATGAGAAGTTTGTGACCGGCTTGGATAGTTATCTTGGGAGACAGTTGGTGGATCACTTGGACGATTCGTTTGAGAAGCTTGTGGAGAAAGCTCTTAGGCATGAGAGTCTGTTTCCTAAGGAAGGACCTGTTGTTGCTGTTACCAAGGGAGAATCTAAACCACAGCAGGGTGGAAACCAGAAGAGGAAGCAGCAGCAGCAGAAGGGTAAGGATGGCCAGAAGAAGCCGAAAGGCGAGGTGACTTGCTACAATTGTCAGCAGAAGGGCCATTTCTCTAAGGATTGTAAGAATCCGAAGGCACCGATGAAGTGTCACAACTGTGACAAGCCGGGGCATTTCAGGAAGAATTGTACAGAACCGAGGAAGGACAGGCAGGTTGTGCAAGCCTATGCTTTAGGGGCTGTTCCGTCGTCTTCGAAAGCTCCTACTGCTGAAGAGAAGGGAAAGAGTGTGGTTGTTCAAGGTACTCTTTTCCTATGTGGTATTCCAGTTAGAGTTTTGTTTGATACTGGAGCATCGCATTCGTTTGTTTGTAATGAATTAGTGGGCCGGTTAGATTTGAAGCCGGATATTGTTGATAGGCCATTGGTTGTGACTAATCCAGTTGGGGGTTCGTCTTGTTTGTGTATGTTATGCCGTGGTCTAGTTTTGTCGAGTCATGGTTGCTCTTTTGTTTGTGATTGTTTTGTTCTGAACTTTGCGGGGTTCGGAATTATCTTGGGTATGGACTGGCTTAGGAAGTATGCGGCTAAGGTTGACTGTGAGAGGCTGGAGGTGACAGTCGAGAATGTGGAAGGGCGAAAGATTGTGATACGATGTAAGCATGAGGAAGGCGTCTTCATGAGCTTCATGTATTCGCTAGTTGTTCCACGGGATGGACTGTCTTTAGTGCCAATCGCAAATGGATTCGAGGATGTCTTTGACGAAGTCAAAGGGTTGCCGCCGCATAGAGAGATCGAGTTTCGTATAGATCTAGTTGAAGGAGCCAGACCTGTTGTGATGCCTCTTAGGCGGATGGCGCCTAGAGAACAGCAGGAGTTGAGGGTGCAAGTTGATGACCTTTTACAGAAAGGATTCATTCGGCGTAGTGTGTCCGAGTGGGGTGCACCAGTTGTGTTCGCAACCAAGGCAGATGGGTCGTTGAGATTGTGCGTCGATTATCGTGAGCTGAATAAGGTGACTAAGAAGAACAAGTATCCATTGCCGAGAATAGATGACTTGTTTGATCAGCTTCACGAAGCTAAGGTGTTTTCTCAGATGGATTTGGCAACAGGATTTCACCAGTTGAGAGTATCTAAGGATAGTGTGCCGAAGACTGCTTTTAGGACACCGTCTGGTTTCTATGAGTGGCTGGTAATGCCGTTTGGATTGACTAACGCGCCAGCATATTTTGTGGATCTTATGAATAGAGTGTTCAGAGATCAGTTGAACAAGTTCGTACTTGTGTTCGTGGATGATATTCTGATTTATTCCAGAACGGAAGAAGAGCACAAGACGCACTTGCGTATTGTTTTGGAGATCTTACGGAAACATCAGCTGAAGGCTAAGTTTTCGAAGTGTCACTTCTGGAAGAGTGAAGTGAGGTTCTTAGGCCATGTGATTTCTGGAAATGGAATAGCGGTTGATCCCGCTAAGGTGGCAGCAATCCAGGATTGGGTTAGACCTAAGAATGCATCAGATGTGAGAAGTTTTCTTGGATTAGCAGGATATTATCGACGGTTTATCAAAGACTTCTCCAAGATAGCTGCACCGTTAACAGGATTGACGAAGAAGAACCAAGTGTTCAGTTGGGATGCTAAGTGTGAGCAAGCTTTCGGAATCCTGAAAGAGAGATTGACGAGTGCTCCTGTTTTGACTATTCCAAGTGGGAATGATGAGATGGTGGTTTACACCGACGCATGTGGTACTGGACTTGGAGCAGTGCTGATGCAGAAGGATAAAGTTGTTGCGTATGCCAGTCGACAACTAAAGCCGCATGAAAGGAATTACCCGACTCATGATTTGGAGTTAGCGGCGATTGTATTTGCTCTGAAGATGTGGAGACATTATCTGTTGGGAGTTCGATTCGAGTTGTTTACGGATCACAAGTCGTTGAAGTATCTTTTCTCCCAAAAGGATTTGAATCTTCGGCAGCAACGTTGGCTAGAGATTTTGGCATCATATGATTTTGGTATAGCTTATACTCCGGGAAAAGGTAACGCAGTGGCAGATGCGTTAAGTCGAAGACATGCAGGATTGGGAGCCATGTTTTCAGAATGGAAGAGTCTCGAGTATTTAGCTGGATTTGACTTCAGGCCTAGATGCGAATTGGAACCTGAGATGTTGGCAAACTTATCAATAAGACCCACTCTTGTGGAAAGGATTGGTGAGAGCCAAAAGCGAGATGATAAGCTTGTCAAGATTATCCGTGAATTGGAATCTGGATTGGATCCAGAAAAGGATAAAGAATTCGAGGTCGATCGAGAGGGTTGGCTTCGGAAGCAAGGACGACTAGTTGTTCCCGATATAGATGAATTGAGGAGTGAAGTTCTGAAGGAAAGTCATCACTCGAAGTTGACAATTCATCCAGGTGGAAACAAGATGTATCGGGATATGAAGAGAACCTACTATTGGGAAGGTATGAAGAAGGATGTTGGAGATTTTATTTCCAAGTGTATGAATTGCCAGTTGGTGAAAGCCGAACAGAAGAAGCCAAGCGGATTGCTTCAGCCATTAGAAGTTCCTACATGGAAGTGGGAACAAGTGTCGATGGATTTTATCGATGGATTACCTAGAACCAGAACGGGAAATGAAGGAATTTGGGTCATTGTAGATCGTCTGACTAAGAGTGCACGATTCATTCCTGTTCGATCGACTAGGACTGCATCAAAGTTGGCTGAGTTGTATGTTAAGTGGATAGTTCGTTTCCATGGTATTCCGAAAAGTATAGTGAGCGATCGAGATCCATTGTTCACTAGTGGATTTTGGAAGAGCTTCCAGGAAGTTTTGGGAACCGAGTTGTGTTTGAGTACAGCTTATCACCCTCAAACAGATGGTCAGACTGAGAGAGTCAACCGAGTTTTGGAAGATCTCCTCAGAGCTTGTGTTTTGGATTTCGGAGGATCATGGGAAGATCACCTTCATTTGGTGGAATTTGCATACAACAACAGTTACCAGTCAAGCATTGGTATGGCACCATATGAGGCATTGTATGGAAGACCGTGTAATTCTCCGACATGTTGGTTGGAAACTGGAGAAAAGCTGATGCTTGGGCCAGAGATGATTCGTCAGACTTCAGATTGCATAGAGATCATTCGGCAACGGATGAAGGCAGCCCAAGACCGTCAGAAGAGTTATGCCGATAAGCGTCGAAAGGATTTGGAATTCGACGTAGGAGATATGGTTTTTGTGAAGATTTCTCCACTAAAGAATGTTATTCGATTCGGGAAGAAAGGAAAGTTGACTCCGAGATTTGTTGGACCATTCCCGATCATCGAGCGAATTGGAAAGCTCGCTTACAGATTGGAGTTACCAGAGAAGATGTCGAGTGTGCACAATGTTTTTCATGTATCGTATCTACGGAAGTATGTGCACGACTCGAGTACAGTGGTTTCTGCTGAGAGCTGTGAAGACTTCGAAGTTGATCCAGTTGATAGAAGACCTCGTAAGCCGCTTCGTGTTGTTGAAACGGACACGAAACAGCTTAGGAGGAAGATAGTTAAGTTGCTCAAGATACAATGGAGTGACGATGATAACGACTGTACGTGGGAGGTGGAAGAGAGGATGAAAGCAGCTCATCCTGAACTCTTCAAGGTATGGCCCTAAGGTGTCGTGTCATCTAGCGAAATTGTAACTTGTTCTAAGTCTTAGAATTCTGTACGCTAAGCTAGAATTGGATGCATGGTTTATTAATTGTTATGGATGATAGGCGTACAGAATAGCTTTGATTGCCTTGTTTGTTTGGAATTTCGGGGGCGAAATTCCTAAGGGGGAGAGAATGTAACGACCCGTACTTTTACGGATCAAAACATTCTAAAATGATTGACCTTTGGTTGTATGGTTGTTAAGTCATTTCTGGTTTTGGCAGAATTTTGCTTGAATTTTGCTTAAGTCCTAAGTTGTAGCCGACTTAGGGGTTTGGACGAGTTAAGCAACAAGTCTGGGTCGAGTTGCCGACTCAAGGAACTCACCGAGTTAAGGGAGTGTGGTTGACCGACTTAAGGTAGTGACCGACCTAGGAGATAAGTCTTGACCGACTTAAGAGATTCAGGCGACCTAAGTATTCTGGGTTAGAGTTAGGTCGGCAACGACCTAAGAGAGTGTTGTGAGCGACCTAAGCGTTTGGGTGTTAAGTGTTAGGTCGGCAGTTCGAGTTAAGGTTTCGAGCGACCTATAGGGTGTAGTTATGGTTAGGTCGGCAACGACCTAGAGGAGCTGGGTTAACAGGTTAGCGACTTAGTAGTTAAGTCGACTGGGTGGGTTAGCGACCTAAGGAGTTGTGTTAGCGACCTAAGGAGTTAACAAGTTGGCGACCTTAAGAGTTAGGCTATGTGTTAGGTCGTAGAGGCAATCTGTGTTAGGTCGTAACACTGTTAGGTCGCAAGATTTTATAAGTCGTATGACTGTTAGGTCGCATGGTGCTAAGTTGTTAAGTCGTCCAGGCGACTTAGGAGGGAGCGCACACGTTAAGTCGTAGGGTTGTCTGTTAGGTCGGAGTGTTGGCTAAGGGATAGGTCGGAGGCTCTGTTAGGTCGTGGGGGTTTTTAGGTCGTAGGTCGGCATAGTGTTAAGTCGGCAGCGACTTAAGGAGATAGCCGAGTTACGACTTAGGCAGTTTTCAGCTATAAATAGGAGGGGTTGTTCTCACTTTTTGGGATCCGGATTTTGAAGCGACGAAGTGCTGCCATTTTGAGAGCTCGACTTCTACACTTCTTCACTTCTTTTCTCCACTCTAATCTAGTGCTTCCATCCATCCAAATCGAAGATCAAGATTGAAGATTCAAGAGCTTAGATTGAAGATCTTCATCTTTTCAAGAGAGATTTCTTCGTTTGAAGCGGATCCGTGATAGATCAAGCTTCATCCTTTGCTGTCCAGATCTGAAGTGTGTTGATTTGGGTTTGTTTAGGTGATTTGGTGAGTGGTGATTATCTCTCACACGGATCCAAAGGAGTATATCGGATTGTTGGCTCGATTTGGTGTTAAAATAGTGATTTCCATGCATTTTCTTCATACTATGTGTAGATCCATATAGATCCATTGTTCATGATGATGTTACATCCATTTTATCCTAAGTTAACCTATGCAAGTTCATTCATCAAGTTTGTAGAGATATAATCCATGTTTTCATGCTTATTGGACTTTCAACTCTTTAATTACGAAAATGCCATTATTGTTATAATTGTCTACTTAGATCATATTTGAATGCTTGATTGCTTGGATTGATGTTTGATTTGATTGATTGTTATGAACTAGATGATTGATGATTAGATTTAGATCGAAGGTGATTCAAAAGCTAAGGGAAAGGCTCTTGAATTGGAAAAGCTGCTCGTGGCATATGTAGCGGGATGATGAAGCTCTTATGCATAGATTTGATGATGTGAAGTTGAGATGAAGCTTTGCAAGGATGTAATGAAGCGAGGCATCATATGATGAAGACTTGGTCTAATCCAGACGGGATCATTCCAAGCATGTTGATAACTCGGTGATATGATTCGAGTTGAAGATAATGAATGGATATGAGAATAGTCGTCGAGGAGGATGACTAGGAGGCTGGGATAGCATCGTTGTTGAAGGTTCTAGCATGCTCTAAGCAAGAGTACGTTTGGGCAGATTCGATAGTCCCAACGGCCAACTGTTGATGGTCGAGTACTTTGGGCAGATTCGATAGTCCTAGGCACGGGCTGCGACGACGTGCGGGAGTTATGTCTAGAACCGGGGTTTCCATTAGCCCTTGACGGACGGCTGAAAGAATGTGCCGGTCATTCAATTAACGGTGATATCGAAGCAATGATAACAGTGATAGCCAGAGTCATGGATGTTTGGTTGTATCATCATTCGAACTCAAGAGCGGTATTTTCTGGGTGCTTATCTGATTTAGGCCTTGGTACTTGGAAAACATCGCCCTTGACTCGAGTGATAGTAGTTTTATTTTAAATTGTATGCTCTGCTATGTTTGCTTCTGCTTAGTGTGTGTCTGGGGGCTATCACTGTAGAATGAGGTTGGATTGGGAGGGTTGTATTCCTATTCCTTTTCCTTTATGCTCTTTTGGTATGTTGTTAGTTAATTTACTGCTCACTAAGACTGTTGTCTGACTCAAGGCTTTATGTTTTTTTAATTCTTATTGCCTTGGGCTGTTCGTCCATTTTGGGACGGGCAGACTAGGTAGCAGGTGACAGGTGCTGTTCTCTTCTCTCGAAGCTGATATCGAAGACGAGCTAGAGGGTTGCATATTATCTTTTTATTATATGTACTGGATATTCCGCTGTTTTGTATTCTCTGAGAGATTTGTAGTGAGGCTGGATGTATTGACTATGTGGATGCTTGTATTCAACTATTATGAAGTTTTATATGATGTCATTTTGTTGTGTAAAGCTTCACTATACATATGTTCTATTGTATTTTGTCCATGCGCTGTGAGTAATACGATAGATTCTGTTGTTTTAAATCTTACCTTGACAATCGTCCATGGTAGCCTGGCACACTTTACAGCGCTCTATCTCTAGATTCGGTGCAGTGGTCATGGGCGGTCGTCACAAAGATAAAGTGTAACGATACGTAACTTTTAACAACTTTAAAATGGCAGTATTTCGAATTTAAATAAAAATAAAATTTGAAAAAAATTGAATTTGTGATGTTGAGTGTTATATTTTACCAAATTCAATAAAATAATTTTTTTTGAGAAAACTAATTTTTTGGCCAAACTTGGTCAAAATTCAAATTTAAGTTAAAATTTGAATTTTATTGCATGAAAAAATCTACACAAAATTTTAAGAATGATTCCATTCTTCGTTTTATCAAAATCCAATTCCTATTGCTCTAAAAATTTAAAATACAGTGAAAAATTGACATAAATTTACAGTGTTTAGTTGTGTAAATTTGGCTAAGTGTTGTTGGGCTCCTTAGTAAACCAAGAGACCATAGGAACCCTAAGATACTTTGGACCCTTCCTTTTCCCATCCATTTGATCTTCTGTATTCCCTTATCTGACTAAAACCAAAGTATGTACATAAATTTCTCATTTGAGAAACTTTCTGCGTACTCTTCCTTCTTCTTCCCCAAATCTACAGCGAACTCCAAACTCAAAAATTCACAAATCAAACTCCCTCGATTCCTCCTTCAAAACCCTTCCACCATCTCTCCTCCTGCCGCCCTCTTTACCACCATCCACGGCCGTGCCCTCTTTCCTCCCAAGGCCGAACCCCCTTAGCTCCTCTCTTCCTTTACTAAAAAAAACAAAAGTTATATATTCATATTTTATGATCCATCGATTCTAGTTCGTGCTTTGCTTTGGAATTATGATTCAAATTCATAGCTTTGTGTTGTCAATTTTCCTAGCCTCGAAAGGTGAGCCATTCACTCACGATTGATAATCTTATGTTAAGTGAATAAACATCAATTGATATGTCATATGGAATGTTGTGATAGTTAGGATTTTTCATGGTTTGTATATGATTTTGACATGATATATATTTACTTATGTTCACTTATGATTTTGACATGATATGGTTATTGATAATATGATGTTCACAAAAAAAGGGGATGTGATGATATGCGTAGGATATATGTCTCGTGAAGTTAGTATGAAATTTCTATGTTGAGAAAAATGTTATGTTGATTTAAAAGTTGTCCCACATGTTATTGTAAAAAAAATATGCCACTAATATGATATGTGAAAAATAATGTGAAATGAAAATATAATGTGGAAGAAAAGAAATGATTACATATTATATTAAGTAATGATAAAAAAATCTTATGTCACATGCTGAGTTAAAATGTAATATGTGCTATGGTATGTAATTTGTTATGTAAGTTATATGCTATGTGATGTAATTTGTTATGTAAGTTATACGCTATGTTATGTAATATGTTATGCAAGTTATGTGTTATGTTTTTATTTTATTTTATGGAAATCATGCTGCAAGTTCCCTTAGCTTTAGGAAATCACTGTGGGTTGAAATGATACATATCGAATGATCTTATAGATTAGGAAAAATCTTTATGGGTTGAAATGATAAACCCAAGCGATTTTATTGATTTTGAATTTTGGGATTGCGGGTTGAAATGATATATACCCGTAAATATTAAATTATTAGGGATTGAAAAGATAAATATCCGTATCACTTTACCATAGGTTAGAAAACTATATACGGACACCGTTGGTCTTTTTTTTTTATGATTTCCAAATTTTTGAAAAGGAAAATATATGTGTTTTAATAAATATTGGTTTGTGTGTAAATTTAGTTTTTAAAAAAAATTATATGTTTGGAAATTTTGAATTTATAAGTTAAGTTTTGAAAAATGTAAATTTTAAGATTTTACTTATAATTTTACTATTTTTAAATATATATAAAATAATATTTAATTTAATAAATTTTTTTATATATAAAATTTAACTTAATAAAATTTAATTTAATTAATATATTTGTAATATGTTTGAGTATTTATTTAAACTATGTTAATATTTTGAAAATAGATTTTGTAATAACTTTAATAAAATATAGGTTGGAAAGATAAATTAGGTTAATTTGTATGAGAATTGAATATAAATAAGAATTGATTGGAAACTTATTGATTTTGATATTTCGAAAGGTATGATTTTATAACTTGATTTAATTAAAGACAAATTAAATGAATATTTTAAAATTTAAATAAAATTGAAATGTAATATTTAATATTGATTTAAATTTGTAATTTGATATTTTATTTAAATGTTATTAAAAATGATTTAGTGAATTCAAATTTGAATAAAATTAAAGTTGAATTTTGAAATATAAATGAAATTTATCAATTGAGTTATTGTAAATTGTTTGACTATTTAAACTTTGAAACCTATCGAATTGGAAGTGGTTTAAATTGTAGTTCTAACCTGGATTTGAAATTGATATAAATTAAAAATAGTTTTAATGAGAATTTGAATTGAACCTTTAAACTTTTTAAATTGAAATTGTTGAACTGAGATTGATCTAAATTGAATTTTGGAACTATGGTTGATTTGAATTGATTTGTGAAATTTGAAGAAACAATTCTAATTTGAAACTATTTCCAATATAAACTCTTTTTAATATAAACTATTTTTAATATATAAACTATTTTAATCTATAAACTATTTTTAAATATAAACTATTTTTAATGTATAACTATTCCAATATATAAACTACTTTCAATATTCAAAATGTTTAAGTTGGAACCGTTATGATTTAGATTTAATGGGTTTAAATGCGAATACTTTGATATGATGGTTTAACCTATTTTGTGGTTATGATTCTGGAAATTAATATGATTTGATGTGAATATGATTTCGCAAGTGATATGATTTCGAAAGTGAATATGATTTCGAAAGTGATATGATTTTGAAATAAATATGATATTTTGATATGAAATATGAACTGTTTGAAATGTAATAGAACAAACCGGTGTGAAATAAGCGTTTGGTTGTTAAAGAGACCGGGATCGGATATTGTCATACTCTCTGCCAATACCGAAAACCACTTTAACAACTGTGCACATGGTGGAGAATCCAGAACGAAGTAAGATGGTTTGGCGAACGATTCTGTATGAGGTATAAACGCAACCCTGATCCCCTCGGGTTAGCTTGATGTGACTAAAACAGGAGCCATGCCGGGCCAAGTGGGGTTGCACCCCCTATCGGGCACATTTCTTCGATACCATATTATTGCTCTGTGATTGATTTGGTGGCCACCCTTCGATTTGATTTTGGGAGTGTGTTCCGAGGTGGGCGGTAGTAGCTGCTATCCGTTACCACCAGTCCAGATTCGCAAAATGGTAGTATCCTACCCTGGGAATTGCCTCGCGTGCCTTGTCATATGCCTTATCGAGCCCACTATGAGTTTGGTTTGTGTCGTACACTATGGAGTGCCCTCTAACAGCCCTCCAGTTTACGAATGAATTACAATACTGTATAGACTACGACATTTATATAAAAATGTGTTAAGGGTGATATGGGTAACACCTTAACGCTATTTTAATATTTTACTTTACTGTAGACATTATCTATGTAGCGTATTGTATTATGTATGTAGATAGTTCCACGGATCCTTAAAGGATGGAAATCCTAAACATCCTTTAAGTTATTTCTATTCCACTTGGACATTTCACTTGAGTTGATTTACTTCATAAGAATGTTAATCCTGACTCGAGTGTTTTGTGTTTTGCTTTATGCTTGGGTCAGCCTGAGTGTCACAACATTTGGGACTCACCTTTGGAGCTTGGAGCTTTGCTTGGGGATCTATCTTTATCTGTTCAGCTTTTTTGTTATTTCTAGTTATTTATGTTCAGACTTGTCGTTTGCTTTTATATTAGAGACTTCTATGTATCTGGGATTTCTGTTGTATTTGGTTTTAGACTCTGATGTTCCAAAGTAGCTTCATGAACTACTATTCGTCTATTCCGCTGCATATTATTGTATTACTCTGTGTCTGTGATTATGTAATTGATTTATTTACTGTATATGCTAAGTTTTTCCAAATATAAATAACAATTTGTCATTTTTAGCAATTCAAGTCTGACATGTGTGGTTTATTGTCGATTTGAATGGTTCAAAATATTGGGTCGTTACAGTTGGTATCAGAGCTCTGGTTTAGGAAAAACTTAGCTTATGGAGTAAAAACTCATTAGAGATAGGGTAGTAATACCCTAGAATAAGAAGAATCAATTACGGAATCATCCTTCCTTTTGAGCCTATCTTCTTAGTTAGAATTCTCGTTGATTATGGTTCCTCTAAATTTGAATCTCTATCCTAGTTCTAAAATCCATTCTTGAATCATCCTATGAGAAAGCATACTTGTAATTGATATAAAAATGTTTATATTGTGCTGTTTGAGTTATTAAGTTTTAATTTTGGGTTTCAATCGATTTGTCTAGCTGACACTATCAATAGGAATTCCAAAACACTTGAACAGAGCAAACTGACACAATATTGTTTTCGAAATTGGTAAATGAAATAATTTTAGGTATGATTATATTTTATATATAAAAGTATAATTTTCTGAAATTAGATAGTTAATTGAATTGGTTGTTAGAAATGATAGTACTAGACTATCATTTATTGTTTTGTCAACATTCCTAAACCATTAATTATTGTTGTATGTTATAAGGAGATGAAATTTTATAAACATGGTTTATTAATCTGATTGGCAAATGAAATGAAATTAAATTATGGATTTAAGAATTTAATTTTCGGTGCTTTTCAAAATTTGGTTTTCAAAGTTTTGAAAAATAATAATTATTAATATTATTTGAAAGTATTTTCGAATAGAAATTGTTTCCAAAGGATTTTAAACAAGTAAGTCAGTACTCTCCTCTTATGTCGCTGGAAAATAATTTCGGTGTTGACTGCAGCATCATCGACATTCATTTTTAAGTCTCAAAAAGGAAAGACCACTTAGTAGCTTTGCTACACTTTTTTTTTTGAAAAAGTGATTTTGATTTGAATTTCTTAAGTATGATTTGATATACAAAATATATATGTATATATTTATTTCAAAATAGTTTGAAGTGAAACCGGAAATTAAACTCTTAAGTTTATGTTAAGTAATTGTTTTCAAATATTGAAATGAAGTAAATTTTTTGAATAATCGGAGTTTCTAAAATGAGAAATGAAATTGAAACAACTTGAAACAGTTGAACTAGGATAAAATTAATTTGTATAATACTCAATTGCATTCTAAAACATATATAACTTACCTAAGATATTTAAAAAGTTATAATGTTAGAATAAATATGTAATTGAAGGTTATACAAGAGAAAACTTAAGTAATAAAATGTTCAAACTAAATTTGCTTAATAAAAATGTTGTGAAAAAAGTTTAAATTTGTATAGTGCTCAATTACATTTTGAAACATTAATAAAACTTACCTAAAGAAAAAATGAAATTTGTAAGAACATTTATAAATAAAAAATTGAGTTTTTATAATTAATGTTTATACACTTAATCTATGTTATAAGAAATGTTCAGAGAAATAAATTGAATAATAAAAAGCGAATGTTATTTAAGTAAATGAATATGAACTTAAGAAACTAAACAAGTAATAAATAAATTCATATCTTTGTAAACTGTTTGTGATACAAAAGTAAATTTCAAAGAATAGTTGAAATTGAATTTATGAAGTGGAATTAACTTAAGTGAAGTCAAATGGATTAACTAAATGAGTTAAATAAAATAAAATTTGTTTTGACAAAAATGAATTTAAGTTATAAAGAAAAGGTGAATGTAAATAAATTATGAATGAAAGTTAATTAAGTAGAGATGTAAGAAATTTGGAATATATAAGTTATAAAACTTGAAACTTGAGAAAATCGGAAGTAAAAACCAAAATATGAATGGGGTTAAACATTTTGGATAAGCAAAAGAAAATGTGGAATGTTAATATTAAACTTAAATAAATTTTTTGAAGGGTTAATTAAGTAATATTGTCATTAAAGGAAATATACTATGTAAATGAAATAAAATAAATGATCATAAATAAAATTGAATGTGAAAGTGGATAACAAATATGATTGTAAACGAATGTAAATAAATAGGGTGAACGTAATGAACGTTAATAATTGAATGTAAGTCAATTTGGACATAATAGAATGTAAATTAATAGAACGAGAATTCAATGAATATGAATAAGTAAGTATGAGAAAAAAGATTTTGTAACGAATGTCAAATAATTGAAACAAATCAATTGAATGTAAATACATTGAATTGGAACCAATCAAATGTGAATGTAATGGATATTGATTGATTTAAATAAAATGGATTGAAACCAAATTAGTTGAATGTAAATCAATTAAAAGCATATGAATTGAATATAAACCCATTGAATGATTAGCGAGATGAATAATAATAAGTGAATGTTAATCAATTAAGAAGTAAATAAAGCGACTGCAAATAAATTGGATATGAATGTAAATTAATTGGAAGTGAGTTAATTAAATTGATAATAATAAATGGATGTTCATAAGTAATGAAAAGGTATAATGTTAACACTCGAAAATGAAATTTATGTGGTATTGAATTAGTTGTTATATCTAGTACTATGTATTCTGAATCTATCTTCCCCTTTCTGTTGCTTCTGTTCTCCTATCTTCGTTCCTTTTTTAGGACGAAAAGTTTTGAGTGGGGGAGAGTGCAACGACTCGTAAATTTGAACAGTTTTTAAGAAATATAAATTATAATTGTTGAATAGAATTTGGTTAGGAATAATTTTTTTTGATGTTTTATTTATGTAATTTTTGATATGAACTAGAACAAATTATTAAATAACAAACTCCGATAAGTTATATAAAGATGATAACATAGATTTGAATGTAACTGGATGAAAATTGAATGCATAGTAAATAGCATGAATTGAATAATAAAGGAAATTGTAAGCAATGATAAAATGCATGTTTAATAAAGAAGAATAAATGCTTAATTTAAATGGTAACATACCAAGTTGATTTCAAATAACGGAAATGAGGTAAACCATTAATTGGTAAGAGAAGAATATCTTTTGTTAATGCAATGAACGTTTCAATTCAATATAAATATAATATTACAACTGTTTAATAACGACAATAGAAGTACAAAATATCTTAGTAACAATAAAAGTGGAAATTTATAACCACCATTCAATTTGAAATATATAAATTGAATTAATTTACATGGAATCTTTAATAAGATAAAGTGGGAAACAAATTTATATTACATTAATTGATATTGAATCTTTTAATTAAGATAAAGTGTAACGATCTGTAACTTTTAACAACTTTAAAATGGCAGTATTTCGAATTTAAATAAAAATAAAATTTGAAATTTTAAAAAATTTGAATTTGTGATGTTGAGTGTTATATTTGATCAAATTCAATAAAATGAATTTTTTTGAGAAAACTAAATTTCTGGTCAAACTTGGTCAAAATTCAAATTTAAGTTAAAATTTGAAAAGTTTTGAAATTTAAATTTTATTGCATGAAAAAATCTACACAAAATTTTCAGAATGACTCCGTTCTTCATTTTATCAAAATCCAATTCCTATTGCTCTAAAAATTTAAAATACAGTGGAAAATTGACATAAATTTATAGTGTTTAGTTGTGTAAATTTGGCTAAGTGTTGTTGGGCTCCTTAGTAAACCAAGAGACCCTAGGAACCGTAAGAGACTTTGGACCCTTCCTTTTCCCACCCATTTGATCTTCTGTTTTCCCTTATCTGACTAAAACCAAAGTACGTACAAAAATTTCTCATTTGAGAAACTTTCTGCTTATTCTTCCTTCTTCTTCCCTAAATCTACAGAGAACTCCAAACTCAAAAATTCACAAATCAAACTCCATCCTTTCCTCCTTCAAAACCCTTTCTCCTCTTGCTGCCCACTTCACCACCATCCACGGCCGTGCCTCCTTTCCTCCCAAGGCCGAACCCCTTTAGCTCCTCTCTTCCTCTATTAAAAAAACAAAAGTTATATATTTATATTTTGTGATCCATCGATTCTAGTTCATGCTTTGCTTTGGAATTATGATTCAAATCCGTAGCTTTGTGTTGTCAATTTTCCTAGCCTCGAAAGGTAAGCCATTCACTCACGATTGATAATCTTATGTTAAGTGAATAAACATCAATTGATATGTTATATGGAATGTTGTGATAGTTAGGATTTTTCTTGGTTTGTATATGATTTTGACATGATATAAATTTACTTATGTTCACTTATGATTTTGACATGATACGGTTATTGATAATATGATGTTCACAAAAAAAGGGATGTGATGATATGTGTAGGATATATGTCTCATGAAGTTAATATGAAATTTTTATGTAGAGAAAAATGTTATGATGATTTAAAAGTTGTCCCACATGTTATTGTAAAAAAATGTCACTAATATGATATGTGAAAAATAATGTGAAAAGGAAATATAATGTGGAAAAAAATGATTACATATTATATTAAGTTATGGTAAGAAAATCTTATGTCACATGCTAAGTTAAAATGTAATATATGCTATGGTATATAATTTGTTATGTAATTTATGTGCTATGTGATGTAATTTGTTATGTAAGTTATATGCTATGTTATGTAATATGTTATGCAAGTTATGTGTTATGTTTTTATTTTATTTTATCCAAATCATGCTGCAAGTTACCTTAGCTTTAGGAAACCACTATGGGTTGAAATGATACATACCCGAATGATCTTATAGATTAGGGAAAATCCTTATGGGTTGAAATGATAAACCCAAGCGATTTTATTGATTTTGAATTTTGGAATTGCGGGTTGAAATGATATATACCCGTAAATATTAAATTATTGGGGATTGAAAAGATAAATATCCGTATCACTTGACCATAGGTTAGAAAACTATATACGGACACCGTTGGTCTATATTTTTATGATTTCCAAATTTTTGAAAAGGAAAATATATATGTTTTAATAAATATTGATTTGTGTGTAAATTTAGTTTTTTTAAAAATTATATGTTTGGAAATTTTGAATTTATAAGTTAAGTTTTGAAAAAATGTAAATTTTAAGATTTTACTTATAATTTTACTATTTTTAAATATATATAAAATAAGATTTAATTTAATAAAAAAAATTTATATATAAAATTTAACTTAATAAATTTAATTTAATTAATATATTTGTAATATGTTTGATTATTTATTTAAACTATATTAATATTTTGAAAATAGATTTTGTAATAACTTTAATAAAATAAAGGTTGGAAAGATAAATTTGGTTAATTTTTTTGAGAATTGAACATAAATAAGAATTGGTTGGAAACTTATTGATTTTGAGATTTCGAAAGATATGATTTTATAACTTGATTTAATTAAAGGCAAATTAAATGAATATTTTAAAATTAAATAAAATTGAAATTTAATATTTAATATTGATTTAAATTTGTAATTTTAGATTTTATTTAAATGTTATTAAAAATGTTTAAGTGAATATTTTCAAATTTAAATAAAATTAAAGTTGAATTTTGAAATATAAATGAAATTTATCAAATTGAGTTATTGTAAATTGTTTGAATATTTAAACTTTGAAACGTATTGAATTGGAAGTGGTTTAAATTATAGTTCTAACCTGGATTTGAAATCGATATAAATTAAAAATGGTTTTAATGAGAATTTGAATTGAACCTTTAACCGTTTTAAATTGAAATTGTTGAACTGAGATTGATTTAAATTGAATTTTGGAACTAAGGTTTATTTGAATTGAATTTTGAAATTTGAAGAAACAATTCTAATTTGAAACTATTTCCGATATAAACTCTTTTTAACATATAAACTTTTTTTAATATATGAACTATTTTAATGTATAAACTATTTTTAATGTATAACTATTCAAATATATAAACTACTTTCAATATTCAAACTGTTTAAGTTGGAACTGTTATGATTTAGATTTAATGGATTTAAATGCAAATACTTTGATATGATGGTTTAACCTATTTTGTGGTTATGATTTTGGAAATGAATATGATTTGAAGTGAATATGATATCGAAAGTGATATGATTTTGAAAGTGAATATGATTTTGAAAGTGATATGATTTTGAAATAAATATGATATTTTGATATGAAGTATGAACTGTTTGAAATGTAAAAGGACTAACCAGTGTGAAATAAACGTTTGGTTGTTAAAGAGACTGGGATCAGATATTGTCATACTCTCTTCCAATACCGAAAACCACTTTAACAACTGTGCACGTGGTGGAGAATCCAGAAAGAAGTAGGATGGTTTGGCAAACGATTCTGTATGAGGTATGAACGCAGCCCTGACCCCCTCGGGTTAGCTTGATGTGACTAAAACAGAAGCCACGCTGGGCTAAGTGGAGTTGCACCCCATATCGGGCACATTTCTTCGATACCATATTATTACTCTGTGATTGATTTGGTGGCCACCTTTTGATTTGATTTTGGGAGTGTGTTCCGAGGTGTGCAGTAGTAGTTGCTATCTGTTACCACCAGTCCGGATCCGCAAAACGGTAGTATCCTACCCTGGGCATTGCTTCGCATGCCATGTCATATGCCTTATCGAGCACACGACGAGTTTGGTTTGTGTCGTACACTATGGAGTGCCCTCTAATAGCCCTCCAGTTTATGGAGGAAATACGGTACTATATAGACTACGACATTTATATAAAAATGTGTTAAGGGGGATATAGGTAACGCCTTAACGCTATTTTAATATTTTACTTTACTGTAGACATTATCTATGTAGCGTATTGTATTATATATGTAGATAGTTCCACGGATCCTTAAAGGATGGAAATCCCAAACATCCTATAAGTTATTTGTATTTCACTTGGACATTTCACTTGAGTTGATTTACTTGCATAAGAATGTTAATCCTAACTCGAGTGTTTTGTGTTTGGCTTTATGCTCGCCACAGCCTGAGTGTCACAGCATTTGAGACTCACCTTTGGAGCTTGGAGCTTTGCTTGGAGATCTATCTTTATCTTTTCAGCTTTTCTGTTATTTCCAGTTATTTATGTTCAGACTTGTCATTTGCTTTTGTATTAGAAACTTCTATGTATCTTGGATTTCTGTTGTATTTGGTTTTAGACTCTGATGTTCTGCAGTGGCTTCATGAACTACTATTTAGCTGCATATTATTGTATTACTCTGAAACACCCTACACCCCTTAATATACCCAAAAGGACACATTAAAAGGCATGGTGTATTGTAGGTATAACTAAAGCTAACAGAGACTAAGACTCACAAGACAAAATAGGTAAAATCAACGGAAACCAAAATAATAACTTATTTAAAATAAAACTTCATAATTGCTTCATAAATAAGTCAAATACCAAATACAACAACTAAATCTCAAAACCCATCATGTCTTATGGAATAAAAACTCATAGTCTAAAAATCGGAGTATATAATATCCCTCAAAATAAGCCAGTACACAAAAAGAACTAAAGCTGAAATAAAAGAAATACATAGTAGAGGACTCCTCTAAGAAACCGCCAAGCAACTGCAATCTATTGCCCTCTCCCTTGATTGCCTATGGGGGGAAAAGGAGAAAAATAGAGGATTGGGTCAGACAAAAAGTCTAGTGAATGATAGTAATTACTAGAGTCTTTAAGCAAGATAAAAGTAATAGTCTCTAGAATAGTTCTAGCATAAATAAGGGAAACAATAGGAAATGAGAAAGAGATAAACTGAAAATAAATACGATTAAATACTGCTCAATTTATAAGATAGGTTAATTTTGAATTCTTGCACTTGTCCTTGATTTCTGCTTTGATTAGGCTGAATTCCTAATCCTGTAATTAGGATGTAACCCTAATTCTACCCTTTTTGATTGGCCTGCTACGCCATAGACCTTACTGCAGACCAGATGCTATATAACTCCCTGCACAGCAGCCAATGTTATCTACGAAAGATGCACAAAGTACCCATTGTGGATCCGGACGACATATATAGCTCCCTACACAGAAGGCAATGGTGTCTACGAAAGACACCCATACTAAGCGCTTGGAACTCATAGCTTTTACTGAGCACCAGAATGGAAGTCGCACGCGTAGCTGCCATCATGCCCATGCTACCTTTTGCTCCACCTATTGGGTCTTCTTATTACCTCAAACTCCAACATAAGCCTGCCCCTCATCTCACTTCAGGCTAATGTGAGATCACCGTGTGTCCATAGAAACTATAGGGGAAATGCTATTGGTACCGGCCCGTCATCCAAACAATATCTAGTTGCGCCCCTTATCCAAATCCCCCGTGATTTGGACTTCTATTTGACCAATTACTACCATTCTTAGCATAAGCGTGCCCTCGTCTCTCTTCAGGCTAATGTGAGACACCGTTTTGTCTAACAGGGAAAGTTATATGGTACAGATTCTACTTTCATCTTAGCTTATTAACTTAAATAAATTATTTAATTAAGCCTTTATTATCATCTTTACTTTCTACAGTTATTAATTTATCCCAAGTCTTAAAATAAGCCTCATTCTACTCTTTTTCTTATTATAACCTACGTTATAATCATGCTTATTATTTAACCCAAGGTCTAAGTGTGAAAATAAGCTTCTTTCATCTTTTACTCTTTTTTAGTTATAATTCTACGTTATAACTAAGCTAATTAATTAGTACTATTTTAATCATAATTAAGCATAATCTCAATTCAATTGCATTTATATTACAGTCCAATTCCATTATTTATTACAGTCTTTATAATTTACATCTTATTTTCTTCATTCAATATTCTTACTTATATAATCCATATTTGAGTTTAATTTGTTCTAATCCATACGCGAAGAAAAAGAGGAAGAAGAGAATAGACGCTTGCATAAAATCCAAAACGTCGAAAAAGATGTAAATAAGAAATAAATAACAGTAAATAAACTTAAATACTGTAAATAAACTGTAAATAAATAAAAAGCTATGCTTAACTGTAATAAATTATAATTAATTGAAAAAGAATAACAAAAAGGGAATGGACTGAAAAATAGATCTAAAACTGATAAAAAGGCTATTCCAAAATCGTAGTAAAACTACAACTATTGGAAACCCTATTATTTTAAATTACTTAATGAAATCTTAAAATAATTATAATCACTCACCTCTGATCCTAAACTCTTCCTTTGGTCTTTCCGGATCCACCTGGAGTTGTAAAATAATTTAATTTATAATGATTTTCCCTTTGGAAAAATTATTCTGTTTAGGGTCCTTCTTAGAAAGGTGAATCCAATTGGAGAAAACTTAGAATGAGAAAAAGTGTTAGGTCTAGGGGTCTATTTAGAGGGATAGAAGTAGATCTCGAGCTGTTGGATTTGGGGATTGAACAGGATGCAACCACGCCATAGGCTGAATAGGAGCCATCAGATGCAGAAATTGATGGACCAGATTGGTCGGAAGTATGCAAAACACGTCATCAATAACCTTTGGAATGTTCGAACGAACTAACGTTCGTAATTAGCTGAGGCGGGTCGACCGGGATGTCGACCGCCTTGGTGCCCAGGTCGATCGGCTGGTCGACCTGCCTTATATATATATTTTTTATTTCTGCTTATTTTGTTTAATTCCTATCTTATTCGTATTAGCTCGGTTTCTGATGTTCCATATATGAAAATTGACCAGAAAATTACCACGGAAATAATGGTGCAATTACCGTGACACAATTATGATAATTTCACAAAGTTATTTTATTATTTAATTAATTAATGAATTAATTATTATGGGTTAAATTTCGGGTTGTTAAATTCTCCCCTCCTTAAGGGATTTCATCCCCGAAATCTCTAAGGATAAAAGAATGTACTAAATGTTTTCATCCAATTCTACAATCAACTACTCAATCATCAACCTTTCATCCATTGTCCTTAAGTTTTTCCTAATGCCACTTATGATACTTATGCAATTAGTGTAGTGTAAATGACCCTAACTAATGCAAAAGATTAGGCGGTCCACTGATTCGGTTGACCTCCTTTTATGCAATCATGTCCGTGCCATATATCCAAATGAATGCTAAAATTCCTAATGATAACTGATAGTTCTATATGCGTGCTACAACCATCATCCAAATGCAACAATCATGTGATAAACATCCATTTATGGCAACCATGGAAATAAATTAAAAATGCGCACACATCCATATACATATGCTCTAGTGTCCTAATTAGACCGATCCCTAAGGAATAATAGTGCCTAGTGTACCTATATGCATCCATTAGCATCCACTAGCAAACACTTGCAACCACTAGCATACATCATTCATAACATGTTCTATTAACATGTTTACATCATATCCTACCATCCATAGGTTAAATCCTAAGTTCTACCCTCCCAAAGGATAATAAAGGAAAGAACTTATTCAAATCTAAAGATGGAAAAAAGAATTCAACTTATCGTCAAAAGGATGAGGATAGGAAGTACGAAGCTTCTCTTTTGCTTCCCAAGTGGCGTCTGCAACATCATCTCCCCATTGCACCTTCACTTATTAAAATCAAAAGTAGAAATAAACTCCAAGCTCCTCCACTCTACAAACAAAGGACTAAGGGTTGCTTTCTTTCTACTCAATGCATCCGCAAACACGTTACCCTTGCCAGGGGTATAAGCTATCTCAAAATCATACGAGGCTAAAAACTCCATCCACCTTTGTTGCCTAAAGTTCAAGTCCTTCTACGAGAATAGATACTTTAATGACTCGTGGTCGGTAAAAAGCTCAAACTTCTCTCCAAGCAAATAGTCCCTCCAAGACTTGAGTGCAAAAACTATGGCAGCCAACTCCAAATCGTGGGTAGGGTAATTCTTCTCATGCGTCCTCAACTGCCTACTACCATAACACACTACCCTCCCTTCTTTCATCAACACCGCTCCTAGACCCGTCCCGCATGCACTAGTGTATACTGTGAAAGGCTTAGCTCCGTCGAGTAAAACTAACACTGGTGCACCAGTAAGGGCTCTCTTAAGCTTCGTGAAGGAATCCTCACAATCCACGCCCCACATGAAAGCTTTATTCTTCTTGGTAAGGCGCGTGAGTGGTGCTGAAATCTTGGCAAAGTTTTTAATGAACTTCCTGTGGTAGCCAGCCAATCCTAGGAAGCTCCTAACCTCGGTAATGTTCTTGGTGGCCTTCCAATCTTGCACTACAATAACCTTAGCGGGATCCACAACCAAACCTTCCTTCAAAACTACGTGCCCCGAGAAACGTACCACTTCTCTCCAAAAATGACAATTCGAAACTTAGCTCTCAAATGATGACCACGAAGTGTGCGAAGAACTTCTTCCAAATGAACAGCATGCTCCTCCATATTCTTGGAAAATACCAAGATATCATCCACGAATACCACCACAAACTTATTAAGGACATCCCTAAAGACGCGGCTCATCAAATCAACGAAATAGGCTGGAGCATTGGTTAGCCCAAAAGGCATAACCAACCACTCGAAGAATCCATCCGGTGTCCTAAAGGTAGTCTTATCTATGCTGTCATCAACGAATCTAAGTTGATGGAATCCCATGGCTAGATCAAGCTGAGAGAAAACCGAAGAACCTACCAACTGGTCAAACAAATCATCGATCCTAGGGAGTGGATACCGGTTCTTCTTAGTGAGTTTATTTTTGATTCTCTATAATCCATGCAGAGTCGGAGAGAACCATCCACCTTAGTGGCGAAGACGACCAGTGCTCCCCACTCTGATATGCTCCTTCTTATGAATCCCTTCTCCAAAAGCTCACGAATCTGCTTGCTCAATTCTTTCCTCTCCCTAGGTGCCATGTGCCTCACAGGTAATGCTACTGGCTTGGCATTCTTGGTCAAATAAATCCTGAAGTCAATCTCTCTCTTAGGGGCAGTCCCCTAACCTCCTCAAAGATGCTTGCAAAATATCCGACGACAGGAACCGAATGCAACTCTGATGAAGATGAATCGAGGGAATAGAGGAAACTCAACAAGACCGACCCTTACGAGTCGCAAGATACCTATAGAGTCCTTCCACTACAAGTCTCAAGTCCAACAACACTCCTCTCGTAGTCTAAGATAGCTCTATATGTGGATAGCCAATCCATCCCTAAGATCATCCCATACCCCGAGAATCCCACAGCATAGGCGTCGCAGTCAAATTCTACACCTAGAATAAAGATTTTCAAACCCCTACAAACCATAGATAAGCGTGTCGATCCTCCTTTGCGGTTTGAAACAATAATGGGGTCTATAACTAATGATATGTCCAAGTGCAAAAAATCTACTAGAGAACTAGAGATAAAAGAATGTGATGCTCCAGAATCGAATAAAGTACGAATGGGAAAATCAGATATAGAAATCAAACCTTCAACCGTGACTTTCCTACCTCTATCAGGAATGCTACTGGAAGGTGCTGTGTCTAATGTCTGAATCTGTGAAACTGGCGCACTCTCTCCTTGACCATCTCTCTGGGGACAACTCCCACTCATATGACCGGGCTGCCCGCAAACATAACACTTACCCTTCATCTTATCCTTCCTGCAATCCTTGGCCATATGTCCAATATTCCCACAATTATGGCACTTTACCCCCTTCTTAATCTGCTTCTGAGGACCATCACCTTTCTTCTTCTTCTTATTCTTTTCCCACCACTTCTTCTTTTAACCTTCTGACTTAACCTCCTCTTTAGACTCTCCCTCCTTGACTGAATACGACATAAGCGTCATCTCGACCAAAGACTCATAAGTAGCTCCCATCGGTACATGAGTCAGCAATAATCCCTGAAGGGGTTGATTCAATCCCTTCGCAAACTTCATAGCTTTCTTGTGCGGCGTGTTCACCAAATCCATACCAAACCGCGACAGCTCATTGAATTGATTGATGCATTCATTAACAGACAAACTCCCTTGTTTCAAATTGATAAACCTCTCCAACTGAACACTCTCTTCCGCCTGAGACAGAAACTTCCTATCGAATCGCTCCCGGAATCCATCCCAAGTAACATTTCTAACCTCCAACTCTATCACCTCCCACCAATAAGATGCCTCCTCCTTCAGCTGCCAAGCAGCTAGCTGAACTCGCTGCCGACCATCCAATACCAAAAGACCAAAAATCCTCTCTGTGTCCCTAAGCCAAGCTTTAGCCTCTACAAAAGTCTCCTTGCCAGAAAAAGTGTTCACGCCCAAACTCGCAAAATCTTTACAAAGCTTAGAGAAATTGATGGCGGCAGGTGGGTTGATGGGATTCCCACCCGCTGGTGCAGTATTGGGCGCTAGCCCGTGCACCTCTGGAGTCGTGGCTTGTAAGTACCTACGAAACCAGGCTGGGATAGGTATGCCCTTGGGAAGGTTCGGGGCATCGGCCATTCTACGAAAAGAAAAGGATAGTTTAGGAAAGACTCAAAGAAAGATTGAACTGGACTTATGAGGGGATTTTTATAAAAATTCTTTTATACTTAAAAACATTTCTAAGAATTCTTTTCTGAAAAATACCCTTTTAAATCAAGTTATTTGGAACAATAATAAATGTTTAGGAATCTTGTAAGCTTAGGCTTTGATACCAAGTGAAACACCCCACACCCCTTAATATACCCAAAAGGACACATTAAAAGGCATGGTGCGTTTGTAGGTATAACTAAAGCTAACAGAGACTAAGATTCATAAGACAAAATAGGTAAAAACAATGGAAACTAAAATAATAACTTATTTAAAATAAAACTTCATAATTGCTTCATAAATAAGTCAAATACCAAATTCAACATCTAAATCTCAAAACCCATCACGTCTTATGGAATAAAAACTCATAGTCTAAAAATCAGAGTATATAATATCCCTCAAAATAAGCCAGTACACAAAAAGAACTAAAGTTGAAATAAAAGAAATACATAGTAGAGGATTCCTCCAAGAAACCGCCAAGCAACTGCAATCTACTGCCCTCTCCCTTGATTGCCTATGGGGGAAAAGGAGAAAAATAGAGGATTGGGTCAGACAAAAAGTATAGTGAATGATAGTAATTACTAGAGTCTTTAAGCAAAATAAAAGTAATAGTCTCTACAATAGTTCTAGCATAAATAAGGGAAACAATAGGAAATAGGAAATAGATAAACTGAAAATAAATACGATTAAATACTGCTCAGTTTATAAGATAAGTTAATTTTGATTGCTTGCACTTGTCCTTGATTTTTGTTTTGATTAGACAGAATTCCTAATCCTGTAATTAGGATGTAACCTTAATTCTACCTTTATTGATCGGCCTGCTACTCCATAGACCTTACTGCAGACCAGATGCTATATAACTCCCTACACAGCAGCCAATGGTATCTACGAAAGATGCACAAAGCACCCATTGTGGATCCGAACGACATATATAGCTCCCTGCACAAAAGGCAATGGTGTCTAAGAAAGACACACATACTAAGCGCTTGGAACTCATAGCGTTTACTGAGCACCAGAATAGAAGTCGCACGCGTAACTGCCACCATGCCCATGCTACCTTTTGATCCACCTATTGGGTCTTCTTATTACCTCAAACTCTAGCATAAGCGTGCCCCTCATCTCACTTCAGGCTAATGTGAGACCACCGTGTGTCCATAGAAACTATAGGGGAAATGATGTTGGTACCAGCCCATCATCCAAACAATATCTAGTTGCGCCCCTTATCCAAATCCCCCGTGATTTGGACGTCTATTTGACCAATTACTACCATTCTTAGCATAAGCGTGCCGTCGTCTCTCTTCAGGCTAATGTGAGACACTGTTTTGTCTAATAGGGAGTGCTATATAGTACAGGTTCTACTTTCATCTTTGCTTATTAACTTAGATAAATTATTTAATTAAGCTTTATTATCATTTTTACTTTCTACGCTTATTAATTTATCCCAAGTCTTAAAATAAGCCTCATTCTACTCCTTTTCTTATTATAACCTAGGTTATAATCATGCTTATTATTTAACCCAAGGTCTAAGTGTGAAAATAAGCTTCTTTCATCTTTTACTCTTTTTTAGTTATAATTCTACGTTATAACTAAGCCAATTAATTAGTCCTATTCTAATCATAATTAGGCATAAACTCAGTCTAATTCCATTTATATTACAATCCAATTCCATTATTTATTACAGGCTTTATAATTTACATCTTATTTTATTCATTCAATATTCTTACTTATATTATCCATATTCACGTTTAATTTATTCTCATCCATATGCGATGAAAAAGAGAATAGACGCTTGCATAAAATCCAAAACGTCGAAAAAGTTGTAAATAAGAAATAAATAATAGTAAATAAACTTAAATACTGTAAATAAATAAAAAGCTATGATTAACATCAATAAATTATAATTAACTGAAAAAGAATAACTAAAAGGGAATATACTGAAAAATAGATCTAAAACTGATAAAAAGGCTATCCCAAAATCGTAGTAAAACTACAACTATTGGAAACCCTATTATTTTAAATACATAAAGAAATCTTAAAATAATTACGATCACTCACCTCCGGTCCTAAGCTCTTCCTTTGGTCTTCCCGGATCCACTAAGAGTTGTAAAATAATTTAATTTATAATGATATTTCCCTTGGAAAAATTATTCCGTTTAGGATCCTTCCTAGAAAGGTGAACCCAATTGTAGAAAACCTAGAATGAGAAAAAGTGTTAGGTCTAGGGGTCTATTTATAGGGGTAGAAGTGGATCTCGGACCATTGGATTTGGGGATTGAATAGGATGCAACCACGTCATAGGCTGAATAGGAGCCATCAGATGCAGAAATAGATGTACCGGATTGGTCGGAAGAATGCAAAACATGTCATCAATAACCTCTGGAACGTTCGAATGAACGTTCGTTCGTAATTATCAAAATTGAGCCACGGGAATTACCACGGCCACTATGGTGCAATTCCCGTGGCTCAATTTTGATAATTTCACAAAGTTATTTTATTATTTAATTAATTAACGAATTAATTATTATGGGTTAAATTTTGGGTTGTTACATTCTCCCTTCCTTAAGGGATTTCGTCCCTGAAATCTCTACGAATAAAAGAATGTACTAAATGTTTTCATCCAATTCTACAATCAACTACTCAATCATCAACCATTCATCCATTGTCCTTAAGTTTTTCCTAATGCCACTTATGATACTTATGCAATCAGTGTAGTGTAAATGACCCTAACTAATGCAAAAGATTAGGCGATCCACTAATTCAGTTGACCTCCTTTTATGCAATCATGTCCGTGCCATGTATCCAAATGAATGCTAAAATTCCTAATGATAACTGATAGTTCTATATGCGTGCTACAACCATCATCCAAATACAACAATCATGTGATAAACATCCATTTATGGCAACCATGGAAATAAAGTAAAAATGCACACACATCCATATGCATATGCTCTAGTGTCCTAATTAGGCCGATCCTAAGGAATAATAGTGCTTAGTGTACCTATATGCATCCATTAGCATCCACTAGCAAACACTTGCAACCGCTAGCATACATCATTCATAACATGTGCTATTAACATGTTTACATCAAATCCTACCATCCATAGGTTGAATCCTAAGTTCTACCCCCCCGAAGGATAATAAAGGAATGGACCTACTCAAATCTAAAGATGGAAAAAGGAATTCTAAAAGTTACCATCAAAAGGATGAGGATAGGAAGTATGAATCTTCTCTTCTGCTTCCCAAGTGGCGTCTGCAACATCATCTCCCCATTGCACCTTCACCAGTGGAACCGCCTTATTCCTTAGTCGCTTGATGTCTCTTCCAACAATCTTCGTGGGGATACGCCGAACAGAAGCTTCCTTTCTACCTCCACCTCCTCCAACAGACTAGGCTCTACAACCTCCGCAGAGTCATGTAAGCACTTTAGCAAGTGTGAAACATGGAAAACGTTGTGCACTCCTGCGAGCCTACCAGGTAGCTTTACTCGGTAAGCCATCTTCCCAACTCTCTCTGTGATAGGAAATGGTCCAACAAATCTAGGGGCTAACTTTCCATTTGATTCGAACCTTACCACCTTCTTAAGCGGGGATACTTTGATAAAAACTAAATTTCCAACCTCAAACTCTAAGTCTCTCCTCCGCTTATCCGCATGAGACTTCTTCCTGTCTTGAGCTGTCTTTATCCTCCGCCGAATCAAATCCACCCTCTCAGATGTCTCTCTGACCATATGGGGCCCAAGTAATAACTTCTCCATAGACTCAACCCAACATGATGGGGACTTGCAAGGTCTCCCATATAAAGCCTCAAACGGTGCCATCCCTATGCTTGCTTGATAACTATTATTGTAGGCAAACTCAACCAATGGAAGATGCTCCTCCCAAGTACCTCCAAAGTACAAAATGCACATCCGTAGCAAATCCTCAAGCACCCTATTTACCCTCTCCGTTTGGCCATCTGTCTGGGAGTGATAGGCCGTACTTAACCTAAGTCGCGTCCCTAGCGCATCCTGTAAGCTTCTCCAAAACTCACTAGTGAAAATGGGATCTCTATCACTAACAACGCTAGAAGGAATTCCATGTAGACGGACTATCTCTCGAATATATAAGGATGCCAAATATGAAGTCGTACGCTTACTCTTAATTGGGATGAAGTGGGCACTCTTGGTCAATCTATCAACAATCACCCAAATGCTAGTGTTCCCCTTCCTAGAACTGGGTAAACCATCAATGAAATCCATAGAATACTGTCCCACTTCCACTCTGGCACATCTAAGGGCTGAAGTAATCCACCGGGCTTCTGGTGCTGTACTTTTACCCTTTGGCATATGAGACACTTAGCTACAAATTCCGCCACGTCCTTCTTCATGCCACCTTAATAAAACATCCTCTTCATATCCCGATACATTTTGTCACCACCTGGATGAATAGTCATACGGGAATGGTGTGCCTCCTCCAAAACTGCTCTCAACAAGTCGCTGGCGCGTGGAACACAAAGCTTCCCATCTCTCTTAAGCCACCCTCTCCTATAAAGGGAATAGCGTTGGAGATGTCTTGATACCTCTCCTTGGCTAATCCTATTCATAATGTCCATGATCTCCGAATCCTCCCGCTGCCCCGAGCCAATCTGATCCATAAGGGTAGGCCTCACCTCTAATGTCGCCAATAATCCAGGAGTAATGTCCGTAGAGTGCTTAAAATCAAAAGTAGAAATAAACTCCAAGCTCCTCCACTCTACGAACAAAGGACTAAGGGTTGCTTTCTTTCTACTCAATGCATCCGCAACCACGTTACCCTTGCCAGGGGTATAAGCTATCTCAAAATCATACGAGGCTAAAAACTCCATCCACCTTTGTTGCCTAAAGTTCAAGTCCTTCTACGAGAATAGATACTTTAATGACTTGTGGTCAGTAAAAAGCTCAAACCTCTCTCCAAGCAAATAGTGCCTCCAAGACTTGAGTGCAAAAACTATGGCAGCCAACTCCAAATTGTGGGTAGGGTAGTTCTTCAAATGCGTCCTCAACTACCTACTACCATAACCCACTACCCTTCCTTCTTGCATCAACACCGCTCCTAGACCCGTCCCGCATGCATTAGTGTATACCGTGAAAGGCTTAGCTCCGTCGGGTAAAACTAACACTGGTGCACTAGTAAGGGCTCTCTTAAGCTTCATGAAGGAATCCTCACAATCCACGTCCCACACGAAAGCTTTATTCTTCTTGGTAAGGCGCGTGAATGGTGCCGAAATCTTGGCATAGTCTCTAATGAACTTCCTGTAGTAGCCAGCCAATCCTAGGAAGATCCTAACCTCGGTAACATTCTTGGGGGCCATCCAATCTTGCACTGCAATAACCTTGGTGGGATCCACAGCCAAACCTTCCTTCGAAAGTACATGCCCAAAGCAACGTACCTCCTCTCTCCAAAAATGACACTTCGAAAACTTAGCTCTCAAATGATGACTACGAAGTGTGCGAAGAACTTCTTCCAAATGAACAACATGCTCCTCCATATTCTTGGAAAATACCAAGATATCATCCACGAATACCACCACAAACTTATTAAGGACATCCCTAAAGACGCGGCTCATCAAATCAACGAAATAGGCTGGAGCATTGGTTAGCCCAAAAGGCATAACCAACCACTAGAAGAATCCATCCGGTGTCCTAAAGGTAGTCTTATCTATGCTGTCATCAACGAATCTAAGTTGATGGAATCCCATGGCTAGATCAAGCTGAGAGAAAACCGAAGAACCTACCAACTGGTCAAACAAATCATCGATCCTAGGGAGTGGATACCGGTTCTTCTTAGTGAGTTTATTTAATTCTCTATAATCCACGCAGAGTCGGAGAGAACCATCCGCCTTAATGGCGAAGACGACCAGTGCTCGATATGCTCCTTCTTATGAATCCCTTCTCCAAAAGCTCACGAATCTTCTTGCTCAATTCTTTCCTCTCCCTAGGTGCCATGTGCCTCACAGGTAATGCTACTGGCTTGGCATTCTTGGTCAAATAAATCCTAAAGTCAATCTCTCTCTTAGAGGCAGTCCCCTAACCTCCTCAAAGATGTCTGCAAAATCTTTGACGACGGGAACCGAATGCAACTCTGATGAAGATGAATCAAGGGAATAGAGAAAACTCAACAAGACTGACCCTTATGGGTCGCAAGATACCTCTAGAGTCATACTACTGCAAGTCTCAAGTCTAACGACTCTCCTCTCGCAGTCTAAAATAGCTCCGTATGTGGATTGCCAATCCATCCCTAAGATCATCCCATACCCGAGAATCCCAAAACATAGGCGTCGCAGTCAAATTCTACGCCTAGAATATAGATTCTCAAACCCCTACAAACCATAGATAAGTGTGTCGATCCTCCTATGGGGTTTGAAACAATAATGGGGTCTACTACTAATGATATGTCCAAGTGCAAACAATCTACTAGAGAAATAGAGATAAAAGAATGTGATGCTCCAGAATCGAATAAAGTCCGAATGAGAAAATCAGACATAGAAATCAAACCTTCAACTGTGACTTTCCTACCTCTATCTGGAATGCTACTGGAAGGTGTTGTGTCTAATGCCTGAATCTGTGCAACTGGCGCACTCTCTCCTTGACCATCTCTCTGGGGACAACTCCCACTCATATGACCGGGCTGCCCGCAAACATAACACTTACCCTTCATCTTATCCTTCCTGCAATCCTTGGCCATATGTCCAATATTCCCACAACTATGGCACTTTACCCCCTTCTTAATCTGCTTCCGAGGACCATCACCTTTCTTCTTCTTATTATTATTTTCCCACCACTTCTTCTTTGAACCTTCTGACTTAACCTCCTCTTTAGAATCTCCCTCCTTGACTGTATCCGACATAAGCGCCATCTTGACCAAAGACTCATAAGTAGCTCCCATCGGTACATGAGTCGGCAATAATCCCTGAAGGGGTTGATTCAATCCCTTCGCAAACTTCATAGCTTTCTTGTGCGGCGCATTCACCAAATCATACCAAACCGCGATAGCTCATTGATTGATTGATGTATTCCTTAACAGACAAACTCCCTTGCTTCAAATTGATAAACCTCTCCAGCTGAACATTCTCTTCCGCCTGAGATAGAAACTTCCTATCGAATCGCTCCCGGAATCCATCCCAAGTAACATTTCTACCCTCCAACTCTATTACCTCCCACCAATAAGATGCCTCCTCCTTTAGCTGCCAAGCGGCTAGCTGAACTCGCTGCCGACCATCCAATACCAAAAGACTAAAAATCTTCTCTTCGACCCTAAGCCAAGCTCTAGCCTCTACAAAAGTCTTCTTGTCAGAAAATTTCTTCCCGCCCAAACTCGCGAAATCTTTACAAAGCTTAGAGAAATTGATGGCGGCAGGTGGATTGATGGGATTCCCACCCGCTGGTGCAGTATTGGACGCTGGCCCATGCACCTTTGGAGTCGTGGCTTGTAAGTACCTACGAAACCAGGTTGGGATAGGGATGCCCTCGGAAAGGTTCGTGGCATCACCTTTTATAAGAAAAGAAAAGGATAGTTTAGGAAAGAGTCAAAGGAAGATTGAACTAGACTTATGAGGGGATTTTTATAAAAATTCTTTTATACTTAAAAACATTTCTAAGAATTCTTTTCTGAAAAATACCTTTTTAGATCAAGTTATTTGGAACAATAATAAATGTTTAGGAATCTTGTAAGCTTAGGCTCTGATACCAAGTGAAACACCCCACACCCCTTAATATACCCAAAAGGACACATTAAAAGGCATGGTGCGTTCTAGGTATAACTAAAGCTAACAGAGACTAAGATTCACAAGAGAAAATAGGTAAAAACAGCGGAAACTAAAATAATAACTTATTTAAAATAAAACTTCATAATTGCTTCATAAATAAGTCAAATACCAAATACAACATCCAAATCTCAAAACCCATCACGTCTTATGAAATAAAAAATCATAGTCTCAAAATCATAGTATATAATATCCCTCAAAATAAGCCAGTACATAAAAAGAGCTAAAGTTGAAATAAAAGAAATACATAGTAGTGGACTCCTCCAAGAAACCGCCACGCAACTGCAATCTACTGCCCTCTCCCTTGATTGCTTATGGAAGGAAAAGGAAAAAAAAAAGGAGTGGGTCAGACAAAAATTCTAGTGAATGATAGTAATTACTAGAGTCTTTAAACAAGATAAAAGTAATAGTCTCTACAACAGTTCTAGCATAAATAAGGGAAACAATAGGAAATAGGAAAAAGATAAACTGAAAATAAATACGATTAAATACTGCTCAATTTATAAGATAGGTTAATTTTGATTGCTTGCACTTGTCCTTGATTTCTGCTTTGATTAGGCTGAATTCCTAATCCTGTAATTAGGATGTAACGCTAATTCTACCCTTTTTGATCGGCCTGCTACTCCAAAGACCTTACTTCGGACCAGATGCTATATAACTCCCTACACAGCAGCCAATGGTATCTACGAAAGATGCATAAAGCACCCACTGTGGATCTGGACGACATATATAACTCCCCACATAGAAGGCAATGGTGTATACGAAAGACACCCATACTAAGCGCTTGGAACTCATAGCGTTTACTGAGCACCAGAATGGAAGTCACACGCATAACTGCCACCATGCCCATGTTACCTTTTGCTCCACCTATTGGGTCTTCTTATTACCTCAAACTCTAGCATAAGCGTGCCCCTCATCTCACTTCAGGCTAATGTGAGATCACCGTGTGTCTATAGAAACTATAGGGGAAACGCTGTTGTTGCTGGCCCGTCTTCCAAACAATATCTAGTTGCGCCCCTTATCCAAATCCCCATGATTTGGACTTCTATTTGACTAATTACTACCATTCTTAGCATAAGCGTGCCCTCATATCTCTTCAGGCTAATGTAAGACACCGTTTTGTCTAATAGGGAATGCTATATGGTACAGGTTCTACTTTCATCTTTGCTTATTAACTTAGATAAATTATTTAATTAAGCCTTTATTGTCATCTTTACTTTCTACGCTTATTAATTTATCCCAAGTCTTAAAATAAGCCTTTATTTTATTATAACCTACGTTATAATCATGCTTATTATTTAACTCAAAGTCTGAGTGTGGAAATAAGCTTCTTTCATCTTTTACGCTTTTTTAGTTATAATTCTACGTTATAACTAAGCCAATTAATTAGTCCTATTCTAATCCTAATTAGGCCTAATCTCAGTCCAATTCCATTTATATTACAGTCCAATTCCATTATTTATTACTGTCTTTATAATTTACATCTTATTTTCTTCATTCAATATTCTTACTTATATAATCCATATTCGCGTTTAGTTTATTGTAATCCATACGCGAAGAAAAAGAGGAAGAAGAGAATAGACGCTTGCATAAAATTCAAAATGTCAAAAAAGTTGTAAATAAGAAATAAATAATAGTAAATAAACTTAAATACTGTAAATAAATAAAAAGCTATGCTTAACAGTAATAAATTATAATTAACTGAAAATGAATAACTAAAAGGGAATAGACTGAAAAATAATCTAAAATTGATAAAAAGGCAATTCCAAAATCGTAGTAAAACTACAACTATTGGAAACCCTATTATTTTAAATTACTTAAAGAAATCTTAAAATAATTACAATCACTCACCTCCGGTCCTAAGCTCTTCCTTTGGTCTTCCTGGATCCACTTGGAGTTGTAAAATAATTTAATTTATAATGATTTTCCCCTTGGAAAAATTATTCTGTTTAGGGTCCTTCCTAGAAAGGTGAACCTAATTAGAGAAAACCTAGAATGAGAAAAAGTGTTAGGTCTTGGGGTCTATTTATAGGGGTAGAAGTGGATCTCGGACTGTTGGATTTGGAGATTGAATAGGATGCAACCACGTCATAGGATGAATAGGAGCCATCAGATGCAGAAATAGATGGACCGGATTGGTCGGAAGAATGCAAAACACATCATCAATAACCTCTGGAACGTTCGTAATTAGCAGAGGCGGGTCGACCGGGCGGTCCTTGCCTTGGTGCCCAGGTCGACCTGCCTTATATATATATATTATTTATGCTTATTTTGTTTAATTCCTATCTTGTTCATATTAGCTCGGTTTCTGACGTTCCATATATGGAAATTGACCAGAAAATTACCACAGACACAATGGTGTAGTTCCTGTGGCTCAATTCTGATAATTTCACAAAGTTATTTTATTATTTAATTAATTAGCGAATTAATTATTATGGGTTAAATTTCAGGTTGTTACATACTCTGTGTATGTGATTCTGTGATTGAATTATTTACTGTATATGCTAAGTTTTGCCAAATATAAATAACAATTTGTCATTTTGAGCAATTCAAGTCTGACATGTGTGGTTTATTGTCGATTTGAATGGTTCAAAATAGTGGGTCGTTACACCTAGCCGTCACACTCTAACCGGTCGACTGCGCCCCTATAGACGACCGACCCTTAGTAGGGGTTGACCGGTGGGGTTCCGAATATTAATGGTATTTATTACTATATTTGTTTTTTTTAATTATTTTTCTCTCTCAAAACTTCAAACGCTAATAACTTTTTTGTTTGAGCTCCGATTGTGAAACTCCAAATATGAAAGTTGCTTAGAAAATTATCACAAACGCAATGGTGTAAGTTTCATGACTAAATTCTAATGTTTGCACCAATTCCAGTTTTGGAGCTTTATTAATTATCGTAAATTTTACATGGTGTTACATTCTCCCTCTTAAAAGAATTTTGTCCCTGAAAATTCTCAAGGGTTGAACCATGTAACATAGCGCGCAACCAATCTAGACTAACAAACAAATTAGTGTACAACCGGCCAAACGTGTAAAGTGCATGATGTATCACAACATATAAGACATGTATGTGGAATAATTCTTAATCGGCGCCTCCTATATGAATCCATTCTTTTAAAAACATTTTGAAAATACGATGCAAACAACCTAGATATACTGGCAGTTCTATATTTATGCAAGTTTGCAAAAATCCTTTTTTTCCTATAAAAATTTCTACACTTCCATGAGTAGGAGTATTGTTCAACCAATTTTGCATCCAATCCCTACCATCCAAAACCAAGCACACAATTTTTAACATCCAAAAATTTTGAAAATTTAGATTTTTAAATCTTTACTCCTACATCGAAAAAGGAATATAGATAGGAAATCTTACATTTCTGCTCTTCTTTTGGATACCTACTCCGTTGCAAGTTGGAACCATCTCTTCTGCCCCCAAAACTTTCCCAACTTTTCCAAGTAAAATTTGCATAAGGAGGCATATTTTGAACAAGGAAGCATAATTATCTTAAGCGTAAGTTGCGTTTCACTATCAACAAGTATGTAAGTGCTCCAAAGCTAAAACAACATTTTTCCTTGTTATTATCTATGCTTAGTATACTGTCACCGTAGTCGGACAGTAAATTCCATACTTATTAACACATCGATACTCCCTATGCAAGTATGTGGCATTTAAAAATCAGAAATTTTCTCATTTCAAAAGAAAACTTTTAAACACAATTTCCAAAAGAATTTTCAACTTGCAAAACAGTTTAAAGAATTGAAGTCCCAAAAGCATTCAAAAACACCATATTTTTTTTAAAGCACTTGAACAAAATCTTCCAAAAATATTTGAACTCTACTTTTCAAAACTTATACCAACTTTTCCAAATTACTTGAAATTCCTTTATACAAAATTTATCCATCATTTTGTTTTCAAAAACATTCCATCGCTTTTAAAATTACCCACAAAACATTTCCAAAATTATTTATCAAACAATCATTAAATTCCCAAATTCCTTTTTGAAAATATTTCATATGACTTCTAAATATACCGCCATAATTTCACAATTTTCAAATACTTTGAAACCAACTTTTCAAAAGCATTTAAACAAAAATTCTCAAAAATTTCGAATATAATTTTTCAATACATCCGTCGGACTATCTTTAAAATAAATCAAGCCATGTCTTCACATAATTGGGACTTAGTCAATAGGTTAATGCATATGATTGACCCCAGTATTGTGCAGTTAATCCTAGATTTCGGGAACCTTTTTATTTTTATCTAAATCAACAAACTACCTACAAACGTATTTATAAATGTTATCTTCTAAGGCATAGGGATAGTGACCCATGATTCTGCAATAACCTTTCCCTGTCCTTTGTTTGCTAGTTTTTTTTTAAATTCTAAAGTTTTGGGATCTAAGTATTTTTTCCTAGTTGCTAACTTAATTTCCTAATTTATTGTATAAATCTTTAGTCTTACCTACAATTTATATCACTAGTTAAGTGTCCTTATGAGATTTCCTTATTTACATCATTTTACAATATATTAATATTTACATAGCGGTCTAATCTCATCCATACAATCAACACAGTGATAAATATGAACATATCTCATACCATACCATACTGTTTCCTGATAATCTAAGGGAGACAGCTAGCAATTATAACCCAAAATCCTAAAAGAAAATTTTGCTGGAAGTTACCATTCATCATCAACTGATGTTAATGATGTTGTGACCCTAACAGTCCTTACTAAATTAAGATGGACTAATAAGCCATTCAACTATCACCCACCTTCCTTAACTCTCCTTCTTGGCTTCTAATAAATGTGGTCCGTTCGTTACTTCAATTATTGTATCTAATTATAGGATAAATTGTGCATTCCTACAATGAAGTGGTTAAGAAATATAACTATGCATATTTAGACCCATTCATTGGAAAATTGTTTTGATGGAATAACTCCTACCACCTACCTTTCCTTCCTCAACCTTAAGTCAATCCACATCATTTATGTGTGTGCCATTTTATTACTCTCTTCCTTAACCAAACTACTACCTTCTTCTAATTAATATCCAATAAAATATTCCTAAATTGATACCAATATCTCTTATATTTAACGAGGATTCCTTGTTGCTACCATACAAGCATTTGCAGCTATTTCATTCATATCATAAACCTTCATCTTGTCTTACCTAGACAGACATCCTTATCTACTCCATATCAAAAATTGGTTAGGGATTCACCTTTCTTTACAAAACTAAAACTTCTCAATCATGAAGTACCTAATCCAAAATCTTTATTTAAAAAATATAAACTTAGAAACCTCTTTTATTAGAAGTTCAAAAGCTGCTTGGTTTCCAAAAAGGAGCTATGAAAATTTCCTTTTCCAAAGACTTACTTCTTTAAAAATGAGATTTTTAACCTAAAACATTTATCACATTTAAACCCAATTATCATACCAAACCATTTTTTAAAAACATATTTTGTAACTTAAATAAATGAAAACTGGAGTAGACTAGGATAATTTCCATCCTATAATTTTCCAATTCTCATGCTATCTCTGCTTCCACCCTCGACAGAGATTTTCATAGCACAAAAGGAGGACTTCTAAAAGATATATGTAATTGCAACATCTATCTAAGTGTCTATCTAAAGTGTATGTGCAATTACTACATATTCATAGAATTTTCCATTCTTCCTACCCTATTCTTATTATTTTTCTACTTTATAATTTCTAACTAGATTACTAATCCTATTTTTATATATGAATTCCTAATGCTATGTATATCTAAATTATTGGGTGTTCTTACCCTTCTATTCTGTTTACCTCATTTGAATCAAGTACCATTTCCATTTATCCACTCCTTAAAAAGAATTTTAAAATGGAACTTCCAAATTCACAAAAATAGGAAGAGCCAAATCTATGCTCTATTTTCTATTTATTTCAAAAATGAAAAATCTCTTTATCAAAAATCTTTAAATCCAAACTTTTTAACTCAATCAATTTTAGACTAAGAATTTCAAAAATGAAAAACCCTTTCAAACATTTCAAGTTATTTTCAAAAACCTTTTTATTAAATTCTTTCACATGGAATTGGACTTAGAAATGGTAATTGTCCTTCCTTTTGAACATTCCTTCTTCCTACTTCTTTTTAACTTTTCTTCATCAAAAATTTGACTTGTCTTCTTATGGTTATTAGTGTGCACCTTCTTGTAGGAACTTTCTCCATTCCTTCTTCATACCTTGCTTCCGGATGCTTGCAACATATAGTTTCTTATTTCCCATTTGTCTGGACGAAAGGTTTATCTTCAATCGGCAATCGACCAAAATCCACAATCATAAGATAGCCTAGGTGCAACAAAGAAGTCAAGTACCATCTATTAGAATCTCGATTTTCATCGTTTTGATTGTGACAACTATATAAATAAATTTTTGTGTGTACAAATCACTTATGCAGGAGATTCGTTGCAGATTCGTATTCAGAATATTTTGAAGCTGATAGTCTTTTGTTTAGAGTCTGTATACTATTTAGAAATATGTTAAAATCTCTCCTGAATGGTATAAATACATAAACATACACACACATTCTCAAACATGCACAAAGGCTGAAAACAACCGGCTGAATGGACTCATTCAGCCGTCTGTTTGCTGAAACAATTTTATTGTTTCACGATATTCAGCCGGCTGAATGAGTTATTTCAGCTGGCTGTTTTAGGCCAAATTTGCCTATTTCTTTGTTGTTTTCAATTTTAACTAATTCAGAAGGCTGAATTATTATTTCAGCCGGTTGAATATTTCCAACAGCTATTTTATGAAAAGACACTTCTCTTCATCGAAGAGAAACTTCTTTAAATCAAAAGTTGCACCTGTTTCTTTTCAATATTATCCTTCATGAACAATTGCAACTGTTTAATCTCTATAAATAGATTTCAGAATTCAACAAAAAAACTAAATGATTTTAATATTCTTGAATTCTTATCTCTTTCTCTCTATTTTCAATTTGCACTCTATCTTCAATATTTCTCAAGCACATCACACTATATATCATAATGGAGAAGATTATAGGAAGATTGTACTTAATTGACTTATTAGTGCTACTTAAAGAGCATATTACAGTCAGAAACTTTTGTTTATTTGTAAAGAAGTCCTGTTCGGTTGCTTAGGCGGCAGAAGTCCTATTCGGTTGCTTAGGCGGTAGAAGTCATGTTCGGTTGCTCAGGCGGTGTATACCTATTCCTCCGGGTTAAGTGAGGGTTGCTAGTTTAATTCTAGAAGGAGTCTGGGACTGGACGTAGAATGGGAGTTCGAACCAGTATAAAAATCTCTAGTGTCATTTACTTTTCTGCTTTAATTATTTACTTACTTAGTTTATATTCCGCACAAGTAGTTTATCCATATTACACGATCCTATAGCATAGTCACTTTCATTTGGTATCAGAGCAAGGCAATCATATAACCGTAACATAGTTATATGATATATTTTTTAATATGGAAAACCACACAAGCACTATTGCTAACACTACCTTTTTAAAAGGTCAATCTACTGCACGACCACCTCTATTTAATGGAATGAACTATAACTATTGGGCTACTAGAATGAGAATCTATATACAAGCAAGTAGTTATGAAACCTGGAACATTATGCAATCTGAATATACTATTCCTACTACTGAATATTCAACATGGTCTAACACACAAAAATTAGACGCTACTGCAAATGCTAGAGCAATGAATATGTTATATTGTGTATTAGACAAAAATGAGTTTAATAGAATAAGCATGTGTAAAACTGCTCATGAAGGCGTACACTTAAAATTACACATGAGGGTACTAACAAAGTCAAGCAAAGTAAAATATCTATGCTCAAAAATCAGTTCCAAAGTTTTAAAATGAAGCAAGATGAGACTATAAAAGAAATGTACTCTAGATTTCAAGATATATATCATTCTTTGATAGCATTAAGAGAAACTTATACAGATTTTGATATTGTATCAAAAATCCTCAACTCACTAACGGATGAGTGGGAACGAAAAGTCTTAGCAATCGAAGAAGCTAACGACATTTCGACCATAAAAACAGAGGAGTTGATTGGAAATCTAATGTCTTATGAAGTTAATCTCCAGGCAAAACGAGTACAGGTTCAAGATAAGAAGAACATAGCATTCCAGGCAGAAAAGGATGAATCAGATTTAGATGAAGAAGATATGGCGTTCATTGCTAATTTTTTTTTTAAATTTAGAAAGAGCAACAAATTCAAAAATAACAAGAACAATTACAGCAGCAATAATAACACCAACAAACCATCATCATCTGCTCTAGAATGTTATGAATGTCACAAGAAAGGCCACATCAAGAATGATTGTCCTGAGAAAAAGAAAGACAAAAATAAGCACAAGAAAGACAGATTCAAGAAGAAAGCTTTCTCTATCACATGGGACGATTCAGAATCATCTTTATCATCAGATAGTGACTCGGACAGTGATTCAGAACAAGCCAACGTTTGCTTTATGGCCACAAAAGACGAGGTGAGTGATCTAACTTTTGATGATCTTTTGGAAATCAATTCAGAATTACTTGATAAATTAAAAGGCAAAAATAGAAAGTACAAAGAAACTCTTGAAAAATTGAATAGAACTGAAATCGAAGTAGAGGTACTAAGAGAATTTTAGAAGAAGAACTTCAAGTTACTCAAGAATCTTGTTCTAATATGACATCTCAACTTTCTCTGCTAAGTCAAGAGATAGAAACTCAAAAAGTAAAGAATGATGGATTGAGAATCATGACCGTAAAGCAAATATCAAGATTTTAGAGTTAGATAACTCTAGCCTTAAAACAAAGTTAGAAGACATTACTAAAAATGTCTCTAATTTTAATAAAGGCAGAGAAAACCTTTCCAATATTATAGAAAATTCTCAAACTGTTTCAAATAAAAGCGGACTAGGATATAAACAATCCTCTAAAATTATTCCAAAGAAAAAGAATTCTTCATATAAAAGGAATAATAAAATTGAAAAACCTAGTTCTAAAGTTTCAAATTTTACTAAATCAATTAAAATTTGAGTTCCTAAAACAAATAATTCTTCAATTAGAAATAAGTATATAATTTTTTTTATAAAAACTGTTCATAAAAACAAAGATTTTATTTTCAAAAGGAATTCTGAACCCTCTTGGGTTTGGCTTCTTAAGACCTAACTCTTAGGACCCAAAATAAAAGGGTGGGTACCAATGTTAATTCCATATTTTGTAGGTACCACCTAAAAAGAAAGGAAAATGGATACTAGACAGTGGTTGCTCAAAACACATGACAGGAAACAAAGGGATGCTAACAAACATTAACTACTCAGATGGAGGTTCTGTCACATTTGGAGATAATTCCAAAGGATATTTCATCGGCAAAGGTGATGTGAGCAATAATTGTATATCTAATTTACCTCTTATTACAGATGTTTTATTAGTTAAAAATTTGAAACATAATTTACTTAGCATCAGCCAATTGTGTGACAAATGATTCGATATTTCTTTTTCTGAAAATAAGTGTAGCATTTTTGATCAAAATAAAAATCTTATTTTTGAAGGTTTTAGAGATAAAAATATTGATGTTTTAAATATGAATGTAAATTACAATACAAATATGTGTTTAAAAGCCAAAGAAAATGATCCTTGGTTATGGCATAAAAGATTTTGTCATATTAATTTCAAAGCTATAAATAAATTATCTAAAAATGTTTTAGTAAAAGGTTTACCAAAAATGAACTTTAATGTAAACAATATTGGTGATGCTTATCAATTCAAAATCATCCTTTAAATAAATAAAAAAATTGTACTGTACAACCACTAGAACTATTGTATTTGGATCTCTTTGGTCCAACTCAAGTTCAATCTATAAACTATAGTAAATATGTGTTTGTTATAGTAGATGATTTCTCAAAATATACTTGGACTATTTCCCTGAAAAATAAAAGTGATACTTTTGAAAACTTCAAAATTTTTGCAAAAAGAATTCAAAATTTAAAAATTAAAAATATTAGAAGTGATCATGGAGGTGAATTTGAAAATGAAGCTTTTGAACATTTTTGTACTAAAAAGGGAATTTATCATAATTTTTCTTTTCCTAGAACACCACAACAAAATGGAGTTGTAGAAAGAAAAATAGAACATTACAAGAATGTGCAAGAATTTTATTAAATGGAAGCATATTACCAAAACATTTCTGAGCAGAAGCTGTAGCAATTGCTTGCTATGTTCTGAATCGTGTTTCCATCCGACCTTTAACAAAACACACTCCATATGAACTTTTTCATCAACGAAAACCGAACATTTCTTATTTTAAAACTTTTGGTTCAAAATGTTTTATCTTAAACACAAAAGAACGGCTTGGAAAATTCGATCCAAAATCCGATGAAGGAATCTTTGTAGGATATTCGGAAAGAAGCAAAGGTTATCGAATTTTCAATAAAAGAACAAAAACAATCGAAGAAACACTTCATGTTTCATTCGAAGAAAATTTCAAATTTAATAAAATTTTTGAGGATGATAAAGATATACCTAAGACGGTCACAAATACGGTCACTCAAAATAATTTTGAAGAAGATGAAAACATTGTTCATAATTTTGAAGAAGATGAAAACATTATTCATAATGAAAATGAATTAAGATATCCTCCTCAGATTTTACGAGATCACCCAGTAGAAAATGTCATAGGAGAAATTGATTCACATGTTAGAACTAGAAATCAACTTACTCAAATGGGCCATGTAGCTTTTCTTTCTAAAATTGAACCTAAAAATGCAAAAGAAGCCTCTACCGATGACTATTGGATTATAGCTATGCAAGAAGAGCTAAACCAATTCGAACGAAACGAAGTTTGGGAACTAGTTCCTAGACCAAGTGATCAAAAAGTCATTGGTACTAAATGGGTTTTCAAAAATAAAGCGGATGAACAAGGTAATATAACTAGGAATACAGCTAGATAAGTTGCACAAGGATACAATCAAGAAGAAGGAATTGACTATGAAGAAATATTTGCTCCAGTTGCACGACTTGAAGCAATACACATCATATTGGCTTTTGCATGTTTTCATAATTTCAAACTTTATCAAATGGATGTTAAAAGTGCTTTTTTAAATGGTTATATAAAAGAAAATGTTTTTGCTGAACAACCTCCTTTATTTACACATGAAAAATTTCCAGACCATGTCTATAAACTTAGAAAGCCTTATATGGTCTAAAACAAGCACCCCGTGCTTGGTATGAACGTCTTAAAAGCTATCTAATAGATTCTGGTTTTGAAATTGGAAGGTTGATCAAACTCTTTTTATTAAAAGAACTAAAAAGGATATTTTAAGTTTTCAAATTTATGTAGATGACATTAAATGAAAATTATGTCAGGAATTCTCAACAATAATGACCAAAGAATTTGAAATGTCACGTATGGGAGAATTATCTTATTTTTTTTAGTTTACAGATTAAACAATTAGAAAATGGAATTTTTATTAATCAAGAAAAATATTGTAATAATATAATTAAACACTTTAGTATGGAAAATACTTCTGCTATACCAACTCCAATGAGTACAACGATTCATCTCGATAGAGATGAAGATGGAAAAAGTGTTGACCAAAAATTATATCAAAGTATAATTGGATCATTACTTTATCTAACTGCTAATAGATCCGACATAATGATGAGTGTTTGTTTATGTGCTCGATTTCAAGCAAATCCTAAAGAATCACATATGCGAGCAGTAAAACGCATATTGCGTTATCTAAGCAAAACTAAAGATTTTGGACTTTTCTATGCGGAAGAATGTCCTTTCGAGTTAGTTTCATATAGCGACGCTAACTTTGGAGGATGTTGGATGGATCGAAAAAGTACTAGTGGGACTTGTCACTTCATTGGACAATCCTTAGTCTCTTGGTTTAGCAAGAAACAAAATTGTGTTTCACTTTCAACTTGTGAGGCAGAATATATTTCTGCCACCTTAGCTTGTGCTCAAGTCATTTATATGCAACAAACACTTTAAGATTTTGGTATAAATTTATCTAAATCAACTATTTTCTGTGATAATACTAGTGCTATAAACTTATCCAAAAATCCCATCAATCACTCACGAACTAAACATATTGACATACGTCATCATTTTCTTCGTGAAAATATTGAAAAGGATTTAGTCAAATTGGAATGTATCTTCTGAAAATCATCTGGTTGATATATTTACAAAACCTTTAAATGAAAATATTTTCATAAAATTAAGAAGAGAATTAGGAGTTGTATCATTAAAAGATGTATAATTATTTTTCAAAAAATTGAAATTTTCCTAGACTTGAACTCGGGATCTCTTACTTGAAAATCTTATGCTCTACCACTACACTACACTTTACTTTTCAACTAAACTTGATTTACATTCTATTTTCATTGTTTATTTTTTCCACTTTACCCTATTAACTTCTTTTCAACCTATCTTTTTTTTCTTCTGGTTCTTAACAACCTAACCACTAATCTTGTTTCTAATTATATGATCTTCTTGCATATAAATACCTTCTCTCTCTTTATTTCTTTTGCAAATCAAATAAAAAAAAGAAAAACTAGTTTCATCTCCCATAATAAAAAATGTCTTCCCAAAACAACTCTGAATCCTCTGCACTTTCATATACTTCTCCTAGTTCGGGATCAGTAAATTTACCTACTCCTACACTGATTTATGAACCGGTCCTGATTGTTCCTCCTTCTACTCACACGGGTTACAGTCCACCCAGTAAAAGAACAAGACGCTCTCTATTTTTCGGTTCACCATCTACCAAAGAAAAGATAGACGGCATTCACCACTACCAAAGGGAAACGCTGGAATTACATCGAGAACTTTATTATGAACAAAAAGTTAACGCCAAGCGTTTAAACTTTTTGGAGCAAGTTGCCTTGAAATTCTGCGGTTCCTTATCCAAGAGCACGGTTCATCATCCATCTCCTGTTTGTTCTCCATCCCGACGTAATCCTTGGGAACTATCACTGCAACCAGTATCTCCGAACTTGTGGGAATGCGACAATAGATGGTTGCCACTCAGGCTACTACAAGAGAACACAAAAATAGAACCAGATGATTATCACACTCCAAGCTCCTCATCAAAATCTATTTAAAAGTATTTAATATGTAATCTACTTTGTTTATACAAATATGTATATGCTGTTCTTTTACTAATAATATTTGTTATAAAAGAAAAAGGCAGTCATACTTTTACAAACAATTCAGTCGGTTGTTTTCACTAAAATAGACGGCTGAATATTTGCAAAAATAAAAGTTTTTCCAGATTCAGACAGTTGAATCACTGAAAAGCAAAAGGCAGTCATACTTTTACAAACAATTCAGTCGGCTGTTTTCACTAAAACAGACGGCTGAATATTATGCAAAAATATTTTTTTTTAGATTCAGACGGTTGAATCACTGAAAACAGCCGTCAGAATCAGTTCAAAAATGAATTATTTCCTTGCGGGAAGGAATTCAGACGGCTGTTTACAGTAAACCAGCCGGTTGAATCCTTCCTGAAGCATTTTTTACTAGGCCCTACATCTCCACTACCAACTTTACCCTTACTTTTCACCTGCCTATAAATTCATCTTTTTCACCTTTTACCCCTTCACTTCAGAACCCTAGCTCAAATTTTTTTTTCAAATTCTCAACTTCTACTCTTAAATTTTTAACTCTAATGGCTCCTAGATGAAAATGCACAAGGGAATTCGCCTTCGGTCCTTCCGAAGACTAGATTCGTCGATGGCTTTGGAATGATGTTGCAGTCTCCCGCTTCAATTCTATGAAAAATTCCAACAATTTTGAAGGAGCTTTCATGAAGTTCCCGGATTTTGCCGCTTATCGAATTAAAGAAATGGCTGACCAATTCCACTTTGATAATCTCATAGGGTATGCTCCCAATAATGTTAGAATTAATCATCTTTTGATTAAAATTTTTCTTGCAAATCTGAATCTAGACCACCATAATCTTCAAAATCGACAAGATTGTGTTTGGTCAATAGTTTGTGGCACTAAAATCCTATTTCCTTTACAAAGATTAGGAAATATTTTAAATTGTCCATCTCAAGGTGTTGATATAGATGATATTGAAGTTGATATGGATCATAGAGATGAAGTTTCACATCGTTTCTTGTCCGATCATCTTACCAATTTAAGTGCATTAAAATCTAGCACCTTAAGGTCACAAGCACGCCTTATTCACCGTTCTTTCATTCGCTCCTTACAACCTCGAACGGGAAGTTATGAAAAAGTTTATAAAAGAGATTTTCAAGCCCTCTATTACATCTACTCCAACCAACACGTAAATTGGGGCAAAATCATTTTAGATGAATTTCAAGACATCACAATGCGAGGGAAATATAAGACCATCCATTATGGCGCTTATATTATGCATATCCTTCTCGCTGTCGATTACGTCTCAAAATGGGTCGAAGCCGTTCCTTGCAAAACCAACGACCATAGAATTGTTGTGAAATTTCTTAAAGAAAACAACTTTTCGAGGTTCGGTACACCTCGCACAATAATCAGTGATAACAGAACCCATTTTTGCAATCGATCTTTTGAAACATTAATGAAGAAATACTCGATAACCCATAAGTATCCACTCCATATCATCCTCAAACTTGTGGGCAAGTTGAAGTTTCAAATCGTCAAATAAAACAAATCTTGGAGAAAACTGTCAACAAAAAATCGAAAAGATTGGTCTCAGAAATTGACCGGCGCACTTTGGGCTTACCGTACTGCTTTTAAAACTAACCTTGGGATGTCCCCATTTCGTTTAGTTTATGATAAAGCTTGCCATTTACCCGTTGAAATCGAACACAAAGCGTTGTAGGCAATAAAGAACTTAAACTTTGATCTTGAGAAAGCTGGCGAAAACCGAAAACTACAACTCAACGAACTAGAAGAACTTAGGAACGACGCGTATGAAAATGAGAAAATTTACAAAGAAAGAACGAAAGTTTTTCATGACAAGTCAATCCTAAGGAAAATGTTTTCGCCTAACCAGAAAGTTCTTTTATATGACTCCAGACCTCATTTATTCCCTAGGAAACTTAAATCAAGATGGACCGGACCATTTGTGGTACGAACTGTTTTTCCACATGGTGCCGTAGAAATAGAAAACCCCAGGGATGGATCGATTTTCAAAGTCAATGGTCATCGTTTGAAACCTTTCTTGGAATTTCCAAATAACCAAGAGGAGGAGCTCATGGTCCTTCATAAGCCAAGCTATGTCTAGTAAGTATGTTAACCCTCTCTTGTAAATATGTACATAGTTTTCCCCGTTACACTCATTATATCATGCATTGACACAGTCAAAATTAAGTGTGCGAGGGAGTCTCATTTTCAATTTTTTAAAATTTTTCATTGCATTTTTGAATTTTCATTTCCTTTTAACTCAAAAAAAATCTCAAAATTTCTAAATCTCAAAAACACTTTCTTTTTAGCGTTTTGAGTTATTTTTGAAGAACACTATAGGATACGTATAAGTTTTGGTTAATAAACTAAAATTTTAGAAAATTTATTTGTCGTAACAAAAATAAAAATGAAGTTTGATTACAAATAACAACGGTTTAACTAGTATATATGAAGGTTCATATGTGTTAATTATGAAGTATGTTCTAATTGAAAATCTTTGTTTAACAAAAGTGGTAAATTTAAAGTAAAGGATAGAACAATTTTATCTTCTAAGTTAAATGGTGCTAAGATGATTTTGCAAAACTCTCTCTTTCTAATATATATATATATATAACTTTTGTATATGTGTATATATTTTTAACACCTAGAGTCATGTGTTCACACTCATGTGTTCACTCGCCATGCTCTGTACCCTTCTCACATAAGCCCGAAAGGCAGTGCACGATCGGTATATCTGGCCTCAGTGTATCTAAGTTAGGTGTATGTACATAAAAATTCTTTTTAATAACGCCTACAGTCGATAAGTGTTCACACTTGTGTGTTCACTCGCCACGCTCTGTATTCCCCTCACATCAGTCCGCAAGGCAGTGCACGGGTAATATATCTGGCCTCAGTTTACCTGAGTTAGGCATATGTAAATATTGTTAATATTAATAAAATTTTCAAATAAGAGAGAGTACGAAATTGAAATCTAAGCACTATTTTTACTTGATTTAACTTGTTATTGAAAAGAAATGAGCATATCACTTTGACAAACTTTGATAATCAACTAAGGATCCATTTCCTAATTACATTATGTTATCAACCGAAATAACTAGCCAAACTATTGTCTATTTGTTATGATAACTTGATTTTTGTTGGAAATTTTGGCGAGTAAATGACTTAAATTTTCAAGATAATGACCAGAACTTATATTTAACTTATTTGTATCTATTTAAAAGTAAAATTTTCATTTGTAAATATTTTTCAAAAACTCGCATTCATCTCTTTGTAAATAAATCTTGCATTTTGTAAATATTTTCATCCTGCATTTGGATTTTGTGGGTAGTATCCGCTGAAAACCCTCACGAGACAACACTCGTCCTACTGGGGACACCCAGAGGTTTAACGGCTTGTTGCATACGCTCAATGCAATCGTGCTCCCTACGAAAACAGATTTATCTTAGTTTTCCTTTATTCGAGGACGAATAAAAAGATAAGTGTGGGGGTATTTGGTGTGCACGTAAATGTGCATATATATACATCCATATTTTATCTCTTTTTATTTAAATAAATATCATATTTGGGCATTTTAACACGTTTAAAGCCAAAATTCAATTGTTTTCAAATCATCATATATTATCTTCATTCAGGGGAAAAATGGTCATTTTTGTGCATGTGTCAATTTGAGAATTTTTACTTGGATAATTTTTATGATTTTTATAAGATATTTTGATGCATATGGAAGAGGGGTTCATGAAGATATATGCATTCACAAAGGAATACAAAAGGAAAGAAGAGGGAAATAATTCAAGACCATGATCATGGAGGACCCCACCCACTTACCTAAATATACAATTAGAAGCTAATGGACAACTAAGTGGAGGTTAAAGCTCCATGCACATTAAATGATGGATTAATTAGTGGCTAATGGTTACTTGGTGGCCACACAAAGGGCATTTTAGGAAGCTCCTTAAAAATGGAATTAGGGTTTTATGCATGTATAAATAGCCCTCTTATGTACATGAGACTATCTTCTACTCTCTCATATATTTGCTTAGGAAATTAGCAAGTTGTAAACAAAAATCAAAGTGAAATAAAAATGGCTTCCAAGCCTCTTTCTCCTCTCTTTTCTACATGCTTTTCTTTGTTTTATTTTTAATGTTTATTTCTATGCTCTTTTTTTATGTTCATAGCTTAGATTTACATTTATGCACTAGTCTAATTAATTTCCTTCTACTAGTTAATCTTCTTTTTATTTGTTTATTCTCTACTTTCTTTCATTTTCAATGTTGAAACTTACATGTGTTGATTTGATATCACAAATGAGTAGTTAAACCCCTTCAATTTAGGGGTAATGAAGCTCTCAAATATTATGTAATTTCAACATTTTTATGATTTATGATCTCTTTAGCTTATGCTTCATGAAAGTGAATTTTGATGTAAGTTTATACAAGTGGGTTTGATAGCTTATATTGCTTATGCAAATGAGCTATTCTTATTCAACATTAACACAATTTACATCACCATTTGCTAATTAATTTTTTATTTTGAAATTAAAGTAAAAATGAAATTTGATGATCTATATTACTAGTTACAATAGTAAATAGACCATACTTAAAATAACTTTTGCTTTGGCTTCATTTTCATGAGAATTAATAAGTGGTTTATTTGTTGTATTATAGTTTGATGGTTTGAGTTATGTTAATTAATAACATAAACAAGCCATACTTATGATAAATACAAAAATTATTTCACTTAATATCAAAGCTAGAGATCATAAATTATTTGTTTGTTGATTTACAAAAATATGAGAGTGGACTTGCCTCTAAATTGTTCTATAGTCTAATATTTTTTAAATCAAATTTCAATTCTAGCTTTAGCTTCTTTTTTGTAGTTAATAATTTCCTCTCACTTTGGTCTAATTTGATTGAACTAAAAATTTTAAAATCTTAAAAATTCCCTACGGATCGACCCGTACTCGCCTCGTACTAAAATTGTACGCCATGCGCTCGCGGTTATTTTAAGTTGAAATTTATCGACTATTTTCTAAACTGATATAAAACTAGTCGTTAAACAATACTATTTCTGATCGTTGATCACTTTATCTTCCACATTTCTCAAGCATATCACACTATATATCATAAAGGAGAAGATTATAGGAAGATTGTACTTAATTGACTTATCAGTGGTACTTAAAGAGCATACTACAGTCAGATACTTTTGTTTATTTGTAAAGAAGTCATGTTCGGTTGTTCAGGCGGTAAAAGTCCTATTCGGTTGCTTAGGCGGTAGAAGTCATGTTCGGTTGCTCAGGCGGTGTAAACCTATTCCTCCGGGTTAAGTGAGGGTTGCTAGTTTAATTCCAGAAGGAATCTGGGACTGGACGTAGAACGAGAGTTCGAACCAATATAAAAATCTCTGGTGTCATTTACTTTACTACTTTAATTATTTACTTACTTAGTTTATATTCCGCACAAGTAGTTTATCCATATTACACGATCCTATAGCATAGTCACTTTCACCATCCTGCTTATGTAGTGCTTTTATATGTCACGGTCATGCTCTTCTTGGTCCACTCCTTAAGATACGACCTCCGCCCCATGGGGTAATCGAGGTAGGAGTATAACCTTAACTCTATTTTTTCAACTCATAATCACCTCATCCATCCGTTCGAAATATGGTTGCAACTACTTTTATAGTCGAAAACTATAGAGTTAGGCATATAATTTATATATAATCATAGGTAACAATACAAATACGTTTTCTCAACATATCCTATTCCTCTGATCGACTAACCTACACTTTGATACCAAATGTAATAACCCGCACCTTAATGGACCCGAATTTCAACTAAATTGAAACCCAAGTCTATTAGGGCATGGATCGTTGGTTTTGGTAACTTGCAATAAACATAAGTATATCAGTGTGCGATAAATAAAACTCATAGAAAAATTGAAAAATATAATAGAACATATGCATTGACTAAGGCTACTACCTTGGAATATTATTCCTTACATATTTAATTGCCTTGTCTGTATTGAGCATGAAAGAGAAGAGTTCATCAACTATTGTTCCCATCTCACATCGTTAGCCTATCCTTCTAAATCAACTTGTCGGTTGTTATGAGGAGAGAGATCCGAACAACGTTCTGGTGATTGAAAAATTACATACCTTACCCATTGCATTAATTTATGCTGATTGATTTCCATTTAAATGTTATGTACAACCCGCACCTTAATGGCCCTGAATTTCAACTAAATCGAAACCCAAGTCCATTAGGGCATAGATCGTTTTGGTTTTGGAAACCTGTAATAAACACAAATATATCAAAATGCAACAAATATAACTCACAATGGAATTGAAAAATATAATATAACTTACGCATTGACTAAGGCAACTACCTTGGAATATTATTCCTTGGATATTTAATCGCCTTGTCCGTGTTGAGCATGAAAGAGAATACTTCATCAATTGTTGTTCCCGTCTCACACCAACAACCTACCTATCTAAACTTTACCGGTGGGTTTTTATGAGGAGGAGGGTCAGAACAATGTCCGGTGATTTGAAAATTACATTCTTTACTTATTCCATTAATTTATGCTAATTGATTTCCATTTAAATGTTATGTCCTTTGTTTACTGTTAATCCGTAAATCTTATGTCTGCATATGATATGCTTAACCTAATCTTCTCCAACGTTCATTATATTTATATATATGCCTATAACATATATATCATATCCTATTTACCCAAAACCTCGACCACTTAATACTTTTTAAATAGGGAGAAGATAGACCCATCGTACCTCAAGTTGCCCGAAGCATGCCCTTCAGAACATCAATGCTAGTCAATCGGTTTTAGCTACAGAGACCGATGACTCCTAATATGACTTTATAATATAATATATAATTTAACCGTCGTATTACTAACGCAACTCAAAGACTCATCTAAGGATTAACTAGCCCTTTTTCATCAAAAAAACAATTAATTAAAAGTTTGAGGTCTTTGCGTATCCCATACGGAATCTACACTAGTAGGAAGCGAAATCCATCAGGGCATAACCCGAGTTTTTGCTATTGACCATGCGGGACAACTGGTGGTCAAAGCTTATATATCAGCTCTACTACTAAATACTTGTTCAACATAAACACTGACTTAGCACACCGACCTCCCATAGCTGGATTCTCATCTAGATTAACCTAAGTAAGTCAAGGAAAATGCCATTTTGGTTACTTACCACCTCTCATTGGAATTGAAGCAGACCTCATTTCCTTAAAAGTACTTGGGTTATTTAATACTTCAAATCCAAGGCAAACCATCAGACATATTTTCCCCTACCCATCCACAGTGCATATCCCTTTCCCATGGGTCCTATGGTTGGCGATGTCCTACATTAGTACTAAGTGTACACAACTGTTGTTAGCCTGTAGGTGAAGGGCGGACTTTTATTGTGTAACTCTACTGACTTAACATCCCAACCCAATAAACCAAACCCATCATCCAAAGCCTAAGTGTTAGGCTAAGCCTACTAATTCATGTTTGTCCTAAATGTATAATTGAAGCTATATAATTTCCTACTATCAAAATTATATTACTTTCTACGTATAATTAATAGTATTAATACTTAATTATTTGCTACGTTATTATTCCTAATTTATACACTTAGGCTTTCGTTTCCTTTTAATGTCTAATAAATGTATATTACCCATATTAATTGTCATCAATGTCAAAATTAAACAATCTCTAATCAATCCTCATTTAATTCCTTTAATCTATTTACCAACTTCAAAATCCATATATTATACCTATTCAATTCCCTCAGAAATGCCATATTAATCTCACTAATCAGTCCCTTATTTAATTACTTTTGAACTCTCATTAACTAAAATTTATTGCCTATCAAAATTTTAATTAATGTCCATAAATCCTAATCCGTTAACTATTACGCTTTTAATTACTAATATGTATATAGTCGTAAATTATGATGTTTACAATATAGTTTCATTTTTGAATGTTAAGCGCGGTTATTCGTGTATATATGGTTTTATTTCTAATTACTAATTTCTAAACTGGAACATTCCTTTCCACATTTTAATTAATTCGAGCTATCCTTCTAAAAAGGATTACTGTTATAACTTTCCATAAATTAACCAAAAGTGAGGTCTTTGCTTTGTTTGAAATTACCAGAAATTATTTCTTCCATTTTATTGAAATAGATAGTGTAAACTAAAGAGAATAATATCCATACTTTACACATCTTTTTCCCTTTTTGGTATACTCCTTGTTAATTCAAATGCCACAATTTTATACATATTTTGGAATTGGATAATTTATGGAAATTACATGAAAACCTCTCCAAATAAATCAAAATAAAGAAATTCACATTCCAAGGGTAACCTAATTTACAACCCAATTATAGATTTGGAATAATTTTAAAACTTTATTAACATTCTACAAATAAATATTTAGGACCGATTTCAAATTTCCAGATCAAGTTATACACACTATCCCTATTCCAGTTACCTATTTTATTGAATATGTAGGCGATAATCATATACGTTTGTTTTAAGCCTACGATTCATCAGATCTTATTTAGGCATAGTAATTAAATAGGAATTCAATTAGATAAATTTCAATGTTATAAATAAATTATATAATTTCCAACTCACATTTTAAGTTTTCCAAATCTCCAAATCTGAATCCAATCCATTACTTGACTCCTTTTCCTTTATTTTTCCATAGTATTGATTCGCTCCTTCTCTTCTTCTCTGTAAAGGCCCGCGGTTCCGTACCCCTTGAGTCGACCATAATTCACATCAATTCAACTCAAATCGAATGGAAATATGAATCTTTAGGGGTGAATAAGAAGAGAGAGAAAGAAGAAAATAGAACAACAAAACACAGAATCTCACAAACGCAGCGGAACAAAATATAATATATATAATAGATTTTTATACAAAAGAATCTATAACAGTCTATATACTTACAATCATCAGAGTACAACATTAAATACATCAATCTGGACAGTTATAATAACTTGTCCTCATACAGCGGAAATATAAACCAAATTCGAAAATATGTTCAAACTCCTCCAGCTCGCCTCCTGAGCTCCATAGCATTCTAACCTGAAACTGTAATACTTGGTCTGACCCGAGCATTATAATAAAATAACACCCGATTCAGTCTGGAAAACCAGTGTTAGAAAACACACTCAATTTGAATTATTAAAGTTATCAAATCCTTGAAAAAACAAAGGTATCTCGTAAGACCGCGTCACACATAAACACAATGGGTTTTTCCCTTACGATAACCAAAACATTTTATAGAAAATCCAGTGATATTATAATAGTGTCTAAGTACAAATACTTATTCAAATAGCCGAAATTGTTACATTAATTAAATTCTAGCATACTAGGCTCTACAAACAAAACTGTGAGGCTCGTATTGGAGAATGGATTCCATACGAATGACTGGGCCACTGGGGTATCGCCTACCACAGTACACCTCTAGAACAATGTACCGAGGACCATCGGCGGGATCCCCTGCTACACAAGACTGATCTACCCCTAACCTGGATAGACTGAATATGTTATTACCCCGGATGTTCCTACCCTTACCATCGAGCGCTCCTTCATCCATGCACAACCTTATTTAGCGCTTGTAAGCATTATTAAGAAAGCAAGTCTACTTCATACGCAATTACGCAACCCAAATCTAGCCCGACAGCCTCCGGATACCTGTACTTACTCAATTTAAACACGTAAGTATTAAAACCTTAAATTCAATAACATTTCACTTATTTAAATAGTTAAAACACATAAACTTCATAAGCAATACATGCTAAACATATATTTATAAGCAATTACAGGGTCTCGATACTAATTTAATTACTTTCAAAAAATCCATATACCATTTCATTTTCTAATTACTTTAATTAGTTCATTCACTTTATCCACTTCAAATTTTAATTCCATACTCGAATTCATTCTCGAATTTATTTAATTTTTATCCAAGGCCGCATTCAATTTATTTACGCTTTAAATTGAATTTATTTATACTCAAGTAATCACTATTCCAAACCATTTCTATTTTATATGACAATATTTCCAATTATAATTAATTCGCTTACCATCTAAGTCGAATTTTATCTACAACCCAAGTTCTATTTCCAATATACATTTTTAATCCACGATCCAATTTTAACTTAACCAAGTTAAATTCCATCTTCACATTCATTTAACTAATTAATTATCTAATTAGTTCACTGCCCTTTTTATAATTCCACATCTGATTTTACTTCAAAAATCACTTCATCTAATTTTCTTGAGTCCCAAATTCATTTTATACTTCAAGTTTGGATTTAATTTCCTTCACCAAAACATCAAACAATTTTATTTTGGGTTTTCTATTTCACTTTTCAATTTTATAAGTCACACAACTTATTTTTCACATTTCCATCAATTCCATACTGGAGTATATTCACATTTTATTTTTAATTCATCATACATTTATTAATAGCCTAACTATATTTTTATTCAATTAATTTCAAATTTTTATAAGCTATTCAAATTTATTTATTCACAATTCCAGTTCTTCACTTGAATTTTATATCATTCAAATTTTATACCGTATGGTTATATAATATTTCACAACTCAAAATTTATATTTACTTTAATTCGATATTATTTCTAGTGAAATTTAAATTTTATAACTTATAGTTATATAGTCACTTTATAATTCACATTTACATATTTAATCTAATTCCAAATAATTTAAACTAAATTCACCTTTTTATTTAAATTTCAATTCCTTTTAACCAACATTTCAAAACCATATCCGAGTTATTCATACTTAAATTAAATTTCACTCCAACAAATTTATTTTTAATTCATTCAATTTCATTATATATTTCAATTACTTTGCTTAAGTTAACTCCAATTTCATTAATACACTATTAATTCAATTCAAATCAGCCAATTAAATTTCCAAAATTTAATTTATCCAACTTAACTTAAGTTGAACTTCCATTTTAACTTACTCAAGTTAAAATTTATTTCCAAAATTCAATTTCCATATCTTTCTTTAAAATCATTCACCATTTATAAGTTCATAACTTATTTTTTGGTATTTTCTAAAACATTTAATAAGGATTTCAAAATTCAAATACCCGGTATTTATTTCAAATCACTTTGAAATCAATTATATATATACACTCTCTCTTTGGTTTACAAACCTTTCCTTTGGAATTTTCAAAATCACTTGGTTTTATTCCAAAACAAATTCCCTTGGAATTTCTATACAACGTTTGTTTTTCAACAAGAATCTCCAAATCAATTATTTCGGTAGCAACCCATCACTTTGAAACTCAAAAATGAACACTGATGATGCGGCCGTCATCATCAGAATTATTTTCTAGCGACTGAAGTGAGTTCAGTGCTATAACACTTCCAAAATCCATTTAAAACCATTTTTCTATCCAAAAATATCTCCAAAATAATATCACTATTATTTATTTCAAAATTCTTTGGAAAACATTTCCAAAAATCTCCGGGATTTAATTTCCAAATTCTGGTTTGAATAGATTTTTAGTTTTTAACTCATTTGTATAGTTCATACTTATACAATATCTATTTGGTTATATATATATAACCATTTCAATTTTTATAACTTATTTTGATTATATAATAACAACCAAACACACCACTATAATAATTTTCAGAAAATTATTTTCTTTTATATCAAAATATAGTTTGGGTAAAATTATTTCATTTACCCGCTTCAAAACCATACTATGTCGAATTACTCTATTCAAGTGTTTAGAAACTCCTATCGATTTAGTGGCATCCCACTATTCAAATAGAATTTATATACCACTCAACAGATAAATTAACACAATATAAAACCATTTATATTCACTAACAAATACACGCTCTGTGACGCCCCACCTCTATACCCACGCTAGCCAAGAACACTACGGAGTAATGCTGTCAACTAGCACGGAGAATAAGGCTGTTGAGGAGCGACCATCCATGTAACTTCTTTGTGCGAGCACCGATATGTCAGATAGTATAGAATGCATATCATTTAAGGAGGAAATCCGACATACCGATACAAACTCAAAGCTATCACACGGTGGCTATATATAATCTTCGGGAACAAATATAGAAATAAACATAACACAAATCAGTCACAGACAATTCATATCAAAAAGGCGGAAATAGATATGAATAAATATACAACACATGAAAGTGTACATCAGAGTAGTGGTCAAATAAGATCCACAATAACACAAAAGAATAGATACAAGTGCAAGACAACAGAATATGTATACATCAAGGAGTCTCAATCTCCAATGTATACCACAAAAACTACTAAACTAGAGTAGTTAGCCAAAAGTCAGATGATGGCTCCAGATAGGAAGTCAAGCAGAAGCACCTGTAACATCTCGGTCTGACCCGAGTATTATTTATAAGAAAATAATAAACGGATCAGTCTAGCTATAAATATCAGATAAAGTGATATAGAATAAGAGATATGACAAAAACGTATCATAACCATAATAGCGTACTGTGATAAGTACGTGATTGAAAATCAACAAGAGATTAATCAATATCACAAGAATCTTCTCAAAGATTAAAAAGAATGTCATATTCTCTATTTAATTCACCAAGCCACAATAAATGACATACATATCAATGCCCATCGTAAATGCTGGTGAAACATAAAATTCCAGAAATCAATATCCAGAAATCAAATAATCCGAAGCAACGACGTCGTACAGCGTAACGTCCGATGATCCAGAGACATAAATAAATAGGAACAACGACGTCGTACAACGTAACGTCCGATGAACCCAAGCACAAATAAAAGGAACAACGATGTCGTACAGCGTAACATCCGGTGAACCAAAGCATAGGAAAATGGAACAACGACGTCGTACAGCGTAACGTCCGATGAACCAAAACACAATAAAAAAAGAAAAGGAACAACGATGTCGTACAGCGTAACATCCGATGAACCAACACGTAGCGAAATGGAACAACGACGTCGTACAGCGTAACGTCCGATGAACCAAATCACCATAAAAAGAAAAGGAACAACGACGTCGTACAGCGTAACGTCCGATGAACCAAAACACAGTAAAATGGAACAACGACGTCGTACAGCGTAACGTCCGATGAACCAAATCACGATAAAAAGAAAAGGAACAACGACGTCGTACAGCGTAACGTCCGATGAACCAAAACACGGTAAAATGGAACAACGACGTCGTACAGCGTAACGTCCGATGAACCAAATCACGATAAACGGAACAACGACGTCGTACAGCGTAACGTCCGATGAACCGAATTAAAGAGACATCGCACATTGCTAGTCTAAAACACAAGAATGATCGTCATGATCATAAGGAAGTGTCAATTACACCAAGCTAGTAAATATATGAGTTTAGCTTCATGTCCCATAACCACTTGCTTAACTTAAATATTTACGAACAAGCTGTAAATCTTCACTAGGAAATTGTCACGAAAAGGGTTCAATCGAACAAGTCCAAGAGCTAACCGAAGAAGTGAACGCAAGCGTTTCATACCACTCGTTTTACTAAGTCGTTTAAGTCGATTTCTCATTCGAGTGAAGTAAAGGCTTATATATATTAGTAGATTGGAAATTGGTTTGAGAAAACGAACTTTTGATATTAAAAATAGTGTTGAAATCGATTTGATGAGAGAGTTTTGATATTTACTACTAGTATTAAAACCTTCATATCTTTAAAGTGACAAGTCATAAAACGATTGTTGGAACAACCTATCACAAAAATTCACATTCGGAGACGTGAATAAAATCCAAGGAAATCAGCTCAAAATGCATCAAAGTGGAAGTTCTGATGAATGCTTTTCAGATAAGATTGCCTACGCAGAGTAATACGGGGTTCGACCTAAGAGGAAGATGGGTCGAGCGACATTCTCAAAAATCCCAAGAAGAAGTCATAAATGAAGAAAATAAATGATAACGACGAATCGGATAACCTTGAATCGATAGAAATTGGAATCTCGAGATAAATAGGCAAAAGCAAGCAAAGTAGAGTCGCTCACAGGCACCAGACGTCTGAGGTAAATGCTCAGACGTCTGCAGGAAGTTTCGGGAACTTCCTGAAACAGACTCCAGACGTCTGAGCATATCTGCAGACGTCTGGTGAGGAGCTGAAGTTGTTTTTCAGCCCAGTGGGAGAGCAAACTCTCCCACATTTTTCACCCGATCGAGCAATGGACTTCGGGGCTTTTTGTCAATCGATAATACGGCCCTATAGGCACTCTGATTCACAACCAAAGACATGTTCACAAATCAAAGCAAGGAGATGCAAAGTTTGAATTAAAAGCATCAAAAATTGAAATGTTCGCCAAAGCAATTCAAACCAAAAGCAATTGAACATGTAATAGTGTTAGGAATTCATACCCAACATCAAAGATGGTTATAGTCATAGATGTGAGATAAAAATCTCACCTTTGAACCCAAATCAATGAAGAAGAAGCTTTGAAGCAATGGCAAGAGCAATCACTCTTCAATTCCAACTTAACAAGCTTGAATCTAAGCTAAAAGAGAAACATTTCCCGAATTTAGGTTTAGGAAATTTCTGAGATTGAAAGGAGAGAAAGTTGGAGAAGGAGAAGAGGATGCTTACCAATGGCTTCAACTTGGATTTGGAGCTAGAATTTGATTTGCAAGAGAGAACTAGGGCTTGGAGTTTTAATTCTTTTTCTTCTCCTCCATTAATCTTCTTAGAACTGAAAAGTGGAGGAAGAGGGAGTGAATGAAGAGGGGGGTTTCAGTTTGGGGTATTAAGTTGGCAAAGGGGCTGAACCCAAAACCAAACCCAAAGTGAAAATGGTCAAATTTTGACTAGCTCCAAACATATCGAAGTTTACACTCAAAAAGATCGCAAACGACATTTTGAACTCAATGGAGGTGGTCTCGAGTCCTAATTCGACTGTTTGCAAAAAGTAGCTTTTCGGACCAAAATCCGACGAACGATGAAATATTTAAATAAAATATCTAAATATAAAATCGATAAATATGCGGGTTGTTACACGCTCATATTTATTATTACACTCAACTCATTCTAGAGTACTACTAACTCTATCTATAATGAGTAATTCCCACCAGAGCCAAGGTTCTTGCTTAACCTTCAGCCATGATACCAAATGTAAAGGCCAGAGGTTCCGTACCCCTTGAGTCGACCATAATTCACATCAGTTCAACTCAAATCGAACGGAAATACGAACCTTTAGGGGTGAAGAAGAAGAGAGAGATAGAAGAAAACAGAACAACAAAACACAGAATCTCACAAACGAAGCGAAAAATATAATATATATAATATATTTTTATTCAAAAGAATATGTAACTGTCTATATACTTACAATCATCAGAGTACAACATTAAATACATCAATCTGGACAGTTATAATAACATGTCCTCATACAGCGGAATATAAACCAAATACGGAAATACGTTCGAACTCCTCCAGCTCGCCTCCTGAGCTCCATAGCATTCTAACTTGAAACTGTAATACTCGGTCAGACCTAAGCATTATAATAAAATAACACCTGAGTCAGTCTGAAAAACCAGACTGAGAAAACACACTCAATTTGATTAATTAAAGTTATCAAATCCTTGAAAAAACAAAGGTACCTCGTTAAACCGCATCACACATAAACACGATGGGTTTTTCCCTTACGATAACCAAAACATTTTATAGAAAATCCAGTGATATTATAATAGTGTCTAAGTACAATTACTTATTCAAATAGCCGAAATTGTTACATTAATTAAATTCTAGCATACTAGGCTCTACAAACAAAACCGTGAGGCTCGTATTGGAGAATGGATTCCATACGAATGATTGTGCCACTGGGGTACCTCCCACCACAATACACCTCAAGAACAATGTACCGAGGACCATCGTCGGGATCACCTGCTACACAAGACCGGTCTACCCCTAACCTGGATAGACCGAATATGTTATCACCTCGGGTGTTCCCACCCTTACCATCGAGCGCTCCTTCTTCCATGCACAACCATATCCAAAATAAATAGGTTTTCAAGGACATCTAGAAAAGTGATAACATACCCTAATTGGGTGCGACCCACTTAGCCTTGCTGCATCTCCCTTGTTTTAGTCATTCCCGGTTGATGAGGCTCGAGGCTAAGCATTACCTTTTAAGAAACAATTCTACTTAGAATGCTCATCGTCCTCCAATGACGATGTTCTGATAGCCTTCGTCCATACAAGTTGTCCTAGGTCTAGACAAACCGAATCACCGTCTTCATCATCTTCACGGTATTCATTCGTAACGTTCAAACTGAAACGAAGTGGTTTTCGGATAATTAAATCTGATCCGGTCTCTTCGAAACGATTAACGAAATTGGCCAATATTGATAGTCGGTTATTTAACTATTAATAAACATCCATAAGCAACCACTAGGCCTTATTTTATAAATCTCCAAAATATTTATTCCAAAACACCTTCACCAAGATACATATTCAATCTCTTTCAATATTTCTATATTGAAAACAATTTCAACACTTGTATCCAAAACAGGATATTTCACCATTTTCAATACTTAGAAATATTTCCAACTTCCATTTTTATAACACTTAGAGAATATTTCCATCCCAATCATTTTCCACTAAAAATATTTCCAAAACCTTCCTTTCAATACTTAGGAAAATATTTATACGTATAATTTCCAAAATCATCTTAATATTAAACTTGGAAATATTTCATAACTTATCTCATAAGTCTTCGGAATTTTAATAAATCCTTCCTACGATTTCCAAACAGATTATACTTATTTATAATCCTAACCAACCATTTATAACTTCTTTAAATGAATTCAAATTCTTTCCGAAGTTATCGCATCTAACATTGGAATTTTTCTTAAGTCTCTAGAATTCCATTTTATAAGATTTCTCTTATAAAATCTAATCCTTAAATTTAAAACTCATTTACACATCTCGAGAGAATTTTATAAATAAATTTTCAATCATTTCAAACTATATATATATATATAATGAGCATTTTCAAAGAATAGCAATTTATTTTTATTTTTAAAATATGTTTTAAGTTATTATTTAAAATATTAAACACTTTTAATAAACCATCAATAACTCATTTAAAATAAAACAAATCAATTTACAAAGCTGATTATAAAAATTAAAAAATTTATTTCAATAAATATTAAATATTTAAAAATCCATTTTTCAAAGTATTCCAATACTAACTAGTTTAAAATTTCATAGTTTAAATAATAAAGTTTTCCCTTTGAAAAACGAACTTAACTTCCTAAAAATAAAAATATATCTTAAAATCTCAATAACCAATTTAATTTATAACCTCCTCTCGATTTCACAACATATCGATTTATTGTCGATTCCCTGACCATTCTCATTTCAAAAATAGAATCTACTATTTTTCTCAACCATGTCTCCATATTCCAATATAAATTCGCCCTATGAATTTATATTTCCAATTATCATCTAATATCAAATTCCTTTATTTATAAACATCGTTTATAAATTTTATAACCCCTTTTGGTTTTATCTGTTTATTAAACAAATCTTATTTATAAAATTCCATTATATAAATTCATTTCTTATAAATCCCATTTATACTTCCAATCTAATTTTAATATTAATTTTAACTCCTTGTCATATTTTAGAATACCATTTACAAACTCCTTTATATAATTAATTTTTTTTAAATCCATTTACGAATAGTTACGTACAATCCAAAATCAATATATATATATATATTCCTAACTTAATTTTCTTAAACATAAATCCAATTTCCAATATAAATATTTTTATATCAAAAATCTCCTTTTAAATTCCTTTAAACTAAAAATTATAATTTATGGTATTTAAAATGCCAAATTAAGGTCCATGCTACCATAGCATCCAAAAATTCAAATCATAGCAATAATCTATAATAGATTATTCACACAAATCATATATCATTATATATGGAAAAAAAATCAACATTTTTGAGGAATCCAGTTGGATCCCTCCAACATGTTTTCTTGCATCCACAGATGTCAGTCAATAATAAAAATACCAATCCCACTTTGAGGGGGATATCGCAGTATATAGGGTCATCCGCTATTATACGGGGAGCATAGGGTCTCATCTGCTATAATGTGCGGGAATATCACTCCAAACATTAGTATATATACTACTATATATATATATAACATAATATCATTCAACAGATAATTAATTCCAGCAACATCCAGTAATTTTAACAATTTAAAATTAAATCTAGCAATCCAAAAAGAGTGAGATTTACTCACCTTGATTTTTAATTGTCATTCGATCCAATTCAACTCAAATGCATAGATTCCACAATAACGATCAAAATGCAACATGTTTTTCATTCGATTCCCGACCTAGTATGAAAACATTATACGATTTATAAGTTCTCGATATTTAAATTAATAATAATATAAACTAATGACATGCTTATCCTTAATCACAGTAATTAATTTAACTACTAACGCTATACCTTAATCCCAAGTAAAAATCACGTACACGAGCATGAGCGCGTCTTTGATTTTGTGTTCGTTCGACGCCTGGACCCACCTAGCTCCGCCTCTCGACTACAACCATCTAATATCAGCCATCATCAAATCACGCGCCACTGTCTCCAAGCTTCTCGCGCGTACGCAAACCAAACCATATCGCGCATGTCACGTCAGACCGAGCCTCCCCTCCTTCATGTTGCAGCTTCTAGTCATCGTCGCCATCGCGATGCCTGAAACCTCATCCATCTCCAATCACGACCCCTAGACCGCCTCCATCAGCACGTCGCCACCTCGCGAACTTCAACCTGCATTGCCCATCCTCCAGGTCACCGCCTTCGAGCTCGATAGAAAAAGTCACGAAGTTAACGCGATTTTGATTTCTCCCTTTTTTTAGAGTTTGAATTCGATATTTTTTATCTGCTCATTTGTTTTGAAGTTAGAACATATCGCGATTTCAACTAGAGAGGATGTTGTAGTTAATTTATTACGTCAATTTGAAAAAGAAGAAGAGGGTACACGATTTGATTTAGAACTGAAAGAAGGTCGCACGTGATTTGGGGGTTGCGTGTTTGAATGGGTAAAGCCAAATCCTAGGTTGCAGAAAATATGACAGATTTGACTAGCAATATATATATATATATATATATATATATTAATTTTCAAACCGTCTTGATTTCGTAACCTAAAATCTCGAATCCCTATCGAGGCGTGCCACTAGGCGTTTATAATGTTATACCCCTATTTCGAACATAATGGAAAAGGTTTCGAGTCCTAATTCGATCGTATGGAGAAGATAGCTTTTTGGACCCAATTATTATATTGAATTTTCGATATTAATTTCAGCGCGTTTCTATCCTGTACGACCAAACGATAACTCCAAACCCTACGAAACATGAAATTCGATAATAATACATTATTATGGATCCAATGGAACTGGTTTCATCTAATTCTAAGATTATGCCTCGGATTGCTATTTTTAACACGTCGATTAAATCGATGGTTTCGAAAATTCCAAAATCGCTTAAATTTTCAGTTTTAAAATCTTACTAACTAAATTATAATCCCAAATCGATTATTTAAACCATTTAAATATTTAAAATTAACCGTCGAAAAATCAGGGTCGTTAACAGATTATTCACACAAATCATATATCATTATATATGAAAAATAAATCAACATTTTTTAGGAATCCAGTTGGATCCCTCCAACCTTTTTTCCTACATCCATAGATGTTAGTCAACATTAAAAATACCAATCCCACTTCGAAGGGGATATCACGGTATATAGGATCATTCGCTATTATGTAGGGCGCACATGGTCTCATCCGGTATAATGTGCGGGAATATCACTCCAAAAATTAATATATATATATATATATATATATATATATACACTACTATATATATAATATAATATCATTCAATAGATAATCAATTCCACCAACATCCAGTAATTTTAACAATTTAAAATTAAAATCTAGCAATCCAAAAAGAGTGAGACTTACTCACCTTGATTTTTAATTGTCATCCGATCCAATTCAACTCAAATGCATAGATTCCACAATAACGGTCGAAATGCAACATGTTTTTCGTTCGATTCCCGACCTCGTATGAAAACAATATATGATTTATAAGTTCTTGATATTAAATTAATAATAATATAAACTAATGACATGCTTATCCTTAATCATAGTAATTAATTTAATTACTAACGCTATACCTTAATCTAAAGTAAAAATCGCATACATGAGCATGACGGCGTCTCTGATTTTGTGTTCGTTCGAAGCCTGGACCCACCTAGGTCCACCTCTCGACTACGACCATCTAATATCTGCCATCATCAAATCACGCGCCACTGTCTCCAAGCTTCTCGCGCGTATGCAAACCCAACCATGTTGCACACGTCACGTCAGACCTCCCCTCCTTCATGTTGCAGCTTTTAGTCACCGTCGCCATCGCGATGCCCAAAATCGCATCCATCTCCAATCGCGACCCCCTAGACTGCCTCCATCAGCACTCCGCCACCTCGCGAACTTCAACCTCCATCGCCCATCCTCCAAGTCGCCGCCTTCGAGCTCGACCGAACAAGTCACGAAGTTATCGTGATTTTGATTTCTCCCTTCTTCTTTTTTTCAGAGTTCGAATTCGATTTTTTTTATCTGCTCATTTATTTTGAAGTAAGAACATATCGCGATTTCAACTGGAGAGGATGCGGTAGTTAATTTATAACGCCAATTTGAAAAAAAAGAAGAGGGTATGCGATTTGATTTTGAACTGAAAGAAGGTCGGGTGTGATTTGGAGGTTGCATGTTTGAATGGGTAAAGCCAAATCCTAGGTTGCAGAAAATATGACAGATTTGACTAGCAATATATATAGGGACAGTTTGGCACAGGCCCCTAATAAGTTTCAAAATACACAAAAACCCCAGTAAAATAGTTTGTAAATTAGGTCCCTAGAATTAAGTTACCGAATAATGGCATAAATGTCTGCAATTATTCAGTGAATAATTGCAGACATTTATGCAATTATATCAAAAAATTACAGACATTTCCACAATTATTCATTGAAAAATTGCGGAAATTTCTACAATTATTCACCAAAAAATTGCATAAATTTATGCAACTTTTGGATATAATTGCATAAATGTCTACAATTATTCAGTGAATAATTGCATAACTATATGCAATTACTTAGTAACTTAATTCTAGGGACCTAATTTACATACTTTTTTTTACTGGGATTTTTGCGTATTTTGAAACTTATTAGGAACCTGAGCCTAATATTCACACACACACACAGATATATATATTTATATATATTAATATTAATTTTCAAACTGTCTTGATTTCGTAACCTAAAATCTCAAATCCCTATCGAGGCGTACCGCTAGGCGTTCATAATGTTATACCCCTATTCCGAATACAATGGAAAAGGTTTCGAGTCCTAATTCGATCGTATGGAGAAGATAGCTTTTTGGACCCAATTATTATATTGAATTTTCGATATTAATTTCAGCGCGTTTTTACCCCGTACGACCAAACGATAACTCCAAACGCTACGAAACTTGAAATCTGATAATAATACATTATTACGGATCCAATGGAACTAGTTTTGTCGAATTTCGAGACTGTGCCTCGGATCGCTATTTTTAACGCGTCGATTAAATCGATGGTTTCGAAAATTCCGAAATCGCTTAAATTTTTAGTTTAAAAATCTTACTAACTAAACTATAATCCCAAATCAATTATTTAAACCATTTAAATATTTAAAATCAACCATCGAAAAATTCGGGTCGTTACATTCTCTTTTATTTTCTACCCTTCTCTGATTATATATTTACATATAATATTTTATAATTTTTAGAAGTAGTGGAGAAGGGAAGTGAGGGGTTAGGCCTTATTTATAGCTGCACGAATTAATCGTAACCGTTATATTAAAACAATTAAATCCAAGCTGTTGGCAAAGGTTCAAACCCTAGCCAACACGCGCTAACCGGTTGCTCGGCTTATAGTGGGAGTCGACCGGTGGGGTCTAGAATATTAATGGTATTTATTACTATATTTGTTTTTTTAATATTTTTGCTCTTGAAACTTCAAAGGCCAATAACCATTTGGTTTAAGCTTCGATTGCGAAACTCCGAATATGGAAGTTGCTTAGAAAATTCCATGAACACAATGGTGCAAGTTTCATGATCAAATTCTAACATTTGCTTAAATTCCATTTTGTGAGCTTTATTAATTATTTATTGATTATCGTAAATTTTTTAAGCCTCTTTGGGTGGAGAGCACTTAGTAATTTTATTCTACACTTTGAAAAGGAGCTGCCAACATGTCTGGCGGGTAAGCAAACCCCACCCCTAGTACATAGTAGATGAAAAATAAATAAGAAAACCCTAACCTTTTACCCAAAGATGCCAAATAGCATGAAGATCGATCTAACTAAAAGAAGCCGATTATAGGAAGCAAGACAAAAGAAGTGCTACCTCACAAAAATCAAAGGGCTACACATGAGCCAATGGCTAGTCATCAATAGGCATACAATAGCATTAATCTAGCATCAACAAGCCAATCAACCGAGTTGCCATACCAAAAGCAATCAAATCAGTTTAACACTTAAAACTGAAAAATCTCAAAAAAGACGTGAGAACATCACATATATGTGTATATAAAATATGTTTATATATATAAGTAAAATGTAATCAAAATCTAAGATAAAATTATTTATTGATTAAAAGCAAACCATTTGAAGCGTTGCCATTAAAAGTGTCAATTAGGCCGTCGGTTAATGCCATATTGTATCCCCTATTTTTATAGATAATTTTTACCTTTAGGATGCTAATGTGGCTTTTTACTTCACTAAGGTATTCCTTAAATAAACATCTTCAAATTATAACTGTTATTTGCAACCCAATTATAACAAAAAAGCACAATGGTGTAAATAGGGTTATTAGAAGGACACTAAAATTGTTAAACATTCTTTAGTTTCTTTCAAACCATAAATAACGACAAGTAATAATGAAGATGGTATCCAGTAAATTCTATAATCTTTGTCATATCGAAGTCTAAAATTACTCTAGTAGTAATCACAGTTAAAATTAGTGCTAGTCACGTTAAAGTAAAAATTATTAAGAGTATTGACAAGTATAGAGTTAGCTAAAAGACAATTAATTGTAATATATGTGAGCTACATTTTCTATGTTTAAGTTGCAAAAAACTCATTTTTTGTCTAGAAATAAGTTTCTTTTCTTTAGAAATTCAATTATGTTTAATTTGTTATGTAGAATCAACCACATGTGCAACTTTGTTTTTAGTGGAGCGTTTACTTTCCAAATTAATTTGAATATGATAGGTTTGGTTCCTGACAAATTTAAAAACTTGTAAACCGAGTTTAAAGGGTAAATTTTGCTATTATCCCAACACCAAGACTTTGTATCGCTTTCGTTCTCTAAGTTATAGTGTCTTAGCTTAGTGCAAAGTAAAACGAATTGAGGGCACGATTGAAATTAAAACTCCATGGAAATTCGTTATAAAGTCTAAAAACATCTGAAATTAAAGAATTTTTAAAATTTCAAATGTCAAAAACTATTTGTATTCAATTTGAAAGGGGATAACAGAAATCCAACTATCATACCAAAATGAAGTGTTGTTATCTGAGTGACATATATATAAATCCCAAGGTTAAAAATATTAAAATGGATTTCCAAAAGTGCGATATATTGTTTGAATTTGAAGTGATGAGGTGAAGGTTATAAGTTGTACCATAAAATTATTCCGAAATCATTTTTTCAAATAAGGTTTTCATTATTATTGCTAAGTTTCCAAAGCCATTTTCTTAATAAAGACACGTTAAAGTTATGTAGATTTATAATTCCTAAGCCCACTTCCTCTTTAGATTTGCAAATTTTCTCCCAATTAATAAGATAATTGATACTACTATAAGAATTATCTCACTCCAAAGGAAGCTTCTTGTAGTTCCATCTATTTATCAATTACCCATTTTGAAAAAAGATAAAATAACATCCAATAAATTGGTAGAGCTGATAAAACAGAGTTAATTAAAATGATTCTATCTACTCTATGTAAAAATCCACAATTCTAATTAGATAATTTTTCGCTAATTTTGTCAATTATTATTTGCCAGTCCTCCTTTTTAACTTAGTCAGTCTGATAAAAACCCTAAGCAGTAAATAGGAAAATTCATTGTTTTACAATTGAGTGTACTAGAAACTTGTATTTCAATATTATGTACATCATTCAAGACTAAAACTGAACTTTTGTCAAAATTAATCTTAAGCCTCGAAAGCATTTCAAAACTAAGTAAACTTAAGAGCTATGATGTATCCAGGTAAATGTGAGGTAAACAGTATGGTATCATCGACAAATTGGAGAACCGAAAGGTCATTAATAGTAATCTCATTACCAACACATTCCAGAGCCCCGTTTGTAATAGCTAACTTTATAACTCTAGTAAATACATTCGTTGCAAGTTTGAACAGAAGAGGAGACAAAGGGTTGCCTTGTTTAAGACCACGTATAGATTTAATTTAATTTCCTAGAATACCATTGACCATTTTACTGGAGTTTTCAGTTTTGAGTAAGCCCATAATCCAACCTACCCATCTAGAGCTAAAACCACTAGGTAGAAGTAAATCTTTAAGTAAAGACCAATCAATAAAGTCAAATGCTTTAGCAAAATCGAGTTTTAAAAGGGCACACGTGGTATCATTTTACAACAGTAGTTTATAAAATTTTGGACTACAACGACCTCATCCATGATATTTCTACCCTTAATAAAACCGGATTAAGTAATATCAATTAAGTTATTCATTTTAGTGCTTAACCTATTGGCTAAAATAAATTTTAATTAAATTTAATTATTTTGAGTATTTAATTATTTGATTAATTTAAACATTTTAAGATAGCATACGTATATCATATCATATGTTTTAATTAAATTAATTAAATTTTGATCAATTAATTATTTAATCAATCCAATTAATTACATTAAAATTTTCAAAATAAATAATTTATTTTCAAAATATTTTTGAAAAATATTTTCTAATATTTATACATTTCTTACATGTCATAAACTTAACCTTTTAAATTTAAAATACAATTTATAATTTCAAAATAGATTTTGAAAATCAGCCTAAGGCTCAAAATCAATTTAGGCCTTTATATTATCGCTGACCTTTAGGCTTACTTCATCCTTCGGGCCTGGCTAGTAGCCAAGTAGGGCAGAATATTTGATTACCTAAACCCAACCTTCCACACTATTTTTCTATACATCTTGCTAAATGGGTATGTTTTTATAAGTTATCCTTAATGCTGCTAATTTAGACCGCATAGACTATTGGACTCTGATACTATTGAAGGAACTAAGTCATCATGTAGCAGGATAAATAGATGAATTTAATCTTTTTCCACTTTTAGATCTTATTGGGTCTATGAAGTCTAAATTATTTTGGATCCAAGAATAATTTTAAATAAAATATTTATATTAGTACATATAAAAGTTTTAAATAATTTTTATTTAATATATAGTGTAAATGTGTATCAAATATCCACATACGTATATAGTGCACGTGCAATATATAAATGTGTACATGCTTCAATATGCCCATATATATATGTAGAGATTTACAGCACAACAGACACATTTGCCCTTTATATATATATTTGTTGTCAATAATTAATTTGTTATTATATAAATTTCCACACACACACAAATAAACACACACACACACACACACATAACATTTATATATTTTTAACTATGTTTAATTTAAATATGTTGACCAATTCAAAATAACTTAAAGTAATGTCAAAAATATCCTAAGAAACTTTTAAATTTAATAATTAGATTTAGATCAATTTTTTTTAAATTTGAAATTCGAATTTCAAAAGTTAATATATGTATATATCTGTGTGTGCATGTATATGCATGTAATTATTTTAAAACATTTATAATATATTATATTTAATTTTAAAATTTAATTATAGAATTTTAATTAGTAAATATAAATAATATATGTTAAAAAATTAATTTTTTTCAGTGAATTTTTTTATTTAAAAGTAAAAATTCATTTTTTACCATATGGATTTGTATAAGTTTTTATTTTTTTAAATTATACAAATTCAAAAGGAATTTTTATAATTATTAGTTTATAAATATAAATCCACACAGAATTATATTAAAAAGTTTACTTTAAAAATACACATAATAATTTTAAAAGGTTTAAAATATTTATAAATTATTATTTATATTATTTAGTTATATATATATATATATGTATGTATTTGTTATTCTCAAAAGTGTGTATTTATGTCTATATGAATATGTACTAATAGATTTGTTTATATGAATTATATATATATATATTAATTATAAAATTAAAATTTTAACATATAAGGCATAAAAAGAAAGCTTTGTTTCAATGGGGACTAGGGTTCCATCTTTCATCCGCTGTTACCTCACCATTTTCCCCCTTTCATTTTTCATCATTTTTCGACTTCTCCCTACCACTCTCAGATCATCCTTCCCATCCATATTCCCTAACCCTAGATTTCTCTATTGCTGTAAGTTTTTCCTTTTTGCGTCTCCCATCTTCCTCGTTTTCTACTCTAGCCACCCGCCAATTTCCTTCGCCGGTTCTGACGATGCTAGTACTTAAGCTTCCATGAGCAATTATACATTAGATCTGGAATTTCAAGGTGAACTTGGTTGCTTGGTTTTTGAAGTAGCGATACTGTGCTTCAGCGTTATCCTGCCTTTGGGTTTTGGTTGCGATGGTCTCTCTTTTGGTTGTAGGTTGTTCACTTTTGTTATCTGGCTGTGCTTGCTTCACCGGTTACTATGTACTCAAGTTAGACTTTTGGTCTACTCCTGTAGATGCTTCCTTGCTTATTTGATTTTGGTTCCTTGCTATCTTCCCGTCATCACTTTTGGTTACCTTGGCGATTGCCTGTGCAATGGGGGTTCTTCTATTAGTGGTGGCTTATGGTGCATTAACGAACTACTCAAGCATCCTATCTTCAAGCATTGGTTCTCTACTTCAGTCCATTCTTGTGTATGGTCATGGCCTTTGCAAGCAAGATTTATGTGTCACTTCGGTTGCGTGCAATGTTTTATGATGTGTTAGATCTAGGCTTGGCCAGTTTGTGCTTGCCTTTGTTAGTTTTTGATATCTTAGTTGATGTTGGTTGTCATTATGCAAGCATTTAGTGTATTCTTTGTTAGAGAGTTAGCTGAAGTTAAGTGTGGTCATTGTGATCTTGCAATTTGTTTTATTGCTTGCATCTTGTTTATTGTAGTTTCAAAGGAGTAGTGGTCTAATGTTGTCATAGTGTGAAGCTATATGCTTCTTTTTGGTCATAGTTTGCTGAACTTTTGTTAGGGTGAGTGTATGCCTTTGTGCATCTTGGATGTTGTATGCACCCTACGTGGTGTTTATGACTGCCTAGTGCTGCTTGATGTTGTATGCACCCTGCGTGGTGTTTGAGTAAGTTTTAGTAGTTGAGGCATGTTGCCTAACTCTTGTGCTGTAGCTAGTTGTGTCATTTTATTAGTTGCTAAGGCGTCTTAGCCTCAAACCCGTATTTAATTTGTAAGTGGTATGGCCACTATAAAATCAATTTGCCTGTGCAAAATAATAATACTTTGTTTTGCTTGAAAAATTCATATTCTAATTTAATAATTGTTTAAAAATAATTTTTAATTTGTATATATAAAATAGCCTATGTATATTTTTTAAATGCATATAAGTTTTTTAAATAGATATTTAAGTATAAATATATGTATGTGTGTGTGTATGTATGTATGTAAAATCAGACAGTAATTATATATACATATAAATTCATAATAATGCAAAGATCTAATCTATACTAGCATACCGACATTGATGGCTATATATATGTTTGAGTGTGTGCATATTTGTGTGTGTGTGTGCGTATAATTGAAAATATTTTAGAAATTACTAGAAACCAAAGCCTTAGGTTTGCACCTTGAATTTGAATTGAATTTCTTCTAGATCTGATCTATATACCTCCTAAATTTACAACAAACAAAGGACGAACTCCACACTATTATCTTTGATTTTGATTTGAGTTTGCTTTGGAAATTAATGGTAAATTTGCCTTGGAATTTTGGGTTGGGATAGAGATCAAGTAGGGGCTCGAATGAATGAGAGTTGAAATCTTAAATAGACATCTAGGTAGAGATAAAAGTAGAGACATATTCTCTTATCTTTATTTAGTCATTATTTTCCAATTGAAATCATTACTTGATCATTTGAATTTACCCCTTAGTTGCTATGGCCAGCCATATAAGGAGGCTTTATGGGTTTTGAAAATTTCCAAACCCGTTTATTAATTCATTTAAATCAAATTTAAAAATTTGTCGATATCGTATATTGATACGTACATATATGACTTTTATATACACACCCAATTAATAATTAATGGCATCCTAAATCAAATAAAATTTAATAATAATATTCATAAACATTAATTAGTTAAACTAATTTACAACAATAATAAATTAATTAAATTGTAAAGAATTTCTGAGCATTCAACATTATGGTTGTGCACTCAAAGGTGTAAATTCAATCAGCGATTAATATTGTATAGTTCGAATATTAACATTCACACATTACCTTAGCTAGTAGTATGACAGTTTGGCGGAATTTATCGCTTACACATTTTTGATAAAATCCAATTTCACTATTTTAAGCTATACTTGGTAGTAAAGATTATTTACACCAATTCGTGTTATCAAAACTATATCACTTTAGGACTTATGGAAATTAGTTTTGGTCAAAACTCCAATATTGTCCACATTCAACTCGTTTAATCCCACACAAAGTCCTTAGTTCAATAATAACGATTATTATTAACTAAACGGCTCTAGGCAGAGACTTTGATTTTGAGTTGACTATAGTTGACCATGACACTAACCTCATATAACTAAGGAGACAAATTCTTCATCGAATAGTGTTTCACTTCCAATGCTTCATCTCAAACCCAACTATAATCGTTTGATGGATACTGTGCCATGATTTAACTAATCAAAGAGTGTCCACATTGAAGTTCAACAATATTATCAAGTCAAGAGAACTGTGTAATATCATCACTTTAAGATTATCTGCTTGACCTTAGTTATATTAACCAATAGAAAACTCTCGAGTGAGTCATTTCATAGTTATCCGATAATTATTAGTACATAACTCCTTGGTGCCCTTAACAGCCATGTGTAATACACTGCCCAACATTTAGATAGCATTACATGCCCTAGTCTCAGCAGATGAATCAATATCCTATCTTGATACGTCTTGATTAGGAATATTTAAAACAATAAGTTATTTGTAGTACGATAAATTTTTCATAATTACAACATATTGTAATCATTATCACATAACATATCATTTAAAGATTTTCAATTTATATACTTAAATTAAATAATTAATTAAGATAACATAGTATGAAATGTATATATAACAGAAAGAAAAATATTTTTTATTTCGAATGAAATTTTATAACGGAGTTAATAATTTACAATAAATTATAGAATTGCCCATAGGGCATATCCCTAATTCTATCAAATCTACCAACGTAGTTTACTATATTCCAACTGCATTGTTCTTCTTCTCGATGACATTTTTATGGCTGATGGATCATATCCCTTTGGGTGCAATTATCAAAATCGTATTTTGATAATGTACTTAAAATCCATTTTGGATTTTTGCAGCATAGTCAATACCCTTTATGATTTATTGACAACCAAGGAAATCCTTTTATGGACATTGAGAAGAAACTCACAGTTTCTATTTAGTGTGCATGAATCCATATTAGACATTCTAATGTGTTGTGTCCATTTAGGCTTGGTAGATTTCTTTTCATCTTATGTAATCGATTTTACTTTTGGATCGTATCCAAATCCATTTGACTGCCAATAGTTTCTAAAAAATTCTTTTGTTATGAACTTAGTGTTTCTTGAAACAACAGTTGTTTCTTAGTAAACAGAATGGATATTCAAAAACATTTTATGATCTATCTTTATATATACGAGTATATATGCACGTCTAGGTGGACTTGCATTTAATCATAATGTGCATGCATTTATAGTTGTATCCTAGTTGTAATGCCCTAAGTAGATTTGATAGTGTCATTGCTAGTAGAAATTGAATTTGAAGCAGTGCCCAAAAAACCGAGACAACTAAAGAACAGCCATAAAACAATTTTTTTTATAATACTAAAGTTATCAATTTTTTTCTTTCGTTTTAGTTTATTTTCCTTATATTACGGAAAATTGAAATAATATTTGTACTTTTACATGTGATATAATGTTGATGAGCATTCAATAGTTTTTTTCTTTATATATTAGAAACTTTAAATCAAATTCTATTTTGGTTACTGAATTATGGTTTAACCTTAAAGAGTCTTGTATTTGAATGATCTGTTTTTAGGCATAAATTTTCGGACATGACTTTTTTATTTCGTACTACTCTTCATTTGTATATGACGTTTGATTGCCTTAGGATATGCTCTTAAATAATATGGGCTCTGAGTGAAAATGTACCTTAACACATGATCACTTCACAGCCTAGCTTCAATTCTAATGAATAATAATAACATAAAATCAGCCTTCGTACGAATAAAATGAAAAAAATGGATGCGTACCGTAGATTCAAGGGAGAATAAGTTTTAAAAAGGGAAAAACTAAATATAAGTGTTAGTCAATAGAAGATGCAAATAAAATATCAAATTCAGGTGATTAAAATTAGCAACCTACAAACTATATAAGATTACATAAAACCACATGGAAAAAATAAATTAATAAAGCAATGCATTAGTAAAAACATATCTTGAAACGGTTATCTTTTCAAATATGTTGACTGTGTTTACTTCCTTATATGTTATTCACTCTTTTATGTTCCTAGTACATATCAAGTGTGTGTGTGCGCTTCTGGTATATGATGCAGAGAGAATAACTACTATTTTTATGGTTAGCAGCAGAGCCTTGATACATCTTCAGCATGAATGAAATTGATAGTTGTTTACAGAAACATATCAGTACATAAATAACATGAAAAGTACAAAACTTCAATTGTTTCAGTGATTGAGGTTTTAAACTTATAATATAGTCTAACACTTACACGACTAACTAATTTACTTTCTTGCTTATTGGAATATATAAACATGGATTGATATTTTTGGAGCAGGTCAAGCAGAGTCTTCTTTTCTTATTTCACATTGATGTTTCTAACTACAATTTTCTTTTCAGTCTCAAGTCACCACTATGGACATCATCGTGATCATATACATGACTTTACAGTTAGAAATGTCACTATAGTTTCAAGAGGAACTATGGATCTTGCTGAGATAATTTCAAAATTTCTTTGAGTGATCACTTTTATTGTACCCAAACTTGCTCCATTTAGTTGAAATTTATGCTTGCCTACATACATATATGATTGGCTTGAAATACTTGTTGAAAAAGGAAGAAAATCTGATGGAAAAATATGTAGTTTCGGAAATCTTACTTGAAGTCAAAAAACAAAGGAGTTGATGCATATTCCCTCGGACCTTTACATCATTGTGCTTCAATAATTAGAATTCAATCTGATAGTGGATAGCCTAATGAGATGCATAAACCTGCATAGAACAACAACGTATATAAGCAAAACCAAGTTCCACTACAACAAATACAAAGACCCAAATGTTCGTCAAAACCAAAAGTAAGATATATTAAGTAGCTTGTATAGCGTTATCACATACTATATAAATTATGGCACAATAGAAAAAATATGATATAAGTGTTTATAATAATTCCAATGCTCTTTTGTGAGAAAATAAAAGGCAAAATATACCAAGGATAACTTAATTCTGTAGCTACTAACAGAGTGTAATATAATCAAACATTCAATAACACAGATTGTTTAATCTATAGAAGCTAATGACTCAAGTAACAATTTAATAGCCTTCAGAAACTGAAGATTGTTCAATGACACGGGCAGCTAGTGCTGCTATAGCAACATCAATATCTAGATACTTTGCTATCAAAAGAAGCAGATGAAATCTGAGAAGCGCCTTAGAAAAGGCGGATGTTTAGTTTTGTTGAAGTGATTTTCAAAGCTCTAAGCATAGCCGTTGTTATTCTGTTCTCTACTGGAAATGTTGAAGAAAGTGGACCATGAAAATAGTTCAAATCTAACATTAGTTATATGTTCATTTGGCAGTTGTATATATGACACAGATCAATAGATAATTTATAAAGACTGCATAGATACATAATGCAATTTTATAATAATTTAAATCTAGTCATTCTTGGAGTGTTCAAACTAATAAAATGCTGATTATAAGGTGCTTCTTGCTTCACATTTTCTACACGGTTTAAATGTAAATTTAAATCAGTCATTAGTCAAGCTAAAAGCTTTGGAATAGTGAATCATCTGCAAATTGGATGGCTAATCATTTGGAATAGTGAATCATCAACCTTGGGCATAAAGAATGTCAATACATGAAAGCCTTTACCACAACAAAAGCTTTAGAAGTTAATTTGGGGTTAATTTGTTAAGATTATTATTCTTCAAATTTTGTTACGTTATTATGGTCTATTATTTTCCATATTATTCAAGATCAAATCATCTAAAGGTCAACTACATTTTAATCCTTTCATCAGCAACTCAATGAACTTTTGTATGTCTAAATTTAAAAGCTTACTATCCAACACCATAAATAAAAACTTGAAAATAACATTAAGAAGTGCTCACCATTCGGATATATAGTCAATCAAAAGCCACCAAAAAAACGAAAAAAAATAGCAGCACAAAAAAAACGATAACAGTTTTGCAAATTTAAATCCAGAATTTACAAAAATAAATAAATAATAATAACATTCATCCAATTCTTCTCGGTTGGAAATGAAACCCGCTTCTCTGCCACAACGGCATCTGATTAGTCCATGGGTACGAACCTGCTTTCAACATACCCATACCTAAACCCTTCATCGACACTCCCGCTTTCAAACCCCAATCCATCACGATTGGGTACCGACGCATCGAATCCCAACCCATTACATCCGCACCCGAAATGAAAACAAACGTACCCAAGCCTGCAAGCATCAGAAGCATAAGAGCGAATGATACAAAGTACGCCATTTTTGATTTTCGAGGAGTGGATTCTTTCGGAAGGAGGAGTTAGTAGTGGTATTACATTTTGAAGGTAGAGGAGCTATGAATTTTATCTAGGGTATCAGAAATAATGCAGAGTGGAAAGAGGGCAAAGGGATGACGAAGGAGTTTGAATCTGATAATGATCTAGGGTTTCATAAGAACCGACAAAAAGTAATTTGGCCTGAAGGGTATTTTTGGTAATCATAAAAGACACGGTTGAAATTAGTTCATGGAACTCTTATTATTAGATGTGAAGATATATATATATATATTCGATTTAATTTTGAGTTTACAAAAATTTATATGCTCATAACATAAATTGGTTAATCAACATTGTTCTGCCCTAAGTTGCTTTGGGGTGATCCACACAAGGTCCCTTACATATGAATATAACGTGCAGCTTCTCGACTTACACAATCTATCAACTCCTTGACCTAGGATATATAGGGGACTCCTATAAAAATTTATCCTATATGATCTTGTAAAATATGCGTTAGATGTTATTAATTTTAACCTACGTACTTACTCTTAAGTACACATCCTAATATAAAGAAGTTAAGTCAACTTCACTCATTATCAATCGTTCTGTTCCCAACAAAGTCTGATCACTCCTTATCGATACCTCATTATGTATCATATGGAGAAGTGACTTTCGAGATTGAATGTTATTCATTTTCATATACTTTTAGACCCTTTTCTAGTACATTCACTTATTCGATCAAATCGAATTTTTTTTGCATGTTACGTTTTTATACTTCCATTTAATATACAATGAACTTACCATAACACTACTTGTTTACCAAATATACATGTTCATTTATATGATAATTCATCCACGAATTTAATGAAGTGGACCTGTTTTGGTATTATTATACTTTGAACTACATAAATATATGTATCAATATGAAGAGTTTGCTAACTCTTTTGTCAAGCCCATTGAATGAGTGTTTCACCCTTAATCTGCTTAGACACAATTCATCAGTACCACATGATTCATAATCATATGATTGTTGAATTATTTCTTACAGAAATGGCTTAGCCCATAATTCTAAAATAATTATAAAAATTTCAAATACTTCTGTATTTTCTAATACATCATTTTTGTTATAAAAACAAATATCTTTGTTTTAGTTTTATCTTATAAAAGATATTTATAGTATTCATATGAAAATAAAGCCATATCTATTTCCAATCAATATAGAAACTAGCTATTATTTCTTAAATAATATTTGGTATACTAAAGAAAATAATTTTTGCAACTTGATGAATCCACTAAGAAGTGTTATATGGTATGCTTCCACTATTTCTAACCATTACTGTAAAAGTGTATGAAATATGAAGCTCCATTTAACCACTTAATATTGGCTATTTATTTCTTTTACTATAAAAAGTTTACAGTTGAGAGTTTTAGATCAAATATGTTAAACATAAATAAATAAATCTCATAGAACACAATTTTCTATATGAAAAAACATTTTGAAATAGAAATTATGTTTTTCTTTCCATGTTAATTATCTACATTATTTTATAATTCTTATCTCGGATGTCCCTTCATGAAGCAGAGGTGACCATTCACTCTCTTCATCCTAAGTGTGCCTAAGTTACATCCACTCTTGTATATTTGCTTTCCTTTCCAAAATGGTCAAACCATTCAAAGTAAACTCTTACTATATGACCACACCGAACTATTTACAAATTTGCATTTGGTCATCCTTAACATTTCAGGATATCAAATAAGTTGCACTTTACGTAAACTAATCAAGCTGACATTTCAATGATCGAATTTTTAGGTCTATCTTGTAGTTCTTGGTCTAGTGCTACATGTAATACAACAGGAGATCATTATTGTAATCGTATTAAATACATGATCTTTCATTATGGTTTACTTGCTTATGTTAAATGAACTATTTTCATCGAAGTTTCATACATTACGAACCATGACTATTCACCATATAATATTTATATGTGATTGAATATGGATAAATATCTATATTCTTGTATTGCTTAAGAGTTTAAAACTCATAAAAGACTATATAGTGTCGAATAAATAAACATTTAAGCGACCAAGGCATGAATGTTTTAGTGTTGTGTAAATTGGCTCTTGCATGGGTCTAGAAGTGACAACATGTCAACAGATTTATTAGTAAGTATATTTATTATTTTATCTTAATCTTAATTCAGTTCAACTGTATATTTTAATTGATAATTATTTTTCAACTATATTAGTTGCATAAATTTATCGAAATAGATTATTTTGGCTTGTATAACCTATATTCTTACAATATAAGAAAGTTTAAATGTTATCATTTCATTTTTATAATAAGGCTCTCACTAGACTTTTATGTTTCTTAAAACCCTAAGAGAAAACATATAAACCTTTCTATTTTTCCAGTGGGTGTTAAGACTCATTTTCCTTAGGATTTTGACCTTAAGGAAAACTCAACAAATCATAGGCTCACATGAGATGGATAACACCTTATGGGTTGTATCATATATAACTCCTGACCTATGGTCTTTGTACTTATCTCATTTAGACCTTAAGGAAATATCAACAAACCAAAGAAGATTATTCACTCGTACCAACCATTTCATGATGGCCTAAGTATAATGCACATACTTTGAGGAAAGCTCAATAAATACGAGCATGTATCTTACCTCGTTTAGTTAATATCTCAATAGTACTACACATAACATTTCTAGCTTAAGAAAGCTTAACAACTAAAGTATATGTAAGTAATCTATTAATATATAACTATTGGAGGACAACTTATATACTAAGGATTCATAATCTTTAATACACACACACATTGAGTGGTATCGATTTATGGAACAATGTATTTCTTATGAAATACACTCATGATTTGAGTGTCAGACACATCTGAAATTACGGTATACATGATGAAGTTAGGGATATGCACTAGGGGCAATTACATAATTTATTATGAATTATTAACTCTGTAATCAATTGTCATTCATAATAAAGGTGTTTTATTTCTGTTATATATTTGTCATATTGTGTTATAGATAATTAAATGTTCAATTAAAATATATGTAACAGAAAATCCATAAATGGTGTGTTTGTGATGGTAATTACAAATAGTTATAATCATGAGTATTGTATCATAATATAATGAACACATCATTGCATATTCCTAGTCAAGATGCATCCAGACCGGATATCAATGCATTCGTTGAGACAGAGTATGTAACGCTCTCCAAATATTGGATAATGTATTACTCATGACTGTTGGGGACTCTGTAACGACCCGCCAATTTATCACTTTGATAAATTATTTTATTTTTAAAGTTTTGCAAATAAAAGGTTGATAATACAAATAATATTTTTTCAAGTGATAATAAGTAATAATAAACTTATTTTAAATAAGTATTCACAAGAATATTTTCCTCGGGATTTATATCGATCAGTGCCATCGTATTTAAATATAGATTTATTTAAATTAAATCAAATTTTAATGATTTAATAATTATTTAAAATCGTTATTTTAAATAAATGATAATTCATTTTTAATAATTATAAAGTTATAATAAATCAATTATAATAGGTTTATAAAGAAATATATTTAATTTGAAAATATAAGGAAAAATCTATATCACTCTATCGGTATAATAGCAATTTTGTAAATAATTTTTAATATGAGTTTATATGGTTTTATAATTCAAATATGATAATTTTAATTAGTATAAAATAATAAGAAATTTATTTTTGAATTTTGCTTACAAATATATGTACGTTAGAGCATAAGTGAAAATGTGACCGATAATCGGTTCTCCGATATTCAACGATTTAACGAACTCGAAGACGTTCAGAGTGTTATACAACTACATATACATACATTTATATGTTACATACGCATGATAATATACATATAAACATACATATATAAATATAATTAACTATAAGAAATATAATATAAAATAAATAATATATTTTAAGGATTTCTTACTTCTTAAGCATAAATAAGTCAACATATGTATACATGAGATGATGGAAGTGATGTGCACATGGGAGGGGGGCTTTGGCCGTGCATTGCGAAGAGGGGAAATGTGTTTGAAAAGCCTTGAAATAGCGATAAAAGTGATGTGTACCTATCTTCTTTTATACTCTTCCTTTTTCCAATAAATACCCTACCATCTTCTCTTCATTTTCATTCATCTTCTTCTTCATATTTCCAAGCTTTTGCTTCCACTTTAATGGCCTCCATCCTAAAAGAAATAATGTCAAAATTTATTTCAAAAAGAAATTAAATCATAATATATAGTTATATATAGTTAAAACCTCAAAAACAAGCTCAATCTTCATCTCTCCACCTCCCAAATCCAAGGCATAACCATTCACCACCCTTGGCCATGAGCTCCACCCCCTTCCCAACCTAGGCCGTAGGAAACAAGGCTAGGCCAAGCCATTTCAAGGATCCAAGCTCGATTTCGTGGAGTTTCATTTCGAGATACCAAAGCTATAGCCATTTTAAAACTAGTTCGAGTGGAAATGAAGGTTAGAACTACCAAAACTAATATACTATATGTTGGATGATGTGATGTTGCAAATGGATGTTTATTATGCTTTGATAATCAAGTTTGGTTGTTTTCATATGAATGTTGAAAATATATATGCAAGTCACGAATATCCACGTCGATAAACACAAAGGCAATCACTTTCCTTGAATTAATGAATTGGTGTATATGGAATTGTTAAATATCTTAAAAATGGTTTAAAATGAATTTGGAATGTTTTATAAACATTTAAAAGTGTTTTTGTGAAGTTTGAAAAGAAATGGGAAATTTAGTTAAAAATAAGCGCGTCGTGTAACGGTAGTTCGCGATTTCGCGCTATAAAAGTCAAACAAGTGTAAAAGTTGGAATATATCTTGGAATTCTACGAGATAAGAATTTTCCGAACTATTATATCTATAGTTTTCCAACGAAGAAAGAAAATCGAGATTCCGACAAGTAGATTTTGAAATATGAGTAAAACAAGTTCTGGAAAAAATCCTAATTTTATAGTTCGGAATCCAAAACTGAGTTCTTTGAAAATTCTGTTTTAAAATTTTTTAAAAATGTGGAATAAATCTTATAAATGTTTTAAAATGGTTTAAAAGTGATTTGAGTAATAAAAGTGAATTTTCAAATAATAAAAAGTGGTTTTGATCAATATAGCTTAAAAGAGAACTTTTCGCAGCACTTTCCACAGCACTTTTCTATAATTTTTGAAATATAGTTTTAAATTTAACAATTCCTATCCAAATCTTTTGTAAATGTTTTCAAATTGATAATTAAGAGTTTTCATAATGATTTGGAGGTTTTCTAGCTTATTGAAGAAAGTTCAAATAAATGAATTAAAGAAAAAAAAGCTATTATAAATAGTGGTTTAATCTTGGCTCTAAAAGCCGACGAGTAGACTAGATTTTTCTATTCGTGAGATCCAGATGTGAGATGCTTAAACTAAAGAGATGTTCAGGAGCAACTAGTGCCCTGTTTCACATGGCCTCTTCCCTGGCGAGGGATAGATAAGGTCGAAATGTCGAAAATGAGTTAAGTATAAAAAAGATTTAATTTTCCAAATTTAAACAACTTGGATTTTATAGAGATGATCTTCTTGTACTTGGTGTTAAAGCTCGAAGAGGGAACTCGTACTATTCGTGGAATTTAAAAGGTGATTTCAACGTTATTTTGCCCATAGTATTTGTTGAATACGGGGATTGATATTGAGTAGAATTAGATGATTTCTATAGATTTTACTCACTTAATTTTGATTGGTTTTGGATTAACATCCTAGATAACATGGTTTCAACAAAATCAAAAGTATGAGTTTTAAATTAAAAAATCTTTGTTAAGATTTAAATGAAAAGATTTTGGAAATGTTTTCTTAAGTGTAAAATGAAATGATTTTGAATTATTCCAGGTTTTAAAATATTTTAAGTAATCAAAGGTTTTGATAAGCGAGGTTTAAAGATCCGTATATACCGGAAAGAAGTGCTTTAAAAGTTGTATATCTCTAAAAGAATTTTTTTATAAAAAGTGCTTAATCAATTAAAGAATGATTCTCTATTTACAAAACCTCTTTTTATCGATGATTGGTTAGAAGGAACCGGGGTCGGATCTTTAGTAATCCCTATCCGAAAACCACTTCAAACCAATGTATGCATTCGAAAGATGAAGACCTAATAGAGAGAATGAAGAATGAAGACCAGGGATTTTCAAGGTGAAAGGACTGCTTGTTGATAATTCTGGTTAGCTCCCAAATACTAAAGTAGCAGTGGTCCCTTCATTTATGAAACTCTTTGGGTTGCAAGGACTACTCGCTGCTAATGGTAGTTGGAGAGTGCCTTCGGTTTCGTTCAGTCCCAGAATGGCCTTGTATGGATGGATGACTGACATTGCATTCTTGAGATTTCATCGTTGACTTTTATAAATGTACATTTATTTAGTGGCAGAAAAGACAACTTCTTTCAGCTTAACACCCTTCTCTGAGACGTATGAGCTTGGAGGTTGTATGTTTGTGAAAGTCAATAGTGATCGATGGAATGGCAGTGTGGCATTCAAAGGAAGATGATGTGTTCTGATAAAGGTAATCGCTACCTCAAGCCTCACACCCGGAAATGACCGAAACAAGGTAGATGCGGCAAGGCTATGTGGTTCTCAACCATTAGGGCATGATCATCCCCTTATAGATATATTTCTACCCACTATAATGTTCAGGTTTAAATTAATGTGGATGTATGCTACGAGGATAGGTCGGTAACGACCAGAGTGATGACATATTCGGTACTATCTAAGGAAAGGTATGCTGGTCTTGTGTTGGTAGAGGTGCAGATGTTCTGTTGACCTCGGTACATTCCTCTAGAGATGTACTGCCAGAAGGTAGTCCATTCACCTGGTCATTTGTATGGAATCCATTCTCTAATAAGTGACTGCCAGTTTGTTTGTAGAACCTGCATTTCTGGCTAGTATTGCTGGAATTTAATCAATGTAACAATTTCGGCTAAGATTAATAAGTTTACTTGCAAAAGTTTTGAAAGATATGTCATTAAAAATAATATCCATTATTTTTACGTAAAAATGCTTTGGTTATCATAAGGTAAAAACCTGTTCCGTGTTTATGTGCGGCGTGGTCTTATGAGATACCTTTTTGTTTTCAAAAGATGTATTTTGAGTTCTTACACCAGTCCCATGACTGATCCGGAGCTTATCTTTCCTTTTCCTTAAACTCTGGGTGCCCTAATTTTCATGGGCAGCCTAGTAGTCAGGTTTAGTTTAGAAGAAAGCTAAATAGAGCTCAAAGTATGGAGTTAGAAGATTTTCTGAAGATTGTTTCCACCACACATAGTATAGTATTCCACATTGTAAGGACATTAATTCATAATTGTCCATGTTTAACTCTGATAAATGTATTTTAATTTCCGTGTAAAAGATTATGTTGAATAACATATGTGAGATTCTAATCTGTCTTATTTTTCTTTCTTGCCCTTGAGAATCCGCTTCTCCGACACTTGGATTTATGGCACGTGAATACCGAGGATGTATTAGTGTCGATTGCTGGGAGTCGAAGAAATGGATCCTCATAGGCACCAAGGGGTTGCGTACTGATAGTTATTGGATAAATATGGAGGACTCACTTGATAGTTTTCTGTTGGTTAATATAACTACGGTCAAACAGAAAATATCGATGTGGCTAATTTACACAGTACTCTTGACTGAGAATACAGTCGATCTTCAATATGAAAGCTCCGCTTTTATTATAGTCCAATCATGGAATAGAGTACATCAAATGACTATAGTTGGGTTGAGTGGAAGTATTGAAAGTGAAACACTATTCAAGAGAAGATTCGTCTCCTCAGTTATACGGGGTTAGTATCACAGTCAAATCAAAGTCAAAATCTCTTGCCAGAGTAGTTCGGTTAATAATAATTGTTATGATTGAACCAAGGACTTTGTGTTTGGACTATAGAGTTAATATGGACGATATTGAAATTTTTAATGCTACAAAATTCCCTAAGTTTAAAGTGATATAGTTTTGATGAAGATAATTGCTGTAAATAATTGTCATTAATGGACAACGCTTATAACAAGTAAAATTAGATTTTACCAAAGGATGTGCAGTAGTAAATTCCACCAAAATGTCACAGCACTAGCTAATTCTATTTCGAGTAACAGGCCAATTGAATACAATCAATTCTACACTAGCTAATAAATAGATGAGCTTTGATACCATTTGGAAAGAAAAGGTATCTCGTAAGACTTCCCGCACATAAACACGGAAAAGTTTTTACCTTACGATAACCAAAACATTTGATAGGAAATCCAGTTTCATTTTTCCAGTGACCATCAGGCTACCCCCTACCTCTAGACCAAAGCCCGATGACCTTACTTCCTCCGTTCGTCAGCAATAGGCGAAAACCCAGATTCAAGTCATCTCAAGAATTCTCTACAACCCCAATCCTAAATATCTTGATTTCATGATTGGAATCCATAATAAGGTTTGTGATTGTTGTTAATTAAATTAATTATTTAAGAATTAATTATCTAACCTTGCTTAATCAATCATTAATTAATTACAAACCTATAATTAATTAATTACTCATTAACTATTAATCAAGAATGATTAATAGTTAATGAGTAATTAATTAATTAAAGGTTTGTAATTAATTAATGATTGATTAAGCAAGGGTAGATAATTAATTCTTAAATAATACTCAATCAATTACCAAGTGACTATCTTTAATTAATTAACAAATTAATTAACTTAACTTAATCATTAGTTAATTAAAATAATTAATTATTCTTAATTAATTACTAAATTAATCTTTAATTACAAATTAATCACCCCTTAATTAATAATTAATAAAACTTAATTACGATTTAGATTTAAACTTTGTTTAAATTTTTGCTTTACAATTTAAACTTCAGATTTAAATTTTTTTTTAAACAAAGTTTAAATCTAAATCAATTTTAAATCCAAATTCAAATTAAATTTTTATGTGTTGCTTTAGATCAGGTTTGAGTTACAGATTTTGTTTTTGAGTATCCTTCAGACTGAAGTTTTCTTATCTTTGAATTAAAGAAGATAGAAAAAGAAAATGAAGATGAGAAGCATATGTTTATATAAGTAAATTTGTGATTTAATAAAAATAAAAGAAAAAATGAAAATTATAAAGGACACTTGTTTAAAGTCTTAACACTTGTCATATAGAGTTGTTTGTTTAACTAGCTTTGAAAAGCTTAATATTAAATAAATCATAATTTCCAAACTATCAAAAATGTATATTAGAAATTTAAAAACAAGATTTTATTTATTTATTAAATTTCAAACCAAAGCTTATCTATTTACAATACACACACACATATATATACATTATAAATAGAAATCATTTTATTAGTTTTTAAAAGATAAAATTCATTAATTAAATATTTATTTAATTAGATTATTAAACCAATTCAAATTTTAATAAAGATTATCAAATCAATTTAATTATTTAAACAGATTATTAAATTGATATTGCCCAAAATTCCGGGATATCACAGGTTTAAAGAATAAAATGATGCCACCAAATTGGAATCGAAATCATTAAGAAGAATAGAAATCTACTTAACAGATTGAGGATGTCGAAAATGGATTGTCCTCTCGGGATATAGGATATGAGCTTCATAATGATTAAGCCAATTCTTTCCCAAAATCAATTTCGAAACCTAAGTAGCGCATAACATGCAAATCGGATCGGAAAGCATAATCACATAAAATAATCTCGACATCTTTACAAAACACACTGAGTGTTGTGAATCCGCCAATCGGATTTGCAATTCTTAGTGAAGTCATCAAGCACATAATATTTAAAGAAAAAGTATCAACAAGTTCTTTTGATATAAAAGAATGAGATGCACCCGTATCAAAAAGAATTCGAATAGGATAATCACGAAACATAATAATGCCATCAAGCACTGAATGTGAAATACCTTGACCAAGAGAAGGGTTACTAGGGGTTTACACAACATTCAGCTTTCCCTCTTTCTTGCTTTGAAGTTTGGGACATGAAGATATATAATGACCCGAACTTTTGCAATAGCGGCAAGAAATAGGCCTTGGACACCTATTTACATAGTGGTCCTTAGAACCACAATTATAGCATTCTCCACGATTAGGGATTGGAGTCTTTGCTACCGAAGTTTCTTGCTTCACTTTCTTGTTAGGATTAGGGCTTTTGAACTTAATATGCCTCTTCTTGTTGTTATTGAGGCTCTCCAACATCACTATCACTTCCTTTATCGGCCTCTTCAAGTCGAAGCGTGATATCTACAAGCTGTTCGAAAGGCACTTCTAATTTCAGAGGTAAAGCCTTTTTGGGTTTCTTATTCAAAGCACAGATAAACCTTTGATTCTTTACAAGATCCAAAAGTTGTTGGGCAGACATGAATACGCTATCCAGAGGAGGACCACTGGATTGACCAGCGCTAGGACTGCCAGGTCTAACCATCTCTTCTTCTTTAAGAAAGAAAGAAAGAACGAAGAGGAAAAAGGTTATTCTCAGAATGAATTCAAATAAACTAGACTGATAAACAAGGCATTATAAAAGAAAATAGGATAGAACGGGTCCTAAGACTCAGACTAAATCCTAAGGCACGATTCCTAAGAGAGACTTAGGACAATGATTCTTATCATAATATTCAATATTGTTCCGAAGTTTGGCTCCGATACCAAGCTGTGATGCCCCACCTCTATACTCACACTAACCAAGGACATAACTGGGTAATGTCGTCAATTAGTACGCAGAATAAGGTTGTTGAGGAGCGACCAACTGTATAATTGATTTGAGTGAGAACTGATATGTCAGATAGTATGTCATGCATTTCATTTCAAGAGGAAATCCGACATATCCAATCCAAACTCAAATCTACTACACAGTGGCTAAGTGGCCTTCGGAATAAATATAAAATAAGCACAACACAAAAATCATTCACAGATATTCATATCACTAAGGCGGAAACAGATATGAATATAACACATAGAAATGAACATCATAGTAGTGGTCATACAAGATCTACTACAAGACAAAAGAATAGGTACATGTACTACATAAAAGAATAAGTATACATCAAAGAGTCTCTATCTCGTATACATGAAAGACAAAAACTACTAAGCTAAAGTAGTTAGCCAAAAGTCAGAAGATAGTCCCTACTAAGAAGTCAACTGGAAGCACCTGAAACACCTCGGTCTGACCTGAGTATTATTTAAGAAGAAAAATAATAAATGTATCAGCCTAGCTATAATTATCATGTAAGATGGGATAGGATAAGAGATATGACAAAAACATATGATAACAATAATACCATGTTGTGACAAGTATATATTTGATAACAATGAAAATCATACAATATCTCAAATTTTCTCTAACACTAAAAAAATATATCATATTCTTTAGCTTATTCACCAAACCTCAAATATTGACAAAACATATCAATGCAAATCACAAATATTGGTAAACACAAATTCTAGAAATCAATAATTAGAAATCCAGAAAACCCAAAGGGGGAGGCCTATCACAAACGGGAGCATGAAAACTCACCAACACGTGTATCACAAATGAGACGCTATCCCATGGGTCGCTAACCCATAAAAATACGGGGTACAGTCCCCCCTTGGGGACAAATGAGCCGAACATCGACGCACCTAAAAAGATACGCCCCATGCACAGATTTATTGAGCCGAACATCGACGCACTTAAAAAGATACGCCCTATGCACAGACTTATTGAGCCGAACATCGACGCGCTTAAAAAGATACGGCCCATGCACAAACTCATTGAGCCGATTGCTCCATGAACGGTCAAAAGACCATGGGTCGGTATCCCATAAAAATGAGACGAAGCTCTACAGAACAGGGTATAGTCCCCCACGTGGAAAAAGAGACATCGCATATCGCAAGTCTAAACCATAAAATGATCATCATTGATCAATAAGTGTAAATTACACTAAGTTAGTAAATAAATGAGTTAGGCTTCATGTCCCATAACCACTGGCTTAACTTAAATATTTATGAACAAATTGTAGACTTCCACTCAAAAATAAGTGTAAATTACACTAAGCTAGTAAATAAATGAGTTTAGCTTCATGTCCCAGAACCACTAGCTTAACTTAAATATTTACGAATAGAATATAGATTTCCAGTCAAAAATTGTCACGAGATTTCAATCGAACAAGTCCAAGAATTAAACGACGAAGTAAACGCAAGCATTTCATACCACTTTTTTTGCTAAGTTGTTTAATTGGATTTCTCATACGAATGAGGTAAAAGTTTGTATATACTAATAGATTGGAAAATGGTTTTAAAACCGAGCTTTGTATTAAAAGTAAATGTTGAAATCATTTTTGTGAAAATGTTTGAGTATTTACTACTAGTATAGAAACCTTTGTATTTTAAAGTGACAAATCACATAAATAATTGTAAAAACAATCTATCACCAAAAATCCACATTCGAAGACATGAATTAAAACCATGAAAATCGATATCAAATCCATCAAATGGAAACACCAAAAATCCAGAAAAGAAATCATCAAAGTCGAACTGATTGACATTAACTATTCGGATCATCAAAGATTGATAAAAATTGGTAATCTAGGCAAAAATAGGCAAATAGGCAAAAAATAACAGAACCAGACTTCTGGTAGGTTTAACCAGACGTCTGACCTTGGGTTCTGGAAATTTATAATTTCTTTCTCCTTTTTCTTATTATTTCCTAAAGCCTCCAAGACGTCTGGTTGGGTTTAACCAAACATCTGGTCTCGGGCTCTGGAAATTTATTTTCATTTTTATTATTTTATTTTTTTCTCAGAAGCCCCTACCAGACGCCTAGAAATTTCAACCAGACGTCTGGTTGCCTGACCTGGGTAGAAATTGCCTAGGCCAATGATGGCCAAATCGATTCGGAGGCGATCGGACGAGCGATGGAGGCTAGGGTTTTATGCCAAGCGACAACCCAGCCCTATAGGCTTTTCGATACACCCCAAACAACATATCCAAACATTCAAAATAGGACCTTTAAAGATTTTGACTTCAAAACCAAAATTGGAAAATTCACCAAACCAATTCAAATCAAAAGCAGTTGAACATGAAATAGATGTTCGGAATTCATACCTAACAACAATGAAAGCTATAGACATAGATGTGAGTTCAAGAACTCACTTTTAAACTCAAAAACAACAATTGAGAAGCTCTAAAACAAGGAAAGGTCAACTCCACTTCAATCACAACTCTAGAAGCTCCAATCTATGATCATATGCAAATATTTCCTAAGTTAGGTTATAGGAAATTATGAAAATTGGAGAGGGATTGAGATGGAGAAGATGGAGAGGATGCTTACCTAAGCTTCTCTTTGATTTTAGAACTAGAACTTGAATTCCTAAGAGAAACTAGGGCTTAGGAATTTTGGTTTCCTCTTCCCACCATTCTTCCTAGGGCTTGAGTGTTAGGAATTTAGAAAATGGAATGAATGAATGAAGAGGAGTGGAGTGGGAGCTATTAGGTAGAAGAGTTTGGGTCTCTTATTAGGTTAATGGGCTAGAACCCAATCCAAAGCCCAATTGAAAATACCAAAATCCTAATCTACTCCAAACATATCGATGTTTATACTTAAATAAGTTGTAAACATCGTTTTAAACTCAATGGAAGTGGTCTTGAGTCTGGATTCAACTATTTACAAAAAGTCACATTTCGGACTTTAATTCAACTATCGATGCTATATTTAAATAAAACATTTAAATATATAATCGTAAAATATGCGGGTTGTTACACGTGTTGACATAATTTGGGAACATTTTCAAAAAATTGATTATTGAAGATAACAAATTATGAGCAAACGTTTGATTTATTAAAATCAATTGGTTTGATTCTAAATATTCAGTAATTAAAATACAAGGTATTACCATTTATTAATTTGTTATTTATATAATTGGAAGATGAGTGCTTCATAATATCATATATATATATATATAGGTTAGTGTAATCTTTTGTGGCAATTTTCCATAATCGTATGTTTCTTATTTGATAGCTTATTTATTGATTTTCTAGCAATTTAACTATTTATTTCACATACTTTACCTTGCGACATTGTTGTTTCCATCTACCCACTTCATGCTTTTGTTATTCTAATATAATCTAATTGACATCCTCTTCCTCTTCTCAACACCTTCAATACAAGAAAAAAAACTCTTATTTTTTTTCATGTTTCTTCATTTCTGCTTTCTTCTCCATCCTCTTACAATTTTATTTCTTTTCCATCTCCACTTTCATATTAAAGAAATTCAATCAGAAACAAATTAGTGATTCTTTTCCATAATTTATTTATTGACCATATAATATTTTTAAAATGATTATAACTTGATCAACTGCATCGATAAGTCTTCATCTTTGTATTTACCTTTTTTTGAAATTGAGTACTTGTAGTACATATTAGTACTACAAGTCTTAGGTAGTATATAACATACTACATGTAATAGATGTCCAATGGTAGTATACAACATATTAGTACTACAAATCTTTGTGTTTACCCTTTTATTTTAGTTATGTTACGTAGTGGTTATTTTCTCTACCAATTGCTTTTAGTGTTAGACCTTTATGTTGTTTTCTCTACCAATTGCTTTTAGTGTTAGATCTTTATGGAAGAATTATCTAAAAGCTACCAAAAAGTTTGATGGACTATATCAGTAAGCTCAATTTAATGGTTAGGTCTTTTTTTTATTTCAACTCTTTTCTCTTCATTCAAGGTTGAGTTTCCGTTTTCCTCTGGATTTTGTTTCCTTCATACATTGTTTCCATTGTAACATTCTTATTTCCACATTTATTATTTTTATATAGGTTAATTCTATTTAAACCCAAAATTTTACTGAGTACCCCCCTTAAATTTTAAAAAAAATCAAGGACAAAGTTGCCCTTATGGCATTCATCCATCTTTTTATCTCTCATCATATTTTCCTTCTTATATTCCTCTTTTTCAACAAATCCAAAATTTAATTTAAGTTAAATTCTCAAATCGTATGCTTGGATCGATGGATTGTAATGATGGTAAAACTTGATTTTCATGCTGTTTTGATATTTTTTAAATTTCAAAATTCATAGTTTGCAAAAGTGGTAAAACTTGAATTTTATGTTGTTGCGAAATTTTGCTGGGGGTGATTTTTTTTTATGGTGGAATTTTTTAAGAGTTTAATTTTATTTGGGAAGGGCATAAAAGGGAAATTTAACAATAAGATGGGTATACTTAGCAAAAAGTTGGGTGTAACTGTTTTTTCAATTTTTAGGGGCTACTTAGTAACTTTATTTAATCTAATTAACATTCTCTTTCTGCTATCAATATCTTCAACACAAGGAAAATATTTTTATTTTCTTATATTTTTCCATCTTTACTCTCCTCTCTTAAGTCACAATTTTATTTATTTCAATCCCCACTTTCATATATAAAAAATCAATTCTTAATCAGAAACAAAATATGGATTCCTTCTAAACAATTTATTATTGTTACCATGAATTTAAACATGACTATAATTTGATTTACTTCGTTGGTAGTTCTTCATTTAATGTATTAACCTTAAATTTTTTATTCATGCTATGATGTGATTACTTTTCTACCTTGTTGATTTTAGTGTTAGGATACTTATGGAAAAATTGTCTAAAAGCACTTTAACTTATTGGATCAATGAGCTTGATTTGAAGGTTTATTCTTTATTTTGTTACATGTCTATTCTATTAATTCAAGGTAAATTTGTTATTTTTGTGATAAATTTATGATTTTATATTTTATATTTTATTTTTATGTCCAAATTTCTATTTTCCTTTAATTTTCTTTTGACTCCTTCATCTATTTTGCAGGAGTTTATTGGATTTGTAAATTCAGAAGAACCATAGGATTTTCTATTGTTTCATAAATGATGAAGTTGAATTGTTTTTCATTTTTCATGTTTATATCAAATTTTGTTTTTCATATTTTGGTTTTGATTGGTAAGATTATGAATTTGGGCTCCTTTATTTATTTTAAATAGATGTATTCATTTATTAAGGGAATTGTTAAAAGTAGAAGTAATTAGGTTAAGTGGAGTAAAAGTAAAGGGAAAATATTAAAAAAAAAGTTAAAATTTCATATAGGGAGAAACATTTAACTATAGCAAATTTTTCATACAAAATTATTATCAACTATCTTAATACTACCCTTTGTGTTACAACCCAAAATTTGAGCTATAATAATTAATTATCGAATTAATTAAATAATAAAATAAGTTTGTGAAATTGTCAAAATCGAGCTACGGGAGTTGCACCATTGGGTTCGTGGCAATTTTCTGATCCATTTCCATATATAACATGTCAAAATTCGAGCTAGTATGGAGAAGTTACGAGAGAAACTAGAAATCAGAATATATAAACAAAAATGAAAAAAAAATAAGACCCTTAGGGGTCCACCCATGCTATGGTCTGGTCGACCCATAGGTCGACCCCCAATGAGCTTGGGTCGACCCACAAAACTTCCTTGACGTGAAAACGTCCAGGTACGAGCCGAAGACCTTTAAATCCGATTTTCGTGAAATCATGTGCGTTCGTGCTTGCATCCGAGGGTCCCTAGCGAGCCTATGACGTGGTTGCACCAGATTCAATCTTCAAATCCGATGGCCTGAGATCCGTAAGCCACATTATAAATAGAACCCTAGGCCTAGCTATTTTTCTCATTTAGATTTTCTCCCAATTGGGTTCATTGCCTGAGGCTGAACCTTAAATAGAAAATTTTTCTAGGGAGGAAATCTTTTTGATAAAAATATTCTACGCCCTAGAAGTGGATCCAAGAAGGCCTAGGACAAAAGCTAAGGACCACAGGTGAGTGTTTTGTAATTATTTTTAGACTTGTAAGCAATTTAAAATAATTGGGTTCTCAATGGTTGTAGTTTTTCTACAATTTTGAGACAGTTATTATATAAGTCTATTTACAGTCAGTTTTTAAGTAAATTTCAGAAGTTCTTTTCAGTCTATTTTTATTCAGTTGTTTTATTCAATTATTTACAGTTAATTACAGTTATTTACATCTATTTTAAGTTGGAATTTAGCCTATAAATGTTAGTTTCTTTTTTTAGAGATTTAATCCTTTTTTACGCGAATAAAATATTAAAAAAGGAAGAATTCACAAATATGGATTAAAATAGAATAACACTAAATTTACAAAAGTGAGATGTAAATGAGAAAAACTGAAATAAAATGGAGATAGACTGAAATAGGGCAAATTTAAGATATTTGCAAACATGATTATAACAAGTGGTTATAACTAAAAAGAGAAATTAGAAGAGTAACAGTTGCAAGAACAATTATAACATAGGTTATAATTAGAAAGAAAGAGATACCAAAAGCGTCTTATTTTGAAAACTTAGATCTTGGATTAAGTTAATAAGCAAATATAACATAAATAACAGAAGAGGCTTATTTTAAAACTTAGATTTTGGATTAAGTTAATAAGAAAATATAAAAGTAGGGCCCATACTAGCAGCATTCCCTTTCAGGTATAGAACTGATGGTTTCACACGTAGGTGAGGCTGGGACACACTTATGCTGATTAGGGTAAATAAGTGGCCAATAGATAGAGGCTCAAATCTAGGGATTTGGGCAAGGGGCGCAAAGCTAGAAGATTTGTTTGTTAGGACCAGTACCGGCAGCATTCCCTTTCAGGTCGAGGACTGATGGTCTCACACGTAGGTGACGTTGGGCATGTTTATGCTGATTAGGGTAAATAAAGGGTCAAATAGGGGGTGACAGTTAGTGTGTACCGGCGATGACCGAGCATACGACATCGATTACGATAAATAATTCGCTACTACGACCTAAGCGCTAAAGAGGTGTCTTTTGCTGTGACTAACAGGAATGGTTCACAGTGGCACAATAGAGATAGGAAAGGCCGATCAATGGGTAGGATTAGGATTTTAGCCTAATCAAGTTAGCAGTTGAGATAGGATTAGGATTTCAGCCTAATCATGGTAGTTTTACACAAGTGCAAATAATCAAACAATCAAAGCAAACAGTCAAACAGAATCAGAAACAATATTTTATCCAAGTTTTATCTTTTCTGTATTTTTCTTTCAAGCTAGAACTATTGCTTAGTCTGTTATATTTATCTTGCTTAGAAATGCTAGTAATTACTTTCATTCACCAGACTTATTGTTTGACCCACTCCTCTATCTTTCCTTTTCGCTTTGGTATGATTTTAAATTTGCTGTTTTTAATTATCTTGCTGGTAACTCGACTTTCTGTGTTCTGCCAATGATGAAACAGGTTTAAATAAGGATAAAATCCCTAATTTTCGTTTGCGTTGTTTTGATTTTAATTCTTCATGATTTTAGTACTTGCGTTGATTTCTGATCGAACGATCTCTGAAGTATGACTTGTTCATCTCTGACCTGTTCATCCTTTGATTACAGCTTGGCATTTGAATTTTAGATATATTTGAATTGGTTTCGTTCTTTGCTGCCTATAACTTGTTCATCGTTCATTTACAGCTTGGCATTTGAATTTGAGATATATATATTGATTTTGGGTTAATTTTGACTTCCTGGAGTCTGACTTGTTCATCATGAAGTCCTCTGCGACTTTTTCTACTCCTTCCTTAATTTGTTCTCTACTTTGTTTAGGATTCTGATATGTTTTTTACTTGTTCATCCTTTGAATGTTGTTACTTTGTTCAAACTGCTAGTGATAATTTTTGATTTTTTTTAACACTTCAACAGTGTCCTTTTTGGCCATTTCATTGATCTTGACTTGGAGTCTTGGATGTTACCCATGCATTGCCTTGTTGAGTATGTTTGTGTGTCACCCTATGTTGCCTTGCTTGAGTATGTTTGTGTGTGATTGCTATGCCTATGCTCTGTCCACTTCGAGTGCTTGCTTTCTGACTTTGCTGTGTCTGGTGCACTAGTATTCTCTGTCCATAAATTCTGTGCTAGTTGCTGGTCGAGTTCCATGCCCATTTCCTTGTATTCTATTCAATGTTTGCTGGGTTGATTTTGCTGCATGCACCACTTTATACATATGCACTACATGTTGATATATGCTCAATACTTGGCCCTGTATTCTTATTTTGATTGAACATATTGTATATTTTCATATACATGTTGAAACTGAACTTGATTGTTATTCTTTGTTATTGTAGTCTGGTTCCAATTGAAGTCTGGTTGCATGTTGTTTTCATGTGTGTTCATGCCTAAATGCTTGCGTATCCATATGAGCATGTTTATTGAATGCCTGAATGCTTGCATATTGAATGTCTAATTGCCTGAATGCTTAAATGCATATCCATATTCATATGTACTGACCATTGCTGTGTTGTTTGTTTTTGCATTGCACCTAAGTTGAATCCAGTCTTGGCTTGGGTTTGACCTTGTGCTCACCTGTCCCTGCAATTTTAACAAGCAAGTGTATATCGGTGTGCACGACCTTGTGGCATGTACAGTGATACAATGTGCATGTCACAAGTTGTTCGCATATTTTTTATTCTAGTTTGAAATAGAAAAATGATGACGAACAAACCCAATAACGGAGGCAAACAATATTTTCAAACACACACACTTCTTTGTGCACTGCAAATTATTTCTTTTTCAATTTTACTGCGTCAGTCTTTATTTTGCAGATAGTTCAGATGTTGGATACAGGCTGGAACAGAGTTGAAGATCAAATACGAGTGATGAGTGAATATGTAGTGAGGTGAAATATATATGTAAAATTGTATAGTGAAAATTATGTTGTATTTGAAACTTGTATTTGGAATTGTGTAAACATAGCAAGAGCTTAAATTTGTACTATTTGAATTTGTAATAAAATATTTGTTTAAATAAGAATTCTGAGTTATTTATTTTATTCAACAAATATTTATTTAATTATGTGGAAAAATAAAATAGTACAATAACAAATACATTTAAACGAATATATATATATATGTTTATTATAATCAAACAAAAATCATACACTGGTATATTCTATAATTAAAGCCACGAGATCTGAATGTGGAGGAGAGTTCACATCAAAAGAATTTCGAAAGTATTTTGAAGGTAATGGAATTCGACGACAACTGACTATGCTTAGATCCTTCTAATAAAATAGAGTAGAAGAAAGGAAAAATAGGACAATCATTGAGATGGCTAGGAGAGTACTCAAAAGTAAGTGGGTGTTAAAGGAATTTTGGACGAAAAGCAATTGCATGTGCGGTTTATCTATCAAACTAATCTCCAAGAAGAAGTGTGTGGGGGAAAAACCACAAGAAGCATGGAGCGGAAGGAAGCCCGACATTTTCCATCTAAGAGTGTGTGTAAGCATAGCTCACGTACATCTACCGAAGAGAAGCAAAGCAAGTTAGAAGACAAAAGTGAGAAGTACATCTTCATTGGTTACGACACCAACTTCAAAGGCTACAAGCTCTACAAACCCGATAAGGGGAAGACAATCATTAGTCGAGATGTCGCATTCGATGAAGAAAGAGAATGAGATTGGAGATCGTATAACGAAGACTACAACTTCTTTCCATATTTTGAAGAAGATGACATGCACCAAGGATGGAACAATCAAGAGAGGTGCCTACTTCCCTACCAGCTTCACCAATCGCAAGTCGTTAAGAAGAAGAAAGCTGAAGTGAAAGTGTTGCTTAGTTTAGAAGCCTTCAACAAATTTACAAGGTAACCAAAAATCAAGACAATCTTACTCCTTTTTATCTATCTTCGGATTGTGACCCATGAACTTCCAAGAAACTTTTCAAAAGAAGAGTTGGAGAAATTCTATGGATGAAGAGATAAAGGAAACTAAGAAGAATGACACATGGGAGTTAGCTTCATTTCCATAAGGGCACAAGGCAATCGGTGTGAAGTGGGTATACAAAGCAAAGAAGTGGCAAAAGGCTACAGTCAAAGAGCCGACATTGACTATGATGAGGTATTTGCTCCGGTCGCTCGACTAGAAACTGTTAGGCTAATAGTTTCTTTAGAAGCTCAAAATAATTGGAAAAATACATCAAATGGATGTGAAATCTGCCTTCCTGAATGGAGTTCTTGAAGAAGAAGTTTACATCGAGCGGCCACAAGGCTACAAAATCAAGGGAGAAGAAGACAAGGTCTTGAAGCTAAAGAAGGCACTTTATAAGTTGAAATAAGCCCCAAGGGCTCGAATTCATAGTGCTTCCAAGAGAGAAACTGTATCAAGTGTATGTATGAGAATGCACTCTATATCAAAATCCAAAATGGTGATACATTGATTATATGCTTGTATGTAGATGACTTGATATTAACAGGTAGCAATCCAAGTATGCTTAATGAGTTTAAGAAAGAGACAATGAAGGAGTTCGAGATGACTGATAATAGGCTCATGTCTACTATCTCGGCATTGAAGTAAAACAAGAAGATGAAGGCATCCTAATTACTTAAGAAGGCTATGCTAAGGAATTGCTGAAGAATTTCAAGATGGATGACTCTAACATGGTCTGCGCACCAATTGAATGTGGAATCAAGTTGTCAAGGCACGAGGAAGGAGAAAAAGTGGACTCAACACTCTTTAAGAGCTTGATTGGAAGCTTGCGATACTTAACATGCATAAGACCCAACATCCTATATGCGATAAGAGTTGTCAGTAATACATGTAGAATCCAACAACAACTCATTTGACGGTAGCAAAGAGGATTCTTCAATATGTGAAAGAGACAACAAACTTTGGCTTATATAATTCTGTTTCTACTAATTATAAGCTTGTTGGATATAGCGATTGGAGTGGAGATATGGATGATCAAAAGAGCAAAAGTAGCTTCATGTGAGACATGATCTTAACATGGGTTTCAAAGAAGCAGTCGATTGTCACTCTTTCCATAAGTGAAGCGGAGTACGTAGCACTTCTTCGTGTGTTTTACATGCAATTTGGTTATGAAACTTGTTAAAGGAGTTGAATTTTCCATAATAGAAGGCGACCAAGATGTTCGTGGACAATAAGTTAGCAATTGCTTTGGCTAAGAACCCAACCTTCCATAATCAAAGCAAACACATTGATACACACTATCACTACATTAGAGAGTGTGTCATCAAAAAGGGTATGCAACTAGAGTATGTGAAGACGCATGATCAAGTGGTTGATATCTTCACCAAGTCTTTCAAGCATGAAGATTTTGTCAGGTTGAGGAGTCTTCTTGGAGTAACAAAATCAAGTTTAAGGAGGGCGTTGAAATATTAACTTGATTTTGGATCTTTGTTTTTTATCTTAATTATTTGATGTAATAACCCTAAATTTTAGAAATATATTCTAGAGAAGTCTTATCTTGAAAGCACTTTCTAGATAAGTCTATAAAAATATGTAGAAGCAAAGATAAGTTTAGTAATGTGGAGAAAGTTCTAAAAAAGCAAGAAAAAAAGAAAATATTCAATAATAAAGAGTTCCTTTCATATATTCTCTCCATTTTTGTCCTAAAAATTCAATAGTTGGATGCTAAATCAATTTCAGCATGTAGTAAGAAAGAAATTGTTTGTTTTAGGTTGGTTTTAAGGCATACTCGAAACATTAGGGTTATGGCAAAAAGAAGGGAAGGTGTTATAGGCAAGACTACCTTGCTTCATTTATGAACAAAGATAAGGTTTATGACTTTAACCTTGTTATTTGTTGTGTACGTTTTTTACTTTAACCTTTTTAACTCTGTAAAATTTAAGGCTTTGTGATAATACATTTTTGCTTGTTGTTAACATGCAATCTATAGCTAATTTGGATTTGATTAAAAGTTAAGGTTATTGTTTGATGATAGGGAAATAGTAGAATTAATATGCAAGCAATAGAAGAACATAGCATTAGGAATATCAAATTACAAGCTTTTAGTCTTTGAGGCTGTCAAATTATAAAGCAAGTTTGGAAATTTTGTTATAACCAAATTTTCTGTAGTCTTCTAACAGACTTGAATAAGCAAATTAGATGAATAAATAATAAAGAAATTGCCCAAGGACTTTGAAACCATCATAAAAAGGCAAGAAAAATGAGATATTAAAAATGAGCAAAAAAAGTTGACTTGAGTTTTTCAACTCGGTGCTTCAGGTCGGACCGAAGTTGTACTTGAGCTGAACCTAGAAAAAATAAAGGAATTTCTAAGTCGATAATAGCAAGGTTAGACAATATAACTTAAAGTTAGACTCAAGTCATACCCGGGTCAGACTCGAGTCAACTCGGTACCCAGTGGTAAGTCACAACTCGGTACTGAGTGGTGATTTTTTTAGGTAGGACTCGAAGCACTTCAACAACTCCAAGCAAAACCCTAAGCAAACACACAAACCACTCAGGTCGGACACCAACTCGGTGATAGAGTTAGAGGTATGCCCTAAGGGAAATTATGTAATTTGTTACATATATCAAACTCGTTGGCCAATCTTGTTCGAAATAAAGATATTTTCTTTCTATTATATACTTGATATAATGTGGTTATATTAATTAATCAATTTAATTAAAAGTATATTTAATAGAAAATCCACAAATGGTATGTTTTTTGATAGTAGTTACAAAGTGTTGTAATCGTGAGTAATTTATCACAATGAAACAAATATACCATTTAAAATGTTCCTAGTCAAGAAGCATCAAGACTGGATATCGATGTATCCGTTAAGACTAGAGTATGTAACGCTCTTATATTAAAGATCCACGGTTTCTCAAGTTGAGAGAACTTTGTAAATCAGTCACATCGATATTTTCTGTTTGACCTTAGTTATATTAACCAACAGAAAACTATCGAGTGAGTCATTCCGTAGTTATCCAATAACTATCAATACGTAACCTCTAGGTGCCCTCAGCAGTCACGAGTAATACACTGCACAACATTTGGAGAGTGTTACATACTCTAGTCTCAACGGATACATCGATATCCAGTCTCGATGCATCTTGACTAGGAACATTTAAAATGGTATATTTGTTTTATTGTGATAAATTACTCATGGTTACAATACTTTGTAACTACTATCTCAAAACATACCGTTTGTGGATTTTCTATTAATTATGCTTTTAATTAAATTGACTAATTTATATAACCACATTATATCAAGTATATAATAGAAAGAAAATACCTTTATTTCGAACAAGATTGGTCAACGAGTTAGATATATGTAACAAATTATATAATTGCCCCTAGGGCATACCCCTAACTCTATCAATCTTCCACTTGCACTTGGGGTCAATTATGGAATCTTATTCCAACTTCGTCAATCGGTTTTCTCAAAACCAATTGGGTTAGTCCCTTTATGAACGGGTATGCTATTATGTTTTAATTATCTACTCTGTCAATCAACTCTCTCCAATGGTGATGAACTGTTTTATCATATGGAACAATTCGGAGTATGTCTCTCGACTTCAAGTGAGCTTTAAGTTCTATTATGAACTATATTACGACATTGTTATCATATAACTATGTCGTGAGATTCTCAACATTTGGAATTGGCTTAGTTATAAATTTGTGCACTTATATTTTTATATACATTTTTTTATTGCAGGGCTATTCAAGGGGGTGTACCTAGCCTTATTTCATTGAATCAGCCACGATCTTTCATTTGGTACATTTCCAACTTAAAGATTTGTTATTGACATATTATACTCAATGGTACTTGTGAAAGTTTGAGTCTGAACATTTCTACATAAGGAATTTATTGTTTCTGTAAACAGTTCTCTAGTATTTCATAAATACATGAGAACACTTCAAACAACCATTTAGTGATATTAATTTGGATTTGATATTTGCTTCATGTATCAAATACATAAACAAATCATGATCTCGTAGACAACATAACATGTATGATAATTCCTATTGCTAATGCAAAGGAATCAATCTTACATGATTCGTATTAAACAGTTTAATAAGGTGTCCTTGCATATCATTTGGGACATTCCCGACATCTTTTATACTTACTATAAAAGACCTCATTTATTTATCCAATGTTGAGTATTAAAACAACTAAGGCTGATTTTGACACAAGTACATTGTTAAAATCAACAACGTGTTGTTTACTTGTAGTTTAGAAATACTAATGTACCTTTTAACGTTCTTTCTTATGAACACACACTTCCCCTGCACTTTGATTGAAAATCAAACTATTTGATATTTCTATCAAAGTAATTATTCAATCGTGATGCTTATAAAATAATACTTTCGTATCATTTCTTGGATCATGTCCAAAGGCTCACAAACTCAATATCACTTCCACTGACTTTGAGACATTTTTGGTTAATATGTGTAAACAGCTTACTCTTAATCGTTATTTAGAATTTTCTATTTCAATACATATGTACCAAAACAATAGGACTTATCAAGCGATAATTTTGTGAGTAAATCCGAACTGACTTGAACATGTTGAATATAGAATCTATTATGCTAATTTCAACAATTGAAATTTGCAATATAATTCTTATCAACATTGCTCATTTAATTCCAACTGCATTAGTCTTACTCATAAAGACAAAGTCGTGGTCGATGGATCATATCCCTTCAGCTACGACCACCAAAATCTATATTTTGATAGTGTACTTGGAATTGTTTTGGATTTGCGCATTATACCATATAGAGTCAACACTCTCAATGGTTTAATTAAACAATCTATGATTATATATTTTCGACATTAATAAGAAACTCATAGTTTCTCTTCAATGTGCGAGAATACTTATTAGACACTCTAATGCGTTGTGTTCGTTTTAGGTTAGTTAATTTCATGTCATCTCATCTAATCAGTATTATCTATGGATCGTATCCAATTCCATTTTAACACCAGTAATTCCTCAAAAAAAATTCTTCATAAGGCAGTTGGTATTTCTTGAAACAACAATTGTTTCCCAGTGCAACAAAATAGGTATTCATAAATGTTTTATGAATTTCTTTATTTATAAAATTGATTTGGTTTTAGTTTACAAAACTTATGTTCAAAACATAAATATGTCATCCAATGACAGTCTTCCAAAAACTCTTTTGGGGAGAATCATACAAGATCCCTTACGAACAATTATTACGTGCAATCTTTTGACTCGCACAACCTGCCAACTCCTTGGCCTAGGATATGTTGGAGTTTCTTATAAACCATTACCTTGTAAAATTTTGTAAACTGTTATTCAGATGAAATAATATTAACCTTGTGTACTACCCTTAAGTACATTACCTTATAGAAAGAAACCAACTCAACTTCGCTCACAATTAACCGTACATTGTCCAACAAAGTTAGATTACTCCATATCGATGCATCATTATGTACCACATAGAGGAATAATTTTGAGATTGAATCTTTATTTATTTTAGGTACGTTCGGAACATTTTCCAATATACTCACTCATTCGATCAAATCGAATCATTTCTATTGCATGTTATTTTATTTACTTCCGCTTTATACTCTATGAGTTTACCATAAATATACTACATGTGTATCAAATACACATGTCCATGTCGACGATAACTCGTTGGTGAATATGATGAAGTACATGGAACCGTTTTGGTATTTATAGAATTACAATTGCATACATCTATATGTATCAATCTGAAGAGTTTATCAACTCTTATGATACTCCCACTAAATGGGTGCATAGCCCTTTATTGTTTGAGATATAATTAACAAGTATCATATGATTCAAAATCATACAATAAATTTATTTCTCAAAACTATGGCTTGGTCTATAATTCCAAAATAACTATAAATAATATTGGATACTTCTATATTTTCCAATGCATCACTTTTAATATAAAACAAATACCACATTATAGTTTTATTTCATAATGAATATTCATAATATTCATATTGAAATATAGCTATGTCTATTTCTCAGTCGAAACTAAAAAATAGTCATTATTTCATAAATAATGTTCAGGATGTTTTATGAAAAAGATTTTCATAATATGATGCAATCAATAAGTGCTATATGGCACACTCCCACTATTTCCGCCATTACTATAATAGCGTACTAAATTTGGAGGTCCGTCATTCACTTAATATAGTTTATTCATTTCATATTGTAACTACTTTATAGCAGAAAGTTCTTTGATCAATTATCCTAAACCCAAAGAAATAATCTCATAGAAAACAATTTTCTATACGAAATTACAATTTGGAATAGAAATCACATTTCTTATTCCAATGTTAAGTATCCATCACTATATTACAATTCTAGTACCCGTTGTTTCTTTATGAAGCAGACATGACTATTCACTCTCTTCATCCTAACTGTACCTTAAATTACATATATTCTTATACATTCGTTTTCCTTTCAAATGGTCAAATTATTCAAAAGAAAACCTTACTACAATATCATAACAAACTCTTTACAAAAGCATATTCGATTATCCTTAACATTTAAGGACATCAAATATGTTGCAGTTTACGTAAACCGATCAAAATGACATTTCAACGATCGAGTTCTTAGATCTATCTTGTAATTTTTGGTCTTGTGTTACATTAACACAATATGATCCCTTTTGTAATCAATCGGATTGAATACCCGATCTCGCACTAAGGTTTATTTGGTTTTTTTGGATGAACAAATTTCATTGAAATATTGTACATTACAAACTTTGACCATTCACCATATAACATTTATATGCAATTGTATATGGATCTAATATCCATAGTCTTGTATTTCCTTTAGAGTTCGAAACTCATAGAATGCAGTACACGGTCTTGACCAAATAAATCCGTAAGTGACCAAACTACGAATGTATTCGGTAGTTGTAAAACCAGGCACTAGCATGGGTGTTGAAACGTTAACATGCAATAGGAATTTAATAGTGGGTATTATATTTCCATTTGTCAACTTTCAGTTCTGTTCGTTTGTATATGTTAATTGATAATAATTTTATCAATCATATTAAATGCATAAATTTATCATTGTAGATAATTATAACATTATTTAGCATATGTTTTTACAATATTAGAAATGTTAAATGTTACCATTTCGTTTTTTCTAATAAGGCTCCCACTAGTCTTTTATGTTTCTCCAAACCCTAAGATGAAACATAGAAGTCTTTCAACTTCATTAGTGGGCGTTAGGACTCGTCTGTCTTAGTATTCTGACCTTGAGTTTGCTTAACAAATCATAGCCCCACAAACGATGGATAACTCTTTATCGGTTGTATCACATACAACTCCTAACGCATTTTTCCTTGTCCTAATCTCATTTCGATCTTGAGTTTGCTCAACAAATCGAATGAAATTATTCACTCGTCCCTACCATATCGTGATGACCTAAGTATATTATATGTACCTTGAGTTTGCTCAACAAATACATATAGTTATCTTACCTCTGTTCAATATATTAATAATACTACACATAACATCCCCAGCTTGAGTTTGCTTAATAACTAAGGAGCATGCAAGTAATTTATATATATATATATATATGGTAGAGGACAATATTATATTGAAGATTCATAATCTTCAATATATTATATTAAGTGATATCGACTTATGAATAATGTATTTCTTATGAAATACCATCGTGAGTCAAGTGTCAGACACATCCGAAATCACAGTATACGTACATTTACGTATGTATTTATTCCTTAAGTCTATTTGGGTTTCTTTAATGTTCCATCTTTAGTTTATACATTCATATCGTATAAGTTTTATTGTTATATAACTTTTATATTTCATATTACTTATATGATAGTCTTATGTATGATATTTTATTAATTAAATCTTATTTAATTAATTTTAATACTTTAACTCTTTAATTAATTTTAAATTAGTATTCCAACACAACTTTCATATTGGACATATCTACTATAACCTTTATAGTAAGTCACATATATCTTATATATGCATATTTTTAGTTAATTAACTGACCTTTAATTACTTTATATATTAAACTATACCATTGTTGGAACTGGGCCAGCCCGCAGCGGAAGAAATGGGTGAATTTCAAAAAAATTAACCATTTTGGATCTTTAATGGACTATGGAGTCTAAATTCATTTGAAACTTTTCTAAGTTTCTTTTAAATAAAATCGATATTTATTTAACTTCATAAATAAAGTTTCACTTTAATTTAACATGCATGTAATTTAGAGTATATCAAATATACTCTTATATACAAATTTGTGTATAACGTTTACTTTTGTTATAAAAAAATTACCGCATTATAGTTCTATTTCACAAAGAATATTCATAATATTCTTATTGAAATATAGCTATGTCTATTTTTTTCGATCGATACCGAAAAATAATCATTATTTCATAAATAATGTATGGTAAGTTTTACGGAAACAATTTTCGTACTATGATGTAATTAATAAGTGCTATATGGAATGCTCTAACTATTTCCACCATTACTATAATAGCATACAAAATTCGGAGGTCCATCATTCACTTAATACAATTTGTTTATTTCGTACACTGCAATTATTTACAGTGGAGAGTTCGTTGATCAAATATCTTGAGTTCAAAGAAATAAATCTCATAGAAAAAAATTTCAATATGTAAATACATTTCGGAATAGAAATCATATTTCTTATTCCAATATTAAGTATCAATTACTATTACAATTCTCGTTTTTAATGTTTCTCTATGAAGTAGAAGTGACTATTCATTCTCTTCATCCCAACTGTACCTTAAATTACATCTATTCTTATACATTCGTTTTCCTTTCAAATGGTCAAACTATACAAATGAAAACCTTACTACAATATCGTAACAAACTCTTTACAAAAGCGCATTCGATTATCCTTAACATTTAAGCATATCAAATATGATGCACTTTACGTAAACAGATCAAAATGACATTTCAGCAATCGAGTTCTTAGATCTATCTTGTAGATTTTGGTCTTGTGTTACATTAACACAATATGATCCCTTTTGTAATCAATCAAGTTGAATACATGTTCTCAAAATACTATTTATTGGATTATTTCCAATGAACTATATTCATTGAAGTATCGTACATTACGAACTGTGACCGTTCATCATATAACATTTATTAATGATAGTATATGGATCAAATTTCCATAGTCTTGTATTGCTTTTATAGTTTGAAACTCATAGAGTGCAATATACAGTCTCAACCAAATAAGCACGTAACTGAACATTTTACAAATGTATTAAGTAGTTGTAAAATTAGACACTTGCATAGGTATAGAAAACATTAACATGCAATAGGCATTTAATAGTGGGTATTATATTTTCTTTTGTCAACTTTCAATTCAGTTCGTTTGTATATGTTAATCGATAAACATTTTATCAATCATATTAAATGCACAAATTAATCATTTTAGATAATTATAACATTATTTAGCATATGTTCTTACAATATTAGAAAGGTTAAATGTTACCATTTCATTTTCCTAATAAGGCTCCCACTAGTCTTTTATGTTTCTCCATACCCTAAGATGAAACATAGAAGTCTCTAGACTTCACAAGTGGGTGTTAGGACTCATCTGTCTTGGTATTCTGACCTTGGGTTTGCTCAACAAATCATAGCCCCACAAATGATGGATAACTCCTTATCGGTTGTATCACATACAACTCCTAACCCATGTTCCCTTATCCTAATCTCATTTCAACCTTGAGTTTGCTCAACAAATCGAAAGAGATTATTCACTCATACCTACCATATCGTAACGGCCTAAGTATAGCATATGTACCTTGAGTTTGCTCAAAAAATACATATAGTTATCTTACCTCATCTATTCAATATATTAATAATACTACACATAACATCCCTAGCTTGAGTTTGCTCAAGAACTAAGGAGTATGCAAGTAATTTATTAATATATATATAGTAGAAGACAACATTATATCGAAGATTCATATCTTCAATATATTATATTGAGTGATATCTACTTATGAAATAATGTATTTCTTATGAAATAATGTATTTCTTATGAAATACCCTCTTGATTCAAGTGCCAGACACATCAGAAATGGGAAAAGTTGAATATTTGGAATGTGCTTGGATCAGCCATATAATGGTAAGAGGAGGAAATCAATTAATGATATTAATTGAAATTTAAAAAGAGGAAATAAAGGAGGAAGTTCTAATAGGAGAATAGGAAAAGGTTCCTTTAATTCTATTGAAAACAAAACCTTTTCATTTTTGAAAGTACACAGAACAGAATGTGAATTTTACTTGTTCTCTTTTCTTCCTCTTCTCTTTCATTCATTCATGGCTGAAACTTCATCTAAAAAAACCATCAAAACAAATTCAAATCAACATCAAACTAAATTAAAAAGGTGGTTCATTCTTCTCTTGCAAAGTGGGATGGTGATTTGCTTGAAATCTGAGGAGAAGTCACAAATCAAGGTGTGATGAAGGGCAAGGTCTATTGGATCTAGAGAGTGGTCAGTCAGATCTAGGTATTGTTCTATCATTCAAGGTGTTTCTACATGCTTCATCCTAAGGTAATTATATATGTGTATAATTCTATATTTACATATCTTATAATTTTTTCCTATCCCCTTAATCTTTATCTTTCCCTTCTGTTCATACTTATGAATTTTAATCTTGATTTGAATATCTCCATTCCCTTGCTTGAATCAATTGTTCTATCATGTTAAAATATAGAATGTTTTCTTTTGTTCACTACTATTTTGTTATGAATTATAACATCTCATTTTCTATCTCATGTATAATTGTTTGATTAATCAATTGAACCTAGATCTAGACCTTCTTAATTTTATTTTCTGTACTCTATGTGATTGTTTACAAAGTTTGTTTAATCCAGATCTAGATCTTCTTATCTCAAATCTATATATGCCTATGTCATTTGATTTTGTTGTTTAAAAAATTGAACATAACTGAACTTTGAATTATTATTATTATTTTCATAATTCAGTTTTTCATATCAAAAAGTTCACACTTGGAATATTTAGACATGGGTTGCTATGTAATTGAAACTTGGTAAAACTAGCATTAATTAATCTTTATCATCCAATTAATATGATGTTTTAATTGTCATGTTTCAAATTATTCTAATATAAACTCTTCCTTTAAATAAAAAGGTAAACATTAAATCAATGATATATTGCATGATTTGCAATTCCATCTAATTAAAAATTATATCTTTGCTTAAAAAGGAAGGTTTTTTCCACAACTATTTCAAACCATTTTCATTAATCTTAATATTCTTTGATTTACTGCTTGTAATTAAAATGAAATCTATTTTATTTGCACCGTTATGCTAAACATTAATTGTATATGTATATTTTTTTACAGTGTATATATATGTATATATTTATATATTAATAAATAAAACCGTTCATGTTTAGGACGACAAAGGCATATATAGATGGAAAATGTGTCCATTGTGGAGCAAATCCCAGCACTTAAGCAATGTTTACATTAACTTTGTACACTTTTATATGTTGCACTTACACTATACACATAGGCGCATGTGATGTGCTCATAATCATTTGCAATTGATCAAATTAAATTGAATTAAAGCTTTCCTAATAAAACATTCAATTGAAATGTTAACATGTTTATTCAACATATTATCAATCTAATCAGAGATAGAGAAATATGATGTTTCTCTCTCTCCAATTAATATTGTTTACTTTCTTAATTAATTGCATAACTATTAGAGAAGGAAACTAAAGGTTACTTTCTCGTATTTATTTTAATAAGTAACTACTACACACATAGGTGTATTTGATACACTCATTCATATAAATTTATATAATATTCAAACCCTTTTGAAATTTTTTACCAAATTAAATAAAATATTGATTTTATTTAAAAGGAAATTTAGATAAAATCTAAATGCATTTGGACTTCATAGGCCCGTTAATGATCCAAAATGGTAAAGTTTTTGAAATTCACCTATTTCTTCCGCTACGGCCTGGCCCAGTTCCTTCAGTCAGGTCAACCCAGACTTGAAGCTCATGATTTCACCAAGTTGATTTTCACCGACATGATTCATACCAACATGATTAAAGCTATCTAAAATGATGATATGAAGTACTCAAGAAATTGCAGAGGAATTGGAACAAAGGAAACCACTCGGGGTCGAGCACTTCCTCTCGGTACTGAGCACTCTTTTCTCTATGTGGCCCCCCCAAAATTCTAGTACATAGAGCACTGGCCCGAATTATTATCATGGAGTGCTTTTCTCAAGGAATAGAAGAATAACTCTAAGGGTTTTTTGAAGAAAAGCAGACAACTATAAGCGATATCAGACCCACTTAGAAACAACCCAATCTCAAGGGAAAAGTGTTTGGAACACAATGGTTCAAAGGTAGAAGTCCAATGGAAAGAAGGAAGGGAGGTTTTCCCCTGAAAAAACCAGTCGACACCAATCAAAACAACTTGGCACCGAGTGGTTTTTATTGGTAATTGGGCCTGGTTACTTACTCCTGCATACTCGGATCTGATATTTCATCGGCTTTTGGTTCTACTAGGTGCTTTCTCTATAAATACAGCACATATAGCTTCAAGAAAAGGACTTTTGACACTTTGATTCTTTTATATCTTCTTCTTTCCCAAACACTCCCAAATTCGAGATCTACCAAATTGTGGCCGGATTTGAGTTGTAACCATTGTGCTCCAAAAAGAATCAATCAAATAATAGGATTATAGTGGTCGAAGTATTTTCCAAACTATTATAAAAATTCTGTCTTTTCTATTTTTTATACATTTATTTCATTACATTTGGTGCTTTCAGTCAATTTTGGGGTATTGTACCATTTTCTGGCACAACAGTTTTGGTGCTTTCACTAAAAAAGAGCTAGATTTGACAACCTAAAGCTTGGATCTGAAGTTTGGAGAAGATGAAGAGGCTTAGATCTATGATTGGAGGAAGTCAACTAGAGCATGGAGAGGCAACCAGGAGGAGTCCTTAAGTTCTAATCAATCCATCCGGTGACCAGAGCGGAGATGGAGAAAATGATGAAAGAGATGCAAGATGGAATAATGGCTCGATAGTAGGAATACCAAGTCGGTACTGAGATGAATTTACTCGAGGGAAATGTTGATTTGAGCTTAGGGTGAGTTGGAATACCAGGAGCAAACAATGTTGGAGCCAAAAACGCAAATATGAACATGAATGCATAACAACCGAAAGGGTATGTGCTAGAGTTTCCCAGTAGGAACAGGGGGCAGAACGAAGCTAGAAGTGCAGATCAAAAGGCAGATATGCAGCAAGGGCAGTATATGCTAGAGTTTTCCTATAGGAACTGAAAGCAAAATATAACTATTGATCGAAGACTTTCGTTAGATGACAACAACCAAATAATTGAGATGTTCGGAAAGATGGTGAGTGGTGGATCCCAAGACTAGAGTTTGGAGGATATAAAATAGAAATCCATTTACCTCTAACTTCTAATATGCGAGGAATCCTCCCGATTTCAATCTTTCGGCATTGGAAATGTACAATGGAAAGATAAATCCAACAATTCATCTAATGAGGTATATCCGACATATGGAGGTGTTGGGTGCTTCTTAGGAGGCGATGAGAAGGTGCTTCCCATTATATTTAAAATAATTAGCAGTGATGTGGTTCAGATGGCTGGAGAAGGGTCCATAAGAACATGGACCAAGTTAGCGAATAAGTTCACGAGACAGTTCAGGGTTCATATTTCACGACAAAAGAATGTGATGATGCGATCGAACGTGAAGCAAAGGGCTGGAGAGACCCTTAGGAGTTACTCAACTAGGTTTAGTGTGTTGAAACTTCGTGTAAACGGTATTTCGTAAATACGATATTTTGACTATGACAACTATACAATCATTTATATACTAACTTGTTTTTGCAGGGATTAATCTATGACAAGATTCGACTATGTATAATTTTATATTTAAGGTTGTTTTGAGTCCTTGTCTAGAAGTTAAAATATGTTAAAATCTCTCCTATATGATATATACTGCACCTCATTATCATTTCATATGCATATTTTTGGTTTAAAGGCAAAATCTCATTTTTATGTTACATTCAAATGTCTGAATGATCCAATCCAGACGTCTGAATCTGGAAATATGAATGTTGTAAAATACAATATTCAGACGTCTGAATTGGATAGTTCAGACGTCTGAATCTGGCATTTTTTTTGCCTATTTTCTTTCTAGTTTGATTTCGTTGCATTTCAGAAGTTTGGATTTTTAATTTCAGAAGTCTGAATATTTACAACGGCTAGTTTTCTGAAAAGGCACTTCCATTCGTGAAGAGTTGCAATCTTTAATCCAACAGATATGATCATAACTCTTGATGATAACTCTTCACGAACAATTGCAACTATTTATTATCTATATAAACACATTAGAATCAAGTGTTTAGATAACAATTTTATTGATTATTATTCTACTCTCTGAATTCTTGATTCTAATACACTTGTGCTTTCAACATCATTCAAATTCACTTTCTTCCTTCCTTATATTCACGCATTCACATATATATCATAAAGGAGAAGATTATAGGAAGGGTGTACAATAATTGACAAATTCGTGTTACTTAAGAACAAATAGTGTCAAGAAATATTGTTCTGTAAAAGTCCCGTTCTGCTGCTCGGGCAAAGTGAAGTCCTCTTCGGCTGTTGAAGCGAAATCCTGTTCTGTTGCTCAAGTCCCTGTTCGGCTGCTCAGGGGTTGTAAACATGTTCCTCCGGGTTAAGTGAGGATTATTGCTAGTGAAATTCCATAAAGGAGTTTGGGACTGGACGTAGAACGGGAAGTTCGAACCAGTATAAAAATCCTAGTGTGCTCGTTTATTATTTACTATTATCTGCTAATTGCTCTATTATTCCGCACTGCTTTTATACTATTCCATATTACTCGATCCTATAGTAACTTTCATTTGGTATCAGAGCAAGGCATCTTATAACCGTTACAAAGTTATCTGATACTTTGCTAATATGGAAAATAACCCCAGCACTAGCACTGTCACTAACACCAGTTTTGTAGAAGTTCAATCTACTGGACGACCTCCACTATTCAATGGCATGAATTACAACTATTGGGCTACATGAATGCGTATTTATATACAAGAAAATAGTTTTGATTCATGGAATGTTACACAAACAGAATACACTACACCCACTACTGCTCAAAAGACAGAAGCCATGCTAATGCTAAACCCATGAACATGCTATTTTGTGCCTTAGATAGAATTGAATTTAATAGTGTTAGTATGTGCACAACTGCTTATGAAATTTGGAGAACCCTTAAAGTCACACATGAAGGTACTAACAAAGTCAAGCAAAGTAAAATATCCATGCTCAAAAGCCAGTTTCAAAATTTCAGAATGAAGCAGGACGAGTCCATAAATGATATGTACTCTAGATTTCAAGATATCTATCATTCATTACTAGGACCAGGACAAACATTTATGGATTTTGATATTGTCTCAAAACTATTAAACTCTTTAACTGATGATTGGGAAAGAAAGGTCTTAGCTATTGAAGAAGCCAATGATCTTTCCACCATGAAACCAGAAGAGTTAATAGGAAATTTAATGTCCTATGAAGTTAATATGCAGGACAAAAAGAGTACAGGCTCAAGACAAAAAGAATATGGCTTTTCATGCTGAAAAGGAAGAAGAATCAGACTCGGATGAAGAAATCTTAGCTTTTATAGCCAAAAACTTTAAAAAGTTTTTGAAATGCAGAAAAGGGAACAAAAATATTAACAAATGGTTTTTTAACAAGCCGTCAACTTCTGTATTAGAATGCTATAACTTCCTTAAGAAGGGTCACTTTCAGAAAGATTGTCCAGATCAGAAAAAATCATACAATAACAAAAATAAGAAAGACAAACTCAAGAAAAGGGCTTTTTCAGTTACATGAGATGATTCAGATTCTTCATCTTCTGATAGTAGCAGTGACAGCGAGAATGAACAAGCAAATGTATGCTTTATGGCAAAGGAGAATGAGGTTAGTGATCTAACTTTTGATGATATGATTGAAATTAATTCTGAACTTCTTGACACTTTAAAATATCTCAAAAGAAAATATAAAGAAGCTTTAGAAAATCAAAATAGACCAGAATTTGAAAGAGATATGTTAAAAGATGAAAAGAAAATATTAGAAGAAGAACTTGAGAAAATTCAAGAATCATCTTCTGATAATTCTCAATTTGCTCTATTAAGTCAAGAAATAGAAACTCAGAAAGTTAAGAATGATACTCTAGCCTCTGAAAATCACGAGCTTAAAACAAAAATCAAAACGATAGAGTTAGAGAACACCAGTCTTAGAACTAAGCTAGACAATATCACCAAGAATGTTTCAAATTTAAATAAAGGTAGAGAAAACCTATCTAAGATTATTGAAAGTTCTTAACCGGCATCTAATAAAAATGGATTAGGTTATGTTAAGAAATCACGAGCTCCACCTACAAAGGAAAACAAAAGAAGAAATATTTCTAAAACTATACCTTACATGGAACATTCAAAGAGGAAAACCAACGTAAAAACCATAAAAATATGGATTCCTATAACAAACAATAGTTTGATTAGGAAGAGATATATAAATTCCTTCTTTGAATCTGTGCATAAAAATAAAAACTATATTTATAAAGGGAATACTGAACCCTCTTGGGTTTGGTTTCCTAAGACCTAACTCTTAGGACCCTAATAAAAATGTGGGTACCAATGTCTTCACTTATATTTTTTGCAAGTACCACCAAACAAAAGAGGAAAATGGATACTAGACAGTGGATGCTCAAAACATATGACAGGAAACAAAGAAATGCTAACAAATATCATCTACTCAAATGGAGGTTCTGTCACCTTTGGAGATAATTATAAGGGATACATCATCGGCAAAGGCGATGTGAGCAATGTCGGTACATCTAATTTACCTCTTATTTCTAATGTTTTATTAGTTATGAATTTAAAACATAATCTATTAAGTATTAGTCAATTGTGTGACAAGGGATTTAAAATCAATTTTTCTGAAGATAAATGTAGCATTTCTGATCACAATAACAATCTTATTTTTGAAGGTTTTAGAGATAAAAATATTTATGTTTTAAACATGAATATAAATTATAATTCAAATATGTGCTTATTAGCCAAAGAAAATGATCTTTGGTTATGGCATAAAAGATTTATCATATTAATTTTAGAGCCATATCTAAATTATCTAAAAATGATTTAGTAAGGGGCTTACCAAAAATGAATTTTAAAGTAGATAATCTTTGTGATGCTTGTCAACTTGGGAAATTATCAAAATCATCCTTTAAATCTAAGAAAATTATTTCTACAATGCAACCATTGGATTTATTACACTTGGATCTATTTGGTCCAACTCAAGTTCAATCTATTAATCACAATAGATATGTGTTTGTAATTGTAGATGATTTTTCAAGATATACCTGGACTATATTTTTGAAAAATAAAAATGATACTTTTGAAAATTTCAAAATTTTTGCAAAAAGAATTCAAAATCTTAAGGATTTAAAAATTAAAGCTATTAGAAGTGATCACGGAGGTGAGTTCGACAATAAAGCTTTTGAACATTATTGTGATAAAAAGGGTATTTATCATAATTTTTCTTTCCCTAGAACACCACAACAAAATGGTGTTGTAGAAAGAAAGAATAGAACGTTACAAGAATGTGCAAGAATTTTATTAAATGGTAGCACGTTACCAAAACAATTCTGGGCAGAAGCTATAGCAACTGCTTGTTATGTTTTGAATTGAGTTTCCATGCGACCACTAACAAAGCACACCTCATATGAACTTCTAAATGGTAGAAAACCAAATATTTCTTATTTTAGAACATTTGGTTCAAAATGTTTTATTTTAAATACTAAAGATTAGCTTGGCAAATTTGATTCCAAATCCGATGAAGGAATATTCTTAGGATACTCGGAACGAAGCAAAGCTTATCGAATTTTCAATAAAAGATCAAAAATTATTGAAGAAACTCTTCACGTATCTTTTGATGAAAATTTTATATCTAAATATTCTTTTGATGATGATGAAATAACCCCAAAAAAAGCATCAAATCTTCTTCTGATGATGATGAAAACATTGTTCATAACATAAATCAAGTTGATAATTTAATTCAACATGAAAACATTGTTCATAATGAAATAAGATCTCCACCAAGAGTTTTGAGGGATCATCCTGATCAAAACATTATTGGAGAAATTGATTCAAATGTTAGAACAAGAAGTCAAATTAATCAAATGGGTCATGTAGCTTTTCTCTCTTCAATAGAACCTAAAAATATTAAGGAAGCCTTAACTGATGATTATTGGATCATTGCTATGCAAGAAGAACTAAATCAATTCGAACGAAATGATGTTTGGGATTTAGTTCCAAGGCCTAGTGACCAATCAGTCATTGATACTAAATGGGTTTTCAAAAATAAAGCTGATGAACAAGGGAATATTACTAGGAATAAAGCTAGATTAGTATCACAAGGATATAATCAAGAAGAGGGAATTGACTATGAAGAAACGTTTGCACCAGTCGCTAGACTAGAAGCAATACGAATATTACTGGCCTTTGCATGTTTTCATAACATCAAACTATATCAAATGGATGTTAAAAGTGCTTTTCTAAATGGTTTTATAAAAGAAAATGTTTATGTTGAACAACCTCCTCTATTTGCTCATGAAAAATTTCCAGACCATGTCTATAAACTCAAGAAAGCTTTATATGGTTTGAAACAAGCACCCCGTGCTTGGTATGATCATCTTAAAAGATATCTTATAGACTTTGGTTTTGACATTGGAAAGGTTGATCAAACTCTTTTTATTAAAAGAACTAAACAAGATATTTTAGTCATTCAAATATACGTTGATGATATTATTTTTGGATCTACTAATGAAAATTTATGTAAAGAATTTTCAAATATTATGACAAAAGAATTTGAAATGTCACATATGGGCGAACTATCATACTTTCTTGGTTTACAAATTAAATAATTACCAAATGGTATATTTATTAATCAAGAAAAATATTGTAATAATTTAATCAAACGCTTCGGAATGGAAAATACTTCTGCCAAACCAACTCCTATGAGTACAACTACCCATCTTGATAGAGATGAAAATGGGAAGAGTGTTGACCAAAAATTATATTGAAGTATGATTGGATCATTACTATATTTAATAGCTAGTCGTCCATATATTATGATGAGTGTCTGTTTGTGTGCTCAATTTCAAGCTAATCCAAAAGAATCTCACTTAAGAGCGGTTAAACGTATATTACGTTATCTTAGTAATACCAAGGACTTGGTTTATTCTATCCAAAAGAGTGTCCGTTCGAGTTAGTATCATATAGTGATGCTGATTTTGGTGGATCTCGAACAGATAGAAAAAGTACTAGCGGTACGTGCCATTTTATTGGAAAATCGTTAGTATCTTGGTTTAGTAAGAAACAGAACTGTGTTTCACTCTCTACTTGTGAAGCAGAATATATTTCTGCTGCATTAGCTTGTGCTCAAGTAATTTACATGCAACAGACACTTAGAGATTTTGATATAAATCTTTCAAATTCAACAATATATTGTGATAATTCAAGTGCTATTAATTTATCAAAAAATCCTGTCAATCATTCACGAACAAAACATATTGATATACGTTATCATTTTCTTCGTGATTGTATTGAAAAAGGTTTGATAAATTTAGATTTTGTCTCATCCGAAAATCAATTGGCTGATATCTTCACAAAACCACTTCTTGAAAATGTGTTTATCAAATTAAGACGAGAACTCGAAATCGTCTCTTTTAAAGATGTATAGTTAATTTTTTTTCTGAAACTTGTATTCATACCATTTTCTATGAATTATGTTATCTACTTTTGTTAAAGTTTGCATTTGTTTTGGATATATTATATCTTATTTGTTTTTAAATCGGATGGTTTGTTGTTGTCCATTCATTTGTTTTCTATTTTTAGCTTTGAATTTTTCTCTGAAACCTATGTTTTCAAACACATCTACCACCTACCTTTGCATTTTTTCTGTTTAGCCACAAGATGTCTTTCTATTTTTATCTCTTGTTTCTTCTATATATTTTCTCCTTTTCAGTTGGGTTTGAATCATTCATTCTATCTTCAAAATTTTTACTAAACTATGGATTTTGTACATTTCTTTGCAATTTTTTTCTATACCATGGCCTCAAATGGTTACTCATTTGAAGAACCTTCTGCATATTCTTCCGAAGATTTTTCTACACCCTCATCTGCATATTCTTCGAACTTACCATCTCCAACCCCCACTCATCAACCTGCCCGGCATGTTTCCCCAAGCAATCATACTGGTCACACTCCAGAGAAGAAAAAGGCTAGACGTTTCTTGTTTTTCGGTTCTCCTCAAACTAAAAAAAGATATATGAAATTCATCATTATCAACGAGAATCGATTGAAATTCAACGAGAAATGTACTACGAATCAAAAGTTAACTCGCAACGACTTAACTTTCTGGAGAATCTGGGTTTTAAAATTTGTGGTGTGTCTCATTCAAATGTTCATCAGCCCACTTCATATCATACACCACAACGTCCCCCTGTTTCACCTAACTCATGGGAGCGTGGTAGTTCCCAACATTCTTTAGAATCATCTAAAGGGAAGGGAAAACAAAAGATTGAACCAGACGAGTATAAAACACCCAAAAAATCGCCTTCTTCATCCAAATAATTTATTTATTGTTGTATGTCCCTATATTGTGTATTCTATGTTGCATTTGTTTTAATATAACATCTTGTTCTTAATTGTTTTAAATACTTTAGTCGTATTAACAAATGTACTTTTGTCATCAAATTCAGATGTCTGAATTGATGATTTCAGACGTCTAAATATTGTCGTGATCACATTTTCTATTTCAGATTCAAACGTCTGAACCCCATTTTCCAGATGTCTGAAAGTGCCTCAAAATGCACTGTTTCATTTCTGTTTTAACATTTTCGATTTCAGACGTCTGAAATTGAAATTTCAGACGTTTGAATCTAACTGTCAGTTCAAAATTCAAGGGTTATTTCAAATTTTTCCATCCACCAACCAAATTAAAACCCTTTATCTACTACATCAACCCCTACTTCATCCGAACCAGCATCTCTATTTTTCAAGAACTCCACTTTTAAACAAAAAGGGGCTTCATACTCTTCAATTCTTTCACAAAAAAAATCTCCAATGCCTCCAAGATCAAAACGTCCAAGGGCTTCAACCTCTTCATCTACACCAAATGTAGATCAATGGCTATGGAATGATGAAGCTAAGAAAAGATTTGCTCAAATGGATAGATCTAGTTTCTTCCTAGGAGCTTTTGTAAAATTTAACGAATTTGCACCCTATAGAATTCAACAAATTGCTCGCTCAAGTGGGTTAGAATCTCTCTTATCCTTCTCTGCAAATAATGTTAAGATAAATCATCTTTTAGTTAAATTATTCTATGCTAATATGAACTTGGACCATCATCATCCTCATAATAGAGAGGACTGTATTTGGACTTGGGTATGGGGTGTTAAAATCTATCTACCCTTAGTTCGTCTTGGAGATATTTTGCAATGTCCTTCATCCGAAATAGATTTGGATGATATTGAAGCTTCACTTTCCTTAGATCATAGAGATGAAGTCTCCCATAGATTTCTTTCCAATGATATCACTAGGCTTACTTCCGTCCAACTCCGGCCACAAGCTCGTATTCTTCATCGAGCTTTAATTCGCTCCATCTTACCGAGAACCGGAAGTTATGAAGTTGTCAACAAACGCAACTTCCAAGCTCTTTATGCCATATATTCCGGACAATCTATAGATTGGGGTCGTGTTATTCTTGAGGAGTTTATGGATGTTAATCGTCGCCATCGTTATAAAACTTTTCATTATGGTGCCTATATTATGAAAATTCTTAGAAATTATGGAGTAACTTTTCCGGAATCAGAATTTTCACCTATAAAGGAGCTAGGATCAAAAACCTTAGGGCTAAGGAACTTGTCTAAGCGTCCACAAAACCTTGACTTTATTTCTTTCCAAGAATGGATCACAAACCGAGATCAAAATAGACCTCAACTTCACCAACCTCATCGACACATTGCTCCACAAGCTCCCGAGCATGATGATGATGACATAGAAGTGCTTTCTCTCGAATCAACACCGAAACAAGCCTTGGTTACAATTTCTCAAAATCAGGCTAAGCTCAATACCAAGATTGATAGATTCGAGAAGCAAACCAATAGGAAGTTTAATTCTATTCGTGGCTTCCTAAATAAAATTTGGGAACGTATTGGTTGCTCCACTTCCACTTCTACCGAGGTCTTTGATCCCGCACCCTTTCAATGGTCTTCTAGCTCCGGTACTAACAATAATGAAGATGATGATGGCGATAGTAACGAAGGTGAACCTAGTACATCTTTTTAAATTGGTGGTGGTATGGATCTTTCACTTCAAAATTTCATAACTATTTTTTTTGGTCTGTTTTTAAATCATGTCTTTTCTAATGTTTTTATTATGAATCTATTTTAGTACTTCAGTTATGTCTTTTGGTATGTAACTTAACCATATGCTACTACTTGTTGGTTCTATGTATTTTGTGATGATTCTGTTGGTTCTTTGCTCTCCTATTCTTGTTTATGTTATGTAACATCTATAATATGCATGATATTTTAACTTTCCTTTTTGTCGATGTCAAAGGGGGAGAAATATTTCCTATCGACGGGGGGAGTTTATATTAAGGGGGAGTATTTGTATTTCCTGCTTCTATATGATCATGTTGTATACTATAATTTTATATAGTTTTCATCGTCAAAAAGGGGGAGAACATTGAAACTTCATGTTTACGGTATTTCGTAAATACGATATTTTGACTATGACAACTATACAATCATTTATATACTAACTTGTTTTTGCAGGGATTAATCTATGACAAGATTCGACTATGTATAATTTTATATTTAAGGTTGTTTCGAGTCCTTGTCTAGAAGTTAAAATATGTTAAAATCTCTCCTATATGATATATACTGCACCTCATTATCATTTCATATGCATATTTTTGGTTTAAAGGCAAAATCTCATTTTTATTTTACATTCAGACGTCTGAATGATCCAATCCAGACATCTGAATCTGGAAATATGAATGTTGTAAAATACAATATTCAGACGTCTGAATTGGATAGTTCAGACGTCTGAATCTGGCAATTTTTTTGCCTATTTTCTTTCTGGTTTGATTTCGTTTCATTTCAGAAGTCTGAATTTTTAATTTCAGAAGTCTGAATATTTACAACGGCTAGTTTTCTGAAAAGGCACTTCCATTCGTGAAGAGTTGCAACCTTTAATCCAACAGATATGATCATAACTCTTGATGATAACTCTTCACGAACAATTGCAACTATTTATTATCTATATAAACACATTAGAATCAAGTGTTTAGATAACAATTTTATTGATTATTATTCTACTCTCTGAATTCTTGATTCTAATACACTTGTGCTTTCAACATCATTCAAATTCACTTTCTTCCTTCCTTATTCTTCACGCATTCACATATATATCATAAAGGAGAAGATTATAGGAAGGGTGTACTATAATTGACAAATTCGTGTTACTCAAGAACACATAGTGTCAAGAAATATTGTTCTGTAAAAGTCTCGTTCTGCTGCTCGGGCAAAGTGAAGTCCTCTTCGGCTGTTGAGGCGAAATCCTGTTATGTTGCTCAGGTCCCTGTTCGGCTGCTCAACGGTTGTAAACCTGTTCCTCCAGGTTAAGTGAGGATTGTTGCTAGTGAAATTCCAGAAAGGAGTCTAGGACTGGATGTAGAACGGGAAGTTCGAACCAGTATAAAAATCCTGGTGTGCTCGTTTATTATTTACTATTATCTGCTAATTGTTCTATTATTCCGCACTGCTTTTATACTATTCCATATTACTCGATCCTATAGTAACTTTCATAGTGCAGCATTCGATGTAGTTCATAAGCCAATCCATCGGTAATTCTGAAGGTGGCAGTTTTAGGAGTTGGAAGTAAGACTGACTTTAAAATTGTTTTGGAAAGGGATCCACCAATGGATCTGGCGGATCACTATCATGGGGTGGATAGGAACTTGCATCAAGAGGATGCTAAAGCTGAGAACGTTGAATTCAATGTTCTAGATGATGGAGGACCGTCAAGAGTAGGATATGGTGGAGAGAAAGGAAAGCGAAAAGCTAAGGACTGCTTTAGAGGACTAAAGCGATAGAAGAGGGAATCAAAATTCTCTTCTTACATTGACCTAACTGAAACCATGAAGAGGATTTACTTAGATACTAAGTGGCAAATCCCCTATTGGAAGTCAGCTAAGAGAGAGCCAACGGATCGGGAGAAATGGTCTAGGAGATTTTGCATTTTCCATTAGATGGATGGACATGAAATGAACAAGTGTGGACACCTTTGTGATTAGATAAAAGAGTTGGTTAGGAGTAACCAGCTACAATAGTATGTAAGGAACCAAACTACAATGGTGCAGCCAAAGCAGCCATCGTCTATAACGAATGCATCAAGACATGACCAAGAATCAGGGTCGAGATTGGTAATCCCATTATCGAGATGGACGGGAGTCAGGTTCGTTTCCCACGTTTTACTTTCTCGTTTTGAATGGATAAGACAATAATAACCTCAAACCACATACACATGTACGAAACCTCGATTGGTCTCTAGGCACGCTCTGAATTGGATGTCTGAGATGAATGTTTAGGATGTTTTCTTAATTTCTTTGATTTTAATATTTGATTTTTGAGAACTACTTGAACGTGATGACATATATTGACCGAATATGGTAGTCCCGTTTGAAGATACAGGGCAATGACCATAAGGTGCAAGTTCCCTTGTCGGAGAGCGAGTGGATGGACTTGTATAGCAAAGTAAGTCCCCTTACCAGAGAGTAAGCGGATGGACTTGCTTGGACGTTGAGTCCTCTTGTTAGAGGGCGAGTGGATTGGACTCAGCAAGGATCCGTAGAGATCGAACCCCAAATTGAATGTTAAACGATCCAGATAGATCGAACCCTAGTTTGGATGACAAACGATCCAGAAATGTCGAACACTGGTTTGGATGATAAATGATCCGACGAGATCAGGCCCTAGAGTGAAAGTTGACTTAATGTTAGGATTTGAAATGCCTCGTAATCAGACTAAAATAGATAAATCCCGGACGAACACGGGTCGATTTTGATAAACGATATGATAACTCAGAATGAAAATAGACTAATTATGAATTATGACTAATAGTTAGGCAATGAATAGAGTCATTAACTATGACGGTATGAAATGACCATGGATTTGCAAGAGAACCCGAAGTAACCAGATAACTTACCACAACTTGAATCGATGGATGGCTAGAAAGCTTGACTGCCAAAAGTCGACTACTGTAGAAACTAGTTCTTGAGCAAAGCACACTTTATATTCACAAGGCATACTTGAAGGGGCAAATGTTATAATCAAAATTTTCACAGTCTTCGAACAGGCTTAATTGAGCGAATTAGATGAACAAACAATGAAGAAACAACCCAAGGATTTTAAACATCATAAATAGGCAAGAAAAAAATATACCAAAAAATAAGCAAAAAAAGATGACTTGAGTTTTTCAACTCAGGCTTCAGGTCGAACCTGAGTTGTACCTAAGCTGAACCTAAGAAAAATAAGAAATACCTAAGTCGAGAAATAGCAAGGAAAGACAATATGACTTAGAGTCAGACCCGAGTCAGACCAAGTGTAGGTCAAACTTGGTACTGAGTGGTGGTTTTTCTCAAGTCGGACACACAAAACTCTCAAGTAGGATTCGAAGCACTTCAACCTTTGGATGACTCTAAGCAAGACCCGAAGCAAACACACAAACCACTCGGGTTCGATATCAAGTCAGGTCAACCCCGACCTGAAGCTCATGATCGACATTATTCACTCCAACATCATTAAACCTATCTAGAATAATGATATGAAGTAACTCGAGAAACTGCAAAGGGATTGGTGCAAAGGAAACCAATCAATGCCAAGCACTTCCTCTCGATACCAAGCACTTTTTCTCCATGTAGGCCCCCTCCTAAAACTCTTAGAGCACTGACTCGAGTGATTGTCGTAAAGTACTTTTCTCAAGGAATAGAAGAACAACTCTAAGGATTTTCTAAGAAAGGTAGACAAGTACAAGTTGTATCAGAACTTCTCAGAAACAATCCAATCTCAAGGGAAAAGTGTTAAGGACACAATGGATCAGGGATAAAAGTGTTAGGAAATCCAATCTACGGTTTCGATGACAACAACTATACAATGGAAACCGAATATACTTATATATTTATATATACAGGTACTTGCTAGAATAACATCACTAGAAAGACAAGAACGAGGCTCAAAGGACACTACAAGAGACTACAAGTTGATAGGTACAAGGAAGTAAAAGAAAGGATGCAAAAAAACTGACATGCACCATATCAGACGTCTGGGTGCACAAGCCAAACGTCTGAAATAGTTCTCTGGAACAACTAACAGGCTAACCCAGACGTCTGGCAATAGCACTCAGACGTTTGATCCTCTACTATATTCAAAAAATATATAGTATCAGACGGTTGAAACAAATACTAGACGTTTGAATTCAAACTCGAACTTCAAAAATTAACTGCAACTGCCATATGTGAATGGACATCTCCGCTTCTCTTCGCCACAACTCTTCACCATCAACAGAGCAACCTTAGAGGATTCATTAATGGATGTAACTACTCAAGATACCTATCTACAACTATATATAGCACCAATAATCAAGAGAACACTAACTTACTTCACTTACTTATGCTTTCTAATTCTATACTCTATTCTATATTCTTAATCTCTACACTCTAACAATCTTTACTTGTATTCACTCTTCCATATACTCAGTTCTTCATAGACAATATTCCTTAGAAATATATTGGAAGCAATTGTACTAATTAGTCAACATCCGTGTTATATTAGAACACACATTTGACAAGAACAACTCATTATAACCTAGCCTATTCCTTCGGGCGAAGCGAGGGTTTTTGATAGTCGAATTCCGAAAGGGAGCTTCGGGACTGGACGTAGGACGAGAGGTCTGAACCAGTATAAAATTATGGTGTGCTTATTCTATATTTACTTAGATTAATATTATTTTAGTTGCATCATATATTTTGTCACATATACTTGCATATACACTACACGATCCACCCCGTAGACTTTCAAGTGGTATCGGAGCAAGGTTTGATCAAAGTACAATAACACGTATTTGAATCACTTTAATATGGCAAATATTTTTCAAGAAGGCCAATCAACAGCACGTCCCCCACTCTTTAATGGTTCTAATTATGCATATTGGTCAACACGTATGAGAATTTTTATGGAAGCTAATGGATTAGAAATTTGGTCAGGCACTCAAAATAAATATGAAGCACTTGACACTGCTATGAACACATGGAATGATGCACAAAAAACCACAGCTTCTAATAATGCCAAAGCTATGAATGTTTTATTTTGTTCATTAGATAAGAATGAATTTTCACGTGTCATGTTATGTAACACTGCATATGATATTTGGGGTACCTTACAAGTTACACACGAAGGCACGAACAAAGTTAAGCAAACTAAAATTTTAATTTTACAAAATCAATTTTCATCATTTAAAATGAAACAAAATGAATCTATAGTGGACATGTACTCTAGATTCCAAACTATTCAACACGATTTAATGGCACTAGGAGTTAAATTCACAAATTTTGATTTAGTATCTAGAATACTCAATTCTTTAACTCTAGAGTGGGAAAGAAAAGTATTAGCTATCGAAGAAGCTAATGACCTCTCAACACCCTTAGTTGAAGAATTGATAGGAAATTTAATGTCCTATGAAGCTAATCTGCAGGCAAGAAAAGAACAAAATTCGGAGAAGAAAAACATAGCATTTGCAGCAACAAATGAAGACTCCGACTTAGACGAAGAAGAAATCGTATTTATTGCCAAAAACTACAACAAATTCAAGAATTTTAGGAAAATTACCAGATTTCAGAAAGGAGGAAAATCAAGCTCAACAAATCAAACGTCAATCAAATGCTATGAATGTGATCAATTTGGACATAAGAAGAAAGATTGTCCCAAGCTCAACAATGATAAAAAGAAGAACAAATTTGAAAAATTCAAAAAGAAGAAAGCTTTCAAAGTAACATGAGATGACTCAGATTCTTCATCATCAGATAGTGACAGCGATAGTGACGGAGAACAAGCTAATGTATGTTTTATGGCACAAACTGATGAGGTATGTCCCGAACTTAACTATGATGAATTATTAGAGCTTAGCATGGACTTAGATGATAAATTTAGACAAATTAAAAAAATTGAACAAAGAACACATAGCCAAAATAAATCGATTAGAACTTGAAATAGGAATGTCAAAAGATGACAAAATTATTTTAGAGGAGGAACTAGAATTATCTCAAGGAAAAAATAAAAGTAGTTTAGTTAAATATGAGACTATATCTATTGATTTTGGAAAAGTTAAACTAGAAAAGGATAACTTGTTAAAAGAAAATATCAACTTGAAAAGTAATATAGAAACATTGAAAATTGAAAATTTTGAATTAAAAGAAAAATTAGATAAAATTACAAATAATGTTTCAAAAATTAATAAAGGAAAACAAGATTTGGAAAATCTTATCAAAACTTCAAAACTTTCAGGTAATAGAAATGGAATAGGATTTAGAAATATTCCCAAACAAAAAGGGAATAATATTAAGAAGTATAGTTTTATTTATCAAAAGACTAAAAGATCACCTAAGTCTAATACGAATACCAAAAACATAAAAATTTGGATTCCTAAGACAAATAATAATTTGATTAGACAAAAACATATTAATAATTTTCTAGATAATGTAGTCTATAATAAAAATTATGTTCATAAAGGTACCAAACCTTCTTGGATGTGGCTACCTGCTCCTCCTAACATCTAGGACCCTAACAAAGTATATGGGTACCAATTAAATCATTTTTATCTTGCAGGTACCCAAAATAAAAAATAAGGAGAAATGGATACTTGATAGTGGCTGCTCCAAGCATATGACCGGAAATGCAAAAATGCTATCAAATATAACATATATCGATGGTGGAACGGTAACTTTTGGAGATAACTCAAAAGGATACGTCGTTGGCATCGGAGAAGTCATCAACTCTAGTTTTTCAAACTCTCCTATTATTACAAATGATTTGTTGGTAGAAAATTTAAAACACAACCTACTTAGCATTAGTCAATTATGCGATAAAGGTTTTCAAATTAATTTCGAAAAAGATAGATGTAATATTTTCGACAATAACAAACAACTTATCTTTGAGGGTTTTAGAAACAAAAATATTTATGTCTTAAATATAAATATAAATATAAATTGTAATTCAAACTTATGCTTAACCGCCAAACATCACGAACACACTCCTCTTCCTCCTGCACCTTTTGACTATCCAAGCCAAGACGACATTTTGGAGACTCGCACTGAAACTAATCCAAATGAAAGCATTCGAGATTTAACTCTCCAAAATCAACTTATCTTATCAAGAAATCGAAAATTATTGGCTAAGCGTATCGATAGCTTCGAAACAACATTTGCTTCTCGCCTAGCCATAGTGGAAACATCGCTTTCAACAACATTATCTGTTCTAAAAGAGGTTCTCCAACGAGTCTGTGGCCCTACACCACCTTCGGAATATTGGCCAACTCCAATGCCTTCTCCTCCTCCTTCAAAACATTCTAAACTTTTTGAAGAGGAAAAAGAACCTCTAGAACATACTCCAAAATCTCCTAGAATACAAGCTAGTTCTTCCAAGAATGAAGATGAAGGAGATGATCAAGCCATAGCTTCCCCTAAAAATCCTTAGATATTTTTATAGGTTCCACCTTTTGTATTGTAATGGAATCAAAAATCTATGCATGTAATCACTATGTTTAATGGTTATAAAAATGCTTTTTGGCTTGTTACTTATGCGTAATTAGTTACCTTTCGTCTATTCATGATAATTTAGTAAATTTATATATTATAACCTTCCGGCGGTCGGTAAATATTCCAGATTAATAGTGTGTACATGCTATCTAAATTAAGATTAAATAAAAATTACACGCGATATATTGCTAATTTCAATAACACGGCGATCAGATAAATTTTTTTGATTAATGTGTACATACCATCTAAAGGCATGATTATTGATTATATTATACATATTCTTGTATTAATGCTTTTTGATAATGCCAAAGGGGGAGAAATAATGGTAAGCACATATTCAGGGGGAGATTTATAAAATTATATCTAAGTACATTGTATAGTTGTCATCATCAAAAAAGGGGAGACTATTAGGAAATCCAATCTACGGTTTTGATGACAACAACTATACAATGGAAATCGAATATACATATATATTTATATATACAAGTACTTGCTAGAACAACATCACTAGAAAGACAAGAACGAGGCTCAAAGGACACTACAAGAGACTACAAGTCGATAGGTACAAGGAAGTAAAAGAAAGGATGCACAAAAACTGACATGCACCATATCAGACGTCTGGGTGCACAAGCCAGACGTTTGAAATAGTTCTCTGGAACAACAAACAGGCTAAACCAGACGTCTGGTAATAGCACTCAGACGTCTGATCCTCTAATATATTCAAAAAATATATAGTATCAGACGTATGAAACAAATACCAGACGTCTGAATTCAAACTCGAACTTCAGAAATGAACTGCAACTGCCACATGTGAATGGACATCTCCGCTTCTCTTCGCCACAACTCTTCACCATCAACAGAAGCAACCTTAGAGGATTCATTAATGGATGTAACTACTCAAGATACCTATCTACAACTATATATAGAATCAAGAATCAAGAGAACACTAACTTACTTCACTTACTTACGCTTTCTAATTCTATACTCTATTCTATATTCTTGATCTCTGCACTCTAGCAATCTTTACTTGTATTCACTCTTCGATATACTCAGTTCTTCATAGACAATATTCATTAGAAATATATTGGATGCAATTGTACTAATTAGTCAACATCCGTGTTATATTAGGACACACATTTGACAAGAACTACTCATTGTAACCAAGCCTATTCCTCCGGGCGAAGCGAAGGTTTTTGATAGTCGAATTCCGAAGGGGAGCTTCGGGACTGGACGTAGGACGGGAGGTCTGAACCAGTATAAAATTCTGGTGTGCTTATTCTATATTTACTTAGATTACTATTATTTTAGTTGCATCATATATTTTGTCACATATACTTGCATATACACTACACGATCCACCCCGTAGACTTTCAAAAAGGACAATGGAAAGAAGGAGGAGAGGGTTTCCCTTAAAAAAAACAATTAGTACCAATCAAACCCACTTGGTACCAAGTGGTTTTTATTGGTAACTGGGCCCGGTAACTTACTCCTACATACTCGGATCTAGATCTGGATTTGATATCTTGTGAGCCTCTAGTTCTACTAGGTGGTTTCCCGTTAAATAGAACACCTATAGCTTCTGGAAAATAACTTTTGAAGCATTGATTCTTTTCTATCTTCTTCTTCCCCAAACACTCCCAAATTCAAGATCTACTAGATTGTGGTCAGATTTGAGTTGCAACCATTGTATTTCAGAGAGAATAATTCAAATAATAAGATTAAAGTGGAGGAAGCCAAAGTATTTGCCAAACCAATATAAAAATTATGTCTTTTCTATTACTTTTACATTTATTTCATTAGATCTGGTGCTTTCAATTGATTTTGGATGCTGTGCCCTTTTCCGGCGCAATATACATTTTATGCCTAGGTACTTATAATTATTCTGTTTATTGACTTGCTTCTTTGGAATGTGTTTAATATGAAGAACTATTCAATGTAAGAATCGAGTTGGATGTATGCTGAAACCACCCCAGCCTGCAGTAGTGCACTGTATAAGTGCACTTAAACTTTTTTTGAAACTTCATTTTTGAAAGGGCAGATGATGGTATCTAATTTATACAATTTTGATATCAACTATAATAGCAGTCTTTTTCCTATAATTTTTTTAAGTCCAATTCTTAGAGGAAGATGGCTGATGGTGAAGGTAAGAAGCAAACTATGATATGAGGGCTACATATATACACACACAAACATATATATACATACATACATATACATAAATATACATATACACACATATACATATTTATATAGCATTCAATGACACTCCTATTTTGCAGCATCCCTCTAGCCCCTTGATTTTCACCACATTTTCCAGTTTTAATAATAATACTTTCTCTCTTTTTCCACTACACATATTATTTAATTCATTATTCATGAATGACTTCATTATTCATTTCTTAGCACATAAATATTTTTCTTTTTCACTATCATCTATTAATGAACCATTATATTCTGCCAACAAGTCATGTATTGCATAATTAGCTTTTATACAAACATGTATGGATCTACCAAAAGCTAAAAAAACTTGATTATACGCGTTCATTAAAAGGAACAAAGATGAATTGGATTTATATATCAATTAGGTATTGGTGGTACTTTATGATGACAGGGTTAGCTGTTTGATAGGAAATTCACAAAAAATGATAATGGGGTGAGAGAAGCTCAAACTCTCGACCTTAAGATTACTCAAATGTAGTTATGAGATGTACATGCTAGCCAGTGACATGGATGTACTAAATGCTAAAATACTCAATTATATATCCTTTCAGTAAACGGATCAAAGATGAACATGAATTATATTTTATCAAGCTTTTGGTGTTACATTACATTGTTAGAGTAGGCTGTTTAATTGTTAAATAGCAAAACACCGATAATGGGGTGAAAGAGGCTCGGACCCTCGACCTCAGGATCACTCAATCATAGCTATGAGATCTACGCACTAGCCAACTGCGCCACCACCCCTTCATGTTAAACTTTGCTTCAGATTATATAAATATTGGTATTTACATGACCAATCATAGTTCCCGTTGCAATACTTATTTGAATGTATACTTTTTGTTGCTTATTTCATGTTTCTCGATGATTTAACTATTTTACTATTCTTATCTTTGTTTCTAGGAAAATGATATTATGACGGTAGTTATTTCTTTACGTTTTTTGTCGTAGGATTTTTTGGATGTTTATGTGGGTTTTAGAAAGAAATAACCATATTGTAAAATGACTACTATTTCTCTAGATATCATTCTTATTATCTTTATTTTCCTATATATAATGGTGTTTAATAGTGCATGCCATTTTTATCGTTTTATCATATTATCATTCACCAAGCATTACCAACTGCTATAAATAAAAATGGTACCGAAATATGGGGAACCAATTTAATATGTATGATTCACCATCCACATTAAACTTTGTGGTACAATATTGATTCAAAGATAGAGTTAAGGGTATGCCTTTGAGACAATTATGTAATTTGATTATATAAATTAACTCTTACGGCGATTCTTGTTTGAAATAAAGTAAGTTTTTTTCTTTTTGATTGTATATATTATTATATTGTGATATAAGTAATGTTAATAACATGTTAAATATATACAAATAGAAAAAACATTAGGATGAAGTTTTGAGTCGATCGCAGTTATGAATGTCTTCGTAACCATGAGTATTATGTCATATAAATAAACACATATCATTATATGTTCCTAATCAAGATCTATATAGAATGAGATATTGATATATATGTTGAGATTAGTGTGCGTAACACTTTTTATGCGATGTACGATCATTTACTCATGAGCATTGAAGGCACCAAGAGTTACGTACTTGTAGTTGTTTGGAATAGTTACAGAACGACTCACCGAGAGTCTTCTGTATGTTAAATATATCTGAGTCAAATAGAAGATCTTATGCGATGATGTGTAGTAGTCATTTGACTTGAGAATACGATGAATCTTATGCATGTAAAATTGTACTTTGATTATAGTTAATGATACCATAGTTAACATCATGTTACAATTATAGTTTGATACATGTAATATTACTTAAAGTGAAATGTTATTCAATAAAGAATTCATTTATTTCGATATAGAAGGTTAGTGTCATCATAATTGGTGGTTAACTTAAAATCAAAATCTCTAACCAGAATAAAATAGTGAATCGATAAATGCTATCGAAATTAAATAAGGACTATATAGTTTGTATTTTGCAATTGAATACGAACATTATTAAAGTGTTTACCATTGAATGAGTTCTAGATGTCTTAGTGACAAATGATGACGAAGAGAAAACATGTAAAATTTAGTTTGAAAGTGAATGGTTAAGCCTCCGTTATAGTAAGTAGAGCAATAGTTAAGCCTTACAAGCAAAGCTGAGAGGAAGGAGGAGTTCTTAAAGGAGGAAATAGCTCGCAATACGACGTGTAATAGACAGGCAATTTCATCTAAGATAAATTATATTCAAACATTCAAATTTTATTATAATTCACTATATATATATATATATGTATTTGGCTAAAAAGATTATCTTAAAAAACATTTATATACATATGATTATACATACATACATACATGGTTAAAAGGAAAAACTTGAAATCGATTTTTGCCTCAATGACGCTTGTTTTAAATTTTAGTATGAATGACAACAGAAATAAAACTAACATAAATCAGATAAAACGGAATGCTAAATTAAACTAACATCAGATGAATGTAAGGCTAAATTAAACTAGTATCGGATGAACTAGTACCAGATGAACTAAAAGAGCATTCATTTATACATTATTCGTAGTAATTGATTTAATTTGACATTACATTCATCTAATGCTAGTTTAATTTAGCATTATATTTTATCTGATGCTAGTTTAATTAGCATTTTGTTATCCTTCATGCTAAATTATTTTTTGATAATAAGAGTGTTACTTACTTAAGTAGGGCACTATTTTTGATGTCTTGGGGGATTGGACCAATGACTTCTAGGACCTCATCTTACAACATCATACTACTGGCAACCTCCATACCAGTCAGTTGGATTATGTTGAAATTTAATTAAACATAGCAATTATATATATATATATATAATTTTATGATCTGGAACATTACTATATTGTTTTCTGAAACATTGATATTTTTATTTGAATTTTATCAGAATTACTATGAATTTAGAAATAGTAATATACGTTACAAATGGATTTAAATAATTAAATAAAATAACCCAAAGGATATATTACAAAAAAATATAATTTGCATGTTATGATATTTTATTTGTTTTTCTTGTCATGGACACATTAATTATTACAAATTTTTAAACTAGTTAAATATATTTAAATTATTTTTTAAATTAATAAAATTATCTGAATAAATTATTTTTTAGATCTAAAAAATTAAAATATAAATTTTACACATTGTAATATTTTTGTTGTATTTTCCATGGGCAATATATTAATTATTATGAAATATAAAAAATAGTTAAATGTATTAATAGATTACACACACATATATTTATGTATATATTTTAATTAGTGGAAATTAGGGACACGTCCCTCTTTCTAAAACTTATTTGTTTTACATCCCTCTCTTTTGAAAACTATTTTATACATCCCTTTTTTATAATTCTTTCTCTTTTACATCTTCTGTTTCCAAATTTAAGAGTGACTACCAGGACGTGTATTGAGCGGTTATGAGTTATGGAAAATGATAATATAGACACATGCTAAGAATAGTAAAATTACCCAAATACCTCCTAAATTACATTTACTTTTCTGAAAATAGAGATGTATTTTATAGATGAAAATTGAAAGGGACCTAAAACTAAGTTTTTATAATATATGGATGTAAGCAAAAATTTCTCTTTAGTGGATATATGTGTATATATGCATGTATGTATGTATATGAGCTAGGATCCACAGCCCTCCTTATTTAGCACCATCACCTAGCCCCCTGATATCAGCCACATTTTTATATTTACATAATCCACATTTCTCTCTCCTATCACATGGGTGGATTATTTAAATATAAATCAGTGGCTGATATCGGGGGGCTCATGATGGTGCTAAATAAGGGGGGCTGAGAATGCTAGTTATATATATGTAATGTAATAATGGACATAGGATGTTCATTATATACATTTATATATATATATATATAATTTAATTAAAATAATTACAATAAAATTAATTTTAATTTAAAAATAAATCTTATTATTATAGTGAAAAATTAGAGTATTTGGGCAGCGAAAGCAGAACGCACAATAATCTAGTCTGTGGACAATCTCAACAATTCCAATCCAACAAAGAGAATAAAAAGAAAATCAAAAAGCGTAAATTATTATTAAAAGACAGAAAGGAAAGAACGGACCAATATAACGAGGTTCGGTTATGCCTACGTGCTCGGACCTAACAACCTTTATTCTTCTTCACTTCAAGAGGGAGTACAACATGAGAAGAATATAAATCACTTAATATAAATTTCTCACCCTACAATAGATCTAGAAATAGGAATCTTATTGAAGATATTTTGTGGAGACTCTCGTCGTCTTGTTTTGAAAAGATGAACAAATGTCTTCATATATATAGGTGGAATGATGAAGACTGCCTTGGAGATAAGGATGAAATCTTTCTGGATTTACTTGATTTGATTTCAACAAATTTAGCATATTGGTATTTATTTCCACGTATATCCGTATTTGATCGATTCCTCAAATCAATTAATACATCTTCTGACATTAATTGATTATCTTTCTATTTGTTTTCCATATTTGATTGATTACGAGAATCACTTAATATCTTCTCTTTGTTAAATATTTGGAATAGACTTAAATCATCCAAATTTAACACTCCACCTCGATGTAAATATATTGATCAATCAACTAAATTGGTTGTTGGGTTAGCGCCCCATGGCTCTAAGTAGCTCGTACCACACTAATCAAGTTTGAGCAATGCTCAAACTTATCCTTTGGAACTGATTTTGTTAACATATCAGCTGGATTGTCTTTTGTGTGTATCTTCGATAGTTTTATCTTATTTCTATCTTCTTTAAGCATGAGAAAGAAACTCCTAACATCAATGTGCTTTGTCCATGAGTTGTAGGCTTGATTCTCAACAAGATAAATGATGCTCTGACTATCTGAAAACAACTGACCATCTTCTGCATCATTGATAAAACCTCCAAAATTTGCAACATATATAATTCTTCCTTGGTCGCTTCCACAAAAGAAATAAGCTATACCTCTGTAGTTGATATAGCTATAATGGATTGTAACTTGGGTCTCCAAGAAATCGGGCCTATGCCAAGTGTATAAACATAGTCCGAAATCGATTTTCTACCATCTATATCCCCAGTATTATCTAAATCACAATAATCCCTTAGAGTTATGTCTCTACCTCCAAACAACAAACCAATATTAGAAGTGTCTCTCAAATATCGTAGAATCAACTTTACTGCTTGCCAATGAGTCTTGCTTGGGTTAGACATGTATCTGCCAACAACACCAACTGTATGAGCTAAATCAAGCCTTGTGCATACCATAGCATACATAAGGCTTCCAACTGCACTAGAGTAAGGAATATTAGCCATATCCCTTTTGTCTTCATTCGATGTGGATTGGGTAGCTAAAATTGAAAGCCTAATGGAGTAGCCAACAGTTTAGCTTTCTCCATACCAAATCGAGATAGGACTTTCTCGATATACTGAGTTTAAGTGAGCTTCAAAACTCTTTGCTTTTTATCCCTTAGAATCTCCACCTCCAAAATTCTATGTCTTTCCCAAATCTTTCATATCAAACACTTTGTTAAGCTCCGTCTTCAACTTTGAAATTCTAGTCATGCTCTTAGAAGCTATCAACATATCATCAACATAAAGCAACGAATAGATGATGTATTCATTACACTTCTTAAAATAGATGCATTTGTCCTTAAAGCTTCTAGAGTAACCATGTGAGATCATAAACTTATCAAATTTCTTATACCACTGTCTAGGAGACCATTTTAAACCATAAGAGATTTGTTAAGCTTACAAACATGACAGGACCTTCTACTATCAATAAACCCCTCTGGCTGCTGTAGGTAAATGTCCTCCTCAAGGTCACCATGCAAGAATGATGTCTTGATATCTAATTATTCCAACTCCATGTCGAAGTGAGCAACCAATGCCAAAAGAATGCGAATGAAAGTGTGTCTGACAACTGGAGAAAAAATATCATAGAACTCCACACCTTTCCTCTGAACATAACCCATCGCCGATAACCTTGCCTTATACCTTAAGTCACTATTGCCGCTGTCTTTCACCTTATAGATCCACTTACACCCAACTGCTCTCTTACCGGAAGGAAGTGGCACTAAATCTCAAGTGCTATTTTTGTGCAAAGACTCAATTTCCTCTTCCATAGCTACTAACCAACTAGAACTATCAACTGAAAAAATGCCATCTCTATAGTCTCTGGGCTCATCATGAAATATGCCTAATGCATAGGCTGCCATGTCATCAAAGTCAATGTCTTCAATGCTAGATCCCACAAAATCATCAAGCCATCTAGGTCTTTTCCTCTCTCTAATTGGGTCGAGTTTGAATTTGAGCCCCACTTTGAGATTGATCATCTGTCCTCTCCTCATCAACCACGGTGTCTTCAAAAACATCACTTTTACTTGTATGGAAATATGATGATCTACTTTGTGTCTGGTACTCTAAATTTGTCCTCTCAACATCATCATTAACTGAAGAAGAAGAAGGCTCCACCTTCAACATAGCCTTTTCATCAAATGTAACATGCCTGCTAGTAACAATCTTTTGCATAGTAGGACACCACAACCTATAACCCTTAACTCCTCTCCTATAGCCAAGAAAAATACACTTGCACAATCTTGGATCCAACTTTCCTTTGCTTTCATGCACATAAGCTGGACAACCAAACACTCAGAGAAAGGGATATGAAACAGGCTCTCCTTCCATACTTCTTAAGAAATCTTCATATCTATGGCGGTAGAAGGTGTACGGTTGATGAGGAAAATCGTCGTAGATAATGCTTCTGTCCAAAATCTCTTCTTTAATCCAACAGTCAGACGTAAACAACGATTTCTTTCTAACAAAGTATGATTCATCCTCTCTGCAACCCCATTTGACCGATGGTCCCCTGGTGGTGTAGTGCCTTTTGATTCCCTCGGACTCACAAAATTTGGTGAATTTTTGAGAAGTGAATTCACCACCATTATCTAAACGAAGAACCTTCACTTTCTTTCCTGACTGTTTCTCAACAAGAGATCTCCACTGTGAAACTTATCAAAAGTTTCATCCTTGGACACATCAAGTAAACCCATACCTTTCTAAAAAAACATTAACAAATGAAACAAAATACCTGACTCCTACAAAAGATAGGCATGGTGCGGGGCCCCAAACATTAGTGTGAACATACTTCAAAACATCTTTAGACTTATGCTCTGCAATGCCAAAAGAAACCTTCGTCTGCTTTCGAAGTACGCATCCCTCACAAAAGCCAAGTTTTAAATGATGAATACCGTCAATAATCAAAACATCTTTAGACTTGGGGCAACTTGCAATATAATGTTCAGGTCTTCTACAATAATGACAAACTCCCTTTGGAGCTCCTCTCGACTGAGATCTTGACTTGGCTCTATCTCTATCATATTTGGGTCTACTCTTACTGCTTTTTCTTTGCGCAATAAGGCCTTCGAAATCATTCTCCATGCTCATATTTGCTAAATTTTCCCTCAACATCTCGTTATGCAAATTTATCTTCACATCCTCCAAGCAAATAAAACAGCGCCCATAAATCATAGAGTTAACAAAAGTGTTATACTTCGCAGGTAAAGAACATAAAAGAATGACAACTTACGCTTCATCCTCAATTTTTTACTTCAGCTACTCAAAGATTCATAACAAGTATGTTTAGAGCATCCACGTGAGCTAATACATTGGTTCCAGGCTTCATCTTAAACGAGTAAATTTATTGTTGTAGGATGATGCGGTTGGTGAAAGACTTGTCGTAGAACTTTTTCTGAAGAGCGTCCCATAATTCCTTAGCAGTTTTCATATGAGAAAACTCTCTAAGTACTTCATCAAAAATGCTAAGCTGGATGGTAGTAAGAGCATCATCTTCCAATTCATCAATCTCTTCATGTGCTAATTTCTTTAGTTTCTCTAGATCTGAAACAACCTTAAAAGTCCTCTCTTTCTTCAATACTGCTTTCATCTTCCATGTGCCAAAATCTCCCTTTCCATCAAATCAAATGACTCCATAATTTGTAGAGCTTCGACCAGTGCTATTCTTTGCAAAATTAGACATAGCTGAAATAGTCTTTAAATAGAATAACAAGCTCTGATACCAAACTGTAGTGAAAAATTAGAGTTTTTGGACAACGAAGCAGAACACCTAATAATCTAGTCTGTGGAGAATATCAACAATTTCAATCTAACAAAGAGAATAAAAAGAAAATCAAAGAGCGCAACAAGTAGATACAAGACAGAAAGGAAAAAAACACATCAATATACGAGGTTCGGCTATGCCTATGTCCTCGGACCCAACAACCATTATTCTTCTTCACTTCAAGAGAGAGTACAACATGAGAATAATATAAATCACTCAATATAAATTTCTCACTCTATGATAGATACAGAAATAGGGATTTTATTGAAGATATATGAAGAACTCTCTTGTCATCTTGCTTTGAAAAGATGAACAAATGTCTTCATATACATAGGTGTACGGATAAAGACTGCCTTGGAGATAAGAATGAAATCTTTTCGGATTTACTTGATTTGATTTCAACACAAATTTAGCATATTGGTATTTATTTCCACGTATATCATTATTTAATTGATTCCTCAAACCAATTAATATATCTTCTAACATTAATTGGTCATCTTTCTACTTGTTTCCCGTATTTGATTGATTGTGAGAATCAATTCGCAATCAATTAATATCTTCTCTCTGTTAAATATTTGGAATAGGTTTAAATCGTCAAAATTTAACAATTATATCATTTATGACAATATAATAAAAAGATATAGTGCACAACAAATAATTTTCTTTTGAAATTTGTCATTTTACCATGTTGTAAATGCACCTGATTCAACAACCGAAAGTTTATAATAGTAATCTCCATATTGTACCTAGTACATTAACTAATGCTCGTTGTTATGTTTCATGTTGTATCTTTTTTAATTACATAACATACAAAGTGAAAATTGTAATGTATAATAGAAAGTCTACTTAGAAATATTATGTTATTTGATTAAATGTGATTCTTAACATATACTTGAAAAACTCCAACTTTATATAATATTTTAACTTCTAAAACATTTTCTTGCAGATTTGCACAAAACTAAGTTGATACATAATTGTATGATAAAAATAACGATTCTTCACGTTTTGTCAGTCCACATGAAATATTGAAAACTAATGGATATTATACTCTGAAATGGTAAAAGTCTATTATTAACCATTACCCATCGCAGACCAAAGTATCGGATTACCAATTACTTCTAATGACATTGGTACAATTTTTTTGTTACTGAACAAGTATAGTAAATGGTTTTACATATACTTGGTGGCAACGAACCGAATCCACTACTAGTATTTAAGTTTTCTTCAAGATTTAATAAGAATGCTGCTGCTATTTATAGTTTTACACCCATCAAAATTCTTTCTAATGTCACTTAAGACCGAATTAAAATAAATTCTAGAACTTTACTTTTTAAATTCAAATCGGTTGATCGTATAAAACCAAATGAGAGAAAATGCGGCCACTTATGTAAGGGATGTTTGTTTAACGTATATTTATCAAAATAGTTAACAACCATTTTGAAAAAATAAAGAAATGTAAACCTAAGAGACTTAAACCTAAGAGACTCAAACTAATCGGAGGAGTATAAAAGATTTTTTGGTTTAAAATCAATGATTCATCGGTTTGATTTGAAATTTTATTATTAAATTGAAATATACTGAATTCGAGATTTGAGAATTAAACCTAGAAAAAGGATTTTAAGTGAAATCAAGGCCGTCTTTATAGTACCTAGCATATACGTATAGTGTATAAAAACAATGCCTAGGGCCCAAATCATGGGATCCCACAAAATTTGTATTGTGTGTGCATATACATATAGTAACCAGAAAATAACATTTGAAGATTAAGTCTACTAACTACTATTCATAAATAATGTTTATTCAATTGATGTGTTCGACAAGAAGAGACTTTGATTGAGTAAAAAAAAACTGACTCATGCACTCACGAGTCACGATTTAGGCAACGAAAATCGCCGTCCATCTTTATGAGTTTCCATCATTAGTGTTTGGAAAAGCACTGTTAAACTTTTTTTTGTTTCAAATGTTTTGGTAGACCCGATCCAATATAAATTTGGACCATGGGCAAGTTCAGGAGAAAATTAATTTTGGAACTGGATGGGTCTAAATATGTCAATGGTAGACCTTGAACCTATGCCACTTTTACCACATGAAACATAAGCATTACCACTGATCTACAACAACCAACATAACAAATAAGCGAAGTAAATATATTTATTAATATTTTCAAAAAATGAATTCAAAATTTTGATCCTCCCCTCTATATTGGACTCTGGGCCATCGCCTGGCTAGCCCATGCCCAAACCGGCCCTGTGTTTTGCCCAATAGAAATAATTAATGTGTAGTGTCCGCATAAGTTAATTAGAACAGAGGTAAAGGTTTGATTTTCCAAACCATAAATTGAATGATTACAGAAGTAGGTTTTATCCCTCAAGCATGTTGAATTTTGTTTGGTATTGTAAGAAAACTGGGTGTAGTGAGGTTATTGAATTTTGCTTTTAACTTTGTTTCACTCTGTTGAATTTGAGGTTTTTGATTATCTATTTTTGCTTGGCATTAAAATGTAGTTTATGATTATATAACTAAATTATATTTGATTAATAGCTAAGGTTTGTTTAATGACAGTGATTGGTTCAAAAACCAACAGCAACCAATTCAGTATCCAAACATCAAATGAATTCAGCACCGGCTCAAATTCTAAGCATTTTACATTGGAATCTGTCAACTCACGAGATGTTGGGAAGATCATTATTCCAAGGTACAAAATGGATTTAGTATATTGTGTTATATAATGTGCAGTAATTAATCATGTGGCTGCAATAATCAAGGTGAATGTCTGTTAAAATCACTCTATGCTGAAGCACAAGTGCAACAAGTATGGTCTACATGAGTTTATATTGGTTGCAAAAAGGAATGAGGTGGGAGAGGTATGAACTCTCAAGCTTAGGATTACTCAATCAAAGCTATGAGACCAACACGCCCACCCCTTCCTCTTAGATGTTGCTTTTGGATCTATTAAAACAGTCTGCAAATGTAAACAATTAACTTGTTCCCACAACTGATAACAACATAATGCAGAGCAACTCGGATTAAGAGCAATATATCTAGGATACATCTTATAAACTTGTACAGAATAGTAAAACATGCTAACAAATTTATAATAATTTACTAGAATATCTGTTTTGAAATGGAATTTTCACGTCATAGTTAGCACATTACAGTAATACATCTTATAAACTTGATTCCCTGCAATTTGCACATATTTTATAAGAGTTTTGTTACATAATTTACTGCCATTATTCAACAATGCAAGTGAAGCTACATGTATGATGTTAGAAAGGTGACGATGACACTGTATGTTGACATATACAACGCAGAAAAAGCTGTTAATACTTTCTCAGCATTGAAGTGCAGGAAAACTGTAAATTGGGTGTTCTGCATTTAGTTGCTTACTGCTTAACAAGTACTAGTTAAGATAGTTTATATGAATATAAATCGGTATATTACTTAGTATTCTGTCGTATTTATTTCTACAACAATCACATAATAAACAAAAAGTTTTGTAAGCCTATGTGCAAGTGTGCTACTGGTTACAAGTCTATAAATCTGTTGTGTTGTGTGCAAGTATGCCAAGTGTATTAACGATGAATGAAAGTGAATAGAATATTGATAATTTAGTGTCTAACTTGAATTAAGCTATTGAATAGATTGCTGAATTGAATCTGAATGTTAAACTGATGACTAGTGTTTTTTTTTTTTTTGAAAAAGAAAAAGAAAATATGATTGGGTAGGGTTGCGTCAGGGCCCGGTTGAATGAGGTATTATACCCGATCCATATGTAGCAAGAGTTTAAAATTTGTAGTCCATGTATGTAGGTTGTATTGGACCATTCTTTTAGGATTGGATTGGGTTGCTAAATTACGTTGGATTTGAAATCGATTGTTTAAGCAGTCCTAGCTACTTCTTAGCAAATAGAAGAAACTAATTTAGTCAAAAGATTTTAATTTTTTTAATAGGAATTTAAACAATTGAAGTTGTTTAAAAGTTTCAACAAATGAAAATTTTGAGAAACTGTACGTGTTAAAAACATAGAAAATTGTACAGCAACTTCATAAAACCTTAAAATTTGCAAAAAACAATATATTAATCTATTAAATAATAGTAAAGTAGAACACTTTCTTGCTCTCTTAATAATTCTAGGAATGTTCTTCTTTCTTTTTAATTCTTTAAAGATATTTAATTTTCAATTAGTCTAATTAAATATCGCAGGTAATATGAACTAAGGTGATAACTGTAGACTATTGATGTAATAAATGGTAAACCAATGTTAACTATGTTCATAATGTAATGATTGATTGAATAAAAAGATTAAAATCAAATTAAATCAATTTATTGGAAATTAAATTATAATTTATGGATTTACTGCAATTGAATTGAATACTGTAATTAGTGCAATATTTAACATTGGTTTTAGCTTGGAAATTTATTTTAAAGGATTATAATTTATTATGTAATCAAAAATGATAAAAATTGTTAGTTGTAAAATTTGAATTGAAAAAGTGATTTAATTAATTTAATAATAATTTATTTAATTAACATGAAAATAGCTATTTTGGCTACTGTCTCGGATTTCGACGAAACTAATCCGTAACAGTGAATTATTGCAGGATTTCAAGTTCTGTAATGATCGGACTTGTCGTTTGATCGTACGGGCTCGAAACGCGTAGAAATCAATTTAATGAAATCAATTTGAAATAAACTGATTTTCAAAGCTAACTTCTTCATACGATGGAATTAGGACTTGAAACATATTCCATCGAGTTTAAAAATATCGAAAACATCTATTTTGATATATGGGATGATCTATTTTCGTTTCGGAAGCGAAACGGGCTTTTCGGGTCGTTATTGTCAATTCAAATCAATTCGGGTGATATTCTTTCTTATCGGGCTTTGTTCATATAAATATTCTTCTAAACCCTAACAGCCTTTCTATTTCTGATTTTAGTATGTACAGTTCTACCGAACTATCTCCTTCTTCTTATGGCAGAAACCAATTCCAATTCAACCCAAATCCAATTTCCAAATCAATTTCAAAATCAAACTCCTAAGAACTATATCGAATTATATATCGTTGGAAAGCTCTCTACGAGCGCAACTCAAATCTGCTATTCATTTTTGCAATCGGATTTTGGTTTGTCCGAAATTGGCCAAAGCATTTTCGACCATCCGTTTGGGGTTTGATCAACGACGATGGATCGTCGATTCGATGATACAGTGTTGTGGAGAGGGTCATGGGGAGTGCATCGGTGGTGCATCGGTGGTGTTCATTTGGGCAATCGATGGTTGGATGTGGCGAAACAATTGAATTAGGGTTCGTTGTTTAGGTGGCGGTTAGCTTCGATCGGAGGGACCTTCGTGGTCATGAGGCCTTAGGGTGAGGCGCAAGGGGAGGCGCAGTGATCGGAGTGCTTTGACCTGGCCACGGCGTCGATGATGTAGAGGGTTTGAGCAAGCGACCGTGAACCATGCGTGTTCGAGGCGAGATACTGTATCCATGTGTAGGGTTTCTGAGAGGAACCTGATGTGATGACGTGTAAGGGTTTAATTTATGTTTAATTTAATTTAATTTGTAATCGTATAACTACTAACTTATATATAGCTTTTATATACGAGGTCGGATTTACGCGCGGTTTGTTCCGTTGGGATCATATCGAAATTCCGAACATTTTGGAACTGGTTTGGATGAATTCTGAGACTGTTGAAATTTGGGTCTTTATTTGGATCTCAAATCGATTTAAAATCAAAGATGAGTGTTTTGACCCGCTCACAACTACTTGATTATCTTATGTTAGTTAAATTGAATTTATGATGTCGTTAGAAATTGATTGGTTGATGTTTGAGATATTTAAATTGTCATGCCAGTTAAATATGACTTTTATTGCATTTAATTGTCATTTAATTTAATATTGAATTTAATTATCAACTGAATGCCTATTGATGATAATCAGTTAATTGATGTTATTTATTTGTTGATTGAATGGTGATTTTGAAGGATGTTTGATTGTTAATATTGGATGACTGGATGTATATTTTTTATATTGTTATAACAGTACAAGTTTCCTTAGTTTATTGCTGGAAATCCCTATGAGTTGAAATGATACATACCCGAACGATCTATAGATTAGGGAAAAATCGTTATGGGTTGAAATGATAAACCCGAGCGATTTTATGGATTTTAAATTTTAATTTGGGATTGGGGTTGAAATGATATATACCCGTAAATTTAAATATACGGCGGGTTGAAATGATACATATCTGTATCACTTGACCATAGGGTAGAAAATTATATACGGACACTGGATTGGTTAAATTAAATGATTTTAAAACCTTAAATTTTGAACCCAGTTAGATGATATTTTGAAATAAAATTTGATTTATATAAACTGAATTATTGTCGAAAATCCAAGCTTTAAATGTTAAAATTTGAATTGGTTTAAATTAATTGTTTAAGGATTTAAATTGAAATTTTAAAGTTGGATTTGAAGTATAAACGAAATTTATTGAAACTAAGTTATTGAAACGTTTGAAAATGTAACTTTGAAATCTATTAAAATTAGAGTAGCTTAAATTGATATTTCAAACATGGATTTGAAATCAATATTGATTTAAATGGTTTATTGAGAATTTGAATTGAAAGATTTGATATTGGGTTTGCTGATTTGGAAACTGAATATGGTCCAGATGTGTTGAAATGAAAGAAATAGTTTAATTTGATATAAATTTCAAATTTATTATTTTAATATAAACTGTATAAAATATATTATTTTAAATCCTGATTTTAAGATTTTCAAACTATTAAACTAAGTTAATATATTTTAAACTATTTTAATCAATTTAAACTATTTTAATTTATTTTAATCTATTTAATCCAATTTTATCTATTTTATCCTATTTTAAACTAATTAACCCATTTTAATCTATTTAATCCAATTTTATCTATTTTATCCTATTTTAAACTAATTAACCCATTTTAATCTATTTTAAATCTATTAAATCTATTTTAAATCTATTTAATCTATTTTTAATCTATTTAAACTATTTTTAATCTATTTTTAAACTATTTTAGAGTATTTTACCTTATTCACCAATTAAATCAAATGGGAGTGTTTTAACTCACTCACAATTACTAAGGTTAAATGATGTTATAACTTAAGTTGGGATTTGAAATGATATTTGCTAGTGAAATGACATATTTGAGTAAATATGATGATTTTGAAATGAGGATTTAAGTAACCTATCTTATCGATATGATTTCGGAAGTGAATATTGGTGCGAAAGCGATCTGGTTTTGAGAATATGATATTTTGATATCAATTATGAATTGATTTTTGAAATGTAAAAGAACCATCCAATGTGAAATAAGCGTTTGGTTGTAAAAGAAACCAGGATCGGATATTGTCATACCCTCTGCCAATATTGAAAACCACTTTAACAAATGTATACATGGTGGAGATTCCAGAATGAAGTAGAATGGTTTTGCGCACGATTCTGTATGAGGTATTAATGTAGCTCTGACTCCCACGAGTCAGCTTGATATGACTAAAATAGGAGCCACGCCGGGCCAAATGAGGTCGCACCTCCGATCGGACATGCTTCTTCGATACCATATTATGACTTTGTGATTGATTTGGTGGCACCCCTCGATTTGATTATGGGAGTGTGTTTTGAGGTGGGCGGTAGTAGCTGCTATGCGTTACCACCAGTCCGTATCCGCAAAACAGTAGTATCCTACCCTGGGCATTTCCTCGCATGACTTGTCACATGCCTTATCGCGCCCATTACGAATTTGGTTTGTGTCGTACCTATGGAGTACTCCCTGATAGCCCACCAGTTTATGGTGGAGTTTACAGTACTGTAGAGACTACGACATTTATATAAAATGTGTTAAGGGGGATATGGGTAACGCCATAACGCTATTTTAATACTTTACTTTACTGTAGACACTATTATAATAGCGTATTGTACTATGTATGTAGATAGTTTAACGGATCCTTAGGAGATGGAATTCCAACATCTCTTAAGTTATTGCACTCACGTTGACACTGGATAGGAGATGTCAAACCCCGTAAACATCTCTGACGCCGTTACACTCATATTTATTTACTGTTGATTTAACTTACATAAGATCTTTTAGTTCTGTGTCGAGTGTTTTGTCTTTTCAATTCGCTCGGGTCAGTTTGAGCTTTTCAGTGTATCGAAGACTGCTTTTCTGGAGGACGAAGATGAAGATTTAGTACCATTATTATTTATTATATTTATTCCACTTCATCATGTTGTTCCACTGTATTATTTATTTGTTACTGTTGTATGTACTCTGATCTGTATTGTAAAAGTGTAATCAATGTTTTTGTAAAACAGCTTCATGAATAGTTTATTTGATTATTATAATTTTGTCATTCCACTGTGAGATTCTGTGTTTTGTTTTTTTTCTTTCTCCGTTTATTTTTCTTATTCACCCCATAACAGTCCTCCCTTTTGGATGGTTTGAGTCTAACATGTGTGGTTCATTGTCGATTTAAACCGTCCAAAAATGTGGGTCGTTACATTTTGTATCAGAGCTTTGGTTTAGCGATAACCTTAGCTTTGTGGGGTCTGACTCATTAAAAATAGGGTAGTAATACCCTAGAATGAGTCGTTGAGTGTATATATATGAGAGGGCGTACTTGTTAGTGTTATAAAATGTTTTTATATTGTGTTAACCTGTTCTGTTTAGTATTTATAAATCCTGGTCGGTACATAGGACGCTATGGCATCGATAGGGATTTCTAAACACTTAATAGGGCAGACCGACATAATATTAATTTTGAAATATAGGTAAATGAAATAATTTTACCTAGTATGTATTTTGTATATAGAAGAATAATTTTTATAAATGATATAATTTGATGTAATATGTTGTTTTTTAGGTAATGAAATTTTATAAATATTGATTGTAAAATAGGATTTACAAGTAAAGTAAATATAAATTGGAATTTGAGAACTTAAGTTCTGGGATTTTGAAAAATTGCTTCCAAAAGATTTTTGGAATATAATATTAGTATTAGTTGGAAGTATTTTCTGATATAAATATTTCAATATGATTTGAAAGAAATGTCTAAAGAAATTTTGGAAGGAAATAAGTTCTGTACTCCCCTCTTTGTCGCTGGAAAATAATTTCGGTGATGAGTGCACGCATCATCGACGTTCATTTTTGAGTTTCAAAGTGGGAAGACTGTTGTAGTAGTTTTACTACACATCTGTTTTAATGAACAAATCTTAATTCTGAATTTCTAAATAAGATTTGATCAATAAAGGATATGAATATATATTATTTTAAGATTATTTGAAAATGTAACCCGTAGTTAGTTCTTAAAACCTTATGATAATTAGTAGTTTTCAATTATCGTAATAGAATGAAATCTTAACTATTTTAATAATTGGAAGCTGCTAAAAAAGGAAAATAAGAAATTAGATGTTAAGTGATTATTAAAATGTAAAGAAAATTGAAGGTTGTCACTTATAAATTAAAGAATGATGAAATTTATAAGATATAATCATTGAACATTTTGATAACTAAAGTGAATGAGATAAACTTGTGTAACATTCAATTACGTTCTAAAAGACATATATATAACTTACCAAAATATTAAAGGTTGAAATGCTAATAAGAATATGTAATAGAATATTATACAAGTAAAACTTAAGTAATGAAAGTGTTCTATAGAATTTTGTCTATAAATAAGAATTCTGATGTTATAAAATATTATAAACTTAAATTAATAATTTGAAGTGCTGCTAAATTAAATTTAATAGAAAAGTGAATACTGTAAGTAAATGATTATAAACTTAAGTAAAATTTTTGAAGTTATTTATATTTAAACTAAGTGGTAAAGGTGAATAGTGTATTTAGTAAATGATTATAACTTCAGAAATGTTGAAATGATTCAGAAAATGGATTTAATATTCAATTGACATTATAAAAGGAAAGAGTAAATGTAAATTAAAGGTAGAAATACTTAAGTATGAAATGTTTATTTATTGGAAATCCAGTATATCATTAAATAATAAATCTGAATTAAACTGTAATGAAAAGTATGTAATACTTAAATAATGAATTCATTGATTATTTTAAATAATTGAATGGAAAGAACGTGTAAGCAAATGAATATGAATTAATGGAAAATGACATTGTATGAATAAATGAGAAATGAATTTTATAAGTAGTAAATGTAAATTAAAGGAAATAATCATTGTATGAATGAAAAAAAATGAACTGTAAATGATGTGAAAGGAAATTAATAAGAATAAACTTAATAATATTTGGAATTCTTAGTTGTTTAGCTTATGGGATGTTTGGGAGGTGATACTTTTAAATTGTTTAAGATGTATAAATAATATGTTAGATTTTATCTAAGACCGTTGTGTGTATGGTATACTTAGTAGTTTATTTATCATTTTATACGATTTAAAGTTTCTGAACCCAAACAAACGATTTGTTGGTTGCTATGGATGGGTGGCTGATTACTTTGATTTCATGTGATGATTGTATGATCGTATTGTTTGTTTGCAAGTGATTGTTGTTATGTTATGTTGGTTTGTTTTGCTATTGATTGAAACAACTAAATATTTCTCTTTTTATATAATCATTAATGTTTTGAAATATATAAGTGAAATACAGGTTATGGAAGCAATTGCTACTGCTTTTGGTTTCATAAATAAAGCGTTGTTTTCCCGACAAATAGATACGTTTTCGGATTACGGTTTTATAGCGATATGGTATTGTTTTCCCGTGGCTTGGGATATTTATTTTGAAATATGATATATATATATATATATATATATATTATTGATATTATTATTTCTCCCGGACCTCTCCGTACAAAGGAGGCTCTGCCGAAATTTTCCGTGAAATTTTGACTTAGAAATTTTTTATGAAAGTGAAAATGTTTTTCAAACTTTTATTTGACCTTGAATATGAAAGGATTTAGTGGTTTATAAATTGATATATTTTATTTAAATTATTTAATTATGTAAATTAATTGTTTATAAATTTAATACTTTAAATAACATATTAATTCCTTAATTCCTTCTTTTCACTTTTCGAGGACAAAAAGTTTTGAGTATGGGAGAGTGTAACGACCCGTAATTTTCGACAATTAAAAATATTAATTAATTAAGATTTTGGGATTCGATATTGGAAGAAATTAAAAATTTATGAGTTATTAATAAGAAAATAACTAGAATGAAATTTTAATAATGTTGATTTAATGTAATTGATGACTATTGGAATGTAATCTCTAATTGAAATAATTGCAAAGTTAGATTGGTTAGAAATTGTAAATAAGGAAATAAATTAATGTTATATCAAATCGTGAGATAATATGTAATTAATTGTAATTAAACATAATCAATGTTGTTTTAGTAGTTATAACATTTGTTTGTATATAATAAACTTATAAATGTGATTAAATTAAATAAAAGGTAATAATTGTCATTTATCACCTATTTATTTAGTCCATTGAAATTAAATTGGAAATCAATTGCAATTAGTCTAATTAAATATCGTGGTTAATATGAACTAAGGTGATAACTGTAGGCTATTGATGTAATAAATGGTAAACCAATGTTAACTATGTCCATAATGTAATGGTTGATTGAATAAAAAGATTGAAATCAAATTAAATCAATTTATTGGAAATTAAATTATAATTAATGGATTTACTGCAATTGAATTGAACACTGTAATTAGAGCAATATTTAAATTGGTTTTAGCTTGGAAATCTATTTTAAAGGATTATAATTTATTATGTAATCAAAAATGATAAAAATTGTTAGTTATAAAATTTGAATTGAAAAAGTGATTTAATTAATTTAATAATAATTTATTTAATTAACGTGAAAATAGCCATTTTGGCACTGTCTCGAATTTCGACGAAACTAGTTTCATCGGATCCGTACTGATGAATTATTGTAGGATTTAAGTTTTGTAACGATCGGACTTGTCGTTTGATCGTACGGGCTCGAAACGCGTAGAAATTATTTTAATGAAATCAATTTGAAATAAGCTGAATTTAAAAGCTAACTTCTTCATACGATGGAATTAGAACTTGAAACCTATTCCATTGAGTTTAAAAATATCGAAAACATCTATTTTGATATATGGAATGACCTACTTTCATTTCGGAAGCAAAACGGGCTTTTCGGGTCGTTATTGTCAATTCAAATCAATTCGGGTGTTATTCTTTCTTATCGGGCTTTGTTCATATAAATATATTCTTCTAAACCCTAGCAGCCTTTCTATATCTGATTTCAGTACGTACAATTCTACCTGACTATCTCCTTCTTCTTATGGTAGAAACCAATTCCAATTCAACCCTAAATCCAATTTCCAAATCAAACTCCTCAGAACTATATCGAATTATATATCGTTAGAAAGCTCTCTACGAACGCAACTCAAAGCTGCTATTCATTTTTGCAATCGGATTTCGGTTTGTTCAGAATTGGCCAAAGCATTTTTGGCCATCCGTTTGGGGTTTGATCAGCGACGATGGATCGTCGATTCGATGATACAGTGTTGTGGAGAGGGTCATGGGGAGTGCATCGGTGGTGTTCGTTTGGGCAATCGATGGTTGGATGTGGCGAAACAATTGAATTAGGGTTCATTGTTTAGGCGGCTACTGGCTTCAATCGGAGTGAT